>JAQQTO010000028.1:3697500-6573512 GCA_029884595.1 Ormosia semicastrata | reverse complement strand
TCAACTTATCCAATTCTGCGCCGGACTCATAGCGAGATATCCTGTCATAGGCGTCATCAGCAACCCATGTGCAGGGTAACAGCGGACCTCGGCGAATCCTAATCGTCTGCTCCTCAGCCTGTCGATCTGGCTCTCGAACTTCAGGAGTCGGGACAGGTGCTTCAGCTCTTGGCCGCCTCCTTTTAGCCATTTAGTTTCCTGGAAGACACACAGAGGCCTAGGGTCAGAATCAATTATATTCGAAGATCCAAATATGGCAGTGGGCAAGCAAATAACTGAACACCTATGCACCAGCCTCTGCACCCACCGGGGCTTAAGCTTCAGAAGGACACCCCCGCCACACACGGTGCGGTGGGGGAGGTACAACATCAGCCAATGCCATTGAAAGGGGAGGAGAAGCAATTATCCCTAAATTTTTATTCACAGAAGAAAAAGGAAAACAGTCCACCAGAAGAATATGCAACCACTCAAACAATCAGTAACGGTGTTTAGAAGATGAAAATACCTTGACAAAAAGGCTAATAGAAGCTTTAAAACGTCAAAACCGCCCCTGACCACTGTGAAGCTTGTCAGAATCCTTCTCAGACCACCAGTTTTTAAGCGAAAAGATAGCAAAAGGTGAAAAAGTGAAAGGACAAAACCCTATTTATAAAGGTTACAGCTAGGGGGTATTTTCATCCAATCAGTCTGGATTTGAAAAGATGTTCATTATGGCGCATAAAGTACTATACACGTCCACTCAACCATAGCAAGCCACGTGGCCCATGTCGCTGTTATGGCAGTTGAGGGGACGACTACTCAGCAGACCGAGACAACCCTAGTATCTACAACGTTCACAAAACTTTATGGACCCTGGCACATTATATACCCCAGAGAATTCCCTCATGGTACAAAGACCCCGGTCAGACTGCTTAAGCTTTGCACTTCGTCGGTCTTGACTAAGTACAGAGCTAGGGGCAACATGCTATACAAGACAAGCTTTGGACTCACCCTGACACTATAAATTCTACGGATTAAAAAGATGGATGATTCAAGCAAAATAATATTTTATTTCATTCTATACATCATCATGCATCAATACAAGGAGAAGAAAAACATGGGATATGAAAAGGTTAAACAGCACTGTCGAGCCCGGAGGCCAACTCCCTGCTTGTATGCTTCACATCCAGATTCTCTAGAGCTCACATCGGTCTCTTCCCCATTGAGGCTTCT
Organism: Ormosia semicastrata; assembly: GCA_029884595.1. NCBI lineage: Eukaryota > Viridiplantae > Streptophyta > Magnoliopsida > Fabales > Fabaceae > Ormosia > Ormosia semicastrata. Next base: position 6,572,300 of record JAQQTO010000028.1, on the reverse strand, counting down.
TGAAAAAGTGGATAGGCTTCAAAAACCAAAGATAATCGGAATAGAGCATTGCTATCAGATCAGGAAATTCAGCCACACCACTCTTCGGTGTCACTCACAAGGAAAAGAAAAGACCGGGGTGCGTTCACTTCGGCTGGATGGGGCATGGGCTGTTCATGAAGAAGTTCATTCCACTGGAACTCGACCAGTTCCATGATCATTCCAGGTCGCTTGAAAGTAGCCACCTCAGTAGTCCCCCCTGTTTATTTGAAAGGAAGACCAAGAGGGGTTCTATTTCTCTAATTACCTCCGTCCAACACGACAGGAATTATAAAGCTCCCCAGCGACAAAGCATGAATCAGACACACCCTCGTACGCTGGGAAAACAAAGTTCCTGTCGTTACTACGCTGGGAAAGAAAAGTTCCTAATGAAAAAAGGTTGTTGGCAAGAAAAGAAATATCTTCAAAGATTTTGGGAAGAGCAGAAAAATGGTGGCCTTTGCAAAAGGCAAAGCTCTCTTTGAACATGAGCACAGGAATAAAAGAAACAACAGAACCATTCTGGAAAATAAAAGAGAAAATTAAAAGAAGGAATGATTGTATCAGACGCGAACCTTCCATATTTATAGAATGAGAAGCTTTGACTAGCCCTACGAATCAAATCAGCTGTACTTAATGCTCTCTCTTTCTCATTGGTTACAAGAGCAATGGGTGTTTGGGAAACATTGAAATTGATCCTCTTTAAAGGATCCTTATCTCCCAATAAATCAGAAGCAATAGTTTCCAAAGATAGGACTCGGATTTGTACCAAGTTTCCAGAAATTTCACCGCAAAGGGTCCCAGTAACCCAAGGGAGCAACAAGAACCAAACCCCGGAACAAGGAATATGGATTTACCACATCCCAACCCTGGATGTATTTCTATGCAATGGATGTCGGTAATGGATGTCAGCCTCAGTATGAGACATCACAAAACCTGGCTTTAAAGCCGGTGCGTAGTCCGTTAAGCTTTATAAAGCTAATACCTTGACACTTAGCTATCCTATCAAAGCGTCAATCTAGGGGCAACTGTTCTGGACCGTGGTCCTGGATCCTATCCAGAAGGATCAACCCGGTGCACGCTCCACCGGACTCCTCTATTAATACCCCGGAAAGGTCTATAAAATCCCGAACTACAGCACTAGGCCATATGACGAGGATCATTGAATCAGCGCAGACTTCTGTAACTGCCAATCAGGATCTTATGAAATTAAAAGCTCTGTAACCTCTCCTCGCAATTAATAACCGTAATGTTCACATTATAATAATACCTACACTAAATATCATGATTCCAATCATGCTCCATAAAGACTAGGCTGAACCAACCTAATAAGGTAACTGTCATCTAAACACAAAAACCCAACTTGCACACGGCCTGACTTGAGCGTTGTATTCTTTTTGTAAGTACCACCCCCACCGGATCCCCACACTTGAGTGCAGTTACGCAAGGAGGAAACCACCACATCATACCTCTTACGGGTAGCCCTCTGAATCCATTTCAGAACACAAAACTTTAAACATAAAATATTGCATACAATAAACATAGATAATATAAGTTGGAAGTACGCTATTTAGCATCCTCACAACTTTATCATAATTGATTAACTTTACAATTTAATTCATTGAAAAAATATATTTCCATTTTCACTAAAATCCACAAATTTACATACTCAGAACTTAGCGTATCAATAATAACATATTCAAATTTTCCTTAAGGGACTTATGTCTTTTGATCCCTTTATTGACAAGAATCCAAAAACTGTTCTAATGTCAAATATCAATCACTTCCTATAAGCTTCTAAAACTCAATCAATAATCAAGTATTTAGGCTTTAAATTTCTAAACACATCTGCAATTAACATCCAAGTCCATAATCACCATATATCCAAACTTTATCACGATCTTGCTTCATTTATTTCCTAGTTAAGAAAATATCTCAAAATAATCATTTATATCAAACAACATAATTATTTGCTTAACTATTTCATCAAGAGTCTTATATTTTTCTACATTCATAGACTTTTAGCTTCAAACAATTAAATGTAAACTTTAACAAATACTCAAATCTAAAATTTCTAAACTATGATCTTCTAGCCACCATACTTTTTCATAGATAACATATTTAACAGTGAACTCAATCTTCAATACTTCTAACATTGTCCATACTTATGTTGACTACATTTAGGGGAAGTTCTCATCCCCAAACTAATCCATATAGTCGTCACACTAATTTATTTTTTTAATATCAATCAAATTATCCAAACACATAATTAGATTTTCTAACTTGCATAATCAATCAAACTTAAAATAGTTACAAATTCTTAAAATTACTAAAATTTAAAGATTTTATTTTTGTTCTTAGCTATTCCTTAGCTGAAATTCAAGTTCAATATGATCATTTGATATCTAACCTAAATCCAAAATTTTGTAACATTTCTAATGTTCTAAATGAATTCAAAATTTGTGTAATATTGGAAACTTCCCAATTTATTTAACCTATGTGAATTAATTTGTTGCCCATGAACTTCCTATATATATTCACTTAGTTCTTAGGTACATCCTAAAAACTTTCTTCTTTAAACTCAACCTTTGGATTTCTAAACAATCATTAGTTCAAGAAGCATTGAATTCCATTTTTATTTTATTTTTCAAATAATTTTCACTTATTCCCTTGCAAAGTTCAACTCAAAAAATCTAATTATAAAAAATTTATGAAGGCATTTCGAATGCCTTAACCTAACATGTAATAAAATTTCAAAATTAGGCATAAAATTTTGGACAGGTCAAACACATGTCAAACTATAATAAAATTTCAATACTATCATATGCATAAATTATCTCCAAACATATTCAACTAACCCCCGACATATATATAACATTCATAAACATGTTGTAGTCATTGCAAGGCCTATCATAGCCTTCACTATAGAACCAAAGATTTACAAAATTTCATGACTAATATTTATTTCAAAATCAAAAAATATCTAGCCTTACATCTTGTTATCATTTTTCCTAAGTTCCATCAAGTATATCCAAAATTATTCAACATTATACCTCGCCTTTAACTTAAACATCTAGCATATGATGATTTTGATTGAAGAACCAATAGCAAATAAATACATTTTTTTCTTTTCAGCATCAACACATATCTACTTATTTATCAAGAATACTGACATTCACAAAGCCTTCAAATAGTAATGCTAATTTAGGATAATTCTCCCATCAAATCATAGCTAAAAGCTTATCCAACTTTCGTGACTTCAATTTGTTACTCATTATTACATTAACTTTATGTAATAGTACAACAATACTTACTTACTCCTTAAAACAATATTATTTCCAAAGAAAAAGTATTTATTAACTTTAAGCCATTTTACACTAAAATCTCAAATATCAAGTATTAATACTCACACTAATCCAAAAAAACTAAATATTTCACTTGTGCCGACTATACAGTACATCCACACTCATATTATACATCCAAATTCATACTACTATAATTCCTGTAATATTTTGTATCTTTACCTTTTACCTTTATGTATCTCTAGAAATTTCAATGTCAAAATTTTCTTTAATCAATAATAAGTTTACACAAATAAAAGCCAACATTGTATTCATAACAACTTATTGTGTTCAAATGTCTTAGCAATAATGAATAGATATTTCAAACCAAAGTATGTTCTCTTTCAATCTACCTCTTACAATATAACTCCATTTATCAATTAATGAATAAAATTAAAAATCTAAACTATTAACAATCATTGCCTAATAAATTAGGCAATAATTTTACTTATAACCCAACATTATCAATAAGGTCATCAAGAATAAAAGGATCAAAACATAAAATGGTCTTAAAATAAGAAATGAGGGAATGAACAAAATGAAACTGATGATCAAGGAAGGAAAGAACATTCTAATAAGCCTTTCACAGTGCCCCAATTGTGAAAAAGGTCAGCTTCATAGTCACAATCATGGCCCTACTATAAGAGACTTGCTCCATTATCCACAAGGACAAAACTATGTCTATGATACTAACTTTGTCACGACCCATACTAGGGGTCAATGACTAGCGTGTAACAAAGGCAAAATATAGGCCAACCCAAGTCACATAAACCTCTAATTTTGCGATGCATGCAGACATTCCAAAACAACAACAATAACCACCAAATGACCTTAAAACATACTCCAATACCAAATATATCATACTTTCAAATTTAGAAATAATAGATCCAAACTGACAATTTGACCTAAACTTAAATAAATTAATTGTATTATACAAAATCTTACTTGTAGAAATAATTGAGCAACTCTAATATCAATAATCATAATGTTTTCAAAACAAAATTAATAACAAAATAAAATAAATTCTTAAATCTTCCCACATAAATAATGTGTTTGGCTCTCCAATAATAATTATACTAGAATCTTCGATCAAACTGAAGGAGTAGAACTGGAAGTTATTTCCTTTCCTTTATCTGAAAAACATAATCACGTTTTGGGTGAGTTGCAACTCAGAGAGCAATTAATACCTAGTATAACAAAAACAGGACAAATGGGGCACGAGTCTTTTATTAACAAGTAAAAATTATCATACAATAAAATAACTTCTTAATAAAACAACTTAAGTCAATTAGTCAGAAATCCAAAACTTGAAAAGATAACAGTTAATGGTAAACAACTCTTAGTAATTCAATAAATAAGTGGATCCAAGTGAAAACACAATTCATAAGGAAGAATCCACTAGGTAGAATTATATAGAACAAGCACACAGCTCGTGGGTAAACTAACCATCTAACAAGCCCAAGGTTTGAATCGATGAGTATCTAACTCGAAACCATAACCAACTCATGTGTGTTGACCTACACATAGAATCAACATATACCCTACCAGTTAGGGCCTAATCCAATCCTATGTACACCAAGGCTAACATTTATTGTTGTTGGATATAGTGTTCCAATAAGGTCTTCTCCTAAAATATAATTTAAAAAGAATATGAAACAATAAGTCTTTCATGAAAATAAATTTTCAATGGAACAAAATAAAGATCAAATTTCTAAAAATAAATTATCTTATAGAAAACAATATTAAATTCAGATATATTCAAGTAAACTTATTTCAATAACAATTTCTATTATTAGAAAACTCACTTAATTAAACTTAATTTTCTTTCCGTAAGCAAAACAAATATCAATAACATTTTCCACCATTAGCACAAAGCTAATGTCTATAGCAGTTATCATCATTGGTACAAAATCCTTATACATAATCCTTATTATATTTGTTCCATAACCAATATCAAAGCATTTTAATTTAATCAAAACCATCAACTCAAAACAATGTACAAAGTCAATATTGAGTTTTCTTAAAAACTGTGCTTGTCCCAAGAGTCCTTAAGATTCTACTACATTTAAAACTTCAATAACAAAATCAATTCAAAATTGATAAGTTCAAACAGACGTAGCAGGTACGAACCATTCATAGTACATCTCGATTCCCAATTGGGTCTTACCCCAAAAATTCACATTGGAGGTTCCATGTACCGTTCTATAACCATAGAAATGCCAACAATATATCAATCAGTTATATATCATTAATTTGCCTAATCTGATCCCTAAATCCTAGATAAATCCCAAATAAATCCTAATTGAAATTATCCTAAATTCATTATCCAACCTACCCACTATGAGATTATATCCATAAAATTAATTGCTCGAGTTTTTTGGTTATGAGTTTACCTTAAAGAGCCAAAGAAATGAATTCCAAAAAGTTGATAACCATCACTCTTCTCAAACTGCAATCCTTAGCCCGAGAAAATCATCCCAAAAGTAGGTGTAAGAGAAATGAAAAATAAAATAGCACTTGAAAGTTTCAATAGAATTTAACAAAAAAATAGAATAGATAAAAGAATACTCACAATTGGAAAGAAATGGAGCAAGAATGGAGGAAAAGCAATTAGAGGGAGGTTTCGACATCAGAAAAGTCGAAGACCTCTTATGGGTTTATATTTAAAGATATGAAAACAAATGAAATTACAAGATTGCCATTACTAATCAATGTTAAACCCTTTTTTTCTTTAAAATTTGCAGTGTGTTATAAATTTCTTTAATTCTTGTAAGTCCTCTATTTGTTCTTAAATCTATGTTACTTAAGCCTGAACGATGTAATTAATTAATCGCTAATACATTCACTTAACCAAATCCCTTGGGACACGACATTCATTACTCACTCTTTATTACTTGTATGGCCCATGCACTTGCGGATTGCCCAACACTGCACCTATTATAGGGACAAAGTAATATTTTTTGGTTTGTTTCAAGATTCTAAAATGAAAAACAAAAAGTAAAGGATACTAAAGAGAAATGTATTTTTGCAATTTCTTTAGACACATAGTAATCATGCTTAGTGGAATTACACTTATTATGGCATGTAAAACATGCATTGTAAATTTAACAAAACAAATTACTTCTCTCAATTATTCAAAATTGGGATTTCTCATACATTATAGTTTGAAAATATGCTACCCATACTAATTATGAAGGTTCTAAAGATCGAACCTATCATTGAATCGATGAAGGGATTGACTCACGGTTCAATGGTTGAACTATGGTCAAATTGGTGTGTGTGTGTGTGTAATTTTATTTTGTAGACATAAGTTTTGAGAATTTATTATTTTAAGTTATTTTTATATTTAATATTAGTGAAGTGTATATATATAATAATTAAAATTAGAAAATTTAAATAATTATGTAAAATTACTAATTGCTATCATATTGCCCAGCAATTACATAAATATTATAGTTATAATACTTATAATATTAAGACCAATATTAAAACAAATAAGTATAATTAAAGATCCAACAATAACACAAGTAGGTTGAGTGGTGTGGTAGTTGAGCACTTCTTACACATAGAAAAAGACTTGAGTTTGAGTCATACTTTCCACATTTGTGAATTTTGCTGGTGAATAGCTTGAATCGGCCAACCTGTTGAACAGTGACCGATTAATCGGTTCACATGGTTTAATAGTGGTTTATCGGTTTTGAGATCGTTTCGTGGTATTCCGCTTGTGAAAGCTTGACCAAATCAACCATAAGACTAGTTCATGGTTGAACTAGTCAAACTAGTCAATCCGGTCTGATATTTAGAACGTTGCTAATTACCTTTAAATTAGCACAAAATAATTTTTCTACATTTTCTAGTGTAGACTCGATAATCATCTTATATTCTTGCAGAATAAGAAAATGCAATGAAGCACATGCACAAAGCAATAAAGACATGTTAGGTACACTAGAGGTCTAAAGCAAGCACATTGTATTAATCTAGCATATTAGCAAAATCAATTAGATTAGCTACCATTAGCTGCAAAAAGAAGAACGCGCACACATAGCCAAAAAAGATTAGAAAGCAAATTTTACAAAAATCACAATTTTAAACAATTTATAGTAAAATGGAGTGATAATCATGAAATCAGATCATGTTCTTCTATGATTTCATAAACTGTAACGTCCTGAGACTGCCTGCAGGATCGATGAGTGTCCCCACAAACCAACACGGGTCTTTTCAGTGTGCTTTGTCCTCACTCACACGCATCTTACGAAAATTTTCAGGAGGTCACCCATCCCACTAGTGCTCTAAGTCAAGCACGCTTAACGATAGAGTACTTATGTTCTTGACTCTCGAAAAAAAGATGCATCTTGTTGATATAGGTGGTGCTAATCAATTCATTTAAGTCATCCTCAACTATGCAGTCTCATACCTGCACAGTCTCTGGATCCCTTTCATTCCAGTGTGTATTCAGTTCGTTCATGTGTCCCTCCGCCTAGAAGCCTGCCAGGAGCCGCTCCTTGTCCATGCTTCATCTTTATTACACTGGCGATCACTCCCCACCCTCGTTGCCCCTGGTGTCACATGCCCACCAACTTTTGCATGGTTTGTCCCCGAACCACACCGTACTTGGAGAGATCTCGTCTCTGATACCATTTGTAACATCCTGAGACTACCTGCAAGATCGATGAGTGTCCCCACAAACCAACACGGATCTTTTCAGTGTGCTTTGTCCTCACTCACACGCATCCTAGGAAACTTCCTAGGAGGTCACTCATCCCACAAGTGCTTTAAGTCAAGCACGCTTAACTATGGAGTACTTATGTTCTTGACTCTCGAAAAGAAGATGCATCTTGTTGATATGGGTGGTGCTAATCAATTCCTTTAAGCTATCCTCAACTATGCAGTCCCATACCTGCACAGTCTCTGGATCCCTCTCATTCCAGTGTATATTTCGTTCGTTCATGTGTCCTTCCGCCTAGAAGCCTGCCAGGAGCCGTTCCTTGTTTGTGCTTCATCTCTATTGCACCGGCGACCACTCCCTGCCCTCGTCGGCCTCGGGTGTCACACCTAGGCATGGAAATCTCATACAAGAATGTTAGTTGCTCCACGCCTAGGCATGAAAATTCCATGTTGAGGTGTGGAGTCTTTGTCTTTGACATTCTTCTTAGCAACAAAGGCCACTCTTAGGCATGAAAATTCTATTCCTAGGTATGGTCATCTCTAGACCAAAAACTTGTAGTAGTTGAGGAGTGAAGTCTTGCTCCAAAAATTATTAGTTTTCTTCCTTGATTATCCCACTTAATCTCCTAATCCTCTTGTTTGGTCCCTTTTTGACATTTATGACCTAGTTAAACTTGTAAAGCATCACCAAAAAACAACACAAATTTCTCAAAATTGATGAGCATATTCAAATTTAATTGTTAAAGGACCAAATCTTAACCAAGTTAAGACAATAAGAATCGTAGGCTCAAAGTTTCCAAATTGAACATAAAACCCATTAAAAACATGAAAAACTAGGACTAACAATTTGAATTAATTAACCACATAGAGGAGTAATAACTTCATTTCTTAGAGTTATTACACTTCCAAATCTAGTGGTTTGCTGGTCCTCGAGCAAACGAAATCAAAGCAAGGAGTTCACTATGATCCCAAAGACAAGGATGATACAATCTCCAAGATAAACTTGCATTTAACACATCTATGCCCAAGAATCATGCAGACCATCAACAGTAATTCATAACTTTTCTGACATGAATTTCATATATCATCTATATGACATGTTTTCTCACCTAAGCATCCTTTATTATATGCATGTCATTTCCCATCATCACATATGCATCCTCTATTCCCTATCATGGTACACATTTGAAAACAAGATTATAATCATACACATGCAACTTCATTTAAGAATATCAAAATTATGATCCTCTATCTTTCCACTAATCTTAAACAATACTCCTTCATGCACCAAACATACATAAGCATCCCTTTTTTTATTTTTGGCCTTTCATTAATTTTCTTTTCCTTTATTTGATTAGGATATAGAGTGTAAAGACTCAAACTAGTGACTGTCTGCCTCTTCGACACATTACTAACTCTCATCATATAGTAATAGAGTTGTGATCGTGTGCCTCCTCCACATATCACACCCTTATACTCCTTTACCCAACCATTCCTCATCATTTATTAGCAATTTTTTTAGAGGCTTATGCATCAAGGCCAAGCAATTAGACCAGATGGTATCTAGTAGAAGTTGTTGCTCAAGATTTCATATCAAGAGTGAAGAAGCAATCCAAATTATTCAAAAAATTTATTTCATGTGCATGTTATAAACATCATTTATATATGTTGTGATAATTTATTTCCAAGGATTCACATATGCTCTAATGGAAGAAAATTCATGCATAGCAAGAGGATTCAAAGGGATCAACATGCAATATGACCTATATGCAAGTTCATTTCACAAAATTATTTCATGCCCTACTCCATCACGGGTGGTCATCTCTCACATTCAAACTGTTGAAATACAAATCACTTATAAGATCACGGATCATCATGTCTTTTGGCTCAAAATAGCAATATAAGTTTTTGATATTCAACTATAAACTAAAAAAATCCAAAAAAATCATCCCAGTCCATAATTAACAACAAGAGGAAGAAAATAACATAAACTAGAAAGCAACACAACTCATTAAAGTACAACAGAACCAAGCAACTATAATAATAAAACCAATTCTAAAAATAGGTCTAAAAGGGGAGGTGAATAATATACATCACAACTCAAATGAATATGAAACATACAACTCAAAAAGATAAAACACTCCCAAACCTAAATGGAACAATGTCCTTAATGTTCATAAGTACAGAGCCAAATAAGAAAAATAGAAAAGAGAAGAGGGGGTGAAAGAAAGAAGACCCTAATGCCTTAGAAAAAGTTCTCCTCATCGAAAAGGTTAGCATCGTGATCATCAGGGTCAGTAACACCATCAACATTAGTGACATCATCATCATGCCTAGGAATTGGAGATTTAGGGATTCCGGCAGCATCACCTGCCGGTGGTGCAAGAACAGGGAAAGCATTCATCAAGTAGTCGACTTATGTGGACATCCAATGAAGGGTTTGAGTGATGGAGGTCAGCATGGCAAAATGATGGGCAAGTTATTGCTCAACTAGAAGTGCCTAGCCAACTAGGGATAAAGTATAGACAACAGGAGGTGTTGGTGCTGGAGCAGGAGTTGGTGCCGGACAATAGTGCGATGGTTCAATCATGAGATGATAAAACAATGTTGGGGTTTATGGGGCTCTTTGCATTAGTCTAGGCTTCATGACGAAGGTAGATAATGCCTTGGTCAAAGCATAGCTCGAAAGTGCAAGAAGGGAATAAAATAGCTTTAGTGCCCTTAATGTATTAGTGAAGCTCGTCATAAATTAGGCTCAAGTTAATATATGGGATAAAGTGTAATATTTTGATGAAAATAAGCTTAGACGTCATTTTCGAAAACATTGAAAGTCATTGTTATTTTCCAATTTTTTTGTCAAAATTATAGAAAAAAAAGAATTTTCTGCTAATGAATCAATCTAATTGTATTGTACTCTGAATGTAGCTTATATACAAGTAATTTACAAATATAATCTATAACTACTTTTAACTAATCAGGGATTATCAGCTAATAACTACGAATACAATTTAACTAACTAACTGACAGCTATTACATCTGATTGAAATTAGTTACACCATTACTTCTAGTTGTAATTGAATCTACCTGAAGCTAACTTAACTTCTATCAACTAACTCTACATTGTTAGATGTTGCTGTATCAATAATTTGTTTATTAGTAATGGTTGTAAACCTATGAATTGGGCCTACTAGATCTGAAATGGGCTCCGGTGACACCCCCCGCAAGCTGGACTGTATATGTCAAGCAGACCAAGTTTGGAAATCAAAACTGAAATGGTCTAGGTGCTAAGGTCTTAGTTAAAATATCAGCTACCTATTCTTTTGAAGAAAAAGGAAATAAGTGAATGTGACCAGATTGCACTTTTTCCTGTATTGTATGGCAGTCCATCTCAATGTGTTTTGTTCATTCATGGAATACCAAATTGGTGGAAATATGGATGACAGACATGTTATCACAAAAAAGAGCCACTGGTGTAGGATTTGGAATCTGAAAATATTTAGCAGATAAACAAGCCATTGTGCCTCACATGTTGTGGTTGCAAGAGCTCTATATTTAGCTTTAGATGAGGATTGAGCAATAATTGGTTGCTTTTTGCTTTTCCAGGAAATGAGAGAATTTTCAAGGAAAAAATAAAACCATGTGACTGATTTTTTGGTATCTAAACAAGCACCTCAATCAGAGTCACTAAAACTAGTCAACCATAAATCATATTTGACTGTAAAATAAAGGCCTCGCATAGGTGAAAATTTGACATATCTCAAACATGGACTGAGAAGCCTGTTGATTAAGAAAACTAAATGAGTTATGACATAAGTCCAGAAACAATTTAGTAAATTAGATTGTTAAAGTAAGACTCTAGCTATGCCTAATATATGTTGATGCTTTCTTTCCACTATGCCATTCTACTGTGGAGTTTCAACACATGTTAATTGGTGAATGATTCCTTTACTGGTATAAAATGAGACTAAGTTGAATTTAGGTCCATTATTTGTTCTTATGATTTTCACTGTTTTATCAAATTGAGTGTGCACCATTAAAACAAAAGACTAAAGAAGAGTAGAAGCTTTTGATTTTAATTTCATAAAATAGACCTAGGTGTGTCTTATTATATCATCAACAACAGAGAGGAAATATATATGACTAAGGAAATATCTATCAAAAGCATGTAAAGATTTTGTGACACTATCAGAAAAAGGAAGTCTATTTTGTTTAGCCAAATGACAAGCTTCACAATGTTTGTTTGCATTTGTACAAGAGATAAAAGGAAAAGATTTGTGTAAAATGTGCATCTTATCATAAGAAGGATGACCTAGCCTACAATGCCACAAATCATATTGAGAAATGGAAAAAGTATTTACAAAATGAGAAGCACAAATGTATGAATTTACAAGAGGAATAGAATGTGTAGAAACATGAAACCTAAATGCATATAGACCATCTCTGAGGTCAGCTACACCAATCATCCTCAATGTGTGCAAATCTTGGACTTTACAAGAAGATTGTGAGAAAATAAGTTTGCAGTTCGAAGAGGAAATCAATTGGGATATAGATACAAGATTAAATGCAAAAGATGGTATGTATAGGATATCTAGTAGATAAAAAGAATCTAAAAAAATCACAATTCTAGAAATTTTAGTGGTTACTTGACTACCATAAGGTGATTTTACTGTAACAGGTTTGATCTTCTTATGACATTTGGACGTTGACAAGGAGTAGCATACATGGTCTGTGGCTCTAGTGTCAAGAATCCAATGTTAGGCTTTGTACTACAAGAAAATGCATAGGATATACTTGAGGTATGCATAGTGGAAGACACAGGTTTATGAGAAGACAAAAAGTGGTTATTTGATTTGTAGAATGGGTTTAGATTGTGATTCAGACTACTCTAAGAGTTCCAAAATTGCCTTATGCTGCTCTAGAGTGAAGAACAAGCTTGATTCTTCTTTATTGTCTCTTTGAGAGAATGAACAATCTTCATCATCATAAGCATCTTCAATGGTGAAGTTATCACTTTTGCAAGGCTTTAAATTAGGGGGAAGTCCATGCTTCTTGTAGAATATGTCAACAATGTGTCCATTTTTTCCACAAAAACTGTAAACTTTTTGTTATTGTCCCTTTACTCCTTAGCTTATACTAGAAGAATTTGTGTACTACCCTCGAAATCCTCTTCCTCTAGCTCATACCCTTTGAGCATAGGAATATGGTTCAGCTGAAATTACAAGTATTTTTTATTCATCAAAATCATTAGCTATTTCTTTCTTGCTGAATCAACATAGAGAAAACTTTGTTGATTGTGGGGAGTGGATCCATCAACATTATCTAAGATCTCACAGTTGAATATTGCTCATTGAGACCTTTCAGAAACCTAATGACATACCATTTCTTCCTATAGGATTTGAATGTAGACACCAAATTACACACACAAGGGATCTGACATGTACAGAAGGGGATAGATCTGAAATTTTCCAATTCTTCCCACACACTTTTCAATTGTGTAAAATACTCAACAATCACTAAATCTCCTTGTCTGAAAGCATAAAATTCTTCTAACAAAGTTGAGATTCGAAACACATCACCTTGGTGATATCGCTCTTTGAGATCGTTCTATACTTCCAATGCAGTGTTCATCCACAACACACTAGGAACAATTGAAAGACTCAACGTTCATGTGATCCATGATAGAACTAAAGTATTGCATCCATCTCAGGCTCTATAGATGGGATCCGATTCATGTGGTTTCGAGATTGAACCATTGATGAACTGATCTTTATTCTTCATGTGAAGCGCCATCTTCATCTCCCACGTCCCGGTCAAGATTGAAGCTATAATAGAAACTCCTAGATTCTTATTTGGATGAATGAAGTAGGGAGTTAAAGGATCCAATGCCAGATTCGCCATCAGAGAACTTCAGAGATTGTTCTTCTCAACACGTTGTGGAACGGACCATCGCTGAATCCGATTGATTCGATTAGAGACTACGTAGTAGAGACTCAATGTGGATCTTTGATACCATGTCAAAATTTTAGAGAAAAGAAAGGAATTTTCTATTAATGAATCAATCTAATTGTATTGTACTCTGAATGTAACTTATATATAAGTAATTTACAAGTATAATCTGTAATTACCTTTAACTAATAAGAAATTATCAGCTAATAAATGCTAATACAATTTAACTAACTAATGATAATTATTACATCTAACTAAAATTAGTTACGCCATTATTTCTAGTTGTAACTGAAGCTAACTTATTTCTAACTTTATCTACATTATTAGTTGTTACCTACGAAGCATAGATACGGACACAGACACGGGACATGATACGGATATGGACAAGGAGACACACCAAATTAAAAAATTATAGGACACGGATACGACATATATATATATATATATATATATATATATATATATAATATAATTATAAAAATTTAAGTAAAAAAATTCATAATTCATTAATATCATTTCTATAAGCTTGAAGATTTATAATATTTTAATATATGTCATATGTATCAATATTTGTTACCTAATAAGTCCCTCCTAAAAAATATGTAACATAATTTCTATTGATATATTCTAAAAAATATCTTAAACCAACTTCTCATAATAGAACTAACCATGAATGAGTACATGTACATAAAAAAATTAATTAGAGAGAATATTAGTATAAAGCAAGTTTCAGTGACGACGAAGTGGACGATTTGGTATTAGCAAAGGTAGAAGGAACATATGAAAATAATAATGTATAAAAAGATAAAACTTAAAAGTCTAATAGTGATGTATGAAAAGATAAAACTTAAAATATTGATGTGTGAAAATAGTGACTTGAGACATTAGTTATGTGATTGGACTTGAGTGAGTTACGGATTATTAATTGAACGTTAATTATGGAAATTATTTAAAAATATATATTAATAGATCGTGTCCAAGTCATGTTCTGGACATGTTCAAACGTATCCGAGATGTATCCAAACATGTCTGAGACGTGTTTAAATGTGTCTGAGACGTGTCTAAATTAAAAAAAAATAATCTTTTTAATCAAATATATTCTGACACACAAAATACATGTATCATATAAGTATCTTTATATGTCTAATACGAATACGTGTTCAATACACAAATACGCCTAAATAATGACGTGTGTGTGCCTCATAAGTTATTATCATATCAGTAATTTGTGTATAAGTAATGGTTGTTGACCTATGATTTGGGCCTACGAGATCTGAAATGGGCTCCGGTGACATTTTTTATAAAAATAAAAATAAAAAGGAACCAACAACACGTGTCCGCCATTTATACTTTCTCCATAAATTTTGCATCGCAATATTTATCCATTTTCTCTTCCTCCTTACAGAAGGGTCAAGGTTCAAGGCTCAAGGGTTGGTCGGCCATAGTTGCGCGCTTCTCTCCTTAGCTTTGACGATCTAAAGAGAAAGAAAAACAAAGAGAAAAAAATGCAATATCTGTCCCTGACGCTGAGCAAGAGGCTCTCCAATTCCAATCCTCTCTTGAGAATCTCATCCAATCTCGTCGTCTATGCATCATCATCAACCACCACCTCTTCTTCCTCTCCGCCACCACTGAACTCACCATCTTCACCGATCTCCGCAGCCAATGGAAGCGCATGGGCTCCCTCCACTCTCAACAACTTGCTCAGCGCTCCATGGTCCACCACTCAAAGCCGCGGAATCTCAGTCTCTGGATCTGATGTAAGTTTAACCATTTTGTCTGATTCGGTTTTTCGATGGCATTTCTTAAACGATTACTACTAAGATCTTATAGTATATCGTTATTGTAATTTTTATTGGATGCTTGGATTTAATTTTAGGGCTCATAATTGTTCCTTCTTGTGGTGCAGGTTAGAGTTGGAAATCTCATTGAAAACCAAGGTTGCTTTTTTAATTGATGTGTTTTACTCTGATGATTCGATTTGATTTGATATTTTTATTGTTACTAACAAATGCACTTTGCATTGCTATTGTGGTGGATATGAATATGCTTGCTTTTAGGGCGCATTTTCGAGGTAATTACTAATTACGTGAGAAAACTGTTTGTGAAATAATATTCCATCGAAGCTTGTTATCTAACATCTCATTTGGTTATATAAATCTCATTAGGTTCTTAAGCAATATCACTCTCTTGAAGGAAGAGGAAAAGCCACTATCAAGGTTTATTCTGAGATTTTCTCTTTTTATATTTTATTTTTCCTTCTTAAATGCCTGGTGTTGAATGCTGACCCTTAACAGATTTCTTATTCAGTGTGATCAGTTATATATTATGTTGCTTTCAGCTATTTATCGTAATTGGAATTTATTATGTGTATATGTTCATCTGCCTTAAATAAGGAAAAGAGAATTACCATATTGAATATGAACATGTAATTTTGTCATTCGAAGGAACTATTATTTATAAAGGCTTTCATGTGATGTAATGTTTTTAATGAAGGAGAGGTTTTTTGGCCATTATGTGTAAGGAAAAATCTTTTTGCGAGTTTTCTGCACTCTCTTTAAGGTATAGCTTGACATATAGAGCCAAATCCTTGTCTCCACTCTTCACACTATAGTGTGCCTTGATATTGTACAACACCTCTTCCACTTCCTTTGGTAGGTGGAAATTTCCATCAACAATTGAAGAACTTTTTTTTTCCACTTATGAGGAAGGAGGTGAAGTAAGTGAATAGAAAACAGTAGGTTGTAATGTTACAATCATAAATTCTCTCTCATGTTTTTGTTATAAATACTTGGAGACTAACTAGTTATTCTTCATGATCAAACAATGTATGCACAACCAGAAGTATTTTTTTATTGATTTATTTGCACATATACTGGCTTGAAAATGTTAGGTGTATCTATGAAGCTGTTTGCTACATACACACTCACTTGGATTGTATCGAAAATAACATATAAACAATATAAAATAATTTTCCCATATAAGCAGCTACATCAAAAAATTTGGTTCAAGTAATAACTAGTGATTTTTGATGACATTTACCATAGATGTTAATACAGCACCCCAAAGGGTCATATTGTGTGATTTGATGAAGTAGTTTTCCATTTTAATGACCTATCCTGAATATTGGAAGCTGAATGGAATTAATTAGTACAATATTTGGTGCTGGTAAAGCTAAATGCTTAAATCTTACTTATCTGTATGACCAATGACTCCCAGGTTCCGTCTCACACTGTAGCTGGTTATGCCACAGTTGCTGCTACAGGGGATGACATTAGAAGGTTAGTTGGTGTAATATAATTCAAAACATTCAATGATAAAATTGTTCATACTTTCAATTTTGTGAAACGTCATCCACTATTGCATTGATGAGCTTGATTGTTAGCTTGATTATTATATCAAGTCTATTGAAATTCTTTAGGTGCCATGTATAGCTAGATTTTTGAAAGTTTGATTGTACATGTAATCATTATTATCATTTCTTTTATAGAAAAACAAATATTATTAGATAGGAAGGGGAAAATACCAAACCGGATAAGGTATCCTCCAAAAGAAACACAAAGCTGAAGGAAAACAAAAAGTAAAAAACCCCATAGGAAACCACAGAACAACACAACCCAGGGAAAAACAGAAAATGGAACCACCACAATTGCCCCAAAACTCTCCTTGGAAACTCCACGAAACACCTGCAACTAAAGGGATAAACTAATCTAGGAAGCATTGATGCTTCAAAATGGTTGCCGTATTGGTATCTGATACTTCGTGGATACTTTTGGATACATCTAGCCAATATTTTTCAATGAGTTTTTGAGCTTTTGTACCAATACAAGTGGGATACCACAGTGATTAGATAAATGATGGTGTTTTATTGAGTCTATATTGACTAAAGTTGACTTAGGAAACATTGATGTCTTTATTTTGACTTAGGATTTGTGTTTTTACATTAATATTATATTAATTGTATACGTTGTATCTTAACCATATTGTGTCCTATATGTATTGGTGTCGTATCATATTCGTGTCCCGTATCTGTATACGTGCTTCCTAGAAACTAATACTGAAATAAACACAAAACAACACTCCCTTTGCTTTCAACAAAGAAAACTTCAAAGCTTCAAAAGTACCTAATTAAGCCTTCTAATTCCTTTAGGCCCTCCATAATTTACTATTATTATTAATCTTTGAAGTTCCTTTTCTACCTTCTTCGTTCGTACTATAGGTTTTTGTCGAAAATGCGACCTTTACCTCCTTATCCAATGGATTAACCAACTTTATCCCCATTGAATCAAGAAGTGATTGTGGATCATGCAAATCACTTGCATTAATGGCTTAATAGAAATAATTTCCTCATCCAATTCCTTCCACTTTGGCCAAAAGGTTTTAGCTTTTCTACTTCTGGACAAGGCAGAATTCCCTTTTCTGAACCAGCATTAATAGATGACCTCCTAGAAGACTAATCTTGTCCTCTATAGGATCTTGGCCTCCGAAACTTAAAAGTATCGTTAGCCTTAACACTTTGTTGTTTAAAATGCTCCATACTCCTACTAAGTAACCATCAAAATCATTCAAGACATTCTTCCTGAACCTTTTGTTGATCAATTTTTGCCCTGAAATAATCCAGAATTAGACCTTCATCATCTTCAAAATTAATCTTGCCCTTCTGGAATCTTGGAAGCTGAAACTATAATTTTCATTAACCTCATCACTTTCTTGTTGAAAAAGCTCCTTCAGTGCTGTAATTTACCATTAATGTCAAAACACCCTTCCTGAACATTCTGTTGATCATGTTTGGCCCTCAATTCATCTAGAAGTAGGCCTCGATCGTCTTCATAAAAGGAATCATGATCATCTTCATCACATAAAAACCTACCCACCTCAATGCCAGCAAAAGTAGAATCTTTATCAACCTCTTCAATAGAGTTTAAATCTTGAATTACACTGGCACTATTGACAACATTATTTAATTGCACCCTATCTAACCCATCTTTTGAGTGTAGAGAAAACTCTTGACACGTCCACAACTGCTGAAAACACTTCGGCATTGATCTCTTTCCTGTCAGAATTCTAAACCTTGTTGTCGCCCTCTTTTTGGGAATTGTAATGATTTTCAGTATTGTCCATTTGACTAGACATCGTTAGAACTGCCAACATTAAGCATTTTCCCATTTGCTGATGCGCATCTCCATCTTTAAGTGTACCCTGCCACTGAATCTGTGAAGCTCCACTTGACATGGTTGATTCCTTTCACTTCTACATAGGCTTGAAGCTGTGATAATTAATTATTGCACTTGTGCAAACTGGTTGCTAGTGTGATGGGAAGTTGTGGGGTGGCTTTTATGGGTTAAATTGTGTTTTGGATCATTCGAAAACTTACACTGTAGGAGTTTGCTTTCCATATGATGCAGATGGAAAATGAATATAAAAATTTACAAATAGAAAATGTCTGTAACGTTACCAAAAAATATTACTATAGGGGCTTATTATTTACAACTGTATTAAATTCGTTATTATAAAGTGCTTTGTTTCTTCCTTGTATTTTTGTTTGTTTGTTTGTTTGTTTGTAATTGTTTGTATGTTGGGGATGGGCAAGGAATAGATCTCCGTGGCAACTACTGCACTAGATTCTGGTGGTCATGTTGTTGTCGGTTGTTGGATATTCGTTAATTCATTAATTTTATGCACTATTCTGGTCGATATTGTGTAGCTTGATGTAGCCAACAGAAGTTGTATTATTTTTTCATTCTCGGGGGCAAGGCATAGTCTGTCTTCAGCCAGGTTTGAATTTGGATGAATTTGGATTGGATTATAATGGATGGGTCAAAAACAAACCACTAATCCATTTATGATTCATTAAAAATGTATTACACAAATCCAATGCATCCATGATCCATTTAATAAAAAACCATCCAACCCATCCATTAATTATTTTTTATGGATGGATATGTGACCCATTCAATTAAAAGTATATTATATTTTAAAAATTTATTTAAAATTCTTTGCATTTATCAAATAAATTTTTTCTCTCTAAAATTTCTCTTTCTCTAAAATCTCACTCTAAAACATCTCTCTATGTACAACAACCAAGCTTTTTTCCACTAGGTGGGATCGACTATATGGATCAAACGACGTTATTGTGTCCTATCATAAACTAAGTTTTCAGAAATGTCATACAAATCTAAATCTTTTTTAATCGTTTCATCTCTAGTTTTTCTTGGTCTCCCTCTACCTCTAGCTATTGGGTTATCCTCCGCCTGATCTACTCTTCTTACAGAGGCTTCTAAGAGTCTTTTCCTTACATGTCCAAACCGCTTAAGGCGAGATTCTCCCATCTTTTGCACAATAGGTATTACCCCTACTTCTCTCTAAAACATCTCTCTATGTACCCAAAGAAAAAACTTCTCTCTAAAATTTCTCGCTCTCTCTCTGAAATTTCTTTTTCTCTCACTCTCTCTAAAACCTCGCTAAAATTTTATGCGTCATCATCATCACAAAGAGAGAGAAAGAGTAAAAAAACCCCCACAGCAACAGAGAAAGCTTTTTACGGTGAAATTTGAAGTTGAAGAAAGGAAAATAAAGATTGTTGCACACGGTTTCAACTGTTTTCCATCCACTCCTCATTTTGCTGTTTTTTACAGTGAAATTCAAAAACAGGGAAATCTGGCTTTGCGGTGTCTTCAAGTTGTTCCAGTTTAATTTGGTCCAATGGAGAAAAAAAAAACTGGTTGGATCATTAACCATCCAATAGTAAAAAATAATCTAACCAATCCAATTTTTTTAATTTTTTTTTATAAATGGGTGGGCTGATTTGGATTTGCATGTGGATGGTTGGATGGGTCACGGATAAATGGGTGCATTTGCCAGCCCTAGTTTGAGCAGATGGCTGTGTGATAAAAACATCCAATATATGAGTCAGTTATGAGTTTTGGATCAGATATGTTCTTTTTACCCCCATTTTCTTGATATTAAGCCTGTTTTGATTCCTTCGTTGCTAGTTTTCCTTTATCCATGGGCAATTTGTTTTGATTTCCAATACGCATTTGTAGAAACTTTGATTTTTGTACTTATCCTAATTGTTGGTTTAGTTTATGCAAGGCTAAACAGGGGCATTAGACTGGTCTTAATTCTTGAATATTTGAATGTTTGACAACAAAAGAAACATTGAGACAGTTATGAATTCCATTGAGTTTCCCATCTTCATTGAAACTGGCATTTTGTAGATGTGGTTTGGTTAATTCCCGTTTCTTTCTAACCATTGGTGAGCATGTATAGGAAGGAACGAAATAGTGGCCCGAAGACAAAGAGAGAGCAGCTCCTAAAAGTTACTGCAGCTGTCCCACTTCTTTTGATATACCCAAACGCCTATTCCATGCTCCTGGCAAATCTCTTTGTATTCTGGCACATAAATGCGGGGATCGAAGAGATTTTGGCAGATTATGTTCACCAGGAAATGACCCGAGAATTCATCTTGATTTCTTTCAGATTGTTCCTGATAATTGCAATGAAGGATGTTTTCCTGAAATTTGTATTTGTATAATCAGAGTAGCTCATGGGTTGTGCTTACATAACAATAAGAGTCCCTTGGGGAGCAAACTTGAGAAAACCTTTATTTGTAGTTTTCAGTCGTTTCTCAAACTTTGAGGCGAGGCAACATGATAACTTCCTGATTTATGAAGTTAATGGATGAATTTTAATCTGGATGGCATATGTCTACCGTTGCTAGTTAGTGTTTATGCAATAACTAGATGAGGACCCGCTCCGATGCTGGTAGATAAACAAAAGGTTAGATTAAAGTTGTGGTTTCTGTAATTTATACTCATTTTTACTTTAACTTTTATACTTTTTCTTTTCTTTTTAAATTACTCTTTACATTTTCAAAACTTTTCAAAATAATTTGTCAATAATTTATATGATAACTGTTATAATACCATCAATTGGTTAATAAAATAAGTGTTTTATTTAATAAATTTTGTTTAGATGGTCTTTTTTATTATAAAATGTTAAATAAAGTATTTATTTGTTATATTATGTGTTTATTTTTTCTTAGTATATGTTCTTTTGTACAATAAGTATTTTTTTATGTTCTTTTTTTTTCATAAAATGTCTAGTAGAAATTAAATTAATGGTGTGAAAATGAAAATTAATGTCATGGATTATTTTAAAAACATTTGTAAGTATGAGGACTGATTTGAAAAGAAAAAATTATGAGAACTAAGTTAAAAATAAGTGTAAATTATAAGGATTAAAACTTTAATTTAACATAAATGAAATTATTTTAGAGTTTGTTTGGTTAGAGAATTACAAGTTTTTCATTTGAAAATTATGTCTCTTAGCCTTGGCAGCCATGGTAGGCTGCTTCAATAGCTTAGACACTAAGTTATTGAGGCAAGACTCATTCACGAGCCTTTTAGGTTGTGCCAAGTTCAAAAATAGGTCCTAAGTAGTGTATAAACACCTTAGTTTTCCTAATTTAGAAATCACAAGCATCCTAGGTTATATTAGGAACTTGTAATAGTTCTATGCAAAATCACAAACCCTAACTGTGTCTTAAAAACTCAATTTTAATTAATATTATTTATCTTAATATTAATTCATTTAAGACACCTAATATAACTTTAAAAATATTTAGACCAATAGAAAACTAGTTTAGTGGCCCACTTTCCATGCACGAAACCTTGTTGGCCTAAAATTAATCATTACTTATTTTAAATAATATAATTATATCTACTTTTATTTCTAATTACATAATCATATTATTAAGCTAACACTTAATTTCCTATATTATCATAATTAACTAATCTAATTATATTCTTAATCAATTAGCTTAAATACTAATTAATATTTATTTAGCTTAATTTGGATTTAATTATAATCACTAATATTCATAAAAATATAAATTAAGTACTATTAATTACAAATTTCTATTTATAATTATATTAGTCAAAGTTCTATTTATTCATTATTATCTCATATTTTAAATAATTATTTTAATTATTCTTATGAGATAATTTGTTCACTAAGTTGTCTGGCTATATGGACATACAAGGCAAACAAATAGACAGAAACACAACAACAACTAGCAAGCAACTCATACAAGCAAGCGGGAAGGTAGGATGTTACACGAACAACTTGTTGATTTTCTTTTGGGTATTTGAACTTGTTGATTTCTAGGTTTGAATAACCAATTTATTCCTTTACTTTTCAGGTATTCGAGCCTGTTGATTTTTGAGTTCAAGCTACTTGTTGATTTTATTTATGTTTTAGGTATTTGAATTTGTTGATTCATGAGTTCAAACAACCAATTGATTTTCTTTTATTTTGGGTATTTGAGCCTGTTGATTTCTAAGTTTGAACTACCTATTCAAACTACTTGTTGATTACGGAATTTTGAAAGGTTTGTTGATTTTTTTTTCTGCTTACAAAATTGGATACTTCTTAATTTTCTTTTTCCTTTCTCTTAGAAAGGACAAACAAAGAAGGCTGTTGTCAAGCCTCAGTTTTGTCTAGGCATTTCATTTTAAATGAAAAATAAAAATGGTCTTTGAAAAAAGAATTTATGATCCAAAATGAGTTCTTAAAGCCCAAGCTAATTCTTTGTCAAGATCCAAATTTTACTAACTCAATGAGAGTGTCTAGGTTCATTACACCATATATTTTTAACATGTGTTTCTTATTCCTTAAGAAATAATGATATAATTGAAAAATATTTGATTGAAAATTAATTGATTGATTGAAAGTTTATTTGATTGAATATTTGCCAATAAATGACATAATATGATTTTGATTATATAAAAGTAGAAAAGGAAAAGAATATTGAAATATATCCAAATTTAAAATAAAAAGGTGAAAGGTATTATTTTAGGAGAAAATATTTGTTAGAATTTTAGCGCCACTAAATCAAATTTCAAATTATTTAAAAATGCTTTTTAAATTGATATATAATCTACAAGTCATAAACATAAAAAAATTAATTATTCTTTCTCATCAAGTAATTAAGATATCACTTGATTTATAAATAAGAGGGCATTAAAGTCACAATGAACACAACCACGGGGACACAAAAAAAGAGGAGCAAAATACCAAGTTTGATAGTGCGAGACTGAAATCGAGAGAGATTAAATAGAGATTGAGTAAACGCAACTTTTGGATCACATAAAGCAGGGAGAACTAGTGAAGCAGCAGACTTTATCCTTAGGTCTTTGTGCTTTTTAGGTAACGTTCCTCACTTTCCTTGTGTTTTGATTGAATTCATGAATTTCTTGATTTTTGTTATTTCCTTGACATCAATGGGTGCTTGTCGTGTTACTGTTATCATTTCTTTTTTGGTCATGTGGGATTAGTGGGATCAAAGGATGTGAATCATATGTTCATTTATTTTTTCCCCATATGTTTTTTTTTTTTTTTTGCTTTGTTTGAACATCATTTTTCAATTTAATCGTTGTGTATATATATCTTTTTGTTTTTATTTTCTTTATATTATTTGGTAACTTGTCTTATTTATTTATCTTCATTTGCCGTTTAATTATGAAATAAGGATCCGAAGAGGGAATACCTAAAATTAGCTAAAGTGATAGCAAAGTTTTGGCTTTTCAAAGATGAAGAGCATCCTTTAGGTTTTGTTAGAAGCACTGGTTGGGCCTTAACTGATCTCCAATAAAAACCTTATTCCAAGCTTTAATTTTTATCATTCTTTTATGTACAATATTTTTTCTTTTATACAATAAACCAAAACTTTAAAACTTAGCTAACGATAGAAAAAATTAGGAAAGGATTGAGGTATCGATCAATTAAACTCTATCTAATAATCTTGAGGCTATTTTGTTGAATTTTGCCAGAAGTGTTAGGTCTAATTTCAACAAATAAATAAATAATTTTTAACAAAAATAATAAATTAATGTGAACAAGTTCATATATTCCTAACTTCGTGATTGTGGTGAATAAAAATTTTATTTTATGAAAATATTTTGCAAAATCATTTAAAAAATTATGTTTTGTCAAAAAATGTTTTGTTGAATGAAAATTTTATTTTTGTAAAATAAAATTTCATTTGGCTATTCACTTTATGAAATATTCTCTTGAAAATTTAAAATTTTGACTAACCACTTCCTTAGTGCATGTTGCATGGTTTAAATTCATTCTATAAAATAATGGCCTTGTAGCCGCTAACTCCATGTCATAGTCATTTATAACTCTTCATAATATGCCAAAAAATGAGACATTTAAAAAATAAAAATAATAAAACTTTTTTTGGCAAATAAATAATAATTAGGACCAAATTAATTAATTTAGCAGATAACATTAAACTAAATAGGTAATCATTTATTGAGTGAACGGTGTAGGGTGTTAATACTTTCCCTACTCATAATTAATCCTTGAACCTAAACTCTAAAATGTAGACCATTTTCTTTTAAAGTGTCTAATTGCACCTTTGCCTTTTTTAATGGATAAAACGATTGGTCTCAACTCCTAACTTTTTTTGTCACCATTCTCTTGGCACAGCTCCCTTCGGGAGGATTGCAACACCAATGATAAATAGGTAATTCATCTACGTATACAAAAATGGCTTAGTGTTGAGAGAGAGGAATGGGTTGTTGGGACAAAATTGCCATTGGTTAGGTTTACCCATTGGCAATGTGGTTATGCACATCGTAGTCAATCTTGTATCTTAATAGAATGCCTTTCCATGAACGCGGTTGATTCATCCTTTCCTTTTTAGATTTTCTTATTTTTCATATGCATGCATCCTCTATATTTTAGCAACCCATTAATTAGTTTTCATAAATTTGTGGATGTTACAAAATCGTATACTAAAACTAGCATTGGCCTTGGTTTTTCAAGATGCATTCACAATATAAAACCAAGGCATAACCAAGGGTAAAACTATATCAGTCTCACAACTCACAAGAAAAGCATAGTTGGTGAAATTCTTGCATACACATATTCAAAGAGGAAATGTCGAACAATGATTCATTCTGATTACCTAAATCAAGCACTTTAAAGAATAAGAGTATCGATATTTCTATTGCACCACCATTTGATCACCTAGCTCCATTTTCTCCTTCAGTTGAACCAACCAATGACATTATTAAGGGAATACCTACTCTAGTCATCAAGGAAGCAAATGCTTCTCACCAGCATCACTACTACTCGGACAATACTACTATCTTCTTTCCCCAGCCTTCTTCGTAGGTACCATTAACAATGACACAACTACTACATATCAAACTACCAAATACAATTCCTCAACCACCTTTTGCCAATAAGGGAAAAACTCTTGGCCGCAATCAAAAGATGATGGTTGAAACATCTTTCCTAACCTATTAGTCGTAATTATTGTTATAGAAACTTAATAACACTTGTATGAGTTACCTTTTAATTTTGAGTGATTTTTTGAGTTAGTCTAAGTATAATGTTATAATATCATATGTGAAAAATAACTCATATTAGCTCAAAACTTAGCATATATTGCTTAGATGATAGAAATAAATATGAAAACTTTATTTCTATGTTACAAAATACTTAGAATAAGATGTGGTAAATTTATGAGAATCAACCAAATTAGTTACGTATTTTTAACTACACAGGAAGAGTATTATAGTTTATTGGCTGTTAATGGTGTATAAAGATAATCATTAAATGATGAGTATGGAAGTTGAATGAAGTCCTAGAATTTTTCCTAACAGTTATAAAAGTTAGAAAACTCATTAATAGAAGATCAAAATATCCTTAAGAGATACAACACTTTCATTAGTCATGAAAGTCAAACTACCTTATCCCTCCAACTTTCTTCTCCACCGTCTTTAACGTTGCTACATGTTTATCTTTCATTTTCTCTTCATTCATGTTGGCTGCCAACAGAGGAAGGAGAGAAAAGAGAAAAGAAAGAGATAAGAAAGAAAAGAAATAACAAAGCACGAAAGAAAAAAAAGAAAGAAGAGGAATAAGGAAGTAGGAAGAAACAAAGGAAGAATAACAAGGAAACCAGGACACCATTAACAAAGAAGTATAGGTAGGGGTTGTTGTGTCTATACCATGCTCTCTATCCTTCCTCGCTTCTTAAATTCTACATGGTTGAACTGATATAGAATTCTTTGTGATATTCTATAATGATTTGGTTATAAAGCATATATATAACCAAGCTTATGAGTTTAGGATTTATGATATAAATAGCATTCGATGGTATTGATTTTTATTAGAATATCACTTGGATTATAGTTTGAATGATGTATGATGAGGTTTTGATGATATGTTGATAGTATGGTAGAAAGGAATGACAGTTACTGTGTTTTTGTTCTATTTTATAGTTTGAAAAGAACCAAATAATCGATCAGAGCAAGGTTCTAATCGATTATCCATGCCCAGAAAACTTAGTACTCGCAAGTGATAACCAATTATCTATGAAGTCAATGTTCAAACCCCCATCATCTTGGTCAGGCTATTCCTAGCCACTTTGGAGATGTGAAGCATGGGAAAATAACCCTCAAAGTAGGTGAAGAAGTTGTTGAGTTCAATTTGTTTCAAGTTTCCAAGCAATTAGTCATTGTTGATTCTTGCTTGAAGGTTAATGTGGATGAAAGGCTAGCTAGAGAGGTGCACACTAAAAGCCATCCACAAGACCCCTTAGAGAAGTGTTTGGTGCACAATGGTAATTCAAACAATGAAGATGAGGAGGTGGCGGCCTATGCTCAAATTTTGGACGCATGCCCAACTGTTTCACCTTCTCAAAATGGTAAATTCAATGAGCTCAAAGTCCTCTCAATCGAAGATTCCTCACTTAAAGAAAAAGAGGCCCTAAAGGAATCTGTAATTAATGATATGCCAGAAAAGATTTTGCCCAAGGCTGCTACCAACTTTGAGAATGCCAAGCTCTACAAGAAAAGACTAAAGAAGCGGTATGACAAGTGTATCAAGCAGCGTGAGTTTAAGATTGGAGATAAAATTCTTCTCTGTAACTCACGTTTTCTTCTTCCTGATAAGTTTTGGTCAAAAGGGTATGAACCATATGAGATTGTTCGCATCTTATCGTACGGTGTGCTTGAGGTGAAGAAAGAAAGTCATAAGACATTCTTGATAAATGGCCAGAGAGTAAAGCACTATGAAGAATGAGTGGAGACTGAGCACCACTCCATTGACATCACCTAAGCATAGAACCAACCCATAGTCAAGCTAATGACTATAACTTAGCGCTTCTTGGGAGGCAACCCAGATTTTCTCTCTTTTTCTTTACTCTCTTATTTTTTATTTTATTCTTATTTTGTTATTACTTATTTTATTATCATTTTTTCTATTTTTTGTTTTTTAGTTAACTAATGTTGAGTCGGCTTAGGTGCCTCCCCGAATTCGGAACCTTTGTAGGGGATGTATATAGTTGTCGGCCGCCAAAAAGATTTTATTCTCTTTCCTTTAGTTTTTATTTTCGTATTTATTTGTTCTTTTTGTTCCCTTTCTATTTTCTTTTTCTTTCTATCCTTTCTTATATTTTCTTTTTGATTTCTTTTGCACTTTTAGTTCTTGCATTTCGTTTTTTAGTTTTTGCTTTATTTTTCTTATGCAGTTTTAGACAATATGTCGCTACTCGGTTAGACTTGATGTTTGAGTTCATGGCTACACGCCTCCCTCCGGTTCACCTCTTCCACCACCTTCTTGATCTTGCGTTTCTATTTTCAGGGAAGTTTCGTTGTCCTTTATTCTGTTTATTTTTCTTATTTAAACATTGAGGACAATGTTTATTTTAAGTGTGGGGGAGAAATCGATGAACACTTGAGTATTGCATTGAATCAAGCTGGAATTGTGTGTTGATTTCTTGATTATTTTTGAGCTGATAGAAATTTGTTTGAGATGGGAATCCACTACACAAGAATTGATTTTGTGTAAGGTAATCTTTTTCAATTGAGTATTGAAACATATAGTATCTTATTTAGAAATTAGTCATGTTTGCTTGTCTTTAATATCTATATTAACTTAGCCAGAAAGTGAGTTTTGAGATTTAATGATTGGATTTTTCATAAACAAAATCCTATTTTTCCTTCTAGAGTGAGATTTCTCTTGATTTATGTGCGCTAGAACTTGCTTTGATATCTTGTTGAGACTTTAATAATTCATATATATACTTAAACATGATTAAGGCAATTAGGCTTAATTCTTTATTGACTTCCAGAGTTGCATTGAGAAAATAATTCATTAGTTGCCTCATTCGAGCCTGAAATTTATTTCTTTGACCTTATTGAATAATTAGGTTAAATTTTTTGGAGCAGCTGATGTGTTAATTGAGAAGTCATAAAAAGATTGTTTCTATGTTCAGGGGTTAAATAAATAAATAAATAAATAATATAGAAAAAGAAGAAGAAAGAAACAAAAGTTAATTGGTGAAGAATGATGAGATTATTGGGTTGAAAGTGAGAATTTGTTATACTTTTGAGCATGATGTTTTTATTATTCATCTTCTCAAGCTTATTCTGTTGTATATTGATTTATCCATGAGCATTCTTTACCTTTATCCTACCCTTCATTATACCCTTGATCCCATTACAACCAATGGAAATCATTTTGATTATTGTTATGTATGTGAACTTGGAAGTGGAGATGAGATTGATAATTAAGCTTATGGTCATGCATTTGCAAAGAGAAATTTGTGTGATCTCTTTTGTCCTTAAACACTTGAGAGATGGAAAGATGAGTGACCTCAATTGGTTGGTAAAGAGAAGAGGTGCATGCTAGATTCAAGCCTCTAATTGTATTAAGTGCTGAACTTTCTTGCTTGATTGGATTTGATTGCCGAGCTTAATTGAACTTTTAAACTATGGAATTTCCCTTGATTTATGTTTCTTGATTTCCAGTTTAATCTTGATTTTGACTCTTATTCTTTGCTTGAGGACAAGCCAAGTTCAAGTGTAGGGGAATTTGATGTGTGGATAAGATATATACATCTTGTACTTGATTTGAGGTGAATTTAGGTGTGCTTTGATCGATTTATGTTGGAATTTGTCACATTTAATCTAATTATCATTGATATCACATGATTGGTTTTTCTCTATGTTTTAGGTCCAAAAGAGGTGTTTTGACATGGCTCTATGAAGCTTTAAATGGATTCATTGCAATGGAGTTGAGCTCGGAATTTATATGGCCAAGATTCACAGAGTTTTTGACCTTTGCGCGATAAAATGAGCATAACTTGAGCTATAGAAGTCAAACGAGGTGATTTTGGTGGCATTGGAAAGTTAAGAAAAAGAGCTACAACTTTCATGAAGGTTTCTTCAGCAATGAGCAATTAATGAGTTACACAAGGCCGTGTATAACTTGGAAAATGCTTCTATCAAGCTCACACGACCCTGTGTAACTTGAGGAATGCTTCTGACTAAGTCACACGTGTTAGTCATGACAATCATTACCCAAGAGGAGGGGGTGAATTGGGTATAAAAAACTTTTCACAAAAGCTCTTAAAATAAACACAAATATTTAAGCTATTAAATAAAAGAAAAGGAATTGCGAGAAGAAGAATAAAAGCTTTAAGAACAACAGATAAATAAGTGTGCAATAATATAAAATTGCGTAAAATAAAGAGATTGAGAAGAGAAAAGCAGGCACGATATTTATCCTGGTTTAAACATTAACCCACTTGTGGTCTACGTCCAGTCCTCGAAAATAATTCAAGATTTTTCACTATGTATACAAGTTTCAATAGGTGCTTGCAATCGTTACATAAAATAGCACTTTTCACACACAGGGAAACTCTACCCTTATGCTAAAGTTTCAGCCTACAGGGATACCTCACCCTTATACGAACCTTGAAGGGATACCTCACCCTTATACAAACCTTGAAGGATACCTCATCCTCAATACAGAAGAACAGAAATATAGATGAAGAGAAACTCTCACTCAGAGCAAATAATACAAATTGAAGCTCTATGAAGCTTTCTAAGGATATCTCAAATTTTGGCAAAAAAGAGCACAAAAATTTGATAAAATATGTATCACAAAATAAAGCAAGAAAGAATTGTTTCAGATAAATTGGTGTTACTAAAAGATGACCCAAAAATATATATTTATAGTGTTCTAAGAAAAAAAGTCGTTGGGTATAATTTATTTCAGCATTAAAAGCATAGAAAATAGTCATTGTGAGATTCTGACTGTGTTTATTCGAATAAACGTAGTCCTATTCGAATAACTCACTTATAACACATCAAGAAGTGTTTTCTGGAACCTTTTATTCGAATAAAAATTTAGTTATTCGAATAAACGTTTAGTTATTCGAATAAAACTTTAAAAACACGTTCTGGAATGTTTTCTGGGTTGTGTTATTCGAATAACCCTTTGGTTATTCAAATAAATCTTTAAAAACTCGTTCAGGAGCGTTTTCTGGGGTGTGTTATTCAAATAACACATCCCTTATTCGAATAAACCACTCTAGTTTCGAAAACTGACTTTAAATGGTCATAACTTCTTCATTTCTTATCCGTTTAAAGCAAATGACCAGTCATTGGAAAGATCTTTGAGTCTATTTTCAAATGAAAGAGGTTTCAAAACAAAACTCAAAGTATTTGAAAGATATGATTAAAAGAGTGACCAAAGATTAGTTTTACAAAACTCAAACTTGGCTATTTTTCATAAATTTGAACTATTACCATAACTAGCTTTTCAAAACTTGTTTGTTGGACATTTTAGCATGTGAAAACCATTTGTAAAGATTTGAAAAACATATTTGAGATATCCATAAGGCTTCTTACATAAAGACCCTAAGTCTTAAAAACTATACTATTTAATCTTCCTTTGGACTTGGTCTTTGACATGATTTTGATGTTATCAATACCTTCATGAAATAGGCATTCACATTCTCCTTGTGTTGAGTTTAATTAAGATCTTTTGCTTTCTTGTTGCAATGCTCACTCTTGGTACTTGGACTATCCTACAAAAGATTACTCACTTAAATAAGCATAGTTAGTCCAAATTCATAATTTAATATCTTCATATGCATGATTCATAAATGTATAACTCTAATTAGTTTAACATGCATATAAGACTTTCATAGACACATCCAAATAAGATATTTATTAATTACTAATGGATATGCTCTATGTAGGATGTAACAAAGAACATAAGCAAAGTATTCTTTTTGTCTTGTATTTGTCATCATCAAAACTTAGCATATTAAACCATTTGGGACAAACTTATTTCCACAACACGGCCGTGTGTCTTGGTCACACAGTCGTGTGACCCTCTTATGTTGAAATTACGTAGTTTTTAAAACTAACACGGCTGTGTCGTGCACTCACACGGTCGTGTGAGGTTTTCTAGAGCATAAAAGAGGTAGTTTTCACCCCAATTGTGATAAATAGAAGCAAACCCTTAAACCTAAAACAGACAGTGGATGCAAGAGACTTTGAGAAGCATAAAGATTGAAGGCTAGGGTTTGGAAGGCGAGAGCAAGAGTCATTGAAGATCAACCATTGAAGTCTATTCCTCCATCTTCATATTCTCTATCTTCTCTTTTTGTTTTGAAAGCATGGTTGTTTCTTTAACCTTTTTCCTTGTTTGTGCTACAATTGCCACGAGCAGATAAACCCCTTTTTCTAGGATTGAGATTAAACTCTCTATTTCTCTATTTGAATTATTAATTTGATTATTTGTTAATGATAATTATTGTTCTTGATTCATTCTTAGTGTGCTTAATGCTTGTGGTATGTTGCGCGCCATATTTACATGATTTTAGGCTTTAGGTGAAGGATCGAAAGATGAAATCTAATTGCTTAATAATCTAAGAATTGAACTTAGGATCTGAGACCTAGACATAAACTTAAATCTTTCGAGGAACCAACGATTGTCATAAATCTTAATCGGTTGGAACTTAGATTAATTGCCATGAGAATGGGATTGATGAAGTTTTAGCACGTTTTTAGTGCCAAGAAATTGGACTTTAAATAATTTAGGAAAAATCGCCATCAAGAACATAATTGAACATTAACAAAGATAGGATTATAATTTAGCATAGGGGTAGTGTAGTGGATTTCCAGTCCTAAGCCTTTAAACCTTGATTGAATATTAACTTTTCTTAATTTAATTGCTTATTTAATTACTTTGAGTTTTATTTTGATTTTAATTTAGATTTCACTATTATGTTTGTTCACTTAAATAATCAAAATCACCGTAAAAGTTAGTAATCAATCGATCCTCATGGGAACGATCTTTATTTTACTACATGTACGATCCATGCGCTTGCGAAAAATTAACAACAACTATCCTAGGGAACTATTATTAATGAGGGATGTCCTTTTTTTATTTGATTGACTGCTATTGGAAATGTGACTTTTGATTTCTTTAACTACTACTTTGATTTCTTTTGACCGTTATTCCTTTGAAGTTGTTCTTTCTTTCCCTTCACCTTCTTTTTGTCTCTCTCTCTCTTTGTCTCTGTTTCTTTCGCTCTCTTTATCTTTTTCCATTTTGAAGTTTGACCTATTCCAACTCTCTGGGGTACTGTGTGGTTAGGGACTCGAAAAAGAATTTGAATTTAGGTTGTGCCATTATTCTGTGACCTTTTTTATTTTGGTTGTGTTCTTGAGCTTTGTTCCTAAGTTTTTTTTTGTGGGTCGGTAAGCTTATGGTCTTGCCACGGGGAATCGTTGGCTCGATCTCTACCCTTTTATTAAGTAACGGGGTTGGCTTTTTGTGATTCTTGATTAGTTCAATGATGTGATCCCGATGCTCAGATTTATGTTGTGGCTATTATAATGAGATTGTTGCACAGAAATCCCTTGGTATCCATGTTAGTGCCACGTAGTACATTTTTTGTGGGTGTTTTACCTTTTAGGATTTGAATTGTGATGATTAGTGTGACTTTTCTTATTTTATTTCTTGGGTGTTGCTGATGGCCATTAGATTGGTATGGTTTTAATCTTAATCGTTATCAGTGGGTTTGGGATGGTAACTGTTGAGTAGCTTTATCTTATCTTTTTTCACTCTTGGATGTGGCTTTTCATTCCTTGCTATTAGATTTGTTTGAAAACCACTTTGGATTAGTGCTATAAAAGCTGCTTTGATGGCTTGTTTTATACTCTTTGCTTTCCGGTGCTCTCTTCACCATCTTCTCTATTCATCTTTCTGCTTTTATTTCCACCCTTTGGTGTTATCTTGCCTCTGAAGTTATCTTTTCTCCTTTGCCTATTCCAGGTACGTTGATTATTTCCTCTATCTATTTCCCTATTTGTTTTTATAGTCTTTTCCCCTTTCTATTATTTTCTTTTTTGCTCATTCCACTATCCCTTCCTATTGTTCAACCTAGGGTAGGTGTGATTTGTCCTAACTTTTTCTTTAGCGTAAACTTTATTATTTTAGTGAAAGAATGAGTTCTTTTGGGGAGAGGGATAGTTTTGTGGATTTTTTGGGGGTGGTTGTGTGAGTGAAAGTAGTAATCGGAGTGAATCCCCAATTGGCAATGTTAGTAAAGATAGTAGGCTATCCTTGGAGATCATGGGCGAACTCCATCCCGGAACTCTAGAGGTTAGGCAGATTCCGGGGGTCGTAGACTTGGCTTATCGACAAGTGTACCGAATCACAAGTAATAAAGTGGTAAGACCAAGTATCATTTTCCTTAGGGATTGAGAAGTTGGCAAGTACCAATTTCCCTTATGAAACACTATCTTGGCAATCCAAATGAGTTAGAGAGGAGTAAAATGGCTTAAAAATAAAGAGTTAAAAGGAATTATGTTTTTAAGAGTTTCTATAGTGAGCAAATGGATGATGAAGGTGCTAGGAAGTTGGTTTCACTTAACCCATCACTTGATTTCATTAGATTCATGTTCAATCTAGTTTAGTTTATTAATTAATGGCAAGAATTCACTTAGTTAGTTAAAACCCAATTCCTTGGTGAATTAATCCTATTTTAATTATCCAAATTATCAATTCCTTAGTTAATTCTATTGGAAATTACGGGAACAGAAGCACAGCGGAAAAAGAATTCATACCAAGGATCCATGCGGAAAAGGGGTCATGATTCGTGTTTTTAAGTTTACCCTCTTGAAGCTAGAAGAAAAAATGATAAATGCAAATCACCAGCACCACAGCAACGATGGTGCCTCTACGTTATCCAAACGAATAAACTCACAAATATCCAATCTCCGCAATCTTGGAGTCCCACGTCTCTAGCACAGTGCTAGCTACGAAGATAAGAGAAACTCGTTACTTTCTCACTCACTATTTTTGTTAGGGTGCGACTAGGGTTCGTGATGCACACCTTGACAGCCCCTTAGTAGTGCTATTTATAATAGTGATTTCCTTATGCGAGTGAGAGTAACAGCAGGGCTAGCTGGGCTATCTTGGGCTCATCTGTTATGAGTCTAGCCCACGATAGAATCCCTGTCCAACTTGGATTCTCATTACTCCAATTCAGTTTGTTCTATGTGTGTGACCCAGCAGGTTCTCATAATGTTGGCAATAATATTAAAATCTTATTTTAATATTACAAGCAGTGAGTGGTATTTAGTAATACATCGCTGCTAAACAAGTAACGAGAATGTCAGTGATTTGACATAACCTTTCCGTGATCAATGTTTTCGTGTAGTTTAGTCTTTTTGTACAGATATCTAGATTGAACACAAGGCATAAAATGTGTCACCCTTGTATAGTTCAATTTTCTGTTTCCTGATATTCGAGTAGACTTAGTAATAACAAGTGAGATCAATATCTCATATTGACTCATTTGAGCATAGTCTTGCATTTTGTAGTCTCACTCAATCAAGGGGCCTATAGATATCGTTCCTGTTATGTAGGGGGGACAAATCCCATCTAGGTCACTCACATCCCTCTGCATGATTCGTGGTATGTCCAATAACCAACTTTATAATCATTTTGTTACAAATGATGTTTGATGGCATTAAAACATACAACTCCTCATGTAGGAATCGTTATAATTTCAGGTCAAAGAACCACATACACCATTGTCACTTTGAGAATCACTTATGACACTTACGTAACGATTCACGCAGCGTTCTCATGGTGGGCTAGTCCAATACATAATTACTCTAATATGTACTCATGTGAAGACTTGATATATCATATCCATGACTCGTGAAATATGACCATCAGTCTACGCACATACTAGTCTTAATGCATTATTGTTGTCCTAATTAACAATAATACTTGACTAAGGACATTTAAGAACACTATTATGATTCTATCCAATAAGATCTCACGATCAAGTCATCTACTTGATGTCCTATGACATTAAACTTACTATTCTAAAGACTTTATTATGTTTATTATAAATAACATAGTAAATGAAATGCCTCATGTATTAAATAAATAATATAATATAATGTAAGCAAGTACAGTCAAAATAAATTGGCCTCTAGGGCATACACCAACAAATTCAAGCAATCAAAAGGATCAAGCATAAGATTCTCAAACAAACCACACAATCCATAATATCTATTCCTATATCATTGTAAGATCATGGCAATTATATTAAGAAGTAAACAATATTTAGAAATTTTCTAATTCTTAAGATATCCACAAATCATTTAATGAGTGGCTAATTCAAAGAGAGCATTAAGCATAGAGATAAAAGCTTGATTAGATGAAAATAAACATAGATTGAACTTAGAATCCAACTACGTCAAGATCCAAGTAAGAACCATCTCCCCTTAGCAAGGAGAAATCTAGCTACTTATGAAGAAAAAAAAAGGAAAAATAGAGAAAGGAAAGAAGGAACCATGGTTGCCATCCAAGGGACAAGAAGAATGAGCCAATCTTCAAGATACAACTTCTTTCAAACCCTCAGATCTCACCCACCCATACACTCTCTCTAGAAAAAAAAATGGAAGAAGAATCAAAGGTCCCCTTCTCTCCTTGTTTTAGACACTAAAAAGGGCAAAAAATTAGGGTTGGACGCATATTTTACACTACAACATGAAAGTATCGTGATGCGGCGTGAAATACATTTAAATAGGTTGTACAGGGGTTCTCACATTGTAGCATGAAATGTTGCATTGGGGCACAAAGATCTCAGGAAGAAAAATCCTGATATGCTAGAGAGTCTCACATTGCAACATGAAATTGTGTTGACGCATGACTTTTTAAGTTTTTTTTTTAGCTTCCTTTCTGCAATAAGGGCTCATCCTTTCCCTTCTTTAGCTTCTTCTAGGTCCTTTTAAATGTCAAATTCTACAAAATAATCACAAACGTCTTATAAGGCACCTATATTCTAAAGTAAAATTCACATTTACTAAATTAAGGCTAAATTATACTTATGAAGAGAATGAATATAAATCATGAAACACAAGCCCAAAACCTTGTAAAACATATAAGAAATAGGACTTAGCATGATAAATATGCACAAGATAAGGCTTAAATAACTCCAATTCTCAGAGTTGTCAGTCAGCTTTAGTCTGAAATGAACCACATGCTATGCTCTCGGATACTGAAAGGTTGAACCAGATTAGCGAGAGTTGGGAGGCTTGTGCGATTCCGCATTTGTGGCACGTGGCCAGACTATTAGATTTTGATCGCCCTGCCGAGGTGGTGCCCTCAGGCTCTTCAAATGGTTTGTTTGGTGATAGTGTAGGTCCTTCTTCCTAAGTAATGACTGACCATGATGCTGTCGCAGTGGAGGAGGTGGGCATCCGTTCCTCTGAGCTAGCTACTAGTAGAAGATGTGCTGCTAAGTGACTTACAAAAGACGTTGTTGTGCATCAGTCTTCGTGCTACAATGTATAGAAAATAGTGAAAAATAAGTCCGAGCTTTAGATTTCTTAGGATGGGCTTGAAGATCAGTATATCATCCTGTCATGTAATCCAGACGATTAATAGTAATATATTTTATTCATTTAATGATCCTCTCACTAGGTGTCTTAAGGTTTAATTTAGCTTAATTAAATTGATTTTATCATATTTTATGATATTGGGCCTAATTAGATCATTGTGAGAATTATTGCATGAATTGATGTTAATTTGTCTATTAGGTAATGTTCAATATTTTGGCTATAATATGAGTTTCGAGTATCTGATTAGTGTGAATCTAGTCTTGTAGGAAAGTTAAGACAAATATCTACAAGTTTCATGAAGACCTTAGGAGCTCAGTTGACGAACCTGCAAAAATTCATATTTTTACGGTTCAAAATCTTGGGTTTTCATTCTCTTTTAATCTTTTTAATTTAGTTTTGTTCTTAAATTTTATTATGTTTTTATTATTTTAATTGTGTTCTTATTGTATGTTTTTATGTGTTTTTGTTAGGTAATTACACATGGAGAAGATTGGATATTTAAAGAAGCATTAAAAGGAAGAAAATCTATTCAAAAGCCCAGCGCTTAACCACTAGGCCAGCACCGCTTGAGCGCGCGTTACACGCAGGAAAGTTCTAATTAGTGGGCCAGCGCCCAAGTGCTGGAAACTGAGCACTCAAGCACTGAACGCGTAACAACAACGTCAATTTCTATATAAATTAGAAAGTTACACCACACTCTTACACACTTGGACAGAATGCAGCAACTGGCAAGGAGAGAAGTGACGATACAAACCCTAAAGTGGTGTGGGCACAATTAGGAGTGAAGATTAGGGATTTTCTTCTTCCTTTCCACTTATCTTTTATGGAGTTTGTCAAATCCTTATCTCTCTTTCATTCTTCATCCATGTGTAACTAAACCTTTTTCGTTAGGTGATGATGGATCTTGTTCTTAGATGATGTAGATTCTTTTATAGGTTTAATTAATGTTTCTATTTCTTGATTTATGTGTTTATCTTTTTTCTTAATGCTTTTTTAAATCTGGCTAATTTGGGAATGATTTTTGGATTTATGTATGATTTGAAAAAATTTGCATGAACCTAGAACTTGTGATAAACATCATAATTTCTGCAATCGCTAGGAATTGACATTGTGAGTTATGTGGTTTTTATTTTAATTCTCTCGTTCTTGATAATACCTTTCTATTTGAGATTAGACTAAGGGATTAATTAACTCTAAGTAGTGTAAGGATTAATATACTAAGGAATTGGATATTGATTAATTTTGGGAATTGACCATGAATCATTGGAATAGGACTTGATTAAACCAATATTTGCTTTTGCATTTAAAGAGTTCAAGTGAAATCTGACCCCTAATATTTTCATATCATTATATTCTAACTCAACCTAATTAATTAAATTTGGCTTTTGTTATTTTTGTTTATTCTTTCTTTTTATTTTTTTTACCAACTTTCTTTTTGATAGCATGAATAATGTTAATTTGGTGAATTTAGTAATTAATAACATAATCTTCGTGGGAACGATACTCTTACTTACTTTTTATTACTTTTGCAATTCGGTGCACTTGCATATTTCACAACATCAATCACACTTTTAGATGATTTAAATTGAAGTTGAAGCAAGAGCTAGAATGCTGATCTTGACAGCTTGACCTCTTCGCACTCATCAGCCCATATCTTGAGTTATAGGGGTGAAATGGACATCAATATAAGCCCAAATGAAAGCTAAGATCAAAATCTACAATTCTTATGAATACTGCTAAGCTAAATTATGTTGTTTTGGGCATATAATTAAAGCTGGAAGTCAGAGACGAGTTGCTAACGAGTTTATGTCACTTAAATGGGAGCTTGAGTTGAAAGCCTCTAATTTACATGGAACTTGGGCCCAATGATTCCTAATGGACCTAGCTTTGTAATTAATAGGTTTCTAATTATATAAGGCCAAATTAGGGGGTAGTTATAGGGGATAGAAGCAGAAAATCGAGACTGATCTTCTCATTCTACACTCTTCATTCTCTCTTTAGATCTAGATCTTTTTCTTTTCTTCTTCCTTCTTCCTCAAGCTCCTTCATGGTGATAACTATGGAGAGCTAAACTTATGTAATCAATTTAGAGATTTTAGAAGAAATTATGATTTGGATTCTTGAGATCTTAGTTCTATTTTTGTGTTCAAATTGCATTTGGATTCTTCTTCTTCTTCTTGATCTTGAATACATGAATGGTGATTCTGTTTATGTTTAATCTGATTGGGTCTTGATTTAAGATTAAGAATTGTGTTGGGATTTAGGATCGATTGATCTGAATTAATCATAAAATTACAGAGGTTATGTTACTGATTTGTGCCTTGGTTAATTAAATTCGAAGACCAAATTAACATAGATCTAACATGAATTGTAAGATTATAAATTTGTTGTCAATTGTTAATTGAATTCTAGATGATTATCTAGTTTGAATTCTGGATTTGATGCAGAGATTTTAGTTAAATCCAAATTAACCATTCAAATGCATTTCAAATGTTCGTTGAATGATCTATGATGGAATCAACCCACTTTCGGATAGGTTTCTGACTTGATTACTCTTTTAATTGAATTTCTCACTTTAATTATGTTATTTACATATTTTGAGTTCTCAAATCCTTTCCCCAATTTTGGCTTGATCTAATTAAATTGCATTTAAAATCCTTGAGAGACGATCCAGTATTGTTTCCCATGCTACAAGTCATAGGTATAACTCAGTTATAATTTTGATTAAGTTCGATGTTCGTCAAAATTTTGGCACCATTTCCAGGGATTGTTAATTGCAATCTGATCATATTAAGTGACCATACTAACTCTTGTTCTTACTAACAATTAATTCATGTTTAATTGCATAACTGTTGCATTGCATTCTACTGCATTGATTACTGTTACATTGGCTTCTGTTACTGTTGATCATTCTTTTACTGCCTTTATTAATAATTGCATTGCAAGATTTCCTCATAAGTGTTATTCAATCATTTTGGACGTGTTCCTAACTTCCTAATACTGTTTCATACCCGACTAGCACTTTTTCACGTAGTTTCTGATTTCTTTTGGTAGAAGGGGAGACTAGTGTTAATCTGACTGTGGAGTTTGGAGCTGAGACTTGGTCCCTAAACTGGGGACATAAGGATAATTAAAGTAATTATTTTGGTAACTTAGAATGACTTGAATTTTTTCCAGTTGCTAAAATAATCCAATGAACCTGACCAATTAAGTGGTTAAGACTCCATTGGCTATGCTCCTTTTTCTCAAATTCCATCGTTTAAACCATGTTTTCAATTTTTGAAGTATTTTCTTTGCATGATAATTATCTGAACCAGTGCAACTTTCATTCTATGGTGGTCCCATGATTTTTAAAATTCATTTGATGTGTTTTTCATTTTTTTCTAGCCATTTCTGTAGTTTAGAGTTGTGTGTTTTTGTGTTTTTGGCATTCTGACACCTCTATAACCCTATTTGGCGCATGATTAGGTCTAATTCTGATAACATGTTTGATTTTGATCCTGAAATTAAAAGGACCCTGCATCTGCTTAGTAGGACTCATAGAAGGTTTAGTTTTGTTGATAATAGTTAAGTAAGTAGTTCTTCTGATTCTAGTGTTTCCACTGAAACCATGCCTGATAGCATGCAAGGTAGGACTCTTAAAGAGTTTGCTGCCCCTGATGTCACTTATCAACCATTATGCATTCAGTATCCTAATATTAATGCTAACTTTGAATTAAAGTTTGGACTAATCCATTTGCTGCCTAAGTTTCATGGACTTGCAGGTGAGGATCCCCACAAGCATTTGAAGGAGTTCCATGTTGTGTGCTCAACTATGAGACCTCAAGGCATCCATAAGGAACACATCAAACTTAGAGTATTCCCCTTCTCCCTTGCTGATGTAGCTAAGGACTGGCTTTATTATCTTTCACCAGGTTCTGTGACTTGCTGGAATAATATGAAGAAATTATTTTTAGAGAAGTTTTTCCCTACCTCTAGAGCTGCTGCAATTAGGAAAGACATATGTGGCATCAGACATATTTCAAGTGAAACTTTGCATGAGTACCAAGAGAAATTCAATAAGTTATGTTCAAGCTATCCATACTACCAAATTAGTGATCAGTTGTTAATCCAATACTTTTATGAGGGACTGATGCCAATGGACAGAAGCATGATTGATGTTACCAGTGGAGGAGTTTTGGTGGATAAGACCCTTACTACTGCTAGAGACTTGATCACTAACATTGCTGTCAATTCATAGCAATCTGGGACAAGAATGGTAGCTCTAAGCAGAGGTGTAAATGAGATCCATATGGCTCAGGAAGACCAGAAGAGGATGGAAAACAGGCTTGATGAGTTAACCTCACTAGTGCGGCAATTAGCAATGAGACAACATGTACCAATTTTTGTACAAGAGCTACAAGGGTGTGTGGAATTTGCTCTTGTCCATCTCATCTTACAGATGCATGTCCAACACTTCAAGAAGATAATTCTGCCATCCAAGCCTATCCTGTTGCTGCAGCAGATATTTTTCTTAGTAGACTCCAATATCAGCAGTCATAGTAGCAGCTCAGATATGATCCATTTTTTAGTACTTATAACCTTGGCTGGAGGAACCATCCTAACCTGAGATAGAGGAATTCTGGTCAGCAATACTAACCACCTACATTCAGATAACAACAACCTGTGTAGTAGTCTATCCAAGCCACTCCAGCCGAGCCATCATTAGAAGATTTGATGAAACAGATGGCCACAAACAACATTCAGTTCTAGCAGAATGTCAATGCCACCATTCAGAATCTACAGACTTAGATTAGGCAGTTGGCAACCTCTGTGAGTGAGCTAAAAAGTCAAGGGTCAAGTCATTTGCCTTCACAAATAGTTAATAACCTAATAGGCAATGTGAGTGCCATTACTTTGAGAAGTAGCAGAGAAGTTGATGGTCCTAGTCTATCACAACCAAAGCTACCAATTCAGCAGCCAGAGATTGACAAGAAATAACAAAATTTACAGAAAATAAATAGCTTAGTCCAAAAATTCGTGACACAGAAGCAATGTGCAGAGAATTCAGACCTGGCCATTCCAATACCTTTCCCAAATAGGGTCACATAGTCCAAGTAGACAACGCAAGCAGAAATGGAAAGAGAAGTCATGGAGACATTCAAGAAGGTGGAAATCAATATCCCCTTCCTGGATGCAATCAAGCAGATACCAAAGTATGTCAAATTCTTGAAGGAGCTGTGCACTCATAAGAGAAGGTTAAAAGGAAATGAGAAAGTGAGCATGGGAAGAAATGTTTTTGGCTTGATCCAACCAAATATGCCTCCTAAATGCAAGGATCCTGGAACATTCACCATTCCTTGCACAATAGGCAACAAGCAATTTACTCGTGCAATGTTAGATTTGGGTGCTTCAATCAATGTGATGCCAAAATCAATTTTTGAATCTCAGCAGCTTGGAGAATTGGAGTCAACCAGAGTAATCATTCAGCTAGCAAATAAGAGCACAATTCATCTTTTCATAGTGCTTGAGGATGTTTTGGTAAGGGTAAATTGTTGGGAATTGCAGTTACATCACGCAGCGAAAAAATTAGGATTTCCACCAAGGATCCATGCAAAAAGCCATAATCCGAGTTTTAAAATATTTACCTCTTGAAGCGTGATCAAAAGGAAGGACATGAATCACCAACACCATAATAGAAATGATGTCTCTGCGGTATCCACACGAACAGGCTCACGAACGTCCAACATCCGTAAAGAGGAGCCTCACGTCTTTCACACAGTGCTAGCTGCGAAGAGAATAGAAAAAACATGTCGCTCTCTCACTCATTTTTCTGTAGGTGCAGCTAGGGTTTTGAAAATTGTGTATCTTAACAGCCCCTTAGTAGTACTATTTATAATAGTGACTGCCTTAAGTGAGTGTGAGCAGCAGCAAGGTAAGTTGTGCAACCCTAGACTCATCTATTATGAGTCTG
The DNA here is from genome assembly GCA_029884595.1 of Ormosia semicastrata. NCBI lineage: Eukaryota > Viridiplantae > Streptophyta > Magnoliopsida > Fabales > Fabaceae > Ormosia > Ormosia semicastrata. Next base: position 6,528,627 of record JAQQTO010000028.1, on the reverse strand, counting down.
GCCCATATTTGAATCCGAGTCCAACTTGGATCCATTGCTCTAATTTTAGTCTGCTCTATGTGTGTGACCCTGCAGGTTCTCATTATGTTGGCAGTAATATTAAAATCCCATTTTAATATTACAAGCAGTGAGCGGTATTTACTCAAGTAATAAGAATGTCAGTGATTTGACATAACCTTTCTGTGACCAATGTTTCCATGTCGTTTAGTCCCTTTGTCAAGATATCTAGATTGAACATAAGGTATGGAATGCGTCATCCTTGTATAGTCCAATCATTCGTTTCCTGATACTCGAGTAGACTTTATAATAACAAATGAAATCAATATCTCATATTGACTCATTTGAGCATGGCCATGCATTTCGTAGTCTCACTCAATTAGGGGGCCCGAAGATATCGCTCCTGTTATGTAGGAGTGACAAATCCCATCTAGATTACTTATATCCCTCTGCATGATTTGCGGTATGTCCAATAACTAACTTTATAATCACTTTGTTACAAATAACGTTTGATAGTATTAAAACACACAACTCCTTATGTAGGAATTGTAGTGATTTCAGGTCAAAGGACCACAGACACCATTGTCACTATGAGAATCGCTTATGACACTCACGTAACAATCTATATAACGTTCTCATGGTGGGTTAGTCCAGTACATCATTATTCTAATACGTACCCATGTGAAGACTTGATATCTCATATCTATGACCCGTGAGATATGGTCATCAGTCTATGCACATACTAGTCTCAATGTATTATTGTTGTCCTAATTAACAATAATACTTGACTAGGGACATTTAAAAATAGTGTTATAACCAAAAGGATCTCACGATCAAGTCATCAACTCGATAACCTATGGCATCAAACTTACTATTCTAAGAACTTTATTATGTTTATAAAAAAAGAACACAATAAATGAAATGTCTCATATATTAAAATAAGTATAATAGAATGTATGTAAATATAGACAAATGTATCAGCCTCTAGGGCATACACTAACATAAATAATTTAATATTTCTAATAGATTTTTATGTTCTGAACATGGAAAAGGAATTTGAATCTAGTCAGCCACCATTGATTTTAGGTAGACCCTTCTTGAAAACTACAAAAGCTAAGATTGATGTGCATGTTGGTACCCTTTCCATAGAATTTGGGGATAACATAGTTTAATTCAATATCTTTGATGCGTGAAATATTCTTTAGAAGATCATTCTATTTTTTAGTTAGATGTCATTGATTTGCTTGTTGATGATATGCATGTTGATATGCTAGCTGAATTTCTTGAAATTGTGGGATTTTTGGATAATGTTGATTTTTCTAGATGTTCTAGATGTGCTATTTCTGATTGTGATAAGACTAGTATGTATGCTGCATGTTCTGAGATTTTTGCATGTATGGGAGATGATACTACATTTTCTGAATTTCCTTCTTCTATGAGATACGATCATGTTGTTTTGGAAGATTGTACACAGATTATAGGTGATGCTACAGTTAAATCAGCAGAATTAATTTCTTTAACCAGCTTGATACCTTCAGTGCAACAACTACCTACCCTTGAATTAAAGGCCATTGAAGAATTTTCAGAGAAGGGAGAAAAGCACCAGATGATGGTCATTACTGTGGTGGATTTTGTTTTTGGGCCATGGTCCAACATAAACAAGGAAAATGGAGTTGATAAAGAACACATATTGCATTCTAGTGATAAAGCCAAGGAAATTAAGGAAGGCCAATGGGACCCCGGTGGAAGCTTTCATGCTTCAAGTCATGCTTCAAGCTTAACTTGGTCATTACATTTCAAGCAATGCGACCCTGGTGGAAGTCTCTCCATCTACCTCATTTGATAAAGATGTTTCTTTCTTTCTCTCTTTTATTTTACTTGTCCTAGATTAATTGATAATTTTGATGGATGCTATTTTTTTTAAGCTTTACATTGAGGACAATGTAAAATTTAAGTATGGGGGAGGAATTTTAGCATTTTGCTTTTCTGCTATTTGCCATTTTAGTTTCATTATTTTTACCGTGGTTACTATTTTAGCTATTTTGTTATTTGCTATTTAATTTTCTGGTTCTGTTGTTTTTATTTTATTTCTATTTTCTATTTTCTCGCATTTCAATTCATTTCTGTTTTAATGTTCGGTTTTAATTTTGATTCTATTTTTAATTTACTTGTTTAATATTTTTATTTTTTGTCTGTTATTTTTTACTATTTTTGTTTTTACTTGTTTATGTTATTTTTGTGCTACTATTTCTATTTTCTAATTTTAATTCTATTTTTATTTTTAATTCTATTTTGTGTTTTAAAGAAAAAATGTGTGTTTTTAATTACTTTTCAATGATGTTTTGAGATTTGTGAAGTTTATGAGTTTGAAACAATTAAAATTCAAAGTTCATAGCATGATTGAATAAAATTTTCTTCTTTCTTAAATTTGACAATACTTGGTTTTGAATGTTTGATTGATGGATTGAGTTTGATAGATACATACCTTGTGAGACTTTGAGCCTTTTGATAGATGAATTTAACATTTATGTCATTCTTCTATATCTTGTGTGATTTTCACTCATGTCAATTGATTACTCTAGAACTTGTTTTGATTCTTTTGAGGCTACATCTTCATTTGCATGCATAAACATGATTGAAGCATTTTTTCTTGAATTAGTTACTTTGGTCAAATAGCCAACATTGCATTATTTCCCTTTGATTAACCCTCTTGAGCCTATTAGCCTATTCTTTGTCTTAGCTCATTATTTGCCTTATGTGAAAAATCATGATTTGACCTTACCTTAGGGAATGGGAGAGCATTGGTTCATTTTCATTGGATGAGCTTTTTTACTTGTTGGTAATTGATAGTTCAAGTGTGGGGATTGTGCAAATTGATGTGCAATATGCAAAGTGTTTGGTGGAAGAAAAAGAAAGAAAAAAAGAGCCAAATGAAAAAATCAAACATAAAAAATAGAATGGAAAAAAAACAAAGAAAGAAAAAAAATAAATGCAAGAAAGGTTGTGAAAGAAAAGAAAAGAAAAAATAAATAAGAGAAGGAATATGTAAAGAGAATGTACATTATATGGATTTAGGGGGATAAAATATTATGTTTGTCAATTGAATTCCTTCCCAGTGTTCTTTCATTCTCTTGTGTATTTAACTTGTCATATCCATATTGTTTCCTTCCCTTACCTTGACCCCATTACAACTTTGAATAAAGTCCTCTTAATTTTTGTGTGCATGTGTTTGAGTAGTGGAGAAGTAGAAGATAAGCAAGCTTATGGTAGTATAATTTTCATGGGTTGAATTGAGTGAAATACTTACTTGTGAATGCTTATGTCCTTAAAGCATGTCAAATGGTTTTTGATGATAACAAAGTCAAAGATGAAGATCAAGTGCAAAGATGAAGATCAAGTGCAAAGATGAAGATCAAGTGCAAAAATTAAGATCAAGTGCAAAAGAAAAGATCAAGATCAAAGAAATGAGTCAAGAGGTTTATTTAGTCATAAGACTTAGAACATTAATGTTAAATGCTCTCAAGATTTCTCAAATAGTTTTTCAATATATCATTTCTAAAATAAGTGTGAAAATTCAAAGCTAAACATGTTTTTCAAAGTAACTTTATTTTCAATCTTAGATTTAATACTCATGAAATGATTTATGTGTAATCAAATTCTTGAAGTGTTAGAAATGACTTACAAACTTAATTGGACTTGAAAAATGTGTTCAAAGGCCAATTTAATCGATTACATGATGTTTGTAATCGATTACACAACAAACAGAGGCCTTGTAATCGATTATATGAGAATTGTAATCGATTACAAGCAAGTCAGAGGCCTTGTAATCGATTACACCAAGTTTGTAATTGATTACAATAAGCCCAGAAAGGCAAGAACACGTTCAAGGAATCATGCAATCGATTACATGGATATTGTAATCGATTACATAGCAAGTCAGAAGCCTTATAATCGATTACACCAAGAATGTAATCGATTACACAGAGCCCAAAAAGCCAAGAACACGTTGAAACAACAATATAATCGATTACATTTGCTGTGTAATCGATTACAAGCAATCTGACAGAGTCCAACGGCTATATTAATGGCATTTAATGCTTGGCTAAAAGGTTCCAACGACTCATTTACTCACAAAACTTATAAATACCAATGTTGGGACTTCATTAGAGGTTGACCTTGAACTAAAAACTGATTACCAATATTTCAATACAAGATTTAATCTTCAAATCCATTCTTGCTCTGTTTTTGTGAAAAACTTGAGTTATTCTTTGAGAGCATATTAGAGCTTCAATTTGTAATCATTTACTCTTGTGAGAGTTTCATTCTATTAATCCAAATTACTTTGTAAAGAGGGTGAGGTATCCCTCCAAAAGTGTAAAGGATGAGGCATCCCTTAGTTGAAGAGACTCAAGCTCCAAGGGTAAGGTATCCCAAGGTATTGAGTGCTTAAAGTTGTAAAGGTTGTCAAGCACCTATTGAAGCTTGAAGATATAGTGGAAAATCTCGAGTGGTTGCTTGAGGACTAGACGTAGATCACAAGTAGATTGGTGATCGAACCAGGATAAATCATTGTGTTTGTTTTCTCTAAACCCTTCTCTTTATATTGTGCACTGTTTTATTGAATTGCTTGAATATTATTTCCTTTGACTATTACATTTATAAGTAAAAGTGTTTATCTTATTTATCCAATCATCTCAAATCATTCAATAGCTTCAACGAAAATTGATTATCAAATGTTTTGCGAAAGATTTGCAAACTTGTTTTACATACTCAATTCACCCCCTCTTGAGTATTAAGACCACTTGGTAACAAGTGGTATCAGAGCTAGACAATTGTATAAAGAGCTTAGTAGCTTCAAGAAAAGTGATAGCTTCAAATGGTTTTTCAAATGAAGGTTCTTCTATAAACAGACCTCCTTATTTCAATGGGGATGGTTATGCCTATTGGAAAGAAAGGATGAAAATTTTTATTGAAGCTTTTGACCTAGATGTGTGGGATGCCATTGAAAATGGTGCTTTTGTTCCCACACATATTAAAGATGGTGTGAAAATTAATACACCTAGAAACGAATGGACCGATGAAGATAAAAAGAAAGTTCAATACAATTTGAGAGCCAAGATCATCATCACCACATCCTTGGGGTATGATGAATTCTTTAGGGTGTCAAATTGTAAGACTGCTAAAGAAATGTGAGATACTTTACAAATAACTCATGAAGGTACTAGTGAGGTAAAGCGATCTCGAATAAACACTCTTACTCATGAATATGAATTATTTAGAATGAACCAAGGTGAGAGTATTCAAGATATGCAAAAGAGATTTACTCATATTGTTAATCATCTTATCTCATTGGGAAAGACTGACAACTGTCGAGATTACCAAATTTAAATCAATTTATAACTGATTTACCAAAACTACTTGTAGTATAAGGTAACACCGGGTCGAGTCTGTAGATCACTCTAATTATGAAGTCAAATTAAGAGGTTAATAAATAGGGGGGAGAGTTTTGCAAGATTAAACAACAAAGAGCAATTAAAATGAGTAAACAAAATTAAGAAAACAACCAATCCAAGAGAATTAACAAATCTTGATTTCAATCCATCCTTGATCTTTATAGATCGATTCAACTTTCAACCAAATCTTTGGTCTTAGATCACATCAAGATGCCTCTCAATGATGCATGGATCTTCTACTAGAAACGCTTCTAGAATTCAATTAATTAAGATTAGACAAATTAAGCATCCATCCAAAACCTAAATTAACTTAAAAACCAAGATCCAACCAAGTTAAATATTTCATCAAACACCTTTGATGCATTATTTAACCTCTGAATTCATCTCTTGGTACATGATAATTACGCAATTAACATATGCAAATCCCAATCATATTAAGCATTAAATTAGAATTTAAACAAGAGAAGAAGAGAAAGAGAAACTTGATTAATAGATGAATGTATAGCAATTAAAACAAGATCTCAAGATTAATCATCAAGAATGTCAATCTCTTGGATTGATTAAAGAAGTTTAACTCTCCATAGCCATCACCATTGGAGAACCTTCAACAACCATACAAAAATGAAAATAACAAAGAGAGAGGAGGGGAGGAAGAGAAGAGGAGAAGTCTCAAAATCCCAAAAACTAAAACTACAAACACACTCTACGTAGAAGCTCTCCATTCTCTCCACAAATCTGATTGCTTTCCTCTTAATCATTCACTAAGAGTCAAAAGTGGTTCACCCACTTTTGTTAATTATTCCTCCATTATCAAAGTGTGTCTCCCACCTTCCAATGAATTATTTTCTCATTATGAAAGTGTGTCTCCCACCTTCCAATGATTCTTCCACTTTTTTCACGTTTCCATATTTTAGATTTCTGTCACAATCTCTAATTCAAATCAAGTCCATCAGATAGCCTTTGAAGTAAGCTTTCCAAGGAGTGCTCATATGCTTAATTTGGGCTTGAAATGAGTGAGATATGCCAAAAATAGTGAAGGTGTGTCCAGAATTCGTAACAGTACCGCCGGTCCAACTTCAAGGCTGTATTTGACCACGTAAACATCCGAATATTCTAATTTGACATTTCACAAAACTTGTAGATCTTTTTCTCATCTTTCCTAGCATATAAAGAACATCAAAATCAGAGATTTACAACTCAAGTTATGGTCAAAATACTGAACCACTGTCAATATGCATTAAAATCCAAAAATTTTGCTTTAAAGCCCAATTCAACCCAATGATCTAAATGAGTGCTAAGATCACTTAATTACAATCTGGACATCATTAATAAGGTAATTGTGTAGATAATTAATATGTTAAAAATCATAATTATCAAATACCCCCACACTTACTCTTTTGCACGTCCTCGGGCAAAACAGAAAAAAAAAAAACAAAACTAGGGAACAAAGAAAAACAAAACAAACTCAAAAGCTAAAAACTCTAAAAGACTCAATTTCAAATGACATTCAAGAATGCAAAAATTATAATCAAGAAAAACAACTAAAGATTTAAGGGCACAAGCAAGGTATCATCAATTTGAAAAGAATTAATCAAGAATGATAGATCCTCATAAGATATACTCTCAATCCCTCAAGTGTTTACGGGATAAGTATTTTACTTAATTCAATCCATGAAAATTGCACTACCATAAGCTTGCTTATTTTCTACTTCTCCACTACTCAAAACACATGTACACAAAAATCAAGAGGACTTTATTCAAGGTTGAAATGGGGCCAAGGTAAGGAAATGAAACAATATGGATATGAAAAGTTAAACACCCAAGAGAATAAAAGAGCATTGGGAAGGAATTCAAATGACAAGTAACAAACATGAATTTTATCCCCCAACTCTAAATAATACACATTCTTTTCACATATTTCCTTCACTTTCCTTCTTTTATTTTTTTTTCTGAAAAATTCAACCTCTCTTGCAAATTTTTTTTTCTTTTTATCTTTCTTTATTTTTTAATTTTTTTTTCTTCAAACACTTTGAATATTTTGCACACACATACTAATCAATATTGCACAACCCCCACACTTGAACTATTAATTATTCACAAGCCAAAAAGCTCCTCCAATGAAATGAACCAATGCTCTTCCATTCCCTAAGGTAAGGTAAAACATGATTTTTCACATAAGGCATATACTGATATAAAACAAAGAATAGGCAAGTAGGCTCAACGGGGTTAAACAAAGGAAATAATAAAGGGTTGACTATTTGGTTAAAGTAGCTAATAAAAGAAAGAAAGCCTCAATCATGTTTATGCATGCAAGTGAAAATGTAGTCTAAAAAAGAATCAAAGCAAGTTCTAGAGTAATCAATTAACATGAATGAAAATCACACAAGAAAGAGGAGAATGGATGTTAAAATCCACCAATATGCTCAAAAACTCACAAGGTATGCATCTATCAAACGCAATCCACCAATTCAAATCATGAACCTTTTACTTGATTTATTTCTACTCATCACTTTAACACAGCTTAAAATCCATTCAAAAACACATTTTTCTTTCAAAGCATTGTTTTTGTTTTTTTTTCTTTTTTATTTTTTTTCTTTTTTATAATAAACAAACACAGAAAACAAAACCAAAATAATAACAGAAATAGTAACAGAAAAATAAACAATAGGGCTAAAATATCAAAATAGCAAAAACAACAGAAGCATTAAAATTAAAAACAAAAACAAAAACAGAATGCTAAAATTCCTCCCCCACACTTAAATTGTACATTGTCCGTAATGTAAACCTCACAAGAAAAACAACATTCCATCAAAATCATCAATTAATGAAGGACAAGTAAAATAAAAGAGAGGAAAGGAAAGAAACATCCTTATCAAGTGGGGTAGACGACTTCTTGCAAGTGGATCTCCTCCAAAATGTCCTCTTGAGCTCCCTCATAAAATGGTTTGAGGCGATGTCCATTGACTGTGAAAGCTTTGGTAGTATTCTCACTTGTAACCTGCACAACACCATAAGGAAAAATCTTAGTAACAACAAATGGACCAAGCCACCTAGATCTGAGCTTCCCGGGCATGAGCTTGAGGCGGGAGTTATAGAGGAGAACTTTTTGATCAATCTCAAATGTTTTTCTCATGATCATCTTATCATGGAAGGCTTTGGTTTTCTCTTTATAAAGTTTGGAACTCTCATAAACCTCCAAGCGGATCTCCTCCAATTCCTGCAACTGTAGCTTTCGCTCCATGCCCGCTTGATTTAGGTCCAAGTTACACCTCTTTACTGCCCAAAATGCGCGATGCTCAATTTCCACCGGTAAGTGGCATGCTTTGCCAAAAATAATCCGATAAGGAGACATCCCAATCAGAGTCTTATAGGCGGTCCTGTAAGCCCATAAAGCATCCTCAAGTCTTTTGCTCCAATCCTTTCTGTTAGGTTGAACTGTTTTCTAAAGTATCTGCTTGATCTCTCTGTTGGAAATCTCGGCTTGTCCATTAGTCTGGGGATGGTAAGGTGTAGAAACTCTGTGCAAGACTCCATACTTTTTCATCAAGGCTTCCATGCTCCGATTACATAAATACGAACCCTGATCACTAATGATGGCTTTCGGGACTCCAAACCTGCAGAAAATATATAATCTAACAAAATCCACAACAACTTTGGAATCATCAGTTCGAGTGGCTTTTGCCTCCACCCATTTAGATACATAATCCACAGCAAGCAGAATGTAAACAAAACCAAATGACACAGGAAAAGGACTCATAAAATCAATACCCCAAACATCAAATATCTCACAGAACAACAAAGGTTGTTGGGGCATCTCATTCCTATGAGAAATATTCCCTGTTCTCTGGCATTGTTCACAAGATTTACAAAACAAATATGCATTATGAAATAGAGTGGGCCAATATAATCCAAAGTCCAAAACTTTCCTAGCCATACGAGTAGGTCCAAAATGTCCACCACAGGCAAATGCATAACAAAAGTTAAGAACAGAATTAAACTCATGATCAGGAATGCATCTCCTAATGACTTGGTCACTACAAAATCTCCACAAATAAGGGTCATCCCACACATAATATTTTGACTCACTTTTCAGTTTATCAATCTGTGCCTTAGTGAAATGTGCAGGTAGTGCTCTAGCAACCAAGAAATTAACCAAATCTGCAAACCAAGGGATCTTACCTTGCATCTTGAAAAGTTTCTCATCAGGGAAGGCATCATGGATAGGAGAAGAATCTGCCTCTCTCTCAATCCGACTCAAGTGATCTGCCACCAAGTTCTCTACTCCACTCTTATCTTTGATATCAATATCAAACTCCTGTAAGAGCAACATCCACCTAATCAACCTAGGCTTTGCATCGGGCTTTTTCAGGAGAAACTTTAAAGCTGCATGATCTGAAAATACAACCACTCTAGAACCAAGCAAATATGATCGAAATTTATCTAAAGCAAAAACAATTGCTAAAAGTTCCTTTTCGGTTGTAGTGTAGTTGGCTTGTGCAGCATCTAAAGTCCTCAAAGCATAGGAAATGACATGAGGTACTTTGCCGACTCTCTGTGCAAGGACAGCTCCCAATGCATAATTAGAGGCATCACACATGAGTTCAAATGGGAGTGTCCAATCTGGTGGCTGGATGATAGGTGTACTAGTCAATACTTGCTTCAAGTGATTGAAGGCATCCTTGCATCTCTGGTCAAAGTAAAACTCTACATCCTTTTGCAACAAGTTGGACAATGGAAGGGCAATTTTGCTAAAATCCTTTATGAACCGTCGATAGAAACCTGCATGACCAAGGAAAGAATGAACCTCCCGCACGCATATGGGGTAAGATAGGCATGAAATGACATCTATTTTTGTAGGATCTACCTCAACACCCTTACTAGATACTACATGTCCTAAAACTATACCTTGTTCTACCATGAAATGACATTTCTCAAAATTCAGGACAAGGTTAGTTTCAATGCACCTATGCAAAACTCGAGCCAAACTATCCAAACATGCTTCAAAGGAAGAGCCATAGACAGTAAAATCATCCATAAACACATCCATGCAACTCTCTAAAAATTCAGAGAAGATACTGACCATACACCTTTGAAAGTTTCCCGGAGCGTTGCACAGACCAAAGGGCATTCTCCTGTATGCAAATGTTCCAAATGGGCAGGTGAAAGTGGTCTTCTCTTGGTCTTCTGGGGCTATATGAATCTGAAAATAGCCCGAATATCTATCCAAGAAACAGTAATGTGACTTGCCAGCTAGTCTCTCCAACATCTGATCAATGAAAGGCAATGGAAAATGATCTTTCCTAGTGACCTGGTTAAGCCGCCTATAATCAATGCACACTCGCCAACTGTTCTAGATTCTTGTGGGTAGGAGCTCATTGTTCTGATTTGTAACTACCGTGACTCCAGATTTCTTTGGAACCACTTGCACTGGGCTCACCCATTTACTGTCAGATATGAGATAAATAATGCTAGCTTGCAGCAGCTTGGTCACTTCCTTCTTCACCACATCCAGAATCAGGGGATTTAGTCTCCTTTGGGGCTGCCTCACTGGCTTGGTACCTTCCTCCAATAAAATCCTATGCATACATGTGGAGGGACTAATACCAGGAATGTCTGCAAGTGTCCATCCAATGGCCCGCTTATGCTGCCTCAAAACCTGCAGTAATTTTTCTTCTTGTTCAAGTTGCAGATTCTTAACCACAATCACTGGCAGCTTCTCACCATCTTCCAAATATGCATATTTAAGGTGGTTTGACAAAGTCTTTAGCTCTAAGGATGGGGGATGCATAATGGAAGGCAGCAAGCTATTTGAAACAAGCAACTCAGCAGCATTAAATTCGACATAATTTTGACTCACATTTTCATATGCTGCATCAGTCAAATAAGCACCTACATCATCACTCATAACTGCATAAATCTCAGCACATGCAACACATGGTTCAGCATCACAGCTAACACATATATCACAAGTGACAAAATCCAAAAAATCAGTAATATCAGGAAATTCAGCACTCATATCAGCATAAGTATCATCAACCAGCATTTCAATCATATCAACATGAAAAGCTGAATGCTCCTCAAGGGGATGTCTCATGGCATCAAAAATATTAAACTGTGCCACATCTTCACCAAATTCCATAAAAAGGGTACCAGCATGCACATCTATCTTGGTCTTGGCTGTCTTGAGGAATGGCCTTCCTAGAATCAATGGAGCATGATTTGTTGAAGACTCATCTTCCATGTCCAGAATGTAGAAGTCCGTTTGGAAAATCAGCTCATTTACCCACACTAACACATCTTCCAGCACTCCTGCAGGATGAGCAGTGGTCCTGTTTGCCAACTGAATCACTATACCAATGGGTTGTAACGTGCCAATGTTCAAAGACTTATACACTGACATAGGCATGACATTGATAGAAGCACCCAAATCTAGCATTGCATGGTCAAATCTGGAATTGCTTATAGTACAAGGGATTGTGAAAGTTCCAGGATCTTTGCATTTCTTTAGCATACTTGGTTGAATCATCGCAGAAACATTTCTGCCCATATTGACCTTCTCAGTGCCCTTAAGTTTTCTCTTGTGAGTACACAACTCCTTAAGGAATTTGGCATACTTGGGAATTTGCTTGATTGCATCTAGGAGGGAAATATTGATTTCCACCTTCCTGAATGTCTCCATGACTTTCTTTTCCATTTCTGCTTGCGCTATCTGCTTGGACTGTGTCACTCTATTTGGGAAGGGTAGTGGAATATTCAGGTCTGAATTCTTTACAGATTTCTGCAGGACTGATTCAGTATCTGGTTGTTGCAATGGAAGCTCTGGTTGTGGCAAATTAGGACCATCAATTTCTTTGCCACTTCTCAAGGTAATGGCACTTACATTACCTTTTGGGTTACTGACTGTTTGTGAATGCAATTGGCTCGACCCTTGGCTTTTCAGCTCACTCACAGTGGTGGCCAGCTGCCCAATCTGAGTTTGTAGGTTCTGAATGGTGGCATTGACATTTTGTTGGAACTGAACATTATTTGTGGCCATCTGTTTCATCAAATCTTCCAATGATGGCTCGGATAGAGTGGTTGCTGGACTTGGCAACATGAGGGGCTGTTGCACAGGTGGCTGCACAGTTTGTTATTATCTGAATGCAGGTGGTTGGTATTTGTTGCTAGGACCTACAACTTGGTATCTAAATTGCTACTGCTGTTGGGGTTATTGTTACTGACCAGAATTCCCATATCTCAAGTTAGGATGGTCCCTCCAGCCAGGGTTATAAGTATTAGAAAATGGATCATATCTTGGCTGCTGGGACTGCTGATATTGAGGTCTACTAGGAAAAATGCCAGCTGCTGCAACTGACTGCTCAGAAAAAATAGAACCACCATCCTGAAGTGTGGGGCATGCATCAGTAGGATGAAATGAACAAGAGCAAATGCCACACACCCTTGCAAGCTCTTGTACGAAAACTGGTACATGTTGTCCCACTGCTAATTGCTTCACTAAAGAAGTCACTTCATCAAGTCTGTGTTCCATTCTCTATTGGTCGACTTGAGACAATTGAACCTCATTGACTCCTCTGGTGGAGGTAAGGATTCTTATGTCAAATTATTGAGCATTGGCTGCCATATTTGCTATTAAATCTCTTGCTGCAGTAGGGGTTTTATCCACCAAGGCACCTCCAAATGTGGCATCCACCATACTTCTATCCATCGACAGCAAGCCCTCATAGAAATATTGAATCAAGAGCTGATCACTAATTTGATGGTGGGGACAGCTCGAACACAGCTTCTTGAATCTCTCCCAATATTCATGCAAGGTCTCACCATCATTTGCCTTATGCCACAAATGTCTTTTCTAATGGCACTGCTTCTGGATGCGAGGAAGAACCTCTCCAAGAATAACTTCTTCATATCATCCCACTCGTGACGAGAACCTGGTGAAAGGTAGAACAGCCTAATCCTTGGCTACATCAAAGAAGAGAGAAAGGGAATGCCCTCAACTTAATATGCTCCTCGAGATTCCATGCGGCTTCATGGTTGAACAGACCACATGGAACTCCTTTAAGTGCTTATGGGGATCTTCACCGCAAGACCATGAAACTTGGGCAACAAGTGTATCAATCCGATTTTAACTCAAAGTCGATCAAGATCAGGATATTGAATGCACAAAGACTGGTAAGTTACATCAGGAGCAGCAAGTTCTTTAAGGGTCCTATTTTGCCTATTATCAGCCATGATTTTAGAATCACTTAAGATCTCAAGTGCACCCTCAGATTCAATGTCACAACTAAATTCAGAACTAATTCTTTCACTTAGCCTATGAGTTCTAATTAACCTATGCAATGTTCTATCAATCTCAGGATCAAATTCAAGTAAGATATCAGGATTAGACCTAGTCATGCACCAATCAAAACACAAAAAATACAAAATCAGTAAACAAGTAAAATACACAAGATAACACTAAAAATATACCAAGATAAATCTAATTGACCTATGCAATGATTTTTAAAAATTATGAGACTTGTACAGCATGAAAACTACACAAAAATGAAACTAAAAAATGCAATAAAAAATATTAAAAAATTAAAAAACTGGTCTAAATGATGGATTTTTGGAAAACCAGGGGTGACCTCACAGTTTACTGTGAGTCTTGTTTATTAGGCTATTTTCCTTCAACTAACAAAGTTTCAGTGCATTCTAGGCACATTTTCTGTCAATACGAAATTCTACAAAGTGACCCGTAATCACCCGTTTTCTCCTAAAAATCACCAAAACATAGCAACACAAAGGTTAGTGAGGGGTTAGTAGTTAAATATACTCTTAATAAGATTGAAAAAAATCAGAATGATCCCCAGCAACGAACGCCAAAAGTTTGACAACTGTCGAGATTACCAAATTTAAATCAATTTATAACCGATTTACCAAAACTACTTGTAGTATAAGGTAACACCGGGTCGAGCCCGTAGATCACTCTAATTATAAAGTCAGATTAAGAGGTTAATAAATAGGGGGAGAGTTTTGCAAGATTAAACAACAAAGAGCAATTAAAATGAGTAAACAAAATTAAGAAAATAACCAATCCAAGAGAATTAACAAATCTTGATTTCAATCCATCCTTGATCTTTATAGATCGATTCAACTATCAACCAAATCCTTGGTCTTAGATCACATCAAGACGCCTCTAAATGATACATGGATCTTCTACTAGAAACGCTTCTAGAATTCAATTAATTAAGGTTAGACAAATTAAACATCTATCCAAAACTCAAATTAACTTAAAAACCAAGATCCAACCAAGCTAAATATTTCATCAAACACCTTTGATGCATTATTTAACCTCTGAATTCATCTCTTGGCACATGATAATTATGCAATTAACATATGCAAATCCTAATCAAATTAAGCATTAAATCAGAATTTAAACAAGAGAAGAAGAGAAAGAGAAACTTGATTAATAGATGAATGTATAGCAATTAAAACAAGATCTCAAGATTAATCATCAAGAATGTCAATCTCTTGGATTGATTAAAGAAGTTTAGCTCTCCATAGCCATCACCATTGGAGAACCTTCAACAACCATATAAAAATGAAAATAACAAAGAGAGAGGAGGAGAGGAAAAGAAGAGGAGAAGTCTCAAAATCCCAAAAACTAAAACTACAAACACACTCTACGTAGAAGCTCTCCATTCTCTCCACAAATCTGATTGCTTTCCTCTTAATCATTCACTAAGAGTCAAAAGTGGTTCACCCACTTTTGTTAATTATTCCTCCATTATTAAAGTGTGCCTCCCACCTTCCAATGAATTATTTTCTCATTATGAAAGTGTGTCTCCCACCTTCTAATGATTCCTCCATTTTTTCCACGTTTACATCTTTTAGATTTCTGTCATAATCTCTAATTCAAATCAAGTCCATCAGATGACCTTTGAAGTAAGCTTTCCAAAGAGTGCTCATATGCTTAATTTGGGCTTGAAATGAGTGAGATATGCCAAAAATAGTGAAGGTGTGTCCAGAATTCGTAACAGTACCGCCGGTCCAACTTCAAGGCCGTATTTGACCATGTAAACATCCGAATATTCTAATTTGACATTTCACAAAACTTGTAGATCTTTTTCTCATCTTTCCTAGCATATAAAGAACATCAAAATCAGAGATCTAAAACTCAAGTTATGGTCAAAATACTGAACCACTGTCAATATGCATTAAAATCCGAAAATTTTGCTTTAAAGCCCAATTCAACCCAATGATCTAAATGAGTGCTAAGATCACTTAATTACAATCTGGACATCATTAATAAGGTAATTGTGTAGATAATTAATATGTTAAAAATCATAATTATCAAATACATTTCCTAATGAGGATCTTATTAACAAAGTCTTGAGATGTTTAAGCAGGAATTGGCAACCCAAAGTAACGGCTATTGTGGAATCAAGAGATTTATCAACAATGTCTCTAACCACCTTATTTAGAAAGCTTCAAGAACATGAGCTGGAACTAAATAGACTCAATCAAAATGAAGAGCATGATAAAAAGAAGAAGGAAATTACACTCAAAGCCACCTCTTCTATAATTGAAGATGATGATGAAGATGGTGAAGAGGATGCAGAAAATGTTGAGCTAAGTGAGGAGAATCTTAGTCTCCTTATGAGAAAATTTGGAAGATTCCTAAAGAAAAATGAGTTTCAAAGAAGACCACCCTTTCCTCAAAAGAAAGTGTATCACAAAGGAGAAGGACCCTCTACTCCTCCAAAATGCTATGAATGTGGAAAAGTAAGGCACATAAAAATGGAGTGTCCTATGTATCTCAAGAAGATGGAGAAGTTTGAGAAAAGACCTTTCAAAAAGAAGAAAGGAAGGAGAGCATATATAGCATGAGAGGACAATGACTTAAGCTCTTCCGATAGTTTGGAGAATGAAGAAGCTCATTTTTGTCTCATGGTTCAAGGAGAAGAAAGTAAAGAGAGCGACACCGAGGTAACTTCTTCTAATTTAGAATCTCCACCTTCTTATAATGAATTGCAAGATGCTTTTCAAGAACTGCATGATGAATCTTTGAGACTCACAAAAATGATTTTATCTTCTAACAAGACAATCTCCTTATTGGTAAACAAAGTTTCTATTTTAAGCAAGGAGATAAATGAGCTTAAGATTGAAAATGAGACCTTAGGACTTATTGATACTAACTCATTATGCATGACTTGCTCCTCATATGATAATACATCTATATCATTACTTTGTTTATCATGCAAAGCATTTGAAAAAGAAATTGAAGATTTGAACAACATTCTTGCAAAATTCACTTTTGGAAGAGACAACTTGAATGTGCTGTTAGAGAAACAAAAATGTGTTTTTCAAAAAGTCAGTTTGGGATTTAATCTAAATAACCATCAAAAGTCTTATAAGAATTTATTTGTTTCCTCAAATACTTCAAGTAGCCCCCTTGTCAAATGTTTTCATTGTGGTAAGAAAGGGCATAGTGCATCCACTTGTAATGTTAGAAAGAACATAAACACCAAGGTTGGAATCAAAAGGGTTTAGGTTCCTGAAGGCGCCATGCCTAACTCTAACACACAAGGACCCAAAATAATTTGGGTACCAAAGGTTAAAATTTGAATATGTGTTGTAGGTGTGCTTGAAGACCAAGAGCTCAAGTTGGTATCTTGATAGTGGTTGCTCCAAGCACATGACTGGTGATGGCTCCAAGTTCTCCTCCCTTACCCCCAAGAAACATGATCATGTCACATATGGTGATAACAACAAAGGAAAGATTCTTGAAATTAGCAAAGTTGGTAAGATCCCTTCATCATCTATTGATAATGTTTTACTTGTTGAAGGACTTAAACATAATTTGCTTAGCATTAGCCAATTATGTGATAAAGGCAATAGAGTTATATTTGATTCTTCTTGTTGCATAATTGAGGAAAAGGATGATAAGCAAGTTAAGTTTGTCGGTCATAGGGTCAATAATATATATATGATTAGTCTCGATAATATTTCCTCAAATGATGCTAAATGCTTTATGAGTAAAGAAAATGATTCATGGTTATGGCATAGAAGAATTGCTCACATTCACATGGATCACTTAAACAAATTAATTTTTAAAGAACTAGTAATTGGTCTTCCAAAGCTCAAATTTTAAAAAGACAAACTTTGTGATGCATGTCAAAAGGAAAAACAAGTAAAGGTCTCTTTTAAAGTTAAAAACATGGTTTCAACTTCTAGACCTTTACAACTTTTGTACATAGATCTTTTTGGTCCCTCTAGAACTATAAGCTTTGATGGGAATTACTATGCATTGGTGATTGTGGATGACTTTTCTATGTTTACATGGACATTATTCCTGACCCACAAAAATGATGCTTTTCAATCATTTAAAAAGCTTACCAAAGTTATCCAAAATAAAAAAGGTTTTTGTATTACATCCATAAGAAGTGACCATGGTGGTGAATTTGAAAATCATGAATTTGAAACTTTTTGTGATGAATATAACATTGAGCATAATTTTTCCGCTCCTAGAACACCACAACAAAATGGTGTTATAGAAAGGAAAAATCGATCTTTAGAGGAAATGGCAAGAACTATGCTCAATGAGGCCAACCTTCCTAAGTACTTTTGGGCGGATGCAGTTAACACCACTTATTATGTTATGAATAGAGCCTTAATAAGGCCAATTTTAAAGAAAATCTCATATGAACTATACAAGGGAAGGAAGCCAAATGTGTCACATTTTTATGTCTTTGGATGTAAATGTTTTGTTTTGAATAATGGAAAAGATAACTTGGGGAAGTTTGATGCAAAATCTGATGAGGGAATATTCATTGGTTATTCTATACATAGTAAGACCTTTAGAGTCTATAATAAATGAACTATGACCATAGAAGAGTCTATATATGTTGCATTTGATGAAACTAACTCAAATGAGACGAGAAAGAAGCTTATTGATGATGTTACAGAAATCTTGGTAAAAAAGTACTTGGAAAATCAAGAAAAGGAGTCCAAGAAGCAAGAAGAGAGACTCCTTAATCACTCATGGCAAAGGGATTCAGAAATCATGGATCTACCCAAGGAATGGAGGACATCAAGATATCACTTTCTCGACAAGGAGATAGGTGATGTAACAAAAGGGGTAATCACTCGAAACTCACTTAGAGATGCATGTAATCACTTAGCTTTTGTCTCTTAAGTTGAACCTAAAGACATAAATGAGGCCATTAATGATGAACATTGGATCTTGGCCATGCAAGATGAACTAAATCAATTTGAAAGAAATCAAGTTTGGGAATTAGTTCCAAGGCCCAATGATCATCCTATAATTGGCACCAAATGGGTTTTTAGGAACAAACTAGATGAAATAGGCTTAATAATAAGAAACAAAGCTAGGCTTGTAGCTAAGGGTTATAATTAAGAAGAAGGCATATACTATGAAGAAACTTATGCTCCCGTAGCTAGATTAGAGGCCATTAGAATGTTACTTGCATATGCTTACATCATGAATTTCAAACTCTATCAAATGTATGTCAAAACTACTTTTTAAAATAGTTTTATACAAGAATAGGTGTATGTAGAACAACCTCCAGGTTTTGAGGATTTTGAAATGCCCAACCATGTTTGTAAATTGAAAAAGGCCTTGTATGACTTAAAACAAGCTCCTAGAGCTTGGTATGAGAGGTTGAACAAATTCCTTTTAGAAAAAGGCTTTTCTAAAGGCAAAGTTGATACTACCCTTTTCATAAAACATAAAATGCATGACATACTTCTAGTTTAAATTTATGTTGATGACATTATATTTGGAGCTACTAATAACTCTCTTTGTAAAGAATTTTCAAATATTATGCAAAGTGAATTTGAGAAGTCCATGATGGGTGAGCTCAATTTCTTCCTTAGTCTCCAAATCAAGCAAACAAAAGAAGGGACTTTCATAAGCCAATCCAAGTATTGCAAGGAACTGCTCAAGAAATTTGGAATAGACAATGCCAAGCATATGGCTACTCCTATGGGTACCTCTTGCTATTTGGACAAGGATGAAGGAGGTAAATTTGTAGAAATTATAAAATATAGAGGTATGATTAGCTCACTCCTTTATCTCACTGCAAGTAGGCCTGATATAATGTTTAGTATATGTATGTGTGCTAGATATCAAGCTAATCCTAAAGAATCACACCTAAGTACTATTAAAAGAATAATGAAATACCTAATAGGCACATCACAAATGGGTTTGTGGTACTCTAAAGGTGCCTCATGTAGCCTTATTGGGTATTCCGATTCTGATTTTGCTGGATGCAAAGTGGATAGGAAGAGCACTAGTGGGACATGCCACTTGCTTAGAAGCTCACTAGTTTCTTGGCATAGCAAGAAATAAAATAGTGTGGCATTGTCTATAGCTGAAGCTGAATATGTTGCAGCTAGGAGTTATTGTGCTCAAATCCTTTGGATGAAGCAACAACTCTTGGACTATAGTCTTGAGCTTGATCACATCCCCATAAGATGTGATAATACTAGTATAATTAATTTGTCCAAAAATCTCATTTTGCATTCTAGGATTAAACACATTGAAATAAGACATCATTTCATAAAAGACCATGTTCAAAAGGGTGATTGTATACTTGAATTTGTAGAAACCACTAAGAAACTAGCTGACATTTTCACTAAGCCCCTAGCTAAAGAAGCATTTTTCTATATAAGAAATGAACTTGGTATATTGGATCAATCATGCATAAGTTAATTAGTTGCTGCATAAACCAAAAATCAATTTGCTGCATAATATGCCATCTTGACATATAACATGTTATTTTGTGCATAATTGTAACCATTTGCTGCATAATCCTTGATTATTAATCATATTTGAATCTAATACTGACTTGAGCATTGGAGATTTCCCCTAAGTTGTTTTGTAGGTACCCCCTCATGTCAAAGACTTCCAAGTAACTCAACAACTTCACAATTTCACCAAAAAGGGTGTAATTCTTGGTAAAAGTAGTAATTTTGCACAAATTATGTGATTTGAATCATAATATGATTAGATTATATGCTTGCATGATGATTTGAATTGATTTAAGATGTTCTGGAACTGTTTTGAATAGTTTAAAATTGATTTTATGCTATTTGGAATGCAAAATCTGAGTTTTAGTATGCTGGTAATCGATTACAAAGCCTTTGTAATCAATTACAAAGGTTCTGTCAAGCATATAATCAATTACACAAATGTTATAATCATTTACAATTAACTAAGAACTTAGGTAATCGATTACACCAATAATGTAATCGATTACAAGGTTCCCCATAATCATGGTAATCGATTACACCAAAAATGTAATCGATTACATAAGTAACAGGACATGTAATCGATTAAAATACAAATGTAATCGATTATACAGGGTTTTTAAAAGGTTTTCTGACATGCGCAGGCTTCATTTCTCAGAAACCTTTCAGTTTCTTCATCTTCCTCCTCTACCCCCCATGAAGACCCAACCTCCCAATCCCTCTTTTCTTACTTAAATCTCACCCAAATCCTTCCATTTCACCTCCTTATCACTCGAAAAATCCCCTCTCTACACAATCTCTCTCCCAAATCCCATCACAATCCATCACCAAAATCTCCCTATCACCTCTATTTCACGAACACTCCCTCCTTCTTTGCCCTAAACTGTCCTTCTGCTCCTCCCTCACTTATCTCCAAACATTTTCCCCTCATCTCACTCTCTTCTTCCTCATCAAATGGCAGAGTCTTCTAACCATTCAAAATGCCCAAGAACAGGGGTTGTCATTGGAGAATCCTCACGTGCAGCTCCACGGAATATTTCAGGCCTGGACCTCACTCGCCATTTCTCCACCGTGAAGAAAGCTGAATTGTTCCGGAAAAACTTCCAGCTACGGAAGATCATATCCCCCAAGTATCTCCTTATAGCTTTCTGTGAGAGTGAACCCCTGGAAAGTTTTAGAACCATTGAAAACTTAGGACTGCTGGGTTTCCTTAGCATTGAGAAGGCCATCTATCCAAACTTAGTGAGAGTATTTTATGTCAATCTGAAGTATAAGGATGAGTGTTTGATTTCTGAAGTGAAGAAGCAACAGATCAAGATTACTATGCATGAATGGTATAGGTTGACTAAACTTACTCCTGATGGAGCAAACTTCTGTGGAAATGCAAACATTTGGGGTCATAAATTTGAGCATAAGGCTGCTTTTCTTTCTCTGATAAGGACAGAATACTATCCCCTCAGTGATCCCAAGAAAAGGGTCATGGCCACTGGCCTAACCATGGAGATATGGGCAATGACCACTGGGAGACCAATCAACTAGGGATAATACATCATTGAGCACATGTTGGACGTGAAGAAAAAGAAAAACTCTGCTCTACCTTTTGCTATGCTGGTGACAGTTATCCTGGAACACTGTCGCATTTCCTTGGCTGAGGAGTCCAAGGACACCAGCTCAAAAGGGCCACAGTCCATAGGCCTGCATACTTTGAAAAAGCTTCAGCTTTACAAAGTCGATGATAGATGACACTATGTTGCCCATGGTAGCTTTGGGCATATTCATCATGATCCAGACAGTGATGACAATGAAGAGGCTCAGCATCCTGCTCCAGCTCCAGCTACAGCCACATTGGACCTCCTGCTCCAAGATATGCGAAACCTGAGCACTACCGTGGACACATGCATGGATCGCATTGAGCAGAAGGTATATCATCTTGAGCTAAAGATGGACTACTCAGATCAGGAGCTTGCCTCCATTCGCTCCCTCCTTGTAGGACCTCATTTTACTCAGAGTGCTGATGCTGCACCTCCCACATCCTCTGCCTCTCCTATTCCCCTGTCCTTTGCTGGTCCTTCTGGCATCCCTACTGATGATGAGGAGCTCCTCGGTTCTGAGGACGACCTTGAGCCCGATGATGATAATGTTGATCTAGGAGACATCGCTACGGATGAGGACAGTGACAACGAGGCTACTGATAATGATCATGGCCCATTGCTCTGATGTTTTTCATTCTATTTTTTCTTATAGCTACATTGTACATGTTTTTGGCTCAGTTATATAAATATTAGTATCAGTTTCTATTTTGGATATTGGTTATATTGGATATGTTGAATTACATTGTATATGTTTTTGGTGATATGTGAACTTGAATTAACTTTGGTTATATTCTCTTTGATAATGTTGGATATTGAATATTGGTTAATATTCTCTTGATCTGAATTTCTTGGATTCATTATATTCTCTTTGGATTTCTTGTTTTGGCTATACTTGTTTATTTCCTGGGCAATCATGAAATACAGCTGAAATGCTGACCAATTATTCCTTCTAAATGCTTATATCTTTTTTATAATGCCAACGGGAGAGAGAATAGTGAAAAATGAAATCTAATTAATGTTGCATGTGTACGGGGGAGCTTTTGAACTAAATCTTATTCTATATCATGCATAAACTCCGAGGGAGCGTTGCGCCTAAATCTCTAATATATACAAATATAAAAACTCTTTCTTTTTCCTATGATCAGTTTGTCATCATCAAAAAGGGGGAGAATATGAATGCTTATGTCCTTAAAGCATGTCAAATGGTTTTTGATGATAACAAAGTCAAAAATGAAGATCAAGTGCAAAGATGAAGATCAAGTGCAAAAATAAAGATCAAGATCAAATAAAGGAGTCAAGAGGTTTATTTAGTCATAAGACTTAGAACATTAATGTTAAATGCTCTCAAGATTTCTCAAATTGTTTTTCAATATATCATTTCCAAAATAAGTGTGAAAATTCAAAGCTAAACATGTTTTTTAAATTAACTTTATTTTCAATCTTAGATATAACACTCATGAAATGATTTATGTTTAATCAAATGTCTTGAAGTGTTAGAAATGACTTACAAACTTAATTGGACTTGAAAAATGTGTTCAAAGGCCAATGTAATCGATTACATGATGTTTGTAATCAATTACACAACAAACAGAGGCCTTGTAATCGATTACAATAAGCCCAGAAAGGCAAGAACACATTCAAGGAATCATGTAATCGATTACATGGATATTGTAATTGATTACAAAGCAAGTCAAAAGCCTTGTAATCGATTACACCAAGAATGTAATCGATTACACAGAGCCCAAAAAGCCAAGAACACGTTGGAACAACAATGTAATCAATTACATTTGCTGTGTAATCGATTACAAGTAATCTAACAGAGTCCAACGGCTATATTAATGGCATTTAATGCTTGGCTAAAAGGTCCCAACGGCTCATTTACTCATAAAACTTATAAATACTAATGTTGGGAGTTCATTAGAGGTTGACCTTGAACCAAAAACTGATTACCAATACTGCAATACGAGATTTAATCTTCAAATCCATTCTTGCTCTATTTTTGTGAAAAACTTTAGTTATTCTTTGAGAGCATATTAGAGCTTCAATTTGTAATCATTTACTCTTGTGAGAGTTTCATTCTATTAATCTAAATTACTTTGTAAAGAGGGTGAGACATCCCTCCAAAAGTGTAAAGGGTGAGGCATCCCTTAGTTGAAGAGACTCAAGCTCTAAGGGTAAGGTATCCCAAGGTGTTGAGTGCTCAAGGTTGTAAAGGTTGTCAAGCACTTATTGAAGCTCGATAGAAAATCTCGAGTGGTTGCTTGAGGACTAGACGTAGATCACAAGTGGATTAGTGATCAAACCAGGATAAATCATTGTGTTTATTTTCTCTAAACCCTTCTCTTTATATTGTGCACTATTTTATTGAATTGCTTAAATATTGTTTCCTTTGACTATTACATTTATAAGTAAAAGTGTTTATCTCATCTATCCAATCATCTCTAATCATCCAATAACTTCAATGAAAATTGATTATCAAACGTTTTGCGAAAGATTTGCGAACTTATTTTACATACTCAATTCACCCCCCTCTTGAGTATTGAGGTCACTTGGTAACATTACTTTTTAAACACTTGAGGGATTAAGAGTGTATCTTGTGAGAATATATCATTCTTGATTCATGCTTTTCAAATTGAAACTACTTGCTTGTTAGTTTGAGATGTGAATAAATGTTACTTCATGAATATTTTGATCCCTTAAATCTTTGGTTGCTCTTCTTGCTTGTAAACTTTTGCATACTTGAATATCATTAGAAATTGAGTCTTTTAGAGTTTTTGACTTTTGAGTTTATATTGTTTTTCCTTGTTCCCTAATTTTGGTCTTATGTGATTTGCCCAATAGTGCAAAAAGCAAAGTGTGGGAGAATTTAATAGTAATATATTTTATTCATTTAATGATCCTCTCACTAAGTGTCTTAATGTTCAATTTGACTTAATTAAATTAGTTTTGTCACATTTTATGATATTGGGCCTAATTGGATCATTGTGGGAATTATTGTATGAGTTTGTGTTAATTTGTCTATTGGGAAGTATTCAGTATTTTAGCTATAATATGAGTTTCGAATATCTGATTAGTGTGATTCTAGTCTCGTAAGAAAGTTAATACAAATATCTATAAGTTTCATAAAGAGCTCAAGAGCTCAATCACATGTTTGGATAATTTAAATTGAAGTTGAAGCAAGAACCAGAATGTTGATCCTGACAGCTTGACCTTTGCGCACTCATCAACCCATATCTTGAGTTATAGGGGTGAAATGAATGTCAATCCAAGCCCAAAGGAAAGCTAAGATCCAAATCTTTAACTCTACTCCTAATCTAAACTACGTTGCTTTAGGCATATAATTGAAGTTGGAAGTCAAAGACGAGTTGCTGACGAGTTTATGACATTTAAATAGACATAACTTGAGTTGTAGGCCTCTAATTTACATGGAACTTGGGCCCAATGATTTCTAATGGACCTAGCTTTGTAACTAATAGGTTTCTAAATCATGTAAGGCCAAATTAAGGGATAGTTATAGGGGATAGAAACAGAAAACCGAGACTGATCTTCTCATTCTACACTTTTTATTCTCTCTAGATCTAGATCTTTCTCTTTTCTTCTTCCTTCTTTCTCAAGCTCCTTCATGTTTGGATTCTTGAAGAAGTTGTAGTTTGGATTCTTGAGATCTTAGTTTTATTTTTGTGTTCGAATTGCATTTGGATTCTTCTTCTTCTTCTTCTTCTTCTTCTTCTTGATCTTGAATGCATGAATGGTGATTCTGTTTATATTTGATTTGATTGGGTCTTGATTTAAGATTGAGAAATGTGATGGGATTTAGGATCAATTGATTTGAATTAATCACAAAATTATAGAGATTAGGTTACTGATTTGTACTTAGGTTAATTAAATTTAGAGATCAAATTAACATAAATCTAACATGAATTGTGCGATTACAAATTTATATGTCAATTGTTAATTGAATTCTAGATGATTAACTAGTATGAATTTTGTATTTGATGCAAAGATTTCGGTTAAATCCAAATTAACTATTCAAATGCACTTCAAATGTTCGTTGAATGATCTATGATAGAATCAATCCAATTTTAGATAGGTTTTTAAATTGATTACTCTTTTAATTGAATTTCTCACTTTAATTCTGTTATTTACATATTCTGAGTTCTCAAATCCCTCCCCAATTTTATCTTGATCTGATCAACTTGCATTTAAAATCCTTGAGAGACGATTCGATATTATTTCCTATGCTACAGACTAACGAGCGAATTAACATAGGTTCTACACCAGGGTCTCATGGTTAATGGTTTTACATTTACTAGATGCTTTTCTAACAACTGTAATTGGCATTGACTAAAGCAATGGTTTTGATGATAACAAACAAGAAAGGAATGGAAGTGTAAAGATCAAGTCCCAAGACTCTTCAAGTTTAGCTTATAGGACTTAGATCTTGTGGAAAGGTACATAGGAATCACACTAAGATCAAATATGTTTTCAAATCTTTACAAATGGTTTTCATATGCTAAAATTCCTAACAAACATGTTTTGAAAAACTAGTCTTGGTGGTAGTTCAAATCTATGAAAAATAGTCAAGTTTGTGTTTTGTAAAACTGACCTTTGGTTACTCTTTTGATGATATCTTTTAAAATATTTTGAGATTTTCTCTAAAACTAATTTCACATGAAAATAAACTCAAAGATCTTTCCAATGAGAGATCATTTTTTTTAAACGGATAGAAGTTATGATCTTTCAAAGTCAGTTTGGTAAAAAACAAGGCAAATAACCGATTATGGAATTCCCATAACCGATTATTCACTATAACCGGTTATTCACTAAGTCAAAAGCGAATTCTTATGCTTTTCTAAAGGCTCCTAACTGATTAGGTCATTCCCCTAATTAGTTATTTAATAAGTCAGAGGCATTTCCTCTTTGTTTCTAAAAAGCCTAACCAATTAGGCAACTTATGTAATTGGTTATTGAGATGAAACAAAAGCACCTCTAATGTTTTAAAAAGGTCAATAACCGATTAGGCCATTTGTCCTAATTGGTTATTGAGTGAAATAAAAATACAGGATTCTTTTTTATATATCTCATAACCGATTATATGATTTCTATTAACCGGTTATGCTTACTCAAATAACCAACTAGGAGAAATCAATAACTGATTATCTAGAAAGGCTGAACGCACGTCCAACGGCTATATTAAGAGCATTTAATGATTCCAACTACCCCCAACGGCTTTTAATTGCATTTGTCTATAAATCTAAGTTGTTGGGCATCAAAGAAATGTTGGAGAAGAACAAAAAAATCACTCTTCAGCATTATATTTGTGTTTCACTATCTATTTCTCCAAACCCCTATTTTGAGCTTGAAAGTGTGAATCCTTGATATCCATAGAGTTTCAACTTGTATTATCCACTCTTGAGAGAGTTTCATTTTATCTATACTTTGTTTAATCTGTAAAGAGGGTGAGGTATCCCTATAGATAAAAGGGTGAGGTATCCCTTAGTTGTAAAGAGGGTGAGATATTCCTCTAGAGAAAAGGATGAGGTATCCCTTGGTTGTAAAGAGAGTGAGGTTTTCCTCAAAAATTGTAAATGGTGAGGTATCCCTGTTTGAGGCTTAAGCACAAGGGTAAGGTATCCCAAGGTGTGTTGAGTGCTCGTAATTATAAAGGTTGTCAAGCACTTGTTGAAGCTTGAAGATATAGTGGAAAATCTCAAGTGATTGCTTGAGAACTGGACGTAGGCCATAAGTGGATTGGTGGCTGAACCAAGATAAATCTTGTGTTTGATCTTCTAAACACATATCTTTACATTTGTGCTTTAATCTTATATACTTGCTTGAATACTTTCTATCTTGGCTTATTTATTTGTGAGTGAAGTGATCAATCTCATCTATCTATTCACTTCAATTAATCAATAGCTTCAACGAAAATTAATAATTAAGTGTTTTGTGAAAGATTTACAAAAATATTTTATATACTCAATTCACCCCCCTCTTGAGTATTGAGGCCGCTTGGTAATAAGTGGTATCAGAGTTAGGCTCTTGTGTAAAGAGCTTAGCAGCTTCAAGAGAAAGTGATGGCCTCTTCAAATAGTTTTTCAGAAAGTTCTTATCTCTATAGACCTCTCTTTTTCAATGGGGATGGGTATGCTTATTAGAAAGAATGAATGAAAATTTTTATTGAATCTATTAATTTAGATATATGGGATGCTATTGAAAATTATCATTTTATCCCCACACAAGTTGTTAATAGTGTAAGAGTTAATACACGAAGAAGTGAACGGACCGATGATGATAAGAAAAAGGTCCAATACAATTTGAGTGCCAAAAGCATCATTACTATAGCCTTGGGGTATGATGAGTTCTTTAGAATCTCAAATTGTAAATCTACCCAAGAAATGTGAGACATTTTACAAGTAACCCATGAGGGTTCTTGTGAAGTGAAAAGATCAAGGATTAATACTCTCACTCATGAGTATGAGCTTTTTAGAATGAACCAAGGTGAAAGCATTCAAGAAATGCTAAACAGTTCACACATATTACAAATCATCTTGCTTCATTGGGAAAGACTTTTTCAAATGAAGATCTTATTAACAAAGTGTTGAGATGTTTGAGCAGACATTTGCAACCTAAAGTGATGGCTATTGCAGAGTCAAGAAATTTCTCAACCATGAACCTAGCCATACTTTTTTGCAAGCTTTAAGAACATGAAATGGAGTTGAATAGACTCAACCAAAATGAGGAGCTGGATAAGAAAAAGAAAGGAATAGCTCTCAAGGCCACTTCCTCCATGATTAATGATGATGATGTTGATATAGATGATGGAGATGGCTTGGAAATAAATGAGGAGAATCTTACTCTACTAGTAAAGAAATTTAGAAAATTCTTCAAGAAGAATGAAGCTCAAAGAAGACTTTTCTTTCCCCAAAAGAATGTCTATCACAAAGGGGAAGGAACCTCATCCATTCCTAAATGCTATGAATGTGGAGAATTGGGACACATAAAGATGGAGTGCCCAATTTATTAAAGTAAAGTGGAAAAGTATGAGAAAAGGTCCTCAAAGGAGAAGAAAGAAAGAAGAGCATATATAGCTTAGGATGATAATGACATAGATTCATCCGATAGCTCGGACAATGAGAAAGTCAATCTATGTCTCCTGGCTAGAGGAGAAGAGGAAGAGGAAGATGACATGAAGGTAAAATCCTCAAAATTTGAATCAAATTCTTCTCCCTCCTATGATGAATTGCAAGATACATTTGAAAAATTGTATAATGAATCTTTGAGACTTGCAAAAATGGTTTCATGTTCAAAGAAAATAATTTCCTCACTTGAAAATCAAATTTCTACCTTAAGCAAAGAAATTGAGGAATTGAAATTAGAAATGAAACTCTTAGGTTGATTGATGTAAATTCTTCATGCATAACATGCTCTTTACATAAAAATGCACTTACATCCTTTTCTTGTTCATCATGCAAAACTTTTTAAAAGGAAATTAAAAATTTAAAAAATACTCTCTCAAAATTTACCTTTGGAAGAGATAATTTGAACATATTACTTGGGAAGCAAAGATATTTTTTTCAAAAGGCTGGTTTAGAATATGATCCCAAAAACCAACAAAAACTTTATAAGAATTTCTTTGTTCCCACAAACACATCAATAAGTCCTTTCATAAAGTGTTTTCATTGTGGAAAGAAAGGACATAGTGCATCAACTTGCAATGTAAGGAAGAATATCAATAATAAGTTAGGGACTAAAATGGTTTAGGTTCCCAAAGGCACTTTGCCAAAAGTTAACACACAAGGACCCAAGAAAATTTGGGTACCAAAAGTGAAAAATTGAAATGTGTTATAGGTGTGCTTGAAGGCCAAGAACTGACTTTGGAATCTCAAAAGTGGATGCTGTAAGCACAAGTTCAAAAAATAATCCAAGTTCTCTTCCTTGTCTCCAAGAAGCTTAGACTTGCAACCTTTGGATAAGTGGAGACTAGTTTTATGCTTTAACTTGCTTCAAAGTAGTATTTTTCTAGCTTTATATCTTGAAAATATCTCTACATGTGATAATATGCTAGATAAGTTTGCTTCTTGTTTGAAATAGCACATTTGATGAAAATATCTTAGAATTTGGCATATTGGATCAATCATGCATCTATCTCTTGCTAAAAATCATAATTTTACTGCATAACTTGCCATAATGTGATATTTTGTTGCACAATATGTAATGTTGCTGCATAATATGATATTTTACTGCATAATTTGTCAAGTTATTGCGTAATCTATCATTTACTGCATGATATGTCATTTTGATGCATAACTTATCACTTTGTAGCATAATTTGATAGTTTTCTGCATTATTGAACTACATGCATAATTATCTTGCTTTAGTGATATTTAAAATCCAATACCGACTTGAGCGTCAGAGTTTCCCCTGAGTTTGTTTTACAGGTACTTGATCTATGTTTAAGTCCCCCAAGTTTCAAATCTCAAGCTCTTGCTGAAGAAATCAGTTTTTGAGTTACATTTATGGTGGTTTGAGTTAATGAAAGTAAGGTCAAGCTAAGATCACTCTCAAGATGGCATAAGTTAGTGGTTAAGAATTGAATTCTTGAAATTTTTCTATGTTTCTGGTGGAGTCATAATCTGTTATGGAAAGCAACAACCAATTAGGGCCTTCACACAATTGGTTTCAAGTACCTTTAAAAGGGATAAATCTATTTTGAGCTATATTCATGGTGCTTAGAGTGGATGTAAGTGAAGCAAAGTCAAGATGACTCTCTAAGATGGCATGTGGTTGTATTCTTAAAAGGATAGATTTTGGAAGAACTTCTGATTTTGGAAGTGAGATAATCTGTTAAGAAGGGAAATTAACTGGTTATTTGTTCTTTGGCACTGGTATGACACGATGGAATTACTCTCTATCAAGATATAATAACCAGTTAAGAGATTTTGCTAATCGGTTATTGAGCAAAGAAGTCATTTAGTGCTCTCTGGTATAAGAGAATAACCGATTAGGACACTCTTGTAATCAATTATTTGAATCACACAGATATTACATTTTTCATGATCCATAAACATAACTGATTAGGATCCCCATCTAATCGGTTACTGAGTTTCTTTATAGCAGCATGCGTCTTTCCTCTATATCCCAGCAACCACACTAATAACCGATTACAAGGATCCAATAATCAGTTAGGAGGCCAATTTAAAACACCACAAAGCAGCGTGTTTGAGCCATTCACGACACTCCTCCTCCATTTTCATCTTCTTCCTCTCACCATGAAACAAAAATTGAATATTAACTGGTCCTTCTATATCATGCATTACATGAAGAAAGCACAGGACAAGATGATGATGGACCTTCTATATACCCATGGTTATTGCTAAAATTTTGAATCAATACAAGGTTGTGCTTACATGACGACAGAGTCATTCACCTTACCAGTCACAATAAGTTTGCACAAGCTTCCATAAATCGCATGAGAATCAAGATTGTTAATGGTGCTTGGGTTTATGGTTTTGGGCATAATGTAGTCGTACAAGAAGAAGAACTGTATATTGCCCCTGTTGATGTGGTTATGGAAGAGGCACTGCCTCAAATGAAGACCAGATCCTACCTACCCTAGCAAGTATACAAGTCCAGCTTACGGATCTTCGGGTTTATCAAGAGCATAGTATTGGAGTCATCTATGACCACTTAGACAGAATTGAGTGTCGCCTTCCACCACCAAAGGATGATGGGGCTTAGGCATGAATCACCTCATTAAGCTAATCTGTTTCTAACTTAGTTTTATCATTATGTTTTAGACTCTAATCATTGTAGATTTATCTCTTGGACATGATGACTATTATCTTAGCTCGCTTAACTATGTTTATTTTGAAATGAATATTTTGCAATGGTTATTCTGTTAATATGAATAAAATACTGGTTTGATTATCTTATTGCTACAATATTGATTCCACATTTTGTATGTGACAATGGTTTTGTGTAACTTCTCTTTGTCAAAATCTATATATTGCATATCTTTTTAATCATGACAAAAAGGGGAGAAGTTTATGAGTCATTGAGAAAAGGTAAATAAAAAAAAGGTGTAAATTCAATGATCTTGGGATTCCAAAATTAAGGAGGAGTTGTACATCTCTGATCTAATCACCTCTTGAAAAATAGAGGGGGAGTAAGTCGGTAAGACATTTTGTGAGTTCCAATTTTTTTGAACTACCTTTTTTTCTCAATGGTTGTTTGTCATCATCAAAAATGGGGAGAATGTAATTGGCATTGATTAAAGCAATGGCTTTGATGATAACAAATAAGAAAGAAATAGAAGTGCAAATATAAAGTCCCAAGACTCTTCAAGTTTAGCATATAGGACTTAGATCTTGCATAAAAGTAAATAGGAATCACACTGAGCTCAAATATATTTTCAAATCTTTACAAATGATTTTCACATGCTAAAATGGCCAACAAACATATTTTGAAAAGTTAGTCTTGGTGGTAGTTCAAATCTATGAAAAATAGTCAAGTTTGTGTTTTGTAAAACTGACCTTCGGTTACTCTTTTGATGATATCTTTTAAAATATTTTGAGTTTTACTCTAAAATATTTCATATGAAAATAAACTCAAAAATCTTTTCAATGAGTGGTCATTTGTTTTAAACGAATAAGTAACAAAGAAGTTATGATCTTTCAAAGTCAGTTTGGTAAAAAAATAGGGCAAATAACCGATTACGGAATTCCTATAACCGATTATTCACTAAGCCAGCAGCGAATTCTTATGTTTTTCTAAAGGCTCCTAACAAATTAGGTTATTTTCCTAATTAGTTATTTGATAAGTCAAAGGCATTGCCTCTTAGTTTCTAAAAGGCCTAACCAATTAAGCAACTTATGTAATCGGTCATTGAGATGAAATAGAAGCACCTCTAATGTTTTAAAAAGGCCAATAACCGATTAGGCCATTTGTCCTAATTAGTTATTGAGTGAAATAGAAATGCAGGATTCCTTTTTATATATCTCATAACTGATTATATGATTGCCAATAACTGGTTATGCTTACTCAAATAACCAATTAGGAGAAATCAATAACCGATTATCTAGAAAAGATGAAAGCACGTCCAATGGCTCTATTAAGAGTATTTAATCTTTCTAGCTACCCCCAACGGCTCTTAATTGCATTTGTCTATAAATCTAAGTTGTTGGGCATCAAAGAAATGTTGGAGAACAATCAAAAAATCACTCTTGAGCATTAAATTTATGTTTCACTATCTATTTCTCCAAACCTCTATTTTGAGCTTTAAAGTGTGAATCCTTGATACCCATAGAGCTTCAACTTATATTATCCACTCTTGAGAGAGTTTCATTTTAGCTACACTTTGTTTAATCTATAAAGAAGGTGAGGTATTCCTTAGTTATAAAGAGGGTGAGGTAACCCTCTAGAGAAAAGGGTGAGGTATCACTTAGTTGTAAAAATGGTAAGGTATCCCTCAAAAGTTGTAAAGGGTGAGGTATCCCTGTTTGAGGCTCAAGCATAAGGGTGAGTTATCCCAAGGTGTGTTGAATGCTCTCAATTATAAAAGTTGTCAAGCACCTATTAAAACTTGAAGATATAGTGAAAAATCTCAGGTGATTGCTTGAGAACTGGATGTAGGCTACAAGTGGATTGGTGGCTGAACTAGGATAAATCTTGTGTTTGATCTCCTAAACTCATCTTTTTACATTTGTGCTTTAATCTTATATGCTTGCTTGAGTACTTTCTATCTTGGCTTATTTATTTGTGAGTGAAGTGATCAATCTCATCTATCTATTCACTTTAATTAATCAATAGCTTCGACGAAAATTAATAATCAAGTGTTTTGTGAAAGATTTGTGAAAATATTTTATATACTCAATTCACCCCCTCTTGAGTATTGAGACCACTTGATAATAACAACTATAAGCGACGTTGCCCTTTACCGATTTTTAGCAGGCTATTTTAAGCATGCTGGAAATTGCTCCTTCTTAACTTCATCCCAAGAAATGGGCTTTTCTTAAGGCTTTTAAGCTATCATGCATTGCCTTGGATATCAAGCCTGTTGCCATCATTTTTTCTATTGCTTTTGGACTTTTCACCCTTCCGAGAAGATCATTTGGGTTTCCTTCACAAGTACATTTAGTCGAAGGGTGTTGGGTGTATTCAACCAGTCATACAAAGGTTTTAAGGATAAGTCTTTTAAAGTTTACGTTGGGGCTGAGTTGCTTAGTACTTTCACAAGAACGGAGACAAGAATAATTTCCCAATCTATTGGGTTCCCTCCCCTATCTTTGAATTTGCACTTGTTTGTTGAGCACGACTGGAGGGACATAGTTAAGTTGGAGGGTTTGGAGGTTCTTAAGTCTGCCCGTATTTTGGGTTTGGAGAGGAACTTTGAGGATTTAAGGGATTATATACATAAGTATATGATGTTGATTCTTTGCTTGTCTTGCTTGCCTTAGTATGGAGGGTAACTTGATTTTTGTTTGCTTATGTTTTCAGGTTCTAATTCCTGCCGTCAAGCTGATCCTATTGTTAATCCTTGGCTAATGAGGCTACTACTCCATAATCCCCCTGGCTTTGGCGAAGGAGGCGGAGAGGGCAAGAAAGAGGGCTGTTGAGCTAGCAACCTTGATGAATCCAACCATCGTCGAGAAGGAGAAGTGGTAGCTGTGCCATAGGAGTCAGAATGAATGCGCTTATGGTTCCACCCCATCGGCTCCTACTCTTGTCGTTGTTGTTGCCTTGAGTATGCCTCCTTATCACTTTACCGTTAAGAAGATAGTCCAAGAAAGAGCTACTATGGATGTGGCAAAATTTGATCCCTCAGAAGTGGTTTGCGCCCCTGTAGGTATGGGAGCGTGTTCCTAACTCTCATTTTATATTTTCTTCATTTTGCTTTATTTTTTGGCCTATAGTACGACTTCTGTCTATTACTTATGTATGAAAGGGGCGTCCTTATGGACTCATGGCTTCAAACCTTGGGAATTCATTTCTTCGCATATGAAGTTTGATGTTGATGCCACTTCCTTTGAGGTAGGAGGTCTAAGGCAGATGTTCATTGGCATCTCTAATGACACTGCATGGCGCTTGAAAAGATGAATTAAAGAAAATACAAATCGAGACTAAAGTGCTAGATGTCAAGATTGCTGAGTCCTAAAGGTTTACATACGTGTGCTAAGGAAGCTAAGAAGAATGCTACCACTCTCACAAATTAGGTCCAAGACTTGGAAAATGAGATGGGTTCAACACGAGACCTTCATGCTACTAGTGTGAAGTGCTTAGAAGATCAGGTGCAGAGTTACAAGAATGATTATCTGAACTAGTACAAGTTTGGATTTCATCGTGCTTTGAAGCTTGCTAAGTTTCAGAGTCCCTTTTTTCATCTCGCTGGCTTCGAAATTTGGAAGGATGTGGTGGACGGCGAGATCGAAGGTTCTAATGATGAGGAAGACAGTCAGTGGGAAGAGGCTGAGGAACTTGTTGAGGATAGATAGACGGCAGCGCTAGTAGCTGCAAGGAATGACGAGCCGAGAATGCCCTAATTTAATATGTAACTTGTTATTTTTCTATGAGGGACCTAAAAATCCCCTTTGGCTTGTATTAGGATATTGGCTAATATCGCTTTTACTTTCAAACTTATTGTCTTTGTTTTTGTTTTCAAGTATCTTGTTTCTTTATTACCTGTTCCAAACTCATATTTTGTTAGATAGCTTTTAGAGCCAGTGTTGCCTCTTGGTTTGTCGCCTGGTAAGCCTCCCCTTGGAAGGGACCTAGCCCTCCATGTTGGCGAGACATAAGGTTTTTGTGGATGGTCAAGGTTTTAAGATTTAAAACCTATCCAAGGCTGAACTTGGCCTACAAAGTCAGCTGGGCGCATGAGTTTTTATGCTATGCAGAAGAACAAGGGTTTTAAGACCTAAAACTTGTCCAGGGATGAAACTATCTAGGGATGAACCTTTCCAAGGATGTACCTTGCTTGTTGCTTTGCTTATCTTGTATCATAATATTGAACAATTCTCGTTACTAGATAACCTCTTTTTTTTCATGTTAAGCTTAGGGGGTGTAGGCTTACGAGTTAAGCTCAAAATAGCTCGTAGCCCTTTTGTTTAATATAGACTTCAAACATAAGTTAGTTATAAACTTAGCACAAAGTAGAATAAACTTAACATAAGAAAAATGAACACTACGTAAATTTTAAAAGTGCTGGATCTAGAGGGTGAGTCTGGGGGTGAAGTTTGGAGGATTAGAGAGTCTCCTAGTTGATTTAAGGCCTATCAACTATGGTATTTCCTAAGGCTTGTTGTGTTCCATGCTCTTAGAATTGGTTTTCCATTTAGCTTTTCTAACTGATAGGCCCCCTTGCTTACCTCCTTGGCAATAATAAAATGGCCCTCCTAGTTTTGTGCTAATTTTCCCTCTTAGTATTGCAGCACGTTGCTTTGCTACCACTTCCCTTATGTGGGCCATCTCTCTGTCCTTTGTTACCAAATCTATTCTCTTTTATATCCTTCATTAGTTTCTTCAGTGAAGCTTTCGAGCCTTAAGCTTGACTTCCTGATCTCTATGGGAGTCATTGCTTCAGCACCACATATGAAGCGAAAAGGCGTCTTCCCTGTGGCAAATTAGGCTATTATGTGGTAGACCAAAAGCACCTCAAGCGGCTCCAGCTTCCTTTCACTTGCTTTAGCCACTTCCTTAAACTTGCCAAAATTACCTTGTTCGCTAACTCAGTCTGTCCATTTGTCTAGAGGTGCTCTATTGAAGCAAACTATTACTTGATCTCCAAGTCTTGGCATAATGTTTTGAACTTTCTATCTATGAATTGAATGTCATTATTTGTGACTACAACATATGGAAGTCCATACCTGCAAATTACATTTTCCCATACAAACCTTTCTAACTTTTCATATGTGCTTTTGGCCAGGGGTTTGGCCTTTATCCATATAGGGAAATAATTTATTACTACTATTAGAAACTTCACTGGCCTCGTTGTTAATGGTAAGGGTCCCAGAATTTCCATTACCCATTTGCAGAATGGCCACCAAGAAATGGATAAGTAAAGCTCTTTGGATGGGGCTTGATATAGGTTACTAAACCTCTTACATTTATCACACTTTCTTACATAGGCTAGGCAGTCTTTCTTTATTGTGGGCCTATAGTATCCTGCCCTGAGAATTTATGTAGCGAGCGACATTTTGCCCATGTGTTGGCCACAAACTCTTTCATGCACTTCGGCCACCACATACTCGATCCTTCTTGTACAAATGCACTTCAGGAGGAGGTCGAAAATCCTTTTTTGTACAATTGGTCATTTATGAGGGTGTAAAATGATGTTGACTTTCTGTTCTTCCTTGTTTCTTCTATTTTTGATGGGAAGACTCATTCTTTCAGGTACCAGATGATCGATTATTCCCACAATGTTAATTCATATCGAATGGCTAAGACCAATTCTCCTTTGATGGGGGGCTTACGGAATGTTTCATGGATTACAGACTTGTAGCTCCTTGGCCTTTTGGTGTTGGCGACTTTCAACAAGAGATCCGCTCTTGAATTGTGCACTTGGGGGATGTGATTTACAGTGAATGATTTGGATTTCTCGATAGGGTCTTCATTTGCTCTAGGTATTTTTCTAATTATAGGTCCTTTGTTTGATATTCCATTTTTACCTGTTGCAAAACGAGTTGGGAGTCACTTTTGGATGCCAGCGATTCTACTCCCATTTCCTTTGCTAGTTTCATGCTAGCTATAAGGGCTTCATATTCTACTTAGTTGTTATTGGCTTTGAATTCAAACTTTAGTGATTATTCCACTGTTAACCCATCGGGCCCTTCCAAGATTATGCTTGCTCTGCTTCCTTTCTGTAATGTCTCAATACTAATATTAATGATATATTTGGAATTATGCATTAATAATTAGAATTAGGCACATCACTTCGAAACTAACACTATCTCTATTAAACAAAAATACTCTATAAATAAATATGAGCCACGTAATAGAAGATAATTTACATATCTATGTAAATTTTAATCTGTTTATAATTGTACATCATCATTTTAATACACAAATTGGGCTTCTAAGACACTAATCCTTATAATCTTTACACGTTCTGTACATAAAAGTAGAAGCAAAGTTACTCTACATCCACATTCTCCTACTCACTTTGCTAAAGAATCTGTCCCTAAAATTATCATAGAAATATAGTACAAGGGGTGAGAATTCTATAATTCTCAGTAGTTCTAACAAAAAAAAAATGGTGTCACCACAATAATTATAGCTGTTTTGGGGATAAATCATTTCAATATAAAATATAACATAGAACGGTGGCCAAAATGTCAAAACAAGTAATTTCTTTTTTCGAAATAGAAATCCAATTAATATCATTACTAAATAATTTATAAACAATCATTATATCTTAAAACATAGGTTGCGTTCATAATAATCTTATTAGATCTAAGTCATGGCTCAATATCATCAAATTAGTTACATAATTTCATAACAAGTATATGTTTTATATCTATTCATTCAAATGAGAATATAGAAATATTCATTCATGTTTAAATTTATTTGTAATGCTCTTTGTCCAACATCCAAGATTATCTTGAGATGCTAGACTCATATCTAACATCTTTTAGGATAACCTCATATCACGAGGAATATATTCAATATCTATTCAGGGCATTCTCATGTCTCGATATTCTATCCTTCACTCATACACGAGTCTATACTCATTCACGATGTTATCACTCATACACGAGTCTATCCTCATACACGAGGTTACTACTTATTCGTAAGTTTATCCTCATACATGAGGTTACTACTCATCCACGAGTCTATCCTCATACACGAGTTTACATTTAATACTAATACACGAGTTTATATCCAATACTAACTCAACCTTAAGGATCTAAGGGAGCAACACAAATTCTATTTCACAATAAATGTACTATATCATTCATTCATTACCATCTCATATGCATACTTTGGTTACTTTGTTATTCAACTAACTTAATGCTTTGAAAAATCAATCCTCAATGATTCCCAAGATATCATTCATTTCATTCATATCAAATGTATCTCAATATCATTTCCATGGTTTATTAGATACATAATCATGTCACATAATACTTCAATTAGTGAATTGAATCATATCATAAGCTTTCCTTTTGGTCCCCACAAAGAAAAATACTTTGTTTTCATAATTCTGTGTGTTGTTATTCGAATAGCCCTTGGTGCTATTTGAAAAACAACTTAAATCTTTCTTTTTCGAATGATGTTATTAGAATAACCACTTGTGTTATTCAAATAACAACCAATTCTTTTCATTTTCTGGACCATGTTATTCGAATAACCTTTAGTGTTATTCGAATGATAGCTAGCAAAACCAAATTCTGCTTTTATCTTTTCTTCAAATGTCATATTAACAAGACCCTATAATCATCTATTCAAACTACACACCATATATTCCAATTTCTTATGAAACACCCAATCCAACCATCACCTTTATAATTTCAACTAAAAGCTTTGAGATTACTTGATGAAAATCATATTCATAATCATTTGTTTACAAAGTTTCTAAGTTATTCAAAGATTTAAACCTTATGAACTCATCCATACACATACTTTCTAATCTTCACACATATCATATCAAACTAACCAATACAATATAGTGGTAACAAAAGGAAAGATGTGAAGTAAAGAAAGCAAACAACCCCCTACCTAGTTCTCTTGATGATAAAGTCTTCCTTCCCTTTTTCCTTTTCTTCCTTTCTCTTCTTCCTTCCTACTACTCTTTCTTTCTTTTTCTTCTTTTTCTTTTTTCCTTCCTCTATCTGATGCTCTCTGTTTCTCTCTTTTCTCCGCTTTTCTTTCTTTTCCTTTTGTTCTTATCCTTTTCTACTGCTAAAGTTATGTGTGAATGTAGGAAAAAAGATAAGTTTGTTTGACTTTTATGACTAAATGGAAGTGTTATATCTCTTAGGGATACTTTAATCTTCCATTATCAAACTTTCTAACTTTCATAAGTGTGATAGGAAATTCTAGGACTTTATTTAGTCCTTATATTCATTATTCCATAATTTTTTATACACTGTTAACTATCACTTAAACTGTATTACTCTTTCTTAGGTTAAGTTATACCTAAAGAATTAAGTTAATAGGCTCATAGGCATCTACCTTAACTTGTATTCTCTTCCAAAATATTCTTCATCCTTTACTTAACTTTTCCTCAAAATCTCATAATTTTTCAGGTCACTTTCATATTTAATTTGACATTTAAACACTCATGTTGTGTCATTAAAATTACCAAACTAGCTCAGTTAATCCTCCAAATTTTATTATTACTCATTCTAACTATTTGTGACCTAGAAATAAATTTTTTTTATTTATTTCCCTCATGTAGGTAATTTGTGCTAAAATTTGAAATAATATGAGTTATTTCTCACATTTAGTTTTATAATATTATGCTCAAACTAACTCAAGAGGTTACCATGTTACCAAGTGGCCTCAATACTCAAGAGGGGGGGTGAATTGAGTAGTTAAAAATAAGTTCACAAATCTTTCGCAAATCGTTTGACAATCAATTTTCGTTGAAGCTATTGAATGATCAGAGATAATTGAATAGATGAGTTAAGCACTTTTACTAATGAACGTAATAGTCAAGGAGACAATATCCAAATAAAACAATGAAACAAAGGCACAAGGATAAACAGAGAAGAGTTTAGAGAAACAAACACAAATCGTTTATCCTGGTTCAATCACTACTCCACTTGTGATCTACGTCCAAATTCCCAAGCAACACCTTGAGATTTTCCACTATATCTTCAAGCTTCAATGGGTGCTTGAAAAACCACTACAACCTTGAGCACTCAACAAGTATGGGATACCTCACCCAAAAGCTTGAGCCTCTATTTTCCAAGGGATACCTCACCCTTACAATACTTGAGGGATACCTCACCCTCACTAATCAAAAGTATAAGATTGAAATAGAAGAAACTCTCTCTAGAGCAAGTGTTTACAAATTGAAGCTCTAATATGCTCTCAAGGATTTTTCACGTTTTTAGTCGAAAAAAGAGCAAGAAATGATTTTAAGAATTGATTCACGTTTTGAAGTATAATGATCGCTTTTTGGTTCAAGGTCAACCGTAAACAAAGACCCAACTTGGGTATTTATAAGTTTCTCAATTAATAGAGCCGTTGGAGGTAGTTGGGCATGCATTTAATGCATTTAATATAGCCGTTGGACGTTGTCGGATGCATGTAATCGATTACATATCTCGGTAATCGATTACATTATTGTTCCAACGTTTTCGAACTTTCTGGCTCGTGTGTGTCGATTACATTCTTGAGGTAATCGATTACATAGCTTCGACTTTGCTTGTAATTGATTACAATGCTCATGTAATCGATTACATGACTTCGATTCTTGTGTAATCGATTACAATATCCTTGTAATCGATTATGGCTCGTCAACGTGTTCTTTGAGTTTCTGGGTTTTGTGTAATCGATTACATATATTGTGTAATCGATTACATTTCTTGTCGAACATGTTCTTTGCCTTTCTGGGCTTTGTGTAATCGATTACA
Source organism: Ormosia semicastrata (assembly GCA_029884595.1). NCBI lineage: Eukaryota > Viridiplantae > Streptophyta > Magnoliopsida > Fabales > Fabaceae > Ormosia > Ormosia semicastrata. Next base: position 6,487,254 of record JAQQTO010000028.1, on the reverse strand, counting down.
TATACTTGTGTAATCGATTACATGGCTTTCATTTCTTGTAATCGATTACATTGTTCATGTAATCGATTACATGCTTGTTGATGTGTAATCGATTACAAACATTGTGTAATCGATTACATTTGCCTTTGAACACATTTTCCAAGTCCAATAACTCTTGTAAGTCATTTCCAACACCTCAAGGTACTTGTTTAAACATAAATCCTTTTAAGAGTGTTAGATTTAAAGTTGAAACTCAGGTTTTATTGAAAGCCATGTTTATCTTTGAAATTTCCCATTTATTTTGAAATCATATATATTGAAAAACCATTTGAGAAATCTTGAGAGCATTTAACATTAATGTCCTAAGTCTAAATAACTAATTAAACCTTCTGTCTTCTTTCTTTGATCTTGATTTTTCCTTTTGTGCTTGATCTTCTCTTTTGCTTTTGTTATCATCAAAAACCTTTCGACATGCCTTAGAGACATAAGCATTCACATTCTCTCCCTTTTTGATGATGACAAACGATCATAGGAAAAAGAAAGAGTTTTTGCATTTGTATATCATAGTCATTTAGTTACAATGTTTGTCCCTGAGATTATGCATGATATTGGGTTAGATTTTGCATATGAAAAGCTTAATAACTTAAAAGTTCAATAACTCCCCGTACTCATGCAACCTTTAATTACATTTCATTTTTCCTTCAATAACTCCCCGTACTCATGCAACCTTTTTCCTTATTTTCTCCCCCGTTGGCATTATCAAAAAGACATAAGCATTAAAAAATGGACAGCATGTCAGTTATAGTTCATGATTCCCAATTGTTTGCCATAACAGAAAAGCCACTAAGATCAGTCCAAGCAATATTCCAACAGCCAACCATTCAAAGTGAAAACATGTTTATGTATTAATAATCAGCATGTACAAAGAAACATGTCACAACCAGTAGGCAATAATCAAAAGATAACCATAAAGGTATACCAATTTTATATAATCGAGTTAAAAAAAAACAAGGCGGAAAAACAAATCAAGGCATAAGGCCGGGATCACTATCGTGTCCTCGGCATCACAAAGACATCACCCTCTCGATCCGCAGCAGAGTCTCCTAGATCAATGTCATCATCGGGGCATAAGATCGTCGTCGAATCCGAAGCTCCTCATCATCGGCGGAACTCCCGATGGACCAGGCGAAGGAAATGGGATCCGGAGGGGCGAGAGGATGTGGGGGGCGCAAAGCACGGCAGGACTCTCAGGAACAGGAGGTCCACGTAAGAGGGATCGAATGGAGGCAAGCTCCTGGTCTGAGTAGTCCATCCTCAGCTCAAGGTGGTCGATCTTTTGCTCTATATGATCCATGCGCGTGTTGACGTTGGCGCTCAGGTTGCGCATCTCTTGGAGCAGAAGATCAAGAGAAGCTGGAGCAGGAGCAGAGGCAGGATACTGAGCCCCCTCATCATCACTGTCTGGATCGTGATGGATATGGCCAAATGTGCCATGAGTAATGTAATGCCACCTATCCTCCATCTTGTAGAGCTGAAGCTTCTTCAGAGTATGCAGCCCAATTGATTGGGGTCCCTTGGAGCTGGTGTCCTTGGACTCTTCAGTCAGCGAAATGCGACAATACTCAAGAATTGTGGTGACTAACATGGCGAAGGGGAGAGCGAGTTCTTCTTTTTCTTGATGTCTAGCATATCTTTGTAGAATGTAGTATCCCCAGTTGATTGGGTGCCCCGTGGTCATTGCCCATAATGCCACTACATCGTCCTTGAGGACTTGGGAGTAATTTCCTCCTCTGGGAATCAATCCACGAACCAAGAGGTAGTGGAGGACCCCGTTTTCCATAGTGAGGCCGGTGGCCATTATTCTCCGCGTCTAGGATCACTGGGGAGGTGGTAGCCGTCCTAATCAAGGAGAGAAGAGCAGCCTTGTGCTCAAACTCATGCCCCCGGACTTTGGCATTCCCACGTAACCGGGGCTCCATCGAGTGAGCTTGGTGAGCCTATACCATTCTGTCATGGTTAGCTTTGATTTGTTGCTTTTTCACCTCGTAAATGATGCAATTATCCTCAACCTTCGGTTAGCATAAAACACTCGGACAAGGTTAGGGTAGATGGCCTTCTCTATACTTAGGAATCCCAAAGCAAGCCTAAGTGTTCTATTGTCCTAAAGCTCACTAAGGGTTCACTCTCACGAGAAGGTGATGGGTAGATACACGGGAGAGATGATCTTGCGAAGGCTGGAAGTTCTTCCCGAACAACTCGGCTTTCTTCACGGTGGAGAAGTGCCTCGTGAGGTCCAACCCGGATATTGCGTGTAGAGCCACCAGGAGGAACTTCCAACAAGAGCCCCTGTTCTTGGGCGCTTCGAGCGATGGGAGGATTCAGCCATTGATGAGAGAGAGAAGCACGGGTTGAGTGGTAAATGATTGGGGATGAGTGAGGAGAGAGAGAGGGACGAAATTAGGTTAGAAAAGTGGAGAGGGTGTTCGTGAGAGAAGATGGGGAGATTTTGGATGAGGGATTTGAGGAGATTTGATCGGTGGGTTATGTGGAGAGGGATTTCGAGATTGAGAGAGGCGAAATGATGAGTTTTGATGGAAATTTGAGTGAGAAATGAGAGGTTTTGAGATCCGAGGTGCGTGGGTGCGAGAGGAGAGAACGAGGAAGATGAACAGGGCCAAACAGAAATGACCACTACGCGCGTCGAGCCTTTTAAAAAACCTGTGTAATCGATTACATTGAGTGTGTAATCGATTACATGCATTCTCATGTGTAATCGATTACATTTTTAGTGTAATCGATTACATGCTTGAACCTTGTAATCGATTACATAGATGATGTAATCGATTACCTGAGTTCTGAGTTGGTTGTAATCGATTACAAAATGTGTGTAATCGATTACATGCGTGACAGAACCTGTGTAATCGATTACAAAGGCATTGTGATCGATTACAAAGACTCTTTAACTCGATTTTGCGTTCCAAACAGCATATAATCAATTTTAATCCATCCAAAACAGTTTTAAAGCAACTCAAATCAATTCAAATCATCATCCAAGCATATAGATTAATCACATTATGATTCAACTCATATAATTGATCAAAATTATCATGTTTACCAAGAATTTCACCCTTTTTGGTGACTTTTGAGGCTGTTGATTTTCTTGTCAAAGTTGGACATGAGGGAGCACCTGCAAAATAATTTAGGGAAAACTCCGACGCTCAAGTTAGTATGGGATTCAAATATATATAATGAAAATTCGAGATTGTGCAAAAAGGTGGCATAATTATGCGAAAAACGCAAGCTTAGGCTTTGGTTTTAGGATTATGCAAAGAAATATTTAATTTATGCATGAATGGTCCAATATACCCATTCGTTTCTAATGTAGAAAAATGCTTCTTTTGCAAGGGGTTTAGTGAAAATATCAGCTAATTGCTTAGTTGTTTCAACAAATTCAAGTATGCAATCACCTCTTTGAACATGATCTCTAATGAAATGATGTCTTATTTCAATGTGCTTAGTTCTAGAATGCAAAATGGGATTTTTTGACAAGTTAATTGCACTAGTATTATCACATTTTATGGGAATGTGATCAAGCTCAAGACCATAGTCCAAGAGTTGCTGTTTCATCCAAAGGACTTGAGCACTGAAAGAACTCCCAGTACAACATATTCACTTCACCGTGGGACAATGCCACACTATTTTGTTTCTTCTTTGTGCCAAGAAACTAGTGAGCTTCCTAGCAAGTGGCATGTCCCACTAGTGCTCTTTCGATCCATTTTGCATCCAAAGCAAAATCAGAATCGGAATACCCAATAAGACTACATGAGGCACCCTTAGGGTACCATAAACCCATTTGTGATGTGCCTATTAGATATTTCATTATTCTCTTAACAAAGACTTAGGTGTGATTCCTTAGGATTAGCTTGATATCTAGCACACATGCATACACTAAACATTATATCGCCTACTTGCAAAGTGAGATAAAGGAGTGAGCCAATCATACCTCTATATTTTGTAATTTCTACCGATTTACCTCCTTCATCCTTGTCCAAATAGCAAGAGGTGCCCATAGAGTAGCCATATGCTTGGCATTGTCCATTCCAAACTTTTTGAGCAGCTCCTTGCAATACTTGGATTGGCTTATAAATGTTCCTTCTCTTGTTTGCTTGATTTGTAGACCAAGGAAGAAGTTGAGCTCACCCATCATGGACATCTCAAACTCACTTTGCATAATATTTGAAAATTCCTTACAAAGAGAGTTGTTAGTAGCTCCAAATATAATGTCATCAACATAGATTTGAACTAGAAGAATGTCATGCATTTTGTGTTTTATGAAAAGAGTGGTGTCAACTTTACCTCTCGAAAAGCCTTTTTCCAAAAGAAATTTGCTCAACCTTTCATACCAAGCTCTAGGAGCTTGTTTCAAGCCATACAAAGCCTTTTTCAATTTAAAAACATGGTTGGGCATTTCAAAGTCCTCAAAACCAGGAGGTTGTTCAACATACACCTCTTCTTGTATAAAACCATTTAAAAAGGCACTTTTGACATCCATTTGATAGAGTTTGAAATCCATGATGCAAGCATATGCAAGTAGCATTCTAATGGCCTCTAATCTAGCTACGTGAGCATAAGTTTCTTCATAATCTATGCCTTCTTCTTGATTATATCCCTTAGCTACAAGCCTAGCTTTATTTCTTATTATTAAACCCGTTTCATCAAGTTTGTTCCTAAAGACCCATTTGGTGCCAATTATAGGATGATCATTGGGCCTTGGAACTAATTCCCAAACTTGATTCCTCTCAAATTGGTTTAGTTCTTCTTGCATGGCCAAGATCCAATGCTCATCGTTAATGGCCTCATTTATGTCTTTAGGTTCAACTTGAGAGACAAAGGCTAGATGATTACATGCATCTCTAAGTGAGTTTCGAGTGATTACCCCTTTTGATACATCACCTATCACCTTGTCAAGAGGATGATACCTTGAAGTCCTCCATTCCTTGGGTAGATCCGAGATTTTAGAATTTTCTTGCCATGAGTGATCAAGGAGTCTCTCTTCTTTCTTCTTGGACTCTATCTCTTGATTTTCCAAGTGCGTCTTTGCCAAGATTTCTGCAACATCATCAACAAGTTCCTTTCTCGGCACATTTGGGTTAGTTTCATCAAATGCAACATGTATGGATTCTTCTATGGTCATAGTTCGTTTATTATAGACTCTAAAGGCCTTGCTATGGATAGAATAACCAATGAATATTCCCTCATCGATTTTGCATCAAACTTCCCCAAGTTATCCTTTCCATTATTCAAAACAAAGCATTTGCATCCAAAAACATGAAAGTGTGACACATTAGGTTTCCTTCCTTTGTACAATTCATATGGGGTTTTCTTTAAAATTGGCCTTATTAGGGCTCTATTCATAACATAACAAGCGGTGTTAACCGCATCATTAAAAGTACTTAGGAAGATTGGCCTCATTGAGCATAGTTCTTGCCATTTCTTCTAAAGATCGATTTTTCCTTTCTACAACACCATTTTGTTGTGGTGTTCTAGGGCAGAAAAAATTATGCTCAATGCCATGTTCATCACAAAAAGTTTCAAATTCATGATTTTCAAATTCACCACCATGATCACTTCTTATGGATGCAATACAAAAACCTTTTTCGTTTTGGATAACTTTGGCAAGTTTTCTAAATGATTGAAAAGCATCATTTTTGTGAGCTAAGAATAATGTCCATGTAAATCTAGAAAAATCATCCACAATTACTAATGCATAGTAATTCCCACCAAAGCTCATAGTTCCAGAGGGTCCAAAAAGATCCATGTGCAAAAGTTGTAAAGGTCTAGAAGTTGAAACTATGTTTTTAGCCTTGAAAGAGACCTTTACTTGTTTTCCTTTTGACATGCATCACAAAGTTTGTCTTTTTCAAATTTGAGCTTTGGAAGACCAATTACTAGTTCTTTAGAAACCAATTTGTTTAAGTGATCCATGTGAATGTGAGCAATTCTTCTATGCCATAACCATGAATCATTTTCTCTACTCATAAAGCATTTAGCATCATTTGAGGAAATGTCATCAAGACTAATCATATATATGTTATTGACCCTATGACCAACAAACTTAACTTGCTTGTCATCCTTTCCCTCAATTATACAACAAGAGGAGTCAAATATAACTCTATTTCCTTTATCACACAATTGACTAATACTAAGTAAATTATGTTTAAGTCCTTCAACAAGTAAGACATTATCAATAGATGATGAAGGGATCTTACCAACTTTGCCAATTCCAAGAATCTTCCCTTTGTTGTTGTCACCATATGTGACATGACCATGTTTCTTGTGTGTAAGGGAGGAGAACTTGGAGCCATCTCCGGTCATGTGCTTGGAGCAACCACTATCAAGATACCAACTTGAGCTCTTGGTCTTCAAGCACACCTACACCACACATTCAAGATTTAACTTTTGGTACCCAAATTGTTTTGGGTCCTTGTGTGTTAGAATTAGGTATGGTGCCTTTAGGGACCCAAACCCTTTGATTCCAACCTTGGTGTTTATGTTCTTTCTAACATTGCAAGTGGATGCACTATGCCCTTTCCTACCACAATGAAAACATTTAACAAAGGGGCTACTTGAAGTTTTTGAGGAAACAAAGAAATTCTTATAAGATTTTTGATGGTTGTTTGGATTAAATCCTAAACCGGCTTTTTGGAAAACACATTTTTGTCTCCCTAACAACACATTCAAGTTGTCTCTTCCAAAAGTGAATTTTGCAAGAGTGTTGTTCAAGTCTTCAATTTCTTTTTCAAAAGCTTTGCATGATAGACAAGGTAATGATATGGATGCATTTTCATGTGAGGAACAAATCATGCATGATGAATTAGCATCTATGAGTCCTAAAGTCTCATTTTCAATTTTAAGTTCATTTATCTCCTTGGTTAAAGCAGAAACTTTCTTTGTCAATAGGGAGATTGTTTTATTGGAAGACAAAATCATTTTTGTGAGCCTCAAAGATTCATCATGCAATTCTTGAAAGGCATCTTGTAATTCATCATAAGAAGGTGGAGGTTCTAGGTTAGAAGAGGTTACCTCGGTGTCGCTTTCTCCACTTTCTTCTCCTTGAGCCATGAGGCAAAGATGGGCTTCCTCATTTTCAGAATCATCGGAAGAGCTTAAGTCATTGTCCTCCCAAGCTATATATGCTCTTCTTCCTTTCTTTTCCTTGGAGGGTCTTCTCTCAAACTTCTCCGTCTTCTTGAGATATATAGGACACTCCATTTTCATGTGCCCTTTTCCACATTCATAGCATTTTGGAGGAGTGGAGGATCCTTCTCCTTTGTGATATGCTTTCTTTTGAGGAAACGGTGGTCTTCTTTGAAATCCCTTTTTCTTCAAGAATCTTCCGAATTTTCTCACAAGGAGACTAAGATTCTCCTCACTTAGCTCAATATTTTCAGCATCCTCTTCACCATCTTCATCATCATCTTCAAGTATGGGAGAGGTGGCCTTGAGTGCAATTCCCTTCTTCTTTTTGTCATGTTCTTCATTTTGATTGAGCCTACTTAGTTCCAGCTCATTGCTCTTGAAGTTTTCCGAATAGGGTGGCTAGAGACATGGTTGATAAATCTCTTGATTCCGCAATCGCAGATTACCTTGGGTTGCCAATTCTCGCTTAGACATCTCAAGACTTTGTTAATAAGATCCTCATTAGGAAATGTCTTTCCCAATGAGATGAGATGATTAACAATATGAGTAAATCTCTTTTGCATATCTTGAATGCTCTCACCTTGGTTCATTCTAAACAATTCATATTCATGAGTAAGAGTGTTTATTCGAGATCTTTTTACCTCACTAGTGCCTTCATGAGTTACTTGTAGGGTATCCCACATTTCTTTTGCGGTCTTACAGTTTGACACCCTAAAGAATTCATCATACCCCAAAGATGTGGTGATGATGTTCTTGGCTTTCAAATTATATTGAACCTTCTTTTTATCATCATCGGTCCAATCACTTCTAGGTGTATTAATTGTCACACCATCCTTAGTTTGTGTAGGGACAAAAGCACCATTTTCAATGCGTCCCACACATCTAAGTCAATAGCTTCAATAAAAATTTTCATCCTTTCTTTCCAATAGGCATAGCCATCCCCATTGAAATAAGGAGGTCTATTTATAGAAGAACCTTCATTTGAAAAACCATTTGAAGCCATCACTTCTCTTGAAGCTGCTAAGCTCTTTATACAAGAGTCTAGCTCTGATACCACTTGTTACCAAGTGGCCTCAATACTCAAGAGGGGGGTGAATTGAGTAGTTAAAAATAAGTTCACAAATCTTTCGCAAATCGTTTGACAATCAATTTTCGTTGAAGCTATTGAATGATCGAGATAATTGAATAGATGAGTTAAGCACTTTTACTAATGAACGTAATAGTCAAGGAGACAATATCCAAATAAAACAATGAAACAGTGCACAAGGATAAACAGAGAAGAGTTTAGAGAAACAAACACAGTCGTTTATCCTGGTTCAATCACTACTCCACTTGTGATCTACGTCCAAATCCCAAGCAACACCTTGAGATTTTCCACTATATCTTCAAGCTTCAATGGGTGCTTGAAAAACCACTACAACCTTGAGCACTCAACAAGATGGGATACCTCACCCAAAAGCTTGAGCCTCTATTTTCCAAGGGATACCTCACCCTTACAATACTTGAGGGATACCTCACCCTCACTAATCAGAAAGTATAAGATTGAAATAGAAGAAACTCTCTCTAGAGCAAGTGTTTACAAATTGAAGCTCTAATATGCTCTCAAGGATTTTTCACGTTTTTAGTCAGAAAACAGAGCAAGAAATGATTTTAAGAATTGATTCACGTTTTGAAGTATAATGATCAGTTTTTGGTTCAAGGTCAACCGTAAACAAAGACCCAACTTGGGTATTTATAAGTTTCTCAATTAATAGAGCCGTTGGAGGTAGTTGGGCATGCATTTAATGCATTTAATATAGCCGTTGGACGTTGTCGATGCATGTAATCGATTACATATCTCGGTAATCGATTACATTATTGTTCCAACGTTTTCTCGAACTTTCACGGGCTCGTGTAATCGATTACATTCTTGAGGTAATCGATTACATAGCTTCGACTTTGCTTGTAATTGATTACAATGCTCATGTAATCGATTACATGACTTCGATTCTTTGTGTAATCGATTACAATATCCTTGTAATCGATTACATGGCTCGTCGAACGTGTTCTTTGAGTTTCGGGTTTTGTGTAATCGATTACATATATTGTGTAATCGATTACATTTCTTGTCGAACATGTTCTTTGCCTTTCTGGGCTTTGTGTAATCGATTACATATACTGTGTAATCGATTACATGGCTTCTGACTTTCTTGTAATCGATTACATTGTTCATGTAATCGATTACATGCTTTCTGTTTGATGTGTAATCGATTACAAACATTGTGTAATCGATTACATTTGCCTTTGAACACATTTTCCAAGTCCAATAACTCTTGTAAGTCATTTCCAACACCTCAAGGTACTTGTTTAAACATAAATCCTTTTAAGAGTGTTAGATTTAAAGTTGAAACTCAGGTTTTATTGAAAGCCATGTTTATCTTTGAAATTTCCCATTTATTTTGAAATCATATATATTGAAAAACCATTTGAGAAATCTTGAGAGCATTTAACATTAATGTCCTAAGTCTAAATAACTAATTAAACCTTCTGTCTTCTTTCTTTGATCTTGATTTTTCCTTTTGTGCTTGATCTTCTCTTTTGCTTTTGTTATCATCAAAAACCTTTCGACATGCCTTAGAGACATAAGCATTCACATACCAAAATTAACAGGTAACTTATACCAATGTCATTGAGCTTCTATAACTCTGATTATAATTATTAGGTTAGGGAGGATGTTACACCTTCTGAATGGATGCTTCGTCTACAAAGAATGAATAAGTAATGTTCTATTTTTTTTCTAGGATTTTGACATAGTGTAAAACTCTACTAGAAAGTCGGCCAACATTTGTGACTTGATGGGTCCTCTAGATTTGTATGCAATTTCGTATTTAGATAGCTCTATCGACCATGTGATCATCCTTCCTATTAGCTCTGGTTTTCTAAGGACTTGTCTGACGGGTTGGTTGGTTCTCACAACTATCTAGTGGCTTTGAAAGTAGGGTCGGAATCTCCTTGCTGTGGTTAGGAGTGCTAGCACTATTTTCTTGATCTTTTGGTATCTGTGTTCTGCCACTTGAAGAACTCTACTCACAAAATAACTGGTTTCTGGTCCTTCCCATTTTCCTTTACAAACATTGAGCTAATAGCTAGATTAGATACCGTGAGGTATAAGTATAAGGTTTCACCAGGCTTTGGCCTTGTTAAGATCAGGGGAGATGACAAATACTCCTTCAATTTCAAGAAGGTCTGTTCGCGCTCTTTCATCCATTCGAACTTGTCTAGTTTCTTAAGGTATTTGAAGAATGGCATGGCTCGATCGGGTATTCTTACCATGAATCTGGAGAATGCTACTATTCCCCTTGAAAGGCATTGTACATCCTTGATGCATGAGGAACTTGGTATGTTCAACCACGTTGCATACTTCACTTCTCGAATGAAACCAGCCTTTAACAAATGCTTGACTTCTTCGGTCATAATTTTCGCTTCTCTTCCTCTAGTCTCATTTTCTTCTGAGAATTTGTCTTGGCTTTTGGGTCAAAGTCGAGCCAATGGCATATAAAGTCTGGATTGATGCCTGATTAATCAATTTTGTGGTATTCATTATTGCTTTATATTTAGCCTAATTGATGATAATTGTATCCAATATTATTATGTTTGTGGGTGGGTTTTAAATGATTGGGCCTCATTGAGCTTAGTTGTAAAAGCATTATTAATTTTCAGAATTTAACTCGTTTTGACCTTTCTATCTTATACAGGCCATATCTTGGGCTACAAATGTCATATTTGGATGATCTTGGTGTCCCCTAAAACCTGAGACGAAGATACATAATTTTATGTCTAATGCAATTTTTCTAATTCAGCTGGATTCAGGGCGAAATTGAGCCTCGAAGTTAGGACGCTGTTGCTATCATAAAGCTTGGACCTTCCCTCACTGATTTGGGCTTAACTCTCTCAATTTAAACCCAAATAAGGCAAACTATATGTCTCTGTAAAGCTTATTCAGAGGGCTACAGATTGGGCTAGGGGTAGATTAGGAATTGCAGAAGAATTTTCAGTTACAAATAGGTTTAGGCAGAATACGAAAAACACACTTTTTACGAATCCTGATTTTGGAGTTTTACGATAGGAATCAAGAAACCCTTTTTCTTCTCTTTTCGTCTTCTCTATTTCGTTTTCCTCTTTTCTCTAATCTGTATCTCTTCAATGGTGATGGCCATGGAAGGCTAAAGATCCAATCAATCCAAGGAATTCAATGATTGTGGTTAGAGTTTTGAGTTCTTTTGTTTTATTTGTGATTTCTGATTGTGTTCTTTCCTCTTCTCCTTCTTTAATTGATTTATGATTATGTTTCAAAATTGAAGATAGATTTGGATTGATTAATCTGAATTTAATGGAGAATAGATCATCGATTGATAATCTATGTTAATTTGAAATTATGTTTAATTCAATCTTAATCAAGAATTGCGATTGTGATTCTGCTTTAGTTGATTAAATTCTAGGTGATTATCTAGTTGAATTTGAATTAACAGAGGTAATTGCATAAATAATTTTACTCTCTTTGAACTATGATTTACTTTGCCACTTGATTTTTCAATTTTGCATAAATAATTAACAGAGGTAATTGCATTCTGTTACTTGATGAATAAAACCCCCTACCTTTTGATAATTTTTAATATACTTGAGAAATCCGAATTGATCCTTGGGAGATGACCTAGGTTATGCACTATGCTATATTCCATTTAAATCCTAGTCTATTTTGAGGTGAGCACGACATCGTCGATCAAAATTTGGCGCCGTTGCCGGGGATCTATTTTCGGTTTCTTAGGTTTATTAGAAGTTCTTATTTGCTGTTAATTTTTCTATACTCGTGATCAACTTTGCTGGAATTCCTTCAGTGCATTTTGCTGTTTTATTTTTTTTTTTTTTTTTTTTTTTTGCTACAGATTCTGCTCATTTTGCCCATTCTGTTGCTGTTTTTGCATTGTTATAGTTTTATTGATTTTTTCTGCTGTTGATCATCTTTTTGTTGATCTTATTGCCAACTGCATTGCAAGACCTTATTGTGAGTGTTATGCATTCATTTTGAGCGTGTTACTAGCTTCTTACCACTGTTTCATATACTGCTAGCACTCTTTTCTTAATTTCTGGTGCAGGGGTGAACAAAGTGCAATCTGGCTAACTCTGATTGAGCTGAAATTTGGTCTCCAAGGGTAAAACATCATTTGGAGCAAAGTGATCCTTTGGATCAGGTACTCAGATTTTAACCAATTTCCATCATTTGGTAAGGTTTCTAAGCAGTTTTATAATTTTTGGAAAAAGGGCCTAATTTTAGATTGAGCTGAGACTTGTTCCCTTGAAGGAAAAGGGCATTCTAAGAGAGGCTTAGTGTTTTTTATACTAAGGTCACTTATTTTTAAGCCAAATTCCATCGTTTAGACCACTTTTTTAATTTTTGAATATTTTTTATTGTATTTTTAAGTTCCCTTTTTGAGTAGTTTTTAGTGTGTGGTGGTCCCATATTTTTTAAAAATCATTTGATAGGTCAATTAGATTTATTTTAGTGTTTTTTTGCTGTTTGATAGTCAATTTTGCTTGTTTTGCTGTTTTCGAGTTTTGCATGTTATATGACTAGGTCCAATCCTGGTTTTGTGCATAATTTTGATCCTGAGATAGATAGGACTTTTCATACCTTGCATAGGTTTAATAGATTTGATTCTGCATTTGCTGAGCATATAAGAAGTAGTGATTCTTCACATACTTATCATACTAGTGATTCTCTTCAATTTTTTGATTCTGCACTTTCTCGTCACTCCGATCCATCTTTCAATTCTGATTCTACTGAGCATACTGAGATTATGGATAATAGAACCTTGAAGGAGTTGGCTGCTCCTGATGTTACATATCAGTTTTTATGCATTCAGTATCCTGATGTTGATGTTCCATTTGAACTTAAATCTGGATTGATTCATTTGCTGCCTAAGTTCAATGGTCATGCAGGAGAAGATCCTCATAAGCACCTCAAGGAGTTCCATATTGTGTGTTCTACCATGAAGCCTCAAGGCATCTCAGAAGATCACATCAAACTTAGAGCATTCCCTTTCTCATTACAGGATGCTGCTAAGGACTGGTTGTATTATTTGCATCCAAGATCTGTCACTAGTTGTAATGATCTTAAGAGGCTATTTTTGGAGAAATTCTTTCCTGCATCAAGGGCTGCATCAATCCGAAAAGAGATATGTGGCATCAGGCAGTTTGATAGAGAACCATTGTCTGAATACTGGGAAAGATTCAAGAAGATATGTGCTAGCTGTCCTCACCATCAGATTAGTGACCAGTTACTAATCTAGTATTTTTATGAAGGTTTGCTGCCTATGGATAGGAGCATGATTGATGCTGCTAGTGGAGGAGCATTGGTAGACAAGACCCCTATGGCTGCAAGAGAATTGATTGAGAATATGGCCACTAATTCCCAATAGTTTGGCACCAGAAGTAACTCAGTGGTATTGAGTAAAGGTGTCCATGAAATTGAGGCAACTTATGCTGCAGATCACAGAAAATTGGAGAGCAAAATTGATGACTTGCATCCTTGGTGAGGCAATTGGCTGTGACTCAACAATAGAAGCCTGCTACAGTAGCTCCTGCTAGAGTGTGTGGAATCTGCATTTCTGCTGATCATCCAATAGATTCCTGCCCTACATTGCAAGAGGTTGATACTGATGGTACCCCCCAAGCCTATGCAACAAACATCTACAATAATAGGCCTCAGCAGCAGCAACAACAGAGTTACGATTTGTCCTCCAACAGATATAACTCAGGCTGGAGAAATCATCCAAATCTGAGGTGGGGAAATACCTCTACACAGCCTGCCCCTACTCAATTTAGGCAGCAACAGCAGCAGCTACCCTTCCAGACCACCGCAGGTTTCAGTAGACCATATCAGCCACCTTTCCTGCAGCAGCAGCAGAATATGCAGTAGCTCACTATAGTACCTCCTAAATCCGAGCCAACCTTGGAGGAACTGATGAAGCAAATGGCAGTGAACAACTTGCAGTTCCAGCAGAGGACAGAAGCTACCATTCAGAATTTGGAGACCCAGATTGGACAGCTTACTAGTTCAATGAACCAATTACAGACACAAGATTCTGACAAGTTGCCTGCACAAACTGTGGTGAATCCAAGAAATGTGAGTGCCATCACTCTCAGATCTGGTAAGGCTGTTGATGCACTAAATTATAGGTTGCAACATAGATTAGATAAGGAGAATCAAGAGCAGCAAGCCATACCAGAAATTCCATATAGCAGCACAATAAAGAAAATAGATTATGTCCCCACTCCTGGCGTAGTTGCTGATGAGCAAGAGCAGTCCGTCCCACTACCATTTCCTCAGAGGGTTGTGCAGCTTAAAAAGACTTTAGAGACTGACACAGATAGGGAGATCTTGGAGACTTTTAGGAAGGTTGAGGTGAACATTCCTCTCATTGAAGCAATCAAACAAATTCCAAGATATGCCAAGTTTCTTAAGGACTTGTGCACTCACAGAAGGAGGTTAAAGGGAAATGAGAAGATTAGTATGGGGAGGAATGTGTCTGTACTTATTCAGCCTACAATGCCCCAAAAATGCAAGGATCCAGGGATTTTTACTATTCTATGCACCATAGGCAATAGCAAATTCAAAAATGCCATGTTGGATTTAGGTGTTTCAATTAATGTTATGCCTATGTCTGTATTTAATTCTCTTTCCCTTGGACCCTTATAGAATACAGGAGTTATCATTCAGTTGGCAAATAGGAGTAATGCATACCCTGCTGGACTCATTGAAGATGTCCTTGTTAGAGTTAATGATTTGATCTTTCCTGCAGATTTCTATATTTTGGATATGAATGGAGAATCTGAATCCAGCAAGGCTCCCATCATTCTTGGCAGACCTTTCCTCAAAACTGTCAGAACCAAGATTGATGTCCATGCAGGCACTCTTTCCATGGAGTTGGAGATAGTGTGGTTAGATTTAACATTTTGGATGCTATGAAGCACCCTATGGAGGAGCATTCTGTTTTCCATATAGATTTACTAGCTGATATAGTTGATGATAACCTGTCTGAGTTCTTTGCTGTTGATTTCCCAGATTTTAATGATTTTGATGATATTTACACTTGTCCTACTTGTATTGAGTCTGAAATGTGCAGTGTTTGTGCTGAGATTGCATCCTGTTTACATGATGATTTTGATGTAGATTTCGATGCAGATTTTACAGGTTCTGAACAGTTTGATGGTGGTGTAGCTGCAAATTCCATGGAGTCAGAATACAGCAGTTTGGATTGTGTAGGGTTACAGGTTGTAGACACAGTTCTTACCACCAGGATACTTCCATCTGTAGTTCAGCCACCTACACTAGAGCTTAAGCCACTCCCAGAGCACCTTAAGTATGCATACTTAGAGGAGGATAAGAAGCTGCCAGTGATCATTTCTACTGCCCTCCATGCTGACCAGGAGGATAGGATGCTGCAAATACTGAGGAAGCATAAGAAAGCTATGGGTTGGACCTTGGCTGACCTTCCTGGCATTAGTCCTTCCATGTGCATGCACAGAATACTACTTGAGGATGGTGCTAAACCAGTGAGACAACCACAGAGGCGACTCAACCCTTTGATCCTGGATGTGGTAAAGAAAGAAGTGACCAAGCTTTTACAAGCAGGCATCATCTATCTTATCTCAGATAGTGCTTGGGTGAGTCCAGTTCAAGTGGTTCCAAAGAAATCAGGAATCATAGTAGTGAAGAATGATCGTGATGAGCTGATTCCTACTAGAGTGCAGAGTAGCTGGAGAGTTTGTATTGATTACAGGCGGCTCAACCAAGCGACAAGAAAGGATCATTTTCCTTTGCCCTTTATCGATCAGATGCTTGAGCGCTTGGCTGGAAAGTCTTTCTACTGCTTTCTTGATGGTTTTTCGGGGTACTTCCATATCCATATAGCACCAGAGGACTAGGAGAAGACCACCTTCACCTGCCCCTTTGGCACTTTTGCCTATAGGAGGATGTCTTTCGGCCTGTGCAATGCTCCTGGAACTTTCCAGCGATGCATGGTAAGTATCTTTTCAGACTTTTTAGAGGATTGCATTGAGGTGTTTATGGATGATTTTACTGTTTATGGTTACTCCTTTCATGCCTGTTTGGACAGTCTGGATAGAGTTTTGCATCGCTGCACTGAAACTAACCTTGTTCTTAATTATGAAAAGTGTCATTTTATGGTAGAATAGGGTATGGTCTTAGGCCATATTATCTATCAGAAGGGTATAGAAGTAGATCCTGCTAAAATTACTGTTATTTCTCAGTTACCTTACCCCTCTTGCGTGCAGGTTCGTTCTTTTCTTGGCCATGCAGGTTTCTACAGGCGGTTCATTCAAGATTTCAGCAAAAAGGCCCTTCCACTGTCCAACTTATTACAGAAAGATGTTGCTTCTGATTTTGATGGCAAGTGCAGAGCGGCTTTTGATTGCCTCAAAGGAGCTTTGACCACCACTCCCATCATTCAGCCACCTTTGTGGATGCTTCCTTTTGAACTCATGTGTGATGCATCTAACTATGCATTGGGAGCTATCCTTGCACAGAGAGTTGGCAGATCGCCTCATGTCATTTCATATGCTTCTCGGACTTTAGATGCTGCATAAGCTAACTATACTATCACTGAGAAAGAGTTGCTTGCCATTGTATTTGCACTTGATAAATTTAGATCATATTTGCTTGGCTCTAAAGTGGTTATTTTTACTGATCATGCAGCCTTAAAGTTCCTGTTGAAGAAGGCAGATTTGAAGCCTCGATTGATTAGATGGATGTTGCTTCTCCAGGAGTTTGATTTAGAGATTAGAGATAGGAGTGGCGCAGAGAATTTGGTGGCGGATCATTTGAGCAGGATCGAAGGAGCTGTTGACCCTTCTCCTATCAGAGATGATTTTCCAGATGAGCAGCTTATGCTGTTACATGATTCCTCACTTTCCCCTTGGTTTGCTGATTTAGTTAATTACTTGGTTGCATCTGTTTTTCCCCCTCATGCATCTAGATCACAGAGAGCTAAGCTTAAAAGTGATGCTAAATATTATGTTTGGGATGATCCATATTTGTGAAAATTTTGTAGTGACCAGGTGATTCGCAGATGCATACCTGACCATGAGATCTAGTCAGTTCTTCATTTCTGTCGTGCCTCTCCAGTCGGAGGACACTTTGGACCACAGCGGACAGCTAGGAAGGTGCTGGACTCTGGATTCTACTAGCCCACCATTTTCAGAGATGCGCATCAGGTTTTCACTACTTGTGAGCAGTGCCAAAGAGTAGGAGTGGCCATTACTCACAGGCAGGAGATGCCCCAGCAGCCCATTCTTTTCTGCGAGGTCTTTGATGTTTGGAGTATCGATTTTATGGGCCCTTTCCCTGTTTCTTTTGGTTTTGCTTATATTGTGCTTGCGGTTGATTATGTTTCTAAATGGGTGGAAGCCAAGGCCACCAGGACTAATGATGCTCGAGTTGTTGTGGATTTTGTCAGGTTTAACATATTTTGCAGGTTTGGAGTGCCTCGCGCTATCATTAGTGACCAAGGGACTCATTTTTGTAACCGGACTATGGAGGCCTTGTTTCGGAAGTATGGGGTCGTGCATAGAGTGTCTACAGCATATCATCCCCAAACTAACGGGCAGGCCGAGGTTTCTAACCAAGAAATAAAGCAGATTTTGGAGAAGATGGTACAGCCGAATAGGAAGGATTGGAGCTGCCGGTTAGAGGATGCTCTTTGGGCTCATCGTACTGCTTACAAGACGCCTATAGGGATGTCTCCCTTTAGGGTTGTCTTTGGTAAAAGCTGCCACCTTCCAGTGGAGATAGAACATCGTGCATACTGGGCAGTGAAGAGTTGCAACTTAGCTTTTGACCAAGCAAGTTCAGAGAGGAAGCTTCAATTGCAACAACTGGAAGAACTCCGCTTGGAGGCTTATGAGAATTCAAGGATCTATAAGGAAAAGACTAAGCATTTCCATGATAAGATGATTTCTAGAAAGGAGTTCTCCATTGGCCAAAAGGTGCTTTTGTTCAACTCTCGCCTTAAACTCATGCCCGGTAAGCTCCGTTCTAGGTGGGATGGTCCTTTTGTTGTCACTAGCATCTTTCCTTATGGTGCGTGGAGATTTCGAATGAAGCCACCAATAAGAGTTTCAAGGTTAATGGCCACCGTCTTAAGCCCTTTCTTGAGAGCCCTGCAAGCCCAAAACCTCGTAGAGGAACTCTCCTTGGCAAAGCCCACCTTTCCCCAAGTGCAAATATTCCCACCATGATAAGGGTGTTTTCTTCCTTTGCTCTTTTATTTCACATGTATACTTGTCTTTTGCTTTTGCTTTATGTTTCCATTGAGGACAATATGTGATTTAAGTGTGGGGGAGGGAATTTTGTAGTTTTTGTTTTTTTCTTATTTCTGTTTTTTTATTTTTCTATTTTGCTATTTTCTTCTCGTTTTTGTTTTCGTTTGTGTTTTCTATTTCTATTTTTTGCTGTTTTTTATTTTTTCTTTGTCATACAATTCTCTTGCTTTCTATTTTCTATTTTCTATTTTCATTTTCTGCTTCTGTTCTTGCTTTCTATTTTCTGTTTTCGTTTTCATTTTCTGCTTTACATTACGTTTTCTATTTTCTGTTTTTGCATTTTGTGTTATTTTGCTATTTTTGTTTTCTTCTTTTAATTCTGTTTTCTGTTAAAAAAAAAGAGGGCACAAGTGTGTTTTGAGTTGCTTTCCAATGATGTTTTGAGGTTTGTAAAGTTGATAATTGGAATTCAAGGTTCATAACATGATTGAATAAATTTTCTTTCTTCTTGAATTTAATTTGCTTGGTGGTGAATGTTTGAATTGGTGGATCAAGTTTGATAGATGCATACCTTGTGAGATTTTGAGCCTATTGGTGGATTAAACATTTGCACCATTCTCTTCTTTCTTGTGTGATTTTCACTCATGTCATTTGATCACTCTAGAACTTGCTTAAATTCTTTTTGAGGCTACATTTTTCACTTGTATGCATGAACATGATTGAGACATTCTTTCTTGATTAACTACTCTGGCCAAATAGATAACCTTGCATCACTTTCCCTTGTTTAACCCCCTTGAGCCTACTTGCCTATTCTTTGTTTTAGCTCATTTTATGCCTTATGTGAAAAATCATGTTTTTACCTTTACCTTAGAGAATAAGAGAGCATTGGTTCATTTTCATTGGAGGAGCTCTTTTGATGTTCAAGTGTGGGGGTTGTGTACTTTGATGTGCAATGTGCAAGATGTTCGGTGAAATTTTAAAAAAAAATGAATGAAAAAAAAATAGAATTAAGAAAAAGAAAAAAAAAGAAAAGAGGAAGAAAAGAAAAAGAATAAATTCAAGAAAGGTTGTGAAAGAAAAGAAGAGAAGGAAATTTGTAAAGGAGAATGTGCATTATTTGGAGTTGGGGGATAAAAATTTCATGTTTGTTACTTGTCATTTGAGTTCTTTCACAATGCTCTTTAATTCTCTTTGGTATTTATTTTGTCATATCCATATTGTTTCCTTTCCTTACCTTGACCCCATTACAACCTTGAACAAAGTCCTCTTGATTTTTGTGTGCATGTGTTTTGAGTAGTGGAGAAGTAGAAGATAAGCAAGCTTATGGTAGTGTAATCGTTCATGAGTTGAATTAAGTGAAATACTTACCTTGTAAACACTTGAGGGATTGAGAGTGTATCTTGTGAGGATCTTTCATTCTTGATTCATGCTTTTCAAGTTGAAGCTACCTTGCTTATTGGTTTGAGATGTGAAGAAATTTTAATTCATGGATGTTTTGTTCTCTTGAATCTTCTATTGTTTCTCTTTCTTGTAAGCTTTTGCATACTTGAATGTCATTGGAATTTGAGTCTTTTAGAGTTTTTAGTTTATGATTTTTTACTTTTCTTGTATTCTTGCATTTGCTTTTCTTTATTCCCTAGTTTTGGTCTTTTGTATTTTGTCCGGGAGTGCAAATGTTCAAGTGTGGGGGAATTTGATCAATCAATTTTGTGGTATTCATTATTGCTTTATATTTAGCCTAATTGATGATAATTGTTTATTATGTTTGTGGGTGAGTTTTAAATGATTGGGCCTCATTGAGCTTAGTTGTAAAAGCTTTATTAATTTTTGGAATTTAACTCGTTTTGACCTTTTTATCTTATACAGGCCATATCTTGGGCTACAAATGTCATATTTGGATGATCTTGTTGTTCCCTGAAAGCTGAGACGAAGATACACAATTTTGCTTCTAATGCAGTTTTTCTAATTCAGCTGGATTCAGGGCAAAATTGAGCCTCGAAGTTAGGACACTGTTGCTGTCATAAAGCTTGGACCTTCCTTCACTGATTTGGGCTTAACTCTCTCAATTTAAACCCAAATAAGGCAAACTATATGTCTCTGTAAAGCTTATTCAGAGGGCTACAGATTGGGCTAGGGGTAGATTAGGAATTGTAGAAGAATTTTCAGTTACAAATAGGTTTAGGCAGAATACGAAAAACACACTTTTTACGAATCCTGATTTTGGAGTTTTACGATAGGAATCAAGAAACCCTTTTTCTTCTCTTTTCGTCTTCTCTATTTCGTTTTCCTCTTTTCTCTAATCTGTATCTCTTCAATGGTGATGGCCATGGAAGGCTAAAGATCCAATCAATCCAAGGAATTCAATAATTGTGGTTAGAGTTTTGAGTTTTTTTTGTTTTATTTGTGATTTTTGATTGTGTTCTTTCCTCTTCTCCTTCTTTAATTGATTTATGATTATGTTTCAAAATTGAAGATAGATTTGGATTGATTAATCTGAATTTAATGGAGAATATATCATCGATTGATAATCTATGTTAATTTGAAATTATGTTTAATTCAATCTTAATCAAGAATTACGATTGTGATTCTATTTTAGTTGATTAAATTCTAGGTGATTATCTAGTTGAATTCGAATTAACAGAGGTAATTGCAAAAATAATTTTACTCTCTTTGAACTATGATTTACTTTGCCACTTGATTTGAAGCCCTTGGATTGGTGTTTTCAGTTTTGAATTTATTCTTAATTACTATCGAATTTGCATTCTGTTACTTGATGAATAAAACCCCCTACCTTTTGATAATTTTTAATATACTTGAGAAATCCGAATTGATCCTTGGGAGATGACCTAGGTTATGCACTACGCTATATTCCATTTAAATCCTAGTCTATTTTGAGGCGAGCACGACATCGTCGATCAATGCCCAGTATGTTGGCGACTACCTACGTGAACAAGTCTGCATTTTCTTGGAGGAGTTTGACTATACCCTATATTAGTTCTTCCGAGAGGTTTTCTCCTAGTTTGGTTATTCAATCCGGCTTTGCTCACAACTAAATTTGGGTGGTCTCACCTTGTGGTTGGGGTTTCACTTCTCTGAATTCCTCTCTAGGATCTAGTTCAATCGTGTGCACCCTATAACATTCTCCCTTCTTCATATGTCCTTCTTTGTACTTATTCCCTTGATCCTGTCCTTCCCCCTTATCTCCTGAATTGAGTTAACTCCAAGCCTTGGGTGAGTCATTGTAACATTACCACGCCTCTACCTGGTTTGCATGGATGGTTCCAATTTGTTCATTTGAGATAGGGAATTTCATGGTGAGATGAGGTATGGAGACTATTACACCAAGCCTATTTAGGGAAGGCTACCCTAAGAATGCATTGTATGGTGCTTGATAGTCAACTACCAAGTACTTGATTGAGATCGTCTTCACTCCTTTGAACAAGGTTTGTAATTCTATATACCCTTTGACTACCACTTGCTCCTTTGCAAATCTGACCAGGTTGCTTGGAAATAGGAGGAGTTCATTTTCTAGGATATCAAGTTACCGAAAATAGTTTGAGTAGATGATGTCTGTCGAACTTCCCCGATCCACCAACATTCTCTTTATTTCAAAATTAGCCATCACCACCGTGATTACCATGGGCTCATCCTGGTTTCTATCTAACCCATTGAAGTCCTTATGCGAGAAAGTTATTTGTGGGGCCAGGTGATTATTGGTAATGAGCTATGGGTGTGGGAATCCCTATAGCTATTACCAACTTTGCATTCCTCAAGAGTTGCTTCCTTGCTGATGTTGACAATCCACCTCCCTCAAATCCTTTGGATATAATGTTGATCACCCCTCGGATCTACCCCTGGGGTTACTGTGTCGCCCTTTTTGTTGTTACCTACCCTATTGTCCTACTTTCCTCTGGGGCAGGGAGTGGCCATGGGTTTTGGTTGCTCCCAACGACTCATTGTGTGCGCGCCTTTCTTTTTCCAAATACCTACTTAGGTATCCTTTCTTTGTTAAGTCCTCAATTATATCTTTGAAGGCTTAGCATTCTTCGATTATGTGTCCATACGACTGGTGGATTTCGTACCTTTTCCTTCTGTCAACATTCGGGCCTTGATATGCAGGGGGCCCGAGAAATTTCACTAGCCCTATGTTGTATATGTCCCACATTATCTCTTCTCTTCTGGCAGCGAGGGTTGTGTAATCCGAGAAGCGGGGGACTCTCTCTAGGGACCTTGCTATCCTTGGGACTGGAGCAAAGGTTCTCTAAGAAATGTCTATCTCTCGTTTCTTCATTTCATCCTTCGGGGTTCGCCTGTGGGAGCTAGAAATGAGCCTCTTATTGATATCGCCACTCCTTGATCCAATGGTTATGCTAGGGGAAAAAAGTTGGGGTTGGGGTAGGTTTGTTTAGTCTATTGCCTTACCGAAGCTACTTCTCCGATGTTAGTGTAACCTACTGCTCTTGCATGCAGGTCGTTGAGGTCAGCTGGGGGTTGCTTGGCCAAGGAGTTGGGAAAGGGCCAGACCGAATCCCTGCCATTATCGCATAGAGTGTGAATGTTGGGTTTAGGCCTCATATTTTGATGGTTTCCTAGTTGAAGTGGCCCATGAACTCTTTTAGGGATTCCCTTGGGTTTTGTCTTAGGTTGATAAGGTTGGTGAAGGTTTTTTTGATGGGTTCTGCTATTTGAAAAATGTATTAGGAAGTTTTGGGCTAGCTCGAAAATTCGTTGATGGAGCAAAAGGGATGGGAGCATGGAAAACCAAAGTATACCGACACATTTAAGGGTACTTCGAAATGCTTGATAAAGTATAAAGGCTTCGAGGTGTTCTTGCGGATTCATGTATCCATTATACAACTTCATAATGGACGAGAGGCGAATGTTCAGAGGCAAGGGTATAGATATAATGAAATCAAAGAATGGGTGGGTGGGGGTATATTGGTTCAGGTTTGTGTTTCTATGCTTGTTGCAGGCTGTGGTGAAGTTTTGAGAGTCCTCCTCTATTCTCTAATTCTGCGATTCTCTACTCCAAGTGTTGTATTATCTATTGGGGGGTTGTTCTTGGTGGTTACAGTTCCTGTTGCCTGTAGTGGTGGTGGTAGTATTGTGGACAACCCCTTGACTATGGGTTTTGGCCATGGTGTGGTGTTTTCTTGTTCTCATGGGTAAGTTCAATTGATAGAGAAGGTGGGGAATGATTTACACACTTCCCACAAACAACTCCAAATGTTTTGTGTTAGACAAAGGAGGTATAAGCTGTTTGGTGAACATAAAAAGAATGAAATGTGTGAACAATGATCTCCTATTTGTAAGGGAGGGAGGGATCTTCCTCCTTTAGTATGATTGGATGGTATAAAGCGAAATTCTCTCCATTGGGGGGTTGCCATGTGTCTGCCAAGATTCATTGGGATCAAGGTTGGTGCCTTTTTCAAGGGATTGTCGAGTGTGCCTTTTGTATTTGAGTTGCGGGTTAGCCCACTAGGTCCCAAGTGTTCTAGTGGTTCAGGGCTGGGTTGGCCCTAAAGGTGACATATGGTGTATTTAGATCTTGTAAAAGAAAGTTTGAAGAAAGTTTTGCTCCTTGCCTAAAAATTAACGATGATTAAGCATCTTTGTCAATAAAGCTCAAGACAAATAATGTTACAGTTGTAGATTGTATCTTAATCTCTCCTAAAGTATATATGAATATATCTTTTATCTGTAAGATCTGCAAATGGACTCATGAAAATCACAAAAATTAGGGGAACAAAAAATACTTAAAAAAGAACAAATAAAAAATAATAAAAAACTCAAATATAATAAATTTGAGTAAATTATTAAAAAATGTATAAAAACATAAAAAAGAATACCGTAAGAGCTACCATAAGAGGAAAAAGGTGACAGCACTACCACTGCTTGCTGAGAAAATATAAATTAGAAGTTAAAAGAAAAAGAAGAATAAGAAGAGAGAAATGAAAAAGAAAGAGAAGAGGAAGAGACACGTAAATCACAAGTCTTACTTAATGTTGGGAGTCGAATCTAGAAACAACAATAATATTTATGTTTTACAAAAAAAAAACTAATATTTATGTACCCTTTTTTTTAGGCCAAACAACATATATTGTAAAGTTAAAAATTAAAACCTTATTAGCTGGTATAAAAATAACATAAAATAATTTAATATGTAACTTTTTTTTTCGGACAAAAAACACTTTTGTGACTAATAGAAATTAGGTTTAATTAAGAATGTAAATGAATTGAGATATTCATAAACTATTCAAGCTCGACTTATTAAATATTCGATCAAATTTATTTGTTTAATTAAATAAATAAATTCAAACTTAAATTTAGACTATTATATAAATGAGCTAAGTTTAAGTTTTATAAACTTAACATTAAAAATTTATAGATAACAGGTGAATATATATTCATATATATATATATATTCAATAAAACAAATTGTAATTTTACAAAAGTAAAAATATAAATAATAAGTTATATTTATAGATTACTATTATTTAGTAAATTTTAATTTTATTTAGAGAATTGTAATATTATTTATTGTTATTTACTATTTACCTAATTCTAATTTTCATATAGTCTTGTACTCTACTCTTATTTTTTCTTCATCTTTTAGTATAACTTATCAAATACTCAATTATTAAATTTAAAAAATATTTTAAAGAAAGATTTGATAAAAAAATCAAATTATAAATAAAATAAATAAATAAATTTATATTTTATATTTTTTAAATAAAGTAAACTCAAATTTCATCTTTTTTATATAAGAAATTTAACTCATTTAATTAAATAAGTTAATTACTTAAATAATTTGTTTTATTCATAAGTCAAACTTGAGTTTAAAGTATTCAATTCTTTCCACTCATTTACACCCTGTTATCACTAGTTACATGATAAGAAAAAATAAAAAGCTAAATTTAAAAAAAAAAAGGAAACAAACAAACCAACCATGTTCTTTCTCAAGCAACTTCGGTTACCAGCAGCCGCTTGCGAAGAAGTGAAAATGTCATTCAAATCTGTGAAAGTCAAACCTAGCTTTCTCAACCCGCGGCAACCACAGAGCGAAAGTGGACCCAAACAATATGTGTTTGGTCCTCTCTGACCGTGAACAACGTTACTATTAACTATTAATAATAATAAAAGTATGATTCAACAGGAGAAAAGACAAGTGCACGTGGGATAATCCTCTCTACCGGATATGCGAAAAGAACAAACAAAATCTCTGAGATCTGGATTTGGATCCCCCGAATCTCTCACCTTTTATATAACTCACCCTTTTCACCTTAAATACAATTTATTCAAAAGCAAAACCAACTTCACATCTCTTTCCCTCACTTTAGCATTTTTCTTTTCATTTATAAAGTTCATTCATCTCCTCCACTCTTATTATACTTCATCGTTTTCATTTTTGACCCTCGTAGAGGTCCCTTTATGCTATTCTCGCCAAGACCCATTTGAGTTAAACACGCAACGGTACACATCCATTGATCAGTGATGGCTGCCGCCGGCGATGTTTTCAGGCAGAGTTTGCCGGAAGTGGGTGCAGGGGAGCTGCACGTTCTTGCGGTTGATGACAGCCATGTGGATCGTAAGGTCATTGAACGGTTGCTTAAAATCTCTTCTTGCAAAGGTTAGATAGCAAATCCCATAGTATTTTTGTTGTCTTTTTTGCATTTAGATTGGATTCTGAACGTTGTTGGAACTGGGTTTTTTCAGTGACGGTAGTAGAGAGTGGAACCAGAGCTCTGCATTATCTGGGGCTGGATGGAGACAAGAGTTCCATTGGTTTCGATGTAAGGAAATTTGGCTTTAGAATTGTTAATGCATTCCAGTTTTTCAATGTCAGTTACCTGGAATTGGTACTTACGTTGTTGTCTGATGGGTATGGTGACAGAGTGGGAAGGTTAATCTGATAATGACAGACTATTCCATGCCGGGGATGACAGGATACGAACTACTCAAGAAGATCAAGGTGAGAATCTATTTGACATGCCCCTTGTTATTTGATATTTATTTACTTTTTATTTCTTGTTAGAGATACACGGAAGAGAAGAGAAAATCAATAATGTTTGGTTATTAATTATGTGTAACTAAATTTCCTGATTTAATAGTAGTGGATGGAATGTTATTATGTTTTTCCGCTTCTATGTTGCATTTTCTGGAAGATTGAGATTTCAAATGGATTCAGAAGGAAATTTTGATTCTTAATCTTTACTCGTTTCTGTTAATTTCAGCAGGAGTCATCTTTTTTTAGAGAGATTCCAGTGGTGGTTATGTCGTCTGAGAATATCTTGACCCGAATTGATAGGTAAGCTCTTGATTCAAAATAACACGCTGTTTGGTTCTAGTATAGTTTTAGGAAGCCTATTGTTTTTTGCTGAACTCTTGAGCTCAGTTTCATGATTTATTTGGTAATGTTTACATTTTTGATAATGTTTATGGATTTGTCTCTGCTTTGATGAGCTAAAATATCAGATAATCGAACTACCACAATATTGCATCTGCAATGTGATTTTTTCTGTGGAAGACATGTATATTTTTGGACATGAATCCCATCTAAACTTGAATTCCACTTGTGAAAGACACGTAAATTAGGATGATTGGATCCCTCACATTTTCCCAATTCTATGCTGGATCTGACAAAAATCGCCTCCTGTAAAGATGTAAATAATCTACCACCGAATCAGAAAGTAACCCCTGTGGGAATCAGAATATTGAAATGATAATAGGGAGTCAAGAGTGTCAAAGTTCCTAAGAGATAATCGCTTAGGCCTAGCTGGCAGGGATTAGTGCTAATAATGCATGAAGCCAGCATAATGACTGACAATATGAAGTCAAGAGTGTTGAAGATCTGAGGGGAATTGAGATTGCCACTTAGGCCTAGGTTGGCAGCGTAGTGGAGAATCTGGAGATAGGCTACTTCAAATTTTTGCTGTGATTCAGACCACCTGTTGAGTGTTGATCAAACTATAAGTTACTAACCAACACATGGCCAAAATCCTTTCCCTAGAATATGAGGTTAGTGATATGAACACTATGATGTCATTGGTTTTGCCAGCAGTCATGCAAAATCATTTAGCTGATAGACAGAACTAATCCGTGAATATCGTAATGTTAAGCATATGAATTTCAATTCTCAAGCATTGCGGAACATGTTGCTTTTAACTTGCAATTGTGGCCACAATGATTGAAGCATGAGCAAATCCAGATTCCCCACCTTTCTACTGGTCAACTGGCGTGGTAGCAATTATTGTCATTATAATTGCCACATAATTGAACATTTTATCAACAGCTTCTATAATGCATGGATTTGTACCTGAAATAATTGGCAAATACAATTGGGTTATGATTAGCGCTTTCAGTGATATATGGGTATATGTATATATAGTTTGTTAATTATTAGTTTAACGACATTTTAACCAAGTCCTATACCATATTCTTTTACCTCGCAAAATTTTTGATCCATCTATGCAGATTTTTTTTTTTTTGCTTGTTTCATGGCCAGTATTTATAGACCCACTTATTCATAGTTTACTTTTACTAATTAGCAGTTGCTTAGAAGAAGGAGCAGAGGAGTTTCTGTTGAAGCCTGTGAAGTTGTCAGATGTAAAACGCTTAACAGATTTCATGAGAGGTGAAGGGAAGAAAAGAGAAAAAAGATCTCAGAAAAGAAGGCGATCAAATGATTGTAGTCCATTTCTATCAACTTCATTCTCTTCGATTTCTCATCCATGCGATCTATCATCATCCGAACTTTCATCATTGTCACCATCCGCATTGTCCTCAAAGAAATCTAGACAGTGAGCAGAGATTGAGCTGTACTTTTTGTGTCTCCATTTTTGCTAAACCATTGTTCATATTCCAAAGCCTCTGATGTAATTTGCATTTTTACATTATAGATTGCTGACAATGAGTACTAGGATTAGGAATGAGGAAGATCGATGTCAGAATCACCTGGTCATTTTGGCCCCTTGACTTTTTTTTAAAAAAAATTTTTTTGACTGATTTTGCCGTTGTACAGATGAAATTTATTAAAAATTAATGAAACCCTCTATTTTGAAGGGTTTGACTTCGAAATTATGTTTTACTTTTTGTCTGTCTATGTTGAAGTTTAACCAGTTAGTTAGACTCTGTTTTACTTTATCCGATTCGCGTTGAACCAAGCAAACCTTGATTATGATTATCAATTGTTTCTAACTTTGGAACATGCCCTTAACATTACATAAGAACCTACTCGTAAATGGTAGTGTTCACCCGAGGTGCAATTTGCCTTGGCTCTCAAATCTAGCTTAAACCCTATATGAAAGAGCACTGCTAAATCAACCAACAAGCCTTACCACCATTGTTACGGCAAGAAGTATGCGACAATCAGGATGTGAAAATGAAACTGTCAAAAGTCAAAACAAGTGTGAGGTCGACTATAAATCAAATGAAATAATATGATATGAATATCACTACAACTCATTAGTTAATAGGGTTGTTTAGAATTTTCCTTGATGAAAAGGTTAGTGCCTACTGCCTAGTAATGATCCTTTTCGAATTCTCTCCAGAAATTCTCAGTTGAGTCAACAACACTCATGTTCTATTAAAACTTTCCCCAAGTATCTGAATAAACAAAAAGCCAAAAGCACAGGTGCCAACCCAGCCCTGTCCATAAGGAACATGATCGAACTGTTTTTCTTTGCTCCTCAATCATTTGCAGAATTCGAGGAACAATCAAGAGTTCTATCCAGGAACTACCCGTTGTCTCCATGTGTGTTTTTTTTCTCTCCCTGCCGTCCTAACCTAGAAGGAAGGGGAGGGAAGGTTCACATTGTATTTTTGCTGTTTTTAAGTAATAAAAATTGGATTTGCTAACAAATGATATGGTAGATAATGTCTAATAAAAAATTTCTCACAACGCTTAATAAGAAGTTTTTAATTAAAAGTAGATTTTTTTTAATTTTTAATGTATTAAATACTTTATTTTTTATTAAAAACTTCATATTTTGAATTTTTATCGTGCTTAACAGCAAAACCCATAAAAATTTCCATTGAGTACAAGAGAGACAACATTTAACGAAGTTTCCACTTCCCCAAGGTTTAAGGCCAAGAATTTTAACTCTTCGATGCTAATTTAACCATGCTACATGCCACGTGCCAGCTTGCAAGTGAGTCCAATTCCGTGATCTTTTCATTGGTTATTTAACTGTCCTATGTGATTCTTTTAAGACGACTCCATTATAAATATTGCAACTGCCAAAAGAGAATAGGACAATACCCTGAAAACAAGATGGGCATTTCCAAACAATTTTTCAGTCATCACAACCAACCATTAATACAATAAATTAGCACTGGATCCCTTCTGGCTTAAGATGCCAATACAACCTTTCCCCAATGCAACAACTTTAGCAAAATTGTCGCCTCACAAGTTACCATTTGGAGAGACGGCAGACAAAACACAACAAAAATTGTCATTCGTAAGAGCATTATACTAAGACAAACGTCAATTATGTGCCTAATCAACAGAGGTGGGACGGCTTAACCATTGCATCCACTATCAACAAAGCGATCATTTATTACTCCATCCAAAATTTGGCCGACCTAGCTATTATGATTTCGTTGGTCATCAATTTGGAATTGCCATTTAAGGGCAATTTGTGCTCCTACTGACATGGCACCAACGACAACTACCTCTTAAAATTGTCAGCAACCGTAGCCAGATACATTAAAAACAATACTAAACTAATTTTATTGAGAGTGCCATTTTATTTTTCTTGTCATCTTGCTATTGTTGTTCTATTTTTGTTCTCCTTTACTCTTTCCCTGTAGTCCTTCAACCAGATTATTCATAGTTTACTGGTATATCTCTTGCCTGTTGTTACCTGAAGGTCCATTAGAATAGCTCCAACAAACATTTGAATCTTCCCATCTCAAAATTTATCAATGTCAGCCCCAAGTCATGCAATTGCGAAGGCTGTGGCTGCTACAGCTGGGGCTATATTACTTATTGCTGGGATTTTCTTTTACTTCTTCCAAAAATTTGCTCTTGCCCGATACCACCAGAGAGACAAAGTTGCTGCAAGTTTTCATAGAGAATCAGGAGTGAACCATGAGGATATAAAGAAAGTTGGTGGAAATGTGAAAGGATTAATTGTTGAAGAAAATGGGGTTGATGTTCTTTATATGATGGACACAGAAGGAAGACAATTAATAACTGGATTCCCAAATAGTAGATTAAATCGTAGTTATGAAGATGACGAAGAAGTAAAAAGAATAGATGTAATGGTCCAAGGATCCAAAATATCCAAGCCTCAGCAATTTCCACTGGTATGTGAATCTTCAGGTTTCTTTGTTCATGAGGATCAAGTTAAACCAGTATCACAAGTAACTACTACTCTGCCATCTTCAGTTTCAGTATCATTAACACCAAGACAACACCTGCCACAATCACCTCAGCTACCACCTCCACTTCCACCACTACCACAACCTTCACCAATAATACTTGAGAAGAAAACTCAACCACCTCCATCTCGTCCTCCTCCACCGCGACCACCACCACCACCTGCTACTCCACGAAAAGAAATTCCAACGGCACCACCTCTGCTTCCCTCTCCCCCTATGCATAGAAAAGGTGCAGCACCACCACCTGGTCCACCTCCACTTCCAAAGGCTAGTGGCTTCATTTCATCGCTGAACCCCCCACCTGCGCCTAAAGGGAAAGGAAACATAAAAAACACCAAAGAGGTTATGGTAGGGGAGACCTCAAGAGAGAAGGGTGCCGGCCAAACAAGGCTGAAGCCTCTACACTGGGATAAGGTTGTCGCTAATGTTGAACATTCAACAGTGTGGGATCAGATCAATGATGGCTCTTTTCGGTAGGTCTTCCTTAATGTTAATCCCTTTTTTATTTCACTAGTTACTGTTTTTTTTTTCCTTCATTGCATTGTCAACTACACAATTTACAAGTTATTTTCCATTTACAGGTTTGATGATGAACTCATGGAAACACTATTTGGATATTCAAACAACTATAAAACTAACGAAAGAAACAGAAGTCTTTCATCTTTAGCCAAGTCCAACTCCAACACACCAACTCAAATATTCATTCTGGAGCCACGAAAATCCCAAAACACAGCAATTGTGCTGAGATCTCTTGCAATTTCTCGCAAGGGAATCTTGGATGCACTACTTGATGGTCAGGGACTCAGTGTTGAGGCACTTGAAAAACTCACTAAAATAATTCCCACCCAAGAAGAAGAAGCCAAAATCATCCAATTCAGTGGCAACCCGGATAAACTTGCTGATGCTGAGTCTTTCCTCTACTACATCCTGAAAGCAGTTCCAACAGCATTCAATCGTTTGAAAGCAATGCTTTTCAGGTCGAGTTATGACTGTGAAGTTCTTCAGCTTAAGGAACACCTACAAACACTTGAAATTGGTTGTAAGGAACTGAGGACTAGTAGTCTGTTTTTGAAACTCCTTGAGGCCATTCTCAAAGCTGGGAACAGGATGAATGCTGGAACTTCAAGAGGCAATGCACAAGGTTTCAACCTGAGTGCTCTTAGAAAACTTTCTGATGTGAAAAGCACAGATGGGAAGACTAGTTTGCTTCACTTTATCGTGGAACAAGTAGTTCAGTCAGAAGGAAGAAGACAAGCTATCTATCAAAAGCACAACCTTCACATAAGCAATGGTGAAACAAGCAATATTAATAAACCATTTTCAGATAGCCTGATACAACAAGAGACAGAAAAAGAATATCTAATGCTTGGTTTACCAGTGTTAGGTGGGCTAAGTGACGAGTTATCTGAAGCAAAGAAAGCGGCTAGCATAGAGTATCACAATTTCATCAGTATGTGTTCCACTCTCAATGCTCATGTTATTGAAGTTCAACAGACTATAACATGCTGTGGCAACATTGAGAGAGGTGGATTTATCAAGGAAATGAAAGGATTCCTAGAGGAATGCGAGGAGGAGCTTAAGGTGGTGAAAGAGAAGCAGACAAAGATCATGGAGCTTGTGAAAAAAACGAACGAGTATTATCTAGCTGGCGCATCCAAAGACAATATGTCAAACCCCTTTCAACTGTTTGTTATTGTAAAAGATTTTGTTGACATGGTAGGTCAGGCTTGCATAGACCTTAAAAGGAAGCTAGAAAAGAAGAACGTAGGAGTAGAAGCTGTATCAATACCGCCTTTGTCACCATCAAAGAGGGCACCACCCAGATTCCCTAACTATGATTTATATTTTGTGTCAAATATGTCAGAAACTACATCCTCCAGCCAATCAGAAGATGATTTCTGAAGCTGGGTTTTATGCATTTGTATCAATTTGGATAGTTACAAACAGAAATAAAAAAATAAATATTAATAAATTTGTATATATTTTTTAATAAATAAATATAAAAGATTAATTTTTATTTATATAAAAAAATTATTATATAAAAAAATAATAAAATATAATTATGTACTAAATTAATTTAATTTTATATTAAATTAATTATAATCATTTTTAAAATTAATTGTGATTAATCAAAATCTTAATCATAATCAATTATGTTAATATTCTCTCTCAAACTCAAGTGGGTATAAAAAAAACTAATTTGAGTTTAGAAATCAGAGTGCAAAATCTGCTAGGATAATGAGCTTTGGTGAATAGATCGGTTGGCTGATCAAGAGTGCTAATGGAAATGAGACGAAAAGCACCACAAAGAATGTGTTGACGTATGAAGTGACAGTCAATCTTGATATACTAGGTGTATTCATGAAAAACATCATTGTGAGCAATCTGAATAACACTCTTACTATCACAGTGAAGAGTAGTAAGAGAGAATTGAGAAAATCTCAAGTCTTCAAGAAGCCAACGTAACCAAAGTATCTCAGATATTGTGTCAGCTAGTGTCTGATATTCTGTTTTAATACTGGAACGTGCAATTAAAGTTTGTTTCTTGCTTCACCATAAAATAAGTGCATCACCAAGATAAATATAATAGTAGTGATGGATCGTCGGTCAGTGGAATCTCCACCCCAATTAGCATCAGAATAAGCCTGGAGAACCAAGGAGGAGTTGGTTGAAAAATGAAGTCCATGAAATAGAGTTGATTTTATATACCTAATTATACGTAGAGCAGCAACTAAATGAGTAGTGCGCGGAGCCGACATAAACTAATTGACTAGATGAACAACATATGAAATGTCTGGATGAGTTACAGTATATATGCTAAATCAAGCTACCAACTAACTACCGATAAAGAGTATGATTATCAAGTATAGTATCATCTAGAGGTGTAAATCTGACATTAGGTTCTAGAGGAGTGGAGTTGTAACACCCTAAAAATTCTGACTTTAGGGTAAATGACAATTATGTCCCCAATGTACTGTTTTATGCTTGTCGTATAAAATGTTATTTTTTGTTTTGTTTTTTTTTTTTTTTAGAGCGTAAGGAGTTTAGTAAACTCAATTAAAAGACATTTTTTTGAATGTTTTAATTTTTAGAATTTAATCGTGTGATAAAATAATTTTCGGTATTATTTTATTACTCAAGATAAAACTTGACAAAGGACCCGATACTATATGTGTGGGACCCACGTATGAATAAAGTAAACAATAAGGAAATTAGGAATTTTGGACCAATAGGAACAAGACACCTAAAGTCAAATTAATAAAGTTAAGTCAACAAAAATGGCTAAGCTAGTTAGATTAGAACTAGAATATTTAATTTAGTTAGTATAGTTACCTTAGAATCTAACTAAATTAATTACTACAACCTTAGTGTAACTAAATAGTGATAACTAGATAGTAATCTAGTTAGGCCTAACTAACTAGAATCCTAAACTAATTAAGTTAACCTAATGTAACTTGAAGTAACTAATTAATTTAATATGTAACTAAACCTACATTTAAATATATAACTAATTAATTGGAAGAAACAAATTTAGATGGCTTTTTAAGTGGAGAATTCGCCAAGTGAGGAGAGCAACCGAGAAGGCTCTAGATAAATGCTTATTCATGCCATGATTCATCACCCATCAACCAATAAGAAACAAGCTTATCTTGTAAGACCTAATCCTAGCCATTGAACCATTGGATGGCCTAGATTCATTCTTGAATTTTAACACATGCATTAAGTCATTTTCCTACTCACTTCTACGGCTAACACTCCAACATTTAATCAAATAATTCCCTTCCTTCTCTCTTTGTTTCACCGTCCACCATTAGAGCTCCAAAAACCCATTCGGTCAAGCTCCAAAGTATATCATCCTTTCACCCAAAATTTTCTTTTTCTTACTTTTCTACTTCAAAACCTTACTACAAGACCATCTCTAGTTGGAAGTTTCTTCCATTTCTTCCATTTTCAAGCTTGAAGACCACCTTTGAGAATCCTTCTTCAAAGGTAAAACCCTTTGTTTTTCAATTTTATTTTTATTTCTAAGCTTCTAAGCCATGATTGAACCATGGTATTGTTCCTTTTTCTAGTAATAACCTTTATAAAATTTTATTTATTTTCCTAGGACTCTAAGGAGGCAAAACCGAAATCACAAGGGAGAGGAAAAGAAGAAATTTTCATCATTTTAGGTAAGAGGAAGACCAAAATTTAATTAAATTAAAGTGTTATTAAGAAATTAAGGTTTGATTGAATTTGTAAAATCCATAAGGATTCCTTTATGTGTTGATTTTTATAGCTTTTATTAATTGTTTAAGCCTTGATGTATTGTATGTGTTATACATTGTATATGTTTTACATTGTATGTGTTAGATTAGTGTTAGAATGCATGAGCATTCCAAAGAGTGCAAACCCTAGGTTCGGTCACATTCTTGAATGGGAAGAATCAAAGTATTTTACAATGTTGTTAATGAATACTAAATATATTTAGAAACCAATTTGAGTATTGTTAGTATTTATAAAGAATACATAATAATATAAAATATTTTACCGTAATTAGGAAAAATATTTTAAATGGTCTCGAGATGATTTAACAATTATTTTTATAGTTTAGAAGTATTTATGTGAGTAAATCACGAGAACATGATTTAAAAATTTACGATTGAGAAAACAAAAAAAATGTATTTATGCGATTTGGAAATGTGATGTATATTGTGAAAACTGGATTTTGAAAACGAAATAAAATTTCTACGCGATTGATGAAAACAATGAGTTTCCTGTCGGAGAAAGTGGTGGACCGGATGTGTGGACTATAAGTGCGCCAAGTGGGAGCGTCTTGTATTTGAAGATTTTGCCATTGAGGGTATTTTTGTAAATAAATTAAGTTTGAGGGTATTCTCGTAAATAATTAAAGTTGAAGTGTATTTTTGAAATTATTCAAAGTTTGATGGCATTTTTGTAAATAATAGAAGTTAAGGGCGTTTTTGTAAATAATGAAGATTTAATGGTATTTCTATAAATAATTTGGAAATTTATGGCACTTATATAAATAATTGAAACCGAGGATATTTTAGTAATTACGCATCTGTTCATGCATTGAGTCATGCCAAATTCGAAATTTGGTGATTTGATTGACGAGATGAATAACATCGTGTTGTCGATGTGATAGGCATAGTGTGCTCATTTTCTGATATGAACTTGGAGTTCAAAGTGTACACTTATTCCATATGTGGACAGAGGTAGCTCATGAGGGCCGTGGTGCGTGATGACACTTATGTTCTCGACGAAGCACTAACCTTAATCAAGTTTTGAGAGGACTATCGAACTTTTGTAGTACACAATTGATTGATTGTGTGTCCGGGTTGTGTGCTATGCCACTATTGTTATATTTATTTTCAGGCTATAGACACAAAGTATTGATAAGAATAGCAATCGCAACGATCTATAGACACAAAGTTTTGACAAATAATGACTGGAAAAGCTATAGACACAAAGGGTGGACATCAATTAATTTGAAGCGAAGACTAATAGAAGTCTCATCTCATTCTCTCGATATCGAGTATGCGTTGTAGCTCATGGAGTAGGAATGAGTCATTTTATATTTTGTCATATTCATTTTAAATTCATTATATTGTGTGGTGAGTATTTTGAACTGAGATTTATGTACATTATGGATTTTATTTATGTTAATGTTGTATTATTATTTCATATGTGATATTTATTGGTTACTTTAAGTTGTCTTACCTCTCTATTTGTTGTATATATTGTTTGTTGTTGTATGTATATATATATATATATATATATTTAGACTATGAAGAAGGGGTTGAAGAACCGAGTTGGGCGGTGAGTACATAGCGTAGGAAGAACTACGATCCACATTTTCGATCTCTAGTGTTAAACGATAGGGTGAGATGTCGACACCCTGATTTTTGGGTTTTATCGGTTTGGAATTCTTGAAGCGCATCTATGGAGAACGTAATGTTGTTGCTTATACGGGGATTATTACTATGTCTTTGCGACCGAGTCCATCCCGCTTTTGTATCGATTTCTATGTTCGGTTAGAACTACCGTTAGGAGTTCGCCGAAGGCAAACGGTCTATTTCGGACTCCCTATGAAAACACCCGCTTATATTCCTGGTCCACGAGCACAGTTCCCGCTTCTCGTGTCTTCGGGAGCGTCATGTATTTCTGTCTTTGGAGGAATCATCTAGGAATGTTTCTCCAAGTGACTAAAAATGTATGACGTGCACTTGGGTTTGTTATCCTTTTTGATCTTGGGTTGTAAATATAAACCTTTTATGCTTTCTTTTTCTTTTGGTATGTATTTTTATTTGGGTTTGTAAATTATGTGTAAATTATTTGTACGACTTATGAAAACAAAACTTATGTAAATTTTTGTATATTAGTATCCATATGTTTATGGATATAATGTATATTGTACAGGGGTGTGCCGATATTATCTATGTATGTGTGTATATTTTTTTATTTTTTTTTTAGGGTGAAATATCTTGAGGAAGTGTACAGGTTTTATTATTTATTTATATCAAAACCTTATAATTTAATTATTCTCGTTAATCGTTATTTTATTTTAATAACAAATGTGACACCCCCACAAGGGTGTTACAGGACTCGGTGCGACTGTCGGAGATACCAGCTCGAGAGATAAGATCTGAGACATATTTAGCTTGAGACAGAGAAATGCCATCAGCAAAAGAAAGGATTTCAAGCCCCAGAAAGTAACTGAGAGGTCCTAGATCTTTCATCTCAAAATGCTAACTCAAGAATTGTTTAAGTTCAGTAATACCCATAGTATCATCACCAGTAATAATCATATCATCAACATAAAGAAGCAACATAATAGTACCTCTATCAGTTTTGCGAGTAAACAAGGCAGAATCATGGGCACTGGAGGAAAAGCCAAACTGACTGATAGTATTGTGAAACTTGGCAAACTAAGCTCAAGGTGCTTGTCTGAGACCATAGAAAGCCTTTTGAAGACGACAAACCTTATTTGGTGGACAAATGTAACCAGGAGGTGAACGCATATAAACTTCTTCTTTCAAATCACCATTAAGGAAGACATTCTTCACATTCATTTGATTTATAGTCCATTTCTGAGTGGCTGCAATAGTAAGGAGAGTACGAACTGAAGTGATGTGAGCAACAAGTGCAAAGGTATCCTCATAATTAATGCCATATTCTTGAGTGAAACATTTGACAACCAAACGAGCCTTATATCACTTAATAGAGTCATCAGAACGAGTCTTGATCTTGAACACCTATTTACATCCCACAAGTGCCTTATCAGAAAAAGAATCAGCAAGGTCCCAAGTATTATTATTCTCCAAAGCCTGTAACTCTTCTTGCATAGCATATTGCCAATGAGGATCTGTGGAGGCTTCTTGATAGGACTGAGGTTCATGTAAGTGAAGTATGGTAGAAAAATAATGATAATAACGAAGATAAGTAAGCACAATTGAACGAGACCGAGTAATATCTAATTTTTCCATTATACCAAAGAAGAACGCAAAAAATTTAAAATTTCGGAGTTGAATTGACAGAAAAGAACCTCAAAAATAAAAAGATCTCACCAAATAATAAATTTTAAGAAGGGTTTGGTGTTACATCAACAAATCCCAACAATAGAACCAAAAATATCAATGGAACCTGATAGTGCAATATGGTCACGTCACAGCAACACGAACAACAGTAAAATAGGAAGCAAAACGACAAACAGTCTGAGACAGTAATATATATATATATATATATATATATATATATATATATATATATATATATATATATATATATATATATATATATAGGTGCACAAATGGTGCACAACGTTGGAAAATGACCAACAAAGAAATAAGAAACAATGTCTGGAGTCTGGAATCTAGAATTGGATTGAGAGCCTAGACTTTCTGTTAGCGTGATTGATTATGATTGAAATTATAATTGATCACGATTGATTTTAAGGATGATTATAATTGATTTAGTACAAAATTAAATTGATTTCGTACTTAATTATATTTTATTATTTTTTTTTTCTATATAACAGATCTTCATGTATAAATATAGACTAACCCTCTTGTATTTATTCATTAAAAAATATACACAAATTTATTAATATTTATTTTCTTATTTTTTATTTTTAACTTGATATCAGAGTCAAGATCCAATCTTTGTTTCTGCCTACTTCGTTAGGCTTCTTTCTGCCTATTTTACTAAGTTTATTTGTTTCTGTCTATTTTGTCTAAGCATTTGTGAAAAAGAGTGTTAAAAGTCTCACATTATCTATCTTAATATTTCAAGTTTAATTTATATATTTGTTAAATCACTTTATTTAATGCTAATTAATTTTAACTTAGAATCTCACATGTATCATGTAAAATGTTCATTGGAGGGTTCCCTATTAGATTATAGATTTGGTATATAAGATTAAATATCATTAACTTTGATGAAATTTGAACATGTACAAAAATAATTACACCTTAAAACAAAATAAGCTCGTTTGAATGGTGATTTGGTGAGTTGAAATTAAGGGTGTTAATTTTGAGTCAGAATAATCACTGTAGACTTTTTGGAGTAATTAACTTTAATTAAGATATTTCTAGCTCTAGCTTTTAATGGTAATGCTCGCTTCTAGCATTTTGATTGCATGAAGCTGTCATTGACTCATTGTAATTTTTTTTGTATAAATTGACATTATTAAAATAAATTTAAATGAGCCACACTCTAGAACATGGGTTCAGCAACTCACCTGATCATTTTCCTCTGGTTCCAGACTCCAAAATTTCACATCAAGCATAACAAGGTAAACAAATGATAGTACAAAATATTTTTGTTTTTGCTTTAATTTTCTTGTCACGAACAAGATGATTATCCAATAAAAGAAATTTGCTACTAGCACAGGTAAAGCTATCCCTGCAATAAAGATTGATCAGGAAGTACGAAGTCTACTATGGCCTGTTGCTGTTCAAAGAATAAGGCTGTGAAAGGTTTGTTTCAGATCATCACATAGAAAAAAATCTAATCTTGGGAGAACAGTTTTGCGGAAATAGACTTTAAAGTATAGTTTCGTACGGAGAATTATTGTTAAAGATTTAAAGATTATAATTATTATAAAAAGAGTTTTGATTTTTTTTTAAGTTTTTTATGAGTTTATTTGTATTAAATATAAATAAGTAAATTTTGTATTCTTAATTATTTAAATTTGATTTTTAATTTAATTAAGATAATTTCTTTTAGAGTTTATCATATTATTTACATTCTTATTTTAACTTGATAATTTTTAATATGTATTAATTCATTATTTGACCTATTACTATTCGTATTTAATGAGTGAATTTATATGATAAGCTTATGATTAAATTAGTGAATGATTAAATATCAATTTTTTTATTAATAAAATTGATAAATATGTTAGTTCATCTCTTGAATTGAAACTTAATGCATTTCTAATTAATTCAACTAAATGACTAAATAAATAATTTAATTTAGAAATAGAATATTATTTCATTCATGACTATTGTGATTCAATACTAGGTAAGAAAATATTGATAAAAGAATTATTTTACATTATAAATAAAAAAATCTAAATAATTAAATTCAAGTGAACCTTACACTTTAATCTCTCTCTCATTGATTATTTATTCTTTGTTTAATTATTCATTATTTTTATTTATTTATTTTTTAATTTTATTTTAATTTTTTGATTATCTGAATAATAAAAAATTTTACAAATTAAATAATTACTATTTATTTCTCATGAAATCGATAACTAAAATGTAAATATTATATTACTTAAAGATAGAATACAACTGTTCTTAATATATTTTATACTTATCAAAATTTTTGGTTTGCTTCTAGCATTTTGGTTGCATGAAGCTGTCATTAATTCATTGTAATCATTTCTGTATAAATTTACAGTATTGAAATAAATTTAAAAGAACCACACTCTAGAACATGGCTTCAGCAACTCACCTGTTCCTTTTCCTCTGGTTCCAGACTCCAAAATTTCACATCAAGCATCACAAGGTAAACAAAATGATAGTACAAAATATTTTTGTTTTTGCTTTAATTTTCTTGCTAGGAACAAGATGATTATCAAATAAAAGAAATTTGCTACTGCCACAAGTAATGCTATCCCTGCAATAAAAATTGATCAGGAAGTACGAAGTCTACTATGGCCTGCTGCTGTTCAAACAATATCGCTGTGAAAGATTTGGGTAGACTATTAGGGGGCCAATTTTGTAT
Source organism: Ormosia semicastrata (assembly GCA_029884595.1). Lineage (NCBI taxonomy): Eukaryota > Viridiplantae > Streptophyta > Magnoliopsida > Fabales > Fabaceae > Ormosia > Ormosia semicastrata. Next base: position 6,446,133 of record JAQQTO010000028.1, on the reverse strand, counting down.
TCGACAGCCTATAAAGCTACCAACAGAGCACGGTACAGCATAGATTATCCCTATTAATGTGAGCTTTGTTATATTGGACAATCAGCCAAAATTAAACTTTTAAAATTGATAAGGGAACATCAAGCCCAAAAAATGAACCTCCTCATATTGTAAGTAAACCTTTCCCCGGACCCTGTCCCTATCAGTTTATTTTTTTATTTTATTATTCAAAAATGGTGGAAAACATTATTGTGCAATTTTGGAGATGGAGCATTAAAATTTACTTTTTTTTCCTAACAAATGCATTTTTTAAAAATCGAACTTGTACTCTCATTCTTACAAGAGACTAGATCGCTCACAGGCCGTCCAATAGGTTGTTGGTCCTGGCCCTATCAATACGCCAATATGGGTTTAAGATTTTAAGTTTCCGGGTAACGACGAAACTTGGAGCCCAAAAATCCAATGGCACTTATCCTTAGTAGACACTTTGTTTTTGGGTAATGGATAGCCTCATATTTAACAAGGCAAATTCTCATGTACTTCGAGAATATTATACTTTACTAAAATTAAATTATAATACTTTTACAATATCACTGTAACTGCCCATGCCATCGGATTAAATTTAAAAATTTAGATTAAATTTCAATCGTTGTGTAATAATATGGGAGTATGAATTTTTAATTTAACGCGGCCATGTTAAATCCGTCGCCATTTATGGCCCAATCATGTTCAAGTTTTAAGTCAAGTTGCTCAAAGTCTTCGTCAATGCTGATCTGATATCCTCTCCTTTGAGCAATTTAACATCAAACCTTCCCCTGTTAGATGCAACAACCAACAAGCAAGAAGCTGCAAATCAACTGGAGAATAACTCAGAGCCATGGCTGGTCGAAGTGGAAGACTTGGTCAGAGCATCCAAATGAGCGGAGAGCAGATTGAGAAGGCCTTTGCTGTGGCCTGGAAGGTTCACAAGTCACCAGACAAGCATTACCTTCTTGAAAAGATTCGCAAAAGCAACCGTTCAGAAGTCATCATCAGCTTTCCAGGATCAGGTACTGTCAAGGATTGGTATTCTGGAAGACCCTTTGGGGAAACCAAAATAAATCTTAATCTGTTTCCCTCACTTAAAAGCATTGGTAACAACGAAGCTGCTTTAGTGAATGAAGAATTTCTGCAGAGATTTGAAGCCATTTTAGCCAAGTCATCACTTGTAGCAGAGGTATTAACCGACTACTCTCTTACAATAAATGATTGAGTTATGCAAACATGCTTTTCTGTTTTCTTACCTTTTCTATCGAAACCCAACTTTGCCATCAATTAGTTTGTCATAGATCACCTAGATTTGTCAGATAAATAACTGATATTGTTATTGTCAATTGTTAGTTACCTTTATTTAAGGAAAGTATATATTTGAATTAACCTGCAGGTGGACAAAGCAATGGCAAAACAGAAGCAAATAGTGTTTACAGGACACTCCTCTGGTGCTCCAGTGGCCATTCTGGCCACCCTCTGGGCCTTGGAGAAGTACCAAACCCCAAAATCCCACGGGGGTATCCCTCCTGTCTGCGTAACTTTTGGTTCACCCTTAGTTGGCAATCATATATTTTCTCATGCTACAAGGCGAGAAAATTGGTCTCGCTACTTCATGCATTTTATGATGAGCTATGACATAGTACCACGAATCTTCCTTTCTGCTCTCTCTTCCTTTGATCAAAGATTTGAAGCAATTTCACAATTTTTCAATCCCAAATCCAAGTCTTTCATGAGCGAATCAATTGGAAGAGCCACTGCAACTTCTGATTTTTACTTTACCGTGATGTCAAATGCTTCAACTGTCACAAGCCATGCTGCCTGTAAGCTAATAGGCAGCACAGATGCCACAATAGAAACAGTGGCAAATTTTATTCCATTAAGTCCTTACAGACCCTTTGGAACCTACATTTTCTGCACAGGAAACGGAAAGGAAGGAAAGCAGATTGTCATAAGAAACCCGGATGCAGTTCTGCAGCTCTTGTTTTTCTCTGCTCAATTAAGCACTGAAGCAGAAGCTGCTCAAGTTGCCTATAGAAGCCTACGAGAACATATCATCAATGGCACCGAACTGCAACAAAGCTTAGGAATGCAGAATGTTGTGTACTTGGACCAACTCGAGAAGGTTCCTTTGTCTGATGATGGTTCAAGTGACGATGCTAACTTGGCCTTAAATGACCTTGGCCTGGTAAGTAACGTTTCTTTAGCATGTTATTATGAATATAATTAACTGGCTGTACCTTAACCAATTGCAGGAAATTGCTCTAATATTCCAAGAAGATCAAATGACAAAATTTTAGCTATATATTTCATGACCATCAAACATAAAATTGGATTTGTTGAAAGATGATACTTAGAATCTAGCAAAGAATTTGCAGAATATGTGATTAACTCCTCTTATTGAAATTTTAGAGCACAAGAGCAAGACTGTGCCTCCGGGCAGCAGCACAGTTAGAGGAACGGAGATGCAACAACGAGGAGAGAATGAAAAAGTGGAATGATTTTGTTGAGAAAAAAATGAACGAATTGGAAAAATACAGAGAAACATGGGAGCATCAGAAAGTGGGTTACTACGATGCCTTCAAGGTGCAAGAGGACCCTGAGGACTTCCAAGCAAATGTGAAGAGGTTAGAGCTGGCAGGTGTGTGGGATGAGATCATTGAAATGCTAAGAAGGTATGAACTCCCAGATGAGTTTGAAGGCAATCGAGAATGGGTTCAGCTTGGAACAAGGTTTCGCCGACTAGTGGAGCCTCTAGATATTGCTAACTATTATCGCCATTTGAGGCATCACGAGGCTGGTCCTTACATGGTTCAGGGAAGGCCAAAACGATATAGATACACCCAAAGATGGCTCGAGCATGCCAAGAGAAAGCCAGAAGAAGCTAACTCGGAATCCTGCTTCTGGGCTGAGGTGGAGGATCTTTGCTACATTACCAGTAAAAATACCTCATTTGAAGATGTTAAGGAAAGGGTTGTGCAACTAGAGGCTCAAATAAAAACATGGACTGAAAAAGGGGAACTAGCTAAGGATGTATTCTTGAAGGGTTCTACCTTGGTGAAGTGGTGGAAAGCTCTACCTCCACAACACAAGCAAGAATCATGCATTAGAAGCCTTATTGAAGTGTAACACGAGACAAACAAGCATTACAAATCCATTTTGCTGAGTGCAATGGCCGAGTGAGATTTTTATTTTTTTTTTAATTTAGTTTCTGTTGTTTGGTTTGTAATAAACATGATTTTCTTTTCTATTTTCTGGTCACGAATAAATTGTGATTGATACAAAGACACATGAATAAACTCCTTTCATTTTCCTCATGCTTTATTTTTACTATATAAATCTTTTATGACTTGGATATATTTTTAATTCCTTTGAATATAGTGATTTTTTTTGTTTTAGCCCTTCTTTTTTAAAAATTTATGAGCGCGTCCTTAAAAAAAAACTTTTTCTTCCCATATTATCCTTCTATTACATTGCCATTTGATAAAGCTGGTAGAAGTTTATGTGGATTCCTAGGTAGAGGTAAAATATCTTACGTGGATTTAATGGATGTTTAGGTGAACATAAATAACGTGAGAACTATTAAACAAGGGACTAAAATAAAAGATTATTATATTTAGAGAGATTTAAGCATGTTCAAATTAGTTACTCAAAAGAAAAAAATAAACATATTTAAGTTATTTTTGTCGAGATTTGTTCATCAGCAAAACACTAGTCATAAACTCCATCTTTATGCACAATTTTTTTCAATCCAAAAACTTTATCTTTAAACACAATTTCAACTCAAAAACCCCACCTCTAAGCATTTCACCAATCCAAAATGCATTACCTTGAAACACTAAGTAATCATCCTTCAAGCTACTTAAAACTTCCAAAATTAACATGGCTTCAATACTCTTGTAACACAAATTACAACCTAGACCATGAAGATCTATACTACACAAAGAACTCATTTTCATTCAACCTCCAACCAAACCACCAAACCTCCATAACCACCTACTTGAGACTCATTGCACCTCAAGGTCGTCCATGCCAAAGCCCTTGCAAACCATTGCTAGTGCTACCGCTTAGCCACCAAATTCATAGCCTACATGCATCAAAGACCACCACCATTGTGAACTTTGTGTGCCTCTATTTTGCGGTCTTCAAGATAAGTGATATGTTACAAAAAAATGCATAACTTTGGTGTTTAATTAATATTGTATTATATTTTAATTATAATTAATTAATTCCTTTTAATAAATATTATGATAGATACCTTTTTTAGATAGATTAGTGAATTTATTTCATAATTTCTATGAATTAGCCATTATAAATGCGCGTATAATGGTAAAATATCTTGTAATTAATGTGATGACTTTCTCATTTGTTCTTCCATTATAATTAATGAGATTCATTAAGACTTGATATGAATAGTATATCATTAATTTTATTCGATTTTATAGGGAAGCCAAATAACAAAAATAGGAAACACAATCATGTCTAATTTGGGTAACTTTACTGTCTAACCTCCATCCAGTTGTTTAGGAATATCTTAAGATACATATATGCAATCGAGGTGATTCTAGTGATGTTAGAAAGCTAAGACATAGAGCTACAACTATCAGGCTTACCACTTTTTTCTAATTTAGACATCTATGCCATGAAAATAGCCGAGGAAGTTGATGGTACTGATGTTGTCACTGGAGTGTGAAATCATGGCCATGAATTCAGGCTATGTGATCCATATTCAAGTCTTGGAGTGTGATTTAGGTTAGGTTCTGTGTCAAATCATTCATAGACCGGTTTGTAGGGTTTCACTTTGTAACACCCCTCGATTTAATAACCACGGCACAATCGTCATTATACCACGGTCACTAAATTTTGGCGTGCTACAACTCAAATAACAAGATTTCCAATTCCAACCATTTTACATATAAAGAAATTATGAGCCACGAATGAAATGTGTTTATTGCATAGCTCTGAAAATACAATTACAGAGTGAAAGACATTAAATATATATACATATATATATATTGATTACAAGGTACTATTAACATGAATACGTAGCACTTACATACCCAAATAACACAAGATATGTACCAAAACACTAAAGAGTAAGTAGTAACCCCGGGATAGGTACTACCTGTGGACAGAGCCATTACCCCTATATACTGTGAAACGTTCGGTGTCTCGTTCGACCCGCTAGGCATCAATGCCCCTAGGAAGCTGCAGGTGTAGATGGGCGGATCATAACGCTCCCAAGCCAACGATACCGTCACGTCTCCCACGTAGACACAGTGATTTGAACCGTAGTTAATGTGCCAGCAGTTTGAACCTCCGAGAAAGGCCATATGCACGTATCCAAAAATGTAATCCTCGTGGACGTGCCGCCATGATCCAAAAGCAGGTGCTAGTCGCAGTCGGCCAAAAGCCAGGGAACTCGTGAACTTTGCCCCCTTCACTAGCGTCTTTGATGGAACATAAATACAAACAGAATAGCAGAAAATACAGAAAAGAGGTAAGACATTTTACATCATTACCTATTATGGCAGTAAAGAAACAAAACACGAATGACGAAGTCATTCCATACATACAAATATTACAAATATATTCAAGTTATCAATTGCATATATATAGATATATGTATCATCAGAAAAGGCATATATCACAATAACATAAATATCAACAACACTATAACAACAGGTATCCACTGTAGATATATATCAAATATTCATGTCTCCATAATATATATGTTGACCATGCCACGACGATATGCGAACTGACCATGTATATGCACAATGCGTATGTTGACCATCCTCATGTACCATGTACTCATTTCCTACTCCATGGAGCTAGACACAAAACATTCAGAGAGAATGATCAGGGGGACATGCTAGTATCTCGTCAGCCATAAAATCAAGTACTTTCTAGAAAATAATCAATCATTTTGCACAATAAGGCTTTATACAGCGGCATTCCCACAAGATCTCGATATAGGACAGTGCCCAGTCAGGATCGTCGGTGTGTTTGCATCGGTTTGTCCCACAGTCCAGTAGGGATACCAACTGCTTGCTGTGAGATGCCTGCACCCCGACGTCCCCAAGGTCAACTACAGGACCTACACTAGTCTATTCGCACCCGCACTAAGGTGTGATTAAACTCCTAGGCAACTTGGCCTTAACAATAGTCCAACGGACATTTTCAATGCATGTTCCAATCATGCTTATCATGACAAACTATGTCAATCATGCTTCAAATACATGTAGATTCAATACATACATGTATATTCATATACAAATCACAATTCATATCATATCCTGTCATATCATTTATCAACAAGTTTTGATTCCATTCACGGATCCACATCAAGCCAATAACAAACTTTAAGGGTAAACACAACCCCATCCTTAGTTATGATAAAAGTTAAACCTTAGGTTCATTATGTTTCTCACAACCTCACCCATACTCATGTTCTTTCTATATGCCAAAATTATTCTAAACTATAAGGCAAACTATCATTCTTCGTTCTTTCCATATTATGATCCTTAATCAACTTCTAATCATTCAATTATTCAAGTTTAATAAGTCTATTGTAGTACTAAAACCTCATGATGAGTGCCCAAGGAAACCAGAAGCCTCCAAGGGACTTGAAAAGCCTAAAATCCCCCATTATCCAAATTACACGGCCCAAGGAGGGTACACAGCCTAGCCAAAATACACGGCCATGTAACTATAGACGGCCTAGGCCGTGTATGCCTCTAGAGTTTCTGTTCTGGCACGCTAGAGTTCACGGCCGTGTACGATCACACGGCCTAGGCCGTGTACTCCTCTGTAAACGCAGAAAATCACCAGAAATCAATCCAACCTTCATACAATCCAATATCTATCAACATACAACTCAATCTTACCATTCAAACAATCAAAATACAACCAAAATAACTCAACCAAATGGGTATCCCATAAATGGGTTTCAACCCCATCAACACAACAAAGAGTTTCTCACTGCCAAAATGGGTTGAAGAGAATAATCTTCCTCTTACCTTAGTGAAGAACAAGGAAAGCAAGCTCCTTTTGTCCTTGAAATTTCGTGCTTCACCACCTCAAGATCCTTAGGTGTTCAAATCCATAAAAATCAACATCAAAGAGTGGAAATGATATCCATAGTCACCAAAGTGACCATGGACCACGAAAATGAGATGAAAAAGGGAAGAAAGTTGAGAGCTTTACCTTAAAGCTTCAAGCTTTGGAGTTGGGTTGCAAGGGACGAAAATGGAGGAGCCAAGAATAGTCCCACAAATGAGAGAGAGCTTGGAGATGGTGAGGGAAAGCAATGGCTTAAGTTAACTTGAGCATGGAAAGCTTGAAAATCAACAATGGTGTGTGTGTGTGTGTGCAGCCGTGTGAGAGAAGAGAGAAAAGAGAGAGGTGCGTGAGTGAGAGGAGGAGAAATGAGAGAAATGCAAATATAATTTTCCTTTAGCCCAACTGTGCAGCAACATAGGAGAGGAGAGAGAGTGAAATGGTTGGGAGGAAGCTTCCTTGAGAAGCTTCGCACGCTTCTCAATAAAGTGAAATGTGAGGTCACTTAAATGATGTCATAAAAACAACTAGATAGAAATAATCTACTAAAACTATTACTCAGTAGACAAAATTTACAGTTAGCAGAAATAATGTTTTATTATTTCACTAATAATAAAATATACTGTGATTTTATTTATCAGATAAAATATTAAAAAATAAAAATGTCGTAAACTGTGTCCAACCTCAGGTTTAGTAAGATCTCCCATCGACGTTTTTACAGTTCAAAGTTTTTCAACCTCGAGGAAAATATTTTATTTTCCAAGCCTTACTCAGTGCACACGTAAATCGAAAAAAATATTAAAATAATCAAGCAATTCAGAAAATTCTAAAAAAATTCTCAAAAATCACAAATATTAGAAAAAAATTATTTATCATGAAACAAACAATTTCTGAGATGTTACACTGACTCAGCTCAGTATGCACGTAAAATAAGAAATATATTAAAATATTCGACGTATTCAAAAAAATCTAATTTTTTTTTAAAAATCATAAATATTATAAAATGATTATTTATAATGAAATAAATAATTTTCAGGATGTTACAACTCTCTCCTTCTAAAAGGAATTTCGTCCTTAAAATTTATCATATCTTAGAATAAAAGCGACTATGTTTCTTTCATTTTGTCTTCTAGTTCTCATGCTGCATCTCCAGCTGCATCAATCCAAATCACCGGCACTGAGGTTGTTTCCTTCCATTGAGTATCTTATATTAACGGGTAAAAGCATGTTGATGTCAAAGGCCGATCAATAAGAGATCCTACGCCCTTTGAGTCTTCAGCCATCCAACAGCCAATTCTCCAAACAACTGTGCATCGCTGAGTGGCTCTATCGAACTTATTCTCCTTGCTCACCGTAGTAGACAAACTAAGCTTGTTTTTTTCTTAAGGCATCAGCCTCTTCCGGGATTATACTAAAATGGAAAAATTGAAATCTTTCGGAACTTCTAATCATCATCTCTGCCTCATATTTCAACTCATTCCGATCGGTCAAAATACTTCTGACTCTTGAGATTACTATAGACATTGAAAATTTCTCCTTGTGGAAAATGCTTCCAGATCTTCAATGCAACTACAAAGGCTAACTCCGAGTTGGTGTAAGGTAATTCTTCTCATGTGCTCTCGAAGCATACGTTACCATTCCTTCTATTCCGATCAAGCACACGCTCTAAACTTTCAAATGCGTAGTATCATTAGGCATCCTAAAAGGGTCGTTGGGATTAGGCAGAATCATCATCGGCAAGGTAGTCGAGTGTCTCTTCAATCCTTGAAAATCTTTCCTTATATGCATCAATCCTACAAACTTGACTCTCTCGTATGAGTTAGATGAGAAGTCTTATCATTTTGGAGAATTTTGCAGTGAGTCTCCCACATTGACTAACTAATCTTATAAAGTTACGAATCTTCGTTACGGTCGTCGGTCTTTCCTATTAAAGAACCACTTCAACTTTCAACGGATCCATAGCAACTCCTTCCTTTGAGATCATGTGACCCGAAAGTTGAATTGCCTTTAACCAGAATTCGTACTTGGCCACTTCACACATACCTTCTTTTTCTTCAGGATCTGAAGAATCACAACGAGAGATTTAGTACATTCCTCCATCTGTTAAGAATAGATCAGAATGTCACCAACAAGGACAACGACAAATCTACTTCAACAGAGAAGAAGATCCTATTCATGTAATCGATGGATACTATCAAAGTGTTTGCTGCATGAAACGACATTACGAAATACTCGTAGTGCCCATAACGTGTCAGAAAAGTCATTTTGGAAAGATCTCCTACCTTTGAGCGAATTTGATGATAGTCCAGAACACAAGCTGATCGTGGGGATATCAACGACTTCCTTCATTTGATTTGTTAAGCCATCTATCCTTGATGTTAATAGAAAACGTCACATAGGGTATGTTCTTTTCTAATTGTACTACATTCGACATGGATCTATCTAATGGAGAATTTGACATGGTTCAACAAAATTTTGGAATGAACTTTATGGATTCAAATCCAGAAATCTCTTGTCTCAAGAAACACTAAAGTTTGATTAGAACAATTTAACAGGATTGGTTGGAAAATAACCAATCCATTTTTGATTTTACATCTAATTAGTGAAAGAAATAAACAAATCAGATCAATAGAAAAGATTCTGTTAATAATAGGTCATAGGATAATTTAAACAACTTGGCTACCATCAACAAGTTCTTAGTAGCAGAAGTAGAAATAACTTAGTCAAAAGATGACGAAGATACAAACGACCCTACTGGATATATACAGTCATACGCCATAAAGAAATGGGTTACCCCCGGAATTATACAGTACAATCACAGGGTTATCTATCGTGGTACAAGCTCCCTCGTTTAGGTCTTCGGCCTTGGATGTTTCTACTTCACTTGAGAAATTAACTCTCCATTCTTCGTGAGATTTTGAAGTACGTACACCTCCAACGGAAGGCTTCATCCTTTGCGAAGTACAGTTCCTAGCCACATGTCCTAGCTCTCTGCATTTAAAACAAATTATTCATTTGATCGTACAGTTCCTTGTTAAGTGGTCCTTTTCGCACTTCTTACATCTTGATAATGATACCACGGTCAGATTGGGTTTACTACCACTCGCACCTCCTTCATGCGTTTGCTGTCGTTGTTGCTCCTTCGGTCGTCGTGTATATGATTTCTTCTTAAATTGATTAACCTTTCTATTATTCCTCCTTTGGAACTTAGGTAATCCAGAGTTACCCCACAATTGACTTTCTTCCATCAAATTCTAAACATCGACCTCCAATTCCTGCTGTTGTGTGGCCCTCTGATCCCAGTGTATTGTTACATCAACCATTCTTTGCATTACTTTAGCTGCCGCAGTCGTGCCATCATCGTCACTCCCTGCATTCACATGCTTACGTCTACTTCGAGTCATTGTCTTCCTTCAAGGACAAACAAATCAAACCATAAGGAAAATAAAAAACATTCAGTCTAAACAATATTGTCTCCTTTCAGAACCCAAACACAAAGAGTCACACTACCCAACGAGACAAACCCAAAAGACTATAACTTGAGCTCCTTCATTCTGCCTTCTACGGCGCAATCTCCTGTAAGCCTTTGACTCCTAAGTAGCTCCTCAAACTAAACTTACACCAGATACTCTTTTACCAAGAGAATCGGTTACCCCAAAACCTCTTGAACGACTCAGTCCACAAACCTTGCAAGTCTTATTTGACTACCCTTTTTCCAACCCATTGGCTCAAATAATTCTAGAGGTAACACAGTAAGGGTGTAAATGCAATAAAATCCTAAGCAAGTTCAGTTATACCAAATGAGCTTCTTTCTAAAGAACTCCTATTGCCTTAATACGCCTAGGTGAAGTCATAGTTTCTCGTAAGCAAAGAACATTACATATTGAGTGGGCCAATACTCAATATCATGTAACTGTGCAACAGAAGCTACCAACATTTGACCTATGGCAAGCCATGCCTTCCTTTCCCAAATGTCTCAATCAAGAGACAAGGAAGTACACAACATACAAAGAAACTTCTAACATGTCTAAGCATAGTCAGTCCATACCCCGGCTCAACAGGATGAACTGAGCTTTGATACCACCTAATGTAACACCCCTCGATTTAATAACCACAACATAATTGTTATTATACCACAGTCACTAAATTTTGGTGTGCTACAACTCAAATAACAAGATGTCCAATTCCAACCATTTTACATATAAAGAAATTATGAGCCACGAATGAAATATGTTTATTGCATAGCTCCGAAAATACAATTATAGAGTGAAAGACATTAAATATATATACATATATATATATTTGCTTACAAGGTACTATTAACATGAATACATAGCACTTACATACCCAAATAACACAAGATATGTACCAAAATACTAAAGGGTAAGTAGTAACCCCGAGATAGGTACTACCTGTGGACAGAGCCACTACCCCTATATACTGTGAAACGTTCGGTGTCTCATTCGACCCGCTAGGCATCAATGCCCCTAGGAAGCTACAGGTGTAGATGGGCGGATCATAACGCTCCCAAGCCAACGATACCATCACGTCTCCCACGTAGACACAACGATCTGAACTGTAGTTAATGTGCCAGCAGTCTGGACCTCCGAGAAAGGCCATACGCACGTATCCCAAAATGTAATCCTCATGGACATGCCGCCATGATCCAAAAGCAGGTGCTAGTCGCAGTCGGCCAAAAGTCGGGGAACTCGTGAACTTCGCCCCCTTCGCTGGCATCTTCGATAGAACATAAACACAAACAGAATAGCAGAAAATGCAGAAAAGAGGTAAGACATTCTACATCATTACCTATTATGGCAATAAAGAAACAAAACACGAATGACAAAGTCATTCCATACATACAAATATTACAAATATATTCAAGTTATCAATGGTATATATATATATATATATATATAGATATATGTATCATCAGAAAAGGCATATATCACAATAACATAAATATCAACAACACTATAACAACAGGTATCCACTGTAGATATATATCAAATATTCATGTCTCCACAATATATATGTTGACCATGCCACGACCATATGCGAACTGACCATGTATATGCACAATGCGTATGTTGACCATCCTCATGTACCATGTACTCATTTCCTACTCTATGGAGCTAGACACAAAACATTCGGAGAGAATGATCAGGGGAACATGCCAGTATCTCGTCAGCCATATAATCATGTGCTTTCTAGAAAATAATCAATCATTTTGCGCAATAAGGCTTTATACAGTGGCATTTCCACAAGATCTCGATATAGGACAGTGCCCAGTCAGGATCGTCGGTGCGTTTACATCGGTTTGTCCCACGGTCCAGCGGGGCTACCAACTGCCCGATGTGAGACGCCCGCGCCCCGACGCCCCCAAGGTCAACTATAGGACCTACACTAGTCTATTTGCACCCGCACTAAGGTGTGATTCAACTCTTAGGCAACTTAGTCTTAACAATAGTCCAACGGACATTTTCAGTGCATGTTCTAATCATGCTTATCATGATAAACTATGTCAATCATGCTTCAAATACATGTAGATTCAATACATACATGTATATTCATATACAAATCACAATTTATATCATATCCTGTCATATTATTTATCAATAAGTTTTGATTCCATTCACGGATCCACATCAAGCCAATAACAAACTTTAAGGGTAAACACAACCCCATCCATAGTTATGATAAAAGTTAAACCTTGGGTTCATTATGTTTCTTACAACCTCACCCATACTCATGTTCTTTTTTTATGCCAAAATTATTCTAAACTATAAGGCAAACTATCATTCTTGGTTTTTTCCATGTTATGAATCCCTAATCAACTTCTAATCATTCATTTATTTAAGTTTAATAAGTCTATTGTAGTACTAAATCCTCATGATGAGTGCCCAAGGAGGCCAGAAGCCTCCAAGGGACTTGAAAAGCCTAAAATCCCCCATTATCCAAATTACACGGCCCAAGGAGGGTACGCGGCCACGATTACACGGCCTGCCCAAAATACACGACCATGAAACCATACACGGCCTAGGCCGTGTATGCCTCTGGAGTTTCTATTCTGGCATGCTGGAGTACATGGCTGTGTACGATCACACTGCCTAGGCCATGTACTCCTCTATAAACGCAGAAAATCACTAGAAATCAATCCAACCTTCATACAATCCAAGATCTATCAACATACAACTCAATCCTACCCTTCAAATGATCAAAATACAACCAAAGTAACTCAAACAAATGGGTATCCCATTAATGGGTTTCAACCCCATCAACACAACAAAGAGTTTCTCACTTCCAAAAAGGGTTGAAGAGAATAATCTTCCTCTTATCTTAGTGAAGAACAAGTAAAGCAAGCTCCTTTTATCCTTGAAATTTCGTGCTTCACCACCTCAAGATCCGTAGGTGTTCAAATCCATAAAAATCAATATCAAAGAGTGGAAATGATATCCATAGTCACTAAAGTGACCATGGACCACGAAAATGAGATGAAAAAGGGAAGAAAGTTGAGAGCTTTACCTTAAAGCTTCAAGTTTTGGAGTTGGGCTGCAAGGGACGAAAATGGAGGAGCCAAGAAGAGTCCCACAAATGAGAGAGAACTTGGAGATGGTGAGGGAAAGCAATGACTTAAGTTAGCTTGAGCATGGAAAGCTTGAAAATCAACAATGGTGTGTGTGTGTGTGCAGCCGTGTGAGAGAAGAGAGAAAAAAGAGAGGTGCGTGAGTGAGAGGAGGAGAAATGAGAGAAATGCAAATGTGATTTTCCTTTAGCCCAACCTGCAGCAACATAGGAGAGGAGAGAGAGTGAAGTGGTTGGGAGGAAGCTTCCTTGAAGCTTCCTTGAGAAGCTTCGCACGCTTCTCAATAAAGTGAAGTATGAGGTCACTTAGATGATGTCATAAAAGTAACTAGATAGAAATAATTTACTAGAGCTATTACTCAGTAGACAAAATTTACAATTAGTAGAAATAATGTTTTATTATTCCACTAATAATAAAATATACTGTGATTTTATTTATCAGATAAAATCTTGAAAAATGAAAATCTCGTAAACTGTATCCAGCCTCGAGTTTAGTAAGATCCCCCATTGATGTTTCTACAGTTCAAAGTTTTTCGGCCTCGAGAAAAATATTTTATTTTTCCAGCCTCGCTCAGCGTGTATGCAAATCAAAAAAAATATTAAAATAATCAAGCAATTAAGAAAATTTCAAAAAAATTCTCAAAAATCACAACTATTAAAAAATAACTATTTATCATGAAATAAACAATTTTTGAGATGTTACACTGACTCAACTCAGTATGCACGTAAAATGAAGAATATATTAAAATACTCGACGTATTCGTAAAAATCTAGAAAAATTCTCAAAAATCATAAATATTATAAAATGATTATTTATAATGAAATAAATAATTTTTAGGATGTTACACACTTTCCCAAAATACAACATACCCATTCTCTATTTATACGATAAGAAACCGCACATCGAAAGTGTGTGTGAACAAGTACGTCAAGTAGACAACAAGAGGCGAAGCGTGCAAGTGCAAGAGGTGTGTGCATGAACAAAAAGCACAAGAGGGGTCTGTATGAACAAGTACGACAAGTGGACGACAATAGGTGAAGTGTGCAAGAACAAATATGGAAGAGAACAATGAGCAACAAGGATAAGGAGTGGCAAAAAGGTCTTAAAGGGATTTATCATATCTAGTAAGCAAGACATCTTGAAGCATGAACAATTGGAATCTAAGTGGAGAGATTTAGGGAGACACGATTCTAGTCTTCCTACTCTTTTTCTCTCTTGAATTTCTTATGATGTTCTTTTTTCATTTTTGGTACAACTCTTATAATGCTCTTAATGTTTATAATTATGTTTACTTTCACCATGCTTAGCTAAACTCTTTTGTGGTTAAGGATGACTTCGAAGTCCTAGACTTAGCTATGTTCAATTGACGTAGATGTTGTTTTTCTAGTGTTGATTGTGATTGCTTGTGTTCTTCTATACTTAATGTTTATGATTCATGTTTAGATTCATTTAGGGTGGCTAATTAAATAGATCTTTACATGTGTCTAATCCTAGCATAAGAATTCGCTAACTGGCAGACCATAGGTTTTCCTAACCCTGATAATAAATCAAAGATAGTAGGGAGGTGCTCGTTATTCTTAGTGGGAATACAACATAAGTTTAAATATTCAATCTCTTAGTGAATGTTACTTAGAATAACCTAATATCTTTCTCAACTTAATGTAACCATCATCGGCATCATGAAGGTAATTTTTATGCTAAAAGCTAACTTTTCAGTGTGAGTGGTTTTTTTTATGTTACTATTCATTTAATTGGAATATTTTGGGCTCCTTTCGAACTACCTAATTTTGTAATATGGATTACGATTTATAGGCTGATGGATGTGAAACTTGGGCATTGTAATGTGAAATGAATGACATTTCCCTCATAGTTAAAGAACTATTAATAAAATATAAAAGAAAACAAGAGGGTAGTTAGTCACCCCTTCCCTTGGCAAAAGCTTTTCTATGATTTCTTTAGTTGGAATTTAGTTGGAGCCTCTTATAAAGTTCATCTATAACCTAGCTTTTAGTAACTAGTTTCTCATAACATTTGGAATGAAAATATTTATCCTCCCAAGAATGTTAGGCAAAGTAATGTATCTCTACTTATCGACTTACTGAATATACTGCTTATTTTAAATACTTCACACCTTTTTAAACCTTCAATATAATACTAATAATCAAGGTGGAGAATATGATTCAAATGGGATCCCAAGTGTTTTGGAAGAAAAATGTTAAAATCCTATTAATGATATTTTATAAAATGACCCGTGAATGCTAAAAATAAAGCAAATGTGTTTGCATTTTGTTAACTGATTTTTCTTGTGCTTTTTTCTTTCTCTACCTATGATTGGTCAGTCAGTTTCATAATGTAATTTTGTGTGAAACAATTCGTGTAAAATAGCAAGTCTCTTTCTGGAATACTTTTGTTGAGATTATATATTACAATATGAGATGAGTCAAGGAAGTGAATTTAAAAAATATCCTTAATTTTTGCTATTCAGTTATGCTATTTGCTTGGTGTATCTTGGGGAAGCAGTATGAGTTTCTTTCTTGATCAGGGTTTTCTTGGACTCAGTGGAGCAACCCTGATCCAAATGTATCACGTATTTTATGTTGGCCCAACCACCTACCTTTTGATGCTTGCTTGCTTGCCTACATTCATTTGCATATTGCTTATGTTTGTTGTGAGGATCTATGAAGTGCACAATGGTGATTATAAGGAGCATTTGAATGGTTTCTTTGTGGTCACTATGATTATTGTTGCCTATCTCATGTTTATAATAATTTTACAAAACTTTGTCAACTTTCCATCTTGGTCACTTACATTCACGTTTGTAATCCTTTTGGTTATACTAGTATTGCCTTTTGGCATTGCTATCAAAGCCCATTGGGTGCAGTCATGATAATTTGCACAAACCTACTCCATTGAGAGGGCCCTTTCTACATGTAAGCTCCAAAGCCTTTTTAGTGCTTATTAATGCTTAATTTGTTTTTATGATAATAACTATGTTGAAATTATGGTTTAAACCTTCTCACATTTTTATTCATTTAGACTTAATCTGTGTTGAGTGTTTTCTATGTTACTAAGCTATTTAGGGCTAAAACAAAGTGTAAAGAAGCTTTTTGGTCATCTGAAATCACTTGAGAAGATTGAATCTTGACTTGAGAAAGTTCAAGTGAGATATGAGAAGCTTCTTGAAGAACATGAGGAAATTCAATTTGAGAAGGTCCTGAGAAGATGGAAAGATTAAGCAAAGTAGAACTTCCACAAGTGATTACTTCATTGGAAGAAGTATATATTATCTCTACCATCAAGAAGAATGAAAATTTATCTCGTAGATGGTAAAGCTTAAAGCTGAGAAGGTTGAAGTTTTAGGCATGAGAAGGTTGGGTGAGATAACTGGTGAGAAAGTACTTGAGAAGCTTCAAGTTGAGAAGATTCAGTGAGAAGGTTGACCTTGAGAAAGTTTCTAAAGAACCTTCTCACATTATAGCAAAAAGCTGATGTACCTAAGAAAAGGACAAAATAACGGTCATTGCCACCAGCAAGCACAACCATCATTTCCAACACCCAATAGTCACATTTCGAAGCCTATAAAAGAGATCAAGCCTGAAGATCAACTAGAGAGCTTTTGTTGAAATTTTTTCTAAAAAAGCTAACAAAAGTTGAACCTTCTCACCTGTACCTACCTGAACCTGATCTATGTAAATCCATCAGTAGATATTTTTACTAATCTATATAAGTGTTTGTATCCACTCCTAAAGTTATTTGGTAAGTTAGATAAGTTAATAAACACTTCTCTCCACCTTTGATTCTACCCTATAACGAGTGAGCTTGTGAGGTTGTCCAAGCCACTTGATTATGGGTTTGCTGGCCTAAAGAGGCTGTTGATGAATACTTGGAGTTGGCTTAGAGAGGTTGTTGAAGAATACTTGGAGTCAGCCTAAAGAGGTTGTTGTGAAGAATACTTGTAAATAAACTTGGTGAGGCTTGGTTGATAATGCTCACATAGTGGAAATCCTAGTGTTCTACTAGGTACTGGATGTAGCCCCATGTAGTTTAGGGATGGATGAGTATAAATCTCTATGCAAAGTTTCTCTCCCTTATCTCTTGAAGTTTCAATTTATTTAGTATCTATTAAAGATCTTTTAAATCAAATCAGAAATTGTTTTGAGAAGGTATATTGAAATAAGTTTTAAAAGGAACTTAATCAAGAATCAAACCATTTTCATTACTATTAAAGCAATCTCACTTGTCAAACATTCTTCTCAATCTTATCATCTTATATAACAAGGTTTAAATCGTGAGAAGGTTATTTCAACTCAACCAACCAACCTTCTCACATCACCTCACTCTGATGTTTGTTGGCTTAAACTTCTCATTATTATTCAGTTGTTAAGATTAACCTTCTCACCTCCAAGTTTAACTTATTTGAGAAAGTAGTGAGAAGGTAGAAATTTTCAAGAAAATGACAACACAATTCAACCCCCTTTTCTTGTGTTACTGCCAACTTTAGTTGGTATCAGAGGTCAACTTATGGGTTGAGCACACCTAACTTTGTGAGCGGATAAATATCCTAAAGGAAGTATGACACACTTGCAAGGAGGTGGAACTTATCTTCTAAAAAGCTCATCTACCAACAGACCACCAACTTTTGAAGGCAGAGACTACTATTACTGGAAGGACATGATAAGATTATTCATAGAATCTCAACATATAGATCTTTGAGATATAAAAAGGTCCATACATACCAAAGAACAAATTTGATGATGGAAGAGAAGTTCAGAAAGCAAGAGAAGACTAGATAGATGATGAAAAGAACAAATATCTTCTTAACTCAAAAGCCAAGCTCTTTCTAACCTATGCCTTAAGCATAAGTGAATATGACAAAATTGCTAGTTGTGAAACAGCAAAAGAGATATAGGGCACTCTAGTCATAGCTCATAAGGGAATAAACCAAGTCAAGGAAGTGAAGACAAGTATACTGGTCCATCAATATGAATTATTTAAGATGAAAGATCATGGGACTGTAGATAAGATGTTTGCAAGGTTCACTGTCATTATGAATGATCTAAAGTCACTTGGGAAGGTTTACTTAAACCAAGAGCATGTGAGAAAATTGCTAATAAGCTTGCCTAAGGTGTGGAGACCAAATGTCACAACCACCCAAGAAGCGAAGGACTTGTCAGTCCAGAGATTAGATGAGTTACTTGGATATTTGAAGGTCTATGAACAAGAGCTTGCAGAGATAGGTGAACATATAGCTAAAAAGGGAAAGAGTATAGATTTCAAGTCTACCCATAAGGTAGTTAACCAATCCTCACATCAACCTTCTTAGAGTTTTCTCATTTCAAGAACATAAACTGATGATGAAAATGAAGATGAAGATGATGATGATTCGGACAAAGATGAACTTTCCTTTATCTCCAAGAAGATCCACAAATTGTAGGGAAAACGAGGAAGGAAAGGAAAGAGGTTTCAGACTAAGAAAGACCTTCAAAAGGGTGAATTTGGAAATTTCAACAAAGGACAAATCACTTACTTTGAGTGCAAAAAGCCAGGACATTTCATATCATAATGCCCACTGTTGAATAAATCTCAAAATAAATTTTCCTAAAAAAAAGGAATGATGGCAACCTGGAAGATCTGGATGATACCTCAAATGAAGATGATCAAGAAGAAGTTGTTAATCTGTGTCTAGTTACTAGAGATTAAGACTCTGATGATGAGGTATCAGAATATGAACTTTCTCACCTTTCTTATAAAGAACTTGAGAATGCTTTTAATAACCTCCTCTCTGACTCTAATACTCTAGCTCAAAAGTGCATTGTCCTAAAGGCCAAATTGGCTGATGTTGAAAAAGAAAATGATTTATTAAAAAGGGATAATGTAGTTTTGAGTAAGAGAGTTGGGTCCCTGGTTAGTTTAAACATAGAGCTAACACCTTAGTCCAAACTGAAATAGACTAAACATTCTCACCAATTCTCTCACCAACCTTTTCAGCAATCTTCTTATGTTCTAGAAGAAAATGAATGATTGAGAACAAATGTGGATGAGTTGACAAGAGACGTGGCCAAGTTTGTTGATGGTACAAATAATCTTGAGAACTTACTTACTAGTCAAAAGTGTACCTTAAGCTGGTCTAGGATACAAAGGAGGTTCAAAGCAAAAATGGTATAAGAACCTATTTGTGCTTACCAAAAATCCTGAATTGGTGTGTTTTTCTATCATAAGAAGGGACATAAAGCATAACAATGTTTTCTAAAAAATAAACCACCTAAGGCTAAGTCTCCTAACCTGAAAGGACCCAAGAAGGTTTGGGTACCTAAAACAAAGATACCTTCTCATGCAAGTTTGTATAGTTTCAAAGAAAAAAAAAGGACAGATGGTACCTGGACAGCGAGTGTTCTAGACACATGATAGGGGACAAAAGCAAGTTTCTGTCTTACAAGGACAAAGAAAGTAGTGAAGTAACCTTTGCATAAAATAGTAAAACAAAAATAAAGGGAATAAGTAAAGTAGGTAGGATGAACTCCACTACTATTGATAATGTATACTTTGTGAGAGGGTTAGAGCACAACCTTCTCAGCATAAGTCAATTTTGTGATAATGGTTATAAGGTTTTATTTGAACCTACCAAATGCATAGTAAGAGAAGTCAACAATAGCAAAGTCCTTTTCCCTAGAAATAGAGACAAGAATGTCTATAGCATTCAATTGGAAGGCCTTAGTAGTCAAAATGTGGAATGCCTTTTGTTTATGAGTTCTGAAAAATAGTTGTGGCACAAGAAGGTTGGCTATATGAACATGAAGAACATCTCTAAGCTACTGAAACATGATTCTGTGAGTGGCTTGCCAAATATAAAGTTTGATAAAGACATGGTGTATGAATCATGCTAAAGAGGCAAGCAAACAAAGTCAAGTTTCTAACCCAAGAATGTTGTCACAACTCATAGACCTCTTGAGTTTCTACATATTGATCTCTTTGGTCTTACCAAGACTGCTAGTCTAGGAGGAAAGAGGTATGACTTTGTGATTGTTGATAATTTCTTTAGATATACTTAGGTTCTCTTCCTAAGAAACAAAGATGATTCTTTTGAGGCTTTCAAAACTTTTTGTATACAGGTTCAAAATGAAAAGGGTCTTTGCATCACTGCCATAAGAAGTGATCACGGAGGAGAGTTTGAAAATATTTTCTTTGAAAACTTTTGTGATGAAAATGGAATTGTTCATAATTTATCCTATCCAAGAACTCCATATCAAAATGGAGTTGTGGAGAGAAAAAATAGGACTTTACAAGAAATACAAGAACTCTCCTATTTGATACCGAGTTACCAAAATATTTTTGGGCTGAGGTAGTTAACACTTCATGCTATGTTTTAAATAGAGTTTTATTAAGGCCAATATTGAAGAAGACTGCAAATGAATTGTGAAAAGGAAGAAAACCTAATATATTTTACTTTCATGCATTTGGGTATGAATGCTTTGTGTTGAATAATAAAGATCAGCTAAAGTTTGATTCAAAATCTGATAAATGCATCTTTCATAGATATTCTACAACTTCTAAAGCATATAGAGTTTATAACTTGAGAACTCTAGCGGTTAAAGAAATTATGCATGTGGTGTTTAATGATACTAATAATCTTGATGAGATGATAAAGGCAACAGACCATGATGAAGAAATGGAGAGGCTCACTCTCAATGAAAATAAAGAGAAATATGGTAAGAAGAAGGATGGAGCAAGTGGAAGCAGCAAAGAAGACAAATCCAGTAGTGAGAAAGTTAAAACAGATGACAAGAAAGAAGAAATTGAAGTTGAGAAAGTTCATGAAGCTTCTCATGAACCTTCTCATAAACCATCTCACTAACCTTCTTGCCAAGCTTATTAACTCCCCAAAGACTAGAGAATCCATTCTTCTCATCCTAAGGAACAAATCATTGGAGAAACCTTTGCTAGGGTAAGAACAAGATCATCATTCAGAAGAGAATCTCACTCAAATAAGTTTGCACTTCTTTCACAAATAGAGCCAAAGAATGTTGATGAAGCTCTTCAAGAAGATTCATGAATAGAAGCAATGCAAGAAGAGCTCAACCAGTTTGAAAAGAATAGTGTGTGGACTCTTATGCCTACTTGATGAATGTTAAATACACTCATCTTTTAGCTTTATTTATTAATATTTTTAATTTATATTTATTTAGTTTTTGTTTTTGTTTATTTATTTTTAAATAATTATCTCTTCACTTAGGATTATTTGAATTTTTAGGATAAATTATCAGATTTTGTGCAAAAATAAGAAATTCCTAAAGATAAATATTTGAAGGATTTGATTATTTTAAAATAAGAATTATACTATTTATTTTTTATATTGAGTGAATTCTGGGTCCACAGAATTAAATGTATTTTTATTGTGTTTTATAGGAATTTAAAGAATGATCAAGTTAGATTCTTAATTGGAGTGCAAATAATCTTTACTTGATGACTAAGTATATCTACATTTAATGCAAGGATCTTAAGGAGTTTCTCAATTTGAGTGAGATATTTGTTTCCTAATTTATATGGAGTCAACAAAAAGAAATAGAAAATAAGAGATTTGCTCAAACATTAGTTAAGGAAAGTATCGCTATGAAACCTATCTCAGTAAATTTAGAATAAGTTTCTCTATAAATATATGATTTTACTTGATTATAGTGGCGGTTGAAAGCAAAGAAATAGATCTACAAATCTTATGTTGACAACTTTCTATAATTAAGTTGCCATTAATATTGAAGATTGGCTAAGGATTCTCAAAGAGGTTTGATTCATATTCTTGCACTCTCCTTACCATATTTCAGTAATTAGACCATATTTTGGACTACAAAGATCAAATCAAGTCATTGTTTGCGGAATTGAAAAGATAACAGAAAATCCTAAAACTTCTCTCTTGGGTTCAGATCATTTAGCAAAAATTTAGAGAGAGATACGGCAGATTTTAGAGAGATAATTCAGAATAAAGAATTATCATGAATCTTTGGAGGACGGTCATGAAGAGAGGACGACATTATTAAAGGCTTGAAGATCACAATCTTCGTAAAAAAGGTTTTGATTTCTCTTTCTCCTAGTTTTTTCCCTTTCGTTGGGTTTTTCTTTCTATGAATTTGTATTGTGATATGAGTTTGTTATTGAACACGAGTAACTAATCTCATAGCTAGAGCTATGGGGGATCTTGTTTTCCTGATTAATTGGGTTTGATTTCGACTTTGATTAAGGTAATTACTTTTGGGTTTATTATATTGTTTGTATTCTTGTCAAAACTTAATCACTTTTGGCATGCTTTAATTTATTGTTTGACCGATGACGATCCACATCCAATGAGTAGACCTATATAATAAACCTAGGATTAGATTAATGAATGACCAAATGTCAATTTAATCTATAAATGGAATTGACGACATGTTAGTTCATCTCTTGAATTGGGACTTAATGCAATCCTAATTAATTCAACTAAATGACAAAATAGGTGAATAATTTAGGAATAGAATATTATTTATCCACGACTATTAGGATTCAATAGCAATTAAGAG
The DNA here is from genome assembly GCA_029884595.1 of Ormosia semicastrata. Classification (NCBI taxonomy): domain Eukaryota; kingdom Viridiplantae; phylum Streptophyta; class Magnoliopsida; order Fabales; family Fabaceae; genus Ormosia; species Ormosia semicastrata. The sequence continues at coordinate 6,422,934 of JAQQTO010000028.1, read as the reverse complement.
AATATTGACAAGAAAATTACCTTACATCATAAATGAATAAAAATCTAATTAATTGGATTCAAATAAACCTTGCACCCTAGTTTCTCTCTAATTGATTTATCTCTATATTGTTTGATTGTCCATCTTTCTTCTTTATTTGTTATTTGATTTTATTTTGAGTTTCTTCCTCCACTTACGATTGCCTAAATAACTAAGAGTTTAGCGAATCTAGTAATTACATCTTATTCCTCGTGAGATCGACAACTAAGACTCAAGTCCTATATTATTTTACGATAAAGTACACTTGCTCTTAGTGTATTTTACTCGTATCGAGTTTTTAGTGTCGTTACCAGGGAATAAGTTTCGTAATATTAGATGCGAAAAGCTCTAGTTAATTTAGATGCACTTTTTATTTATTTCTTATTTTATTTTTATTTTAATATCATTTGTCACTTCATCTCTCTGCTTATATTTCTTATTTATGCTTACTCGTTCTCAATCTCCTAATCTGACATTTGATCTAAAAATTGAGAAAACAGTTCACAGGTTAAGGAAGTAATCTCATATTGAAGCTGTGATTGAAGAAGCTACAAGGAAGATGGAGAGAGAGAGACAATAGTTGAGGGGAATTGTGAAGAACGAGCTACCCCAGTGGAGTGAACAATGCTTAAATATTCTATGCCCACAGCTGGTGGATACGAAGGGAGCATTACAAGACCAGTCGTGGTGGCCAACAATTTAGAGATCAAATCAGCATTGATCTCCATGATTCAAACTTTTGTTCAGTTTAGTGGATTACCTTCGGATGATCCAAATCAACATCTAGCTAGGTTCTTACAGTTGTGTGACATCATAAAATATAATGGGGTGACAGATGATGCAATTCGATTACTACTCTTTCTTTTCTCTCTTAGAGACAGAGCGAGTCAATAGCTAACATCACTACCAAGGGGTTCCATCACGACATGGGATCAGTTGACACAACAGTTTCTAACTAAGTATTTTCCTCCTTCTAAATATGCTAAGTTAAGGAATAACATTTCTACTTTTGTGCAGTTTGACATGGATACTCTCTATGAAGCTTGGGAACATTTTCAAGAGTTGATAAGGAGATATCCACATCATAGATTACTTGTATGGAAACAAGTACAGACTTTCTACAATGGTCTATCACCTACTAACCATTCACTCATCGATGCCGTTGCAGGAGGTATAATATGGAGGAAAACACCGACTGAAATCCATGGATTAACTGAAGAAATGACGCTTAATAGTTATCAGTGGCAAAATGAGTGTCGGATGCCTAAGAAACAAGTTAGTGTGCATGTTGTTGACTCCTCTACTTCCATTTTGAGTCAATTGGTAGCATTGACGAAAAAGGTTGAGATTTTGATGGTGACAAATATTGCAGCCCCACCAATCATGTGTGAAGCATGTGGCAGATAAGGACATAATAGTTCGAACTGTCAAGTTGGTAGTCCTTTTGCCCCCGAGCCCGAAGGAGTAAATTTTGTTAGTAATTTCAACCAGCAGCAGTGCAATCCATATTCAAATATATACAATCCCGGTTGGAGGGACTACCCCAATTTCAAATGGGCAAATCAACGGGGAAATCAACAGATCCATCAGCGAGCCCAGCAACCACCCCCAGATTTCCAAGCAATTGAAGAAAGGCAAATTTTTGAAAACTTTGTAATGAAATACATTCAGAATTCAGAGGTCTAAACGAAGAGCATGGAAACTCAAATTAGTCAATTGGCTACTTTGATGACAGAAAGGGTACTGAGGACATTGCTTGGCACTACCGAGCTTAACCCAAAAGAACATGTCAATGCATTTACCCTGAGAAGTGGTAAGGAGCTTGTGGGTCTTTCCAAGAAAAAGGAGGAACAATTGCAAGAGCATGAAGATACTTTTGATGTGACAGCTACTGTAGAAAACGAGAAGGCAAGTGAAGTACCCTCTGTAGTACATGTAAGTGAGCCATAAAAGCCCTCTATTCCATTTCCTCAGAGGCTCAAAAACACTCAACAGGACAAGTAATTTGCCAAATTCTTGGAGATGTTCAAGAAATTGTAAATTAACATTCCGTTTGTTGAAACCATCTCCCAAATGCCTAAGTATGCAAAGTTCTTAGAGGAAATACTTACAAATAAGCACAAGCTCAAGGAATTTGAGACGGTAAGGCTAAATGAGGAGTGCTCTACCATTCTTTTGAAGAAGCTACCACCAAAATTAAAAGATCCAGGGAGTTTTACTATTCTTTGTTATATTATTAATTCTTATTTTGAGAAAGCGTTATGTGATTTAGGTGTTAGTATTAATTTGATGCATATCTCTATTTTTAAGAAATTAAGGATGTAGGAGCCAAAGCCTACTAACATTTCACTATAGCTAGCTGATAGATCCATCACTTACCCTTGTGGTGTTTTGGAAGATGTTTTGGTGAAGGCGGACAAATTCATTTTTCCAGCTGACTTCATTATGTTGGACATAGAGTAGGACTCAAAGATCCCAATCATACTTGGGTGTCCATTCCTCGCCACTAGAAATACTATGATTGATATCCGTCAAGGGAAGTTAACTTTGTGATTAAATGATGAGGAAGTAGTTTTTAATATTTTTAATTTTGTAAAAAATCCTAGTTCCTTTAGTTCATGTAATCACATAGATGCTACTGATGTTGTGGATAGTGCTGTGTTTTCATATCTGCAGGAATCTGTAACTGATGACATGCCAAAAAAGATTTTGCCTAAGTCTGCCACTAACTTTGTGAATGCTATGCTCAGCAAGAAGAGACCAAAGAAGCAGCATGATAAGTGTATCAAGCAGGATGAGTTTAAGATTGAGGATAAAATTCTTGTCTGTAATTCACATCTTTGTCTTCTTCCTGGTAAGTTTTGGTTAAAAGGGTATGGACCATATGAGATTGTTCACGTCTTATCATTGTACTTGAGGTGAAGATAAAAGGCTATAAGATATTCCTGATAAATGGCCAGAGAGTGAAGTACTATGAAGAAGGAGTGGGGACTGAGCACCACTCCATCGGCATCTCCTAAGCATGGAACCGGTCCATAGTCAAGCCAATGACTATAACTTAGCGCTTCACAAGAGGCAATTTGTGTTTTCTATCCTTGCATTTGATTTTTCAATTTTTGCTTTGTTTTTCCTATATATATAAAATACAAAATAAATTATCTTGACCCTTTTGTTTTTCTTGTGTAGTTTTTGACAACATGTCGCTTCTTAGTTAGATTAGATGTTTGAGCTCATGGCTACACGCCTTCCCTAGGCTCCACCTCTCCCACCACCTTAGTGATTTTGTGTTTAATTTTCAGGGAAGTTTCGTTATCCTCTATTTTGTTATTTTTATTTTATTTTTCTACATTGAGGACAATGTTTATCTTAAGTGTGTGTGGGGGGTACTGTTAAAATTTTTGTGAAATCAATGAACACTTGAGTATTACTAGTAATCAAGTAGGAATTGTGTGTTAATTGTTTGAATTAATATTGAGCTGATAAAGATATGTTTTAAAAGGGAATCCATTGATCATGAGCTGATATTACGCGAAACAATCTTTTTCAATTAAGTAAAGTAAAATTTAGCATTGAATTCATGTTTGTTTGCATTTGTTCTCTCTATTAACTTAGCTAGAAAGTGAGCTTTGAGTTTTAATGATTGGATTTTTCATAAACAAAATTCTATTTTTCTTTTGGAGTGAGATTTCTCTTGATTAATATGCATTAGCACTTGCTTTGATCTCTTGTTGAGACTTTAATGGTTCACATACATACTTGAACAAGATTAAGGTAATTAGGCTTAATTCTTTCTTGACTTCTAGAGTTGCATTGAGAAAATAATCCGTTAGTTGTCCCATTTGAGCCTGAAATTGATTTCTTTGGACACCTATTTGAATAATCAGGTTGGATTCATTGATTATTTTTAGAATAATGGAGCAACTGATATGTTAATTGAAAAGTTATTAAGGGTTTCTTTTGTTTTCAAGGGTTGAAAGGTGTAAAAAAAAAAGGAAAAGGAAGAAGAAAGGAAAAGAATATTGGTGAAGAATAATGAGAATATTGGGTTGAAAGTAAGAATATGATATACCCTTGTGCTTATGTTCTATTTATCATCTTTATAACTCGATTTTGTTTTATATCAATTTATCCATGAACATTCTTTACCATTTTTTTTTATCTTTTTCCAACTTTTCATTGTTTCCTCTTGGCCCCGTTACAACCAAAAGAAGCCCTTTTGATTCTAATGTTGTATGTGAACTTGGAAGTGAAGATGAGATTGATAACCAAGCTTATGGTAATGCATTTTTCAAGAGAAATTGAAGTGATCTCTTTGTCCTTAAACACTTGAGTGATAGAAAGATGAGTGACCTCAATTAGTTGGTAAGGAGAAAAGATGCAAGCTAGACCTAAGCCTTTAATTGTTTAAAGTGCTAAATGATCTTACTGGATTGGATTTGATTACTGAACTTGATTGAATTCTTTAATTGTGGAATTTTCCTTGATTTATGTTTCTTGATGTTGAGTTTAATCTTATTTTTTATTCTTATTCTTTGCTTGAGGACAAGCAATTGTTTAAGTTTGGTGGTATTTGATGAGTGTTAAATACACCCATCTTTTGAGTTTATTTATTAGGATTTTTAATTTATTTTTATTTATTTTTTGTTTTTTTAAAATAATTATCTCTTCACCTAAGATTATTTGAATTTTTAGGATAAACCATCAGATTTTGTGCAAAAATAAGAAATTCATAAAGATAAATGTTTGAAGGATTTGAATATTTTGATATAAGAATTATATTATTTATTTATAATATTGAGTGAATTCTGGGCTCACTGAATTAAATGTAATTTTATTGTATTTTGTAGGAATTTAAGGAAGGATCAAGTTAGATTCTTAATTGCAGTGCAAACAATCTCTACTTGATGACATCTTTACATTTAATGTAAGAATCTTAAGGAGTTTCTTAATTTGAGTGAGATATTTATTTCCTAATTTATATGGATTCAACAAAAAGAAATAAGAAACAAAAGATTTGGTCAAACAATAATTAAGGGAAGTATCGTTATGAAACCTGTCTTAGTAAATTTAGGATAACTTTCTCTATAAATATGCGATTTACCTGATTCTAGTGGTGTTTGAAAGCAAGGAAATAGATCTACAAATCTCATATTGACAACTTTCTATAATTAAGTTGCCATTAATATTGATGATTGGATAAGGATTCTCAAAGAGATTTGATTTGGATTCTCGCACTCTCCTAACCATATTTTAATAATTAGACTATATCTTAGGCTACAAAGATCAGATCGAGATGCCGTTTGTGGCATTAAAAAGATAACAAAAAATTGTAAAGCTTCTCTATTGAGATCAAGGGCAAATTCAGTCATATGGAAGGTGAGAAAATCGTGCAAGTTAGATACGAAAACCTATCAGCTTTTCTATAAAAGGGGGAAAACGAGTTTAGCATAGTAGCTCTCTTGGGTTCAGATCATCCAACAGAAATTTAGAGAGAAAGATGACAGATTTTAAAGAGATAATTCTAAAGAGAGAATTGTCATGAATCTTTGGAGGATGACCACGAAGAGAGGACGACATTCTTGAAGGCTTGAACATCATAATCTCCGTAAAAGGGGTTTTGATTTCTCTTCCTCCTAGTTTTTTCCCTTTCGTTGGGTTTTTCTTTCTATGGATTTGTATTGTGATATGAGTTTGTTATTGAACATAAGTAACTAATCCCATAGCTAAGGCTATAGGGGATATTGTTTTCCTGATTAATTGGGTTTGATTTCGACTTTGATTAAGGTAATTTCTTTTGGGTCTATTATATTGTTTGTATTCTTGTTAGAACTTGATCACTTTTGGTATGTTTTAATTTATTGTTTGTCTAGTGACCATCCGCATCCAATGAGTGGACCTATATAATAAACCGAGGATTAGATTGTGAATGACTAAACATCAATTTATTCTATCAATAGAATAGACGATATGTTAGTTCATCTCTTGAATTATGGCTTAATGTAATCCTAATCAATTCAACTAAATGACCAAATAGGTGAATAATTTAGGAATAGAATATTATTTATCCATGACCATTAGGATTCAATAGCAATTAAGAGAATATTGGCAAGAGAATTACCTTACATCATAAATGAATGAAAATCTAATTAATTGGATTCAAGTGAACCTTGCGCCCTAATTTCTCTCTAATTGATTTATCTATATATTGTTTGATTGTCCATCTTTCTTCTTTATTTGTTATTTGACATTATTTTGAGTTTATTCTTATACTTACGATTGTCTAAATAACCAAGAATTTAGCTAATCTAGTAATTAATTCTTATTCCTTGTTGGATCGATAATTGAGACTCAAGTCCTATATTACTTTGAGATAGAGTGCATTTGCTCTTAGTATATTTTACATGTATCACTGTTTCCAAGAATCATTCATTAATTGGCACTAAGTGGTCTTCAAGAACAAACTAGATGAAAGTGGAAGAGTGGTGAAAAATAAAGCAATGTTAGTGACTCAAGGGTATAATCAACAAGAAGGTATTGATTACGATGAAACATTTGCCCCTACAGCTAGTGTGTAACATCCTAATTCAAATATCTAAATATATCCTAGATATACCAAGATATATAAAGATAACCAGTACTAGAGACGCCACTTCTACATACTACATACTAACATATATTCATAATTACAACTGAGTAATTATAGAAAATCTTGAGAGAATGCAAAAAAATTAAAACTTATACATACATACATACACACACACACACACATACACACACACATATATATACACACACACACACACATATACACACACACACACACACACACACACACACACACACACACACACACACACACTAGGCACAAAAAATGGCATATTGTAATACATACTACTTAAAACATACAAAATAAATATAAACTTTATACATCAACTTTGTCTACTAAAGCATATAAAAACTATACTAGTCTTCATGCTTCATCTTCATTCTCTTAACGAAGTTCGTACCTCTGTACCTGGATTTATATGGAAGAACAACTGGGGTGAGAATTATAATTCTCAGTAAAAGCAGTTCTAATACCAGCTAACTATAACATTGTATAACAAATATAACAATTGCTATAACTACTAACATACGAGTTTCTCCATTAAGACTCATAACTGCACACTATCAAGTAGTGTGGTCTAAACCGATAGTTTACATATCGTTAGATATAAATAACTACCCATACAATTATAAATACTAACAGTAATAGACAATATCCATACAACTGTCTGTAAATGTAATGTAGATGATATGCAATATGATTATGCCTAAGAAAGATCCTAAAGATATGCTTGTGCAATATTTTGTTTTGAAACATATGTAGGGGTTTATTTTGAAAACAAATAAGTTCATTAGGAACTGGTTTAGTATATTATCCCATGGTAAATAGAGAGAAAACTCATCCTCACATCACACATATCCTGGCACGCTGAGAAGTTTGGGTTGAATCCTTGTTCAAAAGAACCTTACGGACTCCCCACTTATCTCCCTTGGCCTTGGCATTATCGAGATATCAGGGTTATGTCCTTACTCAAAAGAGTCTTTCGGACACCCATCTATCTCCCTTAGCCTTCATGAATGGGCATCAAAGGATACTTACTAAGATCAATACTACTAGACCATTTTTATAGACATACATACTTATATCTAAACAACACCTCATCACTTATAACTTTTAAGTGATCTCTATGCAACACTATGTTGCTGAGGTGTTAGATACTCACCTATGGCAAACCATTATTCTTGGTTGCACTAAGGTTCTCATAACTTTCACATATAAGCTAGATTAACTAACTAGTGTGTAAAAAGTGTAGTGTTATGTTTACATCTTACATAAACACCACCTTAACTTTCCTATAGACTCAACTCATCTTAGTGAAAGAGTCTATCTTTGCTAATGCCTCATTTAACCTTGCTTAAGGAAACAAATGAGCATTTCTCTAGAACTTTGTATATCTAACTACTCTCATGGGTATGACAAACTTGCTAGCTTCATCTCATCCTTTTATGTATTCTACAATGCACAAGATCCCACTTAACTAGAGACTCAGTACATAACATTCCCTCTTCGAAACTAAAAATACAACCTTATCTCCATTCAAGTGAATCTAACTCAAGAGTGGCTCTTACTTGTAACTCTTTGTTGCTTAAGGTTCTAAGTACCTCCCTAAGGTAATCAACTACTCTTGGATATCCTATGACTTATACCTTCCTTATTCTTACTAGAGTGAACCCTAGAATCCATCCTAGTATACTTGTCTCCATTGCACCATCTCATCACATCTTGATTGATATCTAATGCAACACTAGGTTGCCTAAGGTGCTACATTATTACCTAGGACAATCCTTCACTTTTAGGATGCTCTAAGCCTGAGCTTTTTCATTCATTCTAGGTGATAGTTCCTCTATTGAAATATCTCTATTTGTGCCTTAACACATCTTAGGAAACATATACTAATGATCTCATCTAGTCCAGAACTTCAAAACATAAAAAAATAACTCTTTGTTGAATTCAGTGATGGGCACCTAAGCGCTTTATCCTTGAGTGTCTAGGCGCTCACTAGGCAGAACACAACCTTGTGCTATTTTCACACCATGCGCGTAAGCGCTCTGGTCTAAGCATCTAAGCGCTCTATGCTCTGATGCGTATAAAACTTCCTAGGAATTAAGCGCCTAAGCGCTCTATACTGAGCGCCTAAGCACTTTGTGCCCTGCTAACCAAACATTTATCCCTGTCACAAGAGCATCTAGGCACTCTGTATAGAGCGTCTGGGCACTTTCCACATGACAACGATTCTGTAGAATTTTTACAGATTGTTCTAACTATTCTAAAAATCTCATTTTAACTTCCAATCATCCAAGATCAGTTTCCTTGTGATTTTTAGCACCAATCTAGGCCCCTAAACTTGTTGTAACTCTTATACAACCTATGAATTCTCTTAGGCATAGATTTAGGTCCAAAATCATATATCTCCAACCATTGTCCAATTCTTAAATCTATGAATCCTAATGGTTGATCTTGAACCATAAATGACCATCTTACATTTACTAAGCTTAAACTATCCTAACCTAGTCCTTGGAATCAAGAACCAAGCCAAGAACATGGATTTAGCTATTCAAACCTCTATTTCTATTCAAAATCTCTAACCTCATTCAATAAGAATCAAAGAAGAGAAAGATGAATAGAAACTCCTTACCTCTTGAAGAATATGAAGATCTTGAAGCTTGATCCTCTTACTCTTACTCTTCCTCTCCTCCTTCTCCTTCTCCTTCTTCCTTTCTCCTTTTCCTTTCTCTACTTTGACCCCTTCTTCTTTCTTTTCTTCTACTTTTCCTTTCTTTGCATCTTCTGCTGCTTTTAACCGAGAGAAAAAAAATGAGAAAATGACCATTATATTCCTTAAGATATTTTGTTGGAACTTCCTGATATGCTAAGAACACCTAGATTATGCTAATTCAAGTTTTTCAACTTCCAGCAACTTTAGAATAAATCATAAGATTCATCTAAATTATTGTTCTATCATTTTCATGATTTTTTATATCTACTGGTAATCAATTCGGTATTAAATGCACAACCAGTTTGCCTAAAAATACCAAACTAACTCAGATTCTCTTGAAACTTTAACTGCATCTTATACTTAGCTTATTTGTGACCTAGAAACAAATTCTCTATGTTTATTTCCCTCAACTTATCCTTTAAAGCTATTATCTGAATCATTTTAAGCTACTTTTCAACTTCTATGTTGCAACTAAGTGCTTAAACGAACTCAGTTTGTCACAAAACTTTGCAGGCATGTTAAATACGTAATATGCTACATTTTGTAACCATATTCAAGTCTAACATGTTAATAAGGGTATTACATAGTGTAATGCCCCAAATACTAATATTATAGTATATTCAGAATATACATGAGTAAATAATATTAGACAGGTCACTTCTAACATAAAAACATCATATTACCTTGATAATAACAATACATGTTATTATATAGAGCCTTGAGAGGAAAAATGTAACTTGTATACAAATAAATATACATCTGAAAAGTATATCCTTTGCGATATAACAAGTTCAACCAACTATTATATCAGTGTTTAAGTATATACAAACCAAGCCTCAAAGACATATTTACAATACAACCTAAATTTTCCATTGCATAACTATATAACACAAAGTAATGGAAAAAAGAGTAAATATCTCTACTCTATATCATCCACTTAATTTCTTCTCCTTGGGTGGAGCTCGCACTAGAGTTATCATGGAAATAAAGTAATGGAGTGAGAATTCAAAAATCCTTAGAAGTGCTAAAACATATAATGTCATCACGATATTTCTAGCTGCTTCGGGGAAATCAAATCAGTATTTTAAACACCATATAGAAAGGTGGCATAAGCCAAAACAAGTCATTTCTCTTCCCGAGGCAGATAGTTCAATTATTACTATGGCTTAATTACCTTATAATCAACCATTTATATCGAATCATCATAATGTCATCGGATCATTAGATGTAACAAGTAAATAAAGCAGATATGAGTCCCAACTCACTATCACTAGAATATTTACACACTCTCTTTGTGTAAACATTTACATTGCAAATCCATGATCTATATATGTAGTTCACATCTCTTTTGATGATATAAATTTCCCACACAAATATAAGTCATATGATAGTGCTTATGAAATGTGATATGCTAATGTTCATGAAATGTCATATGTTAATGCTCATGAAATGTCAAATGTTAATGCTCATGAAAAGTCATGCCTCTTATATATTCCTAAGAACCTGGTTCCTTGTATTTCTAGGTAGGGAGGGAATGTTACCTTCTCACACTACCAGTAACTCTGGCCCTATTGATGAGGAAACTATTAGGATGACTCATAGTAGGAATTTAGGATCCCTCTTCCCCATCGAGGATCATCTCTTACAATTCCCATCTATGATAAGGAAACTTATTAAGAAATCCCACACTGAAAATTTAGGATCCTTCCTTATCGAGGATCATCTCCTACAATTCTCTGGCTAAATAATTGTGCACATCATAATAAGGTTACAATACTTAAGGAATAGCAAGTATGAATCACTTCTACTCAAGGTCTATATTATTTGCGCCATTTTTCTTGAGCACACACCATATTATTACAACACAAGCTCAACTTTATTAATGTAAAAGAGCAAATCACAATAAACATTCAATACTGGCTCAACTTTAACAAACAAATGAGCAATTCATATTTCTAATACACTTTCATAGCTTAACTTTAGCAATTAAAGGAGCAACTCATTCTTTTTAATACACTTCATGAGATATAATAAATGTATAATGCAAAGGTATCTCATCAACTATGAAGCACAGACACGAGACATGGGGACACACCAAATTTAAAAAATTGTAGGACATGGACATATTATATATATATATATATATATATATATATATAATATATAAATTAATATCAAAGTAAATTAAAGAATTTGGTTTATGTATATATATAATTACAAAATTTAAGAAAAAAGATTCATAATTCATTAATATAATTTCTATAAAATTGAAGATTTACAATATTTTAATATATGTCATACGTACTAATATTTGTCACCTAATAAGCCCCTTCCAAAAAATATGGAGCATAATTTCTATTGACATTTTCTAAAAAGTATCATAAACTAACTTCTCCTAATAGAATTGACCATGTACAAGTACATGTGTATCCAAAAAAATTAACTAGAGGGAATAGTGGTGTGAGGCAAGCTTCGATGACAACGAAGTGAACGGCTTGGTATGAGCAGAGGTAGAAGGAGCAGATGATAATAGTGGTGTGTGAAAAGATAAAACTTAAAAGCCTAATAGTGACATGTGAAAATATAAAAATTAAAATACTGGTATGTGAAAATAGTGGCTTGGGACGTCAGTCATGTGATTGGGCTTGGAAGGGTTATGGGCTTACTAATTAGACGTTAGTCATGAAAACTAATTTTTTTTTAAAATATGAATGGATCGTGTCCAAGCCGTGTCCCAAATGTGTCCAAGCCGTGTTTTAGACGTGTTCAAGTGTGTCCAAGCCAATAATAATAATTTTTTTAATTAGACACATTTGGACATGCAGGACACGTGTGTTATACGCGCGTCCTCATGTGTCCAACACGGACATGTGTCTGACACGCAGACACGCCTCATAAACGACGTGTCCGTGCTTCATAGCTCATCAAGCTTGAGTGTAGTGCACCATGCCTTCACTTCACAAGTGAACTCAATACGCAATATCATTACTTTCCAATGAACCAGATGCATACCATTGTCACTCCACAATTAATTGAATGTACAATGTTATCATTCTTCATAGATATGTTAGGTATATGTTAACATCATAAAATACCCCTAATAGTGTATCAATTCACATTATATAGCATAAATATGTAATCACATCAAGCAGAGAACTCTATTTTCTCAAAATGGGAAATAAGGGAGTTCCTATCTTTGGGCAATTAATCACCCAAAACCCACCGATTAATAGCCTAATGATAATAGAAATCTTATTGATTTACTATTGTTGACCGATCAATTGGTCATTTCTTGAGCGATTAATCGCTCAGCACTAATCGTGGCCGCCATTAACCGATTAAGTGGTCAATTTCTAGTCTATTAGTCGCCTAGCTAGAATTTCTCTCTATCATTACCGATTAATTGGTCACTTTTTGGGCGACCTAGAGGCAGACTTTCCAAAATCAATCTTTATGAGTTGGTAACTGATTTTTTACTTCCATAAACAACTTCTAAATGGTTTGAACACCAAAACATAGTTACTAAACATGTTAGAACTCACATATACATTATCAAATTACCATCATAAGGATCTATGAATAATGAGCAACCCAACAACCCATATTCACAAACTCAAGAATATAGAGTTATATGGATACACATAAGTTCAAAATCCATAACCATTCATGCAACAACACTTTGTCATACAATTTCTTTAATCCAACCAAGTTCTCTAACACAATTTTTGGAAACAAGGAGAGGAAGAATAAAGAAGCATCAACCACATGCTAATGAAATCTCAAAGCTATTCCTAAGCTTAAAACCATAAACATAAACACACGTATATCATTTAACTTCAACAATCAATTCTTCCATACCAAGTTCATCCATAAAAACTCTTGGTATCAAAAGAGAAAAGAGTGGAGTGAAGAAACATCACAACCCCTCCCTCAAGTCTCTTATTGATGGTGCTTATTCTTTTCCTTTCTTGCTGCTTGATTCTTCCCTAATTACTCTTCTTTCTCTTCCCCTTGCTCTTCTTTCTTTCCCTTTGCTCTTCTTTCTTTCTTTTCTCCTTTTTTCCCCTATTGTTGGCCATGTGAGTGAGAGTGAAAATGAGAGAAAAGAAAAGTCAAAGATGAAGATAGAAATAGGGAGGGCAGTGGAGATAGAATTGGAGGGATAAGATTTGACTTTCAAGGCTCCATGGAAAAGTTTTATCTCTTAAGGATATTTTTATCTTCTATCGATGAGTTTTCTACTTTTCATAAGTATTTAGAAATTTTTTTAGGACTTCTTCCAATTATCAAACTCATCATTTAATCATTATCCTTATACACCATTAATAGCTACTAAGCTATAATATTCTTTCTGTGTGGTTAAAAATACTAAACTAACTCAATTGATTCTTAGAAATTTACCACATCTCATTCTAAACATTTGTGACCTAGAAATGAATTTTTTTTATATTTATTTCTATCATCTAGCAATTTTATGCTAAGTTCTGAGCTATTATAAGCTATTTTTCACATTTAGTGTTATAGCATTATATCCAAACTAACTCAGAAGGTCACCATAATTCACAGGTAACTTATACAAGTGTTACTCAACTTCAATAACCATGATTAAAACTAATAGGTTAGGGAGGATGTTACAGCTAGACTAAAAGCTATAAGAATACTTCTTGTTTATGTTACTTATAAAGGCTTTAAGCTATTTCAAATGGATGTTACATGTGCATTCTTAAATAATTTTATAAATGAGGAAGTATATATCCACCAACCTCCTGGATTTGAGGATGCTGAACATCCAGAATGTGTGTATAAGTTCTCCAAAGTCCTTTATGGTTTGAAGTAGGCTCCCAGAGCCTAGTATGAGAGACTTAACAACTTTCTTCTAGAAAATGGTTTTTCCAAAGGAAACGTGGACACAACCTTATTAAAAAAGCATTTAAAGAATGACCTTTTGATTGTCCAAATATATATTGATGACATTGTTTTTGGATCCACTAATGAAAGTTTATGTAGAGAATTCTCCCAATTGGTGAAAAGTGAAGTTGAGATGAGCAAGATAGGAGAGTTAAAATTCTTTCTTGGTCTACAAATAAAACAAGAAAAGTTTGATATCTTCATCTACTAAGAAAAATATACTAAAGACTTGTTGAGAAAGTTCAACATGGAAGGTGCTAAACTAATGAAAACACTGATGCATCTGTTTGCTATTATTGAGAAGGATGAGAAAGTTAAAATAGTAAATGATAAGCTCTATAAAGGTAATGATTGGATCCTTACTATATTTGACAACTAGTAAGCTTGATATAGTTTTTAGTGTTAGGCTTTGTGCAAAGTTTCAATTTAATCCCAAAGAGTCTCATCTTATAGCTGTAAAAAGAATTTTTAGATACTTGATTAGTACAACTAACTATAGTCTATAGTACAAGAAAGGTTATAGTTTTGACGTTGTAGGATAATGTGATATTGATTTTGCTGGAGATAGAGTTAAGAGGAAAAGCACAAGTGGTGCTTGTCACTTCCTTGGAGATGCAATGGTCACATGGTATAGTAGGAAGCAAAACACTATAGCTCTCTTAACTGTAAAAGCTAAGTATGTCTCAGCAGCCAGTTGTTGCTCATAACTCCTATAGATTAAACATCAGTTGGAGGATTACTCCATGAGGTATGACCATATACCAATATTATGTGATAATATTAGTTCTAGAAACTTGTCAAAAAATCCCATCCAACATTCAAGGTCAAAGCATATTAAGATAAAACATCATTTCATTCGTGATCATGCCCAAAATGGTGATTTTGAACTTAAATTTGTAGATACCGACCATCAATGGGCAGATATATTTACCAATCCCTTTAGTGAGGACAGGTTTTGTTTTATAAGAGAGAATCTCAATATAAAGCCTCTCATGTGATATGATGCTTAAATTTTTATTGGTGATTCATGAAATTTGCTTGATGAAATAAGTTAATTTTTTATTTATGATGCAGAATTTGGTTGATATAATCCTATTGTATACTGAGTGATTAATCCTTAGTTGGGAATCATAGGAATTCAAACTATCATACCTGAGAAGGTACTTAAGAAGGTTCGTAAGAAGGATGATGAGAAGTTTCTCAACTCAACCTTCTCACCTAAGTTCTAGGTTTCTGACAATTATTTACCTAAGGACTAGTTCTTAAAATTAACCATCTCAATTTTTCACCAAGAGTCATTCAATGACTCCTAACGATAACTTCTAACCTCCATTGGTTAGAAATTTTCATCTATAAATAGAATGGGAAATTACTGCCCTTCCCACTATTTATGCAATCAAAATCTTTCATTCACTCTCACTCACACACACACTCTTTCTCACTCACTTTCGTGTTCTTACTTTGCTCAAGTTTTCCCAATCTTCTTCTCTATAAAATCCACTACTATTTTGAAACAAGCATGTGATTTACACACATGGTAGTGAAAACCAAAAACCCTTCCATCCCTGCTCCATAATCATCTAGTGAGGAACATCCTCCCTCCTCATACACATCCCCTGAACCTTCTTAACCACCAACGACAACCCAAGAAACACTAGTAGAAACACCTACCCCTTCTGAACCTCAACCTTCTTCTGTCCCAATTAGAAGAAGGAGATCTCTCAAAATTATATCAGGCATTGTGAAATTCATAGCCCCCAAGAAGAAAGCCAAGAAGGATGAGGCCATTATGCTTGAAGAAGAAGAGGAAGAAAAGAAAGATGAAAGTTTGCAAGTGAAGAAGAGGAGGAGGAAAAGAAGCAAATTGAAGTGATCCTCAAGCCTTTCTCTACAAAAGAATCCAAACAAAAGTTTGATGACTGGTTCAGGAATAAGAAGTCAGTTCTTGGAAGAACCATATCCTTTGATGAAATGGCTGAAAAAAAGAAAGACTTCAGACCTCTTATGAAGGTTCTAAAATGGGGAAACTTCTTCAACATTTCTGAGAAGATTTACCCTATTCTCTACCAGAAGTTCTTTTCTGGTGCAGCCTACACCATTGACCTTTCAATCCTAGTTTCTTCAGTAAAAGGGATTGAGGTCTGTAACATCCAAAATTTAATAATAACAGTATAATTTGTATTATACTACAGTAATTAAATCCAAGCATGCTACTAACTACTACTAAGCATTTTCTAATATAACAAAACTATATATATATATATAAAATATGAGCCATGAATGAAAGATTATATATATAACGTCTGTATTTCTCATAAATACAAAATATGTACAACCTAGTAAACCATGCCTCTCAAGGCACTACATATACACATGTTCCAAAAAGAAACTACAAAATAAAGCTAAACTAAGCTCTCCAAGCTTTTGCCAGCAATTCTCTATCCATAAGTCTTCTTCCATGAAATTGTTATGGAAACACAACACACTGGGTGAGAATCATATATTCTCAATAGATTCACAATAAAACATGTCATCACAATCATTCTAGCTATTTCGGGAAAAAAACATAAAGTAAAAACACTCTCTCTAGAAAGGTGGCAAAAGCCCAAAAACACTTTTTTTCTCTTCTTGAAATAGATTCTCATTTTATAAGTTTGTATAGAAAACTCATTTCCACACAATACTCACAAATCATCAACTCAAAGATAAGCAATTGCCCATACAATTGCGATGTCGTGATGATGTAATGATTAGCAATTGCCCATACAATTGTCATGCTATGCCAAATTATGCCTTATGTCCATGTCGTTCGCTCTTTTGCTTACCACAAATGCACGGGTCGCGCTTTCAATATAGTAAAGAGTCAGATATCATTCCCACGAGAAAAACGCTAATCTCAATAACCAAGTATTAACCAATAGTTTAGTTAACACTATCCAAGCCCATCAAATTTATAAAAAGAGTGTTTAAAAATAACTGTAAAGACTAAAAAGCAATAAATCTAAATTAAAGATGATAGTTAGAAAATAAAGATTCATTCTTCACCTCCTACTTCAACTGATAACATGCAATCCTTAAGAGTAATATAAATGAAATGATTAGGTTAGCTTGAGAATCTGATTTTGTTAAAAGCCTATGTCTAGGTCAATCAACCATAGTTTCATTTACCTAACTCCTTAATTAGATGCAAAATCCATTCCTTAAAATCTATTCTCAATCACACATTATGCATGGCTAAGAGGTATATTTCTATTCCATTAGCAAATCCACTTATCTGAGTCAATTGAATGAAATCGAACATGCATCAACCATACATATGATCTCAAATCCAAATTCCTATGTCTAGGTTCATCAGATTTTATCAAATCACTTAAAAGCTGATCAAACATTCAAGAGCATTAAGAACAATATGATTGAACAAAACTAAATCATGTATATAAACTCAAAGTATTACAAAATCATTCAATATCCATAGAAGGATCCAGAGAAAACCTTATACATAGCTTAGCTAGCCATGAAACACGAAAATACAAACATATATATTATGTTCATGAATCAATAAAGAGAGAAAGATGAAAGGAAAAAGAGAAAGCTCAATAGACGTGATATTCTATGCTTGAATCATCTTCTATATAGAATATGGCCTTTAACCTTGGCTTCCCTAGCTTTCTCTAAGTCTCAAAACCCAAAACCTAGCAGCTGTATTCTAAAAATGATAAAAGCTCTCGTATAAAATTAATACAACAGTATATATAGGATGAGAAAAATAGAGTAACGTCGCGGTATTAAACACATCACGCCATGGCGCACATTCAATTAGGTCACAGACACCGCAGCGCCCATTGATTTGCGCTGCGGCGCTCTAGCCTCGGGTCTCATGTACTAAAGCAGGGGATGCACGACGCCGTGACATTGACATGCTTGCGCTGCGGCGTTGTATTCTGATCTTTACATTTGGCTTTCTCTTGGGCTTCTTGGTCCAAATCTTGTCCAAATTTTCCATATTTATGCTTGAATGGAGCCCTTCCTGTAATAGAGAAATTACCACTATAATAATAAATGCAAATGTATTCAATTTGACACAGATTTGGAAATATTTTCTCAAAAACATAATGGGAGTCATCAAGATTAAATCATATGAATATGATGCTAAAATCTTCCATTCATGCATACAAACAAGGACTAAGCAATCAATATAGCACAGATATGGGGTACAAATAACTACATTTTGTGGAGTTATCACACCCTAAACCTAGATTTTTGCTAGTCCTCAAGCAAAACAAAGTACACTTACATTGATCAATATGTTTCAACTTGCATTCAGTGGCTTTTAACATTCCACTTTCACATAAACTAAATTAGTGTAAGATGATTATATAAAACCTCAAAGAGTGCACATGTCTCAAATCAGATTCACACATACGCAATCCTCACCATGCTAATACTCACAGAATCTTTTTATATAAGATATTTCTCCCATAATCATGCTAACAAACTTCTTCTATTCAATTCATATTCATCCGGATAAGGTTATAAGCATACACATGAATATAATTTACAGAATTCACAAGATTGTAATACAACTCTCTTTCCACTAATGTAAATCACACAAAATTGAGGACCAAAAGGGACTTTAATAGCTCGTAATGTAAGGTCAAGGGTAATGGGTGAAAGAACAAAAGGGAAATGATTTAACACAAACATTGAGAAACATAAACATGTTATTCCAAGTCTTGAGTCTTTAACTGATATTAGCAAGGTATTCAATAATGAAAGAAGAAAACTCACCAGAACCATTTAATGCTTTTCAAACTTTTCTTTTCTTTTCTTTTCTTATGCTTTGCTTTTGCTTTTTCTTTTTCTTTTTGATTTTTATTTTACTTTTTTTTCTTTTTTTTTTCATTTTTGGAAAACATTGCTTCTTTGACTGCATCTAGTTCCTTTAGGCTCATTTTGTATAGAATAATTAATACCCCAAATCACAAAGGTAGTATGATTAGGCTTGTAATACCCTTAGTAATATGATTAGGCTTGTATATAGTTACAAAGGTAGCATATAACTTGCTTAACATGTGATTTAAGTTTTGTGATAATCTGAGTTTATTTAGGCACTTAGTTGCAACACAAAAGTTGAAAAGTAACTTAAAATGACTCAGATAATAGCTTAAAAGGTTAAGTTGAGGGAAACAAGTATGGATAACTTATTTCTAGGTCACAAATGAGTTAAGTAAGATGTAGTTAAAGTTTCAAGTTAATCTGAGTTGGTTGGGTATTTTTAGGCATACTGATTATGCTTTTAATGCCGGATTAACTACCAGTAGATATGAAAAATCATGAAAATGATGAAACAATAATTTAGATGAATCTTATAATTTATTCTAAAGTTGTTAGAAGCTGAAAAACTTGAATTAGCATAATTCGGGTGTCCGTAGCAAATATAAGTTCTAACACAGAAACTTAAGTTGGTTTTCTTTTCCTATTTCTCTCTCATTCCCTCATCTAAGATCAAAAATAGAGAAGAAAGAAAACAAAGTAAGAGAAGAGAGAAACGAGAAGAAAAGAAGAAGAAGAAGGAGAAGGAGAAGAGGAAAACCAAGGAAGAAGATCAAAGCTTGAAGATCTTCATCCAATCAAGAGATAAGGGTTTCTATTCATCATTCTCCTCTTTGATTCTCATTGAATAGCAATAGGGGTTTGGAGATCCAAATCCATGTTCTTGGCTTGGTTCTTGATTCCAAGGACTAGCTTAGGATAGTTTAAGCTTAGTAAATGTAAGATGACTATTTATGGCATAAGATCAACCATTAGGATCCATAGATTTAAGAATTGGACTGTCGCGACATTGATCGCAGTGAAATAAAGCAACTCATCGGGATTTTAAAAGATGAAAATGGAGTCACCACCAATTTTATTTAAATTAGGAAAAATTGGAAGACCTTTCTTTGAAAAAGGTCTTTGAAAACCAGATCGGATTCGGGAGTCGGTTATGGATAGGGAAGGGTAGAAACTTAATCCCACAGCACCCCCAACACACCCATCTTGAGACGGTACCTTAAGTTAATTGTGCAAATTTTTGATAATCTCAAAATATATTTATTTTAATCCTCTTAAAAACATTGTATTTTTTTTCAAATAAAAAAATAAATTGTGAAAATTTAATTTTTGAGTTGACAGAATATATGTTCTGCTCCTACGTATCCTTAAGTGCAATGAGAAACTCAAAGTCACATAATTCTCTAAAAAAATGTGGGTTGGTTAATTTTAATTATGAAAAGAAATTTTGTTTGAAAACAACATCATTCTTACACAGGGTTTAAGTTAGTCTTGGCTACTCAATAAACCTTTATGATCCAAACGACATTGAAGATAGTATCCGCTATTCAATAATTATCATTGGTCATTGCATTAATTAACTGGTTTTTTTATTCCTGTTAACATTTAAATCCAATGATAAGTGAAACAAACTACACTCACACAAAGAAGCAACCTAAACACAACCCTAATATCCCATAATAAAACCTCAGAAGCCCAACAAACATTCAACGAAAGGAACTTGCATTATTGCCAAACTCAACCCACACCAACTTAAAATTAAAAGGAAATAATAAAAAGAAGTACAAAAAAAGGTTACTTTTAAAGACAAGCAAAACGTGGAACAGAGAAAGAGAAATGGTGGAGAATAGAGAAACTGCACGAAAGGGATCTGGGCTTCGACGCAAAGGCGTAGTGCAGAGGACGACCCAAGGATGGTTGGTGACGCACAGTGGCCGAATGTGCTCACGGTGGTGCGAAGGTGACCGGGCGTGGAGGTCACAGATCTGAGGTTGCGGTTGAATGACAGGACAGAGGTGCAGATCCCGGTTCTGCGACGGCCTGGTGGAGCAGCTCGTCTGAATTTGGTGAAACGTGGACCATCCGGGGTTGTCCAGGCTTGGGTTGCGGTAGAAGCGTGGTTGTCTAGGCGAATGGGGTTGTGGTCGTCCGGCGAGGCTGGTGAGGCCGGTCCTGATGGATCTGGTTTGGGTCATGCGGCTGGTGACAGTGTGGATGAAAGTGCGTGGTCACAGTGGTGTTTCTCGGTGGTTGTGGATGGTTCTGTTCGGGGGTGTGGTGGTGTATACGTTTGGTGGTGAAGTGGAGATGAGTGAGGGTGGTTTGGTTGAAGATGGGTAGTGAAAGGGAAAGTTGAAGGTGATGTAGTGAAAGTGAGTCAAGGTGTGCGGGTGGCTAGATGGGTTTTGGTTATGGTGATGAGGGGGGTCACGGTTATGGTGGTGAGGGTGTTGGTGAAGCGGTGGCTGGATGGGTTTTGGTTATGGTGATAAGGGGAAGGTCACGGTTATGGTGGTGAAGGGGGTCACGATTATGGTGGTGAAGGGGGTCACGATTATGGTGGTGAGGGTGTTAGTGAAGGTGAGGTGGTGATGGAGGTTGGGGTGAAGGTTGGTCCGTGGGTGAAGGTGAAGGAATGGTGAGGTTGGATGGAAGGTGAAGTGAAGTTGAAGATGTGTTGATAGTTGTAGATGGTAAATGGGTGGAGGAATGTGGTTATGGAAGATGGTGAAGTTGAGTGAGGGTGAAGGGTGGAGAGATGAAGGTGAAGGGATGGTGAAGATGGTGAGGTTGGTTGTTATGATGTGGTGGAGGGGAAGTGAAGATGAAGATGGTGAAAATGGAAATGATGAACGTGGTCTTGGTTGTGTGTTTGTGAAGATGAAGTGTGGAGAGGTTGACGGCGGTAAGGTTGAGGGGTGATGGAGATATAGGTGATTATTGAAGAAGGTGAGAGTCTTGTTGTTGTAGGTTCTCTACGTGAGAGGAAAAAAAAGTGAAAGTGAGTAGTGTGTGTGCAGGGGTTGTAATCCTTTCCACGACATCTATTAATTTAGCAAAGTCTAGATAAGCAGCACCCACCATTGCCTCAATATAAGGAGCTCTCAGAGTCCTTAGAAAATATGAGCACATTTCTGCCAACGTCAACGGTGGTTGCACTTGTGCTGCGAGAGCTCTCCATCTGTGGGCATACTACTTGAAGGCTTCTTCATTTTCCTTTTGCATTGAGCTCAATTATTCCCAGGTAGGAGCTATATCCAGATTGAACTTGTATTGATCCGTGAATAGATCAACCAATTCCGTCCAATGAGAAATCTTAAAGCGGTCTAATTGAATATACCACTCTAAAGCGGGGCCTGTAAGACTCTAGTGGAAAAAGCTAATGAGGAACTTATCATCCTTGGACCAAACAGCCATCTTGGTTCCATAACTGATCAAATGAATCCGTGGGTTACCACTCCTGTCAAACTTGGCAAAATCAAGAATCTTGAAGTCTTTAGGATTACGACATCTGTGGTAGGACACAGTCCTTCTATTCTAAGTGGTCCATAAGCATTGGGGCCCTTGATCACTTTGATTTGTTCTTCCATCCTTTCCTTCCATTTTTCTTCCATCTTCTCTTTTTGAATTACCGCATGACCACCCCCTGCAAGAAATCCTGTTGTCACTGGGATAGACATATGTGGTTGTTCCCATGTGAATTTAGCATCACCATGAACCTCATTTCGAGTATCCTCTGAAGAACGATACCCTTCTCCTATAGGAATCACTAGCAGTGCAGTACTCGAGGTCCTTCCCACAACAGGCTTCTCAGTGGTGATCCCGAGGTTTGTCCTCATGAAAGTGATAGTTGGCAGGCGCAGATGTACCCCAGTCACTCCTATTCTTTCGACCGCCCCAATCAAGGTGAAAGTCTCCCTCATGACCAACAACATTTCCTCCATTCTTCTTTGAGACTCTGTTATTTCATCTATCCTCCCTTTAACCTCATCAATTTCCATACTTAAATTTCTGCCTTCGCTCTCAGCAGCCATTACTGCAAGCCTTGTTTGAGCCCTTGTGTTGTGAACATGGGTTTGGTTGGTGTTTTCTTTTCTAGGCGGCACAATGGTTCTTTTAGTTTGATTTATCAAAACAAAATAACATTAAGCAAAGAATAGTATGAAATTGATGATATGCATAAGATGAAATGAATGAATTTTGTGATGAAAATATTTTCTCTTCTTTCTCTTTTTTCTTTTATTTTTTTTACAAAAAAGAAAAAAGATAGGAATGCCATGAAAATGAGAGATAATGGTTTTTTTTTCTTTTAAAAAAAAATGCTAGGAATGCGATGAAAATACAAGATGATGTATATTTTTTTTATGAAAATGCTAGGAATTCTATGAAAATGCAAGATGATGTAATCTTATTTTATTTTTTTTAAAGCCCTTTTTCTAAAAATGCTATGAATGCTATGAAAATGTAAGATGTTTTTATTTATTTATTTTAGAATGCTAAGAATGCTATGAAAATGTAAGATTTTTTTTTTTAGAATGCTATGAAAATGCAAGCCATGAGTAATGTAAGAAGAAGTATCTTTTTTCTTTTTTATGCTGATTTTTTTTTAAAAAAAGAATGCAAGAATGAGTGACATGAGAAATAGATAGGTAAAGAAGACTTTTTTTCGCTAGGAATAAAAGTGTAAGATGATGTATTTTTTTTATATGTTGATTTTTTTTAAGAAAAAAAATGCAAGAATGAATGACATGAGGATTAGATAAGTAAAGAAGTTTTTTTTTGCTAGAAATGAAAATGTAAGATGATGTATTTTTATTTTGAATGATGAAAATGCTATGAAAATGCAATATAATGTATTTTTTTTTTTGAATGCTAGGAACATTATGAAAATGCAGGATGGTGTGTTTTTTCTTTTTTCTTTTCTTTTTTTTTAAAATGCTAGGAATGCCATGAAAATGCAAGATGATGTATCTTTTTCTTTTTTTTTTAAATGATAGGAATGCTATGGAAATAAAGGACGATGTGTTTTTTCTTTTCTTTTTTTTTAAGAAAATGCTAGGAATTCCATGAAAATACAAGATGGTGTTTTTTTTTTGAATGCTAGGAATGCCATGAAAATGCAAGATGATGTTTTTTTTTAAGAATGTTAGGAATGCCATGAAAATGCAAAATGATGTATCTTTTTTATAGAAAATGCTAGGAATTCATGAAATGCAAGATGATGTATTTTTTGTTTGTCTTTTGTTTTTTAAGCCTTTTTTTTCTAAAAAAATGCCATGAAAATGCAATATGTTTTTTTTAGAATGTTATAAAAATGTAAGCCATGAGTAAAGCAAGATGAAGTTTCTTTTTTTCTTTTTTTTTATGTTGATTTATTTTCAAAAAGAAAGCAAGAAATGAATGACATGACAAATGGATAGATAAAGAAGAAGTACGTCCCCTTTATGCCATAGTAAGGTGGAACTTAAAGATTGGATTTCCTTAAGGTCACAATTATAATTTTGGCAACCGTTATGTTCAATCTATCAGTGCAAGGTTTTTTAGGATGGATCTAAACTTCTAAAAAAGTCATGGTTCCCATATTACCCTTATCTTGAAAGACAATGACCCAATTCATGAATTAATTACAAGTAGGGATAAACCCTCTCAATATGACTAGTTCATGATACTGGTAACAATCTGAGTGGTGTCTCAACAAATGTCAAGTGAGCATAAAGCCCCTCAATAACAAAAGTCGAGACCCCTCCTATTACTTAGGTTCGCACAGACTCGGGTATAGAGCCTAAAAAAGTGTGTGAGGTAAGCGATAGTGACGTGTGTGAGGGAGCATACAAACCTATACAAGAATTTAAAAAGATTAAATTACCCCTCAACCAGCAAAAACATACATACAACAGCAAGTCAACAATCATCTACCCTAGGGTTTCAACAATTAAGCACAAAATACATACAAGTCACAATATACATAGGATAATGCTATCAGATATTTACATAAAATTACTAGATAAAATCTATTTACAAACAAATAAGAAAACAAAAATAAGGACAAAAAGGGATAAAATAAATAAATAGAGATTACTAATAATTTTACACAACTAACAACAATAGGCTTGACTCTCCAAGTGTCCCCAGTGGAGTCGCCATCTGTCGTGACCATGATCGCGGTGAAATATAACAACTCATCGGGATATTAAAAGATGAAAATGGAGTCGCCATTAATTTTATTTAAATTAGGAAAAATTAGAAAACCTTTCTTTGAAAATGGTCTTTGAAAACTAGATCGAATTTGGGAGTCGGTTATGGATAGGGAAGAGTAGAAACTTAATCCCCCAACATCCCTAACACACCTATCTTGAGACGGTACCTTAAGTTAATTGTGTAAATTTTTTATAATCTCAAAATATATTTATTTTAATCCTCTTAAAACATTGTATATATTTTTTCAAATAAAAAAAATAAAAAAAAAACAAATTGTGAAAATTTAATTTTTGGCTTGACAGAATATATGTTCTGCTCCTACATATCGTCAGGTGCAATGAGGAACTCAAAGTCACATAGATCTCTAAAAAAAATTGTGGGTTGGTTAATTTTAATTATGAAAAGAAATTTTGTTTGAAAACAAAATCATTCTTGCACAGGGTTCAAGTTAACACTCGACTACTCAATAAACCCTTATGATCCAAATGACATTGAAGATAGCATTTACTATTCAATCATTATCATTGGTCATTGCATTATTTAAATAATTTTTTTTATTCATGCTAACATTTAAATCCAATGATAAGTGAAACAAACTACACTTACACAAAGCAGCAGCCCAAACACAGCCCCAATATACCATAATAAAACCTCAAAAGTCCAACAAACAATCAATAAAAGGAACTTGCATTATTGCCAAACTCAACCCACACCAACTTAAAATTAAAAGGAAATAATAAAAAGAAGTACAAAACAAAAAGTTATTTTCAAAGATAAGCAAAACGTGGAACAGAGAAAGAGAAATGGTGGAGAATGGAGAAACTGAACAAAAGGGTCCTGGGCTTCGACGCAAAGGCACAGTGCAGAGGACGACCCAAGGATGGCTAGTGGTGCACGGTGGCCGGATCTGCTCACGATGGTGCAACGGTGGCTGGGTATGGAGTTCGCAGATCTGAGGTTGCGATTGATGTTAGTCAAGGAAACCATCACCCAAGAGGGGGGGTTGTAACACCCTCCTTAGGGCATCACATTTTATGTTACTTAATTACCAAATTACCCCTTCATTTGAAATCGTGCTTTGTAATGGAAATACGAGTTGTAAAATTTCTTAATAACAGTAAGATAAACTTAGCGAAAAATAAAAACATTAAAACATCATCACAAATAATTTACATCATATATAGATACAAGTCTTTAGTACTGTCATACTTAATATTTACAAACTAGACTTTCAAAATATTTAAACTTTAATTTAAACTACATACTGCCCAAGTATAACTAGACAGTAGAACCTTCAGACGGGTCCTCCTCAGATTCCTCCGTAGGTAGGAATCCAGATTGACGCAAAGTCCTACGGACAGGTATCTGCGCAGACGACACAACACTGATCTCACTAGGAGTATAGAAATGAGGTGCCTAATACTGCCTAATGGATAGTGGAAACTCTAGGTGTACATAGATATCTACAGTTAAATAAGGGTGTCCAAGATGTTGTCTACTCAAAATAATATTTAACTCTCCCATGTAGTAAATATGCTCTCTATCCAGATTAACGTGCCACGCCTCCAATCCTCCGCGAAACGTCAATCTCATATACCTAAGGAAACAAGGTATCTCCATCGTCACAGAACTCAGCTCCCTCTACAGGAACCTACTCCTCCTCAGCTTCTCGATCAACTTCTTGCACAACGTCTTTTAAATTATAAGTACCATACAGAATGAGCATACAAAGAGGTGAGATCACCTACTTCATTACTAGTATGGTAACAATAAAGATAAACACATACAATATATCATACAGCTACATCATACCATAATTACGGTTATGCCATCAACATCATTTATCACCACAACACATAATATAAACAATAATTACAATCATGCCATTACCAATAACCAAATATTCAATAATTCAATTATCATAAACAATAATTATGATAATGCCCTCAATAACTATATGTATGCACACAGACTCAATTTCCTACTCCATGGAGCTAAAACTCAGGTCGGATAGAGTGATCGAAAAGATTTATCGGTACCAACATACCTCAGACCACGCGCTCAATTTTGCACATCTAGCATATACACGACAGTCTTTATCAGATTTTGATTAAGAATAGTGTCTCGGGTCAGGATCATCAGTGTGTTGCATCGGTCAAACCTATGGTACAAAAGAGCTATCAACTGCCCATTATAGGCAACCTGCACCCTAATGCCCCCAAGGTCAACGAGTGACTTACACTACGCATATTGCACCCACTCAAGAG
Organism: Ormosia semicastrata; assembly: GCA_029884595.1. Taxonomy (NCBI): domain Eukaryota; kingdom Viridiplantae; phylum Streptophyta; class Magnoliopsida; order Fabales; family Fabaceae; genus Ormosia; species Ormosia semicastrata. Next base: position 6,395,387 of record JAQQTO010000028.1, on the reverse strand, counting down.
GTGTAGTCTCTCCTAGGCAATTAGCCTCATACAGTCCATCGGACCTTTCCAATGTATGTACTATGCACCATTCACAGTTCCAATTTATTATCTTATATTCGGGGTTTACACATTAACCTAACAATACCTTTACTGTAATTTTATCGCGTAGTCATATTTTCACATTTTTTCAATCGCGTAACAATTCTGTCGCATTTTCAAACCACATAGTGATTTTTTAACGTTTCTCAATTGCATAAAATATTTTTCATACGTTTTAAATCAAAAATATGAATTTTCTCATTTAATACTAAAATTTGACCTTATTTTCCATTTTTGCACAATAGTCCCTCAAAAACATAATAATTACATTATAGTCCTCATTTAAATAATATTTTCACAATAGTCCCTCATAAAATTCATATTTATAAAAGAGTCCCTCTTTTATAAAATATTTGTAATATGACCCCTCATTTATAAAATATTTGCAATATGACCCTTCTTTATAAAATATTTGCAATATGATCCCTCTTTATAAAATATTTACAATATAGTCCTTAAAATTTTAATTATAATATAGTCCCTCTTTTTATAAAATATTTATAATATGACCCCTCTAAAAATTAATATTTGTACTGTTTCCCAGAAAATAGTAATTCTTCTTTTTACTTCAAATAATACAGCTCAAATTTTCCGAACGCGCTTCAAAACTCATAAGGTGAGCTATACGTCAGTAAACTTCAAGTATTGACCTCCATTTTATTTCATAACCCTTTTATTTAATTATATCAAATTGTTTTCCCAAAACTATTTTGCTTACTACATTCAAACTTGTCCAAATTCATTTCCTTCTCATCTAAACCATTAACCTCAATATGAAACCATCATTTTCAGGACTTTGGTCTTCTTTAACCTAGTATGGCCGTGAGCCTTCAAGCTCTTTGGAGCTCTCATGAATTCGTTCCATCATGTTATTCACATCCTAAATTACACATACACTTGCATGCATTCAAAATTATCCATACAAACATATTATCAAAGCTATAGGCATAATATCACACATGCAATCACAAATATAAAACCATAAACACCACAATTACAAACAAGAGACATCAAACAATAGGTGAATAAACCCTTATGGGTTTTTACCATACACAACCATCTTCTCACCACCAAAACTTGGTTGATGAGGTAAATCTCCCTCTTACCTCTTGAAGACAATATCCTTAAGCTCTTCTCTTTCTCCTTGATTTTGTATGAACCACAACAAAACCCTAAAATTCTTAAACAGTTAGTAAAATCACAAACAAAGCTTAATAATGAAAAACCACATAACAATCATGGTTTAGAAAATCACAAACTTAAATTAAAACCAAAGAATCACAAGTTTACTTTTAGGGAAGTAAGATAAAACTTGGATTTTGAAGCACTAGGAGTAGGATTTTCATAAAACTTTCTAAATGAAAAGTGTTTAGAAGGTTGTTTAGGTTTAGGAAATGTTAAGAGGAAAAATCATAGAAGATGGGTGGTTATTATAGGTGTTGGGGCCGAAACACAAGAGAGAAAAGGAGAGGAAAAGTTATTGGTGTTCTTGGGAATTTTGAGAGAAAATAAAGGTAAGTCTTTAGGTGAGAGAAAAGTGAATAATGAGAGTGAAAATGACAGAGTGCAGCCGTGAGGTGAGTGTGTAGGAAAATTAGGAGATAAACTTTGATAGTAAATATCCTATTGTGTTCACATTTGAAAGGCACATGGCCTATGTCACCAATTGGTCACCTAATGGTCATGCAAGAGTGTTCAAGAAGCTTGGAGAAGCCTCCCAAGGCTCCTTGGCCGTGTGGTCTCTAGGGGTTTAGGGACTTGGTTTGATTTTAATTAAACTTCATCACATGCTAATTAGATGACTAGTTAATTAGGTTAGGTTTCCTAATTACACTTAATTAACTATCTAACTACATAGCTAATTAATTAACTAGGTCATTGCATATGTCATGCTTAGTCATGACTTCTAGATGAAATTAGGATATCTAATTAGTAACTAGATTATAACTAATTAATAACTAGGTCAGTTTACTTAGTTTCTTAATTAGGTAATTAAGACAACTAAATTAGGTTTGGTTAGCTACTTAGTAACAAATCAAGCCATTATTGTTGACTAAATCTTAACCCTTGAATTTTAACTTCACTTCCTATCCATTGATTTAATCTAAGGTGGATATCACTTAGTGATTTTATCAGGATTGTTCTCACACCATTGATTTGATCAATGATTATGATCAAAAAACATCTTAATCAAACTTTTCATCCAATGGTCCACAATAAAGTCCATGCCCCTTTATTTGACCAATTCCTATTAGTTAGAAAAAGTCCAGCCATCGTTTTTGACTGATTCCTATTGGTTCATTCTAATTTAGGTTACAGAAAATATTCTAAGCATATTTTTTATCTGTTAAAATATATTGGGTCCAATAAATTATAGCAGAAGCTGCTATAAATAAAATAGCAGATATTTATCTTTGAAATATTTTTATTTCACAGATAAATTCTAAAAATTAAAAGATTCTTTTCTGTGTCACTCAGATTTGAGTTTAGTAAGATCCCCCGTCTCCGAATAAATTAGATAAGAATTTCCCCGGCTCGAAAATTATTATTTTCCTGACCCTGAGAAAATCACACAAAACAATCAAAAATAGTATCGGAATAATCAAATTATTTTTATAACACATAGAAAATACAAAACAGTGTAATTCTGCTATTACTATTAACATAGTCAGAATTTGGGGTGTTACAACTCTCCTCCTCTAAAAAGAAGTTTCATCCTAGAAACTTGACACACACACTAAAACAAAAATGGATACTGCTCTCTTATCTTCTCTTCCAACTCCCATATGGCTTCACCACTTACATTGTTCCAAACCACTTTAACCAATGTGATCTCCTTACCTCGAAGTTGCTTTGTTCTTCGATCTTCAATCTTGACTAGAAACATCTCATAGGTTAAATTCTCCTTCAATTGTATGGTGTCTGGCTCGATAACATGAGTCGGATTAGAAATATATTTTCGTAATTGTGATACGTGAAATACATTATGAAGATTTGATAAAAATAGTGGTAGTGCAATCTGATAAGCTACCGGACCTACCTGACGGAGTATCTGATGCGGCTCGATAAACTTCAGAGTGAGTTTCCTCGACTTGATCACTCGTCCAACTCCAGTTATAGGTGTCACACGTAGAAACACATGATCACTTTCTTCAAATTCAAGTGGTCTTCGTCTTTTATTAGCAGAACTCTTTTGCCGCGTCTGAGTTATCCTCATCTTGTCTTAGATCATCTTCACTTTCTCAATTGTCTGCTGCACGAATTCTGGTCCTACCACAGTACTTTCACCATCATGGTACCAACACAATGACGTTCTACATCGTCTCCCATATAATGCCTCATAGGGTGCCATCCCTATGCTCGAATGAAAACTATTGTTGTATGTGAACTCTATCAATGGTAGAAATTCATTCTAACAACCATTTGCTCTAGAACACAAGCTCTCAACAAGTCCTCCATTGACTGAATCGTCCTTTCTGACTGACCATTTGTTTGTGGATGGTAAGCAGAACTCAAACGTAGCTTTGTTCTCATCGCTTCTTACAAACTATTCCAAAATCTTGATGTAAATCTCGGATCTCGATCAGAAATAATACTGGATGGTACACTATGAAGTCTAACAATTTCATTGATGTACACTTGAGCTAACTTTTCCATTGAGTACTTAATATTAATCGGTAAAAAGTGCGCCGACTTTGTAAGCCGATCAATAATTACCCAAATAGAATCGTGACCTTTCCGAGTCTTCGGTAGTCCCGTTATGAAATCCATTGCTATGTCATCCAATTTCCATTCAGGAATAGGCAAAGATTGCAACATTCCCGATGGTCTTTGATGTTTCACTTTAGCCTTTTGTAGACTAAACAGGATGATACATATTCAGTGACATCCCTCTTCATTCCTTGCCACTAATACAGCTATTTCAAATCTTGATACATCTTCGTGGCTCCTGGATGTATACTCAACTTACTTCTGTGAGCTTCATCCAAAATCAATCTGCTAAGTTCTGAATCGTTTGGCACACAAACTCTTCCTTTGAACTTCAGAATTCCATCAACACCTTTATTGAATTTCAATTCTGCTCCTTGACTTCTTGCTTCCTTTGCTTCTTGCAAATACTGATCACTATTTTGTCCTACTCGTATTCTATCCATCAAATCATTGGAAATAGTGATCATGTTCAAACACATATTCCCCGGTGTCAACTTCACAGATAGACGCATATCCCGAAATTCCTCTATTAGTTCTTTCTCCTTAATCATCATAACAGAAGCACTAAGCATTTTCCTACTTAAAGCATCCGCTACGACATTCGCCTTCCCGGGATGATACTGTAACTGAAAGTCATAGTCCTTCAGAAACTCTAGCCAACGCCTTTGTCTCATGTTCAACTCTTTCTGGTCAAACAGATACTTTAAACTTTTATGATCACTAAAAATAGTGAACGTTGCCTCATAGAGAAAATGTTTCCATACCTTCAATGCAAACATTACTGCTACCAACTCCAAGTCATGAGTCAGATAATTACTCTCATGCACTTTTAACTACCTTGATGCATATGCCATAACCTTACGGCTCTGCATAAGTACACAACCCAACCTTTGATACGAAGCATCACAATACACTTTGAAAGATTCGTTTGGATCAGGCAGAATCAAAATCGGTGAAGTAGTTAGTCATCTTTTCAACTCCTAAAAACTTTCTTCGCATGCTTCAGTCCATACAAATGGTTGATTCTTTCGTGTAAGTTGGGTAAGATGTCCTGCAATCTTTGAAAACCCTTCAATAAATCGTCGATAGTAACCGGCTAATCCGATGAAACTATGGATCTCCGATACAGTCTTCGGTCTTTCCCATTCTACAACTGTCTCCACCTTTGAAGCATCAACCTCAATTCCCTCTTTCAATATAATGTGTCCCAAAAATTGAACTTCACTCAACCAAAATTCACTTTTGGATAACTTGGCATACAACTTATTCTCCCTCAGAATCTGGAGAACCACTCTGAGATGTTTAGCATGTTCCTCCTAACTTCGAGAATAAATCAAGATGTCATCAATAAAGACAACAATAAACTTATCCTAGTATGAACGGAAAATCTGGTTCATGAAGTCCATAAATATTGCAGGTGCATTAGTCACACTAAACGACATCACTTGATACTCGTAATGCCCATATCGCATCCGAAACGCAATTTTGGGAATATCCTCCCTTTCACACGTATCTGGAGATAACCAAAACGTAAGTTAATCTTGGAAAATATTGTGGTTCCTCGCAATTGGTCCATCAAATCATCGATTCTTAGAAGCGGATATTTATTCTTAATCATAATCTTGTTCAATTGCCGGTAGTCTACACAGAGACGAGAAGTCCCATCCTTCTTCTTTACTAACAATACTGGAGCTCCCCAAGGTGATACACTTGGTCTCACAAATTGCTTCTCCAATAATTCCTCCAACTGTTTCTTAAGCTCTGCCAACTCTACTAGTGACATCCTGTAAGGCACCATAGATATAGGTCCAGCTCCAGGCACTAAATCAATAGAAAATTTAATTTCTCTTTCTGACGGTATTCCAGGTATATCTTCAGGAAATACCTCAGGAAATTCATTAACAATCAAAATATCCTTTAGAACGTCTTCACACTAAACCTCCAAAGAAGACATCAACAAGTACCCTTGATCTCCTTTCTTCAAACAAGCTTCCACTTGAGTAGCAGTTAGGAATCTAGAATCCTTAACCTCAGGAAAAACTAATGTCTTATTCGAACAGTCTATCAGGATATGGTTAGAAGATAACCAATCCATTCCTAAGATTACATTAATCTTGGAAAGGGGCAAACAAATCAAATCCACATGAAAGATTCTATCCCTAACACATACAGGGCAATTCAAACATACTTTTGTAGTTATCATAGGCTTATCAGTAGGAGTAACAACACTCAAATCATACGACAATGTAGTCACAGTTAACCCCAAACGCTCCACACAATCACATGCAATGAAAGAATGTGTTACTCTCGAATCATATAATACTATTAAAGGATTACCTTCAATAGCACACTCCTCCATAACCAAGTCCTCGGATTTACCGACTTCTTCCCCGCTCATAGTATACACTCGACCACCCGCCTGTGGCCTTGCAGTATGAACACTTCCCACAGATGATTCCGCCTTTTACTGATCACACTCTCTAGAGAAATGTCTAGGCTTTCCACATCTATAACAAATGATCCCTTTATGCTGACAATCCTTGGTAAGATGATTCTTCCCACACTTGAAACATTTATATATAGAAGTTCCAGTTGAAACTGCCTTACTGCCACTGGAACTTCCTCCAAAAGATTGTTGCCGATTCTGACTTCTTGCTGGTTTGGTGTATGGTTTCTATTGATAACGGTTGCCACTACTACTCTTTTCTCTTTGGAACCATGTAGGTCCAAAGTTCCTATTCCTCGCCTCACGCAGCTGATCAATTTCTTTGACTTTGCGACACTTGTCCAACAATACCGAAAACTGATCAATATCCATGGTTGCTAAAGCTCTCTTAATATCAAGCCTCAACCCTTCTTCAAACTTTCTGCATTTCTATTCCTCATCTGGATGTATATGGAAATACCTTGAAAACTTAGACAAGCTTTCGAACCTTGCCGCGTACTCACTTACAGACATCGCTCCTTGCCTCAGACTAAGGAATTCTATCTCATTAGCATGTCGAACACTCGCTGAAAAATACTTTCCCAAAAATTTCTGTCTAAAGAGCTGCCACGTCACAACTCTCCCTTCAGCTTGAATCAATCTCCGGGCTCCTGCCCACTAAGCCTCTCACTGACTAGCACAAATATTGCGAAAGTAAGCTTCCTCTCATCAATACAACCCATACCGTCAAATATCTTTTCCAATTCTTTGATCCATAGATCAACTTTCTCTGGATCAAACTCTCCATGAAACTTCGGTGGATTGTTCTTACAAAATTTCGACAAGCTGTGAGCATCCTCAGTTGCTCTTTGGTTTTGCTATGCAACAACCTCAGCCATCCGTTGTATTGCTGCTACAGCTGTAGCCATATTTTGATTGTCGTCGCTGACATTTCCAGCTCTTGCCCTTGTATTCACGTGTCCTCTTCCTCGTCCAGCCATTTCATTTTCTTAAATAGACTGAACAACACAAAGAAGAGTTGAAGTTAATCTTCCAAACAATATTGTTTTTTTTTTCAGAAAACAAACATAGAGAATCACACAACTTAAACAAGACAGACCTAACCACAAACCCAAAAAGACTCTAACTTGGGCTCTAATACCAACTAATGTAACACCCTCCTTAGGGCATCACATTTTATGTTGCTTAATTACCAAATTACCCCTTCATTTGAAATCATGCTTTGTAATGGAAATACGAGTTGTAAAACTTCTCAATAACAGTAAGATAAACTTAGTGGAAAATAAAAGCATTAAAACATCATCACAAATAATTTACATCATATATACATATAAGTCTTTAGTACTGTCATACTTAATATTTACAAACTAAACTTTCAAAATATTTAAACTTTAATTTAAACTACATACTACCCAAGTACTACTAGACAGTAGAACCCTCAGACGGGTCCTCCGCAGGTAAGAATCCAGACTGACGTGAAGTCCTATGGACAGGTGTCCACACAGACGACACGACACTGATCTCACTAGGAGTCTGGAAATGAGGTCCCCAATACTGCCTAATGGATAGTGGAAACTCTAGGTGTACATAAATATCTACAGTAAAATAAGGGTGTCCAAGATGTTGTCTACTCAAAATAATATTTAAGTCTCCCATGTAGTAAATACGCTCTCTATCCAGATCAACGTGCCACACCTCCGATCCTCTGCGAAACGTCAATCTCATATACCCAAGGAAACAAGGCATCTCCATCGTCTGAGAACTCAGCTCCCTCTGCAGGAACCTGCTCCTCCTCAGCTTCTGGATCAACTTCTTGCTCAACGTCTTTTAAATTATAAATACCATACAGAATGGGCATACAAAGAGGTGAGATCACCTACGCCATTACCAGTATGGTAGCAATAAAGATAAACACATACAATATATCATACAACTACATCATACCATAATTACAGTTATGCCATAAACATCATTTATCACCACAACACATAATATAAACAATAATTACAATCATGCCATTACCAATAACCAAATATTCAATAATTCAATTATTATAAACAATAATTATGATAATGCCCTCAATAACTATATGTATGCACACAGACTCAATTTCCTACTCTATGGAGTTAAAACTCAGGTCAGAGAGAGTGATTGAAAAGATTTGTTGGTACCAACATGCCTCAGACCACGTGCTCAATTTTGCACATCTAGCATATACACGACAGTCTTTATCAAATCTTGATTAAGAATAATGTCTCGGGTCAGGATCATCAGTGTGTTGCATTGGTCAAACCTACAGTACAGAAGAGCTACAAACTGCCCATTGTAGACAACCCGCACCCCAATGCCCCCAAGGTCAACGAGTGACTTGCACTACGCATATCGCACCCACTCAAGAGGTATAGTCTCTCCTAGGCAATTAGCCTCATACAGTCCATCGGACCTTTCCAATGCATGTACTATGCACCATTCACAGTTCCAATTTATTATCTCATATTCAGGGTTTACATATTAACCCAATAGTACCTTTACTGTAATTTCATCGCATAGTCATATTTTTGCATTTTCTCAATCGCGCAACAATTCTGTCGCATTTTCAAATCGCATAGCTCTAAGGTTATTCGAATAAATAGCTTTATAACTTGGCTGTCTGCCAAGGATTTATTCGAATAACCTTCTAGTTATTTGAATAACTAGATAAGGATTAAAGCCTCGTGAAAGCATTATTCGAATAAGATTCCATTTATTCGAATAGGACAGATACAAGAAAACATAGGATCAGGAGATCAACTTCAGGTTTATTCGAATAAGGTCACTATTTATTCGAATAAAGCATGAAGGCATAAAGGCACACATAGCACATGTATTCGAATAAAGCAAAATTTATTCAAATGAGATAGATATAAAATACAAGAACTGTGGTTGCTGGTCTCAGGTTATTCGAATAAATTGAATGTTATTCGAATAGAACTGATACGCAACACATTTTTCTCAGCAGCTGATTGAGTTTATTTGAATAACCATAGGTTTATTCGAATAAACCTATCAAAAAAACATTAATATGCACATACAAGGATACAACTATAGAGAAGGAAACGTACCCAAAGATGAGATACTTGCAAAACAAGTTTTGGGATACCTCCAACGCTCAAGTTAGTAATAATTCAAGAGTAATAAATTAATGATAAAGCAATAAACATAAGTATTCAATTATATGTATGATTGATAAAAAACTAAAGCTCAAGGATATTATCATCAGCCATGTCATTTCAAACAATAAGCATACTTTATCTAGCATATTAACATGTAAAAATATTTTCAAGACATAAAGTTAGAAAAGCATAATAAAAGTTTCCACTTATCCAAAGATTGCAAGTTCAAGCTTCTTGGAAACACGGAAAAGAGCTTGGAATAATTTATGGTATTTGTATTTGGAGCAGCCATTTTCAAGATGCCAAAGTCAACTCTTGGTCTTCAAGCACACCTACAAAACATTTCAATTTTTAAATTTTGGTATCCAAATTTTCTTGGGTCCTTGTGTGTTAGTTTTTGGCTATTAATCTATTATGCTCTCATAAAGATCAATTTTTTCATAGTATATAAATTGACCATAACAAATTAAGTAATCAATTACCATTAAGCACATAGCCAATAGCATGCTTGCATTCATGATATATAGATAATTTAAAGCATATAAAGCACACATAGTCATAGACTACCTTATGATAAACAAATATGTAAAATAGTGAGCAAAAAGTGTAACAAGAAAGAATATAATCATGTGTTGTATATAATATTTAACTTTTACTAAGTACACATGATTCTATCCTTTACTTAAGGCCTACAATGAATATACCTCAAGTTCATTGGCTTTACATGTGAGTGTGCAAAAGAGGTAAAAGTTTTTGATACCTTGGCCTTAGTAATCAAGGAAATACTTTTTTCTTATCGATTGCTTCTCTTTTGGAGTCTTGAACTTTACAACTTCTACATTTTGTACTTGAGAAGATTTGGTTGAAGTCGTCTTCCTTCTTTGACCAAAGTTTCTACCATTGAGCTTTGGAAGCATTCTACTTGATGATTCTTTTTTTTTATGACCAATTTATCTATTCTTTTGAGAAATTTTCTGTAAAATTGAAATACTAGGAGGATATTTTGATACCCACTACATTTTAGATCATTGAATATTAGTACTAGGGCCTTTAAGATTTTTAAGAAATCATACAATACAATTTTTCATATAAGGATTTCTTCTATAATTGCATAAATGAGAAATATGTCCTAGATGACCACAAAAATTGCAAACAATTGAATTTAATGATGACTTGGTCCTTTGAAGATCATTTTTGAAAAACTTAAGCCTTTTTTTTTCTACATTCTAAATTATTTTTGCCATAAGCCTTGCTTGAATTTTCATGTAGAATAACATTAATTTTATTCTCATTAACAAGCATGGAATGTAAGCAATTAGAATTATTAGCTTTGGCAAATTTAGAATATAAGTCATCAACTTGATATTCTAAATCAATGCATTTTTCACAAGAAGTTGAGGTTTCACATTTCAAAGGCATCTCCTCATCAAGAAAAACATATTCATTTTTTAAAGTCTTAATTTTATTTTCAATGGAGGAAATGTTTTCCAAACAAGATAAGTTTTTCTTTTCTAAATTCAACAAACCATCATACAATTCATCATATGTACATTGTAGCTCATAATAGGAAAAACTATAATCTAGTTTAGAATTATTTACCTCAAAATCCTTTTTAACCATATAGGAAGTAGTCTCAATTTCTAGCATAATTGACTCTTTAAGGGATTCATCACCTTCTTCGTTGTTGTCCTTCAAGGATTCAATAACATTTTCTTGAGGACATTTTTCAATATTGTCTTCCTCTAAAGGCTTTTGCTCTTGCTCTCTATATACAACTTTATGCAAAAAATCATTGTTAGTAAGATAAATAGCATCAACAACATCCCATATATCTTTAGCACTAGAGCAACTCTTAATTTTAGCATAAGTCTCATCATTCAAACAATTTCTCAAAATTTGCATAGCTCTAATGTTCAAAGAAAAACATTTCTTTTCATAACTATTCCAAGTTTGTTATGATTTGTAAGTAAATCCATTTAGCACAACATCCCACAAATCAAAATTAATAGATTGCATATAAAACTCTATTCTAGCTTTTCAATAAACAAAATGCACAGCATCAAAGAATGGTGATTTATCAATTTCAAAACCTTTCATTTTTCATTTTTAATTTAAAAAAACTTTCAATGGTTGCTAACAAACAGGGATCTTTAACTCTAAGCGGTTAAGCTTTCAATAGAGCACGAAGCTCTAATACCACTTCTTAGTTATGGCAACCATCACCTAAGAGGGGGGTAAATTGGGTGATTACAAATTTTTAAAACAATTTTGAAAAATTATACACTTTGATAATTTCAATTAACATATGCAGTGGAATAAGTCTAACTATTGTTGATTATTCAAAAATAACTTGGGTTATGGGATAAATTAAACAAATGAGTTAAATATCAAATTCAACTCAAGCATATATAATTAAAGCATAAATGTAAAGGAGATAGAAGCTCTTTGAAAACTTTTATCAAACATTTGAAAAATAATTTTCTTTGAAGCTATTTTCTCTCAAGAGTGTGTATTACAAATTGAAGCACTATGAAGCTCTTTTAGGATATCTCAATTTTTGACAAAAAAGAGCACAGGAATTTAAAAAAATATGAATCCCGAATTAAATCAAGAAAGAATTGTTTTAGACAATTGGGTGTTGTTAAAAGATGACCCAAAACTATATATTTATAGTGTTCTTGAGAAAATAGTCGTTGGGTATTATTTAATATCACATTAAAAGCATAGAAAATAGTTGTTACATGTTTCTGCCTATGTTTATTTGAATAACCTATGTGTTATTCGAATAACTCTTGAAAAACACATTCTGGAACGTTTTCTGGGGTGTTTTATTCGAATAAATACTTGCTTATTCAAACAAACCACTATGGTTTCAAAAATTGATTTTAAATAGTCATAACTTCTTCATTTCTCATCCGTTTAAAGTAAATGACCACTAGGAGAATCAATTGAGCAAGTTTGATATTTTTAAGGATATTGAAGAAGAACCAGTGAAATGAGCTGTAAATTCTACTGGAAGGGGATATCGGAGAATGCTCACAAGAGTTTGAGCATTTGATCTTTGCCATGGCAATCTTCTCCGATTGCCCTTGTGATCTCCTCTTTCCTGAATCCGTAACTCCTCTTCTTCCCCTTCCTTCTTCTTCTCCTTCAATTCTTGATCCTAAAATACGCCTACAATTGAAATCGTTTGTGCAAGCATTGCAAAACACATGCTCGGTCCTTTTCATCTAGCTTCCTAAGCCTTGCCTCAAGGGTGATGAAGTTTCTATCAAAATTCTAGAAAGTGAGTATTTGGCAGGGTTGGAGGCTTGCAAGAATCACCTTCATGGAAGGTTTCTGTTATCAAAAGGTTCCGCACCATTAAAGGTGGCTGACTTGCGATGCAACCTTCTAAAATTATGGAACAAACTCGGGCCATGGGAACTCATATCTTTGGGGAAATAATTTTTTGAGTTTTCTTTTTCCTCTTTGGAGGATTTGTGCAGTGTTTTAGCCATTGGAATGTGGAATCTTGACCCTGGGAATTTGAGAGTATTTTCTTGGACCAAGGACTTGAATCCTTATGCCTTAAAACAAACTAATGCTCAGGTTTGGGTGAGATTCTTTGGATTGCCACAAGAATATTGGCGTCCTAGGATTCTTTTTGCTATTGCTAGTGGATTGGGGGTTCTGATTTGTTTGGATGAAGCCACTAGTAAGAAAACCTTTGGCCACTTTGCAAGGGTGCTTATCGACTTGGACCTGACTTCACAACTTAGAAGTAAAATCTTGGTTGAGAAGGATAATTATGCTTTTTTTGCTAATGTTGAATATGAAAGGCTTCCAAATTTTTGCACTTCATGCCAATTAATTAGGCACTCTTTGGCCAATTGCTTTAATTCTAAAGGCATGGAGATGAAAGATAATACTGTCAAATTTAGAAAGGTTTATGTTCCTAAAGATTTTTTAAATGATTCATCCAAGAATGTCGTTCAAAAGGGTGAAAAGAATGATATTAATGATGTTATGGATGAACAACATAATAATCCTGAAGCCTTAGTTAATCTTCAAGAGGGTCCAGCTATCTGTCCTGATCAACAAGCTTATACACAAAGCAAAGTGATTGGGAATGAGAATTCCTTTTTAATGCAATAGGTCTCAGATGGTGATCCACATGCTAATAATAATAATAATAGGGATCAGGCTATGGATCCTGTTTATGGTCCAGATATGGTAATTAGAGGTACGAATTCTGGCTTTGTGCCTGAAATTGTAATCCCTGGTAGGGTTGAGGAGGAATCAGATGCAGAGATTATTTATGATGAGACTAAGGTAGAATTACAGAACAAGACTGACTCTGATCTGGATATTCATGACTTTGTTCCTGAATCACCAATCATTGTTACTGGTGAGGCTAATTCGAGTAAGGATCTGTCCACTCCCCTGAGTCTGTCAAACTAAGCTCAAAAGGATTTGGAAGTGGTTAGAAAATTCTAGAGTCTAAGGTGGATCAGGAACTGGAGCTTGAAAATAAAGCTGGCAAACAGAATGTAGAGGTTAAGGGTAATGCTTTTAAATACCTAGTTGATGATGGCTTTACTAAGATAATGTTTAAATCTCAAATTAAAAAATTAAAGAAAAGGCAAAATGAATAGCATAAACCTGCTATGGTTAGAAATACTAGGTCTAAAGCAGGCCTCCATACTGTTTCTCAATGAAGGTCATCTTTTGGAATGCTAGAGGCATAGCTAACCATGACACTAGGTTTGTTTTGAAAAACATGGTTTTGAGTAATAAGCCAGATTTTATTTTGGTTGCTGAACCTTGGATTGATTTTTGTAATTTCCCAAATTCGTATTGGTCCAATTTGCATCTTAAAGTTTTTGCTTTTAATGTTAGAGATTCCTTAGCTCCGCATCTGTGGTGTATCTGTGATATTAACATGTCACCTACTGTGATTGCTTCTTCTGCATAACAAGTAACATTTTCAGTTATCAAAGATAATCAACCCCTTTATTTCACTGCTGTTTATGCTGCAACTACCTATCCAGAGAAGATCTCTTTGGCAGGAGTTGATTATGCTCTAGTATTCCTTTGATGGCCCTTGGTGTTACTTAAGGGATTTCAATGCTGTTATTAGCTCTCATGAGTAGAGGGGAAGAAGGCTGCCATCCAGTATTGCCTACAATGAATTTAAAGCATGGTCTGACACTTGTAACCTGATTCATTTGCCTACTGTTGGTGCTGCTTTCACATGGACTAACAGAAGAAGGGGAATAGCCTGCATTGAAAGGAAATTGGATAGAGTGATTTGTAATGATGCTTGGCTTAGTTTTTGGGAGGGCTCTACTTGTTGCTCTCTTCCAAGGCACAAGTCAGATCACCACCCTATTATATTGAAGCTTTTGAAGAATGGTAGTTCATTCATTTCATCTTTTAAGTTCTTAAAAATGTGGTCTTCTTATATGGATTGCCATAAAGTGATTGCTGATTCTTGGAAGAAGGAAGTCTCTGGTTGTCCAATGTTCATTTTGGCTCAAAAGCTGAAAAACCTTAAAGCAATTTTAAAGGTTTGGAATAAAGAGGTCTTCGGGGATGTGCATAAACAAGTGGACTCAGCTTTGCATAATCTGGAAGCTATCTAAGATTTAATGTCAAGTGAAGGCTGTTCTGATGATCTGCTGGTTCAAGAATAGAATGCTCAGTCAGAATTAAATAAAGCTTTGCATTCTCAAGAGCTCTTTGGGATGGAAAAGGCCAGAGTGGATTGGCATATAAGTGGGGACAGAAACACAGCCTATTTTCACAAATTGGCAAAAGTTAGGTAGGCTTTAAAGAGGATTACTTTATTGAAAAATGGGGATGAGTTACTGGATAGTCAGACAGACAATGAAGCACATATTCTAAAATATTATAAGGATTTGTTTTCTTTAAACAATGCATGTATTAATGATGGTTTAATTGAAGAGGTGATCAGGCCTCTAGTCTCTGAAACTGACAACAAAATATTAGTTCGATTGCCATCTTGGGATGAAGTAAGGAATGCTATTTTTGGTATGAATCTGAATGGTGCCCTTGGACCATATGGATTTGGTGGTTTCTTTTTCCAGCACTATTGGGATATTATAGGGACAGATGTCTTCAACTCTGTTACACAGTTCTTTAAACAAGGCTGGCTTCTCCCCAACTTAAATTCTAATATAGTGGTGCTCATTCCCAAATCTTCCAATGCTGATTCTATTTCTCAATATAGACCTATTGCCCTTGTCAAGTTGCAATTTAAAATAATCACCAAGCTTCTAGCTGAGAGACTTGCCTGTATTGCTCCAAAGATAATCTCTCAAAATCAAAGAGGGTTTGTTAGGAATAGGCAGATAACTTATTGTATATATGTAGCTTCTGAAGCTGTAAATTTGCTGGATAAAAGGTATTTTGGTGGGAATGTTGCTTTGAAAATTGATATAAGGAAAGCCTTTGACACTATGGATTGGAACTTTCTCTTTAAATCCCTGCATGCCTTTGGTTTTGATCTACTATTCTGCAAATGGATTAATACCATTCTACATTCTGCTAAAGTGTCCATCCTTGTCAATGGTCATAGTGTGGGTTTCTTCTCTTGCAAGAGGGGTGTTAGGCAGGGTGATCCACTATCTCCTCTCCTTTTTTGCATTGCTGGGGATGTTTTGAGTAGGGCTTTAACAAAACTGGTTGAGGAATGTCATTTAAAACCTATGTCTAGTCCTAGAGGATACATAGTCCCCTCTCATGTACTATATGCAGATGATATTCTCATTTTCTGCAAGGGGACAAAAAGGAATCTAGAGAACCTAATGAATTATTTGAATAGATATAGTTGCTCTTCTAGTCAATTTGTCAATAGGGATAAATCAAAGATTTATAATGGTTCCATAGCAGCTAATAGATTTGCTCGCATAGCTAATATGCTTGGATTTGGTATTAGTCAGCTTCCCTTTATTTACCTTGGAGTTCCCTTGTTTAAGGGCAAGCCAAAAAAACTTTACCTTCAGCCTCTGGCTGACAGAATCAAGATAAGGTTGGCAACTTAGAAAGGCTCCTGCTATCTATAATGGGGAGGGTGCAGCTTGTCCAGTCAGTAATTCATAGTATGTTGCTGCATTCTTTTAGGGTAAATGTCTGGCCTAAAGCTCTTTTAAAAATGGTGGATAAATGGCTAAGGAATTTCATATGGTCAGGAGATGTTATGACTAGGAAATTGGTTACGGTCAAATGGTCCTCAGCCTGCTCCCCCAAAGAAGCTGGTGGTTTAGGCATAAGATCTCTCACTGGTATTAACAAGGTTTCTCTTCTTAAACTCTGTTGGGAATTGATTGTCTCAGATCAGCAATGGGCCAAACTGCTGAGAGCAAGGGTGTTTGCTAATAATAGCTTTATAACTCAGCACATATCTTCCTCTATTTGTGCTGGTTTGAAGGAATACACTGATATAGCTCTCAGGAATTGTAAGTGGATCATTGGTGATGGTTGCACTATCAATTTTTGGATAGATAAATGGCTATCCAAGCCTATTGTGGACTTTCTTTATATCCCTCTCCATCTCCATCATTTGCTTCAAGCTCAAGTAAGGGACTTTATTCATGATGGTAGCTTGGTCCTGCCTGATTCTGTTCTACATAGGTCTGCTTCTCTGGCTGTTGAATTTAGACAATATGCTCTTCCAATTAAGCCTTTTCCTGATGTACAGGTATGGTGTCCTGATGATTCTGGTAAACTCACACTTAAAGGAGCTTATAACATGATGAATGGTGTTGTTTCTATAGTTCCTTGGGGCAAGGCTATTTGGTGTAATGCGCCTCCCTCAAGATCTTTTCTGATATGGAAAATCATCCATAACAGACTTCCTACTGATGACACTCTCAAGAAAAGTGGTTTTTACATGGTTTCAATTTGCTGCCTCTGTGGTGCTGCAGCTGAGAATATGGAGCATTTGTTCTTTCAATGTAAATAAATGAGTTATGGAATTAGTTTGCTTCATGCCTAGCAATTCACATTATTCATACCTCTATCTATTCAGTTTTGGAAATCTGTCAGTTGCATTAGAGTTCTCAAGTTAAAGATATTGTAATTTCTGGTGTTACCAATATTCTACGGTTCATTTGGTTTTGTAGAAATCAATCTAGATTTGAATCCAAAGTAATCACTTCTCGAGCAGCTATTAACAGGATCATGGCGAACATTGCTTTGGCTGGAAATCTGTCAAAATGTCATTCCTACTCCAATGCTACAAAGAATTCTATCCTACAGAAGTTTTCTATTGATTCTAAGCTAGCTAAAGCCCTGGATATCATTGAGGTAATCTGGAAGGCCCCTAGCTATAACTGGCTAAAATGCAACACGGATGGCTCATCAAAGGGTGTTCCAGGAGCTGCTGCTTGTGGTGGGATCTTTTTCGAGATAGGAATGCTACTGTTGTAGGATGCTTTGCCTTGAATTTGGGAGTTTCTTTTGCTTTCCATGCCGAAATTATGGGAGCTATTCTTGCAATTGAAATAGCATTCAAGAAGGGTTGGCATCACATTTGGCTTGAATGTGATTCAAGTTTGGTTATTGCTGCTTTTTCCAACCCCTTCATAGTTCGTTGGAGCCTAAAAAATAGATGGTTAAATGCTTTAGTGTATTCCAAAAAGATGAATTTTGTATTTTCTCATGTTTTTAGAGAGGGAAATTTTTGTGCGGAGTTGTTAGCCAGTCATGGTATTTCTATTGATGGTATGACTTGGTGGGATCCTATTCTTTCTTTTTTAAAGGACGAAGATTTTAGAAATAGATTTGGAATTCCAAACTATAGGTTTAGATGATTCTATCATGGGTCAGGTTTATGCCCCCCCATGTTTTTTGTATTCTTTTTTCTTTTCTCTTTATTAATAATATTTTTGGTATGCTGCAAATGATAGATAATGCTTGAGGTGCCAACCTAGTTGGGATGTCTTGCATTATAGTGATGCCCTTGCATACCAATTTTGCGTAAAAAAAGCAAATAACCACTTATTGGAAAGATCTTTGAATCAATTTTCAAATGAAATAAGTTTTAGAATAAAACTCAAAGTAGTTTGAAAGTTATGATCAAAAGAGTAACCAAATGTTAGTTTTTCAAAACTCAAATTTGGCTATTTTTTATAAATTTGAACTACCACCATAACTAGCTTTTCAAAAGTTATTTGTTGGGTATTTAGCATGTGAAAACCATTTTTAAAGATTTGAAAACATATTTAAGATATCCATAAGGCTTCTTACATAAAGACCCTATGTCCTATAAGCTATACCATTTAATCTTCCTTTGGACTTGGTCTTTGGCTTGATCTTGTCATCATCTTCATGTTTGTTATCATCAAAACACATATTCATTGTCCAACAGCCAATTATAGTTGAATGACGAGACAAAGGTGTAGATCTGGGTTCTGCGGTGGCCTGGTGGAGCAGCTCGTCCGGATCTAGTGAAATGTGGGTCGTCCGGGGGGGTCCAAGCTTGGGTTGTGGTCATTCCGCAAGGCTGGTGAGGCCGGTCTTGATGGACCTGGTTTGGGTCGTGCGGCTAGTCACATTGTGAATGGAGGTGCATTGTCATGGTGGTGTTTCTCAGTGGTTGTGGATGGTTCTGTTCGGGGTATAGTGGTTTATACATTTGGTGGTGGAGTGGAGATGAGTGAGGGTGATTTGGTTAAAGATGGGTGGTGAAAAGGAAGGTTGAAGGTGATGTAGTGAGAATGAGTCAAGGTATGCGGTGTGGTGGATGGGTTTTGGTTATGGTGATGAGGGAAGGTCATGATTATGATGGTGAGGGTGGGTCACAATTATGGTGGTGAAGGTGTTGGTGAAGGTGAGGTGGTTATGGAAGTTGGGGTGAAGGTTGGGGTGGGTGAAGGTGAAGGAGTGGTAAGGTTGGATGGAAGGTGAAGTGAAGTTGAAAATGTGTTAATAGTTGTAAATGGTAAATAGGTGGAGAGGAATGTGGTTATAGAAGATGGTGAAGATGAGTGAGGGTCAAGGGTGGAGAGATAAAGGTGAAGGGATAGTGAAGATGGTGAGGTTGGTTGTTATGATGTGGTAGAGGGGAGGTGAAGATGAAGGTGGTGAAAATGGAAATGATGAACGTGGTCTTGGTTGTGTGTTTGTGAAGATGAAGTGAGGAGAGCTTGACGATGGTAAGGTTAAGGGGGGATGAAGATATAGGTGATTATTGAAGAAAGTGAAAGCCTTGCTGTTGTAGGTTCTCTACGTGAAAGAAATAAAAAAGTGAAAGTGAGTAGTGTGTGTGCAGGGGTTGCGTGTGAAGTGAGTGAAGAATGTGTCAGTGAGTAGGTTGAGTGTGAGTGGGTGAGTCCTTGAGTGAATTATTTGCTCCTAGATGCTACTTGGCTTCTTGCTAAATTCGTAGCTCTAGAGAAAGTAAAAAGAACTTTTTCCAACAAAAGCCTATGATCGTGGAAAATGGAAACTTTTTGTTCGCTTTTTATCATGAAAGACAATTTTCTTTATGTGCCTATCTTTATCATCTATCCATAGCAAAAATCTACCATACTTTGAAGCACTTTGTCATTTGCATGGGGTTTAGCCACACACCAAACCGATGGACCCCAATTGGATACTTTCTTACTAAACCCAAACGTGCCTCCTCCATTGTTGTAAACTTTTTTTTTTGTTAAACTGAGATCGAGCATTTTTTTATCCCTTTTTTTATTTTTTATTGTTATTTAATTTCTTTTTTACTTTTTTTTGCGCGGGTCAAAATTGGGTGTTTACATGGACAATGGTTAGAGTTATGTGATTTTGGACCTAAATCTAGGCCTAAGAGAATCCATAGGTTGTAAAAAAGAGTGACAACAAGTTTAGGGACCTAGTTTGATGTTAGAAATCATAAAGAAACCGATATTAGATTATTAGAAGTAAGAAATCAACCTTTGGAACAGTGAACGGTTTCTGCAGAACCATGTTCTGCAGTGTGCACTGCGGGGTGGAGGAGGTCACGCTGCAGCGTGAGGTGAAGTGTTCATGTTCATCGCGATGTGATAAGGTCATATCGGGGCGTGAGGTTGAGTTTGCTATGTATGCCACGGCATGCCAGACGCTATGCCGCGGCCAGCTGCTCTCGGCCTATGGGGAACTGAGAACCCATGGCTAGGGTGCCACAACGTGAAGAACGCCGTGCCGCGGCGTGAGCACCTAGAATTCCAAAAATATCATTTTTGATATTTTGAAGTTCTGCTCTAGATAGAATCATTAGTATATGTTTCCTAAAGTATGTTAAGGCACAATTAGGGATATTTTCAAGAGAGGAACTATCACCTAGAATGAATGAGAAAGCTTAGGCCTTTGAATATTCTAAAGTGAAGGATTGCCCTACGTAAGGATGTAGCACCTTAGGCAACCTAGTATTGCAGTAGATATCACTCAAAATGTGATGAGATGGTGCATTAGAGACGAGTATACTAGGATGAATTGTAGTATTCATTCTAGTAAGAATAAGGAATGTATGAGCCTTAGGATATCCAAGAGTAGTGGATTACCTTGGGAAGGTACCTAAAACCTTAAGCAACAAAGAGTTGCGAGTGAGAACCACTCCTGAGTTAGATTCACTTCAGTAGAGATAAGGTTGTGTATTTAGTTCCGAAGAGGGAATGTTTTGTACTAAGTCTTTAGTTAATGGGACCTTGTACATTGTAGAATACACAAAAGGATGAGTTGAGACTAGTAAGCTTATCATATCCATAAGAGTAGTTGGATATGCAAAGTTCTAGAGAAATGCTCATTTGCTTCCTTAAGCAAGGTTGAATGAGGCATTAGCTAAGATAGACTCTTTCACTAGGATGAGTTGAGTCTATAGGAACGTTAATGTGGTGTTTATGTAAGAGGTAAATATAACATTATGCTTTTCACACACTAGTTAGTTAATCTAGTTTGTATGTGCAAGCTAAGAACCTTAGTGCAACCAGGAGTAATGGTTTGCCATAGGTGAATATCTAACACCTTAGCAACATAGTGTTGCATAGAGATCACTTAAGATGTAATGAGTGATGATGGGGTATTAGATATAAGTAAACTAGGATAAGTTGGCATTGTCTACCTATAAATGTGACTTATATGACGTGGGGTCATTTGGCCAGAAGGAAGGGAGTCAAGAAGTTCCTAAGGGGATAAGTATTCCTAACCAAGTGCTAGGGTTGCAAGTAATGTGAAAATTTTAGTTTTCCTATCTACAAAAGGGTAAACATGAGAAGTCAACACTCCTAGTAAAATATGCTTAGGTCTTAATTGAACTAAGTATATAAATATATATGTATGACTATGGAAATAGTCTAGTAGTATTGATCTTTGTAAGTATCCCTTGATGTCCATTCATGGAGGCCAAGAGAGATAGATGAGTGTCCGAAAGACTCATTTGAGTAAGGACATAACCCCGATATCTTGATAGTGTCATGGCCAAAGGATATAAGTAGAGAGTCCGTAAGATTCTTTTGAATAAGGATTCAACCCGAACTTTTCAGTGTGCCAGGATATGCGTTATGTGAGAATGAGCTTTCCCTCTATTTACCATAAGATAATATACTGAACCAGTTCCTAATGAACTTCTTGGTTTTCAAAATAAATTTTTGTATGTATTTCAAAACAAAACATTGCACAAGCATATCTTTAGGATATTTTTTAGGCATAATCATATTGCATATCATCCTCATTGCATTTATAGACAGTTGTATGGACATTATTATTTGTTGTTGGCATTTACAATTGTATGGGTAGTTGCCTATATCTAACAGTATGTAGGCTATCGGTTTAGACTACACTACTTGGTAGTGTGTAGTTATGAGAGTTAGGGAGGAAACTCCTATATTAGTATTTATAGCAATTGTTATATTTGTCATACAATGTTATAGCTAGCTGGTATTGGAATTGCTTTTACTAAGAATTGTAATTCTCACCCCAGTTATTCTTCCATATAAATCCAGGTACAGACCCTGCTAAAGAAGAGAAGACGAAGCATGAAGACTAGTATAGTTTTATATGCTTTAGTAGACAAATCTGATGTATAAGTTTATATTTACTTTGTATGTTTTATATTTACTTTTTGTATGTTTTAAATATATATATATATATATATATATATATATATATATATATATATATATATATATATATATATATATTTCTGTGCGTGTGTGTATGTATGAGTTTAAGTTTTTTCGCAATCTCTCAAGGCTTTCTATAATTACTCATTATGATTATGAATATATGTATTAGTTAGTTATGTAGAAGTGGAGTTTCTAGTACTGAATATCCTTGTGATTGCTACCGCAAGTGCACGGATCGCTCAAGTAATACAGATATAGAGTAAAAGTTTGTTCCCATGAGAATATTTGTTATAAAACTACGTACCAACCAATAGCTTAATCAATTCTATTCAAGGACATAAAAATAAGAAAGCAATAAACTAAACTAAATCTAATCTACACAAGCAATAAAGATAAATGGTTAGGCTTCAAGAAATCCTTCTTCACCCCCTACATCTACCAACAACATGCAATCCTCCTCATTAACACAAATGCATTGATTAGGTTAGCTTGAGAATCTGATTTAGTCAAAAGCCTATGCCTAGGTCAATCAACCATAGTTTCATTCACCTAACTCCTTAGTTAGAACCAAAATCCACTCATGAACGATCTATTCTCAATCACACACTATACATGGCCAATAGGTATATTTCTATCCCATTAACGAATCAACTCATCCAAGCCAATTGAACTCACCGAACATGTATCAACCATACCATATCCATATTAACAAATCCCTATGTCTAGTTCATTTGTAATATTAGGATCATGCAATTGATGGCCAACCAACAGCAAGCATTAAGCACAGATTATGATTGAATAATAACTAAACATCCACACAAACTCAGAGAAGAACACATCATTAATATATATAGAAAAGTATCCAAAATATTCCTAAACACAGCTCAGCTATACAATAGATAAGGAAGAGAAGAGAGAAAGGGAAAAAAAGAAAGGAAGCTCATTGATTTGTCTCTGAAGCTTGAATCCTCCTTCATCCTTGTTCTTAGCCTCCAATCCACCATCAATGGATATCTAGCCAACTAAACTAACCTAAAACTAAGAAAAACTACAAAACCTAAAATGGAAATGGCTAAAAATGTCCAAGACAGAGAGAAAAACGTGAAAAATCTATTTATAGGCTCAGCTTGCTGCCTTCGCGCCACGGCCCCCACAGGGTCAGTTTCTTTGCGCCGCGGCACTCACTTCTTCTGGGTCGCGACCCTCTCGCCTCGGGTTGAAGTATGGCATTTTTGACGATGCCTTTCTACGCTGCGGCACGCACTACCTTGTGCCATGGTGGTGACTACTGAAATGCAGATTTGGCTTCCTCTTGACCTTTTAGCTCAAACGCTCCATATTTTGACCTTGTTTGGAGCCCTTCCTAACATGGAGAAAATACCAAATCAATAACAATTATAAATCTACTTAATCAATAACAATTAAAGCTCAATTTGCTATAAAACATATCGAAAAGGCTTAGAATCAGAATATGACAAATATAAGCACAAAACCCTCCAAATATGCATATAAACAAGGACTTAGCATTCATTCAAGCATAGAGATAGGACACAAATAACTACATTTTATAGAGTTATCACCTTGTGTATCTATGATATACCTAGATATTTGTATTAGAATGTTACAGCGCCTTGGCACCACTTTCCACGCCTAGGCGTGGTCCATGCCCTATTTCTGGTGCCTAAGCATGAAAATCTGGCGCCTAGGCTCCATACTCTCTGCCTGCACCTGGATTGAAAATTGACAGACAGTGCCTAGGCATGGAAAATGGCGCCTAGATGCCACCCTGAACTAGAAATTATGTAGAAAATGTATTTTTTGCATAATTGGTTCTAAACCAATTTCCAAACCACCATAAACAATTTCTAGATGTTTTCTAACATCATACAAGAGCTCTAATCATGTTGTAACTCCATACAACTTTCAATTCTCTTAAACACCTATTTCCTCAACTCTTAACTCAAGTGGATTCAATGGAGTCTAAGTAATAAAAATTCATCATCATGCATGAAACAAACCTAAAAAAAGTCATCCTCAAGTTCTACAATAAGAATTAAGCATAAACAACACAAAAACTACACTCAACCAATTTCTTCATCAAGTATTCTCATGAAACAAAATGAAGGAAATGAAGGGAAAGTGTTAAGAAAACAAGTTTCCCCTACCTCGAGGTCTTGAAAATGGCCAAGGGTTGGTTATGGAGGTTCCAAACTCTTCTTCCTCTTCTTCTCCTCTTTCTCTTCTTTGTTTCCCTCTTTTCTCTTCTCTTTTTTCTCTCTTTTGTTTTCTATTTCCTCTACTGGCCAGCCGTGGGCATGGTGAGAAATGAGTAGCAAAGTCAAAATTTGCTACTTAAAGGATAAAAACTAAATTGTACTGAAACTTCCGATCTATTAAGAATATTTATATTTCACTAAACCAAGTTTCTTAACTTCCAACAAGTTTAAAATAAATCCTAAGATTCATAAAAGATCTTGTTTCACCATTACCCTATATTTCCATATTTGTGACTAGTCAATGCAGCATTAAAACACACACTCAGTATGCTCGATTAACTTCAATTTTTAACTGCATCATCTTCCACACATTTGTGACCTAGAAACAAATTCTCCACATTTATTTCCATTAACTAAGTAGTTTAATCTAATTTCAAGCTAATAACAACTATTTTTCATACAGTATTACAACAAAGTGACTAAATGTGCTTAGAAGGCCACAAAATTTAACAGGCGTGACAAACAAGTATTAGCCTACCTTTGTAACCATATACAAGTCTATCATGTTTTTATGAGTGTTACATTTCTCCTCTCCTTTTTAAAATTTTGTCCCCAAAATTTGGTGTACTTAATTTAAGAAGTCCTAAGCAACTCACATATAAAAAAATAGGTGCAACCAGATACCAAAGAAATAAAATTTCACCAACGTACTCACCTTTTCCTGAACCAGGAGATTATATTGTCTCATTGCCTTGCCAAGTGTAGACTCTCCCCAGAGCTATAGGTCTTGAATCTGTCTTTGCCTCCTTCTTCTGAGGACAATTCCTGGCATAGTGTCCTAACTTGCCATACCTATAACATATTATCTGGTTAGCTGTGTAAGCTTTATCCCCATAATATCTACCACACTTAGCACATTTCTGCGCACGATCATCCATTTGAATATGCTTTCCTTTATCTTTCTGGTCTCTGAACTGTGGAGTACTCCTCTCAGGACTATCTTTCATCCTTTTCCTTTTTAAGGAACTTACTGGTTCATTCTCCTTTTCACTTGACTTTTTCTTCATGTTTTCCAAATTATATCCTCCTCTGATTGGTGACGGACTCACTTCTCTAAACTCTAGGGAATCATGGAAATTCTAATTTCCCACTGATACTTCAAGTACTATCTGTACTGGTGGTACAGGAAGATCTAGCTATTGAGATGGATTGGCTCCCATCCTATCGACATAGCCTCCTTGGTGGGACTAGTGTTACATAGATGTTCAATGGTGCCACCAATCCTATACTATGTTGTGGCTTACCATTAATCCTGAAAAGAGTTGCCTTGAGATAGTTCTCCACCCTACCGACAAGATCCATTAACTGGTTTAGTGAGCGGTGTATGAAGTTTTTGCAACAGTTTATAACAAGCAAGCCCTAACCGAAAACATCATGTAGCCTCATCAACTTCAAGTAGGGACGAGATAAGCATCTCCGAGACTTTATGTCTAGATTTAATAAGGGGTCCTTTATGATAAAGGATCTCGACAAAGCAGTTGCTATGCACCCTATCATAGCCAGCCTTCGTCCCGTGCCCTTTGCTTCTTCTATTGTTAAGAAGAATCTAAAGGACCTAGATGAGCTTAAAAAATGGTCATAAAATCCATCAATATAGAGGAAATGGACAAGGATAAAAAGAAACTTGATAAGACGGATGACTCTTAACCAAGGAAGGCCTAGGAGCAACATCCACCGTAGACTTCCTCTAAGTCAATGCCAAGGGGAAAATATGAGGAATACACTCCATTGAATGTCCCCAAGAGCCAGATTTACCAAGTATACCATATCGAGTTATATGGTATACCCAGGCCGTCTCCACTAAAGAAATATGCAAGTGAGGAGTATAAAGGACTACAAGAGCCAAATTTACCAAGAAATGTACCACACCAAGTTTCATGGTATACCCAGGCCACCTCCATTAAATAAACATACAATTGAGGACTATGGAGTATTGCATTTGGCTATGCGATGCAATTGAATAACTCATATGGGATGGTCATCCTGTGTAATACATATGCAAATTATGGAATGAGGGCAACTAGTGTGGATCATAGAATTATAAAAAAAGGAGGAATGATCAAAGAAGAGTGAACTTTCCACGAGACGTAAGACAAAATCAGGAAAGTAGACCCCCACAAGATCCATCACCACAAAAAAGGACTACCATTATATAAAGGTCACTTGAAACATCAATACTATCTCGGGTGGCTTCGCAAGAGGCAGCGAATCCAATTATGCTAGAAAGTAGCACTTGAGAGCTGTCATAAGTGTGGCTTCCTGTTTGATTTCCATAAAGGGATTCGGATCACGAAACATGCCACCTATATCCTTCACAAACAAAGATTACCACAAAATAATCCTATATCACGATGATCCATTGGTAATTTCTGGGATCCTGGCCAATGCTAAGGTTAAACAAATATTTGTAGATTAAGGAAGCTTTGCTGACATTATGTTTATTGACTTGTACAAAAAACTTGAGCTCCCAAAGCAAGATCTCATACCATATAAGGGCATACTTACTGAGTTCATGGGTGATTAAATTTCCCTGAAAGGGTACATTGAATCCCACCTAACCTTAAGAGCCAAACCCAAGGTCAAGACAAAGAATGTAAGATTTTTGGTGGAAAGCTACCATTCTGCGTACGAACATGATCCTGGGCCGCCTTTCACTGAATGCGTTCGGAGTCGTGGTGTCGACTACACACATAGCAATAAGGTTTCTGAACAAAGATGATGCAATCATTATGGTCAAAGGGGATCAGGCAATGGCTAGAAACGCTTATAATGCCAACCTGAAGTTTGGAAAAGCCCTTCCAAAGATCACATCACACACTTCAAATCATATCACTACGGATCATCCAAATATCCTCTTGATTGACTTAGATGTGCAAGAAGACATCCTAGATATATAACCCCAATCAGAGGTTAAGCTTATCTCCCTACAACTCAGTGATAAGCTTAACTAAATCATCAAGGTTAGTAGACAACTCTTGATGGATGAAAGGGACTAGCTTTCTGCGTTCCTAAAATGAAACAGGGATCTCATTGCCTAGAACTTAACTGACATGCCAGATTTAGACCCAAACTTTATTGCTCATCAACTTTCCATTCATCCTAATGCCAAATTGGTATCTTAGAAGAAGCAAAAAGCTGGCCCATAAAGACAAAAAATTATTGAGGCTCAAGTAAAAGAGCTCATGGACACCAGCTTCATTAGAGAGATAATGTACATCACCTGGTTATCCAATGTTGTCCTTATAAAAAATCCAATGGGAAGTGGTGTATGTGCGTGGATTACATGGACCTCAACAAAGCATGTACAAAGGACTCCTACCCACTCCCCAATATTGACAAGCTAGTGGACAACTCTTCAAGGTTTCAGATTCTATCCTTCATGGATGCCTATTCGGAGTACAAGTAGATCCTAATGCACCCGGACAACGATGGTAAGATTACTTTCATAATTGAAAAAGCCAATTATTACTATCGCGTTATGTCTTTTTGCCTCAAGAATGCTAGGACAACTTACTAACACATGATGAACAAAGTCTTTAAGGAGCAAATAAGAAGAATGCTAGAAGTATATATTGACGACATGATCATCAAAACCCAACCTCAGGCAACCACATTCAAAACCTTAAACAGCTCTGGAAATATAATATGCACCTAAATCCGGGAAAATGTGTCTTCGGTATACAAGCAGAAATTTTTTTGGGCTTTATGCTAACACATCACAAAATCGAGGCGAACACGGATAAATGCCAGGCAGTAACTAACATGTGAAGCACTTAAACTATGAAAGAGGTCCAACAATTAACACGATAGATTGTAACCCTCACCCGATTCATGCTAAAAGCAGCTCGCAAATCTTTTCCCCTTTTCAAACTTCTCAATAAAGGGAAGGATTTTGAGTGAACCCTGGAATGCGAAACAGCCTTCACAAACCTAAAAGCTTGCCTAACTTTGCCCCCCATACTCACCAAACTGGAACCTGGTGAGACTCTTTACGTATACCTTTCTGTTAATGAGGAAGCCATGAGTTTCGTGTTGATTCGAGAAACTAAAGAAGGACAATGACCTATGCACTATGTGAGTAAAGTAATCTAAGGCCCTGAGGTTCACTATTAGAAGATTAAGAAGATAGCTCTGACTTTCCTCATAATGGCTCACAGACTTTGGCAATACTTCCAATGCCACCCCATAGTTGTGAGAATGGACCAACCAATTTTGCAAGGAATTCATAAGCTGGACCTCAACGGTCATATGATTGCATGGTCAATGGAGCTCTCCGAGTTTGGCATAACATACGAACCCCAACAAGCCATTAAAGCTCAAGTTTTATCTGACTTCATTGCTAAAATGATGCAGGACATTAGCCCTCCTAAAGGAAATGCATAAACCATTTACATTGATGGTTAATTTAACCCGAAAAGTAGTGGAGCCAAGATAATCCTAGAAAATGGCAAATGCATAATCATTGATACTCCCTGAGATTCAAGTTACCAACCTCGAACAACTAGACAGAGTACAAAACATATGTTTCTAGGCTTACAACATCTAAGGATTTGGGGGCAACCGAGATCATTCTTTGTAGTGACTCACAACTAGTCACCTCCCAGGTTCTTGATGAATATCAGACCAAAGAACTTGCTCTACCCAAATACTTGATAAAAGTCAAAGAACTCCTAAATTGCTTCGTTAAGACCAAGGTTGAACACATTCTAAGAGAACACAATTCTCAAGACGACATACTATCCAAGCTCGCGAGCATCAAGAGTCCTGGAAATAATAGATCCTTTATACAAAAAAACATGGCGGCTTCTAGCATAATGGACAATGAGATTGCAATGATGGTCAATGAAAGATATGATTACATCAAGCTCATCACTGATTATCTATGTAACGAGGTCCTGCCTGATGATCCCAAGGAAGCCAAGAAGCTATTACAAACTTTGGCTCATTACACGTTATACGATAATCAATTATATCATAGAGGTGTTTCCTCCCCTCTTCTTAATTGTCTCAACCTAGGAAAAACATATTATGTACTAGCCTTGATCCAGGAAAGAAGTTGCGGACAACACCTAGGAGGAAAATCTCTAGCATGGAAAATGTTGAAGGTCGGCTTCTATTGGACTACCATGGAAGCAGATGCCTTGGAACACGTATAGAAGTGTGACAAGTGCCAACGCTTTGTATGTAACACCCCTCGATTTAATAACCAATGCACAATCGTCATTATGTCACGGTCACTAAATGTCGGCGTGCTAACATTGTCAAACAACAAATTTACCATAAATATTAAACATTTCTCATATGAGGAAAATAGGAGCCACGAATGAGTAGTTACATATACAACCAGTTAAATTATGAATTATAATATGTGCTCGAATTACAGCATGTAAGACTGGATAATCATCTTAAAAACATACATATACCCAAAATACACTTTATATATGTAATGCAAAATAAAATATAAACTACCCATAATATATCTACGACTAAGGAGTTGGGCACTCCATCGTATCCCGAATGTGTGAGGCCATTCCGGGCTCACCAGTGTAGTGAGAAATACAAGATAAGGTCTTCAATCGCAGTCCTCTTCATGGTCAAAGTCGATCCCCAAATGTCACATACGCTTGTCGGTCCAGTCGACTCTACTGGTCTTGGTATCAAAGCGAACACAATTCGAACAAACCCCAAAAAGAGCTCCCTTCGCGACGGCGTCACCGAATGCAGTGAGGTCAAACCAATAAAATCCAAAGGAATCCAACTTCATTCCCACTTATAGTCTTTAACCAAAAATTAACATAGAGCAAGAAAAGTACAAGAAAGAGGTAAGACATCCTACCATCATTACCACCATAGCATCAAGAAACCAAACGACGCAAGGCCCACATAGCATTTATGATAGCAATAATGGTAATAAACATTTAGTAGCAGATTATAATCAACCAGACAGTTTCAGGCAATCATATATATATATGGATATATCAGAAATACAACAATTCCAATTATAATAACAATGTATGCCAGATAATT
Organism: Ormosia semicastrata; assembly: GCA_029884595.1. NCBI lineage: Eukaryota > Viridiplantae > Streptophyta > Magnoliopsida > Fabales > Fabaceae > Ormosia > Ormosia semicastrata. Next base: position 6,364,609 of record JAQQTO010000028.1, on the reverse strand, counting down.
CATGGACTCACTATGCACATGTGCCCTCAATAATCAAAATCCTACTTCATGGGAATAAATCCAAAGTACATCTGACTCGATCGTCAACCAGATGTTTCTCAAAGTACATCTGACTCAATCGTCAACCAGATGTTTCTCAAAGTACATCCGACTCAATCGTCAACCAAATGTTTCTCAAAGTACATCCGACTCAATCGTCAACCAGATATTTCTCAAAGTACATTTCGTCGACCCAATGTCACAATGATAATGCACATTTAAATGCATATGGGTTCAATTCATGACTCAATTATGCTTCTCATACCAAACTAGGCCAATCCTATTTCAAATGCATATCATATCATTTAACAATGAAGTCTGATCCCATTCACGGATCCACGTAAAATCAATAGCGCATTTTAAGGATAATCACAATCTCATTCATAGTCATATTAGAAATCAATCATTAGATTCATTATGTGCCTCACCTGGTCACCTATACTCATGTTCTTCTCTGTTTATGAATCCTAATTAATTTCTGGTCATCCAATTCTTTATAATTAATATATCTTTTATTAGTCCAAAGGTTTTGAGTCCAGGAAGATACACGGTCGGAATCACCAATAGATTCACAAATTTAATTATTAGATGTTGGGTGATAAACAAAGACTTGTAAGTTCGACGGAGACATATATTTAGTGAAAAACGAGGCGCCATTCGACGAAAACAACATGGTAGCAGGATGAAAATAAATGAGGGACATTTTATAACAAAATTGGCAACAGATCATTTTCTGTCGAACGGGAGTTCTGTTGAACGAAGGACAGAACTGTCGAACCCTCCAGAAGGTCAGCAAAAGCCTCAATTCGACGGGTATGGGTGTCGACATTGGAGAAAATCTCCCAAGTGTCGAACCGACGAAATACTGGTCGAAATCTCTAATTTCGACGGGTCTGGAGAAATTCATCTACTCGACAGGCATTGTCTCTCAAACTCGACGATTATTGACTTTGGGGCAGTTTCTCCTAAGTGTTCAGGGACTCTATTCGACAGGTTTTGGTCGGAAGATCAATCTCGACGGGCATGATCGGGGTTCATACTCGACGGATTTTGACATTGTGTTTAGTGGTCAAAGATCTAAACTCGACGGATTTTCACATTGTGTTTGGTGGTCAGAAATCTAAACTCGATGGGTTTTGACATTCGACGGAAATGGTCAGAAGTCTAAACTCGACGGATTTTAACATTTTACTAAGTAATTAGGATATCAAATTCGACAGGTTTGGCCAGAAGTTCATACTCGACGGATTTTAACATTTTACCAAGTAATTAGGATATCAAATTCGACAGGTTTGGCCAGAAGTTCATACTCGATAGATTTTAACATTTCACCAAGTAATTAGGATATCAAATTCGACAGGTTTGGCCAGAAGTTCATACTCGACCGATTTTAACATTTCACCAAGTAATTAGGATATCAAATTCAACAGGTTTGGCCAGAAGTTCATACTCGACGGATTTTAACATTTCACCAAGTAATTAGGATATCAAATTCGACAGGTTTGGCCAGAAGTTCATACTCGACGGATTTTAACATTCGACGAAAAATGGTCAGAAGTCTTCATTCGACGGATTTTGACATATCACCAAAAGATCTAGTTATTGTATTCGACGAGTTTGGCCAGATTTCACACTATTACCAGTTTTCTCATTAAGTTTCCAAATTTCTTGGCCTACACCGTAACTATCCGAGAACCAATTGGGACTCATTCCCTTCCTTATTCCACGTTCCAATACATCCAGATATATATATATTCAAAACTCAAACAATCAAATAGCACAGATGCAATACAAAACAACATACAAAAGTAGAATGACCCTCAACACAATCACAGACGTTTCCTAAATGCTAAGAGAGGTTGAGGAGGAGTGTCTTCCTCTTACCTTGGAGAAGCACAAAGAAAGGCTGCTCCTTTTTGGTCAGAAATTATGTTTTCAGCTTCCAAGAGATCCTTGAACATTCAAGTTCACCAAAATCAGAATCAAGTGTTGAAAGGGATACCCATGGTCATCAAAATGACAGTGGGTTACGAAAATGAGGAGAGATGAGAAAAGCTAAGGACTTTACCTTAAAGTTCCAACCTTTAAGCTTCAACCGTGGAGGAAAATGAAGATGAAGAAAATGTAGAACCTTGGAGATGTTTTCCTCAGATATGGTGGTTCTCCAAACACGAAATGGTGCTGGGAGTGTGACGGTTTGGAAGAACAAAACGGAGGTGTGGGTGGATGGTGTTGCTGCTGTGGGGTGAAAGAGAAGAGAGAAAGATGAGTGAACAGTGATCTGCGTGAGGGAGAGTGACCAGCGTGAATGAAGAGAATGGGAGAGAAATGAATTAGACCCCTTAATTCAAACGTGCAGCACAAAATGGGAGGAGAGAGAAATAATAAAATAATAGTTGGAAGAAGCTTCCTTGAGAAGCTTCGCACGCTTCTCTATGAAATGCATAGTAAGCTTGTCTGACAGATGATTTATTACACTAGCAGATAAAACCTCAAAAAATGTAGACCTTGTAAACTGTGCCGAACTCGGGTTTAGTAAGATCCCCGTTGACACGTTGACGGTCCAAGGTTTACCAGCTTCGGGAAAAGATTCTATTCTTCCTACTCCACTCGTAAGACACACATAAAACGAAGAATATATTAAAATATTCATCATCTCCAGAAAATTCCACAAAAATTCTTAAAAATTACAAATATTATAAAATGATCGTTTTTAACAAAATAATGAATTTTCGGGATATTACAACACTCCCCTTCTAAAAAGGAATTTCGTCCTCGAAATTCATCATATCTTAGAACAAACGCGACTGTGTTTCTTTCATTTCATCTCTTAGTTCTCGTGTTGTATCTTCAGTTGCATCAATCCAAATCACAGGCAATAAGGTTGTTTCCTTCCCCTGAGCATCTTATATTAACGAGCAAAAATGCGTTGACGTCATAGGCCGATCAACAAAAGATTTTACGCTCCTTGAGTCTTCAGCCATCCAACAGCCAACTCCCTAAACAATTGTACACCGCTGAGTGGCTCTATCGAACTTACTCTTCTTGCTCACTGTAGTAGACAACTAAACGTATTTTCTTCCTAAGGCGTCCTCTACGACATTCGCCTCTTCTGAGATTATACTAAAACAAAAATCAAAATCTTTTGGAACTTCTAATCATCGTTTCTGCCTTACATTCAACTCATTCTAATAGACCAAAATACCTTTGGCTCTTAAGATTACCATAGGCATTTAGAATTTCTCCTTGTAGAAAATGCTTCTAGACCTTCGATGCAACTACAGAGCTAATTCTGAGTTGGTGTAAGGTAATCCTTCCCATGTATTCTCGATTGTCTCTAAGCGCACGTTACCATTCCTTCTATTCTGATCAAGCACACGTTCTAAACTTCCAATGCGAAGCATCACTAGGTATCCCAAAAAGTTCATTGGGGTTGGGCAGAATCATCTTTGGCGAAGAAATCGAGTGTCTCTTCAATTCTTGAAAATCTTTCCTCGTATACATCAGTCCATACAAAACTTGACCCTCATACATGAGTTAGATGAGGAGTCTTGCCATTTTAAAGAATTCTACAGTGAGTCCCCCCGTACTATACAGCTGATCCTTTAAAGTTACGAATCTGTAATACAGTCATTGATCTGTCCCATTGAAGAATTGCTCCAACTCGTGACAGATCGTCAATAGTTCCTTCTTTTAAAGATCACTTGACTCAAGTTAAACTGCCTTAAACCGAAATTCGCACTTGAACAGCTCCTAGCGTAACTCCTCGTTCTTCTTCTGAATTTGAAGAATAACACGACAATTCTGTCTCAATAGGGAAGAAAGGTCTTGTTTATGTAGTCGATGGTTACTACCGAAGTGTTCATTACTCGGAACGACCTTACGAAATACCCGTGGTATTCACTACGTATCAGAGAAAGTTACCTTGGAAATATACCCTTCTCTCAAATGATCTTAATGATAGTTGAGAACCCAAAATGATCTTGGAGAAAGTAGCAGCGTCCTTCAATTGATTTGCCAAATCATCTTTCCTTGATTCGAACAAATGTCTCATAGGGTAAGTTCTCACTTTATCGTGCTACGCTTAGCATGTTGTTATGGTTCAGATTCGGGAACACATTTACTCAATCGAAGTATACTAGAAACGTTATAAAGGTCAGAAAGAAAAATAGGGAAGTTACTTGATTTACCACTGGGCCCGCCTAACAAAGAGTATGATATAGTCTAATAAAACGTAGGAGTGAGTTTCGTTGATTCACATCTAGGAAATTTCTGTCTCAAGAAACACTTAGTTTCCATTGAAATTGAATAACGAGACCTGTTTAGAAGACAATCAATCCCCTTCCTGAGATTAAGCCTATTCATGAAGAAAGTAGGTGATTGAATTGGTGAAAAGGGTTTCAATTTCTAACAACAATAGGATAGTTCTAAACAGACCTATTGTAATGAGAGTAGTCTTACAAACGAGAACAGTATCATTCGAGTCGAAAGGAAGTAAATACACAAACAACTCAATTCCATAAACGAACTCTTAGAATTTCATTGGAATATTTCAACAGGATATGGTTGAAAGATAACCAATCCCTTTTGTTAACATTACATCTAATTTGCAAAAGAAGTAAACAAATCAGATCACCAAAAGATTCAATCTTTAACAAGTCATTGGATAATTTAAACAACTTGGCTACCATCAACAAGTTCTTAGTAGCCAAAATAGAAATAACTTAGTCAAAAGATAACGAAGGTATGAATATCCCTATTGAATTCATACATTCATACGTCATAAAGAAACGGGTTACCCCCGGAATTATACAGTATAATCACAGGGTCATCCACCATAGTACAAGCTTCCTCGCTTAGGCCGTCAGTCTTGGACGTTTCCACTCCACTTGAGAAATTAACTCTCCTTTCTTTGTGAGATTGTGAAGTGCGTGCATCACCAACAAAAGGCTTCGTCCTTTGCGAAGTACAGTTCTTAGCCACATGTCCTAGCTCTCTGCATTTGAAACAAATTATCCCACCGTTCGTACAGTCCTTGGTTAAATGGTCCTTTCCACATTTGAAGCAGATTGCCCTTTTGATCGCATATGGAGGTTTTGTCTCATGTAAAGCACAATCCCTCCACACATGTCCTTGCTTTCCGCACTTGAGGCAGATTGTCCTCTTGATCACATACGGAGGCTTTGTCTCATGTAAAGGACAATCTCTTGACACATGTCCTGGTTTTCTGCACTTGAAACAAATTCTTCCTTCGATCTTACAGTCCCTCGTGAAGTGGTCCTTTCCGCACTTCTTACACATTGACAATGGTACCACAGTTGGATTGGACTTACTACCACTCGTACCTCCTTCGGCATTGGGTGTCGGCGTTGTTCCCCTGGTCCTAATATATTCGGGTTACCGCTTAAACTGTTTGGCCTTCCCACGGTTCCTCCTTTGGAACTTCGGTAATCCGAGTTACCCCAAAGTCGACTTTCTTCCTTCAAATTCCTAACCTCAACTTCCAATTCCTGTTGTGCGGCTCTCTGATCTTGGCGTGTAGTTACATTAACTATTCTTTGTATTTCTTCGGTTGCCTCAGTTGTGTCATCATTGTCACTCCCTGCGTTCACGCGCTTATATTTACCTCGAGTCATTGTCTTCCTTCAAGAACAAACAAGTCAAGTAATAAGGGAAAATCAAAAGCATTCATTCCAAACAATATTATCTCTTTTTGGAAACCAAGCACAAAAGTCACATAACCCAATCAAGACAACCCAAAAGACTATAATTCGAGCTCCTTCATTCTGCCTTTCGCGGCGCGATCTCCAGTAAGTCTTTGACTCCTATGCAGCTTCTCGAACCAAGCTTATGCCAGATACTCCTTTCCAAAGAGAATCGATTTTCGAAAACCTCTTGGACACCTCAGTCCACTAACCTTGCAAGTCTTATTCAACTACCCTTTTTCTAACCCATAGGCTCAAACAATTCTAGAGGTAACACTACAAGGGTGTAAATGCAAACAAGTCTTAAGCAAGTTCAGTCATCTTAGTTGAGCTTCTTTCTAAAGAACTCCTATTACCTTAATATGCCAAGGTGAAGTCATAGTTTCCTGTAGTCACAGAACATTACACATTGAGTGGGCCAGTACTCAATGTCACGTAATTGTGCAACAGTAGCTACCAATACTCAACCTACGGCAAGCCATGCCTTCCTTTCCCAACATCTCAATCAAGAGACAAGGAAGTACACAACATACAAAAACTTCTAACATGTCTTAGCATAGTCAGTCCATACCCCGGCTCAACAGGATGAACTGAGCTCTGATACCATAAAATGTAACACCCCTCGATTTAATAACCAATGCACAATCGTCATTATGTCACGGTCACTAAATGTCGACGTGCTAACATTGTCAAACAACAAATTTACCATAATTATTAAACATTTCTCATATGAGGAAAATAGGAGCCACGAATGAGTAGTTACATATACAACCAGTTAAATTATGAATTATAATATGTGCTCGAATTACAGCATGTAAGACTGGATAATCATCTTAAAAACATACATATACCCAAAATACACTTTATATATGTAATGCAAAATAAAATATAAACTACCCATAATATATCTACGACTAAGGAGTTGGGCACTCCATCGTATCCCGAATGCGTGAGGCAATTCCGGGCTCACCAGTGTAGTGAGAAATACAAGATAAGGTCTTCAATCGCAGTCCTCTTCATGGTCAAAGTCAGATCCCCAGCATGTCACATACGCTTGTCGGTCCAGTCGACTCTACTGGTCTTGGTATCAAAGCGAACACAATTCGAACAAACCCCAAAAAGAGCTCCCTTCGCGACGGCGTCACCGAATGCAGTAGGTCAAACCAATAAAATCCAAAGGAATCCAACTTCGTTCCCACTTATAGTCTTTAACCAAAAATTAACATAGAGCAAGAAAAGTACAAGAAAGAGGTAAGACATCCTACCATCATTACCAGTCATAGCATCAAGAAACCAAACGACGCAAGGCGCCCACATAGCATTTATGATAGCAATAATGGTAATAAACATTTAGTAGCAGTTATAATCAACCAGACAGTTTCAGGCAATCATATATATATATGGATATATCAGAAATACAACAATTCCAATTATAATAACAATGTATGCCAGATAATTCATGGACTCACTATGCACATGTGCCCTCAATAATCAAAATCCTACTTCATGGGAATAAATCCAAAGTACATCTGACTCGATCGTCAACCAGATGTTTCTCAAAGTACATCCGACTCAATCGTCAACCAGATGTTTCTCAAAGTACATCCGACTCAATCGTCAACCAGATGTTTCTCAAAGTACATTTCGTCGACCCAATGTCACAATGATAATGCACATTTAAATGCATATGGGTTCAATGCATGACTCAATTATGCTTCTCATACCAAACTAGGCCAATCCTATTTCAAATGCATATCATATCATTTAACAATGAAGTCTGATCCCATTCACGGATCCACGTAAAATCAATAGCGCATTTTAAGGATAATCACAATCTCATTCATAGTCATATTAGAAATCAATCATTAGATTCATTATGTGCCTCACCTGGTCACCTATACTCATGTTCTTCCCTGTTTATGAATCCTAATTAATTTATGGTCATCCAATTCTTTATAATTAATATATCTTTTATTAGTCCAAAGGTTTTGAGTCCAGGAAGATACACGGTCGAGAATCACCAATAGATTCACAAATTTAATTATTAGATGTTGGGTGATAAACAAAGACTTGTAAGTTCGACGGAGACATATATTTAGTGAAAAAGCGAGGCTGCCATTCGACGAAAACAACATGGTAGCAGGATGAAAATAAATGAGGACATTTTATAACAAAATTGGCAACAGATCATTTTCTGTCGAACGGGAGTTCTGTCGAACGAAGGACAGAACTGTCGAACCCTCCAGAAGGTCAGCAAAAGCCTCAATTCGACGGGTATGGGTGTCGACATTGGAGAAAATCTCCCAAGTGTCGAACCGACGAAATACTGGTCGAAATCTCTAATTTCGACGGGTCTGGAGAAATTCATCTACTCGACAGGCATTGTCTCTCAAACTCGATGATTATTGACTTTGGGGCAGTTTCTCCTAAGTGTCCAGGGACTCTATTCGACGGGTTTTGGTCAGAAGATCAATCTCGACGGGCATGATCGGGGTTCATACTCGACGGATTTTGACATTGTGTTTAGTGGTCAAAGATCTAAACTCGACGGATTTTCACATTGTGTTTGGTGGTCAGAAATCTAAACTCGACGGGTTTTGACATTCGACGGAAATGGTCAGAAGTCTAAACTCGACGGATTTTAACATTTTACTAAGTAATTAGGATATCAAATTCGACAGGTTTGGCCAGAAGTTCATACTCGACGGATTTTAACATTTCACCAAGTAATTAGGATATCAAATTCGACAGGTTTGGCCAGAAGTTCATACTCGACGGATTTTAACATTTCACCAAGTAATTAGGATATCAAATTCGACAGGTTTGGCCAGAAGTTCATACTCGACGGATTTTAACATTTCACTAAGTAATTAGGATATCAAATTCGACAGGTTTGGCCAGAAGTTCATACTCAACGGATTTTAACATTCGACGGATTTTGACATATCACCAAAAGATCTAGTTATTGTATTCGACGAGTTTGGCCAGATTTCACACTATTACCAGTTTTCTCATTAAGTTTCCAAATTTCTTGGCCTACACCGTAACTATCCGAGAACCAATTGGGACTCTTTCCCTTCCTTATTCCACGTTCCAATACATCCAGATATATATATATATTCAAAACTCAAACAATCAAATAGCACAGATGCAATACAAAACAACATACAAAAGTAGAATGACCCTCAACACAATCACAGACGTTTCCTAAATGCTAAGAGAGGTTGAGGAGGAGTGTCTTCCTCTTACCTTGGAGAAGCACAAAGAAAGGCTGCTCCTTTTTGGTCAGAAATTATGTTTTCAGCTTCCAAGAGATCCTTGAACATTCAAGCTCACCAAAATCAGAATCAAGTGTTGAAAGGGATACCCATGGTCATCAAAATGACAGTGGGTTACGAAAATGAGGAGAGATGAGGAAAAGCTAAGGACTTTACCTTAAAGTTCCAACCTTTAAGCTTCAACCGTGGAGGAAAATGAAGATGAAGAAAATGTAGAACCTTGGAGATGTTTTCCTCAGATATGGTGGTTCTCCAAACACGAAATGGTGCTGGGAGTGTGACAGTTTTGGAAGAACAAAACGGAGGTGTGGGTGGATGGTGTTGCTGCTGTGGGGTGAAAGAGAAGAGAGAAAGATGAGTGAACAGTGATCTGCGTGAGGGAGAGTGACCAGCGTGAATGAAGAGAATGGGAGAGAAATGAATTAGACCCCTTAATTCAAACGTGCAGCACAAAATGGGAGGAGAGAGAAATAATAAAATAATAGTTGGAAGAAGCTTCCTTGAGAAGCTTCGCACGCTTCTCTATGAAGTGCATAGTAAGCTTGTCTGACAGATGATTTATTACACTAGCAGATAAAACCTCAAAAAAATGTAGACCTCGTAAACTGTGCCTGGACTCGGGTTTAGTAAGATCCCCCGTTGACACGTTGATAGTCCAAGGTTTACCAGCTTCAGGGAAAAGATTCTATTCTCCCGGCTCCACTCAGCACACACATAAAACGAAGAATATATTAAAATATTCATCATCTCCAGAAAATTCCACAAAAATTCTTAAAAATTACAAATATTATAAAATGATCGTTTTTAACAAAATAATGAATTTTCGGGATGTTACATTGTAGGCATCTATGCCGCCTCACCTAAGGAACTGAATACTATCTCAGTTCCCTGGCCATTTTACAAGTAGGGGATGGATATCTTGGGTTCATTCTAGATAGCCCCCGAGCACCTCAAATATTTGATAGTGGCCATCGATTACTTTACCAAGTGAATCGAAGCAAAGCCTCCATCCACTATCACTTTGGCTAGAGTTCAGAGGTTCACCTACAAAGACTATCAATGGATTTGGTATCTCGGAATCCATTATAACGGACAATGGAACCTAATTCATTGATAAGAATTTTCAAAAGCTTCTAACTGATCTTCACATCAAACAATACTTTACGTCGGTGGAGCACTCACAAACTAATGGATAGGCGGAAGTCGCTAACAAGGTCATCCTCCAAGGACTAAAAAAGAGACTTGATGATGCAAAAGGTAATTGGACAGAACAACTCGATCAAGTCTTATAGGCGTACCAAATCACTACACATTCTGTCACGAGAGAAACTCCATTTAAACTTACATACAAATGTGAGGCCATGGCAGAAATTGAGGAACCAAGCTGGAAGAAGTAGCATTTTTCTAAAAGGTTGAATTCGAAACTTATCCGTCAGAACCTCGACTTGCTGGATGAATTGCAAGATATTACCCACATCCGTGAAATTGCTCTAAATCTTAAAACGACAACCCGATATAAATTCAAAGTCATACGAAGGAGTTTTCAACTTGACAACCTAGTCCTTTGAGGAACGGACATCGGAGGGAAGGACCATACCAGATCACGTCAAAAATAGACACTGAAGCTTACATATTGGAGACCTTTATTGGAAAAAAAGTTCCAAGATACTAGAACATGGCCAAGCTCCGCAAATACTACAACTAGTTGATATTTAGTGTTTCCTATGCCATTTTAGGCTTATTATTTCTATTTGTATGCCCCTTCAGGCCTTTGTCTTTTCACTTTCAGATACCAGTTATTTTGATTTATTGCAATGACATTTCTAGTTAAATCCAGTTAAGTGTACATTGTTTATTTTTAATGTGCAACTCACAAGTCCGTTTATGACCACCTTGACGAGGTTCGAGGGACCAACATTCCAAATATACACACTACACAACCCCGCAAGGTCTCAAATGCCTTATGATGTCATTTAGTTCGACCACTGGTCAACATGATTGAACCAACCAGACCATATTTCAAAGATCTTCTTAAAACATTGACCCTCACCTTACTTCCCATTCATACATAATTATACTACTTATTGATAAAATCATCTTGACATAAGTTTCAAATGGATTGGGCAAATGCAATTTGAGATTTTTGACATTTAGTAGAAAAAAAAAACTTATGTACACTTACACTTAATTGAAATTTTCTTAAGCCACAAAACCATTTTATATAAAATCTTATATAACATCAAATTTGGTTGGTTTAACAGGTAGGATCAAGCAACATCGACAAAAAGTTCTTAGATTTGAGTCTTGGTGGCAATCTTTTATTGGTAGGTCATTTAAACTATAAGTCTTCACTAAAACTTGTGGCATGCCCTTAGTATTAAATATGATAACTTTCCCTTCTTTTAAACTTTAATGTTAAAAAAATATTATATAGCATTTTTACCCCAAAAAAATCATATCCAGCATAGAATATATATTACAATAACAATATTATTTGCACTTATTTATATATATTACGTTTATATTTGTACAAATAAAAAAATTTAATATATTATCAGTATAAATTTTTTTTACAACATCATCTAATGATGTGTGGCAACACATCATTTGATAAAAATATAATTTTTTTATATTAACAATGCATTAAAATTAAATATACAATAATAATAATAATAATAATAATAATAATAATAATAATAATATTATTATTATTATTATTATTATTATTATTATTATTATTATTATTATTTGCTATTAGATAACAGATCATCGGTAAACCCTACAAATTTTAACCGGTAATTAATTCACATATCTAATCTCTCCCACACACCAACACATACACGCTACAGATGGGGAGGGGAGGTCACTTTAAGCTTTACTCATGTGACGCAAATGAGTGAATACGAGATTCAATATCAAGATCTCACGAACTGTAAAAATCTTTACTAGCTAAATTAGCTAGTCCCTTCTATTATTTTTAGGGTTTTACTACTTGTTAAAAATACCAAAATATAATAAATTTAAGATAAAAATAAGATATTTAATGTATTAAAAATAAAAAAAATCTATTTTTATTTAAAAAATTTTATTTTATTATCGTTAACAAATGTCCTCTTATTAACCAAACCCTTATTTTTATTATTATTAATACACGACTTTAGCGTCAAGCAGGTTTCTGCGAACTTGCATGCTGAGGCTCTATAGAGATGCGGGACACGGTAAGAATCTAGCCTTGGGGCGCTGCTTGCCACCTTCGCACTCCCAACTTACCTCTTACCTTCCTCCAATCATGGTCATTAAAAGAAAAAGCATCATTGTTTTGTGTTTCAGTGCACATGCCTTTCCAACTTTACTCAGTTAAGGGTTAATAAAATAAAGAAAAAAAAATAGAGGTGTAAACACAAAAAAAATTAAAGAGAGAGAGAAAAGTTGACTCGATTAAGCATTTTTTTTTCAATATAAATATTAATATAATATAATTTTTTAGGTATTTTTTAATATTTATTTTATTATTAATCTAAAAATATATATTATTAGTATCTTTTTCTTAATAATTCTTTTAAATATATGAGTAAATCAATAATAAAATAAATATTCAAAAAATATTCAAAAGAATATATTATTAATATTTTTCTTTTCACAATAAAAAAACCTAAGGCATGACTTTTGTTTTATATAATTAAACAATGAACAATTTTAACTTAAGATCAGAATCTTCCGCACCTTAAAAAAGACTGCAAAGCATTTTAACCGTTAAAAACAACTTTTTTATGATAAAATGTTGAAAGAAATTTTGGTTAAAATATGTTCACCATCATATGGTGAACTGTACATGGCGCAATTGTTTTAAGAACTCTAGAGTATAGATGATCCATATACTTGCCAGATAAAGAAATGATATAAGTTATTTTTAATTTATTTTTTTTTAATTTTAAATTCAAATTATCTTTTAATATAGTTATGTATATCCTCTTTTTTAATTTCTAATACATTATCTCTTTTTTTTAGTACAATAAAAGTTTAGAATGAGAGGAGACTCCTCCCATTTCAAAGTCAAGACAAACCACCAACTTCAACAAGGATTTATAGTGAGATTACACATCGCCTACTAATAATGGATTCCAAGATTTGAACCCAAGTCATGCTATTGTTATGAGTAGAAGGTCAACCAAGTAAGCCAATCCCTGTTGGTGCATTATCCCCTTTATTTTTATTATTATTTTTTTGGTTTCCCATAGTATCCTCTCACTTGATAGGCAATAGACTAATCTCTCAAGGTATGGTTAGGTACCTAAACAGGGACCCCTCCCTAACCGTGATATTTTCAAACACATAAATCTTGAGATCAAACCTAGAACCATATGCTTAAGGGAGCCAAGTCATTTCTACTTGAACCGACACACATTGGTCATTATCTCTTTTTAATTTACACAATTTTATATTTTAGCTTAATTAGACAAAAAAAGACACCAATGCAATGAACGTGATACTAGTAAATTAATATTTCCACTAACTTATCAGCACACTATATGACGTTGTATTTAAATTTAATTGATAAAAATTAAAGACGGCACCTACGTGGGGCGAGTGTGGGGAGTACCTCCCTACTCCTCATCCTTGCCTCTCCAATTTCTCCTCGTTCCCATTTTCGATCCCTACTTTTAAGGAAAAATTCTCCCTGTCTCCATTCCTTGTAGGGAGGCGGGGACCCAAGGGAACCTGCGAGAATTCTAAAATTATTTTAAAAAATAAAAAAAATTAGAAAATAAATAAAATATATATGAAAAATTGTAAACAGTTTCAATTTAAGTCTACAGTATCAAAAAATTAAAACAAGTTACTATCTAGTGGTATTTTTTTTTACTTTTTTTAATTTTGAATTAATATAAAAATAATATAAATAAAAATTATTAAAAGGAAAAAACTATTAATACATATATATGATACAATTATTAATGATAATTTAATAATTTTCAGGGATAGAAACCTTACGGGGCGAGGGATAAGATCCTTCCTTGTCCTCGTATCTACCTCGGGAGAATTTTTATCTCTATTCCAGTCCCTACAGAGAAATTCTCCAAATTTGAGTTTATAAATAAAGTAGTCTCCGTAGAAATCTCAAATGCAGGGAGATTTTAACTTCCTTAATAGAAAATATGTTTTTTTAAAGACAAAAAAAAAATTACACGATTTTCTTTTCATCACCATACAAGTAGGAAATCAAGTTCAAACCTGCCCTCCCCTAGTTCCAGAACAAAAAAGTGAATAAGAATTTATTATTATTTCAAAAATGTTATCTGCTCTCCCCAGTTCCTTTTCCTTTATATTATATTTAAGTATTTATACAACATTTACAAATTTATATGAAAAAACTAACGCTATAATCACAAACTACGATGACTTTAAACAAAATAAAAATCAAATATTTAATTTAAGTTTTCGAATTGCTCCCCAACTTGGTAGACTGGTATGTCCTCTAACTCAAATATTTTAATTAGGCAATTTGTTTTTCCTTCTTGTCAGCAAAGGAACTTGAGAAGGCATAAGTATTCAGTATTCTCATTTTCATTTATTACATTATTCTTATTTTAATAAATTATTTTAGTTGTATTTTTAGAATTTTATTTTAGCACTTTTTGTATAATAATTATATAAGAAAACAAGTAATTTTTAAAAGTTATTAATTGATCTAGACTGGGATTTAGATTCAATAAGGCCAAGCCTAATGACTAGACAAGATGTGAACCCTCTCCCTCGACAAAAGGAATTACTTCTCATGGAACCAATCAGAAACCAATAGGAAAGCCTAGAAAGCAGATAAGAAGCTTCCCCTATAGCACCTATGTTAACCAAAATACCTTTACACTATACTTAGGACATTCACCTCTATAAATAACTACACTTTCTCCAATGCCTCCAAGTTAAAAGAAAGTTGTTGCTGTGAGTAGGTTCTGACTCAAGGAGCCCAACTATCTAAGAAAAAACATCGGTGCCATCTATGAAAACCTGATAAACTAGTATTCCCACCCCTACCATGGCTAATACTCGTAAAAGGATAGCCACAAACCAGGAGCAGAGAGATGGAGTTGAGGCCTCTATGATGGTGATAGCAATTTATTTTATTCATTTAATGATCCTCTCACTAGGTGTCTTAAGGTTCAATTTGGCTTAATTAAATTGGTTTTGTCACATTTTATGATATTAGGCCTAATAAGATCATTGAAGGAATTATTGCATGAATTAACCTTAATTTATCTATTTGGCAGTGTTTAGTAATTTAGCTATAATCTGAGTTTCAAATATCTGATTGAAGTGATTCTAGTCTTGTAAAAAAGCTAAGACAAATATCTACAAGTTTCATGAGAGCTCAAGAGCTGGATCATACGTTTGGATAATTTAAAATGAAGTTGAAGCAAGAGCTAAAATGCTGATCCTGACAGCTTGATCTTCGGGCACTCATTAGCCTATATCTTGAGTTATAGGAGTCTAATGGATGTCAAAGTAAACTCAAATGGAAGCTAAGACACAAAGATACAACTCTTATGAGACTCCTAAGTTGAATTACATTATTTTGGGCATGTAATTGAAGATGGAACATAGAGTTGAGTTGCTGACAAGTTAGGCCACTTAATTGAGCATAACTTAAGTTTTAGGCCTCTAAAAGACATGAGACTTGGGCCCAATGAATCCTAATTAACCTAGATTTGTACTTATTAGAATTTTAATCATGTAAGGCCAAATTAGGAGTTAGTTTAAAAGGTTAGAGCAACAAAACGAAAAGTATCTTCTCATTCAGCACTTTTCATTCTCTTTCTTCAACTCTCTTCCTCTTCATTCTCTCTAGATTTTCTCTCTTTTTCTGTAGTTCTTCCCTCTCATTCATGGAGGGCTAGAGCCTTTAGTCAATCCTAGGGATTGACAATCTTGAAGCTTAATTCTGAGATTTTATTTTAATTGTTCTATATTTAATTATTAATCAAGTTTCTTTCCTTCCTCTTTGTTTAATTCTGATTGAGTTGCTTAATTTGATTAGGATGTTCATATGATAATTGCGTAATTACCATATGTTAAGAGAGGATTGCAGAGAGTAAACAATGCATCAAAGGTGTTTGATGAATTGTTTAACTTAGTTGGATTCTGGTTTTTAGTTTGATTTGGGATTAGATCGATGCTTAATTTGTCTAACCTTGATTGAACGAATTTTGGATGCTTATCTAGTAAAGGATCCATGGATCATGTTGAGGCTTCTTAATGTGATCTAAGATCAAGAATTCAGTTAATGACTAAATGGATCAATAGTGATCAAGGATGAATTAAAATCAAGATTAGTTAATTCTCTTGGATTGGTTGTTTTCCTAATTTTGTTTACCATTTTAATTTTTTTTGTTGATTAATCTTGCAAACCATCCCCTTGTTTGTTAACCTCTTAATTTGATTGCATAATTAGAGTGATCTACGTGATCGACCCAGTATTACCGTATACTGCAAGTAGTTTTGGTGAATCAATTGAGAGGCTTGACAGTTATCAAATTTTGGCACCATTGTCGAGGATCACTATGATTTTGATCAATCTTATTAAGAGTATATTTGACTACTAATTCTTCACTAATCCCTTGTTATTGTGTTTTGGTGGTTTTCTGTAATACCCCAAAAATTGCTTATTTCATGATATATATTATTTTATAATATTTCTGAGCGAGGCCGGGTAAATAAAATATTTTCCTCAAGGTCGAAAAACCTTGGACTATGGAAACGTCGACGAAGGATCTTACTAAACTCGAGGCTGGACACGATTTAAGAAGTTTTATTTTTTGAGATTTTATCTAATAAATAAAATCGCGGTATGTTTTATTATCTGTTAAACGATAAATATTATTTCTGCTAACTGTAACTTTTGTCTAATGGATAATAGCTTTAGTAGAGTGTTAGTCATCTTTTCTAGAGAGCACTTTAATGACATCAATAAGATGACATCATCACTATAACATCACCATTGACTTTTTCAAAAAGTGTGTGAAGCTTCTCAAGAAAGCTTTGTATCAAGCTTCTTAAGGAAGCCACTTCTCTCTCTCCTCCCTTGGTGAACCCCACGGCTATTGGGGGGAAAAGATGACCAAAAATTATCATCTTTTTCACTTGCCCATCACTTTTTTAATTCAAACAAAGTTTCACTTTTCATTCTCTCATTTTTTCCTTTCTCCTCACTTTTCCTCTCATCTCTATTTTCTCTCCACTCTGACGGTCTCAACACCATTGTTGGCCACCCAAGCTTACTTGCTCAAGCCAATCTAGATTCTTGAATCCTCTCATTATCTTGAAGCTTTTCTCTTTGGTGATCATCTCTTGATTCTTCCATCTTCATCACTTTCTACTAAGCACTAAAACTTGAAGCTTTGAGGTAAAGTTCTTGACTTTCATATTTTCTCTTCTCATTTTTGTGATCCTTGGTCACCTTTGTGATCAAGGACTCCTCTTTTCAAGTTTTGGTTGTTGATTGTATGAGTTTGACTATCCTAAGGTTTTGTTGGTGGTGGTGGACGAAAATTGCAAGGAAGCATCAATGAGCTTGCTTGGTAAGAGGGAGATTAACCTCATCAACCACTCATGGTAGTGAGGAACGAATTTCTTGTGGGTGATAAATCCATGTGAGGATTTATTGACCCTGATTGCATGACTTTGTGGCTTGTAGTTATATACTTTATTTGACCTTGTTATTTGATATTATGTATGAATTTATTATAGTATGATTTTGATGCTTGAAAATTATGTTGTATACTTTAAATGGTGCTAGAAAGGAAAATTATTTTGGTCCTAATAGCTATTGAAGCTCACGGCCATGTGTGGAGAAATAGGGTTTCAAAGCTATAATATTTCATTGATTGGGAACCTAGATGATTAGATAGTAAGAATATGATTTATGAATGTACAAATTGAGAAAAGAAGTAAACAAACTCTTTACCTTTGAGGAGAATTGATTTCGGCTATGGTGCTTAATATTAGGATGGAGAAGTAGTTTTGGAGACTTAAAATATTTTATTGAAAACGGTTCTTGATAAGTTAAATGAAAGGGATTTTCAATTAGAAATAGAATGATGAAAGCTTGGAAAGAATGTTAGAAAACATTATTTAGGAGACTTGGGTATTAAATTAGGATTAAAGGATTTATGAGCAAAGGAGAAGATGATCACCATGTTATGATTTGAGGAGTAATGACTTTCGAATATGCTAAAGGAAATAATTTTAGGGATAATTGGAATAATGAATATGATATATTAGTGGTGAATCTAGTTGATTTGATAATAAAGAAAAATTAATTCAGGATTCATAGGATAAGAATATAAAAGAATGAATTTTATCATTTAGCAAAAGAGTGATTTTTGGTCTTAAGAGAAAAAACGAGCTTGAGAAAGAAATAGTGAAAACTTGAAAGACTTAAGGAAAAAGGAAAAAGAATTGTAAGGTTAAGGCGATATGGTTTTCTTTTAAGTTTTAGTGAACGATATGAGGAAAGGTCACTTGAGGAACCTAGTTAGAAAAGTTTTGTGATTATGATTGATTTCTATCTTTATTTTGGAAAGTGTTACAATTAAAGCTTAAAAATGAAACAATGGTTCTATATGCTAAAGAAATTTGTGAGAATGCTTCATGTGAATTGATAGTGATGACTCTTGAATTTGTACGACTGAGATACTTTGTGAAAGAATGCTTTAGCACTATGCTTTTGGGCTGACGTACTGGACCCTAGTGGATTTTAGAATCGACGTACTGGACCCAAGTGGATCATTGGTATTATGTAATTATAAGGGTGATTATATAATATCAGTGATACTAATGGTATTAGACAATTGTATGGGCAGTTTCTTTAATACCATTGGGAATGGAACAATGGTGGTTTGATTTCATTGTTCATGCATTGAACATTATACAGTCGACTTTTGTTGCCTAGGAGTGAACGAGAATTTAGATAGTGTGATCTCGGATGGATCTCAGGGGGCGTCAGGGCGAGGTGATCCACTTAATGATCTGTTATCACATTGTATACCCCTGGCTGTGGAAAACTGTTGCAACGCACGATAAGGACCCGACAAACACTATCCTTTCCGTGGTCTGGCATAGACTGTCATTGAGGGGGGCAGATCTTCTGGAGCGTTCATCTCTAAGCTTGTTTAGCTCCATGGAGTAGGAACTGGTTGCATTGAGCATAAGGATGGTCAGCATACACATTGTGCATATGCATATTCAATGTACATCTTGTGGTGGTGTGGTTTGTATTTCTATATTTTGATGTACCTCGCTGAATTATCTATTAGTTGATAACATAACTATATCTGCTGATCTTTCATATCCTTGTATTAATATGATATTATATGTTATTCCTTGATATCATTGTATATGAAAGGTATTATTACATGTGTTGTGTTTCTTGCTGCCATGATGGTATTGATGTAGGGGATCTCACCTCTTTTATTGTATTATCCTATCTACTTCTGTTGTATACTCATGTCTGTAAAGAATGTGATGGCGGCAAGACAAGATCCACGAGGTTTCACTAGACTACAGTTCCATGGGGGCGTCGAAGCGTGGAATATCCAATGGGATACGGGGTGCATTCAGTACGTCAGAGATGTCACCTTGTTCTGGAGCAGTACCCGACATGACGCTGCTACGTTTACTATGGATGTAGCTATTCACTTGGAGTTTTGCATGCCTCTTGGGGAGCTTTAGGATGATTGGAGAGTTTCCTCTAGGGAAGACTCTGTGGAATCGACTGCTCGGACTCCCGTCCGTGGTGACATGCCTCGATTAGAAGTTTTGTCTGTTAGGGATCCCGAAGGGGATCTGGATGAAGATTGGGGGTAGGACCCTACTCTTCAAGTGTTTGGTCTTGGATTAGGCTCATTTTTTATATGGTAATTATTTTTTATTGTATAATTTGGAGTATATAAGTTTTATGCTTTTTGGAACTTAAGTATAATGTAATCCCAGATGTAGTAAACCTTGTTTTATGAAAAGTCTTTTATTCAGGTCTTATAACTTGAGATTTCTCAATTTTGATAATTTTATGTTATTCTTTTAAAAAGAGAACTTTGAAACTCATATTTTATAACGACAATTGTTTAATAGTTCGAGAAAACTTTTATCTATTTTTGAAAAAGTGAAAGAGTAAATAGAAAAGAGTCAGTGTTGTAAATGTAATGCCCTCATGGAGGGGGTGTTACACTAGGTGGTATAAGAGCAGTTCATCCTGTCAAGCCGGGGTATGGACTGACTGTGCTTAGACATGAAAAAATTTTATATATGTGTTATGCATTTCCTTGTCTCTTGTTTGAGATGTTAAAAGAGGATTGCATAAGTTGCTTTAAGTTAGATGTTAGTAGTTACTATTACATAGTCACATGATATTGAGGACTGGCTAACTCAATATGTAATGTTCTGTGTGGACAGAAAACTATGACTTTAACTAGGCAGACTAGGAGAAAA
Source organism: Ormosia semicastrata (assembly GCA_029884595.1). Classification (NCBI taxonomy): domain Eukaryota; kingdom Viridiplantae; phylum Streptophyta; class Magnoliopsida; order Fabales; family Fabaceae; genus Ormosia; species Ormosia semicastrata. The sequence goes on along the minus strand of JAQQTO010000028.1, from coordinate 6,344,106 downwards.
GGGGTTCTTCTAGTAAGAGTTCAGTTGGATGACTGAACTCGTGTAGCATTGTTTGTACCTACACCCTTTGGGGTGGTACCTCTAGCGTGAGTAAAGTCCAAGTCTAAATCTTTTGGGTTTGTGGGTAGGCTTTGCCTTGTTTGTGCTATGAGTTTCTCTGAAACTAAACATAGAGATGTATTGCTTCATTTTCAAAAGGAAATGATATTGTTTAAAAATGTAACTTTTGTTCCTGTTGTGTTTTAATTCGTCTATTTCTGAAGAAAAAGGTAACGGCTCGCGGTAGACATACTCGTGTGAATGTGGAACGCGATAACAATAGAATGGCTGCGACAGCAGAAGCAATATAAAGGATGGCTGGCATAACAGTATAATAGAATCAGAGGGCCACTCAGCAGCAGGAATTGAAAGTCGAAGCTCAGATTTTGTTAAAGTTGAATCAGTCTTAGGATAGGAGACCCTATAACGTTAGGCCATATTGGTTCTGAAAAAGGAGAAGTCGTAAGGTCAAGTAATCCCAGTGAAAATCATATTCACAACCACCAGGAAATCAACAACAATAGCAACCATATGGAGGTCGTGCTAGCAATGGTAGACCCAGTCAGCCAGTGGCACTTTTACAGATATGTAAGAAGTGTGCAAAAAGTCATGCAACGAAAGATTGTACGATCAAGGAAAAAGTTTGTTTCAAGTGCGTAAAGCTAGGACACGTATTTAGGAATTGTACTTCACAAAAGACGAAGCCTTCTGTTAGTGATGTACGTGCTTCAAAATCTCACATAGAAGGGAAAATCAACTCCCCAAGTGGAGTAAAGGCATCCCAGACTGAAGACCTGAACGAAAGAGATTGTGTCATAGGAGATGATCCTTTGACTATACTATATAATTCTGGGGGTAACCCATTTCTTTATACCATATGATTGTATGAGTCAATTAGAGTTCTCTGTGTCTTCGTTATCTTTTGACTGAGTTATTTCTACTTTTTTCGCAAACACCTGTTGTCGATGGGTCAAATAGTTTGCTATCTTTTTCTTCCTGACCTTCATAATGTTTTCCCATGCACCGCAATTGCAAGAAAGAATATTTCTGGTCTAGATCATGTCTTAATATTAGATACAGTACTGTCGAAAGAAAACTTGATTGAAAAGACACTTCATATTAAGAACAAGGACAGGAGAGCAAAGCGATACAAAGGAAAGGAAATTACAAGCCATCTAGAAGGGAACCGTTGTTTTCGCTTAGATCGATCTACGCTCTGGCTATCATCGGATTCGCGTGGAAGTAGAGGATGATTCCAAGATAATTTTTTTTCAAATGTGTTGTGGACGTTACGGGTATCTGGTGATATCGTTCGGAGTAACAAATGCTCCTGCGATACTCATAGATTTCACGAACAGGATTTTTTATCCTTATCTGGATGGATTTGTCATTGTCCTTATTGATGACATTCTGAGCTATTCTCAAAATCAGGAGAAACATGCTGAACACCTTGGTATAGTTCTCTAGATTCTGAAAGAAAAGAAGTTGTGTGTCAAGTTATCAAAGCGCGAATTTCAGTTGGAGGAGGTTAAATTCTTGAGTCATGTGATCTCAAAGGAAAGGATTACTATGGATTCATTGAAAGTTGAAGTAATTCTTCAATAGGAAAGGCCGAAGACCGTAATGGAGATTCGTAGCTTTGTGGGATTAGTTGGTTATTATTGGGAATTCATCGAAGGATTTTCCAAGATAGCAGGACCTCTTATCCAGCTTACACGAAAGGGTCAAACTTTTGTATGGACTGATGCATGTGAGGAAAATTTTCAAGGGTTGAAGAGACACTCAACCACTTCACCAGTGTTGATTCTGCTCAATCCTAGTGAACCTTTCGAGGTGTCTCGTGATACTCTACCTTAGGGTTTAGAGCATGTGCTTGTGCAGAATAGAAAATGGGTAGTAGCGTATGCTTCAAGGCAATTGAGAGTACATAAGAAGAACAACCCTTTGCAAACTCGGAGTTAGCTATTTTGATTGCATTGAAGATATAGAGACATTTTCTACATGGAGCAATATCCAACGTCTATAGTGATCATTACAGTATGAAGTATCCGTCTTCTCAAAAAGAACTAAATATGAGGCATTATATGGACAACGAATTTGAGCGCCTTTGTGTTTGCACCAAGATGGGAAAAATTTTGCGTCTAGACCCGAGCTTGTACTACAAACAACGGATAAAATTAAGATAACTTAGGACAAGATGTAAACCACTCAGAGGAAAGTGTGATTAACATGGAGAAGATGCAAATGGTTTTGATGTCGACAAACAAGAAAGCATGGGAATACAATGATCAAGTCACAAGAAACTCAAGCTTAGCATATAGGTTATAGAACTAGTGTAAAGGTATTCTAGTGATTCACCTCAAGCTCAAATGACCTCCTTAAAATGTATTTGCAAAATGGTTTTTCAAGTAAGGATCAAAAACGTTTTTGTGCAACAAATGCTTTGAAATCTTATATCCTCTATCAAGCAAGTTTCCATGCATATGTCAAATTTGAGACGAGCCTTTTTGAACTTACCAACTCTTTTTAACATGCACAAAACTGTTTCTGTAATTGTTAGGATTCAAATTTCTAAGGCCCTTAACCGATTAGGACCAACTCCTAACCGGTTAGCTTGCTCAAAAAGTGGCTTGCCTCGTGTTCTTTCAAATGCCTAACCGATTAGGCAAGGTGCCTAACCGGTTATTTATCAACTCAGAAGCCACATTACATTTGCCCTAACCAATTAGGTAGAGGACCTAACCGATTAGTATTACTTCCAGAAACCAAAATTGTTTTGTCCTAACCGATTAGGTAGAAGACCTAACCGGTTATTCATAAACTCAGAAGCCATTCTAATAATGTCCTAACCGATTAGGCAGATGGCCTAACCGGTTATTCTATAACTCAGAAACTAAAAATGTGCTGCCCTAACCGATTAGGTAGAAGACCTAACCGGTTATTCATCAACTCAGAACCTACGTTGGTAATGTCCTAACCGATTAGCTTGCAGCTCTAACCGGTTAGCATCCTTCCCAGAACTCATCAATGAGAGGTCCTAACCGATTAGGACATATTCCTAACTGGTTAGTTATTAAACCAGAACACTTCTCCTTGAATCTAAATGAGCTCCTAATCGGTTAGGATACTTGGCTAACCGGTTAGCCTAAGTTCTGGAAAAATATGCAGAAGCTCGTAACGGCTATATTGCTGAGCATTAATTGCTCACAACTACCTCCAACGGCATTTAATAACACTTACCTATAAATTTGGAGGTTGGGCTTCGTTGGGAGGCAAGAAAAACTGAGTCAACTATTCTGGAAAATCTCTATTGAGCTTCAAACAAGTTTTTCTCATCATTTTACTAAATCCTCTGTTTTGAGCTTGAAGTTGTGTGAATCCTAAATATCATAGTTCTTCAATTTGTAATACTTGCTCTTGAGAGAGTTTCATCCATTAAAATCTTATACAATCTGTTTAGAGAGGGTGAGGTATCCCTCAAGTATTGTAAGGGTGAGGTATCCCTTTAAAAATAGAGGCTCAAGCATTAGGGTGAGGTATCCCATTGTGTTGAGTGCTCAAGGTTGTAGTGGTTATCAAGCACCCATTGAAGCTTGAAGATATAGTGGAAAATCTCAAGTTGTTGCTTGGGGACTGAATGTAGATCACAAGTAGATTGGTGATCGAACCAGGATAAATCGCTGTGTTTGCTCTCTCTAAACCCTTCTCTTTACATTAAGCACTGTTTCATTGAATATCTTGAATATTGTTCTTCTTGATTATTGCATTTATTAGTAAAAGTATTTATTCCATATATCCAATCAGTTCTAATCATCAAATAGCTTCAACGAAAATTGTTTATCAAACGAATTATGAAAGATTTGCGAACTCGACTTACATACTCAATTCACCCCCCTCTTGAGTATTGAGGCCACTTGGTAACAAGTGGTATCAGAGCTAGACTCTTGTATAAAGAGCTTAGCAGCTTCAAGAGAAGTGATGGCTTCAAATGGTTTTTCAAATGAAGGTTCTTCTATAAATAGACCTCCTTATTTCAATGGGGATGGTTATGCTTATTGGAAAGAAAGAATGAAAATTTTCATTGAAGCTATTGACTTAGATGTGTGGGACGCCGTTGAAAATGGTGCTTTTGTCCCAACACAAACTAAAGATGGTGTGACAATTAATACACCTAGAAGTGATTGGACCGATGATGATAAAAAGAAGGTTCAATACAATTTGAGAGCCAAGAACATCATCACCACATCCTTGGGGTATGATGAATTCTTTAGGGTGTCAAATTGTAAGACCGCAAAAGAAATGTGGGATACCCTACAAGTAACTTATGAAGGTACTAGTGAGGTAAAACGATCTCGAATAAACACTCTTACTCATGAATATGAATTGTTTAGAATGAACCAAGGTGAGAGTATTCAAGATATGCAAAAGAGATTTACTCACATTGTTAATCATCTCATCTCATTGGGAAAGACATTTCCTAATGAGGATCTTATTAACAAAGTCCTGAGATGTCTAAGCAGGAATTGGCAACCCAAGGTAACGGCGATTGCAGAATCAAGAGATTTATCAACCATGTCTCTAGCCACCCTATTCGGAAAACTTCAAGAGCATGAGCTGGAACTAAATAGGCTCAATCAAAATGAAGAGCATGACAAAAAAAAGAAGGGAATTGCACTCAAAGCCACCTCCTCCATACTTGAAGATGATGATGAAGATGGTAAAGAGGATGCTGAAAATATTGAGCTAAGTGAGGAGAATCTTAGTCTCCTTGTGAGAAAATTCGGAAGATTCTTAAAGAAAAAGGAATTTCAAAGAAGATCATTCTTTCCTCAAAAGAAAGCATATCACAAAGGAGAAAGATCCTCTACTTCTTTAAAATGCTACGAATGCGAAAAACCGGGGCACATGAAAATGGAGTGTCCTATATATTTCAAGAAGACGGAGAAGTTTGAGAAAAGACCCTCCAAGGAAAAGAAAGGAAGAAGAGCATATATAGCTTGGGAGGACAATGACTTAAGCTCTTCCGACGATTCGGAGAATGAAGAAGCCCATCTTTGCCTCATGGCTCAAGGAGAAGAAAGTGAAGAAAACGATACTAAGGTAACTTCTTCTAGCCTAGAACCTCCACCTTCTTATGATGAATTGCAAGATGCCTTTCAAGAATTGCATGATGAATCTTTGAGGCTCACAAAAATGATTTTGACTTCCAATAAAACAATCTCCCTATTGACAAACAAAGTTTCTACCTTAACTAAGGAGCTAAATGAACTTAAAGTTGAAAATGAGACCTTAGGACTCATAGATGCTAATTCATTATGTATGACTTGTTCCTCACATGACAATGCATCCATATCATTACCTTGTTTATCATGTAAAGCTTTTGAAAAAGAAATTGAAGACTTGAACAACACTCTTGCAAAATTCACTTTTGGAAGAGACAACTTGAATGTGTTGTTAAGGAGACAAAAATGTGTTTTTCAAAAAGCTAGCTTGGGTTTTAATCCAAACAACCATCAAAAGTCTTATAAGAACTTCTTTGTTTCCTCAAAAACTTCAAGTAGTCCCTTTGTCAAATGTTTTCATTATGGTAGGAAAGGGCATAGTGCATCAACTTGCAATGTTAAAAAGAACATAAACAATAAAGTTGGAATAAAAAGAGTTTGGGTTCCTAAAAGTACCATGCCTAACTCTAACACACAAGGACCCAAGACAATTTGGGTACCAAAGGTTAAAACATGAATGTGTGTTGTAGGTGTGCTTGAAGACCAAGAGCTCAAGTTGGTATCTTGATAGTGGTTGCTCCAAGCACATGACCGGTGATGGCTCCAAGTTCTCCTCCCTTACACACAAGAAACATGGTTATGTCACATATGGTGACAACAACAAAGGGAAGATTCTTGGAATTGGCAAAGTTGGTAAGATTCCTTCATCATCTATTGACAATGTTTTACTTGTTGAAGGACTCAAACATAATTTGCTTAGTATTAGTCAATTATGTGATAAAGGCAATAGAGTTATATTTGATTCCTCTTGTTGCATAATTGAGGGAAAGGATGATAAACAAGTTAAATTTATTGGTTATAGGGTCAATAATATATATATGATTAGTCTAGATGATATCTCCTCAAATGATGCTAAATGCTTTATGAGTAAAGAAAATGATTCATGGTTATGGCATAGAAGAATTGCTCACATTCACATGGATCACTTAAACAAATTAGTTTCTAAAGAACTAGTAATTGGTCTTCCAAAGCTCAAATTTGAAAAAGACAAATTTTGTGATGCATGTCAAAAGGGAAAACAAGTAAAGGTCTCTTTTAAAGCTAAAAACATAGTTTCAACTTCTAGACCTCTATAACTTTTGCACATAGATCTTTTTGGTCCCTCTAGAACTATGAGCTTTGGTAGGAATTACTATGCATTAGTGATTGTGGATGATTTTTCTAGATTTACATGAATATTATTCTTGGCCCACAAAAATAATGCTTTTCAATCATTTAGAAAACTTGCCAAAATTATCCAAAACGAAAAAGGTTTTTGTATTGCATCCATAAGAAGTGATCATGGTGGTGAATTTGAAAATCATGAATTTGAAACTTTTTGTGATGAACATGGCATTGAGCATAATTTTTCTACTCCTAGAACACCACAACAAAATGGTGTTGTAGAAAGGAAAAATCGATCTTTAGAGGAGATGGCAAGAACTATGCTCAATGAGGCTAACCTTCCTAAGTACTTTTGGGTGGATGCGGTTAACACTGCTTGTTATGTTATGAATAGAGCCCTAATAAGGCCAATTTTAAAGAAAACCCCTTATGAACTGTACAAAGGAAGGAAACCTAATGTGTCACATTTTCATGTCTTTGGATGTAAATGCTTTGTTTTGAATAATGGAAAAGATAACTTGGGGAAGTTTGATGCAAATCTGATGAAGGAATATTCATTGGTTATTCTATTCATAGTAAGGCCTTTAGAGTCTATAATAAACGAACTATGACCATAGAAGAGTCCATACATGTTGTATTTGATGAAACTAACTCAAAAGAGTTGAGAAAGGAGCTTGTTGATGATGTTGCAGAAATCTTGGAAAAGACGAACTTGGAAAATCAAGAGAACGAGTCCAAGAAGGAAGAAAAGAGACTCATTGATCACTCATAGCAAGAAGATTCAGAAATCTTGGATCTACCCAAGGAATGGAGGACTTCAAGATATCATCCTCTCGACAAGGTGATAGGTGATGTATCAAAAGGGGTAATCACTTGAAACTCACTTAGAGATGCATGTAATCACCTAGCCTTTGTCTCTCAAGTTGAACCTAAAGACATAAATGAGGCCATTAATGATGAGCATTGGATCTTGGCCATGCAAGAAGAACTAAACCAATTTGAGAGAATTCAAGTTTGGGAATTAGTTCCAAGGCCCAATGATCATCCAATAATTAGCACCAAATGGGTCTTTAGGAACAAACTCGATGAAACGGGCCTAATAATAAGAAATAAAGCTAGGCTTGTAGCTAAGGGATATAATCAAGAAGAAGGCATAGACTATGAAGAAACTTATGCTCCCGTAACTAGATTAGAAGCCATTAGAATGTTACTTGAATATGCGTGCATCATGGATTTCAAACTCTATCAAATGGATGTCAAAAGTGCCTTTTTAAATGGTTTTATACAAGAAGAGGTGTATGTGGAACAACCTCCTGGTTTTGAGGATTTTGAAATTCCTAACCATGTTTTTAAACTGAAAAAGGCCTTGTATGGCTTGAAACAAGCTCCTAGAACTTGGTATGAAATGTTGAGCAAATTCCTTTTAGAAAAAGGTTTTTCTAGAGGCAAGGTTGACACTACCCTTTTCATAAAACATAAAATGCATGACATACTTCTAGTTCAAATCTATGTTGATGACATTATATTTGGAGCTACTAACAACTCTCTTTGTAAAGAATTCTCAAATATTATGCAAAGCGAGTTTGAGATGTCCATGATGGGTGAGCTCAACTTCTTCCTTGGTCTCCAAATCAAGCAAGCAAGAGAAGGAACGTTCATAAGCCAATCCAAGTATTGCAAGGAGCTGCTCAAGAAGTTTGGAATGGATAATGCTAAGCATATGGCTACCCCTATGAGCACGACTTGCTATTTGGACAAGGATGAAGGAGGTAAATCTGTAGAAATTACGAAATATAGAGGTATGATTGGCTCACTCCTTTATCTCACTGCAAGTAGGCCTGATATAATGTTTAGTGTATGCATGTGTGCTAGATATCAAAATAATCCTAAGGAATCACACCTAAGTGCTGTTAAAAGAATAATGAAATATCTAATAGGCACATCACACATGGGTTTATGGTATCCTAAAGGTGCTTCATGTAGTCTTATTGGGTACTCCGATTCTGATTTTACTGGATACAAAATGGATCGAAAGAGCACTAGTGGGACATGCCACTTGCTTGGAAGCTCACTAGTTTCTTGGCATAGCAAGAAACAAAATAGTGTGGCATTGTCTATAGCTGAAGCTGAATATGTTGCAGCTGGGAGTTGTTGTTCTCAAATCCTTTCAATGAAACAACAACTCTTGGACTATGGTCTTGAACTTGATCATATCCCCATAAGATGTGATAACACTAGTGCAATTAACTTGTCAAAAAATCCAATTTTGCATTCTAGAACTAAACATATTGAAATAAGACATCATTTCATTAGAGATCATGTTCAAAAGAGTGATTGCATACTTGAATTTGTTGAAACAACTAAGCAACTAGCTGATATTTTCACCAAACCTCTAGCAAAAGAAGCATTTTTCTATATTAGAAATGAACTTGGTATATTGGATCAATCATGCATAAATTAACCATTTACTGCATAATCCTAAAGCTCTTGCATAAACTTGCATTTTTCTGAATAATCATGCCAAATTGCTTCTTCATCATACTTGAATCCAATACTGACTTGAGCGTCGGAGTGTCCCCTTATTTTGTTTTGCAGGAACTGAGTTCATGCTTAAGTCCCCCAATCTGAAAGGTCAAAGTTTCTATTGATATTGGGAGAAATTTGTCTCTAAATGAAAATGGAGTCAAGACAAAATGAACTTCAAGTGTTTTGGAATGCTAAGAGTGAAATGAACTTGTTCCTACTGATATTTGTCAAGAATTACTCCCATGAGATTGTCATAAGTGCCATCTGTGAACTGATCAAGAAAAAGACGAAAAATAAAATTTCGTTTGAAATCTGGAAGTGTTTGGAATACTGAGGGGATCTCTGTCATGGCCTAATAATCGGTTAGGCATAACTCCTAACCGGTTACCCTGCATTTGGAAACCAATTGGTACATTCTGACTTAGCACAATAACCGGTTAGCCACCAATCCTAACCGGTTATTGGACAACTCAGTGGCTATTTCCTAATAGCCCTAACCGGTTACTCACATTCCCTAACCGGTTAGGTCCCTCCAATTAAACAGCCCCCCAGCAGCGTGGTTCCCTCCATTCACGCCCCTCCACTTCCATCTTCATCCTCATTCTCTCAAGCTCTCTCACGCCACTTCCTCACCTTCATTCCTTACCATTAATCCACCCCAAATTCGGTCTTCCAACCCCATCTCTCTCACATTCCATCATCCCCCATCATCCTTCTTCCATTAAACCTCCATTTCAATCTCCCTCTTACTCTCACTCTCCACCACCGTGCCCTAAGCCTCCATTTCCACCATGGCCAGCAGCTCTTCATTCCCCAAAAGAACACGCACAAAAAACCCCAATGTCCTAAAGGAAACAAACCCTACTGACACTGACCCAGATTTTTCAGTTGCTCTGAATCTTGGGAGATACTTCACTGATCCTGCTCAGATGAAGAAGTACCAATTGGAATTCCATGCAAGGCGTATCATCTCACCAAAATGGATGGACTGGGAGTTTTTCATCCAAGAAGGCTTTACTCCTCTCACAGAGCTTCTTGAGTTCCATGGGTTGAGAACCCTCGTCACCACAAATCCAGGGTATTTCTATCTTGAACCCACTAAAGTGTTCTTCTGTAACTTATCTATTAAAGGTGGATCTTTAATTTCTGAAGTTAAGAAGCATAAGATTGTGGTGAATCCTAGTGAGTGGGTGCCCTTGTTTGATCTCCCCCACTCCGGTGAAAAGCTTAGACTGGAAAAACATGGTCAGTGGGAAAATTATAAAAGAGATGATGCTGCAATGGGCATGCTTCAGCCTGGAGTTCTAATGCCAAAAGGAACTTTCACTACCGGGCTGCTGAAGATACATGATCATCTTCTTCATTTCATTATCTCTCATATTCTTGCACCAAGGTCAAGTAATTATGCCCTGGTTGAAGAGGAAGACATCTTCCTGATGTGGCTTCTCAAGGAACGCATCAAGATCAACTGGTCTTTCTACATTATACACACCATGATGAAAGCTAAAAACAAGGCAGTCATGGACGATGGTATTGTAAACACTGCCGGCCCTCATAAATTTGGTCTTGTATCTCTTAATAGAATGCACATAAAGAAAGTCAATGGTGAATGGACTTATGGCCAAGCACGAGTAGGAAGAGCGCCACCAGAAGAAATTCCTGTTCACACAACTGATGTCCCTATGGAGGAGGCACCAGATATGAGTAGCGTCTCTGAATCCACCAGTGAAGCTCGCATTCTCGTAGCCATCGCGGATCTGCGCACCTACCAAGAACATAGCAACACAGTCATCTTTGATCGGTTAAGTGCCATGGAGGACCGCTTGGATAGGATCGAGCGTCGCTTTCTAGCACCCGAGGACCCTGGGGCTTAGGCATGGACTCTCTGTTTATCATGATTGTACTGCTGCACTAATTGCCTTTGAACTCTATTTTTTATTTTGCTTAATTATCTCATTTTGGATATTTTGGGAGAATTATTTAGTATGCCTGATGACTGCTTATCTTTGGCTTATTTTGGTAATCCTCATAGTGATCTTTGACTCTTGTTATGAATCTTGGATATATGAATTTTGGTATGCGTGCTAATGTGTTTTGTGACTGCTTATGAGTTTCTGGACACTATGCTTAATCCTATAATTCAGCCATTTTGTTGTTGTTGTTTTGTGTGTTGCATGCTTGTTTTGAAATCCCTAGATTATTGCACTTCTTTTTGATTATGCCAAAAGAGGGAGAAGGATAAGGAGCTTTCTATTTAGATTTATTGAGAAACGTAAGAACAGTAATTGCATGTGTTATAATGTGTCTTTTAATGGTCCTGGAATCCCAAAACAAAGGAGAGCTATGCATCTCTGATTCATGCACCTCTTGAATAAAAGAGAGGGAGTAAGTCTCCAAATTCCATTTTAAATTCCAATTATCATTTGAACTAATCTCTTTCTCAATAAGTGTTTGTCATCATCAAAAAGGGGGAGAATATGATTAACATGGAGAAGATACAAATGGTTTTGATGTCGACAAACAAGAAAGCATGGGAATACAATGATCAAGTCACAAGAAACTCAAGCTTAGCATATAGGTTATAGAACTAGTGTAAAGGTATTCTAGTGATTCACCTCAAGCTCAAATGACCTCCTTAAAACGTATTTGCAAAATGGTTTTTCAAGTAAGGATCAAAAACGTTTTTGTGCAACAAATGCTTTGAAATCTTATATTCTCTATCAAGCAAGTTTCCATGCATATGTCAAATTTGAGACGAGCCTTTTTGAACTTACCAACTCTTTTTAACATGCACAAAACTGTTTCTGTAATTGTTAGGATTCAAATTTCTAAGGCCCCTAACCGATTAGGACCAACTCCTAACCGGTTAGCTTGCTCAAAAAGTGGCTTGCCTCGTGTTCTTTCAAATGCCTAACCGATTAGGTAAGGTGCCTAACCGGTTATTTATCAACTCAGAAGCCACATTACATTTGCCCTAACTGATTAGGTAGAGGACCTAACCGGTTAGTATCACTTCCAGAAGCCAAAATTGTTTTGTCCTAACCGATTAGGTAGAAGACCTAACCGGTTATTCATAAACTCAGAAGCCATTCTAATAATGTCCTAACCAATTAGGTAGATGGCCTAACCGGTTATTCTATAACTCAGAAACTAAAACGTGCTGCCCTAACCGATTAGGTAGAAGACCTAACCGGTTATTCATCAACTCAGAACCTACGTTGGTAATGTCCTAACCGATTAGCTTGCAGCTCTAACCGGTTAGCATCCTTCCCAGAACTCATCAATGAGAGGTCCTAACCAATTAGGACATATTCCTAACCGGTTAGTTATTAAACCAGAACACTTCTCCTTGAATCTAAATGAGCTCCTAACCGGTTAGGATACTTGGCTAACCGGTTAGCCTAAGTTCTGGAAAAATATGCAGAAGCTCGTAACAGCTATATTGCTGAGCATTAATTGCTCACAACTACCTCCAACGGCATTTAATAACACTTACCTATAAATTTGGAGGTTGGGCTTCATTGGGAGGCAAGAAAAACTGAGTCAACTATTCTGGAAAATCTCTATTGAGCTTCAAACAAGTTTTTCTCATCATTTTACTAAATCCTCTGTTTTGAGCTTAAAGTTGTATGAATCCTAAATATCATAGTTCTTCAATACTTGCTCTTGAGAGAGTTTCATCCATTTAAATCTTATACAATCTGTTTAGAGAGGGTGAGGTATCCCTCAAGTATTGTAAGGGTGAGGTATCCCTTTGAAAATAGAGGCTCAAGCATTAGGGTGAGGTATCCCATTGTGTTGAGTGCTCAAGGTTGTAGTGGTTATCAAGCACCCATTGAAGCTTGAAGATATAGTGGAAAATCTCAAGTTGTTGCTTGGGGACTGGACGTAGATCACAAGTGGATTGGTGATCGAACCAGGATAAATCGCTGTGTTTGCTCTCTCTAAACCCTTCTCTTTACATTAAGCACTGTTTCATTGAATATCTTGAATATTGTTCTTCTTGATTATTGCATTTATTAGTAAAAGTATTTATTCCATATATCCAATCAATTCTAATCATCAAATAGCTTCAACGAAAATTGTTTATCAAACGAATTGCGAAAGATTTGCGAACTCGACTTACATACTCAATTCACCCCCCTCTTGAGTATTGAGGCCACTTGGTAACAGAAAGGAAATTGTATCCATAAAAGGGATTTGGAATGATGTAATTGTTGGTGTATGCCCTAGAGGCTGATATATTTTGTCTATAATTACATACATTGTATTATGCTATTTTTATATGTGAGGCATTTTATTTATTGTGTTATTTATGATAAACATAATAAAGTCCTTAGAATAGTAAGTTTGATACCATAAGACATCAAGTGGATGTCTTGATCGTGAGATCCTATTGGATAAACTTAGAACACTATTCTTAAATGTCTCTAGTCAAGCATTATTGTTAATTAGGACAACAATAATGCATTAAGACTAGTATGTGCGTAGACTGATGGCCACATCTCACGGGTCATGGATATGAGATATCAAGTCTTCACATGGGTATATTTATTAATAGTAATGATGTACTGGACTGACTTACCATGAGAACGCTACGTGGATCGTTACATGAGTGTCATACACGATTCTCATAGTGATAATGATATGTGTGGTCCTTTGACCTAAAATCACTACGATTCCTACATGAGGAGTTGTATGTTTTGATGCCATCAAACATCATCTGTAACAAGGTGATTATAAAGTTAGTTATTGGATATACTACGAATCATGTGGAGGAATGTGAGTGACTTAGATGAGATTTGTCCCTCCTACATAACAAGAGTGATATCTTCGAGCCCCCTGATTGAGTGAGACTACGAAATGCATGGCCATGCTCAAATGAGTCAATATGAAATATTGATCTCATTTACTATGTTTACTCAAGTATTAGGAAATGAAAGATTGAACTACACAAGGGTGACACGTTCCATGCCTTGTGTTCAATCTAGATATCTAGACAAAGGGACTAGACTACACGAAAATATTGATCATGGAAAGGTTATGTCAAATCAATGACATTCTCATTACTTGGATAGCAGCGATGTGTTGCTAGACACCGCTCACTGCTTATAATATTAAAATGAGATTTTAATATTACTGCCAATGTTATGAGAACCTATAGGGTCACACACTTAGAACAGGCTAAATTGGAGTAAATAGAATCCAAGTTGGACTAGGAATTCTATCGTGGGCCAAAACTCATAAAAGATGAGCCCAAGGCTTCATACTAACCCTACTACTGCTCTTTCACTCAAAGATTCTAAAAGAAGCTGTTAGAGGCTTCTCAGAGAAGCTAATGGAAAGGCTTCTCGGAGAAACTAATACAAGGCTTCTAGGAGAAGCTAATGTAAAGCTTTTTGGAGAATCTAATAGAAAGCTTCTTGGAGAAGCTAATAGAAAGCTTTTTGGAGAAGCTAATAGAAAGTTTCTTGGAGAATCTAATGCAAAGCTTCTTGGAGAAGCTAATGCAAAGCTTCTTGGAGAAACTATTATAGGCTTCTTGAAGAAGCAAATAGAAGGCTTCTTAAAGAAGCTATTGGAGGCTTCTTTTATAAAAAGGGCATAAAGGCATGGATTGTAACCTTGATGCTTGATACACACACAGGGTGAAAGAGGGTGACAAATTTCCTTCTCTTTGTAGCTAGCACTGCGTTAGGGAGGCGGGACTCCAAGTGGACGTTGGACGTTCGTGGGTCTGTTCGTGTGGGCTACGTAGAGACATCATCGCTGTTACAGTGTTAATGGTTTGCGTTGATCATCTTTCTTCTGGCTTCAAGAGGTATACTCGAAAATCACGTTTCATTGTCCCCATTTTGCATGGATCCTTGGTGGGAATTCCCTTTTTTCGCTGCATATTTGATGCCAGAATTCCCAACAGTAATTGCAGATGCAACGTGGAAGCTAGAAGACATAATGAGGGAGCAATATGTGTTCTAAGGTATGAAAAATTTTGAGGACGAAATTTCTTTTTAGAAGGGGAGAGTTGTAATACTCTAAAAATGGCTTGTTTCATGATATATATTTATTTTATAATATTTTATTCCTCGATTTGCATGCGCGCTGAGCGAGGTCGGGAAAATGAAATATTTTCCCCGAGGCTGAAAAAAACCATGGACTGTGGAAACGTTGACGGGGAATCTTACTAAACCCAAGGTCGGACACGGTTTACGAAGTTTATTTTTTAAGATTTTATCTAATAAATAAAATTGTGGTACGTTTTATTATCTGTTGGATGATAAATACTATTTTTGCTAACTGTAATTTTTGTCTAATAGATAATAGCTTTAGTAGAGTGTTAGTCATCTTTTCTAGAGAGTATTTTAATGACATCACCAAGATGACATCATCACCATGACATCACCCTTGACTTTTTCAAAAAGTGTGTGAAGCCTTTCAAGGAAGCTTTGTATCAAGCTTCTCAAGGAAGCCACTTCTCTCTCTCCTCCCTTGGTGAACCCCACGACTATTAGGGAAAAAGATGACAAAAAATTATCATCTTTTTCACTTACCCATCACTTTTTCATTTCAAACAAAGTTTCACTTTTCATTCTCTCACTTTTTCCTTTCTCTCACTTTTTCTCTCATCTCCATTTTCTCTCCACTCTCACGGCGTCAACACCATTGTTGGCCACCCAAGCTTGCTTGCTCAAGCCAACTTAGATTCTTGAATCCTCTCATCATCTTGAAGCTTTTCTCATTGGTGATCATCTCTTGATTCTTCCATCTTCATCACTTTCTACCAATCACTAAAACTTGAAGTTTTGAGGTAAAATTCTTGACTTTCATCTTTTTTCTTCTCATTTTCGTGATCCTTGGTCACCTTTGTGATCAAGGACTCCACTTTTCAAGCTTTGGTCGTTGATTGTGTGAGTTTGCCTATCCTAGGGTTTTGTTAGTGGTGGTGGACGAAAATTGCAAGGAAGCATCAATGAGCTTGCTTTCTTTTGTTCTCTCTTTAGGTAAGAGGGAGATTAACCTCATCAACCACTCATGGTGGTGAAAAATGAATTTCTTGTGAGTGATAAATCCATATGAGGATTTATTCACCTTGATTGCATGACTTTGTGGCTTGTAGTTATATGCTTTATGTGACCTTATTACTTGATATTATGTATGAATTTGTTATAGTATGATTTTGATGCTTGAAAATTATGTTGTATACTTTAAATGGTGCTAGAAAGGAAAATTATTTTGGTCCCAATAGCTATTGAAGCTCACGGCCATGGTGTGGAAAAATAGGGTTTCAAGGCTAAAATATTTCATTGATTGAGAACCTAGATGATTAGGTAGTAAGAATATGATTTATGAATGTACAAATTGAGAAAAGAAGTAAACAAACTCTTTACTTTTTAGGAGAATTGATTTCGGCTATAGTGCTTAATATTAGGATGGAGAAGTAGTTTTGGAGACTTAAAATATTTTATTGGAAACGATTCTTGATAAGTTAAATGAAAGGGATTTTCAATTAGAAATAGAATAATGAAAGCTTGGAAAGAATGTTAGAAAACATTATTTACGAGACTTGGGTATTAAATTAGGATCAAAGGATTTATGAGCAAAGGAGAAGATGATCACCATGTTATGATTTGAGGAGTAATGACTTTCGAATATACTAATGGAAATAGTTCTGGAGATAATTGGAATAATGAACATGATATACTAGTGGTGAATCTAGTTGGTTTGATAATAAAGAAAAATTAATTAAGGATTCATAGGATAAGAATGGAAAAGAATAAATTTTATCATTTAGCAAAAGAGTGATTTTTGGTCTTGAGAGGAAAAACGAGCTTGAGAAAGAAATAGTAAAAACTTGAAAGACTTAGGGAAAAAGGAAAAAGAATTGTGAGGTTAAGGTGATATGGTTTCTTTTTAAGTTTTAGTGAACGATATGAGGAAAGGTCACTTGAGGAACCTAGTTAGAAAAGTTTGGTGATTATGATTGATTTCTATCTTTATTTTGGAAAGTGTTACAATTAAAGCTTAAAGATGAAACAATGGTTCTATATGCTAAAGAAATTTGTGAGAATGCTTCATGTGAATTGATAGTGATGACTCTTGAATTTGTACGACTGAGATACTTTGTGAAAGAATGCTTTAGCACTATACTTTTGGGCTGATGTACTGGACCCTAGTGGATTTTAGAACCGACGTACTGGACCCGAATGGATCATTGGTATTATGTAATTGTATGGGCGATTATATAGTATCATTGATACTAATGGTATTAGACAATTGTATGGGCGGTTGCTTTAATACCATTGAGAACAGTACAATGGTGGTTTGATTTCATTATTCATGCATTGAACATTATATAGTCGACTTTTGTTGCCTAGGAGTGAACGAGAATTTGGATAGTGTGATCCCGAATGGGTCTCAGTGGGCGTCAGGGCGAGGTGATCCACTTAGTGATCTATTATCACATTGTATACCCCTGACCATGGAAAACAGTTGCAACGCATGATGAGGACCCAACAAACACTATCCTTTAGGTGGTCCAGTGTAGACTGTCATTGAGGGGGGTAGATCTTCTGGAACGTTCATCTCTGATCTTGTGTTTAGCTATTTGGAGTCGGAACTAGTTGCATTGAGCATAAGGATGGTCAGCATACACATTGTGCATATGCATATTCAGTGTACATCTTATTGTGGTATGGTTTGTATTTTTGTATTTTTATGTGCCTTGCTGAATTATCTATTAGTTGATAACATGACTATATTTGCTGATCTTTCGTATCCCTATATTAATATGATATTATCTGTTATTCCTTGATATCATTGTATATGAAATGTATTATTGCCTGTGTTGTGTTTCTTGCTGCCATGATGGTATTGATGTAGGGGATCTCACCTCTTTTATTATATTATCCTATCTGCTTCTATTGTATACTCATGTCTGTAAACACTGCGATGGCGGCAAGACAGGTTCCACGAGGTTTCACGAGGTTTCAGAGATGTTACCCTGTTCTAGAGCAGGACCCGACATGACGCTGCTACGTTTACTGTGGATGTAGCTGTTCACTTGGAGTTTTACATGCTTCTTGGGGAGCTTTGGGATGATTAGAGAGCTTCCTCTAGGAAGGACTCTATGGAGTCGACTGCTCGGACTCCCGTCTGTGGTGACATTCCCCGATTAGGGGTTTTGTCTGTTAGGGATCTCGAAGGGGATCTGGATGAAGATCGGGTGCAGGACCCTACTCTTCAAGTGTTTGGTCTTAGACTAGGCTCATTTTTCATATGGTAATTACCTTTTATTGTATAATTTGGAGTACGTAAGTTTTATGCTTTTTGGAATATAAGTATGATGTAATCCCGGATGTAGTAAACCTTGTTTTATGAAAAGTCTTTTATTCAAGTCTTATAACTTGAGATTTCTCGATTTTGGTAATTTTATGTTATTCTTTTAAAAAGAGACCTTTGAAACTCATATTTTATAACGGCAATTGTTTAATAGTTTGGGAAAACTTTTATTTATTTTTGAAAAAGTGAAAAAGTAAATAGAAAGGAGTCAGTGTTGTAAATGTAATGCCCTCATGGAGGGGGGTGTTACATTTTCAGGCGAAAAAAGTTGATTCTGGGTGACTTTTCTGAATTTTGTATGGATAAACATGCTCAGAATGACTTGAAACTTGATCCGTTGAAGGAAAATGGCCTAATAAAAAAGACTCACAATCATTGTGAGGTCACCCTTGGGTTTTCCAAATTCCATCATTTAGACCACTTTTTGAATTTTTAAAGATTTTTATTACATTTTTTAGTTTTATTTTTGTGTAGTTTTCATACGGTGGTGGTCCTATATTTTTTAAAAAATGGCTAGATCGACTAACTAGATTTATTTTGGTAAAATTTTAGTGTTGTGTAGTCTATTTTGTATGTTTTGTATTTTTGAGCTTTGTATGTTGCATGACTAGGTCTTCCATTAGTCATTTACTTGATTTTAATCCTGACATTGAGAGGACCATGTATATACTTACTAGAGCTCATAGTGTAACACCTTGGAAAATATGATAAACTTGTATATGATTACGGAGGTAACTTAATACATGTTTATCATGCTGTGAAGATTGAGTGATTGGAGGAGGGGAAAGAACCAATGAAACAGTTCAACGGATTTGCAGAAACTACTACAGTGTGTCTGGTTCAGAGATTCGGCTCATGTCCGAAGACACCGGGGGGTGTCCTTCTCTTCTAGTTGAAATTTGTGAATAGTGCTCACAGAGCAAGACACGGGGGGAGGGGGCGTGTAATCAAACATGGCTCGTGTCAGAGGCCAAAATCTTCAAAAATGTCATTTTTGATGTTTTCAAGTTCTTGGTTAGATGGGATTATTAGTATATATTTCCTAAAGTGTGTTGAGACTCTAATAGGAGTATTAAATAAAGTGTTTGTGTGGTGAATGTAAATCAATTAGTATATCCAATATTATGATACTTAGCATCATTATTGTTCATGCTTGAGATAAGATGAATGTAAACCAATTGGTATGCTAACTGTTGTAATAGTTGACATCATTGTGTTTCACATTTGTGGTTATGCATGTAAATCAATTATGATGCTAATTATAGAAGATAATTAGTGATTATTTTGTATAAGATGTTTGAGAAACATAATAAGGTGAGTAATATCCTTATTATGTTGTTGACTAAGTAGGTGAATAATATCCTCTTTGCTTTGTTTGAATAGTGAGATGAGTAATATCCTCACTATCATTTGTGAAACATACTAAGGTGTGTAATATCATTTCTATGTGTTTATTGAATAGATTGGTGAGTAATATCCTCTCTATTATTTGTGAAGCACATTAAGGTGAGTAATATCATCTTTGTGTTGTTTGAAACATATTGGGGTAAGTAATATCCTCTCTATGTTATGTGTAATAAGGTGAGTAATATCTTTATTACATTGTTGAGTAAGAAGGTGAGTAATATCCTCTTTGCTTTGTTTGACCAGAGGAGGTGAGTAATATTCTCTGCTTATTTTGATGGATAAGGTTGGTGAGTCATATCCTCACTATGCCTGATAATATATATGATGTATGTTTTGCCTTTTTGAAAAGTGTGAGTCCCGTAGATGTGGGTGATGCTTTTAAAAGGTATGAGCCCCGTAGAAGTGGATGATCTACATTGGGCAAGGTGGATTGTATCTTTCCTATTATAGTGGTTCTAAGGATAGCTTTCCTTGTTCATTATCGATAACCGTGTAGTTGATGGACTTCACTACCCCGAGGGGATGGATTTCCTCTATGATAATGATGTTTGCTGGATGGACTTCTAGTGGTTGTTCAAGGTTATGGTTGTGACTTCCATTACTTTGTTTAGAACTCATGCATTCATGACGTTACCATGGAATTAGAGATTCCTGGATATGATATCATACATTATTCATTTTCATACCTAGGATATTGCATAAGCATAAACACTAGAGATAACTTGGCATAGCATTGCAATTGTATGGCGATTGCATATTTCTGAGATGGAGATGTTGTTTGTAACATCCTGAAAATTAGCTCGATTCATGACAAATACTCATTTTATAATATTTGTGAATTTTGTGAATTTTTCTAGAATTATTTAAATTATTTGATTATTTTAATATATTTTTCAATTTACGTGCAAAATGAGTGGAGCCGAAAAAATAAAATATTTTCCTTGAGGATGAAAAACTTTGGACTATAGAAACGTCGACGGGGGATCTTACTGAACCCGAGGCAGAACACAGTTTACAGAGTTTTCATTTTTTGAGATTTTATCTGATAAATAAAATTATAGTACATTTTATTATCTATGGGATAATAAATACTGTTTCTGCTAACTGTAAGATTTATCCACTAGATAATATCTTTAGTAGAGTGTAAGTCATCTTTTCTAAGAGAGCACTTTAGTGACATCACCAAGATGACATCATTACCGTGACATCACACTTTACTTTCTCAAAAGATGTTGAGAAGCCTCAAAAGATGTGTGAAGCTTCTCAACGAAGCTTCCTACCAAACTTCCGAAGGAAGCCACTTCTCTCTCTCCTCCCATGTGAACTACACTGCCATGAACAGAAAAAGATGACACAAATTGTCATCTTTTCATCTAACACTCATTCACTCTTCACTTTTCCAATTTTAAAAAGTTTCTGTCACTTTCTCTCTCTACCTTTCTTCTTCTCTCTCCTATGTTCTCTCCTCCGCCTTTTCTCTTCACCCACACGGCTCCACCTCCATTGTTAGCCACCCAAGCTTATTTGCTCAAGCCAACCTAGAATCTTGACTCCCCTTATTATCTTGAAGCTCTTCTCTTTAGTGAACACCTTTTGATTCCTCCATCTTCATCACTTTCTATCAAGCCTTAAAGCTTGAAACTTTGAGGTAAGGTTCTTGACTTTCTTCCTTTTTCTTCTCATTTTTGTGACCCTTGGTCACCATTGTGATCAAGGACTCCTCTTTTCAAGTTTTGGTTGTTGATTTCTTGAGTTGACCATCTTAGGCTTTTCTTGGTAGGGGTGGATGAAATCTTGCAAGGAGCATAAAAAAGCTTGCTTTCTTTGTTGTCTCTTAAGGTAAGAGGGAGATTAACCTCATCAGCTACTCATGGTGGTGAGGAACACATTTTTGGGTGTTGATAGTGAGGAATCCATGTGTGGGTTGCTCACTTTGTTGTGTGATTTTTGGTAATGTTGTGATTGGTTGTGTTGTTTGATTTTTAATGCTTGTTATTATGTATCTTAATGGATTTGAAATGCTTGAATGCTTGGATATGTATATAGAAAGCAAGGGATTCTTACCCATTTGGTTTAGAGGCTTGTGGAAGCATAATTTCAATGTTTTGGTGCTAGATCCATGGGCCGTGTGGCTTGACACAGCCCAGGCCGTGTTTCTTGCTGGAAACACAGCTTCACACGTCACAAGGAAGAGGAGTACACAGCCCAGGCCGTGTAAGATCTGGAGGCATTTTCTACAAGGAGCCACTTTTAGTGCCTACAATGATCATACGAGTCTGCAGTATTTGTCCGATCGGAATGAGTTGAATATGAGGCAGAGACGATGATTAGAATTTTTGAAAGATTACGATTTTCAATTTTAGTATCATCCCGGAAGAGGCGAATGTCGTAATGGATGCCTTAAGAAGAAAACGTACTTAGTTTGCCTACTATGGTGAACAAGGGAAATAAATTGATAGAGCAACTCAGTGATGTGCGGTTGTTTGTGGATTTGGTTATTGGATTGCTGAAGACTCAAAAGGCGTAGAATTCTTATTGATCAGCTTGAAAAATCAGTGCCCTTCTTGCTCATTAATATGAGATACTTAATTGAAGGAAGTGGCCTTAGTACCGAAAATCTGGATTGATACAATTGGAGATGCAGTTGGGGAACTAGAAGACGAGATGAAAGAATAATAGCCGCGTTTGTTCTAAGGTATGATAAATTTCGAGGATAAAATTTCTTTTTAGAAGGGGAGAGTTATAACATACCAAAAAATTAGCTCGTTTCATGACAAATACTCATTTTATAATATTTGTGATTTTTGTGATTTTTTCTAGAATTATTTGAATTGTTTGATTATTTTAATATATTTCTCGATTTGCATGCACATTGAGCTGGGCTAGGAAAACAAAATGTTTTCCCTAAGGCCAGAAAACTTTGGACTATAGAAACGTCGACGGAGGATCTTACAAACCTGAAGCTGGGCACAGTTTATGAAGTTTTTATTTTTTAAGATTTTATCTGACAAATAAAATCGTAATATATTTTATTATCTATGGGACAATAAATATTATTTTTACTAACTATAACCTTTGTCTACTAGATAATATTTTTAGTAGAGTGTTAGTCATCTTTTCTAAGAGAGTACTTTAATGACATCACTAAGATGACATAATTACCGTGACACCACACTTTACTTTCTCAAAAGATGTGTGAAGCTTCTTAAGGAAGCTTCCTACAAAACTTCTCAAGGAAGCCACTTCTCTCTCTCCTCCCATGTGAACTACACGGCCACGAAGAGAAAAAGTTGGCACAAATTATCATCTTTTCATTTAACACTCATTCACTCTTCACTTTTCTAATTTCAAAAAGTTTCTATCACTTTCTCTCTCTACCTTTCTCTCTTTTCTCTCTTACTTTCTCTCCTCCCCCTTTTCTCTTCACCCACATGGCTCCACTTCCATTGTTGGCCACCTAAGCTTATTTTCTCAAGCCAACCTAGAATCTTAACTCCCCTCATTATCTTGAAGCTCTTCTCTTTGGTGATCACCTCTTGATTCCTCCATCTTCATTACTTTCTATTAAGCCTTAAAGCTTGAAACATTGAGGTAAGGTTCTTGACTTTCTTCTTTTTTTTTCTCATTTTCGTGACCCTTGGTCACCATTGTGATCAAGGACTCCTCTTTTCAAGTTTTGGTTGTTGATTTCTTGAGTTGACCATCTTAGGGTTTTCTTGGTAGGGTGGACGAAATCTTGCAAGGAGCATCAAGAAGCTTGCTTTTTTTGTTGTCTCTTAAGGTAAGAGGGAGATTAACCTCATCAACCACTCATGGTGGTGAGGAACACGTTTTTGGGTGTTGATAGTGTGGAATCCATGTGTGGGTTGCTCACTTTGTTGTGTGATTTTTGGTAATGTTGTGATTGGTTGTGTTATTTGATTTTTAATGCTTGTTATTGTGTATCTTAATGGATTTGAAATGCTTAAATGCTTAGATATGTATATGGAAAGCAAGGGATTCTTACCCATTTGGTTTGGAGGCTTGTGGAAGCATAATTTCATTGTTTTGGTGCTAGATCCATGGGTCGTGTGGCTTGACACGGCCCAGGCCATGTTTCTTGCTGGAAACACAGCTTCACACGCCACAAGGCAGAGGAGTACACGGCCCAGGCCGTGTAATGTGACACGGCCATGTTGGGCAGGCTATGTAATTTGACACGACCGTGTAAGTGGGAAGATGAAAAATAGTTGGGTTTTCTAGCCCCTTGGAGGCTCATGGCTTCATTGGGCACTCAATGTGAGACTTTGTACCAAGCTAGAACTTAGTTAATTAAATGAGTAGATACTTAATTAGGAGTTCATAATGTAGAAAGAATAAGGAACAAAACTTTATCCTATAGCCTAGAGTGATTTTGGACAAAGAAAGAACATGAGCGTGAGTGAGGTTGTGGGGAACTCAAAATAATTAATCTAAGTGAGTATGATCTAAAGCCAAGGAAATGGATTTTATTTAGAAGTTGAACCATGGGAGTCTTAGAAAAAATGTTAGAAATATTGTTTGGGTGAATTGGGGGATAATTTAGGGTTAAAGTATTTATAAGCAAGAGAGAAGATAATCATAATGTCATGATTTAAGGAGTAATAACTTTTGGGTATACTAATGGAAACAATTTTGGGGGATAATTGGAATGATGGAAAACGATTTATTAGTGGTGAATTTAGTTGACTGGATAATCGAGAAATTTAATTCAGGAAACTTTAGCAATGGAAATTTGAGGCATTTAGGGTTTAGGGAAAGGAAAAGAATTATTGAAATCAAGTTGATGAATGATGACTTTTCTGAATTATCCAATGAAGGTATCTTGTAATTGAAAATAACAATCAGATTATTGTATCACCTGAATGATGACTTTTTGAATTATGTGACAAAGCATGCTTGATATGAATCGATAGTGATGATTCTTGAATTTGTACAACTGAGATACTTTGTGAAAGCATGCATGATTCATGGAATATGCACGACTAAAATCCTTTGTGATAGCATGTATTAACATTATGCCTTGGGCTGACGTACTAGACCCAAGTGGATTATGAATTTAGCCTTGTGCTTTTGGGCCGAAGTGCTGGACCCGAGTGGATCATTGGTATTATGTAGTTGTATAGGCAGCTATATAATATCATTGATACTAATGGTATTGAACAATCGTATGGGCGGTTGCCTTAATACTGTTTGAAATGGTACAATGGTGGTTGAATTTCTTTGAGCATGCACATGAGTATTAGACTGTCGGCTTGTGATGCCTAGGAGTGAGTAAGAATTCAGATAAGTATGATCCCGGATGGATCTCAGGGGGCATCAAGGTGAGGTGATCCACCTAGTGACCACTGTCACATTGTATACCCCTAGCCATGGACACTGTTGCAACGCACGATGAGGACCTGACAAGCACTATCCTTTTCGTGATCCAGCGTAGACTATCTTTTGAGGGGGGACAGATCTTCTAGAACGCTCATCTCTGAACCTTTACTCCATGGAGTAGGAATTGGTTGCATTGAGTATAAGGATGGTTAGCATACGCATCATGCATATGCATAGCCAGCATATTTTTTATTATGACATGATCCAGACATATATATATTTTATTGTATACTGCCGAATTACTTATCAGTTAATAACATGATTATGCTATTGCTCTATAATAATCCTGTATTGACATGATTAGCTTGCTGTTCTATAACATCCTTGTATTGGCATGATTATATCTGCTATTTTTTAATGTTGTTATGTATGAAAGGCACTATTATCTTTTGTTGTGTTTCTTGTTGCCAAGATGGTATTGATGTAGGGGATCTCACCTCTTTCATTGTATTATTTTGTCTGCTTCTATCTTATTCTCATGTTTGTAATGACTGCGTTGGCGGTGAGGCAAGATTCGCGAGGTTTCACTAGGCTACAATTTCATGGGGGCATCGAAGCGTGGAGTGTTCAGTAGGACACAGGACGCATTCGATATGACAGAGATGTCACTTTACTTTGGAGCAGGGCTCAGCATGACGTCGCTACTTTTACAGTGGATGTAGTTGTTCACTTGGAGTTCTGCGTGTCTCTTGGAGAGCTTCCTCTAGGGAGGGCCTTGTGGAGTCGACTACTTGGACTTCTGTCTGTTATGACATGCCCGACTGGGGACTTTGTCTGCTAGGGATCTCGAAGGGGATCTGGATGAAGATTGGGCATAGGACCCTATTCTTTAGGTGTTGGGACTTGGACTAGGTTCAGTTTTCTTTTAGTAGTCGTACATGTACGTTTACTATTTGGAGTATTTGAGTTTTTATACTTTTGAAATATGAGATATTGTACTTAAGGATGTAATGAACTTCATTTTATGAAAATTTGTTTTCTAGTACTTATGCCTTGTGTCTTTATTATTTGATAAGTAGATGTTATTCGTTGAGAAGAAATTTTGAAACTCATGTTTTATAATGTCAATCTTTTTATAACTTGGTTAATGTTTGGTTTTGAAGAAGGAGTCGATTGGAATGTAATGCCCTTCGGAGGGGGTGTTACATTAGGTGGTATCAGAGCAGTTCATTTTGTTGAGACCGGGTATAGACTGACTGTGCTTAGGCTGGTAGGAATTTTTCTGTGTGTGTTGTGCATTTCCTTGTCTCTTGTTTGAGATGTTAAAAGAGGAGTGCATAAGTTACTTCAGGTTGGATATTAGTAGTTACTGTTACATGGTCACATGATATTGAGGACTGGCCAACTCAATATGTAATATTCTGTGTGGAAAAGAAACTATGACTTCAACTAGGCGAACTAGGAGAAATTGGAGTTCTTCTAGTAAGAATCCAGTAGGATGATTGAACTCGTGCAAAAATGTTAGTTGTACCTACACCCTTTGGAGTGGTACCTCTAGTATGAGTAGAGTCCAAGTCCGAGTCTTTTGGGTTTATGGGTAGATTTAGCTTGTTAGTGCTGTGTGTTTCTTTGTAAACTAAACACAGAGATGTATTGCTTGGTCTCTGAAAGGAGACAATATTATTTGAAATGGTTACTTTTTTGTCCCCATTGTGTTTAATTTATTTATTTTTGAAGGAAAGGCAATGGCTCACAGTAGACATACGCGTGGGAATGTGGAACCCGACAACGAAGGGATGGCTGCGACTATGGAAGCGATGCAAGGAATAGCTGAAGCAACAGTACAGCAGAATTAGAGGATCGTTCAACAGCAGGAAGTGATAGCCGAGGGTCAGATTTTGTTAGAGTTGAATCAATCTCAAGATATAGGACCACATAACATGGGACCATATTGGTTCCAAAAAAGAAAAAATCGTAAGGTCAAGCAATTCCAGTATAAATCGTGTTCGCAACCACTAGGGAATCAATAACCATATGGAGGTAATGCTAGCGGTAGCAGACCCAGTCAGCCCGTGGCACTTTTACTGACATGTAAGAAGTGTGCAAAAAGTCATGCAACAAGGGATTGTACGATCAAGGGAAAAGTTTATTTCAAGTGCGAAAAGCTAGGATATGTGGCTAGGAATTGTACTTCGCAAAAGACAAAGCCTTCCGTTAGTGATGTACGTGCTTCAAAATCTCGCGAAGAAGGGAGAGTCAATTCTCCAAGTGGAGTAAAAGCATCCCAGACTGAAGACCAAAACGAGGGAGATTGTACTACAAGAGATGACCATTTAATTTTACTATATAATTCTGGGGCTAACCCATTTCTTTATGACATATAGCTGTATGGATCAATTAGAGTCATATGTGTTTTGTTATCTTTTGACCAGATTATTTCTACTTCTACTACAAAGATCTGTTGTTGATAGCCAAGTTGTTTAAATTATCCTATGACCTGTTAAAGACTGAATCTTTTCTGTTGATTTGATTTGTTTACCTCTCTCGCAGATTTGATCTTGAAAAGGGATTGGTTATCTTCCAACCATATCCTGTTAAACTATTCCAATAAAATTTTAAGAGTTCATTTCTAGAATTGGGTTGTCTGTGTATTTGTTTCCTTTTGACTTGAATATTGCTATTCTCAATTCTAAGCCTGCTCTCATTACACAAGTTTGTTTGAACTATCCTGATATTGTTAGAAATTGGAACTTTTTTGCCAATTTAATTGTTTGCCTTTTTCATAAATAGACTTAATCTTAGAAAGGAATTGATTATTTTCTAACCGTATTTTGTTACTCTATTTCAATAAGACTTTAGTGTTTCTTGAGATAGAGATTTCTGGATTTGAATCCATGAAGCTCATTTCTAAAATTTTATTGAACTATGTCAAATTCTTCGTCAGATAGGTCCGGTAGTATGTCAAATGGCTTCACTACCTTTTCTTTCTAACCTTCACGATGTTTTTCGTGTATCTCAATTGAGAAAATATGTCCCTAATCCAAACCTTATCATAGCGCTGAATGTAGTACGATTAGAAAAGAACTTGCCCTATGAGACATTTTCTATTAAGATAAAGGATAGATGGTTTGATGGATCAATAGAAGGAAGCCGCTGTTTTCTCCAAGATCTGTTTGCATTTTGGTTGTCATCAAGTTCGTTTGAAGGTAGAAGATGTTTTCAAGACAGCTTTTCTGATGCATTAGGAGCACTATGAGTATTTAGTAATGTCATTCCGTGTAATGAATGCTTCGGTAGTATTCATCGATTACATGAATAGGATCTTTCTTCCCTATTAAGACAGATTTGTCATTGTCCTTGTTGACGATATTCTGATCAATTCTTAAAGTCTGGAGGAGCATACCGAACTTCTCATTGTGATTCTTCAAATTCTGAAGAAGGAGAAGTTATGCGTGAAGTTGTCCAAGTTTGAATTCTGGTTAGAGGCAGTCCAACTATTGGGTCACGTGATCTCAAAGGAAGGAATTGTAGTGGATCCGTCGAAAGTTGAAGCAGTTCTTCAATGGGAAAGATCGATGACCGTAACAGAGATTTGTAGCTTTATGGGAGTAGCTGGTTAATATGGGAGACTCACCGCAGAATTTTCCCAAAATGGCAGGACCTCTCATCCAGCTCATATGAAAGAGTCAAGTTTTTGCATAGACCAATGCGTGTGAGGGAAATTTTTAAGGGTTGAAGAGACACTCGACTACTTCACTAGTGATGATTCTGCCCAAATCCCAATGAACCTTTTGAGATGTCTCGTGATGCTTCACATTAGAATTTAGAACGTGTGCTTATGCGAATAGAAGGAGTAATAGCGTATGCTTTAAGACAATCGAGAGTACATAAGGAGGACTACCCTACACAAACTCGGAGTTAGCATTTGTAGTTGCATTGAAGATCTGGAGGCATTATCTACAAGGAGCCACTTTTAATGCCTACAGTGATAATACAAGTTTGAAGTATTTGTCCGATCGGAATGACTTGAATATGAGGCAGAGACGATGATTAGAATTTTTGAAAGATTACGATTTTTAATTTTAGTATCATCCCGGAAGAGGCAAATGCCATAACGGATGCCTTAAGAAGAAAACGTACTTAGTTTGTCTACTATGGTGAACAAGGGAAATAAATTGATAGAGCAACTCAGTGATGTGCGGTTGTTTGTGGATTTGGTTGTTGGATTGCTGAAGACTCAAAAAGCGTAGAATTCTTATTGATCGGCTTACGAAGTCAGCGCCCTTATTGCTCATTAATATGAGATACTTAATTGAAGGAAGTGGCTTTAGTACTGGTAATCTGGATTTATGCAACTAGAGATGCAGCTGGGGAACTAGAAGACGAGATGAAAGAACAATAGCCGCGTTTGTTCTAAGGTATGATAAATTTCGAGGATGAAATTTCTTTTTAGAAGGGGAGAGTTGTAATATACCAAAAAAATTAGTTCGTTTCATGACAAATACTCATTTTATCATATTTGTGATTTTTCTGAATTTTTCTAGAATTATTTGAATTATTTGATTATTTTAATATATTCCTCGATTTGCATGTACACTGAGCGGGGCCGGGAAAATAAAATATTTTTCCTGAGGCCGAAAAACTTTGGACTGTAGAAATGTCGACGGGGGATCTTACTAAACTCGAGGCTGGGCACAGTTTACGAAGTTTTTATTTTTCAAGAATTTATTTGACAAATAAAATCACAGTATATTTTATTATCTGTGGAACAATAAATATTGTTTCTGCTAACTGTAACCTTTGTCTACTAGATAATATTTTTAGTATAGTGTTAGTCATCTTTTCTAAGAGAGCACTTTAATGATATCACCAACATGACATTATCATTGTGACATCACACTTTACTTTCTCAAAAGATGTGTGAAGCTTCCAAGAAAGCTTCCTACCAAACTTCCCAAGGAATCCACTTCTCTCTCTCCTCCCATGTGAACTACACGATCACGAAGAGAAAAAGTTGACACAAATTGTCATCTTGTCATCTAACATTCATTCACTCTTCACTTTTCCAATTTCAAAAAGTTTCTATCACTTTCTCTCTGTACCTTTCTCTCTTCTCTCTTTCACGTTCTCTCCTCCCCCTTTTCTCTTCACCTACACGGCTCCACCTCCATTGTTGGCCACCCAAGCTTATTTGCTCAAGCCAACCTAGAATCTTGACTCCCTTCATCATCTTAAAGCTCTTCTCTTTGGTGAACATCACTTGATTCCACTATCTTCATCACTTTCTATCAAGCCTTAAAGCTTGAAACTTTGAGGTAAGGTTCTTGACTTTCTTCCTTTTTCTTCTTATTTTCGTGACCCTTGGTCACCATTGTGATCAAGGACTCCTCTTTTCAAGTTTTGGTTGTTAATTTCTTGAGTTGACCATCTTAGGGTTTTCTTGGTAGGGGTGGACGAATCTTACAAGGAAGTGTCAAGAAGCTTTCTTTCTTTGTTGTCTCATAAGGTAAAAGGGAGATTAACCTCATCAACCACTCATGTTGGTGAGGAGCACATTTTTGGGTGTTGATGGTGAGGAATCCATATGTGGGTTGCTCACTTTGTTGTGTGATTTTTGGTAATGTTGTGATTGGTTGTGTTGTTTGATTTTTAATGCTTGTTATTGTGTATCTTAATGGATTTGAAATTCTTAAATGCTTGGATATGTATATGGAAAGCAAGGGATTCTTACCCATTTGGTTTGGAGGCTTGTGGAAGTATAATTTCAATGTTCTGGTGCTAGATCCACGGGCCGTATGGCTTGACACAACCCAGGCCATGTTTCTTGCTGGAAACACAGCTTCACACATCACAAGGAAGAGGAGTACATGGCCCAGGCCGTGTAAAGTGACAGGGCCGTGTTGGACAGGCCGTGTAATTTGACACGATCGTGTAAGTGGGGTGATGAAAAATGGTTAGGTTTTCTGGCCCCTTGGAGGCTCACGGCCTCATTGGGCACTCAATGTGAGACTTTGTACCAAGCTAGAACTTAGTTTATTAAATGACTAGACACTTAATTAGGAGTTCATAATGTGGAAAGAATAAGGAACAAAACTTTATCCTATAGCCTAGAGTGATTTTGGACAAAGAAAGAACATGAGCGTGAGTGAGGTTGTGGGGAACTCAAAATAATTAATCTAAGTGAGTATGATCTAAAGCCAAGGAAAGGGATTTTATTTAGAAGTTGAACCATGGGAGTCTTAGAAAGAATATTAGTAAATATTGTTTGGGTGAATTGAGAGATAATTTAGGGTTGAAGGATTTATAAGCAATAGAGAAGATAATCATAATGTCATGATTTGAGGAGTAATAACTTTTGGATATATCAATGGAAACAATTTTGGGGGATAATTGGAATGATGGAAAGCAATTTAGTAATGGTGAATCTAGTTAACTGGATAATCGAGAAATTTAATTCAAGAAACTTTAGCAATGGAAATTTGAGGCATTTAGGGTTTAGGGAAAGGAAAAGAATTATTGAAATCAAGTTGATGAATGATGACTTTTCAGAATTATCCAATGAAGGTATCTTGTAATTGAAAATAATAGTTAGATTACTATATCACATGAATGATGACATTTTGAATTATGTGACAAAGCATGCTTCATATGAATCGATAATGATGATTCTTGAATTTGTACAACTGAGATACTTTGTGAAAGTATGCATGATTCATGGAATATGCACGACTAAAATCCTTTGTGATAGCGTGCATTAACATTGTGCCTTGGGCCGACGTACTGGACCCAAGTGGATTATGAATTTAGCCTCGTGCTTTTGGGCCGAAGTGCTGGACCCGAGTGGATCAATGGTATTATGTAGTTGTATGGGCGGCTATATAATATCATTAATACTAATGGTATTGGACAATCGTAGGGGCAGTTGCTTGGGAACGGTACAACGATGGTTGAATTTCTTTGGGCATGCACATGAGTATTAGACTGTCAGCTTATGATGCCTAGGAGTGAGTGAGAATTTGGATAAGTGTGACCCCGGATGGATCTTAGGGGGTGTCAAGGAGAGGTGATCCACCTAGTGACCACTGTCACATTGTATACCCCTAGCCGTGGACACTATTGCAACGCACGACGAGGACCCGACAAGCACTATCCTTTTCGTGATCCGGGATAGACTGTCTTTTAAGAGGGGACAGAGCTTCTGGAACGCTCATCTCTGAACCTTTACTTTATGGAGTAGGAATTGGTTGCATTGAGTATAAGGATGGTCAGCATACACATCATGCATATGCATAGCCAACATATCTGTTATTGTGACATGATCCAGACATATATATATATATATATATATATATATATATATATATATATATATATATATATATATATATATATATATGTTTTGTTGTATGCTGTTGAATTACTTATCAGTTAAAAACATGATTATGTTGTTGCTCTATAATAATCCTGTATTAACATGATTAGCTTGCTGTTTTATAATATCCTTGTATTGACATGATTATATCTGCTATTATTTGATGTTATTGTGTAAGAAAGGAACTACTGTCTTTCATTGTGTTTCTTGCCGCCAAGATAGTATTGATATAGGGGATCTCACCTCTTTCATTGTATTATTTTGTCTGCTTCTATCTTATTCTCATGTCTATAAAGACTGTGTTGGCGGTGAGACAAGATCCGCGAGGTTTCACTAGGCTACAATTTCATGGGGGCATCAAAGCGTGGAGTGTTCAGTGGGATGCGGGACGCATTCAATATGACGGAGATGTCACTTTCTTTGGAGCAGGGCTCGGCATGACGCCACTACTTTTACGGTGATGTAGCTGTTCACTTGGAGTTCTGCATATCTCTTGGAGAGCTTCCTCTAAGGAGGGCCTTGCGGAGTTGACTGCTTGGACTTCCTTCTGTTGTGACTTACCCGACTGGGGGCTTTGTCTGCTAGGAATCCCAAAGGGGATCTGGATGAAGATCGAGTGCAAGACCCTGTTCTTCAAGTATTGGGACTTGGACTAGGTTTAGTTTTCTTTTGGTAGTCATACATGTACGTTTACTATTTGGAGTATTTGAGTTTTTATACTTTTGGAATATGAGATATTGTACTTAAGGATGTAACGAACTTCATTTTATGAAAATATGTTTTCCAATTCTTATGCCTTATGTCTTTATTATTTGATAAGTAGATGTTATTCGTTGAGAAGAAATTTTGAAACTCATGTTTTATAATGTCAATCTTTTTATAACTTGGTTAAAGTTTAGTTTTAAAGAAGGAGTCGATTGGAATGCAATGCCCTTCGGAGGGGGTGTTACATTGTTTGCTTCTGTGATTGAAGTGTTAATTTGATAATTGTGAATATTATCCAAATGTATGTATGTATATATATATATTGGTTTTGAAATACTTCAACTGAGATATGTTATTTTTAACTCCGATTGTGTTGCCATATAAATTTAGGTGTGAGTTCCTCAAAAGGAAAGAAGAAGATGTGTGAAGATTAGTATAGTTATAGGATTTTTGTTGATAAAGCTTGTATATTATGCTAGATCTTATTGTAAAAGTTTATGTATTACAATATACCTTTGACGCAATGATGTGTGTGTGTGTGTGTGTGTGTGTATATATAACTTTTGTTATCGTGGCTCTTCATATTTACTTATTGTGTATGAATGATATGGCCTAGTTAATTGATGTATGTTAGAAGTAGCAAGGTCAATATTGATTATTCTTTTATATGACGATATATCTGGATAGTAAATATTGGGATGTTACATTATGGTATCAGAGCAGTTCATCCTATTGAGCCGGGGTATGGACTGACTATGCTTAGGCATGTAGAAGTTTCTCTGTGTGTTGTGCATTTCTTTGTCTTTTATTTGAGACGTTGGAAAAGGATTGCATGACTTGCTTTAAGTTGGATGTTGGTAGCTATTGTTGCACAATTACATGATGTTGAGACTGCAGCTTAATATATAATGTTCTGTATGGATCAGAAACTATGACTTCATTTAGGTGAACTATGGGGAATAAGAATTCTTCTAGTGAGGGTCCAGTTGGTACAACTGAACTCGTTAGGATTTGTTTGCATCTGTACTCTTTGGAGTGGTACCTCTAATGTGAATAGAGCCCATGTGTTAGATAAAGGGTTGTTAGATAAGACTTGTAAGGATTATGGATTGGAGAATCCAATAGTTATATGGAAAACAAATTTCTTAGGTTAAGAATATTTGGCATAGGTTTGGCTTGGGAGCTGGAGACCTGCATAAGACTGGATTGTCTTGAGTTGATAATGATGAGTTAGATATCACTATGGAAGGTGGGATTCCTTCAAGTATGATGTCTGATGGAGATCTTAGAACCTTATGATAACAATATATTTTATACATTTTATAATCCTCTCATTGGGCTTCTTAAGGTTCAATTAGGTTTAATTAAGTTGATTTTGACACATTTTATGATATTGGACCTTATTGGATCATTGAAAGAATTATTGTATGAATTAACCTTAATTTATCTTTTTGGCAGTGTTTAGTAAACTGGCTATAATTTGAGTTACAAATATTTGGTTGATATGATTCTAGTCTTGTAGGAAAGCTAAGACAATTCCCTACAACTTCCATGAAGACCTCAAAGGCCAAATCACACGTTTGGATAACTCAAATTGGAGTTGAAGTAAGAACTAGGGTGCTAATCCTAATAGTTTGACTTATGCATACTGTTCATGACATAGCTTGGTCTATAGGATTTTAAATAGGCTGCAATTTTTATAGTTGATAGTTAAGACCTAAATCTACAACTTTCATGTTGAATAGGTTTCCATATTTGGAGGTCTACTAGGTCATATTAGGTTTTGAAGCCAGAACAGAGGAACTGAAACTGGGCCTGAATAGTGTATAGTAATTAGGCTATATCTAGGGGCTATAGTTAGTCTTTGAAGCTGAAATTTTACCAGAAGATAGTTAAGATCCATATCTACAACTTTCATAAAAACTACTTAGTGAAAAAATGACGTATTCAATGACTTCATAACTAAATTATTTTGGAGACAAAGAATCTCCATAATTTTTCACTCATTAAAAGTCATTTGACATTTTCCACTCATCCTCTCACCATGAATCAACCCCCTTATCATTTTGTATCCCTAATCCTCTATAAAAGGCACCATTGGTAAATCATTTAAGGAGTCTTGGTCCTAAAGGCCAAGATCATGCTATTGTGTTGTTTGTTTATCTTGTTGTAGTTTTCTTTTGTTCTAAATTGAAGTTATGTTCTTCTTCTTCTTCTTCTTCTTCTTCTTCTTCTTCTTCTTCTTCTTCTTCTTCTTCTTCTTCTTCTTGTCTATGAGTAACTGAGTTTCATTTTGCTTAGGAGAAAGGGTGAAGCTCTTGGTAATAAGTTAAGGTTAGATTAATTTTTCTCTTGTGCTTAAATGATATATTATCAATTAGCCATTATATTTGTTGTATTTTATTTCCAATCAATTTAGAAACCCTCCTTGTAAAGTGGAGTTCTTGATTTGTTGTAAATAAGAGATTAGCACAATGAATGCTTAAACCCATTTACAAGTGCTGGTATTGGAAACTCTCCTTGTAAAGTGGAGATCTTGATTTGTTGTAAACAAGAGATTGACACAATGAATGCTTGAACCCATTTACAAGTGTTGGCGTTAGTGGATAATTAAAGGAACCATAATATAACTAATATAACTTTTAAAGAACTTTGAATATTGTAATTTTTTATTAGAACCTCCGTTATGTGTGGATTATAATTAAGTTATAAAAGAATTAATCTTGTCCTTCATTTATTTACCAAGAGTGGATCTCCTAGCCCAAGCAAATCCTTTTTACTTATGAACAATTTTATTTATCATCTTTATTTTTATGACAAATCTTATCTTTACCTCAACAAATTTTTCTTCATTAATTCCCTGTGGATCGACCTCGGACTCCCGAGAATTTATTACTTGAGACAACCTGCACTTGGGTTTGTAACTTTTAATCTGCATCACCTTAGTTGCAAGGGACTAAATGTTGATGGTGAGTGAATTTTGGGGACAAAATTCTTAAAAATGAAGGGAGAAATGTAACACCCTAAAAAACATGATAGACTTGTATATCGTTATAGAGGTAGCTTAATACCTATTTATCATGCCTGTTAAGTTTTGTGACTATCTGAGCACGTTTAGGTACTTTGTTGTAACACTATATGTGAAATATAAATGTTATTTGCTCCGAAAGTGACTTAAACTGCTCAGTTAGTGAAAATAAATGAGGAGAGTTTGTTTCTAGGTCACAAATGTATGAACAATGTTACGGTTAAAGTTTGAGGTTAATTAGAGTTAGTTTGACATTTTTAAGCATACTAGTTGTGTGTTTTAATGCCGGTTGGACTAGCAGCTGATATGAAAAAATAGAGAAATAGTGAAACAGGATTTTTGATGAATCTCATGATTTATTTTAAACTTGTTGGAAGCCAGAAATCTAGATTTGGTGAAATCTAGGAGTTTTTAGCAGATTAGGATTTTGGTACCTATCCAAGAGAAGTCAAATTTGACTTCCCTTGTTAAATATCCCGTGCCTGGGAGATTTGAGAAACAGAGAAAAGAAGAAAAAAGAAAACAGAAGAGAGAAACCGAAGAGGAAGAGGAAGAGAAAAAAAGGAAGATGGAGAAGGAATCAAATAGAGCTTGGATCCACCCTTGGCTTCATGTTCAAGATCTTGAGGTAAGGCGAAACCTTTTTCTTAACTCAATTTCCTACTCTCTCCATCTTGTTCTTGAGTTATGACTTGATGTGTGATTTTAGGTTTTGAGTTATTTTTGGTTTTTTGGTTGTTTTAGCTTGAATTATGTTGGAGAACTTGAGGATGACTTGTTTATGAATTGTTGGGTGCATGGAAAGGGATTTCCAGCCCTTGTATACCTTTAATTCCATTTATGTTGAGATTTAGGGCTTTAGGTTTTGAATTGGATGATTATCCAAGATCTTTGATTTTGAGTGAAATCAAAGTGGAATAAGAGTTGCTATGTGTGGTTGAACGTTGTGGAAGGTTAGAAATCACTTGGATGTGAAGATTGAGTTATTAGAGGAGGTGAAAGAACCAATGGAACAGTTCCACGAATTTACAAAAACTACTGCAGTGTGTCTGGTTCAGAGACACGGCCTATGTTCGAAGACACGGGAGGGTGGGTCGTGTAATCAAACATGGCCCGTTTCTAAGGCCAAAATTTTCAAAAATGTCATTTTTGATGTTTTCAAGTTCTTGGTGTAACACCCACCGTAGGGTATCACATTTATGTTACTTAATTACCATATTACCCCTTCATTATAAAATATGCTTTGTAATGTAAATACGAGTTGTAAAATTTTTTAATATCAATAAAATAAACTTAGCGAAAAATAAAAATATTACAACATTATCACAAATAATTTACATCATATATACACAAGTCTTAGTACTGTCATACTTAAATATATACAGACCAGGTTCTCAAAGTATTTAAACATTATTCTAAAACTAGCATACTGCCTAAGTATTACTAAACAGCAGAACCCTCACACGGGTCCTCCTCAGATTCCGCAGCAGGTAAGAATCCTACTTGACGCGAAGTCCTACGGACAGATGACCGTGCAGACGACACGATACTAATCTCACTAGAAGTACGGTAGTAAACTCTCCACTACTACCTAATGGACAACGAAAACTCTAAGTGTACATAAATATTTACACTGAAATAAGGGTTCCCTTGATAAAGCCTACTTAGGGTAATCTTCAAGTCTCCTATATAGAAAATACACGCTCTATCTAAGTCATCATGCCATGCTTTCGGTCCTCCACGAAATTTCAACCTCATATATCCTAGGAAACTGGGCATCGCCATCTTCTCAGAATTCAACTTCCTCCACAGGAATCTGCTCCTCTTCACCTTCTTGTTCAATTCCTTGCTCAACATCTTTACAAATATAAATACAGTACAAAATAGGCATACAAAGAGGTGAGATCACCTACGCCAATACCAACATGGTAGCATGGAGATAAACACATACAATATATCATATAGATACATCATACCATAATTACAATTATGCCATCAACATTATTTATCATCACAACAGACGTAATAAATAATAATTACGATCATACCCTCAATAATATCCAAATATTCAACAATTCAATTATCATAAACAATAATTATGATAATGCCCTCAATATTTTCCAAATATTCAATAGTTCAAATATCACACTGATACCAATACTCAATAATTATGCATGTACATATAGACTCAATTTCCTACTCCATGGAGCTAAAACACAGGTCGGAGAGAGTGATAAAAAAGATCTGTCTGTACCAACATGCCTCAGACCACGTGCTATAATTCTCATATGTATTTGCACATCTAGCATATACACGACAATCTTTATCAGATCTTGATTAAGAATAATGTCTCGGTCAGGATCATCGGTGTGTTGCATCGGTCAAACCCATGGTACAGAAGAGCTACCAACTGCCCACTATAGGCAACCCGCACCACGTTGCCCCCAAGGTCAACAAGTGACTTACACTACGCATATCGCACCCACTCAAGAGGTGTATTCTCTCCTAGGCAATTAGCCTTATCCAGTCCATCGGACCTTTCCAATGCATGTACAATGCATTATTCTTAGTTCAAATTCATCATCTCATATTCAGGGTTCACACATTGGCCCAACAATATCTTTACTGTATTTTCATCGCGTAATCATATTTTTGCATTTTCTCAATCGCGCAACATTTCTGTCTCATTTTCAAATCACGTATTGATTTTTCAACGTTTCAAAAATTCCATTTCAACCTTTCTCAAAATAATATAACTTCTCACTTCTTTTTCCACATTTTCTTACTCAAGATATCCTTTTCGCAATATATCCCACAAATTTACCACTTCATTGAATTAAATCAATGTTTCTAACTTAAAATTTCCTAACATACTCCAAAACCCAAAGGATGAGTTATACGTTAGAAAATCTCAAGTCACCAACGTTTTCTCCATAATTCTCAAAACAATTCTAAAAAAAATCAATCCTCTTTAAAAGAAATTGAGGTTTAAACACTTTCAATCTCTCTTTTCCATTCATATATGAAAATTCTATTTTTCAAGTGACAAAACACTTTGTTTCCATTTCTTAAATCATTGTACTTAATCAATTATATTTTCACTTTGAAATCACTTTGTCTCACAAAACCAAGGCAATACAAGCCTTCAAAAACCGTGGTACATGGCCATTGAAACCATTATATATTTTTCCTTCTAAAACAACTAAGTTCCATTCATGATTTTACTCAAACAAAACCATTAAAATTCTTCCAAAAATCGTGAACACTTGGTCTTTGAAACCAACCCATCTTTTCTTTTTCCTTTCCTTTCTAATCATTCAATTTTACCATTCATGGAAATTTTAGTTTGGAAACACCTATTTGAGGTATTGAGGCCGAAATCCTCATGGTCATTGGAACCAAAAATTTATTTTCCTTTCATCATCAAGTCATGGCATACATATACATATTCATCATATCATATAATCAAGCATACCTTACAGAAATAAAAATCACCTAAAGCATGCAAACACAAATAAATAATTTAAAGCACATAAACACCCACAAATAATTACACAACCAAGGATATGAATCCTCACATGGATTCACCATCCATCAAATAAAAGATTCATCTCTCACCACCACACTTGGTTAGTGAGATGGATCTCCCTCTTACCTCTTGAAGAACCTCCCAAGCTCTTTGGTTTGCTCCTTGAGTAAGTGATTCACCACCAAAAGCTTCTTGAACACAAAATAAAACACAAGTTTATTAGCATATTAAGCTTGAACAAGGAGAACCATAGATCAAACATGGCTTAGAACATGAAAATAAGACAAGTAGTGAAGTTTCCTTACACTTCACCTCAAAAACCTAGAACATGATCTTGAAGAAAGTCCTTAAAGATGAAAGATTTAGAGCTTGGACTTAACTACAAAGGTTCTTGGATTGATGTAAGGATGCAAGATATGTGGTTATTTAAAATTATAGAGTGATGGAAGGTAATTTGGGTGCTTTGGCCGAAAATAGCTTGAAGGGAGAGGAGAGAAAATTTTGTAAATGCTTTAAGATTTTGGAGAAGACAAAGATGAATAATGAAGTGGTCTTGAAATTTCCTATGGCCTTTAGCAATCAAAAACTGAACCCCCCTCTTGTACACTCAATTAGTGACAAATTTCACTAGCCACTATTTTGGACATTGTTAGCCATTGATTAGATCAATGGTTAATATTAATGTAGCTTCTAAGTATAGCTTCTATATTGATAAGACTAAATCTAGGCCATTGGATCTTTCTCCTTGAAATCCTAGCTATTAGATGCATCTCCAAAATGAAAGGTCAAGATCTCCTCTTCATCTTTACATCCAAAGGTCACAAATGGTCCTAGCCACTTTGTAAAACCAATCTCCACCCTTAATTAAATCAATGGTGGATATCCAAAGGCTTCAACATTAAGCTTGCTTCCTATTGGTCCATCATAAAGTCGTCATAACCACTAATGTTGACTAAGTAGTATAATATTTATTTTTATCTGCTATTACCCTACAGATACAATTAACTATAGTTTTTATCGCTCGATAATTAAATACAGTACAAAACACAGTAAAAGAAATTTTCTAAAAATTGTTTCCAGTTTTGGGTTTAGTAAGATCCCCCGTCCCTGTCTCAACAGTACAAAATTTTCTAGCTCTGAAAATTTTTTCACTTTTCCTGCCCTGCCTGGGCCCACATACAGTCCCCTGGGCCCACAACAGCCCAAGAATAATATTAAAATATTCAAAAAAATATAAAAATCTCATAATAATTCACAAAATCATAAAAATTATAAAACTTATAAAAATCAAATCAGATTAGCAAAAAGAATTAAGAATCAACAGCAATAATTAAATTACTGTAGATTTTCCCTGGCCCAAAAATTATTTTTTTCCTGACACAGAGTAAATGACACAAAACGATCAAATGTATTCACGGAATATTGAAAATAATTTTACAGTACACAGAAATCACTAAACAGTGGAATTCTGTTATTACTATTAATAGTTAGAAAATTTGGGGTGTTACACTTGGCTACATGGGATCATTAGTATATGTTTCCTAAAGTGTGTTGAGACTCTAATAGGAGTATTAATTGAAGTGTTTGTGTGGTGAATGTAAATCAATTGGCATGTCCAATAATATGATACTTAGTATCATTGTTGTTCATGCTTGAGATGAGATGAATGTAAACTAATTGGTATGGTAACTATTGTAATGCTTGACATCATTATGTTTCATATATGTGGTTATGCATGTAAATCAATTGTGATGCTAATTATAGAAGGTAATTAGTTATTATTTTGCATGACATGTTTGAGAAATATAATAAGGTGAGTAATATTCTTATTATGTTGTTGAGTAAGGACGTAAGTAATATCCTCTTTACTTTGTTTGAATAGTGAGATAAGTAATATCCTCACTATCATTTGTGAAACATACTGAGGTGTGTAATATTCTCTCTATGTGTTTGTTGAATAGATTGGTGAGTAATATCCTCTCTATTATTTGTGAAGCACATTGAGGTGAGTAATATCCTTTTTGTGTTGTTTGAAGCATATTGGGGTGAGTAATATCATCTCTATGTTGTGTATAATAAGGTGAGTAATATCCTTATTACATTGTTGAGTAAGGAGGTGAGTAATATCCTCTTTACTTTGTTTGACCAGTGGAGGTGAGGGATATCCTCTACTTGTTTTGATGGATAGTGTTGGTCAGTCATATCTTCACTATGCCTGATAATATACATGATGTATGTTTTACCTTTTTGAAAAGTGTGAGCCCTGTAGATGTGGGTGATTGCTTTTAAAAGGTGTGAGCCCCATAGATGTGTGATCTGTTGATTATTCCTTTATCTTAAATGCCTTGTAATTGATTCATTGGACTTCATTTGTGCTTAATTGTCATCATTTAGCTAAGTTTCTGACATCGAACCCTAGTTGTATCATTATTGTGAAACTTTGTTTAAATGTGTTTTTAGACACTAATAAGTGAATTGAACTTTTTAGGAAACCTTTGGATGACGGAGTCCATCAGGCTTGAAGTCCACTTGAAGAAAGACTAAAGATTCATGAAGATGAAGATCACCTTTTGAAGTAATGAGAGAAGAGTTTCTGAGAAGAATCCAGGCTAAAAATGAATGGCCTATGTCAAATTTCAAGGCCTGCGTAAAAGTTCAGGACCTACATAAAGTTTCAGGGCCTGCGTAAAGTTACACGACCGTGTCAAATTACATGGTCATGGCCATGTACCTCTCTGTCTGGTGAAACAGGAGACTTTTTAAGAAACAGTGTCATACACGGCCTAGGCCATGTAATCCCACATGGCCATGTAATTGCTCTAGAAAAAATTAAATCAGAAACTTCTTCGAGAAGTTTGTGTTGGAGGCCTATATATTGACACTCTTGGCTCCTTTAGAAAGAGAGTTCTGACCTTGGGAAGTAGCTGGAAACCCTAGGAAAAGGAAAGGGGAGGCTTGGATCAAAGATTGGAGTCTCGGGTTCAAGCAATCAGAGATCCATCATCCTCAATCCTCAAAAACTCATTTGCTATTTAGTTTTTCTTCTGCACTTTGTTTCTTATGATGTTCTTTCTCAGTTTTTCTTGTGATTTTGTTCTAGCTATGTGTAACTAAACCTCCCTTGGTTAAGGGGGTGATGAAACCACTAGTTTTGATGTTGTGAATCTTGCATATTTGATTATTTCAACACAGTTATATTTTTATTCATATATTTCTGAATCTATTGTTAGTATGAAGGTTTTTGTACTTGTTCTCACTTTCAAAGTGGTAGATCTGGATTTATTATGTGCGGTTGCGGTAATAGATCTAGCGAAATGTATGATGTTCATGTGGGTATAATTATCTTTGTGCTATCTGCCAGTTATAAAAGTGGTAGATCTAGATTTATTATGCGCGGTTGCGGTAATAGATCTAGAGAAATATATGTTCTAAGTAATTTAATCCTAGTGTGTGATTAGATATTAGTGTGATTGATTTTATAAATCTTAATGCAATTGTTGGATAGTTGTAAGAGTGGTTGCTTTATGATTAATCAATGATTAGGAGTTGATTTGAGCGGTTGCTAAATTGGCCTACACGTAAGGAAAACAGGGATTTGCTCTCACAATTGTATAAAAACATAATTGAGCATGTTGGAATAAAAGGATATGTGGATTTACATCATCATATAAATCTAGTGGTGGATTCAATCTCTTAATCAATTTCTCTTATATTGTTAATTCTAGTTTGTTTATTGTTATTGTTTTTGAAACTGTTCATTGTCATCAAAACTCCAAAACCTCCTTTTTTACTATTTATTGTTAATTAGAGTCTAAATTGGGAATTGTTTAATATTGTTGATTCAATTGGTTCTCTGTAGATCGACCATTACTAACTACAACTAGTTGTAAACTTTTTATTTTTTGGTGGACTTGACAACTGATCTTTATCTTAAATTTTAATCACTATTTACCGCACACCAATGTGGGTGATCTATATTAGGCAAGGTGGATTGTATCCTTCCTATTATAGTGGTTCTAAGGATGGATTTCCTTGTTCATTATCGATAATAGTGTAGTTGATGGACTTCACTACCTGGGGGAGATGAGTTTCTTCTGTGATAATGATGTTTGCTGGATGGACTTCCAGTGCTTATTCAAGGTTATGGTTGTGACTTCCATTACTTTATTCAGGACTCATGCATTCATGACATTACAATGGAATTGGAGGTTCCTGGATATGGTATCATACATTATTCATTTTCATACCTAGGATATTGCATAGGCATAAACACTAGACATAACTTGGCATAACATTGCAATTGTATGGGCGATTGTGTATCTCTGAGATGGAGATGTTGTTTACTTCTGTGATTGAAGTGTTAATTCGATAATTGTGAATATTATATGAATGCATGTATGTATGTATATATATATATATATATATATATATATATATATATATATATATATATATATATTTTGGAATACTTCTATATATAGATATAGTATTTCTCACCCCGATTGTGTTACCATATAAATCCATGTGCGAGTTCCTCAAAAGAAAAGAAGAAGATGTGTGAAGATAAGTATAGTTATATGTTTTTTGTTG
This sequence comes from Ormosia semicastrata, assembly GCA_029884595.1. Taxonomy (NCBI): domain Eukaryota; kingdom Viridiplantae; phylum Streptophyta; class Magnoliopsida; order Fabales; family Fabaceae; genus Ormosia; species Ormosia semicastrata. The sequence continues at coordinate 6,299,845 of JAQQTO010000028.1, read as the reverse complement.
ATAAAGCTTGTATATTATGCTAGATCTTGTTGTAAAAGTTTATGTATTACAATATGTCTTTGAGGCAATGATGTATATATATATAACTTTTGTTATCGTGGCTCTCTATATTTACTCATTGTGTATGGATGATATGGGCTAGTTTATTGATGTATTTTAGAAGTAGCATGATCAATATTGATTATTCTTTTATATGATGATATATCTAGATAGTAAAGATTGGGATATTACACGTAAGCTTAGTGAAAGAATTGTATTTGAATTTGTATTTGATATTGAAACTGGAAGTGAACCTGAGAGCTTAAGTGGTATTGCAACCATGGGTGATAACATGCATAATAGGACCCTTATGGAATTAGTTGCTCTTGATGTTACTTACTAGCCTTTAGGGATTCAATATCCTGATCTTGATGCTGACTTTGAACTTAAATTTGAATTGGTACATTTGTTGTCAAAGTTTCATGGTCTTACAGGTGAGGACCCTCATAAGCATTTAAAGGAGTTCCATGTGATCTGTTCAACTATGAAGCCACAAAGGATACCTGATGAACATATCAAGCTGAGAGCATTCCCTTTCTCCTTTGCTGATGTAGCCAAGGATTAACTTTATTACCTTTCACTAGGTTCAGTGTTGTGTTGGAATAACATGAAGAGGCTGTTCTTGGAGAAGTTTTTCCCTGCATCTAGAGTTGTTGCCGTTGGAAAAGATATATGTGGTATAAGACAAATGACAGGAGAGACTTTGCACTAGTACTGGGAGAGGTTCAAGAAATTATGCTCAAGTTGTCCTTACCACCAGATCAGTGATCAATTGTTAATTCAGTACTTCTATGAGGGCTTGTTCCTTATGGATAGGAGTATGATTGTTGCCGTCAGTGGAGGTGCATTGGTTGATAAAACTTTAGTTGCTGCCAGAGACTTAATTGCTAACATGGCTACCAATTCCCAACCATTTAGGACTCGGATGATTACTTCAACTAGAGGAGTAAATGAGATTCATGTATCTTATGTTGACCAATAGAGAATAGAGCATAGATTTGATGAATTCACTTCCTTGGTGAGACAGTTGATAATGGAACAACAATTACCTGTGTAGGGGCCTGCAAGCATATGTGGCATTTGTTCTAGTTCATCTCATCCCATAGGTGCATGCCCTACAGTTCAGGATGATGGTTTTGTATTTCAAGATCACTTTGTAGCTACAGCAAGTGTCTTTCCTAGTAAACCATAATACCAGTAGCAGTTGAGATATGATCCATACTCCAATACATATAACCCTAGATAGAGTGATCATCCAAAATGAGGTATGGTAATATAGCCTCACAAGTAGCAACCATAGCAATATAGGTAGCCATTCCAACAACCATCTAGGCAACCACAGTTTTAGCCTCAAGTAGGTAGCAATTCCAACAGCCTATGCAACAACCAAGTCCAATAACCACAAAAATTAAGCCTTCATTTGAGAATTTTGTGAAGAAGATGGCCACCAACAATATTTAGTTTTAGTAGAGGACAGAGGCCACCATACACAATTTAAAAACCCAGATTAGTTAGTTGGCTTCATCATTAAGTCAGCTGCAAGCCCAAGGTTCTGGCCAACTTCCTTTCCAAACAATTCCCAATCCAAAGGGGAATATGAGCGCCATTATGCTGAGGTCTGAAAAATCTATACAAGTACTAGTTGAACCTTAATCTGCAAGCAAGCAAAAACCAGCAGAGAAATCAATTTTTTGATGAACCAGCCTAAAAATCTGAGGGTAAGAAGAAATCAGTGATTGTTGATGAGCAACAGAAGCCTGCAATAGCCCTTCCCTTTCCACAGAGAGCCACTCAGTCCAGAAAGATAGGTGAGGCTCAGAAGGATAGAAAGCTTCTTTAGACCATCAGGAAAGTGGAAGTCAGTATTCCATTATAGGACGCAATTAAGCGAATTCCAAAATATGCCAAGTTTCTTAAGGAATTATGCACCCACAGAAGGAGGATGAAGGGTAATGAGACAATCAGTATGGGCCAAAATGTTACAGCTCTCATTCATCCTATGCCTCAAAAATGCAATGATCCAATGACTTTTATAATTCCATGTATTATAGGCAGTTACAGGAGCATGTCATGCTAGATTTAGGTGCTTCTATTAATGTCATGCCTATATATATTTTTAATTCTCTTGGACTTGGTCCTTTACATACTACAAATATTGTGATTCAGTTGATTAATAGGAGTTATGCATACCCAGTCGGGTTTATTGAAGATGTGTTGGTAAGGGTTGATGAGATGATCTTTCTTACAGATTTTTATAATCTAGAGATGGACGGGAGTCATCATCTAGTAAGGCTTCACTTATTCTAGGGAGGCCATTCCTCAAAATAGCGAGGACTAAGATAGATGTGCATGCAGGAACTCTATGCATCGAGTTTGGAGACTTTATTGTTCAGTATAACATTTTTTATGCTATAAAGCATCCTATGGAGGAGCATTCTATTTTTCATATTGATTTAATTGCTGATTTAGTTGAGGAAACTTATGATGAGTTATGTGATGAATTTCTTGATTTTACTAATTTTAATGATTCTATCCATTGTCATTGATGTACTGATTGTGACGGTGATATGATATGTGTTGTTTATGCTGAGATTTCTGTATTCTTGAGAGATGATGATTCTGTTTCTATAGATTATGCACCAGTTGCTAATGATGAGGAGATTCCTTATGTAGAAATAGTACACCCCTAGATTACTCCCCTCTATAGTGCAACCATCAAAATTAGAGCTTAAGTCATTGCCTGAGCACCTGAAGTATGCATACTTGGCGGCTGATGAGTAACTTGTTGTGATCGTGGCCAAGAACCTCCTTGCTAAATAGGAGGAGAGATTGTTACAAATTCTGAGAGAGCAGAAGAAAGCCATTAGATAGACTTTTGTAGATATTCCTGGTATTAGTCTTTCCACATGTATGCATCAGATATTACTTGAGGATAGAGCTAAACTTGTGAGGCATCCCTAGAGGAGACTAAATGCTCTGATTTTGGATGTGGTAAAGAAAGAGGTAACTGAGCTACTGCAGGATAGCATTATTTATCCCATATTTGATAGCACTTAGGTGAGTCTTGTGCAGGTTGTCTTGAAGAAATCTAAGGTTACAGTGGTAGCAAACCAGGAGAATGAGTTGATCCCTACCAGAGTACAAAATAGCTGGAGAGTCTACATTGATTATAGGAGCCTCAACCAGGCCACTCAGAAGGATCATTACCCTATGTGTTTCATAGATTAGATGTTGGAACGATTGGCTGGGAAATCATATTATTACTTCTTGGATAGATACACTGGCTACTTTCAGATCCACATTGCACCTGAGGATCAGGAGAAGACAACTTTCACCTATCCTTTCGGCACTTTTACTTAGAGGAGGATGGCCTTGGCCTCTGCAATACCCTTGGTACTTTTCTAGCAGTGCATGGTAAGTATCTCCTCTAACTTTTTAGAGGAGTGCATGAAGGTGTTTATGGATGATTTCACTGTATATGATTCTTCTTTTGATTACTATTTGGATAGCTTATCTAGAGTGCTGCATAGATGGATTGAAACTAACCTCGTTGTAAATTTTGATAAATGTCATTTCATGGTAAAGTACGGTATAGTTTTAGGTCATGTAGTGTCTAACAAGGGTATTGAGGTAGATCCTACAAAAATTGATGTCATTACCTATTTATCTTACCCCACGTGCGTGTGGGCAGTTTGTTCTTTTCTTCGACATGCAGGTTTCTATAGACACTTTATCAGAGATTTCATCCAGATAGCTTTTTTGCTGTCTAACCTTCTGCAAAAAGATGTGGAGTTTCTATTTGACCAGAAATGCAAGGAAGCTTTTAATCATTTGAAGCAAGCTTTGACCAATACCCCCATCATCCAACCATCTGACTGGACACTCCCATTTGAGCTTATGTGTGATGCTTCTAACTATGCTATGGGAGCTGTCTTGGCACAGAGAGTGGGCAAAGTCTCCCATATGATCTACTATGCTTTAAGAACTTTGGATGCTACTCAAGCAAATTACATAACCACAGTAAAAGAATTTTTAGCTATTGTGTTTGCATTAGATAAATTTAGATCTTATTTGCTTAATTCTAAGGTAGTGGTGTTTTCTGATCATGCAGCTCTAAAGTTTCTTTTGAAGAAACCTAAGGCTAAGCCACGATTGATTAAGTGGATGCTACTACTTTAGGAGTTTGATATTGAGATCCGAGATAAGAGTGGAGCAGAGAACCTAGTGGCTGATCACTTGAGTAGAATTGAGAGAGCCTCGGATCCCCTTCCCATCTATGATTCTTTTCTTGATGGAATTATGGCCATCTAGACAACCACCATAATTAGAATCGTAATAGCCTATCATCTCAAGGTGATCTGATCTCCTATAGGTGAGCATATAATCTTTAGTACCCTATAGATACCTTATAACTCATTTTGTAGTCTGCCAATTAGCCACACCAGGTTTGCTCAAGTATCTCCTAAGTACACTAACAATGAAAGCAATCTCAGAACGTGTACAAACTTGAGCATACATAAGGTTGCCAACAAAGGAAGCATATGAGACCTTCTCCATTTTAGCAACATCTTTATTATTTTGATGACACTGAGTATTAGAGAGTCTTTCATCTTTTTGAATGGGTGCAGCACAAGAATTACAAAATTTCATATTAAATATATTCAAAATGCTTTTTAATATAAGCTTTTTGAAACAAGCCAAGAATACCACGAGATTTTTCATGGTGAATCTCAATGCCCATTACAAAAGAGACATCACTAAGATCTTTCATATCAAAGTGCACTGTCGACATCTGCTTAGTCTTATTCAAAAAATTAACATCATTACTAGCCAACAATATATCATCAACATATATAATAAGAACGATGAATCTACTCCCACTAAACTTCAGATAAATGCACTAGTCAATAGTAGTTTCTTTAAAGCCAAGAAAGCTAACAATATAATCGAATTTCAAGTACCATTGCCTGTAAGCCTATTTCAATCCATAAATGGATTTTCTTAATTTATATACCATGTGATCTTTACCATCTTCAATAAAACCATCAAGTTGATTCATATACATATCCTAGTACAAATCACCATTTAGGAAGGTAGTCTTAACATCCATTTGATGAAGCTCCAAATCAAAATGGGCAACCAAGGCCATCACAACATGAAAAGATTCTTTAGTGGAGAATAGAGAGAAAGTCTCCTTATAATCAATGCCTTCCCTCTAGTTGTATCCCTTAGCAACAAGTCTGACCTTATACCTCTCAAATTCACCTCTAGCATCACGCTTAGTCTTAAAGACCCATTTGCAACCAACAGTTTTACAGCCACAAGCAACTCCACAAATTCCCAAATATTATTCTTTCTCATAGAAGCTAACTTATCCTCCAAAGTCATAAACCATTGTGAACTATCAAGACTAACCAAGGCCTCTTGAAAAGAAATAGGATCAAAATCCTCAACTGAATTAAACTCATGCTCCTACAAGTACACAACATAGTCCCTAGATCTAGTGGACTCAGTGGATATAAGAACTCACTCAGATCTTCTCAGTGGAGCCACAACAACATCCAAATTCTATACATTATTTTTGAATTGTTAAGGGACATCAACATTATCAATAGGATCAACATCATCATCATGGATCAAAGGAGATGACACTATCCCTAGAAAGGGAACAACAATAATAGGAATTGACAATATGCTCCTCTCTAAAATCAACAATACATGGCTCTTGAGTTCTACCATGCTCTAAGTCCCCTTCAAAATAGACAACCTAATCAAATTCAATAACTTTAGTAGCATGAGAAGGACAATAGAACCTAGAACCCCTAAAAACCACTAATGGTTTTGGGATCAAGCTTCTTTAACTGTGGGTTATAAGGCCACACCTCTGTCTTGCAACTCCAAACACAGAAATGCCTTAAAGCAGGCTGTTGGCCTTACATAAGCTCATATGGAGTCTTCAACACAAATTTACTTGACTTATGATTCAATATATAAGCGGCACTCTTCAAGGCATCTCTCCATAAGAATTTTGGAAGAGTAGAATGACTAAGCATATATCTCACCATATCTATAAGAGTACGATTTCGCCTTTTTGCAACTTCATTTTGTTGCAGAGTGTCAGCATAGTGTACTGTGCCTCAATACTACAATCCTGTAAGAACCTCCCAAAAAGTCTAATATTTCTACCAGTTTCATTATATTTGTCATAGTTCTCACCACCCCTATCAAACTTCACATATTTGATCTGCTTATTAAATTTCAATTTAACAATAGCTTTGAATCCTTTGAAGGTATCTAAAGAGTCAAATTTTTCATGCAGCAAATCAATTCAACCATATTTAGAGAAGTCATCAATAAAAGTGATAAAGTACCTAAAATCGCCTAGAGTAATAAGAGTAATAGGCCTACAAATATCTGTATGAATTAAATATAGTATTTCTTTACTCCTTGTAACCCCACTCTGTCTGGTTCCAGTTGTAAGTTTTCCTTTTATACAATCAACATACGTATCAAAATCAAAGTAAACCATATCATGAAGAATATTCTCCTTGATCAACCTAAACATTTATGCTAAATGTTTGTGCCACAACATAGAAGAGTTTTCAACAACTCTACCACACTTGTTCCAAACAACATTATTGACATTCAAATGTTGTTGATTAACAAAGAGGGAATCAACATCTAACATGTATAGTGTAATGCCCTAATACTGATATATGTATATATGTGAGATATACAAAGAGAAACAACACTACTTATGCCTCTTACTACATAACTACATAATAATATATCCATAATAACCATGCACGTTGTTATAAAGAGCCTTGAGAGAAACTAAAAACATAAATATATATATATATATATATATATATATATATATATATATATATATATATATATATATATATATATATATATATACATACAAAAACACATCTTTGCCACAGAAGGGCATATTATGATGCATACCTCTTTATACATTATAAAGCAAATATAAAGAAATACATAAGCTTTGTCTACAAAAGCATATAAACTATACTAGTCTTCATGCTTCGTCTTCTTTCTTTTTGAAGGATCTTGACCTAGATTTACATGGAAACATAATCTGGGTGAGAATTAAAATTCTCAGCAAAAGCAATTTCAATATCAGTTAGTTATAATATTGCATAAAAAATTTCTAATAACTAACATAGGAGTTTCCTCTACTACTGCTCACTAATTGAACATTACCTTGTAGTGTGGTTTAAATTGAAACCAACATACTATCGATATTGATAATTGCCCATACAATTGTAATATCAATAGGAATAGACAATTGCTTATACAACTATCATTCAAATGCAATGCTTGTAATATGCAATATGATTATGCCAAAAAAATGTCCTAATGTCATGCTTATGCAAGTCTTTATTATGAAATCCATGCGGAGTTTTGTTTTGAAAACTATGAATACCTGCTCATTCCGGGAACCTGAACTCTCCATGTAATCTGCTATGATAGGGAGGAACAGTTGCAACTCCACTCTACCTGTAACCCTTGGCTCTGTGAGATAGAGTAAGGAATATCTGATTCCCACTACTCGAGCCAAATGATTATGCAAATCATAGGTTACCATACACTGGAAGAGCAAGTGAAAACATGTAGTGATATATATTAAAAACATACACACCACGAACCTTTCCTATAGACTCAACGCAACCTAATGAAAGAGTCTATCATAGCAAATGCTTCATTTTCATCCAACTTATAAAAATAAATGAGCATTTCTCCAGAACTTTGCGTACTTAACTCAACTTTAACTGCAAGTGAGTAATTCATACATCTAGATAAGTAGAAAGTACTTATCTTGGTTGTATCTAACTTTCCTTATTATCACATCTCCAGTAGTAACCTATGCTACACTAGAGTGTTTAAGGTCCCACATACCTATTTTAAGTCACTCCTAACTTTTGGAATACCTAAAGACTTAAACTTTCATACTTAACTTAGTATTTAAGGAAGTACAACTCATTCATCATACCTTTCTAGATCAACTTTACTAATAAAGAAGTCAAACAGATATCTTCCACATCTTACGAGTATGACAAGCTACAAGTCATAATTCAACCTATTATGTATTTAGTAATGCACTATGTCCCACTTGCTAGTGAATTTAGTACACCAAACATCCCCACACTAAGAAACTAAATACATAACTCTATCACTACTCAAGTGAATCTGGTGTAAGAGTGGTTATCAAATGCAACACTTTGTTGCTTAAGGTTCTAGGTATCTTCCTAAGGAAAATCCACTACCTTTGGTTGCTCTAAGGTTTATACCATTCATAAACTTACTAGATGGTAATTCATATCTTGAATTACCCCTAGTAGCATCTTAACACACTCTAAAAAGCATATATAAGAGGTCCTAACAAGTAAGGAACTTTATTACAACAAGGTAAAAATCTTGACATTTTTTGGTTTGGTGACCTAGAAAGGCCGACTTTCATGAATGCACCAATTGTATATCCTAACTTCAAAAATTATGGAATTTTATAAGAAAATAGCCTTATCGCATATCTTTCAAATGAAATAAACCTCACTTCATTTGACTTAGTAAAGCTAAAGTTATGCAACTAAATGCAGAAACTGAAATAGGGCAACTAGCTAACTTACCGTATTCTAAACTTACTATAAATTGAAATTGGCAATGCATAGAGAGTGCCAAATTTTTGAATTTTTACCTCTTATATCCTTACATGTTAGCATCAAAATACCACTGGTCTCATGTAATTTACTCCTTGGACAAGAAGTTAAGCAATCTGATCTATAAGGTGTAAGTCTGCCTATTTCTGCATAATCTGACTCAACTTAAAACCGAAATTGGTGTTACTTGGGTTATTCTAAAAATATAAATTTTTACTACATGAAGCCTTGTATCTTAGCTTTCAAATGAAATAAGTAGCAGGTCGTTTCGATGACTACAACTCAAGTTATGTTACAAACACTATAAGTTGTCAAGATGGATTTTTCTGCATAACTTGGTTTCTAACTGATTTTTTTGCATAATTTGGTTTTTGATCAAACTCAAACCATTCAAAACCAATGCCTAGATATTTTCTATCGTCAATCATGATCACTAATCATGTTATAACTTTGAAAACACTAACTTAACTCATCAAATCTTGGAACCAAACTCAAACTCAAGCCTCCAAATACCTGTTTTCCAACTTGCTTCCTAGGGAGCTAAATGTCTTAAGTCAAGAATGACTACCTTGCACTCTTTAGGCTGAAAACAAATATAATCAACCATTGGAAATAAAAACTAATAAAAGAAAATAGATTTGCATATCAACACCCATTTTCTCTAACCATACAAGCTAGCATCAACTATGAAGTTAATGAATGAAAAAGATGAACTTAAAGAGTTAAACACCCCTACCTTTTGTGGACAAGATAATCTTCAAGCCTTGGATATAAAGTCAAGCTTTTCCTCTTGGTCTTCCTTTCTTTCTTCTCTTCTTTCTCCTTCCTTTCTTTCTTTGTTTTATCTTGTTTCTGCTCCCAATTTCTTTGCTAAAACAGCCATGAAATTGAGAGAGAGAAAAGAGAAAAAGTCAAGGCTTAAGGATAGGAATAGAGGACTTTTAATGACTTAGGATATTCTTACTGCAACTTCTTGATCTGTTAAGAACACTTCGATTTTGCTAAATCAAGTTTCTTAACTTCCAACAACTTTAGAATAAATCTTATGATTCATCTAAATTCTTGTTTCACCATTATCCTATTTTTCTATATATGCGACTAGTCAATCCAGCATTAAAACACACAACCAATGTACTTAAAAATACCAAATCAACTCAATTTATCTTTAAACTTTAATTACATCCTCATCCATATATTTGTGACCTATATATAAATTATCTATATTTATTTCCTTTAACTTAGCCTTTAAAGCTATTATCCGAGTCATTTTAGGCTATTTTCCACCTTGTATGTTACAGCAAAGTGCCTAAACTAACTCAGTTTGTCACAATATTAAATTGGCATGTCAAGCAAGTATTAGGCTACCTCTGTAACCATAAACAAGCTTAACATGTTATTGAGGATGTTACATTTCTCTCCTCTTTTTTAAAATTTTATCCCCAAAATTGTTTGCCTCATATAACAACTCTGGGTAAACTTGCTTTATATAGGACTCCAACTCCCAAAAAGCTCCTTCAATGCCAGCTTCACTCTATAGTATCTTCTGGAAAAAAAATATACATGGACACATATTCTGCTATGTCCTTTTCATTCTAGGCCACCAAAACATTATCTGAAGATCTTGGTACATTTTAGTAGCCCCTAGATGGATGGTATAACTATTCTTATGGGCTTCCTCCAGAATCCTTTCCTTGATTTCTGACCTTCATGGAATGCAAAGTCTATCTCTAAACTTTATCATTTTATCATTTATCATATCAACTTTCTTTTGGACTTCCTAAGAAGATCTGCTCACTAATATCCTTTAGAGTTTAATCCTCCTTTTGAGTTTTTTTTTTTAAATCTAAGTCCTTAAGTCATTTATTATGCCCACTCTGCTCACTATGAGACTATGTGGCATCATATTCACCACGAGACTCAAATTCTTAAAACTCTCAAGAAATTCATAATCTCAGACAATCATCTAGGACATATGCAAGGATTTCCTACTTAATGCATCAACTACTACATTGACCTTACCCGAATGATACACTAACTCAAGGTTATAATCCTTTAAGAACTCTATCCATCTTCTCTGCCTCATGTTTAGTTCCTTCTTACTAAATAAGCATCTTAAACTATCATGAGCACTGAACACCTCAAACTAGACTTCTTACAAGTAATTTCTCCAAATCTTTAAGGCAAACACTACGATTGCTAACTCCAAATCATGCATAGGATAGTCCTCCTCGTGTAGCTTTAACTGCCTCAATGCATAACTAACTACTTACCTATGTTGCATTAGAACACACCCTAGACCCATCTTCAAAGCATCAATAAATACCTCAAAGTTCTCATAGGGATATAGAATTACTAAAACTGGTGTAGTGGTCAACCTCTTCTTCAGCTCTTAGAAACTATACTCACAATCTAGAGTCCACTAAAAAAGTACTATCTTTCCTAGCTAACCTAGTCAGGCTAATGCTAACTAAGAAAGTCTACTGATAAACTTTCTAACCTCGATCATAGTGGTTGGTCTTTTCCATTATATCACTGCTAAAACTTTGCTAGAGTTCTCTGAAATTCCTCCTTAAGAAACTACATAACCCTAACCCTGTACCATTTGTTACCAAGACTTACTTTTAATTAACTTGGCATGCAACCACTTCTCTCTAAAAGTTTCCAAAACTATTATAACATACTGGAATGTTCTTCCATAATCCTGAAAATAGTTTTAGAGATATTCTCTTTCTAACCTTGATTCTATTTCAAACAGATCTTAGATCAAATCTCGAGAAAACCCAAAGCTTCTCTTAACTGATCTATCTGATCATCTACTCTAGACAAGGACATTTACTCTTGATAATCTCTTTGTTCAACTGCTTATAATCTAAGCACAATCTCACACTTCAAACTAAACAAGAACATAATATCATTTGTCTATAAAACAACCAAATCATACCAACAAAGGTAAACAAACTAGATTCACAAAGTAAACTAACATGATTCACAAAGTAAATCCATACTCTACTTCTACATATCTTTAAAAGATTTCTTTTTAAATATGCTCTTACCTCATACCAAGTTGGAAGATTTTGATGCTCCCTTTTTTTGTGGATAATCTTTCATACGATGTCCTGGTTGCTCACATATGTAACACACAGATTTGCCCGCCAAGCATAGTCCACTTCCATATATCTTCTTACATTTAGTACATCTTGGTACCTTGGAGTCCGCTTTACCTTTCCCTTAGGGTTGCTCGTTTTAGAAGCACCCTGCTTATACTTATCATCACCGTAAGCTTCCACTTGAATTTGTTTTCCTTTTTTTGGTAAAAATTTATACCAAGAAGCACCCTAACTAATCTCAACATCAGATTTTTTCCTCTTTAGGAAACCTTCTAATTCTTGCACCGTTGTGGTTCTGAGATTATCTTCTTCTACAACTCTAAACTCACTAACAAGAGCGGAAAAGTCCTTAATCTCCACTTGTTTCACAACTCTTCTAATATCTTCTCTAAGTCTCATTTCAAATTTTACACGCTTGCAGTCTTCATCCGGATTACTCATAAAATAAGAAGAGAACTTAGAACATTCTTCAAATTGCTCCACATACTGGTCCACAGTTATATCCCCTTGTTCAAGTCTCATAAATTCCAATTCCTTTGTTTTATGTAACTCAAGGGAATAATATTTGTCTAAGAAAGTAGCTCTAAATACCTCCCAGGTGATTTGAATACCAACTATCTCTAGTAGCCTCTTAGTTTCAACCCACCAGCTTTCTGCCTCTCTTATTAATATATAAGTAGCGAAGGACACTTTCTGTTCATCAATGTATGCCATAATGACAAAGATCTCCACTATCTCTTTAATCCTTCTTTTAGCTTTGACTAAACTATACTCTTCTTTGAAGAACGAAGGAGTAACTTTACTGAACTTTGAGAAATCTTGATACCTCTGAAGTTCCCTATTATCCATCAACTTTCCAAATGATTCCTTGTTTATCTTTTCTAATAGTCTTCTACTAATGGTAGTTTGCTCTCTTAATGCAATAGTCATTTCTCTAATAGCTCTAGTCATTTCTTCACTTGTAAGACTCCCAACCTCATGGGTTCGCCCGGTAGTTGCCATAGTTTTCTGTACACACAGAATGATACATATTGAGTTAATTAGTCTCAATATCATATAACAATGTGACAGTAACCACTAGCATCCATACCTAAGACAAGTCATGCAATTCCATTTACATATCTCACAATGAGATAAAAGAATGCACAACACTCTACAAAACTACAACTCATGCCTAAGCATAGTCAGTCCATATCCCAACGCAACATGAAGAACTGCTTTGATACCATAATGTAACGCCCTAATACTAATATTTGGATATATCTGAGATATACAATGATAAACGACACTAATTACGTCACTTACTACATAACTACATAATAATATATCCATAATAACCATGCACGTCATTAAAGAGAGCCTTGAGAGAAACTAAAAACATACATAACTACATATATATATATATATATATATATATATATATATATACATCTTGACCACAAAAGGGCATATTGTAATACATATCTCTTTATACATTATAAAGAAAATATAAAGAAAATACATAAACTTTGTCTACAAAAGCATGTAAACTATACTAGTCTTCATGCTTCGTCTTCTTTCCTTTTGAAGGGTCTTGACTTGGATTTACATGGAAACACAACTAGGGTGAGAATTATAATTCTCAGGAAAAGCAATTCCAATACCAGTTAGTTATAACATTGTATAAGCAATTTCTAATAACTAACATAAGAGTTTCCTCCACTACGACTCACTAACTGCACATTACCTTGTAGTGTGGTTTAAATTGAAACCAACATATTATCGATATTGACAACTGCTTATACAATTGTAAATATCAATAGTAATAGACAATGTTCATACAACTATCATTCAAATGCAATGCTAGTAATGTGCAATATGATTATGCTTAAGAAATGTCCTAAAGTTATGCTTGTGCAAGGTTTTATTTTGAAATTCATGTGGAGTTTTGTTTTGAAAACTATGAATACCTGCTCATTTCGGGAACTTGAACACTCCATGCAATATGCTATGGTAGTGAGGAAGAGCTGCAACTCCACTCTACCTATAACCCTTGGCTCTGTGAGATAGTATAAGGAATATTTGATTCCCACTGCTCGGGCCAAACGATTGTGCACATCCTAGGTTACCATACATTGGAAGAGCAAGCAAAAAAATGTAGTGATATATATTAAAAAAATACATACCACAAACCTTTCCTATAGACTCAACTCAACCTAGTGAAAGAGTCTATCATAGCTAATGCTTCATTTTAATTTAACTTATGGAAATAAATAAGCATTTCTCTGGAACTTTGCATACTTAACTTTAACTACAAGTGAATAATTCATGCATCTAGATAAGTAGAAAGTACTTATCTTAGTTGTATCTAACTTTCATTATTATCATATCTCCAATAGTAAGCTATGTTACACTAGAGTATTTAAGGTCCCGGATACCTATTTTAGGTAACTTCTAACTTTTGGAATACCTAAAGACTTGAACTTCCATACATAACTTAGTATTTAAGGAAGTACATATCATTCATAATACCTTTCTAACTCAACTTTACTAATATAGAAGTCAAACATATTTCTACCACATCTTACGAGTATGACAAGCTACAAGTCATAATTCAACCTATTATTTATTTAGTAATGCACTATGTCCCACTTGCTGGTGAACTTTGTACACCAAACATCCCTTCACTTAGGAACTAAATATATAACTCTATCACTACTTAAGTGAATTTGGTGTAAGAGTGGTTATCAAATGCAACACTTTGTTGCTTAAGGTTCTAGGTACCTTCCCAAGGCAAATCCACTACCTTTGGTTGCTCTAAGGTTCATACCATTCATAAACTTACAAGATGGTCATTCCTATCTTGAATTAACCCTATTAGCATCTTAACACACTCTAAAAAACATATATAAGAGGTCCTAACAAGTAAGGAACTTTATTACAACAAAGTCAAAATCTTGACATTTTCTGGTCTGGTCACCTAGAAAGGTTGACTTTTATGAATGCACCAAATGTATATCCTAACTTCAAAAGTTACAAAATTTATAAGCCAATAGCCTTATCTTATATCTTTTAAATGAAACAAATCTCACTTTATTTGACTTAGTATAGCTGATGTTATGTAACTAAATGCAGAATTGAAACAGGGCAACAAACTAACTTACTAGATTCTGAACTTACTTTAAATTGAAACTGGGAACGCATAGAGAGTGCCAATTTCTTAAAATTTTTACCTTTTTTAGCCTTTTATGTTAGCTTCAAAATGTCACTAGTCTCATATAATTTACACCTCAGAGCAAGAAGTTAAGCAATTTGGTTTATACGGTGTCACTATGTCTATTTCTATAGAATCTGACTCAACTTCAAACCTAAATTGGTGCTACTTGGGTTGTTTTAAAAATCTAAAATTTTTATTACATGAAGCCTTGTATCTTAGCTTTCAAATGAAATAAGAAGCAGGTCATTTTGATGACTACAACTCAAGTTATGCTATGAACACTACAAGCTGTCAGGATGGATTTTTCTGCATAACTTGGTTTCTAACCGAGTTTTCTGCATAATTTGGTTTTTAATCAAACTCAAACCCTTCAAAACCAATACCTAGATGTTTTCCATCATTAATCATGATCACTAATCATGTTATAACTTTGAAAACACTAACTCAACTTATCAAATCTTGGAACCAAACTCAAACTCAAGCCACCAAATACCTATTTTCCAACTTGCTTCCTAGGGAACTAAATGGGTATATCTCATGTCAAGAATGACTATCTTGCACTCATTAGGATGAAAACAACTGATAATCACATATTTGATATATTAATAAACCCTCAATTTTAGTCATTTACACTCTCTATGTACTTAATTGATTGAGCATCGTTATGTTTTGTAAGTTTCGACTCAAATTGGACTTAATTAATTTTTTTAGCATGATTTACATCTTACACTGTTTCTATATTTTAACCATATCTTGAGTTCTAGATGTCTACTAATTATGTATTTTATCTTGTTAGAAACATAAGAGACATCTCTATAATTTCATGAGAGCTCGAGATCAAAGTCGGACATCTAATGGAACTAATTAGGCTTGGAATTCAGAATACGAGTTTTGTAATTGGAACCTGAACAGTGTGCAGTAATCAGAGCATAACTCGGGCTGTAAGATCTGGATTAGGCTAAAATTTTGGTATCTGCAATTTAAGATCCATATCAACAACTTTTATAAAGAACACAAGACTCAAATTAGACTCCTTGGAGGTCATATTTGGCTTGGAAATCAGAATAGAGGAGTTGTAATTGGGCCTGAACACTATGTAGTAATTAGGCTATATCTTGGGCTATAGATGGCCTTTGGAGGTGATTCTAGTGGCATTTGAAAGTAAGATCCAGGCCAACAACTTTCATGAAGACCACTTGGTGAAAAAATGACGAATGCAATGACTTCAGAGCTAAATGATTTCAAAGACAAAGAATCTCCATAATTTTCCACTCATCAAAAGTCATTTGGCATTTTCCACTCATTTTTCACTCATCTACTCACTCATGACTTAGCCCCCTTGTCATTTTGTATCCCTGATCCTTTATAAAAGGGAGCCTTGGCAGATCATTGAGGTTGTTAGGTGTTAGTTACCAAAACAATGTTATTTTGTTACTAGTTTTTATTGTAGTAGTTTTCCTTTGTTCTAAATTAAAGTCATGTTCTTCTTCTTCTTTTTCTTCTTCTTCTTCTTCTTCTTCTTCTCTCTTTCTTTCTTCTTGTCTATGAATAACTAAATTTAATTTTACCTGGGTGAAAGGGTGAAGCTCTTGGTAATGAAATAAGGTTAGATTCATTTTTTTCTTGTGCTTAAATGATATATTCTCAAGTGGTTATTATACGTGTTGTATTTTGTTTTCAATTAATTTAGAAACTCTCCTTTTAAAGTGGAGATCTTGATTCATTGTCGACAAGAGGTTGGCACAATGAATGCTTGAGCCCATTTATAAGTGGTGGTGTTAATAAATAATTAAAGGAATCATAATATAATTACGTATATAATTTTTAATGAACTTTGATTGTTGTATTTTTTGATTGGAACCTCCATTATGTGTGGATTCTAATTGAGTTATAAAAAGAATTAATCTTGTCCTTATTTTATTTGCCAAGAGTAGACCTCTTAACCCAAGTAAATCTTTTTTATTTGTGATCAAGTTTTATTACTTTTATTATTGTGACCAAAATATTTTTCTTACGTCAAATAAATTTTTCTTCATCAATTCCCTGTGGATCGACCTCGGACTCCTGAGAAATTATTACTTGAAATAATCTACACTTGGGTTTGTAACTTTTAATCCGCATCAAGTTTTTGGTGTCGTTGCTGGGGACTTGATTTGAAGAACAAGTTTATAGTGTAAATATTTTGTATATATATATATATATATATATATTTATATTTTTTCTCTATGGATCTTATATATATATATATATTTCTACTCTTTTAATTTTTTTTTCTTTGTACTTACTAACGTACTAACTTAGTGGGGGAAACTATCCCTAATCTCTCTGTAATCTTTAATCATTAATGAAATAATCTTTCTTCTTCTCTTCTCTCTCGCCGGAGCAAAAAATCAGCTCTGTCGATTCTCTAGTTTTCATATTTTAAATTTATTTTCTGCACTTTATTTTCTGCAGTTTAATTTCTGTACTTTACTCTCTAACTTTCTAACTTATTAACCTACTAACCTTTTAATGTTCTTGCTTACTAACTTACTAACTATCTAACTTTTTACTTTATCAGCTATCTAACTTTTTACTTTATCTGCTTCTAACATTTTAATTTACTTGCTTCTAACATTTTAATTTATCTACATACTAACTTTTTAATTTTTCTTCTTATTAACTTATTTAGTGGTTGGTTTATACCACACATTTATTAACTTATTTAGTGGTTAGTTTATACCACGCCTTTGTTAATATTTATTTACTAAGTGTTAATATATATTTGGTGGCTGGTTTATACCACACATTTGTTAATAAATGTTTGGTAGTTGGTTTATACCACATCTTTATTAATATTTAATGGACAATTTATACCACTAGCTTGTACATTTTATTTTATATTTTAAGTTACTTATTTATGCTTAATTAGTATCGTGATTCAAATTCTGATCGTTTGCTTAAAGTTAATCCTAGTACTTTACATATTGATTTGTCTGAATCACAATCACACACATTAAACACAATGGTTGAAAATGAAAGTGTGCATGATGAACATGAAAATCAACCGTTGCAAACCATGCGTGAGTATTTGCAACCATCTCGAAATTCTAATCCATCATGTTTTATCTTACCACTCACTGCTAACAATTTTAGATTCAAGTTAGGTATGATTTCTTTACTTCCTAATTTCCATAGTTTAGAATCTGAAAGCCTATATTTATATCTAAAAGAATTTGAGGAAGTATGTACTGCTTTTAATGATCAAACTTGTACTGAAGAGGTTGTTAAGCTTAAATTGTTTGCTTTTTCTTTGAAAGATAAAGCAAAAACTTAGCTTAATGCTTTGAAACCAAGATCAATTGGCACATAGCAAGAAATGCAAGGTGCGTTTTTAAAGAAATTTTTTCCAACACATAAAACCAATGCTTTGAAAAGACAAATCCAAAAATTTTTTCAAAACTCAAATGAAGCATATTTTCAAAGTTGGGAATGTTTTAAAGATTTGTTGAATTCTTGCCCACATCATGGTTTTGAAAAATGGCGCACTATAAGCTTCTTTTATGAAGGGTTAACACCCGAAACTAAATAATTTGTGGAAATAATGTGCAATGGTGAGTTTCTTGATAAAGAACCTGAAGAAGCTTTAGACTATTTAGACCATTTGGCTAAAAATTCTCAATCTTGGCATGATACTAATCCTTTTAAAAATTCAATTAGATATAACCTTACAAATGCTAGTAAAGAAAAATATCATATTAGTCAAGAAGATCTAAATGCTAGGTTTGCTAGTTTGGCTAGAAAGGTTGAAGTCATAGAATCAAGGAAAGTAAAATAAATCAAATCTGTGTAAAATGAAGAAATTTGTTACATTTGTGATGAATTGGGATACTCAACAAATGAATGTCCAAAAATTTCTATTTTTAAAGAAGTTGTGCATGAGCAAGTAAATACAATGAACAATTTTAAAAAACCATTCACTTCTTCTTTTTTAGATACATATAATCCAAGATGGGGAAATCACCCAAACTTCAGTTGGAGGACCAACAATCAGGCACAATTCATGCAACCACCACCTCCTCCAGCACAGCAGGATTCACAAAATTCTCAAGGATATGCACCTTATGTCCCACCATATAGGAAAAACCTTGAGGGAACATTGCATGCATTCATGAAAAAGTAAGAGGCCATTAATAACCAAAACACTCAAGCCATGATTGACATAAAAGACACTCTTGCTAAACTTTCTTCTGCACTTGCCATTCACAAGAAAGGAAAATTTCACTCTCAACCTTAACCAAATCCCAAGAGTCAGTATAACTTAAATGAGGGTAGTTCAGAAAGCCAACAAATAGATCAAGTCAAGTCAGTGATAGCTCTTAGGAGTGGAAATGTTGTTGAAAAACAAATTCCTGAACCTTGTGAGAAAAATGATGAGTCAAGTCCCAAAGATGAGGAAGGAGTTGATAAGCCACCTAGCCAAAAGTAAACCAAACCCTCGCCTTCACCCCCATATCCTCAAGCATTAAACAATTCAAGTAAAGTGAACCATAACAGTGACATTTTTGAAATTCTTAAACAAGTGAAGGTCAATATTCCTCTGTTAGATGCTATCAAACAAATTCCTTGTTATGCTAAATTTTTAAAAGACTTGTGCACTGTTAAAAGGAAACATAATGTGAAAAAGAATGCCTTTTTGACTAAACAGGTAAGTTCCATTATTCAAAACAATAATGCGTTGAAATATAAAGACCCTGGTTGTCCTACAGTTTCATGCATTATTGGTGAACATAAAATTGAATGAGCTTTACTTCATCTTGGTGCTAGTGTTAATTTACTTCCATATTCAGTTTATCAGCAACTCAACTTGGGTGAGTCAAAACTAACTTCTGTAACTCTTCTACTTGCTGATAGATTAATTAAAATTCCAAAAGGAATAATGGAAGATGTGTTAGTACAAGTTGATAAATTCACATATCTTGTAGATTTTATTGTCTTGGAAACTGAACCTATGGAAAATAGTAGCAAGTCAATTCCTGTTATTTTAGGTTGCCTATTTTTAGCAATATCTAATGCTTTGATAAATTGCAAAAATGGAGTGGTGAAGTTAACATTTGGAAATATGACACTAGAGCTTAATATTTTCAACATGTGCAAGCAACCACAGGAAGTTTATGATGGAAAGGAAGAAATTGAAGGGATTGAGGCCATTATAGATGATCATCTTCAAATCAAGAGTTCTTCTAACCCATTAGAAATTTGTTTAATTAATTCATTTGATTTAGCTACACAATTAGATGATGATGTTTCTGAAATATGCTCTTTGCTTGACTGTACACAGGTAATGGAATACAAAGGATGGAAGCCAAGATTCGAAGAGCTAAAAACCATGAATAATGATACCCATGAAGAAGTACCCATACTGGAACTAAAGTCATTACCTGCTGGGTTGAAGTACACATTTTTGGGAGAAGAACAAAGCTTTTCAGTGGTAATTTCCTCATCCCTGACCAAAAAAAAAAAAGGTATGTTGATAGAAGTACTTAAAATGCATAAAAGTGCAATTGGATGGACATTAAAAGATATGAAAGGTATTAATCCATTAATTTGTACACATAAAATATATTTAGAGGATAATACTAAAACATCTGAACAACCTCAAAGAAGATTAAATCCACACATGAAAGAGGTAGTTAGAGCTGAAGTTCTTAAATTACTTGATATTGGAATTATCTATCCTATCTCTGATAGCCAGTGGGTAAGCCCTACACAAGTTGTGCCTAAGAAATCTAGAATAACAGTGGTTGAAAATGAAAAAGGTGAATTAATACTTACCTTAGTCTCATCTAGTTGGCGTATGTGTATTGATTTCAGAAAATTGAATGTAGCCACTAGGAAAGATTATTTTCCTGTGCCATTTCTTGATCAAATTTTAGAAAGAGTAGCAGGACATCCTTACTATTATTTTCTTGATGGTTATTCAGGGTATAATCAAATACCAATTGTATTAGAAGATCAAGAAAAGATCACTTTTACTTGCCCCTTTGGCACTTTTGCATATAGAAGAATGCCTTTTGGTCTTTGTAATACTCTGGCAACTTTTCAAAGATGCATGCTAAGTATTTTCAGTGACATGATTGAGCATTATTTAGAGGTTTTCATGGATGACCTGACAGTTTTTAAAAATTCTTTTAAAAATTGTCTTGATAATTTGGAAAAAGATCTTAAAAAATGTGAAGAAATAGAATTTGTGTTAAATTGGGGAAAATGTCATTACATGGTTACCTCAGGAATAGTGTTAGGTCATGTAATATCTTCTAAAGGAATTGAAGTTGATAAGGCCAAAGTTGAATTAATTGCTCATTTGCCTTCCCCAAAAACAGTCAGAGAAGTTCGTTCTTTTTTAGGACATGCAGGATTTTACAAAAGATTCGTAAAGGACTTTAGTGCCATATCCAGACTATTATGTAATCTTCTAACAAAAGATGCACCATTTAATTGGATCCAAGATTGTCAGAAATCTTTTAAAAAATTAATTGGTCTTTTGACATCTGCTCCTATCAGTAATCCCCTAACTGGTCTTTGCCTTTTGAGTTGATATGTGATGCTAGTCATTTTGCTATTGGCACTGTTTTAGGCTAAAGAAAGGAAGGTAAATCTCATGTAATTTATTGCTCAAGTTGAACTTTGAATAGTGCACAAATGAATTACACCACTACTGAAAAAGAACTACGTGCTATAATTTTTACATTGGACAAATTTTGAGTTTATTTAATTGGTTCTTCCATTGTTGTTTTCATTGATCATGCTGCTGTTAGATATTTAATGTCTAAGCAGGATGCCAAACCTAGGTTGATACGGTGGATCTTGTTGCTTCAAGAATTCAACATCACAATAAAAGATAAGAAAGGAGCCAAAAATATTGTTGCAGATCATATGTCCAGACTTACAACATGCTCATCTTTTGATAGCACACCTATCAATGATTCTTTTCCCGATGAATTTTTATTTTCTATCAATTTTATGCCTTGGTTTGCTAGCATTATCAATTTTCTAGTAACAGGTAAGATGCCGCCTCAATGGACGCACCAAGACAGAAAAAAGTTTTTGATCGAGGTGAAAATTTTCTATTGGGATGACCCATATTTGTTCAAATATTGTCCAGCCAAATTTTTTGGAGATGTGTACCCGACAATGAGGTAAGTAGTATAATTAAATTTTGTCATTCAGAAGTATGTGGAGATTATTTTTCTTCAAAGAAAATAGCTGCGAAAATCTTGTAGTGTGGATTTTATTGGCCTATATTATTTAAGGACGGCTATATTTTTTGCAAAAGTTATGAAAGTTGTCAAAAATTGGGTTCCATTTCTAAAAAAGACATGATGCCTTTGAACCCTATCATTGTCATTGAAATTTTTGATTGTTGGGGAATTGATTTCATGAGTCTATTTTCATCATCATTTGGATTTGTGTATATTTTGGTTGCAGTTGATTATGTCTCAAAATGGATTGAGGCGATTCCAAGTCGACACAATGATCACAAAACTATTCTTAAATTTTTAAAAGAAAATATTTTGAGTCGATTTGGAATCCCTCGAGCTATCATCAGTGATGGGGGAAAACATTTTTGTAATAAACCATTTGAATCTTTAATGAAGAAATATGGCATCACACACAAAATTGCTAGCCCTTATCACTCTCAGACAAGTGGACAAGTAGAATTAGCAAATAGGGAGATTAAACAAATTTTAGAAAAAATGGTTAACCCAAATCGTAAATATTGGTCTTTAAGATTAAATGATGCACTTTGGGCTTACCGTACTGCTTTCAAAACATCTTTAGGCATGTGACTCTATCGGTTAGTCTATGAAAAACCTTGTCACTTGCTTGTAGAATTGGAGCATAAAGCATTTTGGGCCATTAAAGTTTTCAATTCAAATCTTGATGATGCTTCTAAGTTACGCAAATTGCAATTGAATGAACTTGAGGAATTGAGAAATGATGCATATGAAAAGTCAAAGATTTATAAAGTTAGAACAAAAACTTTTCATGACACATCAATTTTGAGAAAATCTTTTGAAATTAGTCAAAAAGTTCTGCTTTATAACTCTCGTCTTCACCTATTCCCTATAAAATTAAGATCTAGGTGGACTGGTCCTTTTATTGTCAAACATATGTATCCTCATGGGGCCATAGGCATTGAGAACCCTAGGAATGGTAATGTATTTAAGGTCAATGGACAAAGACTCAAACCATTTCTGGAACATCAAGTTATTGAGGTAGAATTTGTAACACCCCAAATTTTAGACTATGTTACAGTAATGGCAGAATTTCACTGTTTAGTGTTTTCTGTGAATTAGAAAAATAATTTGATTATTCCGAGACTATTTTTGATTGTTTTGTGTGATTTGCCCTGAGTCAAGAAAATAATAATTTTCGGGCCGGAGAAATTCTGATCTGATTTATTCAGAGACGGGGGATCTTACTAAACCCGAATCTGAGTGACACATAAAAGAATCTTTTAATTTTTAGAATTTATCTGTGAAATAAAAATATTTCACTGATAAATATCTGCTGTTTTATTTATAGCAACTTTTGCTATGAATTATTGGACCCGATATATTTTAACTGACAGAAAATGTGCTTAGAATATTTTCTGTAACCTAAATTAGAATAAACTAATAGGAATCAGTCAAAAACGATGACTAGACTTTTCTAAACCAATAGGAATTGATCCAATAAAGTGGCATGGACTTTATTATGGACCATTGGATGAACAACTTGATTTAGATGTCTTTGATCATAACCATTGATCAGATCAATGGTGTGAGAACAATCCTAATAAAGTAACTTATGATATCCACCTTAGATTAAATCAATGGTTAGAAAATGAAG
The DNA here is from genome assembly GCA_029884595.1 of Ormosia semicastrata. Classification (NCBI taxonomy): domain Eukaryota; kingdom Viridiplantae; phylum Streptophyta; class Magnoliopsida; order Fabales; family Fabaceae; genus Ormosia; species Ormosia semicastrata. The sequence continues at coordinate 6,275,945 of JAQQTO010000028.1, read as the reverse complement.
TGAATTTCAATGGTTAGAATTTAGTCAATAATAACGGCTTGACTAGTTACTAAGTAGCTAAATAAACCTAATTTAGTTATCTTAATTGCCTAATTAAGAAACTAAGTGAACTAACCTAGTTATTAATTAGTTATAATCTAGTTACTAATTAAATATCCTAATTTCATCTAGAAGCCATGACTAAGCATGACATATGCAATGACATATTTAATTAATTAGCTATGTAATTAGATAGTTAATTAAGTGTAATTAGGAAACCTAATCTAATTAACTTGCCATCTAATTAGCATGTAATTAAGCTTTAATTTAAATCAAACCTAGTCCCTAATCCTTTAGAGGCCACATGACCAAGGAGTCCAAGTGGGCTTCTCCAAGCTTCTTGAATGGTCTTTTGTGACCATTTGATGACCACATGATGATCATGGGCCATGTGCTTCCTAATGTGAACACACTATGATATTTTACTATCAAACTTATCTCCTAATTTCCCTTCACACTACTCACACGGCTGCACACTCAAATTCACTCTCATTATTCACTTTTCTCTCACCTAAAAAGCTAAGCATCATTTTCTCTCAAATCTCTTAAGAACACCAAGTTATTTTCCTTTCCTTTTCTCTTTGAGTTTTCGGCCCAAGCACCTTGAACCACCATCTATCTTCTATAATTTTTCCTCTTTACATTTCCTAAACCTAAACAACCTTCTAAACACTTTTCATTTAGGAAGTTTTGTCAAAATCCTATCCTAAGTGCTTCAAATCCAAGTTTTGGTTTACTTCCCTAAAGGTAAACTTTTGATTTTATGATTTAAAATTAAGTTTTTGATTTTCTAAACCATGATTGTTCCATGGTTCTTCATTATTAAGCCTTGTTTGTGATTTTACTTATTGTTTAAGAATTTTAGAGAATTGTTTTAAGTCACACGAAAATCAAAGAAAGAGGAGGAGCTTGAGGATTCTTGTCTTCAAGAGGTAAGAGGGAGATTTACCTCACCAACCAAGTTTTGGTGGTGAGAAGATGGTTGTGTATGGTGAAAAACCCATAAGGGTTTATTCACTTATTGTTTGATGCTTCTTTGATTGTGGTTGTGATGTTTATAGTTTTGTATTATGATTTGCATGTGTGATAGTATGATTATGGCTTTGATACTATGCTTGTATGTATGAATGTGGAAGCATGCAAGTGTATGTGTAATTTAGGATATGAATAACATGATGGAACGAATTCATGAGAGCTCCAAAGAGCTTTGAGCCTCACGGCCTTACTATGCAAAAGAGGACCAAAGTCCTAAAAATGATGGTTTCAAATTGAGGATTAATGGTTTAATTGAGAAGGGAATGATTTTGGAAGAATTTGAATTTAGTAGCAAGCACAATGCTTTTTAGGAAACAAATTGATACAATTAAGTAATGAGATTATGAAAATAAAATGAGTGTCAATACTTGAAGTTTACTGACGTATAGCTCACCCTATGGGTTTTGAAGCGTGTCCAAAAAATTTGAGCTGTATTATTTAAGCAAAGGAAAGAATTACCATTTTATGGGAAATAGTAGAAATACTAAATTTAGAGGGGTTATATTATAATTTTTAATTTTAGAGGGGTTATATTACAATTTTTACTTTTAGAGGGCCATATTGCAAATATTTTATAAATGAGGAGTCATATTACAATTATTATTTTAACAGGGACTATATTACAATTATTTTCTAAAAAGGGACTATATTGTAATTATTTTATAAAAGAGGGACTATAACGTAAATATTATGTTATAAAGGGACTATTATGTAAATATCAAAAGTTAGGTCAATTTTTGGTATTAAATGAGAAAAATCGTATTTTTGAGTTAAAATGTGCGAGAAATATTTTACGCAATTTGAAAATGCGACAAAATTGTTGCGCGATTAAGAAAATGCAAAAATATGGATTCACGATGAAATTACAGTAATGATACTGTTGGGTCAATATTTGAACCCCGAATATGAGATTATGAAGTTGAACTGAGAATATGAGATAATGAACTTGAACTGTGGATGGTGCATAGTACATGCATTGGAAAGGTCCGATGGACTGTATGGGGCTAATTGCCTAGGAGAGAATATACCTCTTGAGTGGGTGCGATACGCGTAGTGTAAGTCACTTGTTGACCTTGGGGGCATTGGGGTGCGGGTTGCCTACAATGGGCAGTTGGTAGCTCTTCTGTATCGTGGGTTAGACGGACACAACACACCAATGATCCTAACCGAGACACTATTCTTAATCAAGATTTGATAAAGATTATCGTGTATATGCTAGATGTGCAATTTGAGCACGTGGTCTGAGGCATGTTGGTACAAACAGATCTTTTCGATCACTCTATCTGATCTGAGTTTTAGCTCCATAGAGTAGGAAATTGAGTCTATGAGCATATACATAGTTATTGAGTATTGATATAAGTGTGATATTTGAATTATTGAATATTTGGAAATGATTAAGGGTATTATCATAATTATGATTTATGATAATTGCATTGTTGAATAACTGAATATTGATGAGGGCATGATCGTAATTATCTTTTATTGCATGAGTTGTGATGATAAATGATGTTGGTGGCATAAATTATAATTATGGTATAATGTGTTGGTATGAGATATTGTATATGTTTATCTTCATGCTACCATACTGGTAATGGCGTAGGTGATCTTACCTCTTTGTATGTCTATTTGCATTATATTTACAATTTAAAAGACGTTGAGCGAGGACTTGAGCAAGAAGCTGAGGAGGAGCAGATTCCTATAGAGGAAGCTGAGTTCTGAGACGATGGAGATGCCTTGTTTCCTTGGGTATATGAGATTGACGTTTCATGGAGGATCGGAGGCGTGGCACGTTAATCTAGAAAGAAAGCGTATTTATTACATGGGAGACTTAAATATTGTTTTAAGTAGACTCCATCTTGGACATCCTTATTTTAGTGTAAATATTTATGTACACCTAGAGTTTCCAATATCCATTAGGCAGTACTGGGGGACTTACTACCGTACTCCTAGTGAGATCAGTGTTGTATCGTCTGTGCGGACACCTGTCCGTAGGACTTTGCATCAATCTGGATTCCTACCTGCTGAGGAATCTGAGGAGGACCCGTCTGAGGGTTCTACTGTCTAGTAGCACTTGGGCAGTATGTTAGTTTAAATTATAGTTTAAATATTTTGAAAGTCTAGTTTGTAAATATTTAAGTATGACAGTACTAAAGACTTGTGTGTATATAAGATGTAAATTATTTGTGATGATGTTGTAATGTTTTATTTTCCACTAAGTTTATTTTATTGCTATTAAGAAATTTTACAAGTCGTATTTACATTACAAAGCATATAGTACATAAAGGGGTAATTTGGTAATTAAGTAACATAAATGTGGTACCCTACGGTGGGTGTTACAGAAGCCATATCCCTTTCTAATCCTTGTTATGAGTAGAATTTATTTTAATTTTGTTTCTTTCTTTTTGCAGTTCTTTGGGTTCCCGGTTAAGTGGCAGATAACGGTACTCCATGACTCTCAAGTCGATTTGTTTTTCAGTTTCCTATAATAACTGATTTCTTCTCCTTTTAAAATGGATGTCATTCTCTCAAATCTAAGAAAGCATTTCCCTTCTCTCCCTCTAAAGGCTCTAACAAAAGTCTACGAAGCTATGTGTGAAAGACTGAGACTGTTAATGTATAAGGGCATCCCAGAAGATATACGCTGGATAATCGAAGCAAAGGTTCATTTAGCTAGTGAATCTTCAAATTCATTTGTCCTATACATGCTGGGTCTCAGTAAAAGTTCATATTCAAAAGGGAGAAGAGCAAAAAGAATGAAAGTTTGTTACAAATGTGCGCAATGGAATTATAATACTCGATGTCATTCTTTGGGAATAGTTTATGCAAACAGAGAAGATAAAATTTTCTTCATTAAGAATGGACTGAGTAAGGAGTTATTAGATAATATTTTATTGACTCTTGAGATGCATTCTTGTGGATATGTGCAGCGTGAACTTCTTAGTTATGGAATCTCTTTAGGGACGAGCAAGAGCGTTACAGTCTTGGGAATCTGACTAAAAAAGACCCAGTTTGCCAATTTATAAGAAAATTGGATGGGAAGCTTATCCTCGACTCATAGAAGGCAGTTAAGCCGTTTTTGGACGTGAAACCAGAGGAAGATGTGAGCCACAATCGCAATAACTTGTATATATTATCTTGTACATTTCTTTTAGAAAAAGAAAAGAAAAAAAAAGAAAAAAATGAAAAGAATAAAAAAAAGAGGGCGAAACTTCGGTTGTACTTGGTCTTTAATTAGATTAGGAGCCCCTGCCAGTGGCAGACCCATCATTGACTTAGGTGGACCTTCGTACGTCGGTCCGTAAATAAGGTTCATATGCCATGCTCTGTAGAGAGCCGCACTCCACAACCCAATGTTCACCATCTAGGCACTGTGGAGTTGATCTCACTTTGATTATTAGTGAAAAGTAACCCGCGGCTACCAAAGTGAATGAGGCATCTGAACTTGATCCTCTCTTTTATTAGAAGGGGCTCTCAGTGCCCTGGGATGGGGCGTTCTGGATCTTGGACATTATGGGTTTCAGATTTTAGCATCTTTGTTGATGTTACGAACTCAAGTGTGAGCTCTCCAGGTTCTAGACTCGGGATGGAAACCCACGATGGTTTCTTTATTCTCTTTTCTTCAAATAAGCGGGAGGGAGAAGAATTCTAAGATTAGCTGAGCCGTCTTGGTATTACTGCACTCATGACGCACAGTATAAAGATCCGCCATGAAACTTATACATAAAAGTATGTAATCATTTGTTATTATTATTTTATCTTTGTATGATTTTGTTGTATTTTAGTTTTGGACAGACGATCCTTTGGGCGAGATCCTTCAGGGGTTTCTAGACTTCTTTACCCTGATAGTTTTCTTGAAGTCTAAAAAAAATAAAAAAATTAAAAAAATTAAAAAAAATAAAAATTAAAAAAAATTAAAAAAAAGTTTCTTAAATTCAAACTTTTCTGACAACAGCCAACCTACCCATATAGGAGCTATTATTACTTTTTCTATTCTCTTCCTTATTTAAACACTTTATTTTCTTCACTTTCCTGTAACTCATAATCATTCAAAGAGAGTGTGAGTGTAGAAATGGAGGGAGCTTCTTCTTCAGTTCGTAGATTTATCAGTATCTGTGTATTTTGTGGGACAAGTTATGGGAAGGGTTTAGAGTTTGTAAACGCAGCAAGCACTGTTGGTAGAACACTTGTTACGAAGAACATTCGTGTTGTATATAGGGGAGGTAGCATTAGGCTAATGGGGGCTGTATCACTTTCTGCAGATATAAGAGGTGGTCAAGTTTTAGGTATCATTCCTGAACCTTTAACTTGAAGGAACATCATTGGACAGACAATTGGGCTGGAAATTCAAGTATCATCTATGCATGGACGAATGAGGACAATGCTTGAAAACTCAGATGCATTCATTGCTTTACTGGGTGGTTTTGGTACTTTGGAAGAAGTTTTTCAAAATATCTCTTGGGCCCAACTGAACATCCACCATAAACCCATAGGTTTGTTGAATGTTAATAATTTCTTTGATAATTTGTTATCTTTTGTTGACCATGCTGTGGAACAGAGCTTTATCACACCTTCGGCAAGACGACTCCTTATATCTGCTTCTACTGTTGATAAAATAATTGATAAATTACAAGCTTTTGTTTATAAACCTGAACTAGTAATAGCTCAAATAGATTAGTCAGAAGGCAGCAGCAAGGGAGGCAACAGCAAGGGAGGCAGCAAGGAACAAGAGTGTGATCTGGCACTTCAACTTTAACTTTTCTTTATCTTTGGTTTTATTTATCGTACTTTGTTTTTGTTTTAATTTGTGTAAGGATTCTCTTTTCAGTATTTACAACAACAAGTACTATCTTCTATCCTTTACCTATCTATGTTTTGACATTGAGGACAATGTTATGATCTAGTTGGGGGGAAGGATAGTTGTGTAAAAAAAACAAAACAAAAAAAATTAGAAAGTGTGGTTGTTTATATGTTTGTTGTGTTTACATGTTTGTCAGTAATTTATTAACAGCAAAAGTAATTAGTGATGGCAGAGTAAGGAGTAAATTATTTACTCTTGAGACGCATCAAAATTGGTGGCAGAGTAAGGAGTAATTGGGTAGACAACTAGTTTGTGTAGAAGTAGCAATTCAAATTCAGGGAAATTTGCATGGTTGAGTAAATTGTCTTCTTTCTTAAAATTGACATGCTTGGTTATGGATGTTGAATTGGTGGACTGAGAATGATAGAATTATGCCTTGTGAGATTTTGAGCCTATTGATGAATGGATTGAACATTTGTACCATTCTCTTCTTTCTTGTGTGAATTTTACTCATGGAATTGTTACTCTAGAACTTGCTTTGATTCTTTTTTAGACTACATTTTCATATGCATACATAAATATCATTAAGGCATTTTTCTTGAAATAGCTACTTTAATCAAATAGTTAGCCTTGCTTAGCAGCATATTGTCTCAATATGATATCAAACACTCTTATGACTTCTTGGAAATTCTCTGATTCCTAATATGATATCAAACACTCTTATGACTTCTTGAAAATTCTCTAATTCCTACCAACGTAAAGCATTGGAAATGACCTATTTCTCCTTGCTTAACTCCTTTGAGCTTATTTGACCATTCTTTGTTTCGAACTCATTATGTGCCTTAAATGAAAAACTAGGTTCTTACCTAGCCTTAGGGAATAAGAGAACATTAGCTTTGTCATTGGATGAGTTCTTAAACAAGTGTGGAGATGTGTGTGTAGAATGGTTAAATTTTTTTTTTTGTTTAAATGTATATATTATGTTCATCTTCTTAAAAAAATAATAAAAAAAACAAAAAAAAATTGTGTAAATAAAAAAGCTCAACAAGGCAATAAAGAAAAGAAAAAAAATATGTAAATGGAATTTGTATTAGGTGGAGTTGGGATGAACTTTTATGCTTGTTAATTGAACTCAACTCTCATGTTCTTTTATTCTCTTTGATATTTAACTTGTCATATCCATATTACTTTCTCCTTTACCTTGACCCCATTACAACCTTGAATAAAGTCCTCATGATTTGTGTGTGCATGTGTTCTGAGAAGTGGAGAAGTATAAGATAAGCAAGCTTATGGTAGTGCAATTTTCATGGGTTGAATTGAGTGAAATACCTACCTTTTAAACACTTAAGGGATTGAGAGTGAATCTTGTGAAGATCTATCATTCTTGACTTATGCTTTTCAATTGAAGTTTCCTTGCTTGTTGGTTTGAGATGTGAAGAAACGTTACCTCATAAATGTTTTGATTACTTGAATGATTGGTTGCTCTTCATTCTTAAATATTATTAGAAATTGAGCCTTTTAGAGTGTTTAGCTTTTGAGTCTGTGTCGTTTTTTTTCCCTAGTTTTAGTCTTGTGTGTTTTGTCTAGGAGTGCAAAAAGCTAAGTGTAGGAGAATTTGATAATCACATATTTGATACATTAATAAACCCTCAATTTTAGTCATTTACACTCTCTATGTACTTAATTGATTGAGCTTTGTTATGTTTTGTAAGTTTTGACTCAAATTGGACTTAATTGATTTTTTCAGCATGATTTACATCTTACACTATTTCTATATTTTAGTCATATCTTGAGTTCTAAATGTCTACTAATTATGTATTTTATCTTGTTGGAAATATAAGAGAAAGCTCTACAACTTTTATGAAGAGCTCGAGATCAAAGTCAGACATCTAGTGGAACTAATTGGGCTTGGAATTTAGAATACGAGTTTTATGATTGGAACCTAAATAGTGTGTAGTAATCAGAGCATAACTCGGGCTGTAAGATCTGGATTGGGCTAATATTTTGGTATATGCAATTTAAGATCCATATCAACAACTTTCATAAAGAACACAAGACTCAAATCGGACTCCTTGGAGGTCATATTGGGCTTGGAAGTCAGAACAGAGGAGCTGTAATTGGGCCTGAACACCATGTAGTAATTAGCCTATATCTCGGGTTGTAAATGGCTTTTGGAGGTGATTCTAGTGGCATTTGAAATCTAAGATCCAGGCCTACAACTTTCATGAAGACCACTTGGTGAAAAAATGATGAATGCAATGACTTCAGAGCTAAATGATTTCAGAGATAAAGAATCTCCATAATTTTCCACTCATCAAAAGTCATTTGACATTTTCCACTCATTTTCCACTCATCTACTCACTCATGACTCAGCCCCCTTGTCATTTTGTATCCCTAATCCTCTATAAAAGGGAGCCTTGGCAGATCATTGAGGTTGTTAGGTGTTAGTTACCAAAACGATATTATTTTGTTACTAGTTTTTATTGTAGTAGTTTTCCTTTGTTCTAAATTAAAGTCATGTTCTTCTTCTTCTTCTTCTTCTTCTTCTTCTTCTTCTTCTTCTTCTTCTTCTTCTTCTTCTTCTTCTTCTTCTTCTTCTTCTTCTTCTTCTTGTCTATGAATAACTAAGTTTAATTTTACTTGGGTGAAATGGTGAAGCTCTTGGTAATGAAATAAGGTTAGATTCATTTCTTTCTTGTGCTTAAATGATATATTCTCAAGTGGTTATTATATGTGTTGTATTTTGTTTTCAATTAATTTAGAAACCCTATTTGTAAAGTGGATATCTTGATTCATTGTAGATAAGAGGTTGGCACAATGAATGCTTGAGCCCATTTATGAGTGGTGGTATTAATAAATGATTAAAGGAATCATAATATAATTACATATATAATTTTTAATGAACTTTGATTATTGTATTTTTCGATTGGAACCTCCATTATGTGTGGATTCTAATTGAGTTACAAAAATAATTAATATTGTCCTTATTTTATTTGCCAAGAGTAGATCTCTTAACCCAAGTAAATCTTTTTTATTTGTGACCAAGTTTTATTACCTTTATTATTCAGACCAAAATATTTTCTTTACGTCAAATAAATTTTTCTTTATCAATTCCTTGTGGATCGACCTCGGATTCCCGAGAATTTATTACTTGAAACAACCTACACTTGGGTTTGTAACTTTTAATCCGCATCAATAACTATAATCAACCATTGGAAACAAAAGCAAATCAAAGAAAATAGATTTGCTTATCAAGACCCATTTTCTCTAACCATACAAGCTAGCATTAACCATGAAGTTGATGAAGGAAAAGGATGAGCTTAAAGTGTTAAACACCCCTACCTCTTGTAGACAAGATGATCTTCAAGCCTTGGATATGAAGCCAAGCTTTTCCTCTTGGTCTTCCTTCCTTTCTTCTCTTCTTTCTCCTTCCTTTCTTCCTCTGTTTTCTCTCATTTATGCTCCCTGTTTCATTATTGAAACAGCCGTGAAAATGAGAGAGAAAAAGAAGAAAAAGTCAAGGCTTAAGGATAGGAACAGAGGACTTTTAGTAACTTAGGATATTCTTGCTATAACTTCTTGATATATTAAGAACACTTAGATTTTGCTAAATCAAGTTTTCTATCTTCCAACAACTTTAGAATAAATCCTATAGTCCATCTAAATTCCTGCTTCACCATTATTCTATTTTTCCATATATACGACTAGTCAATCCGGCAATAAAACACATAACCAGTGTACTTAAAAATATCCAATAAACTCAGTTTATCTTGAAACTTTAACTACATCCTCATCCACATATTTATGACCTATAAATAAATTATCCATATTTATTTCCTTTAACTTAGCCTTTAAAGCCATTATTCGAGTTATTTTAAGCTATTTTTCACCTTCTGAGTTACAGTAAAGTGCCTAATGTAACACCTTAGATAGTCATGTTAGACTTGTTTATGGACAGGGAGGTAGCCTAACACTAGTTTGTCATGCTGGTAAAGTTTTGTGACTGTTAGAACACATTTAGGCACTTTGCTATAACACTATGTGTGACTTATAGCTATTATTTGCTCCGGAAATGGCTTAAAATGCTCAGTTAATGGAAATAAGTGTGAAAAACTTGTTTCTAGGTCACAAATGTGTGAAAGTAGATATGGTTAAATTTTGAGAATTATCGGAGCTAGTTTGACATTTTTAGGCATACTGTTGTGTGTTTTAGTGTCAGATTGACCCCTAGCATATATAAAAAATTATAGAAATGGTGAAACAAGATTTTTAATGAATCTTAGGATTTATTTTAAATTTATTGGAAGTTAGAAAACTTGGTTTAGTGTTATCTAAGTGTTCTTAACAGTTTGAATGAATAGTACTCACATAAGTGACCAAATGTGAGGGGCACGACTCTAGTGTCTGTTTTGAGGCCTATTTAAGGTTAAAAGGAGAGATTACTCTCTTTCCCATAACTCTCTCTCACAGATACCAAAGAAAAAGGAAAAGAGAAAGGAACTCTAGGTGCTAAGGGCGGAGGATCTTCATCCAAGCAAGGGAGAGAACTTAGCTATTCAGAGGAACGGCTAACCGACTTCATTTCTGGGAATTAAGGTAGGGGGAAACTTGTATGGATGGTTGTATTTCATTTCTTTCATTTTTGGTTCTTGAGGGACTTAATGAAGAAATTGAGGTTTGAGAGTGATTCTATGACTCTTGAGTTGAATCTTGATGTGGATAGATTGGTTGAGTTAGAAACAATTTTGTGGATGTGCTAAGATGAACTTTTCATCAATTGGAAGCCTTAATTCCCACTTCGGTCAGTTTTGGGGGTTTAGGTTAATGTTGGGGTTTTGATTCACAAAGTGTTGAATTGAGTGAAATTGAAGTGGTTTAAGAGTTGCTGTGTGTAGTTGGATCATGTTAAAGGTTGGAAATCACCTGAAATTGAGTTTCGAGTGATTGGAAGAGGGTCTAGTTCCATTGGAATAGTAGCCATATTTGCAGAATTCTACAAATTTTGAGTTTTGTTGTGGGCGTCGCGGTGCAAGGCGTAGCACGCCACAGCGTGAGTGTGACATGCACACCCATATTTTGGGACCCGAGAAATGGGTGCCGCGACGTGATACTTTGAGTGCTGCGACTTGTTAAAGAACAAGGGGTGCGCGCCGCGGCGTGGTACAAGGATGCCGCGACATGGGCAGCATTTTCCTGCCAGTCCTTGAACCCGAGGCTTCGGCGTTGCGGCGTGGCATAGGGTATGTCACGGCGTGAGTGCCAGAGAACAACTATGAGTTGTGTTTGATGCTCTAGAGCCTTCCAGTGGTACAATTTTCTTTTTTTTATGTTTCTTAATGAGTGATGAGACTCTAGTAAGAGTATTAAATGAAGATGTGAATGTTTTGAATCATAATGATTTGTAATGCTAATTATGAGAGTTTAATTAGTAATGATGATATACTTAATTGTATATGTTGCCTTATTGAAAAGTGTGAGCCTCGTAGATGTGGGTGATTACTTTTTGATAGGTGTGAGCCCCGTAAATGTGGGTGATTACTTATTGAGGATGTTACATACAGACCATTAGACAAGACTCTAAAACTAACAAGAGCAGAATCATAATATAAAGAAAACTTTTCATTACTAAAATGGAAAGAGTGGCCACAACTATCCAAAACAGAAACTAAAACTAAATTCCTCCTCATAGAAGACACATAAACTATATCTTTCAAAACTAAAACTTGTCAAGTACATAGCTTTAAAGAAACCACTCCTATAAGTTCTACTTTGACTCTAACTCCATTTCCTACTATGATCATCAACTCCCCTTCACTTGGCCTCCTCTTACTTTTGAATTCCTTTCTTTTTCTCAAGCCAACTCTTGAACTTCAAACAATTAGACTACTTATTCCCACATAACTTACAATTTTCATTAAATCGATATTTGGGCTTAACACCAGGACCAGAAGGATATCCAGGCTTATCATTCCCTTTTTTTTCTTAAATTAGGGCTTACTATTTTTCCTTTTAAAAAATTTCTTCTTCTTCTCACCATTCTTGTAGAAAGCAAACTGAACACTATGGGCCTTGTCCTTCTTCATGGTTTGCTCCTCTTGAGTAAGAACAAATATATACTCATCAATATTCCACTCATCTTTTTGAGCGATGTAAGTAGTCCTCAGAACATCAAAACTAGCTAGAAGAGACTCAATCACCTGCCAGACTAGGAAGTCCTCTCCCAACTCCACTTTTGTGGACCTCAACTTGTTGTACCAATTCACAAGCTTCAGAACACCACTCACACCATCATATGTGGTCTTTGCCAACAAAGAGAGGTATTAGGCCTTTTCAGTTTTATCAAAATTCTTGAATTTCTCACCAATAGACTTGAAAAATTCCTTAGTATTATTTGTTTTAGGAATGCTCTCCTCAATGGTTTTATCCATGCTATACTTCATGATCATCAAACAAGCCTTATTGGATTGAACTCATTTTTCATACTTCTTCCTAACTACATTGGAAGATGGATTTGTGGGTTGTTGAGGCTTATCTTTAGTGAGAGTAGCATCAATATTAGAGAAAGCAAGAAATAATTTCACGAAATCCATCTAGTGCTCATAATTAGTCCCATTCAATTTTGTTAAAGCATTCATTTGCATTGATAAAGTTGAAAGAATGATACATTAAAGGGAGATTTTAGTCAAGCATATCAACAAGTACAATATTGGAGCAAATAACCATAATTGATCTCTCCCATGCAATTGTAATCTTGCCTAAAGGTCTCGAATTAAGCACATGAGCAGACTCCCACGGACGTCAAAATCATGTGCCTAAAGCTAGTACTAAGAGGATACTGAAAACTCTAAGGACATAACTTTAATTCCTTTAACAAATCATCAAGAATCATATTAACGAAGACAAATTGATAGGGTGAGTTCATTATCAACACAAACCCCAATTCAACATTATTGACAAAATATCGACAAAATAACACCTCAACATAATTGGCCCAACAAAGGCGAGCTCACAATCATGCAAAGTGCCCTAAAACAATTCCACAATACTTTAAACAGGAAGACTCAGAATCAAATTGCATAAATAACAACAAAATAAATAGTTTTCAAAACATTACATATTAATTTATGCATAAATAACACCCAAAATAATTCCAGTGATCAAACAACATCAACTCTGAGAGTGCACAATATATATCTTTCCCAGAAATATCACAATAACACACACAAATTTACAGAGACAAAATAGGAGAGTACTATCCATTTTTAGAAATTTAAAACTCTGGAAAATTGTAAATAAATATTTACAAGCACCTAAAAAATAATTAAAATTTACCAAAACAAGGTTAACTAGAGCATGCAGTGCACAGAAAAAAAAAACAAAATTAGAAAATTTTCCACATCTCTCACACGCTTACATGCGCCAAAGGTGAGAGTGGGATTACGCAAAAGACCAGTCATCTTCTCCACCCAAAAATCTAGAATCCAGGTCGTGTAACCCGTTACAGGACCTAGAAAATGTTTGCGAGTCACACGCAAATTCTCCTTCGTTTCTCAACCAAAATTGGTGATTCTAGTGCCATTCAATTCAGGAAACAACGATCTTGAAAATCCCTAAGTTTAATTTTTGAAAAGATTCCCAAAAAAAAAATCAAAGAACGCAAAGAATGGAAAATGGGGTTTCGGTAATTTTAGGATTTGATCTTCAATTCTCCATAAAAACGAATGATTCTGGTGTGATTAGATTTGGTAAAATAATATCTACGAAACCCGTAAATTGATTTTCGAAAAAAAGTCCACAAAAAAATGGGCTTTGAACAAAATCCTAATCAAAATTACAATTTTATTTTGGGAAATTCACACTGGTTCCTTTGCCATTTAACACAATTTTTATGTCTATACATTCCCCAAATCTCGATTTACAAAAAGCCTAATTTTATTTTTGAAATTGATCTGATAAAAATTTGAATTAAACATCACATATGTTAGGGTTTCGGGTTTATTCAATTTTAAGCCACATACGATTTTAGGTAAAATAAAAGATTGATAGTCGTAATTAGGATTAAAACTGCTCTAAGCAATACTAGGAATAGGGATCTCTCCCTGTATATATAAAATAATCAAAATGGGCTAAACATACCCACTATGGTAAGCCCATATATAGGACGCATAAACAAAACCCACATATCAGCAGTACTTTAACAACAACAAGCTCAATAACAATATTGATCATAATTTATGTTAAACAAAATGCTCTAATAATTTTAACATCTAATTAATGTTGGTTTTATAAAATTATAATATGATATATACTAGCCATATAAAAAAATCTAACACTTGGATCATTCAAATTGTTCATTGGAGGGTTCCTTATTAAATCACAAATTTGGTATATAAGATCAATAGATCATTAACTTCAATAAAATTTGAGCATGTACAAAAATAATTATACCTTAAAGCAATCTAAGCTTGTTAGAATGGTGATTTGGTCAATTAAAATTAAGGGTGTTAGTTTTGAGTCAGCACAGTCTCTCTAGACTTTTTGGAGTAATTAACTTTAATTAAGATATTTCTAGCTTTTATGGTAATGCTTGCTTCTAGCATTTTGATTGCATGAAGCTGTCATTGACTCATTGTAATCATTTTTCTATAAATTGGCAATATTGAAATAAATTCAAATGAACCACATTCTTGAACTTGGCTTTAGCAACTCACCTTTTTACTTTTCCTCTAGTTCCTGACTTCAAAATTCCACACCAAGCATAACAAGATAAACAAATGATAGTACAAAATACTTTTGTTTTTGCTTTAATTTTATTGCTAGGAATAAGATGATACTCAAACAAAAGAAATTTGTTACAGGAACAGGTAAAGTTGTCCCTGTAATAAAAATTGATCAAGAAGTAGGACACAAGTCTACTATGGCCTGTTGCTATTCAAAGAATAAGGCTATAAAAGGTTTTGGTAGATTATTAGTGGGCCAGTTTTGCATTCAATAGCCTATAAAGTTACTAAAGAGGACGGTACAACATAGAGTTATCCCTATTAATGTTTATGTTAGGCTATCAGCCAAAATTAAATTTTCAAAATTGATAACAGAGAAAAAGAGCAAAGCAAGAGCAAAAACTATAGGCCTATAAGGGGCTCTACTAGGGTTTCCTATGCAGCCTCATCCACCATGGTGGTTCCTTTCATTCAAATTGTGCTTGTTTTTGCCATTTGTGTAGCTTCCCTTCCTTTCCTTCGGAAACCCCTCCCTTTAGCTTTCATCATCCTCTATCTCAACCTATTTTTTCCTCTTCTCGCCATTTTGTTTCCATCTGGTCTTCAATGATCCATTTGCTAGTCCTTCTTGTTTGTTCTTCCTCCATTGTTACGGTCGCGCCATTATCTGCAACATGTGATCCCCTGTCTTGAATTGATAGTCATGATCACCATCTGCAACAAGTGATCATTGTGTTTATGATCACTTGTCACTTGTAGCAATTGTTTTTGCTAATTGTTGCGTTGTGTTCGTCATCACCTCGAAACCATGATCTCTTGTGGTGCTTTGATCCATCTTGATCTTGTTTCTAGGCCATCTAATCAAATTGCAGGTTGCTATCCATGTCTAAACCAGAATCCTCGCTTGCTGATTATGAGGAAAACACCATCAACCTCGAAGTCAGTGACCTTGCTATTCTTGAAGCCAATACACGCAAACAACTAATAGACCGACTATTCTTGGACAAACCACCGACGCTGAATACACTATCCACAATTCTATTTGGGATATGAAAGAAACCTGCAGGTTTTCAGTGTGAAGAAATCTTTGATAGAGTCTATCGCTTCTACTTTGAACATGAGATCGATGCCTATACTATCATCTGATGTCAACCTTGGACTGTCATAAGGCAACTCCTTGTGGTTCGCCAATTAGTAAAAGACTGTAACACCCAATCTTACGACTTTAACATGGGACCCTTCAAAGTGTAATGTTGGGGTCTCCCAAGTGAACTCAAAACAGCTGAGTTAGGCAATAAAATATGGTCTCGTATAGGTACAGTAACTGAGTCTGGTCTTTATTCGATTAAGGACAATCATGGTTTCATTCCAAAAGTCATGGTTGCGCTAGATGTTCCTCAACCATTCAAACATGGTATCTATCTTAATACTGGAAGCTCTAACAAGGTATAGGTTGATTTTAAGTATGAGAAACTGCTTGTCTATTGTTTCTACTGTGGTAGGATAGGTCCAAATGAGAAGAACTGTAGCATCATTATCAAGGATGAAATGGGGGGATTAATAGAAATTAGTAAATTTGGTCCCCACATGATTGTTGACCAGACTGGGAGTCCAATTCCTCCCAATGATTGTTCCAAGGACTTTACTCAAATAGATAAGAGGTCTGACTTGATTCCATCAAAAGTAAACATGTGTCTCAACACCTATCCTTTCTCTTAGTTAAAGAAATTTTAAGGTGTAATTGGCTATTGGACGTTGAACACTTGTTTTGATGATAACAAACATGAAGATGATGGTAAGACTAAGTCCAAAACTTTTAAAAATAGATTTAGGACTTAGAGTCTTTATGTAAGAAGCCTTCTAGATATCTTAATTGGTTCTAAACTTATTTTTCAATAAACCTAAATAGCACACATGACTTTCAAGACTTCAAAATGGTTTTTGGAAATAATATTTAAGTGCTTAAAAGTGTGTTAACCATTTGAAAATAATTGGCATGTTTTAAAATGTGTTTTAAAGTATTTTCAAATAGGTTTATTCGAATAAGGGTTTCCCTATTCAAATAACCAAAGTCAGAATGGCTAGATTTCCTTATAATTAAGGTTTATTCGAATAACAACATAAAAACAAGCTGCCTGCTTCAGTTTTCAAAAGGCTTATTTGAATAACATTTTTGTTATTCGAATAAAGATGTTCCAGAATGTAATTTTTAAAATGATTTATTCAAATAACAAAAATGTCTTTCAAAATCCATTTTAAAAAGCCTTAATCAAATAACCATGTGGTTATTCAAATAACACATTCAAGATTTAAAATGGTTGTGTGCCATTCACAGGTTTATTCAAATAATATATGATCTATTCAAATAAACATGAACTGAGATTATGCAATGGCTATTTTCTGAGGTTTTAATGGTGAAATAAATTTATCCAACGACTATTTTTTCTTAAGACGTTATAAATACAATGTTCTGGCATGATTTCAACACAACCCAACAACCTAAAAAATTATTTCTTATGTTTTGATTCATGATTCATATTTTATCATCTCATGTGCTCTTTTTTGCCAAAATTTGAGATATCCTTAAAGAGTTTTATAGAGCTTCGAGTTGTATTATCTACTCTTGGGAGAGTTTTTTTTCTTTTACACTTGATTCATTGTACAGAGGGTGAGGTATCCCTCAAAGAAATTGTAAGGGTGAGGTATCCCTAACTGTTGAGGCTCAAGCACGAGGGTGAGGTATCCCAAAGTGTGAAGAGTACTCTAGTTTGTAAAGGTAGCAGGCACTTGTTTAAGCCTGAAGTTATAGTGGAAAAATCTCTAGTGATTACTTGAGGACTAGACGTAAGCCACAAGTGGTTAGTAGCTAAACCATGATAAACTCTGTGCTTGTTCTTCTTATCTCAAACTCCTTTAATTCTTGTTATTTAATTTTATATGATTGCTTGATTACTTTATATCATGGCTTATTTATTGTGCGAGTAAAGTTCTTTATCCTCTCTATTCATTCACTTCAATTGAGAAATAGCTTCAACGAAAATTATTTTTCAAGTGTTTGTGAAAAGTTTTCATAAAGGTATTTTTAAACTTAATTCACCCACTCTTGAGTATTAAAGCCACTTGGTAACAAGTGGTATCAGAGCTAGACTCTTATGTAAAGAGCTTAGCAACTTCAAGAGAAAATTGCTTCTTCAAATGGTTTTTCATCAGAAGGATCTTTTATAAATAGACCACCCTTTTTCAATAAGGATGATTATGTTTATTGGAAAGAATGTATGAAAATTTTTATTGAAACTATTAATCTAGATATGTGGTATGCCGTTGAAAATGGCCCTTTTGTCCCAACAAAAATTATTGGTGGTGTAAGAATCAATACACTAAGAAGTGAATGGATAGATGAGGACAAGAAAAAGGTCCAATATAATTTGAGAGCCAAAAAAATCATTACCACAGCTTTGGGGTATAATGAATTCTTTAGGATTTCAAATTGCAAGACTGCCCAAGAAATGTGTGATACTTTACAAGTTACCCATGAGGGTACTAGTGGAGGTGAAAAGGTTAAGGATAAATATCCTTACTCACTAATATGAACTGTTTAGAATGAACCAAGGAGAAAATATTCAAGAAATGTAATAGAGGTTCAATTATATTATAAATCATCTTACTTCATTAGGAAAGACTTTTTCCAATGAAGATCTTATTAACAAGGTTTTGAGATATCTGAACAAGAATTGGCAACTCAAAGTGACAACTATTGTGGAATTAAGAAACCTTTCAACAATGATACTAGCTACTCTCTTTGGAAAGCTTCAAGAGCACGAATTGGAGCTAAATAGAGTTAATCAAAGTGAGGAGCACGACAAGAAGAAAAAATGAATCGCACTCAAAGCTACTTCTACAATTGATGATGATGAGAAGGAGGATGGAGAAGGCACGGAGAACCTTGAGCTAAATGAAGAAAATCTCAGTCTCCTCGTAAGAAGGTTTGGAAAATTCCTCAAGAAAAAGGAATTCCAAAAAGACCACATTTCCCTCCAAAGAAGACCTATCACAAAGGGGAAAAAACTTCATTAACTCTAACTTGCTACGAGTATGGAAAACTGAGGCACATGAAGATGGAGTGTCTAATTTACTAAAAGAAGATGGAGAAATTTGAAAAGAGACCCTCTAAGGAAAGGAAAGGAAGAAGAGCCTACATAGCATGAGATGACAATGACATGGATTCCACAGATAGCTTAGATAGTAAGGAAGCTCATTTATGTCTTATAGCCAGAGGAAGAGAAGAAGAAGAAAGCGACATGGAGGTAACTTCTAACCTTGACTATCCCCTTCCTATAGTGAATTACAAGATGCCTTCAAAGAATAGCATGATGAATCTTTAAGGCTTACAAAATTAGTTTTTGCATCAAAGAAAACAATTTCATCTTTGGAAAACAAAATTACTGTTTTAAACAAAGAGATTGAGGAACTCAAAGTTGAAAATGAAATTTTAGGACTAATTGATGCTGACTCTTCTTGTATAAATTGCTCTTCACATGAAAATATATCTACATCTTCATCTTGCTCATCTTGTAAAGCTTTTGAGAAAGAAATCGAGGGTTTAAAAAATACTCTTTCTAAATTTACCTATGAAAAAGACAATTTAAATATTTTGCTAGGAAAACAAAGGGTTGCTTTTCAAAAGGTCGGTTTCGAGTATAATCTCAAAAATCAGTAAAAATTTTACAAAAACTTCTTTATCTATTCAAGTACTTCAAGTGTAACACCCTCCTTAGGGCATCACATTTATTGTTACTTAATTACCAAATTACCCCTTCTATTAATAAAATACTTTGTAATGTAAATACGAGTTGTAAAATTTCTTAATAATAATAAAATAGACTTAGCGGGAAAAAAAACATTACAGTATCATCACAAATAATTTACATCATATATACACAAGTCGTAGTATTGTCATACTTAATATTTACAAACTAGACTTTCAAAACATTTAAACTTTAATTTAAACTAACGTACTGTCCAAGTACTACTATACAGTAGAACCCTCAGACGAGTCCTGCTCAGATTCCTCAGAAGATAGGAATCCAGACGGACACGAAGTCCTACGGACTGGTGTCCAAGCAGACGACACTATACTAATCGCACTAAGAGTACGATAGTATGCTCCCCAGTACTGTCTAATAGACAATGGGAACTCTAGGTGTACATTAATATTCACAGTAAAATAAGGGTGTTCAAGATGAAGCCTACTTAAAATAATGTTTAAGTCCCCTATGTAGTAAATACGCTCCCTGTCCAGATCAACGTGCCACGCCGCCGATCCTCCACGAAACGTCCGTCTCATATACCCTAGAAAACAAGGCATCTCCATCATCTCAGAACTCAGCTTCCTCTACAGGAATCTACACCTCCTCACCCTCTTGCTCAAGTCTTTGCTCATCGTCTTTAAAATTATAAATATAATACATATAGGCATACAAAGAGGTGAGATCACCTACGCCAATACCAGTATGGTAGCAATGAAGATAAACACATATAATACCTCATACCAACACATCATACATAATTACAATTATGCCACCAACATCATTTATCATCATAATTCATGTAATAAATGATAATTACAATCATGCCATTACCAATATTTAAATATTCAACAATTCAATTATCATAAATAATATTTGCAATAATACCCTCAATCATTTCCAATTATTCAATAATTCAAATACTATAAATAATAATTACGATAATACCCTCAATAACTATGCATATGCACCTAGACTCAATTTCCTACTCCATGGAGCTAAAACTCAGATCGGAGAGAGTGATCGAAAAGATCTGTCTGCACCAATATGCCTCAAACCACGTGCTCAATTTTTGCACATCTAGCATATGCACGACAGTCTTTATCAGGTCTTGATTAAGAATAGTGTATCGATCCGGATCATTGGTGTGTTACGTCGGTCTAACCCACGGTACAGAAGAGCTACCAACTGCCCATTGTAGGCAACCCGCACCCCAATGCCCCCAAGGTCAACGAGTGACCTACACTACGCATATCGCACCCACTCAGGAGGTGTATTCTCTCCTAGGCAATTAGCCTTATTCAGTCCATCGGACCTTTCCAATGCATGTACTATGCACCATTTACAGTTCCAATTCATTATCACCTATTCGTGGTCCACTCAATAACCCAACAGTATTATTACTATATTTTTATCACGTAAACATATTTTCACATTTTCTCAATCGTGCAACAATTCTGTCGCATTTTTAAATCGCGTATCGATTTTTCAATGTTTTCTCAATCAAGTAAAATATTTTTCATGCGTTTTAAATCAAAAATACTATTTTTGTCATTTAATACCAAAATTTGACTTTATTTTCTATATTTACATAATAGTCCCTCAAAAACATAATATTTACATTATAGTCCCCATTTAAATAATATTTTCTATGAACAAATCCTCATAAAATTCATATTTACGAAATAGTCCCTCATAAAATTCATATTTATGAAATAGTCTCTCTTTTATAAAATAATTACAATATGACCCTCTTTATAAAATATTTACAATATGACCCATCTTTAAATAATATTTACACAATGGCCCCTCATCTAAATAATATTTACGATTTAGTCCCTTCTTTAAAAATATATGCAATATAACCCTCTAAAAATCAGTATTTGTATTATTTCCAAAAAAATGATATTTTTTTCTTTTACTTCATATATTATAGCTCAAATTTTACGAACGCGCTTCAAAACCCGTAGGGTGAGCTTTACGTTAGTAAACTTCAAGTATTGACACCCGAACTAATTTCATAACTCATTTATTTAATTATATCAAATTGTTTTCCCAAAATCATTTTACTTTGCTATACTTTCATTTCCTTTTCATCTAAATCTTTAATTCTCATTTGAATCCATCATTTTCAGGACTTTGGTCCTCTAAACCCTAACACGACCATAAGCCTCAAGCTCTTTGGAGCTCTCATAAATTCATTTTCATCATGTTATTCACATCCTAATTTACACATACACTTGCATGCATTCAAAGTTATCCATACAAGTATATTATCAAAGCTTTAGACATACTATCACACATGCAATCACAAAACAAAATTATAAACCAAACAAACACAATCAAAGAAGCATCAAACACTAGTGAATAAACCCTTATGGGTTTTTCACCATACAAGACCATCCCCACACCACCAAAACTTGGTTGGTGAGGTAAAATCTCCCTCTTACCTCTTGAAGGCAAGAATCCACAAGCTCCTCCTCCTTCTTTGATTTCATGGGAATCACAAACAATTCCCTAAAAATTTCTAAACAATTGATAAATTACAAACAAAGCTTAATAATGAAAAACCATGGAACAATCATGGTTTAGAAAATCAAAAACTAAATTTAAACTCAAAGAATCAATAGTTTACCTTTAGGAAAGTAAACCAAAGCTTGGATTTGAAGCACTAGGAGTAGGATTTTCACAAAACTTCCTAAATGAAAAGTGTTTAGAAGGTAGTTTAGGTTTAGGAAATGCTAAGAGGAAAAATTATAGGAGATTGATGGTGGTTCAAGGTGCTTGGGCCAAAAATTCAAAGAGAAAAGGAAAGGAAAATAACTTGGTGTTCTTGGGAATTTTGAGAGAATTAGATGCTTAGCTTTTTAAGTGAGAGAAAATGAAATTTGAGAGTGAAAGGAAAATGGTGCAGCCATGTGAGTATTGTGTAGGGAAATATTAGGAGATATACTTGAAATAAAAGATCACAATTGTGTTCACATTGAGTGCACATGGCCTATGTCACTAATTTTTCATGCAATGGTCACAAAAGACCATTCAAGAAGACTTGATAAGCCTCCTTGGGCTGCTTGGCCGTGTGGCCTCCATGAAATTAGGGACTATGTTTAATTTAAATTAAAGCCTAATTGCATGCTAATTAATTAGTTAATTAATTAGGTTAAGTTTCCTAATCACACTCAATTAACATTCTAATTACATAACTAATTAATTATATATATAATTACATATATCATAGCCTCTAAATAAAATTAGGATATCTAATTAAAAATTAGATTATAACTAATTAATAACTAGGTTAGTTTACTTAGTTTGTTAATTAGGCCATTAAGACGATTAAATTAGGTTTAATTAGCTACTAAGTAAAAGTTAAGCCACTATATTTGACTTAATCCTAGCCATTGAATTTAACTTTATTTCCTATCCATTGATCTAATCTAAGGTGGATATCACTTAGTGATTTTATCAGGATTCATTTCACACCATTGATCTGATCAACGGTTATAATCGAAAACATCTTAATCAAACTTTTCATCCAATGGTCCACAATAAAGTCCATGCCACTTTATTTGACCAATTCCTATTGGTTTAGAATTTAGTCAAGTCAGAAATGTTGACTGCTTTTCTAAACGCGGGTCCCACAGACTTTTTCGGGTCCATGGTCATTTTGGAGCATATTTCTACTATTTTTGATACAGTAGGTATTATCAAATAAATAATATTATAATAATATAAAATTATTTAATTACACAGTTAAATCCTAAAAATTAAAAAATTAATATATATATCACTCGGAATTGGGTTTAGTAAGATCCCCCAGCTCCGAATAATTAAAATAAGAATTTTTTCGGCCCGAAAATTATTATTTTCCTGACCCGGAGCAAATTACACAAAACGATCAAAAATGATCTCGGAACAGTCAAATTATTTTTATAACACACGAAAAATGTAAAAAGCGGTGTAATTACATGCTATTATCATTAACATAGTCAGAATTTGGGGTGTTACAACACTCCCCCTCTAAAAAGAAGTTTCGTCCTCGAAACTTGATACACACTTAACATAAATATGGATACTGCTCTCTTATTTTGTCCTCTAACTCCCATGTAGCTTCACCACTTACATTGTTCCAAACCACTTTAACCAATGCGATCTCCTTACCTCGAAGTTGCCTTGTCCTGCGATCTTCAATCTTGACTGGAAACGTCTCATAAGCTAAATCTTCCTTCAGTTGTACGGTATCTGGTTCGATACTATGAGTCGGATTAGAAATATATTTTCGTAGTTGTGATATGTGAAATACATTATGGAAATTTGATAGGAATGGTGGTAGTGTAATCTGATAAGCTACCAGACCTACCCGACGGAGTATCTGATATGGCCCAATAAACTTCGGAATAAGTTTCCTCGATTTAATTACTTATCCAACTCCAGTCATAGGTGTCACACGTAGAAACACATGGTCACCTTCTTCAAATTCAAGCAGTCTTCGTCTTTTATCAGCATAACACTTTTGTCGCGTCCGAGTTGTCCTCATCTCGTCTTGAATCATCTTCACTTTCTCAGTTGTCTGCTATACAAATCCTGGTCCTGCAATAGTACTTTCACCATCATAATACATCGTCTCTTCCTTATATCCAAGCCCCTTTTGATTATACAGGTACTTCAAGTCCTTGAAATTACTATAGACTTTATAGGAAAGAAAATGTCTTCAGATTTTCCTTACAAAACGACTATCGCATATCCTAAAACGTAAATCAAATAATTCTTCTCATGCACGTTCCACTACCTTGAAATATATGCCACAACCTTTTTATTTGATCTCAACACTCAATCTAAATTCACGAGTTGAACTTCTTCTAATAGAATTTGCATTTGACTAGTTTCGCGCATAGCTCCTTCTTCTTCTTCAGAAATTAAAGAACTGCATTGAGATTTTCAGCATATTCCTTCGAATTTCGAGAATAAGTCAAAATATTGCCAATAATGACAAATTTGCCTAGTTAGGAAAGAACGATCCTATTTATATAATTTGTGAATATCGCAAAAACATTCTTTACCCCAAATGGTAGTACTCAATACTCATAGTGCCTGTAATGCGTCCGAAAATCTATCTTGGACTATTCTCTATTTTTTTTACACGAATCTGATAATAATCAACACTTAAATCGATCTTGGAGCAAATAGTGATTTCCTTCATTTAGTCTTCTAGTTCCCCTATTGTCACATCATTCCAGATTTTCTTCATCAAGATAAGTTGTTCTACTTGCCTATTTTTAATCTTAACAAAAAAATGTCTCATGGATCAAGTTTTCTTCTAATTGCACTGTATTTGGTACTATAACATATGTTAAATCAAGAATAATCCTTCTTAATTGAGATACATGAAATACACTATGAAAGTTATAAGGAAAAGTAATAAGACTATTTGGTAGATTGCTAGATTAGTCCAACAAAGAATTTGAGATGGTCTAATAGATTTCGAAATGAACATGGTCCAATAATTTTAGAAATGAACTTTCTGGATTCAAATCCAAAAATCTCAGGTCAAGGAAACACTAAAATTGCATTGTATCAATATAGTAGGATATGGTTGGAAAATAACCAATCCATTTATAAAGTCAGGCTCTCAAATAGATGTGATTTTAGACAAACAAATCAAATCAACAGAAAAGATTTGATATTCAATAGACATAGGGTAGAGTTAGAAAACTTGAGTATAAACAACAAGTTTAACAAGAAGAATGGAAATACTCACATCACACTATAACAAGGACACGGATAAATCAAATTGATTTACTCAGTCTATTTGAGAAAGAAATAGACAAACCAGATCAATAGAAAAGTTTCAAACTCCAATAATAATAGGATAGTTTTAAACAGGCTCGAGTAGTAATAACAAGTTTAGAAGTTGAAGTAGTATTATGAAAAGAAGCAAAACACAGGTAACCCCAAAAGATTTACACAATCATAGGTCACAAGAGAATGGGTTACCTTGCGAATTATATAGCACGATTTTAAAATTACCCTCTATAGCACAACTTTCTCGCTTCTTAAGTTTTTGTATTTGAATGTTCTCATTACACCCTCTGCATCGACTCTTTCTTCTTCTTGAGATTTTGAAACATATGCATTACTAATGGAAGGTTCCATCTTCAATTGATCACAATCTCTGGAGAAATATCCAGGCTTCCCACATCCATAACAAATAATCCCTTTATGCTAACAATCTTTGGTGAGATGATTTTTTTCACACTTGAAACATTTCATTGGTGATGCCATAGTCTGACCAAAATCGTTACCACTAGTACTTCCTCTCTTTGTTCGTTGTTGTTTCCCCAGTGGTCGTACATACGGCTTTTGTTGAAAACGATTGACCTTACGCTTCCTTCCATTTTGGATTATCGAAGGTTCTAAATTACAGCTTCTCGCATCCGGTGGCTGCTCTAATCCTAATAAGCTATGAAGTTCGATTATCAGTTCTTGTTGCTGAGCGATCATCTGCCTCTGTTTTACTGCTACTTCAATCATCTTTTGCATCACACTTCTAGCTGCGGCTATACGATCTTCATCACGTCTCGTGTCCACATGCTCATGTTCACTACGTTCCATTATCTTTCTTCAAAGACAAACAAAATCAAAACACAACGAACTAAACGTAACTATTTCACACAACATCGTCTCCTTTCGGAAACCAAAACATATCTCTGTGTTCAGTGTCAGAGATTCACACAGCACAAACAAGACAAACCTACCCACAAACCCAAAAGACTCTAACTTGGGCTCTGATACCAACTAATGTTACCAAGTGGCTTCCAGTACTCAAGAGGGGGGTGAATTGAGTATAAAACTTTTTCGCAAAACCTCTTTTTAATTAAGACAAATATTAAAATCTTAATAAATAAATGCACAGAAGGAACGAGAAGATGAAAAGAAACAATAAAGGGTAGTGAAAAATAAATGTGCAGTAAGTTAAATTGCATAAAATAAAGAGATTAGGGAAAAGAGAAGTAGGCACAGTATTTATCCTGGTTCGACCACTAACCCACTTGTGGTCTACGTCCAGTCCTCAAAAGCTGAGATTTTTCACTAAGTATACAAGCTTCAATAGGTGTTTGCTACCGTTACACAAATGAGCACTTTTCACACACAGGGAAACTCAACCCTTGTGCTAAAGTCTCAGCCTGCAGGGATACCTCACCCTTATACAAACCTTGAGGGATACCTCACCCTCGATACAGAATATCAGAAAATAGATGAAGAGAAACTCTCACTCAGAGTAAGTAGTACAAATTGAAGTGCTAATGGAGCTCTCACAGAAATATATCAAAGTTTTTAATCAAAAAGAGCGTAGAAAATAGTTTTCACAGATTAGAGCATTCAGAAAATAATTCAGAGTTATGGGCAATCAAATTCGTGACCCAAGCTTGCTATTTATAGGGAAAACAGATGAATTTGCCGTTGGGTAAAATTAATAGCATTTAAAACCAATTTGAAAGCTGTCTGTTTTCATTTACGTGATCATAACCTCCGTGTTTATTCGAATAGAAGAAAACCTTATTCGAATAACACTGTTTCAGAAAACATCATGAAAAGCCATCTGAGAAGGGTTATTCGAATAACCAATATGTTTATTCGAATAACTCTGTTAAACTCAGTTTTAAAACCGAAGAGGTTTATTCGAATAATAGCTAAACCATTCGAATAACGTTGCTAAGAAGTTCAGTCATAACATTTATTCGAATAACATATGAGTTATTCGAATAACTCACTTAAAACACAGTTCTGAAAAACTTCATTTATTCGAATAAAGGATAGTTTATTCGAATAGCCACTTAAAAAATAGAGTTCTGGAAACCCTCAGTTATTCGAATAATAGGATGATTATTCGAATAGCACCTTTTAGAAAACAAATCTCGTGAAGGTATTTATTCAAATAGGCTAAGCTCTATTCGAATAATTCAGTTCAAAACCGTTTTGAAAAAAAGTGTTTTCAAATATACTAAGTTTAAAAACAAGTTTTATCTTTTCTTTCAAAAAACAAAGAGATATCAAAGTGAGCTCCGTACAATAGACCCTAAGTCCTAATGCTAATCAAATATAAACTTGGACTCGGTCTATTTATCATCTTCATTTTTTCTTCACGTTTGTTATCATTAAAACAAGTCTTCAAAGGTATGCATCCAAACACATTCTCCCCCTTTTTGATGATGACAAACTATCAATGAGACTATCAATGAGAAAAGCGTTAGTGCATATAATTGGAATTCACAAAAAGGTATAAAAGCTTACTCCCCCTCTTTAATTATAAGAGGTAATGTATATCAGATATGTGCGCAACTCCCCCTTTCAATTTGAATCCAATCTCATTTTAAGGTTTACTTGTCTTTTCTCAATTACAATCAAAAGATCAAATATTTCTCCCCCTTTTGTCATGAACAAAAAGGAGGGGTAAGTCCCATAAATACATATCAAAGTAAGAATGCATAAAAGTAAGTATACTCATATCAAAAGATCAACAGGAATTATTATTTATGCATTAATAATAAAGAGAGTCAATTACACAAGCCAGAAAATAAATAACATGAAGTCAAAAATAAATAGCCTAAGAACTAAAGTTCCTAGAAGTAAGCATCCGGAGGTGGTGGTGAAGAAGTTGGTGCAGGAGCAGGTGAAGCAGATCGGAGGGCAGCAACCTCACGTTCAACGCCTTCTATTCTATCAAACAGAATAGAGAAGGTATGTTCCATGGAAGCGCGGTTATCTTGCAAGGTAGCCATGATCTGTTCCAAAGTGACAGGAGCAGGAGCAGTGGCAGGTACATTAGCAGGAGTAGCAGGGGCATCAGCAGGGTCAAGCTCATCCTCAGCGACCTCATCTAGGTACACCCAGCCTTCATTGGTTTGGATCATCTTCATTTTTCATAAAGTGTGAGCGCCAAAGACGTTGTGGTGAGTCAGAGCAATGGCTCGCTCAGTCTCCAAGACCTGAGGATACTTGCTTAGCAGGGTAGTGATAAGAATGCTATAAGGCAAGTCAGATTTCTCCTTGCCCTTGGCCCTCATCATGTGCCTCATGATGAACACAGGCCAGTTGATCTGATGGCCATTCTTCAGAAACCACAGCATGAAGACATCTTCCTCGCTGAGGTAGGCGTAGTTTCCACTGCGAGGAGCCAAGATGTGAGCGAAGGCGTAATGCAGAAGCCTATCTTGGCTCTTCAGCATTCCACCCTTGAGACCCTTATCAGGCAGGGCTAGACCAGGCTTCAGCAGGTCTTCAACCGCCTGAAGCTTGTTGAAATCTTCAAGAAAGGGCATGTCACCATCTTCAACAAGGGTGCCAGAGAACTGTAGCCCAAACAGAGTCAGCTAGTCCAGCGGTGTGATCACAATATTATGATCACAGACCTTGGAGAGCAGGTTCTGGCCATCAAAAGCCAGATTGCAGAAGAGCATCTTCACCAGAGCTGGATAGATGATGGCCTGGTGAGAGCAAAGCTGAAGAACTCCCTGGTTTTGTAGCAGGGTCAGAAAGTCGAAGCCGGGATGCTGCTAGAAGAAAGAGAGGTCCAGGTACTTGGGTTGAACCAAGTTTCGCTTCCAGAAGTGCGAGATAAAGCGTGCACGATGCTCTTCGTTGGAGGACAGCCTTCTCAGATCAAGGGGGTTGGTGCCTGGAGCATTCTTCGTGCGTGGACGTTTGCTGGAGGAGGAGGCCATGGTGGAAGAAGGTGAAAGAGAGTGAAAACACAGGGGTAAGCAATATTGAGATAGCAGGAGCTAAGGAGACGTGAAGAGCAGAGAAGATGGAGGGTGAAAACGTTTTGGGCACGCAGGGGTTATTTAAAGAAAACCCGTGTTTATTCGAATAAACTGAGGTTTATTCGAATAAACCTTGCTGGAAAGCTGAACAGACAGGCGCGCAGGAACCTGAAAAGGTGTTTGTAGCTAGGGTTTATTCAAATAGGAGGGGATCTATTGGAATAGAATGTCTGGGAAAGCCAATCGTTTTGGCCAGCTGATAGGGTTTATTCGAATAACTATAGGAGTTATTCGAATAGACTGAGGCCAATCAATCAACACTGATAGAAACAGGTTCAGGTTATTCGAATAACTTGAGGTCTATTCGAATAGACAGAGATGAAGAACAGAACCTGATAAAAGGAGGACTCTGGTTATTCGAATAAAAAGGGATTTATTCGAATAGACAGAGATGAAAAATAAACAGTATGTAACTCAGGGGCCAGTTTATTTGAATAAACTATGTTTTATTCGAATAAAACTGATATCCAACACAATTTTTAACAAGCAGTAAAGGAGTTTATTCGAATAAAGGCTTGCTTATTCGAATAAAACTAACACAGAATCATAAAAAAAACATACGTTTATGAAATTGAAATCATATATTCATGATAATATTTAGCAATAAACAAGCAAATTAAATATTGGATTGATCAATTATGCCCAATTCTCCTCAAATATAAAAGAATGTTTCTTTTGCCAAGGGTTTAGTGAAGATATATGCAAGTTGCTTAGATGTTTCAACAAACTCAAGAATGCAATCCCCTTTTTGTACATGATCTCTGATAAAGTGATGTCTTATCTCTATATGCTTTCTTGTGGAATGCAATATGGGATTCTTAGAGATATTTATTGCACTAGTGTTATCACATCTTATCAGGATGTGATCAAGCTGAAGACCGTAGTCTAAAAGTTGTTGCTTCATCCATAGGATTTGAGCACAACAACTCCCGGCTGCTACATATTCAGCCTCAGCAGTAGATAAAGCTACACTATTTTGTTTCTTGCTATGCCAAGAAACTAAAGAGCTACCAAGCAAGTGGCATGTCCCACTAGTACTTTTTCTGTCTAATTTGCACCCAGCAAAATTAGAGTCAGAATATCCTATTAGGCTACAAGAGGCATCCTTAGAGTACCACAAGTCCATTTGTGAAGTGCCTACAAGGTATTTCATTATCCGTTTAACAGCACTTAAGTGAGATTCCTTAGGGTTTGCCTGATATCTAGCACACATGCATACACTAAACATTATATCTGGCCTACTAGTAGTAAGATAAAGGAGAGATCCAATCATACCTCTATATTTCGTTATTTCTATTGATTTACCTCCTTCATCTTTGTCCAAGTAGCAGGAAGTGCCCATTGGAGTGGCCATGTGTTTAGCGTTTTCCATTTCGAATCTCTTGAGCAATTCCTTGCAGTATTTGGTTTGACTTATGAATGTCCCTTCGTTTGTTTGTTTGATTTGAAGTCCGAGGAAGAAATTCAATTCTCCCATCATTGACATTTCAAATTCATTCTGCATTGACTTAGCAAATTCTTTGCAAAGGGATTCATTAGTAGCACCAAAGATAATATCATCCACATATACTTGCACAAGAAGAATGTCATGCTTTTTATTTTTAATAAAAAGGGTAGTATCGACTTTACCTCTTGAAAAACCATTTTCTAAAAGAAACTTACTCAACCTTTCATACCAAGCTCTAGGAGCTTGCTTTAAACCATAAAAGCCTTTTTAAGTTTAAAAACATGGTTGGGTAGTTCATGATTTTCAAAACCTGGAGGTTGTTCAACGTATACCTCCTCTTGAATAAAACCATTTAGAAAAGCACTCTTGACATCCATTTGATATAATTTGAAATCCATGATGCAAGCATAAGCAAGTAACATTCTTATAGCTTCTAATCTAGCTACAGGTGCATAGGTTTCTTCATAATCTATTCCTTCTTCTTGATTATACCCTTTAGCAACCAATCTAGCTTTGTTTCTAGTTATTAACCCATTTTCATCAAGTTTGTTTCTAAAAACCTATTTAGTGCCAATTATAGGGTGATTATTAGGTCTAGCAACTAATTCCCAAACTTGATTTCTTTCAAACTGATTTATTTCCTCATGCATAGCTAAGATCCAATGTTCATCATCAAAAGCTTCAATTAAATCCTTAGGTTCAATTTGAGAAACAAAAGCTAAGTGATTACAAGTATTTCTAAGGGAGTTACGAGTACTTACACCTTTAGATACATCACCGATAATTTGATCAAGAGAATGATATTTTGAAGTTCGCCATTCTTTGGGAAGTTCCAAAGCTTGCGAATCTTCTTGTCTTTGTTTATCCTCTTTCTCCTTGATTTCCTTTTCTTTACTGTCCAAATGTGTTTCCGCCAAGATTTCTGCAACATCATCAACAACAAGATCCTTTCTCGATCCATTTGGGTCAGTTTCATCAAATGTAACATGTATAGATTCTTCAATAGTCATAGTTCTTTTATTCTATATGCGAAAAGCTTTACTATGATTTGAATAGCAAAGAAATATACCTTCATCAGACTTAGCATCAAACTTGCCTAAATTATCTTTTCTATTGTTTAAAACGAAACATTTGCAACCAAAAACATGAAAGTGTGAGACATTTGGCTTTCTTCCCTTATACAACTCATATAGGGTTTTCTTTAAAATAGGCCTTATAAGAGCCCGGTTCATTACGTAACAAGCTGTACTTACAGCATCCACCCAAAAGTATTTAGGAAGAGCAGCCTCATTAAGCATAGTTCTCGTCATTTCTTCTAAAGAATGGTTTTTCTTTTCTACAACTCCGTTTTGTTGCGGAGTTCTAGGGGCAGAGAAATTATGATTAATGCCATGTTCATCACAGTAATTTTCAAAAACATTGTTTTCAAATTCGCCACCATGATCACTTCTTATAGAAGAGATTTGAAAACCTTTTTCATTTTGAATAACTTTGGCAAGTCTTTTAAAAGCTAGAAATGCATCATTTTTATTTGCAAGAAATAAAGTCCATGTAAACCTAGAAAAATCATCCACAATCACTAAAGCATAGTAATTCCCACCAAAGCTCATAGTTCTAGAAGGTCCAAACAGATCCATGTGCAAAAGTTGTAAAGGTCTAGTAGTTGAAACTATATTTTTTGCTTTAAAAGAGACATTTATTTGTTTACCCTTTTGACATGCATCACATAACTTATCTTTTATAAAATTAAGCTTGGGTAGTCCAATTACTAGCTCTTTAGAGACCAACTTCTTTAAGTGGTACATGTGAATATGTGCAATTCTCCTATGCCATAGCCATGAATCATCATTCTTACTTACAAGGCATTTCGCATCATTTGAAGATATATCATCAAGACTAATCATATAGATGTTGTTTACTCTATGACCAATGAATTTAACATGTTTATCATTTTTATCTTCAATTATGCAACAGTTTGAATCAAATATAACCTTATTTCCTTTATCACATAATTGGCTAATACTAAGCAAGTTATGTTTCAAACCTTCAACAAGCAGTACATTTTCAATAGAGGAGTTAGGGTTCTTACCGACTTTGCCTATTCCAAGGATTTTTCCTTTATTGTTATCACCATAAGTGACGTGTCCATGATTCTTAGGAATAAGCACGGTGAATTTTGAATCATCCCCAGTCATGTGCTTGGAACAACCGCTATCAAGATACCAATTTGAACTCCTAGCTTTCAAGTACACCTACAACACAAGTTTAGTTTTTAACTTTTGGTACCCAAACTTTCTTGGGTTCTTGTGTGTCAGTTTTGGGTATAGTACCCTTGGGAACCCAAACCATTTTTGTTCCAACTTTTGTATTTATGTTTTTCCTTACATTACATGTTGAAGCACTATGTCCTTTTCTTCCACAGTAAAAACATTTAATAAAAGGACTACTTGAGACACTAGAATGCACAAAGAAATTTTTACAGAGTTTTTGTTGATTTTTCGGGTTATAACCTATCCCGACTTTTTGAAAAACCACTCTTTGTCTTCCTAATAAAATATTTAAGTTATCCCTTCCAAAGGTGAATTTAGAAAGAGTGTTCTTTAGGTTTTCGATTTCTTTTTCAAGTATATGACATGAAGAACAAGATGAAGAAGTAGAAGCATGTGAAGAATGATTTGTGCACGCATCAATGATTCCTAAAGTTTCATTTTCAATTTTCAATTCTTCTATTTCTTTATTTAAAACAAGAATTTGATTTTCTAAAGAAGAAATTATTTTCATATAAGAAGAAATAATTTTTGTGAGTTTTAAAGATTCTTCATGTAGTTCCTCAAAAGCATCTTGTAACTCATCGTAGGAAGGCAATAAAGTATTATTAGAACTTACCTCATTTTCGCTTTCTTCTTCATCTCCTTTTGCCATGAGACATAGTTGAGCTTCCTCGCTATCTGAGCTGTCAGTTGAGTCTATGTCGTTTTCATCCCACGCTATGTAGGCTTTTCTTCCTTTTCTTTCCTTGAAGGGCTTCTTTTCAAATTTCTCCTTCTTCTTTTGATAAACTGGGCACTCCATTTTCATGTGACCAGGTTTGCCACATTCATAGCAAGTTGGAGTCGATGAAGCTCCTTCGCCTTTGAAATGTGTCTTTTTTGGAGGGAAGGGAGGTCTTCTTTGCGTTCCCTTTTTCCTGAGAAATTTACCAAACTTTTTAACTAGCAAACTTAGATTTTCTTCACTTACCTCGATGTTCTCTGAGCCTTCTTCATTTTCTTCATTATCATTGTTGATTAATGAAGAAGTGGCTTTGAGTGCTATCCCTTTTTTCTTTTTATCGTTCTCTTCACTTTGACTCAGTCTGCTCAGTTCGAGTTCGTGCTCATGAAGTTTTCCAAAGAGGGTAGCCAAAGTCATTGTAGACAAGTCCCTTGATTCGATATGGTCACATTACCTTGGGTTGCCAAATCCTGCTAAGACATCTCAAAACCTTGTTAATCAAATCTTCATTAGAAAAGCTTTTGCCTAAAGATGCAAGATGATTAACTATGTGGGTGAACCTCTTTTGCATTTCCTGAATGCTTTCTCCTTGGTTCATTCTGAATAATTCATATTCACGAGTTAGAGAATTTATTCTCGACCTCGTAACTTCACTAGTACCCTCGTGGGTAACTTGCAAAGTATCCCACATTTCTTTAGCAGTTTTGCAATTTGAAATTCTAAAAAACTCATCATATCCCAAAGCAGTAGTAATAATATTTTTGGCTTTTAAATTAAATTGAATTTTTCTTTTGTCTTCATCAGACCATTTATTTCGTGGTGTTTCGGTCCTTACGCCATCAACCTTATGTGTGGGTATAAAAGCGCCATTTTCGACAGCATCCCAAACATCTAGATCAATAGCTTTGATGAATATTTTCATTCTTTCCTTCCAATATGCGTAACCATCCCCATTGAAAAAGGGTGGTCGATTTATAGAAGATCCTTCTGAAAAACCATTTGAAGAAGCCATATTCTCTTGAAGCTACTAAGCTCTTTATACAAGAGTCTAGCTTTGATAACTAATGTTACCAAGTGGCTTCCAGTACTCAAGAGGGGGGTGAATTGAGTATAAAACTTTTTTGCAAAACCTCTTTTTAATTAAGATAAATATTAAAATCTTAATAAATAAATGCACAGAAGGAACGAGAAGAAGAAAAGAAACAATAAAGGGGCAGTGAAAAATAAATGTGCAGTAAGTTAAATTGCATAAAATAAAGAGATTAGGGAAAAGAGAAGCAGACACAGTATTTATCCTGGTTCGACCACTAACCCATTTGTGGTCTACGTCCAGTCCTCGAAAGCCGAGATTTTTCACTAAGTATACAAGCTTCAATAGGTGCTTGCTACCGTTACACAAATGAGCACTTTTCACACACAGGAAAACTCAACCCTTGTGCTAAAGTCTCAGCTTGCAGGGATACCTCACCCTTATACAAACCTTGAGGGATACCT
The DNA here is from genome assembly GCA_029884595.1 of Ormosia semicastrata. NCBI lineage: Eukaryota > Viridiplantae > Streptophyta > Magnoliopsida > Fabales > Fabaceae > Ormosia > Ormosia semicastrata. Next base: position 6,240,789 of record JAQQTO010000028.1, on the reverse strand, counting down.
CACCCTCGATACAGAATATCAGAAAATAGATGAAGAGAAACTCTCACTCAGAGTAAGTAATACAAATTGAAGTGCTAATGGAGCTCTCACAGAAATATCTCAAAGTTTTTAATCAAAAAGAGCGTAGAAAATAGTTTTCACAGATTAGAGCATTCAGAAAATAATTCAGAGTTATGGGCAATCAAATTCGTGACCCAAGCTTGCTATTTATAGGGAAAACAAATGAATTTGTCGTTGGGTAAAATTAATAGCATTTAAAACTAATTTGAAAGCTGTCTGTTTCCATTTACGTGATCATAACCTCCGTGTTTATTCGAATAGAAGAAAACCTTATTCGAATAACACTGTTTCAGAAAACATCGTGAAAAGCCATCTGAGAAGGGTTATTCGAATAACCAATATGTTTATTCGAATAACTCTGTTAAACTCAGTTTTAAAACCGAAGAGGTTTATTCGAATAATAGCTAAACCATTCGAATAACGTTGCTAATAGAAGTTCAGTCATAACAGATTTATTCGAATAACGTATGAGTTATTCGAATAACTCACTTAAAACACAGTTCTGAAAAACTTCATTTATTCGAATAAAGGATAATTTATTCGAATAGCCACTTAAAAAATAGAGTTCTAGAAAACCTCAGTTATTCGAATAATAGGATGGTTATTCGAATAGCACCTTTTAGAAAACAAATCTCGTGAAGGTATTTATTCGAATAGGCTAAGCTCTATTCGAATAATTCAGTTCAAAACCGTTTTGAAAAAAAGTGTTTTCAAAGATACTAAGTTTAAAAACAAGTTTTATCTTTTCTTTCAAAAAACAAAGAGATATCAAAGTGAGCTCCGTACAATAGATCCTAAGTCCTAATGCTAATCAAATATAAACTTGGACTTGGTCTATTTATCATCTTCATTTTTTCTTCACGTTTGTTATCATCAAAACAAGTCTTCAAAGGTATGCATCCAAACACAACTAATGTAACACCCTCCTTAGGGCATCACATTTATTGTTACTTAATTACTAAATTACCCCTTCTATTAATAAAATACTTTGTAATGTAAATACGAGTTGTAAAATTTTTTAATAATAATAAAATAGACTTAGTGGAAAAAAAACATTATAGCATCATCACAAATAATTTACATCATATATACATAAGTCGTAGTATTGTCATACTTAATATTTACAAACTAGACTTTCAAAACATTTAAACTTTAATTTAAACTAACGTACTACCCAAGTACTACTGTACAGTAGAACCCTCAGATGGGTCCTGCTCAGATTCCTTAGGAGATAGGAATCCAGACGGACGCGAAGTCCTACGGACTGGTGTCCGAGCAGATGACACTATACTAATCGCACTAGGAGTACGATAGTATGCTCCCCAGTACTGTCTAATAGACAATGGGAACTCTAGGTGTACATTAATATTCACAGTAAAATAAGAGTGCTCAAGATGAAGCCTACTTAAAATAATGTTTAAGTCCCCTATGTAGTAAATACGCTCTCTGTCCAGATCAACGTGCCACGCCTCCGATGCTCCACGAAACGTCCGTCTCATATACCCTAGAAAACAAGGCATCTCCATCGTCTCAGAACTCAGCTTCCTCTACAGGAATCTGCTCCTCCTCACCCTCTTGCTCAAGTCTTTGCTCATCGTCTTTAAAATTATAAATATAATACACATAGGCATACAAAGAGGTGAGATCACCTACGCCAATACTAGTATGATAGCAATGAAGATAAACACATACAATACCTCATACCAACACATCATACATAATTACAATTATGCCACCAACATCATTTATCATCACAATTCATGTAATAAACAACAATTACAATCATGCCATTACCAATATTTAAATATTCAATAATTCAATTATCATAAACAATATTTATGATAATAACCTCAATCATTTCCAATTATTCAATAATTCAAATACCATAAACAATAATGACGATAATACCCTCAATAACTATGCATATGCACCTAGACTCAATTTCCTACTCCATGGAGCTAAAACTCAGATCGAAGAGAGTGATCGAAAAGATTTGTCTGCACCAACATGCCTCAGACCACGTGCTCAATTTTTGCACATCTAGCATATGCACGACAGTCATTATCAAGTCTTGATTAAGAATAGTGTCTCGGTCCGGATCATTGGTGTGTTACGTCGGTCTAACCCACGGTACAGAAGAGCTACCAACTGCCCATTGTAGGCAACCCGCACCTCAATGCCCCCAAGGTCAACGAGTGACCTACACTACGCATATCGCACCCACTTAGGAGGTGTATTCTCTCCTAGGCAATTAGCGTTATTCAGTCTATCGGACCTTTCCAATGCATGTACTATGCACCATTTACACTTCCAATTCATTATCACCTATTCGGGGTCCACTCAATAACCCAACAGTATTATTACTGTATTTTCATCACGTAAACATATTTTCGCATTTTCTCAATCGTGCAACAATTTTGTCGCATTTTCAAATCGCATATTGATTTCTCAATGTTTTCTCGATCGCGTAAAATATTTTTCATACATTTTAAATCAAAAATACTATTTTTCTCATTTAATACCAAAATTTGACTTTATTTTCCATATTTGCATAATAGTCCCTCAAAAATATAATATTTACATTATAGTCCCCATTTAAACAATATTTTCACAACAGTCCCTCATAAAATTCATATTTACGAAATAGTCCCTCATAAAATTCATATTTATGAAATAATCCCTCTTTTATAAAATAATTGCAATATGACCCCTCTTTATAAAATATTTATAACATGGCCCCTCTTTAAATAATATTTACACAATGGCCCCTCATCTAAATAATATTTATGATTTAGTCCCTTCTTTAAAAATATATGTAATATAACCCCTCTAAAAATCAGTATTTGTATTATTTCCCAAAAAATGATATTTTTTTCTTTTATTTTACATATTACAGCTCAAATTTTACGAACGCGCTTCAAAACCCGTAGGGTGAGCTTTACGTCAGTAAACTTCAAGTATTGACACTCGAATTAATTTCATAACTCATTTATTTAATGATATCAAATTGTTTTCCCAAAGTCATTTTACTTTGCTATACTCAAACCTATCCAAATTCATTTCCTTTTCATCTAAATCTTTAATTCTCATTTGAATCCATCATTTTCAGGACTTTGGTCCTCTAAACCCTAACACGACCATAAGCCTCAAGCTCTTTGGAGCTCTCATAAATTCATTTTCATCATGTTATTCACATCTTAATTTACACATACACTTGCATGCATTCAAAGTTATCCATACAAGCATATTATCAAAGCTTTAGACATACTATACACATGCAATCACAAAACAAAATTATAAACCAAACAAACACAATCAAAGAAGCATCAAACACTAGTGAATAAACCCTTGTGGGTTTTTCACCATACAAGACCATCCCCACACCACCAAAACTTGGTTAGTGAGGTAAAATCTCCCTCTTACCTCTTGAAGGCAAGAATCCACAAGCTCCTCCTCCTTCTTTGATTTCGTGGGAATCACAAATAATTCCCTAAAAATTTCTAAACAATTAATAAATCACAAACAAAGCTTAATAATGAAAAATCATGGAACAATCATGGTTTAGAAAATCAAAAACTAAATTTAAACTCAAAGAATCAATAGTTTACCTTTAGGAAAGTAAACCAAAGCTTGGATTTGAAGCACTAGGAGTAGGATTTTCACAAAACTTCCTAAATGAAAAGTGTTTAGAAGGTAGTTTAGGTTTAGGAAATGCTAAGAGGAAAAATTATAGGAGATTGATGGTGGTTCAAGGTGCTTGGGCCGAAAATTCAAAGAGAAAAGGAAAGGAAAATAACTTGGTGTTCTTGGGAATTTTGAGAGAATTAGATGCTTAGCTTTTTAAGTGAGAGAAAATGAAATTTGAGAGTGAAAGGAAAATGGTGCAGCTGTGTGAGTATTGTGTAGGGAAATATTAGGAGATATACTTGAAATAAAAGATCACAATTGTGTTCACATTGAGTGCACATGGCCTATGTCACTAATTTGTCATGCAATGGTCACAAAAGACCATTCAAGAAGACTTGAGAAGCCTCCTTGGGCTGCTTGGCTGTGTGGCCTCCATGAAATTAGGGACTAGGTTTAATTTAAATTAAAGCCTAATTGCATGCTAATTAATTAGTTAATTAATTAGGTTAAGTTTCCTAATCACACTCAATTAACATTCTAATTACATAACTAATTAATTAAATATATAATTACATATATCATAGCCTCTAAATAAAATTAGGATATCTAATTAGAAATTAGATTATAACTAATTAATAACTAAGTTAGTTTACTTAGTTTGTTAATTAGGCCATTAAGATGATTAAATTAGGTTTAATTAGCTACTAAGTAAAAGTCAAGCCACTATATTTGACTCAATCCTAGCCATTGAATTTAACTTTATTTCCTATCCATTGATCTAATCTAAGGTGGATATCACTTAGTGATTTTATCAAGATTCATTTCACACCATTGATCTGATCAACGGTTATGATCGAAAACATCTTAATCAAACTTTTCATCCAATGGTCCACAATAAAGTCCATGCCACTTTATTTGACCAATTCCTATTGGTTTAGAATTTAGTCAAGTCAGAAACGTTGACTACTTTTCTAAACGCGGGTCCCACAGACTTTTCTAGGTCCATGGTCATTTTAGAGCAGATTTCTATTATTTTTAAGACAGTAAGTATTGTCAAATAAATAATATTATAATAATATAAAATTATTTTGTTATACAGTTAAATCCTAAAATTTAAAAGATTAATATATATATCACTCGGAATTGGGTTTAGTAAAATCCCCCAGCTCCGAATAATTAAAATAAAAATTTTTTGGGCCCGAAAATTATTATTTTCCTGACCCAGAGCAAATCACACAAAACTATCAAAAATGATCTCAGAATAGTCAAATTATTTTTATAACACACAGAAAATGCAAAACAGTGTAATTCTGCTATTACTGTTAACATAGTCAGAATTTGGGGTGTTACATCAAGCAACCTTTTTATTAAATGTTTTCATTGTGGGAAAAAAAGACACAGTGCTTCAACATGTAATATGAGGAAAAACATCAACACAAAAATTGGGATAAGAATGGTTTGGATCCCCAAAGGTACTATGCCCAAACTAACACACAATGACCCAAGAAAATTTGGGTACTAAAAGTTAAAAAATAAATATGTGTTGTAAGTGTGCTTGAAGGCCAAGAGGTCAAATTGGTACCTTAATAGTGGCTGCTCCCAGTACATGAATGGAGATGACTCCAAGTTTTCCTTTCTTCTTCCCAAGAATCATGGACACGTAACATATGGAGACAACAATAAAGGTAAGATCCTTAGAGTTAGTAAAGTTGGTAAAATTCTTTCATCTTCTATTGATAATGTCTTACTTGTCAAAGGACTTAAACATAATTTACTTAGTATTAGGTCAATTATGTGATAAAGGAAATAAAGTTATATTTAATTTTGATTGTTGCATAATTAAAGGAAAAGATGATAAACAAGTAAAATTTATTGGTCATAGGATAAATAATATTTATATGATTAGCCTTAATGATATATCTTCAAATGATGCAAAATACTTTATAAGTAAAGAAGATGATTCATGGTTATGGCATAGAAGAATTGCATATGTTCACATAGATCACTTAAATAAGTTGGTCTCTAAAGAACTAGTAATTGGACTACATAAGCTCAAATTTGAAAAAGACAAACTATGTGATGCATGTCAAAAGAAAAAATAAGTAAAGATTTTTTTTACAGCTAGAAATGTTGTTTCAACTTCCAGACTTTTACAACTTTTGCACATGGATCTTTTTGGACAATCTAGAACAATGAGCTTTGGTGGGAATTACTATGCATTAGTGATTGTGGATGATTTTTCTAGGTTCACATGAATATTATTTCTATCTCACCAAAATAAAGCATTTCACACTTTTAAGAAATTTGTCAAAGTTATCCAAAATGAAAAAGGTTTTTGCATTACATCTATAAGAAGTGATCATGGTGGTGAGTTTGAAAACTATGAGTTTAAAATTTTTTGTGATGAACATAGCATTGAGCATAAATTTTCAGTCCTTAGAACTCCACAACAAAATGGAGTTGTAGAAAGAAAAAATAGACCTTTAAAAGAAATGGCAAGAACTATGCTCAATGAGGCTAATATTCCTAAGTATTTTTAGGTGGATGCGGTAAGTACCGCTTGTTATGTAATGAATAGGACCCTGATAAGGCCAATTTTAAAGAAAACCCCTTATGAGTTATACAAAGGAAGAAAGTCAAATGTTTCACACTTTCGTGTCTTTGGATGTAAGTGTTTTGTTTTAAACAATTGAAAGAATAACTTAGGGAAGTCTGATACTAAGTCTGATGATAGTATATTTCTTGGCTATTCTAATCATAGTAAAGCTTTTAGAATTTACAACAAAAGAACTATGACCATAGAAGAGTCCATTCATATTGCATTTGATGAAACTAACCCAAATGGACCGAGAAAGGATTTTATTGATGATGTTGCAGAAATTTTGGTAAGAACACATTTGGATAACAAGGAAAAAGAAGTCAAGAAGTAAGAGGAGAGTCAAGACGACACCCCAAGATAAGAGATTCACAAGTCATGGACCTTCTCAAGGAGCGGAGGACTTCAAGATGTCATCCTTTTAACTCTGTGATAGGTGATATATCAAAAGGGATAATTACTAGAAATTCTTTTAGAAATGCATGTAACCATATGGCTTTTGTTTCACAAATTGAGCCTAAAGACCTAAATGAAGTCTGATGAACATTGGATCTTGGCCATACAAGAGGGACTAAATCAATTTAAGAGAAACTAAGTTTAGGAATTAGTTACAAGGCCCAACAATCATCGTATAATTGGCACCAAATGGATCTTTAGAAACAAACTTAATGAAACTGGCCTAATAACAAGAAATAAATCTAGGTTGGTTGCAAAAGACTATAATCAAGAATAAGGAATAGATTATGAAGAAATGTATGCACCTGTAACTAGATTAAAGGCCATAAGAATATTTCTTGCATTTGCATGCATCATTGAATTTAAACTTTATCAAATGGATGTTAAAAGTGCATTTTTAAATGGTTTTATACAAAAAGAAATGTATGTGGAATAACCCCCTGGTTTTGAAAGTCATGAACTACACAACCATATTTTTAAGTTTAAAAAGGCCTTATATGGCTTAAAACAAGCTCCTAGAGCTTACTACGAAAGGTTGAGCAAGTTCTTGATACAAAAAGATTTTTCTAGAGGAAATGTTGACATAACACTTTTCATTAAGCATAAAAAGCATGATATTCTCCTTGTACAAGTTTATGTTAATGATATAATTTTTTGTACTACTAATGAGTCCCTTTGTAAGGAATTTGCTAATACCATGTAAAATGAGTTTGAAATGTCAATGATGGGAGAACTCAATTTCTTCATTGGGCTCCAAATCAACCAAACAAAGCATGGGATTTTCATAAGTCAAGTCAAATATTGCAAGGAGCTGCTCAAAAAGTCTGGAATGGAAAATACTAAGCATATGGCTACACCAATGGGCACTTCTTGCTATTTAGACAAGGATAAAGGAGGTAAACCTATAGAAATTACTAAATATAGAGGCATGATTGGTTCTCTCCTTTATCTAACTACTAGTAGACGTGATATAATGTTTAATGTATGCATATGTGCTAGATATCAAGTTAATCCTAAAGAATCACACTTATGTGTTGTAAAAAGAATCATGAAATACCTAGTAGGCATTTCACAAATGGGTTTGTGGTACCCCAAGGGTGCCTCATGTAGCCTAATTGGATATTCTGATTCTAATTTTGCTAGATGTAAAATGGATAGGAAAAGTACTAGTGTGACATGTCACTTGTTTGGAAGCTTTTTAGTTTCTTGGCATAGTAAGAAGTAAAATAGTATGACATTATTTACAGCTGAAGTTTAATATGTTGCAGTTGGAAGTTATTGTGCACAAATCCTTTGGATGAAGCAACAACTTCTAGACTATGGACTCCAACTTGATCATATTCGTATAAGATGTGATAACACTAGTGCAATCAATTTGTCTAAGAATCCCATTTTGCACTCTAGAATAAAGCACATAGAAATAAGCATCACTTCATTAGAGACCATGTACAAAAAGGAGATTGTATACTTGATATTATTGAAACATCTAAACAATTTGCAGATATTTTCACCAAACCATTAGCAAAAGAAGCATTGTTTTACATTAGAAGAGAATTGAGCATGATTGATCAATTATGCATATAAATGAATGCTTGTGTTTATTGCTTTATCATTGAATTATTTCTTTCAAATCATTACTGACTTGAGCATCGGAGGTTTTCCCAAATTTGTTTTGTAGGTACTTCATCTATGGGTAAAATTCCCTTTCCAAAGTTAAATTTCTTGATCATATTGTTGTCCTACTAGTGCATTGCAGGTGTTTTGTTCGAATAAAGCTATGCTTATTTGAATAATAAAAGTCAGTAGCTTATGTATTTACATTTTTTATTGTTTTATTAGAATAAAGCTAAGCTTATTCGAATAACAAAAGTCAGTAGCTCTAATATCTATTTTTTTATTGTTTTATTCCAATAAGTAACTCCTTATTTGAATAACGCTTGACAGAAGTGAATAAAATTGTTCCCTACTGGTTTTATTCGAATAACCATATGGTTATTCGAATAACACTTGGCAGTAAGCCAAGCCTGTGCACCTTTTTATTTGAATAATGAAACCATTATTCAAATAACGTTTGGCAGAAAGCCAAGTTTGTTGATTTTCCATGAATTTATTCAAATAACACCAACGTTATTTGAATAAACTCGGGATGTTTAAAATGAAAAGACCTTCTTCCTCCCTCATTCCCTTCTTTCTCTTCTCTCTCCTCACCTTCACACAGAAGCCTTCCCGGAACAACCCATGCCCTAGCTTCCTCTCCACCACCCAAAACCTCCAAGTTTCCATCATTATTGCACCTTCTCCTCCCTCTTCTTCCATATCTGTGCCACTATCTCTCCTAAAACACATTTCCCTCCTCCAATCTCTTCTTTCACACACCAACACCGTACCCAAACACCATATCTTTTCCTCCAAGCTCCTGCCATGGCCTTATCTTCCAACCCAAAACGTGCCAGAACCAAAACAGCCTCCACTAACAACCCTTTGGACCTACATAGACTCTCCTCTGATGTGGAATATCTGGGTCATTTCAGAACTCACTTTTGGGGCAAAAATCTTGTGCAACCAAAGCATATAGATTTGGGGTTCTTTGAAGCGGAAGGTGGTTTTGAGTTTTTGGACCTCCTATCACATCAAGGGGTGCTAAAGCTTTGCACTTACAAGGCCAACACCTATCCTGATCTGGTTAAGATGTTCTACTACAATTTGAAGATTGATGGTTAGGACCTACACTCTGATGTCAAAGATCAGCACATGGTGATCACTCCCCAGGATTGGTTACAAATGTTTGATGTATGAGTAATTGGCCCCAACATTGAGGAAGATAGCGGACCTCATGTCAAGGAATTTAAACACTAATAAGCAATTGAAGATATTATGAGACCGGGTCTAATGTTACCACAAAAAGGTGTCAAGGGTGGTATATTGAATAGCCAAGATAGGCTCCTGCACTATGCGCATGCGCATATCCTAGCTCCTTAAGGAGCCAACTATGCCTACCTTAGTGACGATGACATCTTCATGATATGGGTCTTGAAGAAATGATACTGGCTCAACTAGCCCAACTTCCTCAAGAAGTATATGAGAAAGCAAAGGGGAAAGAAATATTTGATTTTCCCTAGGGCTTGCTAATCACTGTTTTCTTGAAAAATATCCTCAAATCCTATAAACTGAGCTGCCAACCAAGCTGTCTCATCACAACGTCTTCGGCTCTTTCACACTTAAAAGATGAAGATGATCAAGAATGAAGATGGCTGGGTGTATCTAGATAACATGGAAGAAGATGGGGATGAGCAGGATGGAGAACCTGTTGATGCTACTGTTACTGTTGCTAATGATGTTGCTGGCCCGGTCATAAATGAGTAGATCATGACCACCATGCTCAACACGAAAGCTTATATGGAAAACAACATGGGCGCTATGTATGATAGGCTAGAAGCCTTAGAGCACAGCCATACATGACCTCTTAGCACATCACTTCCCTCAGCCACTGCTAGAACATTACCTTAGGATCCTTAGTTTTAGGATCTCTATTTTTAATGTATATGTTGTTTTGTTTGATCAATACCAAATGTAATTGGATTTTTTTTTAATGAATGAGCTCTTGCCTTTGATATTTCTTGTGTTTGATTTGATGTTGCATATTTGCTTTATTGAATTGGACATTATTGTTGTGCCTCACCCTTTCTTTTAATTGCTTATATGATTATGAGTTTGGCATAATGTCATCTTGCCTCTTTTTTTTTTCATGACAAAAGGGGGAGAAAAAGCTTGAGTTCTTTGATTGAGAAAAGACAGGTAAGACAAGTAAAACTAAAACGAAACTTGGGATTCCAAAAGTAAGGGGGAGCTGCGCACATCTCTGATATAAATTACCTCTTACGAAAAAGAGGGGGAGTAAGTTTCTCAAATTGACTTTGTGGATTTCAATTTAATTAAACTAACTCTTTTCTCAATGATAGTTTGTCATCATCAAAAAGGGAGAGAATATAATTAGCTATTGGACATTGAAAACTTATTTTGATGATAACAAACATGAAGATGATGGTAAGATCAAGTCCAAGACCTTCAAGAATAGATTTAGGACTTAGAGTCTTTATGTAAGAAGCCTTTTGGATATCTCAATTAGTTTTGAACTTATTTTTCAATAAACCCAAATAGCACACATGGCTTTCAAGACTTCAAAATGGTTTTTGGAAATAATATTTAAGTGCTTAAAAGTGTGTTGAACCATTTGAAAATAACTGGCAAGTTTTGAAATGTGTTTTAAAGAGTTTTCAAATAGGTTTATTCGAATAAGGGTTTCCCTATTCGAATAACCAAAGTCAGAATGACTAGATTTTCTTATAATTAAGGTTTATTCGAATAACACAAGGTGTTATTCGAATAACAACTTAAAAACAAGTTGCATGCTTCAGTTTTCAAAAGCTTTATTCGAATAACATTTTTGTTATTCAAATAAAGATGATCCAGAACATAACTTTCAAAATTATTTATTCGAATAACAAGAATGCTATTCAAATGAAAGTGTATTTTCAAATCCATTTTAAAAAGCCTTATTTGAGTAACCATAGGGTTATTCGAATAACATGTTCCAGATTTAAAATGGTTGTGTGCTATTCACAGGTTTATTCGAATAACATATGGGTTATTCAAATAAACACGAACTAAAATTATGCAATGGCTATTTGCTAAGGTTTTAATGGTGAAATAAATTTATCCAACGATTTTTTTTTCTTAAGACACTATAAATATAATGTTCTGGCACGACTTTTAACATAACCCAACAACTTGAAACATTATTTCTTATGCTTTGATTCGTGATTCATATTTTATCATCTCATGTGCTCTTTTTCGTCAAAATTTGAGATATCCTTAAAGAGCTTCATAGAGCTTCGAGTTGTATTATCTACTCCTGTGAAAATTTCTTTTCTTCTACACTTTGATTCATTGTAAAGAGGGTGAGGTATCCCTTAAAGAAATTATAAGGGTGAGGTATCCCTGACTGTTGAGGCTCAAGCATGAGAGTAAGGTATCCCAAGGTGCAAAAAGTGCTCTAGTTTGTAAAGGTAGAAGACACCTGTTCAAACATGAAGTTATAATGAAAAAATCTTGGGTGATTACTTGAGGACTAGACGTAGGCCACAAGTGGTTGGTGGCTGAACCAGGATAAACTTTGTGTTTGTTCTTCTTATCTCAAACTCCTTTATTTCTTATACTTTAATTTTATATGCTTTCTTGATTACTTTCTATCTTGGCTTGTTTATTTTGTGAGTAAAGTTCTCTATCTTCTCTATTCATCCATTTCAATTGAGAAATAGCTTCAATGGAAATTGCTTTTCAAGTGTTTGTGAAAAGTTTTCATAAAGGTTTTTATAAACTCAATTCTGTCTCCCTCTTGAGTATTGAAGCCACTTGGTAACATAAGGGCCCCAGAACAATAGGGCCATGGAAGGAGAGAAACGGGTGTTGTTGAAGGCATCCACACCGCCGCTGCTAACAATCCACCATATATTGAGGGTCAAATTATGCCTACTATTGGCAATTCCACTACAGCCTCTAGAATGCATCATTATAACATTGACAATCAGGTGGAAGCAATTTCGAATGCTGAGAATGTGAGTACTGAAAGGACCAAGGTGGACACCACACCATTGAAGACAATGAACCCTTTTGTTGTTCTTTAACAAGTGCAAGAAATAACAGGCAAATTCCATATTGACCTTTCCCCAGAAAAGCATAAGACGAAATTCAGAGAACCAATAACAAACAAGGGGAACATAAAACCCCATCTACTCTTGTGTCGATGCCAATCATGGAAGCTCCTCTTGATGATTGTGCCATGAAGAAGAGAAGCCTCGATTCAACTGAATCGATGGACAGAAAAATAATGTGCTTGGATTGATTTAAATTGTGATAGTTAGGCCTCCGGACTTTTTGGAGGTGGTTGGGCATATGACCATTTTTTGGCCTATTGGCCTCTTTAGAATTTGCTTACTACTTATTCGCATTGAATAAAATTTCTATTTTTTACAAAAAAGAAAAAAAAGCAAAGAAAAAAAATGAATCTCCTCATATTCAAAAAACCTTTCCCCAAGGCTCGGACCCTGACCTTATTAGTATGCTAAGACAACAAGTTCTCGGGTAACTGTGACAAAACTTTAAGTCCACAAATCCAATGACACTTATCCGGAAACACTTGTTTTTGGGTAAAAAAAATAGACACATATTTAACAAGACAAATTCTCATGTGCTTTGAGAATATTATACTTAGTGCATATTTGGTTGAGATTATTTTCTAAACCAACGTTTTTTTTTTTTGGCTAAAAAGCTTTTTTCACTTTTCATGATATGTTTTGGTAATTCTTAAATAATTTTGGCATAAAATTTAATATATTATAATAATTTTTTCTATAAGCTTAAAGCTTGAAACTTATAATTTTAGATTATATATTATTCTAAAATTAAGATGTAAATATTATTTTATCTTTAATTAAATAACTTTTATAATTATTTTATACCAACAGAGCACGGTACAACATAGATTATCCCTATTAATGTGAGCTTTTGTTATATTGGGCAATCAGTCAAAATTAAAATTTCAAAATTGATAAGGGAACAGCAACCCAAAAAAATGAACCTCCTCATATTCTAAGTAAACCTTTCCCCGGACCCTGTCCCTATCAGTTTTATTATTATTATTATTGAAAAATGGTGGAAAACATTATTGTGTAATTTTGGAGATGGAGCATTAAAAAATACATTTTTTTTTCTAACAAATGCATTTTTAAAAAATCGAACTTGTATTCTCTGGCTTTTTTACTAAACTGCCATTGTTAGTAAAACTATTTATCAAATTGTCATTTTTTTAACTATTTACCAAATTGCCATTTTTTTTAACTATTTATCAAAATGTCACTCTTTTGAAACTATATACCAAACTGCCACCCTTTTGGCCTACGTGGCATTTTTTAATATTTTCTGGCCAACCAGGATGCGCCAAGTAGGCTGGCGCATCCACGTAGGTTGTGCCAACACGCTTGGCGCAACCTACGTGGATGCGCCAGCCTACGTGGCGCATCCTGGTTGGCCTTTACACAGAAAACTCCATCCTTGTTGGCGCAAGCCTTTAAATTTATATAAATTATTTAAATTACTTAATAAAATTTTGTAAACGTTTATTAATGAATCCATACTAATTACGGAAATAAAATATATAATATAAAATTAAAAAAGTGACAAATTTAATATGTTGGTAATATTTAATATTGTTTTAGTTATTATGAAGATTTATTAATTACATAACACATATGTTTTTTTTTTGTTAATTTTTAAAAATTTATTGTTTCAATTTATTGTTCAATTTAAAAAATGATTGAGGTATTAATTATTTGCTTTTAATTTTGTCTTTATGTATGATTTTTAATAAATGTAAAAATAATCTAATCAAATGTACGTACATATCTTATTATTGAAGTTATTGAATATATTTAATTATTTTTACACAAATATTTTAAACAACATACCATAAAAATTAAATGGCATATCCTGTAGAAGAGACGTATCACTTATAGGTTATACTTATACTTGGTTAATATAATCCTTAAAACAATCTTCGATGACTTTCCTTTTATTATTAGTCAAATCATAAGAAAAGTTAGTATTGATGATATGGGCATTAAATACTTCCTAAAAAAGCTTATTAGTTCTAAAAAAGTTTTTAAATGAATTTTTTTTGAGTAGGATTCAGATGATAGTGAGTAGGATTCCGATCCCAATAATCCCCCTCCCAAATTTTTAGTAATTCGAATTAGTAAAAATTTCGACAGAGTTTCCCGTAAATGTTGGATCTCCCCAAAAGCCAATGATCCTGTTTAATGCAACCAGTTACCACAATCTTTAATAAAATCTAAAACAGTACGAAAAGCATATATAGTGTAATCTAATTAGGGTACCAAACTCACAATAAGATATTCTCAATAGTATTTTACACAAAATCACTAAATATAATCACTGAATGTCAATGAGATGGGCCCGCATCAGAATGCGGTGGCCTATGAGATGGTTCGGAAGAGGGACCTGGCTGTGATGGGTATGGTGGGTAACCTGGTGGTGGGTAAGGATATGGTGGGTAACCCTGTGGTGGGTAAGGATATGAGGGGTAACTCGGTGGCGGGTATGGATACGGTGAGTAAGGGTATGGTGGGTATGGTGGGTAATATGCAGGTGGTGGCTGAGTAGGGGGTACGTAGCAGTAGTAGGAGGCTGAGTGGGGGGTATGTAGCAGCGGTAGCAGCCGGTGGCGGCTGAGTCGTATCTTTGGGAGTAGAAATGGGACTCCTCGGGATGTCGAAGTCATGTCCGAGTGCTCGCCAATCCTCTCCTCCGTCTACGCCGTGTTCCTTGTTGGCTCGACTCCTCGGGCGGCCCTGAAATGTCGTCTGCTGGTGGAGCTGGACGCAGCTGTTCCATCGTAATGCGGTCATGCTCCCGCAATGAGTGTAGGATTTGTGTAGCAGCCTCTTGAGCGACAGTGTCGGTAGTTGAACTGAGCAAATACTCTGCAATGTCCGCCTAATAAACATATATAATTTATGTCATTATACTGAATACAAAATACATATAGTCACTAACGAATTAGTAAAGAGCTTACCGCATTCCCAATAGATGCGCTTGTGGGAGCAATCCAGCGTCTGGTAATTCTTTTATACCAACGCATGTACTCAGAACGTGAACTGAGGGGTGCGACCAATGGGACTCCCCTAACAACCTTCTCCCTACGACTATCCTAGGTGGCTATATAAACAGCATGTGTAGCTGGCCAATCCTCATCATGCCTACCTGCCAATGTAACCTAGTGTAATCTGTCTGGCTGGAGCGGTCTCCGTGGAATGGGCTGGTCAAGACCAAACTGGCGCATGACGCGGTCTGGCTGGTGCCACTCAACAATGTGGAAACATATGAGAGGGACCACTACGCCGGTAATGTCCCTACCACCACACAAAAAGGTGGCAATGTTGCCACATGCTCATCCGTGTATGGTTGCCATATAAACTGAAAAAAAGATATGCACAAAACATTAACACAGTATATGCATAAGTAAATATCTTAAAGGAATGTAAACGAAGACATACCTCATCGTTCTTCAACTGATCAAAGAACTGACGATAATATGTAAGGACGCCAATTACAGTATCACTCAATACTTTATGTTTGGGCCACCTATTTGGTAAATGAAAGTATTGAAAACGTAAGTAAAAATATTAACAAAGTATGTCATGGAAGTAATGTAAAAATATGAAATGAAATAGAAACTTACTCCCATCCTAAGGGACGTAATTGACCACGACCAGCATCGTAAAACACATCAGGCTCATCATGGTCAGCTAGTGAAGGGGCAAGCCGGGGGAATCTGTACCATGCCCAGTACTGCAATAAGATGCATGCACCTCCGATCTCGCGTGCGTCATAGTCCGTAGCTTTACAAAGCTCTCTATACAGGTACGCCAAAACTGCAGACCCCCAGCTATACGTCCCGGCAACAGCAAAGTCCTCCAATAATGGGAGGAACATCAAGTGCACGAGCTTACCCGAATGATCGGGGCATAAGAAACCCCCAAGCAAGTGAAGTATGTAATGTCGTGCACGCTGTTGCACGTACTCATCATCATCGTCCTCAAGGACTGCAGTAACACTCGGCTGCCACAGGTATGTCATGTCAATGCGTGCCCCAGCTACGAGCGAGGGAGTGTCATCAATCCCTAACAACTGAGCACACAAACTGAGCCAATCATCCCTATGCGTAACGCCAGTGACTGCAGCGCCATCAATGGGAAGACCCGATATGATTCCGATATCCTCCAACGTAATGGTGCACTCCCCGGTAGGCATGTGAAATGTATGCGTCTCTGGGCGCCATCTCTCAACCAATGCAGAGATCAGGGAGTGATCAATACTGCAATAACCCATGTGGGCAACTCCCAAGAAACCAGCCTGCTGAAGATAAGGAATAATCGGAGCAGGGGGGTCCATATGTTTCGTCTTCTGAGCACGTCTAACATGCAGGTGTCGGTCTCATGTCCCTGCCATATATGCTGGGAAACATGGTACTCCTGCAACTCCAAAATCGAGTCGTCCTCTGGTCCGGGGTTTACACGGAATGCCATCTGTCAGCTGTATGCCAAACAATAACAACAATTAGTATGATTCTATTATTATTATAATAAATTATGATATAACCATATCATAACTATACAAGCAATGCAATATGGAAGAAATGAAGATAACACTGAGAATCAACTAACATATATAGGAGAATAGTATTCGAATACAACTGCATAGATTAGTGATACAAAACAATACAACTCGTAAATACACATCATTGCTAATACAAGATTCTGAAAAATGAAAATAGGTCCGGGATCAACTAGATGGGAGCAGTCGATGGCCCCGCTCCATCATCCCCCAAGGAACTCGATCCACCGACACGGCAAGTACGAGAATTATGTCCACATTGATGGCATCTTGTACACGTCTGTCCTGGCCCTGCTTCGCGCCAATCCATCTCATTCCTGAGTCGGGTTGATTTTGGTCGACCTTTGGATCTAAGCAATGCACGTGGTGGCACCAAAGTGGCGTCGGGAGCTGCAGGCCACCATGGTTCAGACCGGACCGGTTCAAAGTCAAACTCATAGGCCCTATAAATGCTTTCCATCCTGTAAACCCTACGAACAAGTTGGAATGAGTCAACTGTCACTGAAGCACACGCAGCAAGTGCATGCGAGCAAGGATAATGCAATGCTTGAAACACCCCACAGTCACACTGCCTTTCTTCCAGGTTCAAAGTATAAGAAATTCCACCCTGTTGTGTTACAGGATTAAAAGCCTCTTCAACCATGAACCTTGTGTTCTCTCTATTGTACCGACGAACTTGATGTGAACTGGCCTTTGCCAAGTTTACTCTCCAGTGCTTCAATAAGTCATCACTCCAGATCTGGTTAAATTAATGGGAACAACAATATCAA
The DNA here is from genome assembly GCA_029884595.1 of Ormosia semicastrata. NCBI lineage: Eukaryota > Viridiplantae > Streptophyta > Magnoliopsida > Fabales > Fabaceae > Ormosia > Ormosia semicastrata. The sequence continues at coordinate 6,223,029 of JAQQTO010000028.1, read as the reverse complement.
ACCATAAATAGATGCACGTGTGCATTTAATTAACGGATAGTACTAAGCAAATCTGTAAGCATTTAATGTGAACAACAATTTGTTTGTGGTTGTACTTAATATTGTAAAACAATATCAAACCTGGTTCAATGTCATCAATTTCGAATTTGCCTCGTCCTTTCGATTAACGAAGTATTCTACTAACTTCGTATATGTCAATTGAACCAATGCAGTTATAGGTAGATTTCTGCTACCCTTCAACACTCCGTTAATGCACTCTGACAAATTGGTAGTCATATGACCGAATCTGCGACCACCATCATACGCCAAACTCCATTTTTCTTTTGGAATTCCGTTAATCCAATTTGCCATCTCCGTTGTAACTTTAAGTTTCTCTAGCCTAGCATCAAACTTTATTGCGATTGGTTCATACCTGATACATCGAATAACTTGGGTTAGTATTACAACCTAACTAGTATTAGCGACAAAATTAGAATATAAGTAGAAAATGTAAAGTACCTGTGTTAATCAAAAATCTTTTCAACTCCTTGTTCTGAAATTTGGAGTTAAAATTGGAACCAATATCTTTGTATGCGAAGACATGATATGCATTCGGAGGTGCCATCCAAGATTTTCATTTGCCATCGATTGTAAGATGCCTCGATGTCGATCGAGAGATCAAACACAAGCCCTCTTGTTGGGTTACATGCAATCTCGGTGGGCTAAGAACCAACTCCAAGCATCCTTGGTCTCCCCCTCCACAATGGCAAATGCAATAGGCAGAGGTTTTCTGTCTCCATCTTGAGTTGTTGCAATCAACAACTTATGACGATACTTGCCATACAAATGAGTGGCATCAATCTGAATGATGGGTTTACAATATTGGAAGCCAGCCACACATGGTCTAAATGTCCAGAATAATCGACAAAAGACTCTTTTTGAACGATCGAGTCGGTTATTCACAAAACATTCCTTGTCTTGCAACTCCACCGATGTGCCTTCCATGTCTCTCTTCATGGCTGCTAGTCATCTGGGCAACACCTCATAAGATTTGTCCCAATCCCCAAAAACATTCATAATAGCCATTTGTTTTGCCTTCCAAGCCTTTCGATATGAAACTTGGTAACCAAATTGGCTTCGAATCCGTTCAATAATTAAAGATACGGGTGCATCGGGTTTTGTTCTGACTAACTCCAATATGCAAGAGCAGATCAAACGAGAGTCCAACTTTTGGTGATCTAATGACATAGATGGGTTTACGTAACTATGAGGTCCATTATATTTTGTAATCTGCCACGTATTCGACCTCCTGCTTTGTATGGCTCTAAGTCTCCAACTACAACCTTCGTCAAAATTAGGGCATTTGGCAGTCAGTCTTCGTGAATCAGAGTCTTCAATCTTGTACTGTTGATGCCTGTGAATGGAATATTATTTGAGAGCTAACTTCACTGAATCTTTTGATGGAAATTACAAGCCAACATAGAATTCATCACCCATGCTCCAAGTCCCACAAGTGTCTAACTCAGGCAAGTTATCAGGATTATTCAATGCATCCCAGTTAATTTAAGAAAACTGAGGGCATGGTGGCACAAACACAGATTCAGGTCCCCGAGGCATAAATATGGATTGAGGAGCGATCGCCAATGGAACCTGTAAATTTTCTTCGGCATCAAAGTTTTCTGCCTCTATGTCAGTGTCTGAATCGTCGCCCTCAGCTACTTGTTCTTCGTCTTCACTTGACTCCCATACTGCATCTCTGACAAGTGGGTTATCAGGTTCAACCATTGCACCACCAATAACGATCATATTGCATGACTCAACTTGATTAGACGGACCAACTTGACCTTCAATTTCACCAGGAGCTTCAGCATGCTCTTCTTGCCCACTTGTTTCTACCTCCACATACAACTCCATAGACGCCATGTTCGGAGTTTGTGAAAAGAATCTATCATGTACTTTACATCATCATCGTCTTCTATTGGAAGCCTACCCATCTCCACGGATTGAAGCATTGCGGACACCGATAGACAACTTTTGACACATGTTGGTTTGCTTGAAGCCTCAACTTTGAATGGATCTTAGTTTTCAACCCATCCAAAGTCATGTCTACTGTGATCACAATAGGCTGGAGGAGGAGCGACCGATACATGACACCCTCTTCACCATCATACATTGTCTCATTGAAGTAAATGTGCACATTTAGCGATTTTGTCATGTTAACTCCAATTAGAACAATAATAATTCAACACATTTATTTAATATATTAAACATCAATTACAATATTAATCGGACATATATAGTAGGGTAAAAATATTTATAACGATGTATAATAATGTATTACATATATTTATTCAATATATTAACAATCAACTATAATATTCAATACGCTTATTTATGTAAAAAAAAATTTTCAAAGTCAAATATTTTGAATTAAGCTACATTTACTAATGTAAGTCATGTCAAAGATATATATCCTTTCGATTACCTATAAAATAATTATCCATATAATTTAGACTACATATCATACAACTTCATTATTCATTAGTCAATAAAAATATTAAAGTATAATAATATTAAATTACAATTAACACTAACCTACTAAAAAAGTAATCAACAAATAATAAATAACTATTTAACTATTGAAAGAGATACTTACGATGTGAAGGAATACAATCTAAAGTTGATCAAAAATAATGATCCTAACACCACTTCTTATAAGAATTGAGAGAGTTCAGAGTGTTTAGAGAGAAAAATTTGTAGAGATAGTGAGAATTTAGGAAATGCTTAGGATGGTACAAACGGGGAGGGGTGTGGGGATATATACTGGGTTCGCCATCCTTGTTGGCTTATTCTCATTACACTTGCTTATGCGCTAACAAGTGCGCTGCCAGTGTCGATGTCAAGGCCAAACCAGGGATGCGCCACGTAGCGTGGTGGCGCATCCACGTAGGTTGCGCCAAGCGTGTTAGCGCAACCTACGTGGATGCGCCACCACGCGATGATATCTTGGTTGGCCAGAAAATATTAAACAATGCCACGTAAGCCAAAAGGGTGGCAGTTTGGTATATAATTTCAAAAAAGAGACATTTTGGTAAATAGTTAAAAAAATGATAATTTGATAAATAGTTAAAAAAATAATAATTTGATAAATAATTTTACTAACAGTGGCAGTTTAATAAAAAAACCTGTATTCTCTTACTTACAAGAGACTAGATCGCTCACAGGCCGTCCAATAGGTTGTTGGTCCTGACCCTATCAATACGCCAATATGGGTTTAAGATTTCAAGTTTCCGGGTAACTGCGACGAAACTTGGAGCCCAAAAATCCAATGGCACTTGTTTTTGGGTAAAGGATAGCCTCATATTTAACAAGACAAATTCTCATGTACTTCGAGAATATTATACTTTACTAAAATTAAATTATAATACTTTTACAATATCACTGTAACTACTCATGCCATCGGATTAAATTTATAATATTAAATAATAAAATTTAGATTAAATTTCAATCGTCGTGTAATAATATGAGAGTATGAATTTTTAATTTAAGGCGGACATGTTAAATCGTCGCTATTTATGGTCCAATCAGGTTCAATTTTTAAGTCAACTTGCTCAAAGTCTACGTCAATGCTGATCTGATATCATCTCCTTTGAGCAATTTAACATCAAACCTTCCCTACCAACAAGCAAGAAGCTGCGAATCAACTGGAGAAGAACTCAGAGACATGGCTGGTCAAAGTGGAAGACTTGGTCAGAGCATCGAAATGAGCGGAGAGCAGATTGAGAAGGCCTTTGCTGTGGCCTGGAAGGTTCACAAGTCACCAGACAAGCATTACCTTCTTGAAAAGATTCGCAAAAGCAACCGTTCAGAAGTCATCATCAGCTTTCCAGGATCAGGTACTGTCAAGGATTGGTATTCTGGAAGACCCTTTGGGGAAACCAAAATAAATCTTAATCTGTTTCCCTCACTTAAAAGCGTTGGTAACAACGAAGCTGCTTTAGTGAATGAAGAATTTCTGCAGAGATTTGAAGCCATTTTAGCCAAGTCATCGCTTGTAGCAGAGGTATTAACTGACTACTCTCTTACAATAAATGATTGGGTTATGCAAACATGGTTTTCTGTTTTCTTTCCTTTTCTATCGATACCCAACTTTGCCATCAATTACTTTGTCATAGATCTCCTAGATTTGTCAGATAAATAACTGATATTGCTATTGTCAATTGTTAGTTACCTTTATTTAAGGAAAGTATATATTTGAATTAATCTGCAGGTGGACAAAGCAATGACAAAACAGAAGCAAATAGTGTTTACAGGACACTCCTCTGGTGCTCCAGTGGCCATTCTGGCAACCCTCTGGGCCTTGGAGAAGTACCTAACCCCAAAATCCCACGGGGGGATCCCTCCTGTCTGTGTAACTTTTGGTTCACCCTTAGTTGGCAATCACATATTTTCTCATGCTACAAGGCGAGAAAATTGGTCTCGCTACTTCATGCATTTTATGATGAGCTATGACATAGTACCACGAATCTTCCTTTCTGCTCTCTCTTCCTTTGATCAAAGATTTGAAGCAATTTCACAATTTTTCAATCCCAAATCCAAGTCTTTCATGAGCGAATCAATTGGAAGAGCCACTGCAACTTCTGATTTTTACTTTACCGTGATGTCAAATGCTTCAACTGTCACAAGCCATGCTGCCTGTAAGCTAATAGGCAGCACAGATGCCACAATAGAAACAGTGGCAAATTTTATTCCATTAAGTCCTTACAGACCCTTTGGAACCTACATTTTCTGCACAGGAAACGGAAAGGAAGGAAAGCAGATTGTCATAAGAAACCCGGATGCAGTTCTGCAGCTCTTGTTTTTCTCTGCTCAATTAAGCACTGAAGCAGAAGCTGCTCAAGTTGCCTATAGAAGCCTACGAGAACATATCATCAATGGCACCGAACTGCAACAAAGCTTAGGAATGCAGAATGTTGTGTACTTGGACCAACTCGAGAAGGTTCCTTTGTCTGATGATGGTTCAAGTGGCGATGCTAACTTGGCCTTAAATGACCTTGGCCTGGTAAGTAACGTTTCTTTAGCATGTTATTATGAATATAATTAACTGGCTGTACCTTAACCAATTGCAGGAAATTGCTCTAATATTCCAAGAAGATCAAATGACAAAATTTTAGCTATATATTTCATGACCATCAAACATAAAATTGGATTTGTTGAAAGATGATACTTAGAATCTAGCAAAGAATTTGCAGAATATGTGATTAACTCCTCTTATTGAAATTTTAGAGCACAAGAGCAAGACTGTGCCTTCGGGCAGCAGCACAGTTAGAGGAACGGAGATGCAACAACGAGGAGAGAATGAAAAAGTGGAATGATTTTGTTGAGAAAAAAATGAACGAATTGGAAAAATACAGAGAAACATGGGAGCATCAGAAAGTGGGTTACTACGATGCCTTCAAGGTGCAAGAGGACCCTGAGGACTTCCAAGCAAATGTGAAGAGGTTAGAGCTGGCAGGTGTGTGGGATGAGATCATTGAAATGCTAAGAAGGTATGAACTCCCAGATGAGTTTGAAGGCAATCGAGAATGGGTTCAGCTTGGAACAAGGTTTCGCCGACTAGTGGAGCCTCTAGATATTGCTAACTATTATCGCCATTTGAGGCATCACGAGGCTGGTCCTTACATGGTTCAGGGAAGGCCAAAACGATATAGATACACCCAAAGATGGCTCGAGCATGCCAAGAGAAAGCCAGAAGAAGCTAACTCGGAATCCTGCTTCTGGGCTGAGGTGGAGGATCTTTGCTACATTACCAGTAAAAATACCTCATTTGAAGATGTTAAGGAAAGGGTTGTGCAACTAGAGGCTCAAATAAAAACATGGACTGAAAAAGGGGAACTAGCTAAGGATGTATTCTTGAAGGGTTCTACCTTGGTGAAGTGGTGGAAAGCTCTACCTCCACAACACAAGCAAGAATCATGCATTAGAAGCCTTATTGAAGTGTAACACGAGACAAAGAAGCATTACAAATCCATTTTGCTATTTTTTTTAAAATTTATTTTCTGTTGTTTGGTTTGTAATAAACATGATTTTCTTTTCTATTTTCTGGTCACGAATAAATTGTGATAGATACAAAGACACATGAATAAACTCCTTTCATTTTCCTCATGTTTTATTTTTACTATATAAATCTTTTATGATTTGGATATATTTTTAATTCCTTGGAATATAGTGTTTTTTTTTTCTGTTTTTAAAAATTTATGAACGTGTCCTTAAAGAAAATTTTTTCTTTCCATATTATCCTTCTATGACATTGCCATTTGATAAAGCTGGTAGAAGTTTACGTGGATTCCTAGATAGAGGTAAAATATCTTACGTGAATTTAATGGATGCTTAAGTGAACATAAATAACGTGAGAACTACTAAACGGGAGACTAAAATAAAAAATTATTATATTTAGAGAGATTTAAGCATATTCAAACTGGTTACCAAAAAGAAAAAAATAAATATATTCAAGTTATTTTTGTCGAGATTTGTTCATCATCAACACATTAGTCATAAACTCCATCTTTATACACAATTTTTTTCAATCCAAAAACCTTACCTCTAAACACAGTTTCAACTCAAAAACCTCACCTCTGAGCAATTCACCAATCCAAAATGCATTACCTTGAAACACTAAGTGATCATCCTTCAAACTACCTAAAGCTTCCAAAATTAACATGGCTTCAATACTCTTGTAACACAAACTACAACCTAGACCATGAAGATCTATACAAAGAACTCATTTTCATTAAACTTCCAACCAAACTACCAAATCTCCATAACCAGCCACTTGAGACTCATTGCACCTCAAGATCGTCCATGCCAAAGCCTTTGCAAACCATTGCTAGTGCTACCGCTTAGCTACCAAATTCATAGCCTACATGCATCAAAGACCACTACCATTGTGAACTTTGTGTGCTTCTATTTTGCGGTCTTCAAGATAAGTGATATGTTACAAAAAATTGCATAACTTTGGTGTTTAATTAATATTGTATTATATCTTAATTATAATTAATTAATTCCTTTTAATAAATATTATGATAAATACCTTTTTTAGATAGATTAGTGAATTTATTTCATAATTTCCATGAATTAGCTGTCATAAATGCGCGTATAATGGTAAAATATCTTGTAATTAATGTGATGACTTTCCCACTTGTTCTTCCATTATAATTAACGAGATTCGTTATTGCTTGATATGAATAGTATCTCATTAATTTTATTCGATTTTATAGGGAAGCCAAATAACAAAAATAGGAAACACAATTAAATCTAATTCGGGTAACTTTACTATCTAACCTCCATCCAGTTGTTTAGGAATATCTTAAGATACATATATGCAATCGAGGTGATTCTGGTGACGTTAGAAATCTAAGACATAGAGCTACAACTATCAAGCTTACCACTTTTTTCTAATTTAGACATCTATGCCATGAAAATAGCCAAGGAAGTTGATGGTACTAATGTTGTCACTGGAGTGTGAAATCATGGCCATGAATTCAGGCTATGTGATCCATATTCGAGTCTTGGAGTGTGATTTAGGTTAGGTTCTGTGTCAAATCATTCATAGATTGGTTCGTAGGGTTTCACTTCCCCAAAATACAACATACTCATTCTCTGTTTATACGATAAGAAATCGCACATCAAAAGTGTGTGTGAACATGTACGGCAAGTGGACAACAAGAGGCGAAGCGTGCAAGTGCAAGAGGTGTGTGCATGAACAAAAAGCACAAGAGGGGTGTGTGTGAACAAGTACAACAAGTGGACAACAAGAGGCAAAGTGTGCAAGAACAAATATGGAAGAGAACAATGAGCAACAAGGATAAGGAGTGGCAAAAAGGTCTTAAAGGGATTTGTCATATCCAGTAAGCAAGACGTCTTAAAGCATCAACAATTGAAATCTAAGTGGAGAGATTCAGGGAGACACTATGTTACCAAGTGGCTTCTAGTACTCAAGAGGGGGGTGAATTGAGTATAAAACTTTTTGGCAAAATCTCTTTTTAATTAAGACAAATATTAAAAGCTTAATAAATAAATGCACAGAAGGAACAAGAAGAAGAAAAGAAACAATAAAGAGCAAAAAAAAATAAATGTACAAGATAAATTAAATTGCATAAAATAAAGAGATTAGGGAAAAGAGAAGCAAGTACATTGAGTATTTATCCCGGTTCGACCACTAACCCACTTGTGGTCTACGTCCAGTCCTCGAAAGCCGAGATTTTTCACTAAGTATACAAGCTTCAATAGGTGCTTGCTACCGTTACACAAAAGTGCTCTTTTCACACACAGGGAAACTCTACCCTTGTGCTAAAGTCTCAGCCTGCAGGGATACCTCACCCTTTAAACAAACCTTGAGGGATACCTCACCCTCGATACAGAATATCAGAAAATAGATGAAGAGAAACTCTTACTCAGAGTAAGTAATACAAATTGAAGCACTATAGAGCTCTCTAAGAATATCTCAGAATTTTACCAAAAGAGCACAGAGAGAAAGAAAGAATTATGCAATCAGCGTTTTAGCACAGTCAGAAAATAAATTCAAGGATTCACGTTTTTCAGCTGTGAGGCAAGGTCTCTATTTATAGAGCCTTTGATTAGAAAATTTCGCTGGGAAAAATAAAAGCATAATAAATGCAAATCCGTTTGCGTATCAAATTCAAAAACCCAAAAGCAGAATTTCGTGGGTTATTCGAATACCTTATTGTGGTATTCGAATACCACTGATATCAATATATAAAAAACAGTTTAAGCTTGGGTTATTCGAATACCATTATGAGGTATTCGAATACCTCTCAAAGATATCGTATATAAAAACAGATCGACCCACGTTATTCGAATACCATACCAAGGTATTCGAATGCCAAACAGGAAGCCGGGGTATTCGTTAAAACACGTTTGTAAAAGCCTTTTTAAAAGGGTTGTATTCGAATACCTCTAATGGTATTCGAATACCTCTGTTAAAAACATGGGTATATGATATTCGGCATTTTTGAATACGATTAGTTTTCTTGTAGCTATTACAAGTAATAACTAAGCTAAAAAAATATTGTTGGAAAATGCATTTTGATAACTCCTGAGTGTTGATAATTCAAGAAGGATTAAACACAAATTTAATCAAATAACAAGCATTTATATATTGGATCGTTTGTAGAAGCATTTTAAAAGGGTTGTATTCGAATTCCTCTAATGGTATTCGAATGCCTCTGTTAAAATTATGAAGAATGCTTCTATGAACCAGATTATGTAAGATTGGAAAAACCATAGTCTCTTTGATTATCAAAGCCTCATTAAAACTTTAATTTGGTTTGTAGAAAAGCATGTTTTTAGATCTTTTGAGTTAAAGACTGAGATATCCTATGAGAGCTCTGTACAAGAGAGATCCTAAGTCCTAAAGCTAAACTTGAAGAACTTGGACTTGATCTTCTCATCATCTCCATATTTGTTATCATAAAAAATCATCATCAAAGTTGCATGGTAATCACACACGATTCTAGTCTTCCTACTCTTTTTCTCTCTTGAATTTCTTATGATGTTATTTTTTCATTTTTGGTACAACTCTTATAATGCTCTTAATGTTTATAATTATGTTTACTTTCACCATGGTTAGCTAAACTCTTTTGTGGTTAAGGATGACTTCAAGTCACTTTGATTTTGATATAATTTGAAAAAACGGCGATGAGAAACATAATCTTCTTCTTGATTATACTAAGTGAGTTACTAGGCTTAGCTATGTTCAATTGACGTAGATGTTGTTTTTCTAGTGTTGATTGTGATTTCTTGTGTTCTTCTATACTTAATGTTTATGATTCATGTTTAGATTCATTTAGGGTGGCTAATTAAATAGATCTCTACATGTGTCTAATCCTAGCATAAGAATTCGCTAATCAGCAGACCCTAGGTTTTCCTAACCCTGGTAGTAAATCAAAGATAGTAGGGAGGTGCTCGTTATTCTTGGTGGGAATACAACATAAGCTTAGATATTCAATCTCTTAGTGAATATTATTTAGAATAACCTAATATCGTTCTCAACTTAATGTAACCATCATCGGCATCATGAAGATAATTTTTATGCTAGAAGCTAACTTTTCAGTGTATGTGGTTTTTTTTATGTTACTATTCATTTAATTGGAATATTTTGGGCTCCTTTCGAACTACCTAATTTTGTAATATGGATTACGATTTATAGGCTGATGGCTGTGAAACTTGGGCATTGTAATGTGAAATGAATGACATTTCCCTCATAGTTAAAGAACTATTAACAAAAGATAAAGAAAACAAGAGGGTAGTTAGTCACCCTTTCCCTTGGCAAAAGCTTTTCTATGATTTCTTTAGTTGGAGCCTCTTATAAAGTTCATCTATAACTTAACTTTTAGTAACTAGTTTCTCATAACATTTGGAATGAAAATATTTATCCTCCCAAGAATGTTAGGCAAAGTAATGTATCTATACTTATTGACTTGCTGAATATACTACTTATTTTAAATACTTCACACCTTTTTAAACCTTCAATATAATACTAATAATCAAGGTGGAGAATATGATTCAAATGGGATCCCAAGTGTTTTGGAAGAAAAATGTAAAAATCCTATTAATGATATTTTATAAAACGATCCATGAACGCTAAAAATAAAGTAAATGTGTTTGCATTTTGTTAACTAATTTTTCTTATGCTTTTTTCTTTCTCTACATGTGATTGGTCAGTCAGTTTCATAATGTAATTTTGTGTGAAACAATTCATGTAAAACAGCAATTCTCTTTCTGGAATACTTTTGTTGAGATTATATATTACAATATGAGATGAGTCAAGGAAGTGAATTTCAAAACTGTCCTTAATTTTTGCTATTCAGTTATGCTATGAAGAGAAACTTCACTCGAGTAAGTATTTGCTTGTGTATCTTGGGGAAAATAAAACCATAATAAATGCAAATCCGTTTGTATCAAATTCAAAAACCCGAAGCGGTATGAGTTTCTTTCTTGATCGGGGTTTTTTCTTGATTGAGGTATTCAATACCTCTCGATTGGACTCGAATAAATGAGGTATTCGAATACCCAATATCGTTATAAAAAAACGAGATCGGACCGTTATCGAATGATCAACTCATGGAGCAACCCTGATCCAAATGTATCATGTATTTTATGATGGTGACCTTTTGATGCTTGCTTGCTTGCCTACATTCATTTGCATATTGCTTATGTTTGTTGTGAGGATCTATGAAGTGCACAATGGTGATTACAAGGAGCATTTGAATGGTTTCTTTATGATCACTATGATAATTGTTGCCTATCTCATGTTCATAATAATTTTACAAAACTTTGTCAACTTTCCATCTTGGTCACTTACATTCATGTTTGTAATCCTTTTGGTTATACTAGCATTGCCTTTTGGCATTGCTATCAAAGCCCATTGGGTGCAGTCATGACAATTTACACAAACCTACTCCATTGAGAGGACCCTTTCTACATGTAAGCTCCAAAGCCTTTTTAGTGCTTATTAATGCTTAATTTGTTTTTATGATAACAACTATGTTGATGTTTAGTCCTAGGCTTCATTTAGGGATATATTTGTTTTTCTAATTTGATTGTGAGTGTTCTTATACACATGTTTATGATTCATGATTAGATTCCATAGAATTAAATTAATCTCTACATTTCCCTCAAAGATAATTATGGTTTAAACCTTCTCACATTTTTATTCATTTAGATTTAATTTGTGTTGAGTGTTTTCTGTGTTACTAAGCTATTTAGGACTAAAACAAAGTGTAAAGAAGCTTTTTGGTCATCTGAAATCACTTGAGAAGATTGAATCTTGACTTAAGAAAGATCAAGTGAGATATGAGAAGCTTCCTGAAGAACATGAGGAAATTCAATTTGAGAAGGTCTTGAGAAGATGGAAAGATTGAGCAAAGTAGAACTTCCACAAGTGATTACTTCATTGGAAGAAGTACATATTATCTCTACCATCAAGAAGAATGAAGATTTATCTCGTAGATGGTAAAGCTTAAAGCTGAGAAGGTTGAAGTTTCAGGTATGAGAAGGTTGGGTGAGAAAAGCTTAAAGTGAGAAGGTTGAAGTTTCGGTATAAAAGGTTGGGTGAGAAAACTGTGAGAAAGTATCAATTTACACAAAACCTACTCCATTAGAGATGACTTTCTACATTAAGCTCCAAAGCCTTTTTAGTGCTTATTAATGCTTAATTTGTTTTTATGATAACAACTATGTTGAAATTATGGTTTAAACCTTCTCACATTTTTATTCATTTAGATTTAATTTGTGTTGAGTGTTTTTCTTGAAAAGCTTAAAGTTGAGAAGATTCAGTGAGAAGGTTGACCTTGAGAAGGTTTCTAAAGAACCTTCTCACCTAGCAAAAAGCTGATGTATCCAAGAAAAGGACAAAATAACGGTCATTGCCACCAGCAAGGACAACCATCATTTGCAACACCCAATAGTCACATTTCGAAGCCTATAAAAGAGATTAAGCCTGAAGATCAACTAGAGAACTTTTGTTGAAATTTTTTCTAAAAAAGCTAACAAAAGTTGAAGTTTCTCACCTATACCTACTTGAACCTGATCTATGTAAATCCATCAGTAGATATTGTTACTAATCTATGTAAGTGTTTGTATCCACTCCTAAAGTTATTTGGTAAGTTAGACAAGTTAAATAAACACTTCTCTCTACCTTTGATTCTACCCTATAACGAGTAAGCTTGTGAGGTTATCTAAGCCACTTGATTATGGGTTTGCTGGCCTAAAGAGGCTGTTGATGAATACTTGGAGTTAGCTTGGAGAGGTTGTTGAAGAATACTTGGAGTCATCCTAAAGAGGTTGTTGTGAAGAATACTTATAAATAAACTTGGAGAAGCTTGGTTGATAATACTCACATAATGGAAATCCTACTATTCTACTAGGTACTGGATGTAGCCCCATGTAGTTTAGGGATGGATAGGTATAAATCTCTATGTAAAGTTTCTCTCCCATATCTTTTAAAGTTTCAATTTATTTAGTATCTATTAAAGATCTTTTTAAATCAAATCAGAAATTATTTTGAGAAGGTATATTGAAATAAGTTTTAAAAGGAACTTAATCAACAATCAAACCATTTTCATTACTATTAAAGCAATCTCACTTGTCAAACATTATTCTCAATCTTATCATCTTATAGAACAAGGTTTAAATCATGAGAAGGTTGTTTCAACTCAACCACCCAACCTTCTCACCAACCTTCTCACATAACCTCACTCTGATGTTTGTTGGCTTAAACTTCTCATTATTATTCAGTTGTTAAGATTAACCTTCTCACCTCCAAGTTTAACTTACTTGAGAAAGTAGTGAGAAGGTAGAAATTTTTAAGAAAATAACAACACAATTCAACCCATTTTTCTTGTGTTACTGCCAACTTCAGTTGGTATCAGAGGTCAACTTCTGGGTTGAGCACACCTAACTGTGTGAGAGGATAAATATCCTGAAGGAAATATGACACACTTGCAAGGAGGTGGAACTTATCTTCTAAAAAGCTCATCTACCAATAGACCACCAACTTTTGAAGACAGAGACTACTATTACTGGAAGGACATGATAAGATTATTCATAGAATCTCAATATATAGATCTCTGGGATATAAAAAGGTCCATACATACCAAAGAACAAATTTGATGATGGAAGAGAAGTTCAGAAAGCAAGAGAAGGCTGGATAGATGATGAAAAGAACAAATATCTTCTTAACACAAAAGCCAAGCTCTTTCTGACCTATGCCTTAAGCATAAGTGAATATGACAAAATTACTAGTTGTGAAACAGAAAAAGAGATATGGGGCACTCTGGTCATAGCTCATAAGGGAATAAACCAAGTCAAGGAAGTGAAGAGAAGTATACTGGTCCATCAATATGAATTATTTAAGATGAAAGATCATGAGACAGTAGATAAGATGTTTGCAAGGTTCACTGTCATTATAAATGATCTAGAGTCACTTAGGAAAGTTTACTCAAACCAAGAGCATATGAGAAAATTACTAATAAGGTTGCCTAAGGTGTGGAGACCAAATGTCATAACCACCCAAGAAGCGAAGGACTTGTCAGTCCAGAGACTAGATAAGTTACTTGGATATTTGAAGGTCTATGAACAAGAGCTTGCGAAGATGGGTGAAGATATAGCCAAAAAGTGAAAGAGTATAGGCTTTAAGTCTACCCATAAGGTAGTTAACTAATCCTCACATCAACCTTCTTAGAGTTCTCTCAGTTCAAGAACATAAACTGATGATGAAAATGAAGATGAAGATGATGATGATTCGGACAAAGATGATCTTTCCTTTATGTCCAGGAAGATCCACAAAATGTAGAGGAACTGAGGAAGGAAAGGAAAGAGGTTCCATACTAAGAAGGACCTTCAAAAGGGTGAATTTGGAAATTTCAACAAAGGACAAATCATTTACTTTGAGTGCAAAAAGCCAAGACATTTCATATCATAATGCCCACTGTTGAAGAAATCTCAAAATAAATTCTCCTAAAAGAAAGGAATGATGGCAACCTGGAAGATCTGGATAATACCTCAATTGAAGATGATCAAGAAGAAGTTGTCAATCTGTGTCTGGTTGCTAAAGATTAAGACTGATGATGAGGTATTAGAATTTGAAATTTCTCACCTTTCTTATAAAGAACTTGAGAATGCTTTTAATAACCTTCTCTCTGACTCTAATACTCTAGCTCAAAAGTGCATTGTCCTAAAGCCCAAATTGGCTGATATTGAAAAAGAAAATGATTTATTAAAAAAGGATAATGTAGTTTTGAGTAAGAGAGTTGGGTCCCTGGTTAGTTTAAACATAGAGCTAACACCTTAGTCCAAACTGAAATAGGCTAAACCTTCTCACCAATTCTCTCACCAACCTTTTCATCAATCTTCTCATGTTCTAGAAGAAAATGAATGATTGAGAAAAAAAGTGGATTACTTGACAAGAGACTTGGCCAAGTTTGTTGATGGTACAAACAATCTTGAGAAATTACTTGCCAGTCAAAAGTGTACCTTTAACAAAGCTAGTCTAGGATACAAAGGAGGTTCAAAGCAAAAATGTTATAAGAACCTATTTGTGCTTGCCAAAAATCCTGAATTAGTGTGTTTTTGCTATCATAAGAAGGGAATAAAGCATCACAATGTTTTCTCAAAAACAAACCACCTAAGGCTAAGTCTCCTAACCTGAAAGAAGGTTTGGGTACCTAAAACAAAGATACCTTCTCATGCAGGTTTGTTTAGTTTCAAAGAAAAAAAAAAGACAGATGGTACCTAGATAGCGAGTGTTCTAGACACATGATAGGGGACAAAAGCAAGTTTCTGTCTTACAAGGACAAAGAAAGTAGTGAAGTAACCTTTGGAGAAAATAATGAAACAAAAATAAAGGGAATAAGTAAAGTGGGTAGGATGAACTCCACTACTGTTGATAATGTATACTTTGTGAGAGGGTTAGAGTACAACCTTATCAGCATAAGTCAATTTTGTGATAATGGTTATAAGGTTGTATTTGAACCTACCAAATACATAGTAAGAGAAGTCAACAATAGCAAAGTCCTTTTCCCTAGAAATAGAGACAAGAATGTCTATAGCATTCAATTGGAAGGCCTTAGTAGTCAAAATGTGGAATGCCTTTTGTCTATGAGTTTTGAAAAATAGTTGTGGCACAAGAAGGTTGGCTATGTGAACATGAAGACCATCTCTAAGCTACTGAAACATGATTCTATGAGCGGCTTGCCAAATATAAAGTTTTATAAAGACATCGTGTATGAAGCATGCTAGAAAGGCAAGCAAACAAAGTCAAGTTTCTAACCTAAGAATGTTGTCACAACTCATAGACCTCTTGAGCTTCTACATATTGATCTCTTTGTTCTTACCAAGACTGCTAGTCTAGGAGGAAAGAGGTATGACTTTGTGATTGTTGATGATTTCTTTAGATATACTTAGGTTCTCTTCCTAAGAAACAAGGATGATTCTTTTGAGGCCTTCAAAACTTTTTGTATACAAGTTCAAAATGAAAAGAGTCTTTGCATCACTGCCATAAGAAGTGATCACGGAGGAGAGTTTGAAAATGTTTTCTTTGAAAACTTGTGTGATGAAAATGGAATTGTCCATAATTTATCTTATCCAAAAACTCCATAGCAAAATGGAGTTGTGGAGAGAAAAAATAGGACTTTACAAGAAATGCAAGAACTCTCCTATTTGATACTGAGTTACCAAAATATTTTTGGGCTGAGGTAGTTAACATTTCATGCTATATTTTAAATAGAGTTTTATTAAGGCCAATATTGAAGAAGACTGCAAATGAATTTTGAAAAGGAAGGAAACCTAATATATTTTACTTTCATGCATTTGGGTATGAATGTTTTGTGTTGAATAATAAAGATCAGCTAAAGTTTGATTCAAAATCTGATAAATGCATCTTTCATGGATATTCTACAACTTTTAAAGCATATAGAGTTTATAACTTGAGAACTCTAGCTGTTGAAGAAAGTACGCATGTAGTGTTTAATGATACTGATAATCTTGATGAGATGATAAAGGCAACAGACTATGATGAATAAATGGAGAGGCTCACTCTCAATGAAAATGAAGAGAAATGTGGTAAGAAGAAGGATAGAGCAAATGGAAGCAGCAAAGAAGACAAATCTAGTAGTGAGAAAGTTGAAACAAATGACAAGAAAGAAGAAATTGAAGTTGAGAAAGTTCATAAAGCTTCTCATGAACCTTCTCATAAACCATCTCACCAACCTTCTCGCCAAGCTTATCAACTCCCCAAAGACTAGAGAATCCATTCTCCTCATCCTAAGGAACAAATCATTGGAGAAACCTCTGCTAGGGTAAGAACAAGATCATCATTCAGAAGAGAATTTCACTCAAATAAGTTTGCACTTCTTTCACAAATAGAGCCAAAGAAAGCTGATGAAGCTCTTCAAGAAGATTCATGGATAGAAGCAATGCAAGAAGAGTTCAACTAGTTTGAAAAGAATAGTGTGTGGACTCTTGTGCCTACTTGATGAGTGTTAAATACACTCATCTTTTGGGTTTATTTATTAGAATTTTTAATTTATATTTATTTAATTTTTTTTTATTTTTATTTATTTTTAAATAATTATCTCTTCACCTAACATTATTTGAATTTTTAGGATAAATCATCATATTTTGTGTAAAAATAAGAAATTCTTAAAGATAAATATTTGAAGGATTTGAGTATTTTGAGATAAGAACTATACTATTTATTTTTTATATTGAGTGAATTCTGGGTCCACAGAATTAAATGTATTTTTATTGTGTTTTGTAGGAATTTAAGGAAGGATCAAGTTAGATTCTTAATTGGAGTGCAAACAATCTCTACTTGATAACCAAGTTTCTCTGCATTTAATGCAAGGATCTTAAGGAGTTTCTTAATTTGAGTGGGATATTTGTTTCCTAATTTATATGGATTCAACAAAAAGAAACAGGAAATAAGAGATTTACTCAAACATTAATTAAGGAAAGTATCGCTATAAAACCTGTCTCAGTAAATTTAGGATAAGTTTCTTTATAAATATATGATTTACATGATTATAGTGGTGTTTGAAAGCAAAGAAATAGATCTATAAATCTTATGTTGACAACTTTCTATAATTAAGTTGCCATTAATATTGAAGATTGGATAAGGATTCTCAAAAAGGTTTGATTCAGATTCTCACACTCTCCTTACCATATTTCAGTAATTAGACCATATCTTGGACTACAAAGATCAAATTAAGACGTCGTTTGCGGAATTGAAAAGATAACAGAAAATCCTAAAACTTCTCTTTTGGGTTCAGATCATCTAGCAAAAATTTAGAGAGAGAGGCGGCAGATTTTAGAGAGATAATTTAGAATAAAGAATTGTCATGAATCTTTGGAGGACGACTACGAAGAGAGGACGGCATTTTTGAAGGCTTGAAGATCACAATCTCCGTAAAAAAGATTTTGATTTCTCTTCCTCCTAGTTTTTTCCCTGTCTTTGGGTTTTTGTTTCTATTGATTTGTATTGTGATATGCGTTTGTTATTGAACACGAGTAACTAATCTCATAGCTAGGGCTATGGGGATCTTGTTTTCCTGATTAATTGGGTTTGATTTTGACTTTGATTAAGGTAATTTCTTTTGGGTTTATTATATTGTTTATATTCTTGTCAGAACTTGATCACTTTTGACATGTTTTAATTTATTGTTTAACCGATAACCATCTGCACCCAATGAGTAGACCTATATAATAAACCTAGGATTAGATTGATGAACAACCAAACGTCAATTTATTTTATAAATGGAATTGACGATATGTTAGTTCATTTCTTGGATTGAGGCTTAATGCAATTCTAATTAATTCAACTAAATGACAAAATAGGTGACTAATTTAGGAATAGAATATTGTTTATCTATGACTATTAGGATTCAATAGCAATTAAGAGAATATTGGTAAAAAAATTACCTTACATCATAAATGAATAAAAATCTAATTAAGTAGATTCAAATAAACCTTGCGCCCTAGTTTCTCTCTAATTGATTTATCTCTATATTGTTTGATTATCCGTCTTTCTTCTTTATTTGTTATTTGATTTTATTTTGAGTTTCTTCTTACACTTACGATTGCCTAAATAACTAAGAGTTTAGCGAATCTAGTAATTACATCTTATTCCTCATGGGATCGATAACTAGGACTCAAGTCCTATATTACTTTGCAATAAAGTGTACTTACTCTTAGTGTATTTTACTCGTATCAAGTTTTTGGTGCCGTTGCCGGAGAATAAGTTTAGTAATATTAGAGCCGAAAAGCTCTAGTTAATTTAGATGCACTTCTATTTTATTTTTATTTTAATATCATTTGTCACTTCATTTCTCTACTTATATTTCTTGTTTATGCTTACTCGTTCTCAATCTCCTAATCTGACATTTGATCCAAAAATTGAGAAAATAGCTCACAGGTTAAGGAAGTAATCTCATATTGAAGCTGTGACTGAAGAAGCTACAAGGAAGATGGAGAGAGAGAACAGTTGAGGGGAACCGTGAAGAATGACCTACCCTAGTGGAGAGAACATTGCTTGAATATTCTATGCCCATGGCTAGAGGATACGAAGGGAGCATTACAAGACCAGTCGTGATGGCCAACAATTTAGAGATCAAACCGGCATTGATCTCCATAATTCAAACTTTTGTTCAATTTAGTGGATTTCCTTTGGATGATCCAAATCAACATCTGGCTAGGTTCTTACAGTTGTGTGACACCATAAAATATAATGGGGTGACAAATGATGCAATTCGATTACTACTCTTTCCTTTCTCTCTTAGAGATAGAGCAAGTCAATGGCTAACATCACTACCTAGGGGTTCCATCACCACATGAGATCAGTTGACACAATAGTTTCTAGCTAAGTATTTTCCTCCCTTTAAATCTGCTAAGCTAAGGAATGCCATTTCTACTTTTGTGCAATTTGACATGGATACTCTCTATGAAGCTTGGGAACGTTTTCAAGAGTTGATAAGGAGATATCCACACCATAGATTACTGATGTGTGAAATCTGCAAGTGTACGGTTTCATCGTTAAGTAATAAAAAGATCGAATCCACAGGGACTGTGTCTATGAATACCAATTAATTAATTAATTCAATTAAATTAAACAAATGGGATAAAATTGTTGAGTGATAAGAATGTAGTAACCAAGCAATTAAGTAAATAAATACTAAAGTGCAAAATTAAGAACAAAAATAGCAAGTTATTAAGAGAGGTTTTCAAATGCAAGAAAGCTTCCAGGATTGGGGGTAACCACAATGATACAAGATAAATCCTAATTGATAACCATTTTATTAAAATTAAAATTCAATTGAAGGTGAATTACCCTAAATTAGTTAATGTTCTTTCTCAAGAGACAAGAATCGTGCCCAATTAAATCAATTCCTACTCTCGTGGTAATTGAATTTAAATTGAACCATTACCTTTTATGGTAATTCATTAAATCCTCGAAAGGCTAAACCTACTCTTGTGATTTAGACCTTAAGTTTAATTCTTATGGTTCCAACACCTAAGTTCACCTTTTAGTATGTCCCTAGATATCTATGAGATGCAAATATGTGGCCAATAAATTCACATGAATAAACGCAATAAGGATTGAATCAAAGAACATTCAAGATTAATAAAAAGGATAAACGAAATCAATTAATCATTATCAATGTATCAAAGGGCATTACCCAATCTTAGAAACAAAGGAAACTACTCAAACATGGAGAAGAAGAAACAAGAAAATAACATAAAGAACATCCAAACCTGTGGCAAAGAGAGAAGAGAGAAGAAAGATGAAGATCTAGAGCTTCCAAATGTGCCTCCTTCAAATTGATTTCGAACCCTAAAATTGTATTCAGAACATGTATTTATACCCCTAGGATTTCCACTGGTCCCAGCCCAAAAAAAAAAATAATAACAAAACTTAAAATTGACTTGTACTGCGATCCATGGCCGTGGAAAATTCCACGGACTGGCCGTGGATCTCTCTGCCACAGGACAATTCTGCATAGGCTTGAATTCCACGGCCGTGGAACATTCTACGGGCTGGCCGTGAAATTCTCTGGGGTTTCTCTTTTGCTTCTTCAAGCTATTGCTCGATCCATGGCCATGAGGAATTCCACAAGCAAGCCGTGGATCTTTCTAGAGTGAGCTTTTTGCCCCTGTTTGTGATGCGTGAGGATATAGTGATTAAAATTTCAAGATAAAAATCAGTTGTCAGGCCCACCAGAAAATAAAAACCTTACAACTAGTTGTAGTTAGTAAGGGTCGATCCACAGAGAATCAATTCAATTAACACTATCAAGTAATTCCTAATTTAGACTCTGATTGACAATAAACAGTAAATAAGGGGTTTTGGAGTTTTGATGAACAATGAACAGTTTCAAAGACAATAACAATAAACAAACTGAAATCAACAATATAAGAAAATTAGTTAAGAGATTGAATTCACCACTAGATTTATATGATGATGTAAATCCATATATCATTTTATTCCAACATGCTCAATTATGTTTTTATGCAATTGTGAGATTAAATCTCTGTTTTCCTTACGTGTTAGCCAATTTAGCAACCGCTCAAATCAACTCCTAATCACTGATTAGTCATAAAGCAACCGCTCTTACAACTATCTAATAATTGCATTAAGATTTAGAAAACCAATCACACTAATATCTAATCACACACCGGGATTAAATTACTTAGAACATATATTTCTCTAGATCTATTACCGCAACCGCGCATAATAAACCCAGATCTACCACTTTTATAACTGGCAAATAGCACAAAGATAATTATACCCACATGAACATCATATATTCCACTAGATCTACTACCACAACCGCGCATAATAAACCCAGATCTACCACTTTGAAAGTGGGAACAAGTACAAAAACCTTCATACCAATAATAGATTCAGAAATATATGAATAAAGACATAGCTGTGTTGAAATAATCAAATATGCAAGATTCACAACATCAATACTAGTGGTTTCATCACCCCCTTAACCAAGGGAGGTTTAGTTACACATAGCTAGAAGGAAATCACAAGAAAAACTGAGAAAGAACATCATAAGAAATAAAGTGCAGAAGAAAAACTAAAGCAAACGAGTTTCTGAGGATTGAGGATGATGGATCTCTGATTGCTCGAACCCGAGACTCCAATCTTTGATCCAAGACTCCCCTCTCCTTCTCTAAGGAGTTGTAGCTACTCTTCTAGGTCAGAACTCCCTTCAAAACGTGCTAAAGATGTCAATATATAGCCCCCCCACACAAACTTCGCACAGAAGTTACAATAATTGAAGTCTGGAGGTCATACACGGCCGTGTATGCATACACGGCCTAGGCCGTGTATGACACTGAGTTGGGAGTCCAAAATTTCACTATTTCAAGCACAAAGTCAGAAGCATACACGGCCTAGGCCGTGTATTCTCACACAGCCATGTATGTTTAGGCCCTGTATTGTGACGCAGGCCCTGTATTCTGACGCAGGTTCTGTAATCTGACTTCCAAGCTTAATATGACCCATTAGACCTCCAAATCTGGAAAAGTGTTCAACATGAAAGTTGTAGATTTGGATCTTAACTATCAACCATCAACATTTCAGCTCATTTGACAACTTGTAGCTCGAGATATGCCATGAACAGTATGCAAAGGTCAAGCTGTTAGGATCAGCACCCTAGTTCTTGATTCAACTCCAATTTGAGTTATCCATATGTGTGATTGGGCCTTTGAGGTCTTCATGGAAGTAGTAGAGAATTGTCTTAGCTTTCCTACAAGACTAAAATCACATCAATTAGATATTTGAAACTCAAATTATAGCTAGTTTACTGAACATTGTCAAAGAGATAAATTAGGGCTAAGTCATGCAATAATTCCTTCAATGATCCAATTAGGCTCAATTTCATAAAATGTGTCAAAACTAACTTAATTAAACCTAATTGAACCTTAAGAAGCCCAGTGACTGAAAATCATAATTCAATTATGAGTGCAAATGAACACATTTAAGTAAAGTTTCACAATAATGTTCCAATTAGGGTTTGATATCAGAAACTAAGCTAAATGATGACAATTAAGCACAAATGGAGTTCAATGAATCAATTATAAGGCAACTAAAATATAGGAATAATCAACAGATCAATTTGCTATCCGTAAAGTTCCAACTTCAACCATGCAAGGTTTCCACCCATTTCTAAGTCAATCTAGCATCAATCCTGCACAACAACACCACAAAAATCATAGTTATCCGAACTAAAGGAAAAATAAATTAAAAAAAAACTAAAATGCCTAAAAACGCATGCAAAACAAGAACAAAATATGATGTTGTTTCACACACATCAAATCCCCCAAGCCTAAGATTTTGCTTATCCCCAAGCAATAACTAAGGCCAAACCAAGAAGTGGGATCAAGAGACAATAATGAATGAGGAACCCGAGAAAACATTCAACCAAGCAATAGGCAAAAGCAAACTAAGAATTAGAGATGTAATCAAAATCAAGTCCAATTAGAGGCTAAAGTTCTCAGAAATTATACTCCTCACTAAATTAGGTTCACTCTACTAACCACACTCAAAGTGTTTAAAGGTGAAGACAATGTGCTCAAGATTCTTCAAAGAAACAGCACTTTCATAAGCTTGATAAGAAACTAAATTTTCACAATAATCAGCATGCATGCAAGAATCAAAAGGTCTTTCAAGGGTTGCAATGGGGCCATGGGAAAGATGATAGGCAGGGTAAAGAAAGGAAGGTATACACAAATGGCTAACAAAAGTTTCAATAAGCACAAGAAGCCACTAGAAAATAAATGGAGCAAAGGCATTTTTTCAATCAAGAGCATAATTCCACATTTCCAAACATTTTCTTCCTTACTTTTCCTTCTTCTCTTTCTCTTCTTTTTTAAGCTTTCATCTCATGATTTTCTTTTATTTTCTTTTCCTTTTTCATTCTTTTTTATATTGGAGAATAAAGAAGGCTCAAAAACATATGATTTCCAACACAACTTTCAAACCCAATTTGCTCCATTTATTATTCTAAATAATTACCAACAATAGATCATCATAGATATCAAGAAAAACAATTATGCAATAGGCTCAAAATGGACAACTAGTGGATGAAAGTGTGACAATTATTTCAGAAGACAAGAAAAATACCTAAGATACATTAATCACATTCAAACATGCAAACAAAAATTTCGCCTCAAAATGGTTTCAAATTAAGTTCTAGAGGACAAAATCATTGAGAAATTATCACTCAACACAAAGAATGAGAGCAAAAATCATATAGTGCATACATCCTATACAGGCTCAAAACTTACATTTAGAGGTTCAAAAATCAATGAAAAGCACAAATTCAGAGAACATAAGTTAATTATCAACTATCAAGTAATCACCTCCTCTATCAATTAAAACAATGCCTGTTGCCTACCACAAGAATTAACAAATTGGATTCCAAATTAACACCATCTTAAAATCCTCAAAAGAGAGGGGCACAAAGTTCAACCAAAAAGTCGAGAGAATTTATGATGGTGTAAAAATGCAACATGAAGATGCAATGCAAAATGAGACATGAAAATGCATGAAACTAATGATTGAAAATGAAAATGAAAATACCCCCCAAGCTTAGAACTTACATTGTCCCTAATGTAAAAATCTATAACTATAGAAGGAATAAAAGAAAAGAACTCACTGCGGTGGTGGAAAAGGATGCTGGCTCAAATGCCAACTATGGCTGGCCTGAACCATGCTCGTTATGCTCCCCTTTTTTTTCTTCAAAGAGCCCCCTGCATTCCACAGCCATGGTTGCATCCACGGCCAGGCCATGGATCTCTCTGACTTTTGTATTCTCTTTCTGGTCTTCAATCCATGACCATGGAATTTTTCATGAGCTAGGTATGAAACTTTATGACTTCACTCTCCTTCTAATTTGAGCTTCAAAAAGGGTCAAACCTAAACAACATACATGAGATAAAGATCAAACCAGTAATTTAACACACAAAATCAAAAGAAAAAGAAGAAATTAAAAGGAAAAATAAAAATAAAGAAACTTGGGTTGCCTCCCAAGAAGCGCTTGTTTAAAGTCATTAGCTCGACTCTGGTCTAGTTTCTGTGCTCAAGATGTCAATGGAGTAGTGCTCAGTCCCCACTCCTTCAAAGTGTTTCACTATCTGGCCATTTATCATGAAAGGCTCATGGTCTTCTTTCTTCACCTGAAGCACACTGTAAGATAAAACTCGAACAATCTCATATGATCCTGACTATTTCGACCATAACTTACTAGGATAGAAACGTAGAAGCGAGTTATTGATAAGAACTTTATCCCCAAATTTAAATTCATGCTTCTCGACACACTTGTCATTCTACTTCTTAGGTCCTTTCTTGCAGGGCTTGGACTTCTCAAATTTTGTGGTACCCTTGGGCAATGTCTTTTCTAGCATAACATCAGTCACTGATTCCTGCATACTTGAAAGCATAACACTATCCACAACATTAGTAGCATCTATGCGATTACATGAATTTGAGGAATTAGAATTATTTTTAGATTTAAAAACATCAAAAACTACTTCCTCATCATTCAATCGCAAAGTCAATTTCTCTTCGTGGACATCAATGATCGCCCTTTTAGTGGCAAGGAATGGACGCCCAAGTATGATTGACATTTTAACATCGGCTTCAATGTCAAGCACAACAAAATCTACCAGCATGTAAAAGTTACCCACTCTAATACGAACATCCTCTAAGATGCCTACGAGGTATTTGACAAACCGATACACCAATTGAAGGGAGATAGTTGTGGGTTTTAAGTCACCCACCTCCAACTTCTTACACACAGAAAGTGGCATAAGACTAACACTAGCCCCCAAATCACACAATCCTTTATCAAAATTAGTGTTGCCAATCAAACAAGGAATAGAGAAACTACCTGGATCTTTTAGCTTAGGAGGTAATTTATTTTGAATTAAAGCACTACACTCCTCAATTAAAGCTACTGTCTCATATTCCTCTAGCTTTCTCTTATTAGACAAAATATCTTTAAGAAATTTGACATAGGTAGACATTTGTTTCAACACCTCAGTGAAGGGTACATTAATGTACAATTTCTTAAGGACCTCTAGGAACTTCCTAAATTGCCTATCTAACTTAGCTTTAGCCAATCTTTGTGGGAAGGGAACTGGGGGTTGGTATAGTTTAGGGGGTACATACTTAGACACCTTCTCACTAGTTTCCTCTTCTTCTAAGGGCTGTGTCTTAGTCTTTTTTTCCTTATTCCCCTTATCTTTATCACTCTCCCCCTTACCCTTAGGATCCTTTAATTTTTTTTACTTCTCAAACTCACAGCATTACAGTGTTTACTTGGATTTATTTCAGGTTGACCAGGAAACTTACCCTGTTGCCTTTGTGAAGTGCTTACTTGTTGGGTAATTTGAGTTTCTAACATCTTATTATGAATGACCAAATTGTCAACCTTAGATGACAACTCTCTAATGGCCTCAGTTACAACTTGCCCATGTTGCCCAAACTCCTCATTTTTCTTAGATTGACTCTTAACAAAATTCTCAAGAAGAGACTCAAGTCTAGATTTTTGTACTTGTTGGAATCCAGAGGAGGGTTTAGCACTACCTTGCCCAGCTTGGTATTGACTATTCCAGCTGGAGAAGTTAGGATGTGATTTCCAACCGGGGTTATAAGTTTGAGAATATGGATCATTCCTCCCCTTTTGGTTGAAGTCATGAAAATTGTGGCATGACTCCACTTGCTCCACCTGTGCACCTTGTGAGGAGCCAATTCTAACTTGGTATTCAGCACCTATGTGTCCCTGTGCTCCACAAATCTTACAAAAATTGTTAGAAGCACCTATGACATTAACATGAGCTTTTTCAAGCATGTCAAAATGTTTATTCAAAGAATCAAATTTTGACATAATTAAATCAACACCGTCTACCTCAAACTTACCTCCTGAGAGTTTTCTCGGGTTATAACCTCTTTCATTTGCCCATTGGTGATGATTTGCAGCAACACTCTCAATGATCTCATAAGCTTCTGTTAGCCTTCTGTTCATCAAGGCTCGACCAGTTGCGGAGTCAAGAGACACATTCGAAGAATATTCTAGACCATTGTAGAAGGTGTGGACGATTAACCATTTCTCTAACCCATAATGTGAGCAGGCTTCCAGTAAGCCTTATATCTATCCCAAGCTTCCAATAATGACACTTTATCTTTTTGAATGAAGCTTGTGATTTGGGTCCTAAGATGAGCAGTCTTAGAAGGTGGGAAGAATTTGTCCAAGAAAGCTTGCTCTAATTGGTCCTAAGTAGTGATTGTTTAAACAGACACAGACTTCAACCAAGCTCTAGCTCTATCTCTCAATGATAATGGAAACAGGCGGAGATGAATAACATCAACAGAGGAACCTTCAATCTTGAGGGTCTCACAGAACTCCAAGAATATATCCACGTGATCATTCGGGTCCTCTGATGGAAATCCTCCAAACTGGTTCTACCTTATCATAGAGAGTAAAGCAGGTGGTATGGTGAACTGTCTTGCTTCAATGTCTGGCCAAGCAATTCCAGATCACAAACCCCGAGCATTAGGGGATGCATACTCTTTCAGCGGTCTATTATCCTCAGGTTTAGCCATGACAAGCATCGATTCAGGTATTTCTCCCACTTTTTGCCCTTATTGTCTTCTCCTTCTACAAAAAGTTCTTTCAATTTTAGGATCTGCTTCAATAAGAGTCCCAGAACTTCTAGTACTTTGCATAAACAAGAGAAATTACCTACAGAGAGTCAAAGAGAAAACAAGAACGTAAGAATATGATAAAAAAAGAAAAAGTTTAAAATAATTAAATTAAAAATTAAAGTGATATTCAAGAAAAACACAGTCTCCGACAACAATGCCAAAAACTTGGTGTGTGAAATCCGCAAGTATACGGTTTCATCGTCAAGTAATAAAAAGATCGAATCCACAGGGACTGTGTCTATGAATACTAATTAATTAATTAATTTGATTAAATTAAACAAAGGGGATAAATTATTGAGTGATAAGAATGTAGTAACCAAGCAATTAAGTAAATAAATACTAAAGTACAAAATTAAGAACAAAAACAGCAAGTTATTAAGAGAGGTTTTCAAATGTAAGAAAGTTTCCAAGATTAGGGGTAACCACAATGATACAAGATAAATCCTAATTGACAACCCTTTTATTAAAATTGAAATTCAATTGAAGGTGAATTACCCTAAATTATTTAATGTTCTTTCTCAAGAGACAAGAACCGTGCCCAATTAAACCAATTCCTACTCTCGTGGTAATTGAATTTAAATTGAACTCATTACGCTTTATGGTAATTCATTAAATCCTAGAAAGGCTAAACCTACTCTCGTGATTTAGACCTTAAGTTCAATTCTTATGGTTCCAACACCTAGGTTCACCTCTCAATATGTCCGTAAATATCTATGAGATGCAAATATGTGGCCAGCAAATTCACATGAATAAACGCAATAAGGATTGAATCAAAGAACATTTAAGATTAATAAAAAGAGTAAACCAAATCAATTAATCATTATCAATGTATCAAAGGGCATTGCCCAATCCTAGAAACAAAAGAAACTACTCAGACATGGAGAAGAAGAAATAAGAAAATAACATAAAGAACATCTAAATCCGTAGCAAAGAGAGAAGAGAGAAGAAAGATGAAGATCTAGAGCCTCCAAATGTGTCTCCTTCAAACTAATTTAGAACCCTAAAATTGTATTCAGAACATCTATTTATACCCCAAGGGTTTCCACTGGTCCTAGAAAAAAAAAAGAAAAAAAAACAAAACTTAAAAATTGACTCGTACTGCGATCCATGGCCGTGGAAAATTCCACGGGCTGGCCGTGGATCTCTCTGCCACAGGACAATTCTACATAGGCTTGAATTCCACGACCGTGGAACATTCCATGGGCTGGCCGTGGAATTCTTTGGAGTTTCTCTTTTGCTTCTTCAAGCTGCTACTCCATCCATGGCTGTGGGGAATTCCACAGGCAGGTTGTGGATATCTTTGGAGTGAGCTTTTTGCCCCTGTTTGCTATCCGTAAAGTTCCAACTTCAACCATGCAAGCTTTCCACCCATTTCTAAGCCAATCTAGCATCAATCCTGCACAATAACACCACAAACATCACAGTTATCCGAACTAAAGGAAAAATAAATAAAAAGAGAAACTAAAATGCCTACAAATGTAGGCAAAACAAGAAAAAAATATGATGTTTCACACACATCAATTACTCGTATAGCAATAGGTACAGACTTTCTACAATGGTCTGTTGCCTACCAATCGTTCACTCATCGATGCCGCTGCGAGAGGTACAATATAGAGGAAAACACCGACTGAAATCTATGAATTGATTGAAGAAATGACACTTAATAGTTATCAATGGCAAAATAAGTGTCAAGTGGCTAAGAAACAAGTTGGTGTGCATGTTGTTGACTCTTCTACAACTATTTTGAGTCAATTGGAAGCATTGAAAAAAAAAGGTTGAGACTTTGATGGTGGCAAATATTGTAACCCCACCAATCATACGTGAAGCATGTGGCAGATAGGGACATAATAGTTCAAACTATCAAATTGGTAGTCCCTTTGCCCCCGAACCCAAAGGAGTAAATTTTGTTAGTAATTTCAACCAACAATAGTATAATCCATATTCAAATAT
Source organism: Ormosia semicastrata (assembly GCA_029884595.1). Taxonomy (NCBI): domain Eukaryota; kingdom Viridiplantae; phylum Streptophyta; class Magnoliopsida; order Fabales; family Fabaceae; genus Ormosia; species Ormosia semicastrata. The sequence goes on along the minus strand of JAQQTO010000028.1, from coordinate 6,193,805 downwards.
ATACAATCCTGGTTGGAGGGACCACCTCAATTTCAAATGGGCAAATTAACAGGGAAGTCAACAGAGCCATCAGCGAGCCCAGCAACCACCCCCAGGTTTAAAATTTTGAAAACTTTGTAATGAAATACATTCAGAATTCAGAGGTCCGAATGAAGAGCATGGAAACTCAAATTAGTCAATTAGCTACCTTGACGACAAAAAGGGTACTGGGAACATTGCTTGGCATTATTGAGCCTAACCCAAAGGAACATATCAATGCAATTACCTTGAGAACTGGTAAGGAGCTTGTGGGTTTTTCCAAGAAAAAGAAGGGACAATTGCAAAAGCATGAAGATATTCTTGATGTTGCAGCTACTGTAGAAAATGAGAAGGCAAGTGAAGTACCCTCTGCAGTACATGTAAGTGAGCCACAGAAGCCCTCTATTCCATTTCCTCAGAGGCTCAAGAACACTCAGTAGGAAAAGCAATTTGCCAAATTCTTGGAGATGTTCAAGAAATTACAAACTAACATTCCATTTGTTGAAGTCATCTCCCAAATGCCCAAGTATACAAAATTCTTAAAGGAAATACTTACAAATAAGCACAAGCTTGAGGAATTTGAGACGATAAGGCTAAATGAGGAGTGCTCTGCCATTCTTTTGGAGAAGCTACCACTAAAATTAAAAGATCCAGGGAGTTTTACTATTCCTTGTTCTATTGTTAATTCTTATTTTGAGAAAGTATTATGTGATTTAGGTGCTAGAATTAATTTGATGTCTCTCTCTATTTTTAAGAAATTAAGGATGCAGGAGCCAAAGCCTACTAACATTTCACTATAGCTGGCTGATAGATCCATCATTTACCACCGTGGTATTTTGGAAGATACTTTGTTGAAGGCAGACAAATTCATTTTTCTATTCCTTGACGTTCATCAATCATTCCTTGACTCAGAGATCCCAATCATACTTAGGCATCCATTCCTCGCCACTGGAGATACCATGATTGATGAACGTCAAGGGAAGTTAACTTTGCGATTAAATGATGAGGAAGTATTTTTTAATATTTTTAATTCTGTCAAAAATCCTAGTTCCTTTGATTCATATAATCACATAGATGCTACTGATGTTGTGGATAGTGGTGAGTTTTCAAATCCACAGGAATCTGTGACTGATGACATGCCAAAAAAGATTTTGCCCAAGGTTGTCACTAACTTTGAGAATGTCAAGCTCTACAAGAAGAGACCAAAGAAGTGGCATGATAAGTGTATCAAGCAGGACAAGTTTAAGATTGAGGATAAAATTCTTGTCTGTCACTCACGTCTTTGTCTTCTTCCTGGTAAGTTTTGGTCAAAAGGGTATGGACTATATGAGATTGTTCGTGTCTTATCATTGTGCTTAAGGTGAAGATAAAAGGCCACAAAATATTCCTGATAAATGGCCAGAGAGTGAAGCACTATGAAGAAGGAGTAGGGACTGAGCACCACTCCATCGGCATTACCTAAGCATGGAACCGGCCCATAGTCAAGCTAATGATTATAACTTAGCGCTTCACAGGAAACAATCTATGTTTTCTATCCTTGCATTTGATTTTTTAGTTTTTGCTTTGTTTTTCCTATATATATAAAATACAAAATAAATTATATTGATCCTTTTGTTTTTCTTGTGTAGTTTTTGACAGCATATCATCGCTTAGATAGATTAGATGTTTGAGCTCATGGCTACACACCTTCCCCAGGCTCCACCTATCCCACCACCTTAGTCATTTTGTGTTTGATTTTCAGGGAAGTTTCGTTATCCTCTGTTCTATTATTTTTATTTTATTTTTCTGCATTGAGGATAATGTTTATCTTAAGCGTGGGGGGGTACTCTTAAAATTTTTGTGAAAATTTTTGTGAAATCAATGAACAATTGAGTATTACTGGTAATCAAGCAGGAAGTGTGTGTTAATTACTTGAATTAATACTGAGCTGATAGAGATATGTTTTAAAGGGGAATCCATTGATCATGAGCTGATATTGTGTGAAAAAATCTTTTTCAATTAAGTAAAGTAAACTTTAGCATTGAAAACTAGCCATGTCTGCTTGCATTTGTTCTCTCTATTAACTTAGTCAGAAAGTGAATTTTGAGTTTTAATGATTGGATTTTTCATAAGAAAAATCTTATTTTTCTTCTGGAGTGAGATTTCTCTTGATTAATGTGCACTAGAACTTGCTTTGATATCTTGTGGAGACTTTAATGGTTCATATACATACTTGAACATGATTAAGGCAATTAGACTTAATTCTTTCTTAACTTCCAGAGTTGCATTGAGAAAATAATCCATTAGTTGCCCCATTTAAGCTTGAAATTGATTTCTTTGGACACCTATTTGAATAATCAAGTTGGATTCATTGATTATTTTTAGAATAATGGAGCAACTTATATGTTAATTAAAAAGTTATTAAGGGTTGCTTTTGTCTTCAAGGGTTGAAAGGTAAAAAAAAAAAGGAAAAGGAAGAAGAAAGGAAAAGAATGTTGGTGAAGAATAATGAGAATATTGAGTTGAAAGTGAGAATCTATTATACCTTTGTGCTTATGTTCTATTTATCATCTTTTCAACCTGATTTTTTTTATATCAATTTATCCATGAACATTCTTTACTCTTTTTTATCTTTTTCCTACCTGTCATTGTTTTCCCTTGGCCCCGTTACAACCAAAGGAAACCCTTTTGATTCTAGTGTTATATGTAAACTTGGAAGTGGAGATGAGATTAATAACCAAGCCTATGGTAATGCATTTTTCAAGAGAAACTGGAGTGATCTCTTTGTCCTTAAACACTTGAGCGATGGAAAGATGAGTGACCTCAATTTGTTGGCAAGGAGAAAAGATGCAAGTTAGACCCAAGCCTCTAATTGTTTTAAGTGCTAAATGATCTTACTGAATTGGATTTGATTGCTGAACTTGATTAAATTCTTTAATTGTGAAATTTTCCTTGATTCATGTTTATTGATGTTGAGTTTAATCTTGTTTTTAATTCTTATTTTTTGCTTGAGGACAAGCAATTGTTCAAGTTTGGTGGTATTTGATGAGTGTTAAATACACTCATCTTTTGGATTTATTTATTAAGGTTTTTAATTTATATTTATTTAGTTCTTGTTTATTTTTATTTATTTTTAAATAATTATCTCTTCACCTAGGATTATTTGAATTTTTAAGATAAATCATCAGATTTTGTGAAAAAATAAGAAATTTCTAAAGATAAATATTTGAAGGATTTGAATATTTTGAGATAAGAATTATACTATTTATTTATAATATTGAGTGAATTCTGGGCTCACTGAATTAAATGTAATTTTATTGTGTTTTGTAGGAATTTAAGGAAGGATCAAGTTAGATTCTTAATTAGAGTGCAAACAATCTCTACATGATGACCAAGTATCTCTACATTTAATGCAAGGATCTCAAGGAGTTTCTTAATTTGAGTGGGATATTTATTTCCTAATTTATATGGATTCAACAAAAAGAAATAATAAATAAAAGATTCGTTATGAAACCTGTCTCAGTAAATTTAGGATAACTTTCTCTATAAATATGTGATTTACCTGATTCTAGTGGCATTTGAAAGCAAAGAAATAGATCTACAAATCTCATGTTGACAACTTTCTATAATTAAGCTGCCATTAATATTGAAGATTGGATAAGGATTCTCAAAGAGATTTGATTTGAATTCCCGCACTCTCCTGACCATATTTCAGTAATTAGACCATATCTTAGGCTACAAACATCATATCGAGACATCGTTTGTGGCATTAAAAAGATAACAAAAAATATTAAAACTTCTCTGTTGAGATTAAGGGCAAATTCAGTCATATGAAGGGTGAGAAAAATCGTGCAATTCAAATACAAAAACCTATCAACTTTTCTATAAAAGGGGGAAAATGAGTTTAGCATAGTAGCTCTCTTGGGTTCAGGTCATCCAACAAATATTTAGAGAGAGAGAAAGATGACATATTTTAGAAAGATAATTTAGAAGAGAGAATTGTCATGAATCTTTGGAGGACGGTCACGAAAAGAGGATGACATTTTTGAAGGCTTGAAGATCACAATCTTCGTAAAAGGGGTTTTGATTTCTCTTCCTCCTAGTTTTTCCCTCTTTCTTTGGGTTTTTCTTTCTATGAATTTGTATTGTGATATGTGTTTATTATTGAACATGAGTAACTAATCCCATAGCTAGGGCTATAGGGGATTTTGTTTTCCTGATTAATTGGATTTGATTTCGACTTTGATTAAGGTAATTTCTTTTGGGTTTATTATATTGTTTGTATTCTTGTTAGAACTTAATCACTTTTAGCATGCTTTAATTTATTGTTTGACCAGTGACCATTTGTATCCAATAAGTGGATCTATATAATAAACCTAGGATTAGATTGTGAATGACCAAACATCAATTTATTCTATCAATAGAATAGACGATATGTTAGTTCATCTCTTGAATTGTGGCTTAATGTATTCCTAATTAATTCAACTAAATGACCAAACAGATAAATAATTTAGGAATAAAATATTATTTATCCATGACCATTGGGATTCAATAGCAATTAAGAGAATATTGGCAAGAGAATTATCTTATATCATAAATGAATAAAAATCTAATTAATTGGATTCAAGTGAACCTTGTGCCCTAGTTTCCCTCTAATTGATTTATTTATATATTGTTTGATTGTCAATCTTTCTTCTTTATTTGTTATTTGATATTATTTTGAGTTTCTTCTTATACTTATAATTGTCTAAATAACCACGAGTTTAGCAAATCTAGTAATTACTTCTTATTCCTCGTGGGATCGACAATCGGGACTCAAGTCTTATATTACTTTGCGATAAAATGCACTTGTTCTTAGTATGTTTTATGTGTATCACTACTCCCAAGAATCATTCATTAATTGGCACTAAGTGGTCTTCAAGAACAAACTAGATGAAAGTGGAAGAGTGGTGAGAAACAAAGCAAGGTTAATGACTCAAGGGTATAATCAGCTAGAAGGTATTGATTATGATGAAACATTTGCCCCTGCAGCTAGTGTTTAACATCCTAATACATATATCTTCATATATCTAGATAAATCAAGATATATAAAGATAACCAGTACTAGAGATGTCACTTCTACATACTACATATTAACATATATCCATAATCACAACTAAGTAATTATAGAAAGCCTTAAGAGAAAGTGGAAAACTTAAAACTTATACATACATACATACATATATATATATATATATATATATATACAACACTAGCCATAAAAGGGCATATTGTAATACATACTACTTAAAACATACAAAACAAATATAAACTTTATACATCAACTTTGTCTACTAAAGCATATAAAAACTATACTAGTCTTCATGCTTCATCTTCATTCCCTTAACGGGTCTGTACTGATGCAGATTAAAAGTTACAAACCCAAGTGCAGGTTATCTCAAGTAATAAAATCTTGGGAGTCCGAGGTCGATTTATAGGGAATTGATGAGGAAAAATTTATTGAGGTAAGGAAAAGATTTGTCACAAAAATAAATATGATAAATAAAATTGTTCACAAGTAAAAAGGAATTCCTTTTTACTTGTGAACAATTTTATTTATCATCTTTATTTTTGTGACAAATCTTTTCCTTACCTCAACATATTTTTCTTCATCAATTCCCTGTGGATCGACCTCGGACTCCTGAGATTTTATTATTTGAGATAACCTGTACTTGGGTTTGCAACTTTTAATCTGCATTAAGTTTTTGGCACCGTTGCCGGGGAGTGGTGAGTATTCCATCCTATTATGCGGGTGACCCAGGTTCGATCCCCGGCAACAGTGCCACACTATGTTGCTGAGGTGTTAGATACCCACCTATGGCAAACCATTACTCTTGGTTGCACTAAGGTTCTCATAGCTTTCACATACAAGTTAGATTAACTAACTAGTGTGTAAAAAGCATAGTGTTATGTTTACCTCTTACATAAACACCACCTTGACTTTCCTATAGACTCAATTCATCTTAGTGAAAAAGTATATCTTAGCTAATGCCTTATTTAACCTTACTTAAGGAAACAAATCAGCATTTCTCTAGAACTTTGCATATCCAACTACTCTCCTAGGTATGACAAACTTACTAGTCTCATCTCATCCTTTTATGTATTCTACAATGTACAAGGTCTCACTTAACTAGAAACTTAGTACATAACATTCCCTCTTTGGAACTAAAAACACAACCTTATCTCCACTCAAGCGAATCTAACTCAAAAGTGGTTCTTACTCGCATCTTTTTGTTGCTTAAGGTTCTAGGTACCTCTCCAAGGTAATCCACTACTCTTGGATATCCTCAAACTCATACTTTCCTTATTCTTACTAGAGTGAACCCTACAATCCATCCTAGTATACTTGTCTCTATTACACCATCTCATCGCATCTTGAGTGACATCTAATGCAACATTAAGTTGCCTAAGGTGCTACATTCTTACATAGGGCAATCCTTCACTTTTAGGATGCTCTAAGTCTAAGCTTTCTCATTCATTCTAGGTGATAGTTCCTCCATTGAAATATCCATATTTGTGCCTTAAGACATCATAGGAAACATATACTAATGATCACATCTAGTCCAGAACTTCAAAACATCAAAAATAACTCTTTATTGAATTCGGTGATGGGTGCCTAAGTGCTCTATCCTTGAGCATGTGAGCGCTCACTAGGAAAAACACAACCCTGTGTTGTTTTCGCACCACGCGCCTAAGCGCTCTGGTCTAAGCATCTAAGCACTCCGGTCTGAGCATCTAAGCGCTCTGTGCTCTGATGCGCATAAGCGTCTAAGTGCTCTGTGCCCTGCTACCTGAACATTCATTCCTGTCACACGAGCGTCTAGGAGCTCTGTATAGAGCGTCTAGGCGCTCTCAGCGTGATAGCAATTTTGTAGAATTCTTACAAATTGTTCTAACTATTCTAAAATTCTCAGCTTAACTTCCAATCATTCAAAATCGGTTTCCTTGTGATTTCTAGCACCAATCTAGGTCCCTATACTTATTGTAACTCTTATACAACCTATGGATTCTTTTAGGCATAGATTTAGGTTCAAAATTATATATCTCCAACCATTATCCAATTCTTAAATCTATGAATTGATAACTCCATAAAATGTAGTTATTTGTACCCCATATCTGTGTAATATTTGTTGCTTAGTCCTTGTTTTTATGCATGAATGGAAAATTTTAGCATCATATTCATCTGATTTAATCTTGACGACTTCTATTATGATTTTGAGCAAATACTTCCACAACTTTGATAATTGAATACATTTACATTTGCTATTGAAGGGGTAATTTCTCTATTACAGGAAGAGCTCCAATTTAGAGAATTTGGACAAGCATGGGACCTGGAAGCCCAAGAGAAAGCCAAATGTAAATACCATCGTTCAAGGTCGCGGCGCAGGAATATCAGTTCCGCGGCGTTGTGCATCCCCTACTTTAGTACATAAGACCCAAGGCTAGAGCGTTGCAGTACAAAATACTGGACGTCGCAGTGTCTGTGACCTAATTGAACACGCGCCGCGATGTGATGTGTTTAATGCCGCATGTGACTCTGTTTTTCTCAGCCTATAAATACTGTTGTTTCAATTTTATACAGGAGCTTTTGGTATGTTTAAAACACAACTGCTAGGTTTTGGGTTTTTAGACCTAGAGAAATCTAGGGAAGCCAAGGTTGGAGGCCATCTTCTATATGGAGGATGAATCAAGCTTAGAAGATCACATCTATTAAGCTTTCTTCCTTTCCTTTCGTCTTTCTCTCTTTATTAATTCATGAACGTAACACCCCGATTTTTCATTTTTCTTGAAATAAATAAGTTTTATGATATTTATGAGTTTTTGAATTTTTGAGAATTTTTAATTATTTTAAATATTTTAATATTATTTTGATATTTTAATATTATCTTGAAAACTGTATGTCCGAATTTAGTTTTTTTTAAATATATGAGTTTTATAATTTTTATGATTTTTGAGAATTTTTGTGAAATTTTCTGAGTCTGTGATTATTTTAATATTATTTTAAGTTGTATGTGTGTTTGCAACGGGCCCAGAAAAATGAAAATTTTTCCTGGATCAGAAAGTTTTGGACTGTCAAGGCGGGATCGAGGGATTTTACTAAACCCAAAATCAGGAACAGTTGACGGAGATTTTTTATATCAGAGTTTTTATTATCCATTGAGTAATAATAGAAAGCTTTGCATGGACTGCAAAGTCATCCCTGGAGAGAGCTTGACTACCCAACATAGGGTTTTGGCTATGGATGTACGGGTCAAGATAAGAGTAAGGAAAAATTATCGAGACAGAGAGCCAATGATCAAATGGTGGCAATTAAAGGGAGAAAAACAAATACTCTTTCAGAGGAGGATTATGGAGGAAGAAATTTGGGAAGTACAAGGGAGTGCTAATGATATGTGGGACGAGATGGCTGAAGGGATTAGAAAGATAGCAAAAGATACACTCGGTGAATCAAGAGGCTTCGGACTCAAGGATAAAGAATCTTGGTGGTGGGACACAAGTGTACAAAATAAGGTTAAGGTTAAAAGGGAATGTTATAAAGCTTGGCACGTATGTAAAATTGATGAAAATTGGGAAAATATAAGGCAGCTAAAAAAGATACTAAGAAGGCAGTGAGCGAGGCGAAAACTAAAGCGTTCAACAGATTATATCAATCGTTGGGCACCAAAGACGAAGAAAGGAATATCTACAGGCTTGCTAAAAGTAGGAAAAGGAAGACAAGAGACTTGGATCAAGTGAAATGCATTAAGGATGAAGAGGGTAAAGTCTTGGTTATGGAACAAGACATTAAGGATTGATGGAAGAGTTATTTTCACAAGTTATTTAATAAGGAACATGGGACATTAGGGGACTCGGACATTCTAAACACTAGAGATGAGGACCAAAATAAAACCTTTTATCGTAGAATCAGGGAGTTTGAGGTAAAAGAAGCATTGAAGAGGATGTATAATGGAAAAGCAGTCGGACCGGATAATATACCTATTGAGGTATGGAAGTGCCTAGGAGAGAAAGGTATAAGTTGGATCACAAAGCTGTTTAACGAGATAATGAGATCTAAGAAAATGCCAAACGAATGGAGGAGAAGCACTTTAATCCCTATTTATAAGAATAAGGGAGATATATAAAATTGTGTAAATTACAGAGGAATTAAGCTCATGAGTCATACCATGAAGTTATGGGAAAGAGTAATTGAACGGAGATTAAGACAAGAGACTCATATTTTAGAGAATCAATTTGGTTTTATGCCTGGGAGGTCAACCATGGAAGCAATCTATCTTCTACGAAGATTAATGGAGAGGTATCGGAGGAAGCAAAAAGACCTACACATGGTTTTCATTGATCTGGAAAAAGCCTATGAAAGGGTACCGAGAGAGGTCCTGTGGAAGGCTTTGGAGAAGAAAGGAGTTCGTATCGCCTATATTCGAGCAATATAAGATATGTATGATAGGCTAAAACTAGTGTGAGAACACAGGGTGGGGCCACAGAAGATTTTCCTATAACTATAGGACTGCACCAAGGGTCAGCTTTGAGTCCATATCTTTTTACCTTGGTCTTGGATGTGCTTACTGCGCATATCTAAGAGCCGGTGCCACAATGCATGCTTTTTGCAGATGATATAGTCTTAGTTGGAGAGTCGAGAGAGGAAACAAATGAGAAGTTAGAGCTATGGAGATGAACTTTGGAAGAACATGGCCTTCGTCTAAGTAGGAGTAAGACGAAGTATATGGAATGTAAGTTCAGTAAGAGGCGTGTTAATGCTAGCTTAGTGGTGAAAGTTGGAGATCATACAATACCACAAGTCACACATTTTAGGTACCTTGGATCTATCATACAAAATGATGGAGAGATAGAAGGAGATGTAAACCATAGGATTCAAGCTGGATGGATGAAATAGAGGAGTGCTTCAGGAGTTATTTGTGATAGAAAAGTGCCTCTCAAGCTTAAGGGTAAATTTTACCGCACAGCTATAAGGCCCGCGATGTTATATGGTACTAAATGTTGGGTGGTAAAAAGTCAACAAGAGCATAAGATCAGTGTTGTGGAGATGAGGATGTTGCGTTGGATGTGTGGCCATACAAGACAAGATAGGATTAGGAATGAATGTATTAGAGAGAAAGTAGCGGTAGCACCTATTGTGGAAAAGATGGGAGAATCGCGCCTTAGGTGGTTTGGACATGTAAGGAGAAGACCCTTAGAAGCCCCTGTAAGAAGAGTAGATCAGGTAGATAATAGCCCAATAGCTAGAAGTAGAGGAAGACCAAGAAAGACTATAAGTGAAACGTTTAAAAAAGATTTAGATCTGAATAACATATCTAAAGACTTAGTTTATGATAGGGCACAATGGCATTGTTTGATCCATGTAGCCGACCCCACCTAGTGGAAAAAGGCTTGGTTGTTGTTGTTGTTGTTGAGTAATAATAGCAGTAGCTATTGTCCACTGGGTAATATCTATTAGAAAATATCTAAGCAGAAAATATCTAAGCTAAATATCTTAGGTGTAATCATGAACCATTATTACTAAGCTTTATGACTAACTAATAGGAATTGGTCAAACATAGTGGCTTGGACTTTGCTATGAACCGTTAGATGGAAAACTTGATGAAAAAGCCTTAGATCATCACCATTGATCTAATCAATAGTATGAGAATAATCTTGATAAAGAAGCTTATGATATCTACCTTAGATTTAATTAATGATTAGGATATGAAGTTAATTTTAATGGTTAGATTTGTTAGTTGAGAAACTAGATAATCTAACTTAGTTATCCTAATAGCTTAATTAGTAACTAAATGAATTAATTTAGTTGCAAAATAATTAGAAGCTAGTTAATAGATAAATATCTATTATCTAGAAACATGACATACTTATGAGCTATACAATGACATAATAATGTAACTAACTAATTAGAATGTAATTAGAAATCCTAACTAAATTAGTTTAAGAGAAACTAGATGAACTAACTATTTAATTAAGGTGTAACTAAGAAATTAAAAATAGAACCAATTTAGTTCCATTCCCCTATGACCACACGGCGACATGGCCATTCTACCATGTTCTTGATTCTTCTAAATGACCAAGTGATGACCATTATGTGACATAGACCATGTGAGAGCCATGTGAACACCATGTGATGTTTTATTGTCTTGAATAAACAATTATATCTCCTACACACTATATCACATGGCCATGCACTTCAATAATAGCTATTCAATTGCATTTTATCACACTTTGAAATATCAAGTCTTCATCTTTTTCTCTCAAAACTCAAGAACACAAAAACACTTCCTTTCTTTCTCTCTTGAACCCCACGCCCTCCACAACAAAATCATACCTCCATACTTCTATAATTTCATCTCTTTATACTTTCTAAACCCAAACACAATTCTAAACATCTTTCCTTTAGAGAGTTTTGTTTAAATCATTCTCTAAAGGCATCAAAAATCAAGCTTTGGTTTCTTACTTCTAAGGTAATTTCTTGAATCTTTGATCCTAAGTTGAATTTCTAATTTTCTAGACCATGATCGATCCATGGTTTGTTGTTTTTAATCCTTGTTTATGACTTTTAGAATTGTTTAAGATTGCTTAGGAGTTTTCTTGGTGCCACACGAACTCAAGATGAGAAAAAAGCTTGAAGTTTTTGTCTTCCTTGAGGTAAGAGGGATATTAACCTCATCAACTATGTGTTGGTGGTGAGGAAATGGATTATTTGTGGTGAAAAATCCATAAGGATTTATTTACTTGGTTCTTTATGCTTTCTTTGTTTGTGTTTGATAAGTCTTTGGTTTTGAAAATATGCTTGCATGTGTGTTTAATATGCTTATAGCTTTGATAGTATACTTGTCTATATGAATTTGAAAACATGATGATACTTGTGTAATTTAGGATGTGAATCACATGAAGGGAATGTGTATGAAGGTTCCAAAGAACCTATGAGGCATTCGGCCTTCACACCACAAAAGGGGATCAAGGATCCTAAATTGTTTTCCTAATCAAGAATTAATTGGCTTTGTGACAAATAATTAAATCAAGAGTTTTATAAAGAATAAATGATAGAAAGAAATAAAGAATGAATTGTGAAATATATATATATATATATATATATATATATATATATATATATATATATATATGAATTTTGGCCAAGATGCCAAAATCAATAAATTAGATCCAAATTTATTTTGTTAAGTGTAGATTTAGGTGTTTTATATGGTAAGAAATTAATTTACTAGACTTTGAACTTAAAATTAAAGTAATATGTTTTTTTTAGAATTAAATTAGCATAATTAAGTTATATGGTAAAATAAATACTGATACTTGAAATTTACTGACGTATAGCTCACCCTATGGGTTTTGAAGCGCGTTAAGAAATTTTGAGCTGTAATATCCCAAGTAAAATTAAGAAATATAATTTTATGGGAAATAATAAAAATACTAATTTTTAGAGGGAGTATATTGAAAATATTATTTAAAGAGGGACTATATTGAAAATATTCTTTAAAAATGGACTTTATTGTAAATATTATTTAAAGAAGGACTATTTTGAAAATATTATTTAATGAGGGACTATAATATAAATATTATTTTATAGAAGGACTATTATGCAAATAATGAAAATAAAGTTAAAAATTTTTGGTATTAAAATGAGAAAAATCTTATTTTGGATTTAAACATGTTAGAAATATTTTACGCATTTGAAAATACGGTGAAAAATCTTTATGCGACTTAAAAATAGTAATTTTTGGCTACGCGATTGAGAAAATACGTTAAAATATTTACACGATTTAGAAAACGATAGAAAATCTTTACGCGATTTGAAAACGTAACAAAGGTGTTACGCAATTGTGAAAACGCGATAATATCGCTACGCGATTGAGAGGAACAACGAGTTTTGCTGTAGGGCCGGGGTACTGGACCCAAGTGGATAATTGGTATTATGTAATTGTATGGGCGGTTATATAATATCATTGATACTAGTGGCATTAAACAATTGTATGAGCGGTTGATTTTATACCATTGGGAACAGTTCAACGGTGATTGACCCGATTATGTTGAATATCGCCAAGTAACGCTGTATGACTATGAAATACTGTGTGATTAATAACAGTATATGTATTTGAATTCATACATCATGCATAGAAAAGCGTATTCGCTTATTGATTAAGGCTATATGCCTAGGAGATTGATTTACACCTAAAGTGCAGGTACGAGTAGACAAGTGTAGGTCACTCGTTGACCTTGGGGGCGTCGGGGTGCGGGTACCTCACAATGGGCAGTTGGTAGCTCTCCTGTCCGTGGGGCAGACCGATGCAAACGCACCGACGATCTGGACTGAGACACTGTCCTATATCGTGATCTAATGTAGAATGTCTTGTTCAATGCCTGATGTACATTTTGACAAATTGATAAATTATAGCATTTTTAGCCACGGCAGCCGAGTGACAGACATATCTTCTGGATCTTCTCTCCGAAGTTATGTTTAGCTCCATGGAGTAGGAATGAGTTTGTGTGCATATGCATAGTCAGCATTTATACTGTTGTGATATAGTCTTATTGTGAATAATATGATTGTGGTGTTATTATTATGCCTGATATTGTGTTACAAGTTTATTGGATTGTTTATCTATTTAATATTATGAATATGTCTGCTGATTTTATATTAATATATGGATTATATGTATGGAATAACATTGTTGTTCGTATCATTTCTTTGCTACCATACTAGTATTGATGTAAGGGATCTCACCTCTTTGCTGTATTATTCTGTCTGTCTCTATTTTATGTTTACATCTCCGAAGACTACGATGGTGGCAAGTAGGGGTTAATTAGGTTTCTTTAGACTACAGTTCCTTTAAGGCGCTGAGGCTTGGCGTGTCCATTGGAACTCCGAGGATATAGAGTATTGTGGTGACATTTCTTTATCCGCAAGTAGGATTCGCAATAGGGTCATTACTACATCTATTACGGTTGCTTATGCAGAGTTTGTTTTACCTATCAAGGAGTTGTGAAATGATTTCCGCTATACTCCTAGAGGGGACTTCGATTTATCATTGGCTCAGATTTCTATCCGTAAAGACATTCCCAGCTAGGGAATTTGTCTTCTGACAAGGGCTCATGTCTTACGTGTTATGTTTTTGGGTATGTACAGATAATGAATGTATAGTTATTGTAAACTCTGTTTATATGAAAAGTATATTGACTCAGTTATTACATTTTAAGTTACTTTAAGATGATCAATTAACGTTTTCCTTGAAAAAGGAATTTTGAAATTCGTGTTTAAATGAGATTAAATATTTTATAACTTGGGAAATTAATTATTTATAAGTAGTTAGTATAAATGTGATACCCTTCAGAGGGGGTGTTACAATGAACATGATATATATGTTTGTATTTTCATGTTTCATGACTAGCTAAGTTGTGTATAGGGTTTTCTATTGATGATCCTTTGGATATTGAATGATTTTGTAATACTTTGAGTTTATATAAATGATTTGGTTTTATTTAGTCATATTATTATTAATGCTCTTGAATGTTTGATAAGCTTTTAAGTAATTTGATAAAATTTGATGAACCTAGACATAGGAATTTGGATTTTAGATCATATGTATGGTTGATGCATGTTCTATTTCATTCAATTAGCTTGGATAAGTTGATTCGATAATGGGATAGAAATATACCTTTTAGCCATGTATAGTATGTGATTGAGAATAGATCTTAATGAGTGGATTTTGCATCTAAATAAGGAGTTAGGTAAATGAAACTATGCTTGATTAACCTAGACATAGGCTTTTAACTAAGTTAGATTCTCAAGCTAACCTAATCATTTCATTTATATTACTCTTAAGGATTGCATGTTATCAATTGAAGTAGGAGGTGAAGAAGGAATTCCTATTTTTTAATTATCATCTTTAATTTAGATTTATTGCTTTTTAGTCTTTATAGTTATTTTAAACACTCTTTTATAAATTTGATGTTCTTGGATAGTGTTAACTAAACTATTGGTTAATATTTAGTTTTTGAGATTAACGTAATCCTCGTAGGAACGATACTTGACTCTTTACTATATTGCAAGCACGACCCGTGCACTTACGGTAAGCAAAAGAGAGAACAAGTTTTTGGCGTCGTTTTCAGGGAAAATGGTTTAATTTCTTTCTAGCCAATAGTAACAATGACTTTAGTTAATTCTAGTTCAAGTTTCTTTTTGTACAGTTTAATTTAAGTTTTTAAATCATTTTGTGATACAGATACTAAGATGGTAGGAGATCACAACCATACGAGGCCTTTGAGGGAGTTTGCAACCCTTCAAATGGAGAACTTATGGTCAAGCATAAGACGACCTACCATCTGTGCCAACAATTTTGAAATCAAACTAGCCATCATCTAAATGATACAAACCTTTGTGCACTTTTGCATTTTGCCTAGAGAGGATCCCAACGCTCACCTGTCTAATTTTCTAGGGATTTGTGACACATTTAAGCATAATGGTGTCTCTAAAGATGCTATTCACTTAAGGCTCTTCCCCTTCTCTCTCAGAGATAGAGCCAAGAGTTAGTTGCAGTCTCTGCCTGCAGGATCCATTAGCACTTGGACCGATGTCTACAGTAAGTTTTTGAACAAATATTTTTCACCGGCCAAGACAGTTGAAATGGTGAATGACATCACATCATTCACCTAAATTGAATCTGAGTCCTTGTACGAAGCATAGGAGAGGTACAAGGATCTGCTCCATAGGTGCCCTTATCACGAGATTCCACCATGGCACCAAGTCTATTCCATTCACAAAGGCTTGCTGCCACACCATTGCCCTATAGTGGATGCAGTCGCTAGAGGCTCTTTATTGAGCAAATCAGTTGATGATGCCTTCCAACTACTCGAGGAATTAGCTGCCAACAGCTACCAATAGCCTTCTGAAAGAAACATTCTAAGGAAGGTGGCTGGAGTGCATGATATTGATGCAATGATGGTATTGTTAGCTCAGGTGGTAGCATTAGCAAGTAAGCTAGATCGTGTGGGACATAGCTAACAACAAAGCCCATTTGTGTTGTGTGACAAGTGTGAAGACAATCATTCAACTGATAGTTGCCCTTCCAACTTTGAAAGAGCACATTATGTTTGTAACTATCGTCCACAACAAAATAATCCATACTCAAACCAGTACAAACCAGGATGGAGAAACTATCCCAACTTCTCCTGGAGGGACAATTAAAGGAGCCTCCTCATCAGCTCCAGGTGACAGACCTTACAATCCTCCTGAATTCCCCTCCCAATCAAGGCAACCAATGCAAGACAAGAAACTTTCTTTGGAGGACATATATATGTAGCTGATAGTTAAGATGGACTTCTATATGACAAAGACTAATGCTCAATTGTCAAGGCAAGATGAAATGATTCAGAGCCAAAATGCTTCAATGAAATCATTGGTGACACAAGTGGGGTAGTTGGCAAAAGTAATAAATAATAGAGGCCCCAGGCACTTTTCCAAGTGACATTGTTCCCAATCCTACTGGAGCTTCTAATGAGCATTGCAATGCCATTTCACTGAGGAGTGGAAAGAAAATAGAAGGGAATTCGAAGACAAGGTTGCTGGAAGAGGAAAATTAAGTTGCTCAAGAAAAGGAGGTTGTGAGCAAGGATGTCCAACAAAATCAAGAATTTGCCAATAGGAATGGTGAGGATAAGAAAGTGGAGTTCAAACCTTATATACACCCTCTACTTTTCCCTAGCCAACAAGTAAAGAAAAAGCTTGAGCACCAATTTCAGAAATTTTTGGAAGTGTTCAAAAAGCTGCACATCAATATCCCATTTGCAGAAGCTTTGGAGCAAATGCCAAGTTATGTAAAATTCATGAAAGAAATCTTATCAAAGAAGAGAAAACTTGGTGAGTTTGAGATTGTTGCCCTTACGGAGAAATGCAGTGCTATACTGCAGAACAAACTTCCTCCTAAGCTTAAGGATCCTGGAAGATTCACCATCCCCTACACACTTGGTGAGAAGTTCACTAGTCAGGCATGGTGTGATTTAGGAGCTAGTATCAATCTTATGCCCTACTCTATATATCAAAGATTAGGTTTGGAAGAAAAGTTATGCCTACTTCTGTTACCTTACAGTTGGCGGACTGAACCCTTACTCATTCGAAGGGGGTTATTGAGGATGTACTGGTGAAAGTGGATAAGTCTATATTTCCTACTGATTTTGTCAAAATCGATATGAAGGAGGATAGCTAAGTCCCTTTGATTTTTGGCCGGCCATTCCTAACAACAGGAAGAACTCTAATTGATATGGAGAAAGGAGAACTCACCATGAGGGTTCAGAATCAAGAGGCCACTTTCAATATTTTCAATGCGATAAAGAGTCCTTAAGATCAAGAAGATTGTGCTTTGGTGAGTATTGTTGATGGGATGACATCTGAGGCAAATGGTGCAAGTGTAGCCTGTGCTCCTAGAGAAGATTATGTCAATTCTGAAGGTGATGTACAAAATGAGGAGCTGGAGCAGTTGAATTTAAGCATGGTGGTTAAGTTATGCAATCCACCTCTTGAGAAAACTTTAAATTTGGAGCTTAATTCCATGCCATTTCAAGTATTTCAAGCTGATTTTGAAGAAAAGGAGGAAGATCCTCCTCCTTTAGGCAAATGTGCATGGAACTGCAAATGAAGTCCTTCTAGGACTATAAATCAGGCCCTTCTTAGGAGGGAAACCAAGTTATCTATTTTTATGTCTTAATTATGTCAATACTTTAATTTTTTGGCTTTTGTATATTTTTATATTACATTTTGTAATTTAACCTTATAGGCATTTTGTAATTACTATTTTGTATTACATTTTTGTATTACATCTGTAGACACACTCCTCACGCCATGGCGTCAAACATGACACACTGCGGCGTTATGTTGACTTGGGCCAAAATCCAGTGAGCATAGCGCCGCGACCTACAAGACCATAACGTCGCTGCCTTCCCGCACGTATGTTTAGATTTTTTTTTAAAAATATAAATAGTAAATAGTAATTATTTAAATAATTAATTTAGGAGGGAATTAATGAACACCACTATGCTAGGTAGTTAACGCTGCAGCACTTTATGGTAGTTAGGGTTAAGTGTCGTGGCGTTTCATGCGGCCTCCCCATTTTACTCCCACTTCTCTCTTTTCTCGCCTCCTCTATCTCTCCCTTTCTCTCTGTTCTCTGAACTTCTCTTCTTCCTTCTTGCTCTCCCCCTCCTGTACTTTCATTTATACCATGTTAAGGTATGTTTCTCTTAATTTTAATTTTTTACAAATTAATAACATATTTTCTTGATTTATTTACTTTTTCCTTTTCTCTGTTTATATTTTAGATGTATTTGTGAATAATGTTTGTTATAGGGTTAGTTATCTTTAAGTTTTAGTTAGTTTTTGTGTAATATTATGCCTGGAATGCATGATAAGTTAGATTTGTTCTGTTGTTACCTGCGTTTCAGGGTAGATGAGGTTTGCATTATGCAACGTGTAATTGAATGTCGCGACATTGGTCATAAATGCCGTGACATTGACTTGAATATCGCAGCATTGTGTTGAATACTTTTGAATGCCGCGGCATTATGCCCCAGATTTTCTAGAATTACTTTGTTTTATACGTGTTATACATTTATGTTTATTCAATTTTAACACTTTGGAATTCTTTTTCAGGTTTAATGGCTCATAAATGCCAACGTGGGTCTACCAGCCAGCGTAACAGGGCACCATTTCCTCCTCTACAGTTTAATTAGTGGAGATTTCTATCTGTAGCAGCCGCTCAGAAATATACAACACTGGTTACCAAAACAGTGATAGTCGAGCGTGGGTTCTCTTTTAAGGAGACCATCCACCATGACATCGAGATGGCCATCCGTTCGTTAGGATGAGGACATTTTGCTAAACACCCTGAGGTGGTGGTGCTGCCTTTAGTTTGTGAGTTTTACGCGAACTTAGATTTTGCTGAACCTAGTGCCACTGCTATCATAGTAAGGGGATACCTGGTCTCCTATGCTGTGGATGTCATCCGAGTGGTGATGAAATTGTAGCCTCCCTCACTGATATGTGAGTTTACAGAGTTTTGTCGCTGGGAGCCAGAGGAGGGCATAAATGTTAACGTAGTCACAGCCAGGATCTGCACAGCTGAATCTCAACCTATTCTTTGGACCATAAGCATCCAGACTAACAGGTCGAGATACTTCCTCTGCACCTGTTTGATGCCAGAGGCAAAGGCCTAGTACCATTTTATATCTACCTGGATCTTCCTATCAAATAACTTATCAGAGGTGACCCATGATCAGGCAATCTTGATTTATGCTATTTTGGAGCATCGGTCCATCGATGTTGCCTTGATCATTTATGCTCAGATTAGCAGAGCGGCGAGGGAGTCCAGGAGCCTCTTCTTTCCTTTACTCATTCAAGCACTGTGCCGGAGGCAGGACATACAGACTAGAACACACGAGGAGACGACGGACGTGAAACAACCTCTTAATGAGTATTTCATTGAGAGGTTGAGAGGAACTGCAACCCCAGCACCAGCTCGTAGGGTACAGAGGCAAGCTCGTGTTGAGCCTAGAGCAGCATGACCTGATCCAGCAGCAGCAGCACCTACCAATGATACAGCATGGCATGCCAGGATGGAGGCTATGTTGCCTTATACTATTCAGACACAGAGGTGGATGGAAGAGCATCTAGGACTTTCGATGGAGGACTTCCCAGTTCTTAACTTCTTGCCCATTGTTGTAGCTGACCCCTCCCAGCTTGGACCTTCAGGAGCACATCATGATGCTGGAGATTATGGAGATGATGAGGATGCCAATGCTGAGACCACAGACAATGATGATCCACTCATCTAACCCTTATGGCATTCTGGGCGTTTTCTTTCATTGTATTTCCTTTGATATATTACTATATGTTTTCTTTTGTATAGTGATGACACTATTTCCCTCAGGTTTAAGGGGTGTATTTAACTTTATATTTTGATGAACATATATGCAGTAGTATTATTGTGTTTGCATGTTAGTATCTTATGCATGTGTTTTAGTATCATGTTTATGTTAGTATCATATTTGTAGTATTATGTATGTATTTCAGATATTGAGTAGTGTAGATAATAACCATAGGAGCGGATATCTTGATAAAATTTCATGAAAATCTTATTCAAGATACAATTGTCGTTCCCTTTCACATCATAGTTGTAATGTTTAATATGCATGATGGATGATGTTGAAATTTTTTAAAGAATATCATATTGCCAAAAGCTAGTGTGAATGATTGCCTAATGATAGATATGGATGCAAAATGACCTTCATATTTCTGTGAATCTATATGCAATCTTTGATGCATGCTGAAGCAATCTAGCTTATTTTTATGTATGATGTGTTTCCCACTTTCATGCTTGTTTAACTTTGAAAAGGATAAGAATTTTTGTCTAAAGAAAGTTTATGGATTGTACATATGAAAAATTCAATTGTCCTTGAAATTGTTTTTCAACTCTCTTAAGGTGAAATCCTAGATTATGCATGATTGAGGAAATGATTAGGGCATTGTTTGGACCGATTGAGCCTTTCGAGCTTACCAAATATGATTATATCTATAGGTCCCCTTTTGAAGCTTTATATATGTTTGGCCTTATATGTTTTTCATAACCATTGTGTTTGTTAACTTGTTAACCATTCTAATGCATGTGGAAGCATTGCATTTTCTTCCTACCATCATTGTTTGTTGAGTACATAATATGTTATTTCTTGAAGTGAGTCTATTGATTAGGGGTATTAATGATTTAATACAAAATGAGCCTAAAGGAGCCAGATGCAATCAAAGAAAAAGTATTGCTTTGCAAAAAAAAAAAATCAAAATCAAATGAAAGAAAAAGAAAAGAAAAAAGCAAAAGTAGAGCATAAGAAAAGAAAAGTATGAAAAGCATCGAATGGTTCTGGCAAGTTTTCTACTTTGACTGCTAAATACCCTGCTAATATCAGTTAGAGACTCAAGACTTGGAATAACATGTTTATGTTTCTCAGTGTTTGCGTTAAATCTTTTCCCTTTGTTCTTTCACCCATTACCCTTGGCCTTACATTATGAGCTAATAAAGTCCCTATTAATCCTCAAATTTGTGTAATTTACATTAGTGCAGAGAGAGTTGTGTTACAATCTTGTGAATTTTGTGAATTATATTCATGTGTATGCTTATAACCTTATCCGGGTGAATATGAAGAGAATGGAAGAAGTTTTGTTTGCATGATTTTGGTGAAAATATCTTGTATAAAAGGAAGCTATGAATGTTAGCATGATGAGGATTGTGTATGTGTGAAACTAATTGTGAGGTATGTGTATTCTTTGAGGTTTTATGCAATCATCATACACTAGTTAGTTTGAGTGATAGTGGAATGTTAAATGTACTTGAATGCAGGTTATTAATGTTGATATTTGTAAGTGTACTATGTTTTGCTCGAGGACTAGCAAAAATCTAGGTTTGGGGATGTGATAAATTCACAAAATATAATTATTTGTGCTCCATATCTGTGTGATATTGGTTGTTTAGTCCTTATTTTTATGCATGAATGGAAGACTTTAGCATCATATTCATCTGATTTAATCTTAATGACTTCCATTATGATTTTGAGCAAATACTTCCAAAACTTTGATAAATTGAGTACATTTGCATTTGCTATTGAAGTGGTAATTTCTCTAATACAGGAAGGGCTCCAATTTAGAGAATTTGGATAAGCATTGGACCTGGAAGCCCAAGAGAAAGTTAAATGTAAAGACCAACATTCAATGCTGTGATGCAGGAATATTTATGCCGCAGCGTTGTGCATCCCCTACTTCAGTACATAAGACTCGAGGCTAGAGCGCTGCAGCACAAAACACTGGACGTCATAACGCTTGTGACCTAATTCAATGTGCACTGCGGTGTGATGTGTTTAATGGTGCGACGTGACTCTATTTTTCATAGCCTATAAATATTGTTGTATTAATTTTATACAGGAGCTTTTGGTGTGTTTAGAACACAGCTACTAGGTTTTGGGTTTTTAGACCTAAAGAAAGCTAGGGAAGCCAAGGTTGGAGGCCATCTTCTATATGGAGGATGAATCAAGCTTAGAAGATCACATCTATTAAGCTTTCTTCCTTTCTTTTCATCTTTCTCTCTTTATTAATTCATGAACATGATATATATGTTTGTATTTTCGTGTTTCATGGCTAGCTAAGTTGTGTATAAGGTTTTCTTTTGATCCTCCCATGGATATTGAATGATTTTGTAATACTTTGAGTTTATATACATGATTTGGTTTTGTTCAATTATATTGTTCTTAATGCTCTTGAATGTTTGATAAGCTTTTAAGTGATTTGATAAAATCTAATGAACCTAGACATAGGAATTTGGATTTGAGATCATATGTATGGTTGATGCATATTCGATTTCATTCAATTGGCTTAGATAAGTTGATTCACTAATGAGATAGAAATATACCTCTTAACCATGTATCGCATGTGATTGAGAATAGATCTTAATGAGTGGATTTTGCATCTAACTACGGAGTTAGGTAAATGAAACTATGGTTGATTGACCTAGACATAGGCTTTTAACTAAGTTAGATTCATAAGCTAACTTAATCATTTCGTTTATATTACTCTTAAGGATTGCATGTTATCAATTAAAGTAGGAGGTGAAGAAGGAATCTCTATTTTCTAATTATCATCTTTAATTTAGATTTATTGCTTTTTAGTCTTTACAGTTATTTTAAACACTCTTTAATAAATTTGATGTTCTTGGATAGTGTTAACTGAACTATTAGTTAATATTTGATTTTTTAGATTAACGTAATCTTCGTGGGAATGATATTTGACTCTTTATTATATTACAAGCACGACCCATGCACTTGCGGTAAGCAAAAGAGCAAACATGAATCCTAATGGTTGATCTTGAGTCATAAATGATCATCTTGCATTTATTAAGCTTAAACTATCCTAACCTAGTCCTTGGAATCAAGAACCAAGCCAAGAACATGGTTTTGGCTATTCAAACCTCTATTTCTATTCAAAATCCATAACCTCATTCAATGAGAATCAAAGAGGAGAAAGATGAATAAAAACCCCTTACCTCTTGAAGAAGATGAAGATCCTGAAGCTTGATCCTCTTGCTCTTGCTTTTGCTCTCCTCCTTCTCCCTTTCTTCATTTCCTCTCTCTATTTTGGCCTGTTCTTCTTTCTTTTCTTCTGCTTTTCCTTTCTTTGCAGCTTCTGCTGCCTTTTAACCGAGAGAGAGAAATGAGAGAATGACCATCATATCCCTTAGGATATTTTGTTAGAACTTCCTGATTTGCTAAGAATACCCGAATTATGCTAATTCAAGTTTTTTAGCTTCCAACAACTTTAGAATAAATCATAAGATTCATCTAAATTATTGTTCCATCTTTTTTATGATTTTCTATATCTGCTGGTAGTCGATTCGGTATTAAATGCACAACCAGTTTGCCTAAAAATACCAAACTAACTTAGATTCTCTTGAAATTTTAACTGCATCTTACTTAGCTTATTTGTGACCTAGAAACAAACTCTCTATATTTATTTCCCTCAACTTATCCTTTAAAGTCATTATCTGAGTCATTTTAAACTACTTTTCAACTTCTATGTTGTAACTAAGTGCCTAAACAAACTCAATTTGTCACAAAACTTTACAGACATGTTAAATAAGTAATATGCTACCTTTTGTAACCATATTCAAGTCTAACATGTTATTAAGGATATTACATAGTGTAATGTCCCAAATACTAATACTATAGTATATCTGGAATATACATGAGTAAACAGGATTAGACACGTCACTTCTAACATAAAAACATCATACTACCTTGATAATAACTATACATGTTATTATATAGAGCCTTGAGAGGAAAAATGTAACTTGTATACGAATAAATATACATCTGAAAAGTATATCCTTTGCTGATTTAACAAGTTCAACTAACTATTACATCAGTGTTTAAGTATATACAAACTAAGCCTCAAAGACATATTTACAATACAACCTAAATTTTCCATTGCATAACTATATAACACAAAGCAATGGTAAAAAGAGTAAATAACTCTACTCTATATCATCCACTTCATTTCTTCTCCTTGGGTGGACCTCGTACTGGAATTATCATGGAAATAAAGCAATGGGGTGAGAATTCAAAAATCCTTAGAAGTGCTAAAACTTATAATGTCATCACAATATTTCTAACTGCTTCGGTGAAATCAAATCAGTATTTTAAACACCATATAGAAAGGTGGCATAAGCCAAAACAAGTCCTTTCTCTTCTCGAGGCAGATAGTTCAATTATTATTATGGCTTAATTACCTCATAATCAACCATTTATATCGAATCATCATAATGTCATCGGATCATTGGATGCAACAAGTAAATACAGCAAATATGAGTCCCAACTTACTATCACTAAAATATTTACAAACTCTTTTTATGTAAACATTTACATTACAAATCCATGATCTATATATGTAGTTCACTTCTCTTTTGATGATATAAATTGCCCACATAAATATAAGTCATATGATAGTACTTATGAAATGTGATATGCTAATGTTAATGAAATGTCATATGTTAATGCTCATGAAATTTCATATGCTAATGCTCATGAAAAGTCATGCCTCTTATATATTCCCAAGAACCTGGTTCCTTGTATTTATGGGTATGGAGGGAATGTTACCTTCTCACACTACCAATAACTCTGGCCTTATTGATGAGGAAACTATTGGGAAGGCTCATACTAGGAATTTAGGATCCCCTTTCCCCATCAAGGATCATCTCCTACAATTCCTATCTATGATAAGGAAATTTATTGAGAAATCCCACACTAAAAATTTAGGATCTCCTTCCTTATCGAGGATCATTTGCTACAATTCTCTAGTCAAATAATTGTGCACATCATAATAAGGTTACAATGCTTAAGGAATGGCAAGTATGAATCATTTGTGCCATTTATCTTGAGCACACACCACATTAACACAAGCTTAACTCTATTAATGTAAAGGAGTAAATCACAATAAACATTCAATACTGGCTCAACTTTAATAAACAAATGAGCAATTCATATTTCTAATATACTTTCATAGCTCAACTTTAGAAATTAAAGGAGCAACTCATTCTTTTTAATACACTTTATGAGATATAATAAATGTATAATGCAAAAGTATCTCATCAACTATGAAGCACAAACACGGATACGGACACGGGACAAGGGGACACACCAAATTTAAAAAACTATAGGACATAAACATAGCACACACACACACACGCACACACACACACACACATACACACATATATATATATATATAAGTTAATTAATATCAAAGTAAATTAAAGAATTTGGTTTATGTATATATATATATATATATATATATATATATAATTATAAAATTTAAGGAAAAAGATTCATAATTCATTGATATCATTTCTATAAATCTGAAGATTTATAATATCTTAATATATGTCATATATGCTAATATTTGCTACCTAATAAGCCACTTCCAAAAAATATAGAGCGTAATTTCTATTGACATTTTCTAAAAAATCTCCTAAACCAACTTCTCCTAATAGAACTGACTATGTACAAGTACATGTGCATCCAAAAAAATTGACTAGAGGTAATAGTGGTGTGAGGCAAGCTTCGGTGACGACGAAGTGGACGGCTTGGTATGAGCAGAGGTAGAAGGTGCAGATGATAATAGTGGTGTGTGAAAAGATAAAACTTAAAAACTTAATAATGGCATGTGAAAAGATAAAAATTAAAATACTGGTATGTGAAAATCATGGCTTAGGACGTCAGTCATGTGATTGGGCTTGGGTGGGTTACGGGCTTACTAATTAGACGTTAGTCATGGAATCTAATTTTTTTTAAAAAAAATATTAATGGGTCGTGTCCAAGTTGTGTCCCAGATGTGTCCAAGCCTGTCCGAGCCGTGTTCTAGACGTGTCCAAGCATGTCCAAGATGTGTCCATGCCAAAAATAACAATCTTTTTAATTAGACACATTTGGACATTCAAGACACGTGTGTTGTACGCGCGTCCTCATGTGTCCAACACGGATATGTGTTTGAAACACAGACATGCCTTATAAATGGCGTGTCCATGCTTCATAGCTCATCAAGCTTGAGTCTAGTGCACCATGCCTTCATTTCACAAGTGAACTCAATACACAATATCATTACTTTCAAATGAACTAGATGCATACCATTATCACTCCACAATTAATTGAATGTACAATGTTATCATTCTTCATAGATATGCTAGGTATATGTTAACATCATAAAATACCCCTACTAGTGTATCAATTCACATTATATAGCAAAAATATGTAATCACATCGAGTAGAGAACTCTATTTTCTCAAAATAGGACATAAGGGAGTTCTTGTCTTTGGGCAATTAATCGCCCAAAATCCACCGATTAATAGCTCAATGACAATAGAAATCTCACTGATTTACTGTCATTGACTAGTCAATCAATCACTTCTTGAGCGATTAATCACTAAGCACTAGTTGTGGCTACCACTGACCGATTAAGCGGTCAATTTCTGGCCGATTAGTCACCCAGCCAAAATTTCTCTCTGCCATTACCGATTAATTGGTCACTTTCTGGGCAACAAATTGCCCGAAGGCAGACTTTCCAAAATCAATCCCTATGAGTTGGTAACCAATTTTTTACTTCCATAAACGACTTCTAAATGGTTTCAACACCAAAACATAGTTACTAAACATGTTAGAACTCACATATACATTATCAAATTACCATCATAAGGATCTATGAATAATGAACAACCCAACAACCCATATTCACAAACTCAAGAATATAGAGTTATATGGATACACATAAGTTCAAAATCCATAACCATGCATGCATCAACACTTTGTCATACAATTTCTCAAATCCAACCAAGTTCTCTAACACAATTTTTGGAAACAAGGAGAGGAAGAATAAAGAAGCATCAACCACATGCTAATGAAATCTCAAAGCTATTCCTAAGCTCAAAACCATAAACATAAACATACATATATCATTTAACTTCAACAATTAATTTTTCCATACCAAGTTCATCCATAAAACTCTTGGTATCAAAAGAGAAAAGAGTGGAGTGAAGAAACATCACAACCCCTCCCTCAACTCTCTTATTGATAGTGCTTCTTCTTTTCCCTTCTTGCTACTTGATTCTTCCCTAATTACTCTTCTTTCTCTTCCCCTTGCTATTCTTTCTTTCCATTTTCTCTTCTTTCTTTCTTTTCTCCTTTTTTCCCCTGTTGTTGGTCGTGTGAGTGAGAGTGAAAATGAGAGAAAAGAAAAGTCAAAGATGAAGATAAAATTAAAGGGATAAGATTTGACTTTCAAGGCTCCATAGAAAAGTTGTATCTTTTAAGGATATTTTTATCTTCTATTGATGAGTTTTCTACTTTCCATAAGTGTTTGGAAAAGATTCTAGGACTTCTTCCAATTACCAAACTCATCATTTAATCATTATCCTTATACACCATTAATAGCTACTAAGTTATAATACTCTTTCTGTGTGGTTAAAATAACCAAACTAACTCAATTGATTCTAAAAAATTTACCACATCTCATTCTAAACATTTGTCACCTAGAAATGAATTTTTCATATTTATTTCTATCATCTAAGCAATTTATGCTAAGTTCTGAGCTATTATAAGCTATTTTTCACATTCAGTGTTATAGCATTATATCTAAACTAACTCAAAAGGTCACTAGAATTCACAGGTAACTCATACAAGTGTTACTGAATTTCTATAACCATAATTAAGACTAATAGGTTAGGGAGGATGTTACAGCTAGACTAAAAGCTATAAGAATACTCCTTGTTTATGCTGCTTATAAAGGCTTTAAGCTATTTCAAATGGATGTTAAAAGTGTATTCTTAAATAATTTTATAAATAAGGAAGTATATATCTACCAACCTCCTGGATTTGAGGATGCTGAACATCCAGAATATGTGTATAAGCTTTCCAAAGTCCTTTATGGTTTGAAGCAGGCTCCAAGAGCCTAGTATGAGAGACTTAACATCTTTATTCTAGATAATGGTTTTTCCAGAGGAAACATGGACACAACCTTATTAAAAAAGCATGTAAAGCATGACATTTTGATTGTCCAAATATATGTTGATGACATTATTTTTGGATCCACTAATGAAAGATTATGCGGAGAATTCTCCTAATTGGTGAAAAGTGAAGTTGAGATGAGCAAGATAGGAGAGTTAAAATTCTTTCTTGGTCTATAAATAAAACAAGAAAAGTCTGGTCTCTTCATCTACTAAAAAAAATACTAAAGACCTGAAGAGAAAGTTCAACATGGAAGGTGCTAAACTAATGAAAACACAAATGCATCTGTTTGCTGTTATTGAGAAGGATGAGAAAGTTTAAATAGTAAGTGATAAGCTTTAAAAAGGTAATGATTAGATCCTTACTATATTTGACAGCTAGTAAGCTTGATATAGTTTTTAGTGTTAGCCTTTGTGCAAGGTTTCAATTTAATCCCAAAGTGTCTCATCTTACAGCTGTAAAAAGAATTTTTAGATACTTGATTGGTACAACTAACTATAGTCTATAGTACAAGAAAGGTTATAGTTTTAACCTTGTAGGATATTGTGATACTGATTTTACTGGAGATAGAGTTGAGAGGAAAAGCACAAGTGGTGCTTATCACTTTCTTTGAGATGCAATGGTCACATGGTATAGTAGGAAGCAAAACACTATAGCTCTCTCAACTGTAGAAGCTAAGTATGTCTCAACAGCCAGTTATTGCTCATAACTCCTATGGATTAAACATCAGTTGGAGTATTACTCCATGAGGTATGACCATATACCAATCTTATGTGATAATATTAGTGCTAGAAACTTGTTAAAAAATCCCATCCAACATTCAAGGTCAAAGCATATTGAGATAAAACATCATTTCATTCGTGATCATGCCCAAAATGGTGGTTTTGAACTTAAATTTGTAGATACCGACCATCAATGGGCAGATATATTTACCAAGCCCCCTTAGTGAGGACAGGTTTTGTTTTATAAGAGAGTGTGTTTGGACGTATACCTTTGAAGACTTATTTTGATGATAACAAACGTGAAGACAAAATGAAGATGATAAATAGACCAAGTCTAAGTTTATATATGATTAGCATTAGGACTTAGATTCTGTTGTATGGAGCTCTCCTTAATATCTCTCTGTTTTCAAAAGAAAAGATAAAACTTGTTTTATAAGAAACTTAGTGTCTTTGAAAACATCTTTTCCAAAACGGTTTTACATTGATTTATTCGAATAGAGCTTAGTCTATTCGAATAAACACCTTCACGAGGGTCTATTTTTTAAAGATGCTATTCGAATAACTATCCTGTTATTCGAATAAATGAGTTTTTCAGAACTATGTTTTTAAGTGAGTTATTCGAATAACTCAAACATTATTCGAATAAATCTTTTCTATCTGAACAGTTTTGTTAAACGTGTTATTTGAATAACATAGAGGTTATTCGAATAACCCATATCAGATGACCTTTCACGTTGTTTTCAGGAATAGTGTTATTCGAATAAACTGTTAAGCTATTCGAATAACCACGATGGTTACGAACACGGATATGGAAACAAATAGGTTTTTAATTATGTTAAATTGCTTTTAATGCTACCCAACGACTATTTCATCTGATTTTCTCTATAAATAGGAACCTTGGGTCATGCCTAAAATTGCCCAATACTCTGAATAATTTTCTACTTGCTTTAATCTGTGAAAATTATTTTCTACGCTCTTTTTGATTAAAAACTTTGAGATATTACTGTGAGAGCTCCATTAGTACTTCAATTTGTATTACCTACTCTGAGTGAGAGTTTCTCTTCATCTACCTTCTACTATTCTATATCGAGGGTGAGGTATCCCTCAAGGTTTGTATAAGGGTGAGGTATCCCTGTAGGCTGAGGCTTTAGCACAAGGGTAGAGTTTCCCTATGTGTGAAAAGTGCTCTTTTGTGTAACGGTAGCAAGCACCTATTGAAGCTTGTATACTTAGTGAAAAATCTCGGCTTTCGAGGACTGGACGTAGGCCACAAGTGGGTTAGTGGTCGAACCAGGATAAATACTGTGCCTGCTTCTCTCTCCTTAATCTTTTTATTTTATGCAATTTTAATTTACTGCATATTTATTTTTCACTATTTTTATTGTCTCTTTTCTTCTTCTCGTTCCTTCTGTGCATTTATTTATTAAGGTTTTAATATTTGTTTTTGATAAAAAGAGGTTTTGAAAAAAGTTTTATACTCAATTCACCCCTTATTGAGTACTGGAAGCCACTTGGTAACAAGTGATATCAGAGCTAGACTCTTGTATAAAGAGCTTAGCAGCTTCAAGAGAATATGGCTTCTTCAAATGATTTTTCAGAAGGATCTTCCATAAACCGACCACCCTTTTTCAATGGGGATGGTTATGCATATTGGAAGGAAAGAATGAAAATCTTCATCAAAGATATTGATCTAGATGTATGGGATGCTGTTGAAAATGACGCTTTTATACCCACACATGAGGTCGATGGTGTAAGGACCGAAACACCACGAAATAAATGGTCTGATGAAGACAAAAGAAAAGTTCAATATAATTTAAAAGCCAAAAATATTATTACTACTGCTTTGGGATATGATGAGTTTTTTAGAATTTCAAATTGCAAAACTGCTAAAGAAATGTGGGACACTTTGCAAGTTACCCATGAGGGTACTAGTGAAGTTAAGAGGTCGAGAATCAATTCTCTAACTCGTGAATATGAATTATTCAGAATGAACCAAGGAGAAAGCATTCAGGAAATGCAAAAGAGGTTCACCCACATAGTTAATCATCTTGCATCTTTAGGTAAAAAATTTTCTAACAAAGATTTGATTAACAAAGTATTGAGATGTCTTAGCAGGATTTGGCAACCTAAGGTAACAACTATTTCAGAATCGAGGGACTTGTCCACAGTGACTCTAGCTACCCTCTTTGGAAAACTTCATGAGCACGAACTGGAATTGAGCAGATTAAGTCAAAGCGAAGAAAACGATAAAAAGAAAAAGGGGATAGCGCTCAAAGGTACTTCATCAACATTCGACAATGATGATGAAGAAAATGAAGAAAGTTCAGAGAACATCGAGGTAAGTGAAGAAAATCTTAGTTTGTTGGTTAAAAAGTTTGGTAAATTTCTCAGGAAAAAGGGAACGCAAAGAAGACCTTCCTTCCCTCCGAAGAAGACTCATTACAAAGGTGAAGGAGCTTCATCAACTCCAACTTGCTATAAATGTGGCAAACCTGGTCACATGAAAATGGAGTGCCCAATTTACCAAAAAAAGAAGGAGAAATTTGAAAAGAAGCCATTCAAGGAAAGAAAAGGAAGAAAAGCCTATATAGCATGGGATGAAAATGACATAGATTCAACTGATAGCTCAGATAGCGAGGAAGCTCAACTGTGTCTCATGGCCAAAGGAGAAGAAGAAGAAAGCAAAAATGAGGTGTGCTTGAAAGCTAGGAGTTCAAATTGGTATCTCAATAGCGGCTGCTCTAAGCACATGACCGGGGATAACTCAAAATTCACTATGCTTATTCCCAAGAATCATGGACACGTTACTTATGGTGATAACAACAAAGGAAAAATTCTTGGAATCAGCAACGTCGGTAAGAATCCTAACTCCTCTATTGAAAATATGTTGCTCGTTAAAGGTTTGAAAGATAACTTGCTTAGTATTAGCTAATTATGTGATAAAGGAAATAAGGTTATATTTGATTCAAATTGTTACATAATTGAAGATAAAAATGATAAGCATGTTAAATTCATTGGTCATAGAGTAAACAACATTTATATGATTAGTCTTGATGATATATCTTCAAATAATGTAAAATGCCTTTTAAGTAAGAATGATGATTCATGGTTATGGCATAGGAGAATTGCACACATTCACATGAATCACTTAAAGAAGTTGGTCTCTAAAGAGCTAGTAATTGAACTACCCAAGCTTAATTTTATAAAAGATAAGTTATGTGATGCATGTCAAAAGGGTAAACAAATAAAAGTCTCTTTTAAAGCAAAAAATATAGTTTCAACTACTAGACCTTTACAACTTTTGCACATAGATCTGTTTGGACCTTCTAGAACTATGAGCTTTGGTGAGAATTACTATGCTTTAGTGATTGTGGATGATTTTTCTAGGTTTACATGGACTTTATTTCTTGCAAATAAAAATGATGTATTTCTAGTTTTTAAAAGACTTGCCAAAGTTATTCAAAATGAAAAAGGTTTTCAAATCTCTTCTATAAGAAGTGATCATGGTGGCGAATTTGAAAATAATGTTTTTGAAAATTACTGTGATGAACATGGTATTAATCATAATTTCTCTGCCCCTAGAACTCTGCAACAAAACGAAGTTGTAGAAAGGAAAAATCATTCTTTAGAAGAAATGGCGAGAACTATACTTAATGAGGATGCTCTTCCTAAGTACTTTTGGGTGGATGCTGTAAATACAGCTTGTTATGTAATGAATAAGGCCCTTATAAGGCCTATTTTAAAGAAAACCCCGTATGAATTGTATAAGGGAAGAAAGCCAAATGTTTCACATTTTTATGTTTTTGGATGCAAATGTTTTGTTTTAAACAATGGAAAAGATAACTTAGGCAAGTTTGATGCTAAGTCTGATGAAGGTATATTTCTTGGTTATTCAAATCATAGCAAGGCCTTTCGTATATATAATAAAAGAACTATGGCTATTAAAGAATCTATACATGTTGCATTTAATGAAACTGACCCAAATGGATCGAGAAAGGATCTTGTTATTGATGATGTTGCAGAAATCTTGGCGGAAACACATTTGGATAGTAAAGAAAAGGAAATCAAGGAGCAAAAGGATAAACAAAGACAAGAAGATGCGCAAGCTTTGGAACTTCCCAAAGAATGGCGAACTTCAAAATATCATTCCCTTGATTAGATTATCGGTGATGTATCTAAAGGTGTAAGTACTCGTAATTCTCTTAGAAATATGTGCAATCACTTAGCTTTTGTTTCTCAAATTGAACCTAAGGATTTAATTGAAGCTTTTGATGATGAACATTGGATCTTAGCTATGCATGAGGAATTAAATCAGTTTGAAAGAAATCAAGTTTGGAAATTAGTTGCTAGACCTAATAATCACCCCATAATTGGCACTAAATGGGTTTTTAGAAACAAACTTGATGAAAATTGGTTAATAACTAGAAACAAAGCTAGGCTGGTTGCTAAAGGATATAATCAAGAAGAAGGTATAGATTATGAAGAAACCTATGCACCTGTAGCTAAATTAGAAGCTCTTAGAATGTTACTTGCTTATGCTTGCATCATGGATTTCAAATTATATCAAATGGATGTCAAAAGTGCTTTTCTAAATGGCTTTATTCAAGAGGAGATATACGTTGAACAACCTCCAAGTTTTGAAAATCATGAACTATCCAACCATGTTTTTAAACTTAAAAAGGCTTTATACGGTTTAAAGCAAGCTCCTAAAGCTTGGTATGAAAGGTTGAGTAAGTTCCTTTTAGAAAATAGTTTTTCAAGAGGAAAAGTCGATACTACCCTTTTTATTAAAAATAAAAAGCATGATATTCTTCTTGTGCAAGTATATGTGGATGATATTATTTTTGGTGCTACTAATGAATTCCTATGCAAGGAATTTACTAAGACAATACAGAATGAATTTGAAATATCGATGATGGGAGAGTTGAATTTCTTTCTCGGACTTTAAATCAAACAAACGAACAAAGGGACATTCATAAGTCAAACCAAATACTGTAAGCAATTGCTCAATAAATTCGAAATGGAAAACGCTAAACACATGGCCACTCTGATGGGCACTTCTTGCTACTTGGACAAAGATGAAGGAGGTAAATCAGTAGAAATAATGAAATATAGAGGTATGATTGAATCTCTCCTTTATCTTACTGCTAGTAGGCCAGATATAATGTTTAGTGTATGCATGTGTGCTAGATATCAGGCAAACCCTAAGGAATCTCTTTTAAGTGCTGTTAAACGAATAATGAAATATCTAGTAGGCACTTCACAAATGGGCTTGTGGTACCTAAGGGTGCCTCTTGTAGCCTAATAGGCTATTCTGACTCTGATTTTGCTCGGTGCAAATTGGACAGAAAAAGTACTAGTGGGACATGCCACTTGCTTGGTAGTTCTTTAGTTTCTTGGCATAGCAAGAAACAAAATAGTGTGGCCTTGTCTACCGCTGAGGCTGAATATGTTGCAGCCGGGAGTTGTTGTGCTCAAATCCTATGGATGAAGCAATAACTTTTAGACTACGGTCTTCAGCTTGATCACATCCCGATAAGATGTGATAACACTAGTGCAATAAATATCTCTAAGAATCCCATTCTACATTCCAGAACAAAGCATATAGAGATAAGACATCACTTTATCAGAGATCATATACAAAAAGGGGATTGCATTCTTGAGTTTGTTGAAACAACTAAGCAACTTGCAGATATTTTCACTAAACCCTTAGCAAAAGAAGCATTCTTTTATATTCGAGGAGAATTGGGCATAATTGATCAATCCAATATATAATTGCATGTTTTATTGCTGAATATTATCACATGAACATATGCCTTGAATTTCATGAACGTATGCTTTTCTGTGTTTCTTTGTTAGTTTTATTCGAATAAACAGGCTTTTATTCAAATAAACTCCTTTGCAGCTTGTTAAATAATGTGTTGAATATCAGCTTTATTCGAATAATACTTAATTTATTCGAATAAACTGGTTCCTGTGTTCAAACCTGTGTGTATCATGCACTCTGTCTATTCGAATAAATCCATCCTTATTCGAATAACCAGACTCCTCAATTTATCAGTCTTTGTTTTTGCCCTCTGTCTATTCGAATAAACCTCAGGCTATTCGAATAACCAGAGCCTCGTTTTATCAGTCTTGACTGATGGCTTTCAGTCTATTTGAATAACTTCCACAGTTATTCGAATAAAGCCTATTGTTTTGTCAAAACGCTTGGCTTTCCCTGATGATCTATTCGAATAGAAACTTCCACTATTCGAATAAACCCTAGCAGAAACACCCTTTCAGTGCCTGTCCTTTCAGTTTCCACGCAAGGTTTATTCGAATAAACCTCTGTTTATTCGAATAAACACAGGCTTCCTTTCAAATAGCTCCTGCGCGCCCAACCGTTTCATTCCCTCTTCTCTTCTGCCTTCTACCTTCTCTGCCATCGTTTTTTCCCCTCCTACTTTCCTCCACCTTCTTTCTGCCTTCTTTCTCTCTTCCAATCACCATGGCCTCCTCCTCTAGCAAGCGCCCACGCACGAAGACGGCTCCATGCAACAATCCACTTGACTTGCGAAGGCTCTCATCCAACAAAGAGCACCGTGCCCGCTTCATTACGCACTTCTGGGAGCGTAACCTGGTCCAACCGAAGTACCTTGACCTCTCTTTCTTCTAGCAACACCTTGGTTTTGACTTTTTGACCCTGTTGCAAAACCAGGGAGTCCTTCAGCTCTGCTCTCACCGAGCCACTCTCTATCCAGCTCTGGTGAAGATGTTCTTTTGTAATCTGGCTTTTGATGGCCAGAACCTTCTCTCTGAGGTCTGTGATCAGAACATTGTGATCACACCGCAGGACTGGCTGACTTTGTTTGGGCTACAGTTCATTGGCACCCTTATTGAAGATGGTGACAACCCTTTTCGTGAAGAGTTCAACAAGTTTCAGGCGATTGAGGACCTGCTGAAGCCTGGTCTAGCCTTGCCTGACAAGGGTCTCAAGGGTGGCATGTTGAAGAGCCAAGATCGGCTTCTGCATTACGCCTTTGCTCACATCTTGGCTCCCCGCAGTGGAAATTACGCCTACCTAAGCGAGGATGACATCTTCATGCTTTGGTTTCTGAAGAATGGCCATCAGATCAGCTGGCCCGTGTTTATCATAAAACACATGATGAGGGCCAAGGGCAAGGAAAAATCAGACTTGCCTTATGGTATTCTCGTCACTACCTTGTTGAGCAAGTATCCTCAGGTCTTGGAGACTGAGTGAGCCATTGCCCTCACTCATCACAACGTCTTTGGCACCCACACCTTACGCAAAATGAAGATGATCTAAACTAATGAAGGCTGGGTGTACCCAGATGAGGTTGCTGAAGATGAGCTAGACCCTGCTGACACCCCTGCTGCCCTTGCTGATGTACCTGCTGCTGCTCCTGCTCCTGTCACCTTAGAAGAGATCATGGCTACCTTGCATGATAACAGAGCATATATGGAACATACCTTCTCTATTCTTTTCGATAGAATAGAAGGTGTTGAACGTGAGGTTGCTGCTCTCCAATCTGCTTCACCTACTTCTGCACCAGCTTCTTCACCACCACCTCCGGATACTTATTTCTAGGAACTTTAGTTCTTAGGATCTCTGTTTTTGCCTTCATGTTATTTATTTCTGGCTTTTGTAATTGAATCCTTTTTTATTAATGCATAAATACAATTTCCTGTTGATCTATTGATATGAGTATGCTTCCTTTTATGCTTTTTTACTTAGATATATGTTTATGGAACTTACCCCTCCTTTTTGCTCATGACAAAAGGGGGAGAAAAATTTTGATTATTTGAATTTAATTGAGAAAAGACAAGTAAACTTAAAAATAAGATTGGATTCAAATTGAAAGGGGGAGCTGCACACATATCTGATATACATTACCTCTTTTAATTAAAGAGGTGGAGTAAGCTTTTATACCTCTTTGTGAATTCAAATTATATGCACTAACTCTTTTCTCGTTGATAGTTTGTCATCATAAAAAAGGGGGAGAATGTGTTTGGACGTATACCTTTGAAGACTTATTTTGATGATACCAAACGTGAAGACAAAATGAAGATGATAAATAGACCAAGTCCAAGTTTATATATGATTAGCATTAGGACTTAGGTTCTGTTGTATGGAGCTCTCCTTAATATCTCTCTGTTTTCAAAAGAAAAGATAAAACTTGTTTTATAAGAAACTTAGTGTCTTTGAAAACATCTTTTCCAAAATGGTTTTACATTGATTTATTCGAATAGAGCTTAGTCTATTCGCATAAACACCTTCATGAGGGTCTGTTTTTTAAAAATGCTATTCGAACAACTATCCTGTTATTCGAATAAATGAGTTTTTCAGAACTATGTTTTTAAGTGAGTTATTCGAATAACTCAAATGTTATTTGAATAAATCTTTTCTATCTGAACAGTTTTGTTAAACGTGTTATTCAAATAACATAGATGTTATTCGAATAACCCATATCAGATGACCTTTCACGATGGTTTCAGGAATAGTGTTATTCGAATAAACTGTTAAGGTATTCGAATAACCATGATGGTTACAAACACTGATATGGAAACAAACAGGTTTTTAATTACGTTAAATTACTTTTAATGCTACCCAACGGCTATTTCATCTGATTTTCTCTATAAAAAGGAACCTTGGGTCACGACTAAAATTGCCCAATACTCTGAATAATTTTCTGCTTGCTCTAATCTGTGAAAATTATTTTCTACGCTCTTTTTGATTAAAAATTTTGAGATATTACTATGAGAGCTCCATTAGCACTTCAATTTGTATTACCTACTCTGAGTGAGAGTTTCTCTTCATCTACCTTCTGCTATTCTGTATCGAGGGTGAGGTATCCCTCAAGGTTTATATAAGGGTGAGGTATCCCTGCAGGCTAAGGCTTTAGCACAAGGGTAGAGTTTCCCTGTGTGTGAAAAGTGCTCTTTTGTGTAACGGTAGCAAGCACTATTGAAGCTTGTATACTTAGTGAAAAATCTCAGCTTTCGAGGACTAGACGTAGACCACAAGTAGGTTAGTGGTCGAACCAGGATAAATACTGTGCCTGCTTCTCTCTCCTTAATCTTTTTATTTTATGCAATTTTAATTTACTGCATATTTATTTTCTGCTATTTTTATTTTCTTTTTTCTTCTTCTCATTCCTTCTGTACATTTATTTATTAAGCTTTTAATATTTGTTTTTGATAAAAAGAGGTTTTGAAAAAAGTTTTATACTCAATTCACCCCCCATTCTTGAGTACTGGAAGCCACTTGGTAACAGAGAGAATATCAATATGAAGCTTCTCATGTGATATGATGCTTGAATTTTTATTAGTGATTCACGAAATTTGCTTGATGAAATGAGTTAATTTGTCATTTATGATGCATAATTTGGTTGATATAATCCTATTGTATGCTGAGTGATTAACCCTTAGTTGGGAATCATAGGAATTCAAACTGTCAAGACCTGAGAAGGTACTTGAGAAGGTTCGTGAGAAGGATGATGAGAAGCTTCTCAACTCAACCTTCTCACCTAAGTTCTAGGTTTCTGATAATTATTTACCCAATGGCTAGTTCTTAAAATTAACTGTCTCAACTTTTCACCAATAGTCATTTAATGACTCCTAACAATAACTTCTAGCCCCCAACAGTCAGAAATTTTCATCTATAAATAAAATGGGAAATTTTTGCCCTTCCCATTGTCCATGTAATCAAAATCTTTCATTCACTCTCACTCTCACACTCTCTCTCACTCGCTTTCGTGTTCTTACTCTGCTCAAGTTTTCCCAATCTTCTTCTCTATAAAATCTACTACTATTTTGAAACAAGCATGTGAGTTAAACATATAGCAGTGAAAACCAAAAACTCTTCCATCTTTGCTCCACAATCATTTAGTGAGGAACATCCTCCCTCCTCATACACATCTCCTGAACCTTCTCAACCACCACCAACAACCCAAGAAACACCAGTAGAAACACCTACCCCTTCTGAACCTCAACCTTTTTCTATCCCAATTAGAAGAAGGAGATCTCTCAAAATTATGTCAAGCGTTGTGAAATCCATAGCCCCCAAGAAGAAAGCCAAGAATGATGAGGCCATTATGCT
This sequence comes from Ormosia semicastrata, assembly GCA_029884595.1. NCBI lineage: Eukaryota > Viridiplantae > Streptophyta > Magnoliopsida > Fabales > Fabaceae > Ormosia > Ormosia semicastrata. Next base: position 6,154,850 of record JAQQTO010000028.1, on the reverse strand, counting down.
TGAAGAAGAAGAGGAAGAAGAGAAAGATGAAAGTTTGCAAGTGAGGAAGAGGAAGTTTGCAGGAGAGGAAGAGGAGGAGGAAAAGAAGTAAATTGAAGTGACCCTCAAGCCTCTCTCTACAAAAGAATCCAAACAAAAGTTTAATGACTAGTTCAAGAATAAGAAGCTGGTTCTTGGAAGAACTATATCCTTTGATGAAATGGCTAGAAAAAAAAGAGACTTCAGACCTCTTATGAAGGTTCTGAAATGGGGAAACTTCTTCAACATTTTTGAGAAGGTTTACCTAATTCTCTACTAGAAGTTTTTTTCTGGTGCAGCCTACACCATTGACCTTTCAATCCTAGTTTCTTCAGAAAAAGGGATTGCGATTTGTAACATTCCAAATTTAATATTAACAGTATAATCTGTATTATACCACAATAATTAGATCCAAGCATACTACTAACTACTACTAAGCATTTTCTAATATAACAAAACCATACACACACACATATATATATATAGAAAATATGAGCCACGATTGAAATATTATATACACAACATCTATATTTCTCATAAATACAAAATATGTACAAACTAGTAAACTAGGCCTCTCAAGGCACTACATATACACATGTTCCAAAAAGAAACTACAAAATAAAGCTAAACTAAGCTCTCCAAGCTTCTGCCAGCAATTCTCTATCCATAAGTCTTCTTCCTTGAAATCATTATGGAAATACAACACATGAGGTGAGAATCACATATTCTCAATAAATTCATAATAAAACATGACATCACAATCATTCCAGCTATTTCGAGGAAAAACATAAAGTAAAAACACAATATCTTTAGAAAGGTGGCAAAAGCCCAAAAACCCTTTCTTTCTCTTCTAGAAATAGATTCTCATTTTATAAGTTTGTATAAAAAACTCATTTCGACACAATACTCACAAATCATCATCTTAAAGATAAGCAATTGCCTATACAATATCATGTCATGATGATGTAATGATTAGCAACCACCTATACAATTGTCATGATATGCCAAATTATGTCTTATGTTCATGCCTATGCAATAACTTAAAAATGAATGTGGATAATGTCATGGTTCCTTAGACTTAGCGAAGGACCTCATCCTCAGTCACTCTGGAAATGTTATGATATGTTATGAGCCTTGAACAAGACAAAGGAACCTAGTTCCACAAGTCCTAAACAACCACTAGAACCCAGTTCTAGAAGTCTTCTTTCTGGGTAGTGACCTCATCAACTATGCGGTCTTCAACAATGATCACTGTGAACACCCAATTTTGTCAGGACAAAAAAAATTGGTTATGGATGATCAAAAGGAAAAATTAATTAACTCTGCTTCTATTAATTAATAATAAAAATAAAAAATAATAAAATACATAAAAGTAAATAAGACATGTAAAAGAGAGAAAGAGAGAGAGAGGTTTGGGCTTGGATTTATCTCCATTGGACTTACTCATTCTAGCTTAAGATCTACTAAACCTGGATTCTCCACCCATGACCTGGATCTACCCGAATCCAACCATGGCCCAACACCATTCTTGCTACCTTTTCTTCTCCAAACCTTAGCAGCCCCACCTATGGTAACCCTTTCTCTCTCTATCTATGAAGATCCTAGCCCCATGGTCTGCAATCCTCTCCAAGCCCTAGCCTGCGCAGCACATAGCTCAAATCATGAGAATCTTATCTTTGGGTAAATTACTAGGATTGAGAGGGAGACTTTGCATAGAGTAAATGGAGTGTACACGAAAATGAAAATTTAGAGAAGACTCAAGCCTGTTTTAGCCTCTACCACACATAAAAATCGATGCCCTACTTAGTCCCTTGTGCCTTGGATGAACCACACAGCATGAGAAGGAAAGTAATTGAACTTAGGGAAAGAGAATACATAGAGCAAAGAGACAAAACACAAAAAGGGAAATCAGAGTGAGACCTGAGCTTTGTCAACCTTTACAATCTCTCCATATGGTGCACCAAGGTTCAAGCTCTGCGTCTCAGGCTACAAGACAACACATAGGAAACCCTCCTGTGGTTAAAAGAAATTTTCCTCTATAAATACAAAGGAGAAAAAATCAAAGGGGGGGTTCAGAAAGTTTCTTTTGAGTAAGAATATTTTTGTTGCCTTCCCTTTGTTTGATAGAATGATTGAAATGTTGCACTCTGCCTATTTGATGAAAAATCTCAGTAGCTAATTTGTGTTATGTATGGAGTTTTTTTTTATTTTTTATTTTAGTGGGATCGCATAGTATAATGGTTGTATACATGTTGAAATACATAAACCATGGGTACACTATTACAATTGATGATTAAGGTGATCTTTAAGTCTCTTTGCACTGTTTAGTTCATGATGTGAACACATCAAGTTCAATGAGTATAAAGGGATGGCTTTGACATTTTATACGATAATTAATTGTTATCATATACTGGATGTCTCGTTACTTCTTTTTTCTATCATAAAATCCAGAGAGTATGATTTATGGTGTGTGCTTGTGTATTTGTGGTTTTGACTCTTTTCCAACTAGATTCAAGCTTTGATTTCATCATGATTAGGTAAGATAATTTCAGGTGTTTGGAAAGCTTATAAATGCCTTATCTTAAATCATATAGCTAATAGGGTTCATCTTTTGATCTTTTTTTTTTTTGTATCTAAGTTGAATAATAAGCCATTTATAATCCCATCATTTTCATTTGGTTAGTGCATAATGACGGTTTTGATGGCTCTATGTTGATTACCGAATGAATGTCTTAGTCTGATGACCATGGCCATATTTGGATATTATCTTAGTCCTAGAAATGCTAACTGTAGTGGTAATTTCATCTCTTATCTTATGCAAATGACTGTGTTTTGAATCTGAGTTTGAAATTCATTATATTCAAGTTTGATTAATGGAATCCCATATCTGATATATTGACATGGTTTGTGGAGTTTGAGTTTCTTGTGGTAACTTTATAAAATGAATCCATCTTCTAGTTAAGATTCATAGGCCCTGCAGTGTTCAATTCCAAACCTTTGTTTTTTTTTCTTTTTCGTTAGATTAGGCATTGATGGTGAATGAGATCTTAATAGGGTTTTATAGTTCAGTTGATTAATAAGGATTGCTGTACTGAGGTTCTGTTAACCTTGGATTTCACTTTGGATTCTGTTTGGTAAATTATTCCAAGAGCTATTGAAAGTAAAAGTAGGAAACATGCCTTGAGTTGGTTTGGGTTATGTGATCTATTTTTTTAGGTTTAGATTTATTGGTTGCACTATTTAACATATTTTAAGTAAAAAAAATCTAACAAAAATAGTGGAAGCATACATACCTATCAGCTACTTAATAAATTATTATTATGCACGTCAGGGGATCCTTACTACCTTTGCTTGCAGGTTATTTTCCTTTTTAACTTTTTTCTTAGCATTTCATAAAAAATGCAGATAGACTGAAATAGTGAATCGTTCCTGTTCACCTTTGGGTAACGCCTCTAGCATGACACTGGGACTCGTCCTTTTCAAACTTACAATGGGTTGAGTAAGTCGCGACGACTTGTTGATCTAAGTTTTTTTTATTCTTATTATTAATTAATTAATTAAAGTCAACATTTTCTTTAAATAAAGTCTCAAACTTCTTTTTTGTAAAAATAATTTAGATTATAAAAATTTCATTTAATCATAACGAACTCGATAATGAGTGATGTATCTAGCGTGACGCCGAGCTTCACCTATTCAAACTTGAACAGGATTAACTAAGTTGCGACGACTTGTTAATTCAAGTTTTCAAAATTAAATCTTTTTTTCTTTTTTTAAATTAAAATTAACCTAACACACAAGTGCTTTTTTTAAAGAATTACGTGACTTTGAGTTTCCTATTACAACAAGGGATAAGTAGGCACGCAAGTCGAGCCAAAAATTAGTTTCACTTAATTTAATAGTTCTTATTCTATTTCATCTTATTTTACTTTTTTTTATTAAAAGGGGTAAAATAAATATTTAAAGATTATAAATAATTACACAATTATCTTTGGGTAACCGTTTTAGGATGGATGTATTAGGAGTGCTGTGTGGTCAAGTTTCCACCATTCCCTATGCATAATTAGCCTCATGAATCTATTTTTTTGAACGTAGACTATTTTTCTTAGGTTTTCTAATTTTTTCTAATAGAAAAATAATATTGGTGGCGACTCCATTTTATACTCCTAATAATTTATTTTCTCGCTGCTCCCGTTGTGATCCCAGTTGCAATAGTTGGCAACTCCACTGGGGACATTTGAGAGTCAAGCCTTTGTAAGTTGGTTATGCAAATTGTGACATTTATATGTTTGTTTTACCATTTTTGTTTTTGTTTTGTTTTTCTATTTTGTTTAATTTATTTATTATTATTTTTAACTGTGATTTTATTTTATTATGCAAACCTTAGGATAGAGGATCTTTTGGAATTTTGTTTTGCATTTGTTTTGTTTTGTAGGATGCGGGTAGTCCTTAGGATTATGAAGGTTTGTATGCTCCCTACACACACTGTACTTACACGTTTCTTACACACATTCGAGTGGGGCCGTATACCCAGGTCTGAGTAAAGCCTAAGTTAAGTAGAGGTTGCGTAGTGGTAACCATTTTGAATGTACATCCTGTTTGGTTATCGTGAAAGCCTCATCTAGAGTGTACCTTTTTCATGAATGTCCTACACTTAGTGGTTTACCCACTGTTTGTGGTCAACATTCTGAATTGGGACTTAGCTCTAGAGGCCTTTAGAATAGTTAAGTCACCCAATGAAAGTTCTCACAAATTAGAAAGACACGTAGATCCTTGGGATAGAAATCCTCAAATTTAAGACAATCTCATTAGAGCACAAAGGGAGCATTTTTTCATCCAAAAAATGAAAACTAAAAATATAAAAAAAATCTATAAATACTTCCCTTGCATTTTATGTATCAATAAATACTTGAGTTTGGTTAAGTTGTTTAGCCCACTAATGTGACAAATTTACATTTGAAAAAAAATCTTTCCAAAGAAGAAAACGAGTCTTGATTAAAGATAAGTCATTACTAGTGGACCAACAATTTACTAACCCAATGTATTTCTTTTGTAAAAATCTTTATTTCATCAAAGAGAAATATGGTGTGGATTCTAAAAAAAATGAAACAAATAATCATTTCTTATTGCATAATAGGATTTCAAAAAAAAGAAAACATTGTTTAAAAAAAAAAGCATCTGCATTCTAACATCCTCATGAAAGAAAAAAAATTATTTCATCCAAATAGTCATTTCTCATAGCATGATAGAATTTCTTTTTAAAAAAAATCATTATCCTAATCAAGTTGTCATTTGTCCTTGCCAAAAAAAGTAAAAAAAAAATTTCATCCTAACTAAGTTGTTGTTTTTTTTCCGATAATCTACACAACAAAAAAGAAGGAAAAAAAAGAAAGTTCTTGTTGCATCCTAAAAAAAAGAGGGGAAAGAGTTTTCATCCTAGTCAGGTAGGCATCGTTCATAGCATAACATCATTGAATAAAAATAAATAATAAATACAAAATTCTTCCATGACATTAATTTTGCATCCCATGACAAAAACAAAAGAGGTTTCCAAATTGAATACTCATTTTTCTAATCATCCTCTCTCATATGATAGCATAATATCTTTGCATGAAAAAAAATAAAACTTTCATCATTTTCATAAAATGAAAAGTTCAAAAAATGTCTAATTCAAATGTTGACTTCTCTTTGCATTATAGTTTCTCAAAGAAAAAAAAATTTCATAAAAAAAACTCCTTTGCTACATGTTTGCACAAAAAATTAAAAAAAAAATTCATCATGCATTCTTGAATGTGTTCACTTAAAAAAACGAACAAATGTTTTTTTCATTAATATTAACATTTTTTTTTCAATAACTTGAATCATTGCGCTTTCTGAGGAAAATGAATGGCAATAAAACACAAGATCATGAGATGAAATTATAAACAACACTCATGCAAGTGATTGGGAGAAATCTGGGTTAAGAAGTATATGAAGTAAAGGGAATATTAGATCAAATAAATGAAGGACATGCGAGAATGCAAAGAACAAGGGTGGAGTTGGGGTCGAATGAATAAAATGGGATCTCAACATACTCATGCACAACAACGGCTCCGTAATCCATCAGGCTATGTCAGGTGTTTCTACACATGCTCATATTCATCTGGAATGAGAGCAAATGCTTATAAGGGAAATCTCAGAAAGTTCAACTGAATGATGATCCTCCAGTACTGGGAAACTTTTGAGCAGTTGGTTTTCTGATTTGTTTGTCAAGTGATTATCATGATGGTTTAATTGTACTGACTCCTGGTTTGTTTAGTCATTAAAATCATTTAGGGTTTTTGAACTCATGTTAACTTTTTGAAGCATTAATATGGATTTGTGTGGATCTCAACATACCTTGTTTCCTTTTCCCTCTATGTCTTTCTTATCATTCTTTTATTTCCTTTACTTGTTTTCTTTTTATTCGGATCCCATGGGACTCTCGTCCTAAAAAACTTTTGGTGGTCATGAAGTCCACATGTGCAGGTGCCTTTTGCAAAAAAAAAAAAAAAAAAAAAAAAAAAGGAGATGTGAAAAATTTATTGAAAAAAATAGAAAATAAAAAGGGAGAAAATAAGTAATCACTTAGTGTGCATTATCATTTTATCTCTAAATTAAAATTTTTGAAAATGAGCAATCAAGATTTGAAATGAAGATTGGCCATCTTTTTTCCTCCTTCATAAGAATTTATCTTTTCATTATCTCTCGTTGTCCCTTTTGAGCTTGAAAGTTTTCTTCAATAAACCTCATATAAAGATCTTCCCTACACTAGGGGATAACACAAAACAAAGGTTGATTGTCATGGTGACTACTTTGAAGCATAATGGAAAAGAGAAAAGAAAGAAAATGTGAAAAAGAAAGGAGATAATGGTGAAAAACTAAAAAGAAAAAAATATAAAAAGAGAGAAGGGAAAGAAAGAAGAAAGAAAATGAAATGAAATGGGTCGTGACAAAGGTGAATAATTGAAGTGAAAAGAAAATAGGAAGAAATGGAGAACAATAAGAGAAAAGTGTACTTGAAAGCGTAAAAACAATTGACAAAGTTTAATTGTGAACAAGTATTATTGATCCCATTCAACCCTTAAACACTTGTTTGAGCCTTATATATTTCATTTCATAACCACTAACCTTGGCCACATTACAAGCCTCAAAAAGTTCATTCTGATCAATGATTGATTGTTTTTATTTTCATAAGCTTTTAATTTTGAGGCAAAATGTTATGCTCATCCAAGTATCTAGGTCATTGCTCTTTAAAAAAAAGAATTAAAAAGAGAAGAAAAATGAAAAGAAAAAAATGACTTACACTAGGGCAAGTTTCTACCCTGTTCGAGTTAGCCCTACACTGGGGCATTTTTTCTAGCTCAGTTTGACATACACTGGGACAAATCTTTTGGTTTAATTTGGCCTTACACTAGGACAAGTTTCTATCCTATTCGATTTGACTCTAAACTAGGGCAACCTTTCTTTTCCTTAGTTTAATTTGATCTAAACTAGGAAAATTTTACTTTTCCCTTATTCAACTTGACCTATACTAGAGCAAATCTTTTGGTCACTAGGGCGAGTTTCTGCCCTATTCAATTCAGTCCTAGACTGGCGCAAGTTTCTCTTTGGTGTAAGTTGGTTTAATGTAGATGCTCAGCAGAAGGAAATCATTGGCCATAATGTCTAAGTAGGCAACTAAATATTGATTTCATGAAGATCAAACCAATCCATATTAGGGTAATACCCCTTTGAATCCCATACCATCGTTTGTATCTTTTTCTATATATTCATCCTTTGTAAAATACCTTTTTGTGTAGTCAAACTTCCAAAACCAATCTGAAAGTTATTCACTTAGTAAATTTCTATTCTGTTGTACTTTTGAATCCATGTCTATTTGTTACATAATGTTTCACGTAAGGTGAACATGAGTACAACACTATGATTTGACCATCTAATGGTAATCTCCTGATGAACAATTCAGATCGAAAAGTACTTAGAAATTCCAATTGAAAGAGAATGATGTCCTAAGGGATAATACAGAAATAAGAGATATTAAGGCAAAAAAAAAAAGAAAAAAGAAAAGAGATTGTTAGACTGAAAATCCTAAACGGTGGTTTAAGCAAAAGTTAGGGAAAATAAATAGAAAGATGGTCTGAAAGGTTCTACAAACTAGGGCAAATTTTTATTTGCGTTCAATTGGCCATACTGGGGCAAGATTTCTGAAGGATTAAGGAGAAGATATGTTGAAGGAAGTAGCAACAAGGACATCGATTGAGTTATCAAGCAGTTGCAGAGCATCAATTAGATAAGGGACAAAGTTAAATACTGAGGCAAAATTGTTTCGCAAGGACTTAGTAGCTCAAAGCAAGGGTTCGCAACAAGGGATGATCATCTCACTTCTCAAAAGGAAAGCTAAGAGCGAAAAACGAGAAAATAAGATGGGAAAAAATAGAAAGAGAAAGAAGAAGAAGAAGGAGAGAAATGATGGGCAAGTAGGATCGAGGCTATTAGGTCTGACAGGTAAAAGCACATGAATAAGGGTTTGATTAGTCAAAGTTTTCCAAAGTTATCATTAGTTCATATGACTTTTAATAAAAAAAAGAAAAAAAAAGAAAAGAAATGAAAAATAAAAAAAGAGAGATAGAAGTGAGTATTTTGAAGAAAGTGCATCACAAAGTTCATCCATATTAAAAGTCGAAAGAAGAGCATGAAAGCGGGTTTAGTTGCATAAGATTTTTTGAGGAAGCGCGTGGTTCAAAGAAACTTTTTTTTTACTAAGAGACTTTTCAAAGATACTTGTTTTTGAGAAAAAAATCCAAGTCCTTGACTTGATGACTAAAATAATTTTCAGGTCCATGGCCTGATGGAGTGTCAAAAAAAAAAATAATTCCAAGTCCTTAGTTTGATGGCTTTACAAAATTCTAGGTCTATGGCCTGAAGAGGTTCCAAAAATCTCAAGTCCATGACTTGATGACCTGCTTTTATAAAATTTAAGTCCATAACCTAATGATCTTTCCTAAAAGAAAAATAAAAAAGAATAAAAAAAAAGAAAAACATAGGAAGGTTTCATGTCATTTAACTTTTGGTCACATTGCCATATTACTTAAAAGAAAAAAAAGAAGAAAAAAAGAAAAAAAGAAAAAAAATATTTTTAGGCCAAGATGCCCATTGCCTTTTAAAATCCATGTTCTTTAAAATTTGGGCCAAGCCCACTGCCTTTTAAATTTCGAGCCAAGTTTCGATGCCTTTTAAATTTCGAGACACCAAATGCTCAATGTCTTTTAAATTTTAGGACATGAGATGCCCAATGTATTTTAAATTTCAAGACACCATTTCCCAATGCCTTTTAAATTTCGAGACACTAAATGTCCATTGTCTTTTAAATTTTAGGACACCAGATGCCCACTATGTTTTAAATTTTGGGACACCAGATGCCTAGTGTCTTTTAAATTTTCAGACACCAGATGCCTAGTGTCTTTTAAATTTCAGGACATCAGATGCCCATTGTATTTTAAATTTTAGGACACCAAATGCCCAGTGTCTTTTAAATTTTGGAACACCGGATGCCCATTGTCTTTTAAATTTCAAGACACTAGGTGCTTAATGTCTTTTAAATTTCGGGACACTACATGCCCAATGTCTTTTAAATTTCGGGACACCAGATGCCCATTGCCTTTTAAATTTTGGGACACCAGATGCCCATTGTCTTTTAAGTTTCAGGACACCAGATGCCCATTGTATTTTAAATTCTAGGCAAAGCCCACTGTTTTTTACATTTCAAGTCACAAGGTCATCCAATATCATTTATGTTCCCGTCAATTGAGTTGCGACAACTTGTTGATGAGATGGTGACGTCTCTGGCTTCACTCTAAGCTTCACCCTTGTAGGATTAACGATGCTGCGACAACTCATAAATCCATGTTTGAGCTCACTAACTTTTAATCAGTGTCTTTGCTTGTCTATTCGCATCATCCCATGAATTGCCAGACAAAATTTAAGTTAACGTCTTTGCTCGTTTCTTACGACGATAATATGAAAAACTATAGTTATTCTTAGTATCTAGCTAGAAACAAATAAAAAGGGGCAACTGTAAACACCCAATTTTTTTCGGACAAAAAAAAATTGGTCATGGATGATCAAAAGGAAAAATTAATTAACTCTGCATCTATTAATTAATAAGAAAAATAAAAAATAATAAAATAAATAAAAGTAAATAAGACATTCAAAAAAGAAAAAAAAAAGAGAGGTTTGGGCTTGGATTCATCTCCATTGGACTTACTCATTCTAGCCCAAGATCTACTAAACCCGGATCCTCCACCTATGACTTGGATCTACCCAGATCCACCCATGACCCAATACCCATTCTTGCTAACCTTTCTTCTCCAAACCCTAGCAGCCCCACCTAAGGCAACCCTCTCTCTTTATCTATGAAGATCCTAGCCCCATGGTCTGCAATCCTCTCCAAGCCCTAGCCTGCGCAGCATATAGCTCAATCCATGAGAATCCCATCTTTGCATAAACTACAAGGATTGAGAGGGAGACTTTGCATAGAGCAGATGGAGTGTACACGAAAATAAAAATTTTGAGAAGACTCAAGCCTGGTTCAGCCTCTGCCACGCACAAGGCTCGATGCCCTACTCAGTCCCCATGCTGTGAGGCCAAGTTTTCACCTTTCCCTATGCATAATTAGACTCCTGAATCTGTTCTTTTTTTTTTAACATAGACCATTTTTCTTAGGTTTTCCAATTTTTTCTAATAGAAAAATAAAATTAGTGGTGACTTCATTTTATACTCCGAATAATTTATTTTCTCACCACTTCCGCTGTAATCCTGGTCACAGCAATCACTATGATAGGGAAGGTTGGTTACCTCCTCATTCAAAACCATATATGATCACCAAGAGTGAGGACCTCATCCTCAACAATATAGTTATGAAAAACAATTATGCTAATTACTACAATAGCTAGCATACCAATTGGTTTACAATCATAACCACAAGTATAAAATACAATGATGTCAACTACCACAATAGATAGCATATCAACTGATTTACATCCATCATCTCAAATATGAACAACAATGATGATAAGTATCACAATAATTAACATACTAATTGATTTACATTCACACCATTATCATATCATTAAATACCCTTATTAGAGTCTCAACACACTTTAAAAGATATAAACGAGCAATCCCAACAAGTAGGGAAGTCAAAATCATCAAAAACAAGATTCTGACCAAAGGTTGGTAGTGGCGCTTGTAATACCCTTAGTAACATGATTAGGATTGTATATGGTTACAAAGGTAGCATATAACTTGCTTAATATGCCAGTTAAGTTTTGTGATAATCTGAGTTTATTTAGGTACTTAGTTACAACACAGAAGTTGAAAAGTAGCTTAAAATGACTCAGATAATGGCTTAAAAGGTCAAGTTAATGGAAAAATGTATGAATAACTTGTTTCTAGGTCACAAATGAGTTAAGCAAGATGTAGTTAAATTTTCAAGTTAATCTGAGTTAGTTTGGTATTTTTAGGTATATTGATTATGCTTTTAATGTCGGATTGACTGCCAATAGATATGGAAAATCATGAAAATAGTGAAATAATAATTTAGTTGAATCTTATAATTTATTCTAAAGTTGTTGGAAGTAGGAAAACTTGAATTAGCATAATTCGGGTGTCCTTAGCAAATATAAGTTCTAGCACAGGAATTTAAGTTGGTTTTCTTTTCCTATTTCTCTCTCATTCCCTCAGCTAAGACCAGAAATAGAGAAGAAAGAAAACGAAGGAAGAGAAGAGAGAAAGGAGAAGAAAGGAAGAAGAAGAAGGAGAAGGAGGAAAGGAAGACCAAGGAAGAGGATCAAAGCTTGAAGATCTTCATCCAATCAAGAGGTAAGGGTTTCTATTCATCATTCTCCTCTTTGATTCTCATTGAGTGAGGTTAGGGATTTTGAATAGAAATAGGGGTTTAGAGAGCCAAATCTATGTTCTTGGCTTGGTTCTTTATTCCAAAGACTAGGTTAGGATAGTTTAAGCTTAGTAAATGTAAGATGACCATTTTTGGCTCAAGATCAACCATTAGGATCCATAGATTTAAGAATTGGATAATGGTTAGAGTTATGTGATTTTGGACCTAAATCTATGCCTAAGAGAATCCATAGTTTATAAAAAAGAGTTACAACAAGTTTGGGGGCCTAGTTTGATATTAGAAATCACAAGGAAACTGATCTTAGATGATTGAAAGTAAGAAATCAACCTTTGAAACAGTGCACGGTTTCTACAGAATTTTGCAGAAAACCATATTCTGCAGTGCGTGCCGTAGGGTGGAGGAGGTCACGCCACAGCGTGAGGTTGAATGTTCTTGTTTGCCGTGGAATGATAAGGTCACGTCGAGGCGTGAGGTTGAGTTTGCTATATGCGTTGTGGCGTGCCAGACGCTATGCCATGGAGTTGTGCCGCAGCGTGATGCTCTCGCCCTGTAAGGAACTGAGAACCCAAGGCTAGGGTCTATAGCATGAAGAACGCCGTGCCGCAGCATGAGCACCTAGAATTCCAAAAATGTCAATTTTTATATTTTGAAGTTCTGCTTTAGATGTAATCATTAGTATATGTTTCCTAAAGTGTGTTAAGGCACAATTAAGGATATTTTCAAGAGAGGAACTATCACCTAGAATGAATGAGAAAGCTTAGGCCTCTGAACATCCTAAAGTGAAGGATTGCCCTAGGTAAGGATATAGCACCTTAGGCAACCTAGTGTTACATTACATATCACTCAAGATGTGATGAGATGGTGCATTAGAGATGAGTATACTAGGATGGATTGTAGTATTCACTCTAGTAAGAATAAGGAAGGTATGAGCCTTAGGATATCCAAGAGTAGTGGATTACCTTGGGAAGGTACCTAGAACCTTAAGTAAAAAAGAGTTGTGAGTGAGAACCACTCCTGCATTAGATTCACTTGAGTAGAGATAAGTTTGTGTATTTAGTTTCGAAAAGGGAATGTTATGTACTAAATCTTTAGTTAATGGTACTTTGTACATTGTAGAATACACACAAGGATAAGTTGAGACTAGTAAGCTTGTCATATCCATGAAAGTAGTTGGATATGCAAAGTTCTAGAGAAATACTCATTTGCTTCCCTAAGCAAGGTTGAATGAGGCATTAAGTAAGATAAACTTTTCTCTAGGATGAATTGAGTCCATAGGAACGTTAAGGTGGTGTTTATTGATAACTTCTGGAAATGAAGTTATTTCACTTGATTTTGAATGTATATGAGCATGCTATCCTTAAGTTTTATAGGCCAAAGGTTCAATTCATGCATGACTTTAATGATTTAAGCTTGTTAACTCAAATGATTGAGAATTGAATCTTTGAGAATTTTATTTGAAGAAATTGGATTGATCAGGATTTAATGGACTTTGACATTGTCTTGATGTAGGTATTCAATATAGAAAAGCTTTGGAAGGGCCAAGGAACTCAAAAAGAAGCTCAAATTTGGAAAAAAAAGCAAAAAAATAGATGCTGCTGCCAACCCACGCCTAGGCTTGACAAACCCACGCCTAGGCGTGGAAAAACCAAGCCTAGGCGTGGCACTCTCATGTTTTCAAGAATTTCAGACAGAGACACTCACGCCTAAGCGTGTAAAAGTCACGCCTAGGCATGGCCAGCACCTGACAGAACGTGTTTTATAACCACGCCTAGGCGTGGTAAAAACACGCCTAGGCGTGGGAAAAGCCCTAGTCCGCGAATTTGGCCCTTTTTATTGATTTTGGAGGGCATTCTACAGGAGAGTTTTGGGGGACCAAGCACAAAATCCCTAGAGCAAGTGAGAAAAGGAGGAACCCATTTGGATTGAAGGTGACTCAAGGGAGAATCAAGATCAAGGAAGAAGATCAAGCTTGGAATCTCTCCATTTTTGTCTATTCTTTCCCTTTACCTCTTGATTTGTAACTTGATGAATTATTTGATTTCATTTATTTTCTTTTCTTTCATGATGTGTAACTAAACTCTAATCTAGGGGCTCTCTAGGATCTTGCTATGGATTTGATTAATGTGTAATTAGTTGGGCATCCTTTCAATGAAATTGGTTTTATTCATCCATATCTATGCTTAGTGCTTGTTATTGATTGGCCATCAATTGCATGTTTTTAATATTCCAATTGAACTAGAAATAGGGTGTTGTGAATATGGATATGGTATGGTTGATGTATGTTCAATTACATTCTATTGGTATGAGTGTGTTGATTAACTAAGGGGATGGACACATACCTCTTGGTCATGCATGGCAAGTGTTTGATAATTGATCTCAATGAGTGATTCTTATGCTAACTCACATGGACACATAGTGGATTAGCTAAGTTTTGCATGGGTAATTGTCCTAGGCATAGGCTCTTATCTATTGATGGTTATTAGCTAACAAACATTATTTCATTGATTGGTGCTTGTTAATTACAATTAGTCATTAACGTAGCAAGTGAATAGGGACCCCTAAGCTTTAATCATTCTCATCTTCTCTTGTGGAATTGGTGTTTGGTATTTTCTTATTTTGTTTCTTTTAAATTGTTATTTTAATTGCAAGCCATTGTCCTTCGTTTACTTGGATAAAAATTTGTGAATTTTGGTTAAGTTTAACATTCTTCTAATTATTCAATCCCTTGGGACACGATACTCTAACTCTCCTTTATATTACTTGTCGACCCGTGCGCTTGCGGATTTACGGACCCACTAAGTTTTTGGCAACGTTGCAAGGGATTGAGTTTAGATTTTGTGCTATTTCTTACAATTATTCACAATTCTGATTTCAAGTTTCGTTTATTTTGTTTTGTTTTGTTTTTCAGGTACTTAGCTCTTGTATGCGAAGGATTCAAAGTGTATCTCGATTTCCTTACGATCCTGAGATCGAAAGGACTTTTCGTAGATTGCTAAGAGAATGACTAGTACAAGGGAAGGCACTTGAATTGGATAGTGACTCAGAGATGGCAGAAGAAGCGAATACTGAAAGACTCTTGAGAGAGTGTGCCACTCCAAATGCTAGGGACATTCGATCTAGCATTAGAAGGCCAGCTGTACAGGTACAAACTTTTGAGATCAAGCCTGCTATTATCCAGATGGTGCAGAATAATTTGTAATTTGCGGATCTTCCCCATGAAGATCCTAATGCTCATTTAGCCAACTTCCTGGAGATTTGTGATACTTTCAAGCATCAAGGGATGACTGATGATGCAGCTCGCTTGAGGCTTTTCTCCTTTTCCTTAAGAGATAGGGCCAAGGCATGACTTCAATCATTACCTGAACATTCCATCACTACTTGGGAAGAGCTGGCTCAGAAGTTTCTGGATCGATTTTTCCCTCCCATGAAGTCAATGAAGTACAGAAATGATATCTTGTCCTTCAGGCAGTTTGAAGGAGAAACATTATATGAGGCTTGGGAGCGCTTTAAGGAGATGTTGAGGAAGTGCCCCCATCATGGCATAGCAAAATGGATGTTGGTCCATACCTTCTATAACAGTTTGACAACATCCATTCAATCTATAATTGATGCAGCAGCTAGAGGGACTCTCACGAGCAAGACTGTAGATGCTGCCTACAACCTTTTAGAGGAAATGGCCACTAATAACTATCAGTGGCCAGTAGAGAGGGTTACTCCTAGGAGAGTGGCGGCTGGTATACATGAAGTTGATGCTCTTACGTCACTTTCAGCTCAAGTGGCAACACTATCCAAGAAGTTTAACACCATGGCAGTTAATTCAGTGGCGAGCAGAGGTAATGTCTCAGCTGAGATTTGTGATCATTGTGGGGACCGTCACTCTACTGTGAGTTGCACAGCTAGCCTGGAGAGTGTGCAATATGCTAGTCAGTTCCACCCAAGTAGTCACAACAATGCTTTTGGTAATACTTATAACTCTACTTGGCGGAACCATCCTAATCTTTCTTGGGGTGGAAATTCTCAAGGTCCTTCTTCTTCCTATCAGCCCAGAGAAGCACCACATGCCCCTCCAAGTTTTCAACAACAGAGCTCCCCTCAATCCCAAGGTTCAACTTCAACTTCTAATTTGGAGAAGATGTTTGCTCAGTTCATGACTAGCTAATAAGAGTATATGACTAAAACTGATTCAAGGCTTGCTTCCTATGATGCCTTGATGCAAAGTCAAGCAACTTCCTTGAGGAATCTTGAGACTCAAGTTGGTCAACTAGCCCAAGCTCTAAACAATAGGCCCCAAGGCACTTTTCCAAGTGACACTATTAATAATCCAAAAGGTGCCCCTCTTAAGCATTGCAAGGCTATATCATTGAGGAGTAGGAAGGAAATTGAAGGAAATTCAAAAATCAAGCTACTTGAGAAAGAAGTTGAGGTGGCACAAGATGAAGTGGTTTTGAGCAAAGAGGTGGAGAAAAATAAGGAATTTGTAAAGGGGAAGGTTGAAGACAAGAAGAATAAGGATAAGCCGTATACACCACCTCCACTTTTCCCTAACCGGTTAGCTAAGCAAAAGCTTGATGCTCAATTTCAAAAATTTCTAGAGATTTTCAAGAAACTTCACATTAACATACCATTTGCTGAGGCTTTGGAAAAAATGCTTTGTTATGTGAAGTTCATGAAGGACATCTTGTCCAAGAAGAGAAAGCTTGGTGAGTTTGAAACTATTGCTCTCACGGAGGAATGTAGTGCTATCTTGCAAAATAAACTTCTTCCCAAGTTCAAAGATCCTGGAAGCTTCACCATTCCTTGCACCATTGGTGAGAAATTCTCTGGTCGGACATTATGTGATTTGGGGGCCAGTGTAAATCTCATGCCCTCTTCAATATATCAAAGACTAGGTTTAGGGGAGGTAAAGCCGACTTCGGTTACTTTGTAACTAGCTGACCGTTCTCTCAAGTACCCTAAGGGAGTCATAGAAGATGTCTTAGTCAAGGTGGACAAGTTCATTTTCCCAACTGATTTCACCATCCTGGATATGGAGGAAGATAGAAATGTCCCTCTCATCCTTGGAAGACCGTTCCTTGCAACTGGAGGAACTCTCATTGATGTTCAAAAAGGGGAGCTTACCATGAGAATGCAAGATCAAGAGGTAACCTTTAATATTTTCAAAGCAATGAAATTACCTTAAGATCTTGAAGAATGTTCGTATGTGAATGTGCTTGGTGGGATGGGAACTAAAAGAATTGGTGCAAATGTCCCATGTGACCCTGTTAAAGCTTCTCTGCTTTCTACATGTGAAACGGAAGATGAGGAATTGAGAGAGCCCAAGTTATTACCATCTCATTTGAGCTATGCCTATCTTGGTGACAAAGCTACATCTCTCAGTTACCATTATAGAGAAAGTCCAGCCTAGGACTATAAACGGGGCGCTTCTTGGGAGGCAACCCAAGTTCTTTACCTTTTCTTTATTTTTCTTTATTGCTATTTTTACATTCCTAGTTTAGTTATCTACTTGCTTTTAATTCTATTGAGTTTTTGAATTCTTGTTTATGTTTGATTTTGTTTACCTTATCATTTTAGCTTTGCATTTACCTTATCTTTTTGATGAAGTAGTTTTGATAGATTTGAGAGAGCTTGTTTAGGATTAGTGGGCTGCCTGGAATTTTGCACTAATTTGATGAGTGTGCTTGGTGGCATTTTTGAATTTGTGTATGCCAGTATGCTGATTTGAGTATCCAATGATTGTGTGGATCAAAGATGTGCCTCATTGCATGGGAAACCACATGTAGAAATTCAAATGTTGTGCTTACACTTGTTATCATAAATGTGTGTGAGTGTATTTCCCTATTGTATGTGTGGTGGACCTTGGAATATGAATGAAATGCATGATTGGAGAAAATTTATGATTGGCATATGTAAAGTCAATTTGCTTCTTAGAGGCTTGTCTGATTCCCTTTCGAGGCGAAATCCTAGGCGATGCATTTTTGAGGAAATGACTAGGGTAATTTTTTTGGACCGATTGGGCCTTTTCAAGCCAACCTTAATTGAATGAGTTCCCTAGTTCCCCCTTTGAAGCCTAGTGTGCGTGTGTGTGGCTTAATTTTTCTTTCTTAAAACCCACACTATCCACCCTTCACCCCTGCTTGTGTTAAGAAAATATCTTACCCTCATTACAGGTCCTTTGTTGAACACATGATTGGGCACTTTTTGTTGGTGTGAGTCAAAGTGTTTTGCATGATACTAGGAAACCAAGATCTATTTGGAACAAACTCTTGTTAAAAAAAAGTATAAAAAGAAAAGAAAGAAAAATGCGTGAGCTGCATAAAATGCAGCCCCCTTTTGCAAAGGAAATAAACATGTACATATGTTTTTCAAAAAAAAAAAAAAAAAAAATGGAATAAAGAGAGTTGATTTTTTCATATTGGATCCTTTTGTACATCTTGCATGCTTGGCTTGATTCAATGGAAATGTGTGATTATATGTTTGATATTTGAATTTAATTCCTTCCCCTTCTTTCTTAACCATTACCCTTAGCTTCACATTACAAGCTTAAAAGACCCTTATGATCTTTGATTTTGTGTTGCTTACATTAGTGAAGAAAGGGATGAAAGACATTCTTTTAAGAGTGCATGTGCATTTTATAAATTCATCCATCTTGCTCTTCAAGATTAGGAAAGGATTTTAAGCACATGAGTTTGTGAAATCATTCATGTACAAAAATTGTATTCCAGGGTAATCATGATGGTTGGAAATTTCTTGCATATGTGAACCTTGTGTGAGGTTGAGAAATGATTTATGAAGGTATGAATGATGATTGGAAGCTGGATATGCTCTAGTTCAAATTGTCCCATGTTTTCTATTCTTTGTATTGGAGTGTATTCCTTTTTCCCTTACTTGGATTTGTTTGCTCGAGGACTAGCAAATCTTTAGGTTTGGGGGTGTGATAACTTCTGGAAATGAAGTTATTTCACTTGATTTTGAATGTATATGAGCATGCTCTCCTTAAGTTTTATAGGCCAAAGGTTCAATTCATGCATGACTTTAATGATTTAAGCTTGTTAACTCAAATGATTGAGAATTGAATCTTTGAGGATTTTATTTGAAGAAATTGGATTGATCATGATTTGATGGACTTTGACATTGTCTTGATGTAGGTATTCAACATAGAAAAGCTTTGGAAGGGCCAAGGAACTCAAAAAGAAGCTCAAATTTGGAGAAAAAAAAAGCAAAAAATTAGATGCTGCTGCCAACCCACGCCTAGGCTTGACAAAACCACGCCTAGGCTTGACAAACCCACGCCTAGGCATGGAAAAACCAAGCCTAGGCATGGCACTCTCAGGTTTTCAGGAATTTCAGACAGAGACACTCACGCCTAAGCGTGTAAAAGTCATGCCTAAGCGTGGGCAGCACCTGACAGAACGTGTTTTATAACCACGCTTAGGTATGGTAAAAACAAGCCTAGGCGTGGGAAAAGCCCTGGTCCGCGAATTTGGCCCTTTTTATCTAATTTTGGAGGGCATTCTGCAGGAGAGTTTTGGGGGACCCAGCACAAAATCCCTAGAGCAAGTGAGAAGAGGAGGAACCCATTTGGATTGAAGGTGACTCAAGGGAGAATCAAGATCAAGGAAGAAGATCAAGCTTGGAATCTCTCCATTTTTGTCTATTCTTTCCCTTTACCTCTTGATTTGTAACTTGATGGATCATTTGATTTCATTTGTTTTCTTCTCTTTCATGATGTGTAACTAAACTCTAATCTAGGGGCTCTCTAGGATCTTGCTATGGATTTGATTAATGTGTAATTAGTTAGGTATCCTTTCAATGAAATTAGTTTTGTTCATCCATATCTATGCTTAGTGCTTGTTATTGATTGGCCATCAATTGCATGTTTTTAATATTGCAATTGAACTAAAAATAGGGTGTTGTGAATATGGATATAGTATGGTTGATGTATATTCAATTACATTCTATTGGTATGAGTGTGTTAATTAACTAAGGGGATGGACACATATCTCTTGGTCATGCATGGCAAGTGTTTGATAATTGGTCTGAATGAGTGATTCTTATGCTAACTCACATGGACACATAGTGGATTAGCTAAGTTTTGCATGCGTAATTGTCCTAGACATAGGCTCTTATCTATTGATGGTTATTATCTAACAAACATCATTTTATTGATTGGTGCTTGTTAATTGTAATTATTCATTAAAGTAGCAAGTGAATAGGGACCCCTAGGCTTTAATCATTCTCATCTTCTCTTGTGGAATTGGTGTTTAGTGTTTTCTTATTTTGTTTCTTTTAAATTGTTATTTTAATTGTAACCCATTGTCCTTTGTTTGCTTGGATAAAAATTTGTGAATTTTGGTTAAGTTTAACATTCTTCTAATTATTCAATCACTTGGGACACGATACTCTAACTCTCCTTTATATTACTTGTCAACCCGTGCGCTTGAGGATTTACAGACCCACCATTTATGTAAGAGGTAAACATAATACTACGTTTTTCACACACTAGTTAGTTAATCTAGTTTGTATGTGAAAGCTAAGAACCTTAGTACAACCAAGAGTAATGGTTTGCCATAGGTGAGTATCTAACACCTTTGCAACATAGTGTTACATAGAGATCACTTAAGATATAATGAGTGATGATGGGGTATTAGATATAAGTAAATTAGGATAAGTTGGCATTGTCTACCTGTAAATGTGACTTATATGACGTGAGGTCATTTGGCCAGAAGGAAAGGAGTCAAGAAGTTCCTAAGGGGACAAGTATTCTTAACCAAGTGCTAAAGTTTCATGTAGTGTGGAAATTTCAGTTTTCCTATCTACAAAGGGGCAGACATAAGAAGTCAACACTCCTTGTAAAATATACTTAGGTCTTAATTGAACTAAGTATATAAGTATGTATGTATGTCTATAGAAATGGTCTAGTAGTATTGATCTTTGTGAGTATCCTTTGATGTCCATTCATGGAGGCCAAGAGAGATAGATGGGTGTCCAAAAGACTCTTTTGGGTAAGGGCATAACCCTGATATATTGATAGTGCCAAGGCCAAAGGAGATAAGTGGGGAATCCATAAGGTTCTTTTGAACAAGGATTCAGCCTGAACTTCTCAGCTTGCCAGGATATGCATGATGTGAGGATGAACTTTTCCTCTATTTACCATAAGATAATATACTAAACCAGTTCCTAATGAACTTCTTAGTTTTCAAAATAAACCTCTGCATGTATTTCAAAACAAAACACTGCACGAGCATATCTTTAGGATCTTTTTTAGGCATAATCATATTGCATATCATCTTGATCATTACATATTTTATACATTAATAAGCCCTCATTTTTAGTGATTTACACTATCCATGTACTTAATTGTTTGTGCTTGGTCATCCTTTATAAGTTTGGGCTCAATTTGAGCTTAATTGATAATTCCCAGCATTGTTGAAGTTTTACACTATTTCTATATTTTAGCCATATATTGAGTTCTAGATATCTGATAATCACGCATTTTACCTTGTAAAAAAGCTAAGAGGAAGCTTTACAACTTTGATGAAGAGCTCAAAGTCTTAATTGGATGTTTAGTAGACCTAATTGGGCCTGGAAGTTCAGACTTGGGTTTGGGGAGCATATGGCATTAAAATAAGCATATCTTGGTCAATTCAAGTCCAATTCAGATAAAACTTGGGCCATTGCATTCCTATAAGGCCCATGTGTATTTGGGAAGTGTAATGAGGCATAAAGGCTAATTTAGGGGGTAGTTTATAGTTTTAGAAGGGGGAATCCGAGAATCAGTTTTACATTCCACACTTTCCTCACCTCTCTCTAGAACTCTCTCCTCTTTTCTCTCCTTCTCTCTAATTTTCATTTTCTGAGCTTTTCCTCTTCTGATGGAGGGCTAAACACTTAGTAATCAATTCGGGATTCTTGAAGAAATTTCAGTTTCGATTCTTAAGATCTTAATCTAATTTCTTATTTTGATTTGTATTTGGATTCTTCTTCTTCCCCTTTCTTTTTCTTAATCTTGATCTGATTGGATCTTGATTTGGGATTGAGATTTGTGATTGAATTTAGGTTGATTAATCTGGTTTAGTCATAGAATTAGAAGTTAAGTGCTAATTTGTGCTTAGATTATTTGAATTCAAATTTAAAATTAACATAGATCTAACATGAATTATGCGATTGCGAATTTGTGTGTCAATAGTTAATTAAATTCTAGATGATTATCTAGTATGAATTCTAGATTTAATGCTGAGATCTTGGTTAATTCCAAGTTAATCATTCAAATGCAATCTAACTGTTTGTTTAGTGATCTATGATAGAATCCACCAAATTTCGGATAGATTTCTGGATTGAAATCAATTGTTCTTTCCTTAATTCTGCTATTTCATATTCTATTTCTTAATTTCCCCCCCAATCTCGGCTCAATTTGATTAATTTGCAACTAAGATCCTTGAGAAACGATCCGATGTTAACTTCTATGCTATAAGCTATAGGTACAACTCGGTTTATATTTTAATTGAGTTCGGCGCTCGTCAAAATTTTGCCTCCGTTGCTGGGGATCCTTAAGTTGCGATCTGATCATATTAAGTTCCTTTACTAACAATTAACTCCTGTTCTGATCATGTAGTTGTAGTTTCATCAATTCTGCATTTTGTTTCTGCATTCTATTTTTGCATTCTGTTACTTTCATGTAGTTACATTCTGTTGCATACTGTTGCATACTTTTATATGCTATTGCATTGCATTATTTTGTTGTAATATACATTCTGCTGCATTGTTCATTCATTCTGATCATAATTACAATTCTGTCTACTGCATGCTTTTGCTTGTTGCTGCATAATTCTAGTTACTACATAATCTTGTTAACTGCTACATTGTGTATTTTGCTGTTGTGCATAGCATGATCTCTTTATAATTGCATTACATTACTTAACATAACATACCCTTTTGCTGCATAATTGTGCATTCTGCTGAGCTGCCATTCTGCTGCATAATTCTTATTTTTCTGGTTTTACTGTTCTATTGCTTTTTGCTGCATTCCAATGCATTCTGTCGCATTACATGATTGCCTCATAATCATATTGCATTGCATTGCATAACCCAACTGATCATTCTGCTGTAACTCACACAATTTCTCAATAACCTGCTACTTGTAATTTTGCTGCATAAGTACTATTTTATTGATTCTAGCGGTTTTTTTTGCACCCATTTGCAGCTTTTCGTGATAGTTGCATTGCAAGATACTCTAGTAAGTGTTATTGCAGTGTTATTGCATCAGTTTGGATGAGTTCCTAACTTCCTCACATTTTTTCCCATCCAGCACTTTTCTTCACTCGGTTTCTATTCTTTTTTTTGGTGGCTAAAAAGGTACTAGTAGAAATCAAAAAGTAAAAAAATGGAGTTTTGAGCTGAAACTTGGTCTTCAAAGGTAAAACACCATTTTAAGAAAAATGATCCTAAGATTAGTTTTCCAAAAATTGGCCAAAATCCATCATCTGGTAAGGTTTTTGAGCACAATCAGGTGACAGAATGGTATTTTGGTAATTTTTGTATAGACAAACTTGCTCTGATTGAGCTGAAAATTGGTGGGTTGAAGGAAAATGACATTCTACACAAGGCTTACAATTTTTGTGAGGTTACCCCTGGTTTGCCAAAATTCCATTGTTTAGACCACTTTTTTCATTTTTTGAATTTTTTATTACATTTTTTAGTTTCATTTTTGTGTAGTTTTCATGTTGTACAAGTCCCATAATTTTTAAAAATGTTTAGATAGGTGAACTAGATTTATTTTGGTAGCTTTTTGGTATTTTCTAGTGTATTTTGCTTATTTGTTGTTTTTGTGTTTTAAGTGCTTTGATTGGTATATGACTAGGTCTAATCCTGATTTCTTGCTGAAATTTGATCTTGAGATTGATGGAACATTTCATAGGTTGATTAGTGCTTGTAGGCTAAGTGAGAGAATTGCTTCTGAATTTAATTGTGACATTAATTTTGTCATTGCTGATTCATTTGTCATTGTTGATTCTGTCATTGTATCCGAGAGTTCTAGTGATTTTTCAACCATGGCTGATAACATGCATAATAGGACTCTTAAAGAGCTTGTTGCCCCTGATGTCACTTATTAACCATTATGCATTCAGTATCCTGAAATTGATATTGATTTTGAACTAAAGTTTGGACTAATCCATTTGTTTCCTAAGTTTCATGGACTTACAGGTGAAGATCCTCACAAGCATTTGAAAGAATTCCATGTTGTGTGCTTAACTATGAGACCTCAAGGCATCCATGAAGAACATATCAAGCTGAGGGCATTTCCTTTCTCCCTTGCTGATGCAGCCAGGGACTGGCTTTACTATCTTTCACTTGGATCTGTGATTTGCTGGAATGACATGAATAGGCTAGTTTTAGAGAATTTTTTTCCTACCCCCAGAACTGCTGCAATTAGGAAGGACATATGTGGCATCCGACAAATTTCTAGAGAAACCTTGCATGAATGCTGGGATCGGTTCAAGAAGTTGTGTTCCAGTTGTCCACACCACCAAATTAGTGATCGGTTGTTGATCTAATATTTTTATGAAGGACTGATGCCAATGGATAGAAGCATGATTGATGCTGCCAGTGGAGGAGCCTTAGTAGACAAAGCCCCTGCTGCTGCAAGTGATCTGATAGCAAACATGGCAGCAAACACTCAACAGTTTGGCACACGAATGATTACCTAAACCAGAGGAATGAATGAAGTTCAAGTGTCTTATATAGACTAGCAAAGAATGGAACATAGGCTTGATGAGTTAACCTCTTTGGTGAGGTAGTTAGCAGTGGGACAACAACCACCTATGCCTACAAGGGTGTGTGGAATTTGCTCTTATTCATCTCATCCTACTGATGCATGCCCCACACTTCAAGATGGTAGTTCCATTTTTCCTGAGCAATTAGTTGCAGCAGTTGGTATTTTTCCTGGTAGAACTCAATACCAGCAGTCCCAACAGCTAAGACATGATTCATTCTCCAACATATACAACTCCGGTTGGAAAGACCATTCGAATTTGAGATATAGCAATACAACACAGTTGCAGCAGTACACACAGTCATTCCAACAGCCCATGACCCAGCAGTAGTAGTTTCAACATCAAGCTGGACCAAGTAAGTAATTCCAATAGCCTATGCAGCAGCCCTTCTAGCTACTAGGTTCAGCAACCACAAAATATGAGCCTTCCTTTGAGGACTTAGTGAAGCAAATGGCTACAAATAACATTCAGTTCCAGTAAAGGACAGAGGCTTCCATATAGAATTTAAAGACACAGATTAGACAATTAGCCTCTACATTAAGTCAGTTGTAGTCCCAAGGTTCTGGGTAGCTTCCCTCCCAAATAGTACCAAATCCAAAGAAAGAGGTGCATGCTATTATGTTGAGGTCTGGGAAATCAGTTCAGGCATCACTTGAACCTCAAGTTGCAGCTAGCAAACCACAAGCAGTAGCAGATTCTAAGTTTAATTCTGATAAACCAGCAGTTATTGATGATGAAAAGTAGTCTCCCATAGCTTTACCCTTTCCCCAGAGAGCTATCCAGTCAAGAAAAATAGTAGAGGCCGAGAAAGATAAAGATTTGCTTGAGACTTTTAGGAAGGTGGAAGTCAACATTCCACTACTTGATGTAATCAAGTAGATACCTAAATATGCCAAATTCTTGAAGGAGCTGTGTACTCATAAGAGGAGACTAAAGGGCAATGAGAGAGTTAGCATGGGGCAGAATGTTTCGGCTATCATCCAGCCAAATATACCTTAAAAATGCAAGGACCCTGGAACATTCACCATTCTTTGCATAATAGGCCACAAGTAATTTCCTCATGCAATGTTAGATTTAAGTGCTTCAATCAATGTCATGCCACAATCAGTTTTTGAATCTCTGCAGTTTGGAAAGTTGAAGCTAATCGAAGTACTAATTCAGCTGCCAAATAGAAGCACAGCTCATCCTGTAGGAGTGCTTGAGGATGTTTTGGTAAGGGTAAATGTGTTAATATTTTCAGTAGATTATTATATTCTGAACATGAAAGATGAATTTGCATCTAGTCAGCCGCCATTAATTTTAGGCAGGCCTTTCTTGAAAACTGCTAAGACTAAGATTGATGTGCATGCTGGTACCCTTTCCATGGAATTTGGTGATAACATAGTTCAATTTCATATTTTTGATTCCATAAAACATCCTTTAGAAGAGCATTCTATTTTTCAGTTAGATGTCATTGATATGCATGATGATATGCTAGCTGAATTTCCTGAAATTGTGGGACTTCTGGATAGTGTTGATTTTTCTAGCTGTTCTGGATGTGCTGGTTTTGATAGGGCTAGTATGTGTGTTGCATGTTCTAAAATTCTTGTATGTACAGGAGATGATGTTGCGTTTTCTAAATTTTCTCCTTTTATGAGATATGATCATGCTGTTTTGGAAAATTGTATATAGATTACAGGTGATGCTACAGTTAAATCAGTAGAATTAATTTCAGTATCGCAACCACTTACCCTTGAGCGGAAGACCATTGCAGAATTCACAGAGCATCACCGGATGGTGGTCAATATTGTGGTGGATTTTGTTTTTGAGCCATGGTCCAACATAAACAAGGAAAATGATGTTAATCAAGTCCAAATATTGCATTCTAGTGGTGTTGAAAGGGAAATTAAGGAAGGCCAATGGGAACCCGGTAGAAGCCCTCCTGCTACAAGTTATGTTTTTAGTCCTGCTTCAAGCTTCACTTATTCTTGGTCATTACACATCAAGCAATGGGACCCTGGTGGAAGTCTCTTCACTTGATAAAGATGTTTCTCTTCTTTCCCTCTCCTTTATTTTACTTGTCCTTCATTAATTAATGATTTTGATGGATGTTGTTTGTCTTTTGAGCTTTACATTGAGGAGAATGTCAAATTTAAGTGTGGGGGAGGAATTTTAGCATTCTATTTTTGTTTTGTTGCTTTTTTCAATTTTAATAATACTACTGTTAAACTTTATGGTTTTGCTATTTTCAATTTACTGTTTCTGTTTTTGTTGTTTTAATGTTTCGATGTTTTGTATCTGCTTTTGTTGTTGCTATTTACTTGATATTTGTTGTTTCTGCTATTTTTTCTGTTTTTCTATTAAATTTTGCTTTTACTATTTTTGTTTTCTGCTATTCTTTGCTAATTTCTCACTTGTCATTGATTTTTGCTATTTTCTATTTTTTGTTTTACTTTTTTGTCTATTTTAATTTCTTTTTCTATTTTTGTTTTTGTTTCTTTTCCTACTATTTCCTACTATTTTTGATTTTCTATTTTTTGCTATTTCTATTTTTTGCTATCACTAAATTTATGTTCTTGAATTCTTCTATTTTTATTTTTTGCTATTTCCTATTTTTAAATTCTGTTTTCTATTTCTAATTTTGCTATTTTTTAAATTCTATTTTTTGTTTTGAAAATAAATTGTGTTTCTGATTTTAATTATTTTCCAATGATGTTTTGAAGTTTGCGAAGTTGAAAAGTTTGAGACAATTGAAATTTAAGGTTCATAACGTGATTGAATAATTTTCCTTCTTCTTGAATTTGATATGCTTGGTGGTGGATGTTTGAGTTGGTGAATTAAGTTTGATGGATGCATACCTTGTGAGATTTTGAGCCTATTGGTGGATTTAACATTTGCACCATTCTTCTCTTTCTTGTGTGATTTTTACTCATGTCATTTGATCACTCTAGAACTTGCTTTAATACTTTTTGAGACTACATTTTTCACTTGCATGCATGAACATGATTGAGGCATTCTTTCTTGATTAACTACTTTGGCCAAATAGCCAACCTTGCATCATTTCGCTTTGTTTAACCCCCTTGAGCTTACTTGCCTATTCTTTATTTTAGCTCATTGTATGCCTTATGTGAGAAACCATGTTTTTATCTTACCTTAGGGAATGGGAGAGCATTTGTTCATTTTCATTGGAGTAGCTCTTTTGGCTTGTGAGTAGTAGTTCAAGTATCGGAGTTGTGTAATTTGATGTGCAATGTGCAAGATGTTTGGTGATATATATATAAAAAAAAATAGAATTAAGAAAAAGCCAAATGAAAAAAAAAAGAATTAAGAAAAATAAAGAAAAGAAAAGAAAACAAATTCAAGAAAGGTTGTGAAAGGAAGAAAAAATAGATAAGAGAAGAAAAGGAAATATGTAAAGAGAATGTGCATTATTTGGAGTTAGGGGATAAAAATTTCATGTTTGTTACTTGTCATTTAAGTTCCTTCACAATGCTTTTTCATTCTCTTTAGTATTTATCTTGCCATATCCATATTGTTTCCTTCCCTTACCTTGCCCCCATTACAACCTTAAATAAGTCCTCTTGATTTGTGTATGTATGTGTTTTGAATAGTGGAGAAATAGAAGAATAGTAAGCTTATGGTAGTGCAATTGTTCATGAGTTGAATTAAGTGAAATACTTACCTTGTAAACACTTGAGAGATTGAGAGTGTAACTTGTGAGGATCTATCATTCTTGATTTATGGTTTTCAAGTTGAAGTTACCTTGCTTGTTGGTTTGAGATGTGAAGAAATTTTAATTCATGAATGTTTTGTTCCCTTGAATCTTTTATTGCTCCTTTTGCTTGTAAGCTTTTGTATTCTTGAATGTCATTGGAATTTGAGTCTTTTAGAGTTTCTAGCTTTTGAGTTTTTGCTTTTCTTTGTTCCCTAGTTTTGGTCTTATGTGTTTTGCCTAGGAGTGCAAAAAGCTCAGTATGGGAGAATTTGATCATCACATATTTTATACATTAATAAGCCCTCATTTTTAGCAATTTACACTCTCCATGTACTTAATTATTTGTACTTGGTCATGCTTTATAAGTTTGGTCTCAATTTAGGCTTAATTGATAATTCCCAGCATTATTGAGGTTTTACACTATTTCTGTATTTTGGTCATATCTTGAGTTTTAGATATTTGATAATTATGTATTTTACCTTGTAGGAAAGCTAGAGGAAGTTCAACAACTTTGATGAAGAGCTCAAGTCTCAATCAGATGTCTAGTGGATCTAATTGGGCCTAAAAGTTCATACTCAGGTTTAGGGAGCATATGACATTAAAATGAGCATATCTTAGTCAATTTAAGTCCAATTCAGATGAAACTTAGGCCATTACATTCTTACAAGGCCCAGCTATGTTTGAGAAGTGTAATGAGGCACTAAGGCCAATTTAGGGGGCAGTTTATAGTTTTAGAAAAGGGAATTCGAGAATCAATTTTACATTCCACACTTTCCTCACCTCTCTCTAGAACTCTCTCATCTCTTCTCTCCTTTTCTCTAATTTTCATTTTCTGAGCTTTTCCACTTCTGATGGAGGGCTAAACACCGTGTAATCAATTCGGGATTCTTGAAGAAATTTTGGTTTTGATTCTTAAGATCTTGATCTGATTTCTTATTTTGATTTGTATTTGGATTCTTTTTCTTCCCCTTTCTTTTTCTTAATCTTGATCTGATTAGATCTTGATTTGCGATTGAGATTTTTGATTGAATTTAGGTTTATTAATCTGGTTTAGTTATGGAATTAGAAGTTAAGTACTGATTTGTACTTAGATTAATTGAATTCAGATTTAAAATTAACATAGATCTAACATGAATTATGCGATTGAAAATTTGTGTTTCAATTGTTAATTAAATTCTAGATGATTGTCTAGTATGAATTCTGGATTTAATGGTGAGATCTTGGTTAATTCCAAGTTAATCATTCAAATGCAATCCAACTATTTATTTATTGATCTATAATAGAATCCACTAAATTTTGGATATATTTCTGGATTATTATGCTTTTAATCGATTGTTCTTTCCTTAATTCTGCTATTTCGTATTCTGTTTCTCAATTTCCCCCCAATCTCGACTTAATCTGATTAATTTGCAACTAAGATCCTTGAGAGACAATCCAGTGTTAACTCCTATGCTATAAGCCATAGGTACAACTTGGTTTTAATTTTGATTGAGTTCAGCGCTCGTCACGTCCTCATTACATTTACAGACAGTTGTATGGGCATTGTTTGTTGTTGTTGGTATTTATAATTGTATGGGTAGTTGCCTATATCCAACAATATGTAGGCTATCGGTTTAGACCACACTACTTGGTAGTTTGCAGTTATGAGAGTTAGGGAGGAAACTCCTATGTTAGTAGTTATAGCAATTGTTATATTTGTTATACAATGTTATAGCTAGCTGGTATTAGAATTGCTTTTACTAAGAATTGTAATTCTCACTCCAGTTGTTCTTCCATGTAAATCTAGGTACAGACCTTGCTAAGGGAGAGAAGACGAAGCATGAAGACTAGTATAGTTTTATATGCTTTAGTAGACAAAGTTG
The DNA here is from genome assembly GCA_029884595.1 of Ormosia semicastrata. Lineage (NCBI taxonomy): Eukaryota > Viridiplantae > Streptophyta > Magnoliopsida > Fabales > Fabaceae > Ormosia > Ormosia semicastrata. The sequence goes on along the minus strand of JAQQTO010000028.1, from coordinate 6,124,574 downwards.
ATGTATAAGTTTATATTTGCTTTGTATGTTTTAAGTAGTATGTATTACAATATGTTCTTTTGTGATAAGTGTTATACATATATATATATATATATATATATATATATATATATATATCTATATATGTATGAGTTTAAGTTTTTTCACAATCTCTCAAGGCTTTCTATAATTACTCATTAGGATTATTGATATATGTATTAGTTAGTTATGTAGAAGTGGCGTTTCTAGTACTAAATATCCTTGTATATCTATGATATACCTAGATATTTGTATTAGGATGTTATAGCGCCTTGGCACTACTTTCCCACGCCTAGGCATGGTCCATGCCCTGTTTCTGGCACCTAGACATAAAAATGTGGTGCCTAGGCTCCATACTCTGTGCCTGCACCTGGACTGAAAATTGACAGACTATGCCTAGGTGTGGAAAATGGAGACTAGGTGCCACCCTGAACCAGAAATTTTGTAGAAAACGTATTTATTGTATAATAGGTTCCAAACCAATTTCCAAACCACCATAAACAATTTCTAGATGTTTTCTAATATCATACAAGACCTCTAATCATGTTCTAACTCCATACAACTCTCAATTCTCTCAAACATGGATTAATGAATTAAACAAAAATCTTAAATACCCATTTCCTCAACTCTTAACTAAAGTGGATTCAATGGAGTCTATGTAATAAAAATTCATAATCATGCATGAAACAAACCAAAAACAAGTCATCCTCAAGTTCTACAACAAGAATTAAGTGTAAACAACACAAAAACTACACTCAACCAATTTCTTCATCAAGTATCCTCATGAAACAAGATGAAGGAAATAAAAGGAAAAGTGTTACGAAAACAAGTTTCCCTTACCTCAAGGTCTTGAAAATGGCCAAGGATTGGTTATGGAGGTTCCAAGCTCTTCTTCTTCTTCATCTCCTCTTTCTCTTCTTTGTTTCCTTCTTTTCTTTTCTCTCTTTTCTCTCTTTTGTTTTTTGTTTCCTCTACTGGCCAACTATGAGAATGGTGACAAATGAGTAGCAAAGTCAAAATTTGCTACTTAAAGGATAAAAACTAAATTATACTAAAACTTTCGATCTATTAAGAATACTTAGATTTCACCAAACCAAGTTTCCTAACTTCTAACAAGTTTAACATAAATCCTAATATTCATAAAAAATATTGTTTCACCATTACCCTATATTTTCATATCTGCAACTAGTCAATACAGCATTAAAACACACACTCAGTATACTTAAAAATATCAAACTAACTCTGATTAACTTTAATTTTTAACTACATCATCTTCCATACATTTGTGACCTAGAAACAAATTCTCCACATTTATTTCCATTAACTAAGTAGTTTAAGCTAATTTCGGGGCTAATAACAATTATTTTTCACACAGTGTTATAACAAAGTGACTAAACGTATTCAGAAGGTCACAAAATTTAACAGACATGACAAACAAATATTAGGCTACCTCTGTAACCATATACAAGTCTATCATGTTTTCACGGGTGTTACATTTCTCCTCTCCTTTTTAAAGTTTTGTCCCTAAAATTTGGTGTACTTAATGTAAGAAGTCCTAAGTAACTCACATATAAAAAAAAATAGGTGCAACCAGATACCAAAGAAACAATATTTCACCAACATACTCACATTTTCCTAAACTAAGATACTATGTTGTCTCCTTGCCTTTCAAAGTGTAGACTCTCCCCAGAACTATAGGTCTTGAATCTGTCTCTGCCTCCTTCTTTTGAGGACAATTTCTGGTATAGTATCCTAACTTGCCACACCTATAACATATTATCTGGTTAGCTATATAGGCTTTATCCACATAATATCTACCACACTTGGCACATTTCTGCACATGATCATCCATCTAAATCTACTTTCCTTTATCTTTCTGATCTCTGAACTATGGAGCACTCTTCCCGAAACTATCTTTTGTCCTTTTCCTTTTTAGGGAACTTACTGGTTCATTCTCCTTTTCACTTGACCTTTTCTTCACATTTTCCAAATTATATCCTCGATTGGTGACAGACTCACTTCTCTAAACTCTAGGGAATCGTGGAAATTCTAATTTCCCATTGATACTTCAAGTACTGTCTGTACTCGTGGTATAGGAAGATCTAGTTGTTGGGATGGATTGGCTCCCATCCTATTGACATAGCCTCCTTGGCGGGACTACTGTTACATAGATGTTTAATGGTGTCACCAATCCCATACTATGTCATGCCTTACCATCAACCCTGAAAAGAGTCACCTTGAAATAGTTCTCCACCCTTCCTGCAAGATCCATTAACTAGTTTAGTGAGCAGCGTACGAAGTTTTGGCAGTAATTTATAACAACTAAGGCCCAACCAAAAACTTCATGTAGCCTCATCAACTTCAGGCAAGGATAAGATCAGCATCTCCGAGACTTTATGGCTAGATTTAATAAGGGGTCCTTTATGATAAAGGATCTCGACAAAGCAATTGCTATGCACCCTATCATAGCCAGCCTTCGTCTCGTGCCTTTTGCTTCTTCTATTGTTAAGAAGAATCCAAAGGACCTAGATGAGCTTAAAAAATGGTCATAAAATACATCAATATGGAGGAAATGGACAAGGCCAAGAAGAAGCTTGATAAGACAGATGACTCCCAACCAAATAAGGCCTAGGAGCAACATCCACCGTAGACTTTCTCTAAGTCAACGCCAAGGGGAAAATATGAGGAATACACTCCCCTGAACGTCCCCAAGAGCAAGATTTACCAAGAAGTGCACCACATTGAGTTCCATGGTATACCCAGGCCGTCTCCATTAAAGAAATATGCAAGTGAGGAGTATAGAGGACTACAAGAGCCAAATTCACCAAGAAATGTACCACACCTAGTTTCATGGAATACCTAGGCCACCTCCATTAAAGAAACATACAACTGAGGACTATGGAGTATTGCATATGGCTGTATGATGCAACTGAATAACTCATTGGGGATGGTTATCCTGTGTAATACATATGCAAATTTTGGAATGAAGGCAACTACCATAGATCATAGAATTATAAAAAGAGGAGGAATAATCAAAGAAGAGAGAACTTTCCATTAGACGCAAGACAAAATCAAGAAAGCATACTCCCATAAGATCCATCACCACAAAAAAGGACTACCATTATATAGAGGTCACTTAAACCATCAATACCATCTCGGGTGGCTTCGCAGGAGGTGGCGAATCCAATTCTGCTAGAAAATGGCACTTGAGAGCTGTCATAAGTGTGGCTTCCTAATCGATCTCCAAAAAGGGATTCGAATGGCGAAACATGCCACATATATCCTTTACAAACAAAGATTACCACAGAACAATCCTATATCACGATGATCCATTGGTAATTTCTAGGATCCTGGCCAATGCTAAGGTTAAACAAATATTTGTAGATTAAGGAAGCTTTGTTGACATTATGTTTATTGACTTGTATGAAAAACTTGAGCTCCTAAAGCAGGATCTCATACCATATAAGGGCAAACTTATTGAGTTCATGGGTGATTAAATTTCCCCGCAAAGGTACGTTGAAACCCACCTAATCTCAAGAGACAAACCCAAGGTCAAGACAAAGAATGTAAGATTTTTGGTGGTAAGCTACCCTTCTGCCTACAACATGATCCTGGGCTGCCCTTCACTGAATGCGTTCGGAGTCATGGTGTCGACTACACACTTAGCAATTAGGTTTCTGAACAAAGATGATGCAATCATTATGGTTAAAGGGGATCAGGCAGTGGCTAGAAGCGCTTACAATGCCAGCCTAAAGTTTTGAAAAGTCGTTCCAAGAATCACATCACACACTCCAAATTATGTCACTACGGATCATCCAAATGTCCTCTTTATTGAATTAGATGTGCGAAAAGATATCCTAGATATACAACTGATACGAGATTAAAAGTTGCAAACTCAAGTGCAGGTTGTCTCAAGTAATAAATTCTCGGGAGTCCAAGGTCGATCCACAGGGAATTGATGAAGAAAAATTTATTTGACGTAAGGAAAATATTTTGTTACAATAATAAAGGTAATAAAATTTGGTCACAAATAAATAAAAAACTTACTTGGGTTAGGAGATCCATTATTGGTAAATAAATTAAGGACAAAATTAATTCTTTTTATAACTCAATTAGAATCCACACAGAACGGAGGGTCCAATCAGAAAATATAACATTCAAAGTTCTTTAAAAGTTATATTAGTTATATTATGGTTCCTTTAATTATCCACTAACTCCAACACTTGTAAATGGGCTCAAGTATTCGTTGTGCCAATCTTTTGTCTACAATAAATCAAGATCTCTACTTTACAAGGAGAGTTTCTAACACCAACACTTATAAATGGGTTCAAGCATTCATTGTGCCAATCTCTTGTCTACAACAAATCAAGAACTCCACTTTACAAGGAGGGTTTCTAAATTGATTGGAAACAAAATGCTACAAATATAATGACTACTTGATAATATATCATTTAAACACAATAAAGAGATTAATCTAACCTTATTTCATTACCAAGAGCTTCACTCTTTCACCCAAGCAAAATAAAACTTAGTTACTCATAGACAAGAAGAAAGGAAGAGAGAAGAAGAAGAAGAAGAAAAAGAAGAAAAACATAACTTCCATTTAGAACAAAAGAAAATTACAAGATAAACAAACAGCACAATAGCATGATCTTGGCCTTTAGGACCAAGACTTCTAAATGAGCAGCTAATGGTGCCTTTTATAGAGGATTAAGGATACAAAATGACAAGGGGGCTAATTAGTGAGTGGGTGGATGAGTAGAAAATGAGTGAAAAATGCCAAATGACTTTTGATGAATAAAAAATTATGGAGATTCTTTATCTCCCAAAATCATTTAGCTCTGAAGTCATTGCATTCATCATTTTCTCACCAAGTGGTCTCATGAAAGTTGTAGGCCTGGATCTTAGCTTTCAAATACCGTTGTTTCATCCCAAAAGAATTTCTAAAACTCAAGATATGGTCTGATTACTACATACTGCTCAGACCCAGCGACAACTCCTCTGTTTTGACTTCTAAGCCAAATATGACCCATTAGAACTCAGGTTCTGGAAAAGTGTTCACATGAAAGTTGTAAATTTTGGTCTTAACTATCAATCATAAAAATTTAAGCTCATTTGACATACTATAGCCCGAGCTATGTCATGAACAATACACATAGGTCAAGCTGTCAGGATCAGCACCTTAGATTTTGCTTCAACTCTAATTTAAGTTATCCAAACGTGTGATTGGGCCTTTGAGATCTTCATGACAGTTGTAGATCTCTCTCTTATCTTTCAAATGACACTAGAATCACTGAAAAATACCACCTACAGCCCAAGATATGGTCCAAATACAGAAATAGTGTAAGACATAAATCATGCCGAAAAATTCAATTAAGTCCAATTTGAGTCCAAACTTACAAAATATAACCAAAATCAATCAATTAAGTACATGAAGAGTGTAAATAACTGAAAATGAGGGTTTATTAATGTATCAAATATGTGATTATCAAATTCTCCTATACTTAATTTTTTACATTCTTGGGCAAAACATATAAGACAAAAACTAGGGAACAAAGAAAAATGACACAGACTCAAATTAAAAACTCTAAAAGATTTAATTTCCAATAATAATAATGAAGAGCAACCAAAGATTCAAGGGATCAAAACATTCATAAAGTAATATTTCTTCCCATCTCAAATCAACAAGCAAGGAAACTTTAGTTGAAAAACATGAATCAGGAATTATAGATCCTCACAGAATTCACTCTCAGTCTCTCAAGTGTTTAAAAGGTAAGTATTTCACTCTATTCAACCCATGAACAATTGCATTACCATAAGCTTGCTTATCTTCTACTTCTCTACTACTAAAAAACACATGCACACAAAAATCAAGAAGACTTTATTCAAGGTTGTATGGCTATGGTAAAAGAGAAGGATAATATGGATATGACAAGTTAAATATCAAAGAGAATAGAAGAGCATTATGATATAGTTAGAGTGGAGAAGATGTTTGAGAACAATCAGTTTAAATTTCCTAAGGGTTTCTTAGTTCCTTCCCTGTTTGCTTCCTTCTCAGAAAGGACAATAACCAATATTTGACTAATGTTTTGTTGAAGATCAATGCCAAATTGGTAGGTTGAATTCATTGTTAGGCCTGAACATTCTCCTTCTCTTCTTGTTGTTTCCAAGCATCCACTCTCATTCTAGGTATGAATATGTCACAAGGTGCATTCTTTGATTGCAGTGATGGTCAGCTCTTTTTTTTCTTTTTTTTAGGAACATTTTGCACACACACACCCACATTTATTAAAAAATCTCAACTAATAACAAAGTCAAAGCTCTCTTATTCCCTAAGGTTAGGTAAGAACATGTTTTTTTTAGAACACGTAATGAGCTAAAAATAAGAAATTATGAAATAAGCTCAAAGAGGTTTACACAAGAGAAAATATGCAAGGTTGGCTATTTGGTGAAAGTAGCTATTTCAAAATAAATGCCTCAATCATGTTTATGTATGCATGTGAAAATGTAGCCTCAAAAAGAATCAAAGCAAGTTCTAGAGTAACAATTTCATGAGTGAAAAAAAATCACACAAGAAAGAAGAGAATGGTACAGATGTTCAATCCATTCATTGATAGGCTCAAAATCTCACAAGGCATATTTCCATCATTCTCAATCTATCAATTCAACATCCATAACCAAGTATGTGAAATTTAAGAAAGAAAATAATTTATTCAACCATGCCATGATCCCTGAATCCATTTGCAAGTTCTACACAAAATAGTTACCACCCCAATCTAAATGCATCTCAAGAGTAAAATTACTCCTTACTCTGCCATCCTTCCTTGGTTTAGTAAGTTGCTGACAATCATATCATACTTCCCCACTTTTTTTTTGGTAAACTATCCTTCCCCCCAAACAGATCAGAACATTGCCCTTAATGTTAAAAATTAAATTCAGACTGAAGAAATAATCATCAATATTCATCAAAGAAATTATTGGGACAAAATTAAACAAAGTAATGGGGAGAAATCACATACCCGAAATGCTTAGATGAGAAAAGAATAACTACATCTTGACAATGGTTAGCAATGAAAAAAACAAAATAAAGTAAAATGAAATAAATAAGCTTGCAAAAAAAAAAAATTGGGTTCTTATGTTTTATATTTTTTTTTTGTTGGCTAACACTATTTACATCCCCATACAAAGGCTCTAAAATTTGGGAGGCACTTAAGCCGACTCAATAAAACACGAAATACTAAAAACTTATCTCGGCTTTAGTAGACAGGATCGTCCACTAAAGTCTTTGGTACATCTGGATCCTTCAACTCAAGTTATGGCCTCAACCACTGACCATTTACCTTCATCCAAATTAATTTTATAAGAACAGACCAAGGGACGAACACTTTTTTTATCAGTAATTCTCCAACCTTTCTTAGGAAACTCCTTAAACTTTGGTTGCCATGCCTGAGTGTCATGATCCTGAGTTCTATAAAAAATAGTAAAAATATCAACTACATCAGAGGGATTACTGATAGAATCAAACTCAGAATTGACAAGAAAATTCTCAAGGGGATCAAAATCATGGGTTGTAGAAACTTCCCTATCCATGATTGAGTCAATCACTTATGTTTGGTGGCCCTCGTCATCATTTTCTGGCTTAACAATACTTTTTGTCACTTTAGGTTCCTTGGGTAGCTCAGCATCACTACTACCTTGATTCTTTTCCACATCCTCTAGCTCATTCACACTCAAGAAGTTCATCACTTTGGACACTTAGCTATTTATCTCCTTACTTTCTTCAACAACCTTTCCATTCCTAAGGGTTATCACTGCCTTGACTTGATCTATTTGTTGGTTTTCTGAACTACCCTTATTTAGACTGTATTGATCTTCGAGATTTAGTTGAGGTTGAGAAGAAATTTTTTTTCCTCGTGAATGGTGAGTGCAGAAGAAAGTTTAGCAAGAGTGTCTTTTATGTCAATCATAACTTGAGTGTTTTGATTAATAATGGCATCTTACTTTTCTATGAATGTATGCAATGTTTCTTCAAGGTTGTTCCTGTACGATGGGACAAAAGGTGCATATCCTTGAGGATTTTGAGAGCCCTGTTGTGCCTGAGGAGGTGGTGGTTGCATGAATTATGCTTGATTATTATTCCTCCAACTGAAGTTCAGGTGATCTCTCCATCCCGGGATTATATGAATCTAGCTTAAATCTATAATTATTGGTATTGAATGGAAAGATAAAACATAATGGACTAGAATTTTGAGGTGGTTGCAAATATTCTCGCATGGTTTGCAATGGTTGATTTTCATGTTCATCATGCACACTTTTATTTTCAGCCATTGTGTTTGATGTGTGTGATTGTGATTCAAATAAATTAATATGTAAAATACTAGGATTAATTCTAACCAAACGACCAGAATTTAAATCACGATATCATTTAAGCATAAATAAGTAACTTAAAATAGAAAAGAAAATGTACAAGTAGGCAGTATAAACTGTCCATTAAATATTAATAAGGATGGGGTATAAACCAGCCACCAAATAAATATTAACAAAGGTGTGGTATAAATCGACCACCAAATAAATATTAACAATGATGTGGTATGAACCAACCACCAAATAAATATTTACAAAGGTGTGGTATAAACTAACCACCAAATATATATTTACAAAGGTGTGATATAAACTAACCACCAAATAAGTTAGTAAGCAGATAAAGTAAAAAGTTAGATAGCTGATAAAGTAAAAAGTTAGATAGTTAGTAAGAGAGTTAGATAATTAGTAAGTTAGTAAGCAAGAAAATTAAAACGTTAGTAGGTTTGTAAGTTAGAAATAAAATACAGAAAGTAAATTACAGAATTTAAAATACAAAAAGTAAAGTACAGAAAGTAAAATACAGAAAATAAAAGGGAGAGTTTCCCCACTAAGTTAGTACATTAGTATGTACAAAGAAGAGAAAAAGAAATTAAAAAGAGTAGAAAAAAATATGTACATATATATACATATATATATACAAAATATTTATACAAAAAATTTGTTCTTCAAATCAAGTCCCCAGTAACGGTGCCAAAAACTTGATGCGGGATTAAAAGTTGCAAACTCAAGAGCAGATTATCTCAAGTAATAAATTCTCGGGAGTCCGAGGTCGATTCACAGGGTATTGATGAAGAAAAATTTATTTGACGTAAGGAAAATATTTTGTTACAACAATAAAGGTGATAAAACTTGGTCATAAATAAAAAAAAATTTACTTGGATTAGGAGATCCACTCTTGGTAAATAAATTAAGGACAAGATTAATTCTTTTTATAACTCAATTAGAATCCAGATATAATGGAGGTTCCAATCGAAAAATACAACATTCAAAGTTCTTTAAAATTTATATTAGCTATATTATGGTTCCTTTAATTATCTACTAACTCCAACACTTGTAAATGGGTTCAAGCATTCATTGTGTCAATCTCTTGTCTACAACAAATCAAGATCTCTACTTTACAAGGAGAGATTCTAACACCAACACTTGTAAATAAGTTTAAGCATTCATTGTGTCAATATCTTATCTACAACAAATCAAGAACTCCACTTTACAAGGAGGGTTTCTAAATTGATTGGAAACAAAATACAACAAATATAATGACCATTTGATAATATATCATTTAAGCACAAGAAAGAGATTAATCTAATCTTATTTCATTACCAAGAGCTTCATCCTTTCACCCAAGCAAAATGAAACTTAGTTACTCATAGACAAGAAGAAAGGAAGAGAGAAGAAGAAGAAGAAGAACACAACTTCAATTTAGAACAAAAGAAAATTGTAACATGATAAACAAACAACACAATAGCATGATCTTGGCCTCTAGGACCAAGACTTCCAAATGAATAGCCAATGGTGCCTTTTACAGAGGATTAAGGATACAAAATGATAAGGGGGCTAATTAGTAAGTGGGTGGATGAGTGGAAAATGAGTGAAAAATGCCAAATGACTTTCGATGAGTGGAAAATTATAGAGATTCTTTGTCTCCCGAAATCATTTAGCTCTAAAGTCATTTCATTCGTCATTTTCTTACCAAGTGGTCTTCATGAAAGTTGTAGGCTTAGATCTTAGCTTTCAAATACCATTAGTTTCAACTGAAAAGAATTCCTAAAACTCAAGATATGGTCTGATTCTTGTATACTGCTCAGGCCTAGCAACAGTTCCTCTGTTCTGACTTCTAAGCCCAATATGACTCATTAGACCTCAGATTCTAGAAAAGTGTTCAATATTAAAGTTGTATATTTGGATCTTAATATCAACCATCAAACTTTCAGCCTATTTGACATCCTATAGCCCAAGATATGTCATTAACAGTACACATAGGTCAAGCTGTCAGGATCAGCACCTTAGTTCTTGATTCAACTCCAATTTGAGTTATCCAAACGTGTGATTGGGCCTTTGAGGTCTTCATGACAGTTGTATATCTCTCTCTTATCTTTCAAATGACACTATAATAACCTAAAAAGACCATCTACAGCCCAAGATATGGTCCAAATACAGAAATAGTGTAAGACGTAAATCATGCTAAAAAATTCAATTAAGTCTAATTTGAGTCCAAACTTACAAAACATAGCCAAAATCAATCAATTAAGTACATAGAGAGTGTAAATGACTAAAAATGAGGGTTTATTAATATATTAAATATGTTATTATTAATAACCCTAATCAGAGGTTAAGTTTATCTCCCTACAACTCAGTGATAAGCTTAACCAAATCACCAAGGTTGGTAGACAACTCTTGACGGATAAAAGGGACTAGCTTACTGTGTTCCTAAAATGAAACAATGATCTCATTGCCTAGAACTTAACTGACATGTCAGGTTTAGACCCAAACTTTATTGCTCATCGACTTTCTATTCATCCTAATGCCAAATTGGTATCTTAGAAGAAGCAGAAAGCCGACCCATAATGACAAAATTGAGGCTCAAGTAAAAGAGCTCTTGGACACCAGCTTCATTAGAGAGATAATGTACATCCCCTGGTTATCCAATGTTGTCCTTATAAAAAAATTCAATGGGAAGTGGTGTATGTGCATAGATTACACAGACCTCAACAAAGCATGTTCAAAGGACTCCTACCCACTCCCCAATATTGACAAGCTAGTGGATAACTCTTCCAGGTTTTAGCTTCTATCCTTCATGGATACCTATTTAGGGTACAAGTAGATCCCAATGCACCCAGACAATGATGGTAAAATGACTTTCATAATTGAAAAAGCCAATTATTGCTATCACGTTATGTCGTTTTGCGTCAAGAATGCTAGGATAACTTACTAACACATGATGAACAAAGTCTTTGAGGAGCAAATAGGAAGAATGCTAGAAGTATATATTGATGACATGATCGTCAAAACCCAACCTCAGGCAACCGCATTCAAAACCTTGAAGAAGTCTTCCAATAGCTCTGGAAACATAATATGCACTAGAATGCAGGAAAATGTGGCTTCGGCATACAAGCAAGAAAGTTTTTGGTCTTTATGCTAACACATCACAAAATCGAAGCTAACATGGATAAATGCCAAGTAGTAACTAACATGTGAAGCACTTAAACTATGAAAGAGGTCTAACAAATAATAAGATAGATCGCAACCATCACCCGATTCATGCTAAAAGCAGCTCACAAATCTTTTCCCCTTTTCAGACTTCTCAAGAAAGGGAAGGATTTTGAGTGAACCCCGGAATGCGAAACAACCTTCACAAACCTAAAAGCTTGCCTAACTTTGCCCCCCATACTCACCAAACTGGAACCTGGTGAGACTCTTTATGTCTACCTTTCTGTTAATAAGGAATCCATTAGTTTTGTGTTGATTCGAGAAACTAAAGAAAGACAACGACTGCACTATATGAGTAAAGTAATCTAAGGCCCCGAGGTTCGCTATTAGAAGATTAAAAAGATAGCTTTGACTTTCCTCATAATGGCTCACAGACTTTGGCAATACTTCTAATGCCACCCCATAGTTGTGAGAATGGACTAACCAATTTAGCAAGGAATTCATAAGCCGAACCTCAACAGTCATATGATTGAATGGTCAATAGAGCTCTCCGAGTTTGGCATAATATACGAATCCCAGCAAGTCATTAAAGCTCAAGTTTTATTCAACTTCATTGCTAAAATGACGCAGGACATCAGCCCTCCTAAAGGAACTGCATAGACCATTTACATTGACAGTTCATCCAACCCCAAAAGTAGTGAAGCCGGGATTATCCTAGAAAATGGCAAATGCATAATCATTGATACTCCTTGAGATTCCAATTCCCAACCTCAAACAACTAGGTAGAGTACAAAGCATGTGTTGCTAGGCTTACAACATCATAGGATTTGGGGGCAACTAAGATCATTCTTTATAGCGACTCACAACTAGTCACCTCCCAGTTTCTCGATGAATATCAGGCCAAAGAACCTCTTCTACACAAATACTTGATAAAAGTCAAAGAACTTCTAAATTACTTCTTTAAGACCAAGGTTGAACACATTCTAAGAGAACACAATTCTCAAGATGACATATTATCTAAGCTCGCGAGCATCAAGAGTCCTAGAAATAATAGATCCTTTATACAAAAAAATATGGTGGCTCCTAGCATAATGGGCAATGAAATTGCAATGATGGTCAATGAAAGACATGATTGGATTAAGCTCATCATTGATTATCTATGTAACAAGGTCCTGCCTGATGATCCCAAGGAAGCCAAGAAGCTAATATAAACTTTTTCTCATTACACGTTATACAATAATCAATTATATCATAGAGGTGTTTCCTCCTCTCTTCTTAATTGTCTCAACCTAGGAAAAATAAATTATGTACTAGCCTTGATCCAGGAAAGAAGTTGTGGACACCACCTAGGAGGAAAATCTCTGGCATGGAAAGTGCTAAAGGCCAGGTTCTATTGGCCTACCATGGAAGCAGATGCCTTGGAACTAGGGATAGAAATAGGTCAGCCGGCCTGTTTGGGGCCTGTGGCCTGGCCTGTTTTAGGCCTGGCCTGGCCTGACCTATTTAGAAAATGAGCTAGGCTCAGGCCATTTTAAAAGCCTGTTTCATTTAGTAGGCCAGGTCTGACCTCTCAGCAAAGCCTGTTAAGCCTATTAGGCTGGCCTGTTTATGTTTATTTATAAAATTATATTTTATTATGGCCTTTCAAGGCCTGTTTAAAGGCTTAGGCTTATATGAAGGCCTTTACCTGCTGACCTATTTAGAAGCCTTAATATAAACCAAGCTTCTAAACAGGCTTCAGGTCAGGCCATGCTTCTTAAACAAGTCAGGTCAGGCTTAAAAAAAGGCCTTTGACAGGTAACAGGCCAAGTTCAGGCCAGATATTTGTAACACAGGTCTGGCCTATTTAGGGTGAAGCTTGGCTTGGCCTGACCTGTTTCCATCCCTACTTGGAACACATATAGAAGTGTGACAAATGCCAATACTTTGCAGACATCTATGTCACCTCACCTAAGGAATTGAATACTATCTCGGTTCCCTTGCCATTTTACAGGTAGGGGATGGATATCTTGGGTCCATTCTAGATAGCCCCCGAACACCTCAAATATTTGATAGTGGCCATTAATTACTTTACCAAGTGAATCGAAGCAAAGTCTCTATCCATTATCACTTCGACTAGAGTTCAGAGGTTCACCTACAAAGACTATAAATGGATTTGATATCTCGAAATCCATTATAACGAACAATGGAACCCAATTCATTGATAAGAATTTTCAAAAGCTTCTAGCTGATCTTTATATCAAACAACACTTTACCTCGGTGAAGCACTCACAAACTAATGGACAAGTGGAAGTCACCAACAGGGTCATCCTCTAAGGACTAAAAAAGAGACTTGATGATGCAAAGGGTGATTGGACAGAATAACTCGATCGAGTCTTATAGGCGCACCGAACCACTACACATTCTATCATGAGAGAAACTCCATTTAAACTTACATATAAATATGAGGCCATGGCAGAAATTGGGGAACCAAGCTGGAAGAAGCAGCACTTTTCTAAAAGGGTTGAATCTGGAACTTATCTGTCAGAACCTCGACTTGATAGATGAATTGCAGGATATTGCGCACATTCGTGAAACTGCTCTAAATCTTAAAATGGCAACCTAGTATAAATTCAAAGTCATACCAAGGAGTTTTCAACTTGACGACCTAGTCCTTTAAGGAATGGACATCGAAGGGAAGGACCAAACCGAATCACGTCAAAAATAGACACTGAAGCTTACAAATTGGAGACCTTTATTGGAAAAAAAAGTTCCAAGATACTAGAACGTGGCCAAGCTCTGCAAATACTACAACTAGTTGATATTTAGTGTTTCCTACACCATTTCAGGCTTATTATTTCTATTTGTACGCCTATTCGGGCCTTTATCTTTTCACTTTCAGATACCAATTATTTCGATTTATCGCAATGACATTTCCAGTTAAATCTAGTCAAGTGTACATTGTCTATTTTTAATGTGCAACCCTCAAGTCCATTTATGACCACCTTAACGAGGTTCGAGGGACCAACATTCCAAACATACACATTACACACCCCCACAAGGCCTCAAATGCCTTATGATGTCATTTAGTTCGACCACTGATCAAAATGATTGAACCAACCAAATCATATTTCAAAGATCTTCTTAAAACATTGTCCCTCACCTTAGTTCCCACTCATACATAATTATACTACTTGTTGATAAAATCATCTTGACATAAGTTTCAAATGGATTGGGCAAATGCAATTTGAGATTTTTGACATTTAGTAGAAAAAAAAACTTATGTACACTTACACTTAATTGAAATTTTCTTGAGCCACAAAACCATTTTATATAAAATCTTATATAACATCAAATTGGGTTGGTTTAACAGGTAGGATCAAGCAACATCGACAAAAAGTTCTTGGATTTGAGTCTTGTCGACAATCTTTTATTAGTAGGTCATTTAAACTATAAGTCTTCACTAAAACTTATGGCATGCCCTTAGTATTAAATATGATAACTTTCCCTTCTTTTAAACTTTAATGTTAAAAAATATTATATAGCATTTTTACCCCAAAAAAATCATATTCAGCATAGAATATATATTACAATGACAAAATTATTTGCACTTATTTATACATAGTAAGTTTATATTTGTACAATTAAAAAAATTTAATATATTATAAGTATAAAAAAATTTTACAACATCATCGAATGATGTGTATCATTTGATAAAAACATATTTTTTTATATTAACATTGCATTAAAATTAAATATATTATTGTAACTATAATAATAATAATAATAATAATAATAATAATAATAATTATTATTATTATTATTATTATTAAATAACAGATTATCGGTAAACCTTACAAATTTTAACTAATAATTAATTCACACATCTAATTTCTCCCACACATCAACACATACACGCTACAGATGGACATGGGAGACCACTTTAAGCTTTACTTATGTGACGCAAATGAGTGAATACAAGATTCAATCTCAAGATCTCAAGAACTATAAAAATCTTTATTAGCTAAATTAGCTAGTCCCTTCCATTATTTTTAGGGTTTTACTACTTGTTAAAATATCAAAATATAATAAATTTTATATAAAAATAAAATATTTAATGTATTAAAAATTAAAAAAAATCTATTTTTTTATTTAAATTTTTTTATTTTAATATCTTTAACAAATGTCCTCTTATTAACAAAACCCTTATTTTTTTTATTATTAATACACGACTTTAGTGTCAAGCAGGTTTCTGCAAACTTGTATGCTAAGGCTATATAGAGATGTGGGACACGGTAAGAATCTAGCCTTGGGGCGTTGCTTGCCACCTTCGCGCTCCCAACTTACCTCTTACCTTCCCCCAATCTTGGTCATTAAAAGAAAAAGCATCATTGTTTTGTGTTTCAATGCACATGCCTTACCAACTTTACTCAGTTAAGGGTTAATAAAATAAAGAAAAAAAATAAAGGTGTAACCACAAAAGAATTAAAAAGAGAGAGAAAGGTTGACGCGATTAAGCATTTTTTTTAATATAAATATTAATATAATATATATTTTTAGACATTTTTTAAATATTTATTTTATTATAAAACTAAAAATATATATTATTAATATTTTTTAATAATTTTTTAAATGTATGAGTAAATTAATAATAAAATAAATATTAAAAAATATTCAAAAGAATATGTTATTAATATTTTTATTTTCACAATAAAAAAACCTAAGGCGTGACTTTTGTTTTATATAATTAAACAATGAACAATTTTAACTTATGATCAGAATCTTCCACACTTTAAAAAAGACTGCAAAGCATTTTGACCGTTAAAAACAACTTTTTTATGATAATGTTGAAAGAAATTTTGGTTAAAATATGTTCACCATCGTATGGTGAACTGTACATGGTGCAGTTGTTTTAAGAACTCTAGAGTATAGACGATCCATGTACTTGTCAGATAAAGAAAATGAACAATTCTTAAATTAAAAAACCAAATGTGAATTACACAAGTTTAATAAAACATTCATTATAGGTGCATTATGCATAGCAAATCTATTTATATTTTTTAAATTAGAGTACAATTACTTGAAAATGATTTAATTATTTATTATACTCAATTATAAAGAATGATATGAGTTATTTTTAATTTATCTTTTTTTTAAATTTAAATTCAAATTATCTTTTAATATAGTTATGTATATCCTTTTTTTCAATTTCTAATACATTATCTCTTTTTTTTTGCTATAATAAAAGTTTAAAGTGAGGGAAGACTCCTCCCATTCCAAAGTCAAGACAAACCACCAACTTCAACAAGGATTTATAGTGGGATTACAGATCGCCTATCAATAGTGGATTCCAAGATTCAAACTCAAGTCATGTTATTGTCATTAGTAGAAGGTCAACTAAGTAAACCAACCCCTGTTGGTTCATTATCCCCTTTATTTTTATTTTTTAGTTTTTTGATTTCCCATAATATCCTCTCATTTGATAGATAAAAGACTAATCTCCCAAGGTATGGTTAGGTACCTAAACACAGACTCCTCCCCAACCGTGATATTTCTATACATATAAATTTTAGGATCAAACCTAGAACCATATACTTAAGGCAGCCAAGTCATTTCTACTTGAACCGACACACATTAGTCACTATCTCTTTTTAATTTACACATTTTTAAATTTTAGCTTAATTAGAAAAAAAAAGACACTAATGCAATGAACGTGATACTAGTAAATTAATATTTCCACAAACTTTTCAGCACACTATATGATGTTCTATTTAAATTTAATTGATCAAAATTAAAGATGGCATCTACGTGGGGCAAGTGCGGGGAGTGCCTCCCCACTCCTCGTCTCTGCCTCTCCAATTTCTCCCCATTCTTGTTTCCGATCCCTACTTCTGAGGAAAAGTTCTCCATTCCCCACTCCTTGCGGGGAGGTGGGGATCCAAGGGAACCTACGAGGATTCTAACATTATTTTAAAAAATCAAAAAAATTAGAAAATAAGGAAAAAAATATAAAAAATTGTTAACAGTTTTAATTTAAGTCTACAATATCAAAAAATTAAAACAAGTTACTATTTAGTGGTATTTTTTTTTACTTTTTTTAATTTTGAATTAATATAAAAATATAGATAGAAATTATTAAAAGGAAAAAACTATTAATACATATAGATGATATAATTATTAATCATAATTTAGTATTTTTTCAAGGATAGAAACCCTGCGGGGTGTGTGATAAGATCCTTCCTCGTCTTCACATTTGTCTTGGGAGAATTTTTATCTCTATTCCTGTCCCTGCAGAGAAATTCCCCAAATTTGAGTATATAAATAAAGCAGTCACCGTAGAAATCTCATATGCAAGGAGATTTTACCTTCCTTAATAAAAATGATGTTTTTTTAAGACAAAAAAAAATTACGTGGTTTTGTTTTCATCAACATACAAGTGGGAAATCAGGTTCAAATCTGCCCTCCCGTAATTCTTTAAAGCCTATAACTAAAGAGTGAATAAGAATTTATTATTATTTCAAAAAGGTTATCTGCTCTCCCCAGTTCTTTTTCCTTTATATTATATTTAAGTTTTATACAACATTTATAAATTTATATGGAAAAACTAACACTATAATCACAAACTATGATGACTTTAAATAAAATAAAAATCAAATATTTAATTTAAGTTCTCAAACTGCTCCCCAACTTGGTAGACTAGTATGTCTTCTAACTCAAATACTTTAATTAGGCAATTTGTTTTTCTTTCTTGTTAGCAAAGGAACTTGAGAAGGCATAAGTATTCAGTATTCTCATTTTCATTTATTACATTATTCTTATTTTAATAAATTATTTTAGTTGTATTTTTAGAATTTTATTTTTGTACTTTTTGTATAATAATTATATAAGAAAACAAGTAATTTTGAAAAGTTATTAATTGATCTAGAACGGGATTTAGATCCAATAAGGCCAAGCCCAATGACTAGACAAGATGTGAACCCTCTTACTCGATAAAAGGAATTACTTCTCACGGAACCAATCAGAAACCAACATGCAAGCCTAGAAAACATACAAGAAGCTTCCCCTATAACACCTGTGTTAACCAAAATGCCCCTGCACTATACTTAGGGTATTCACCTCTATAAATAACTACACTCTCTCCAATGCCTCCAAGTTAAAAGAAAGTTGTTGCTGTGAGCTGGTTCTGACTCAAGAAGCCCAACTATCTAAGACAAAACATTGGCACCATTTGTGAAAACTTGATAAACTGGTATTCCCACCCCCTACCATGGCTAATACTGGTGAAAGAATAGCCACAAACTAAGAGCAGAGAGATGGAGTTGAGACCTCTACGATGGTGATAACAATTTATTTTATTCATTTAATGATCCTCTCACTAGGTGTCTTAAGGTTCAATTTGGATTAACTAAATTGGTTTTGTCACATTTTATGATATTAGGCCTAATTAGATCATTGAAGGAATTATTGCATGAATTAGCCTTAATTTATCTACTTGGCAGTGTTCAGTAATTTGACTATAATCTGAGTTTCAAATATTTGATTGAAGTAATTCTGGTCTTGTAGGAAAGCTAAGACAAATATCTACAAGTTTCATACAGATCTCAGGAGTTGAATCATATGTTTGGATAATTTAAAATGAAGTTGAAACAAGAGCCCAAATGCTGATATTGACAGTTTGATCTTCGCGCAAATGGAAGCTAAGACGCGAAGATACAACTTTTATGAAGACTCCTAAGTTGAACTATATCGTTTTGGGCATGTAATTGAAGATAGACCACAGAGTCGAGTTGCTGATGAGTTAGGCCACTTAATTGAGCATAACTTGAGTTTTGGGCCTTTAAATGACATGAGACTTGAGCCCAATTATTCCTAATTGACCCAAATTTGTACCTATTATAATTTTAATCATATAAGGCTAAATTAGGAGTTAGTTTAAAAGGTTAGAGCAACAGAATGAAAAGCATCTTCTTATTTAGCACTTTTCATTCTCTCTCTTCAACTCTTTTCCTCTTCATTCTCTCTAGATTTT
The DNA here is from genome assembly GCA_029884595.1 of Ormosia semicastrata. Lineage (NCBI taxonomy): Eukaryota > Viridiplantae > Streptophyta > Magnoliopsida > Fabales > Fabaceae > Ormosia > Ormosia semicastrata. Next base: position 6,105,037 of record JAQQTO010000028.1, on the reverse strand, counting down.
TTTTCTTTTTCTGTGGTTCTTCCCTCTTATTCATGGAGGGATAGAGCATTTAATTAATCCTAGGAATTGGCAATTTTGATGTTTAATTTTAAAATTTTGTTTTAATTATTTTACATTTAATTATTAATCAAGTTTCTTTCCTTCCTCTTTGTTTAATTCTAATTGAGTTGCTTAATTTCATTGGGATGTTCATATGATAATTGTGTAATTACCATGTGTTAAGAGAGGATTGCAGAGACTAAACAAGGCATCAAAGTTGTTTGATGAACTGTTTAACTTGGTTGGATTCTAGTTTTTAGTTTGATTTAGGATTAGATCGATGTTTAATTTGTTTAACCTTGATTGAATGAATTTTGGATGCTTATTAATGCAGATTAAAAGTTACAAACCCAAGTGCAGGTTGTTTCAAGTAATAAATTCTCGGGAGTCTGAGGTCGATCCACAGGGAATTGATGAAGAAAAATTCTTTGATGTAAAGTAAATATTTTATCACAACAATAAAAGTGATAAAACTTGGTCACAAATAAAAAAGGCTTACTTGAGTTAGGAGATCCACTCTTAGTAAATAAATTAAGGACAATATTAATTCTTTTATAACTCAATTAAAATTCACACATAACAAAGGTTCTAATTGAAAAATATAAAATTCAAAGTTCTTTCAAAGTTATATTAGTTATATTATGGCTCCTTTAATTATCCACTAACGCCAACATTTGTAAATGGGTTCAAGCATTCACTGTGCCAATCTGTTGTTTATAACAAATCAAGATCTCCACTTTATAAGGAGAGTTTCTAACCCCAACACTTGTAAATGGGTTCAAGTATTCATTGTACCAATCTTTTGTCTACAACAAATCAAGAACTCCACTTTACAAGGAGGGTTTCTAAATTGATTGGAAACAAAATACAATAAATATAATGGCTACTTGATAATATATCATAAGCACAAGAGAGAAATTAATCTAACCTTAACTTATTACCAAGAGCTTCACCCTTTTACCAAAGTAAAATGAAACTTAGTTACTCATAGATAAGAAGAAGAAGAAGAAGAAGAAGAAGAAGAAGAAGAAGAAGAAGAAGAAGAAGAAGAAGAAGAAGAAGAAGAAGAAGAACATAACTTCAATTTATAACAAAAGAAAACTACAAGAAGATAAACAAACAACACAATAGCATGATCTTGGCCTCTAGGACCAAGACCCCCAAAATGATCTACCAATGGTGCCTTTTATAGAGGATTAGGGATATAAAATGATAAGGGGGTGAGTCATGGGTGAGTGGATGAGTGGAAAATGAGTGGAAAATGTCAAATGACTTTTGATGAGTGGAGAATTATGGAGATGCTTTGTCTCCGAAATCATTTAGTTTTGAAGTAATTGAATACTTAATTTTTGAGAAATGTGATCCTCATAAAAGTTGTAGGGCTAGATCTTAGATTTCAAATGCCATTAGTTTGGATCAAAAATCATTTCTACAACTCAAAATATGGTCTGATTTCTGCATACTGCTCAAGCCCAGCGACAGCTCCTCTGTTCTAACTTCTAAGCCTAATATTAGACCTCAGATTCTGAAAAAGTGTTCAACATGAAAGTTGTAGATTTGGATATTAGCAATCAACCATCAAAATTTCAGACTATTTTATATCCTATATCCTGTGCTATGTCATGAACAGTATGCATAGGTCAAGCCATCAGGATCAGCACCTTAGTTCTTGCTTCAACTCCAATTTGAGTTATCCAAACATGTGATTTAGCCTTTTAAGTCTTCATGAAAGTTGTAAGGAATTGTTTTAGCTTTCCTACAAGACTAGAATCACATCAACCATATATTTGTAACTCATGTTATAACAAGTTTACTGAACACTACCAAAAAGATAAATTAAGGCTAATTTATGCAATAATTCTTTCAATGATCCAATAAGGTCCAATATCATAAAATGTGTCAAAACCAACTTAATTAAACCTAATTGAACCTTAAGAAGCCCAGTGAGAGGATTATAAAATGTATAAAATATATTGTTATCAAATTCCTCCACACTTAACTTTTGCACTCCTAGGCAAAACACGTAAGATAAAAACCATGGAACAAAGAAAAATGACACAGATTCAAAAGCTAAAAACTCTAAAGGATTCAATGAATCAAGAAGAGCAACCAATCATTCAAAAGATCAAAATATTCATGAGGTAACATTTCTTCGCATCTCAAATCAACAAGCAAGGAAACTTCAGTTGAAAAGCATGAATCAGGAATGATAGATCCTCACAGAATTCACTCTCAATCTCTCAAGTATTTAAAAGGAAAGTATTTCACTCTATTCAACCCATTAACAATTGTATTACCATAAGTTTGCTTATCTTCTACTTCTCCGCTACTCAAAAACACATGCACACAAAAATTAAGAGGACATTATTCAAGGTTGTAATGGGGCTATGGTAAAGGAGAGGGGTAATATGGATATGACAAGTTAAATATCAAAGAGAATAGAAGAGCATTATGATACAGTTAGAGTGGAGAAGATGTTTGAGAACATTCAATTTAAATTTTCCAAGGGTTTCTTAGTTCCTTCTCTATTTGCTTCCTTCTCATAAAGGACAATGACCAATATTTGACTAATGTTTTGTTGGAGATCAACGCAAAATTAATGGGTTGAATTCATTGTTAGGCCTGAATATTCTCCTTCTCTTACTGTTGTTTCCAAGCATCCATTCTCATTCTAGGTATGAATATGTCACAAGGTGTATTCTTTGATTGTAGCGGTGGTCAGCTCTTTTTTTTCTTTTTTTTTCTTTTTTTTAGGAACATTTTGCACACACACTCCCACACTTATTAAAAAACTCAACTAATAACAAAGTCAATGCTCTCTTATTCCCTAAGGTTAGGTAAGAATATGATTTTTTTAAGGCACGTTATGAGCTAGAAACAAGGAATGGTCAAATAAGTTCAAAGGGGGTACACAAGGAAAAATATGCAAGGTTGGCTATTTGGTCAAAATAGCTATTTCAAGAAAAATGCCTCAATCATGTTTATGTATATATGTGAAAATGTAGCCTAAAAAAGAATCAAAGTAAGTTCTTGAGTAACAATTCTATGAGTGAAAAAATCACACAAGAAAGAAGAGAATGATACAGATTTTTAATTTATTCATCGATAGACTCAAAATCTCACAAAGCATATATCCATCATTCTTAATCTATCAATTCAACATCCATAACCAAGCATGTGAATTTTAAGAAAGAAGATAATTTACTCAATCATGTAAATTTTCCTAAATTGCGTCTCAAGAGTAAAATTACTCCTTACTTTGCCATTCCTAATTGGTTTTGTTGTAGGTTTCTAACAATCATATCAATTAACATATTTCCCAATTTTTTTTAAGACTTCAAGAAAATCATCAGGGTAAAGAAGTCTAGAAACCTCTGAAGGACCTCACTAAAGAGATTATTCACTCAAAAGTTATATACAAGGTGGCATATCTTTATACTGCGTGTCACCAGTGCAGTCCATCCTTACAAGGCATGGCTTTAGATCTCTATTGTGGCTAGAATTAATGTGAATGCTTATATCTCAAAGCATATCAAATGAGTTTTTGATGATAACAAAGTCAAGATGAAGATCAAGATCAAAAGAGAAGACCAAAGATCAAAAGAGGTGTATTAGATATAGGTCCTAGATTATCAATGTTAAATGCTCTCTAAGTGTCTCAAAGATCTTTAAATGGTTTTTCAAGTTCCTTCGAAATCAACTTGTTATTGAAAACTCATATTTTAAGAAAATGTTGATTTTAATCTTGGATTGTGTAAAACACATGTCAATATTGTTCAATCCAAATTTCTCAAAGTTAAAAATGGCTTACATCTCAAATTGGACTTGAAAAATGTGTTCAAAGGCCAATGTAATCGATTACATGATATTTGTAATCGATTACAATCAAGTCAGAGGCCTTGTAATCGATTACACCAAGTTGGTAATCGATTACAATGAGCCCAGAAAAGCAAGAACACATTCCAGAGGCCTTGTAATCGATTACACCAAGTTGGTAATCGATTACAATGAGCCCAGAAAGACATGAACACGTTCAAGGAGTCATGTAATCAATTACATAGAAATTATAATCGATTACAAGTAAGTTAGAGGCCTTGTAATTGATTACACCAAGCTGGTAATTGATTACTAAGTGCCCAGAAAGCCAAGAATACGTTGGAACAGTCATGTAATCGATTACATACTTCATGTAATCGATTACCATAAGTTTAACAGTGCCCAATGGCTACATTAACTGCATTAAATGCTTGGCTTTAATATCCCCAATGGCTTCTTTCTTCATATAACTTATAAATATTTGCCTTAGGGCTTCATTAATGGCTAACCTTCAATTCAGAACATTAATCTAACACTTAAATACGAGAATCATACTCAGAAAACGTTCTTACTCTATTTTTTTGTGAAAATCTTAAGATATCTTTCGAGAGCATATTAGAGCTTCAATTTGTATCAATTACTCTTGTGAGAGTTTCATTCTATCAATCTGAATTGCTTTGTAAAGAGAGTGAGACATCCCTCCTAAAGTGTAAAGGGTGAGGCATCCCTTAGTTGAAGAGACTCAAGCTCAAAGGGTGATGTATCCCAAAGTGTTGAGTATTCAAGTTTGTAACGGTTGTCAAGCACCTATTGAAGGTTGAAGATATAGTGAAAAATATTGAGTGTTTGCTTGGGGACTAGACGTAGATCACAAGTGGTTTGGTGATCGAATCAGGATAAACTATTGTGTTTGTTTCTCTAAACCCTTCTCTTTACATTTGTGCACTGTTTCATTGAATTGCTTGAATATTGTCTTCTTTGAGTATTATATTTATAAGTGAAAGTGTTCATCTCTTTTATCCAATAATCTCTATCCATTCAATACCTTCAACGAAAATTGATTATCAAATGATTTGCGAAAGATTTGCAAACTTGTTTTACAAACTCAATTCACCCCCCTCTTGAGTATTGAGGCCACTTGGTAACAAGTGGTATCAGAGCTAGACTCTTGTATAAAGAGCTTAGCAGCTTCAAGAGAAGTGATGGTTTCAAATGGTTTTTCAAATGAAGGTGTGAATGCTTATGTCTCTAAGGCATGTCAAAAGGTTTTTGATGATAACAAAAGCAAAAGAGAAGATCAAGCGCAAAAGGAAAAATCAAGATCAAAGAAAGAAGACAGAAGGTTTATTTAGTTATAAGACTTAGGATATTAATGTTAAATGCTCTCAAGATTTCTCAAATGGTTTTTCAATATATGATTTCAAAATAAATGGAAAATTTCAAAGTTAAACATGGCTTTCAATAAAACTTGAGTTTCAACTTTAAATCTAACACTCTTAAAAGGATTTATGTTTAATCAAGTTTCTTGAGGTGTTGGAAATGAGTTACAAGCATTATTGGACTTGAAAAATGTGTTCAAAGGCCAATGTAATCGATTACATAATATTTGTAATCGATTACACGAAAGAACAAAAGCATGTAATCGATTACATGAACAATGTAATCGATTACAAGAAAGTCAGAGGCCATGTAATCGATTACACAATATATGTAATCGATTACACAAAGCCCAGAAAGGCAAAGAACACGTTCGACGAGTCATGTAATCGATTACATGGATATTGTAATCGATTACAAATAAAGTCGAAGTCATGTAATCGATTACATGGGCAATGTAATCGATTACACAAAACCGAAAACTCAAAGAACACGTTCGACGAGTCATGTAATCGATTACATGGATATTGTAATCGATTACACAAAGAAGTCGAGAATCATGTAATCGATCACATGGGCATTGTAATCGATTACAAGCAAAGTCGAAGCCATGTAATCGATTACACCAAGAATGTAATCGATTACACAGAGCCCGAAAGTTCGAAAACGTTGGAACAACAATGTAATCGACACTGATCCATGTAATCGATTACACAAACTCGACAATATCAACGGCTATATTAAATGCATTAAATGCATGCCCAACTACCTCCAACGGCTCCATTTATTGAGAAACTTATAAATACCAAAGTTGGGTCTTTATTTGAGGTTGACCTTGAATCAAAAACTGATCATCATACTTCAAAACGTGAATCAATCCTTAAATTCATTTCTTGCTCTGTTTTCTGATTAAAAACGTGAAAAATCCTTGAGAGCATATTAGAGCTTCAATTTGTAAACACTTGCTCTAGAGAGAGCTTCTTCTATTTCAATCTTATACATTCTGATTAGTGAGGGTGAGGTATCCCTCAAGTATTGTAAGGGTGAGGTATCCCTTGGAAAATAGAGGCTCAAGCTTTTGGGTGAGGTATCCCATATTGTTGAGTGCTCAAGGTTGTAATGGTTTTTCAAGCACCCATTGAAGCTTGAAGATATAGTGGAAAATCTCAAGTTGTTGCTTGGGGACTGGACGTAGATCACAAGTGGAGTGGTGATTGAACCAGGATAAACGACTGTGTTTTGTTTCTCTAAACCCTCCTCTCGCTTATTTTTGTGCACTTGTTTCATTGTTTTACTTGGATATTGTCTCCTTGGCTATTACGTTTATAAGTAAAAGTGTTTAACTCATCTATTCAATTATCTCTAATCATTCAATAGCTTCAACGAAAATTGATTGTCAAACGATTTGCGAAAGATTTGTGAACTTATTTTTAACTACTCAATTCACCCCTCAGTATTGAGGCCACTTGGTAACAAGTGGTATCGAGCTAGACTCTTGTATAAAGAGCTTAGCAAAATTTCAAGAGAAGTGATGGCTTCAAATGGTTTTTCAAATGAAGGTTCTTCTATAAATAGACCTCCTTATTTCAATGGGGATGGTTATGCCTATTGGAAAGAAAGGATGAAAATTTTTATTGAAACTATTGACTTAGATGTGTGGGACGTAGTTGAAAATGGTGCTTTTGTCCCTACACAAACTAAGGATGGTGTGACAATTAATACACCTAGAAGTGATTGGACCGATGATGATAAAAAGAAGGTTCAATATAATTTGAGAGCCAAGAACATCATCACCACATCTTTGGGGTATGATGAATTCTTTAGGGTGTCAAATTGTAAGATCGCAAAAGAAATGTGGGATACCCTACAAGTAACTCATGAAGGTACTAGTGAGGTAAAAAGATCTCGAATAAACACTCTTACTCATGAATATGAATTGTTTAGAATGAATCAAGGTGAGAGTATTCAAGATATGCAAAAGAGATTTACTCATATTGTTAATCATCTTATCTCATTGGGAAAGACATTTCCTAATGAGGATCTTATTAACAAAGTCTTGAGATGTCTAAGCAGGAATTGGCAACCCAAGGTAACGGCGATCATGGAATCAAGAGATTTATCAACCATGTCTCTAGCCACCCTATTCGGAAAACTTCAAGAGCATGAGATGGAACTAAATAGGCTCAATCAAAATGAAGAACATGACAAAAAGAAGAAGGGAATTGCACTCAAGGCCACCTCTTCCATACTTGAAGATGATGATGAAGATGGTGAAGAGGATGGTGAAAATATTGAGCTAAGTGAGGAGAATCTTAGTCTCCTTGTGAGAAAATTCGGAAGATTCTTGAAGAAAAAGGGATTTCAAAGAAGACCACCGTTTCCTCAAAAGAAAGCATATCACAAAGGAGAAGGATCCTCCACTCCTCCAAAATGCTATGAATGCGGAAAATCAAGGCACATGAAAATGGAGTGTCTTATATATCTCAAGAAGACGGAGAAGTTTGAGAAAAGACCCTCCAAGGAAAAGAAAGGAAGAAGAGCATATATAGCTTGGGAGGACAATGACTTAAGCTCTTCCGACGATTCAAAAAATGAAGAAGCCCATCTTTGCCTCATGGCTCAAGGAGAAGAAAGTGGAGAAAGCGACACCGAGGTAACCTCTTCTAACCTAGAACCTCCACCTTCTTATGATGAATTGCAAGATGCCTTTCAAGAATTGCATGATGAATCTTTGAGGCTCACAAAAATGATTTTGTCTTCCAATAAAACAATCTCCCTATTGACAAAGAAAGTTTCTACTTTAACCAAGGAGATAAATGAACTTAAAATTGAAAATGAGACTTTAGGACTCATAGATGCTAATTCATCATGCATGATTTGTTCCTCACATGATAATGCATCCATATCATTACCTTGTTTATCATGCAAAGCTTTTGAAAAAGAAATTAAAGACTTGAACAACACTCTTGCGAAATTCACTTTTGGAAGAGACAACTTGAATGTGTTGTTAGGGAGACAAAAATGTGTTTTCCAAAAAGCCGGTTTGGGATTTAATCCAAACAACCATCAAAAGTCTTATAAGAACTTCTTTGTTTTCTCAAAAACTTCAAGTAGCCCCTTTGTTAAATGTTTTCATTGTGGTAGGAAAGGGCATAGTGCATCCACTTGCAATGTTAGAAAGAACATAAACACCAAGGTTGGAATCAAAAGGGTTTGGGTCCCTAAAGGCACCATACCTAATTCTAACACACAAGGACCCAAAACAATTTGGGTACCAAAAGTTAAATCTTGAATGTGTGTTGTAGGTGTGCTTGAAGACCAAGAGCTCAAGTTGGTATCTTGATAGTGGTTGCTCCAAGCACATGACCGGTGATGGCTCCAAGTTCTCCTCCCTTACACACAAGAAACATGGTCATGTCACATATGGTGACAACAACAAAGGGAAGATTCTTGGAATTGGCAAAGTTGGTAAGATCCCTTCATCATCTATTGATAATGTTTTACTTGTTGAAGGACTTAAACATAATTTGCTTAGTATTAGTCAATTGTGTGATAAAGGCAATAGAGTTATATTTGATTCCTCTTGTTGCATAATTGAGGGAAAGGATGATAAGCAAGTTAAGTTTGTTGGTCATAGGGTCAATAACATATATATGATTAGTCTTGATGATATTTCCTCAAATGATGCTAAATGCTTTATGAGTAGAGAAAATGATTCATGGTTATGACATAGAAGAATTGCTCACATTCACATGGATTACTTAAACAAATTGGTCTCTAAAGAACTAGTAATTGGTCTTCCAAAGCTCAAATTTGAAAAAGACAAACTTTGTGATGCATGTCAAAAGGGAAAACAAGTAAAGGTCTCTTTCAAAGCTAAAAACATAGTTTCAACTTCTAGACCTTTACAACTTTTGCACATGGATCTTTTTGGACCCTCTAGAACTATGAGCTTTGGTGGGAATTACTATGCATTAGTGATTGTGGATGATTTTTCTAGATTTACATGGACATTATTCTTGGCCCACAAAAATGATGCTTTTCAATCATTTAGAAAACTTGCCAAAGTTATCCAAAACGAAAAAGGTTTTTGTATTGCATCCATAAGAAGTGATCATGGTGGTGAATTTGAAAATCATGAATTTGAAACTTTTTGTGATGAATATGGCATTGAGCATAATTTTTCTGCCCCTAGAACACCACAACAAAATGGTGTTGTAGAAAGGAAAAATCGATCTCTAGAAGAAATGGCAAGAACTATGCTCAATGAGGCCAATCTTCCTAAGTACTTTTGGTCGGATGCTAACACCGCTTGTTATGTTATGAATAGAGCCCTAATAAGGCCAATTTTAAAGAAAACCCCATATGAATTGTACAAAGGAAGGAAACCTAATGTGTTACATTTTCATGTTTTTGGATGTAAATGCTTTGTTTTGAATAATGGAAAGGATAACTTGGGAAGTTTGATGCAAAATCTGATGAGGGAATATTCATTGGTTATTCTATTCATAGCAAGGCCTTTAGAGTCTATAATAAACGAACTATGACCATAGAAGAGTCCATACATGTTGCATTTGATGAAACTAACCCAAATGAGTCGAGAAAGGAGCTTGTTGATGATGTTGCAGAAATCTTGGAGAAGACGCACTTGGAAAATCAAGAGAAAGAGCCCAAGAAGGAAGAAAAGAGACTCCTTGATCATACATGGCAAGAAGATTCAGAAATCTTAGATCTACCCAAAGAATGGAGGACTTCAAGATATCATCCTCTCGACAAAGTGATAGGTGATGTATCAAAAGGGGTAATCACTCGAAACTCACTTAGAGATGCATGTAATCATCTAGCCTTTGTCTCTCAAGTTGAACCTAAAGACATAAATGAGGCCATTAATGATGAGCATTGGATCTTGGCCATGCAAGAAGAACTAAACCAATTTGAGAGGAATCAAGTTTGGGAATTAGTTCCAAGGCCCAATGATCATCCTATAATTGGCATCAAATGGGTCTTTAGGAACAAACTCGATGAAACGGGCCTAATAATAAGAAATAAAGCTAGGCTTGTAGCTAAAGGATATAATCAAGAAGAAGGCATAGACTATGAAGAAACTTATGCTCCCGTAGCTAGGTTAGAGGCCATTAGAATGCTACTTGCATATGCTTGCATCATGGATTTCAAACTCTATCAAATGGATGTCAAAAGTGCTTTTTTAAATGGTTTTATACAAGAAGAGGTGTATGTAGAACAACCTCCTAGTTTTGAGGACTTTGAAATGCCCAACCATGTTTTTAAATTGAAAAAGGCCTTGTATGCCTTGAAACAAGCTCCTAGAGCTTAGTATGAAAGGTTGAGCAAATTTCTTTTAGAAAAAGGCTTTTCTAGAGGTAAAGTTGACACCACTCTTTTCATAAAACACAAAATGCATGACATTCTTCTAGTTCAAATCTATGTTGATGACATCATATTTGGAGCTACTAACAACTCTCTTTGTAAAGAATTTTCAAATATTATGCAAAGTGAGTTTGAGATGTCCATGATGGGTGAGCTCAATTTCTTCCTTGGTCTACAAATCAAGCAAACAAGAGAAGGAACATTTATAAGCCAATCCAAGTATTGCAAAGAGCTGCTCAAGAAGTTTGGAATGGACAATGCCAAGCATATGGCTACTCCTATGGGCACCTCTTGCTATTTGGACAAGGATGAAGGAGGTAAATCGGTAGAAATTACAAAATATAGAGGTATGATTGGCTCACTCCTTTATCTCACCGCAAGTAGGCCTGATATAATGTTTAGTGTATGCATGTGTGCTAGATATCAAGCTAATCCTAAGGAATCACACCTAAGTCTTTCATTAAGAGAATAATGAAATATCTAATAGGCACATCACAAATGGGTTTATGGTACCCTAAGGGTGCCTTATATAGTCTTATTGGGTACTCCGATTCGATTTTGCTTTGGATGCAAAATGGATCGAAAAAGAGCACTAGTGGGACATGCCACTTGCTTGAAGCTCACTAGTTTCTTGGCACAACAAGAAACAAAATAGTGTGGCATTGTCCACAAATTGCAATATGTTGCAATTTGGGAGTTCTTGTGTTCTCAAGTCCTTTGGATGAAACAACAACTCTTGGACTATGGTCTTGAGCTTGATCACATTCCCATAAAATGTGATAATACTAGTGCAATTAACTTGTCAAAAAATCCCATTTTGCATTCTAGAACTAAGCATATTGAAATAAGACATCATTTCATTAGAGATCATGTTCAAAGGGGTGATTGCATACTTGAATTTGTTGAAACAACTAAGCAACTAGTGATATTTTCACTAAACCCCTAGCAAAAGAAGCATTTTTCTACATTAGAAATGAACTGGTATCTTAGATCAATCATGCATAAATTAGATATTTGTTTGCATAATCCTAAAACAAATGCCTAAGCTTGCGTTTTTCTCTACATAATTATGCCACATTGCTTTGCACAATCTCTGAATTTTCATTATATTTGAATCCCATACTAACTTGAGCGTCGGAGGTTTCCCTAAATTGTTTTGCGGTGCTCCTCATGTCCAACTTTGACAAGAAATTCAACAACCTCAAATTTCACCAAAAAGGGTGAAATTCTTGGTAAAAATGATAATTTTGATCAATTATATGAGTTGAATCATAATATGATTAGTCTATATGCTTGCATGATGATTTGAACTAATCTAAGTTGCTTTGAAACTGATTTGGATGAATTAAAGTTGATTATATGTCTGTTTGGAACGCAAAATCTGAGTTAAAAGGTATTGGTAATCGATTACTTTGCATATGTAATCGATTACACATGTGCTCATTATGCATGTAATCGATTACACACATTTTGTAATCGATTATAACCAACTCAGAACTGTAATCGATTACATAAACTATGTAATCGATTACAAGGTTCCTTAGCATGTAATCGATTACACCAAAAATGTAATCGATTACATACCTACTAAAATGCATGTAATCAATTACACACTCAATGTAATCGATTACACAGGGTTTTTAAAAGGTTTCTGACGCGCGTAGAGCTCATTTCTTTTTGGAACCTGTTCATCTTCTTCGTTCTCTCCTTCTGCTCCCACGCACCTCAAATCTCAAAATCTCTCTTTTCACTCAAATCTCCATCAAAACCCGTCATTTCACCTCTCTCAATCTTGGAAAACCCTCTCCACATAGCCCATCGTTCAAAATCCCCTCACATCCCTCATCCAAATCTCCCCATCTTCTCTCACGAACCCCATCTCCATTTCTCTCGCCCTAATCTCGTCCCTCTCTCATCCCCAATCATTAATCATTCATCCCTTGCTTCTCCTTCACATCAATGGCTGAATCCTCTCATCGCTCGAAGCGCCCAAGAACAGGGACCGCCGTTGGAGGGTCCTCTCGGTGGCTCTTCACGTAATATATCCGGCCCGGACCTCATGAGGCACTTCTCCACCGTGAAGAAAGCCGAGTTGTTCCTAAGAACTTCCAGCCAAAAATCATCTCTCCTGTGTATCTTCCCATCACCTTCTGCGAGTGAACCTTTAGAGAGCTTTAGGACAATAGAAAACTTAGGCTTGCTTGGGATTCCCGAGCATAGAGAAGGCCATCTACCCTAACCTTGTCCGAGTCTTTTATGCTAACCTCGAAGGTTGAGGATAATTGCATAATCTACGAAGTGAAAAAGCAACAAATCGGGTTGACAATGGCAGAGTGGTATAGGCTTACAAAGCTCACTCCCGATGGAGCTCGGTTCGTGGAAATGCAAAAGTCCGGGGGGCATGAGTTTGAGTATAAGGTCGCTCTTCTCTCTTTGATTAGGACCGGCACACCTCCCAAAGGTGATCCTAAACGAAGAATAATGGCCACTGGCCTCACTATGGAAAACAGGGTTCTCCACTACCTCTTGGTTCGTGGATTGATTCCCAGAGGAGGGAATTACTCCCAAGTCCTCAAGGATGATGTAGTGGCATTATGGGCAATGACCACAGGGGCACCCAATAAACTGGGGTTACTACATTCTAGAGCATATCTTTGGACGTCAAGAAAAAGAAGAACTCTGCTCTCCCCCCCTTCGCCATGTTGGTCACCACAATCCTCGAGTACTTTGTCGCATTTCGGCCGGGTCAAGAGTCCAAGGACACCACTCGAAAGGACCCCAATCAATTGGGTTGCATACTCAAGAAGCTTCAGCTCTATAAGATGGAAGATAGGTGGCATTACATTACTCATGGCACGTTTGGTCATATCCATCACGATCCAGATAGTGATGATGAGGAGGCTCAGTACCCTGCCTCTGCTCCTGCTCCAGCTTCTCTTGATCTTCTGCTCCAAGAAATGCGCAACTTGAGCGTCAACGTAAACACACGCATCGATCATATAGAGCAAAAGATTGACCATCTTGAGCTGAGGATGGACTACTCAGCCCAGGAGCTTAGCTCCATTCGATCCCTCCTAAGTGGACCTCCTATTCCGAGTGTCCCGCCGCTGCCGCACCTCCCACATCCTCTCGCCCCTCCGGTTCCCTATCCTTCGCCGGTCCATCCGGAGTTCCCGCGATGATGAAGAGCTTCGGACTCGACGACGATCTTATGCCCGCCGATGATAACATTGATCTAGGAGACTCTCGTCTGCGGATCCGTAGGGTGAAGTCTTTTGTGACAGCCGAGGACACCGATAAGTGATCATGGCCTATTGCCTTGATATTTTTTTTTTTTGTATTGATGACCACCTTGTACTTATTTTGTTTTGACTCGATTATATAAAATTGGTATACCTTTATGGTTACATTTTGATTATTGCCTACTGGTTGTGATACGTTTCTTTGTATATGCTGATTATTAATACATGAACTTGTTTTCACTTTGAATGTTTGGCTTTTGGAATATTGATTGACTGATTAATCATTGTGGCTTTTACTCTTATGGCAAAAATTTGGGAATCATGAAATATAGTCATTATGTCAGTTATTTTTCTTAAATGCTTATGTCTTTTTGATAATGCCAACGGGAGAAAATGAGGAAAAATGAAAATGAAATGAAATGAAATTAATGGTTGCATGAGAAATTAAAGGTTGCATGAGTACGGGGAGTTATTGACCTTTTAAGTTATTAAGCTTTTCATATGCAAAATCTAACCCAACATCATGCATAAACTCCGAGGGCAAAGATTGTACCTAAATGACTATTATATACAAATGCAAAAACTCTTTCTTTTTCCTATGATCAGTTTGTCATCATCAAAAAGGGGGAGAATGTGAATGCTTATGTCTCTAAGGCATGTCAAAAGGTTTTTGATGATAACAAAAGCAAAAGAGAAGATCAAGCGCAAAAGGAAAAATCAAGATCAAAGAAAGAAGACAGAAGGTTTATTTAGTTATAAGACTTAGGATATTAATGTTAAATGCTCTCAAGATTTCTCAAATGGTTTTCCAATATATGATTTCAAAATAAATGGAAAATTTCAAAGTTAAACATGGCTTTCAATAAAACTTGAGTTTCAACTTTAAATCTAACACTCTTAAAAGGATTTATGTTTAATCAAGTTTCTTGAGGTGTTGGAAATGAGTTACAAGCGTTATTGGACTTGAAAAATGTGTTCAAAGGCCAATGTAATCGATTACATAATGTTTGTAATCGATTACACAAAGAACAGAATGTAATCGATTACATGAACAATGTAATCGATTACAAAAAGTCGAGAGGCCATGTAATCGATTACACAATATATGTAATCAATTACACAAAGCCCAGAAAAGGCAAAGAACACGCTTCGACGAGTCATGTAATCGACACATGGATATTGTAATCGATTACAAACAAAGTCGAAGTTATGTAATCGATTACATGGGCAATGTAATCGATTACACAAAACCGAAACTCAAAGAACACGTTCGACGAGTCATGTAATCGATTACATGGATATTGTAATCGATTACACAAAGAAGTCAAGTCATGTAATCGATCACATGGGCATTGTAATCGATTACAAGCAAAGTCGAAGCCATGTAATCGATTACACCAAGAATGTAATCGATTACACAGAGCCCGAAAGTTCGTAAAACGTTGGAACAACAATGTAATCGACACTGATCAGTAATCGATTACACAAACTCGACAAATGGCCCAACGGCTATATTAAATGCATTAAATGCATGCCCAACTACCTCCAACGGCTCCATTTATTGAGAAACTTATAAATACCAAAGTTGGGTCTTTATTTGAGGTTGACCTTGAATCAAAACTAATCATCATACTTCAAAACGTGAATCAATCCTTAAATTCATTTCTTGCTCTGTTTTCTCGATTAAAAACGTGAAAAATCCTTGAGAGCATATTAGAGTTTCAATTTGTAAACACTTGCTCTAGAGAGAGCTTCTTCTATTTCAATCTTATACATTCTTAGTGAGGGTGAGGTATCCTCAAGTATTGTAAGGGTGAGGTATCCCTTGGAAAATAGAGGCTCAAGCTTTTGGGTGAGGTATCCCATATTGTTGAGTGCTCAAGGTTGTAATGGTTTTTCAAGCACCCATTGAAGCTTGAAGATATAGTGAAAAATCTCAAGTTGTTGCTTGGGACTGGACGTAGATCACAAGTGGAGTGGTGATTGAACCAGATAAACGACCGTGTTTGTTTCTCTAAACCCTCCTCTCGCTTATTTTTGTGCAATCGTTTCATTGTTTACTTGGATATTGTCTCCTTGGCTATTACGTTTATAAGTAAAAGTGTTTAACTCATCTATTCAATTATCTCTAATCATTCAATAGCTTCAACGAAAATTGATTGTCAAACGATTTGCGAAAGATTTGTGAACTTATTTTTAACTACTCAATTCACCCCCCCTCTTGAGTATTGAGGCCACTTGGTAACAGAAGGTCCTTCTATAAACAGACATCTTTATTTCAATGGGGATGGTTATGCCTATTAGAAAGAAAGGATGAAAATTTTTATTAAAGCGATTGACTTAGATGTGTGGGACGCCATTGAAAATGATGCTTTTGTTCCCACACATACTAAAGATGGTGTGAAAACTAACACACCTGGAAATGAATGGACTGATGAGGATAAAAAGAAAGTTCAATACAATTTGAGAGCCAAGAACATCATCACCACATCCTTGGGGTATGATGAATTCTTTAGGGTGTCAAATTGCAAGACCTCTAAAGAAATGTGGGATACTTTACAAGTAACTCGTGAAGGTACAAGTGAGGTAAAGCGATCTAGAATAAACACTCTTACTCATGAATATGAATTATTTAGAATGAACCAAGGTGAAAGTATTCAAGAAATGCAAAAGAGATTCACATATATTGTTAATCATCTTATCTCATTGGGAAAGACATTTCCTAATGAAGATCTTATTAACAAAGTCTTGAGATGCTTGAGCAAGAATTGGCAACCGAAAGTTATGACTATTGCAGAATTAAGAGATTTATCAACAATGTCTCTAGCCACCTTATTTGGGAAGCTTCAAGAACATGAGCTGGAGCTAAATAGGATCAATCAAAATGAAGAGCATGATAAGAAGAAAAAAGAAATTGCACTCAAAGCCACTTCTTCTACAATTGAAGATGATAATGAATATGGTGAAGAAGAAGCAGAAAATCTTGAGCTAAGTGAGGAGAATCTTAGTCTCCTTGTGAGGAAGTTTGAAAGATTCTTAAAAAAGAAGGGATTCCAAAGAAGACTACATTTTCTTAAAAAAAAAGCTTATCACAAAGGAGAAGGATCCTCTACTCCTCCAAAATGTTACGAATGTGAAAAACTGAGGCACATAAAAATAGAGTGTCCTATGTATCTTAAGAAGACGGAGAAGTTTGAGAAAAGATCTTCCAAAGAAAAGAAAGGAATGAGAGCATAAATAGCATGGGAGGACAATGATATAAGCTCTTTCGATAGTTCAGAGAATGAAGAAGCCCATCTTTGTCTCATGGCTTAAGGAGAAGAAAGTGAAGAAAGCGACACCGAGGTAACATCTTCTAACTTAGAATCTCCACCTTCTTATGATGAATTGCAAGATGCTTTTCAAGAATTGCATGATGACTCTTTGAGGCTCACAAAAATGGTTTTATCTTCTAACAAGATAATCTCCTTATTGGTAAACAAAGTTTCTATTTTAAGCAAGGAGATAAATGAGCTTAAGATTGAGAATGAGACCTTAGGACTTATTGATGCTAACTTATTATGCATGACTTGTTCCTCACATGATAACACATCCATATCATTACCTTCTTCATCATGCAAAGCATTTGAAAAAGAAATTGAAGATTTGAAAAACACTCTTGCAAAATTTATATTTGGAAGAGGCATCTTGAATGTGTTGTTAGGGAAACAAAAATGCGATTTTCAAAAAGCTGGTTTGGGATTTAATCCAAACAACCATCAAAAGTCTTATAAGAATTTCTTTGTTTCCTCAAATACTTCAAGTAGCGCCTTTGTCAAATGTTTTCATTATGGTAAGAAAAGACATAATGCATCCACTTGCAATGCTAGAAAGAATATAAACACTAAGGTTAGAATCAAAAGGATTTGGGTTCCTAAAGGCACCATGCCTAACTCTAACACACAAGGACCCAAGACAATTTAGGTACCAAAGGTTAAAATTTGAATATGTGTTGTAAGTATGCTTGAAGACCAAAAGCTCAAGTTGGTATCTTGATAGTGGTTGCTCCAAGCATATGACCGGTAATGGCTCCAAGTTCTCTTCCCTTGCCCCCAAGAAGTATGGTCATGTCACATATGGTGATAACAACAAAGGGAAGATCCTTGGAATTAGTAAAGTTAGTAAGATCCTTTCCTCATCAATTGATAATGTTTTACTTGTTGAAGGACTCAAACATAATTTACTTAGCATTAGTCAATTATGTGATAAGGAAAATAGAGTTATATTTGATTCTACTTGTTGTATAATTGAGGGAAAGGATGATAAGCAAGTTAAGTTTGTTGGTCATAGGGTCAATAATATATATATGATTAGTCTTAATGACATTTCCTCAAATGATGCTAAATGCTTTATGAGTAAAGAAAATGATTCATGGTTATGGCATACAAGAATTGCTCACATTCACATGGATCACTTAAACAAATTGGTTTCTAAAGAACTAGTAATTGGTCTTCCAAAGCTCAAATTTGAAAAAGACAAACTTTGTGATGCATGTCAAAAGGAAAAACAAGTAAATGTCTCTTTTAAAACTAAAAATGTAGTTTCAACTTCTAGACCTTTACAACTTTTGCACATGGATCTTTTTGGTCCCTCTAGAACTATGAGCTTTGGTGGGAATTACTATACATTGGTGATTGTGGATGATTTTTCTAAGTTTACATGGACATTATTCTTAGCCCACAAAAATGATATTTTTCAATCATTTGAAAAGCTTGCTAAAGTTATTCAAAACGAAAAAGGTTTTTGTAATGCATCCATAAGAAGTGACCATGGTGGTGAATTTAAAAACCATGAATTTGAAACTTTCTGTGATGAACATGTCATTGAGCATAATTTTTCTGCCCTTAGAACACCACAACAAAATGGTGTTGTAGAAAAGAAAAATCGATCTTTAGAGGAAATGACAAGAACTATGCTCAATGAGGCCAACCTTCCTAAGTGCTTTTGGGCGAATGCGGTTAATACTGCTTGTTGTGTTATGAATAAAGCCCTAATAAAGCCAATTTTAAAGAAAACCCCATATGAATCGTATAAGGGAAGGAAGCCAAATGTGTCACATTTTCATGTCTTTGGATGTAAATGTTTTATTTTAAATAATGGAAAGGATAACTTGGAAAAGTTTGATGCAAAATCTGATAAGGGAATATTTAGTAGTTATTCTATACATAGTAAGGCCTTTAGAGTCTACAATAAATGAACTATGACCATAAAAGAGTGTATACATATTGCATTTGATGAAACTAACCTAAAGGAGCCGAGAAAGGAGCTTGTTGATGATGTTGCAGAAATCATGGCAAAAATGCACTTGAAAAATCAAGAGAAAGAGTCCAAGAAGCAAGAAGAGAGACTTCTTAATCACTCATGGCAAAAGGATTCAGAAATTATAGATCTACCCAAGGAATGAAGGACATCAAGATATCACCCTCTCGATAAGGTGATAGGTGATCTATCAAAAAGGGTAATCACTCGAAACTCACTTAGAGATGTATGTAATCATTTAGCTTTTGTCTCTTAAGTTGAACCTAAAGACATAAATGAGGCCATAATGATGAACATTAGATCTTGGCCATGCAAGAAGAACTAAATCAATTTAAGAGAAATCAAGTTTGAGAATTAGTTCTAAGGCCCAATGATCATCCTATAATTGGCACCAAATGGGTCTTTAGGAGCAAAGTTAATGAAACAGGCTTAATAATAAGAAACAAAGCTAGACTTGTAGCTAAGGGCTATAATCAAGAAGAAGACATAGACTATGAAGAAACTTATGCTCCCGTAGCTAGATTAGAGGCCATTAGAATGTTACTTGCATATGCTTGTATCATAGATTTCAAACTTTATCAAATGGACGTCAAAAGTACTTTTTTAAATGGTTTTATACAAGAAGAGGTGTATGTGGAACAACCTCCTGGTTTTGAGGATTTTGAAATGCTCAACCATGTTTTTAAACTGAAAAAGGCCTTGTATGACTTGAAACAAACTCTTAGAGCTTGGTATGAAATGTTGAGCAAATTTCTTTTGGAAAAAGGATTTTCTAGAGGCAAAGTTGATACTACCCTTTTCATAAAGCATAAAATGCATGACATACTTCTAGTTCAAATCTATGTTGATGACATTATATTTGGAGCTACTAACAACTCTCTTTGTAAAGAATTTTTAAATATTATGCAAAGTGAGTTTGAGATGTCCCTGATGGGTGAGCTCAACTTCTTCCTTGGTCTCCAAATCAAGCAAACAAAAGAAGAGACTTTCATAAGCCAATCTAAGTATTGCAAGGAGTTGCTCAAGAAGTTTGGAATGGACAATGCCAAGCATATGGCTACTCCTATGGGCACCTCTTGCTATTTGGACAAGGATGAAGGAGGTAAATCGGTAGAAATTACAAAATATAGAGGTATGATTGGCTCACTCATTTATCTCACTGCAAGTAGGCCTGATATAATGTTTAGTGTATGCATGTGTGCTAGATATCAAGCAAATCCTAAGGAATCACACCTAAGTGCTGTTAAGAGAATAATGAAATATCTAATAGGCACATCACAAATGGGTTTATGGTACCCTAAGGGTGCCTCATGTAGTCTTATTGGGTACTCCGATTCTGATTTTGCTGGATGCAAAATGGATCGAAAGAGCACTAGTGGGACATGCCACTTGCTTGGAAGCTCACTAGTTTCTTAGCATAATAAGAAACAAAATAGTGTGACATTGTTTACAGTTGAAGCTGAATATGTTGTAGCTGGGAGTTGTTGTACTCAAATCCTTTGGATGAAGCAACAACTCTTGGACTATGGTCTTGATCTTGATCACATCCCCATAAGGTGTGATAATACTAGTGCAATTAATTTGTACAAAAATCTCATTTTGCATTCTAAGACTAAACACATTGAAATAAGACATCATTTCATTAGAGACCATGTTCAAAAGGGTGATTGTATGCTTGAATTTGTAGAAACCACTAAGCAACTAACTAACATTTTCACTAAGCCCCTAGCAAAAGAAGCATTTTTCTATATAAGAAATGAACTTGGTATATTGGATCAATCATGCATAAATTGATTATCTACTGCATAATCCTAAAATTGATGCATAATATATGGCTTTGCTGAAAAATATGATATTTTGATGCATAACATGTTGCTTTCTGCATAATCATGACTTCTTGCTACATAATTTTTGATTTTTTTTAATCATATTTGAATCCAATACTGACTTGAGCATCGGAGATTCCCCCTAAGTTGTTTTGCAGGTGCTTCCTCATGTCAAAGACTTCCAAGAAACTCAAAAACTTCACAAATTCATCTGAATGGTGTAATTCTTGGTAAAAATAGTCATTTTGCACAATTATGTGTTTTGGATCATAATCTGATTGGAATATATGCTTGCATGATATTTGAAATTGGTTTGAAATGTTCTAAAACTAATTTGAAAGGTTCAAAATTGATCATTTGCTGTTTGGAATGCAAAATCTGAGTTTTAGTATGCTGATAATCGATTACAAAGCCTTTGTAATCAATTACAAAGGTTCTGTCTAGTGTGTAATCGATTACACAACGATGGTAATCGATTACAATAGACCCAGAACTCAGGTAATCGATTACACCAATAATGTAATTGATTACAAAGTTCCCAGAAGCATCATAATTGATTACACCAAAATTGTAATTGATTACAGGGGTAACGGAAGGCTAGTAATCGATTACGCAAGCCATGTAATCGATTACACAAGGGTTTTTAAAAGGTTTTCTGTCGCGCGAAAGGTCATTTTTTCAGAAACCATCTCTTCTTCTCCTCTGCTCTCACGAAGACCCAACCACCAAATTCTCTACTTCTCACTCAAAAATCACCTAAATCGCACTATTTCACCTCCATCTCACTCGAAAATCACTTCTTTCCAAAACCCATCCACCAAATCTCATCAAAATCCACCCAAATTCTTCTTATCACCCACGAGCCTCACCACCTAAACCCTCCTTCTACCTTCCCTTCTCCCACACATCTCCAAACACCATTCCCTTCTACTTTCCCTTCATCCCATTCACTCTTTTCTCACCAAAATGGCAGAAACCTCTCAACGTGCAAAACACCCAAGAATAGGGGTCACCATTGGAGAGTCTTCCAGAGGTTCTTCATGCAACATCTCAGGGCTGGACCTCACTCGCCACTTCTCCACTATCAAGAAGGCTGAGTTGTTTAGGAAAAACTTCCAATTACGAAAAATAATTTCTCCCAAGTATCTCCCTCAGACCTTCTGTGAAAGTGAACCTTTGGAGAGCTTTAGAACAATTGAAAATTTAGGTTTGCTTGGGTTCCTTAGCATTCAGAAATCCATTTATCCAAACTTTGTTAGAGTGTTTTATGCTAATCTGAAATATGAGGATGAATGCTTAATATCTAAGGTGAAGAAGCAGTAAATTAGGGTCACTAAAAATGATTGGTATAGGTTAACTAAACTTTCTCCTGATGGTACCAATTTTTGTGAAAATGCTAATGTTTAGGGACATGAATATAAGCATAGAGCTGCTTTATCTTCCCTGCTAAGGACTGAATATGATATCCCCTCGGATCCCAAAAAGAGGGTAATGGCGACTGGTTTAACTATGGAGAACAGGGTACTACACTACCTTCTAGTCAGGGGATTAATTCCAAGGGGAGGCAATTACTCCCAAGTTCTGAGAGATGACGTTGTGACATTATGAGCAATGACCACTGGAAGGCCAATCAATTGGGGATATTATATAATTGAGCACATGCTAGATGTTAAGAAGAAGAAAAACTCTACCCTTCCATTTGCTATGCTAGTGACAGAAATCTTGGAACATTTTCATATTTCCTTGGCTGAGGAGTCAAGGGACACAAGCTCAAAAGGACCATAGTCTATAAGCTTGTATACATTGAAAAGCTTCAGTTGTACAAATTCGATGATAGATGGCACTACATTGCCCATGGTAGCTTTGAGCATATCCTTCATGGTCCAGAAAGTGATGATGAAGAAGAAGCCCAGTAGCCTCCTCCTCCTACTGCCAACATGGAGCTTCTGCTATAAGAGATTTGTAGCTTGACAATGGGAATTGATCACGTCGAGCAGAAGGTTGATCATCATGGATTAGAGATAGCTTATCTTCGCTCTTTGCTAGAGGGTCAAGGAGCACCTTCCTCCTTTGCTGCACCCCCTGCTCCTTTATCATTTGCTGCTCCTGATGATGAGGCGAGCCTTGATTCAGACGATGATGATGACGTTGATCCTCCTAGTGTTGGCATAGCTGCTGATGTGGCTGGTGATGACGACGACAGTGACAATGACAGCGAGGCTACACAGTGACTTAGGATTTAGTCCGATGTCTTTTTTGTTTTGTTTGCCTAATATCAGTTGTTTCTCACTTTGATTACTATACATGACTGATTTACTTTTATCTTTGGACCATTATGGATTTTGTTCTTGCTAGTGTTATAATATATCTCTTTATGACTTTTAATGATCTTATTATTTCTGTTAGCTGTTGTGTTTGCTGTTTTTGGGCTAATCATGAGATTATACGAAAATGCTGCCGAAATTTCATTTAAAATGCTTATGCCTTTTTGATAATGCCAACGGGGGAGAGATTAGTGAAAAATGAAATCAGATTAATGTTGCATGTGTACGAGGGAGCTTCAAGCTTTTACATGAAAAATCTTATTCTATATCATGCATAAATTACGAGGGAGAATTGCGCTTAAATCTCTAATATACACAAATGCAAAAACTCTTTTTTTTCCTATGATTTGTTTGTCATCATCAAAAAGGGGAAAAATGTGAATGCTTATGTCTCAAAGCATATCAAATGAGTTTTTGATGATAACAAAGTCAAGATGAAGATCAAGATCAAAAGAGAAGGCCAAAGATCAAAAGAGGTATATTAAATATAGGTCCTAGATTATCAATGTTAAATGCTCTCTAAGTGTCTCAAAGATCTTCAAATGGTTTTTCAAGTTCCTTTGAAATCAACTTGTTATTGAAAGCTCATATTTTAAGAAAATGTTGATTTTAATCTTAGATTGTGTAAAACACATGTTAATATTGTTCAATCCAAGTTTCTCAAAGTTAAAAATGGCTTACATCTCAAATTAGACTTGAAAAATGTGTTCAAAGGCCAATGTAATCGATTACATGATATTTGTAATCGATTACAAGCAAGTCAGAGGCCTTGTAATTGATTACACCAAGTTGGTAATCGATTACAATGAGCCCAGAAAAGCAAGAACACGTTCCAGAGGCCTTGTAATTGATTACATAGAAATTGTAATCGATTACAAGCAAGTCAGAGGCCTTGTAATCTATTACACCAAGTTGGTAATCGATTACAATGAGCCCAGAAAGGCAAGAACACGTTCAAGGAGTCATGTAATCGATTACATAGAAATTGTAATCGATTACAAGCAAGCCAGAGGCCTTGTAATTGATTACACCAAGCTGGTAATCGATTACCAAGTGCCCAGAAAGCCAGGAACATGTTGGAACAGCCATGTAATCGATTACATACTTTGTGTAATTGATTACCACAAGTCTAACAGTGCCCAACGGCTACATTAACTGCATTAAATGCTTGGCTTTAATATCCCTAGCGGCTCCTTTCTTCTTATAACTTATAAATACTTGCCTTGGGGCTTCATTAATGGCTAACCTTCAATTCAGAACATCAATCTAACACTTAAACACGAGAATCATACTCAGAAAACGTTCTTGCTCTATTTTTTGTGAAAATCTTGAGATATCTTTTGAGAGCATATTAGAGCTTCAATTTGTATCAATTACTCTTATGAGAGTTTCATTCTATTAATCTGAATTACTTTGTAAAGAGGGTGAGGCATCCCTCTTAAAGTGTAAAGGGTGAGACATCCCTTAGTTGAAGAGGCTCAAGCTCAAAAAGTGAGGTATCCCAAAGTGTTGAGTGCTCAAGTTTGTAACGGTTGTCAAGCACCTATTGAAACTTGAAGATATGGTGGAAAATCTCGAGTGTTTGCTTTGGGATTGGACGTAGATCACAAGTGGTTTGGTGATCGAACTAGGATAAACTGTTGTGCTTGTTTCTCTAAACCCTTCTCTGTACATTTGTGCATTATTTCATTAAATTGCTTGAATATTGTCACCTTTGAGTATTATATTTATAAGTGAAAGTGTTCATCTCTTTTATCCAATCATCTCTATCCATTCAATAGCTTCAACAAAAATTGATTATCAAACGATTTATGAAAGATTTTCAAACTTATTTTTCAAACTCAATTCACTCCCCTCTTGCGTATTGAGGCCACTTGGTAACAATTTACACAACTTGTCCGAACACCTACTAAAAGGCATTTAATCTGAATACAGGTGCATACTCAACACCACCGGCATGACCTGGCGCATCAGAGCTCATACAGTTAAGTACAAGATAATGCGCAGTAGCTGTTTATGTTTCAAAGCAAAGACGGAACTCCTCTTTCGATCCAACAGCACTACAGAGCCTAAGTTCCAAGAACTGGGAATGTAGCATGTGGCTCTCTACAGAGCATGGCACACGAACCTTATTTACAGACTGGCGTGTGAAGGTTTCCTCCTGAGTCTATGATAGGACGGGCATTCGCCCGGGGCTTTTAATCTAATTAAAGACCAAGTACAACCAAAGTTTCGCCCTTCTTCCTTTTTTTTAAAGCTGAAACAAATCAATATATAAAGTACTAAGATTAATTTTAACCAAACGATTAGAATTTAAATCACAATACCAATTAAGCGTAAATAAGTTACTTAAATTAAAAAATAATATACAAGTTGGCGGTAAACCTGCCATGGTTAAAAATAATAATAATAATAATATTAATAAGAAGGCAGTATAAATCTGCCATGGTAAAAATAATAACAATAATAATAATATTAACAAGTAGGCGGTATAAACTAGCCATTAAACATTAACAAGGATGAGGTATAAATTAGCCACCAAATAAATATTAACAAAAGTGTGGTATAAACTAACCACTAAATAAGTTAATAAGCGAGATAAAGTAAAAAGTTAGATAGTTAGTTAGTTAGTAAGTAAGAAAATTAAAAGGTTAGTAAGTTAGAAAGTTAGAAATAAAATATAGAAAATAAAATACGAGAAAATAAAGTACGAATGTAAATTACGAGAAAATAAAATACGAAAAATAAAGTGAAGAATGTAAAGTGCAAAAAATAAAGTACAAAAAATAAATTATAGAAAATAAAATGTAAAAAGTAAATTTAAAATATGAAAACCGGATAGAGGCGAGCCCCACCAGATCGGCGAAGGAGGAAGAAGAGAATAGTCAAGATTGAGATATTACTAGGACATAAAGTAAAAATCGAGAGAATTAACAAGTGGTTTTTTTTTTTTTTTTTTGTGGTAAGAGAAGAAAAGAAGAAAGATTATTTCATTAATCATTAAAGATTATAGAAGGAGAATGAAGAGTAGAAAAGAGTTAGTAAGTCAATAAATACAAAACAAAAAAATAAAAAAGTAGAAATATACAAGATCCACAAGAATAAAAAAACATATAAAAATATATATATACAAAATATTTATACCAAAAATTTATTCTTCAAATCAAGTCCTCAGAACGGCACCAAAAACTTGATACGGATTAAAAGTTACAAACCCAAGTATAGGTTGTTTCAAGTAATAAATTCACGGGAGTCCGAGGTCGATCCACAGGGAATTGATGAAGAAAAATTCTTTGATGTAAAGTAAATATTTTGTCACAATAATAAAAGTGATAAAACTTGGTCACAAATAAAAAAAACTTACTTGGGTTAGGAGATCCACTCTTGGTAAATAAATTAAGGACAATATTAATTCTTTTATAACTCAATTAAAATTTACACATAACGGAGGTTCTAACTAGAAAATACAACATTCAAAGTTCTTTAAAAGTTATATTATAGTTCCTTTAATTATCCACTAACGCCAACACTTATAAATGAGTTCAAGCATTCATTGTGTCAATCTCTTATCTTCAACAAATCAAGATCTTCACTTTACAAGGAGAGTTTCTAACACCAACACTTGTAAATGGGTTCAAGCATTCATTGTGCCAATCTCTTGTCTACAACAAATCAAGAACTCCACTTTACAAGGAAGGTTTCTAAATTGATTGGAAACAAAATACAACAAAAATATAATGGCTACTTGATAATATATCATTTAAGTACAAGAGAGAAATTAACCTAACCTTAACTTATTACGAAGAGCTTCACCCTTTCACCCAAGTAAAATAAAACTTAGTTACTCATAGACAAGAAGAAAGAAAGAGAGAAGAAGAAGAAGAAGAACATAACTTCAGTTTAGAACAAAAGAAAACTACAACAAGATAAACAAACAACACAATAGCATGATCTTGGCCTCTAGGACCAAGACTCCCAAAATGATCTACTAATGGTGCCTTTTATAGAGGATTAGGGATACCAAATAATAAGGGGGCTGAGTCATGGGTGAGTGGATGAGTGGAAAATGAGTGAAAAATGCCAAATGACTTTTGATGAGTGGAAAATTATGGAGATTCTTTGTCTCCAAAATCATTTAGTTCTGAAGTCATTGAATACGTTATTTTTGAGAAATTTGGTCTTCATGAAAGTTGTAGGCCTAGATCTTAGCTTTCAAATGCCATTAGTTTGGGTAAAAAATAATTTTTACAACTCAAGATCTAGTCTAATTACTGCATACTGCTCAGGCCCAGCGACAACTCCTCTATTCTGACTTCTAAGCCCAATATGACCCATTAGACCTCAGATTCTGGAAAAGTGTTCAACATGAAAGTTGTAAATTTGGGTCTTAATATTAACCATCAAAATTTCAGCTCATTTGACATCCTATATCCCAAGCTATTTCAGGAACAGTACACATAGGTCAAGCTGTCAGAATCAGCACCCTAGTTCTTGCTTCAACTCCAATTTGAGTTATCCAAATATGTGATTTGGCCTTTTAGGTCTTCATAAAAGTTGTAGGGAATTGTCTTAGCTTTCTACAAGACCAAAATCATATCAACTAGGTATTTACAACTCAAGTTATAACCAGTTTACTAAACACTGCCAAAAAGATAAATTAAGGCTAATTTATACAATAATTCTTTCAATGATCCAATAAGGTCCAATATCATAAAACGTGTCAAAATTAACTTAATTAAACCTAATTGAACCTTAAGAAGCCCAATGAGAGGATTATAAAATGTATAAAATATATTGTTATCACTTATCTAGTAAAGGATCCATGGATCATCTTGAGGCTTCTTGATGTGATCTAAGAACAAGAATTTGGTTAATGACTGAATAGATCAATAGTGATCAATGATGAATTAAAATCAAGATTAGTTAATTTCCTTGGATTAGTTATTTTCCTAATTTTGTTTGCCATTTTAATTGTTTTTTATTGATTAATCTTGCAAACCCTTCCCCCTGTTTGTTAACCTCTTAATTTGATTGCATAATTAGAGTGATCTATGGGCTCGACCAAGTGTTACCTTATCCTACAAATAGTTTTGGTGAATCGATTATAAAAAATTGATATAATTTGATAAGCTCGGCAGTTATCAAATTTTGGTGCCATTGCAGGGGATCACTCTAATTTTAATCAATCTTATTAGGAGTATATTTGACTATTAATTCTTTACTAACCCTTTTGTTGCTGTGTTTTGGTGGTTTTCATGAAAACAATTAATTTTGGGTGACTTTTCTAAATTTTGTATGGATAAACGTGTTCAGAATGACCTGAAACTTGATCAATTGAAGGAAAATGACCTAATAAAAAGGGTTCACAATTATTGTGAGGTCACCCTTAGCTTTTTCAAATTCCATCATTTAGACCACTTTTTCAAATTTTTAAGATTTTTTATTACATTTTTTAGTTTCATTTTTGTGTAGTTTTCATGCTGTGGTGGTCCCATATTTTTTTAAAAATGTATAAATCAATTAACTAGATTTATTTTGATAGAATTTTAGTATTGTGCAGTCTATTTTGTACGTTTTGTGTTTTTGAGCATTGCATGTTGTATGACTAGGTCTTCCATTAGCCATTTACTTGATATTGATCCTGACATTGAGAGGACCTTGCATATACTTACTAGAGCTCGTAGGATTGGTGAAAGAATTGCATCTGAACTTGAATTTGATATTGAAACTAGAAATGAACCTGAGAGCGTAAGCGGTATTACAACTATGGGTGATAACATGCATAATAGGACCCTTAAGGAATTAGTTGCTCTTAATGTTACTTACCAGCCTTTAGGGATTCCATATCTTTATCTTGACACTGACTTTGAACTTAAATCTAGATTGATACATTTGTTGCCAAAGTTTCATGGTTTTGTAGGTGAAGACCCTCATAAGCATTTAAAAGAGTTTCATATGATATGTTCAACCATGAAACCACAAGGGATACCTGAGGAACACATCAAGCTGAGAGAATTCCCTTTCTCCCTTGCTAATGTAGCCAAGGATTGACGTTATTACTTTTCATCAAGTTCAATGTTATGTTGGAATGACATGATGAGGTTGTTTTTAGAGAAGTTTTTCCCTGCATCTAGAGCTACTGCCATTAAAAAGGATATATGTGATATAAGACAAATGATAGGAAAGACTTTGCATGAGTACTGGAGAGGTTCAAGAAATTATGCTCAAGTTGTCCCTACCATCAGATCAGTAATCAACTGTTAATTCAATACTTCTTTGAGGGCTTGTTCCTTATGGATAAGAGCATGGTTGATGCCGCCGGTGGAGGTGCATTAGTTGATAAAACTTCAGTTGCTGCCAAAGACTTAATTGCTAACATAGTTGCTAGTGCCCAATAATTTGGGACTCGGATGATTACTTCAACCAGAGGAGTAAATGAGATTCATGTATCCCATGTTGACCAATAGAGAATGGAGCATAGACTTGATGAATTGACTTCCTTAGTGAAACAGTTGTCAATCGGACAATAATTACCTATGCAGAAGCCTACAAGCATGTGTGGCATTTGTTCTTATTCATCTTATCCCATAGATGCATGCCCTACAGTTTAGGATCATGGTTCTGTATTTCAAGATCACTTTGTAGCTACAATAGGTGTCTTTCCTAGTAAACCACAATACCAACAGCAGTCGAGATATGATCCATACTCCAGCACATATAACCCTAGCTAGAGAGATCATCCAAATCTAAGGTATGGTAATGCGGCCTCACAATAGCGACAATCACAGTAATACAGGAAGCCATTCCAACAACCATCTAGGAAACTATAGTTTCAACCTCATGCTAGACCAAGTAGGCAGCAATTCTAGCAGCCTATGAAATAACCAAGTCCAACAGTCACAAAACCTAATCCTTCATTTGAGGATTTGGTGAAGCAGATGGTCACCAACAATATTCAATTTCAGTAGAGGACAGAGGCCACCATACAGAATTTAAAAACCTAGATTAGTAAGTTGGCTTCGTCATTGAGTCAGCTACAGACCCAAGGTTCTGGCCAACTTCCTCTACAAATAATTCTAAATCTAAAGGAGAATGTGAGTGCCATTATATCGAGGTCTGGAAAATCTATACAAGTACCAACTGAATCTCAACCTACAAGCAAGCAACAACTGTAGAGAAATCAATTTTTGATGAACCAGCCCAAAAATCTAAGGGTAAGAAGAATCCAATGGTTGTTGATAAGCAGCAGAAGCCTGCAATATCCCTTCCCTTTCCATAGAAAGCCACTTAGTCCAGAAAGATAGATGAGGCTGAGAAGGATAGAGAGCTTCTTGAGACCTTCAAAAAAGTGGAAGTCAATATTCCATTACATGATGCAATTAAGCAAATTTCAAAATATGCCAAGTTTCTTAAGGAATTATGCATCCACAAGAAGAGGCTGAAGGGTAATAAGAGAATCAGTATGGGGTAAAATGTTTCAGCCCTCATTCAGCCTATGCCTCAGAAATGCAAGGATCTAGGGACTTTTACAATTCCATGTATTATAGGCAATTACAGATTTGAGCATGCCATGCTAGATTTAGTTGCTTCTATTAATGTCACGCCTATGTATGGTTTTAATTCTCTTGGAGTTGGCCCTTTGCATGCTACAGGTGTTATGATTTAGTTGGCTAATAGGAGCAATGCATACCTAGTCGGGTTTATTGGAGATGTATTGGTAAGGGTTAATAAGTTGATCTTTCTTGTAGATTTTTATATTCTAGAGATAGAGGGGGAATCACCATCTAGCAAGGCTCCACTTATTCTAGGGAGGCCATTCCTCAAAACAGTGAGGACCAAGATAGATGTGCATGTAGGAACTTTATCCATGGAGTTTGGAGACTCTATTGTTCAATTTAACATTTTTGATGCTATAAAGCATCCCATGGAGGAGCATTCTATTTTTCATATTGATTTAATTGCTGATTTAGTTGAGAAAACTTATGATGAGTTGTGTGATGAATTTACTGATTTTACTGATTTTAATGATTCTGTCCGTTATCACTCATGTACTGATTATGATGGTGATATGATATGTGTTGTTTGTGCTGAGATTTCTGTATTCTTAAGAGATGATGATTTTGTTTCTATAAATTATGTAGCAACTGTTGATGATGAGGAGATTCAGTATGTAGAAACAATGCAACCCCTTAGATTACTCCCCTCTATAGTGAGGCTACCAAAATTGGAGCTTAAGCCATTTCCTAAGTACCTGAAGTATGCATACTTGGTGGCTGATGAGCAGCTTGCTATGATCGTGGCCAAGAACTTCCTTGCTGAACAAGAGGAGAGATTATTACAAATTCTGAGAGAGCATAAGAAAACCATCAGATGGACTTTTGTGGATATTCTTGGTATTAGTCCTTCCACATGCATGCATCAGATATTACTTGGGGATGGAGCTAAACCAGTGAGGCAGCCCTAAAGAAGACTAAATCCTCTAATTTTGGATGTGGTAAAGAAAGAGGTAACTAAGCTACTACAAGCTAGCATTATTTATCCCATATATAATAGCACTTGGGTGAGTCCTATGCAAGTTGTCTCGAATAAATCCAAGGTTACAGTGGTAGCAAACCAGGAGAATGAGTTGATCCGTACCAGAGTACAGAATAACTAGAAAGTCTGCATTGATTATACGAGGCTCAACCAGGACACTCAGAAGGATCATTACCCTATGCCTTTAATAAATCAGATGTTAGAGCGATTGGTTGGGAAATCATATTACCACTTCTTGGATGGCTACACTGGATACTTTTAGACCCACATTGCACCTAAGGATCAAGAGAAGACCACTTTCATTTGTCCCTTTGGCACTTTTGCTTACAGGAGGATGCCCTTTGGCCTCTGCAATGCCCCTGGTACCTTCTAGCGATGCATGGAAAGTATCTTTTCTGACTTTTTAAAGGAGTGCATGAAGGTGTTTATGGATGATTTCACTATATATGATTCTTCTTTTGGTTCTTGTTTGGATAGCTTATCTAGAGTGCTACATAGATGCATTGAAACTAACCTTGTTATAAATATTGAGAAATGTCATTTCATGGTAGAGTAGGGTATAGTTTTAGGTCAAGTAGTGTCTAACAAGGGTATTGAGGTAGATCCTATGAAAATAGATGTTGTTACCTGTTTATCTTTCCCCACATGCGTGCGAGAAGTTCGTTCTTTTCTTGGACATGCAGGTTTCTATAGGCACTTTATCAGAGATTTCATCCAGATAGCCCTTCCGTTGTCCAACCTTCTGCAAAAACATGTGGAGTTTCTATTTAACCATAAATGCAAGAAAGTCTTTAATCGTTTGAAGCAGGCTTTGACTAACACCCCCATCATCCAGCCACTTGACTGGACACTCCTGTTTGAGCTAATGTGTGGTGCTTCTAACTATGCTATGGTAGTTGTCTTGGCACAGAGAGTGGTCAGAGTCTCCCATGTGATCTACTATGCTTTAAGAACTTTGGATGCTGTTCAAGCGAATTGCACAACCACAAAAAAAGAAATTTTAGCTATTGTGTTTGCAACAGATAAATTTAGATCTTATTTGCTTAGTTTTAAGGTTGTGGTTTTTTCTGATCATGCAGCTTTAAAGTTTCTTTTGAAGAAATTTGAGGCTAAGCCATGATTAATTAAGTGGATGTTGCTGCTTCAGGAGTTTGAAATTGAGATCTGAGATAAGAGTGGAGTAGAGAACCTAGTGGCTGATCACCTGGGCAAGATTAAGAGAGCCTCAGATTCCCTTCACATCTATGATTCTTTTCCTGATGCACTTGTGGTCATCTAGACAACCACCATAATTAGAATCATAATAGCCTATCACCTCAAGGTGATCTGATCTCGTGTAGGTGAGCATATAATATTTGGTACCCTGTAGATACCTCACAACTCGTTTTGTAGTCTGCCAATGAGCCACACTAGGTTTGCCCAAGTATCTCCCAAGTACACTAATAATAAAAGCAATATCAGGACGTGTACAAACTTGAGCATACATAAAGTTATCAATAGCGGAAGCATATGGGACCTTCTCCATTTTAGCAACATCTTTATCATTTTGAGGACACTGAGTATTAGAGAGTCTTTACCTTTTTGAATGAATGCAGCACAAGAATTACAAGATTTCATATTAAATCTATTAAAAATCCTTGTAATTTAAGCTTTTTAGGACAAGTCAAGAATATCACGAGATTTGTCACGATGAATCTTAATGCCCAATACAAAAGAGGCATCACTAAGATTTTTCATATCAAAGTGCACTGTCAATATTTGCTTAGTCTTATGCATAAAATCAACATCATTACTAGCCAACAATATATTATTAACATATATAATAAGAATGATGAATCTGCTCCCACTAAATTTCAAATAAATGCCTTAGTCGACAGTAGTTTCTTTAAAGCCAAGAGAGCCAACAATATAATCGAATTTCAAGTACTATTGCTTGTAAGCCTATTTCAATTCATAAATGGATCTTCTTAATTTACATACCTTGTGATCTTTACCATCTTCAGTACAACCATCAAGTTGATTCATATACACATCCTAGTACAAATCACCATTTAGGAAGGCCATTTTAACATCCATTTGATGAAGCTCCAAATCAAAATGGACAACCAAGGCCATCCCAATATGAAAAGAGTCTTTAGTGGAGACTAGAGAGAAAGTCTCCTTATAATCAATATCTTCCCTTTGGTTTTATCCCTTAGCAATAAATCTGACCTAACAGTTTTACAGCCAACAAGCAACTCCACAAATTCCCAAACTTTATTCTTTCTCATAGAAGCGAACTCATCCTTCAAAGCCATCAACCATTGTGAACTATGAGGACTAACCATGGCCTCTTGAAAGGAAATAGGATCAGAATCCTCAACTAAATTAAACTCGTGCTCCTATAGGTACACAATATAATCCTTGAATCTAGTAGACTCAGTGGATATAAGAACCTGCTTAGATCTTCTCAGTGGAGCCACAATAACATCCAAACTCTATACATTATTTTCAACTTGTTGAGGGACACCGACATTATCAACAGGATCAACATCATCATCATGGATCAAATGAGATTACACTATCCCTAAAAAGGGAACAACAAGAATAGGAATTGACAACATGCTCCTATCTAAAATCAATAATACACGGCTCTTAAGTCCTTTTCAAAATAGACAGCTTGATCAAATTCAATAACTTTAGTAATATGAGAAAGACAATAGAACTTAGAACCCCTTGAGCTAATATAATAACTAATAAAGAAACCACTAAAGGTTTGGAATCAAGGTTCTTTAATTGTGGGTTATAAGGCCTCACCTCTGCCTTGCAATCCCAAACATAGAAATGCCTCAAAGTAGGCCGTTTGCCTTACATAAGCTCATATAGAGTCTTTGGCACAAATTTACTTGGCATATGATTCAATATATAAGCGGCACTCTTTATGGCATCTCTCCACAAGAATTCTAGAAGAGTACAATTTTGCCTTTTTACAACTCTGTTTTGTTATAGAATGCCAGGCATGGTGTATTATGCCTCAATACCACAGTCCTGTAAGAACCTCCCAAAAAAGTCCAAGATTTCTACTAATTTCATTATATTTACCATAGTTCTCATCACTCATATCAAACTTCACACATTTGATCTACTTACTAAATTTTAATTTAACAACAACTTTGAATGCTTTAAAGGCATCTAAAGAGTCAGATTTCTCACGCAGAAAATCAATCCAACCATATTTAGAGAAGTCATCAATAAAGGTAATAAAGTACCTAAAATCACTTAGAGTAATAAGAGTAATGGGCCCACAAATATTTGTATGAATTAACTGTAGTATTTCTTTACTCTTGGTAACCCCACTCCTTCTGGCTCTAGTTGTAAGTTTCTCCTTTATACAATTAACATAGGTATCAAAATCAGAGAAGTCCAAATCATGAAGAATATTCTCCTTGATCAACCTCTCCATTCTCTCCCTAGAGATGTGTCTTAAACGTTTGTGCCACAACATAGAAGAGTTTTCAGCAACTCTACCACACTTGTTCCTAACAACATTATTAATATTCAAATGTCATTGATTAACAGAGAGGGAATCAACATCCAACATGTATAGTGTAACCCCCTAATACTGATATATGGATATAGTTGAGATATACAAAGATAAACAGCACCAGTTACATCACTTACTATATAACTACATAATAATATATCCATAAT
The DNA here is from genome assembly GCA_029884595.1 of Ormosia semicastrata. Lineage (NCBI taxonomy): Eukaryota > Viridiplantae > Streptophyta > Magnoliopsida > Fabales > Fabaceae > Ormosia > Ormosia semicastrata. The sequence goes on along the minus strand of JAQQTO010000028.1, from coordinate 6,069,502 downwards.
AACCATGCACGTCATTATAAAGAGCCTTGAGAGAAACTAACATACATAACTATATATATATATATATATATACATACATCTTTGCCACACAAGGGCATATTATGATACATATCTCTTTATACATTATAAAGGAAATATAAAGAAAATACATAACCTTTGTCTACAAAGTTTATGAACTATACTAGTCTTCATGCTTTGTCTTCTTTCCCTTTGAAGGTTCTTGACCTGGATTTACATGGAAACGCAATCAGAGTGAGAATTATAATTCTCAATAAAAGCAATTTCAATACCAGTTAGTTATAACATTATATAAAAAATTTCTAATAATTAACATAGGAGTTTCCTCTACTACTACTCACCAAACGCACATTACCTTCTAGTGTGGTTTAAATTGAAACTAACATACTATTGATATCGACAACTGCCCATACAATTGTAAATATCAATAGTAATAGACAATTGCCCATACAAATGTCATTCAAATGTAATGCTTGTAATGTCCAATATGATTATGCCTAAGAAATGTCCTAAAGTCATGCTTGTGTAAGGTTTTAATTTGAAATCCATGCAGAGCTTTGTTTTGAAAACTATGAATACCTACTCATTCTGGGAACTTGAACGCTCCATATAATCTACTATAGTAGGGAGGAAGAGCTACAACTCCACTCTACTTGTAACCCTTGGCTCTATGAGATAGTGTAAGGAATATCTGATTCCCACTACACGGGCTAAACGATTGTGCACATCATAGGTTTCCATACATTGGAAGAGCAAGCAAAAACATGTAGTGATATACATTAAAAACATACACACAACAAACCTTTCCAATAGACTCAACTCAACCTAGTGAAAGAGTCTATCATAGCTAATGCTTCAATTTAATCTAACCTATGGAAATAATGAGCATTTATCTGGAATTTTGCATACTTAACTCAACTTTAACTACAAGTGAGTAATTCATGCATCTAGATAAGTAGAAAGTACTTATCTTGGTTGTATCTAACTTTCCTTATTATCACATCTCCAGTAGTAACCTATGCTACACTAGAGTGTTTAAGGTCCTATATACCTATTTTAGGTAACTCCTAACTTTTGGAATACCTAAAGACTTGAACTTCCATACTTAACTTAGTATTTAAGGAAGCACATCTCATTCATCATACCTTTCTAAATCAATTTTACTAATAAAGAAGTCAAACATATTTCTACCACATCTTATGAGTATGACAAGCTATAAGTCATAATTCAACCTATTATGTATTTAGTAATGCACTATGTCCCACTTGCTAGTGAACTTAGTACACCAAACATCCCCTCACTTAGGAACTAAATACATAACTCTATAACTAGTCAAGTGAATCTAGTGTAAGAGTGGTTATCAAATGCACCACTTTGTTGCTTAAGGTTCTAGGTATCATCCTAAGACAAATCCACTACCTTTGGTTGCTTTAAGGTTCATACTGATGTGTGAAATCTGTAAGTGTACGATTTCATCGTCAAGTAATAAAAAGATCGAATCCATAGGGACTATGTCTATGAATACTAATTAATTAATTAATTCAATTAAATTAAACAAATGGGATAAAATTGTTGAGTGATAAAAATGTAGTAACCAAGCAATCAAATAAATAAATATCAAAGTGCAAAATTGAGAACAAAAACAGCAAGTTGTTAGGAAAGGTTTTCAAATTCAAGAAAGCTTCCAGGATTAAGGGTAACCACAATGATACAAGACAAATCCTAATTGACAACCCTTTTATTAAAATTGAAATTTAATTGAAGGTGAATTACCCTAAATTAGTTAATGTTCTTTCTCAAGAGACAAGAACTGTGCCCAATTAAACTAATTCATACTCTTGTGGTAATTGAATTTAAATTGAACCCATTACGCTTTATGGTAATTCATTAAATCCTCGAAAGGCTAAACCTACTCTCGTGATTTAGACCTTAAGTTCAATTCTTATGATTCTAACACCTAGGTTCACCTCTCAATACGTCCCTAAATGTCTATGAGATGCAAATATATGGCCAGCAAATTCGCATGAATAAACGCAATAAGGATTGAATCAAAGAACATTCAAGATTAATAAAAGGGGTAAACCAAATCAATTAATCATCATCAATGTATCAAAGGGCATTGCCCATTCCTAGAAACAAAAGAAACTACTCAGACATGGAGAATAAAAAATAAGAAAACAACATAAAGAACATCCAAACCCGTAGCAAAGAGAGAAGAAAGGAGAAAGATGAAGATCTAGAGCCTCCAAACATGCCTCCTTCAAATAGAAATTTGCCCCCATATTACATTCAGAGCATCTATATATACCCCTAGGGTTTCAACTGGTCCCAGCCCATCAAAAGAAATATAAATGAAACTTAAAAACTAACTCAAACTGCGATCCACGACCGTGGATCTCTTTTTTAAAAGGCATTCTAAATTGTTGATGAGTTCCACGACTGTGGGAAATTCCATGGCCAGGCCGTGGAACTCTCTGAAAAATCTCTTTGGCTTCTTCACGCAGCTGCTCGATCCATGGCCGTGGGAAATTCCACGGGCAGGTCTTGGATCTCTCTGGAATGAACCTTTAACTCCAATTTGCTATCGTAAAGCTCCAACTTCAAACATGCAAGCTTTCCATCCATTTCAAGGGCCATTTAGCACCAATCCTGCACAACAACACCACAAACACCTCAGTTGTTCGAACTAAAGGAAAAACAAATAAAAAGAGAAACTAAAATGCCTAAAAATTCATGCAAAACAAGAACAAAATATGATATTATTTCACTTACATCATATACCATCCATAAACTTACTAGATGGTCATTCCTATATTGAATTACGCCTAGTAGCATCTTAACACACTCTAAAAAGAATATATAAGAGGTCCTAACAAGTAAGGAACTTTATACAACAAGGTAAAAATCATGCTCCTCACTGAATTAGGTTCACTCTACTAACCACACCCAAAGTGTTTAAGGGTGAAGACAATGTGCTCAAGATTCCTCAAAGAAACAACACTTCCATAAGCTTGATAAGAAACCTTATTTCCACTAATAATCAGCATGCATGCAAGAATCAAAAGGTCTTTCAAGGGTTGTAATGGGGCCATAGAAATTATGTTAGGTAGGGTAAAGAAAGGAAAGTATGTACAAGGGGTTAACAAAACTTTCAATAAGCATAAGAAATCCAATAGAACATAAATGGAGCAAAGGAATTTTTCAATCAAGAGCATAACTTCACATTTCCAGGCTTTTTTTTCTTTACTTTTCCTTCTTCTCTTTCTCTTCTTTTTCAAGCTTTCATCTTATGATTTTCTTTTATTTTCTTTTCCCTTTTCTTTTATATTTTTCTTTTTTTTATTTAACAAAGGGGAGAGGCTTCATTATTTTTTTCATTTGAGAAAGAGAAGACTCAAAAATATATGATTCCCAACACAACTTTCAAACTCAATTTGCTCCATTTATTATTCTAAATGATTACCAACAATATATCATCATTGGCATCAAGAAAAATAATTATGAAATAAGCTTAAGATGGGCAACTAGTGGATAAAAATGTGACAATTATTTTAGAAGGTTAGAAAAATACCTAATATGCTTTAATCACATTCCAGCATGCAGACAAAAATTTCGCCTCAAAATAGTTTCAAATCAAGTTCTAGAGCACAAAATCAATGAGGAATTATCACTCAACACAAAGAATGGGAGCAAAAATCATATAGTACATAAATCTCATACAGGCTCAAAACTCACATTTAGAGGTTCAAAAATAAATGAAAAGCACAAATTCAGAAAGCCATATGCTAATTATCAACTATCAAGAAATCACCTCCACTATTAATTAAAACAATGCCTGTTGCCTACCACAAGAATCAACAAGTTGGGTTCCAAATCAATACCATATCAAAATTCTCAAAAGAGAGGGGCACAAAGTGCAACCAAAAAGTCGAGAGATATGATGGTGTGAAAATGTAATAAGAATATGTAATGTAATATAAGACATAAGAATGCATGAAACTAATAATCTAAAATGAAAATAGCCCCCAAAGCTTAGAACTTACATTGTCCCCAATGTAAAATCTATAACTAGAGAAGGGAAAAAAAGAAAAGAACTCACTGCGGGTGTGGGAAAAGGTTCTAGCTCAGATGCTGCCTGATCCCTTTTTTTTTTCAAAGAGCCCCCTGCATTCCCATAGCCATGGTTGGATTCACTACCAGGCTGTGGATCTCTCTAAATTTTATATTTTCCTTCTGATCTTCAATCCATGGCCATGGGATTTTCTATGGGTTGGGTGTGGAACTTTCTGACTTCACTCTCCTTCTAATTTGAGCTTTTTTAAAGGGTCAAACCTAAATAAGATCCATGAGATAAAGATCAAACAAATAATCCAACACACAAAATCAATAGAAAAAGAAGAAATTTAAAGGAAAAAATAAAGAAACTTGGGTTGCCTCCCAAGAAGCACTTGTTTAAAGTCATTAGCTCAACTTTGGTCTGGTTTCTGTGCTCAGATGATTTCAATGGAGTAGTGCTTAGTCCCCACTCCTTCAAAGTATTTCACTCTCTGGTCATTTATCATGAAAGGCTCATGGTCTTCTTTCTTCACCTCAAGCACACCGTAGGATAAAACTCGAACAATTTCAAATGGTCCTGACCATTTCGACCATAACTTACTAGGACAGAAATGTAGAAGTGAGTTATTAACAAGAACTTTATCCCCGACTTTAAATTCATGCTTCTTGACACACTTGTCATTCTGCTTCTTAGGTCCTTTCTTGTAGGGCTTGGACTTTCAAATTTTGTGGTACCCTTGGACAGGGTCTTTTCTAGCATAACATTAGTCACTGATTCCTACACACCTAAAAGCACAACACTATCCACAACATTAGTAGCATCTATGCGATTACATGAATTTAAGGAATTAAAATTATTTTCAGAATTAAAAACATCAAAAACTACTTCCTCATTATTCAATTGCAAAGTCAATTTCCCTTCGTGAACATCAATGATCACCCTTCCAGTGGCAAGGAATGGACGCCCAAGTATGATCGACATTTTAGCATCAGCTTCTATATCAAGCACAACAAAATTCACTGGAATATAAAACTTACCCACTCTAATAGGAACATCCTCCAAGATGCCTACGGGGTATTTGACAGACCGATCCACCAATTGAAGGGAGATAGTTGTGAATTTTAGTTCACCCACCTCCAACTTCTTACACACAGAAAAGGGCATAAGACTAATACTAGCCCCCAAATCACACAAAGCTTTATCAAAACTAGTGTTACCAATCAAATAATGAATAGAGAAGCTACCTGCATCTTTTAGCTTAGGAGGTAATTTATTTTGAATTAAAGCAATACACTCCTCAGTTAAAGCTATTGTCTCATATTCCTCTAACTTTCTCTTATTAGACAAAATGTCCTTAAGAAATTTAGCATAGGTAGGCATTTGTTGCAATGCCTCAATGAAGGGTACATTAATGTACAATTTCTTAAAGACCTCTAGGAATTTCTCAAATTGCCTATCTAGCTTGGCCTTGGCCAATCTTTGAGGAAAAGGGCACTGGGGATTGGTATGGTTCAGGGGGTACATACCTAGACACCTTCTCATTAGTTTCCTCTTCTTCCAAGGGTTGTGTCTTAGTCTCTTTTTCCTTATTCCCCTCATTTTTATCACTCTTCCTATTACCTTTTAGATCCTCTATTTCTTATCACTTCTCAATCTCACAGCCTTATAGTGTTCATTACTTGGATTTATTTCAAGTTGACCAGGGAACTTACCCTGTTGCCTTTGTGAAGTGCCTGCTTATTGGGCAATCTAATTTTCCAACATCTTATTATGAATAGCCAAATTGTCAACTTTAGCTAACAACTCTCTAATGGCCTCAGTCACAACTTGCCCATATTGCCTAAACTCCTCATTTTGCTTAGATTGACTCTCAATAAAATTCTCAAGAAGAGACTTAAGTCTAGATTTTTGTACCTGTTGGAATCCAGAATAGGGTTTAGCATTACCTTGCCAGCTTGGTATTGACTATTCTAGTAGGAGAAGTTAGGATGTGACTTTAACCGGGGTTGTAAGTTTAAGAATATGGATCATTCCTCCCCTTTTAGTTGAAATCATGAAAATTATGGCATGATTCCACTTGCTCCACTGGTGCACCTTGTGAGGAGCCAATTCTAACTCGACATTCGGCACCTATGTGTCCCTATGCTCCAAAAATCTCACAAAGAATGTTAGAAGCACCTATGGCATTAACATGAGCTTTTTCAAGTATGTCAAAATGTTTATTCAAAGAATCAAATTTTGACATAATTAAATCAACACCGTCTACCTCAAACTTATCTCCTGAGAGTTTTCTCGAGTTATGACCTCTTTCATTTGCCCATTAGTGATGATTTGCAGCAATACTCTCAATGATCTCATAAGCTTTTATTAGCCTTCTGTTCATCAAGGTTCCACTAGCTGTGGAGTCAAGAGACACCTTCAAAGAATATTCTAGACCATTGTAGAAGGTGTGGATGATTAACTATTTTTCTAACCCATGATGCGGGCAGGCTTCCAGCAAAGCCTTATATCTGTCCCAAGCTTCCGACAATGACTCTCCATATTTCTGAACGAAGCTTGTGATTTGGGTCCTAAAATAAGTAGTCTTGGAAGGTGGAAAGAATTTGTCCTAGAAAGCTTGCTCCAATTTGTCCCAAGTAGTTATTGTCTCAGCAGGAACAGACTTCAACTAAGCTCTAGCTCTATCTCTCAATGATAATGGAAACAGGCGGAGACGAATAGCATCAACAGAGGCGCCTTCAATCTTGAGGCTCTGACAAAACTCCAAGAACATATCCACATGTGTGGAAGTAAGTTTACCCCAAATGATTTTATATGTTAAGTTTTGATGATGACAAATACAAGACAAAAAGAATACTTTGCTTATGTGCTTTGTTGCATCCTGTATAGAGTATATCCATTAGAAATTGATAAATATCTTATTTGGATGTGTCTATGAAAGTCTTATATGCATGTTAAACTAACTAGAGTTATACATTTATGAATCATGCATATGAAGATATTGAATTATGAATTTGGACTAACTATGCTTGTTTAAGTGAGCAATACTTTATAGGATAGTCCAAGTACTAAGAGTGAGCATTGCAACAAGAAAGCAAAAGATCTTAATTAAGCTCAACACAAGGAGAATGTGAATGCCTATTTCATGAAGGTATTGATAACATCAAAGTCATGTCAAAGACCAAGTCCAAAGGAAGATTAAATGGTATAGCTTTTAGGACTTAGGGTCTTTATGTAAGAAGCCTTATGGATATCTCAAATATGTTTTTACAAATGGTTTTCCTATGCTAAAATACCCAACAAACAAGTTTTGAAAAGTTATTTATGGTGGTAGTTCAAATTTATGAAAAATAACCAAGTTTGAGTTTTTCAAAACTGACCTTTGGTCACTCTTTTGATTATATCTTTCAAAATAATTTGAGTTTTGTTTTGAAACTTATTTCATTTAAAAATAGACTCAAAGACCTTTCCAATGACTGGTCATTTGCTTTAAACGGATAAGAAATGAAGAAGTTATGACCATTTAAAGTCAATTTTTGAAATCAGAAAGATGTATTCGAATACAGCATGTGGTATTCGAATACCACAACCCAGAAAACGTTCCTGAACGAGTTTTTTAAAGGAGTATTCGAATACAAGATGTGGTATTCGAATACCACAGCCCAGAAAACGTTCCTGAACAAGTTTTTTAAAGGAGTTTTCGAATACAGGATGTGGTATTCGAATACCACAGCCCAGAAAACGTTCCAGAACGTGTTGCTGAGATGTATTCGAATAACCAAAGGGGTATTCGAATAACCAAAGGGGTATTCGAATACACATGCCCAAAATCACGCAACGACTACTTTCAAATGCTTTTAATGTGATATTAATTTATACCCAACAGCTCTTTTTCTTAGAACACTATAAATACATATTTTTGGGACATCTTTTAACACCACCCATTTATCGGAAATGTTTCTTTCTTACTCTATTTTGTGATACATATTATACCAAATTTCTGTGCTCTTTTTCCTCAAAATTTGAGATATCCTTAGAGAGTTTCATAGAGCTTCAAATTGTATCATCTACTCTTTGTGAGAGTTTTCTCTTCATCTATATTTCTATTCTTCTATATTGAGGGTGAGGTATCCTTCAAGGTTTGTAAAGGGGGTGAGGTATCCCTCTAAGGTTTATATAAGGGTGAGGTATCCCTGCAGGCTGAGACTTTAACACAAGGGTAGAGTTTTCCTGTGTGTGAAAAGTACTCTTTTATGTAACGGTTGCAAGCACCTATTGAAGATTGTATACATAGTGAAAAATCTTAGATTATTTTCGAGGACTGGATGTAGACCACAAGTGGGTTAGTGGTCGAACCAGGATAAATATTGTGCCTACTTTTCTTTTCTCAATCTCTTTATTTTACACAATTTTATATTATTGCACATTTATTTATTTGCTATTCTTAAAGCTTTTATTCTTCATCTCGCAATTCCTTTTCTTTTATTTAATAGCTTAAATATTTGTGTTTATTTTAAGAGCATTTGTGAAAAAATTTTAATACCCAATTCACCCCCCTCTTAGGTAATGGTTGCCATGACTAACAAGTGGTATCAGAGCTTCGTGCTCTGGTGAAAGCTTAACTGCTTAGAGTTAAAGATCCTTGTTTGTGAGCAACCTTGAAAGTTTTTCAAAATGGAAGGTTTTGAAATTGATAAACCACCATTCTTTGATGGTGTGCATTTTGTTTATTGGAAAGTTAGAATAGAATTTTATATGCAATCTATTGATTTGGATTTGTGAGATTTTGTGCTAAATGGATTTATTTGCAAACCAAAACAAACTTGGAATGCCTATGACAAGAAATGTTTTTCTTTAAACATTAGAGCTATGCAAATTTTGAGAAATAGTTTGAATGATGATGCTTATGTTAAAATTAAAAATTGCTCAAGTGCTAAAGATATATGGGATGCTCTTGATGCTATTTATCTTGCTAACAATGATTTTGTGTATAAAGTTGTATATAGAAAGCAAGAAGAGCAAACGCCATTGAAGGAAGCTTGTCATGAAAAATATCCTCAAAGAGATACTTAAACTATTGAAGGGAGCCAAATGCCACTTGGTGACAATGATGCTCAATTTGAAGAAGAGGCAAAGCAAAACAAAATTGATGAGGAAGAATGTGATTTTCTTAAAGAGGCAAGTGCCATAGAAATTGAAACTACTTCCTATATGCCTAAAAAGAACTTTGAGGTAAATAATTTTAAACTATATTATAGTCCTTCCTATGATGTGTTACAATATGTATATAATGAATTGTATGATGGTTTATTGAATTTAGAAAAGAAAAACTTATCTTGTTTGGAAAACATTTTCTCTATTGAAAATGAAATTGAGACTTTAAAAAATGAATATGCTTTTCTTAATGAGGAAATGCCTTTGAAATATAAAACCTCATCTTCTTGTGAAAAATGCATTAATTTAGAAAATCAAGTTGAGGACTTATCTTTCAAATTTTCCAAAGCTAATGATTCTAATTGCTTACATTCTATGCTTGTTAATGAAAATAAAATTAATGTTATTCCACATGGAAATTCAAGTAAAGCTTGTGGCAAAAATAACATAGAATGTAATAACAAGAAAAGGCTTAAGTTTTTCAAAGATAATCTTCAAAAGACCAAGCCATCATTAAATTCAATTGTTTGTAATTTTTGTGGTCATCTAGGACATATTTCTCATTTATGCAATTATAGAAGAAATCATTATATGAGAAATTATATGGTATGGGTTCCTAAAACTCCTAAAGGCCCTAATGTTAACATTCAATGACCCAAAATGAAGTGGGTACCAAAGTGTCCTCCTAGTGTTTTAATTATGCAGAATATTTCTCAAAAGAATGGACAAATTGGTCAAAAGAAAGAGGAATCATCAAGGAGAATGCTTCCAAAGCCTAATGGTAGAAACTTTGGTCAAATAAGGAAGATGGCTTCAACAAAAGCTTCTCAAGTACAAGATGTAGAACTTGCAAAGTTCAAGACTCCAAAAGAGAAGCAATGGATAAGAAAAAGTATTTCCCTGATTACCAAGGCCAAGGTATCAAAAGCTTTTACCTCTTATGCACACTCACATACAAAGTCAATAAATTTGAGGTATATTCCTTGTAGGCCTTAATTGATTAATAGAATCATGTGTACTTGATAAAATTTGAATATTATGTTTAACACATGATTATGTTCATTCTTATTATATCATAATTCATTAATTTGTTATATATCTTGGTACGTAAGGGTCTATAATGCTTATGTATGCTTTATATGCTTTAAAATTGTCTACATATCATGAAAGTAAGCATGCTATCAACTATGTGCTTAATGGTATTTAATTATTTAATTTATCGTGCTCAATTTACATATTATGAAAAATTGATCTTTATGAGAGCATAATAGATTAATATTCAAAAACTAACACACAAGGACCCAAGAAAATTTAGGTACCAAAAGTCAAAAATTGAAGTGTGTTGTAGGTATGCTTGAAGGCTAAGAAGTGACTTTGGCATCTTGAAAGTGGCTGCTCCAAATACAAATATCATAAATAATTTTATGTTCTCTTCCTTATCTCCATGAAGCATAGACTTGCAATCCTTGGATAAGTGAAACTTGTGTTATGCTTTTCTAGCTTTATGTCTTGAACATGTTTCTACACGTTAATATGCTAGATAAAAGTATGCTCATTGTTTGAAATGACATGATTGATGATAATATCCTTAAGCATGAGTTTTTGTTTAATCATGACTTAAAATAGGTATTTGTGTTAGATGGTTCTAGCTTGTTTTATCCCTTTCTAACATAATCCTTGGTTGTTTCAAAATGCTTTTGTAAGAATCAAGAATTTGGTTTGATTGTCATGAATGCATGTTAAAATGAGTGCTAAATTGCTTGGTTGTTTTTAATCTTTGTACTTATTGGTTTTAACCCGCTGATGTTGTTCTGATATATTTATTTGAATAGAAAGGCTTTTATTTGAATAAACCCTTTTTGTAGCCACTAAAATATGTTTCCGAATACATCTCATGGTATTCGAATAAAATCTGTTAAAGGCCACAACGCTTGGCTACCCCTGCTGCTGCTGCTGATATTCCTGCCCCTACTTTATTTGAAAGGTTCTATTGCATTTGTTGCTGTATATGTTGTATATCATTAATAATCAATATATGCTAAAGTCTTTGTTTGTTTTGTCTGAAAATATGCACTTAATGATATGTATGAAAAATACAAATGCTTAACCAAATGTAATTGACTATTCTTTTGATTATTATATGTAATGAAATGAAATATCTTTTGCCATTGTGAACTCATTTATTATTTTATTATTTTGAATGCTTATTTGCTTATGAGTTTGGCATAATGACTAACCTCTATGGATCTAAAATTGATGGATACCAAAGAAAGTACTTTGAATTATTTTGTAGGGTATCAATTACCTCAATCTAGCATTTAAATGGAATAAGTTCATTCAACTTGAGGATAGTAAAGTTTAAAAGGATTCAACTTTTAAAAAGGGTGCAAAGAATTTTTATTCCCTCATGAAAACTTGAAGCTTGGAAGTTGGTGGAAGTTGGAGTCACCTACAAAAACTCAAAGAAGGACTTTTAAAGTTAGCTTTGCAAGTCTCTCTATGTGTTTCAAATATAGCCATTAGCTTTTGTACATACAAGCATATATGGATAAATGAGAAAAGCTGAATGGAATTCAAATGAAGAGGAAGATAAAGAAGACTTTCTTCAAGTGCAATGAAATGGAATACTCAATGGAAGAAAGCTCAAACTCAAAGGACAAATAAACGAAGAACATTCTAAAGAAGCATCACTCTTTATCTGACTCAATAAGTATCTCTATCCCTTAGCTTTTATGGTATATGATATGAATTGTATGATACTTGTTGATAAATTAATCTTAAATGACTAGATGCTTTCCAAGGAATATATGGCTTTTTATATAAAAACATCTCTACATTTCTAAAATGTTTTTGAAAATATAATATACTCTTGTAAATTTCTTTTTGAAAGGGGGGAGAAGTCTTAAATTTTTGGATTAAGAATAAATATCTTTGCCCTTACTTTATTTTTTGATAATATGCATATTTTGAGGGGGAGCCTAGCTCTTGAGTTGTTTATATCTTTTGGCTTACATCCTTGTTTGATTACATAAAGTACTTTATTGCTATGCTAAATGTTGATACACAAAAATATGACAAGTATTGCATGAATAATCCTCTATATCTTGCAAGCATATTTGTTTCATCTCTCTATTTTTGAATCATATATAGAATCTATAAGGGAGAGAAAATATTTTTTTTCTTTCTAAGCCTTTTTGTTGATGTCAAATAGGGGGAGTAAAAATTGAAAATAAAAATATGTTTTTGTACTTATTATTTGATATGCTTACATGAATATTCATTCTTGTATATTGCTCAACATATTTTTCTTTGGTGATTTGTCATTATCAAAAAGGGGGAGATTGTGGAAGTAAGTTTGCCCCAAATGGTTTTATATGTTAAGTTTTGATGATGACAAATACAAGACAAAAAGAATACTTTGCTTATGTGCTTTGTTGCATCCTATATAGAGTATATCCATTAGTAATTAATAAATATCTTATTTGGATGTGTCTATGAAAGTCTTATATGCATGTTAAACTAACTAGAGTTATACATTTATGAATCATGCATATAAAGATATTGAATTATGAATTTGGACTAACTATGCTTGTTTAAGTAAGCAATACTTTGTAGGATAGTTCAAGTACCAAGAGTGAGTATTGCAACAAGAAAGCAAAAGATCTTAATTAAGCTCAATACAAGAAGAATGTGAATGCCTATTTCATGAAGGTATTGATAACATCAAAGTCATGTCAAAGACCAAGTCCAAAGGAAGATTAAATGGTATAGCTTTTAGGACTTAGGGTCTTTATGTAAGAAGCCTTATGGATATCTCAAATATGCTTTTACAAATGGTTTTCCTATGCTAAAATACCCAACAAACAAGTTTTGAAAAGTTATTTATGGTGGTAGTTCAAATTTATGAAAAATAACCAAGTTTGAGTTTTACAAAACTGACCTTTGGTCACTCTTTTGATCATATCTTTCAAAATACTTTGAGTTTTGTTTTGAAACTTATTTCATTTGAAAATAGACTCAAAGATCTTTCCAATGACTAGTCATTTGCTTTAAACGGATAAGAAATGAAGAAATTATGACCATTTAAAGTCAGTTTTTTAAATCAGAAAGGTGTATTCGAATACAGCATGTGGTATTCGAATACCACAACCCAGAAAACGTTCCTGAACGAGTTTTTTAAAGGAGTATTCGAATACAGGATGTGGTATTCGAATACCACAGCCCAGAAAACGTTCCTGAATGAGTTTTTTAAAGGAGTATTCGAATACAGGATATGGTATTCGAATACCACAACCCAGAAAACGTTCCAGAACGTGTTTCCGAAGATGTATTCGAATAACCAAAGGGGTATTCAAATACACACGCCCAAAATCACGTAACGGCTATTTTCAAAGGCTTTTAATGTGATATTAATTTATACCCAACGGCTCTTTTTCTTAGAACACTATAAATACATGTTTTTGGGACATCTTTTAACACCACCCATTTATCTGAAATGTTTCTTTCTTGCTCTATTTTGTGACACATATTATACTAAATTTCTGTGCTCTTTTTCCTCAAAATTTGATATATCCTTAGAGAGCTTCATAGAGCTTCAAATTGTATCATCTACTCTTTGTGAGAGTTTTCTCTTCATCTATATTTCTATTCTTCTATATTGAGGGTGAGGTATCCTTTAAGGTTTGTAAAAGGGGTGAGGTATCCCTCTAAGGTTTATATAAGGGTGAGGTATCCCTACAGGCTGAGACTTTAGCATAAGGGTAGAGTTTCCCTGTGTGTGAAAAGTGTTCTTTTATGTAACGGTTGTAAGCACCTATTGAAGCTTGTATACATAGTGAAAAATCTCGGATTATTTTCGAGGACTGGATGTAGACCACAAGTGGGTTAGTGGTCGAACCAGGATAAATATTGTGCCTGCTTTTCTCTTCTCAATCTCTTTATTTTACACAATTTTATATTATTACACATTTATTTATTTGCTGTTCTTAAAGCTTTTATTCTTCATCTCGCAATTCCTTTTCTTTTATTTAATAGCTTAAATATTTGTGTTTATTTTAAGAGTATTTGTGAAAAGTTTTTAATACCCAATTCACCCCCCCTCTTGGGTAATGGTTGCCATGACTAACAACATAATCATCTCTGATGGTAATCCTCCAAATTGGTTCTACTATATCATAGAAAGTAAGGCAGGAGGTATGGTGAGATGTCTAGCTTCAATGTCTGGCCGACCAATTCTAGATCGCAAACCCCGAGCATTAAGGGTTGCATACTCTTTTAGCGATCTATTATCCTTAGGTTCAGCCATGACAAGCATTGGTTCTGGTATTTCTCTCACTCTTTGCCCTTGTTGTCTTCTCCTTCTACAAAAAGTTCTTTCAATTTCAGGATCTGCTTCAATAAGAGTCCCGAAACGTCTAGTACTTTGCCTAAACAAGAGAAATTACCTACAAAGAGTCAAAGAGAAAATAAGAAAGAATATGATAAAAAGAAAAAGGCTTAAAATAATTAAATTGATATTCAAGAAAAACACAGTCCCCGACAACGGTGCCAAAAACTTGATGTGTGAAATCCATAAATGTACGATTTCGTCATCAAGTAATAAAAAGATCGAATCTACAGGAACTATGTCTATGAATACCAATTAATTAATTGATTCAATTAAATTAAACAAAGGGGATAAAATTGTTGAGTGATAAAAATATAGTAACCAAGCAATCAAATAAGTAAATATCAAAGTGCAAAATTGAGAACAAAAATAGCAAGTTGTTAGGAAAGGTTTTCAAATTCAAGAAAGCTTCCAGGATTGGGGGTAACCACAATGATACAAGAAAAATCCTAATTGACAATCCTTTTATTAAAATTAAAATTTAATTAAAGTTGAATTACCCTAAATTAGTTAATGTTCTTTCTCAAGAGACAAGAACCGTGCCCAATTAAACCAATTTCTACTCTCGTGGTAATTGAATTTAAATTAAACCCATTACGCTTTATGGTAATTCATTAAATCCTCAAAAGGCTAAACTCACTCTCGTGATTTAGACCTTAAGTTTAATTCTTATGGTTCTAACACCTAGGTTCACCTCTCAGTACGTCCCTGAATATCTATGAGATGCAAATATATGGCCAGCAAATTTGTATGAATAAGCACAATAAGGATTGAATCAAAGAACATTCAAGATCAATAAAAGGGGTAAACCAAATCAATTAATCATCATCAATGTATCAAAGGGCATTGCCCAATCTTAGAAACAAAAGAAACTACTCAGTTATGGAGAAGAAGAAATAAGAAAACAGCATAACGGACATCTAAACCCATAGCAAAGAGAGAAGAGAGGAGAAAGATGAAGATTTAGAGCCTCTAAACGTGCCTCCTTCAAACTGACTAGGACTGCGATCCACGGCTATGGGAAATTCCATGGCCAGGTCGTGGATCTCTCTGTTAAAAGGCATTCTGAATTGCTAATGAGTTCCACGGCCATGGGAAATTCCACGGCCAGGCCGTGGAACTTTCTGAAAAATCTCTTTGGCTTCTTCACGCAGCTGCTCGATCCATGGCTGTGGGAAATTCCATGGGCAGGCCGTGGATCTCTCTGGAATGAACCTTTAACTCCAATTTGCTATCCGTAAAGCTCCAATTTCAAACATGTAAGCTTTCCATCCATTTCAAGGCCCATTTAGCACCAATCCTGCACAATAACACCACAAATACCGCAGTTATCCAAACTAAAAGAAAAACAAATAAAAAGAGAAACTAAAATGCCTAAAATACCTAAAAATGCATGCAAAATAAGAACAAAATACGATGTTATTTCACTCACATCACATACTATCCATAAACTTACTAGATGGTCATTCCTATATTGAATTACCCCTAGTAGCATCTTAACACACTCTAAAAGAATATATAAAAGGTCCTAACAAGTAAGGAACTTTATTACAACAAGGTAAAAAATCTTAACATTTTCCATTCTGGTCACCTAGAAAGGCTGACTTTCATGAATGCACCAAATGTACATCCTAACTTCAAAAATTATGGAATTTTATAGAAAAATAGCCTTATCTTATATCTTTCAAATGAAATAAATCTCACTTTATTTGACTTAGTGTAACTAAAGTTATGCAACTAAATGCAGAAACTGAAATAGGACAACTAACTAACTTATCAGATTCTAACCTTACTTTAAATTGAAACTGGGAACGCATAGAGTGCCAAATTCTTGAATTTTTACCTCTTATAACCTTACATGTTAGCTTCAAACTGACACTGGTCTCATGTAATTTACACCTTAGAGCAAGAAGTTAAGCAATCTGGTTTATAAGGTGTCAGTCTGCCTATTTCTGCAGAATCTAACTTAATTTCAAACTAAAATTGGTGCTACTTGGGTTGTTCTAAAAATATGAAAATTTTACTACATGAAGCCTTGTATCTTAACTTTCAAATGAAATAAGTAGCAGGTAGTTTCGATGAATACAACTCAAGTTATACTACAAACACTATAAGCTGTCAGGATGGATTTTTCTGCATAACTTGGTTTCTAAACGAGTTTTCTGCATAATTTGGTTTTTAATCAAATTCAAACCCTTCAAAACCAATACCTAGATGCTTTCCATCATCAATCATGATCACTAATCATGTTATAACTTTGAAAACACTAACTCAACTCATCAAATCTTGGAACCAAAATCAAACTCAAGCCTCCAAATACCCATTTACTAACTTGTTGCCTAGGGAACTAAATGGGATATCTCAAGTCAAGAATGACTACCTTGCACTCATTAGGCTAAAAAAAACTATAATCAACCATTAGAAACCAAAACTAATCAAAGAAAACATATTTGCTTATTAAGACCCATTTTCGCTAACCATATAAGCTAGCATCAACTATGAAGTCGATGAAGGAAAAAGATGAGCTTAAAGAGTTAAACACTCCTACCTCTTTTAGACAAGATGATCTTCAAGCCTTGGATATGAAGCCAAGTTTTTCCTCTTGGTCTTCCTTTTTTTCTTTTCTTCTTTCTCTTTCCTTTTTTCCTCTTTTTCTCTTGTTTTTACTCCCTGTTACTTTGCTGAAATACCTGTGAAATTGAGAGAGAAAAGGAGAAAAAGTCAAGGCTTAAGGATAGGAACAGAGGACTTTTAGTAACTTAGGAAATTCTTGCTACAACTTCTTGATCTGTTAAAAACACTTAGATTTTGCTAAATCAAGTTTCCTAATGCAGAACAACTTTAGAATAAATCCTATGATTCATCTAAATTCCTATTTCACCACTATCCTATTTTTTTATATCTACAACTAGTCAATCTGGCATTAAAATACACAATTAGTATACTTAAAAATATCAACGTAACTCAATTTATCTTGAAAGTTGAATTACATCCTCATCCATATATTTGTGACCTATAAATAAATTATCCATATTTACTTCCATTAACTTAGCCTTTCATGCCATTATTCGAGTCATTTTAAGGTATTTTCCACCTTCTGTGTTGCAGCAAAATGCCTAAACTAACTCATTTTGTCACAACATTAAAGCGGCATGTCAAGCAAGTATTAGGCTATCTCTGTAACCATAAACAAGCCTAACATGTTATTGAGGATGTTATATTTCTCCCCTCCTTTTTAAAATTTTGTCCCCAAAATTATTTGTCTCATATAATAACTCTCGGTAAACTTAATTTATATGGGACTCCAACTCCCAAAAAGCTCCTTTAGTGCTAGCTTTACCCTATAGTATCTTCTGGCAAAAAGGCACCTGGACACATATTCTGCTATGTCCTTTTCATTCTAGGCCACTAAAACATTATCCGAAGATCTTAGTACATTATAGTAGCCCCTAGATGGATGGTATAACTATTCTTGTGAGCTTCCTCTAGAATCCTTTCCTTGATTTCTGACCTTCATGGAATACAAAGTTTGTCTCTAAACTTTATCATTTCATCATTTTCCATATTAACTTTCTTTTGGACTTCCTAAGAAGATATGCTCACTAATGTCCCTTAGAGTTTCATCCTCCTTTTGAGTTTTTTTAAAATCTGAGTTCTTAAGTCATTCATTATGCCCACTCTGCTAACTATGAGACTATGTGGTATCATATTCACTGCGAGACTCACTTGAAACTCTCAAGAAATTCACTATCTTAGACTATCATTTGGGATACATGTAGGAATTTCCTACTTAATGCACCAGCCCCTACATTGGCCTTATCCGAATGATACACTAACTCAAGGTTATAATCCTTTAAGAACTCTATCCATATTCTCTGCCTCAGGTTCAGTTCTTTCTTACCAAATAAGCATCTTAAACTATCATGATTGTTGAACACCTCAAACTAGACTCCTTATGAGTAATGTCTCCAAATCTTTAAGCCAAACACTACGACTACTAACTTCAAATCATGCATAGGATAGTCCTCCTCATGTAGCTTTAACTGCCTCAATGTATAGGCAACTACTTACCTATGTTGCATTAGAACACACCCTAGACTCATCTTCGAAGCATCACTGAATACCTCAAATTTCTTATGGGGATCCAGAATTACTAAAACTGGTGTAGAGGTTAACCTCTTCTTCAACTCTTGGAAACTATGCTCACAATCTAAAGTCCACTAAAAAAGTACTACCTTTCCTAGCTAACCTAGGAAAGGGTAGCGCTAATTGAGAAGGTCTACTGATAAACTTTCTAACCTCGGTTACAATGGTTTGTCTTTCCCATTGTATCACTGCTTAAACTTTGCTAGAGTTCTCTGAAATTCCTCCTTGAGAAATTACATAACCCTAACCCTGTACCATTTGTAACCAAGACTTACTTTTGGTTAACTTGGTACACAACCATTTCTCTTTAAAAGTTCTCAAAACTATTATAACATACTGGAATGTTCTTCCATAATCCTAAAAATAGTTTTAGAGATATTCTCTTTTTATTCTTGATTTTATTTCAAACAGATCTTAGATTAGATCTCAAGAAAACCCAAAGCTTCTTTTAATTGATCTATCTGATCATCTACTCTAGACAATGACATTTACTTGATAGTCTCTTTGTTCAACTGCTTATAATCTAAGCACAGTCTTATACTTCAAACTAAACAAGAACATAATATCATTTGTCTATAAAAAAACTAAACCATACCAACAAAGGTAAACAAACTAAATTCACAAAGTAAACTAACATGATTCATAAAGTAAATCTATACTCTACTTGTACACATCTTTAAAAGATTTCTTTTCAAATGTGCTCTTACCTCATACCAAGTTGGAAGATTTTGTTGCTCTCTTTTTTGTGGACAATCTTTCGTACGATGTCCCGGTTACTCACATATGTAACACACAGATTTACCCATCAAGCAGAGTCCATTTCCATGTATCTTCTTACATTTAGCACATCTTGGTACCTTGGAGTTTGCTTTACCTTTCCCTTAGGTTGCTCATTTTAGAAGCATCCTACTTATACGTATCATTACCCCAAGCTTCGACTTGAATATGTTTTCCTTTGTCTGGTAAAAATTGAGACCAAGAAGCACCCTAACTGATCTCAACATCTGATTTTTTCCTCTTTAGGGAACTTTCTAATTCTTACTTCGTTGTGGTTCTGAGATTATCTGCTTCTATAACTCTAAACTCACTAAATAGAGTGAAAATGTCCTTAATCTCCACCTATTTCATAACTCTTCTAATATCTTCTCTAAGTCTCATTTCAAAGTTTACACACTTTTAGTTTTCATCTGGATTACTCATAAAATAAGAAGAGAACTTTGAACATTCTTCAAATTGATCCACATACTGGTCCACAGTTATATCCCCTTGTTCAAGTATCAAAAATTCCAATTCCTTTGCTTTCTGTAATTCAAGGAAGTAATATTTGTCCAAGAAAGTAGCTTTAAACACCTTCCAGGTGATTTAAGTACCAACTATCTCTAGTTGCCTCTTAGTTTCGACCCACTAACTTTCTGCCTCTCCTATTAATATATAAGAAGCGTAGGATACTTTCTAATCATCAATGCATGCCATGATGATAAAGATCTCCTCTACCTCTTTAAGCCATCTTTCAGCTCTAACTATACCATACTCTCCTTTGAAGACCAAAGGAGTAACTTTAATGAACTTTGAGAAATCCTAATTCCTCTTAAGTTCCCTATTGTCCATCAACTTTCCAAATGAGTCATTTTCTATTTTTTCTAATAGTCTTCTACTAATGGTAGTCTATTCTCTTACTGCAACAACCATTTCTCTAAGAGCTCTAGTCATTTCTTCACTTGTAAGACTCCCAACCTCATGGGTTTGCTCGGTAGTTGCCATAGTTTCCTGTACACACAGAAAGATACATATTGAGTTGATTAGCCTCAATATCATGTAACAGTGTGACAGTAACCATTAGCATCCATACCTAAGGCAAGTCATGCAATTCCATTTACATATCTCACAATGAGATAAAAGAATGCACAACACTCTACAAAACTACTACTCATGCCTAAGCATAGTCAGTCCATACCCTGACTCAACATGATGAACTGCTTTGATACCATAATGTAATGCCCTAATACTGATATCTAGATTTATTTGAGATATACAATGATAAACAACATTTTATGTCACTTACTAGAAAACTACATAATAATATATCTATAATAACCATGCACATCATTATAGAGAGCCTTGAGAGAAACTAAAAACATACATAATTATATATATATATATATATATATATATATATATATATATATATATATATCTTTGCCACAAAATGGCATATTGTAATACAAATCTCTTTATACATTATAAAGCAAATATAAAGAAAATACATAAGCTTTGTCTACAAAAGCATATAAACTATACTAGTCTTCATGCTTCGTCTTCTTTCCCTTTGAAAGGTCTTGACCTAAATTTACATAGAAACACAACTGGGGTGGGAATTATAAATTTTAGTAAAAGCAATTCCAATACTAGTTAGTTATAATATTGTATAAATAATTTCTAATAACTAATATAGGAGTTTCCTCCACTACTACGCACTAACTGCACATTAGCTTGTAGTGTGGTTTAAATTGAAACCAACATACTATCGATAATGACAACTACCCAAACAATTATAAATATCAATAGTTATAGACAATTACCCATACAACTATCCTCATTCAAATGCAATGCTTGTAATGTGCAATACGATTATGCTTAAGAAATATCCTAAAAGTTATGCTTGTTCAAGGTTTTATTTTGAAATTCATGCGGAGTTTTGTTTTGAAAACTATGAATACCTACTCATTCCAGGAACCTGAACGCTCCATGTAATCTGCTATGGTAGTGAGGAAGAGCTGCAACTCCACTCTACCTGTAACACTTGGCTCTGTGAGATAGTATAAGGAATATCTGATTCCCACTGCTCGGGCCAAACGATTGTGCACATCATAGGTTACCATACATTGGAAGAGAAAGCAAAGACATGCAGTGATATATATTAAAAACCTATACACCATAAACCTTTCCTATAGACTCAACTCAACCTAGTGAAAGAGTCTATCATAGCTAATGCTTCATTTTAATTCAACTTATGGAAATAAATGAGTATTTCTCTAGAACTTTGCATACTCAACTTTAACTGCAAGTGAGTAATTCATGCATCTAGATAAGTAGAAGCTACTTATCTTAGTTGTATCTAACTTTCCTTATTATCATATCTCCAGTAGTAACCTATGTTACACTAGAGTATTTAAGGTCCCAGAAACCTATTTTAGGTAACTCCTAACTTTTGGAATACCTAAAGACTTGAACTTCTATACTTAACTTAGTATTTAAGGAAGTACATCTCATTCATCATAAATTTCTAACTCAAATTTACAAATAAATAAGTCAAACATATTTCTACTACATCTTACGAGTATGACAAGCTACAAGTCATAAGTCAACTTATTATATATTTAGTAATGCACTATGTCCCACTTGCTAGTGAACTTAGTACACCAAACATCCCCTCACTTAGGAACTAAATACATAACTCTATCACTACTCAAGTGAATTTGGTGTAAGAGTGGTTATCAAATGCAACACTTTGTTGTTTAAGGTTCTAGGTACCTTCCCAAGGCAAATCCACTACCTTTGGTTGCTCTAAGGTTCGTACCATTCATAAACTTACTAAATGATCATTACTATCTTGAATTATCCCTTTTAACATCTTAACACACTCTAAAAAGCATATATAAGAGGTCCTAACAAGTAAGAAACTATATTACAACATAGTAAAAATCTTGACATTTTCTGGTCTGGTCACCTAAAAAGATTGACTTTCATGAATGCACCAAATGTACATCCTAACTTCAAAAATTATAGAATTTTATAGGCAAATAGAATCATCTCATATATTTCAAATGAAATAAATCTCACTTAATTTGACTTAGGTAGCTAAATTTATGCAATTAAATGCATAAGCTGAAACAGGGCAACTGGCTAACTTACCAGATTCTGACTTTACTTTAAATTGAAATTGCGAACGCATAGAGAGTCCCATTCTTAAATTTTTTACCTCTTATAGCATTACATGTTAGCTTCAAAAAGACACTAGTCTCATGTAATTTACACCTCGGAGTAAGAAGTTAAGTAATCTGGTTTATACGGTGTCATTCTGTCATTTTCTCCAGAATTTAACTCAACTTCAAACTAAAACTGGTGCTACTTGGGTTGTTCTAAAAATATGAAATTTTTATTACATGAAGCCTTATGTCTTAACTTTCAAATGAAATAAGTAGCAGATCGTTTCGATGACTATAACTCAAGTTATGCTACAAATACTACAAGCTATTAGGATGGATTTTTCTGCATAACTTGATTTCTAACCAAGTTTTCTGCATAATTTGGTTTTTAATCAAACTCAAACCCTTCAAAACCAATACCTAGATGTTTTTCATCATCAATCATAATCACTAATCATTTTATAACTTTGAAAACACTAACTCAACTCATTAAATCTTAGAACCAAACTCAAGCCTCCAAATACCTATTTTCTAACTTGCTGTCTAGGAAACTAAATGGGTATATCTCAAGTCAAGAATAACTATCTTGCACTCATTAAGCTGAAAACAACTATAATCAACCACTGGAAACAAAGACTAATCAAAGAAAATAGATTTGCTTATCAAGACCCATTTTCTCTAACCACACAAGCTAGCATCAACCATGAAGTTGATGAAGGAAAAAATGAGCTTAAAGAGTTAAACACCCCTATCTTTTGTAGACAAGATGATCGTCAAGCCTTGGATATGAAGCCAAGCTTTTCCTCTTGGTCTTCCTTTCTTTATTCTCTTCTTTCTCCTTCCTTTCTTCCTCCATTTTCTCTCATTTCTACTCCTTGTTTCTTTGCTAAAATAGCCCTTGAAATTGAGAGAGAAAAATGAGAAAAAGTCAAGGCTTAAGGATAGGAACAAAGGACTTTTAGTAACTTAGGATATTCTTGCTGCAACTTCTTGGTCTATTAAGAACACTTAGATTTTGCTAAATCAAGTTTTCTAATTTCTAACAACTTTAGAATAAATCCTAATGATTCATCAAAATTCTTGTTTCACTATTATCCTATTTTTTTCATATCTACGACTAGTCAATCCAGTATTAAAACACACAACTAGTGTAATTAAAAATACCAAAAGAACTCAATTTATCTTGAAACTTTAACTACATCCTCATCCACATATTTGTAACCTATAAATAAATTATCCATATTTATTTCCATTAACTTATCTTTAAAGCCATTATCCGAGTCATTTGAAGCTACTTTCTACCTTCTGTGTTATAGCAAAGTGTCTAAACTAACTCAGTTTATCACAATATTAAACCGACATGTCAAGCAAGTATTAGGCTACCTCTATAACTATAAACAAGTCCAACATGTTATTGAGGATGTTACATATAGGCCATTAGATAAGACTCTAGAACCAATAAGAGCATAATCATAATATAAAGAGAATTTTTTATTACTAAAATGGAAAGAGTAACCACAATTATCCAAAATAGAAACTAGAACTAAATTCCTCTTTATAGAAGACATATAAATTGTATCTTTCAAAACTAAAACTTGTCAAGTACATAACTTTAAAGAAACTACTCCTATAAGTTCTACTTTGACTCTAACTCCATTTCCTACTATGATCATCAACTCCCCTTCACTTGGTCTCCTCTTACTTTTGAATTCCTTTCTTTTTCTTAAGTCAACTCTTGAACTTCAAACAATCAGACTACTTATGCCCACAGAACTTACGATTTTCATTAAATCGATATTTGGGCTTAACACCAGAAGACTCACCAGGATCAGAAGGATAATCAGGCTTATCATTTCCCTTTTTCTTAAATTGGGGCTTACTATCCTTTCCTTTAGTAAATTTTTTCTTCTTCTCACCATTCTTGTAGGAAGCAAACTGAATACTATGGGCCTTGCCTTTCTTCATGGTCTGCTCCTCTTGAGTAAGAACAGATATATGCTCATCAATATTCCACTTCTCTTTTTGAGCAATGTAAGTAATCCTCAGAACATCAAAATTAGCTAGAAGAGACTCAATCACCTGTCAAACTAAGAAGTCCTCTCCCAACTCCACTTTCATGGACCTCAACTTGTTGTACTAGTTCACAAGCTTCAGAACACCACTCACACCATCATATGTGGTATTTGCCAACAAAGAGATGTAGTAAGCCTTTTTAGTTTTATCAAACTTCTTGAATTTCTCACCAACAAACTTGAAAAACTCCTTAGCATTATTTATTTCAAGAATGCTCTCTTTAATGGTCTTATCCATGCTATATTTCATGGTCATCAAACAAACCCTATTGGATTTAACTCATTTTTCATACTTCTTCCTAACTACATTGGAAGATGCATTGGTGGGTTGCTGAGGCTTATCCTTGGTGAGAGCAGCATCAACATTAGAGAAAGCAAGAAACAATTTCATAGAATCCACCTAGTGCTCATAATTAGCCCTATTCAATTTCGTTAAAGCATTCATTTGCGTAACGCCCCTTTTTGGGAGGGAACGTCACATTGTCATTTATAGTGCAGAAAAATAGAAATATAAATTTAGATCCGGTTCATTATATCATAATTAAACTTGTTTGATCATAGTTGTGTAAATAAACTAGTGAACATATATATATTTTTTCATTACATGTATATATATTTGTACTCAATAACCTGTTCATCGATGAAGTATTCAAATGTACTAACACTTATAAGGAATTCACAAGTATATATATGTATTTTTTACGTGGATGTGTGGATCAGTCTTTATGTTTTTTGCTTACAATTAAATAAAAGCATATATATATATATATATATATATATATATATATATATATATATATATATATATATATATATATATACTTGTTTAGATATAGACTGTGAGTCAATAATTACATCAAGGCTCATAAAAAAGAAGCCTAAGCTTTACCAGCCCCCAAAAATGATATACAGACCCCCAAAAGAATATCAAGGCCCCAAAAGATAGATAGCCATCAATAGCTATCAACAGAATCAGCCCCTGAGAGGAGAAGAAATTGTGTCCGGATCTTCCTCAGGGTCTTCCTCATCCGAGGAAACCCTCATTGGAGCCATTGAGTTACGGGTCGGGACTCGGGCAGAGGAGAGAAAGCAATCCTCCTGTGGGGTGTAATACCGATCACCCCACATCTCCCTAATGGGTAAGTAAAACTCTAAAAGTAAACTGACACTACAGGAGAAGATGGGCAGATCATGACGCCCCCCAAACCAGCGACAACGACACGTCTCCCATGTAGACACAACGATCCAAGCTGAAGTTAACATGCCAATAGTCTAGACCCCCAAGGAATGTCAAACGCACATATCCCAAAAATCCCTGTGGATGGGCATTCATGATCAAGAGCAAATGCTAATCGTAGTCAGGCCAGAAACCTGGAAACTCATGGGCTTCACCCCCTTCACCGACGTCTTCGATAGGACATACATATAGACAGAGTAACAGAAAATACAGAAAAGAGGTAAGACATTCTACATCATTACCTATTATGGCAGTAAAGAAACAAAACGGCGCATGACGCCCATATAACATTTCAGAAATGGTAAATAGTATTAAAACAGATAATAAACAATTAAGCATATATAGGCAGTTATAGCAGTAATGAAACAATAGATTAAATTCCCATATGAATAAGTAACTATCAAATGGAATGGCGACTCACTATGCACATGCACATGGTACCAAAAACCTACTCTATGGAGTTAGACACAAAACAATCGGAGAGAATGATTAGGGGGACATGCCAGTATCTTGTCAGCCTAAAAACCAAGTGCTTTTCCAGAAAATAATCAATCATTTTGTGCAATAAGGCTTTATACAGTGGCATTCCCACAAGATCTCGATATAGGACAGTGTCCCAGTCAAGATCGTCGGTGCGTTTACATCGGTTTATCCCACGGTCCAAAGGGGCTACCAACTGCCCACTGTGAGACACCTGCGCCCCAACGCCTCAAGGTCAACTACAATACCTACACTAGTCTATTCGCACCCGCACTAAGATATGATTCAACTCCTAGGCAACTTAGCCTTAACAAAAGTCCAACGGACATTTTCAATGCATGTCCCAATCATGCTTATCGTGACAAACTATGTCAATCATGCTTCAAATGCATGTAGATTCAATACATACATGTATATTCATATACGAATCACAATTCATATCATATCATTTATCAACAAGGTTTGATCCCATTCACGGATTCACATCAAGCCAATAACAAACTTTAAGGGTAAACACAACCCCATCCATAGGTATGATAAAAGTTAAACCTTAGGTTCATTATGTTTCTCACAACTTCACCCATACTTATGTTCTTTCTTTATGCCAAAATTATTCTAAACTATAAGGCAAACTATCATTCTTGGTTTTTTCCATTTTGTGAGTCCCTTATCAACTTCAAATCCTTCAATTAATTATGTTTAATAAGTTTATCTTAGTACTAAAGCCTCACAATGAGTGCCCAAGGAGACCGGGAGGCTCAAGGGACTAGAAAAAGCCTAAAATCCTTCAGAATTCACGATTACACAGCCCAGGGAGAATACACGGCCACGATTACACGGCCTGGCCAAGATACACGGCCGTGTACTCCTCTGTAAACGCAGAAAATCACCAGAAATCAATCCAACCTTCATACAATTCAAGATCTATCAACATACAACTCAATCCTACCATTCAAACAATCAAAATACAACCAAAATAACTCAAACAAATAGGTATCCCATAAATAGGTTTTAACCCCATCAACACAACAAAGAGTTTCTCACTACCAAAATGGATTGAAGAGAATAATCTTCCTCTTACCTTAGTAAAGAACAAGGAAAGCAAGCTCCTTCTGTCCTTGGAATTTCGTGCTTCACCACCTCAAGATGGTTGGGTGTTCAAATCAATAAAAATCAAAATCAAAGAATGGAAATGGTATCCATAGTCCCCAAAGTGACCATGGACCACAAAAATGAGTTGAAAAAGGGAAGAAAGTTAAGAGCTTTACCTTAAAGCTTCAAGCTTTGGAGTTGGGCTGCAAGGGACAAAAATGGAGGAGTAAAGAAGAATCCCACAAAAGAGAGAGAGCTTGGAGATGATGAAGGGAAGCAATGGTCTATATTGGCTTGAGCATGGAAGCTTGAAAATCAACAATGGAGTGTATGTGTGCAGCCGTGTGGGAGAAGGGAGAAAGAGAGAGGTGCGTGAGGAAGAGAAGGAGAAATGAGGGAATGAAATGTGATTTCCCTTTTTCCCCAACCGTGTAGCACATAGAGAGGAGAGATAGTGAAGTGGTTGGGAGGAAACTTCCTAGAAGTTTCCCTTTAAGTTTCCTTGAGAAGCTTCGCATGCTTCTTAATAAAGTAAAGTGTGGGGTCACTTAAATGATGTCATAAAAGTAACTAGATAGAAATAATCTACTGGAACTATTTCTTAGTGGACAAAAATTACAGTCAGCGTAAATAATATTTTATTATTTCTCAGATAATTAATTATTCTGTGATTTTATTTATCAGATAAAATCTCGTAAAATGTAAACCTCGTAAACTGTGCTCAGCCTCGGGTTTAGTACGATACCTCGTCGACGTTTCCACAATTCAAAGTTTACCAGCCTCAAGGAAAACATTTTGTTTTCCCGGCTCCGCTCAGCGCACATGTAAAACGAGGAATATATTAAAATATTCAACATTTTCAAAAAATTCTACAAAAATTCTCAAAAATCACAAATATTAGAAAATGACTATTTATCACGAAACAATCAATTTTCGGAGTGTTACATTGACACTGCTCAGTGTGCATGCAAAACGAGGAATATATCAAAATATTCAACGTTTCCGAAAAAATTTAGAAAAATTCCTAAAAATCATAAACATTATAAAATGATCATTTATGATGAAACAAATAATTTTTGGGGTGTTACAACTCTCCCCTTCTAAAAAGGAATTTCGTCCTTGAAATTTTCATACCTTAGAATAATTGTGGATGTTGCTCCTTCATCTTGTCTTCCAATTCCCAAGTTGCATCTCCGGTCTTTTCGTTCCAGATCACTTTCACTAATGCGATTTCCTTTCCTCTGAGTTATTTCACTCTCCTATCTTCAATCTTTACAGGAGGTGCCTCATAGGTTAAGTTCTCTTTCAATTGTACTATATCCGGTGCTAAGACATAGTTCGGGTCAGGAATATATTTTCGTAGTTGTGACACATGAAAGACATTGTGAATGTTTGAAAGAAAAGGTGGTAAGGCTATCTGGTAAGCTACTGGACCTATCCGGCAAAGAATTTGGTAAGGTCCAAGGAATTTGGGAGTGAGTTTTCTAGATTTCAGAAGAAGACTTTTTTATTGATAACAAACATAAAGATGATGGTAAGACCAAGTCCAAGACCTTCAAGAATAGCTTTAGGACTTAGAGTCTTTATGTAAGAAGCCTTCTGGATATCTCAATTGATTCTGAACTTTTTTTTCAATAAACCTAAATAGCACACATGGCTTTCAAGACTTCAAAATGGTTTTTGGAAATAATATTTAAGTGCTTAAAAGTGTGTTAAACCATTTGAATATAACTAGCAAGTTTGAAAATGTGTTTTAAAGTGTTTTCAAATAGGTTTATTCGAATAAGACTTTCCCTATTTGAACAACCAAAGTCAGAATAACCAAATTTCCTTATAATCAAGGTTTATTCTAATAACACAAGGTGTTATTCGAATAACAGCATAAAAATAAATTGTGCACTTCATTTTTCAAATGGCTTATTCGAATAACATTTTTGTTATTCGAATAAAGATGTTCTAGAACGTAACTTTCAAAACAATTTATTTGAATAACAAGAATGTTATTCAAATAAATTTTTTTTCAAAATCCATTTTAAAAAGCCTTAATCGAATAACCATGTGGCTATTCAAATAGCACGTTTTGAATTTAAAATGGTCGTGTGCCATTCACATGTTTATTCAAATAACATATGGGCTATTCAAATAAACACGAAACTGAAATTACGCAACGATTATTTCATAAGGTTTTAATGGTGAAATAAATTTATCCAATGACTATTTTTTTTTCTTAAGACACTATAAATACAATGTTCTGGCATGACTTTCAACACAACCCAACAACCTGAAAAATTATTTCTTATGCTTTGATTCATGATTCATATTTTATCATCTCATGTGCTTTTTTTAACCAAAATTTGAAATATCCTTAAAGAGTTTCATAGAGCTTTAAGTTGTATTATCTACTCTTGTGAGAGTTTCTTTTCTTCTACACTTTGATTCATTATAAAGAGGGCAAGGTATCCCTCAAAGAAATTGTAAGGGTGAGGTATCCCTGAATATTGAGGATCAAGTACGAGGGTGAGATATCCTAAGATGTGAAAAGTGCTCTAGTTTGTAAAGGTAGCATACACCTGTTCATGCCTGAAGTTATAGTGGAAAAATCTCGAGTAATTACTTGAGAATTGGACGTAAACCATGTAACACCCACCTTAGGGTGCCACACTTCATGTTACTCAATTACCAACTTACCTTTTATTGTTAGAAAACGTGCTTGTAATATAAATACGAGTTGTAAAATTTCTTAATAATAGTAAGATAAACCTAGCGGAAAATAAAAACATTACAACAACATCATACATAATATACATAATATATATTCAAGTCATAGTACTGTCATATTTTAATGTTACAAACTAGACTCTTAAAATATTTAAACTTTAATTTAAACTAACATACTGCCCAAGTACTACTAAACAGTAGAACCCTCAGACGGGTCCTCCTCAGACTCCTCAGAAAATAGAAGTCCGACTTGATGCGAAGTCCTACGGACAAGTGTCCGCGCAGACGACACTATACTAATCGCACTCGGAGTACGATAGTATACTTCCCAATACTGTCTAATTGACAATGGGAACTCTAAGTATTAACATTCACACTATTGTCCAAGATGTAATCTACTCAATCCCATATACACAAAGAGACGAGACTCCTCCATCACTTCAAAACTCAGCATACTCTATCGGAATCTACTCTTCCTCAGCTTCTTGCTCAAGTTCTCGCTCAACGTCTTTAAAATTTATAATTACAATACAAATAGACATACAAAGAGGTGAGATCACCTACGCCAATACCAGTATGCTAGCAATGAAGATAAACAGATACAATATCTCATACTAGTACATCATACATAATCACAATTATGTCACCAATATCATTTATCATCATGATTCATACAATAAGTCACAATTACGATCATATCCTTATCAATATTCAATTATTCAATAATTCAATTATCATAAACAATAATTACAATAATACTCGTAGTATCTCTGCATATGCACCTAGACTCAATTTCCCCGCTCCATGGAGTTACAACTCAGATCAAAAAGAGTGATCGTAAAGATCTGTCTGCACTACATGCCTCGGACCACGTGCTCTATTTTTGCACATCTAGCATATGCACCAGTCTTTATCAAATCTTGATTATGGATAGTGTCTCGGTCCGGATCATCGGTGTGTTGTATCGGTCTAACCTACGGTACAGAAGCTTTATTAACTGTCCATTGTAGGCAACCCGCACCCCGATACCCCCAAGGTCAACGAAAGACCTACACTACGCATATCACACCCACTCAGGAGGTGTATTCTTTCCTTCCTAGGCAAATAGCCTTATCCAGTCCATCGGACCTTTTCAATGCACATACAAATGCACCATTCTCAGTTCAATTCATTCTATCATATCCTCAATTCAATTTTCTTTATCTCAAGTTCGGGGTCCTCATACTGGCCCAACAGTGTCATTACTGTAACTTCATCATTAAATCATATTTTCACATTTTCTCAATCGCGCAATAATTCTGTCGCATTTTTCAAATCAATTTTTCAACATCTCCCAATCAAGTAAAATATTCTTCACACGTTTTAAATCAAAAATACTATCTTTCTCATTTAACACCAAAATTCAATTTCATTTTCCATATTTGCATAATAACCCCTCAAAACATAACATTTACATTTTAGTCCTCACTTAAATAATATTTTCACAACAGTCTCATAAAATTCATATTTACGAAATCATCCTGCATAAAATTCATATTTACAAAATAGTCCTTCATAAAATTCCTATTTACAAAATAATCCCTCCAAAACATAATATTTGCATTATAGCGCCTGTAAAATCATTAATTGCAATATGGCCCCATTAAAAATGAAAATTACCATATCACCCCTCTAAAATTCATATTTATAATAATTCATTTTCCCAAAAATTATTTTACTTTGCTACACTCAAATTTGTCCCAAATTCATTTAAATCTCTCAATTCTCATTTTAATTCATCAGTTTGTTTACATTCGATTATTTTCCCACAACTTTCAAACTTGTTCAAATTCATTTCTTTTCCATTTAAATCCTTCATTCTCAATTGAATCTCTCATTTTCAGGACTTTGGTCCTCTTTTTCCTATTAAGGCCGTGAGCCATCAAGCTCTTTGGAACTCTCATAAATTAGTTTCCACATATTATTCACATCTTACTTTACTCATACATTTTCATGCATTCAATTTCATACATACAAACATACATCAAAACAATCAACATAACATCACACATGCAAACACAATTATGAAACCATAAACACCAAAATCACAAACAAAGAGACATCAAACAATAAGTGAATAAACCCTTATGGGTTTTTCACCATACACAACCATCCCCACACCACCAAAACATAGTTGGTGAGGTAAAATCTCCCTCTTACCTCTTGAAGACAAGCTTTGCAAACTCTCCTCCTTCTCCTTGTTTTCGTACAAGCCTCAAACAATTCCTAACAATTCTAAAACAATTAGTAAAATCACAAACAAAGCTCAATAATAATAAACCATGGAACAAACATGGTTCAGAAAATCATAAACATGAATTTAAATCATAGAAATCAAAGTTTACCTCCAAGGAAGTAAGATAGAAATGGGATTTTGAAGCACTTAGAGTGGGATTTTGGGAAAACTTTCTAAATGGAAAGTGTTTCAAATGGTGTTTAGATTTAGGAAATGATGAGAATGAAAATTATAGATGAGTGATGGTGTTCGTAGGGTGCTTGGCCGAACCAATGGAGAGAAAAGGAAGAAAAATGATGCTCAGGTTCGTGGAATTTGAGAGAAAAAGATGGATACTTTTTGATGTGAGAGAAAATGTAATTTATGAGAGTGAAATTATGAGGCGGCTGCCGTGGGATAAGTATAGGAAAAATTAGGATTTACTTGAAGTAAAATATCCTATTCTGAGTGCACATGCTATTCTACATGGCTTACGTCATTCACTTGACTTTCAAGGCTTTCGGAGTGTTCAAGAATCATGTAGAACCTCCTCCAAGCTGCTGTATGGCGGTGAGTTTCAAGGGTAATTTTTGATGAAAATTAACATGACAAAATGATGTAAAATGGGAGAACATTATTTTCCCAGAATGGCTAAAAGTTAAGTTCTGTCGGATGAAAATTCTGTCGAACAAAGGTCAAAACTGTCGAATATACAAAAAGGTTAACAGAAATCCTAATTTGACATACGGGTGTCGACGTTGGAGAAATCTTTCAAGTGTCGAACCGACGAAAGTACTATATGGTCAAAATTCTATTTCGACGGATTTTGACATTAGAGAAGCTTCTCTACTAACTGGTCAGAAATTCTTATTCGACTGTATCATAACTCGACGAACATTATCATTCTAATTCGATGGACATTGGTATCCTCACTCGACAGAAATTGACATTCTAACTCAACGGACATGAGCATCCTCACTCGACAGATTTTAACATTTTCACTCGAT
Organism: Ormosia semicastrata; assembly: GCA_029884595.1. Classification (NCBI taxonomy): domain Eukaryota; kingdom Viridiplantae; phylum Streptophyta; class Magnoliopsida; order Fabales; family Fabaceae; genus Ormosia; species Ormosia semicastrata. The sequence goes on along the minus strand of JAQQTO010000028.1, from coordinate 6,035,955 downwards.
GAATTTTAACATGGTACCAAATAGTCATAAGATCAAATTCGACAAATTTATACAGAAGTTCAAATTCGACGGATATGGCATTGTTTCAGAAGGTCTAATTTGACGGATAATGTTTGTCCAACAATGAGCAACTTTTGACATAGAGTCGTGTTCGACAACGAATAGTAGTACTATTTATCATCAGTTAGGTCGATTACATATCAGTCATCTTCGTTTTTAATTTGCAGAATCGTCCGACAAGATTGAGAGAAAAGGAGAACCAGATTTGCTTTTATTGACTGATTCTCTGCTAACAGCAACGTCCATCGTTTTGTCGAATCTGAGGACATCTTCCATGTTTTGAATAGATAGTCTTTGTCGAAAAAGATAAACCTTGGTCGAAATAGATAATCTTAGTCGAAAGAGATGGTCTTTGTCGAAATAAATGGTCTTGGTAGGAAGAAACAACAATAACAATCAAAATCTTTGATTTATGATTCAAAAACTGAGAATCAGCTTCATCCGATTTTGAGGTATTTTGGGTTCTGTCGAACTACCGGTTGATGTTGTCGAGAAATGCTCTAGAGGTGTCGAATTCAGCTCACTACTTAACTTATGCTTACATTCAGTAATTAAATCTGATGGGATCAAAATGTTAGGAAAATTTCTTCAAGTGTTTGGATCTTGTCCAATTTCTGTCGGTATCAAGACCTTCAAAAATCTTGGATTGTCGAATGAGTTACATGAGATTGGTCTTTTAGATCCCTACAATACTTGAGAGAGACCGAATCAGTATCGACAAGAATGTATTCATAAAATTATAGTTTTGTTTATCGAAATAGGCTTGTCAAAAATAGACTTGAAATGAAAACCGTTAGGGAAAATCTTGAGGAACTTCGGTCAGGTTAGGATTCCAGAATTTCAGTTGGATTGGGATTTCCAGAATTTTGGCCGGTTCTGGTCGGATTGGGATTCCTAGCCAAATGCTTTCTTTTAGAATATAATGAGGTTTTGGAAAAATATGTCGAATTTGGGTGACTTATATTCATTTTTTGATCGGTTGATTATTTTGGCAAATTAAACTATACTAGGTCAAATAATTCATAGCAATAACAGCTATGCATAAAGCAACAGATATTTATCAGTAAAATAGAATTATTTTACAGATAAATTCTAAAAATTAAGAGATTCTTTTCTGTGTTACACAGATTCGGGTTAAGTAAGATCCCCCGTCTCTAAATAAATCAGATAAGAATTTTCCCAGCCCAAAAATTATTATTTTTCTGATCCGGAGTAAATCACACAAAACAATCAAAAATAGTATCGGAATAATCAAATTATTTTTATAGTGCACAGAAAACACAAATAGTGTAATTCTGTCAGTTCTGTAACGTAGTCTAAAATTTGGGTGTTACAAGCCACAAGTGGTTAGTGACTGAACCATGATAAACTCTGTATTTGTTCTTCTTATCTTAAACTCCTTTATTCTTGTGCTTTAATTTTATATGCTTGCTTGATTACTTTATATCTTGGCTTGTTTATTTTGTAAGTAAAGTTTTCTATCTTCTCTATTCATTCACTTCAATTGAGAAATAGCTTCAACAAAAATTACTTTTGAAGTGTTTGTGAAAAATTTTCATAAAAGTTTTTTTAAACTTAATTCACCCCCCTCTTGAGTATTGAAGCCACTTGGTAACAAGTGGAATTAAAGCTAGACTCTTATGTAAAGAACTTAACAGCTTCAAGAGAAAATGGCTTCTTCAAATGGTTTTTATCTGAAGGATCTTCTATAAATAGACCACCTTTTTTCAGTGGGGATAGTTATGCTTATTGGAAAGAATGTATGAAATTTTTTATTAAAGCTATTGATCTAGATGTGTGGGATGCCATTGAAAATGACCCTTTTGTTCCCACAGAAATTGTTGGTGGTGTAAGAATCAACACACCAAGAAGTGAATGGATAGATGAGGATAAGAAAAAGGTCCACTATAATTTGAGATCCAAAAAAATCATTACCACAGCTTTGGGGTATGATGAATTCTTTAGTATTTCAAATTATAAGAATGCCCAAGAAATGTGGGACACTTTACAAGTTACCCATAAGCGTACTAGTGGAGGTGTAAAGGTCAAGGATAAATACTCTTACTCACGAATATGAACTTTTTAGAATGAACTAAGGAGAAAGCATTCAAGAAATGCAAAAGAAGTTCACTCATATTATAAATCATCTTGCTTCATTGGGAAAGACTTTTTCCATTGAAGATCTTATTAACAAGGTTTTGAGATGTTTGAACAGGAATTGACAACCCAAAGTGACAGCTATTGCAGAATTAAGAAACATTTCAACAATAACGCTAGCTACTCTCTTTGGAAAGCTTCAAGAGCACGAATTAGAGCTAAGCATACTCAATTAAAGTGAGGAGCACAACAAGAAGAAAAAAGGAATCGCACTCAAAGTTACTTCTATAATTGATGATGATGAGGAGGAAGAGGATGGAGAAGGCACAAAGAACCTTAAGTTAGATAAAGAAAATCTCATTCTCTTCGTAAGAAGGTTTGGAAAATTCCTCAGGAAAAAAAGGAATTAAAAATAGACCACATTTCCCTCCAAAGAAGACACATCACAAAGCGGAAAGAACTTCATTAACTCCAACTTGCTACGAGTATGGAAAACCATGACACATGAAGATGGAGTGTCCAATTTACCAGAAGAAGATGAAGAATTTTGAAAAGAGACCCTTCAAGGAAAAGAAAGGAAGAAAAGCCTACATAGCATGGGATGACAATGACATGGACTCCACAGATAGCTCAGATAGTGAGGAAGCTCATTTATGTCTTATGGCCAGATGAGGAGGAGAAGAAGAAGAAGAAAGCGACATTAAGATAACTTCTAACCTTGACTCTTCCCTTCCTATAGTGAATTACAAGATGCCTTTATAGAATTGCATGATGAATCTTTAAGGCTTACAAATTTAGTTTCTGCATGAAAGAAAACAATTTCATCTTTGGAAAACAAAATTACTATTTTAAACAAAGAGATTGAGGAACTCAAAGTTGAAAATGAAATTTTAGGACTAATTGATGTTGACTCTTTTTGCATAAATTACTCTTCACATAAAAATGCATCTACATCTTCATCTTGCTTTGTAAAGCTTTTGAGAATGAAATCGAGAATTTAAAAAATACTCTTTCTAAATTTACCTTTGGAAGAAACAATTTAAATATTTTGCTAGGAAAACAAAGGGTTGTTTTTCAAAAGGCCAGTTTAGGATATAATCTCAAAAATCAGTAAAAAATTTATAAAAATTTCTTTATCTATTTAAGTACTTCAAGCAGCCTTTTTATTAAATGTTTTCATTGTGGGAAGAAAGGGCACAGTGCTTTAACATATAATGTGAGGAAAAACATCAACACAAAAATTGGGATAAGAATGGTTTGGGTCCCCAAAGATACTATGCCCAAAACTAACACACAAGGACCCAAGAAAATTTGGATACCAAAAGTTAAAAACTAAATATGTGTTGTAGGTGTACTTGAAGGCCAAGAGCTCAAATTGGTACCTTGATAGTGGTTGCTCCAAGCACATGACTGGAGATGACTCTAAGTTTTGCTTCCTTCTTCCTAAGAATTGTGGACACATAACTTATGGAGACAACAATAAAGGTAAGATCCTTAGAGTTGACAAAGTTGGTAAAATTCATTTATCTTCTATTGATAATGTCTTACTTGTTGAAGGACTTAAACATAATTTGCTTAGTATTAGTTAATTATGTGATAAAGGAAATAGAGTTATATTTGATTCTAATTGTTGCATAATTGAAGGAAAAGATGATAAACAAGTGAAATTTATTGGTCATAGGGTAAATAATATTTATATGATTAGCCTTGATGATATATCTTCAAATGATGCAAAATACTTTATAAGTAAAGAAGATGATTCATGGTTATGGCATAGAAGAATTGCACATATTCACATTGATCACTTAAATAAGTTAGTCTCTAAAGAGCTAGTAATTGGACTACCTAAGCTCAAATTTGAAAAAGACAAACTATGTGATGCATATCAAAAGGAAAAACAAGTAAAGATTTCTTTTAAAACTAAAAATATTGTTTCAACTTCCAGATCTTTACAACTTTTGCACATAGATCTTTTTGGACAATCTAGAATAATGAGCTTTGGTGGAAATTACTATGCATTAGTGACTGTGAATGATTTTTCTAGGTTCACATTAACATTATTTCTATCTCACAAAAATGATGCATTTCAAGTTTTTAAGAAACTTATCAAAGTTATCCAAAATGAAAAAAAGGTTTTTGCATTATATCCATAAGAAGTGATCATGATGGTGAGTTTGAAAACCATGAGTTTGAAACTTTTTGTGATGAACATGGCATTGAGCATAATTTTTCAACTCCTAGAACTCCACAACAAAATGGAGTTGTAGAAAGAAAAAATGAATCTTTAGAAGAAACAACAAGAACTATGCTCAATGAGGCTAATATTCCTAAGTAGTTTTGGGCAGATGCAGTGAGTACTGCTTATTATGTAATGAATAGGACCCTGATAATGCTAATTTTAAAGAAAATCCCCTATGAGTTATACAAAGGAAGAAAGTCAAATGTTTCACACTTTCATGTCTTTAAATGTGTTTTGTTTTAAACAATGGAAAGGATAATTTAGGGAAGTTTGATGCTAAGTCTGATGATGGTATATTTCTTAGCTATTCTAATCATAGTAAAGCTTTTAAAATTTACAACAAAAGAACTATGATCATAGAAGAATCCATTCATGTTGCATTTGATGAAACTAACCCAAATAGACCGAGAAAAGATTCTGTTGATGATGTTGCAAAAATTTTAGCAAGAACACATTTGGATAACAAGGAAAAAGAAGTCAAGAAGTAATAAGACAGTCAAGAAGACACCCCAAGACAAAAGGATTCACAAGTTAAGGACCTTCCCAAGGAGCAGAGGACTTCAAGATATCATTATCTTGACTATGTGGTAGGTGATATATCAAAAGGGGTAATTACTAGAAATTCTTTTAGAAATGCATGTAACCATATGGCTTATGTTTCACAAATTGAGCCTAATGACCTCAATGAAACCTTTGATGATGAACATTGGATCTTGGTCATACAAGAGGAACTAAATCAATTTGAGAGAAACCAAGTTTAGGAATTAGTTGCAAGGCCCAACGATCATCGTATAATTGGCACCAAATGGATCTTTATAAACAAACTTGATGAAACTAGCCTAATAACAAGAAATAAATCTAGGTTTGTTGCAAAAAGCTATAATCAAGAAGAAGAAATAGATTATGAAGAAACGTATACACCTGTAGCTAGATTAGAGTCCATAAGAATGCTTCTTGCATTTGCATGCATCATGAATTTTAAACTTTATCAAATGGATGTTAAAAGTGCATTTTTAAATGGTTTTATAGAATAAGAAGTGTATGTGGAACAACTCCCTGATTTTGAAAGTCATGAACTGTCCAACCATGTTTTTAAGTTGAAAAATGCCTTATATGACTTAAAACAATCTCCTAGAGCTTGGTATGAAAGGTTAAGCAAATTCTTGATAGAAAAATGTTTTTCTAAAGGAAAGGTTGACACAACATTTTTCATTAAACATAAAAAGCATGATATTCTCCTTGTACAAGTTTATGTTAATGATATAATTTTTGGTGTTACTAATGAGTCCCTTTGTAAAGAATTTGCTAATACCATACAAAATGAGTTTGAAATATTAATGATGGAAGAACTCAATTTCTTCCTTGGGCTCCAAATTAACCAAACGAAGGATGGGACTTTCATAAATCAAGCCAAATATTGCAAGTAGTTGCTCAAAAAGTCTAGAATAGAAAATACCAAGCATATGACTACAACAATAGACACTTCTTGCTATTTGGACAAGGATGAAGGAGGTAAACCTGTAGAAATTACTAAATATAGAGGCATGATTAGTTCTCTCCTTTATCTTACTGCTCGTAGGCCTGATATAATGTTTAGTGTGTGCATGTGTGCTAGATATCAAGTTAATCCTATGTGATCTAAAAAGTATCATGAAATACCTAGTAGGAACTTTACAAATAGGTTTGTGGTACCCCAAGGGTGCCTCATATTGCCTAATTGGCTATTCTAATTCTAATTTTGTTGGATGCAAAAATGGATAGAAAAAGTACTATTAAGACATTTATCTACAGCTGAAGCTGAATATGTTGTAGTTAGAAGTTGTTGTGCACAAATCCTTTGGATGAAGCAACAACTTCTAGACTATGGACTCCGGCTTGATCACATTCCTATAAGATGTGATAACATTAGTGCAATCAATTTGTCTAAGAATCTCATTTTGCACTCTAGAACAAAGCATATAAAAATAAGGCACCATTTCATTAAAGACCATGTACAAAAAGGAGATTGCATACTTGAATTTATTGAAACATCTAAATAACTTACAGATATTTTCACCAAATCATTAGGAAAAGAAGTATTCTTTTACATTAGAAGAGAATTGAGCATAATTGATCAATTATGCATATAAATGAATGCTTGTGTTTCTTGCTTTATCATTGAATTATTTCTTTCAAATCATTACTGACTTTAGAAGGTTTTCCTAAATTTTTTTTGCAGGTACTCCATCTATAGGTAAAATTCCCTTTTCAAAGTTAAATTTCTTGATCATATTGTTGTCCTACAAGTGCATTTTAGGTGTTTTATTTAAATAAAGCTATATTTATTTGAATAAAAAAGTCAGTAGCTCATATATCTGTGTTTTTTATTATTTTATTCGAATAAATCTAGGCTTATTCGGATAACAAAAGTTAGTAGCTCTAATATATGTGTTTTTTATTGTTTTATTCGAATAAGCAACTCTTTATTCGAATAACGCTTGACAAAAGTGTATAAAATCGTTCCTTGATGGTTTTATTCAAATAACCATATAGTTATTTGAATAATGCTTGCCAGTAGACCAAGCTTGTGCGCCTTTTTATTCGAATAATGAAACCATTATTCAAATAATGCTTAGTAGAAAGCCACGCTTATTGGTTTTCCACGAATTTATTTGAATAACACCAATGTTATTTGAATAAAGTCAGGGTCTTTAAAAGGAAAAGACCTTCTTCCTCCCTTATTCTCTTCTTTATCTTTTCTCTCCTCATCTTCACACAGAAGCCTCCCCTGAGCAACCTATGCCCTAGCCTCCTCTCCACTACCTAAAACCTCCAACTTTCCACCATTGTTGCACCTTCTCCTCCATCTTCTTCCATATCTGCGCCACTATCTCTCCTAAAACACTTTTCTCTCCTTCAATCTCTTCTTTCACGCACCAACACCATACATAATCTTTTCCTCCAAGCTCCTGCCATGACCTTATCTTCTAACCCAAAATGTGCCAGAACCAAAACAGCCCCCACTAACAACCCTTTGGACCTACATAGACTCTCCTCTGATGTGGAATATCTAGGTTACTTCAGAACTCACTTTTGGGGCAAAAATCTTAGGCAACCAAAGCAAATAAATTTCAGGTTCTTTGAAGCAAAATGTGGTTTTGAGTTTTTGGACCTCCTGTCACATCAAAGGGTGCTAAAGCTCTACACTTATAAGGCCAACACCTATCTTGATCTGGTCAAGATATTCTACTACAATTTGAACATTGATGGTTGGGACCTACACTTTGATGTCAACGATCAGAACATGGTGATCACTCCCCAAGATTGGCTACAAATGTTTGATCTACGAGCAACTGGCCCCAGCATTGAGGAAGATAGTAGGCCTCATGTCAAGGAATTAAAAAAGTCATAAGCTATTGAAGATATTATGAAATCGGGTCTAGTGTTACCACAAAAAGGTGTCAAAGGTGGTATGTTGAAGAGCCAAGATAGGCTCCTGCACTATATGTACGCGTATATCCTGGCTCCTCGAGGAGGCAACTATGCCTACCTTAGTGAGGACGACATCTTCATGATATGGGTCTTGAAGAAAAGATACTGGCTCAACTAGCCCAACTTCCTCATGAAGTATATGATGAAAGCAAAGGGGAAGGAAAAATCTGATTTTCCCTAGGGCTTGCTCATCACTGCTTTTCTTGAAAAATATCCTCAAATCTTGGAAACTGAGCTGCCAACTAAGCTATCTCATCACAACGTCTTCGGCTCTTTCACACTTAAAAAGATGAAGATGATAAGGAATGAAGACGGCTGGGTGTATCCATATGAGGTAGAAGAAGATGAGGATGAGCAGGAACGAGAACCTGCTGATGTTGCTGCTGCTAATGATGTTGCTGGCCCGGTCATAAATGAGCAGATCATGGCCACCATGCTCAACATGCAGGCTAATGTGTGTGAAATAATATCATATTTTAGTCTTGTTTTGCATGCATTTTTAGGCATTTTAGGTATTTTAGTTTCTCTTTTTATTTATTTTTCTTTTAGTTCAGATAACTGTGGTGTTTTTGGTGTTTTTGTGCATGATTGGTGCTAAATTGGCCTTAAAATGAATGGAAAGATTTTATAATTGAAGTAGAAGCTTTACAGATAGCAAACAGGGTCAAAAAGCTCACTCCAGAGAGATCCACAACCTACCTGTGAAATTTCCCACGGCCATGGATCGAGCAGTAACTTGAAGAAGTAAAAGAGAAACTCCAGAGAGTTCCACGGCCTGGCCCTGGAATGATCCACGGTCGTGGAATTCATGCTGAAGAAAAAGTGTCTTGTGGCAGAGAGATCCACGGCCGTGGAATGATCCACGGCCGTGGATCACAGTACGCATTAGTTTTTAAGTTTTATTTTTTATTTCTTTGGGGCTTTTTAGAGAGTTAAAACCCTATGGGTATAAATACATGTTTTGAATATAGTTTTGGGGTTCCAATTTGGTTTGAAAGAGGTGCATTTGAAGGCTCTGGATCTTGATCTTTCTTCCCTCTTCTCTGTTGGATTACGGGTTTGGATGTTCATAAATATGTTTTCTTGTTCCTTTTTCTCCATGTCTGAGTAGTTCTCTTTATTTCTAGGATTGGGCAATGCCCTTTGATACATTGATGATGATTAATTGACTTTGTCTCCCTTTTTATTAATCTTGAATGTTCTTTGATTCAATCCTTATTGCGCTTATTCATGTGAATTTGCTGGCCATATATTTATATCTGATAGATATCTAGGGACGTACTGAGAGGTGAACCTAGGTGATAGAACCATAAGAATTGAACTTAAGGTCTAAATCACGAGAGTAGGTTTAGCCTTTCGAAGATTTAATGAATTACCATAAAGCGTAATGGGTTTAATTTAAATTCAATTACCACGAGAGTAGGAATTGGTTTAATTAGGCACGGTTCTTGTCTCTTGAGAAAGAACATTAACTAATTTAGGGTAATTCACCTTCAATTGAATTTCAATTTTAATAAAATGGTTATCAATTAGGATTTGTCTTGTATCATTATGGTTACCCCAATCTTGGAAGCTTTCTTGAATCTGAAAAACCTTTCTTAATAGCTTGTTATTTTTGTTCTTCATTTTGTACTCTAGTATTTATTTATTTAATTGCTTGGTTACTAAGATCTCATCAATCAGTGATTATATTTCTTTTGTTTAATTTAATTGAATTAATTAATTAATTGGTATTTATAGACACAGTTCCTGTGGATTCGATCTTTTGTTACTTAACGACGAAACCGTACACTTGTGGATTTCACACATCAAGTTTTTGGTGCCATTGCCAGGGACAGTGTTTTTCTTGAATATCAATTTAATTTTTATTTAATTATTTTAAACCTTTTTTTCTTTTTATCATATTCTTACGTTCTTGATTTCTCTTTGACTCTCTACAGGTTTCTCTTGTTTATGCAAAGTACTAGACGTTCCGGGACTCTTATTGAAGCAGATGTTGAAATTCAAAGAACTCTTCGTAGAAGGAGAAGACAACAAAGGCAAAGAGTAAGAGAAATACATGAACCAACACTTGTCATGGCTGAAGCTGAGGATAATAGACCGCTAAAAGAGTATGCAGCCCCTAATGCTTAGGGTTTGCGATCTAGAGTTGCTCGGCCAGACATTGAAGCTAGGCACTTCACCATACCTCCTGCCTTACTTTCTATGATAAGGCAAAACCAGTTTGGAGGATTGCCATCAGAGGACCCGAATGATCATATGGATATGTTCTTGGAGTTCTGTGAGACCCTCAAGATTGAAGGCGCCTCTGTTGATGCTATTCGTCTCTGGCTGTTTCCATTGTTATTAAGAGATAGAGTTAGAGCTTGGTTGAAGTCTGTTTCCGCTGAGATGATAACTACTTGGGACCAATTGGAGCAAGCTTTCTTAGACAAATTCTTTCCACCTTCCAAGATTGCTCATCTAAGGACCGAAATCATAAGCTTCTATCAGAAAGATGGAGAGTCATTGTCAGAAGCTTGGGATAGATATAAGGCTTTGCTGGAAGCCTGCCCACACCATGGGTTAGAGAAATGGTTGATCATCTACACCTTCTATAATAGGCTAGAATATTCTTCGAAGGTGTCTCTTGACTCCGCAGCTAGTGGAGCTTTGATGAATAGAAGGCTCACAAAAGCTTATGAGATTATTGAGAGTGTAGCTGCCAATCATCACCAATGGGTAAATGAAAGAGGCCATAACCTGAAGAAACTCTCAGGAGGTAAATTTGAGGTAGATGGTGTTGATTTAATCATGTCAACATTTGATTCTTTGAATAAATGTTTTGACATGCTTGAAAAAGCTCATGTAAATGTCATAGGTGCTTCTAACAATTTTTGTGAGATTTGTGGAGCACAGGGACACGTCGGTGCTGAATGCCAAGTTGGAATTGGATCCTCACAAGGTGCACCGATGGAGCAAGTGGAATCATGCCACAATTTTCATGACTTCAACCAAAAGGGGAGGAATGATCCATATTCCCAAACTTACAACCCCGGTTGGAGGTCACATCCTAACTTCTCTTACCAGAATAGTCAGTACCAAGCTGGGCAAGGTAATGCTAAACCCTCTTCTGGACTCCAACGGGTACAAAAATCTAGACTCGAGTCTCTTCTTGAGAATTTTGTTAAGAGTCAGTCTAAGAAAAATGAGGAGTTTAAGTACTATGGACAAGTTGTGACTGAGGCAATTAAAAAGTTATCAGCTAAGGTTGACATATTGGCCATTCATAATAAAATGTTGGAAACCCAGATTACCCAACAAGCAAGCACTTCGCATAGGCAACAGGGTAAGTTTCCTAGTCAACCTGAAGTCAACCCAGGCAATGAACATTGTGAAGCTGTGAGTTTGAGGAGTGGAAAGAAATTAGAGGATCCCACGGGTAAGGGGGAGAGTGAAAAAGATAAGGGAATTGAGGATAAAGAGACTAAGACACAACCCTTAGAAGAAGAAGAAACTACTGAGAAGGTGTCTAAATATGTACCCCCTGAACCTTACCGACCCTCGATTCCCTTCCCTCAAAGATTAGCTAAGGCAAAGTTAGATAAACAGTTTAGGAAGTTCTTAGAGGTCCTTAAGAAATTGTACATTAATGTACCCTTTACTGAGGCATTGAAACAAATGTCTATCTATGCTAAGTTTCTTAAGGACATTTTGTCTAATAAGAGAAAGCTCGAAGAATATGAGACAGTAGCTTTAACTGAGGAGTGTAGTGCTTTAATTCAAAATAAATTGCCTCCTAAGTTAAAAGATTCAAGTAGCTTCTCTATTCCCTATTTGATTGGCAACACGAATTTTGATAAAACTCTATGTGATTTGGGGGCTAGTGTTAGTCTTATGCCCCTTTCGGTGTGTAAGAAGTTGGAGGTGGGTGAGCTAAAACCTACAACCATTTCATTTTAATTGGCGAAACGATTCATCAAGTACCCCGTAGGCATCTTGGAGGATGTTCCTATCTGAGTTGGTAAGTTTTTCATACCTACTGATTTTGTTGTGCTTGAAATGGATGAGGATTCCCAAATTTCCATTATTCTTGGTAGGCCTTTCTTAGCTACTGCTGATGCTATAATTGATGTTAAAAATGGCAAATTGTCTTTAACTATTGGTGATAATAAGGTTGAGTTTAATATTTCTAAATTTATTAAGTAACCTTCTTTTGAGGACTCTTGTTACAGGATTGATTTATTGCACCAGGTGGTGGAAGAAGAATCACCAAGATTCATTTGGAAGATCCATTGGAGAGATGTTTGGTTAGTGGCGGCTCTTTTGATTCTGGAGGAGAGGTAGCTGAGTATGCCCGCTTGTTAGAGGCAACCTCGAAGATTCCACCTTACAAAGCCGAAGTGGAAAAACTTGAGCCAAAGCCTAAATCTGAAGATTGGAAAGAGGAAAAGGCTCCTAAGGTAGAACTTAAAACTCTTCCTTCCATTCTCAGGTATGAGTTTCTTAGTCCCAACTCTTCTTATCCTGTCATTGTTAGTGCTAGCTTGAATGAGTTAGAGACTGAGAAATTTCTTAGGGCTCTTAAGATGCATAGAAAGGTCATAGGATATACTCTTGATGATATTAAAGGCATAAATCCTTCCTTTTGCATGCATAGAATTTTAATGGAACTTGACCATAAACCCTCTGTTGAGCATCAACGTAGGTTGAATCCTAATATGAAAGAGGTTGTTAAAAAAGAGATTCTTAAGTTGCTTGATGTTGGGGTAATTTACCTAATTTCTGATAGTGAATGGGTTAGTCTTGTGTATGTGGTTCCTAAGAAAGAGGGGATGACTATAATTGAAAATGAGAAAAATCAATTAATTCCCACTAGGACAGTCACAGGTTGGAGGATGTGCATTGATTATAGAAAGTTGAATAATGCAACTAAGAAAGATCATTTTCCTCTACCCTTCATTGATCAAATGCTTGAGAGGCTAGCTAGGCATACATACTTTTGTTACTTATATGGATATTCGGGATTCCACCAAATCCCTATCCATCCTAGTGACCAGGAGAAGACCACATTTACTTGCCCCTATAGGACCTTTGCCTATAGGAGAATGTCATTTGGTTTATGTAATGCCTTTGCTACTTTCCAAAGATGCATGACTGCAATATTTTTTGAATTTATTGAAAACATCATGGAAGTTTTTATGGACGATTTTTCAGTATATAGAACTAACTTTGATGATTGTTTGTCTAATTTGTCTAAGATTTTGCAGAGATGTGAAGAAGTAAATCTTGTCTTGAATTGGGAGAAGTGCCATTTTATGGTATAAGAGGGGATAGTACTTGGACATTTGGTTTCTGGAAAAGGAATTGAGGTGGATAAGGCAAAAATTGAAGTGATTGAGAAATTGCCTCCACCAGTGAATGTGAAGGGAGTGCAAAGTTTCTTGGGACATGCCGATTTTTACTGGAGATTCATCAGAGATTTTTCTAAAATTGCTAAACCTTTGTCTAATCTCTTGGTAAAAGATGTTCCATTTAATTTTGATAGTGATTGTTTGAATGCCTTTTGCAGGTTGAAAGAAGCTTTGATCACTGCTCCCATTTTACAAACACTGAATTGGAATCTACCATTCGAGGTCATGTGTGATGCCAGTGACTATGCCGTAGGAGCTGTGTTGGGGCAAAGAAAAGACAAGAAAGTGCATATTATTTACTATGCTAGCAAGACACTTAATGAAGCTCAAGCAAACTATGCCACCATAGAGAAAGAGTTGCTAGCAGTAGTCTTTGCTTTTAAGAAGTTCAGGTTCTATCTAGTGGGTTCAAAGGTGACTGTGTACACTAACCATTCAGCACTTAGGTATCTCATGAGCAAGAAGGAAGCAAAGCCTCGACTTATCCGTTGGATTCTTCTCCTACAAAAGTTTGATTTGGAAATTCTGGATAGAAAATGGATGGAGAATCAAGTGGCAGATCATTTATCCAGGCTTGAGCAACCAGTGATTGGGAAGAGCGATTTACCTATTGATGATTCTTTCCCTGATGAGTAATTGTTTGCGGTTTTTGCAGAGAATGCTCATTGGTATGCTGACTATGCAAACTACTTGGTTAGCAAGGTTCTACCTCCTAAGCTTAACTATCAGTAGAAGAAGAAATTCTTCTCAGATCTGAAAAATTTTGTGTGGGATGACCCATACATATACCGAAAGTGTGCTAATGGTATTTATAGGAGGTGTTTCTCTGAGGAAGAAGCTCTGAGTATATTGAGTTGTTGTCATTCCACATCATATGGAGGACATGCTAGTGCCTCCAAGACGGCAGCCAAAGTTCTTCAGCCTAGTTTCTCTTGGCCTCATATTTTTAGAGATGCTCAAAATTTTGTGTTATCATGTGATCTATGTCAGAGAGCTGGAAGTATATCCAAGAGGCATGAGATGCCAATGAATACTATTCTTGATGTGGAGATCTTTGATGTTTGGGGAGTTGACTAAATAGGCCCTTTTCCATCCTCCTACAACAACAAATTCATTCTTGTAGCTATTGATTACATATCTAAATGGGTGGAGGCCATTCCATCCCTAACAAGTGATGCAAAGACCATGATCAAGCTATTCAAGAAGGTCATCTTTTCAAGGTTTGGAGTTCCTAGGGCTGTGATAAGTGATGGAGGTTCACATTTCATAGAGAGACAATTTGAGAACCTCTTTAAGAAATATGGAGTCACTCATAAGGTTGCTACACCTTACCATCCTCAAACTTCTGGCCAAGTGGAGGTATCTAATTGAGAGATAAAGAGTATTCTAGAGAAAACTATGTCTAGATCACGAAAGGATTGGTCTTTGAAGCTTGATGATGCTCTTTGGGCTTACCAAACTACTTACAAGACTCCTATTGGGATGACACCTTTTCGACTGATTTATGGGACGCCCTTCCATCTACCCATTGAGCTTGAACATAAAACCTTTTGGGTTATTAAGCTTCTAAATTTTGACTTAAAAGTGGCAGGAGAGAAAAGAAAGCTTAAACTTCATGAGCTTGATGAGCTAAGATTGGACGCCTATGAAACTGCCAAGTCATACAAAGAAAGAACCAAAAGGTGGTATGACAAGCACATTCTTCGTAGAGAGTTTGGTGAAGGAGAACTGGTGCTTCTTTTTAATTCCAGATTGAAACTCTTTCCCAGAAAGCTTAAGTCAAGGTGGTCTGGGCCATTTCTGGTGAAGAAAGTGTTTCCCTATGGTGCCGTAGAGGTCTGGAATGAAGAGCAAGAGACTTTTAAGGTTAATGGTCAGAGATTGAAGCATTATCTAGCGGAGGAGCAACTTGAGAAGAGGATGAACATTGTCCTCCATGACCCAATTGAAGAAAGATGAAAGTA
This sequence comes from Ormosia semicastrata, assembly GCA_029884595.1. Lineage (NCBI taxonomy): Eukaryota > Viridiplantae > Streptophyta > Magnoliopsida > Fabales > Fabaceae > Ormosia > Ormosia semicastrata. The sequence goes on along the minus strand of JAQQTO010000028.1, from coordinate 6,020,731 downwards.
CAGGAGTCGAGCTTACGACTTTAAACAAGCGCTTCTTGGGAGACAACCTAAGTTTTCTTATTTTTCTGTTTTATTCCTTTTTTTTCTTTTGATTTTGTGTGTTAGATTGTTAGTTTGATGTTTGTCTCATGGATTTTGTCTAGGTATGACCCTTTTTGAAGCTAAATTTAGAAAAAGAGTGAAGTCAGAAGGTTCCACACCTAGCCCATGAAAAATTCCATGGCCATGGAATGAAAACCAGAGGAAAATATAAAAGTCAGAGAATTCCACGGCCTGGCCATGGATAAAACCACAGTCGTGGATTTCAAGTCTTCAAAAAAAAGGGAGAAAAGTCAGAGAATTCCATGACTTGGCCGCGGATAAAACCACAGCCTGGCCGTGGATAAAGCCATGGCCGTGGAATTCTGTCTAAAAAAAAAAAGGGAAGTCAGCAACGTCCACGGCCTGGCCGTGGATCAAACCACGGTCATGGATCGTTGCTGCCCAAATTTAAATTCCACGGCCTCCCCTTCCCTTCCTTCATTTCACTCCCCTCTTTTCTTCTTCTCCTTCTTCTCTCCCTCAACCTCCATACCCATAACCCCAAACCTCCATTATTCTTCCTTTCTCTCACAACCACACCTAAACCACCTTCTTCCACACTCTCAAAGCTTGCCCTTCACCCCCATTCTCCCCCCTTCTCCTTCTTCCTTCTCCACCATAGCCACTATAACCCACCATACTCAAACCTTCAAAACCACTACTTTACTCCGCAAACCACCCTTTTCTTCCATTTTTCTACTATTTCTTACCTTCCTAACCTCTACCTAACCACTCATTCCTTCAAATTTGGATAACCCCAAATTTAGCAAAAACCCCAATTTCGTGACTTGCTCTGAAAAAAAAAAAGAAGGGATTTTTGTTTTGTGCTTGCTGTGTTGGTGTGGTTAACCAGAATGATGAATAAGCGTCAGAGGGGAGAAGCTGCTTCAAGCTCAAGGACACGGGGAAGAGGCACTGATGCTCTAAGAGGTAATCCCCCTAATCCTCATGATTTTAACTTTAAGAATAATTTGCAGAGGGATCAGTACAATGTGCTTGTGAATAGAAGGATAGTTAGCACTAGGTATATGGATGATGTTGTCCTAGATACCTTAGGCTTACGAGATGACTTTGACTAGATACTTGACAGGGTAGGGTGGACTTATTTTTTGAATTGAAAATATCCCACTTACACTGAGCTTACACTGGAGTTTCTTAGTTCTATCGAGGCTCATATTATTTAGGGGGAAGGCTGCACTGAAGGCCAGATCACTTTCTGGCTGTTCAATAATGACCACTATTTAAACTTGGAAGAATTTAATGAGATTTTTGGATTGCCTGCTGGGGGGAAAGGAAGCACCCACGTGGTTTTTCAGTAATTTCTTTTTAGGCTGATATCTCTTGTGGGTCAGGTACATATGATTCCTCAAATTGTAAGGCATCTTTTTTGCCAAATCCTTACCTTCGCTATCTCGACCGAATCATGGCTCATACTCTATTTGGGCGTGGGGATAGTGATGGTAATGTCCGTGCTGATGAGCTTGCTTTTATGTAGGCCATTCTTAATGATGTCAAAATGGACACGGGATCTTTTCTTGCTAGGCATCTGCTTAGGGTAGGTAGGGCCCAATCAAGGAGCATTGTTATTGGTGGGCTTATCACAACGATAACTCATTTCTTTGAATATGACTTAGATGGTCTGGAGGCAGTTAGAGGTAACTCTAGGATTGATCTAGAGTCTTGTTTAGCTATTAAGATGATTGTCAAAGAGGACGGAATTTACTGCCTCCGCTTGAACAATAGAGCTCAACCCCTACCCCTTCCCAACCCTTATGTTATCACTGTGCGCAACTGTGAAAATTGGCGCACTCTTAGGAGTGCAGCAGATAAACCAATTGATGTTCAGCGCCCCCTTCGCCCTTCATCAAGGGCAGGCACCTCTCGTCCTTCTTCTTCTTCTTTTACAGGTCCTTCAGAGGATGCTTTCACACGGATTTATACCTCTCTTGAGGGACTTTATGCTGAGCAGGTGCAACAGCACCACATGCTAGAGGAGCTTCATCAACAAGGTCAGGCTACTGATGGCTGCCTGCAAGCCTTGGAGGGAACGGTTCAGAGTATGGCTAGCATAGTCCAGGCTATTCATAGTTGGCATCTAAGTCAATACCCTTTGTTACCACCGCAGTGAGTTCTTTTTCTTTCTTTTTTTCCCTTCTCTAGTTATAGATTTCTACATTGGGGACAATGTAAGTTCTAAGCTTGGGGGGAAGTATTTTCATTTTCATATTAGATCATTAGTTTCATGCATTTTCATGTCTCATTTTGTATTGCATCTTCATATTGTATCATATCTCTCAGCTTTTTGGTTGAACTTGTGCCCCTCTCTTTGAGGATTTTGAGATGGTATTGATTTGGAATCCAATTGGTTGATTCTTGTGGTAGGCAACCGACATTGTTTTAATTGATAGTTGAGGTGATCTTTTGTTAGTTGATAATTAGCATATGTTCTCTGAATTTGTGCTTCTCATTGATTTTTGAACCTTTTAATGTGAGTTTTGAGCCTTTATGGGATTTATGCACTATATGATTTTTGCTCCCATTCTTTGTATTGAGTGATATTCCTCATTGATTTTGTGCTCTAGAACTTGATTTGAAACCATTTTGAGGCGAAATTTTTGTTTGCATGCTTGAATGTGATTAAGGCATCTTAAGTATTTTTCTGGCCTTCTGAATTAATTGTCACACTTTCATCCACTAGTTGCCTATTTTGAGCATATTGCATAATTGTTTTTCTTGATGCCTATGATGATATATTGTTGGTAATCATTTAGAATATTAAATGGAGCAAATTGGTTTTGAAAGTTGTGTAAAATTGTGTTGGGAATCATATGTTTTTAACCCTTCTCTTTCTCAAATGAAAAAAAAGAGCAAATAAAAGAAAATCATAATAGGAAAGCTTGAAAAAGAAAAGAAAGAGAAGAAGGAAAAGTAAGGAAGAAAATGCTTGGAAATGTGGAGTTATACTCTTGATTGAAAAATGCCCTTGCTCCATTTATGATCTATTGGATTGCTTGTGCTTATTGAAAATTTTGTTAACCCATTATGTATACCTTCCTTTCTTTACTCTGCCTAACATCATTCCCATGGCCCCATTACAACCCTTGAAAGACCTTTTGATTCTTGCATGCATGCAAATTATTTGTGGAAATTTGGTTTCTTATCAAGCTTATGGAAGTGCTGTTTCTTTGAGAAATCTTGAGCGCATTGTCTTTACCCTTATATACTTTGAGTGTGGTTAGTAGAGTGAACCTAATTCTGTGAGGAATATGATTTTTGAGAACTTTAGCCTCTAATTGGACTTAATTTTGATTACCTCTCTAATTCTTGGTATGCATTTGCCTATTGCTTGTTTAGTTATTTTCTCAGGTTCCTCATTCATTATGGTCTCTTCATCCCATTTCTTTGATATATGTGAAACAACATCACATTTCAGTCTTGTTTTGCATGCATTTTTAGGCATTTTAGTTTCTCTTTTTATTTGTTTTTCCTTTAGTTCGGATAACTGCGGTGTTTTTGGTGTTGTTGTGCAGGATTGGTGCTAAATTGGCTTTAAAATGAATGGAAAGCTTGCATGATTGAAGTAGGAGCTTTACGAATAGCAAACAGGGTCAAAAAGCTCACTCTAGAGAGATCCACGGCTTGCCTGTGGAATTTTTCACGGCTTGCCTGTGGAATTTTTCACGGCTTGCCTGTGGAATTTTTCACGGCCATAGATCGAGCAGCAACTTGAAGAAGTAAAAGAGAAACTCCAAATAGTTCCACGGCACGGCCGTGGAATGATCCACGGCCGTGGAATTCATGCTGAAGAAAAAGTGTCCTGTGGCAGAGAGATCCACGGCTGTGGATCGCAGTACGCATCAGTTTTTAAGTTTTATTTTTTATTTCTTTTGGGGCTTTTTAGAGAGTTAAAACCCTAGGGATATAAATACATGTTCTGAATATAGTTTTGAGGTTCCAATTTGGTTTGAAGGAGGCACATTTGAAGGCTCTGGATCTTAATCTTTCTTCTCTCTTCTCTCTTAGATTACAGGTTTGGATGTTCATGGATATGTTTTCTTGTTCCTTCTTCTCCATGTCTGAGTAGTTCTCTTTGTTTCTAGGATTGGGCAATGCCCTTTGATTAATTGACTTTGTCTCCCTTTTTATTAATCTTGAATGTTCTTTGATTTAATCTTTATTGCGCTTATTCATGTGAATTTGCTAGCCACATATTTGCATCTCATAGATATCTAGGGACGTACTGAGAGGTGAACCTAGGTGTTAGAACCATAAGAATTGAACTTAAGGTCTAGATCACGAGAGTAGGTTTAGCCTTTCGAGAATTCAATGAATAACCATAAAGCGTAATAGGTTTAATTTAAATTCAATTACCACAAGAGTAGGAATTGGTTTAATTGGGCACGGTTCTTGTCTCTTGAGAAAGAACATTAACTAATTTAGGATAATTCACCTTCAATTGAATTTTAATTTTAATAAATGGGTTGTCAATTAGGAGTTGTCTTGTATCATTGTGGTTACCCTAATCTTGGAAGATTTCTTGAATCTGAAAAACCTTTCTTAATAACTTGCTGTTTTTGTTCTTAATTTTGTACTCTAGTATTTATTTATTTAATTGCTTAGTTACTAAGATCTCATTGATCAACGATTATATTTCTTTTGTTTAATTGAATTGAATTAATTGATTAATTGGTATTCATAGACACAATCCCTGTGGATTCGAGCTTTTATTACTTGATGACGAAACCGTACACTTGCGGATTTCACACATCACTGGCTTATATGGAAAACAGCATGAGCGCTGTGTATGATAGGCTAGAAGCCTTAAAGCACAGCCATACAGCTATACATGAACTCTTAGTACGTCACTTCCCTTAACTATTGCCAGAACATTAGCTTAGGATCTTTAGGTTTAGGATCTCTGTTTTTGATGTATATGTTGTTTTGTTTGATCAATACCAAATGTAATTGGCTAATTTTTTTTTTAATGAATGAGCTCTTGCCTTTGATATTTCCTGTGTTTGATCTGATGTTGCATATTTGCTTTATTGAATTGGACATTGCTATTGTGCCTCACCATTTCTTTTAACTGCTTATATGATTATGAGTTTAGCACAGTGTCATCTTGCCCTATTTTTTTATCATGACAAAAGGGGGAGAAAAAACTTGAGTTCTTTGATTGAGAAAAGACAAGTAAAAATAAAACGGAACTTGGGATTCCAAAAGTAAGGAGGAGCGCACATCTTTGATAAAATTACCTCTTACGAAAAAGAAGGGGAGTAAGTTTCTCAAATTGACTTTGTGGATTCCAATTTAATTAAACTAACTCTTTTTCTCAATGATATTTTGTCATCATCAAAAAGGACGAGAATATAATTGCTTATTAGACATTAAAGACTTGTTTTGATGATAACAAACATGAAGATGACAGTAAGATCAAGTCCAAGACCTTCAAGAATAACTTTAGGACTTAGAGTCTTTATGTAAGAAGCCTTCTAGATATCTCATTTGGTTTTGAACTTGTTTTTCAATAAACCAAATAGAACACATGGCTTTCAAGACTTCAAAATGGATTTTGGAAATAATATTTAAGTGCTTAAAAGTGTGTTGAACCATTTGAAAATAACTAGCAAGTTTTAAAATGTGTTTTAAAGTGTTTTCAATAAGTTTATTCGAATAAAGGTTTCCCTATTCGAATAACCAAAGTCAGAATGGTCAGATTTCCTTATAATCAAGGTTTATTCGAATAACACAAGCTGTATGCTTTAGTTTTCAAAAGGCTTATTCGAATAACATTTTTGTATTTCAAATAAAGACGTACCAGAACATAACTTTCAAAATGATTTATTCAAATAACAAGAATGTTATTCGAATAAAAATGTCTTCCAGAATCCATTTTAAAAAGCCTTATTCGAATAACCATGTGGTTATTTGAATAACACATTCCAGATTAAAAATGGTCATGTGCCATTCATAGGTTTATTCGAATAACTTATGGGCTATTCAAATAAACACAACCTGAAATTATGCAACAGCTATATGTTAAGGTTTTAATGGTGAAATAAATTTATCCAACGACTATTTTTTTCTTAAGACACTATAAATACAATGTTCTGACACAACTTTCAACAAAACCCAACAACCTGAAAAATTATTTCTTATGTTTTGATTTGTGATTCATATTTTATCATCTTTTGTGCTCTTTTTTGCCAAAATTTGAGATATCCTTAAAGAACTTCATAGATATTCGAGTTGTATTATCTACTCCTGTGAGAGTTTTTTTCTTCTACACTTTGATTCATTGTAAAGAGGGTAAGATATCCCTCAAATAAATTGTAAGGGTAAGGTATCCCTGAATGTTAAGGCTCAAGCATGAGGGTGAGGTATCCCAAGGTGTGAAAAGTGCTCTGGTTTGTAAAGGTAGCAGGCACCTGGTCAAGCCTGAAGTTATAGTGAAAAAATATTGGGTGATTACTTGAGGATTGGACGTAGGCCACAAGTGGTTGATGGTTGAACCAGTATAAACTATGTTTGTTCTTTTTATCTCAAACTCCTTTATTTCTTGTGCTTTAATTTTATATGCTTTCTTGATTACTTTCTATCATGGCTTGTTTATGTTGTGAGTAAAGTTCTATATCTTCTCTATTCATTCATTTCAATTGAGAAATAGCTTCAACAAAAATTATGTTACTAAGTGGCTTCAATGCTCAAGAGGCGGGGTGAATTCAGTATGAAAAATATTTTTGCAATTCTTTCCCAAAAACCTTGATTATCAATTTTCGTTGAAACTATTATTTGTTAGAAGTGAATAGATAGAGAAAAGAGAGAACTTTCACTTACAAGTGAATTAGCCAAGAGAGATAGAATTTAAGTAATTCAATAAAACAGTGCACAAAGTAAAAAGTAGAGTTTAGAGAAAACAAACACAAAGCTTTATCCTAATTCAGCCACTAATCCACTTGTGACTTACGTCCAGTGCTCAAGTAAACACTCAAGATTTGCACTATAACTTCAAGTTTCAAACAGGTGCTTGACAACCTTTACAAACTTGAGTACTCAATACTTTGGGATACCTCACCATTTGTGCTTGAGCCTCTACTTTCAAGGGATACCTCACCCTTTACAACCTTTGAGGGATACCTCACCCTCTTTACAGATTAAACAAGATATAGATGAATTGAAACTCTCTTAAGAGTGGATAATACAAGTTGAAGCTTATGTATATCAAGGATTCACACTTTTAAAGCTCAAAAATAGAGTATGATTAAAGGTATAGTGAAAACACGAATTCAATGTTGAAGAATGATTTTCAGATTGTTTCTATTCTTCTCTATTTTTCATAAATGCCTAATAACTTAAATTTATAACCGAATACAATTAAGAGCCATTGGGGGGGTAGATAGAAGCATTAAAAGCTCTTAATAAAGTCGTTGGTCATGTTTTTTGGTTGCCCAAATATCCAATTAGGAGATTATCCTAATCGGTGAGGAGCCTTAGAAATTGGCTCTTAACTTACCAAATAACAAATTAGGGGAATGACCTAATCAGTTAGGAGCTTTAGAAATTGGCTCTTGACTTACACAATAACCAATTAGGAGAATGACTTACTCGGATAGGAGCTTTAGAAATTGGCTCTTGACCTACACAATAACTAATTAGGGGAATTACCTAATCGATTAGGAGCATTTAAAAAAAACTTTGGCATATTTCTGTTTTGGCAAATAACCTATTATGTGAACAGTAATAATCTGCTATTAGTTTGTCAAGAAAGCAAGATTTTTAAAAGGTTTTTCAATCAAAGATTTCCAAAAACTTTTTAAACTTTCTAAAACCATTTTACTCAAACTTAAACACCATTTTTACTAGTATAAGTCATGATTTTGCAAACTCGTTTAAGTTGAGTAAGAAAACTAATGAATGAGCTTAGTGTGAATCTTACAAATACCTTTACACAAGATCTAAGACTTATATTCTAAACTTGAAGCTCCTTGGGACCTAACCTTTACATTTTCGTTCCTTTCTTTATTTGTTATCATCAAAACCATTACTTTAGTCAATGCCAATCACAAATTGTTTTTCAAGTGATTGTGAAAAGTTTTCATAAAGGTTTTTTTAGACTCAATTCACCTCTCTCTTGAGTATTGAAGCCACTTGGTAACATAAGGGCTCCAGAACCGTAGGGCCATGGAAGGAGAGAAACTGGTGTTGTTGAAGGCATCCACAGCTGCTAACAATCCACCATATATTGAGAGTCAAATTATGCCTACTATGGGTAATTCCACTACAGCCTCTAGTATGCTTCATTTTAACACTAGCAATCAGGTGGAAGTAATTCCGAATGCTGAGAATGCGATTAATGAAAGGGCCAAGGTGGATACCACACCATTAAAGACAATGAACCCTTTTGTTGTCCTTTAACAAGTGCAAGAAATAACGAGCAAATTCCATATTGGCCTTTCCCCAAGAAAGCATAAGAAGAAATTTAGGAGAACCACTAACAAACAAGGGCACCATAAAACCCCATCTACTCTTGTGTCGATGCCAATCATAGAAGCTCCTCCTAATGACTGTGCCATGAAGAAGAGAAGCCTCAATTCAACTGAATCGATGGACGAAAAAAGAATGTGCTTGGATTGATTTAAATTGTGATAGTTAGGCCTCCGAACTTTTTGGAGTTGGTTGGGCATATGGCCATTTTTTGGCTTATTGGCCTCTTTATAATTTGTTTTCTACTTATTCGCATTGAATAAAATTTCCATTTTTTACGAAAAAGAAAAAAGCAAAGCAAAAATATGAATCTCCTCATATTCAGAAAACCTTTCCCTAAGGCTCGAACCCTAGCCTTATTAGTAATATGGGTTTAAGACAACATGTTTCCGAGTAACTATGACAAAACTTTAAGTCCACAAATCCAATGACACTTATCAGGAAACACTTGTTTTTGGGTAAAAAAAAATAGACATATATTTAACAAGACAAATTCTCATGTGCTTTGAGAATATTATACTTAGTGCATATTTGGTTGAGATTATTTTCCAAATCAACAATTTTTTTTTTTTAGCTAAAAAACTTTTTCACTTTTCATGGTATGTTTTGGTAATTCTTAAACAATTTTTGCACAAAATTCAATACATTATAACAATTTTTTTTCATAAGCTTGAAGCTTGAAATTTATAATTCTAGATTAAAAGTTAAGATGTAAATACTATTTTATCCTTAATCAAATAATTTTTTTAATTATTTTATACCAACAGTGCATGGTACAGTATAGATTATCCCTATTAATGTGAGCTTTGTTATGTTGGGCAATTAGCCAAAATTAAATTAAAATTTCAAAATTGATAAGGGAATAGCAACCCAAAAAAATGAACCTCCTCATATTCTAAGTAAACATTTCCCCAAACCTTATCCTTGTTTTTTTATTATTATTATTCAAAAATGGTGGAAAACATTATTGTGCAATTTTGGAGATGTAGCATTAAAATTTACTTTTTTTCCTAACAAATGCATTTTTTAAAAATCGAACTTGTATTCTCTTTCTTACAAGAGACTAGATCGCTCACAGGTCGTCCAATAGGTTGTTGGTCTTGGCCCTATCAATACTCCAATAAGGGTTTAAGATTTTTAGTTTTCGAGTAATTGTGACGAAACTTGGAGCCCAAAAATCCAATGGCACTCATCCATAGTAGACACTTGTTTTTGGGTAAAGGATTGTGTTAGTGAAAAATAACACCTTTTTGATTTAATGATTTTGATTAAGTAATTGAAAGGTTATTTTGTGACTCCATAATTCTAATTAGAATTAAGGGTAAACAAAGTCATTAAGATGATGTTTGATTTGGGAGTTGACAAGAGAAATCACTTTGATTTATCATTGAAAGATGCTAGATTATAAAACTAGTGTTGGTTTCGATTTGATAATGAAGATGTTACTTTCAATTTCATAATTAAGAATTTTGAGTGGGACCTGGAGATCGAAAAGTTCAACATTTGTAATGGAAACACGAAATTGACAAAATAAGTCTTTATGAAATTGAGGTCATTTTGGCTACATAATAGGTACTGAGATTTTGATTTAATATCGAAATCGAACTTTGACAAATAACTATGCTTAGCAAATTCTTGAAGAAATAATAGAAGATCTTGACTAGGTGGAAAACCAGAAAGTGGTTGAAGATTTAAGTTTGAATTGAAAAAAGGAAATTTTTGAATTTAAACTAGAAGTTAACAGCAGTTGCAAATATTAGATCAAGACAACACAATGATTTATGGTTGAGATTAAGCAGCTACTTGTAATACGAGAATCGCTGACAAGAATTTGGTGGTTATTAAACAAAGATTACCAATCATTTAATAGTTATCCTTATTTCAGACACATGTCAAGATCTTATAAAAATGGTAGTTACTTAGGAAGTCTATAAATACCAAGAGGATGGAAACATTTAGAGGTTAGAAATTTACTACTCACAAACACTTGTTATTTAAAACGCTCTCACGTCCTTGACTTCTCGAGAAGTACAGTGCAAGTTTAGTTCAGTATATTTTCATCCACTTTTATTTCTGTACAATTTACGAATTCAATGCAAGTTTATCTTCAGTCTATTTAATTTCAGTCATTTTATTTTGTTGCAAAACTTTTTTCTACTCCTGATCAAGTGATTTTTTTCAAAGATCATTTGGGTTCTTTCTATTGTTTTCATTTAAATACTTTCGTTACTTTTCTGTAACTTTACTTTCATACAATTTACATACTTGTACATCTACTTTTCAATGCATTTATTTTGAATTGTTTTACTTTATGTTTTTATTTTTTGTAATTTTAATTATCTGTTACATTTACTTCGTATGCACTTTAATCTCAGTCATTTACACTTAATTTATTTTTATTTGCATTTACATTTTCTTATTTATCGGAAACAAAACTTTTCTTATCTTCAAACTTATTGTTCATTAAGTTAAAAGCACACATAAAGATTCGATTTTAAATTTGCATAACTATATTGAATTCGAACTCATCATTTAAATTCCTTTAAAATATTAAATATGATCTAGAATCTCAAGAAGAAGCGATTCTCTTTCTTGAATTGAGATCGAGAATCAAACTTTGTCAATAAACAAAATGATTTACCATAATCTGATTTATAATAAAAAAAAATTTTGATAAACAATTAGCCTCATATTTAACAAGACAAATTCTCGTGTACTTCAGAATATTATACTTTACTAAAATTAAATTATAATACTTTTACAATATCACTGTAACTACCCATGCCATCGGATTAAATTTATAATATTAAATAATAAAATTTAGATTAAATTTCAATCGTTGTGTAATAATATGAGAGTATGAATTTTTAATTTAAGGCGGACATGTTAAATCCAATCAGGTTCAAGTTTTAAGTCAAGTTGCTCAAAGTCTTCGTCAATTCTGATCTGATATCATCTCCTTTGAGCAATTTAACATCAAACCTTCCCCTGTTAGATGCAAAAACCAACAAGCAAGAAGCTGCGAATCACCTAGAGAAGAACTCAGAGACATGGCTGGTGGAAGTGGAACGCTTGATCAGAGCAAAGAAATGAGCGGAGAGCAGATTGAAAAGGCCTTTGCTGTGGCCTGGAAGGTTCACACGTCACCAGACAAGGCTAACAAGGATTACCTTGTTGAAAAGATTCGCAAAAGCAACCGTTCAGAAGTCATCATCAGCTTTCCAGGATCAGGTACTGTCAAGGATTGGTATTCTGGAAGACCCTTTGGGGAAACCAAAATAAATCTTAATCTGTTTCCCTCACTTAAAAGCATTGGTAACAACGAAGCTGCTTTAGTGAATGAAAATTTTCTGCAGAGATTTGAAGCCATTTTAGCCGATCCATCACTTAAAGCTGAGGTATTAACTGACAACTACCTTACAGCGAGTCATTTAGTTATGCAAACATGGATTTTGTTTTCTTTCCTTTTCTATCCAAACCCAACTTTGCCATCAATTACTCTGTCATACATCACCTAGATTTTGTTGGAGAAATAACTGATATTGTCATTGTCAAATGTTAGTTACCTGTATTTTAAGGAAGGTATATATTGAATGAATGCAGGTGGAGAACGCAATAGAAAAAGACGAGCAAATAGTGTTTACAGGACACTCCTCTGGTGCTCCAGTGGCCATTCTGGCAACACTTTGGACCCTGGAAATGTACCAAACCCCAGAATCCCGTCGTGGGATCGCTCCTCTCTGTGTTACTTTTGGTTCTCCCTTAGTTGGCAATCATATATTTTCTCATGCTACAAGGCGAGAAAAATGGTCTCGCTACTTCTTGCATTTGGTGATGAGATATGACATAGTGCCACGAATCTTCCTTTCTCCTCTCTCTTCTTTTGATCAAAGATTTGAAGCAATTTCACAGTTTTTCAATCCCAAATCCGAGTCTTTCATGAGCGAGTCAATTGGAGCAACTTCAGATTTCTACTTTGCTATAATGTCAAATGCTGCAACTGTCACAAGCCATGCTGCCTGTAAGCTAATGGGCAGCACAGATGCCACATTGGAAACAGTGGCAAATTTTATTCAATTAAGTCCTTACAAACCCTTTGGAACCTACATTTTCTGCACCGGATATGGAAAGGAAGGAAAGCAGATTGTCATAAGAAACCCGGATGTAGTTCTGCAGCTTTTGTTTTTCTCTGCTGCATTAAACACTGAAAAAGAAGCTGCTCAAGTTGCCAATAGAAGCCTACGAGAACATATCATCAATGGCACCGAACTACAACAAACCTTAGGATTGCAGAATGTTGTGTACTTGGACCAACTCGAGAAGGTTCCTTTGTCTGATGATGACGGTTCAAGTGGCGATATTAACATGGCCTTAAATGACCTTGGCCTGGTAAGTAACGTTTCTTCAGCATGTTATTACGGGTATAATTAAGCACTGGATATACCTTAACCAATTGCAGGAAATTGCTCTACTATTTTAATAAGATCATATCACAAAATTTTAGCTATATGTTTCACAAGCATAACCATTAAACATAAAATTGGATTTGTTGAAAGATGATACTTAGAATCTAGCAAAGAATTTGTAGAATATGTGATAATTCCTCTTGTTGGAATTCTAGAGCCCAAGAGCAAGACCGTGCCTTGGAGCAGCGGCAGAGTTAGAGGAACGAAGATGCAGCAACAAGGAGAGAATGAAAAAGAATGTTGTGTACTTGGACGAACTCGAGAAGGTTCCTTTGTCTGATGATGACGGTTCAAGTGGCGATATTAACATGACCTTAAATGACCTTGGCCTGGTAAGTAACGTTTCTTCAGCATGTTATTACGGGTATAATTAAGTACTGGGTATACCTTAACCAATTGCAGGAAATTGCTCTACTATTTTAATAAGATCATATCACAAAATTTTAGCTATATGTTTCATAAGCATAACCATTAAACGTAAAATTGGATTTGTTGAAAGATGATACTTAGAATCTAGGAAAGAATTTGCAGAATATGTGATAATTCCTCTTGTTGGAATTCTAGAGCCCAAGAGCAAGACTGTGCCTTGGAGCAGCAGCAGAGTTAGAGGAACGAAGATGCAACAACGAAGAGAGAATGAAAAAGAAGAAAGATTTTGTTGAGAAAACAATGAAGGAACTGGATAAATACAGAGAAAAGTGGGAGCGTCAGAGAGTGGGTTACTACGATGCCTTCAGGGTGCATGAGGACCATGATGAGGACTTCCAAGCAAATGTGAAGAGGCTAGAGCTGGCAGCTGTCTGGGATGAGATCATTGAAATGCTAAGAAGGTATGAACTCCCAGATGAGTTTGAAGGCAATCGAGAATGGGTTGAGCTTGGAACAAGGTTTCGCCAACTAGTGGAGCCTCTAGATATTGCCAATTATTATCGCCATTTAAAGCATCTCGAGTCTGGTCCTTACATGGTGGGTAAGGGAAGGCCAAAACGATATAAATACACCCAAAGATGGCTCGAGCATGCCAAGAGAAAGCCAGAAGAAGCTAACTCGGAATCCTGCTTCTGGGCTGAGGTGGAGGATCTTTGCTACATTACCAGTAAAAATACCTCATTTGAAGATGTTAAGGAAAGGGTTGTGCAACTAGAGGCTCAAATAAAAACATGGACTGAAAAAGGGGAACTGGCTAAGGATGTCTTCTTGAAGGGTTCTACCTTGGTGAAGTGGTGGAAAGCTCTACCTCCACAACACAAGCAAGAATCATGCATTAGAAATCTTATTGAAGTGCAAGACTAGACAAACATGCATTAGAAATTCATTTTGCTGAGTGCAATGGCCGAGTCCGAGTGAGTTATTTATTTATTTTTTTTAATTTAATTTCTCTTGTTTTGTTTTGTAATAAACCTGATTTTCTTTTCTATGTTCCGGCCATGATTAGAAATTCATTTTGCTGAGTGCAATGGCCGAGTCCGAGTGAGTTATTTTGTTTTGTTTTTTGTTTTTATTTAATTTCTCTTGTTTGGTTTTGTAATAAATCTGATTTTCTTTTCTATGCTCTGGCCATGAATTTTTTTTTGATAAGCAAAAATATATTAAAGAGGAGCACAAGGGGTACTCCAACCCATTACATCAGATTACATCATTAAAAGTCCGAAGACAAACCAAAGGATTAATACACCAATCTGAAAAAAGGAGTCCTGAATTTCTAGCCTCTCTACAAATAAACCACCCCCAGGATACAATCTTAATCTGAGCAATTACAGAAGAGAAGTCAGCATTTGCCCCTTGGAAAATAACATTATTCCTCAATAACTACAGAGACCAAACAACTGCAAACCATATAATATGTCTTACTTTATTAAGCTTCTTCCCTTTAAGAGAGGCCAAATGTTGCAAGAAGTGATTAGCGACATCATTATGATAAACTCCCTCAAACCCCATCCAAGCATAAATAGGAGACCAAACCTTATAAGAAAAAGGACACATGAAAAAAAGATGACTGTAATTCTCTTCATGGGAAAAACAGAAAACACAGGAAACATCATGATCAGGAGAAATTATTCCCCTAAAAGCCAAAGCCTCCCTAGTTGGCAACCGATCTTGAAGCAACCTCCAAACAAAAATAATAATTTTGGATGGTACCGCTGTCTTCCATAAAATCTGGTAAACATTTGCCAAGGTTGGATGGAGAATAGTGGACCTTTGAAGCTTCAAAAGATGTACATACCCAGATTTCACCGAAAAGCCATTTAAATTGTCTGGAATCCAAATCCAAAAATCATTCGCCATCTTCTCAGGAGTAACAGAATTAAGTAAATTTTCAAGTTCTTTCAAAAGCTCCTCCTCCCACACAAATAAAGAGCGTCTCCACCTCCACTTCCACACCCACCTATCACTACTCCAATAACCCATTTCTGCAATAGTCAAAGAATTATTCGCAGCCACCTGGAAAAGTCTAGGAAAGCATACTTCAAAAGGTACCATACCAAACCACTTATCTCTCCAAAAGCTAATATTTGCACCAGTCCCAAGTTTGCACCGAACCACCTCCGAAAACCAACTAGAGTAACTACCCTGGGCAAAATCCAATAGCATTAAGTCTCTCCACCAAATAGAGGAACCATGATTAGTAGAAGAGCCCGAATCCTGCTAAACACACTTAACCAGAGGACCATATTTGTAGGACAATAAATTGAACCAAATAGCATTTCGATCGGTTAAACAACGTCATTTCCATTTGGATAACAATGCAATATTAAAGAGCTCAAGATTTTTCACTCCTAATCCCCCACTCTTCTTCGGCAAACAAACATTTTCCCACCGAACCCAAGTTATTTTTTTGTGCTCTAAAACTCCTCCCCATAAAAAGTTCCTTTGAATCTTTATGAACATTTTAACAATCTTTTTAGGAACTTTATAAAAGGAAAAGAAGTATAGAGGCATGCTTGTCAAAACAGAATTAATGAGTGTAACTCTACCACCCAAAGATAAGAAACGTCCCTTCCACAAAGAAAGCTTCTTCTTCATAGACTCCACCACCGGTAACCAAGTAGAACACCTCCTTAGATTAGCTCCCACCGGAATTCCTAGGAACTTGAACGGGAAAGAACCAATACAACAAGCTAAGAAGGAAGAGGCTGCTGTCAAAAAATGATCATCAACATTAATACCGAACAAATTACTTTTGAAAAAATTCACTCTCAAGCCTGAAGATAATTCAAAACTCCTCAGAATCGTTTTAATACACCATAAATTATCCCAAGAGCTCTCACACATCAAAATGGTATCATCTGCAAACTGAAGAATAGGAAAGGAAATTTCTTGGTTAACCAAATAACCCTTCAACCAACCCACATCCACAGCTTTATTCACCAGACCAGTCAAACCCTCGGCTGCTATTAGAAATAAAAAAGGAGCCAACGGATCCCCTTGCCTTAGCCCCTTCTTGACTTCAAAGTCTTCTGTAGGACTCCCGTTAACCAAAACCGAAGTTGAGCAAGAAAAGATACAAGCCTTCATCCACTTTCTCCAAAGGGAATTAAAACCTAATCTTATCAACATATAATCAATATAACTCCAACTTACAGAATCATAATCCTTTTCAAAGTCCACCTTCATTAACAAACACTTTTCCTTCTTCCTTTTTGCCAAATCAATAATCTTATTAACAACTAAAACACCATCAAGAATCTGCCTATTGGAAAGAAAAGCTGATTGACAAGCAGAAATTACCTTACCCAATACTCGTTTTAATCTCAAGGCAAGCAACTTAGCAATAATTTTATAGAGGCTACCAATTAAAGAAATTGGTCTATAATCTGAAAGTGATTGCGGATGATCCTTCTTCGGAATCAATGCCAGAAAAGAAGCTGTTATGGCCTTAGGCAAGCGAGCATTAAAATAGAATTCTTGAATAAATTCGCAAACCTCGGAGTTGATCATATCCCAGCAAGATTTAAAAAAATTGAAATTGTAACCATCAGGCCCAGGACTCTTATTTCCATCACAACACCAAACTGCCTCCTTAACTTCATCAAAAGTAAAAGGAGCAGTAAGATCCAAATTATCTTCCTCAGATAGCTGCTGAAACCTAATTCCGTCCAAAACTGGCCTACTAAAGTCTTCTTCCGTGAAACTTTGTTCGAAATATCTTTTAACTTCAGTCTTAATCTCATCCACTCCATCAACCCAAGACTCTCCCACTTTTAAAGCAACCAGCTGATTTTTTCTTCTCTTCGATTTTAAGCAAGCATGAAAATACCTAGAATTGGCATCCCCTTGGAGTATCCATCTAGCTCTAGATTTTTGCCAAATCAAACTCTCCTTAGCATGCAATTGTTGCCAAAACTGTGTTGTTAATAATTTCCTTCTTTCAGTATCTAAAATATTACCCTCGGCAGCCACATGATCCAAAGCATTAAGTTCTTCAACTGTCTTGTCAATCTTCAAATCCATATACCCAAAAATCTCCTTATTCCACCATTTCAGACTCACTTTTAACATTTTCATTTTCTCCTTCAACACATAGAACTTCCAGCCCTCCACCTTAAAAGATTTCCAACACTCTTCCACAAAGGGCTTAAACCCCTTATGATCCAACCAGCAATTATTAAATCTGAAAGGTTTAGGCCCCCAATTACTATTTGCTCTGGCCATGAATAAATTGTGATAGATACAAAGACACGTGAATAAATTCTTTTCATTTTCCTCAAATTTTATTTTTACTATATAAATCTTTTATTCTTTTAAATATAGTAGTTTTTTATTTTATTTCCCCCTTTTCAAAAGTTATGAATTTTTTTTCTTCCTATATGGTTCTTTTATTACTTTGTTGTTTGAGAAAGTTGATATTTGCCTAAACTTGGAGGTAAAATATGTTACATGGATGTAATGGATGCTTAGGTGCATATTAACAACATGAGGACTGTTAAACAAGGGATTAAAATAAAAAAATTGTTAAATTTTTAGGGAGAAGAACATATTCAAGCCATTTTTGTTGGCACTGCTTCATCGTCAACACTTCAGCCATAAACTTCATCCTTATGCACAATTTCTTTAATCTAGAAACTTCACACTTCTGAATGCAAATTTCTTTAACCCAAAAATTTTACTTCTAAGCAACTCATCAACCTAGAATCCATCACATTGAAACACTAAGTGATCATCTTTCAAGTTACCTAAAACTTTCAAAATTACCATGGCTACAACACTCTTGTAACACAAATCAAAACCTAGACCATGAAGATTTATATTGTACAATTCATTCACATAGAACCCATTTTCATCAAATCTCCATAACCACCCACTTGAGACCCATCGCAATTTAAAGTCATCTTTGCCACAACCTCTGCAAACCACTGCTGGAACTACCACTTAGCTAACAAATTCATAGCCTCCACACAGTAGAGAACACCACCGTTGTGAACTCTGTGTGCCTCTATTTCATGGTCCTGAATAAAAGTTATCAACAATAAGCACCAACCCCACCCATTGCACCTCAATTCCGTCCCTCCAACTAAACAACACCCATTGCCACCAGCCTACAAAAATTTCCTTGCCTTCCCCTCCAACACAAAAGCCACATAACCACCACCACTCAACCCAGACATGATTACCGTGAGCCACCTTTCTAGCAGTCCAACTAAGAACCATATACAACCCAACCCTTGTTTCATTGTTCCAAAATTTAGGGGCGGCTCAATTGTCTTAAAGGCCTAAAACATACACAAATTTGAGGCCTTTTGATTGAAATTAACGAAAATGTTTTTTATTAAAATTTTGTTCTTTTAGCATTTTAGCATGCACAATTTTAATTAAACTTTTAAAATCAAGTTCTTTTAATATTTAGTTTCAACATATGATTGAAATTAAGAAAAAAAGTTAAAAAATATAGAGATAGAGTAAATGAGGAATAAAGCATTCAAAAGTGAATATTATAAACTGAAAAAAAATATATAAGTGGTTTTATATATACTGGTTGTTGGTGTTCAATAAATATATATATTACCCTATATATATATATTCAAAACCTTGCCCTAGCCTTTTTTTTCTCTATCTCTCTTATTCTGAGTTTCCTTTTTGTGAGAGTGTTGGAGTGGGGGTTGCCATTTTCTCTTGTGGTAGTTCCATAATCTCTTTTTCTTTTGTTTTTGTATGTTTTTCCAATAATTTACTCAAACCTAATAAATCTTGAGCTTGATTATTCAGATCTACTTCTCTCAATGACAAATCTTATGACTTTGTCTTCTCCTTTATGTGTTTTTTACTGTCCCTTTTATGAGTGTTTTAGTTTTCAATTCTTAATGTGTCTTTTGTCAGTCTCCTTGTGGTTCGTCACATCTTGATGGTTTTACAAGTAGAAGAGAGTTTTAGATCTACTTTGAGAGGAAACGTAATACACTCTTCAAGCTGCAGCACTTTTAGTGTTAGTTTCCGTTGAGAAAGATGTTTAGACATCAATAATCTTCATATAAGGAGCAGATCTACATATTATTGGTTAATTCAGATGATAGACTGAATTTGTTTCTTTTTCTTTCTAAATCTGATGTATTTTTTTCGATTTATAAGTGTCATTAAGCTTTGATCATATTGATTTTTTTTTCTCATAAAAAATGATTGAGATTTGATAGCATTGTAGGAATTGGGAAGTGAAAGAAATAAAGATTTATTAGTCACTTAATTAGTGAAATGAGAGAATAATTACATTTTATTAATTTCTGTATGAATATTTTACTAATTATTTTATGCATGTTTTTAATGAGAAGTGAGATAATTAGTTGAGAATTAACAGAGATGTAAGAAGTAAGAGAAATTAGAGATTTGTTAGACAGTTAATTTAAGAAATGAAGTAATACATAGATATCTTATTAATTATCTTATTTTTTATATTTTAAATGTAATTAATTATATCATTATAAAACAATGGTGCCTTGAAAATTTGGGGCCTAAAGTCCCTGTTTTAGTGGCTTGGGGGTTGAGCCACCACTACCAAAATAGGACTAGTAACTCAAAAACCCACATCAACTAATACCATCGTCACTCAACTCCCACAAATCCACTAAACATAGAGCAACAACAACCCAAACATGTCAACCATCCTTTTCGTCCCTACAACCATTACCAACCACATACAATGAGAAAGACCCAACCTAAAATCAACCCATCGTCCAGACCACCATTTTAGAGCTAGAACAGTGTCTCGATCCTCCATGCCCAAATTGTGTGGACAAATTGTGAGCTCCACATCAACATTCTGTGCATACCACTACGAGCCCTCGATAGAAACTATCTCTGCCAAAGCCAAGCTCAATTGCAAGGGTTGGTTTAAATGGGAAAAGAAATAAAATAGTTAAGTGTCTTAAATATGTTTTTAATATCTCTAAATATAACGATTTTTAGTTTTAATTCCTCCATTTTTTGTACTCAACTTGTTAACGTCTACCTATGCATCCATTAAATCCACATAAGATCCTTTACCTCCACGTAAGACTCCACCAAGGCAGATAACAACTTGCTTAAAGGACAATGTAAAAGAAGGACCATATGGCAAGGGAATTCTTTATTTTGGAGAACTCTTTCATAAATTAAAAAAAAAAATGAGTGACTTAAATGAAAAACCATTATATTTAGAGGAATTAAAAAACATATTTAAGTCATTTTATTATATTTTACAAATCTACAAATACTTTGGTAAGTTTATGAAAAAAATTAAGTAAAATAATTTTTTCAATACATGATTTTACAGTTTAAAATATTTGTGTGACTTGTAAAAATAATTTAAATTTAAAATAATTTACTCAAAAGCCGTTCTACAAGCGTAGTTCAAAAGTTGACTATGCATTATTATTGATTAAGGAATTTGAAGTAATAACTAATAATTAATGTTATATTTAGAAGGTTATGATAAAAGAAATGGAAGAAAAGAAAGGGAAATGACAAAGGGGCATTAATTTTCTTATTTGAATGTTTAAAGTAAGGAAAATATGTCTTCTCCTTATATAGGAAATGAGAGTTGTTTTCCTTAACATAATTTGAAATAGATAATATCCTCCTTACCTCCTAATTTGGGGAAATGATTTTAAGATTTTAAGGAAGAACACTACGTACCTCCTCCCCTACTTAATGCTATATTTGAAAGTTTTTGAGAAAAATAAAATGAGAGAAAGTCTCTTTTCCTTTTATCTAAACTTAAAGTATTGGAAATGTGGATTTTCGCTTATTTAATTTAAGAAGGTCGTTCTTTCTATCATTTCTCTCAATTTGAGGGAAAAGAATTATAGGGCTTTGAGGGAGGAGGGGACACTTTAGGCTATGTTTGGAAGCTAATTTTAAGAGAGAAAGGGAGGGAAGGGGGAAGGCTTATCCTATGCCTTTCCCTTGTTTGGAAGTTTTTGTATGGGAGGGAAATGGAATAAGGATATTTCATTAACCCTTTGAAGTCCTCCCATCTCACCAATTCACGGTTCCTCCAAATCGGGGGATTTTATGGGAAAAATAAACAAATGTATTAAAATGCCCTTACTAAAAAATGCTTGTATTTCATATTTTCCATCTCTTCTCAGTTTCACAAACAGAGAACAACAAGGCGGGAACATTACAAACAGAGCTGCACGATTTTCTAGGGGCTCCACCACCGAGCGGCTGAAGCGGCGGTGAACGGCCAGAACGGTCAGGGAAGAGGACAGCTCAGCGGCATCTTGCGGTGCCAGCGTGAGGACGATGACTAGTCTAGCGCGGCGGGTGGTTCTAGTTCGCAAGGGGAGTGGGATCGACGATGATGGAGGGCGGTGCTTGCATAGATCGGAGGTGATGCGGGTTCTAGTTTTCGGCGGCTCACAGATCTGGTGGGAACGCGCCTGGGTTGCACAGATCTGGCAGAAAAAGGAGATGGTGGTTTCGTGTGAGTGGTTGGCAGAGAAGAATAGAGGTTTGTGGTGAGGAAGGTGGTGATGGTTGGGTGGTTGTGGTTGATGATGGAGAATTGGTTTCACGTGGAGGATGGTGGTTTCATGGTGGAGGTTCACGGTGGAGATGGTTTAGAAATATTGGGAGTCTGTTGAGATGATTTTGATTTGGTGGCCTCGGTTGGAAGGGGAACTTTGGGTGTGATGGAATAGGGAGTGATGATGAAAGGTGGCTGGCAATTCAGCTTTTTTAAATTTTGGGTAGGGTTGGAAAGCACAGAGAAGTTTGGACTTTGTAGTTGTTGATCAACTTCGATGGTTGTTTTGTTCTTATTCTAAAAGGCAACTATTTTTGAGATTGACTGTAATAACAATCATATTAATAATGTATTATCTGAAATTGTGTTTTTCTGTAATCTGTAAGGACCATAGTCCATACACAGGGTTGAAGAGAGGAGGGCTCTCTCTTTTGTAGTTCTTCTATTTTTTTTTTTCTGTGAGATTCTGAGATTTTGAAATGGCCATTAATTATGTTAATTTTTTGAATAAAGGGTAAAATAGTAAAAAAACATATCTTAAACCCTTTATTTCTTTCCCCTCGTATATTTTACACTCTCAAACAAGGAAAAGGATAAACCTCTCATTTTCCTTCCCTTCCTTCCTCTTTAAACCCTTCCCCTTCCTTTCCCTCCAAACTCCCAAACATAACCTTATTCTCCATTTCTCATTAAAAAATCTTTTAAATAAGGGCTTGAGTCATTTTCCTTTCCTTCCATTCCCCTCTCTCCCATCTCCTTATTTTCCATCCAACAAAATATAAAATTCTTCTAAATAGTTTGTTTGAATTTTCTTTTCATTCTCCCACCTTACTTCCCATCCATACATGCATAACTATATCACTTGTTGATAAAATCAACTTGACACAAGCTTAGGAGGGATTGAGCAAATACAACATAAGATTTTTAATATTACATCGAAAGAAAAAAATTAAAAAGAATCTTATGTACACTTACATAATCAATTGAAAACTTTTATTGAGCAACATAACCTTTTATACAAAATCTTATGACATCTTTACAAAAAAAAAAATCTTAATTAGTGCATAATATACATTACAATAACAATATTATTTGCACTTATTTAATCATAGTACCATAGTTATTAAACTTGGATAGAACTGACGAGCTTGACCAATGAATTGACTAGTTGACTGATTTGAGTTTATGCTTATAAACTAGTGAGAATTGGTTTAACCTAACCATATATTAAAGAAATTGCCAACTCAGCCAATTTTGTGATTTGGTCAAGTCACTCTGACTAGTCACGTCCCTTAGACCAGCCACTCCTATAGCTTTAGATAGTGGGAGCACTCTTCTTTTTCATATTGATCATATGCTTTCACTCATAATTCTAGTCTATGTGGACTCTTTTCTATTATATTGAGAGAACTTGCTTCCTCTCAATGCTCTACTTGATGTGGGCTTTGCTTAATAACACTTTCCACTCCCACATTTGAACTTCTTCTAGCTCCCAAGTGCAATAAAAATGTTGGTGTTTATCCCTTCCAAATAATTAATCATTAATGTTGCTAAAACACAAAAATGCAATATTCACAATCCACCAATCATAATAGCAAACATGGTAGCAATGGAAGAAACGCATAATAACAAAAAGAGACAAAGTAAGTGGCACCCAATCCTATTCCCTTACAAACCTAGCTTTGTAGCCAATCTTTTGGGCAACCTTCAACACTGGCACAAGTGAGAAAGAGAAAATTCCTATCTCTATAAGAAGGGTGTTTGAGTTTAAATAAGAGTCAGGCCTTGAATATTCTAAGTAATACTTAGAAAAAGTGTGAGAAAGAGAATATTTTAATCTCTATAAGAAGAAGTTTCCTTAGTCTTTGTCTAGTCCTATTAAGGAGGGAGCCTCAACTCAAATGTTCCTTTTGCTAATGGTGGTCAGTCTACTAAAGAAAGGAGAATATGCTACTGGTTAGTAGTATAGATCTTACAAAATGCTTTTTTATGAAACTATGGAGGACAATTTAAGGGTCAATTTTCTTTCTATATATAATTGAATATAAAAAAAAGTCCACATATGAAGAATTATATCACAAAAAATATTTATTTTATTTATATGTCACTAGTCAAACCAATGACTCACTAACCTAATACCTCGACCGAGTTGATGACTAGTTCAAGTTTTATAACTATGTGTTAGAATTAAGCACAAGTCAATATGAAGCCTTAGTCATCACCTAGTCATAGCTGACTCCTAGAGCTGATTATTAGGAATTACTATTTGTGATCATTTATTGTAATTATTGTTTCCTTTTACTATTATTCCTCAAATCCCATCCTAATTCTATATAGTATTAGTAGGTTAACGATCCCTCACACCACTATTCTTTTCAAATGGTTTTTGGTGCTCTTTCTCATGCAATTAGTTGTGCCTCCACAAGCTGCGACTTTTTTGGCTATGCCTTTCACTATTGGCGACCTCATATCTGAGGCAGACACTACCGATCAGCCTACTCACGACAAACCCACCGCCACTCAAAGCTTCATGTGCCTGCAAAGGCAGGTCTCATTCTCTGAGTGTTTCCCATGCGCTAGCGTGTGTCTCATCATCCGACCACCTACTTTTTCCAAAGACACCTCTGACACCTTTCTCATCTTTTTTCGACCTTGGCTTATGAATACCCATCCCAAAAACACCTACCCACTCTTCTGCCCATTAACCTATCATAATTTCTAACATTTTGCTCATTACCCAGTCACCATTTTTTGTGTAAAACAACACCTAGTCCATTCCCTATACATTATCCATTCCCTAGTCAGTATCTTTGCCATTACAAGGTCCTCAAACACATCCCTAACCATCGATTTTACCTCTATTTCCTTTATCCCTTGTGACAAATTGGTGGGTGCGCTAAATTACACCTTATGGGTCATTGCTGTACTTGAAGTTGTTGTTCAAAGGGCAAGGTCACCATGATCAAACAGGCCAAGGATGTTCCTACTAATGATCAAGCTAAATGGAAACAAATTTATGCTTCCCTTTGCATTATGTTATGGTACTCTATTGATTCTAAGCTTTAGTCGCGGTTCCGTTCTTATCGGACGTGCTATGATGTTTAGGCCAAGTCCAAGAAAATATACTCCAATGATGTCAATTGTTTGAACAACATTGCTGCTAACTTGATAGCCATTAAGAAACAAGACATGGACATGTAGACTTATCTGAATAAGCTTGGTAATTTGATTGTTGATTTTCATGCCCTTGTGCTCTTCACTGATAATGTAGATAAATATGCAGAACAATGTGAAAAGTTATTTATGGTCCTTGCCCTTGTTGGTCTGCTACCAGAACTTCATTTAATATGCAATCAAATTTTCTCAAGCCTTAAGGTTTTGACATTTGATACGGCCTCGAAACAACAATTGCATATCTCCACTCCTACAATTCTTACTTCAACCCCTACACCTACTAATTCTTTTGAGTTGGTTTCCCAATCCAACAATCGGGGTGGACGTGGAGGAGGTCATGGTGGTAATTGTTCCCATCCTTGTTGCACTTATTGCAAATGTTTTAGTCACATTGAAGAATAATACAGAACCAAAGCCAACAACTGTCTCGAAATGTGAATGTTGCTCAGCATGTCCCATTTTACTCATATAAAAAGGATTCCCTATCTACTGCTAAGTATAATGAGTATATCAAACTTAAAGTAGTCGTGTAGTCCACTATACCTGTCGCTTTTGCTGCTCATACCGGTAATCATGTTGCCTTTGTTTCATAGTCTTCTTCTCGTGGGCCTTAGATTCTTGATTCCGCTACTTCTGATCATATGTCTGATAACCAATTATTTTTCTCCCACCTTACTTATATACATTCACTACCTAGTGTCACTTTAGTTAATGGTTCACAAACCAAAGTCAAAGGAATTGGTCAAGCTAATCCCCTTGCCGCACTTTCTTTAGAATGTCACAACATGCCCGAAGGGCGCTACAACGAGAGGCAACTAAAAATTTATAAAAAGAGTTTATGGAGTCATTACCAATTTTTATTTAAAGAAAATAATTGGAAGAAACTTTTTGTTTTGCAAAACTAGTCTTTTGAAAAAGAAATCAGGGTCGGAAGTCTAATTATACACAGAAAAGGTTGAAGACTTAATCTCACTACATCCTTGATACATCCATAAACAAATTGATTACCCTAAAACTAATTGTGTAAATTAATTACCAATCTCAACAATGTTTATTTTATCCCTTTTGCAAGTGACATATGTGAAGCATAGATACATAATAATAAAACAAAATCAAACAATTAAACGAGAAAAAAACTACTAAAGTCATATAATCAAGCAAGATAATTATAAACCTCAATTAAGCCAAAGAAAATTCGCGAATATTTTATTTTCACATTTTTTGACATTTTATATTTATCATTTTTTCTTTTTTTGTATTTTTCCTTAATTGCCTTATTCTACTTATTTAATTATTTTTAGCTAGCTTTTTATTTTTACATTTTTATCATTTTATTTTATATTTTTTGTTACTCAATTTTAATTAAAAAGAAAAGACAAAGTCCTAGTACTCTAAAAAAACTTGACCTAAATCTAGTCTAATTCAAACTCAGCCTTCCAAAGTCCAAACCCAAAAGAAACAATTCAAAGAATAAAAACAAATTTAAAAAAAACCAGATTAAGATAAAATAGTCAAACCCAATAATATGAACAAGCCCAACTGCAACAACTTAAACAAAACCAAAACTAATCTAAAACACTAACAGTAATAAGAAAGAATTGAAGGACCTTCTGTTTGCTCGAGCAATAGTCATGGCAGTGTAGGATAGGGACGGTGGCAGCGCGGTGGTTGGCATGGAGGAGAGCGCAGCGATGGGCTACTGGTGGTGGTTGGCGGCTTGGGTCGCAGGACGTTGCGGTTGTGGGCATTGTGGTTGGTCGTGGAGCGGCAGTATGCAGTGACGGATCCAGGAATTTTAGTCAATGGGGGCAAAGTTGCATGAATTTTAGCCAGTGGGGGCAAAATCATATTTTTATATTTTGAAAACGCCAAATGATATTTTTATTATCAATACTATCAAATATTTCTCTCTCTATATATGTAATCAAACAATTATTCAATAATATTATATGAATTTTACTTTTTATTGCTATAAATTTACTAATTTATCTATATATAAAAATAAAAATTACACATATAAAAATATAAAAAGACATATACCTATATAAGATAAAAAAAATTACAAAGTAGAGTAGGGGCATGCGTCCCCACTCCACTTAACGTGGATCCGTCCCTGGCAGTATGTGGGTGCGACGCAGTAAGATGGTGAAAGGTGGCACGAATAAGGTGGCGTCAACGGTTTTGGAATAGAGGTGACAGTGGTGGAGTCGGGGTTCTGTGTGGGTGCTGACGCAGGGTGGCGCGGTGAAGCTAGTATCGGGACTGGGGCCTATGAGTTGCGTGGCTTTTGATGGTGGTATGGTAGTTTGGACGGCGGAGGACGTGGTGGCTGGGCTCGTGGAGGATACTGGGTAGGGGCTGTTTGATGCTATATGGTGTTTGAGATTTTGCAGTGCTTGGTTCAAAAGTTTTGGTGTTGATGCAGGAATGATATTAGCATTAAGAATTTGGGGCTTTTCTGTTAGGTTTCATAGGGAAGGTTCTGATTGTCCTGTGCTTCGTTTGGTTCTCTGTGATATTGAAGATGAGTTGCCACGATGGTTAGTAATAAATCATTACTAATGATTTTGGGTTTGAGGTTCTATTTCAATGAGTTGCAGAGGTTCAAGGTCTGTTTGATTATGGCGAGTGTGGTTGAGAAATTGCAATTTGGGATTTCATATAGGTCGCTCTATTTCTATTTTGCTGTGCGTTTTTGGCATGCTAGTGGTCTGGATAGGGGTGTAAATGAGCAGTTTGGTTTGATTTTTGAGAGAAAATAAATCTGAACTAATTAAAATTAATTAGTTTGATTTGGTTCGGTTTAGTTTGTGTGTTTTATGATAGTCAAATTCGAACCGAACATCTACGAATTGATTTGATTCGGATAATTGGGTTGACTATTTTTTAAACACAAAAATTAGTTAAATAATTAACTTAGTTGAACTTTGAATCAACAACCTAGCGAATCCAAAGTCTCCAATCTTTGCAGTCATATCTTCATCCATGAGAATGTTGTTAATTCAGGAAAAAAAGAAAAATGAAAAACATAAGCATAAATGTCGTCTTCCACTCTTTCTAAATGTCAAATCCAAAAGTAAGCAGAAGAGAAGCATTATTTCACCTTTGTGGTCGGTGAGTTGTGGTGCCAGTGAGTAGAACCAAACATTTTAACAGAGGAGTTTTCTAACTTTCTGCGTTGGACGAATGGCGTAGCCTGAGCTGTGGCAGAACAGATCTGGCCTGAGCTGTGGTGGAGCAGAAACTACGGTGAGCTGCGGTGCCGGTGAGTAGAACCTGAATGTTTTGGTAAATGAGTTTTTTGGCTTTCTGCGTTGGATAAAGACGACATTTTAGGGGTTAGGAACTGGGAAAGTATTACAAAAAGTCAAAAAAACAAATAGTAGCCAAAAATTGTTGTAGCATAAATTATAATAATAATAATAATAAAATATATAAATATATGATTTAGTTTGGTTTGGTTTGGTTTGGTTTGGTTTTGAAATTTCAAATTTGAGAACTGAATTAATTAAGCTTTAATTGGTTTGAATTTTACCTGAACCAATCAATATACCCAAACCAAACTGAATCAGTTTAATTAGTTCGGTTCGGATTGATCAGGTTGGTCAAATTATCCGAACTAATTTATACTCCTAGGTCTGGATGTAGCACAAAAAAAAATACAAGCTCTCTTATTCTCTTCCTTTTTCAAAAGTCACCACTCACCACCCTTTTTTTCTTGATGTGTGTATGTGAAATATTTAAGAAAGACAAGGTGTGTTGTGTACGTGAGAGTGAGGCAGCTGTTGTGTGTGGTGGGTTGTGGGGAACACTATAGCTTTTTTCCCTCTATGCTTGGTGAGTCCTTGCTATGAGGTGTCTTGTTGTGTTGTGAACAGAGTTGAGTGAAGTGGTTGTTCATGTGTAGAAAGTTACAAAAATTAGTGAATTAGTGCTTTTGTGTGAGTGATAAAATAAGTGTGTTATTAGCGTGATTGATCATAATTGAGATTATGATTGATTAGAATTGATTTTAAGGATTATTGTAATTGATTTAGTATATAAGTATACTTTATTATTTTTCTTTCTTGTACAATAGTCTTCTTGTATAAATAGTGACTAATTATCCTGTATACATTTATTCAGAAATATACACAAATTTATCAATATTTGTCTCCTTGTTTCTGTTTCTAACTTAGTATTAGAGAGTATAGGCTCTCGGTCTAATCCGTCTACTCACCGTCATTGTTCTAGACTTCGTCCTAGATTCCAGACCTCCATTCAAAGACCACTCCAAACCTCTTCTTAGACATCGCTGCAGAACACCATTGTGCCTTGACTGTTTGCGGACACCGATCCGTAGATTAGACCATTTTTTCTGTTTAGAAATCATTCCGAACACCGACTATCTGTCTATCCCTTGTTATCCATCTGTTTGTTGGCTCGCTATCTTTTCAGACACCCTCACCGCTATTATTTCCAGTTCACCGTTCCCCAAACCTCCATTTTTGACACTGCCGACATTGTTAGAACCGTCGTCCACCGATCTACTAGCCACCAAAATTTTATGCCGATCTAGCAGTGACTCGTGACTCGCTCCACGACTTGGTTCATGTGACCTGTTGACACTTTGACCTACTAACGTGGTGAAGGCATTGACATGGCCTGCTGATTTGGTCCATTAGGCTGATGTGGCACTACTGACGTGGCACTACTGACGTGGCACCAAACTCTTTCCTAAGGTTTTCTAATGAGATCTTTTCATTTTGAAGTTCTGTTTTGCCAATTCAACTCTAAAAGTTCTTTTTTTTTTTTTTGCATTCTTCCTTGGTATAACAGAGAAACCAGACATTCTCAGTCTCCTTCTATTATGCTCACTGCCACCAAATGTGGTAGATATTGTAAAAACCCAGTACACTTGAATGAGAATTGTCTCACATGTCCTCCAAGGTCTAATCATAACAGGTTTCAACCT
Source organism: Ormosia semicastrata (assembly GCA_029884595.1). NCBI lineage: Eukaryota > Viridiplantae > Streptophyta > Magnoliopsida > Fabales > Fabaceae > Ormosia > Ormosia semicastrata. The sequence goes on along the minus strand of JAQQTO010000028.1, from coordinate 5,990,634 downwards.
CGTCTCATTCTTCTAAGTTTGTACTTGTTACTACTACTGCTAATGGATCCCCAGATGTGGAAATAGGTTTGACCCAATGTTTTAATATGTTAAGTTTTGATAATGACAAATACAAGACAAAAAGAATGATGTTTATGCTTTATAGTTGTGCTTAATAAATGACAAATGCATCACAAAAGAATGTTGATCATGTTACATTGATGTGCTCAATGAGATATATATAACATTCTTCATATAATATATCTAATAATTCTTTATATGAGTTATAAATGAATTAATATTGGATTTGACTTTGTTTAAATGAAAATGTGCAATATGTTCTTTATTGCATTCTATATTGTGCATATCTATTAGTAATTGATAAATATCTTATTTGGATATGTCTATGAAAGTATTGTATGCATGTTAGACTAACTAGAGTTATACATTTATGAATCATGCATATGAGTATATTGAGTTATGAATTTGAACTAACTATGCTTGTTTTAAGTGAGTAATACTTTGTAGGATATTCTAAGTACCAAGAGTGAGCATTGCAATAAGAAAGTAAAAAGATCACAACTATGCTCAACTCAAGAAGGATGAAAATAATAAAAATGTTCCAAGCTTGTGCAAGACATAAAGAGAAGAAAATTTCGGAAGCTTGGATTACATCAAGAAGCCAAAGGATTGAAAGTGCAAAGATTAAGTCCCAAGGTTCTTCAAGAATAGTTTATAGGACTTAGATCTTGTGTAAAGGTAAAAAGAAATCACACTAAGCTCAAACAAGTTTTAAACATCTTTATAAGTGTTTCTAAAATGTTTAAATGTCCAACAAAATATTTTTGGACAGCTAGCCTTGGTGGTATTTCAAATCTGTGAAAATTAGTCAAGTTTGTGTTTTGTAAAACTGACATTTAGTTACTCTTTTAATCATAACTTTCAAATTACTTTGAGTTTTGTTTTTAAATTTTTTTTATATGAAAATAGACTTTAATATCTTTCCAATGAATGGTCATTTTCTTTAAACGAATAGGAAATGAAAAAGTTATGACCAATTAAAGTTTGAGTTTTGAAAATCTGACCTTTGGTTACTTTTGTGATCATATCTTTCAAAATACTTTGAGTTTTGTTCTGAAACTTCTTTCATATGAAAATAGACTCAAATATCTTTCCAATGAGTGGTCATTCGCTTTAATCGGATAAGAAATGAAGAAGTTATGATGACCTTTTAAAGTCAGTTTTCAGAACCAGAAATGCTGTAATCGATTACACAAGTCATGTAATCGATTACAACATTGACAGAAGTCATGTAATCGATTACAGGAAGTGTGTAATCGATTACAAAGTACCCAAAAAGCTTGTAATGATTACATGAAGCTTGTAATCGATTACCAAGTGCCCAGGAACATTTCTAACGGCTATAAACGACTAGTTTTCATAGAAAATCATTATAAAACACTACCAACGGCTATTTTATCACTTGGGCTCTATATATAAGTGTTGTATGAAGCTTATACACCTCTTGAACACTAGAATTAATCATTGAATCATAAAAATCATATTTTGAGCTTTAAAGTATGAATCCTTTATACCCATTGAGCTTTAACTTGTATTATCCACTTTTGAGAGAGTTTCCTTATTATTCATACTTTGTTCTTCAAGTTGTATATCTACTCTTGTGAGAGTTTCTATTCTTTCTCTTCATCTTGAAATCATTTAAAGAGGGTGAGGTATCCCTCAAGAATTGTAAAGGGTGAGGCATCCCTTGAAAGTAGAGGCTCAAGCACAAAGGGTGAGGTATCCCAAGGTGTTGAGTGCTCAAAATTGTAAAGGTCATCAAGCACCTGTGAAGCTTGAAGAATTGGAGGCTCTAGCACAAGGGTGAGGTATCCCAAAGTGTGAGGAGTGCTCTTGTATGTACAAAGGTTTTCCTAGCACCCGTGAAGTCTAAGAGATAGTGAAGAAAATCTCAAGTTAAACTTGGGAACTGGCTGTAGGCCACAAGTAGTTGGTGGCTGAACTAGGATAAATTCTTGAGTTTAATTTTCTCTTCCCTACACTCTTTAAATTCAGTATTTGGTGAAATATATTTATCTATTGCATATCTTGATGTTTTGATTATTATAACTTGATATCTAGCTTATTCACTTGGTTCATCATATATCCCAAGTTGTATTTGAGTAATCCTCAATAGTTGTACATTTATTAGACTTATTCTGCTGCATTTATTAATTGAGTTATTCAAAATGCATAATTTGTCAAAGTTGCATTAAAACTTGTAATTACCCAATTCACCCCCCTCTTGAGTAATGGTTGTCATGGCTAACAAGTGGTATCAGAGCTTTGTGCTCTGGTAAAAGCTTAACCGCTTGGAGTTAAAGATCCTTATTTGTTGGCAACCATTAAAAGCTTTTCTAAATGAATGGTTTTGAAATTGATAAACCACCATTCTTTGATGGTGTGAATTTCGTTTATTAGAAAGCTAGAATGGAAATTTATATGCAATCTATTGATCTTGATTTGTGGGATATTATGCTTGATGGATTTATTTGCAAATCAAAACAAACTTGGAATGCCTATGATAAGAAATATTTTTCTTTGAACATTAGAGCAATGCAAATCTTGAAAAGTGGTTTAAATGATGATGCTTATGCTAAAATTAAGAATTGCTCTAGTGCTAAAGATGTATGGGATGCTCTTGATTCTATCTTTCTTGCTAATAATAATTTTATGTATAAAGTTGTATATAGAGAGCAAGAAGAGAAAAAGTCATTGAAGGAATCTTGTTGTGCAAAATATTCTCAAAATGATGCTCAATTTGAAGAGGTGGCAAAGCAAGACAACAATGAGGAAGATGATGATTTCCTTAAAGAGCCAAGTATGCTAGGAATGGAGACTAGTTCATATATGGCTAAAAAGGACTTTGAGGTAAATAATGCTAAACTAGATTATAGTCCTTCCTATGATGAGCTATAATGTGCATATAATGAATTATATGATGGTTTGTTGAATTTAGAAAATAAAAATTTATCTTGTTTGAAAAACATTTCCTCAATTGAAAATGAAATTGAGATTTTGAAAAATGATTATGCTTTTCTTGATAAGGAAATGCCTTTGAAATGTGAAACCTCAACTTATTGTGAAAAATGCATTAATTTAGAAAATCAAGTTGAGAACTTATATTATGAATTTGCCAAAGCTAATGATTCTAATTGCTTACAATCCATGATTGTTAATAAGAATGAAATTGATGTTATTTCACATGGAAATTCAAGTAAGGCTTGTGGCAAAAATGACATAGAATATAAAAACAACAAAAGGCTTATGTTTTCCAAAAATGATCTTTAAAGGACCAAGTCATCATTAAATTCAATTATTTACAATTTTTGTGGTCATCTAGGACATATTTCTCATTTGTGTAATTATAAAAGAAATCTTTATATGAGAAATAACTTAGTTTGGGTTCCGAAAAGTCTTAAAGGTTCTAGTACTAACATTCAAGGACCCAAGATCAAGTGGGTACCAAAAAGTCCTCCTAGTATTTCAATTATGCAGAAAACTTCTCAAAAGGATTGACTAATTAGTCAAAGAAAAAATGAATCATCAAGGGGAATGCTTCTAAAGTCCATTGGTAGAAGTTTTGATCAAAGAAGGAAAATGACTTCAACCGAAACTTCTCAAGTACAAAATGTGAAACTTTCAAAGTTCAAAACACCAAAAGAGAAGCAATGAGTAAGGAAAAGAGTTTCCTTGATCATTAAGGCCAATGTATCAAAAGTTTCTACCTCTTATGCATATTCACTTGTAAAGTCAATGAATTTGAGGTATATTCCTTGTAGGCCTTAAGTGATTAATTGAATCATGTGTATTTAGTAAAATTTGAATATTATATATAGCACATGATTATATTCTTGTTACATCCTTTACTCACTATCTTGCATATTTCTTGATAATAAGGTATTCTATAACTATGAATGCTTTCTATGCTTTAAATTTTCTATACATCTCTACATGTGATAATATGCTAGATAAGTTCACTTCTTGTTTGAAATAGCACATTTGATGAAAATATCTTAGAACTTGACATATTGGATAAATCATAAATCTAACTCTAGCTAAAAATCATATCTTTTGCTGCATAAAGTTACAATCTTCTACATAATTTGTAGTTTTTGCATAAACATGTGTTTTGGATCAAGAACTGGTCAGTTTTTATGTTTACATGATGTTTGGAATTGTTTTTGGAAGTTTTGGAACTAATTTGAAAGCTTTGAGTTCGGTCCCTTACTGTTTGAAGTGCAAAAACTGAATTTAGCAAGCTTGTAATCAATTACAAGACCTTTGTAATCGATTATAGAGGCTCTGCCAAGCATTCCAAGTAAAGTCAGAAAGTGTGTAATCGATTACACATACTATGTAATCGATTACAACGTTTCCAGAACTTATGTAATCGATTACCCTAACACTGTAATCGATTACAAGGTTCATAGAAAGATGGTAATCGATTACACCAAACTTGTAATCAATTACATGGATTCCAGATTACTGGTAATCGATTACACACACATTGTAATCAATTACACGGGCTCTAAAGATGAGTTTTAGCGCACAAAAAGTCATATTTCTTCTATTACTCACCTTTTCTCTTGGTATGTGCTTAATGATCAATGAAATGAAATATCTTTTGCCATTGTGAACTCATTTATTATTTTTAATGCTTATTTGCCCATGAGTTTGGTATAATGACTAACCTCTATGGATCCAAAATTAGTGGATACCAAAGAAAGTTCTTTGAATTGTGTTTTAGGGTGACTATTAACTCAAGCATGCATTGAAGTGAAATACAACTATGCCCCTTGAGGTTAGAAAATTTTGACATGGTCCAAGTTCTCCAAGAGTAATGAAAACATAAAAGGATGGTATGGAGAACCACAACATTCTCAAGGAGCCTTGATGCATATAAGTTGGAATCACCTACAAAAACTCAAAGAGTACACTTTTGGTGACATCAATCTCTTATCCTCATCTATGCTTTAAATTGAATATTATGTGATATTTGGAGAAGTAGAGAGTTATTTTTACATGTTTTACATAATTATTGTTTGCCCCAAAAATGCTTATATATGTTTTGATGATGATCATGTCTTTCTTGACAAACTTGAATCTTATTTTGAAAATGCTTAAACTATGCTTTTGGATTCAAGTGCATATGTTCTTCCTTTATTCTTGTAAGAGCTAACATTGCATGGTTGATAATGTGGTACATGTTTTACATTGTATATCAACCTAAATTATGCTTGTAAATAAGTTTAAATGATATTTGATGCTAATCCATGTTTTAGATAATTTTTGAAATATAGTCATCAAATATTGAAATGTCAAGCATATGTGGATAAATGAGAAATGTTGAAGGAAGAGGAACATGAGGAGACTTTCTTCAAGTGCAATGAAATGGAATACTCAATGGAAGAAAGTACAAACTCAAAGGACCCAAATGGAGAACATTCTAAAGGAACATCACTCTCTATCTAACTCAATAAGTATCTCTATTCCTAATCTATTGTGATGTTTTATATGCTATGGATTGTATGATACTTATTAATTAATTGATCTTAAATTATTAGATGTTGTCCTTACATGAGAAGTATGGTTAGCATTGATAAAATGCTTAATTGGACATTAAATTGCTAGTTTTGTCATTATATATAGAGTGGATGACATTAGTTCTATACATACAGCATATTTCATCATGATGAATGTTAGATATCTATGATTCTCTTGTTCTATGATTTCTTAGTAGTATAACACTTATGAGAATCATGCTCTTTTTGAAAAGAATTTCTTATTTGATTAAAAAGTTTTTTTTAAGGCAAAATCTCTTATCATATTTGAAAAAAGCTTTTAAAGTTCTATATCCTTGAGAATCCTTTGAACTTGTCTTGAGACCTTGAAAGTATTATTACCTTCTAATTGTCTTAAAAAATTGGAAATAATTCAATTTGTGCTATAAATGTAGTACTCTCTTCATTGTTTTGAAATGTTTATTAAATCTTGAGATAGTATTTAAGAAAGTTTTCAAATAAATTTTTTGAAATGTTTTATAGAGCTCATCTTGATACTTCAAAAGATAAGCCTTGTTCTTAAAAATTATTTTATCTTTTCAATGCTCTTGTTTAATGAGAAAGGGAGGAGATATACTTTCAAATGTCCTTTTGACTTGGATTTGATCACTGTTAAGGATATATGGTTTCAATATAAAACTATTCTATCCTTCTAAAATGCTTTTGAAAATGTAATGTGTTATTATAAAATTCTTTTTGAAAGGGGGAGAAGTTTTTAAAATGATTTTGTTTGAGGGATTAAGAATATGTATCTATGCCTTGCTTTTCTTTATGGTAATGTGCTTATATGGTCTTGACATGCATATTTCCCTTTATCTATCTTGTGCTTCAATAAGGGAGATTTTATCTTACATATCCTTCTTCCATATCCTTGTTGACTAAGAACATATGCATAACTATGTTAAACTATTATGTTTGATATTTTGATAATATGCATATTTTGAGGGAGAGCTTAGTTCTTAAATTGTTACTTATATCTCTTGGCTTACATCCTTATTTGATATGAAGTGTTTTATTGTTAATACTATCAACATGTCAACAAATATCATCTCTTATTGTCTTTCCCTCTATCAATGAAAGAAGGTAAACTCTCTTAAACTTCATATCTTTTGATTCTTTCATTGAGAAGATCCTACCCTTCTTGACAATATGAGTTTTATCTATAGGGTATATTTCCTTATTAAGCTTTTTTGTTGATGTCAAATAGGGGGAGTGAAAATTGGAAAGAAAAATATGTTCTTGTGCTTATTGCTTGATATACTTACATGAGTATCTATTTTTCTATATTGCTCAAGATATTTTTCTTTGGTGATTTGTCATTATCAAAAAGGGGGAGATTGTGAAAATAGGTTTGCCCCAATATTTTAATATGTTCAGTTTTGATGATGACAAATACAAGACAAAAAGAATGATGCTTATGCTTTATAGTTGTGCTTAATAAATGACAAATGCATCACAAAAGAATGTTAATCATGTTACATTGATGTGCTCAATGAGATATATATAACATTCTTCATATAATATATCTAATAATTCTTTATATGAGTTATAAATGAATTAATATTGGATTTGACTTTGTTTAAATAAAAATGTGCAATATGTTCTTTATTGCATCCTATATTGTGCATATCCATTAGTAATTGATAAATATCTTATTTGGATGTGTCTATGAAAGTCTTATATGCATGTTAGACTAATTAGAGTTATACATTTATGAATCATGCATATGAGTATATTGAGTTATGAATTTGGACTAACTATGCTTGTTTTAAGTGAGTAATACTTTGTAGGATAGTCCAAGTACCAAGAGTGAGCATTGCAACAAGAAAGTAAAAAGATCACAACTATGCTCAACTCAAGAAGGATGAAAATAATAAAGATGTTCCAAGCTTGTGCAAGATATGAAAAGAAGAAAATTTCGGAAGCTTAGATTACATCAAGAAGCCAAAGGATTGAAAGTGCAAAGATTAAGTCCCAAAGTTCTTCAAGAAGAGCTTATAGGACTTAGATCTTGTGTAAAGGTAAAAAGGAATCACACTAAGCTCAAACAAGTTTTAAACATCTTTATAAGTGTTTCTAAAATGTTTAAATATCCAACAAAATATTTTTGGAAAGCTAGCCTTGGTGGTATTTCAAATCTGTGAAAATTAGTCAAGTTTGTATTTTGTAAAACTAACATTTAGTTACTCTTTTGATCATAACTTTCAAATTACTTTGAGTTTTGTTTTGAAACTTATTTCATATGAAAATAGACTCAAATATCTTTCCAATGAGTGGTCATTTGCTTTAAACGGATAGGAAACGAAAAAGTTATGACCAATTAAAGTTTGAGTTTTGAAAATCTGACCTTTGGTTACTATTATGATCACATCTTTCAAAATACTTTTATTTTTGTTCTGAAACTTCTTTCATATGAAAATAGACTCAAATATCTTTCCAATAAGTGGTCATTCGCTTTAATCGGATAAGAAATGAAGAAGTTATGACTTTTTAAAGTCAGTTTTCAAAACCAGAAATGCTGTAATCGATTACACAAGTCATGTAATCGATTACAACGTTGACAGAAGCCGTGTAATCGATTACAGGAAGTGTGTAATCGATTACAAAGTGCCTAGAAAGCTTGTAATCGATTACATGAAGCTTGTAATCGATTACCAAGTGCCCAGGAACATTTCTAACAGCTATAAACGGCTAGTTTTCATATAAAATCATTATAAAACACTACCAACGGCTATTTTATCACTTGGGCTCTATATATAAGTGTTGTATGAAGCTTATACATCTTTTGAACACTAGAATTAATCCTTGAATCATAAAAATCATATTTTGAGCTTTAAAGTGTGAATCGTTTATACCCATTGAGCTTCAACTTGTATTATCCACTTTTGAGAGAGTTTTCTTATTATTCATACTTTGTTCTTCAAGTTGTATATCTACTCTTGTGAGAGTTTCTATTCTTTCTCTTCATCTTGAAATCATTGTAAGAGGGTGAGGTATCCTTCAAGAATTGTAAAGGGTGAGGCATCCCTTGAAAGTAGAGGCTCAAGCACAAAGGGTAAGGTATCCCAAGGTGTTGAGTGCTCAAAATTGTAAAGGTCATCAAGCACCTGTGAAGCTTGAAGAATTAGAGGCTCTAGCACAAGGGTAAGGTATCCCAAAGTGTGAGGAGTGCTCTTGTATGTACAAAGGTTTTCCTAGCACCTGTGAAGTCTAGGAGATAGTGAAGAAAATCTCAAGTTAAGCTTGGGGACTGGATGTAGGCTACAAGTGGTTGGTGGTTGAACTAGGATAAATTCTTGAGTTTGATTCTCTCTTCCCTACACTCTTTAAATTTAGTATTTGGTGAAATATATTTATCTATCACATATCTTGATATTTTGATTATTATAACTTGATATCTAACTTATTCACTTAGTTCATCATATATCCCAAGTTGTATTTGAGTAATCCTCAATAGTTGTACATTTATTAGACTTATTCTGCTGCATTTATTAATTGAGTTATTCGAAGTGCATAATTTGTTAAAGTTGTATTAAAACTTGTAATTACCCAATTCATCCCCCTCTTGGGTAATGGTTGCCATGGCTAACACCAGATTCTTCAGCTACACCCCAGGCTGCCTTTTCTACTAATGATTTTGTGTCCCTCCTTAAGCGTCTACTATCCAATTCTGATAATACTTCTTTTGCTTTATCAACCACACCAGGTAATACTATATGGTACTTTGACTCTGCTTGCTATAACCATATGACATCCACATCACAGTCTTTTTCTTCCCTATCTATTAATGACATTGCACATTCTATACATACAACTGATGAATCTCTTACGAATGTTAGTCATAAAGGTCCTGTCTCTCTGCCCACTCTTAGCTTACCTGATGCATATCTCATTCCCAAATTAAACTTTAATCTCATTTCTGTTGGTCAACTATGTGACCTTGGTTATGAAGTCATATTTTCTTCTTCTGGTTGTCGTGTGCAGGTTCCATGATAAGACAAGTCATAGGGACTGGATATAAAGTCGTAAGGCTGTTTGAGCTCACCAACCTTCATGTTCCTCTTGCCTCAAATCTTTGTGCAGTATCCACCACCACAGCCAACGCACTCAAATACCCCACAACCATCAAAACACCCAGACCAACACCATTGTTGAACCACGAACGAGCCACCACGCACTTCTGCCTGAACCCAAATCTACCTCACCACGAACCTCCGCACGTTATCAACCATCGTGTACAGCGCAGGAACCCAAAGCCACTGAATCACTACACACCACGCACCACCCACTTGCGAATAGCCACCTCAAAAACAAAGACACACCACCCAACGTCCTCCACCGCAAGCCCACAACCAGTCGCGCCTTGCTAGATCTCCACCCTGTTCCACGAGCAAATCGTGACCCAGAACTTCGCGTTGCCTTTGAACCCAGACCAACAACCACCTTAAACGCAGAGCTCCACCATGCTAACTTGCTGCAAACAGCCTAGCACGCGCCTCCCGTCCATCTACACACACCGTGAGTCACCCTCAAACCCCCTTTTTTCCTTTCTTTCTGCTTCGTTTTTCCACTCCTTGAGACTAAGTCTCTTTCTTCTTGAAGACTTGCTGTCCTTATTTATTTATTTATTCTTTTGGATTGATATGTATTTGCTAATTTAGGGTTTATATTACCTATATTTTAATTTAACACACTCATTTTTGCATTAATGTATTAATCAACAATTTAAAATTGGCCAACGATGAAAAAATTGGGAGAGGATTGGAGTACCGATCAAATACGCTCTTCCCAATACTCTTAAGGTTTTATATTGGATCTTGCCAAGAGTGCTGGTGAGGTCTAATTCCCACATTAAAACTAAAATATTTTCATAAACCAAAATACAACATTTTTGTAAAAATAAAAATCTTCAAATGAAAGCGAACAATTTCACGTAGTCACAATATTATGATTGTGCTGAATTCAAAAATATTTGGGTCACTTTGAAAGATAAAAATTTTCTTCACAAAATTCCTGTTAAATCATTTTATTCAAAATATCTCATCAAAAATAAATATTTTGAAAATTCTTTTCTTTTCAAAATTAACAATTTCAATTCATCACTTTTATATAATATGTTGCATACCTAGAATTTGTTCCAAAATAATGGCTACTTAGCCACCCATTCCATGTCTTAATCATTTATCATCTTTGATAACATGCTAACAAATGAGATATGTCAAAATAAAAATAAAAAAAATTCTTTTCTTTTTAATAATAGAGGACCAATTTAATTAATCTTGTAGATAACACTAGATTAAATAGGTAATCGTTCTTAGAATGGACGATTTAGGGTGCTAATGCCTTCCCTATCCATAATCAATCCTGAACCTTGAACTCTAAAACATAGACCTACTTTTAGGTGTCCAAGTGCACCATTCCATTTAATGGATAAAGCAATTGGTGGCGACTCCAAACACCCCGAGGTCCTTTCCTCTTCTTTTTTTAATTTCATGGTGTCCCTTCAAGACGGTTGCGACAATTAATTTTAAGTTAAAATCTCACATAGTATATACTTGTTTATGTGCAGAAAGTGACAAAATTTAGTGAATTAGTGCTTTTGTGTTAAGTGATAAATTGTGAGTGTGAGTGTTATACGTGAAAATGGGTGAGGTTGTGATGTGTTGTTTTGTAAGAGAGTACAGAAAGTGTGAATGAGTGATGCCAACCGTGGATGAGATGTAAGTGCATAAGTAGGCAAGTGGGTGAAATTTTAGAGAAGACATAATGAAATTATTTTATTTTTTACATTTCAATTTTTTTATATAAAGGAATCAAATTGATTTTTTTTAAAACTTTGGAAATTAGTTAAGGCAGCATTGGATTAAAGGAGAATTGGGCTTAAAATGTCAGAAAATTAAGTTGCACGTGTGATTTGGGCTCATTTCTTTAAATTTTTATTATTAAATAATTTTTTAATTTTCAAAAATTTATATTAACTGGAACAAAATATGGTATTTACAATTACCCCTCTTTACTCGTTTCTTTGAAGATGATAATGTAAAATTGTTGTTCTTCATTTACTCAAATAAGAAATGAGTAAAGACAAAACATGTATTTCGTCCCGGAATGAAAAACATTACGAACTCAACACAAGAACTTTCATGGAAGCATTAAAGACAAAATTTATGCATTAGACATTGGGTAAGTGCGGAAGTAGTGAAGAAAAAAATTATGTAAAATAATTTTTTTTATGTCAAACTGTAATTATGTCAAGCAGAAACTAAAATTATGTAAGCTGAAATTGTATGAGGCATAAATAATGTAAATTGAAACTATGTCAAACTGAAATCATGTACGGCATAACTTATGTAAAACTGAAATTATGTAAGACAAATTATGTAATACTGAAATTATGTCAGGAAATAATTATGTAAAATTAAAATTATGTTAGACTGAAATTATGTAAGACAGAAATTATGTAGGATTTAAATTTTATCAAGCTGAAATTATGTAAAGTAGTAATTATGTATGACTGAAATTATGTCAGTAGAAATTATGTAAAACTGAAATTATGTCAGACTAAAATTATGTAAGGCAAAAATTATGTTATGTGTGAAAGCAATAAAAGCAAAAATTATGTTATATGTGAAACTAGAAGAGCAGAATTATGTTATATGTGAAAGTAGAAGAGCAGAATTATGTTATATGTGAAAGTAGTAAAAGCAGAAGTTATATAATATGTGAAAGCAACAAAAGCAGAAATAATATGAAAGCATGTAAAAGGATTATTTGATTTGGTTTTTATTTATTTATTTTGGCACTTGACTTGATATTCTTTCAAAAGCATGGTGGCCTTGCATCGTTGCCTAATTGAACTTTGCTTCAAAACCTAGCAGCCTTGTGATAAGATCCTTAATTTGATATGAAAAGAACTGGCGGTCTTGCGCCGAGATATCTTGATTTGATATGATAAAGTTAGCATCCTTGTGCCAAGACTTAACAACTTACTTTGATCTCAAATCTTTGATAGCCTTGTATCAAGACCTAAAACTTTGCAAACTTGGTAGCCCTGTACCAAGATTTTGAGAAACTTGCTCAATAGCCTTGTATCGAGACAAAACTTTGCAAACTTGGCAGCCCCTATACCAAGATTTTGAGAAGGCTACTCAATAGCCCCATATCGAAACTTAAAACTTGATGAGCTTGATAGCCTTGTACTAAGACTTAAGAACCTTGTTGAGCTCGATAACCTTGTATCGAGACTTAAGACCTCATTTAATTTTGAAAATTTAGTGGCCCTACACTAATATGAACTTGTGACAAGGGCTTATGTGATGGTGCATGATATGATATGGATTGGTATGCCAATGGTATGTTGGTGGAAGAGCACATGATATGATATGCAATGATGGTTATTTTTTTCATAAGGTTAATTAGCTTTTGTTTATTCAAGTTGAAAATTGCTTCACTACAAAAAAAAGGTTTAAAATGGTAGTTATTGCAAATTACGGCCGTTATAATTGTCATTTTTTGCCTCAATGACGGTTTTAAAACTGATGTAATTACCTCTGCCATTCGGTATAATATGGTGGTTTCCCATTAACTGCCACAATTTTTTCATGTATAAAAAGGCGATTTAGTTTTTGCATAAAACGGCAGTTAGAACTGCCGTAATTTACATAAACCAACCAAAAAAACGTAGCCTGGTTTAGTTTATGTAAATTATGGCCATTAGAACTACCGTAATTTACATAAAACTAACAAAAAAAACCAGCCTAGTTTAGTTTATGTAAATTATGGCGGTTAGAACTGCCTTAATTTATATTAAACTAACCAAAGAAAACTAGTTTGGTTTAGTTTTTGCATAATAATAATAATAATAATAATAATAATAATAATAATAATAATAATAATAATAATAATAATAATAATAATAATAATAATAATAATAATAATAATAATAATAATAATAATAATAATAATAATAATAATAATAATAATAATAATAATAATATAATAATAATAATAATAATAATAATAATAATAATAATAATAATAATAATAATAATAATAATAATAATAATAATATAATAATAATAATAATAATAATAATAATAATAATAATAATAATAATAATAATAATAATAATAATAATAATAATAATAATAATAATAATAATAATAATAATAATAATAATAATAATAATAATAATAATAATAATAATAATAATAATAATAATAATAATAATAATAATAATAATAATAATAATAATAATAATAATAATAATAATAATAATAATAATAATAATAATAATAATAATAATAATAATAATAATAATAATAATAATAATAATAATAATAATAATAATAATAATAATAATAATAATAATAATAATAATAATAATAATAATAATAATAATAATAATAATAATAATAATAATAATAATAATAATAATAATAATAATAATAATAATAATAATAATAATAATAATAATAATAATAATAATAATAATAATAATAATAATAATAATAATATAATATAATAATAATAATAATAATAATAATAATAATAATAATAATAATATAATAATAATAATAATAATAATAATAATAATAATAATAATAATAATAATAATAATAATAATAATAATAATAATAATAATATAATAATAATATAATATAATAATAATAATAATAATATAATAATATATAATAATAATATAATAATAATAATAATAATAATAATAATAATAATAATATATAATAATAATAATAATAATAATAATAATAATAATAATAATATAATAATAATAATAATAATAATAATAATAATAATAATAATAATAATAATAATAATAATAATAATAATAATAATAATAATAATAATAATAATAATAATAATAATAATATATAATAATAATAATAATAATAATAATAATAATAATAATAATAATATATAATAATAATAATAATAATAATAATATCTAATAATAATAATAATAATAATAATAATAATAATAATAATAATAATAATAATATAATAATAATAATAATAATAATAATAATAATAATAATAATAATAATAATAATAATAATAATAATAATAATAATAATAATAATAATAATAATAATAATAATAATAATAATAATAATAATAATAATAATAATAATAATAATAATAATAATAATAATAATAATAATAATAATAATAATAATAATAATAATAATAATAATAATATAATAATAATAATAATAATAATAATAATAATAATAATAATAATAATAATAATAATAATAATAATAATAATAATAATAATAATAATAATAATAATAATAATAATAATAATAATAATAATAATAATAATAATAATAATAATAATAATAATAATAATAATAATAATAATAATAATAATAATAATAATAATAATAATAATAATAATAATAATAATAATAATAATAATAATAATAATAATAATAATAATAATAATAATAATAATAATAATAATAATAATAATATAATAATATAATATAATATTAATAATAATAATAATAATAATAATAATAATAATAATAATAATAATAATAATAATAATAATAATAATAATAATAATAATAATAATAATAATAATAATAATAATAATAATAATAATAATAATAATAATAATAATAATAATAATAATAATAATAATAATAATAATAATAATAATAATAATAATAATAATAATAATAATAATAATAATAATAATAATAATAATAATAATAATAATAATAATAATAATAATAATAATAATAATAATAATAATAATAATAATAATAATAATAATAATAATAATAATAATAATAATAATAATAATAATAATAATAATAATAATAATAATAATAATAATAATAATAATAATAATAATAATAATAATAATAATAATAATAATAATAATAATAATAATAATAATAATAATAATAATAATAATAATAATAATAATAATAATAATAATAATAATAATAATAATAATAATAATAATAATATAATAATAATAATAATAATAATAATAATAATAATAATAATAATAATAATAATAATAATAATAATAATAATAATAATAATAATAATAATAATAATAATAATAATATAATATAATAATAATAATAATAATAATAATAATAATAATAATAATAATAATAATAATAATAATAATAATAATAATAATAATAATAATAATAATAATAATAATAATAATAATAATAATAATAATAATAATAATAATAATAATAATAATAATAATAATAATAATAATAATAATAATAATAATAATAATAATAATAATAATAATAATAATAATAATAATAATAATAATAATAATAATAATAATAATAATAATAATAATAATAATAATAATAATAATAATAATAATAATAATAATAATAACAGAAGAAGTAGTAGTAGTAGTAGTCATCTTTAAGGAAATATGGTGTTCTCTTTTGCAAGCATGATCACTTATTTCTTTTGAATGAATCACAACAAATATGCATACAATACAATATTACAATGATATATATCATCAATCAACACAAATGCCTCAAAAGCTACAGTTAACTCTTCCAAATTTATCATTTATGCATACCAAAAAATAGCATTATCTATTGACTGCCCTTGACAATTCCTTCCATGGAATGGACAAGTTTTATACGGCCATTAATGCTACTAAAGGCCTCTTGAAACTGCAAGTGAAAAAAACATGACAACAGCTAAAACTTGTTCAAATAAACATTTAAAAAGCCACATTTTTTCCTTAACAAATATGAGGATGAAATACTAGGTCAAACAACTTTTATTCACTGCCACTGTAAGGCTTTGAGTTCAAGAAGCCTCATGCTAGAATATTTTGTAGAATCTCATTGACATCACTAACTTTTAGTACTTCCAAACCAAAATATACTAAGATATTTTGCTAAGGTAGTGTCAAAATTTATAATGCATAATCAGATAGCTTAGACAAAAGCAAGTTCAAGTATTCATATGTATCTCAAATGAAATAAGAAATTCAATACCATTTTTTGAAATAAAAAATACCAGTTATTGTTCTAATAATCTATAATACAAATAGAATCCAATGGGGACAGTATAAAAAAGAAAATGCACAACATATATATTCTTCATGACAAATGATTAAGCTTCTTAATGTAGCTCTGAGTTTATAGTCTAGTTTCATCATAAAAAGGTTTCAGTCAGAAGAAATAAGAAGGAAGGTGCAATGAGACAAAATGCAAAAGGTCTAACAGGAATATGTAGGTAACATAAAATACCAACTTGTTGAAAATTAATTACCAAAGAGAATAAAACATGAAGAAAAACAAAAAAGACAAATTAAAAGCAAGGGCATAACATGTGATCAGCAAGAGCAAACATGCAAGCAGAAAAGTAATTACAAAGGCACAAGCAGAAAAGTAATTAAAAAGGCACAAAGGTTATATATTTAACATGAAAAAAAGAATCACCAAAGCAAATACTAAAGAAATTTTTATAGCATGCTCTAAATTCTCCAATGAATACCTATGAAATGATCGAATTCAATAAAGATGTTTCTTTTAGCATCAATTCTTTTATTTCTAATAGAGCATTGTAGGTAGCGTAGTATTTACGAGTTTGTCGATATTTTCCTTATATATTGGCAAATACCAAGGACATTCTACAATTAGAACCAACACAAATATGATTGGTACCAAAAAGATCATCTTCCCCCTGGCGGTATTATTTCTCTTTTCTCTTTCTCATAATAAACATTGTTTTTCATCTAAGAATAAAAAACTATGAACCTGGATTTGAGCGTACAGTTCTGAGAGCCGACGTTTATACTTGTGCAGACAAGAATGAAGAAATATCTAATAAATAATACATTTAAGACAACTGGGTTCCACCTTATTGAGCTAACCCTATCAGACATGCATGGCATTACTTTACTCCCTCCCATGCACCATATCTATAGTTAATTATTTTAAAATTTTCTTTTATATTACACATTCTTTTTTATCACACGAGGATACATTTGTAGTAGGGAGATAACTCCCACATGAATAAATATATTTTAGAGACTAGTAGGGCTTATACTAAGTAATTGATAAGAAAACTTCTTATCCAATAAGAATGACATGGAAGATTAATCAGAGATATGGTTTCTTTCTATCAAATTTCCTATCCAATTTAAAGCGTTACAAGTCTCTTCTTTCTATCGTGTAACCAAACCTTCCCAAGTTGTTTAGGAAACAACAATATTGTGGAAATTAAGAATATATTTTACTTTTAATATAAAATATAATTCTATAAAGTCGTTCATTGAATTCTTATTTTCCCTACCTCAAGTTGAAAGTGTGTTATAATTCCACATAATTAGAACCAAGTAAAGCACATATTCAACTCCATTCAACATAGAGTTTTAAGGAGTACTGGAAAACATGAGCAAATAAAATGTGGAAAAAATGGATGAGTTTTAGTTGCACATAATCAGAACCAGGTAATGGACATATTCAACTTCATTCAACCAATAGTTTTAAAGAGTATAAGTAAAATGGAAATCATGAAATGAAAGGTGAAAGAAACAAATATACTGGATGAGTTTTGATTGGCATGGTAGGTCATCAATCTGTCATCTTAACGCCACAATATCCCTCAGTCTAGCAGCCCCCATCTATTCCTTGCTCTAGGATACTTACATATGCCCAAAGAGGGGAATGATCATCTTCACTAGTTGCAACAAAAGTTAACTTATTACTAATGCTAGAATTAGAACCAAAACTAGAACTTCCACCACCAGAAGAGCTCCCAGCACTCATTAAGTCATTATCAATTTAGAATTTATCACCAAATAAATAAAAATTGAGTTTTAGTGTCTCAGTTTCAGCAGTGTTCTTCAATAACAGAGCCAAGAAAATAAGGAAGATAAAAGGAAAAAGGAAGACTACTACTCAACCATAGAGTCCATATACTAGAAAAGAACTCAAATCAAATCATTGAAACTTGAACAATGGAGACCATCTCACAATACAGCAAGTCAATAACAAGTCAACAACAATGGTGTCAATTACCTCACCACTCACACCCACCATATCTGTAAATTTTGAACAAGAGGAATGGGTGGGTTTCTTACTCTCAGAGAATCAAATTCAATCCCTAAAATTTTTGAATCAATTTGGGGCTTTTGTGGGTAACCAGTGTTTAATTTATGAAAGGGAGATGATTCTTACCAAAAACACTGCGTTTCACTCGCTGCCGTATTCATTCTGAGTCATGGCTATGTTTGAGAGTGTTTTTGTCTCATCTTTGTTGTATGGGTGGCATCGCACCTGAAAAAAAAGTCACCAGGATGAATCCTGATGAGTCTTCCTAGAAACGAGACCCATAGCCAAAGTTCATAGATTTAGAAGATGCTAAGCCATAAAAACGTGTGGTGCATCAAAGATCTGGACCTACTACAGCAATAATAGAAGGGGTTTTGGTCAAGAAGGAGGCAGTGAGAGTGCAGCGAGACAGCTGCACTGCAGCGAGAGTGAGAGGGAGAGCGCCAAAGAGAGATGGTGAGAGAGTGTGAGGGAATTTTTTATTACAAAGGGAAATGAAAATTTAGAGTTTTAAAATTATTTTAATTAAAATTCAAAATGAAAATAATGGCTATCAAAACTGTCATTTTATACATTTAATTTCCATTTTTTACTTGTAAAAAATGGCAGGTGCATAACTGACGTATTATATTACATATTACGACAGTTTTTTAGAATTGTCATATTAAAACTGCCCATAATTTACACATTTTTTGTAGTGCTTATTCAAAGAAAACTTCTACCAGATCTAACTTGTTAAGACATTTCTTCAACCCCGCCTTTGAGTATTTCCCCCCTAGCAATCATAATTACCAATTCCTTCCACAAGCTTCTAAAAAAAATTGCCCTAGTTTGTATACCCTTGATGAGATGAACAGGCCTTAGTCTAACACAATATGAAATTTGCCATTTCAAACTTTTCTCCTGTAACTTCAATTGTCTTGACTTTTGGTGACAAGCATGTCATAACTAATGCTCTAGCAGAACTTACACTCTAGTTTTTGTCATTGATTTCCTTATAGGTAAATGCTTGTTTTGCACATTTTATTAGATTCACTCACTCTTTAAATAGGAATATTAATGCAATGATCATGCAATTATGGGAATTTGAAAAAAATGTTTCTTGAGATGATGAAATGGTGGATTAGAAAGACATGATAGTGAATGAATGAAAAAGCAAGGTACAAAGACAAAGGAGGATAAAGTCTAATGCAAGAAGAATTAGCATAAGATATTCATTTTCAAGACTTTTCACATGGTCTAGCAAGGTTTCTTTGGAGTCAGTCTATTGCCCCATTTATTGATTTTTTCTTTTATTTTTCCTACAGAAAGTTGCCCAGTGCATGTCTTAAGAAAATTAAGCCTCAATAAGGACTTTACATGCTTGTAACGTGGCTTAGGGTAAAAGATTTCTAGACCAAAAGGATATAAGGCCCAAAATTCATTTGCAGTCCCTACCTTCTTTTCTTCACCTTTTTCTGTTCCTATTTTCTGAAAAGTTTTGCACCACATTCATTCATCAAGAGGATATAAAGGGTTGTAACTGGGTCTAGGGTATGAATGTGGCTCATGAAGGAAAGGATTTGATGGCTCAAAAACTGATGTTGAGGCCCAATAAGAATTTCCTTTTGAGTATGTGTGGTCTCATTTTCAAGCGAATATGTATGACTTTGTTCATGATGCATTGCCTTTTTCTTTTCTCAATTTGATGACTTTCTTTTCATGACAAGATTTTACTTTTCATCTTTTTTCTCATTTCTTTTTCCCTCTTTTTTTTTTCCTTTTCTTTCTTTCTCTATTGCTTTTTCTTTTTTTTTTCTTTGCTAACATTTCGTAAACAAGAACAACTTTCTTTGAATTAGGTTCTCATTGTTCCTCAGGTACAAATTTTGATCAAGTATGAGAAAGAACTCTTTCCATGCTTAATGGGCTTGACAAGGGATAAGAGATGTTTTAAACTTGAATTGCGAGCAAAAGATAGAAGCACAACTTCTAGGCTCAATGGGGTGTCTAGGGATAAAACTCCTTAGTGTTTGGAAGAAATTAAAGAATACCATGTAACATTGGAAAAATCTTCTTGCAGAACATACACTATGATTTTAGGGCTATTAGGGTCTTGATTTTGCATCATCCTCCACTTAATGTTTTCTAAAACCAATTTTTAATCTTGAAAGAAAATATGATAGATCACTGTAGGAATTGCTTCTTTTTCTTCTCTCCCTTTCTTTTTATTTTCTTTTCTATTTTTCCTGTTGATTTATTTTTATTTTTTTGTCTTTTTCTTCTTTCAAAATTCATAAAGAAGGATGAAAGGAATGGCTAACAAAATTTTAAGCAACAAAAGAATATAAAGATGTGGAATATGAATGAGATGGTTAACTTGCATGATCATTTTATTAATATTGCCATTAAAAAAGATGTTTGAGCATGGTAATATTTTCAAGCTTTGAATCTCGAGCATTTATCAACAAAGGAAACAGGAAAAGTAAACATGAGATAGTCACCACAAATCAAATGAGCATCACCATCAAGCACATACTGAGTTCAATGCAATCTATCTTTTCCAGATCAAGTTGAAGTTAGACTAAGGCAGATAAAAAAATAAAAATAAATGCAACTTCACACAAGTTGAATTAGATGAGATTCCTCTTGGATGAACGACTATGAGCCATTGATTAATTTTTTTTTATGGGATGCAAGCATGCTATAAGACATGTAAAGATTTGTTTAGAGGAAGCAAAACTATCATGCGAATATGCAAATATTTTTTTTTATTTTTTTATTTTTACAAGATGCAAAAATGCCATGTTGGTATGCCAAATATTGATGAGCCTTTTTCTTTCAAATGCAAGAATCTAGGAGACATGTTCAATTTTTTTTTCAAAAAAAGGATGCATGCATGCCATGCTTTACTATAGAAAATTTCATGATACATGTAGAGTTTTTGTTTTTAAAAAAAAAAATCAAGATGCAAAAAGTCATGCTAACACGCAAAGAAAAAAGACGAAATTGTTCTTTTTTTTAATGCAAAAATGGGATGCTAACACGCAGAGAAAAAATTACAATTTTTGCTTTTTTGCATTTTTTTTACATGGAAGAATCACATGCTCATTCATGAAGAAAAAAGATGATGCTAGACCAGTGCAATTACTAGAGCTGGATGTAAATTCTTTTTTTTTCTTTTAATGAGATTGAATGTTGTGCTGACATGTGGAACATTCTCTCTAGTTCAATAGACTTAATCAGGGTTATAGAAGCTCATTAATACCATTACAAGTCACCTGTTATTTTTGGTAATTATTTTGATTTGTTTGAGCATAAATCTATAATATTGAATGTGAGAAATAGCCCCTAGAAACTTGGATTTTTAAGTAAATGGCTAAAGAAATAGAAACAAAAATATGGAAGATTTATTTCTAAGCTATGAATAATTAGAATGGATATCTGAAAGCTTCTTAATTCAATTCCATAGGTTTATTTAACCTAGGAAAGAATAATGAAGCTTAGAGAGTGGTATTGCAATATAAGAAAAATGGTGGAAAGGTACTATAGAGAATAGAATGGAATCTTAGAATTTTTTACAATACCTATGAATGTTAGAAAATTTATTTCTAAAATACTAAAGTGTTCTTAGCAGATATAAGGTTTCTAATTAGATTTCATTTTTCAAACTTCTCTCACGTTCTCTATTGTTACATTCTGTTGAGGCTCACTTAATATGTTGACATTTTGTTACTTCTCCTTCAATTTTCCATTCTCTCACGTTTCCATCTCTCACTCTCCTCACTATCTTGTTTTCACACACCAACAAAGGAGAAAAAGAAAGACAAGAAAGAAACAAGGGAAGAAGGAGGAGGAAGCAACCAAAAAAGGAGAAAGGGAAAAGGGAAGAAGAAAGTGTCAAGTTAAGGTAGGGGTGCTTGCTTCTTTATCCCATCTTTGGCATCATTAACTTGTTTTCTTGCTTGATTTTATGAGTTAAGGAAATGAGTTTTTGAGGTAAAGATGGGTCCTTTGATTGATTTTCATTTTCAAGAGTTGATTTTGGTTTGCTTTTTACTAAAATTATGGTTGGTTGTTGTTTGTGAACCTATGAATCTCCATTTGTCTACTTGTATAGGTAGTTGAGAAAATGGTTATAGAAGATGTTGTTTTGGTTCATGAATCTCCATGCTAATTGAGTTTAGAGTTTGTATGAGAGTTTTAGCAAGTTTGGGTTCCATGTTTATGGTTAGAAACCATTTAAAATTTGAGTTTGGAGTGTTTGGAATCTAGTTTCAAAATCAGAGGAACTAAGCATGGCTTTCTAGTGTTTTGGCACCTAGGCGCCCAAAGCCCAAAAGCTTTTTGCTTCAGGATGAGCGCAGGGCACCTGGGTGCTAGGTGAGGAGCGCCTAAGCACCAGTGCCTAGAAGAAACAGAGTAAGTCTCCAATGTCTAGGCACCTGAGAGCCTAGGGTTCACCGCCAAGCACCAGCGACTAAAAAGAACAAGGCAATGCTTTGCCATCCCAGTGCCAAGCTGCTGGAGAATGGGCACCTAAGTGCCCAGAGCATATTTTTCCAGGATAATTATTTTGATAAAATGAAGTTCCCTACTTGTATTTGTTTATATATGGTTTTTAAAAAGTGTTAAGATACTAGTAGGTGTATTTAATAGAAGAATTGATTACTTTGGATTTATGAAATTCTAATTATGAAATGATATGGTGAAATATTCTATTGCATGTATGATAAGATATTGATACATTATGCTTTGGGATGAGATGATATGATGAAATGTCTTATTACATGCATAATGAAATTGATGATTGAGATGATCATTCTGGAATAATGCTTGATTTTCATGAGTAACCCATATCTAGGATATACTTGGAACTTGGATGAGACTTGGATAATGGTGGTTGAGGATGGACGTTCCCTTACCACCTGTGTAATTGAGGTTGAGGATGGACATTCCCTCCCTCTTTACTTGAGTCCTCCTTGGATTAATTGTAGTTGAGGATAGACATTCCTTCTCTACTTGAGGTACTCCTAGATTAAAGATAGTGTGAGGAAGGATGATACCCTCCCTATCAAAGTAGTTGAGGAAGGACATTCCCTCTCTACTCACAACTATAAAGAGGATGGATATTCCCTCATTTGTTGTGGCTGATTAGGTTACTTGGAGTAGTTCTGTGTAACAAGAAAGACTGTTATAAATAGGTTGATGTGCACTAACCTAAAAGCAGATTACTACCAAGTGAACGGTATTATGAGGATAGACATTCCATTCATACCACTTTGTTAAAAGATGATTGATGATTATTGATGATTGATAAATGATGATTATTTATAGATGACCATTATGAGATAGCTTATTGCATAACTCTATCATGGATGGATTTCTTGATATGATATTGAGATTATGATGAAATTTTATGACTTCTTTCATTATACAAATGAATTTTGTTAAACTTATAAAATGAACCTCTTTTTTGGGAAGAGAAAGGACTTGATTTGGTTGTGGCCACCTTTCTACTGATTATATGTTAATGATTTGAAACAATTTTTCTCTGAAATAGCTGGAATAATTATGATGACACGATTTTAAAATGATTATTGAGAATTGTGAGATTCTCACCCCATTTGCTTAATTTCCATAATAATTCCAGGATGTCCTCATGCAGACCATAGAGGCGAAGAAGGACTTGATCATGTAGATCTTTTGCTCCTTGTTGTTTTCATATTTATACATGATTGTATATCATTTTTGTGCCTTTGTGGCCTATGATGTATTGATGTACTGTGATGTACTATTTGTATATGACTCAATTCTACTGAAATGTATTATGTACTTCTGTTTCAGGTTCATATTTTGTATATTATATATGAACTTCTTCTTGAAAATTTGATATTGATCTAAGTAACGTATTCTAATATGATTGCTAATGCATAATTTCGGATATGTCACTAGTTTGAATATTAGGACGTTACATTTTGGTATCAAAGCAGTTCATCCTGTTGAGCCCGGGTATGGACTGGCTATGCTTTTAGTATGAATGTTATACATTTTCTTATCTTGATACGGAGACGTATTGATAGAATTATATGGCATCCTTGTGTAAGTATGTTAATGGTTATTGTTGCACTGTTACATGAATATTAAGCCTAATCAACTCAATATGTAATGTTCTATATGTACAAAAGACTATGGCATCATCCAGGCATACGCAAGGAGATAGATCGTCTACCAATGATAGCACGACAGATATGATGGAAATGTTTAGAGAAATGGCAGCTTTTCTGAGAGAGCTAAGGGAGATGGCCACAACCATGAGAGAACAAATAACAGTCACCAATAGAGTTCTGGAAAGGATAGGTAATAACCCTATCCACAACAAGAGAATGAAGCAACAGTCATGAGAAACTAGGGTTTTCATGACCTTTCAGAGTTCAAGAAGACCACCCCTCTATCATTCCAAGGAGAGTATGATCCAGCTAAGCTGGAAGGATGGTTGAGAGAGTTGGAGAAGATCTTTGCTGTGATGAGATTTTTAGACAACCAAAAGGTTTCCTTTGTTTCCTTTATGTTGAAAGGGGAAGCTAAATATTGGTGGAATGATGCTAGGAAAATGAAGGAAGCATCTGGAATAGAGATAACTTGGGAAGTATTTACGACAGCCTTCTTAGATAAATATTTTCCAAGGAATTTATAAGAAGAAAAAAAGTTGGAATTCTTGAAGTTGGAGCAAGGAAACATGACAGTGGGACAATCTGTGGCAAGATTTGAGGAACTATCAAAGTTTTCTTTGTACTTCTGGCATAATCTAGATGAGAGCTGGAAGTGCATGAAGTTTGAGTCCGGGTTGAAGGACGAGGTGAGGAAGATGGTGAGGTCCCTTGAGATTAGAGATTTCCACACTCTGGTGAACAAATGCAAAATAGTAGAGTCGGATAGCTCAAGGCCACCACAGCCAAAGCCACAATAGGAGCAAAAGCCTCAAGGATTTCAAAAGAGAAAGAAGACAAATGATGACTCTAAGAAGAAGTTTTCAAAGTTCAAGAATCAACAAGGAAAAAGGGAAACAACTCAAGATAGAAGATAGAGGACCTCAGTGTCCAAAGTGTGAGGGATACTATGGTGATAGAGCTTGTAGAATTGATCAAATAGAATGTTTCAACTATGGTAAAAAGGGGCATTATGCTAGGAACTGTCCCCAAAGGAAAGAAGCAGCAATTCCCAGACAATTGACCTAAGGAAAAGTTTTCACCTTAAGTGGCAAGGAAGAAGCCCAATCTCCTAATCTAATACATGATAAGTACATTATTAAAAATATGCTTTGAATTGTATTGTATGATTCTGGAGCCTCTCACTCATTCATTTTTTATGATTATGTGAGGATGTTGGATTTTCCTGTTTCAGACATCCTTTATAACTTGAAACTTTCCATTCCCACGGGAAACCCTATAACAACTTCCAAAATATGTCTAAATTATGGTGTAATTGTCGAAAATAGAAACTTCCTGGTGAATCTTATATACTTACCCCTTATTGATTTAGACAACATTTTGGGTATGGACTGGTTGTCAGTAAACCATGTTGTTTTGAATTGTTTAGATAAAATCTTAGTGTTTATGTCTAACCTTCCTTCTACAAACACCTCTTCTGAATCAATGTATCTGAGTACCAGTCAAGTTGTCAACCACCTAGTAGAAGGAGCTCAAGGTTATGTTCTCTTTTTTTCATTGAATTCCGAAAGGGAACAGAGTTTGAAGAGTATACATATTATGAGTAAGTACCCGAAGGTTTTCCCAGATGAAGTGAGTGAACTACCACCTGAGAGAGAGATTGAGTTGCAATAGATCTAGTGCCAAGAACATAGCCTATCTCCATCGCACCCTATAGGATGTCCCTTATAGAACTTTCTGAACTTAAGAAATAGATAGAAGAGTTGTTGGATAAAATGTTTATTCGATCTAGGTTCTTACTTTGGGGAGCCCCTGTAATTTTGGTGAAGAATAAAGATGACATTATGAGGTTATGTGTGGATTATAGGTAACTGAATAAGGTCACAATTAAGAATAAATACCTTTTGCCTAGTATAGATGATTTGATGGACCAATTAAGAGGAGCTGCAGTAATTTCAAAGATTAACTTAAGGTCAAGATACCATCAAATCAGAGATAGAGAAGAAGATATTCCTAAAACTGCCTTTAGGACCAGGTATGGGCATTGTGAGCATCTTGTAATGTCCTTTGGTGTGACAAATGCACCTGCTGTTTTTATGGATTACATGAACAAGATTTTTAGACCATACCTTGATAAATTTGTTGTTATCTTTAAAGATGATATTCTCATTTATTCAAAGACAACTAAGGAACATGAAGAACATCTTAGGGTAGTTTTAGAAATCCTGAAGGAAAAGAAATTATTTTCTAAGTTAACAAAATATGAGTTTTGGATGAAGGAGGTGTAGTTTTTGGGACACGTGATATTTGGAGATGGGATATCCATGGATTCTAGTAAGGTAGAGGCAGTATTACGATGGGAGAGACTTACCATCGTAACTGAAATTAGGAGTTTCTTGGTTTTAGTTGGGTATTATAGAAGATTCATAAAAGGATTTTCCAAGATAGCTTTGCCTCTAACTAGGTTGACTAGGAAGGGCAGCACTTTTGAGTGGACCAAGAAATGTGAGAATAGCTTCCAAGAGTTGAAAGAGAAATTAACCACCACACCTGTGCTAGTGATTCCAAACCCAAAAGAAAACTTTGAAATTTATTGTGATGCTTTGAAAAATGGGTTAGGTTGTGTGTTGATGCAAAATGAACAAGTAGTTTCTTATGCTTCTAGGCAGCTAGGACCTCATGAAGAAAACTACCTAAGCCATGACCTAGAACTCGTAGCAGTTGTGTTTGCTTTAAAAATATGAAGGCATTATCTATATGGGGTCAAGTTTAAGGTCTTTAGTGATCATAAAAGTTTAAAATATTTGTTTGATAAAAAAGAGTTGAATATGATGCAAATGAGGTGGATGAAGTTTCTAAAAGATTACGACTTTGAATTGAAGTATCATCTGGTTAAAGCCAATGTTGTGGATAATGCCCTTAGCAAAAAACTTCTACATGTGTCCTAAATGATGATACAAGAAATGGAAATCCTTGAGAGCTTCAAAAATTTGAGTCTGGCAACGAATGTGTTACCACATGGTCTTTGTTTGAAAAGATTAGAGATTTAGAATGACTTGAGGGATCAAATTAGAGAAGCTCAAAAGGAAGATGAAGCTTTAAAGTGAATAGATGAGCAAATGCAATTAGGAAAGAAAAAGGATTTCAAGAGGGCTCAAGATGGGACACTTATGTTTAGAAATAGACTTTGTGTTCAAAGAGAAGATGAAATCAAAGAAAAGATTTTAGAAGAAACCTATAAGAGTAGATACACTATCCATCTCAAAGCCATAAAGATGTATCAAGACCTCAAAAAGATGTTTTGGTGGCCAAACAAGAAAGGAGATATAGCTGAATATGTGTCCAAATGCTTAGTTTGTTAAAAAATGAAAATAGAGCACCAAAGACCTTCAAGACTTTTCTAATCCTTGAAAATTCCCGAATGGAAATAGAAAAGTATATCAATGGATTTTGTAATAGGATTTTGATGGACTCATTCAGGCCATGATGCCATTTGGGTTATAGTGGACATATTGACAAAATCTGCACACTCTTTAGCCATAAAGGCTAACTAGCCATTAGATAGATTAGCCCAGCTATATCTCTAAGAAATAGTTAGATTGCATGGAATCCCCTCTAGTATAATATTAGATAGAGATCCTAGATTCACATCTAGATTTTGGGGAGCCTTGCAAAAAGCCTTTGGCACAAAGTTGAAGTTTAGCACAGCCTATCATCCGCAAACAGATGGCCAAACTGAGAGAACCATCCAAACTCTAGAAGATATACTGACAGCATGTGTGCTAGACCAACAGGGAAGTTGGGATAGGTTTTTACCCCTAATAGAGTTTTCCTACAACAACAATTCTTATACCAACATAGGAATGACACCCTATGAAGCCTTGTACAGAAGAAAATGTAGATCACCCTTATGTTGGTATGAAGCAGGGGAACAAACTATCCTAGGGATAGATTTGGTACAACAAACCACAAAATAGATCAAAATGATCAAGGATAGGATGTTAACAACCCAAAGTAGGTAGAAAAGTTATGCATATGAGAGAAGAAAACCTTTAGAATTCAATGACGGAGAACATGTGTTCCTCATAATCACTCCAACTATAGGAGTTGGTAGAGCTATTAAAACCAGAAAGTTAACTCCTCAGTTTCTAGGTCCCTTCCAAATTTTGAAAAGAATCAGTCCAGTTGCTTACCAAATAGCCTTACCCTCTAATTTGTCAAACCTTCATGATGTTTTCTATGTTTCCCAACTCCGAAAGTATAATATGGATCCCTCACACATTCTGTAAAATGAATCAATACAGTTAAAAGATGATTTAACTTATGTGGTAAACCTATAAGGATCATGGATAGGGTTGTAAAAGAACTCAGAGGGAAACAAATTCCTTTAGTAAAGGTGCTATGGGAGGGAGGTGACTTAGAAGAGGCCACATGGGAACTCGAATCCCACATGATGAAAGATCATCTAGAGCTTTTTGAATAAGATAAGCAAATTTTGAGGACAAAATTTATAAAAAGGGGGGAGAATTATAACATTCTCTCTAACCCAATAGACTTAATCAGGGTTATAGAAGCTCATTAATATTGTTATAGGTCACTTGTTAATTTTGGTAATTATTTGAATTTGTTTGAGCATTAATCTATAACACTGAATGTGAGAAATAGCCTCTACAAACTTAGATTTTTTAGTAAATGGCTGAAGAAATAGAAATGAATATGGAAAATTTATTTCTTAGCTATGAATAATTAGAATGGATATCTGAAAGCTTCTTAATTCAATTACATAGGTTTAATTTAACTTAGGAAAGAATAATGAAGCTTAGAGAGTGATATTGCAGTATAAGAAAAATGGTGGAAAGGTAATATAGAGAATAAAATGGAATCCTAGAATTTTCTACAATACCTATGAAGCTTAGAAAATTTATTTCTAAAAGACTAAAGTGTTCTTAGCAGATATAAGGTTTCCAGTTAGATTTCATTTTTGAAACTTCCCTCACGTTCTCTACTGTTACATTCTACTGAGGCTTACCTAATATGTTGACATTTTGTTACTCCTCCTTCACTTTTCCATTCTCTCACGTTTCCATCTCTCACTCTCTCGTTTTCACACACCAACAGAAGAGAAAAAGAACGAAAAGAAAGAAACAAGGGAATGAGGAGGAGGAAGCAATCAAGAAAAGAAAAAGGGAAAAGGGAAGAAGAAAGTGTTAAGTTGAGGTAGGGGTGCTTGCTTCTTTATCCCATCTTTGGGTTTAATAACTTGTTAATTTCTTGGTTGATTGTATGAGTTAAGGAAATGGATTTTTGAGGTAAAAATGGGTCCTTTGATTGATTTTCATTTTCTTGGGCAGAATTTGGTTTGCTTTCTACCAAAACTATGTTTGGTTATTGTTTTTGAACCTATGAATCTCCATTTGTCTACTTATGTTGGTAGTTGAAAAAATGGGTATAGAAAATGTTGTTTTGGTTCATGAATCTCCATGCTAATTGAGTTTAGAGTTTGTATTAGAGTTTTAGCAAGTTTGGGTTCCATGTTTATGGTTGGAAACCATTTAAAATTTGAGTTTGGGAGGTTTGGAATCTAGTTTCAAAACCAGAGGAACTAAACTTGGCTTTCTAGTGTTCTGGCGCCTAGGCACCAGAGTTGGGTGCCTAGGCACCCCAAGTCCAAAAACTTTCTACTTTAGGATGCTTGTAGGGCACCTAGGAGCTAGGTGAGGAGAGCTTGAGTGCTTGAGCAGCGCCTGAGTGCACAGGCGCCAGCGCTTGGAAGAAACTGAGTAAGTCTCTGGTGTCTGGGCTCCTGAGTGCCTAGTGTTCACTGTCCAAGCACCAGCAACCAGAAAGAATAGGCAACGCTTTGCCATCCCAACACCTAGGTGCTGGAAAGGGGGCGCCTAGGCGCCTAGAGCAGATTTTCCCAGGATAATTATTTTGATAAAATGAAGTTTCCTACTTGTTGTATTTGTTTATATATGTTTTTTAAAGAGTGTTAAGATATTAGTAGGGGTATTTCTTAGAAGAATTGATTACTTTGGATTTGTGAAACTCTAATTATGAAATGATATGATGAAATATTCTATTGCATATATGATAAGATATTGATGCATTATGCTATGAGATGAGATGATATGATGAAATGTCTTATTACATGCATGATGAAATTAATGGTTGAGATGATCATTCTAGAATAATGCTTGATTTTCATGAGTAACCTATATCTAGGATATCCTTGGACCTAGGATGAGACTTGGGATAATGGTGGTTAACGATGAACATTCTCTTACCACCTGTGTAATTGAGGTTGAGGATGGACATTCCCTCCCTCTTCACTTGTATAATCAAAACCACTTTTTTGATTATACAAATGAATTTTGTTAAACTTATAAAATGAACCTCTGTTTTAGGAAGAGAAAGGACTTGATTTGGCTTTGGCCAACTTTCTACTGATTATAGGTTAATGATTTGAAATGATTTTTTCCCTGAAACAGCTAGAATGATTATGATGACACAATTTTAAAATGACTACTGAGAATTGTGAGATTATCACCCTATTTGCTTGATTTCTATAATGATTCTAGGATGTCCTCGTGTGGACCATAGAAGCGGAAAAGGACTTGATCATGTAAATCTTTTGTTCCTTTTTGTTTTGATATTTGTACATGATTGTATATCATTTTTGTGCCTTAGTGGCCTATGATGTATTGATGTACCTTAGTGTACTATTTGTATATGACTCAGTTCTACTGAAATGTATTATGTACTTCTGCTTCAAAATCATATTTTGCATATTATATATGAACTTCTTGAAAATTTGATATTGATCTAAGTAATGTATTCTAATATGATTGCTAATGCATAATTCCAGATATGTCATTAGTTTGAATATTAGGACATTACAACATGTATAGAAAAAGACTACTTGATCTAACTGACTTTTCTTAATGATGGAATGCAAGGATTAACATGTAGGGAAAGATATTTCTTCTTCTTATTATTTTTTTTCTATGCAAGGACATCATACCAATGTGCAGAGAAAGATGACTACTAAAACTCCATGGAATTTTTTTATAGGATGAAATTTCATGCTGACATGCCTTAAAAGATGACTGGTTGATCTACTTGAAAACTTGCCTTTGAAAAAAGAGATTTTTTCCTTTCTTTCTTTGCTGTTAAATTATTGGCCCACCATGACTTTTGATTTGAAAATGTTAAGTTCAAGATTTGATGAAGGACATATCTTATGCTACTCAAAACAATGCTTCTCTTTTCTTTTTCTTTTTTTTTTTTTGGTTAAGACTTTCCAACTTTGCCTTTTTCCTTTTTAAAAAAATAATTGAAATTGATGCCACTTTGATCTTTGAAAATTCTTGATCACACAAAAGAGTGAAATACCAAGCAGTGATTGATAGCAAAGTCTTGAATCCTTTGTCAAACTTTCAACTCACACTATAAACTAATCATGATGTGGGTCAACAAGTTTATTAGTCAGTGCTTTGAAACATAATTACATAAAAATGGCAATGAGTATTTTTTTTTTCCTTTTAGAATGCAAGGATGGTATGCTCATATGCAATGAATTTTGTACTACATGGCAATGATGATCTTTTCTTCTTCTTCTTTTTTTCTTTCTACCGAGATGTGAGAATGCAATGAGACGGTTTATTGTTTAACAAGTTAATGATATTTTTTTTAATGAGATGCAAGAATGAGATAGCATATGGCTATCACACTATATGTTGATGAAATGCGAGCATGCAAATAAACATGGCTATGATGCTACATGCTAAAGTTTTTTTTCCCTAGATGCAAGAATGCAATGAAAGATGGTTAATTTTTTTTTAATAAAATGATGAATGAGTGAAATGCAAGAGATGAATGACCTTTTTTTTTTTGGAGAAAGGTAGGAAAGATCTTTCTCTTTTTTTTTTTTTTTTTGCTTCTTTTTTTTTAAACAAGATGTAGATGATTGCTTTCTATTCTTGAAAAACAAGGTGGATAATTTGTCTTTATCTTTTATTAAAAAAAAGAGGTGACAATGATTTCTTTTATAAAAAAAAAGGTAAGAAATATTTCTTTTCTTCTTTGTGAAATACGAGATGAATGGTTTTTGAAAAAGAAAAAGAAAAGAAAAGGTGAATGATTTTTCTTTGATGAGATGTAAGAATGAACATGCAAAGAGATGATAACTATATGACATGTAGATTATTTTTTAACTAAAGTTTCTTATAGCAAATGGAATAAGTGAATGAAATGATATGAGTGATTTTACTTTTCTTTTCTTTTCATTTTTTTAAATGATCTATCCTTTTATTTGTCTAAGAGATGAACATTTTGTTTTTATAGAAAAAGAGGTGAATAACTGTTGGAAAAGACATGAATGATTTTTTTTTTTTTAAAGATGAATGTTATGTCTATGCTTAGCATTAAATGCAAGAATGAATGACATGAATGATGGATGGGTAAAGAAAATATATACTCCCTTTTGTCCCAGTAGGGTAGAGCCTATTGCTAGGAATCTCTAAGATCAACACCCTAATTCATATGGCTACTAAGTTCATTCTATCAGTGCACGATTTTCAGGACAGATTTAGACCCCTAATGGAAATATGGCTCCCAAACTGCCCCTATCCAAAAGATAAGGATCTGATTCCATGAGCCTGGCCATAGGGACGGATAAATCATAATATGGTAGCCCATGACACCAGTAACAATCTGAGTGAGAGAATTAGCAACTGTTAGGGAAGCATAGGCTTCATAATAACTTAACATCACTAAAGTCCCTTCTGGCCTTACAACATTTCAAGGCTTGGTTATAGAGCTCAAAGAGTGTGTGAGGTAAGTGATTTGTAAAATGTGTGCCAGAAGCATACAAATATGTACAAAAAAGTCTAAGAGAATAAAACTACCCAACCTACAAAACAACAACCTAACAGAATAGATATACAATAGCACTAGTAGTCATCTATCCTAAGGTAAAAACCAGACAGGATACATACTATTTACAAACATACAACAAAAATATGAGTATCAAAAGAAAGATAACAAATATGTACATAAAAAAAATCAAACAACAAGAATATCAACAAATATTTGCAAATAAAAATCAAATAGATAATGAAGCAATAAACAACATCGGTAAAATAAAGCATTGTTAAGATTATAATGTTTGCACAGTTATCTCAAACAGGCTTGACTCTCCAACTATCTCCAGTGGAGTTGCCAAACTATCACAACGAGCCTAGAGGGCGCCTCAACGAGTGGTAACTAAAAGTTTATAGAAAAATTTATGGAGTCGGCACCAATTTTTGTTTAGGGATAATAATTAGAAAAACTTTTTTGTTATGCAAAACTGATCTTTTGAAAAAGTAATTAGGTTCGAGAGTCTAATTATATGCAGGAAATGGTGGAGACTTAATCCCACTACACCCCTGATACATCCGTAAAAAAATAGTTGCCCTAAAGCTAATTGTGTAAATTAATTACTAACCTTAACAATGTTTACTTTACCTCTTTTACAAGTGACACATATGAAGCATAGATACATAATAATAAACCAAAATCAGACAATTAAACAAGAAAAAAAACCATTAATGTCATATAATTAAGCAAGATAATTAACAAACCTCAATTAAGTAAAAGAGAATTCACGAATATTTTATTTTCACATTTTTTGACATTTTTTATTTATCATTTTTTATTTTTTATTTTTTTCATTTTTGCTTAATTGCCTTATTCTACTTATTTAATTATTTTTATCTAGATTTTTATTTTATTTTATTTTATTTTTGGTCTTTTTTTACTCAATTTTAATTAAAAAGAAACGACAAAGTCCTGGTACTTTAAAAAAACTTGGCCCAAATCTAGCTTGACCATAAACTTGACCTTAACAGTCTTGAAGAGCTTGTTGCTTCCCATGGTTAGGTAAGTCTCAACATACCCTGCCGGAGTAATTTTTTCACCAGTAAAACCGGTGAGCTGGCCATTATAGGGGGTCGACTCTGAGTCTAGAAACTCCAGCTTCTCGTACAGCTTCATGAACAAGATATTTGTTGAACTCCCTTTGTCCACGAAAATGCGTTGGATCTCGGCATTAGAAATTATCCCAGAGTCAACCAGTGAATCATCATTGATAATCTACTAGTTTGTCTATTTTTCCAAAGCTTTTTGAGTGGATTTCACCACTTAAGCCCAACTTTTGACGTTGTTTTGATCATAAGACAACTTTATTTTATCTTTTTCAGTTGATCTATTTTAGTTCATTAGATTGAGTTCATTCTGATTAAAATTATTAGTGTTTTAGCTCATTTACTGTTATTTTGATTGTATGCACCAAGGGAAACTGGATGAAGCTTAACGGGGTGAAGGACATTCACTGAAGTCCAGGCACCAGGCGCTCAGTATACAGAAAACATCATATTCTGGAGTCCAAGTGCCAGGCGCCTAAGCGCAGAGCGTCAGGCGCCCAGTATATAGCAAGCAATGTCTTCTGGAGTCCAGGCGCCAGGCGACCAAATTGTGAACGCCAGGCGCTCACCCTCCCGAGACTCAGTTTTAAGTGAAGTCTAGGCGCCAGGCACTGGACTCCTGAGCGCCAGGTGCCCTGCTCATTCTTGATATACTGAAAAACCTATTTCTTTCCAGAAATGAGGGATCTTTTGGCAGCTGGGAAAGGAGGATATTTGGAGAAAACCCAATTTTGGACAGCTCTACGGTGGTTTGAAAGGAGAAGGAGTGGAAATGACTTAGACCTTCATCAACTCATAGAGTTTTCTTTGATCTCTTCTCTTATGTTAATTATTGTTGTTGTTTTCATGTCTAACTAAATTCCCTTTGTTGGGATTAGGTGGATATTGATGGATCTTGACTGTATTTGATATTGGATTCTATTAATATAAGTTGTTATTTCTATTTTGAGTTTATGATCTCTTTTCTTAATGCTTTCTAAGGATTGAATTTCTTTAGAATGATTTTAAGGTTATATGTTGAATGGAAATTTAATGTATAATCATGCTATGAGATTATGAACCTTGGTTATCTTTAGTCTAGGAATAGTCATTGATTTGCTCGTTACCTTCTTGAATTCTAAATCCTAATGCTTGTTTCTTTCTGGAATCGCCTAAGGAATTAGGGGTTTTATTTGGAAATAAATGATCAACTGCCTAAGGAATTAGGATTTGATTATTTTTAGAGAATTTAGTAACAAAATAAGAATATTAACTTGTGTTAATCCCAATTAATTTGCAGCAAGTGAACTCAGATGAAGCTTGATCCCAACTCTCTCATTAATCAAACTTTTTGTCGTATTGCATATTAAGTGTTTGTTGAATTGCCAAATATAAAATCCCAAAAATTTTGTCATTGCTTTTGTTCTTTCATTACTATGTTAGTTTCGTTAGAGCTCTCTTTGATCCAAATTTTGGTTTAAATAGTAGCTAAGTTCGTGAATTGGTAATTGGTCATCGATCCCTGAGAACGATATCTGGTTTTCTCACCATTTTTATTACTTGACGATCCGGTACACTTGCCGTGGTCTCATCAAGTTTTTGGCACCGTTACCGAGGATCGATTTTACCAATATCGATAATATCGAAGGCAGCAACTAGTTTAAACATTTTTTTCTTTCATTTATTCATTGTTATGTTTAGTTTTCTTTATTTTACTTATTCTAGTATGTTTAGAATTTTCTATCTAAATTTTTGCATTTTATTTAGTTATTTTTGTTCTGACACATTGTCTTCATTGTATGTGAGGTAAAGTTCATCCGGATCAACTTCTTTTTGACCTAGAAATAAGAAGGACTGAATGAGCTTTGAGAAAGTAATTAAGAGAACAAAGAAGGAATTTGGATAGCACTCAAATAGCTATTGAAGACATGGAGGACAATGGAGAAAATAGATCCCCCAATGGAGAAAATAATGGAGAAAATGTAGATCCTCCACCACTACATCAACCTGTTAGGACTCTCATGGATTACTCTATTCCTAATATGGATGGGTGTGGGGCGAGCATAGCAAGGCCTCCAGTTCAAGCAAACAATTTCGAATTGAAACCGGCTCTAATCCATTTGATTCAAAACAATCAGTTTGGGAGATTCGATAATGAGGACCCACATGCACACATACAAGGGTTCCTTCAAATTTGTGATACTGTGAAGTTCAATAGAGTGAGTGAGGATGCCATTCGCCTGAGATTGTTTCCTTTCTCCGTGAGGGATAGGGCTAAGAGCTGGTTGGATTCATTGGCAAGGGGAAGCATAACTACCTATGCAATTTTGGTGCAGAAATTTCTGGCAAGGTATTTCCCTCCGTCCAAGGCTACAAAGTTACGAAGTGAGATCACATCTTTCAGGCAGTTTGATGGGGAGTCTCTCAGTGAAGCATGGGAGAGATATAATGAAATATTGAGGAAATGCCCACACCACTGTTTTGACTTCTGGATCCAGGTGCAAAGCTTCTATAATGGCATGCTACCTCAAACTAGAGCAATGGTTGATGCTGCAGCAGGCAGGGCCTTGAACTATAAAACCCCAGAAGAAGCTTGGGACTTGTTTGAAATGATGGCCAATAATGATTACTAAAGGTATAAGGAAAGAGCAGTGGTGAAGAAAGGATACTTGGAGGTTAATTCAATGAATGCATTTTTAGCTCAAAACAAAATCTTGACTCAACAACTTGAGAATCTCACGAAGAAGGTTGACACTCTTAAGGTGAATGCAGTAAGTAATACTCCTTTGTCGTGTGATTTTTGTGGAGGAGAACATGAGAATGTAGATTGTCCGGGTAACATGTTTGGATCTCCATCTCAAGAACAAGTCAACTTCATGAATAACCCTCCAAGGCAACAACACAACCCTTACTCCAACATTTATAATCTAGGGTGGAGAAATCACCCTAACTTTTAATGGAGTAACCAAGGTAATCAAAGAAACCAAGCTCTACAAAGACAATAATTTTCTTACCAAGGTCCTCCTCAACACTCTTCATATCAAGGTTCTTCATCTCAACTTCCACCTACAGAGAAGAAGACTTCGTGGGAAGTAGTTTTGGAGAAACTAGCTTCTTAAACCTCTTTTTTTATCCAAAAGACTACCGATTTCATGGATGAGACAAAAGGTGTATTTAGGAATCAAGAAGCATCAATCTGGAATTTGGAATCTCAAGTGGGCCAATTAGCAAGATAACTTTCGAAAAGACCTCATAGTTTTCTACCTAGTGACATAGTGACAAATCCGAAAGAGTACTACAATGCCATCACTTTGAGGAGTGGGAAGGTCGTAGAAGGGAGCAATACTGGTGTCAGAGAAGAAGAGGTGATCGAGGAGCAAGAAGACAAACAAGGCAAGAAGGTTGAAGAAGTAGTAAATCAAAAAAGCAGTAGAGCTATGGAAAAAAGGAAAAATCAAGTCGAAAAATATGATCTGACCACCAATCCATATTCCAAGATTCCATTTCCTCGGAAACTGAAAAAGGAAACTCAGGAGAAGCAAGATAGACAGTTTTTGAAGTTCTTAGTCGTCTTCAAGAAATTGCATATAAACATTTCTTTTGCTGAAGCTCTTGAACAAATGCCATCATATATTAAATTCATGAAAACACTCTTATCTAGAAAGAGCAAGTTTGAAGATGGCATCACTGTAGCACTTACTGAAGAGTGGAGTGCTATTTTAAAGAAGAAGTTGCCACCAAAACTAAAGGATCCCGGTAGTTTCACCATTTCCTGTGAGATTGGCTCACAATTTACCAAAAAAGCATTATGTGATTTGGGAGCTAGTGTCAATTTGATGCCATTGTCTATCTATGAGAAATTAGGTTTGGGAGATCCAAAGCCCACTTTCACTATGTTGCAACTTGCTGATAGATCTCATTTATATCCTTAGAGTGTAGTTGAAGATGTGCTTGTAAAGGTGGACAAATTTATTTTTTCCATGGACTTCTTTATTGTAGATGTGGACGAGGATGCTGATATTCCTCTTATTTTTGGAAGACTATTCCTAGCAACTTCAGGAGCATTAATTGATGTGCCTAGGGGAGAGCTTATTTTGACGGTGGATGGAGATTAAGTGATTATCAATGTTTTTGATAAGTCTTCACCAACATCAGATCTTTATGCTCCCATTAATTGCATTCAAGATAAGTCTCAAAAGGAGTTGACTGAACACCCAGGTTTAAGTCAAGTTCCAAATGCCTTTGGAGGGGATTGCAAGGTCAATGACGAAGAATGGTGGCAAAGGTCTGAGAAAAAAAAGTGTCATCCTACTTCTCCTGTTTCAAGCCACCGTGATGAGTTGAAAAGGCAACGTCGAACTAAGGACATTAAACAAGCGCTTCATGGGAGACAACCCATGCTAGGGAGTTTTCCTAACTTTACTTTTGCATTTGTTTATGTTTTTCTAATCTTTCTTTTGTTTTGTTAGCTTTGTTGCATCTTTAGTGTGTTGGTTAATTCTAGAATTTTTTGTGTAAGTGCTTTTATTTAAGTTTGGAGTGTGTGAACTCATTTTGTCTTTCTACTATTCTTTTCATGCATGATTTGAAATTTAGTTAGATGCATTCTCCAATTGATGTCTTTGAAAGAAGGGCGGAATGATTTGCATAGGCTGTTAAAAAAAAAATTCTGCATAATTCTGCAGAAGAGTCTAGGCGCTAGGCGCCTATTTCTCAAGCGCTAGGCGCTATCTGGAAGTCCAAAAATTAGGACTCTTGGCCTTATGAGCGCTAGGCGCTACAAACAGAGCGCTAGGCGCTCAATTTTTTTTTACAGAATACCCCTCCTGTGAGTTGGGCTCCATGCGCCACATACATAGGCGCCAGGCACTAGTTCATCCTAGCAAAAGGGGCCTCTCGGCCTTATGGGCCCCAGGCGCCCTGTTTTCTAATGCTGAGCGCTCTGAGTTAAAAAAAGAGAAAACCCTCTAGGGTCTAAGGGCGTTGGGCACCCGCTGTTGCAGCGCTGGGCACCCTATGCTAAAATTTTTTTTGCCCTCTCGGCCCCTCAAGCGCTAGGCGCCTGAGATATGAGCGCTAGGTGCTTAATTTTTCTGTTTTAAAAAAAAGAAAAAAAATAAAAAAATCTTTTATACATAGTGATGCACACTTTTCTTGACCAAGTCTAAAAACTTGATGCGGGATTAATTGTTGCATTGCGAACCCAAGTGCAGGTTGTCTCAAGTAATAAATTTATCGGGAGCCCGAGGTCAATCCACAGGGAATTGATGAAGATTAATTAAGGTAAGGTAAATATTTGGTTATTACGGTAAAAATTATTTACTTGGGTAAAAAGATCCACTCTTGGTAAATAAAGTAAAGGTAAGATTAATTCCTTTTATAAGTCAATTAGAATCCTCGCAACATGGAGGTTCCAATTAAAAAATATAACGTTAAAAGTCCATTAAAATAATATACGTAATTATATTATGTTTCCTTTAATCATCTATTAACACCACCACTTATAAATGGGATCAAGTATTCATTGTGTCAAAATCTTGTCTACAACAAATCAAGATCTCCACTTTACAAGGAGAGTTTCTAACACCAATATTTGTAAATGAGTTCAAGCATTCATTGTGCCAATCTCTTGTCTACAACAAATCAAGAACTCCATTTTACAAGGAGGGTTTCTAAATTGATTGAAAACAAAATACAATACGTATAATGACCACTTGAAAATATATCATTTAAGCACAAGAAAGAAATGAATATAACCTTATTTCATTACCAAGAGCTTCACCCTTTCACCCAAGTAAAATGAAACTTAGTTACTCATAGACAAGAATAAAGAAAGAGAGAAGAAGATGAAGAAGAAGAAGAAGAAGAAGAAGAAGAACATAACTTCAATTTAGAATAAAGGAAAACTACAACAACATAATAGCATGATCTTGGCCTCTAGGACCAAGACCCGTAAATGAGCAGCCAATGGTGCCTTTTATAGAAGATTAGGGATACAAAATGACAAGGGGGCTGATTAATGAGTGGATAGATGAGTGGAAAATGAGTAAAAAATGTCAAATGACTTTTGATGAGTGGAAAATTATAGAGATTCTTTGTCTCCCGAAATCATTTAGCTCTGAAGTCATTGTATTCGTCCTTTTCTCACCAAGTGGTCTTCATGAAAGTTGTAGGCCTAGATATTAGATTTCAAATGCCATTAGTTTTAGTCTAAAAGTATTCCTCTATTTTGACTTCCAAGCCAAATATGACCTATTAGACCTCATATTCTAGAAACGTATTCAACATA
This sequence comes from Ormosia semicastrata, assembly GCA_029884595.1. Classification (NCBI taxonomy): domain Eukaryota; kingdom Viridiplantae; phylum Streptophyta; class Magnoliopsida; order Fabales; family Fabaceae; genus Ormosia; species Ormosia semicastrata. The sequence goes on along the minus strand of JAQQTO010000028.1, from coordinate 5,949,555 downwards.
AAAGTTGTAGATTTGTGTCTTAACTATCAAACATCAAAATTTCAGCCCATTTGAGATCCTATAACCCGAGCTATGTCATGAACAGTACACATAGGTCAAGCTATCAGGATCAGCACCCTAGTTTTTGCTTCAACTCCAATTTGAGTTATCCAAACGTGTGATTTGGCCTTTGAGGTCTTCATAAAAGTTGTAGGGAATTGTCTTAACTTTCCTACAAGACCAGAATCACATCAATAAGATATTTATAACTCAAGTTATAGCCATTTTACTAAACACTGCCAAAAAAATAAATTAAGGCTAATTCATGCAATAATTCTTTCAATAATCCAATAAGGTCCAATATCATAAAATGTGTCAAAACCAACATAATTAAGCCTAATTGAACCTTAAGAAGCATAGTGAGAGGATTATAAAATGTATAAAATATAGTGTTATCAAATTTTTCCAGAATTAACTTTTGCACTCCTGGGTAAAACACAAAAGACAAAAACTAGGGAACAAAGAAAAACGACATAGACTCAAAAACTAAAAACTCTAAAAGATTTAATGACTCAAGAAGAGCAACTAGACATTCAAGGGATCAAAACATGCATAAAGTAACATGTTTTTGCATCTTAAACTAACAAGTAAGGAAACTTCAGTTGAAAAGAATGAATCAAGAATGATATATCCTCACAGAATTCACTCTCAATCTCTCAAGTGTTTAAAAAGGTAAGTATTTCACTCAATTCAACTCATAAAAATTTCACTACCATAAGCTTGCTTATTTTCTACTTCTCCGCTACTCAAAAACAATATTTATACATAAATCATGAGGACTTTATTCAATGTTGTAATGGGATTATGGTAAAGGAGAAAGTAATATAGATAAGACAAGTTAAACACCAAAGAGAATAAAAGAGCATTATGTTATAGTTAGAGTGGAGAAGATGTTTGAGAACATTCAATTTTCCAAGGATTTCTTAGTTCTTTCTCATACAAGACAATGACTAATATCTGACTAATGTTTTGTTAAAGATCAATTGGTAGGTTGAATTCATTGTTAGGCTTGAACATTCTCTTGTTGTTTCCAAGTATCCACTAGTCAGCTCTTTTTTTTTTGAAATATTTGCATACATACCCCCACACTTATTCAAGAAACTCATCTGATAATAACGTCAATGCTCTTTTATTCCCTAGGGCTGGGTAAGAACATGGTTTTTCATTTTAAGGCTCGTAATAAGTTCGAAACAAAGAATGGTCAAATAAGTTCAAATGGGTTAAGCAAAGGAAAATATGCAAGGTTGACTATTTAGTCAAAGTAGTTAATTCAAGAAAATTGCCTCAATCATATTTATGTATGCATGTAAAAATGTAGTTTCAAAAAGAATTAAAGCAAGTTCTAGAGTAACAATTCCATGAGAAAAAATCACACAAGAAAGAAGAGAACAGTATAGATGTTCAATCCATTCATCAATAGGCTCAAAATCTCACAACGCATATATCCATCATTCTCAGTCCACAAAAATTTCAACATCCATAACTAAGCATGTGATGTTTAAGAAAGAAGACAATTTACTCAATCATACAAATTTCCCTGAATCCATTTGCTACTTCCACACAACAAAGTTATCTACCCCAATCTAGATGCGTCTCAAGAGTAAAATTACTCCTTACTCTACCATCACTAATTGGTTTTGCTATAGGTTTCTAACAATCATATCAATTAACATACATCCCAATTTTTTTTATTTTTTTTTAGACTTCAAGAAAATCATCAGGGTAAAGCAGTCTAGAAACCCCTGAAAGACCTCACCAAAGAGATCATTCACTTAAAAGCTATATATAACGTGGCATATCTTTATATTGCGTGTCACTAGTGCAGTCCATCCTTATAAGGCATGGCTTTAGATCTCTACTGTGGCTAGAATTTACACAACTTGTCCGAACACCTACTTAAAGGCATTCAATCTGAATACAGATGCATACTCGACACCACCGGCATGACCTGGCGCATCAGAGCTCATACAGTTAAGTACAAGATAATGCTCGAGTCAAGCACGTTTCACAAAGAAAGACAGAACTCCTCTTTTGGTCCAACAGCGCTACAGAGCCTAAGTTCCAAGAATTGGGAATGTAACATGTGGCCCTCTACAGAGCATGGCACACGAACCTTATTTACAGACCAGTGTGCGAAGGTCTCCTCCTGAGTCTATGACAGGACGGGGATTCGCCCGGGGCTCCTAATCTAATTAAAGACCAAGTACGACCGAAGTTTCGCCCTTCTTCCTTTTTTTTTTTTTGGTCAACTATCCTTCCCCCCAACCAGATCACAACATTGTCCTCAATGTTAAAATATAGATGAGTAAAAGATAGAAGATATTATGTGGCTATTATGGAGAAAAGACCCCTAACACAAATTTAAATAGAAACAAAGTACGATAAATAAAATCAAAGGTAAAGGAAGATTATAAATGGAGTGTCAGATCAAACTCGCGTTTCTTGCTGCTTCCCTCACCACTTTTCTTGTTGCTTCCTTCTGACCAATCTATCTGAGCTATTACTGGATCAGGTTCATAAATAAAAGTTTGTAATTTATCAATTAATTCATCAACAGTAGAAGCAGAGATAAGGAGTCGTCTTATCGAAGGTGTGATAAAGTTTTGTTCCACTGCATGGTCAAGAAAAGAGAACAAACCAGAAAAAAATTATTAAAATTCAACAAACCTATGGGTTTCTGGTGGGTGTTCAGTTGGGCCCAAAAGACAATTTGAAAAATTTCTTCCAAAATACCAAAATCACCTGGTAAGGCAATGAATGCATCAGAACTGTCAAGCATTTTAGTCATTTGTTCATGCAAAGATGATACTTGAAGTTCCTTTCCAAGTGTCTTTCCAAGGATGTTCTTTTGAGTTAAAGCTCTAGGAATGATACCTAAAACCTGATTGCCTCTTATATATGCAGAGAGTGATACAGCCCCCATTAACCCACGGCAACCTCCCCCATATACAACATGAATATTCCATGCAATAAGCATTCGACCAAAAGTGCTTGCTGCTTTTACAAACTCTAAACTCTTCTCATACCTTGTCCTACAAAATACACAGATACTGATAATTCTATAAACAGAAGAAGAAGATCCCTCCATTTCTACACTCACACTCCCTTTGAATGATTTTGAGTTGGAGGAAAGTGAAGAAAATTGAGTGTTTAAATAGAGAAGAGAATAGAAAAAGGTAATGATAGCACCTATATGGGTTAGCTGTTGTTAGAAAAATTTGAAATTAAGAAACATAATTTTTATTTTATTTTTTATTTTTTTTTTTTTTTTTTTTTGTTTTTTTGAAACAGATCAATATATAAAGTACTAGGATTAATTTTAACTAAATGACCAGAATTTAAATCACAATACTATTTAAGCATAAATAAGTGACTTAAAATAGAAAAGAAAATGTATAAGTAGGCGGTATAAACCCGCCATTAGAATAATGAACAAGTAGGTAGTAAAATCGACCATTTAAATATTAACAATTAACCATAAATAAATGACTTAAAATAGAAAAGAATATAAACAAGGATGTGGTATAAACCACCACCAAATAAATATTAACAAAAGTAAATAAATATTAACAAGATAAATAAATATTAAAAAAGGTGTGGTATAAACCAACCACAAAATAAAATAAAATAAAATAAAGAAAATAAAGTGTAAAAAGTAAATTACAAAAAAATAAATAAAAAAGGGAGAGTTTCCCCCACTAAGTTAGTATGTACAGAAAATAAAAGGGAGAGTTACCCCACTAAGTTAATATGTACAAAGAAAATAAAAGGGAGAGGTTCTCCCACTAAGTTAGTATATGCAGAAAATAAAAGAGAGAGTTTCCCCCACTGTTAATATGTACAAGAAAATAAAAAGGAGAGATTCCCCCACTAAGTTAATACGTTAGTATATATATAAAATATTTACACCAGAAATTTGTTCTTCAAATCAAGTCCCCAGCAACAACGCCAAAAACTTGATGTGGATTAAAAGTTGCAAACCTAAGTGCAGGTTATCTCAAGTAATAAATTTTCGGTGAGTCCGAGGTCGAACCACAGAAACTTGATGAAGAAAAATTAATTAAGGTAAAGTAAATATTTTGTCACAACAAATAAAAAGATTTACTTGGGTTAGGAGATCCACTCTTGGTAAATAAAATAAGAACAAGATTAATTCTTTTTATAACTCAATTAGAATCCACACATAACGGAAATTTCAATCGGAACATACATCGTTCAAAGTTCATTAAAAATTATATATGTAATTATATTATGCCTCATTTAATCATCTATTAATACTACGACTCATAAATGGGATCAAGCATTCACTGTGCTAAAATATTATCTACAACAAATCAAGATCTCAACTTTACAAGGAGAGTTTCTAACACCAACACTTGTAAATGTGTTCAAGCATTCATTGTGCCAATCTCTTGTCTACAACAAATCAAGAACTCCACTTTACAAGGAGGGTTTCTAAATTGATTGGAAACAAAATACAATACGTATAATGACTGCTTGAAAAATAAATCATTTAAACACAAGAAATGAATGAATCTAACCTTACTTTATTACCAAGAGCTTCACCCTTTCATCTAAGTAAAATGAAACTTAGTTACTCATAGACAAGAAGAAAGAAAGAAAGAAGAAGAAGAAGAAGAAGAAGAACATAACTTCAATTTAGAACAAAGGAAAACTATAAACAACATAATAGCATGATCTTGGCTTCTAGGACTAAGACCCCTAAATGAGTAGCCAATGGTGCCTTTTATAGAGAATTAGGGATACAAAATGACAAGGGGGCTGATAAGTGGGGGGGTAGATGAGTGGAAAATAAGTAAAAAATGCCAAATGACTTTTGATGAGTAGAAAATTATGGAGATTCTTTGTCTCCCGAAATCATTTAGCTCTGAAGTCATTGCATTCGTCATTTTCTCACCAAGTGGTCTTCATAAAAGTTGTAGGCCTGGATATTAGATTTCAAATGCCGTTAATTTCAGTCCAAAAGCATTCCTACAACTCAAGATATGGTCTGATTACTGCATACTGCTCAGGCCTAGTGACAGCTCCTCTATTATGACTTCTAAGCCCAATATGACCCATTAGACCTCATATTCTGGAAAAGTGTTCAACATGAAAGTTGTAGATTTGTGTCTTAACTATCAACCAAAAATTTTTGCCCATTTGACATCCGATAGCCTAAGCTATGTCATGAACAATACTCATAGGTCAAGCTGTCAGGATCAGCACCCTAGTTATTGCTTCAACTCCAATTTGAGTTATCCAAACATGTGATTTAGCTTTGAGGTCTTCATGAAAGTTGTAGGGAATTGTCCTAACTTTCCTACAAGACCAGAATCACATCAATCAGATATTTACAACTCAAGTTATACCCATTTTACTGAACACTGCCAAAAAGATAAATTAAGGCAAATTCATGCAATATTTCTTTCAATGATCCAATAAGGTCCAATATCATAAAATGTGTCAAAACCAATATAATTAAGCTTAATTGAACCTTAAGAAGCCTAGTGAGAGGATTATAAAATGTATAAAATACAGTGTTATCACATAGCACACACTCTCTGCACTTTTCACTCCCTCTTTCACTCTCACACATAGAGAATAGAGCTCCTCAAGCTCCTCACGTCCATAGCTCTCTTTCTCCCCTCACTATAGTTTATTTTCTTTTCCTCCCTATCCTTTGTTATGTTCTCTCAGTGTTTTCCCCTCTTCGTGCTCTCTTTCTCTCCTCCATTGTTACACCTCTTACGGTAAGTTGTCTTATTCTAATTGTTTTCAAGATTTTTTTTCTTGTCTTTGTTTGGTTGTTACTCATTTTGCAATTGATGGTGGGTTTTCTTTGGTGTTTTGGATTATGAGAGTGTTCTCATTTTTGTGAGATTTAAACGTAAGTTTAGGGTTAGGGTTAGGATTTGTCAATTTGAGGATTGTTGAGGTGTGAGGGATTTTGAGAATTTATGAAAGTAGTGATGAAATTAAACCCTCTATTAAGCTATTAGACTATTCAATTTTCGAATGCAGGGGTTTAATTTTTGAAATTGTGTGATTGTTGTGCTTATTGGATAAATTGAAGTTTGAGGTTGCATTTAGGTTTGTTCAAGAGGTTTAATTGCCTTATGTAGAATGTTTGCACCCCTCAGTGTTATCCCTTTGTGTAAATGTCACCCTAAGCCTGTGAACATGTTTGAATTGTGGGAATGGTTTTATCTTCAGCATGTTCAATTATGTGGAGACATTGTCATTTGCATTTCACATGCGCATACAGTTGCAAACTGATTTATCTCAACCATGGTTGCTACATGAACTTGCTTGGGCATTGTTAGATGCATATTATATATACTGGTTGTGTTATTGAGTTGCATTACTGACTGTTGGTATTTTGAAAGGTACCCTTATGGCTTCAAAGCTTCCTATCCATAGAAATTCAAAGTAAAGAAAGTCAGAGGCATTTTCTTCAAGAGGTCTAACTTTTGATAGCACCTAATTCGGAACAGAAGAACATGAGAAGAGGTATGAGGCAATGCACAAAAGAGAAATAATTGAAGAGCGGAAATTGAAACTAACTGGTAGGGAAATTGAAGAAATAGACAGAGCAATTGAAACTAGAAGATGGAGGACTTTAGTTTCTTACCCCAAAATAGCTTATTCTGAAATGGTGGAGGAATTTTACTCGAATGCCTATGCCATAGACAAAACAGAAAAAAGATACGAAAGCTTTGTGAAGGGAAAAAGTGTGCCATTTGATCGCAGGACGATAGAAACTCTCCTAGGTACAAAGCCATATTGGGTTGGAAACAGTGGTTGGCAGGATCTTCAGTGCTACACAGTGAACACTGAAGGTATTCTTAGCACATTATGCCTACCAGGAGCCCAGTGGACGAGCACTAAGGGAGGTCAACCAAAAAAATTGTCCTCCGCTGATTTGAAGATAATTCAAAAAATTTGGGTATCTTTCCTAGTTACCAATATCTTACCCTGTGCAAACAAGTCAGATGTCAAGGTGGATCGGGCTCAAATGGTGTTTGCTATAATGAGAGGGTTGAGCATAAACATAGGTGACATTATTGCCTCAAATATCCAAGCCATAGCAAACTCCTTTTCAAAAGCACTAGCATACCCATGCTTAATCACTATGTTATGTGAAAGAGCCGGGGTGCCCAAAGAAGAGTTTCAGCCCATGAAGAGCCCTTCTTCCATCAACATGGCCTATGTTGTCAAGTTTTGTGGAGTGAATGATGCATAACAAGTGGAAGGTCAAGCACCTACAAGAGTGACGCAGCCGCAAATTCATCAGAGGTTTCAAAAGCAAAGACTTGCATCACTCGAGCAGTCAATGTCAACTATTCACCACAACATGGAAGCCGAATTGAGAATGATGAACGTGTTGAAAGAAGACAACAAAGGGCTTGAGACTATGTTGCAAAAGTTGGGAGAAAAATTTGATCTCACTTTCGGACCGATGAACTCCAAATCTGATGAAGAGATAAGGAACTATGTTAATTGGAGATCATTCGAAGAGGAACAAGTGAGCAATGATGAAGCTGAGGGAGACCAAGAAGAGGAAGATGAAGAAGGAGAAGACCAAGAAGACAAATCCGCTGAGTCTGAAGAAGGAGATGATGACTAGGCAAGAAAGCCTCTAGGGAAGTAAAGCAGTTGAGGAATTTAGAAAGGCACTTCACAGAGCCCATCAGATAACTTTGACTTCCTTCCTTTTCTTTTTATTTATTTTTTTTTATTTTTTTTTGTGTAGTAGATTTCCTTTATGTTTGTAGTCCAATTTTTTTTTATTGTGTAGTTATTCAGTTGAGTGAAGCCAATGTTGAACTGTTTGGAGTTTACAGTTGTGGGTCCTCATGTCTGATAGTATCATTGTAATGCGAGCCAACCATGCATGCACTGCCTGTTAGGAAAACTTGGAAGCTTTATGAACTTATTTCTTAGATTGTGGTACTTGAATGAGGATTATGATTTCCATGCATGAATTTTATAGCTTATTATTAATGTACTTGGTGATTTTTGTGATTGGATTTCATAATTCATCCTTGGGAGTTGTTTTGAGCCTTTAACATTTTTGCTTTGATGAGAGGTCACTTGTGAGTTTCTATTCTCTTAACTTTGCTTGAATCTCATTTGCATGCCGTGATTTGAGCAATGCATCGACATGATAAAGGCATTTTTGTTGTTATGCCAAATAGCCATATAGTCAACCAAATGATGTTTGTGTCTATCGTGTTGCCCCTTTGAGCCTAATAAACTGAATTCTTTGTTTAACCCATACAGTATGCCTTAGCCAAAATAATTAAAGTCTTATCCACCCGAAAGGAGTAGATGAGCATTGAATTTATTGACTCTGTGGGCTAACAATGTACTAAGTTTGGGGTTACCATTGTGCTATTTGAAAAAAAAAATTTGATGATTATGAAGACAGATCTTTAAAAAAAAAAAGGAGAAAAACAAGAAAAACAAATGAAAAGAAAATTTGTATGGGAAAAAGGGAAAGAGAATCAAAAGGAGCGTAAATTTATGAGGCGATGTGTAATGAAAGTCTTATTGTTCACTTATTCTCTAGGGTATTAGCCTGTCAAATCCTATATCATCCACCCTTAACCTTGACCCCATTAGAACCATTAAAAAGTCCTTTTGATTGTTGCATCTGTGAGTTGTGTGCATGCATGTTTGAGATGAAAAGAAAATTCAAGGAGGGTGAGCACAATAAGTGATGACTGAGGCAAACACAAGCCCAAACACAAGTGACTGAGAGTCTCTTTTCACCTACAGAAAGTTTGAGTGACCCAATTATCAGGTGTACTTTATTTGTATGTTCATTAGCTTTCAAGCTGTAATTGATCAGTTCATGGTTGTGATGATCCCTATTTTTGACCCTCTGAGTTTCAGTTACACAGTTGAGAGTTCTACTTTCAGGAATGCATGTATGAATTGATTTGCTGTCACTTTGATGCTTTTGAATTGTGGGACACTCTTGGTTTATTCTATTCAGTTCAGCATTGGTGTTTAAGTTGTGGAGTTGTCTTTTTTTTGGCTAGTTTGTTATTCTGTTTTGCTTGAGGACAAGTAAAGTTTTAAGTTTGGGGTGGTGATAATCTGCGAGTTTATCTATTTTTTCAAAGCTTTTTGAGTGGATTTCACCGCTTAAGCCCAACTTTTGACGTTGTTTTGACCTTAAGACAACTTTATTTTATCTTTTCAGTTGATCTATTTTAGTTCGTTTCATTGAGTTCATTCTGATTAAAATTATTAGTGTTTTAGCTCATTTACTGTTGTTTTGATTGCAGGCACCAAGCGAAACAGGATGAAGCTTAACGGGGTGAAGGACTTTCACTGAAGTCCAGGCGTCAAGCTCCCAAATGCTGAGCGCCAGGCGCTCAGTATACAGAAAACATCATATTCTGGAGTCCAGGCTCCAGGCGCCTAAGTGCAAAGCGTCAGGCACACAGTATACAACAAGCAACGTCTTCTGGAGTCCAGGCACCAGGCGCCCAAATTGTGAGCGTCAGGCGCTCACCCTCCCGACACTCAGTTTTAAGTGAAGTCCAGGTGCCAGGCGCTGGACTCCTGAGCGCCAGGCGCCCTGCTCATTCCTGATACATATAAAAACCTATTTCTTTCCAGAAATGAGGGATCTTTTCGCAGCTGGGAAAGGAGGATATTTGGAGAAAACCCTATTTTGGACAGTTCTACGGTGGTTTGAAGGGAGAAGGCATGGAAACGACTTGGACCTTCATCAACTCATGGAGTTTTCTTTGATCTCTTGTCTTATGTTAATTGTTGTTGCTGTTTTCATGTCTAGCTAAATTCCCTTTGTTGGGATTAAGTGGATTTTGATGGATCTTGACTGTTTTTTATATTGGATTCTATTAATATAAGTTGTTATTTCTATTTTGAGTTTATGATCTCTTTTCTTAATGCTTTCTAAGGATTGAATTTCTTTAGAATGATTTTAAGGTTATATGTTGAATGGAAATTTAATGTATAATCATGCTATGAGATTATGAACCTTGCTTATCTTTAGGCTAGGAATAGTCATTGATTTGCTCGTTGCCTTCTTGAATTCTAAATCCTAATGCTTGTTTCTTTCTAGAATCGCCTAAGAAATTAGGGGTTTTATTTGGAAATAAATGATCAATTGCCTAAGGAATTAGGATTTGATTATTTTTAGAGAATTCAGTAACAAAATAGGAATATTAACTTGTGTTAATCCTAATTGATTTGCAGCAAGTGAACTCAGATGAAGCTTGATCTCAACTCTCTCATTAATCGAACTTTTTGTCGTATTGCATATTAAGTGTTTGTTGAATTGCCAAATATAAAATCCCAAAAAAAATTTCATTGCTTTTGTTCTTTCATTGCTGTGTTAGTTTTGTTAGAGCTCTGTTTGATCCAAATTTTGGTTTAAATAGTAGCTAAGTTCGTGAATTGGTAATTGGTCATCGATCCCTGAGAACGATATCTAGTTTTCTCATCGTTTTTATTACTTGACGATCCAGTACACTTGCCGTGGTCTCATCAAGTTTTTGATGCCGTTACTGAGGATCGATTTTACCAATACCGGTAATATTGAAGGCAACTACTAGTTTAAACATTTTTTCTTCCATTTATTCATTGTTGTGTTTTAGTTTTCTTGATTTTACTTATTCTACTACGTTTAGAATTTTCTATCTAAATTTTTGCATTTTATTTAGTTATTTTTGTTTTGATATATTGTCTTCATTGTATACAAGGTAAAATTCATCTAGATCAACTTTTTTTTGACCCAAAAATATGAAGGACTAAAAGAGCTTTGCGAAAAGTAATTAAGAGAACAAAGAAGGAATTTGGATAGCACTCAAATAGCTGTTGAAGACATGGCGGACAATGGAGAAAATAGATCCCCCAATGGAGAAAACAATGAAGAAAATGTAGATCCTCCACCACCACATCAACCTGTTAGGACTCTCATGGATTACTCTATTCCTAATATGGATGGGTGTGGGGCAAGCATAGTAAGGCCTCCAGTTCAAGCAAATAATTTTGAATTGAAGCCGGCTCTACTCCATTTGATTCAAAACAATCAGTTTGGGTGATTCGATAATGAGGACCCACATGCACACATACAAGGGTTCCTTCAAATTTGTGATAAGGTGAAGTTGAATAGAGTGAGTGAGGATGCCATTCACCTGAGCTTGTTTCTTTTCTCCATGAGGGACAGGACTAAGAGCTGGTTGGATTCATTAGCAAGGGGAAGCATAACTACCGGGTAATTTTGGTGCAGAAATTTTTGACAATGTATTTCCCTTCGTCCAAGGCTGCAAAGTTTCGAAGTGAGATCACATCCTTCAGGCATTTTGATGGGGAGTCTCTCAGTGAAGCGTGAGAGAGATACAATGAAATATTGAGAAAATGCTCACACCACTGTTTTGACTTCTGGATCCAGGTGCCAAGCTTCTATAATGGTATGCTACCTCAAACTAGAGCAATGGTTGATGCTACAGTAGGCGGGGCCTTGAACTATAAAATTCCAGAAGAAGCTTGGGACTTGTTTGAAATGATGGCCAACAATGATTACTAAGGGAATGGGGAAAAAGCAATGGCGAAGAAAGGATACTTGGAGGTTGATTCGATGAATGCACTTTTAGCTCAAAACAAAATCTTGACTCAATAACTTGAGAATCTCACGAAGAAGGTTGACACTCTTAAGGTGAATGCAGTAAGTAATACTCCTTTTTCGTGTGATTTTTGTGGAGGAGAACATGAGAATGTAGATTGTCTGGGAAACGTGTCTGGATCTCCATCTTATGAACAAGTCAACTTCATGAATAACCCTATAACACAACCCCTACTCCAACACTTATAATCCGGGGTGGAGAAATCACCCTAACTTTTAATAGTGTAACCAAGGTAATCAAAGCAACCAAGCTCCACAAAGACAACAATTTTCATACTAAGGTCCTCCTCAACACTCTTTGCATCAAGGTTCTTCATCTCAACTTCCACCTATTGAGAAGAAGGCTTCGTGGGAAGTAGATTTGGAGAAACTAGCTTCCCAAACCTCCTCTTTTGTCCAAAATACTACTGATTTCATAGATAAGACAAGAGGTGTATTTAGGAATTAAGAAGCATTAATCCGGAATTTGGAATCTTAAGTAAGCCAATTAGCAAGACAACTTTTGGAAAGACCTCATAGTTCTCTACCTAGTGACACAGTGACAAATCCGAAAGAGCACTGCAATGCCATCACTTTGAGGAGTGGGAAGGTATTAAAAGGGAGCAATACCGGTGTCAGAGAAGAAGAGGTGATCGAGGAGCAAGAAGACAAACAAGGCAAGAAGGTTGAAGAAGAAGTAAATCAAAAGAGTAGTAGAGCTATGGAAAAAAGGGTAATATCAAGTCGAAAAATACAATCTGACAAGCAATCCATATTCCAAGATTCCATTTCCTCAGAGACTGAAAAAGGAAACTCAGGAGAAGCAAGATAGACAGTTTTTGAAGTTCTTAGTCGTCTTCAAGAAATTGCACATAAACATTCTTTTTGCTGAAACTCTTGAACAAATGCCATCATATGCTAAATTCATGAAAGCGCTCCTATCTAGAAAGAGCAAGTTTGAAGATGGCATCACTATAGCACTTATTAAAGAGTGCAGTGTTATTTTAAAGAAGTTGCGACCAAAACTTAAGGATCCTAGTAGTTTCACCATTCCCTGTGACATGGGCTCACAATTTACCCGAAAAGCGCTATGTGATTTAGGAGTTGGTGTCAATTTAATGCCCTTGTCTATCTATGAGAACTTAGGTTTGGGAGATCCAAAACCCACTTTCACTATGTTGCAACTTGCTGATAGATCTCATTTATATCCTTGAGGTATGGTTGAAGATGTGCTTATAAAGGTGGACAAATTTATTTTCCCCATGGAGTTCTTCATTGTAGATGTGGACCAGGATGCTGATATTCCTCTTATTTTTGAAAGACCATTCCTAGCAACTTCAGGAGCATTAATTGATGTGCCTAGAGGAGAGCTTATTTTGACGGTGGATGGAGATCAAGTGATTATCAATGTTTTTGATAAGTCTTCACCAATATCAGATCTTTATGCTCCCATTAATTGCATTCAAGATAAGTCTCAAAAGGAGATGACTGACCACCTATGTTCAAGTCAAGTTCCAAACACCTTTGGAGGGGATTGCAAGGTCAATGACCAAGAATGGTGGCAAAGGTCTGAGAAAAGAAAAGTGTCATCCTACTTCTCTTGTTTCAAGCCACTGTGATGAGTTAAAAAGGCAACGTTGAGTTAAGGACATTAAAGAAGCGCTTCGTGGGAGGAAACCCATGCTAGGGAGTTTTCCTAACTTTACTTTTGCATTTGTTTATGTTTTTCTAATCTTTCTTTTTTTTTTTGTTAGCTTTGTTGCATCTTTAGTGTATTGGTTAATTCTAGAATTTTGTGTGTAAGTACTTTTATTTAAGTTTGGAGTGTGTGAACTCGTTTGTCTTTCTACTATTCTTTTCATGCATGATTTGCAATTTAGTTAGATGCATTCTCCAATTGATGTCTTTGAAAAAGGGGGGAATGATATGCATAGGCTCTTAAAAAAAAACTTTCTGCATATTCTATAGAATAGTCCAGGTGCTAGGCGCCTATTTCTCAAGCGCTAGGCGCTATCCGGAAGTCCAAAAATTAGGACTCTCGGTATTATGAGCGCTAGGCGCTACAAATAGAGCGCTAGGCGCTCAGTTTTTTGCAGAATACCCCTCCTGTGAGTTGGGTTCCAGGCACCACATACATAGGCGCCAGGCGCTGGTTCATCCCAAGAAAAGGGGCCTCTCGGCCTTATGGGCGTCAGCGCCTTGTTTTCAAGCACTGAGCGCTCTGAGTTAAAAAAGGAGAAGACCCTCTCGGGTCTAAGGGCGCTGGGCGCCCGCTGTTGCAGCGCTAAGTGCCCTGTGCTGAAAATTTTTTTGCCCTCTCGGCCCCTCAAGTGCTAGGCGCCTGAGATATGAGCGCTAGGCGCTCAGTTTTTCTGTTTTCAAAAAAAAAGGAAAAAAAAAAGAAAAAAATCTTCTATACGTAGCATACACTCTCTGCACTTTTCACTCCCTCTTTCACTCTCACACACAGAGAATAGAGCTCCTCACGTCCATAGCTCTCTTTCTCCCCTCACCATAGTTTCTTTTCTTTTCCTCCCTATCTCTTGTCACGTTCTCTCAGCATTTTCCCCTCTTCGTGCTCTCTTTCTCTCCTCCATTGTTGCACTTCTTATAGTAAGTTGTCTTATTCTAATTGTTTTCAAGATTTTTCTTTTCTTTTCTTTGTTTGGTTGTTACTCATTTTGCAATTGATGGTGGGTTTTCTTTGGTGTTTTGGATGATGAGAGTGTTCTCATTTTTGTGAGATTTGAACGTAAGTTTGGGGTTAGGGTTAGGATTTGTCAATTTGGGGATTGTTGAGGTGTGAGGGATTTTGAGAATTTATGAAAGTAGTGATGAAATTAAACCCTCTATTAAGCTATTGGACTATTCAATTTTGGAATGCAGGGGTTTAATTTTTGAAACTGTGTGATTGCTGTGCTTGTTGGATAAATTGAAGTTTGGGGTTGCATTTGGGTTTGTTCAAGATGTTTAATTGCCTTATGTAGAATGTTTGCACCCCTCAGTGTTATCCCTTTGTGTAAATGGCACCCTAAGCCTGTGAACATGTTTGAATTGTGGGAGTGGTTTTATCTTCAGCATGTTCAATTACATGGGGACATTGTCATTTGCATTTCACATGCGCATATAGTTGCAAACTAATCTGCCTCAACCATGGTTGCTACATGAACTTGCTTGGGCTTTGTTAGATGCATATTATATATACTGGTTGTGTTATTGAGTTGCATTACTGACTATTGGTATTTTGAAAAGTACCCTTATGGCTTCAAAGCTTCCTGTCTAGAGAAATTCAAAGAAAAGAAAGTCAGAGGCATCTTCTTCAAGAGGCCTGACTTTTGATAGCACCCGATTCCGAACAGAAGAATATGAGAAGAGGTATGAGGCAATGCACAAAAGAGAAATAATTCAAGAGCGGAAATTGGAACTGACAGGTAGGGAAATTGAAAAAATAGACAGAGCAATTGAAACTAGAAGATGGAGGACTTTAGTTTCCTACCCCAAAATAGCTTATTCCGAAATGGTGGAGGAATTTTACTCGAATGCCTATGCCACAAACAAAACAGAAAAAAACATATGAAAGCTTTGTGAGGGAAAAAAGTGTGCCATTTGATCGCAGGACGATAGACACTCTCCTGGGTACAAAGCCATATTGGGTTGGAAACAGCAATTGGCAGGATCTTTAGTGCTACACAGTGAACACTGAAGGTATTCTTAGCACATTATACCGACCAGGAGCCTAGTGGATGAGCACTAAGGGAGGTCAACCCAAAAAAGTGTCCTCCACTTATTTGAAGATAATTCCAAAAATCTGGGCATTTTTCCTGGTTGCCAATATCTTACCCTGTGCAAACAAGTTAGATGTCAAGGTGAATCGACCTCAAATGGTGTTTGCTATAATGAGAGAGTTGAGCATAAACATAAATGACATTATTGCCTCAAATATCCAAGCCTTAGCAAACTCCTCTTTAAAAGCATTAGCATACCCATGCTTAATCACTATGTTGTATGAAAGAGCCGGGGTACCCAAAGAAGAGTTTCAGCCCATGAAGAGCCCTTCTTCCATCAACATGGCCTATGTTGTCAAGTTTTGTGGAGTGAATGATGCACAACCAGTGGAAGGTCAAGCACCTACAAGAGTGACGCAACCGCAAATTCATTAGAGGTCTCAAAAGCAAAGACTTGTATCACTCGAGTAGTCAATGTCAACTATTCACCACAACATGGAAGCCGAATTGAGAATGATGAACGTGTTGAGAGAAGACAAGAAAGGGCTTAAGACTATGTTGCAAAAGTTGGGAGAAAATTTTGATCTCACTTTCGGACCGATGAACTCCAAATCTGATGAAGAGATAAGGAACTATGTTAATTGGAGATCATTCGAAGAGGAACAAGTGAGCAATGATGAAGCTGAGGGAGACCAAGAAGATGAAGACCAAGCTGAAGAAGACCAAGAAGAGGAAGACCAAGCTGAGGAAGACCAAGCTGAGGAAGACCAAGAAGAGGAAGATGAAGAAGGAGAAGACTAAGAAGACGAATCCGCTGAGTCTGAAGAAGGAGATGATGACTGGCCAAGAAAGCCTCGAGGGAAGTAAAGCAGTTGAGGAATTTGGAAAGGCTCTTCACAGAGCCCATCAGATAACTTTGACTTCCTTCCTTTTCTTTTTGTTTATTTATTTTTATTTTTTATTTTTTTTTATATTTTTGTTTTTTTTTTTTTGTAGTAGATTTTCTTTATGTTCGTAGTCCAATTATTTTTTTTATTGTGTAGTTATTCAGTTGAGTCAAGCCAATGTTGAACTGTTTGGAGTTTACTGTTGTGGGTCCCTATGTCTGATAGTATCATTGTAATGCGAACCAACCATGCATGCACTGCTTGTTAGGAAAACTTGGAAGCTTTATGAACTTATTTCTTAGATTGTGGTACTTGAATGAGGATTATGATTTCCATGCATGAATTTTATAGCTTATTGTTAATGTACTTGGTGATTTTTGTGATTGGATTTCATAATTCATCCTTGGGAGTTGTTTTGAGCCTTTAACATTTTTGCTTTGATGAGAGGTCACTTGTGAGTTTCTATTCTCCTAACTTTGCTTGAATCTCATTTGCATGCCGTGATTTGAGCAATGCATCGACATGATAAAGGCATTTTTGTTGTTATGCCAAATAGCCATATAGCCAACCAAATGATGTTTGTGTCTATTGTGTTGCCCCTTTGAGCCTAATAAACTAAATTCTTTGTTTAACCCATACAGCATGCCTTAGCCAAAATAATTAATGTCTTATCCACCCGAAAGGAGTAGGTGAGCATTGAATTTATTAACTCTGTGGGCTAATAATGTACTAAGTTTAGGGTTACCATTGTGCTATTTGAAAAAAAAATTGATGATTATGAAGACAGATCTTTAAAAAAAAAGAGGAGAAAAACAAGAAAAAGAAATGAAAAGAAAATTTGTATGGGAAAAAGGGAAAGAGAATCAAGAGGAGCGTAAATTCATAACGCAATGTGTAATGAAAGTATTAATGCTCACTTATTCTCTAGGGTATTAGCCTGTCAAATCCTATATCATCCACCCTTAACCTTGACTCCATTACAACCGTTAAAAAGTCCTTTTGATTGTTGCATCTGTGAGTTGCGTGCATGCATGTTTGAGATGAAAAATAAATTCAAGGAGGGTGAGCTCAATAAGTGATGACTGAGGCAAACACAAGCCTAAACACAAGTGACTAAGAGTCTCTTCTCACCTACAGAAAGTTCGAGTGACTCAATTATCAGGTGTACTTTATTTACATGTTCATTAGCTTTCAAGCTGTAATTGATCAGTGCATGGTTGTGATGATCCCTATTTTTCACCCTCTGAGTTTCAGTTACACAGTTGAGAGTTCTACTTTCAGGAATGCATGTATGAATTGATTTGCTATCATTTTGATGCTTTTGAATTGTGGGACACTCTTGGTTTATTCTATTCAGTTCAGCGTTGGTGTTTGAATTGTGGAGTTGTCTTTTTATTTGGCCAGTTTGTTATTCTATTTTGCTTGAGGACAAACAAAGTTTTAAGTTTGGGGTGATAATAATGTGCTAGTTTATCTATTTTTCCAAAGCTTTTTGAGTGGATTTCATCACTTAAGCCCAACTTTTGATGTTGTTTTGACCTTAAGATAACTTTATTTTATCTTTTCAGTTGATCTATTTTAGTTCGTTAGATTGAGTTCATTCTGATTAAAATTATTAGTGTTTTAGCTCATTTACTGTTGTTTTGATTGTAGGCACCAAGGGAAACAGGATGAAGCTTAACAGGGTGAAGGACATTCACTGAAGTCCAGGCGCCAAGCGCCTAAATGCTGAGCGCCAGGCGCTCAGTATACAGAAAGCATCATATTCTGGAGTCCAGGCGCCAGGCGCCCAAGTGCAGAGCACCAGGCGCCCAGTATACAGCAAGCAGCGTCTTTTGGAGTCCAGGCACCAGGCGCTCAAATTGTGAGCTCCAGGCGCTCACCCTCCTGACACTCAGTTTTAAGTGAAGTCCAGGCGCCAGGCACTGGACTTCTGAGCTCCAGGTGCCCTGCTCATTCCTGATACATATAAAAACCTATTTCTTTCCAGAAATGAGGGATCTTTTCGTAGCAGGGAAAGGAGGATATTTGGAAAAAAATCCTATTTTGGACAGGTCTATGGTGGTTTGAAGGGAGAAGGCGTGGGAATGACTTGGACCTTCATCAACTCATGGAGTTTTCTTTGATCTCTTCTCTTATGTTAATTGTTGTTGTTGTTTTCATGTCTAGTTAAATTCCCTTTGTTGGGATTAAGTGGATTTTGATAGATCTTGACTGTTTTTAATATTGGATTCTATTAATATAAGTTATTATTTCTATTTTGAGTTTATGATCTCTTTTCTTAATGCTTTTTTTAAGGATTGAATTTCTTTAGAATGATTTTAAGGTTATATGTTGAATGGAAATTTAATGTATAATCATGCTATGAGATTATGAACCTTGCTTATCTTTAGGCTAGGAATAGTCATTGATTTGCTCGTTACCTTCTTGAATTCTAAATCCTAATGCTTGTTTCTTTCTGGAATCGCCTAAGGAATTAGGGGTTTTATTTGGAAATAAATGATCAATTGCCTAAGGAATTAAGATTTGATTATTTTTAGAGAATTCGGTAACAAAATAGGAATATTAACTTGTGTTAATCCCAATTGATTTGCAGCAAGTGAACTCAGATGAAGCTTGATCCCAACTCTCTCATTAATCGAACTTTTTGTTGTATTGCATATTGAGTGTTTGTTGAATTGCCAAATATAAAATCCCAAAAATTTTGCCATTGCTTTTGTTCTTTCATTGTTGTGTTAGTTTCGTTAGAGCTCTTTTTGATCCAAATTTTGGTTTAAATAGTAGCTAAGTTCGTGAATTAGTAATTGGTAATCGATCCCTGAGAACGATATCTAGTTTTCTCACCGTTTTTATTACTTGACGATCTGATACACTTACCGTGGTCTCATCAAGTTTTTGGCGCTGTTACCAAGGATCGATTTTACCAATATCGGTAATATCGAAGGCAGCTACTAGTTTAAACATTTTTTTCTTTCATTTATTCATTGTTGTGTTTAGTTTTCTTTATTTTACTTATTATAGTATGTTTAGAATTTTCTATCTAAATTTTTGCATTTTATTTACTTATTTTTGTTCTGACACATTGTCTTCATTGTATGCGAGGTAAAGTTCATCCGGATCAACTTCTTTTTGACCCAGAAATAAAAAGGACTGAAAGAGCTTTGAGAAAGTAATTAAGAGAACAAAGAAAGAATTTGGATAGCACTCAAATGGCTGTTTAAGACATGGCGGACAATGGAGAAAATAGATCCCCCAATGGAGAAAACAATGGAGAAAATGTAGATCCTCCACCACCACATCAACCTGTTAGGACTCTCATGGATTACTCTATTCCTAATATAGATGGGTGTGGCGCGAGCATAGCAAGGCCTCCAGTTTAAGCAAACAATTTTGAATTGAAGCCGGCTCTACTCCATTTGATTCAAAACAATTAGTTTGGGGGATTCGATAATGAGAACCCACATGCACACATACAAGGGTTCCTTCAAATTTGTGATACTGTGAAGTTGAATAGAGTGAGTGAGAATGGCATTCGCCTGAGATTGTTTCCATTCTCCGTGAGGGACAGGGCTAAGAGCTGGTTGGATTCATTAGCAAGGGGAAGCATAACTACCTGGGCAATTTTGGTGCAGAAATTTTTAACAATGTATTTCCCTCCGTCCAAGGCTACAAAGTTGCGAAGTGAGATCACATCATTCAGGCAGTTTGATGGGGAGTCTCTTAGTGAAACGTGGGAGAGATACAATGAAATATTAAAAAAATACCCACACCACTATTTTAACTTCTGGATCCAGGTGCAAAGCTTCTATAACGGCATGCTACCTCGAACTAGAGCAATGGTTGATGCTGCAACAGGCGGGGCCTTGAACTATAAAACTCCAGAAGAAGCTTGGGACTTGTTTGAAATGATGGCCAACAATGATTACTAAAGGAATGGGGAAAAAGCAGTGGCAAAGAAAGGATACTTGGAGGTTGATTCAATGATTGCATTTTTAGCTCAAAACAAAATCTTGACTCAACAACTTGAGAATCTCACGAAGAAGGTTGACACTCTTAAGATGAATGCAGTAAGTAATACTCCTTTGTCTGTGATTTTTGCGGAGGAGAACATGAGAATGTAGATTGTCCAGGTAATATGTTTGGATCTCTATCTCAAGAACAAGTCAACTTCATGAATAACCCTCCAAGGCAACAACACTACCCCTACTCCAACACTTATAATCCGGGGTGGAGAAATCACCCTAACTTTTAATGGAGTAACCAAGGTAATCAAAGCAACCAAGCTCCACAAAGATAACAATTTTTATACCAAAGTCCTCCTCAACACTCATCGCATCAAGGTTCTTCATCTCACCTTCCACCTATTGAGAAGAAGGCTTCGTGGGAAGTAGCTTTGGAGAAACTAGCTTCTCGAACCTCCTCTTTTGTTTAAAAGACTACTGATTTCATGAATGAGACAAGAGGTGTATTTAGGAATCAAGAAGCATCAATCTGGAATTTGGAATCTTAAGTGGGCCAATTAGCAAGACAACTTTCGGAAAGACCTCATAGTTCTCTACCTAGTGACACAGTGACAAATCCGAAAGAGTACTGCAATCCCATCACTTTGAGGAGTGGGAAGGTAATAGAAGGGAGCAATACCGGTGTCAGAGAAGAAGAGGTGATCGCAAAGCAAGAAGACAAACAAGGCAAGAAGGTTGAAGAAGAAGTAAACCAAAAAGGTAGTAAAGCTATGGAAAAAGGGAAAAATCAAGTTGAAAAATATGATCTGATCACCAATCCATTTTCCAAGATTCCATTTCCTCAGAGATTGAAAAAGGAAACTCAGGAGAAGTAAGATAAACAGTTTTTGAAGTTCTTAGTCGTCTTCAAGAAATTGCACATAAACATTCCTTTTGATGAAGCTCTTGAATAAATGTCATCATATGCTAAATTCATGAAAGTGCTCCTATCTAGAAAGAGCAAGTTTGAAGATGGCATCACTGTAGCACTTACTGAAGAGTGTAGTGCTATTTTACAGAAGAAGTTGCCACCAAAACTCAAGGATCCCGGTAGTTTCGCCATTCCCTGTGAGATTGGTTCACAATTTACCGGAAAAGCGCTATGTGATTTGGGAGCTAGTGTCAATTTGATGCCATTGTCTATCTATGAGAAATTAGGTTTGGGAGATCCAAAACCCACTTTCACTATGTTGCAACTTGCTGATAGATCTCATTTATATCCTTGGGGTGTGGTTGAAGATGTGCTTGTAAAGGTGGACAAATTTATTTTCCCCCTGGACTTCTTCGTTGTAGATGTGGATGAGGATGCTCATATTCCTCTTATTTTTGGAAGACCATTCCTAGCAACTTCAGGAGCATTAAGTGATGTGCCTAGAGGAGAGCTTATTTTGACAGTGGATGGAGATCAAGTGATTATCAATGTTTTTGATAAGTCTTCACCAACATCAGATCTTTATGCTCCCATTAATTGCATTCAAGATAAGTCTCAAAAGGAGTTGACTGACCACCCAGGTTTAAGTCAAGTTCTAAACGCCTTTGGAGGGGATTGTAAGGTCAATGACCAAGAATGGTGGCAAAGGTCTGAGAAAAGAAAAATGTCATCCTACTTCTCTTATTTCAAGCCACTGTGATGAGTTGAAAAGGCAACGTCGAGCTAAGGACATTAAACAAGGGCTTCATGGGAGACAACCTATGCTAGGGAGTTTTCCTAACTTTACTTTTGCATTTGTTTATGTTTTTCTAATCTTTCTTTTGTTTTGTTAGCTTTGTTACATCTTTAGTGTATTGGTTAATTTTAGAATTTTGTGTGTAAGTGCTTTTATTTAAGTTTGGAGTGTGTGAATTTATTTTGTTTTTCTACTATTCTTTTCATGCATTATTTGTAATTTAGTTAGATGCATTCTCCAATTGATGTCTTTGAAAAAAGGGGGGAATGATTTGCATAGGCTCTTAAAAAAAAAAACTTTCTGCATAATTCTACAGAAGAATCCAGGCACTAGGCGCTTATTTCTCAAGTGCTAGGCGCTATCTGGAAGTCCAAAAATTAGGACTCTTGGCCTTATGAGTGCTAGGCGCTATAAACAAAGCGCTAGGCGCTCATTTTTTTAGCAGAATACCCCTCCTGTGAGTTGGGTTCCAGGCGCCATATACATAGGCACCAGGCACTGGTTCATCCCAAGAAAAGGGGCCTCTCGGCCTTATGGGTGCCAGGCGCCCTGTTTTCAAGCGCTGAGCACTCTGAGTTAAAAAAGGAGAAGACCCTCTTGGGTCTAAGGGCGCTGGGCGCCCGCTGTTGCAGCGCTAGGCGCCCTGTGCTGAAATTTTTTTTGCCCTCTTGGCCTCTCAAGCGCTAGGCGCCTGAGATATGAGCGCTAGGCGCTCAGTTTTTCTATTTTAAAAAAAAGAAAAAAATCTTCTATACGTAGCATACACTCTCTGCACTTTTCACTCCCTCTTTCACTCTCACACACAGAGAATAGAGCTCCTCAAGTTCCTCACGTCCATAGCTCCCTTTCTCCCCTCACCATAATTTCTTTTCTCCTCCATTGTTGCACCTCTTATGGTAAGTTGTTTTAGCTCATCTTCAATGAGTAGGGCGTTAAGCGCTCAGTATATAGAAAGCATCATATTCTAGAGTTCAGGTACCAGGCGCCCAAGTGCAGAGCGCCAGGCACCCAGTATACAGCAAGCAACGTCTTCTGGAGTCCAGGCGTCAGGCGACCAAATTGTGAGTGCCAGGCGCTCACTCTCCCGAGACTCAGTTTTAAGTGAAGTCTAGGCGCCAGGCACTGGACTCCTGAGCGCCAGGCGCCCTACTCATTCCTAATACATATAAAAACCTATTTCTTTCCAGAAATGAGGGATCTTTTCGTAGCTGGGAAAGGAGGATATTTGGAGAAAACCCTATTTTGGACAACTCTACAATGGTTTGAAGGGAGAAGGCGTGGAAACGACTTGGACCTTCATCAACTCATGGAGTTTTCTTTGATCTCTTGTCTTATGTTAATTGTTGTTGCTGTTTTCATGTCTAGCTAAATTCCCTTTGTTGGGATTAGGTGGATTTTAATGGATCTTGATTGTTTTTTATATTTGATTCTATTAATATAAGTTGTTATTTCTATTTTGAGTTTATGATCTCTTTTCTTAATGCTTTCTAAGGATTGAATTTCTTTAGAATGATTTTAAGGTTATATGTTGAATGGAAATTTAATGTATAATCATGCTATGAGATTATGAACCTTGCTTATCTTTAGGCTAGGAATAGTCATTGATTTGCTCGTTGCCTTCTTGAATTCTAAATCCTAATGCTTGTTTCTTTCTAGAATCGCTTAAGGAATTAGGGGTTTTATTTGGAAATAAATGATCAATTGCCTAAGGAATTAGGATTTGATTATTTTTAGAGAATTTAGTAACAAAATAGGAATATTAACTTGTGTTAATCCTAATTGATTTGCAGCAAGTGAACTCAGATGAATCTTGATCCCAACTCTTTCATTAATCAAACTTATTGTCGTATTGCATATTAAGTGTTTGTTGAATTGCCACATATAAAATCCCAAAAAAAATTTCATTGCTTTTGTTTTTTCATTGTTGTGTTAGTTTCGTTAGAGCTCTTTTTGATCCAAATTTTTGTTTAAATAGTAGCTAAGTTCGTGAATTGGTAATTAGTCATCGATCCCTGAGAACGATATATGGTTTTCTCACCGTTTTTATTACTTGACGATCCGGTACACTTGCCGTGGTCTCATCAATCATGCTCTGGGATAACTTTGTCATAGTCTTCTTTTGAAAAGCAGATGAGGGGTGCCTTCCGTTCTCCGACCTGTGACTTGGGTGCAGAGTGGGAGACGCTCAACACTGATATCCTGAGTGCTTTCTTCTGGGCGCTGTTGGATGACCCACCGCCCACGAAACCACTAGCAATAGTATTGATGGTTTGGTTGACTTAGGCATTGCGGCCATAATTGTGAACAGACAGAGTGTCCTAGTTCTAATCTTGTCGATTGTCAGTATTACGATGAGGTGGACTTCGAGACCTCCTCCTTTGGTGCAGGGACGAGCTTCGCCTAGGATTGGGGCTACATTTTCTTTCATTCTTCTCCTCGACGTCTATTGTTTTGGATATGGCTGATGTACTGATTCAGCTATCTTGCCCTAATTAAGGACTCAATGGCGTCACGAAGTTGAAAGCAATCTTCTATGTTGTGGTCATAGCCCATGTGCCACGGACAATGCTTTGTATGATCCTTCTGTGCTTACTTCTTCAAAGGAAGCGGCCTCTTAATATCCTGGAACTTGGTCTGAAACACTTCCTTCAGAGCCATTGCACGTGGAGTGTTCAAAGGGATATAGGTTGAGTATTTGGTCCAGGGTGGATTCGTCCTTAGAAGAGTTCCAGGGCAGAGAGGAATTCTGGTTGCCTTTCTAGGAGGAAGGTTCATTCTCCAGGATACTCTTAGCCTTGGTAACCTCCTCTAAGTTTATGTACTTCTGTGACCGTTCCCAAAATTGTTTCATATTCTCTGGCTTTTTCTTTGCCAAAGATTGAAAAAATTGGGAGTCTTTTCGGAGGCCGCTCCTGACATAATGGAGAGCGATCCTCTCATTGAGGTTCTCTATATTAATACAAGTCATATTGAACCTCTTAAGGTACTCACGAAGGGGCTCATCGTGCCCTTGGAGAATTTCATAAAGAGAGTCAATAAATCTAGGTTGCTGCTTGCTGGCGGTGTAGTGTAGCAAGAAATGTTATCTGAAGCCCTGCCAGTTGGTGACGGATCCCGGTGGCAGGGTTACAAACCATCTAAGGGCCACATTTTTTAAGGAGATGGGAAAAGCGCGACATAGCAATTGTTGGGATCCCCCATGGAAGCACATAGATTGAACATAGACATCTTTGTGTTCCTGAGGGTTCGTAGTCCTGCTGTAGAGTTCCATGTTGGTAGGAAACTTAAAGTTTCTAGGAACCTTACACTCCATCAACTATGCAGAGAAGGGTTGCTCTTGATCGTCAGGGTCTAGGTTGTTATTAACAACATTGGACATTCTGGCGTCAGCGTGTGGCATTCTTCTCTAGCCGTTGACCACGTTTCGTCTTCCGTCATCCTGGTGTGATCCAGATTGGCCCTTATGCACAAATCATTCCAAATTTTTAATTCTACGATGTTGTTCCTCTAGCACTGTCACTTGTTGTCACAGTAAGTCCAGCAGATAGGTTCTAGACAGTCAAATTGAATTATGCCCTCTGGGCGGAACACGCAATCATCTGCTATCCCGTTCCTGGGTCCTAGGCGCGATGGGTGTGGGCTTTCATTAGAAAAGTGAAATTTCCTGTCCATCGCGTGGGTGCCTAGTGTTGGGCTCCTGGTTCCATGCGGCAGAGATTTAGCGACTGGTTGATTTTGGGCCACATGGTCGTCATTTGGTGGTGCAACAAGGTAAGGATGACAGTGTGCTACTGGACCTCGCCTTTGGCCTATAGGGGAGTGCAAAACATCTCTTCTCCTTGAATTTTGTCTTGCGCTCACCATGATTGGATGAGAATAGGAATTTAAGGTTTCCCACATATGACGCCAATGTTCAATAGTGAATATTGAGATGTACTTGAAAAGGCACGAACAATTGTTTTCCTCCTTGAGCAACAACGAAGCGTGTTGAGATGAAGGTGGTTAGTACCTACAAAGGGACTCCAACGCTCAAGTCAGGCTATGCACAAGTAGAGTTTAAGCTAAAGAGCAATAGTTACTTACTGAAGGTGATTGAGTCTGATATTTATAGAGAGTAAATGAGGAAACGCATTCCCTTGATTGTTGCAGAAGATCCCTATAAAACTGGTATATTGATACTATAGTTATAAACAATCAAAGGCAGTTGTGGGCGTTATTATTACGCAAGATCATGATTGGAAGTTACGGATAATTGTTCCTGCCCATCGCGGGTGCCTAGTGTTGGGCTCTTGGTTCCTTGCGGCAAAGATTTTAGCGACTGGTTGATTTTGGGCCACACAGTCATCATTTGGTGGCGTAACGAGGTAAGGATGATGGTGTGTCGCTAGACCTTGCCTTTGGCCTGTAGGGGCACGCGCAACTTCTCCTTTCCTTGAATTTTGTCTTGTGCTCACCATGGTTGGATGGGAATGGGAATTTAAGGTTTCACACATATGGCGCCAATGTGCAATAGTGAATATTGAGATGTACTTGAAAAGGCACGAACAGGTGTTTTCCTCCTTGAGCAATAGCGGAGCGTGTTGAGACGAAGGTGGTTGGTACCTACAAATGGACTCCAATGCTCAAGTCAGGTTGTGCACAAGTAGAATTTAAGCTAAAGAGCAATAGTTACCTGTTAAAAGTGATTGAGTCTGATATTTATAGAAAGTGAATGGGGAAATGTGTTTCCTTGATTGTTGCAGAAGATCCCTATAAAACCGATATATTGATACTATAGTTATAAATAGTTAAAAAGGTTGTGAGCGCTATTATTACGCAAGATTATGATTGACAGTTACAGATAATTGTGGGATTTATCCACTACGTAAATTTCGCGATAACGTTGCAGCTATCCAATGTCGTGATCCAACATCCGTTGTGTTGGAATCTTTAGTGTCGCGAGTAAACTCCCCCTAGGGTGTCAATAGCAAACTCAGGTCGAATGCATGCCGAGTTGACCCTGGGACCAGTGTCCTGGATCACGGTCCAGAACATTATATGTCTATGGAGTAATAATAAATGCATGCTCTAAGAAGATATTTACTATTGATTTTAATCACATTCATAAAAAATTTAAAAAAATAACTTAAATTAAAGATAAAAATTTTCTTAGAGTATCCATTTTTATTGTTACTCCAAGAATATGATATAATTTCTCACCGGAGAATGCTTTGGCTAGCCAAATACTTACTATGAGAGAGGACTTGCACCCAAAATTTTTGTTATACAGAAGGTCCCACACCGATTTGCCTGGAAGTGCAATATTAGCCGAGAGATCTACGCACACTATGGCCCCCAAGACATTTTAGCCTCGTGATAGTCTCCGAGTTGACCAAATATATACCAGAACCTTGCTCCTTTATTGCTCTACATAAACTTATTGGATATGGAATCAAGACGTTGACAAACAGTATCAGGCACCCACAAATTATTCATAGTATACGTAGGAATAGAGGTGAAGACCGATTTAACCGAAGTTAACTTCCCTGGTTTGTTGAGTAATTCACCTTTCCACGCTGCAAGCCGCTGCTGAACTTTCTCAATAAGATGGTTAAAATCCATTTTCCTTTCCCGACCCGTAATAGGGAAGCCAAGGTATTTCTCAAGATAGCCAGTAAATTGAATGGAAATTCCAATAAATTTGTCCCTTTTTGCTCTAGGGAAACCGACTTATCTTACTTTCTAATCTAGTAAAAGGCAAGAATTCATACTAAAATTAAAGAATTCACAAAATATTTCTTACAGTCAAACTCTAAGAAATTAGTGTAATTGATATTTAAACATGTTATTGTACACCTATTTATACATTATATACTATTCACCGCTAGGCCAATCCCTTTGACTTAACCGATTTATTAATTGTGTTAAAACAAAAATTAAACATTAGCCTTCAGAATTCAAACCGACATGTTTCATAAAAAAAATTAATAATTTACATCAGACTGACTTCTGAACTTCTAAACAAATTTGTGCCTTTTAAAAAGATTTATGCTATTTGTACAACTTAAAATAGATAATTTTGAGAGAATTCAGATAAGTAGTGAATGTCTCTAAAATAAGTAATGATTTTAATTGCTTATGTAGTAATCTTCTACTATTATATATAATGAGTTGAAATTAGAATTCATCACATCTTACACAAAGATCACTCTGTAATGATCAATGGGGTTATAAATGGTGATTTTTATTACTTATGTGGTAAATTCTAATTTCAACTCATTATGTGTAAAAGAAAAAAATCACTACATAAGTAATTGAAATTACAACTTATTTTAGAGATATTTACCACTTATTTAAGCAGTCCCAAAGTTGTCCATTTAAGTTATACAAAAAATATTTTCCTTTTAAAAATTAATGTCCTAGTTACGATATAATGAGTAATTAAAAAATACATTTTTATATAAAAAAACCTTTTTTTCGTGGCTAAAAATGGAGACACACGCATAGTTGTATGACCTGACCCGACCAGTCGACCTAGAAAACCTGCATCCCAAGCTCCAGACCAGTTTGGTCAACTTGCTGAACTGATTTCCTCAACGATCCGATTAAAACTCAAATTGACCCAATGATCCACCTGACTAAGTTGACTCGAGTCCAATTTTTTTTTCTACTAAAACTTAACTAAAGTACAATTTTTAGGATTTGATTACTATATTTAAAGGTCTTTGTTATAAAATACATTTTACTATTAGATCATAAACTTCTATTGAATATTATTCTTAATTTTTTAATCTACTATTCAACTAATAAGTTATTATCACTGCTTATTTGAAAATATTTTTTTTTCATACAGTATTTTTTATTTAATATTTTTTAATATGATATATTTTATACCAAGTAATTTTTTATATAATATTTTTTAAAAATATTTTTTCTTTATTCAAGTTTTTCTTTTCAACCATTTGAAAACTAGTTAAATTGTTGATACAGGGACTTAACCTTCCGATAAAATCGAAGTCTAATCTAAGTCATACAACTACGAAGACACGGCTTTAGCATTAAGCAGGTTTCTTCGAACTTGAAAGCCGGGACCCAGCAGAGATGCCGAACACGGTAATGAATCCATGCGTTGAGAGGCTGCTAGGCAACTTCGCTCTTCCAACTTCCCTCTTACCTTCGTCCAAACATGATTGCTTATGTTTCATGCATGCCTTTCCAACATTATTCTGAACTTGACATGACTGAGCATTTTTGTCAAAAAAAAAAAAATTCTAACAGACGACTTTTGTCTTAGAGATAGTTTTCACTTTAAAAAATAAACATAATTAATTAATGAACAACATTTAAATTTAAAACTCAAATCCACCTCTATAAATTAAATTAAAGTACATTTATTTGAGAGTTACTCTCTCATAAAATAACATGTATCATTCTTAATACTACTCTTATTTAAAAAATAACATGTATCATTTTTAACTTTATATTTTGAAAATTTTAAATTCAATTTTTTTTCAAAAAATTATGATTTTTTAACATTTTATTTAAAATTTTAGCTAAATTTAAGTAAATCCATTCAAAGCAGTGGATACTTAATAGTGAGAGTTACATGTTAATAAAACATAATCATTACATGTGCAATATTATGCATAAGTAATTCTTGCATAAATTTAGAACACTCAAATTAGGTGTATTAGATCAATCATATAATCAATTAATAAATAATTATTATAATCAATTAAAAATTAATTATCATAATTTACTACAATTAATAATATAATTAACCTAGTGCACTTAATTATTGTGCTCTAGATTTATACAAAAATTTATCTATTATGCATAGCACATAAGTTAAAATTCACACAAACTTTTTTAGTATAGTATGTCGCATTTAAATTTAGTTGATGAAAATGACATTTTTAAAAATAAATTTATTCTATTTTTTGTTTAATAATTTTTAATATAATATATTTTATACCAAATAATTTTTATATAATATTTTTTAAAATATTTTCTTCTTTTTTCAAGTTTTCGGTTCAACCGTTCAAAAATTGATCGAACTGTTAATCTAATAACCTAATCTTCTGATAAAATCGAACTTCAATCTAGATTATACAAGAAGACACGGCTTTAGCATTGCGCAGGTTTCTTCAAACTTGAAAGCTGGGACCCAGCAGAGATGCCGAACACGGTAATGAATTTATGCGTTGAGAGGCTGCTAGGCACCTTCGCTCTCCCAACTTCCCTCTTACCTTCGTCCAAACATGATTGTCAAAAGAAATTATGTTTCATGCATGCCTTTCCAGCATTATTCTTTAGTTGACTTGACTGAGCATTTTTGTCAATAAAAAAAAAAATCTAATGACGACTTTTGTCTTAGACATAGGTTTCACTTTAAAAATATATATAATTAATTAATGAACAACATTTAAATTTAGAACTCAAATCCAACTCTATAAATTAAATTAAAATAGATTTATTTGAGAGTTACTCTCTCATAAAATGACATGTATCATTCTTAATGCTACTCTTATTTAAAGAATAACATGGATCATTTTTAACTTTATTTTTTAAAATTTTAAATTCAATTTTTTTTCAAATAATTGTGATTTTTTAATCTACATTTTATTTAAAATTTTAGCTAAATTTAAATAAATCCATTCAAAGCAGTGGATACTTAATAGTGAGAGTTACATGTTAATAAAAACGTAATCATTACATGTACAATATTATGCAAAAGTAATTCTTGCATAAATTTAGATTACTCTGTATTTGATGAATTATATAATTAATTAATTAATAATTATTATAGTTAATTATCATAATTTACTCCAATCAGGAGCGGAGGGAGGATTTTAATCTTAAAAGGGCTAAGACTAAAGAATAAATATATGTCTCTAAATATTTAAATTAAAAAATCTAATTATTATATAATATAAACATAAAAATAAATTCAATTCAATTCATAATTAAGATACTTTAAATTAGAAACATTTATAGTAAACACAATTAAATATAAGACAATTTTAAATACATACCTTCAATCTTTAAGTTGTACTCGATACTGTTTCATAGAATAAAAATTATCTATTATTACATATGTGGTAAATTTTTCAGCAATCTTCTTTTCAATGTAAACAATCATATAATCTGATAGAAAATTATTTTCTATCTTATTTCGTAACGGTGTTTTAAAAATTTTCATAGATAAAAAGGCACGCGTAATAGTTATTATTGATACAAGAAAAGTCAATACAAACCAAAATAATCTATTAATCAAAGGATAAACATTTAGTTTTTTATTAGTGGGACCATCAAAAAAATATACCATGTATACATAAAAAAATATTCAATTATTCAAAGCTGAAGGGACCATGACTTATACACGTCCCTCTTGGTTTCGCCTGTGACTACAATTAATAAAATATAATTGACCTAGTATACTTAATTATAGTGTTATAGATTTATGCAAAAATTTATCTATTATGCATAGCACATAAGTTAAAATTTACACAAACTTTTTTAGTACAGTATGTCGTTGAATTTAAATTTAATTAGTTGATGAAAATGGCATTTTTTAAAGTAAGTTTACCCGATAATAAGAGCCACCTTTTAAACAAGAGTTAGTACGAGTCACCTGAGTAATAGCTCGGGCACTAATTAGCTTTTCATCACAGGTAGGAAATCAAGGTCGAATCCCACTCTCCTAAATTAGGGCGTTAATGGGATTGGTTTGGTACGGATTTATTTTAACATGAAACTGATTTGATATTTTGATTGAGTCATTTTTTTATACATGAATTCAACCTGGTCATAACCCAACAATGACTGAATAAGAATTGAGTTAACTTGATATCGAGACATAATATATAAATTTAAATATTATTATGTATAACTAATTCATAAATTTATAGAAATTAGAAATTAAAATTAAGGTACATTTTATAATATATATTTTAAAACAAATGATATTAATATAAATATAATCATGCTATGTAAAACTGAATAATTTAAGTTAAAAATTCTTATTATTTATAATTAATTATAAAAGAAAAATATGAGTTTTAAAATAATGTGTTATGTTGGGCCTCGAGTTGAAACGACTTAAAACATGACTTAAATCTGACTCGAAAATACACTTGATCTAATTTCTTGAATCCAAACTTGTCCCAATTAGCTTCAGGCCGGGCCTTGATAAGTTAGTAGGATGAGTTGGGATGAGTTGGGTCTTAAGGACCCCACTCCTAATTATCCAAAGAGTGAATAAGAATATTGTTATTATTTACATCCAAAGGTAAACATTTATAGTATATTTTAGTATTTTTGCTACATTTACAAATTTACATAAAAACTATAGCACTATAATCACAAACCAGGATGAGTTTAAAATAAAAATCAAATATTTAATTTGAGTTATTAAACTACTTTCCAATTGTAGATAGATTGGTATATTTTATTTTTTCTATATTATACTTTTTTTAATGTAATTTCTGGTCAGAAATAGTAATTAAGTAAAGGTCTTTCCAAAATACTGACTCCAAGATTTGAACTCTTAAAATTATAGGAGGTTGCAATCCACTTTCATTAAGACTAACTAATGTATCCTCTAACACAAACATTTTTGGGCAGTTTTTCTTTCTTATTGTCAGCAAAGGAGCTCGTAGGGGCATACATAATATCATTTTGATTTTTAGTATATTATTTTATTTTAATAAAAATTATTATTTTGGTTGCATTTTTATATTTTCTATTTTAAGATTTTTTGTATAAACTATATAAGAAAATAAGTAATTTTTTAAAATAGTTATTAATTAATTTAAATTATTCAGTTTGAACTGAGTAAATGGTGGAATAATTATTTATTTTTTTTGTGATTGTGATTCTTTAAATAAAAGTCTACATGGCTAACGAAAGTCTTGTCTTAAAGAAGAGTGTAACAATAAGTTTTTAGAGAGATGTAATTCATGAACAGATACCAATTTTAATTTCATATTTATTATTGAAGGATTTTCGATATTAAAAAAAAAATCGGACAAGGATTTTTTTTTATGAACAAAATGTTTAACTTAGTAAAGTTTTTTTAATAAATAGAAATTGAGTGAATGAAATGAAGAAATACATTATGTTCTAAACCTGGATCAAGAATGACATACTTGATCTAGTTTAGGGTAATTGAAGAGGATGGCACCTCCTTGTACAACGATGGCAGAGAGGGTGTAGTGTACTTACAAGACAATTCGATGCTTGCTTAAGTTAGGGTTTGTACTATAAGGTAATAGTATGTGGGATTAGATGCATATTTGAGTGCCCTTCAATTATCACTGTAAGAAATGTGCAAATTACTAGTGGCCAAATCCACAAGTAATTTCCAAAATTCTGCTGAAAATTGAAATTTTTAATGGATTATCGTTTGTCAAAAAAACGCTTGTCTAAAATAGGAATTCGCCAGAATCTGTTAGAAATCATCAGCGGATTTCACCCAAAAAAAAGACAATTTGTCAATTTGTCACATTTTTTTGGCGGATGTTCCGCTGAAGAAACCTATTACCACAAATTTTTTCTTCTGCTAGAATCATTATATAAGTGACTTTGAGCAGTCCGAGATTTGACTACTCTATTCATCTTTTGTCTTCCACTGATAGTGAGGATGATGACTCTAATAATAATATTTTTAAGCAGTTGATATGATCTAATTTTGTGTAATGAAATGGTTTCACCTCTTATAATGATGAGGACAAGACTTTGTAACAAGATATAAAAAAAAAGGAAGAAAGAAAACATTGTAGATTATAATAATGACTTTACATGATTTTATGAAGTAATTTTTCTAGTGAATAGAGAAGTCTCCTAGTGGAGAAGCTGGGGAATAAGAAAGAAATAAAAAACAAATGAAATTTTATATCAAGAATGATGACACCAATGAAAATAATATTGTACTAGAGCATCATAGAGAGAAATATCTGGATAATATTATATGCTCAACGTTATTAGAACTAGGATAGTTGAGAGGGTAGCCTCAAGACCATTACCATTGTTGGAGGCATAGAAAGTATGTGTCTACTTGCAATCATATAATGAATTTTATGAAGTAGTAGAAAAAATTTAATCTCAAGGAAATTTAGACAAGAGTGAAATTAAGATTTTAAGAGTGATGATGATGACAAGAGAAAGTATATATATATATATATATATATATATATATATATATATATATATATATATATATATATATATATATATATATATATATATATATATATATATATATATATATATATTTCTCTTATACAATGTAATACAATATGAAACTTAAGGAAAGATTGTCCAAATTTAACAAATCAATCCTGAAATTATAAGCGTCAGTATAAAAAAAGTACTTTTTCTTTTAAGCTCTTGAATTGATCACGCTCATGTTTAAAAAAATTTTGTGTTGGTTTCTCTCCTGATGAATTAGGACTTGCTCGCTACAATTTGAGAAGCACATTTTTTTCCAAAAGCAATGTTCATTGTGAAAAATATCAATCATCATCATTGTCTTTAACTGTTAAATATACAGATTATATTAACATTCTTACATACATTCTTTTGTCCCTAGCTTAGACTCTTCCTCTTCCAATTAGCTTTAATTGGACACTTAATTTGCAAGATTTTGACACTTACTGAAAGAGTTATGGCTAAAACACGTTTTACAGCTCTTGGATCCTGTCATCTCCCTTCAGATGTTAAAAACCCTATCAAAACGTCAATGTTTTGGTAAGTGATTTTTATGAAAGTTAAAGGGTTTTGTCTCAACTTTCCAATGGAACTGATTTCAGCCTAATTTGACTCCACAACCAAAGATACGGGCCAATCTTTACATACTACTCAGGTTCCATCGACGACACCTCTATTCTAACTTCCAGGTCCAATATGACCCACTAGACATCTGATTCAGCTATGGATCTCTTCAACAAAGTTGTATAGCTTCCTCTTGGCTTTCCTACAAGGTAAAGTTCATAATTTTTAGATGTCTATAACTCAAGTTATACCTGAATATAGAAACAATATAAAATTGCCATTATGCTGAAAAATACAACTAAGCCCAATTTGAACCTAAACTTATAAATGGTGGCCAAAACCAATCGATTAAGCATAAGAGAGATCTAAAATACTGAATATGAGGATTAACTAATATATAAAAATAATTTTTATCAGTGCATAGACCGAGTAAGGAGATGGGACTTAGTCATGATGAGCTTTCTGGTTTATCTATTATTTATATTTTCCCTAACCCTTAGCTCATATCTTGACTTTGTTGATATGCTTGATAGTTTATGACTTATGTTCAACGTAGTTTTGATATTTGGACTGTTGATATTGGATGCTATTGTTATATTGACTTTCTTATGTTATGATGTTTGATATATGATGAACCTGTTGAAATTTCATGCTTATTTCATGATTTCAATTCTTTTTTATAATGCTAGAAACGGGAGAGTAAGAATTCATGAGTAAGGTGGATAATTAAATGCCATAAATCTATTTGCTATAATATCATGCATTGTTTAAGGGGAAGTGTTGCGCCTTTATCTGTAATCATATTATATGTTGCTCTTTACCCTTGATTGTTTGTCATCATCAAAAAAGGGAGAGAATATTATTTCTTATTTCATGAAGGTTTTGATGATAACAAAGTTATGAGAAAGACCTAGTCAAAGGCAATAATCAAGACAATAGATTTATAAGACGTAGGATTTTATTTGTGAGAAGTGATCTTTGATATCTCAGTAAGCTCAAATTGGTTTTGAAAATTCCATTATGAAATCTTTAAGTTGGTGGTTGTTGGTTTTGAAAAATCTAGGTTATTTTGCACAAAATTATGTTTTGAACTTGAGTTATGAAAAATCTTGCTTGAATCCTTTGAAAAATTCAAGTTTTATTTGCTGGTAATCCTTACAAGGTTTATTTGTACTAAAAATTTGGTTTTAGAATGATTGTAATCCATTACATGAGCTCTGTAATCAATTACCAATACTTGGTAATCCATTACGAGAAGTTGGTAATCCATTAGAAGCAAGTCAGAAAGCTTGTAATCAATTACCATATGGCTATAATTAATTACAGTACTTCAAAAACCCATTTTTCATTAATCAGAAGTATGGTAATTAATGATCACATATTTGATACATTAATAAGCCTTCATTTTTAGTCATTTACACTCTCCATGTACTTAATTGATTGATTTTGATTATGTTTTGTAAGTTTGGACTCAAATTGGACTTAATTGAATTTTTTAGCATAATTTACGTCTTACGTTGTTTCTGTATTTGGGCTATATCTTGGGATGTAGGTGGTCTTTGGAGGTGATTCTAGTGGCATTTGAAAGATAAGAGAGAGTTCTATAACTTTTATGAAGACCTCAAAGGCCCAATCACACGAGTAGATAATTCAAATTGGGGTTGAAGTAAGAACCAGAGTACTTTTCCTGATAGCTTAACCTACGTGTACTGTTCATCACAGTTTTCGGGATATAGATTGTCAGAGGGGCTGAAATTTGGATGCTGAATAGTTAAGACCCATATCTACAACTTTCATGTTGAACACTTTTCCATAATCAGACTCCTTAAAGGTGATATTGGGCTTGGAAGTCAGAATAGAGGAGCTGTGACTGGGCCTGGGCAGTGTGCAGTAATTTGAACGTATCTAGAGTTATAGAAATGATATTGGACTCAAACTAAAGCCATTTGAAAGTTAAGATCTAGGCCTACAACTTTTATGAAGACCACTTGGCTCAAAAATGACGAATGCAATGACTTCAGAGTTGCATGATTTCAGAGACAAGGAATCTCCATAATTTTCCACTCACCAAAAGTCATTTGACATTTTCCACTCATTTTCCACTCATCCACCCACTAATGACTCAGCCCACTTATCATTTTGTATCTCTAATCCTCTATAAAAGGGGTCTTTGACAGATCATTGAGGGGTGTTAGGTGTTAGTTACCAAAATGATGTCATTTTGTTACTAAGTTTTCTTGTAGTAATTTTCCTTTGTTCTAAATTAAAGTCATGTTCTTCTTCTTCTTCTTCTCTCTTTCTTTCTTCTTATCTATGAGTAACTAAGTTTCATTTTACTTGGGTGAAAGGGTGAAGTTCTTGGTAATAAAGTAAGGTTAGATTTATTCTTCTCTTGTGCTTAAATGATTTATATTTTCTAGTAACCATTATACGTATTATAATTTGTTTCTTATAATTTAGAA
The DNA here is from genome assembly GCA_029884595.1 of Ormosia semicastrata. Lineage (NCBI taxonomy): Eukaryota > Viridiplantae > Streptophyta > Magnoliopsida > Fabales > Fabaceae > Ormosia > Ormosia semicastrata. Next base: position 5,912,374 of record JAQQTO010000028.1, on the reverse strand, counting down.
ATCATATTTGTAAAGAGGAGTTCTTGATTTGTTGTAGACAAAATATTGGCATAATGAATGCTTTAACCCATTTATAAGTGGTGGTAATATTTTTAGGAAATATAATATAATTACGTATATTATTTTAAATGGACTTTTAATGTTGTATTTTCCGATTGAAACCTCCATGTTGCGAGGATTCTAATTGAGTTATAAAAGAAATTAATATTACCTTTACTTTATTTACCAAGAGTGGATCTTTTAACTCAAGTAAATAATTTTTACCATAGTAACAAAATATTTACTTCACCTTAATTAATCTTCAACAATTCCCTGTGGATCGACCTCGGACTCCCGAGAAATTTATTACTTGAGACAACCTGCACTTGGGTTCGCAAAGTAACAATTAATCCCACATCAAGTTTGTAGACTTGTTTGAAACTAAAAAATGTGCTTCAAGTTTTTGGCGCCATTGCCGGGGACTTGATTTGAAGAACAAATTTCTGGTGTAAATATTTTGTATATATTTTTTGCTCTTTTCTTTTTTTTTTTCTTTTTTACATACTAACTTACTAACTTTGTGGGGGAAATCTCTCCCTTTTATTTTTTTGTACATACTAACAATGGGGGAACTCTCCCTTTTATTTTACGTACTAACTTAGTGGGGGAACCTCTCCCTTTTATTTTTTTTTCTGTACTTTACTAACTTAGTGGGGGAAACTCTCCCTAATTTCTCTGTAATCTTTAATCATTAATGAAATAATCTTTCTTCTTCTCTTCTCTCTCGCCGGAGCAAAAAATCGGCTTGCTGATTCTCTGGTTTTCATATTTTAAATTTACTTTTTGCACTTTATTTTTTTTTATTTTCTGTAATTTATTTTTTTTTGTTACTTAATTTTTTGTCATTTATTTTTTGTCATTTTTTGTTATTTTTTTTTGTCATTTTTTTTGTTTACTAATTTACTAACTTACTAACTATCTAACTTTTTATTTTATTTGCTTCTAACATTTTAATTTTTCTGTATACTAACTTTTTAATTTTTTTGCTTAATAATTTTTTTTGTGGCTGGTTTATACTACACCTTTGTTAATATTTAATGGACGGTTTATACTATTAACTTGTACATTTTATTCTATATTTTAAGTTACTTGTTTATGCTTAATTGGTATCGTGATTTAAATTATGGTCGTTTGGTTAAAGTTAATCCTAGTACTATACATATTAATTTGTCTGAATCATAATCACACACATCAAATACAATGGCTGAAAATGAAAGTGTGCATGATGAACATGAAAATCAACCGTTGCGAACCATGCGTGAGTATTTGCAACCATCTCGAAATTCTAGTCCATCATGTTTTATCTTTCCACTCAATGCTAACAATTTTAGATTCAAGCCATGTATGATTTCTTTACTTCCTAATTTCCATGGTTTAGAATATGAAAGTCCATATTTACATCTAAAAGAATTTGAGGAAGTATGTACCTCTTTTCATGATCAAACTTGCACTGAAGAGGTTGTTAAGCTTAAATTGTTTCCTTTTTCTCTAAAAGATAAAGCAAAAGCTTGGCTTAACACTTTGAAACCAAGATCAATTGGCACATGGCAAGAAATGCAATGTGAGTTTTTTAAGAAATTTTTTTCAATACATAAAACCAATGCTTTGAAAAGACAAATCCAAATTTTTTTCCAAAATTCAAATGAAGCATATTTTCAAAGTTGGGAACGTTTTAAAAATTTGTTGAATTCTTACCCACATCATGATTTTGAAAAATGGCACACTATAAGCTTCTTTTATGAAGGGTTAACATTTGAAACTAAACAATTTGTAGAAATAATGTGCAATGGTGAATTTCTTGATAAAGAACCTGAAGAAGCTTTAGACTATTTAGACCATTTGGCTGAAAATTCTCAATCTTGGCATGATACTAATCCTTCTGAAAATTCAATTAGATCAAACCTTGCAAATGCTAGTAAAGGAAAATATCACCTTAGTCAAGAAGAAGATCTAAATGCAAGGTTTGCCAGTTTGGCTAGAAAGATTGAAGCTATGGAATCAGGGAAAGTAAAAGAAATCAAATCTATGCAAAATGAAGAAATTTGTGGCATTTGTGATGAATTAGGGCACTCAACAAATGAATGTCCAAAACTTCCTGTTTTTAAAGAAGTTGTGCATGAGCAAGTAAATGCAATGAATAATTTTAAAAAGCCATTCACTTCTTCTTTTTCAGATACATACAATCCGGGATGGAGAAATCACCCGAACTTCAGTTGGAGGACCAACAATCAGGCACAATTCATGCAACCACCACCTCCTCAGGCACAACAGGGCTCTCAAAATTTTCAAGGATATGTACCTTTTGTCCCACCATACAGGAATAACCTTGAAGAAACATTGCATGCATTCATGGAAAAGCAAGATGTCATTAATCAAAACACTCAAATCATGATTGACATAAAAGACAGTCTTGCTAAACTTTCTTCTGCACTCACCATTCACGAGAAAGAAAAATTTCCTTCTCAACATCAACTAAATCCCAATGGTCAATACAGTCTAAATGATGGTAATTCAGAAAACTAACAAATAGATCAAGTCAAGTCAGTGATAACCCTTAGGAATGGAAAAGTTGTTGAAGAAAGCAAGGAGATAAAGAGCCAAGTGTCCAAAGTGATGAACTCCTTGAGTGTGAATGAGCTAGAGGATGTGGAAAAGAATCAAGATAGTAGTGATGCTGAGCTACCCAAGGAACCTGAGGTGACAAAAAGTCTTGTTAAGCAAAAAAATGATAATGAGGGCCACCACACATACATGATTGACTCAATCATGGATAGGGGAGTTTCTACAGCCCATGATTTTGATCTCCTCGAGAATTTTCTTGTTAATTCTGAGTTTGATTCTATCAGTAATCCCTCTAATGTAGTTGATATTTCTATTTTTTTTTTATAAAACTCAGGATCACTCAGGTATGGCAACCAAAGTTTAAGGAGTTTCTTAAGAAAGGTTGGAGTATTACTGATAAAAAAGGTGTTCGTCCATTGGTCTATTCTTATAAAATTAATTTGGAAGAAGGTAAATGGTCAGCGGTTGAAGCTATAACTTGAGTTGAAGGATCCAGATGTAGCAGAGACTTTGGTAGACGATCCTGTCTACTAAAGCTGAGGTAAGTTTTTAGTATCTCGTGTTTTTATTGAGTCGGCTTAAGTGCCTCCCAAATTTCGGAGCCTTTGTATGGGGATGTAAATAGTGTCGGCCAACAAAAAAAAATATAAAACAAAAGAACCAAAAAAAAAAATATTTGCATGCTTGTTTATTTCATTTTTTTTCATTTTTTTTTTTGTCATTACTAACCATTGTCAAGATGTAGTTATTATCTTCTCGTCTAAGCATTTCGGGTATGTGACTTCTCCCCATTACTTTGTTTAATTTTGTCCCAATAATTTCTTTGATGTATATTAATGATTATTTCTTTAGTCTGGATTTAATTGTTAACATTGAGGACAATGTTGTGATCTGGTTTGGAGGAAGGATAGTGTAAAAAAAAAACTAATTTTTTTTTTAGAAAGTGTGTATATTAATATGTTTGTTGTGTTTATGTGTTTTTCAGTAACTTACTAAACCAGTTAAGGATGACAGAGTAAGGAGTAAATTTTACTCTTGAGACGCATCTTAGTTGGGGTAGTAACTAGTTTGTGTGGAAGTAGCAATTCAAATTCAGGAAAATTTGCATGATTGAGTAAATTGTCTTCTTTCTTAAACATCACATGCTTGGTTATGGATGTTAAAATTTTTGTGGATTGAGAATGATGGATATATGCCTTGTGAGATTTTGAGCTTATCGATGAATGGATTGAACATCTGTACCATTCTCTTCTTTCTTGAGTGATTTTTTCTCATGGAATTGTTACTCTAGAACTTGCTTTAATTCTTTTTGAAGCTACATTTTCACATGCATACATAAACATGATTGAGGCAAATTTTCTTGAATTAACCACTTTGACCAAATAGCTAACCTTATATATTTTCCTTTGCTTAACCCCTTTGAGCTTATTTGACCATTCTTTATTTCTAACTCATTACGTACCTTAAATGAAAAACCATGTTCTAACCCAACCTTAGGGAATAAGAGAGCATTAACTTTGTTATTTGATGAGTTCTTGAACAAGTGTGGGGGTGCATGTGCAGATTGGTTATATAAAAAAGAAAAAAAAGGAAAAAAATGTGTCTATATAAAAAAAGAGAGCTGATTATTGCTACAATCAAAATAATGCACCATGTGATATATTCATACCTAGACTGAGGGTGGATGATTGGAAATAACAAGAATAGAAGGAGAATGTTCAAGCCTAACAATGAATTCAACCTACTAATTGATCTTCAACAAAACACTAGTCAGATATTGGTCATTGTCCTGTATGAGGAAGAACTAAGAAATTCTTGAGAAATTTAGACTGAATGTTCTCAAATATCTTCTCCATTCTAACTGTATCATAATGCTCTTTTATTCTCTTTGGTATTTAACTTGTCTTATCTATATTACTTCCACATTTACCTTGACCCTATTATAACATTGAATAAAGTCCTCATGATTTGTGTATATATGTTGTTTTTGAGTAGCGAAGAAATAGAAGATAAGCAAGCTTATGGTAGTGCAATTTTCATGGGTTGAATTGAGTGAAATACCTACCTTTTAAACACTTGATGGATTGAGAGTGAATCTTGTGAAAATCTATCATTCTTGACTCATGCTTTTCAATTAAAGTTTCCTTGCTTGTTGGTTTGAGATATGAAGATATGTTACCTCATGAATGTTTTAATTACTTGAATGATTGGTTGCTCTTCATTTTTAAATTAAGTCTTTTAGAGTGTTTAACTTTTGAGTCTGTTTCATTTTTTTTTTAGTTTTGGTCTTGTGTTTTGCCCAAGAGTGCAAAAAGCTAAGTGTGGGAGAATTTGATGATCACATATTTGATACATTAATAAGCCTTCATTTTTATTCATTTAAACTCTCCATGTACTTAATTGATTGATTTTGATTATGTTTTGTAAGTTTGGACTCAAATTGGACTTAATTGAATTTTTTAGCATAATTTACGTCTTACGTTATTTCTGTATTTGGGCTATATCTTGGGATGTAGGTGGTCTTTGGAGGTGATTCTAGTGGCATTTGAAAGATAAGAGAGAGTTATATAACTTTCATGAAGACCTCAAAGGCCCAAACATATGAGTAGATAATTCAAATTGGGGTTGAAGCAAGAACCAGAGTGCTTTTCCTGACAGCTTAACCTATGTGTACTGTTCATCACAGTTTTCGGGATAGAGATTGTCAAAGGGGCTGAAATTTGGATGCTGAATATTTAAGACCCATATCTACAACATTCATGTTTAACACTTTTTCATAATCGGACTCCTTAAAGGTGATATTGGGCTTGGAAGTCAGAATAGAGGAGCTGTGACTGGGCCTGAGCAGTGTGCAGTAATTTGAACGTATCTGGAGTTATAGAAATGATATTGGACTCACACTAAAGCCATTTGAAAGCTAAGATCCAGGCCTACAACTTTCATGAAGACCACTTGGTTCAAAAATGACGAATGCAATAACTTCAGAGTTGCATGATTTCGGAGACAAGGAATCTCCATAATTTTTCACTCACCAAAAGTCATTTGGCATTTTCTACTCATTTTCCACTCATCCACCCACTAATGACTCAGCCCACTTATCATTTTGTATCTCTAATCCTCTATAAAAGGGGTCCTTGACAGATCATTGAGGGGAGTTAGGTGTTAGTTACTAAAATGATGTCATTTTGTTACTAAGTTTTCTTGTAGTAATTTTCCTTCGTTCTAAATTAAAGTCATGTTCTTCCTCTTCTTCTTCTTCTCTCTTTCTTTCTTCTTATCTATGAGTAACTAAGTTTCATTTTACTTGGGTGAAAGGGTGAAGCTCTTGGTAATAAAGTAAGGTTAGATTTATTCTTCTCTTGTGCTTAAATAATTTATATTTTTTAGTAACCATTATACGTATTATAATTTGTTTCTTATAATTTAGAAACCATCTTTGTAAAGAGGAGTTCTTGATTTGTTGTAGACAAAATATTGGCACAATGAATACTTTAACCCATTTATAAGTGGTGGTAATATTTTTAGAAAACATAATATAATTACGTATATTATTTTAAATGGACTTTTAATGTTGTATTTTTCGATTGGAACCTCCATGTTGCGAGGATTCTAATTGAGTTATAAAAGAAATTAATCTTACTTTTACTTTATTTACCAAGAGTGGATCTTTTAACTCAAGTAAATAATTTTTACCATAGTAACAAAATATTTACTTCACCTTAATTAATCTTCAACAATTCCCTGTGGATCGATCTCGGACTCCTGAGAATTTATTACTTGAGACAACCTATACTTGGGTTCGCAAAGTAACAATTAATCCCGCATCAAGTTTGTAGACTTGTTTGAAACTAAAAATTGTGCATCAGTAATCGATTATCATACCTCTGTAATCGATTACAACAAACTGTAATTGATTACTAGGTGCAACAAGAACCCATAACACGTTTTTTTAAGCTTGGTAATCGATTATCACACCATTGTAATTGATTACCACATCTCTGGAACTTAGCAATGACTAGTTTTTAGTGCATTAAATACTCCACCAACTCTTCCTAACAACTCTATCTCATTAATAGGCTATAAATACAAGGCTTTGGATACTTAATGCTATCTTTTGAACATCTAACAACCTACTCCCAATCATTAAATCTGAGTTTTAATTCTTCTTACTCTCTTGCTCTGATTTAAAACTCTTTTGAGATTTCTTTAAGAGATTCATAGTGCTTCAAATTATATAATCAACTCTTTGAGAGAGTATATTCTTTTCAATCATTATTGTAAAAACTTGTGAGGGTGGTGAACTCCTCTAGGAGGCAAAGAAGCTTCTACACACAAGGCTTGGATGATCTTAGAAGTGTAATAAGGGCTCAAAGCTTGTAAGGATTTCTCAAGCACCTATTAAAACTTGAAGATTAGTGGAAACTCTTGGGAAGATAATTCTAACGACTGGACGTAAATCCCAAGGGTGATTGAACCAGTATAAATCTTGTTTGTACTCTTCTCTACCCTTATCTCTTTACATTCAAGCTTATTTATTAGTTTTTGCATACTTGTTGCTTCTTCTTGTACTCATTCTCATTATTTGAAAACTTGTGTGAGATCTTTTTGTTGTCATTAACCCATTCACCACATAAGAAAATATCTTCAACAAAAATCAAAAAGAGCTTAATAACGAAAAGTTTTGAAAAACTTAATTCATCACCTCTTGAGTTTTGAAGCCACTTGGTAACATCTCTTTGCCCCACTTTCTATTGGTGTTGAAAAAACTAGACTAGACCAACTAGTTCGACTGAAAAACTAATGAATCAGTCACAGGTCCGATCCAATTAATCCATAGAATTAGCCTGCTCGAGAATTGGTTAGAACCAATCAAGAATCGATAAAACTAGTAGTAAAACCAGTTTGAATCAATTTTTTTTATAAAGAAAATTAAACTTTCTTTTATCATCAAATTTTTAACTAATTTAAAAATAGTTTTTGAGCAAAATAAATGTCAAATGCCAAGTTTCAAACGCACACATATAAGGCCCAAAAAAGACATAAAAATGTTTGTCTCCTTCTTAACTTTTATATAGGTTATATGCTTGAATACTTTATTTATTATACAATATAAGACTTTGAAATACTAAAATAAAAATATGAAATATTAATATGTTAGTTTATTATTTAATATAATATATTTAATTATTACTGATTTGACAATGATTTGACCAAGGTCGAACTAATGAACCGTGGCATATATAATCTTAAATATATAATTTGATTATGGGCTGGACATTTTTTGAATTAAAATACAACTCTTATATTCTTACATTAAACAGTGCATACATTCTTTTCACACCCTATTTAATACCATTCATTATATATATATTTTTTATCACTTTCTCTCACTCAATCACATCCCTTAAAAATTGTGTAAACAATACTTACACCTCTTTTTAGAGGTGTAAGATGATCATTTTTGATTAAAATATAATCTTAAACTTATATTGTGGGTGTTTTAGTTAGCCCAAAGATACATCTGTTAGCTTTCTAGAGATATTTTTTGGTACATAGCTTTACTATAAATATTTTAATATTTAATGTAAAAAACAACAACTTAAGAATATAATTAGAACTAATTTGTTTTTTATTTTTATAAAAAATAATATATTGTTGAGAAATTAAAATTTAAAATTATATATTTTATTTTAAATTTATTTATGATGTCATTTAATTTAACTACTTATCTAAATGATTGAATCAATCAAACTATATTTCAAAGACCTTCTTAAATCATTGTCCCTCACCTTACTTTCCATGCATATATAACTATACTACTTGATGAAATCATCTTGACACAAGTTTCAGATGGATTGGGAAAATACAATGAGATTTTTGGCATTTATTTGAAAAAAAAAGACTTATGTACACTTACACAATTGATATTTACTTGAGCCACAAAACCTTTTTATATAAATTCTTATATAACACCAAATTAGATTGGTTTAACTGGTAGAATTAAATAACATCGACAAAAATATCTTGGATTTGAATCTTGCGGGTGATCCTTTATTAGTAAGTCATATGAACTATAAGTTTTTACTAAAACTTGTGGCATGTCTTAATTTTTAAATAGGATAAATTTCCCTTCTCTTAAACATTTTTTGTTAAAAAAAAAATATTATATAACATTTTTACAAAAAAAATCTTATATACCATAAAATATATATTACAATAACAATATTATTTACACTTATTTTTACATATTACTTTTATATTTGTATGAACAACAAAATTTGAATTATGTAAATCCAACTACTTCAAATGAGACAAAGTTCAAGAGTATTTGAAATTTTTTTTCTTCATCATCATCATTATGAATTTAGTTTTGATATATTATGAGTGTAAAAATGTTTTACACCATTATCTAATAATGTGTGACAACACATCATAACACTACATTCAATAATAATATAAAACTTTTTTTATATTAAGTGTATATTAAAATTAAATTTATTATTATTATTATTATTATTAATTATTATTATTATTATTATTTGTTATTGAATAACAAATTATTGGTAAATTTTATAAATTTCAAAAGATAATTAATTCACACACCTATTCTCCACTCACACACATCATGGCATACACGCTACACATGGGAGGAAGAGACCACTTTAAACTTTACTTATGGCACAAATAAATGAATACGAGATTTAATCTTAAAATCTCATTATCAATTGCAGAGATCTTTTCTATCCGACTTAGCTAATTATTATTATTATTATTATTAATACACAGTTTTAGTGTCAGGGAGGTTTCTGTGAACTTGTATGCCGAGGCTCTATGGAGATGCGGGATACAGTAAGAATCTAGCCTTGTGGCGCAGCTAGGCACCTTCGCGCTCCCAACTTCCCTCTTACCTTCCTCCAATCATGGTCATCAACAGAAAAGCACCATTGTTTTGTGTTTCAATGCACATGCCTTTCCAACTTTACTTGGTTAAGGGTTAATAAAATAAAGGAAAAGAAGAGAGCGATGCACAGCTAGGCACCTTCGCGCTCCCAACTTCCCTCTTACCTTCCTCCAATCATGGTCATCAATAGAAAAAGCGCCATCCGTATATTGTTTCAATGCACATGCCTTTCCAACTTTACTCGGTTAAGGGTTAATCAAATAAAGGAAAAGAAGAGAGATGTACCAATTAAAAAATTAAAAAGAGAGAGAAAGGTTCACTCGATTGAGCATTTTTTTCAATAAAAAAATCTAAGACCTGACTTTTGTGTTATATAATTAAACGATGAACAATTTTAACATATGGACCGGGATCACGTATAGTTTAAGAAAAAAAAACTGCAAAGCATTTTAATCCTTGAAAACAACTTTTTTTATGATAAAAACTGTGCATGGTGCAGTTCTTTTAAGAACTCTAGACGATCCATGTTGTTTCCAAATAAAGAAAATGAACAATTTTTAAATTTAAAAACCAAATGTGAATTACACAAGTTTAATGAATAACAAAATTTAGGTTCATTATATATATTATATTTATTTCACTAATTAAGTTATGACATATGTTTATTAATATTTTTTTCTTATTTTCTTTTTTAAAAAAATTACACGTATGTCATCAATGAAATGAATATAAAAAAATAAGCTTAAGTTTTGTCCTTTAATAAAACATATTTATTATAGGTGCATTATGCATACCAAATCTATTTATATTTATTAAATTAGAGTATATTTACTTAAAAGTGGTTTAATTACTTATTATACTTAATCTTAAAGAATGATATATGTTATTTTTAATTTATATATTTTTTAATTTTAAATTCAAATTATTTTTTGATATAATTACATATATCCTCCTTCTCAATTTTTAATACATTATTTCTTCTTCTTTTTTTGTACAATAAAAGTTTCGAATAAGGAGAGTTATCATTATTCTAAGGTCAAGACAAACCACTAACCACCCAAGTCATGATGTTGTCATAATTAAGCGGAAGGTCGATCAAGTGAGTCAACATATGTTAATACATTATTTCTCTCTCTCTCTCTCTCTCTCTTAGTTTCCTACATTATTCTCTTATTTGATATGTAAAAGATTAATCTCTTGAGATATAGTCAGACGTCTAAGTAAAAATTTCTCCCAATAATATTATTTTCATATACATAAATCTTAAGATCGAATTTATGACCACATTCTTAAAAGTCTCAAATACCTTATACTCGAACAAACACAGGGTGATCATTATCTCTTTTTAATTTACACCTTTTTAAATTTTAGCTTAATTAGAAAGAAAAAAAAGACACCAATGCAATACACGCTATACTAGTAAATTAATATTTACACAAACTTTTCGGCACACTATATGAGGCTGTATTTAAATTTAATTGATCAAAATGCTGTTTTTTTCAAAATAAATTTGCATTTCATCTCCAAACGAGTACGAAATCAGGTTCAAATCTGCCCTCCCCTAGTTCTTTAAAGCCCAGAACAAAAGAGTGAATAAGAATTTATTATTATTTCAAAAAGGTTAAATCTGCCCTCCCAAGTTCTTTTTCCTTATATTATATTTAAGTATTTATACAACATTTACTAATTTATATGAAAAAATTAACACTATAATCAGAAACTACGATGACTTTAAAATAAAAAACAAATATTTTATTTGAGTTCTTGAACTGCTACCCAACTTGGTAGACTGGTATATGTCCTCTAAACTCAAATACTTTAATTAGGCAATTTGTTTTTTCTTCTTGTTAGCAAAGGAACTTGAGAAGCAATAAGTATTCAGTATTCTCATTTTCATTTATTACATTATTCTTATTTTAATAAATTATTGTAGTTGTATTTTTAGAATTTTATTTTAGCACTTTTTGTATAAATAACTATATAGGAAAACAAGTAATTTTTTAAAATAGCTATTAATTAATTTTAATTATTCATTTTGAACTGAGTAAATGGTGACCAATTATTTATTTTTATCGTAATTGTAGTTCTTCTAAATAAAAGTCTATAAAAGCCTTTTGACGTTTTCACTGGTATGTAAGTTAAACGAAAGTTTGTCTCAATGAAGAGTGTATCAATAAGTTTTTAGAAATATGTAATTCATGAACAGATAACTTTATTTACATGTTTATTATTGAAGGATTTTCGATATTTTCACTAAAAAAAATCCTTAAGCCTTAGATAATTTTAAATGAATAAATGCATAATTCAGTAAATTTATTAAATTCTTATAAATTTAAACTGAGTGAATGAAATAAAGAAATACTTTACGCATATTTTGTAATCACTGAGTGTTTATCATACTAAAGAAATTTTTTACTAAATAGTTATAACTAGGGGTGTAAGTGGGTGGTTTGATTCGATTTCTGAGGAAAAATAAATTCGAACCAATCAAAATCAATTGATTTAGTTTGGTTCGATTTTTGTGTTTTTTGATAGTCAAATTTGAACTAAACTGAGCCGAACATCTACGGATTGGTTTGATTCGGGTGATTAAGTTTGCCATTTTTTAACACAAAAATTATTTAATTGATTAGTTTTTCATAACAAAAAATAAAAAACGTAATAAGCCTATGAAAAATTTTCTAAGAATAGAATCAAACTTATTGATTTGAACATTAATAATTATTTCATGTTTCAGAATGTGTATTAAACGGTTCATAATGAGATAAAAAAGAAACATATTGATATTTGTATTAAGAAATTATATTTGAATAAATTAAAAAAAAATTCAAGAGAGATTTAAGTTGGCAAGTTGTATGCTATTACTATTCAATTAAAGAGGAAGTTGTGAGGCAACTAACCTGAATGTATATATGTAACTAATTAAACCCCTAAGGACACATAATGGAGCTAATGGAGACTTGATTAGTTAAATTTTGAATCAGCAACCTAGCGAATCCAAAGTCTCTAACCTTTGCAGTCATATTTTCATCCAAGAGAATGTTGTTGGGCTTCAAATCACAATGCACAATAGGAACTTCACTATTATTGTGCAAGTAATCCAATGCACAAACAACATCAATATCTATATTCAGTCTCTCCATAAGGTTCAACCCATTTTCATTTGCATGTTTTCTCTTCCCCTTAATCTAATCTTCTAAGCTCCCATTACTTAAGTACTCATAAATCAGAGCTAGAAATTCTTTATTTTTAAAGTCAATACTAGAGCATTTAAAGTCAATTCATCATTTTCAAGCTTCCAAGTTCAGATGATGTTGTTGCTGTTACCTTTACTTTTCTGTTCTTTATGTATAGTAGCAAGCAAATTGTCAAGCATAGTATCAGTGTTACCACTGTGACTATGATGATGTAATGTCTAACATGCCTTCTTCTATGGTCATGAGGCCCACATACAAAATGCAAGCAAAGTTTTTTATTGCCTTCTAAATGGACAATAGAGAGATTTTGAAAAACTCCACCACTAGGAATGGTTCCTTTTAAATCATTATAAGAGAGGTTCAAAAGCTGAATAGCATGTAGATTTTGAAGCTCAATAGGAATGGATCCATAGAGTTGGTTGGAGGAAAGATCCAAAGTTTCCAAGCCTCTCACCTCTCCAAGAGTTTTTGGAATAGCACCTGATAGCATATTCTTGGCCAAAAACAAAAATTTCAAGCTCAGACAATTGCTAAATGAGCTGGGAATGTCACCAAACAATTGTTAATTTTTCAATTTTTCAATATATACTATGCCGAATATTGACTAGAGTTAATTTTATAATCCGACCAACTTATTTAAGAAATTAATGATGAAATAAGTTAGAAAATTAGTAATTATGCAGACCATGACTAATTATTATTAATAGAGTTAAAACACTAGTGTCTTTTTCTGCGTTGGACGAATGACGCGGCCCGAGCTGTGGCGGAGCAGATTTGGCCTAAGCTGTGGTGGAGTAGAACCTACAGTGAGCTGCACTGCCGGTAAGCAGAACCAAATATTTTAGCAGAGGAGTTTTTTAACCTTCTGCATTGGACGAAGATGATGTTTTAGGGGTTGGGAACTGGGAAAGTATTACAATAAGTAGTAACCAAAAAAGGTTGTAACATAAATAATAATAGTAATAATAATAATAATAAAATATATAATTATATGATTTGGTTTGGTTTGGTTTTGTTTGGTTTGGTTTGGTTTGGTTCAGTTTTGAAATTTCAAATCCGAGAACCGAACCAATTAAGCTTTAATTGGTTTGGATTTTACCCGAACCAATCAATATACCCAAACCAAACCGAACCAATTTAATTGGTTCGGTTTGAATTAATCGGGTTGGTCGAGTAATCCGAACCAATTTACTCTCCTAGCTATAACCGTGATAACAATATTGAATGATATGAATTTTGTGTAAAAAATACCAATACAAGGTTTTTTTTTTAAAAAAAATGTACAAACGAGATAAGAACATTAAGATAATTTTTTTTTATCTTTAACTAGGTAACCTCATAGGCATTACTATAAAACTAATTCATGGATACTATCGCGACTAGGAGACTCTCTCAATAATTGTCTTCTCTAGAATTTGAACTTTAAAGTTTTCCTTAAAAATGTAACTTGCTTACTACTATACTAAACCTTTGTTGATAAGAACATTAAGATAATTGTGTAGACTTATAAGAAAAGATTATGTTATAAATAAATGCATTTAAAAGAAAGTTTGATTAACTATTGAGGAGAATGAGACTATAACTAGATTAAAGTGAGTTTTTTTTTTTGGTACATTAGAACTGCTAAGGACATGGTTGGGAGAATAGGTGGATTGGTGAAGGATTGTTAGAGCTGTATGATGCACACTTTTTAATTATCGCATTTGCAAACTCAAGTGCAGGTTGTCTCAAGTAATAAATTTCTCGGTGAGTCTGAGGTCGATCCACAGGGAATTGTTGAAAATTAAGGTGAAGTAAATATTTTGTGACTACGGTAAAAATTATTTACTTGGGTAAAAAGATCCATTCTTGGTAAATAAAGGAAAGGTAAGATTAATTCCTTTTATAACTCAATTAGAATCCTCGCAACATGGAGGTTCCAATCAGAAAATACAATGTTAAAAGTCCATTAAAATAATATACGTAATTATATTATGTTTCCTTTAATCATCTATTAATATCATCACTCATAAATGGGATCAAGTATTCACTGTGCCAATATTTTGTCTACAACAAATCAAGATCTCCACTTTACAAGGAGAGTTTCTAACACCAAAACTTGTAAATGGGATAAAACATTCATTGTGTCAATCTCTTGTCTACAACAAATCAAGAACTCCACTTTACAAGGAGGGTTTCTAAATTAATTGGAAAAAAATACAATACGAAATGAAATAATATACGTAATTATATTATATTTCCTTTAATTATTACCACCACTTATAAATAGGTTAAAGCATTTACTGTGCCAATATTTGGTCTACAATATATCAAGAACTCCTCTTTACAATGATAGTTTCTAAATTATCAGAAACAAAATATAATACGTATAATAATTACTAAAAAGATAAATCATTAAAGCACAAAAGAAGAATAAATCTAACCTTATTTTATTACCAAGAGCTTCACACTTTGACCCAAGTAGACTAAAACTTATTTACACATAGACTAAAAGAAAGAAAAAGAGAAAATAGAGAGAGAAAGGAAATTGGAGGGAGGAGGAAATTCCTCAGAATTTTCCCTCCCCCGAAGCACGTATCCATTTGAAATGAATTGCCTATTTATAGGCACAGTAACCTTCATAGTTGAAACTTAATGATTAAGTTTTAAACGTCATCAATGACGTTTTTTTATTTTATTTTTCTTTTTTTTAAAATAATAATTGAGTAAATGCACAGCCGTGCGTCCAGTCATTTTTTCATTTTTGAGAGAAGTGGTCTTCATGAAAGTTGTAAGCCTGAATATTTGCTTTAAAATGGCTTTGGTTTGAGTTCAAAATCATTCCTAGAACTCAAGATATGGTCCAATTACTGCAGAGTGTTTAGACCCGGTTTCAGCTCCTCTATTCTGACTTCAAAGCCCAATATCACTTCCAAGGAGTCCGATTCTGGAAAAGTGTTCAACATGAAAGTTGTAGAGAATTGTCTTTAGCTTTCCTGCATGATCAAAATCACATCAATCAGATATTTGCAACTCAAGTTATAGCCAGTTTACTAAACACCGCCAAAGAGATAATTAAGACTAATTTATGCAATAATTTATTTAATTGTCCAATTCGGCTCAAAATCATAAAATGTGTTAAAACCAACTTAATTAAGCCTAATTGAACCTTAAGAAGCCTAGTGAGAGGATTACAAAATGTATAAAATACAGTGTTATCAAATTCTCCCACACTTAACTTTTGTACTCTTGGGCAAAACACAAAAGACAAAAACTAAGGAATAAAGAAAAACAACACAAACTCAAAAACTAAAAACTCTAAAGGATTCAATGACTCAAGAAGAGCAACTAGACAATCAAAGATCAAAACATTCATGAGGTAACATGTCTTCACATCTCAAACCAATGAGCAAGGAAACTTCAATTGAAAAGCATGAGTTAAGAATGATAGATCTTTACAAGATTCACTCTCAATCTCTCAAGTGTTTAAAAGGTAGGTATTTCACTCAATTCAACTCATGAAAATTGCACTACCATAAGCTTGCTTATCTTCTACTTCTCCACTACTCAAAACACATGCACACACAAATCATGAGGACTTTATTCAAGGTTGTAATGGGGTCAAGGTAAAGGAGGAGGTAATATGGATATGACAAGTTAAATACCAGAGAATAAAAGAGCATGAGAGTTGAGTTCAATTAACAAGCATGTAAGTTCATCCCAACTC
Organism: Ormosia semicastrata; assembly: GCA_029884595.1. Lineage (NCBI taxonomy): Eukaryota > Viridiplantae > Streptophyta > Magnoliopsida > Fabales > Fabaceae > Ormosia > Ormosia semicastrata. The sequence continues at coordinate 5,895,969 of JAQQTO010000028.1, read as the reverse complement.
CACCTAATACAAATTCCCTTTACATATTCTTTTCCTTTCCTTTATTACCTTGTTGACCCTCTTCTTTTTACATTTTTTATTGATTTTTTTATTGATTTTTATTGATTTTTTTTTTTACAAAAAGAACATCATATATATATTTTTTTTAGCCATTCTGCACACACACTCCCACACTTGTTCAAGAACTCATCGAATGACAAAACTAATGTTCTCTTATTCCCTAAGGTCAAGTAAGAACATGGTTTTTCATTTAAGGCACATAATGAGTTCGAAACAAAGAATGGTCAAATAAGCTCAAAGGGGTTAAGTAAGGGGAAATAGGTCATTTCTAATGCTTTATGTTGGCAGTAATCAGAGAATTTCTAAGAAGTCATAAGAGTGCTTGATATCATATTGAGACAACATGCTGCTAAATAAGGCTGGCTATTTGATTAAAGTAGCTATTTCAAGAAAAATGCCTCAATCATATTTATGTATGCATATGAAAATGTAGTCTAAAAAAGAATCAAAGCAAGTTCTAGAGTAACAATTCCATGAGTGAAATTCACAAAATAAAGAAAAGAATAGTACAAATGTTCAATCCATTCATCAATAGGCTCAAAATCTCACAAGGCATAATTCTATCATTCTCAGTCCACCAATTCAACATCCATAACCAAGCATGTGAATTTTAAGAAAGAAGACAATTTACTCAATCATGCAAATTTCCCTGAATTTGAATTGTTACTTCCACACAAACTAGTTACTACCCCAACTAAGATGCGTCTCAAGAGTAAAATTACCTCCAGAGCAAAATTTACTCCTTACTCTGTCATCCCTAATTGGTTTAACTGTTAGAAAATTACTGACAAACATATAAACATAACAAACATAAACATACTTTCAATTTTTTTTCAAACATTTTTTTTACACAACTCTACACACGACAAAAAGAAACACACTTAATAATTTTTTTATACATTTTTTTACACAACTAGTCACACAAACACACTTACTAATTTTTTTTATATTTTTTTATACATTTTTTTACACAACTAGTCACACAAACACACTTACTAATTTTTTTATACATTTTTTTACACAACTAGTCACACAACTATCCTTCCCCCCAACTAGATCAAAACATTGTCCTCAATGTTAAAAAATAGAAAGGAAAAGATAGAAGATAGTTCCTGTTACCACAATTACTGAAAAGAGAAACCTCACACAAATATAAACAGAAACAAAATATGATGAACAAAACCAAAGCTTGTAATTATTTAAATAAATGGAGTGTTTGAACTGGCTTGTTTTTCTTATTGCTTCTCGCAACATTTTCTTCGGACCACTTCTTGCTCTTTTTTTTTTAAATCTATACAAGAAAATATATATATGTAGTTGTGATTGTGGCTCACATCTTCCTCTGGTTTTACGTCCAGTAATGGCTTAAACGCCTTCTATGAGTCGAGGATAGGCTTCCCATCTAATTTTCTTATAAATTGACAAACAGGGTCTTTTTGAGTCAGATTCCCAAGACTGTAACGCGCTTACTTGCCTTTGAAGAAATTTCACAAATTAATAAATTCACACTGCACAAATTCACAAGAATGCGTCTCAAGAGTAAAAAAAAAATTTTATTTAATGATTCCTTACTCAGGCCATTCTTTAATGAAAAATATTTTATCTTTTTTTTATTTGCGAAAACCATCCACAAAGAACAATTTCGCTTGTTACAAGAAAAATTGACAATTTTGGCAAACCAAGACATGAAATTAAAAATTCATCAGAGAAAAAAAATCATTGATAGGTGTAATTTAAAAAAAAATGAGCTTATTGTAAGTATGGACAAAACATTTTTGGCTCATTTTGAATTCTTGAAGCAACAAAATCCACCGTATCTACCTAGATTTACAAAAACTTGTTGAGAAAATCAACAAGTGACCAAATTGTCAAAGTAAAGTTGACTATTTAAAAAGAAAAGAAAAACAAATACTAAGACACACGAAATTAAGAAGAAAAAGAGAAAACAAAGTTTTTTTTTATTTTTTTGTATTTTTTTTTGTATTTTTATTTTGAAATGAAAACACATGAAATTAGAATACTAGGGATTAGACTTCACTTGATTCAATAATCTATCATAGACAATAGAGTAGCTTTGGGACCGTCCTTCTAATCAATTTCTAATCATTCAATTGATGGGGAGAATCAGTAATTTAAAAACATTTAAAGGCATGACTTTTACTCTATGGATTCTCATGGAAAAATACCACAGTTCTCCCACACAACCTATAACCTCCATTCCTAGATGATTATAAATCATGACACTTTATTATTTATGGTCTAGGTCATATGCAAACATTTTGGGTTACACATATACCCACTAGATTAATTTATGAGTGGCCAATTCATAAAAGCATTATGAACCATAATAGGCACTCGAATTGAGTAGAAAAGAAATTGATTAAAATTTCAATCTTAATACATGTCGATTGAATCAAGTTACGTTTTCACCCTAAAAACTCACAAGACAAAAGAAAAGAAAAAATAAGAAAAATAAAAATATATACAAAGATGTGGTATAAACCACCACCACCAAATAAATTTTACAAAGGTGTGGAATAAACCAACCACCAAATAAAAAATTAAAAATGGTGTGGTAGAAACCAACCACCAAATAAAAAAAAATAACAAATGTGGGGTAATAAACCAACCACCTAATATATATATTAATACTTAGTAAATAAATATTAACAAAAGTGTGATATAAACTAACCACCAAATAAGTTAATAAGCAAAAAATAAATAAAAAGTTAGTATGCGAGATAAATTAAAATGTTAGAAGTGGGTAAATTAAAAAGTTAGATAGTTAGTAAGAAAGTTAGTAAGTTAGTAAACAAAAATAAATGACAAAAAAAAAAATAACAAAAATAAATGACAGAAAATAAATAACAAAAAAAAAAAAATAAAGTGTAAAAAATAAAATACGAAAAATAAAGTACAAAAAGTAAATTTAAAATATGAAAACCTGAGAATCGGCAAGTTCCGATTTTTTGCTCCAGCGAGAAAGAAGAGAAGAAGAAAGATTATTTCATTAATGATTAAAAATTATAGAGAAATTAGGGAGAGTTTCCCCCACAAGTCAGTACATTAGTAGTAAAAGGGAGAATTTTCCCTACTGTTAATATGTACAAGAATTAAAAGGGAGAGATTTCTCCCACAAAGTTAGTATATACAAAAATTAAAAAGGGAGAGGTACCCTCACTGTACAGAAATTAAAAGGAAGAATTACCTCCACTGTTAATACATACAGAAAATTAAAAGGGAGATTTTCTCCCACAAAATTAGTATGTACAGAAAATAAAAGGGAGAGTTTCTCCCACTAAGTTAATATGTACAAAATAAAAGGTTTAACTTTTTTTTTATTATTTTTGGTTTTTTTTTCTTTCACCTGGGACAGCCTTGTCCACCAATTTTTTTTTTTGGTGGTCACACCTGTGACCACCTTTTTCATTATTTTTTTCAAGGGGGACAACCTTGTCCCCCATTATAAATATTTTTTTTCTTTATGTTTTTTAAAATTTTTTTTTTTTTTTTTGGGTGGTCACGGGTGTGACCACCTTCTTTTTTTTTTTTTTTGGTTTTTTTTTTAATTTTCATTTTTTAAATATATAAACTTTTTTTACTTTTTACTTTTTTTTTACTTTTTTACTATTCACATCTTTTTTTTAATTTTATTATTATTATTTTTATATTATTATTATATTTTTTTACTTTTTTACTATTTATACTATTCACATATTATTTATCCTATTCATACTATTCATACTATTCATTTAAATTTATTATTATTTTTTTTATTTTTTTACTATTCATACTATTCACGTTACTATTTACACACTATTCACACACTATTCACACACTATTTATATACTATTCACACACTATTTACTTTTTACTATGTACAAAAATATTTACATCAGAAATTTATTCTTCAAAACAAGTCCCCAACAACGGCGCCAAAAACTTGATGCACACTTTTTAATCATCGCATTTGCAAACCCAAGTGCAGGTTGTCTCAAGTAATAAATTTCTCAGTGAGTCTGAGGTCGATCCACAAAGAATTGTTGAAGATTAAGGTGAAGTAAATATTTCGTGACTACGATAAAAATTATTTACTTGGGTAAAAAGATCCACTCTTGGTAAATAAAGGAAAGGTAAGATTAATTCCTTTTATAACTCAATTAGAATCCTCGCAACATAGAGGTTCCAATCAGAAAATACAATGTTAAAAGTCCATTAAAATAATATACGTAATTATATTATGTTTCCTTTAATCATCTATTAATATCATCACTCATAAATGGGATCAAGCATTCATCATGTCTTAATATTTTGTTTACAACAAATCAAGATCTCCACTTTACAAGGAGAGTTTCTAACACCAATACTTGTAAATGGGTTAAAGCATTCATTGTGTTAATCTCTTGTCTACAACAAATCAAGAACTCTACTTTACAAGGAGGGTTTCTAAATTGATTGGAAACAAAATACAATACGAAATAAAATAATATATGTAATTATATTATATTTCCTTTAATTATTACCACCACTTATAAATGGGTTAAAGCATTTACTGTGCCAATATTTTGTCTACAATAAATCAAGAACTCCTCTTTATAATGGTAGTTTCTAAATTATCAGAAACAAAATATAATACGTATAATAATTACTAAAAAGATAAATCATTAAAGCACAAAAGAGGAATAAATCTAACCTTATTTTATTACCAAGAGCTTCACACTTTGACCCAAGTAGACTAAAACTTATTTACACATAGACTAAAAGAAAGAAAAAGAGAAAAAGAGAGAGAAAGGAAATTGGAGGGAAGAGGAAATTCCTCAGAATTTCCCCTCCCCCGAAGCGTGTATCCATTTGAAATGAATTGCCTATTTATAGGCAAATTCAAGGTTACTGTGCAATGCACAGTAACCTGCATAGTTGAAACTTAATGATTAAGTTTTAAACGTCATCAATGACGTTTTTTTTTTTAAATAATAATTGAGTAAATGCACAGCCATGCGTCCAGTCATTTTTTCATTTTTGAGAGAAGTGGTCTTCATGAAAGTTGTAGGCCTGAATATTTGCTTTAAAATGGCTTTGGTTTGAGTCCAAAATCATTCTTAGAACTCAAGATATGGTCCAATTACTGCAGAGTGTTTAGACCCGGTTTCAGCTCCTCTATTCTGACTTCAAAGCCCAATATCACTTCCAAGGAGTCCGATTCTGGAAAAGTGCTCAACATAAAAGTTGTAGAAAATTGTCTTTAGCTTTCCTGCAAGACCAAAATCACATCAATCAGATATTTGTAACTCAAGTTATAGCCAGTTTACTAAACACTGCCAAAGAGATAATTAAGACTAATTTATGCAATAATTTATTTAATTGTCCAATTCGACTCAAAATCATAAAATGTGTCAAAACCAACTTAATTAAGCCTAATTGAACCTTAAGAAGCCTAGTGAGAGGATTACAAAATATATAAAATACAGTATTATCACTGTACATGTGTCATGCTGAGTTTGATTTATCATTAGAGGTAATTAGAGTTGTTAGAGTATAGTTAGAGTGGTTAAGACACTATTAGAATGTAACTCGCTTACTACTATACTAAACCTTTGTTGATAAGAACATTAAGATAATTGTGTGGACTTATAAGAAAAGATTATATTATAAATAAATGCATTTAAAAGAAAGTTTGAGTAACTATTGAGGAGAATGAGATTAAAACTAGATTAAGGTGAGTTTTTTGTTTTGGTACATTAGAAGTGCTAAGGACATGGTTGGGAGAATAGGTGGATTGGTGAAGGATTGTTAGAGTTGTTCAGGTGTCATGCTGAGTTTGATTTATCATTAGAGGTAGTTAGAGTTGCTAGAGTATAGTTAGAGTGCTTAAGACACTATTAGAGTTAGTCAACACTGTTAGATTTGTGATGCAATGTATATAAGCTTGCTTGTAAATTATGTTCATTCATTCAATTCAATGAAATACATTTCCTTTTGTTCATTCTCTACCTTCTCTTAGTTTATTCCTTTTCTCAATGTCATTCTCTTCTCTCCCTTACCTTGATCCCTTTCTCTTTCTCTCTGCTTCTTGGTGGAAATCTCACATGGTATCATGAGCAACAATCCAATTCATGGAGAGTCACACTTCATTAGCAAATCAACCAACACAGTCTTAATCAAACTTCGTAAATTTCAACCATTCTATCTCAATTAAGCATGATGAATGAAGTGTTTTACTTTGGAAGTAGTAAATAGCAGCTACTATCCAAGGGCATAAACTCCAGAAGTTTGTGAAAGGACACCAATAGATGTCCCAAAAATTTTCCTCTCTAGAAGATGAGAAGATCAACAAGTATAGTGTTGAGTTCTTGGAGTGGGAATAGTAGGATCAATTGCTATTATCCTAGATCCTATCTTCTATGACTAAAGGAATTCTTGCTGGAATGGTAGGCTGTGACTATTCATGAGCAGTATGGACACAAATTCAAGCTTTCTTTGGTTCTTGAAAAAAGGTGAAGATCAGATAATTTAAACTAAATTGATGAGTACTAAGAAGAGTTCTAGGTCCATGAATGAGTATCTTCTAAGGATGAAAGCCTTAAATGATTCTCCTACTTCTATTGGAAGTCTTGTTTTAGTTCAAGATCACATTGGAGCTATATTTGAGGGTTTTACTGATGAATATGAATCTTTTATCATATCTTTGAATTCAAGGCTTGATCCATATACTATCACAGAAACTGAATCTCTTCTTTTAGCTCATGAGTAAGACTTAAGAAACACACACAACCTGTCCTCCCAGATACCATATCAACCATTGTAGCAAATGTTGGATCAAAGTCCCAGCAGATTCATTCTTTTACTGGTGCTAAGTCTTCTAGTCAGTTTCCTAGTACCAATCCTTGAGGAGGATACACAAGAGGTGGTAGATTTTCTAATTTCAGCGATTAAGGCAAATTGGTAGATTCTTTAATGGAGGATGGTCCATAATCATCTGCCAAGTTTGTTTTAAACCTAGTCATCCAGCTTATTTTTGTTATCACTATCTTGATCACAGCTATAATCCCATGCACCAAAGTTCTACCATGCCTCCTACTTTTGTCACTGATCCACAATTCAATCCATTACAAGAAATTCAGGTTTTAGTGATGAATTTTTCAGGCAAATTTGTGGCTGCCCCTAATACAGGTATTTGTAGGAAAATCGAACATCAAGTAAAAATAAAATAAAAAAAATAAAAATGCCATTGATTTTTTTTTCATTTCCGGAGACTAATACACTAGTAAGTATACCAATTATATTTTTCGAGGTTTCCGGTAGATTATTTCCATCAAAAAATTTCTCCAACTTTTGAGGAATAGTGTCAATCGATTTCCAGCAACTTATCTGCTAGAAATCAAGCAGTTGAAATACTCCGGTAAATGAATCAGTTACGTAATTCGAGGTTTTCAGTGGCTAATCCACCATAAATTTTTTTATAAGATATGCGTGCGGCCACTTCCTTTCCATTTTTCTCTTTTCTCTCCCATACCAGTAACCACAACCACTACGTCTTCTGTCATTCTCGCCATTTCTAGCCGCACTAATGCTTGTGCCATCGTCACCCATACCAACCATCAACAACGCCTACCTGCACCCACCTAAACCAACACAACCACCACATCCTCCATCATTCTCTCCAGTCCCAACCACACCAACATCTGCACCGTCATTGCCCATACTAGTTGTTCTGAACTGGGTTTAGATCAATACCTGAAAAAGGTAGAAGAATGTGGAATCTTCCATTGCATGATAGCTATTCCAGTGCTACCTTGAGTGATATTTATAGGAGTGTCTTGAGTGTTAAGAATCATAGTCAAACTTGATTTGAATGCTATTATTTAGGATAAGAATCAATAATATTGTTATCTCTTATAACTGAATCTCCTATTTTTGGGATGTAATAGATGTCCATATTTATGAGTGATTTTGTGAGAAATTTGCTCCTCATAGATGGGTAGATTTTCTTATCTAATAGCGTAACACCTGCGAAAGCATGATAGACTTGTATATGGTTACAGAGGTAGCCTAACTCTAGTTTGTTATGCTTGTGAAGTTTGGTGACCATCTGAGCATGTTTAGCCACTTTGTTGTAACCCTATGTGTGAAATATAGTTATTTTCAACTTTGGTTTTAAGTTAAACTGCTTAGTTTGTGGAAATAAGTGTGGAGAATTTGTTTCTATGTCACAAATATGTGAAAATAGGTATAGTTAAAGTTTGAGATTTATCAGAGTTAGTTTGACATTTTTAAGCATACTAGTTATATGTTTTAGTGCCAGATTGACCCCCAGCAGATATGAAAAAATGTGAATATGGTGTAACAATATTTTTGATGAATCTTAGGATTTATTTTAAACTTTTTGGTAGTTGGAAAACTTGGTTTGGTGATAACTAAGCATTCTTAACTGTTTTGGTGAATTTTAGTCACTTAAGTGACCAAAATAAGAGGGCACGACCCTTTGTTTCTGTTGTTGGCCTATTTAAGGCCAAAATGAGAAGCAGTTCTCATTCTTATCTTCTCATCTCATGGCTGCCATAGGAAAAGCAAAGGAGAAGGGAAATCAAAGTGCTAAGGGAGAAGGATCAACAACTAAGCAAGGGAGAGAGCTTAGCTTTTCAGAGGAACAGTTAACCGACTTCATTTTTGGGAATTGAGGTAAAGGGAACCTTGGTTTCACACTTTCTATCCATATTTTTCATTAGGCTATGTAGATTGCTTAATGTGAATAACGAACTTTTAGTGTGTTTTTGGTGTTTTGGTTTGAATCTTGTTGGAGAACTTGATGATGACTTGTTTTTGAGTTGTTGGATGTATGGAAAAAGATTTCCAACCCTTGTATGCCTTATATCCCACTTGAGTTGAGTTTTGGGGTTTTAGGTTTTGTATTGGATGATTTTCCATGATCTTTAGTTTTGAGTGAAATTGAAGTGGTTTAAGAGTTACTATGTGTAGTTGGACCTTGGTAGAGGTTGAAAATCACTTGAAATCGAGTTTTGAGTGATTAGAAGAGGGTTTAGTTCTAATGGAACAGTATCAATATCTATAGAATTCTATAGATTTTGAGTTCTGCAGTGGGCACCGCGGCGTGACACTTAGAATGCCGCGGCGTGTTAAAGAACAGGGGATGTGCGCCGCAGTGTGGCACAAGGATGCCGCAATGTTGGTAGCATTTTCCTGCCAGTACTTGAACCTGAGGGTTAGGTGCCGCGACGTGGCTCAGGGAGTGCCGTGACGTGAAGGCCAGAAAACAAATAGATGTTGTGTTGGTTTGCCTTGGAGTCTTCCAATGGTTTATTTTCTTCATTTATGCTTCGTTTTGAGTATAGAAACTCTAATATGGGTATTTAATGAAGTGGTTGTGCGATGAAAGTAAATCAATTAGTATGTTAATTATTCTGGTATTTAACATCATTGTATTTCATGTTGGTAGTTAAGAATATAAATTAATTGACATGCTAGTTCTTGTAGTAATTGGCGTTATTGTTGTTCCATAGCTATATTGATGAGGGTGAGTCCTCATTGTGATGATCTAATGTGATTTTGAATGAGTAGGTAAACAATCCTTCCTATCACAAAGATCATTATTGTGATCAAATATGATTTTGAATGAGTAGGTAATCAATCTTTCCTATTATAGTGATCATTATTGAAGATCGTGTAGTTGATGAGACTTCACTATGGAGAGGGTGATTATACATGATTGTAAGTGAAGAGGTAACATACCTTCCCAATCATAATGATGAGTTGAGGATGGTCTTTCCCTCACACCCCGTGGAATAGCTGGAACTGGGCTTCCAGTGCTTATTCAAAGCTTATGGAACCGGGTTCCTCTATCTTATTCAGGGTTCATGCATGTCATAACATTACCATGGAACTGAGTTCGTGTAAATGGTCTCATACATTATGCATTTCATATTTAGGTTATTACATAGGCATAGCATGGCGATTGCATGAGCGATTACTATCATGACATTATTCATGCATTGCAGTTGTATGGACAATTACGTATCTTTGAGATGGAGATGTTGTTTGCTTCTGTGACTGAAGTGTTTATTTGATAATTGAGTATTTTATATGTTTGTATATGTTTAGATATACTGGTATTGAAATACTTCTACTAAGATATATTTTTCTCACCTCGATTATATTGCCATGTAAATCCAGGTGCTAGTTCCTCAAAAGGAAAGGAGAAAATGGATGAAGATTAGTATATTTATATGTTTTTTGATTATAAAGCTTGTATAATATGTTAGTTTTTGTTGTTGTAAAATTTTATGTATTACAATATGCCTTGGAGGTAGTGATGTATATATATAACTTATATTTTTCTGGCTCTCCATAATTACTCATTATATGTGAATGATATGGGTTAGTGGTTTGAGGTTAGAAGTGGCATGGTCAATATTAATTATTCTTTTATATGACGATATATCTGGATAGTAATGATTGAGATGTTATATTTTGGTATCTGAGCAGTTCATCATGTTGAGCCAGGGTATGGACTGACTATGCTTAGGCATGTTTCGTGTTGGTTATGCATTTCTTGTCTTTTACATGTGATTGTTTGAGTGGAATTGCATGTTTTGCCTTTGAAGTGTTTGCTTTAACTACTGTTGCACAGTTACATGATATTGAGCCTAGCTAACTTAATATGGACTATTCTGTGTTTACAGGAAACTATGGCAACACGGGGACGACCAGCAGCAAGAGGACGACCACATGGAAGCCGGAACCGGAACCTTGAGAATGAGGGTTCGGGGATGGTTGAGGTCGTGATGGAAATAGCCGAAGCGATGCGTGACAGATGACTGCGAATGCTATAATAATGAGGGAGCAGGCAACTGCAACTGCTAGGGTGCTTGACAGGCTGGTGGCTAATCAAACATAGCCTATGCCACCACCGGTACTACCACCAAGGCGTGAGGTACAGGGAGAGAGGAACTAGGACTTTCATGACCTTTCTGAGTTTCAAAAGCGAGTCCACCATCGTTCAGAGGAGATTATCACCTGGTAAGGGCTGAAGAGTGGATAACTGAGTTAGAGAAGATTTTCACAGCTATGAGATGTTCAAAGGAGTAGAAGATGTCTTTTGCGGCATATATGCTAAAAAGGGAAGCTGAGCACTGATGGAACAATGCAAGGAGACTGATGGAGATAGATGGGATCCAGGTTTCTTGGTGATAATCACATATTTTATACATTAATAAACTTTTATATTTATTCATTTATACTCTCCATGTACTTAATTGATTGAACTTGGTTATGTTTTGTAAGTTTGAACTCCAATTGGATTTAATTGATTTTTTCCAGTAAGATTTATGTCTTACACTATTTTTTTTATTTTGGCTATATCTTGAGTTTTAAATGTCTAATAATTATGTATTTTACCTTGTAGAAAAGATAAGAGAGATCTCTACAACTTTCATGAAGAGCTCTAGGTCAAAATCATACATCTAGTGGAGCTAATTGGTCTTGGAAGTCAGAACACGAGTTTTGTGATTGGAACCTGAACAGTGTACAGTAATCAAAGTATAATTCGGGCTATAAGAACTTAATTGGGCTGAAAATTTGACATCTACAACTTTTATGAAGAACACAAGATTCATTTTGGATTACTTAGAGGTCATATTGGGCTTCCAAGTCAGAACAAAGGAACTGTACCAGGGCCTGAGTAGTGTGCAGTAATCAGACCATATCTCGAGTTGTAGGAATGATTTTGGGCTCAAACTAATGGCATTTGAAATTTAAGATCCAGGCCTACAACTTTCATGAAGATTATTTTTCAATTCTCTGACGCATTCAATGAATTCAGCACTGAATGATTTCAGAGACAAATAATCTTAATAATTTTCTATTCATCAAAAGTCATTTGACATTTTTCACTCATTTTCCACTCATCCACTCACTCATAAATCAGCCCTCTTGTCATTTTGTATCCCTAATCCTCTATAAAAGGAAGCCTTAGATGATCATTTGAGGAGTCTTGGTCTTAGAGACCAAGATCATGCTATTGTGTTGTTTGTTTATCTTGTTGTAGTTTTCTTTTGTTCTAAACTGAAATTATGTTCTTCTTTTTCTTCTTCTTCTTATCTATGAGTAACTAATTTTCATTTTACTTGGGTGAAAGGGTAAAGCTCTTGGTAATGAAATAAGGTTAGATTAATCTCTTTCTTGTGCTTAAATGATATATTATCAAGTAGCCATTATATGTGTTGTATTTTATTTCCAATCAATTTAGAAACCCTCCTTGTAAAGTGAAGATCTTGATTTGTCGTAGATAAGATATTAGCACAATGAATGCTTGAGCCCATTTATAAGTGGTGGTGTTAATAGATAATTAAAGAAATCATAATATAATTACATATATAATCTTAAATGAACTTTGAATGTTGTATTTTTCGATTGAAACCTCCATTATGCGTGGATTCTAATTGAGTTATAAAAAAAATTAATCTTATTCTTAATTTATTTACCAAGAGTGGATTTCCTAACCTAAATAAATCTTTTTTTATTTGTGACTAAATTTTATCAATTTTATTATTGTGACAAAATATTTATTTTACGTCACAAAAATTTTCTTCATTAATTTCTTATGGATCAACCTCGGATTCCCGAGAATTTATTACTTAAAACAACCTGCACTTAGGTTTGCAACTTTTAATCCGCATCAAGTTTTTGGTGCTGTTGTTGGGGACTTGATTTGAAGAACAAATTTATGGTGTAAATATTTTGTATATATATATATTTATATTTTTTCTCTGTGGATCTTGTATATATATATTTTTTCTACTCTTTAATTTTTTTTTTGTACATACTAACGTACTAACTTAGTAGGGGACACTCTCCCTTATCCCTCTGTAATCTTTAATCATTAATGAAATAATCTTTCTTCTTCTCTTCTCTCTCATTAGAGCAAAAAATCGACTTGCTAATTCTCCGATTTTCATATTTTAAATTTACTTTTTGTACTTTATTTTCTCGTATTTTACTTTCTGTATTTTATTTCTAACTTTCTAACTTACTAACCTACTAACCTTTTAATTTTCTTGCTTTCTAACTTACTAACTATCTAACTCTCTTATTAACTATTTAACTTTTTACATTATCAGCTATCTAACTTTTTACTTTATCTGCTTACTAACTTTTTAATTTATCAGCTTATTAACTTATTTGGTGGTTGGTTTATATCACACCCTTGTTAATATTTATTTGGTGGTCGGTTTATACCACACCCTTGTTAATATTTATTTACTACGTGTTAATATATATTTAGTGGTTAGTTTATACCATACCCTTGTTAATATTTATTTGGTAGCTGGTTTATACCAGATCCTTGTTAATATTTAATGGCAGATTTACCACCTACTTATTAATATTTCTTTTTTATGGAAGGTTGAGCTTTGTATATATTTTTATTTTATTCTTCCTATTTCTTCTTTTCTTTTGTCATGTGTAGTTAAATTTGTGTGTTTCTAGGGTGAAGATGTAACTTAATTCAATCGACATGTATTAAGATTAGAATTTTAATTAATTTCTTTTTTATTCAATTTGAGTGCTTATTATGGTTCTTAATATTTTTATGAATTAGCCACTCATAAATTGATCTTGTGAGATGTGTGTAGAATTGAGAGGTTTGCATACAACTTAAACCATAAATAATAAATGCCATGATTTATAATCATCTAGAAATGGAGGTTATAGGTTGTGTGGGAGAATTGTGGTATTTTTCATGAGAATCCAAAGAGTAAAGGTCATGCCTTTAAGAGTTCATGTTTAGACCAATGAATTGAGTTTTAATTAATTACTGGATTCTCCCCATCAATTGAATGATTAGAAATTAATTAAAACGAAGGTCACAAAGCTATTCTATTGTCTATGATAGATTGTTGAATCAAGTGAAGTCAGATCCCTAGTGTTTTAATTTCATGTATTTACATCCTTAATGTGTTTTGCATTCATGTGCTTTGTTTTCTCTTTTCCCCTTAATTTCATGCATTTTAGTGTATTTTTCCCTCTTAATCGTCAACTTTATTACTTTGACAATTTGGTGCACTTGTCGATTTTCACAACAAGTTTTTGTAAACCTAAGTTGATACGGTGTATTTTGTTGCTTCAAGAATTCAACATCAATAAAATATAAGAAAGAAGCCGAAAATGTTATTGCAGATTAATTGTCCATACTTACAATAGGCTCACATTTTGATATCACACCTATCAATGATTCTTTTCCTAATGAATTTTTATTTTCTGTCAATTCCAAGCCTTGGTTTGCTAATATAATCAATTTTCTTGCAACATGAAAGATCTTGCCTCAATTATCCTGATCAAATCATTCGGAGATGTGTGCCTAACAGTGAAGTAGGTAATGTCATTAAATTTTGTCACTCAGAAGCATGTGGAGGTTACTTTTCTTCAAAGAAAACAGCTGCGAAAATCTTGCAGTGTGGATTTTATTGGCCCACTTTATTTAAAGACAACTATACATTTTAAAAAATTTGTGAAAATTGTCAAAAATAGGGTTCTATTTCTAAGCGAAACAGGATGCCTCTGAATCTTATTATTGTTATTGAAATTTTTGATTGTTAAGGAATTGAGAAATGATGCATATGAAAACACAAAGATTTATAAAGTTAGAGCAAAAGCTTTTCATGACAAATCAATTTTGAGAAAAACTTTTGAAATTGGTCAAAAAGTTCTGCTTTTTAATTCTCGTCTTCACCTATTCCCTGATAAATTGAGATCTAGGTGGCATGGCCCTTTTATTGTTAAACATGTGTATCCTTATAGGGCCATAGACATTGAGAATCCTAAAAATGATAGTGTATTTAAGGTCAAAGGATAAAGACTCAAACCATTTTTGAAAAAACTAAGTTCTTGAGTTCTTTGTGCCCCCAGTTAAGTGGCGGATAACGGTACTCCGTGACTCTCAAGTCAGTTTGTTTTTCAGTTTCCCATAATAACTTATTCCTTCTCCTTTAAAATGGATGTCATTCTCTCAAATCTAAGAAAGCACGTCCCTTCTTTCCCTTAAAATACTCTGACAAAAATCTACATAGTTAGATGTGAAAGACTGAGACTATTAATGCACATGGGCATCCCAGAAGATATGCGCTGGATAATCGAAGCAAAGGTTCATTTATCTGGTGAATCTTCAGATTCATTTGTCCCATACATGCCAGGTCTCGGTAAAAGTTCTTATTCTAAAAAAAGAAGAGCGAAAAGAATGCAAGTTTGTCACAAGTGTGCGCGATGGAATTGTAACACGTGATGTTATTCTTTGGGAATGGTTTTCACAAACTGAGAAGATAAAATATTCTTCATTAAGAATGGACTGAGTAAGGAGTTATTAGATGATATCTTATTAACTCTTGAGATGCATTCTTGTGGAGTTGTGCATCGTGAGCTTCTTAATTTGTAGAATCTTTTCAGGGACGAGCAAGAGCGTTACAATCTTGGGAATCTAACTCAAAAAGATCCTGTTTGCCAATTTCTAAGAAAATTAGATGAGAAGCTTATCCTCGGCTCATAGAAGGTGTTTAACCCGTTATTGGACGTAAAACCAGAGGAAGATGTGAGCCACAATCACAACAACATGTATATATTATCTTGTACATCTTCAAAAAAAAAAGAGGGTGAAACTTCAGTTGTACTTTGTCTTTAATTAGATTAGGAGTCCTGGGTAGATGCCCATCCCGTCATTAACTCGGGTGGACCTTCGCATGCTGGTCCGTAAATAAGGTTCGTGTGCCATGCTCTGTAGAGAGCTGCGCAAGCATTCCCAAGTTTTAACCGTAGGCTCTGTTTGCTGATGGACAGATAGAAGCGTCCCGTGTTTGTATTCTCATGTGACAATGCCTCTAAGCTGGATCCTGTGATTTAATGCCATGGGCTCTCTAGCGACCTCTCACTGGCTGTGGTCGTTGGTGGTAGCTGTCAGATTTACGCACTTTAATTAGTTGCTTCTTAGCTCAATCTAAAATATCCCACAAGCGGGAGAGAGAAGAATTCCTAGATTGGCTGAGCTGTCTTGGTATTATTACACTCATGACGCACAGTATAAAGATACGCCATGAAAACTATACATAAAGTATACCATCATTTATTATTATAATTTTATCTTTGTATGATTTTGTTGTATTTTAGTTTTAGACAGACGATCCTTGGAGCGGGGTTCTTCAGGGGTTTCTAGGTTTCTTTACCCTGATGGTTTTCTTGAAGTAAAAATAAAATAAAAAATAAAAATAAAAAAATAAAAAATAAAAAAAACTGTATTTCTTAATTTCAAACTTTTCTGACAATAGCCAACCTATCCATATAGGTGCTATCATTACTTTTTTCCATTCTCTTCCCTATTTAAACACTTTATTTTCTTCACTTTCCTCTAACTCATAATCATTCAAAGGGAGTGTGAGTGTAGAAATAGAGGGATCTTCTTCTTCTGTTCGTAGACTTACTAGTATCTGTGTATTTTATGGGACAAGTTATGGAAGGGTTTAGAGTTTGTAAACGCAGCAAGCACTGAACATTTGCTGCAAGGAACATTCGTGTAGTATATGGGGGAGGTAGCATTAGGTTAATGGGAGCTGTATCACTTTCTGCACATATAAGAGGTGGTCAAGTTTTAGGTATTATTCCTAAACCTTTAACTCGAAGGAACATCATTAGAAAGACAATTGGGTTGAAAATTCAAGTATCATCTATGCATGGACGAATGAGGACAATGCTTGAAAATTTTGATGCATTCATTGCCTTACCGGGTGGTTTTGGTAATTTAGAAGAAGTTTTTCAAATTATCTCTTGGGCCCAACTGAACATCCACCATAAACTCATAGGTTTGTTGAATGTTAATAATTTCTTTGATAATTTGTTATTTTTTGTTGACCATGCTATGGAACAAAGCTTTATCACATCTTCGACAAGACAACTCCTTATATTTGTTTCCACTGTTGATGAAATAATTGATAAATTATAAATTTTTGTTTATGAACCTGAACCAGTAATAGCTTAGATAGATTGGTCAGAAGGCAGTAGCAAGGGAAGCAGCAATGAACAAGAATGTGATATGAAACTTCATTTATGACTTTTCTTTATCTTTGGCTTTATTCATCGTACTTTGTTTCTGCTTAAATTTGTGTAAGATTTCACTTTTTAATAATTACAACAATAGGTAATATCTTCTACGCTTTACCTATCTATGTTTTGACATTGTGGACAATGTTGTGATCTGGTTGGGGAGAAGGATAGTTGAAGTGAAAAAAAATAAAAATAAAATCAAAAGAAATAAAAAAATATAAAAAAATGAATGTGTAAAGAAGGGCCAACAGGGCAATAAAGGAAAGGAAAAGAATATGTAAAGGGAATTTGTATTAGATGGAGTTTTGATAAACTTTCATGCTTGTTATTTGAACTCAGCTCTCACGCTATTTTATTTTCTTTGGTATTTAACTTGTCATATCCATATTTCTTTCTCCTTTACCTTGATCTCATTACAACCTTGAATAAAATCCTCATGATTTGTGTATGCATGTGTTCTGAGTAGTGGAGAAGTAAAAGATAAGTAAGCTTATGGTAATGTAATTTTCATGGGTTGAATTGAGTGAAATACCTACCTTTTTAAGCACTTGAGGGATTGAGAGTGAATCTTGTGAAGATCTATCATTCTTGACTCATGCTTTTCAATTGAAGTTTCCTTGTATGTTGGTTTGAGATGTGAAGAAACGTTACCTTATAAATGTTTAGATTACTTGAATGATTGATTGCTATTCATTCTTAAATATTATTAGAAATTGAGTCTTTTAGAATTTTTAACTTTTGAGTTTGTGTTATTTTTTCTTGTTCCCTAGTTTTGGTCTTATGTTTTTGCCCAGGAGTGCAAAAAGTTAAGTGTGGGAGAATTTGATAATGACATATTTTATACATTAATAAACCCTCATATTTAGTTATTTACACTCTCCATGTACTTAATTGATTGAACTTGATTATGTTTTGTAAGTTTGAACTCAAATTGGATTTAATTGATTTTTTCTAGTAAGATTTACGTCTTACACTATTTCTGTATTTTGGTCATATCTTGAGTTTTAGATGTCTAATAATTATGTATTTTACCTTGTAGGAAAGATAAGAGATAGCTCTACAACTTTAATGAGAGCACTAGGTCAAAATCAGACATCTAGTAGAGCTAATTGGTCTTGGAAATCAGAACACAGGTTTTGTGACTAGAACCTGAATAGTGTACAGTAATAAGAGCATAACTCGGGCTGTAAGAACTTAATTGGGTTGAAATTTTGGCATCTACAAGTTAAGACCCATATCTAAAACTTTTATGAAGAACACAAGACTCATTTTGGATTGCTTAGAGGTCATATTGGGCTTCCAATCCAGAATAGAGGAATTGTAATTGGGCCTGCGTAGTGTATAGTAATCAAACCAGATCTCGAGTTATAGGAATGATTTTGTGCTCAAACTAACGGCATTTGAAAGTTAAGATCCAAGCCTACAACTTTCATGAAGACCATTTTTCAATTCTCTGACACATTCAATGAGTTCAGCATTGAATGATTTCAGAGACAAAGAATCTTAATAATTTTCCACTCATTAAAAGTCATTTGGCATTTTTCACTCATTTTCCACTCATCCACTCACTCATGAATCAGCTCCCTTGTCATTTTGTATCATTGATCCTCTATAAAAGGAAGCCTTGGCTTATCATTTAAGGAGTCTTGGTTTTAGAGACCAAGATCATGCTATTATGTTGTTTGTTTATCTCGTTGTAATTTTCTTTTGTTCTAAATTGAAGTTATGTTCTTGTTCTTGTTCTTGTTCTTCTTGTTCTTCTTCTTCTTGTTCTTGTTCTTCTTCTTCTTCTCTATGAGTAACTAATTTTCATTTTACTTGGGTGAAAGGGTTGAAGCTCTTGGTAATAAAATAAAGTTAGATTAATCTCTTTCTTGTACTTAAATGATATATTATCAAGTATCCATTATATGTGTTATTTTCATTTTACTTGGGTGAAAGGGTGAAGCTCTTGGCAATAAAATAAGGTTAGATTAATCTTTTTCTTGTGATTAAATGATATATTATCAAGTATCCATTATATGTGTTATATTTTGTTTTCAATCAATTTAGAAACCCTCCTTGTAAAGTGGAGATCTTGATTTGTTGTAGACAAGATATTGACACAATGAATGCTTGAGCCCATTTATAAGTGGTGGTGTTAATAAATAATTAAAAGAATAATAATATAATTACATATATAATCTTATAAAAAACTTTGAATGTTGTATTTTTCAAGTGGAACCTCTATTATGCATGGATTCTAATTGAGTTATAAAAAAAAATTAATCTTGTCCTTAATTTATTTACCAAGAGTGAATCTCCTAACCCAAGTAATTTTTTTTTTATTTGTGACTAAGTTTTATCACTTTTATTGTTGTGACAAAATATTTACCTTACGTCAAAGAATTTTTCTTTGTCAATTCCCTGTGGATCGACCTCGAACTCCCGAGAATTTATTACTTGAAAGAACCTGCACTTGAGTTTACAACTTTTAATCCACATCACTTGGGAAGTATTCAAGGTTGTCTTTTTGGAGAAATACTTTCCACAAACCATGCAAGAAAAGAAAAAGGTGGAGTTTCTACAGCTGCAACAAGGAAACATGACAGTTGGATAGTATGTAGCAAGGTTTGAGGAGTTGTCCAAGTTTTCTTCTTCACTCCAGTACAATCCTAATGATAAATGGAAGTATGTGAAGTTTGAAACTGGGCTGAGAGAGAGCATGAGGAGGTTGGTGAAACCTTTTGAGATTAGGGATTACCCATCCTTGGTTAACAAATGTAGAGTTGTTGAACCCCTGAGTTTTAGACCACAACATGAGCAACGATCCTAAGAGTCCTATAAGAGAAAGAGTTTAGAAAGTAGATCAAAGGGGAGTGTTCCACAACATAGAGACTAGAAAGATAGAGGAAACAAAGATCAGAGGGATTGTCGTGACCAGTTATGTGCTAGATGTGGTAGGCACCACAGAGGCAAAGCTTGTGTAGCTGATCAGGTAGTATGTTACAAGTGTGGCCAGCCGGGCCATTTTGCAATGAATTGTCCTCTAAGAAAGGAGGCAAAGTTAGAGGGTAGACCAGGAAAGGTCTTCAATATACAAAATGTGAAGGCATTACTAACTTATAGTTTAGGAAAATATGAATACATGGTTGTACTTGTTCTGAAATTTTATTTTCTTAAGGTTTGGTTGTACCTGTTGTTGTGTGTGAGTTGTTTGAGACTTCTTATCATTGGTAAACTAAATTTTGGGGACAAAATTTAAAAAAAAAAGAGGGGAGAAATGTAACACCCGTGAAAGCATGATAGACTTATATATAGTTACGGAGGTAGCCTAACACTAGTTTGTTATGCCTGTGAAGTTTTATGACCATCTAAGCATGTTTAATTACTTTGCTGTAACTTTAAGTGTGAAATATAACTGTTTTCAGTCTCGATTTTGACTTAAACTGCTTAGTTTGTGGAAATAAGTGTGGAGAACATATTTCTAGGTCACAAATATGTTAAAGTAGATACGGTTAAAGTTTAAGATTTATCGGAGTTAGTTTGACATTTTTAAGTATACTGGTTATGTGTTTTAATGCCAGATTGACCCCCAGCAGATATGGAAAAATGTGAATATGGTGCAACAAGATTTTTGATGAATCTTAGGATTTATTTTAAACTTGTTGGAAGTTGAGAAACTTGGTTTAGTGATAACTAAGCGTTCTTAACTGTTCGAGTGAATTTTGGTCACTTAAGTGACCAAAATAAGAGGGCACGACCCTTTATTTCTGTTGCTAGCCTATTTAAGGCCAAAATGAGAACTAGTTCTCATTCTTATTTTCTCATCTCATGGCTGCCATAGGAAAAGCAAAAGAGAAGGGAAATCAAAGTGCTAAGGGAGAAGGATCAACAACTAAGCAAGGGAGAGAGCTTAGCTTTTTAGAGGAATGGTTAACCGACTTCATTTCTAGGAATTGAGGTAGGGGAAACCTTGGTTTCACACTTTCTATCCATATTTTTCATTAGGCTATGTAGATTACTTGATGTGAATAATGGACTTTTAGTGTGTTTTTGGTGTTTCAGCTTGAATATTGTTGGAGAACTTGAGGATGACTTGTTTTTGAGTTGTTAAGTGTATGGAAAAGGATTTCTAGCCCTTGTATGCCTTATATCCCACTTGAGTTGAGTTTTGGGGTTTTAGGTTTTGTATTAGGTGATTTTCCATGATCTTTGGTTTTGAGTGAAATTGAAGTGGTTTAAGAGTTGCTATTTGTAGTTGGACCTTGGTAGAGGTTGGAAATAACTTGAAATCGAGTTTTGAGTGATTAGAAGAGGGTTTAGTTCCAATG
Organism: Ormosia semicastrata; assembly: GCA_029884595.1. NCBI lineage: Eukaryota > Viridiplantae > Streptophyta > Magnoliopsida > Fabales > Fabaceae > Ormosia > Ormosia semicastrata. The sequence continues at coordinate 5,874,499 of JAQQTO010000028.1, read as the reverse complement.
GAACAATACCCATATCCGCAGAATTCTGCAGATTCTGAGTTCTATAGTGGGCGCCGTAGCGTGGCACTTGGAATGCCGCGACGTGTTGAAGAACAGGGGATGCGCGCCACTACGTGGCACAAGGATGCCGCGATGTTGGCAGCATTTTCCTACCAGTACTTGAACTCGAGGGTTTGGTTGCGCGACGTGGCTCAGGGAGTACCGCAACATAAAGGCCAGAAAACAACTAGATGTTGTGTTGGTTTGCCGTAGAGTTTTCTAATGGTGCAGTTTCTTCATTTATGCTTCTTTTTGAGTATAGAGACTCTAATAAGGGTATTTAATGAAGTGGTTATGTGGTAAAAGTAAATCAATTGGTATGTTAATTATTGTGGTTTTTAACATCATTGTATTTCATGTTGATAGTTAGGAATGTAAATCAATTGACATGCTAGTTCTTGTAGTAATTGACATTATTGTTATTCCATAGCTATGTTGATGAGGGTGAGTCCTCATTGTGGTGATCTAATGTAATTTTCAATGAGTAGGTAAATAATCCTTCTTATCACAAAGATCATTATTGTAATCAAATATGATTTTGAATGAGGAGGTAACTAATCCTTCCTATCATAGTGATCATTGTTGAAGACTGTGTAGTTGATGAGACTTCACTACTGGAGAGGGTGATCATACATGATTGTAAGTGAAGAGGTAACATACTTTTTCGATCATAGTGATGAGTTGAGGTTGGTCTTTCCCTCACACCCCGTGGAATAGCTGGAACTGGGCTTCCAGTGCTTGTTCAAAGCTTATGGAACTAGGTTCCTCTATTTTGTTCAAGGTTCATGCATCTCATGACATTACCATGGAACTAGGTTCTTGTAAATGGTCTCATACATTATGCATTTCATATTTAGGTTATTCTATAGGTATGAACAGTAAACATAAATTGGCATAGTTTGGCAATTGTATAGGCGGTTGCTATCATGACATTATTCATGTATTGCAGTTGTATGGACAATTGCGTGTTTATGATATGGAGATGTTGTTTGCTTCTATGACTGAAGTATTTATTTGATAATTGGGTATTTTATCTATTTGTATATGTTTAGATATACTGGTATTGGAATACTTATATTGAGATATGTTTTTCTCACCCCGATTATGGTGCAATGTAAATCCAAGTGCTAGTTCGTCAAAAGGGAAGGAGAATATGGATGAATATTAGTATAGTTATATGCTTTTTGATGATAAAGTTTGTATAATATGCTAGTTTTTGTTATTGTAAAAGTTTATGTATTACAATGTGCCTTTGAGGCAGTGATGTATATATATATAACTTTTGTTTTTGTAGCTCTCCATATTTACTCATTATGTGTGAATGATATGGGTTAGTGGTTTGAGGTTAGAAGTGATATGGTTAATATTAATTATTCTTTTATATGATAATATATCTGGATAGTAAATATTGGGATGTTACAAATAACACGTATAGATATCTGGGATCTAAGTCTAGTGGGTTGGGATGCTCCTAAACTGCTAACCTAAACCTGGTCCAGAACACCAGCCATCATCACAACTATTGCACCACCTTCCTCTACCATTGACCATACCCACCACCGGTGATCTCCTCCACACAAACTGCAACTGTAACTCCCTCACTGCTACCTCCACCACACCATAACCATTGTGTCAATTCCACCTCGAACATTGCACATCATTTTGAAATGGAAACAGATTCCAGTGACTCAATATGTGCACCACTTGGGTTATTCATCAACAGAGCTGCAACTACCTTGAACCAAGTTCCACGTGCATCGCCCATCTTCACCATAAGTCAGGCGCAAGCCATGATATGAGGAGCACATGCATGGACAGAACACAGAGAACGTGAGTGCATCGAAGACGTCAGTGCATGGCACAAAATTGGTATATTATTTTTGCTTATTTTTTTATTTGAATGTTATATTTATTTATTTGTTTAGAATATGTATGCATGTATGCATATGATGTTTATATTTTGAGTATATGTATTTATGTGTTTATTTAAATTTATGTTTATATGTATGATTATTTGATGGTGTTTATGTGTTGGTATGACGGATGATAGATATTATGATGGCATGTGATTTGTATAATAATATTACACTTGTATGAATAATATACTACTTTATTATAAGAGTAATATAGTATTATGTGCTGATTTTAAAATTAAAAAATGGTGACAAAAATAGTAATATGAAATTTCTAAAATTTTTAGTTAATAATTTTATAAATTATTTAATTTAATAGTTTATGTATTAAATTAAAATAATTATTAATTAATAATAAAATAAAAAATATAATATGAAATAAAATAAAGTAAAAATATGAACTATATAAATAATTAATTAAATAAACAATTACTCAATTACATGAGAATGATAAATTACAAAAATGTGCACTCAACTATTAAATGTACAATGTATATGCATGGATTCGGGACATGAGGTAATGTGTCAGATCTTGCAAATGAATGATGACTTCAAATTAAGAGGAATAACAAATATATAAGAGACATCAGTTACAAAACTACGAATTGCGTAAATTGAAGATTTAAATTTAATAAAAGATAAAAAAATTATAATTTGAAGTTATAGAAAGTGAAAATTTGAACTATACCATTAATTAATTAATTAATTAATTAAAAGGTAGTGTGGTAGATCTTATAAAAGAACGATGACTTCAAAATACTAAAAGAAATGACGAATATATAAGAGGCCTCCATCGCAGAGATATGAATTGTATAATAATGTATTATGTTATTGTTATTAACACTTATTTGTATGCATGTTGATGTGTTTGAATTGTTAAAATTATTAATGCTCTACTTAATTAGGGAGCCTTAAATCTTAAGTTAAACGATATTAGTTTTGAATTGATAGGTTAAGTGGCTCTAAGCAATCTAGGATTTGACTGCTCAAGTAACTTATCTTTTATCACCCACTGATTGTGAGGATGATGACTTTAGTGATAAGATTATTAGGTGGTATATGTGATAGAATATTTGAGTGGTGACACAAATCTACCTCGTTTGATGATGAAGAGAAGATTAGGTAGGGTGTTGTAAGAAAATGGAAGAAGAAACATATTACGGATTAAAAAATAAATTTGCATGATTTTGTGAAGTAGATTTTCTAACGGACAGAAGTGGCATGGTGGAGTAGTTGGGGAATAAGATAAAATAGAAAGCAGATGAAATTTGTATAAAGAGTGACTTCAATAATGAAAATGATGTTATACAAGAGTCTTGTGGAGAGGAGATGCCCTATAAAATCATGAGTTCGACATAGTTAGGATTGGGAAAGTTGAGTGGATAATGCTTATGAAGATGGCTTTTGCACAAGAAGGGGGGCTGAATTATGCTTCTTTTGAAAATTCTAAACCTTTATCTGAACTTAAATAGGTTTTCTCAAGTATATAAACTTGGATAATATTATCAAAGTGTTAGTATAAAACTTCATAAAGCTTAGTTTAGAAACCAATTAACTTAAAAGAAGTATCAAAAACCTCACACTGATAGAGTTTAGAAAACTAGCAGTATGCTTTTAGAAACAACTTTCTCAATATGTTTGAAAAACCTTTACTGACTTATAAGATCATAAAACAACTTTAACAAACATATCTCTTGACTTAGCATAACTTAAGATATCAGAGTTTAAAAAGAGAGTTCAAACAACAAAGAGATAGAGATAAAGAGAGGTTCACACATAGGGTTTTATATTAATTCAGCAAAACCACTCAAATACTTCTAGTCCTAAGCACACAACTGAAAATTTTATATATCAGAGTAGTCTTTATTCCACCCTAGACTCTCTAAGTTAGATTACAAGTACTCTTTTCAAACCTAACCTCTTCAGGCTCATTTAAAAACCTTACTGACTACTACCAGGTCGAGGTTAAAAAGAGGTAAAAGATTGGGTTTGTGTTTACTCGTTCATACATTCACAAAGTGGATAACAACACTTAAGATCAGAGCAAAAGATCTATACTTTACAAGAGATACACAAAATATACAAGTAGAGTAGGTGTTTGACCATTAGAGAGCAATGTACCAGCAACTCAACACTATCAGAAAGCTTTTCAGCAACAAGTGTAAAACTTGGATTTTATAGTAATGACCTCAGCAACCAAAAATTCAAGACTTAAATGACTTTCAAAAACTTCATTTTATAGTCTTCAATCAATTCTAGCTATTTTGTAGTTGTTAAATGCAGTTGTACTATGTCTTGAAACTTGTTGAAGAGAGATAGTCATTATTTTATTTTCTAGTAGTAGCTTTCTCTTAACTAGTACAATAGCTTTTGTACTTGTACTAGGAGAATGTTCCATGCATTTTGCCTTTGGGATAACATTCCTAAGTACTTTCAGTTTTCCAAGCTGAAGTCCCATGAAAATAGCTATCTAATGGGTAGCTTTCTAATGGATAGCTTTCTCTACAAATTGCTTTTCCAAGGGTAGCTTTCTAAATAAGAGCTTTTTAAGCACTATAGTGCATAAGTTTATTTGAAGCAAAGTGTTTTCTCCTTGATAAAACTTTTATGACCTTAACACACTTCAACAAAATATTAGAACAACTCACACAATGCAGAAATACTAAAGCCTAACAATTTATATATTCAAATGAGTGTACAAAGCAAGTTTACCTTTGAGTTTTCTAATGCAAGTATTATGATTTTCATTTTAAGAACAAGTTTGTTATCATCAAAACAAAAAAGAATACAAGAAGATTAAGACATTTACAGAAGTCTTAAGAAGTTGGAGCTTATAATCTCTTCTTTTTTTATGATGACAAACCATTGCTTGCATAAGTTTTCTAATAAAAGGTTTTCTGATAGATCTTGCAAATTTAGAGAACTCCCCCTTAATTTTACCATTAGATATTAAACTTTTAATAAGAAGGTTATAAGAGGAATAGAGCATATATAATAAGAACTAAAGCAAGATAATTGAATAGAAAACAACATCAGAACATGAATTGTGCAAAAAGTATTCATATATCAATCAGAGACAGATTTGGCATTAAGTACATTGAATTGCATCTTACAAAAGAAATGATTAAGGGTTTTAGGAGGGATATGATAAGCCTATATTTATAGCCTTAAACCAGATAAATTATGGTGATTTACTTATATTTATTGGTATATTTTAGATGGATCCTTATCATTATCTTCATTTTTGTAGATTAAAGAGATTTATCACATTTGAAGAGAAAGAAGACGAAGACACTGCATTTTCAAAGTAAAAGAAGATCATTTTGGCTTAGACAGGGCCTTGTGTTAACTAAAAAATGATTGAGGAGTTAGACACGACCTTGTCTAACTTGGAAAACATCTCTAGAATAGAGACATGGCCGTGTCTCTGGGTTATACGGCCTTGTCTCCTTTACGCTGCAAGTTACATGATTTTATGCTCACACGGTAGTGTCGAGCTTAGACACGAACGTGTAAGGCTTTCTGTGCATAAAAATGGCAGTTTTGACCCCAAATATTATAAATAGAAGTGAAACCCTAAACCTGAAAGCAATTTTTGCGATGACAGACTTTGAAGAGATAATTCAAAAGAGAGAATTACTAGGAATCTCTAGAATACGGCTATGAAGAGAGGATTCAATTCTTGAAGGCTTGAAGATCACAATCTTCGTAAAAGGGGTTTTGATTTCTCTTTCTCTCTGGTTTTCCCCTTTCCTTGATTTTTTTTCCCAAGGGTTTGTATTGTGATTTGGGTTTGTTATTAAACATGAGTAACTAATCTCATAACTAGGGTTATGGGGGATATTATTTTCCTAATTAATTGATTTTTATCTCGAATTTGATTAAGGTAATTTAATTAGGTTTATTGTATTGTTTGAATCATTGTCAAGGCCTGATCACTTTTGACATATTTTAATTCATTTTTTGACTGGTGACCATCCGCAACTAATGAGTGGACTTATATAATAAACTTAGGATTAAATTGGTGAATAACCAAATATCAAATTATTCTATCAATTGAATTGACGATTATGTTAGTTCATCTCTTGAATTGAGGCTTAATGCATTCCTAATTAATTCAACTAAATGACCAAATAAGTGAATAATTTAGGAATAGAATATTGTTTATCCATGATCATTGGGATTCAATAGTAATTAAGAGAATATTGATAATCGAATTACATTACATCATAAATGAGTGAAAATCTGGTTAATTGGATTCAAGTGAACCTTGCGCCCTAGCTTCCCTCTAATTAATTTAACTCTATATTGTTTGATTGTCCATCATTCTTCTTTATTTGTTTTCTAATTTTATTTTGAATTTCTCTTTACACTTACGATTGCCTAAATAGCTAAGAGTTTAACGAACCTAGTAATTACCTCTTATTCCTCGTGGGATCGACAATTGGGACTGAAGTCCTATATTACTATACGATAGAGTGCACTTGCTCTTAGTGTATTTTACGTGTATCAAGTTTTTGGCAACTTTGTTGGGGAATAAGTTTGATAATATTAGAGGCGAAAAGCTCTAGTTAATTTAGACGCACTTTGATTTTATTTCTTATTTTATTTTATTTTTATTTTTATTTACCTTCCTTTCTTTGGCCTAAAATAGCACCAACAGCAAAATCACTAGCATTACATATCAACTCAAAAGGCAAAAACCAGTCAGGGGATTGCATGATAGGAGCAGATCTCAGAAGAGTAATTAATTTTTCAAAATATTTTTAACATTCTTGAGTCCAATAAAATTGTTCATCTTTGTCAGAAGATTACATAATGGTCTTGATATGGCACTAAAGTTTTTAATAAATCTTCTGTAAAATCCTGCATGTCCTAAAAAGGAACGAACTTCTCTGACTATTTTTGGGGAAGGCAAATGAGCAATTAATTCAACTTTAACATTATCAACTTCAATTCCTTTAGAAGATATCACATGACCTAACACGATTCCTGAAGTAACCATGTAATGACATTTTTCCTAGTTTAATACAAATCCTTTTTCTTCGCTTCTTTTAATAACTTTTTCCAAATTATTAAGATAATTTTCAAAAGAATTTCTAAAAACTGTCAAGTCATCTATGAAAACCTCTAAATAATGCTCAGTCATATCATTGAAAATACTTACCATGCATATTTGGAAAGTTACTAGAGCATTACAAAGGTCGAAAGACATTCTTATATATGCAAAAGTGCCAAAGGGGCACGTAAAAGTAGTCTTTTCTTGATCCTCTAATGCAATTGGTATTTGATTATACCCCGAATAACCATCAAGAAAACAATAGTAGGATGTCATGTTACTCTTTTCAGAATTTGATCAAGAAATGGCAAGGGGAAATGATCTTTCATAGTGGCTGCATTTAATTTTCTAAAATTAATACACATACGCCAACTAGATGAGATTCGGGTAGGTATTAATTCACCTTTTTCATTTCTAACCATTGTTATTCCAGATTTCTTAGGCACAACTTGTGTAGGGCTTACCCACTGGCTATCAGAAACAAGGTAGATAATTCCAATATCAAGTAATTTAAGAACTTCAACTCTAACTACCTATTTCATGTGTGGATTTAATTTTCTTTGAGGTTGTTGAGATGTTTTAGCATTATCCTCTAAATATATTCTATGTGTACAAATTAATAGATTAATACCTTTTATATCCTTTATTGTTCATTCAATTGCACTTTTATACCTTTTAAGTACTTCTAGCAACATACCTTATTGTTCTCCAATAAAGGTTGAGGAAATTACTAATGGGAAGCTTTGTTCTTCTCCAAAAAATGTGTACTTCAACCCAGCAGGTAATGACTTTAATTCCAGTGTGGGTACTTCTTCATAGGTATTATCATTCATGGTTTTTAGATCTTCGAATTTTGGCTTCCATCCTTTGTATTCTATTACCTGTGTACAATCAAGTAAAGAGTATATTTCAGAAATATCATCATCTAATTACATACATGAATCAAATGAATTAATTAAACAAACTTTTAATGGTTCAGAAGAACTCCCATTTTGAAGATGATCATCTATAATGGTCTCAATCCCATCAACTTCCTCCATTTGGTCATAGACTTCTTGTGGTTGCTTGCACATGTTGAAAACATTAAGCTCCAATGTCATGTTTCTAAATGTTAGCATCATCAATCTATTTCTGCAATTTATCAAAGCATTAGATGTTGCTAAAAATGGGCAACCAAAAATAACAGGAATTGACTTACAACTATTAACTAAAGGTTCAGTTTTCAAGACAATAAAATTCATAGGGAAGATGAATTTATCAACTTGTACCAACACATCTTCCACTATTCCTTTTAGAATTTTAATTAATCTATCGGCAAGTAGAAGAGTTACAGAAGTTAGTTTTAACTCACCCAAGTTGAGTTGCTGATAAACTAAATATAAAAGTAAATTAACACTAGCACCAAGATCAAGTAAAGCTTGTTCAATTTTATGTTATCTAATAATGTATGAAACCGTAGGACAACCAGGGTCTTTATGTTTCAAAACATTATTGCTTTGAATAATGGATCTTACCTGTTTAGTCAAAAATGCATTCTTTTTCACATTTAATTTCCTTTGGGCTTACCGTACTGCTTTCAAAACATCTTTAGGCATGTCACTCTATCAGTTACTTTATGAAAAACCTTGTCACTTGCCTGTAGAACTAGAGCATAAAACATTTTGTGTCATTAAAGCTTTCAACTTAAATTTTGATAATGCTTACAAGTTACGCAAATTGTAATTAAATGAACCTAATGAATTAAGAAATGATGCATATGAAAACTCAAAAATTTATAAAGCTAGAACGAAAGTTTTTCATGACAAATCAATTTTGAAAAAATCTTTTGAAATTGGTCAAAAAGTTCTACTTTATAATTCTCGTCTTCACCTATTCCCTGGAAGATTGGGATCTAGGTGGATTGACCTTTTTATTGTCAAACATGTGTATCCTCATGGGGCCATAGACATTGAGAACCTTAGGAATGGTAATGTGTTTAAGGTTAATGGACAAAGACTCAAACCATTTCTGGAAAACCAAGTTGTTGAGGTAGAATTCATCTTTCTTTCTAATCCTTGTTATGAGAAGAATTTATTTTAATTTTATGGCTTTCTTTTTGCAGTTCTTTGTGACCCCAGTTAAGTGGCGGATAACAGTACTCCGTAGCTCTCAAGTCAATTTATTTTTTAGTTTCTTATAATAACTGATTCCTTCTCCTTTAAAATGGATGTCATTCTCTCGAATTTAAGAAAGCATTTTCCTTCTCTTCCTCAAAATGCACTAAAAAAATCTACAAAGCTAGGTGTGAAAGATTGAGAATGTTACTACACAAGGGCATCCCGGACGATAAACGCTGGATAATTGAAGCAAAAGTCCATTTAGAAAAGTGAATCTTCAAATTCATTTGCCTCATACATGTCAAGTTTCGGTAAAAGTTTGTATTCTAAAAGGAGAAGAGTGAAAAGAATGCAAGTTTGTCATAAATGTACACGAAAGAATTATAACAAGTGATGTCATTCTTTAGGGATAATTTACGTAAATGGAGAAGATGAAATATACTTTATTAAGAATGAACTGAGTAAGGAGTCATTAGATGATATCTTATTGACTCTTGAGATGCATTCTTGTGGATTTGTGCATCGTGAACTTCTTAATTTGTGGAATATCTTTAGGGACAAACAAAAGCATTAGAGTCTTAGGAATCTGACTCAAAAAGACCCTGTTTTTGCCAGCTTATAAGAAAATTGGATGGGAAGCTTATCCTCAACTTATAGAAGGCGTTTAAGCCGTTACTAGACATAAAACCAAAGGAAGATGTGAGCCACAATCACAACAACATGTATGTTATTATCTTGTTAATATAAAAAAAAAAGGGCAATCAAAAGAGTACCATGCTCTTAATTGAGTGTGGAGCCCCTACTAGTGGTAGACTCGTCATTGACTCGGGTGGAACTTCGCATGCCGGTCCATAAATAAAGTGCATATTCCATGCTCTGTAGAGAACTGCATTGTCCATTCCCAGGATTTTCGCAGGCTCTAGACGATTGATGGTCAGATAGAAGCATTTTTGTCTTTACAGTGCACGTGAAACTATCACTGAGCCATATACTTACTTTAATTAGTAGGCCTCTATGGCGAGTTTTGACTAGTTGCAGCAGAGTATCACCTTTTTAGAAAATAGGTCTTTAATTAGGTTTGTAGGATGATAGGGTTGTTATTCTGTAAGTGGGATAGATTGGACTCAAAGGTTTTTGTGGCCTATTTTGGCAGGGTGTTCCCAATCCTTGTGGAGTTCTTATGTTGCATTGGTGACACGCAACTCAGAGATATGCCACCTACTACACTGATGACACGCAGTATAAAGATATGTCATCTTTGTTGAATAAACGAGTGTGAGAACCTAGCTTCCAACTCTGGACTGGTTTTAGCTCTCATTTTCTTTCAAAGAAATAAATAATAATAATAATAATAATAATAATAATAATAATAATAATAATAATAATAATAATAATAATAATAATAATAATAATTAAAAAATTAAAAAAATCTATGTTTCAAACTTTTCTGACAATAGTCAACCTATCCATATAGTTGTTATCATTACATTTTTCATTTACCTATTTAAACACTTCATTTTCTTCACTTTCCTCTAACTTATAATCATTCAAAGGGAGTGTGAGTGTAGAAATGGAGGGAGCTTCTGTTCATAGACTTTCCAATATCTGTGTATTTTGTGGGTCAAGTTATGAGAAGGGTTTAGAATTTGTAAACGCAGCAAACACTATTGGTTGAATACTTGTTGCAAGGAACATTCATGTAGTATATGGGGGAGGTAGCATTGGGTTAATAGGGGCTGTATCACTTTCTGCACATCTAAGATATAGTCAAGTTTTAGGTATTATTCATGGACCTTTAACTCAAAAGAACATCATTGGAAAGACAATTAGGTAGGAACTTCAAGTATCATTTATGTATGGATGAATGAGGACAATGCTTGAAAACTCTGATGCATTCATTGCCTTATCGAGTGGTTTTGGTACTTTGGATGAAGCTTTTCAAATTATCTCTTGGGCCCAACTGGACATCCACCATAAACCCATAGGTTTATTGAATGTTAATAATTTCTTTAATAATTTGTTATCTTTTCTTGACCATGCTGTGGAACATAATTTTATCACATCTTCGGTAAGACGACTCCTTATCTCTACTTCCACTGTTGATGAATTAATTGATAAATTACAAACTTTTGTTTATGAACCTGATCCAATAATAGCTCAGATAGATTGGTCAAAAGGAAGCAGTAAGAGAAGCAGCAAGGAATATGGGTTTGATTTGACACTTCATCTATAACTTTGCTTTACCTTTGGTTTTATTCATCGTACTTTGTTTCTATTTAAATTTATGTAAGGTTTCTCTTTTCAGTAATTGCCACAACATGTAATATATTCTATCCTTTACCTATTTATGTTTTGACATTGAGGATAATATTGTGATCTGGTTAGGGGAGAAGGATAGTTAAAAAAAACATAAAAAATAAAAAATAAAAAAATTAGGGAAGTATGTTTATTGATATATTTGTCAGCAACTTACTAACAACAAAACTAATTAAAGATGGCAGAGTAAGGAGTAAATTATGCCCTTGAAGTAAATTTACTCTTGAAACGCATCTAAATTGTAGGTAGAGTAAGGAGTAATTAAGTAGATAACTATTTTGTGTAGAAGGAGCAATTCAAATTCAGGAAATATAGCATGATTGAATAAATTATCTTCTTTCTTAAAATTCACATGCTTGGTATGGATGTTTAATTAGTGAATTAAGAATGATAGATGCATGCCTTGTGAGATTTTGAGCCTATTGATGAATGGATTGAACATTTGTACCATTCTCTTCTTTTTTACGTAATTTTCACTCATGGAATTGTTACTCTAGAACTTGTTTTGACTTTATTTGAGGCTACATTTTCACATGCATATATAAACATGATTGAGGCATTTTTCTTGAAATAGCTACTTTAACCAAACAATCAACCTTGCATATTTTCCTTTGCTTAACCCCTTTGAACTTATTTGACCATTCCTTGTTTTTAGCTCATTACATGCCTTAAAAAAAATGCTCTTACCCAATCTTAGGGAATAAGAGAGCATTGACATTGGATGAGTTCTTGAACAAGTATGGGGGTGTGTATGCAAAACAGTTGAAGAAAAAGGAAAGAGTAGTCATCTTCTTTAAAAAAAAAAAACAAAGTGTAAAGAAAGGTTAACAAGTTAAAAAAGGGAAGTGAAAAGAATATGTAAAAGGGAATTTGCATTAGGTAAAATTAGGATGAACTTTTATACTTGTTATTTGAACTCAACCCTAATACTCTTTTATTCTCTTTAGTATTTACCCTGTCATATTCATACTACCCTCCTCATTTACCTTGATCTCATTACAACCTTGAATAAAGTCCTTTTGATTTGTGTGTACATGTATTTTGAGTAGTGGAGAAATAAAAGATAAACAAGCTTATGATAGTGCAATTTTTCATGGGTTGAATTAAGTGAAATATTTACCTTTTAAACACTTAAGGGATTGAGAGTAAATCTTATGAGGATCTATCATTTTTAACTCATACTTTTCAATTGAAGTTTCGTTGCTTGTTGGTTTGAGATGTGAAGAAACGTTACCTCATAAATGTTTTGATCCCTTGAATCTCTGGTTACTCTTCTTGCTTATAAACTTTTGCATTCTTGAATATTATTAGAAATTGAGTCTTTTAGAATTTTTAGCTTTTGAGTTTGTATTAGTTTTTCTTGTTCCCTATCTTTGGTCTTATGTGTTTTATCTAGGAGTGCAAAAGTTAAGTGTAGGGGACTTTGATAGTAATATATTTTATTCATTTTATAATCCTTTCATTAGGCTTCTAAAGGTTTAATTAGGCTTAATTAAGTTAGTTTTGATACATTTTATGATATTGAGCTTAATTGGATCATTGAAGGAATTATTACTTACATTGGCTTTAATTTGTTTATTTGGTAGCGTTCAGTAAACTAGCTATAATTTGAGTTGCAAATACCTAGTTGATGTAATTCTGGTCTTGTAAGAAAGTTAAGACAATTCTCTACAACTTTCATGAAGATCTCAAGAGCTAAATCACATGTTTGAATAATTTAAATTGGAGTTGAAGCAATATCCAGAGTATTGATCTTGACAGCTTGACCTCTACGCACTCATCAGCCCATATCTTGAATTATAGGAGTGATATTGGGGTGAAACCAGTAGCATTGGAAAGTTAAGACCTAAATCTACAACTTTCATGAAGAACAAGAGTTAATTCTGATAGCTTGGAAGTCAGATTGGGCTTGGAATTTAGAACAGAAGAGTTATAGCTAGCCTTGAATAGTGTACAAAGATTGGGCCATATCTTGAGTTGTAGGATGATGTTGGGCTAAAGCTAGTGGCATTGGAAAGCTAAGACAACATTCTACAACTTTTATAAATATCACTTTTCCAAATTCTGATGGCAACCATGAGTTTAGCACTGAATCATTTGGGAGACAAGCATCTCAATAATTTTCCACTCATTCACAATTATCAAACAACTCCCTTGGTATTTTTCACTCATTATCAAACAACTCCATTGTCATTTTATTTTCCTCAAACTCTATAAAAGGGAGCATTGGCTACTCATTTTTGGCATCTTGGCTTAGATATCAAGATCATGTTATTGTGTTATTTATTTTTCTTGTGGTAGTTTTCTTTTGTTCTAAATAGAAGTTATGTTCATCTTTTTCTTCTTTTCTCTTTCTTTCTTCTTGTTCATGAGTAATTAATTTTCATTTTACTTTGGTGAAAGGGTAAAACATTTAGTAATAAATTAAGGTTAATTAATTTTTTTCTTGTGGTTGAATGATGTATTATCAAGTGGTCATTACATGTGTTGTATTTTGTTTCCAATCAATTTAGAAACCTTCCTTTTAAAGTGGAGATCTTGATTCATTGTAGACAAGAGGTTGACACAATGAATGTTTGAGCCAATTTATAAGTGTTGGCGTTATCGAATAATTAAAGGAACCATAATATAATTACATATATAATCTTAAATGAACTTTGAATGTTATATTTTTCGATTGGAACCTCTGTTATCTGTGGATTTCAATTAAGTTATAAAAAAAGTAATTTTGTCTTTAATTTATTACCAAGAGTGGATCTTCTAACCCAAGCAAATCCTTTTTTCATTTGTGAACAACTTTTATCACCTTTATTATTGTGATAAATTTTTTCCTTACCCCAAAGAATTTTTTTCATCAATTTCTTGTGGATCAACCTCGAACTCCCGAGAATTTATTACTTGAAACAACATGCACTTAGGTTTGCAACTTATAATTCGCATCACCTACCCAACACCTTTAGAATGTCTTGAATTGTGGTCTATATTCAAGTGAACATCTCGCACCTGAAAATAGTAAATTAGAGATGTCAAAAAAACATAGCATAAAGAACATTTTTGTAAGAAAAACAATAGGGCCAAAAAACAAAAAAGAAATAAACACATAGCAAATGAGATATCGAGTTTAAATTTGGTCCATCGATAGTGTACAGCTCGATACACTATCAAAAAGTAAGAAGGTGCAACATCAATTAAGTATAAGTATAGCTGCAATATTTCACTTCCAGTATAAGTTTTTCAAACTTGTGGCACCATAGGATTTACTGATGTTAAAAACTCTTCACAGTGTCAATCACACTGTCAATAAATTAAAATTAAATCAAGTTATTAACATGAATGGATTTCATTCCAATGCTTTGTTTGATAAATCACAGTAATGCATTCTATGCCTTTCAGATCTTTATTTCATCTAGCAATCCTACTCTATAAGGGAGACAAGGATCTATTAGATTCAAAGGTCAAAAGGAAACAAATCCTTTTCCATTAATAATGGCATACTTCACTCTCATGTATTATACTCCGTGATTGATGCCAGTTATAGTAATAGAAGAAAACAATTTTGATGTTATCAAAGAAAGTAAGTGGAATATCAAGACCTTGCCAGCCCTTGAGAAGAACTCATATACATCTCTTTCATATGCTTTTAGAGAAATATGTGAAAATGACTTGACAAATTAGATCTGGCAGTAAATGATAACAACAAACAAATCATGTTATTGCATTCCAGATGTATTTGGAATACCTGATAAGCAAACAAAGTTCTTTGATCTCATTCAGGATCAACCTCAGGTTCTGCCACTTCTTCCTTTTTCTCTTTATGTCATCTACAACATAACAAAAACACAATTATGGCCCAAGTTGTTGGAATACATGCAACCGTTCAGATTTGAAAATAACATCTACATAACAAATAATTGCATAAACCATAATTTCTCAAGACAAAATTTTCATGTTCTTTAATTTCACAACATGGCAGCATATTGTCTTTAAATGTATAAAGCCCAATTCCATGTGACATAGGCCTGCACGGAACTAGATTAAGTTAACATGAAAGCCCCATGTAACATAGGTTTGAATTCATGACTTCTTCTTGAACTAAAAAAGAATCAAACCTGGAGATTATGGGAAACAGTAATTAAAGGGAAAGAATGTCATCCAAATGCTATTAACAAAAGATTTTGTACCTTCTATAAATAAAACAAAATCTTATATTGAAATAGCAATACCAACTTGGATTGATGGCAGTACGAGGAATTGAGGGACCTAATTGCAGTAAGTTGAAACATGTTAAAAGCTTATATATACTGAGTACGAGAAACCACAAGCATAAAGAATGAAACTGACTTCATACATAAACACTAATTTTATATAAAATATCACTAGTGACATTATTAAATCGAAGGTAAGATTCAGTAGCAACAGGATAGCAAAGAACACAAAAAGCCATCCTATCCATGCAGTAGAGAAATCACTTGAATCCAAGAGTATCAAAATTAAAGGATTTGTATTTATCAAATTAATTAAAGCTAATTAAGGTGCCAAAGATGTTAATAAAAGAATTAAATGTTGCAATGGAGCATCCAGGGCTAGCTATAAACAACAGACATTGATGGACCTCATTTGATAGTTGCACAATTCATTCACTCACAGAACCCATGAACTAACTAATATCAAAAGTGAAAAGGACACTAATTGGAGAACCTTCTAAAATCTAATATTTCTTGAATTAATCACAACTGACACCAATCTAGAAAAAAAATTATTCAAGACCGTTATTTGTATGCTAAACTTTTATAATCAAGAGTTGAGAGAAACTTGTATGCTTCCATTACCCACCAGAGTGTGGCAAATCAAGCAATGCCTCAACATCTGCAACTTACTCTTTGGGCTTCTGAACTGAAAAATCCTAAATCCTTGTGAGTATGTTACACCTCTTAACCCCTTCAAATCAGATAATGAAATAAGATGTTTGATGCAAAGAACTAGAAAAAAATAAAGAAACGAACTTTACTGACATGTTGATAGAATACCTTACTTGTGCAGCTTTTTAAACTCGTTCAAAATGGTATCAAACTTGTCCAAATGCATGTTCATCAAATCGTCCCTTTTCTTTGTTACATTTAGGGAAAAACAAAGTTTTGGGAATGGGTAAAGGGTTTGCATGCTTCCATTACGCACCAGAGTGTGGCAAATTAAGCAATGCCTCAGCATCTGCCACTTGCTCTTTGGGCTTCTGAACTGAAAAATCCTAAATCATTGTGGGTATGTTACACTTCTTAACCCCTCCAAATCAGATAATGAAATAAATGTATGATGTAAAGAACCAGAAAAAAATAAAGAAATGAACTTTACATGCATGTTGATAGAATACCTTACTCATGCAGCTTTTCAAACTCGTTCAAGATGATATCAAACTTGTCTGAATGCATGTTCATCAAATCGTCCCTTTTCTCCATTACATTTAGGGAAAAACAAAGTTTGGAGAATGGGTAAAGGGTTTGGAAGAA
Organism: Ormosia semicastrata; assembly: GCA_029884595.1. NCBI lineage: Eukaryota > Viridiplantae > Streptophyta > Magnoliopsida > Fabales > Fabaceae > Ormosia > Ormosia semicastrata. Next base: position 5,857,572 of record JAQQTO010000028.1, on the reverse strand, counting down.
TGGGTAAAGGGAGAAAAAAATTAAAATTTTAAGAAAAGGAAGAGACGAGAGAGACTACGAGACTGAGAGTGAGAAAAGTTTAAAATTTGATAAAAAAAAAGGAATGAGACAAGGAAGATGAGGGAGATGAGATTGAAAGTGAGAGAAGTCTCCAAATTTGATAAAGAAAAAAGCAAATGAGAAGTGGAAAATAAAATCATTAGAGTCATACAGACAGTCTAACAAGGAAAACGTTTTTCGTCCAACCAAAATACTCCAACTTTCCTCCATTTATCTTCAGATGCGTATGTTTGTTGACTTTTCAGTATGCTTAATATTTTCATTTCAAGCTTTTCATTTCCGCTTCTTGGATTACAGAAGCGTCTTGATTAACCAAACTTATTCCTAACGTATTAACCATTTAATTTCCGCTTTTCATTTCACTTTTGGGATTCACTAAAATCGATCTTGATTAACCACTTATTCTTAACGTATTAACCATTTAATTTCTCGCTTCTCATTTCCTACTTCTTGGATTCACGTAGAAACTAATATTGATTAACCACTTATTCTTAACGTATTAACCATTTACTCATTATTGAGAACTCTTTCTTGGATTTACCAGAAACATATCTTGATTAACCACTTATTCTAACGTATTAACCACTTATTCATTATTAGGAACTCTTTCTCGATTCACCAGAAGCGATATAGATTAACCACTTATTTGAAGGTATTAACCAGGAAATTTATCTTGATTAACACTTATTCTTAACGTATTAACCACTTACTTTATTTGAATGTATTAACCGTAGAAAACTTATCTTGATTAACCACTTATTCATAACTTATTAACCACATATTCTTAACGTGAACAGTTTCATATTTCAAATTTCAAATGATGACACGTGACATACGGTGGACAAAAGTTGGAGTCTTTTGGTTGGACAAATAGCGCGACCGGTCTAACAAATATACATATAAAATGGTCGCGCTATTTGTTCAACCAAAAGACTCCAACTTTTGTCCACCGTATGTCACGTGTCATCATTTGAAATTTGAAATATGAAACTGTTCACGTTAAGAATAAGTGGTTACGTTATGAATAAGTGGTTAATCAAGATAAGTTTCAGTTAACATTCAAATAAGTAAGTGGTTAATACGTTAAGAAATAAGTGTTTAATCAAGATAAATTTCGTTAATACCTTCAAATAAGTGGTTAATCTATATCGATTTGCGTGAATCGAGAAAGTTCCTAATAATGAATAAGTGGTTAATATATTAGGAATAAATGGTTAATCAAGATATGTTTCGTAAATCCAAGAAAGAGTTCTCAATAATGAGTAAATGGTTAATACGTTAAGAATAAGTGGTTAATCAATATTAGTTTCACGTGAATCCAAGAAGTAGGAAATGAGAAGCGTTAACAATTAAATGGTTAATACATTAAGAATAAGTTGGTTAATCATATCGATTCTTCTAATAATCCCAAAAGCGGAAATGAAAAGCGAAAATTAAATGGTTAATACGTTAGAATAAGTGGTTAATCAAGATATCGGCTTCTGGTAATCCAAGAAGCGGGAAATGAAAACTTGAAATGAAAATATTAATACTGAAAAAGTCAACAAACATACGAAGCATCTGAAGATAAAATGGAGAAAGTGGAAAGATTTTGGATGAAAAAAAATGTTTTCCCATATAAAAGTATATACATACAAATATATACGGTGGACAAAAATTGAAATGTTTAATTGTACGAAAAACGATCTCTACGAAGGAGCGAGCAAAGTTACTCGGCAGCTTCGCATTAGTAAAACAATAAAGCAAGTTATGATCGGACGTATGAAGCATATTTCTGGCCCCCATCACTTTGAGGCTTGGAGTGAGTCTTCGTCAATTTAGTAATTTAACCCCCTTTTCATAGAAACCAGTAAAGCAAGCACCAAACTTTCTAAATCGCAGAGTCTTCGTCAATTAAGTAATTTAACCCAATTTTCATCCCCTATAAGAAGAGGCGGCAAGTCTCTAAGGAACCAATTAAACAACCACAAAACTTTCTGAAACTACTGAGTCTTGGAGAAGAGAGAAGCATAAGAAACATGACTGGAGGGTCGCTTGGAGACAACATAGGATTGAAGGAAGAGCTTATCAAGAAGGCATGTGCTCTGGCCTTCAAAGCTCACAAGTCACCTGAGAAGTTTTATCTTCCTGAAAAGATTCGGATTTCTTCGGAAGCTTATCTTGTTATTAGTTTTCCGGGATCCTGGGATGCCACTAACTGGTTTGTTAGCAAACCTTTTGGGGAAACAAAGATAGATCTTACACTGTTTCCTTCACTTAGAAGTATTGGTAATGATGAAGCTGCTTTGGTCAACGAAGCCTTTCTGCTAAGATTCAAAACCATTTTAGACAATTCACCACTTAAATCTGAGGTATGTCATTGACAACGTTTAATTGATTTTAGTTATGCAGACATAGTTCGTTGTTTTCTTTGTATCCCACGTGTGGCAATCCCAACTCCCCTTGGTGAACAAGACACTTTTTCAGTTTTTTTGGTACTTTCAATTACCCTGATACTTTCTATTTTTGGTTAATTACTTTGATTTAAGAAAAAAATACATTAAAATCTGTAGGTGCGTAGAGCGATGGGAGAAGGGAAGCAAATAGTGTTTACAGGGCACTCCTACGGTGCTGCAGTGGCCATTCTTGCAACATTTTGGGCCTTGGAAGAGTACCTTAACCCAAACAAAAACCAAAACCACAAGGAAGAGTACCTTAACCCAAACAAAAACCAAAACCACAAGCCTCCCCTCTGTGTCACTTTTGGGTCTCCCTTAGTTGGTAATCGTATATTTTCTCATGCTACAAGGCGAGAAAATTGGTCGAGCCACTTCATACATTTTGTTACGAGATTTGACATAATACCAAGGATTTTGCTTGCTCCTTTCTCTTCTATTGAGCAATTGTTTAGCTCAATTCTGCAATTCTTGAATCCCAAGTTCAAACCTTCCGCTCACGATTCAACGAGAAGAGCCAGTGTGACTTCTGATTTTTACTCGACTGTGATGAGGAACGCAGCAACTGTTACAAGCCATGCCGCCTGTAATCTCATGGGCAGCACAAATTTGTTACTGGAGACAGTGACAAACTTTGTTGACTTAAGCCCTTATAGGCCCTTTGGAACATACATCTTCTGTACCGGACATGGACAGCTGATTGTGATAAGAAACTCAGATGCTGCTTTGCAACTCTTGTTCCACATTGCTCAGCTAAGTGATTTGGCAGAACTTTCTGAAGTTGCCAACAAAAGCATACTGGAACATCTAGTCTATGAAGCTGAATTGCAAGATAGCTTTGAAATGCTGAATGTGGTGTACGTAGACCAACTTGAGGATCTTCCCTTGTCTGCTGATGGTTCTAATAGTGATATTGCAACAATTAGCACGGCCTTGGATGGCCTTGGTCTGGTAATTAGTGTTTTGTTCTTTAGCTATATAGTTCTTTTTTATGGTAAATTACAGTTCTTATATTCAAGCATAAAATTATACTGCAACATTTAGTTAATATGTGATGATTTCTTGCCTGAAATTTCAGAGCACAAGAGCAAGACTGTGCCTTCGAGCAGCTGGCGAGTTGGAGAAACAAAAACACAGAAATGAGGGGAAAATCGATAAGGAGAAAGCTCTGTCAAGCATGAAGGAACTGGAAGAGTATAAAGCAACATGTGAGATACAAAAGGGTTATTATGATGCCTTCAAGCTGCAAAAGGAGACAAGGGACTTCCAAGCAAATGTAAAGAGGCTTGTGCTGGCAGGAGTGTGGGATGAGGTCATTGAAATGCTAAAAAGGTATGAACTCCCAGATGAGTTTGAAGGCAAGTCAGAATGGATTAAGCTTGCAACCAGCTTTCGTCGCCTCGTGGAGCCTCTAGATATTGCCAACTATTACCGCCATTTGAAGAATGAAGATACCGGACCTTACATGGTCAAGGCCAGGCCAAAACGATATAGATACACTCAAAGATGGCTGGAGCATGCCAATAGGATGCCAACAGGAGCTTACTCGGAATCCAGCTTCTGGGCTGAGGTGGAGGAGCTTTCCAGCTGGACTAATAACAAGAAACCATTTGAAGATGTCAAGGAAAGGGTTCTGCAACTAGAACAAGAGATTGAAAAATGGATTGATAAAGGGGAACTAACCAGGGATGTGTTCTTAAAGGATTCTACCTTTGTAAAGTGGTGGGAAACTCTACCTAAGGAACACAAGGCGACATCCTGCATCGCTACATTAATTTGAAAAAATAGTTATCTATCTTTCCACTCAAAATAAAGCTATAAATCTAGGATGCGTTTGATTTGTATTGTCATGCAGGTGTATTAGATACTTTCGTGTTGTATTCCTAATATTTAAGATTCCCCCGTTTGGTGTGAGAACCACGAGTCATCCAGAATACAGGTCTTAATAAATTTGTTTGATATTTGTAAGATAGGGTTCTGTGACTTGTGTATAAAGGTTGAAATACCCTTATATCTAAACAACGATTTGGATTGCTCACATGCTCTGTTCCTTGTACTCTCTTAATCCGTAAAAAAAAGGCACTATATGACTATCATTTATATTGTTTTCACACACAAAATTTCACATCATTTTTACAACAATTAATGATGACTCAATTATTAATTAATGGGGTGTATGGACTAATTAATCGACTAATAATATGTTACTGATAAGTTGATTATACATATTATTATAACTAAAATTACTTGAGTCATTATTAAAAATAATCTTTTTAAAACCAAATTGGAGATGGAATTGGCAAGACCTTCGAGTCAGGATTTTAACGGTTAAATTAGTGGTTGAACCATTAATAAGGGTTAATCAGACCAGAGACATACTTGATTCACAGTCCAACTGATTGAACTGACCGGCCTGGTTCAGGTTTCAAAACAAGGGTTAACCGATGTAAAAAATTTTGTGTACAAAGAAACATTTATGATATGGTTATATGCTAAAAGTTTGTGAGATATAATGCAAAAATGCAAGAGTTATAGTCTTTGGATGAGACTTCAGACAGACTCTGCTAGTGATACCAAGAGACAGTCGGTCTAATATCGTGCCTGCATCTTTAAACGCTTCATATATTTGGAATTATTTTCACGTCTTATGGCTTACAAAAGAATATGCGACTTCTAAGGAATTGTAACAATGCTAACGAAGATGAGTTGAGAAAGTTTTCTGAGTGGATATTAAATGTGTGAGAAATAGAAAAAGTTCGAAACCAAATGATGATCTTGCAAAAATTAAAATTGCTGATGACCTCATCAAAGATTTTCATGATCCTATTAGTGCCATAGTAGAAAGCACATATCCTAATTTTGTTAATCACTACAAAGATGAGGATCATCTACGATCCAGAGCAATTCTTGCAACTATTATTGATGTTGTTGACAATGTTAATGAATGTGCCTCATCTATAATTTCAGATGTAGCTCAAATCTTGCATTTCCATCACTTACTTTAGAATTTTTGAAGAGTCTCAACACTTGTTCCTAAGCACAAGATCAAATTAAAGCTGGGAGTTCTTGTTATGTTATTGAGAAATCTAGGTCATTCTGAAGGCCTATGCAATGATACTAGTTTGATTGTGAGCAAACTAGCTAATCTTGTAATTGAAGCAAAAATTTCATCTGGCAATAAGATTGGCAATATGGTATACATTCTTTGGATGACTATATCTCCTTCTTAGTCACCGTGGCCTTTCAGACACTTTAGGAGACAATTTCCTTTAATTGTATCATATGCCATGACTATTAACAAATCTTAGTGTCAATCACTTAGAAATATTGGTTTATATCTTCCCAAGCTTGAATTTAACCATGATCAGCTGTTTGTGGCTGTCTCCAAAGTTCAAAGTAGAAAAGGATTGAAAATTCTAATACATTATAAAGAAGGAACAACTTTGAACATTACTACCAATGTTTTCTATAAACAGGTTTTTCAAAATTTATAGAAGTAACTATGTCAGATTATTAATACATTGAGTATTGAATTTGTAGTAACTAGCTTAAGCCTCTTACTATTTGTGATATTCATTTTGTAGAAATTACTATTTTCTTTTTGTTACAAGAGATTACAATAGACACTGTATTCGTTGTTATTAATTACTATATATATATGTATATATATTTATATTTATATTGCATAAGTGTTTAAACAATATTTTGGTAAATTTCATCCGATGAATAATATAAGTTTTGTAAATTCTTAGCCAGATTATATAACATAATTACGCATAGTTGAGTTTTAATTTATTATAAGCACTGCACAAGTATATTCCATACTATAGTTAGCTCATTAAAAGTCTGATGCCATTAAATTTTTTTTTTCATCATTTTTGTCTTCGACTCTTTGGTTTTTAGTTTAAATGGATGAGAAGATCAAGGATGACAAGCGGTGCAAGGTGTCATACACGGTTTAACTGGGGAATCTACCAATGTGCCATAAGTACCAAATTTATTTATCAAATTACCATCTTTTTAAAACTATTTATCAAAATGTCATCGTTTTTACCACGCTGGACTATTTTATTAATTACTGGACCACGTGGAATGTGCCAATGCGCCTGGCGTATCCATGTGGGATGCGCCAGGCGCATTGGCGCATCCCACGTGGATACGCCAGGCGCAATGACGCATTCCACGTGGTCAGTGGGATGCGCCAGGCGCATTGGCGCATCCCACGTGGATACGCCAGGCGCATTGACGCATTCCACGTGGTCAGTGCCAATGTTTAACATATCAGTATCACACGACCGTGTCTACCAAAAAATTGCATCTTTTCATGCTGAAAATGTTGTATAGTGTTGTCATTTGGTCGTATGAGCCTAGTGGATATGAAAAATAAACTGTTTTACCATCAAAACTGATACAAATGCGTCTATTATTAATTATGTAAAGTCTTCACCCAATTAAATGAAAGGTCAAGTCCAGGTTTAGAAAATTGTTTCAATGAAATAATGAAACTAAACGTTGCAAATTAAATCTAATTATGACCAACCATTAGCACTGTTAACGTATTACAATCAATCAATTTGTACACTTTGGATTGATTTTAAAAATCGAAGTTGATCACACTCTTAACATCATGACCGGTTCATTGGCAAGAATATAATCCTATAGAACCTAACAAATTCAATTAACCTTAATAGTTCAATCGTTCTGATTCTATGAAAAATTCGACAGAATATCCCCTAAAAATTAAACGTTCTCAAAAGTATATCATCCTGTATAATGAGACATTTATATATATATATATATATATATATATATATATATATATATAATATATATATATATATATAAAGTGCATTTATACATATACATACAGTCATCCCAGTCTAAGAAAATGTAATAAAAGAATAAGAAATCCATACATGAAGTACAATGACTACATCAATGAGAAGGACCAGGATCAGAATGCGGTGGTCTGTGAGGGGGATCAGAAGAAGGTCCTGACTGTGAGGGGTGAGGAGGATATGGTGGGTAACCCATATATGGTGGATATGGAAAAGACGGTGTCAGGGTAAAAGTCAAAGGATATGGTGGATAAGTGTAAGCAGGTGATGGGTATGCTGTAGATGGTGGATAACCTAGATATGGTAGGTAAGATAGAGGTGGTGGCTGAGATGGTGGATAAGTAGCAGTAGAACTGGACGGGGGCTGAGTCCTAGGCACACCTGAAGAATCAGAGTCCTCTGAAGGTCGTAATCGAAATCGAGTACTCGCTAACCCTCTCCTTCTACGGCGCAGTCTCTGCTAATCGAATATATCGGACAGTCCTGGGATGTCATCTGCAGGAGGAGTTGGACGAAGCTGAGATAAGGTAATGCGATCATGCTCCCTCACTGAAGCTAATATGTCCTCCATGGACTGTAAAAGGCTAGCCGTACTAAAGCCCGAACTAGGGTTCTTAGCCGAAGCATGGACGTTCTCCGCAATATCAGCCTAACACACAGATCTCAATATGTCATCATCAATATAAAATACATTTAGCAAATAGTATAACATATTGGTAAAAAACTAACCACGGATCCAATAGAAGCACCAGTATGAGAAATCTAACGTCTGGTAATTCTTCTATACCAGCGCATGTACTCAGAATGCGTGGTGAGGGAAGCTCCCACTGGCCGTCCAGTAACACATCTTTCCCTCCGACTGTCCCAGATGGTTATGTGTGGTAGGTGTGTAACTCGCCAATCCTCGTCATGTCGTCCGGCTAAAGTAATCGAGTGCAACTCATCAGGTTGGTGTGGTCTCCGCGGTATTGGTTGGTCCAGACCAAACTGACGCATCACCCTATCTGGCTGGTGCCACTCAACAATATGAAAAAAGATGAGCAGAACCACTGCCAATATAATGTCTCTACTAGGGACACAAAAATATGGTAGTAAAGTCACAATCTCATCTGTATAAGGTTTCCATGTTATCTGCAAAATGATGTGTTCAAAACATTAGAAAGCAAGTGAAAATAACATGCATAAATCAATGTAAAAAAATATTGACCTCATCACTCTTCAACTGATCAAAGAATCGGCGATAGTACGAAAGCACCCCCATTGGGGTTTCATTCAACACCTTGTGTTTATGCCACCTATTTAAATGTCAGAGTAATATGATGTCAAAACAAGTATTGCATATAACAAACTAATATAAACAAAAGATATTTTGAGAAACTTACTGAAATCCCAGTGGACGTTGGTGACCACGATCAGCAGCATAGGCAGCCAGCAGGACAGGATCAGTATCATCTACAAGTGCAGGGACCAGGGGTGGAAATCTATGCCAAACCCAGTACTGCAACAAAATGCAAGCACCTCCAATCTCGTGCACGCTGTGGTCTGTGGCCTTGCACAGCTCTCTATACAAGTACGCCAAGACAGCAGATCCCCAACTGTAATGTCCAGCAGCCTCAAAGTCTTCCAAGAGTGGAAGGAACATCATATGCACGTATCTACCAGAATGGTCAGGAAATAGCAATCCCCCGATCAACTGAAGTATATATGCTCGTGTACAGTGCATCACATAAGCAGTTCCATCGGCCTCAGTAAGTCGTCTACTGAATGCACTCCAAAGCCATGACATATCGTTACGTCTACCCGATACGTGTAACTCAAGCGGTTGCGAACCTAACAAGTCCTCACATAGCTGCATCCAATCTCCATATGATGTACGGCCAGTAACGGCATCGCCGTCAATAGGAAGTCCTGAGATAATGGCTATGTCCTCCAATATGATGGTGCACTCTCCAGTCGGCATATGAAATGTGTGTGTCTCGGGACGCCATCTCTCAACCAACGCCGTAATCAATGAGTGATCGATGGTGCAATATCCCATGTGGCCAACCCCCACAAAACCAGCCTGATGTAGATATGGGATCATCCGCTCATCTGGGTCCATATGTCAGAATTTATGAGCATGTCTAACACGTAGATGACGATTAGGTTGGCCTTCCCATATATGCTGTGAAACATGAAACTCCTGCAACTCCAGTACTGAAGGGTCCTTTGGGCCTGGGCGCAAGTGGAATGCCATGTCTACAACTATAGATAGCAACAATAGATAACTCTTCAAATAATAAGACATACTATAAAATGAATATACATAATAAACATGAGTGTATTAAACATAAAAGCAGAAGGAGGAATGATATTAAACAAACATAATCAAATCTGTGTTGATTAACAAAGTAGATGGTTCGTCAAACATAATCAAATGTAAACAAACATAATCAAGTCTCAATTACACACTAATAGTCATCAAATGTTACACTAATTATGAAATTATGTCCTAATCAAGTAGATGGCCCGTCTTAGTCATTCCTCAAGGAAGTCGATCCACCACGACAACAACTACGAGAGTTATGTCCAGATTCACCACATTTTTTACATCTTTGTCCCGGTCCGGGCTCACGCCAATCCATCTCATTTCTAAGTCGAGTTGATTTCGGTCGACCTTTAGATCTAAGCAATTGATGATCGGGTACCAATGTAATCGCCGGAGCTGGTGGCCACCATGGTTCATCCTTAATGACTCCCCAATCAATCTCATAAGCCTTGTACAAAGTATGCAATCTGTAAATACTATGCACATATCGAAAAGCATCAAGTGTCCTAGAAGAACATGCAACTATTGCATGAGAGCAAGGGAAATGCAATGCTTGAAACAGGCCATAGTCACACGTGCGTTCATCAAGGTTTATAGAATATTTAACTCCACCCTGCTGTGTTATAGGGTTGAATGCCTCTTCGACCAAAAATCTGGTAGAATGTATATTAAATCGACGGACTTGATGAGAGCTTGCCTTGAGCACGTTGACATTCCAGCTCTTCATAAAATCATCAGTCCAATCAGCCCCATCAACAACTCTCTCATTTGTCTCATCCTTTCGATTAACAAAGTACTCTACCAATTTATAATATGTCATCTGAACCAGTGCGGTTATTGGTAGGTTTCTGCCACCTTTCAACACTCCATTCATGCACTCAGACAAGTTCGTCGTCATATGACCAAACCTGTGGCCACCATCATATGCTAAACTCCATTGTTGTTTTGGAATCGAATTAATCCAATGTGCCATTTCGGGAGTAGCAATCAACTTTTCCAACCTAGCCTCAAATTTGTATGCCATTGGTTTATACCCTGTGTGTAGAATATTGAATGAGTTAATATTAACAACAAATCTTGTAGTGTGATAAGTAGTACCCTAAACACATAAGAATGCAAGAAATGTTTAATTACTTGTGTTAATCAAATATTTCTTTAGGGCCAGATTGCGGAAGGCGCTGTTAAAGTTGCTAGCAATATGTCGAATACAAAAGACATGATGCGCATGCGGTGGTTGCCATCCCAGCTGTGGGTTCGCCACTGACTGTATGATGTCTTGATGTCGGTCAGATATCAAGCACAAGTCTTGTTGTTGTGTGACATGTTTGCGAATCAAGGCTAAGAACCAACTCCAAGCATCCTTTGTTTCTCCTTCAACAATGGCAAATGCAATTAGCAAAGGTTTTCTATCGCCATCTTGAGTTGTTGCAATCAATAGTTTATTACGATATTTACCATATAAATGAGTGCCGTCAATCTGAATAATGGGCTTGCAGTATTGGAATCCAACAACACATGGTTTGAATGTCCAAAATAAGCGATGCAATACAAGTTTTGAACGGTCAACTCTATTACGCTCGACATAATCAACAGTTTGTATCTCCACCACTGTGCCTGGCATGTCTCTTTGCATGGCAAGTATCCATCTAGGCAACACCGCATAAGATTTATCCCAGTCTCCAAATACCTTCACAATGGCAATTTGTTTTGCCTTCCAAGCTTTCCGATAAGACACATCATATCCAAATTGACATCGAACCTTTTCAATAATCGGGCATCATACAGTAAATCGGTTTTTGCTTAACCATCTCCAGAATGCAAGAACATATCATAACAGAATCTAACTTCTGATGATCTTGTGACAGAGTAGGGTTGACACAAGTGTGAGGTCCATCATATTTTCTAATTTCCCATATGTTTGATTTCTTGCCTTGAATGGCCCTGAGCCTCCACATACAACCATCAGCACATCTTGGACACTTAACAATTAGCCGCTGTGTATCAGAATCTTCAACCTTGTAATTCTGATATCTAATAATCGAATAATGTTTTAAGGCCAACTTGACAGCATCTTTAGAGGGAAATTGCAATCCAACATAAAATTCTTCATCTGAACTCCAAATACCACGAGAATCTAATTCAGGCAAATTATCAAGTGTATTCAACGCATCCCAATTGATTTCAGAAAATCGAGGGCATGGAGGCATAAATGTAGATTCAGGAGCAACTACCAATGGAGGAGCAAGTTGTTGTATATTTACATCAGGGTCAGATTGATCTTCTTCTAAGTTAGTGTCTGTATCTTCACCCTCAGGCATCTCTCCTTCATCATCGCTTGTGTCAGATAATGCATCTGTCATAAGCAGGTTATCAGACTCGAAATCCAACCTAAATGAGCTCCCTTCAGGCATTGTAGATGTACCAACTTCTTGAGATTGTACTAGGACAGGAGCATGTGTCATAGAGAATTGAGTATTGATAGGGTACGATGATTCAACAAGATTAGAAGGACCAGCTTGTAACCCTGTTTCAGAAGGACCTGCAACATGCTCATTGTGCTCACTCGTTTCTGTCTCCACATACAACTCCATGGAAGTTAAGTTAGCATGTTGATCAAAGCAATCAATCATGCAACCAACGTCTTCATCATCTTCTAATGGAAGACCTATCCATTTCAGTACATTGCTCCATTGTGGAAATCTATACACAATACTGGACACAACTTGATTTTCTTGGAATTTTAATTTTAAATGAATTCTCTTTTTTAGAAGCTCAAAAGTCGTATCACGTTGAATCATGATAGACTTAGGACGAGAACCTTCAAACATTAAACCATCTTCACCTTCGTACATTCTCCCATTGTAGTAAATGAGAACAACAAGGTGTTTGGTCATCTTAAACTTCTGAATAATAACAACACAACATAGATGAAATCAATTAACACATTTGACAACTGAAACAAATATGTTTTATACCCAACTGATTTCAATCTCAATAAATCAACAATTTAAATCAATTCAAAATAATAAATAAAATTACAAAACTCAACTAATAATCAAATTGTTATTTTTTGTACGAACAAATTTCAAAAACCTATTAGCTAACAAAACAACAAATATACAGGAGATAACAATAATCAATAATCCTACAAATAAACTACATATACAACACACAATAAATATACAAACTTAAAAATAAACACAATAATATATTTTTCAGCAAACAAAATAAGTGACAGGGTAAAAATACTTACATATATGTGTGAGCAGAAGTTATAGCCAAAGGAGAGTTTCAGAGAGTTTAGAGAGATAAAATTTTTAGAGAGAAGGTGAAAATTTGAGAAATGAAGGAAGTGGCCGTGAAAGGGAGAGGGGAGGGGGGTTATTGGCGTGTGGCTTGATGCGCCAACACGCCTGGCGCATCCACGTGGGATGCGCCAACACGCCTGGCGCATCCACGTGGGATGCGCCAACACGCCTGGCGCATCCAAGTGGGATGCGCCAACACACCTGGTGTATCCCACATGGATGCGCCAGGCGTGTTGGTGCATCCCATGTGGATGCGCCAAGCGTGTTGGTGCATCCCACGTGGCTCCCTAAAGAATAAAATAATTCAGCGTGACAAAAACGATGACATTTTGATAAATAGTTTCAAAATCATGACAATTTGGTAAATAAGTTTGTGGGAAAGGACATTTTGGTCAAAAAGCCCCGTTTAACTACTCAACAATGTTACATACACACATTTATATATACTTTACATTTATACAATTTTTATCATTAGATTACAATTGAATTTATCTCATTTTTTACATATTTTCTACCGACGTACCTTTAATATGAGAGATGTACTTTGAAAGTAACATGTAAGAAACATTATTCTAAACTCTATAAGAGGTCATGTTACTAAGTTGAAAAGCACATCGAGATTTTTTGCACAACTTTAGTAGGTTGTTTGCATTTTGCTTATAAAATTATGTGTCACTATCAACTTCAATTTTCAAAGCTATGCACAAATATTTATTTGTTAGTTAAATTATATTCACCTCCCGTAAGAGATACTCAAATTATATTGTCTTTCATTTTATTTTAAAAAATTACACTTCTCTCGTTTGATTAATGAAAATATGTTACACTTTAATTCATTTTTGAGTTTTCTGATAAAACTTTGTTTAATTTACTCTCTTTTAGAAAAAGGTTAATATAGTAAATTAAAAAATAAGGCATATTTTAAGGGTAAATTAAAATTTAATCCTTAAAATTATTCACCACTTACAATTTAGTCTCTGAATTTTACTATGTATACAAGTTACTTCCTGAATTTATAACATTCATATCAACTTGGTGTTTTTTGTATTTGACTTATAGTTTATAAGAAGAATTAACTTAATACAAGTTATATAAATTTAAGGACCAATTCATACAATAATTAAAATCAAGGACTAAACTGTAATTGGAGAATAATTCTAGTGGCTAAACTATTAATTTATCCCTAATTTACTATATTATCCCTTTACCCAAAACGAAATATAACAAATTTTTAACTGAAAATATATAAAAAATAAATTAAAGTGTAACGCATTTTCATTTCTCAAAAGAAAGAAGTGTAATTTTTTAAAATAAAAAGAAGAAAAATGTAATTTAAACATGTCTTTTGAGATGGGAATGTAATTTACCCAACAAATAAATAATTGTGCATAGCTTTGAAAATTGAAATTGATAATGACATACAATTTTATGGACAAAATGCAAATAACCCTCCAACTTTAGGAATTGTGTAGGAAACCTCCATTTGCCTTTTAACTCAGCAACATGACCCCATATGTTATAGTAGTTAAACTATGTGTTCAATAGTGGATACTAAGGTGTATCTGAGATAGACACGTCACGATGGTTTCCTTTTTATGCAGCAATAGCAGAGTGTGTTAAAACAGAGGGGTTGGTACCTCCAAAGGCACTCCAACGTTCAATTCAGACTGTGCACAAGTAGGGTTTATGCAGAGAATGATAAGTTACTTGTGAAGGTGAATAAGTCTGGTATTTATAGAGGTTAGAGAGATACACTGATAGTAATATATTTTATTCATTTAATAATCATCTCACTAGGCTTCTTAAGGTTCAATTTGGTTTAATTAAGTTGGTTTTGTCACATTTCATAATATTGGGCCTAATTGGATCATTGAAGGAATTATTGCATAAATTAGTCTTAATTAGTCTATTTGCCAGTATTCAGTAATTTGGCTATAATCTGAGTGTTCAATATCAGATTGGTGTGATTCTGGTCTTGTAGAAAAACTAAGACAAATCTCTACAAGTTTCATGAAGATATCAAGAGTTGGATCATACGTTTGGATAATTTAAACTAAAGTTGAAGCAAAAGCTAGAATGTTGATCTGACAGTTTGACCTCTGCGCACTCATTAGCCCATATCTTGAGTTGTAGGAGTTTAATGGATGTCAAAATGGAAGCTAAGGTACAAAGCTACAACTCTTATGAAGAATCCTAAGTTTAATTACGCTGTTTTGGGCATGTAATTGAAGATGGAAAACAGAGGTGAGTTGCTGACAAGTTAGGTCACTTAATTGAGCATAACTTGAGTTTTAAGCCTCTAAATGACATGAGACTTGGGCCTAATGATTCCTAATGGACCTAGCTTTGTACCGATTAGAATTATAATCATGTAAGGACAAATTAGGAGTTATGTTTAAGAGCTTAGTGCAGCAGAACAAAAAAATCATCTTCTCATTTAGCACTTTTCATTCTCTCTCTAAATATCTTTTCCTCTCCCTCCTCTCTAGGTTTTCTCTCTTTTTCTATAGTTCTTCCCTCTCATTCATGGAGGGCTAGAGCCTTTAATCAATCATAGGGATTGATAACCTTAATACTTAATTATGAGATTTTGTTTTAATTGTTCTACATTCAATTATTAATCAATTTTCTTTCCTTCCTCTTTGTTTAATTTTGATTGAGTTGCTTAATTTGATTTAGATGTTCATATGATAATTGCATAATTACCATGTGTAGACTAAACAAGGCATTAAAGGTGTTTGATGAATTGTTTAGCTTGGTTGGATTCTAATTCTTAGGTTAACTTGGGATTAGATAGATGCTTAGTTTGTCTAATCTTAATTGATCAAATTCTGGATGCTTATCTAGTAGAAGATCCATGGATCATCTTGAGGCTTCTTTTTGTGATCTAAGACCAAGAATTAGGTTAGTAATTGAATGGATCCATAGTGATATTAAAATCAAGATTGGTTAATTCCCTTGTATTGGTTGTTTTCCTAATTTTGTTTACCGTTTTAATTGCTTTCTATTGATTAATCCTGCAAACCCTTCTCCCTGTTTGTTAACCTCTTAATTTGATTGCGTAATTAGAGTGATCTATGGGCTTGATCCAATATTACCTTATACTGCAAGTAGTTTTGGTGAATCAGTTATGAATTGATATAATTTGACAGCCTCGACAGTTATTAAATTTTGGCGCCATTACCGAGTATCATTATGATTTGGATCAATCTTATTAGGAGTATATTTGACTACTAATACCTGTAGTTTTTCAATTTTCAAAATTTTGTATAGACATATGTGCTCAAAATGACCTGAAAGTTGGTCAGTTCAAGAAAAATGGTCAAATAAACAAGGCTCACAATTAATTATGAGGTCACCCCTTCTTTTGCCAAATTTCATTATTTAGACCACTTTTTCAATTTTTTTAAAGATTTTTTATTGCATTTTTAAGTTCATTTTTGTGTAATTTTCATCTTGTGGTAGTCCTATATTTTTTAAAAATGTCTAGGTAGGTTAACAAGATTTATTTTGGTAGAATTTTAGTGTTGTATAGTCTATTTTGCATGCTTGATGTTTTTGTACTTTGTATGTTGCATGACTAGGTCTTCCACTAGTTATTTACTTCATATTGATCCTGACATTGAGAGAGCCTTGCATATACTTAATAGAGCTCGTAGGCTTAGTGAAAGAATTGCATCTGACCTTGAATTTGATATTAAAACTGAAAGTGAATCTGAGAGCTTAAGTGGTATTGCAACTATGGGTGATAACATGCATAATAGGATCCTTAAGGAATTAGCTGCTCCTGATGTTATTTACCAGCCTTTAGGGATTCAATATCCTGATCTTGATGCTAACTTTGAACTTAAATCTGGATTAATACATTTGTTACCAAAGTTTCATGGTCATGTAGGTGAGGACCCTCATAAGCATTTAAAAGAGTTTCATGTGGTCTGTTCAACCATGAAGCCACACGAGATACCTAAGGAACACATCAAGCTGAGAGCATTCCCTTTCTCCCTTACTGATGCAACCAAGGATTGGATATATTACCTTTCACCAGGTTTAGTAATGTGTTGGAATGACATGAAGAAGATGTCCTTCCATGTAGCTTTTGTTCTACAATTTGTGGCAGTCTAAGCTTACTTAGGGAACTGTCGCTTTGACTTCATTGAGAATTAAAAATCCTTTAGAAAAGGATAGCAGTTTCATGTTGTTTTCCAACTGTCCATTACTCTCGTGGCCAATCAGAGATAAGGATAATTAAAATGTGGCTTCCAATGTGCAATCAATTTATTTTTCCAGGGGCCAATTAGAATGCTCTATTTCCTCTATAAATTGGGATCATTTGCATTGAGGTTGACATTCCTTTTGTTTTCTCTGATCTTGTTTGAGGATTATCTCTTTCTAGAGAATTTCTCTCTTATTTTTTGTACGCATGTGGAGGGCTTTGCCCTTCTGAAACCATCTTCCTATTCTTCCTCAAATCTTCAAATGTGTTCTCTTTACTACTACCAATCCCTCTAATGGAGGCCTTTCTTTCTCGACGTAATGGCTTAGTGAGGACCAACTAATAGCCCTACGTGAGCTAGCCAATATGCATATGGGCAGCAGAAGCCTTTCTCTCTCGGCGTATGTGGGAATGTGTAAAGTTTCTACGTGTACCGAGGGGACTCTCTAATTCTATGTAGTTTTTGTGATGCATAGAGGTGCTCGACACTCCGTCCTCTTCCTTTCCCGACTGTTCTGAAGGCACTTAGCCAGGAGCTTCAATAGTTTCTCTTCCTAAGTGTATTTGGATATGCAAGAGGGTTCTAAGGGTAGAACAATCTCTTGGAGTAACTTGGAGTGATCTAAATCAACTAGGATTGATTGTGAAGCATTTTGTTGATGTGGAACAATCTTTTGATGTGGAGTACTTTCCCGTTGGCTAGCAAGGAAAAGATAGGTGCTAGTTTCTGGAAGAACCTTGGAGGTGGTTGTGGTCGGTGGTCATCGTCATCATCATTGTCTTTGTCTGGCCTCCTTTCTGGCTCTCTCTAATGGGCATTCTTGACTTAAGAGTTTATGTACTCTTTTTTTGTTTGAGCTGACGATGTATGGAATGTGAATAATAATCAAATTTCTTTTTCTAAATCTTATAATTTGTATTTTTTATTTTCCATTTCTTACTTTTTCTTTTGCTTGGGTGAGTCCAATGCTCATCCTATAATAACGTCATGTTGCCCCTAGCTTGGTGCTTGGCTAGTATGGTGAAGTGACAAGATAAAGTCTCAATGCCCTCGGGTAATGGTATCCATTCTTTACATGAAGTCGTGGTCCGTGTTACACCATGGGATTAAGAGCTCTAATCTGGGGACGTTTATGACTGAGTCATTTGACATTTGTAGAAGCATCGTTGTTCAGGAGGAGTGCACGCATCAGTTGACCATAAATGGTCATTCTGGGTGTAGCCGGAGTCCATAGAAAAACTCTAGGGTCCGTATAAAAAATCTGGACTCAATTGTAGGGCTTGCGTGATGGTTGGTTTTCTGCGCAACCTTCCTTTCAACTACTTTGACAGTTGTGAGTGTTAGCCAAGTGGCCTCAAACTCAAGAGGGGGGTGAATTGAGTTTATGAAATATTTTCGCAAATTTTTCGTAAAACGTTTGTTAAACAATTTTCGTTGAAGCTATTGAATAATTGAAGTGAATAAATAAATGAGATTGAATACTTCACTCACAAATTAAATAAACCAAGATGAATAATATTCAAGCAAGCATATAAAGTAAATGCACAAATGTAAAGAAATAGGGTTAAGAGAATCAAACACAAGGATTTATCCTGTTTCAGCCACCTCTTGTGACCTATATCCAGTTCTCAAGCGAACCACTCGAGATTTTCCACTAAACTTCAAGCTTGAACGGGTGCTTGAAAAC
Organism: Ormosia semicastrata; assembly: GCA_029884595.1. Classification (NCBI taxonomy): domain Eukaryota; kingdom Viridiplantae; phylum Streptophyta; class Magnoliopsida; order Fabales; family Fabaceae; genus Ormosia; species Ormosia semicastrata. The sequence continues at coordinate 5,838,722 of JAQQTO010000028.1, read as the reverse complement.
CTTTATACAATAGAGCACTCACCAACACCTTGGGATACCTCACCCTTGTGCTTTGAACCTCAAAAATAGGGATGCCTCACCCTTTACAACCTTTTGAGGGATGCCTCACCCTCAAGAGATACCTCACCCTTTTCTAACTTTGAGAGATACTTCACTCTCTAAGGGATACCTCACCCTTTACTCTAGAGGGATACCTCACCCTCTCTTTTTCAGATTACACAAAGTATAGAAGATAGAAACTCTCTTAAAGAGTAGATGAATACAAATTGAAGCTCTAATAATGCCCCTTTTGAATATCTCAAGTTTTCTCACAAAAACAGAGGGAAAACGTTTTCAGGATTGATTCTCATATATGAGTGTTAGATTGATGTTCTAAAATGAAGTTCAACCCTTAATGAAGACCCAAGGCAAGTATTTATAAGTTGTATGAAGAAAAGAGCCGTTGGGGGTGATAAAGCTAAGCTTTTAATGCAGTAAAAATAGCCGTTGGGGTCTGTCAGACCGCGTGTAATCGATTACACAGCCCATGTAATCGATTACATGGATGTTTGAACGTGTTCTTGGCTTTCTGGGCTCTGTGTAATCGATTACATTATTGGTGTAATCGATTACATGGCTTCTGACTTGCTTGTAATCGATTACACAATCTATGTAATCGATTACATGACTCCTTGAACGTGTTCTTGCCTTTCTGGGCTTCAATGTAATCGATTACATTACTGGTGTAATCGATTACACGGCCTCTGACTTGCATGTAATCGATTACATGAACCATGTAATCGATTACCAGCTCTCTGTTTAGCTTGTAATCGATTCCAAAATATGTGTAATCGATTACCTTGGCCTTTGAACACATTTTTCAAGTCCAATTAAGCTTGTAAGCCATTTCTAACACCTCAAGACATTTGATTAAACATAAAACCTTTCAAGAGTGTTAGATCTAAGATTGAAAATAATGTTTCTTTGAAAAACATATGTAGCTTTGAATTTTCACACTTATTTTGGAAAAGATACTATTTGAGAATCATTGAGATACTTAAAGGGCATTTTACATTAATATTCTAAGACCTATATCTAATATACCTCTTTTGATCTTGGTCTTTATCTTTTGATCTTGATTTTCATCTTTGGCTTTGTTATCATCAAAAACCATTTGACATGCCTTAGAGACATAAGCATTCACAGTGAGGGCCACGTGGTGCATGCTGATTGGTGAGACGTGGTTAGGGTTCTGCACGCCATGATGAGTGATTTTTGAAATTCGAGGAATTAGGATGGAATTACCCCCTAACCGTCTGCCCTCTATAAATAAGGGGTAATAGCACACCATTCCACACTTTATTGTTCATTTCCAAATTCTGGTAACCTGAAGTGGTTTTTGGTGGTTTTGCTCGACAGAGAAGTGAGATTTTGAGTGGTTGAGAGTAGTTTCCAGCGGTTTTACTGAAATTCCAACCCCTTCTTTCACCCTGTCTCTCTACTTTTCAAAGTATGCATTCTTCTACCTTCTGTTTTTGTTATTTGTACTGTCGTGAAGTGATTTTGCTTTTGTTTTGGGGTATATTCCCTTCTCCTCTTAGTAAAATGAGTTAGAACACCACTGTTGCTAGGTCCCTTGAGTGGCAGATGTGCCCATCTGAGGCTTAAACCTTGGTGGGCGCAGAGGCTGGTATTCGTAGTGGATATAAGTGCGAACTTCTGATTCCTTTCCCCGTCTGCCCTCTCCCGTGTCTGAATCTATAGGCTGATTGATTCTGACAATTACACACCGGCCTCTGTGAGTGTTTCTAGGGATTTTATGGCTAGGAGACAAGTAGCTAGGCCTAGGGTGCTGGCTGCGGAGGACCCTACGGTAATTATCCACGGCGGGAGGCGGGTGTATCCATGAGTTGGAGATGACACCTATAATCAAGTGTCCATCTTCTAACTTAGGGAGGAGCTTGAAAAGCTCACGGATTACTTGATGTTAACAAAAAAAAGTGCGAGGGATCATAAGTTCGAAGTCCTATCACCAGAGGACGAAAGAGTGTGCTCATCCCGAGAGGCTAGTGCACACTACGTGTTCCTTTACAAGGATCTCTTCAACCGACTTGGACTTCGGATCCCTTTTACCAATTTCTAGATTGCAGTCATCTACACTCTTAACATGGCACCATCCCAACTTCACCCTAATAACTAAGGAAACATATTTGCCTTCGAAAGACTTTGCTAAGTAGTCAGATTGCAATACTCAAAGAAGGCATTCTTCTATCACTTTACCCAGTGGAGACCTCAAGGCGGAGGGGAGGTCTCAAAAGAATTAGCTCATGATCTAGTCAAGGCCCAGTCAAAAGTCTTTTAGGTTTTTCAAGATAGCTTTAAGAACTACAAGTAGAAGTATTTCAAGTTGATGGTGGCATCAGCGACTCATCCTTTCTTCCTGGATGTTGAATGGAAACTGACATTTGACCTGTACTAGACCCAAATGGCCTGGAGTACTCCCATCGGGTTGATTGAACGGGAAAAGCCCGACCTTGTCCTGAATGAAACTGAGTATGTTGACTTCCTATGTATGTGAACTCAGGAAGTGGGCCTCATTTCCTGTAAGGACATGTTGGACACCCTTGACAATGAAACTCTCTGGGTCATTCTAGGTAGCGCATTCAACAACAACAATAATAACAACAACCAAGTCTTTTCCCATTAGGTGGAGTCAGCTACATGGATCAAACGACGCCATTGTGCCCTATCATAAACCAAGTCTTCAGAAATGTCATTCAAATCTAAATCTTTTTTAATCGTTTCACTTATAGTCTGTCTTAGTCTCCTTCTACCTCTAGCTATTGGGCTATCCTCCACCTGATCTACTCTCCTTACAGGGGCTTCTAAGGGTCTTCTCTTTACATGTCTAAACCACCTAAGGCGAGATTCTCCCATCTTTTCCATAATAGGTGCTACCCCTACTTTCTCTCTAATGCATTCATTCCTAATCCTATCTTGTCTTGTATGGACATACATCCATCGCAAACATCTTTATCTCTGTGACACTGATTTTATGCTCTTTCTGGCTTTTTACTGCCCAACATTCAGTATTATACAATATCGCAGGCCTTATAGTTGTGCGATAAAATTTACCCTTAAGCTTGAGAGACACTTTTCTATCACAAATAACTCTTGAAGAACTCCTCCATTTCATCCATCCATCTTGAATCCTATGGTTTACATCTCCCTCTATCTCTCTGTCATTTTGTATGATAGATCCAAGATACCTAAACTGTGTAACTTGTGGTATGGTATGGTCTATAATTTTAACAGTTAAGCTAACATTAACACGCTTCTTACTGAACTTACATTCCATATACTCCGTCTTGCTCCTGCTTAGACGGAAGCCATGTTCTTCCAAAGCTCGTCTCCATAGTTATAGCTTCTCATTTGTTTCCTTTCTCGACTCTCCAATTAAGACTATATCATCTGCAAAAAGCATGCATTGTGGCACCGGCTCTTGGATATGTGCAGTAAGCACATCCAAGACCAAGGTAAAAAGATATGGACTCAAAGTTGACCCTTGATGCAGTCCTATAGTTATAGGAAAATATTCTATGACCCCATCATGTGTTCTCACACTAGTTTTAATCCCATCATACATATCTTAGATTGCTTTAATATAAGCGATACGAACTCCTTTCTTCTCCAAAGCCTTCTATAAGACCTCTCTCAATACCTTATCGTAGGCTTTTTCTATATCAATGAAAACTATGTATAGGTCTTTTTGCTTCCTCTGATACCTCTTCATCAATCTTTGTAGAAGATAGATTACTTCCATGGTTAACCTTTCATACATAAAACCAAATTGATTCTCTGAAATATGAGTCTCTTGTCTTAATCTTCGTTCAATTACTCTTTCTCATAACTTCGTGGTATGATTCATGAACTTAATCCCATTGTAATTTGCATAGTTTTGTATATCTCCATTGTTCTTATAAATAGGAATTAAAGTGTTTCTCCTCCATTCATTTGGAATTTTTTTAGACCTCATTATCTCGTTAAACTATTTTGTGAGCCAACTTATACATTTCTCTACTAGGCACTTTCATACCTCAATTGGTATATTATCTAGTCTAATCACTTTTTCAGTATCCATCCTCTTCAATGCTTCTTTTACCTCAAATTCCCAAATTCTATGATAAAAAGTTTTATTTTAGTTCTCTTATCTAGTATTTAGAATGTCCGAGTCCCCTAAAGTCCCATGTCCCTCATTAAATAACTTGTGAAAATAACCCTTCCATCGATCCTTAATATCTTGGTCTGTAACCAAGACTTTACCATCTTCATCCTTAATGCATTTCACTTCATCCAAGTCTCTTGTCTTCCTTTCCCTACTTTTAGCAAGCTTGTAAATATTCCTTTCTCCGTCTTTGGTACCCAAAAATTGATATAACTCATCAAACGCTTTAGTTTTCACCTCACTCATCGCCTTCTTAGTATCTTTTTTTGTTGCCTTATATTTTTCCCAATTTTCATTGTTTTTGCACACGTGTCAAGCTTTATAACATTTCCTTCTAACCTTAACCTTATCTTGTATACTTGGGTCCCACCACTAAGATTCTTTATCCTTGGGTCTAAAACCTCTTAATTTATCGAGTGTCTCTTTTGTTATCTTCCTAATCCCTTTGGCCATCTTTTCTCATATATCATTAGCATTCCCTTATACCTCCCAAATCTCTTCCTCCATAATCCTCCTTTGAAAGAACATTTGTTTTCCTCCCTTTAGTTGCCGCCATTTGACCCTTGGAACTCTGTCTCGATAATTTTTCCTTACTCTCACCTTAACTTGTACATCCATAACCAAAACCCTGTGTTGCATACATGATTTGTATGTAGTAATTCCTTTACATATTTTTCCTGTTGTCTAATTCTTGTTTTGTTTTGCAGGAAGTTTAGGTATTATAGCATCCAGAAATGCTCTTACCACCCTCAAGGCCCTAAAAACTAGGAATGCAGTTAATCCTTTTAACGTTCACGTGGTCATTGCTCCAGCCCCTTTGGTCCTTCCAGTAGTAGATCCAATGATCGAGGTGGACTGATTCAACTGAAGAAGTCTCCTATGCAGCCACTCTAGAGGAGAAAGAGGAGGGCTATTGAAGGTGGCAAGGTGAATGATTGAGGGAAGAGGGTAGTTGCTGATGCAGACGACGAGGGCTCGATTTCCTTGTATAGGAACAAACTCAAAGCCTAGCCATTTCATTGATTTCAATCTCTTGGACAATAAAGTCGTGGATCGTATTGCTCAAAATAGTACACTGGAGCTCCTATCGGCGTTCCAGACCTACGCCCTCCACCTTGCTATTGAGGCTCATTTTATGGAGAAGTGCTTTGGGGAGTATAACCTACAAATGGCAGCAGAGGTGAGGGTCGCCTAGGAGGAGGGAAAGCGAGCTCTCAAGGCTAAAAAGGAGGCTGAGAAGGCCAAAAATGATGCCGAGGCAAAGGTTAAGGAGTTGGAGAGGAAAATAGCGGCCTTGGAGGACGATCTGAAAAAGGAGAAGGCTAGTTCGATGGAGGTTAGAAGGGAAATCGCTAACCTCTGTGATGAGTATGAGAATCTCCGTACTGAGAACTAAGGCCTCTAATTCAAAAGTGGCGTGGCTACAAGAGGACACCTAATAGCTGATTACAATCTACACAAATATCAGCGAGGACCAGTTCCAAAATGCAATCGACCAAGTCCAGCTCTTCAACCCTGGGGTGGCACTAGTACTGGTAGCACTTAACTCTGGAAAGGTGATCCGAGACGGCCGTCTTGTGCCTCCAAATCTTGCTCAGGATGATGAAGGTGTAATCGAGGTCCCAATCGTCGCTATCCAGGATCTGGACATTGCCGTGGGCACAAGAATTGTAGCTTAGCCTGCCTCTCTTTTGTTTTTGCCCTTTGTGTGGGGTATTTTACTTTTATCGAGACAATTACCTTGATTGTCGAGGTGTTTTAATCTATTTCCTTCTCTTTTATTACTTGTTATCGTATGCGTTTCTTATCCATGGTCCATATTGGGTCCAACGGTTATTATAAATATGCACCTGGTAACCGGTTCAAGGACTTAGGATAATTTTAATTGAATCAAGACCTTAGTCTGGAGTCCAACGCCCAACATATTTGACCAATAATGAGTTGCTAAAGGCGATTATGGGTGCTATTATTACGTAAGATCATGATTGACAATAACAGATATTCTCAGGATTTATCCATTGCGCGAATCTCGTGGTAATATTGTTGCTACCCAATGTCATGGTCCGATATGCATAGAGCTGAGATCTCATCTGCATGCCATAAATGAATCCCTGATGAGGGTGTCAATGATGGACTCCAGTATACCGCATGCCGGGTCGACCCATGGGACATGATCCCGGATCATAGTTTAGAACACATAGTATCACCCCCACTTCTATTAACCATCAGTTCAGATTATTAGCGGTAAGGATATCACATGACTTCACGTGTTCTTGTAATCTCAAAAATCTGTAATTACATTCATCTCCTTCTCTCCCAAACCAAACCTATATGAAAAACCAATGTACTCAGTTAACCCTGCTGCACTTGTTTCTGATCTGACCATTAGTTCTAGTTAGTGTTCTAAGTTTTCCATATTTTCCATTTCCTTGCCTTTGCAAAATCTTTCTTGAAGAGGAGTGAGTCCATCATGTAATCTTTAACTTTGAAGTCAGTGGAACCATCATTAAAGAGCTGTTGGTGACCTACCTGTTCATGCCTTAAAGGGATAAAGGGACCTGGAATCTGACTTAGAAGAAAAACGGAAATCAAGGTACATATGGTGCTTCAGATTGCTTGTCCCATTATTTATTTTTGGGGAAAATTGCCTACAAGTTTTACATAAGAACATTTGTAATGCGTATATGGTTCAAATATTCTTTTAAAGTTTTTATTTCTATTCTCTTTATTCTTCTGAAGTTTATCAATAAAGAATATGAATCACTTCCATTTTGTTGATTCCTAATTAGCTAGGTGCAAACGGTAAACCAAATAAACCTTAACATAGTCCTATTTGGTCTAAGTTCTATAATGCATGCAAGTTAACAAATTACTAATATAATAATCTTTTGTAGGCTTTGATTTTATCAAAGCATTGTTTTGGATAATTCTCAACAAAATGTTTTCTTAAATTAAGCCAGATAATTTTGTTTATACGTCAATAATCAGCATGCTCTTAGCTCCAAGATCTTCTTGGTTTTGTGGGGTGTGGTGGACAAATTAAATTTGTCTTATGGTGATGTTATCATTGACATTTCTGTGTCTATGTTCCGAAATTCATTTTAAACAACAAAAGGACAACTTAAGCATGAAATAAATATTTTGTAGGATATATAGATAAGTCACGGCTTGAATCTGACATCTCGTTCCAAGTAAATTGTAGTGTTGTCTATGGGCCTTGGCTGCTGAAAAACAGGCGTGTGAAATGGAGCTTGCCTTGGTAAAGTCTGAATTGAGCCTAAGAAATCATAGGTTGTTCATGATGGATGGTGAGGCTAATGCCAGTGTGTCAAAAGGCAGTGGAAGATTCATCTATGGCGGTGTTAGGAGGCAAGGAACAATAAGGTGAAAAGTCAGAAGAACAGCAGCCAGAAGGTGGCCAATCAACCACCACCATTATGACGACGAGAAGCTCAAGATTCTGGGGAGTTATCAGGTATGTGATTTTAATAAACATCTTATTTTGATAGTGTTTTCTTCTTTTATTGGTTGCTTTCGGATTTGAAATTTATCTTCCTTTGAAGTAGACATAGGTGGACTGGAAGGTTTGAAGCCCATCAATGGGATAAAGGGAGTTGGAATCTGAAATATATAATCAACAGTGATAGATTTTGTTATATTTATTTTTCAATTAAAATTAAAATTTCACCTATATAGATACATGTTTACAAAATAAGAAAACCAACGGTAATATTGTTCAGAATTGAGTTTTGAAGGTTACCTGAGAAGATAATGGTGAGTGAAAACTTCTGTGGCATAGCAGCGACAGCGATGGTGCGAGGGAGTGGATACTTACAAAAGGTACTCCGACACTCAAGTCAATTTGTACGCAAGGAGGGTAATATATAGAATTGGAGAATGGATCCATACCTTTTTGTCTTGCAGGGTATATGTAGGAGCCTCTTAGGGCGTTGAGAATCTGAACATTCAATGCGAATTGAATGTTATTGCATAAGATCCACAAGATTGTTATTCCTTGTGTCTGAATCCCTATTTATGTTGGACATGATTAGCATTCATATCATTTGAGAAAGTTACACCTAGCAAATAGGCGGTTATGAAAGCACAGTATAATCTGGGTCCTATTCCAGCAGGCCGAGTTACTTCAGACTCGTGGACCCAAAACTCAGTCCAGAACAGTTGCCCCCAGCTTGGCGCTTTGATGGGATAGCTAAGTGTCAAGATACGAGTTCAACTGGAGCACACGGCACGCAGTGGACAAAGGGACTTGAGTCATTGTGTAAATCTTAGATCTAATGATGTTTTTTCAAAGGGCCATGGTCTGTGATGTATCATAGTATGTCCCCGAGGTTAATGGGTAAGGTCAAGATTTGTCATGGATCACTCTGCCAAAGTCATCATACCATTGTCTGGGGTAGGTAGTTGGTTGCTCCCATGGATAGTTTGTGGGGTTCATATTATGAATGTACCTCGGTTGTGGCCGAGATCCGTGGTGTTGCATATCGTGGTATCTTGTTGAGGGTCTGTAATCCGAGTTAGAATGTTCTCAAATGTCACGTGTTGTTTCAGTTTTGAATGTTCTACATATTGCCCTTTGAGTTGCTTTTGTTCAAAAATAGTGGGCCACATGGCAGAGGAATAGTGGTTATAGTCGTTTGGGGTTCGTAGCGTTATGATTAGCTATTTTCAAATTTCAAAAAGGAGGCGTCACGATGAGGCGCTTTAAATGAAAAGACGTATCTGCCCCCATTAAAGGCAGCAATTGGGGTGATCTTTTTCACGCCTATAAGTAAAAATAGGGCTTAACCATTCCCACTTTTCGCTTGCTCTCACTTTCTAGACTTTTTCTTCTCCGGCAAATCAGACGATTTCCAGTGAACTCTCGCAATAGTTATTGGTGATTCAAGGCCTTTCTAGCACTCTCTTCATCGTTCAAAGTCTCTTTTCTCTTCCAAAACTCAAGACACTCCTCATTTTCACCCTTTTCATTCTCGCCCTTTTCTCTTAACATTAATTAGTGGCGTAAAAAATGTTTGGGAGTGAGTAGATGGTGCAGAATAGTGGCCCGTCAGTGGAGGTTTTAAGTCCTCCTTCGTCCCCACCACCACAGCCACAACAAAGGATTTAAGCCCACGATGGGAACTTGAGTGATGGTCTGAATTCCTTGACTAGGATTAGGATCTTGGAGGCAATTCGAAGGGTAGATTTCGCTAGAAAGTTGGCAAGGCAAAGGCTAGCTTGTTTGCTCTCTGAGCATATTACAGCCTTAGGAAACATGAGTAAATCTTCTAAGTCTAATTCGGGCACGTCCTTTGTAGGTGACGTTATGGCATGAAACCAAAGGGTGGTTCCTGCAAAGTAAAGGAATCTCACATTCCGCTGAGACATCAGCCTATATATTGATAGGTAGACTAGGAGGTCTTGGGCACCTCGTCTAATGTGAGGACTACAGAGGATGCCTATAAGAACCAACAATATATACAGCTTACTATGGACGGGCTTAGGGACCAGGAACTTGCAATCTGACATCCATTAGAGGAAGAAAGGGTGTGCTTGATCCGTACTACGGGCAGGAACTTCATGTATATGTATAAGGCTCTTTTTGCCAGAATCGGGGTACGACTGTTATTCATCGAGTTCGAAATGGGCATCCTCAGTCACTTGTGAGTAGTGCCTACTCAAGTCCATTCGAATGCTTGGGGATTTGTTCTAGCATTCGAGCTTGTGTGCCGAGTCTTTGAGTGGTCGTACTCGATCAAATATTTCTTCTACCTTTTCTCCCAGCTTTCAACCAACTCAAGGGGTGGGTCACCTTGCGAGTGCAGAGTGGACGCAAAGTTTTCAAGCCCTATCAAGAGTCCTTTAAGAATTTCAAAAAAGACTTTTTTAGGATAGAAGGGGCTCTGGGGTCGACACCTTTTTTCGTCACCCCAGAGGGCCAACCACACCTTTATTTATACTGGACCAAAGCTGGTTGGGAGGAGAGGAATAAAGAGATTGAGACTCCAGTCTCTGAGATCTCTTTTCCTGAGGCTATGGTCCCGCGCTTCCTAATTAATTAGACCAAAGAGAAAGGGGCCATCTGTTGCTAAGATGTCTTGGATTAGCTCATCGATTCCGTAAAGGTCTTGCTAGGCATCTCGTCTTATACATTTCTTCTTGCATTTAAAATCATTTAAAATTTGTTTTGTATTCGATATTTGTCCAAGTGTTGTAATGTTTTTATATATTTTTTTAGAAACCATGTCCCCACAGACCGGACTTCAGCGCCTGATGGAGAAGTTGGCAGCCAGGAGTGGTGGGATGTCTGGATGTCTGGACCCAGCAGCTCCTTCACGGGTGACCTTTGTTGTTCCGTTTGGATCTCGGACCCCAGCAGCACCTTCATGGGTGACTCTTGATGTTCCTGCATCTTCGAGCAGTGCAGTCCCTTAGCCCATGGCCGAGGTGGTCCCCTCACCTCCCACAAACACAGAGGTTCAAGATGTTGGGAACAATTCTCCCACTTCACCACTACGACCCCGGAAAAGACAAGCCGAGAGTAGTAGGGATGGAAGGGGGAAGAGGCCAACCATCGAGGTTATTTCGGAAGAGCCCGAGAAGTACGAGGTTCTAAATGGTCTGGGATCTAAGGGCGCCCCGAGGTCTGAAGTCACTCCGACGTCTTGAAGTGCTCTGCGGTCTGGAGGTGCTTCACTCCGCTTTCCATTTAGATCAGTGTGAATTGGGGGAGTTGATCCTACCAGCTTCAAAGATGGTGCCTTTGTTGAGTCCTGCCGAGACCGATGTCTTGATTGAGCACGATATGACGGAGCTCCTCTATGAGGTCTAACTTCGGGGTTTGTATATCATTTGTTTCGTTTGATTTATAGAGGAGGCTTAGAAGTCCGTCTGGGAGTCCGTCCGGGAGGTTACTAGCTTGGATTAGGAGCTTAATACCCTTCGGGTTAAAAGTAAAAACTTGAGCTAGATATTGCCCAAAAGGATAGGCAGGTAGCCCAGGCTGCCATGGAGGTTATCCAGAAGGACGGGCAACTAGCCCAAGCTGTTAAAGAGCTTAAGTTGCGTGACTCCGAGCTGGATATACTCTAGGATGAGGTTACCCACCTCACTATAAATGCTGTCGAAGCCACTTCTTTTATGACTCAAGTCGCTAAGGTGGAATTACTCCAAGCTAAGGCGACTAAGGTCGACAAGCTTCGAGTCCAACTTAGCAAAGCAACGGCTCGAGAAAACATTTTGTGAGAGAACCTGGCCTCTACTGAGTCCACTTTTGCCGATGTCTAGGCCCAATGTGAATCTTTACGCCAAACTGAGACTAGGATGAATGAAGAACCTTCATAAACGGTAGATGACTAGTCGAGGTCCATGGTGAAGTCGTTTGAGAATGCTTTTAACTAATTTCACCTATTTAACCGCGTTCTTAATGAAGAGGGGGTTAATGCATTGAGGGAGGTCTGGGATGGCCAAATTGTGGATGTTGCTATTTCCGTGGCCGCCCAAATGATCAAGTAGACTACAGGCTGGATGGCGAAGGAGGAACATATGCTACACCGGAGGCTAGACAAGAGGAGGATGGGGTTAAGATGGTTGAGACGGTGCATACTTAGGTGACATAAGTCGAAGCGGTGCAAATCGTGGCGGTGATGGTGACTCCAGAAGGATCAAATCCCACTTTCTGATATCCAACTTAATTTTCTCCTTGTCGTCTATGAGAGGTTTTATTAATGTATTTGGACAAGTCCTGACCTCGGGCATTCTTTATTTAATTTTTATACTTAGTATTTTCTTCATAATGATGTCTGCTTTCCTTTTACCGAGATGAGTCCAACGCTCGATCTCAGTGCCTCTTTTATACTTGGTCAAATTTTAGACTTCGTAAAGCCGAGGTGGGTCCAGCGCTTAATCTCATTGCTCATTTTGCACATTGTAAACTGCTCGCATAGTTTACCGAGATGGGTCCAACGCTTGACCTCGGTGGCCAAACTTTGGATTATTGAAGTATTTAGGAGTCCACATCCCTATTGGGGTCCGTGGTCCGATATTTGTAAGTTAATGTATAACGCGTTCCTCTATAGTCTCTTTGTTGATTGCTACTTGAAAGAAGGTAGGGACTTTATTACTCTTAGGGATCTAACGTCCCATCGATTTGTAGCATCCTGTGTATTCTTAGGAAATGTTGCTTTGAATTTATTGGGAATGAAAGTCGCTTTAATGCAATAGCAGTCTTCTGCTTCATTTTCTAACTACTCGCTTCTCTTGCAACCAATCACAGATGAGAAACAATTAAATGTGGCTTCTAATATGTAGCCAGTCCACCTTTTTGGGAGCTAATCAAAGTGTATTACTCCCTTTATAAATTGGGAATGTTTGCGGTGGGGTTATCACTTGTTCATTTCTTTCATTCTCAAGCTTTGTTTGAGACTAGGTTTTTTCCAGAGAGTTCCCCATTTTGCTTCTCATGAGCATGTTGAGGGTCCTGTCCCTTTCTAGAATCATCTTTCATTTCTTTCCCAAATTCTTAAAGATGTTTCCTTTTTCTCTGCATATTCTACTGGTGGAGGCCTTTCTCTCCAGGCGTAATGGTTCAGTGAGGGCCAAGTAACTTCTATATGAGGCTTAGTCAACACATCTCTAAGCAACAAAAGCCTTTTTTTCTAGGCATATGTAGTAGCAAAACAAGATTCTACTCCTACCGGAAAGGCTTATGGCTTTCATTATAGTTCCTGTGAGGCGTGGAGGGGTTTCACCACTCTCTTTCCTCTGCTCCCCTGATCGTCACCGAAGGTGCTCACCATGCCTTGGGTGCATAGTGGTGTTTTGAAGGCGTGGGATTGTGAAACCTTCTCCTTATGTTGATCAAGAGGGAGGAGATGAGTGCTCGCATCTTGAGCAAAAACCATTGAGGTGGCTATGGTCAGTGCTTGATCATCATCATAATCTTACTAGGCTACCTTCTTGGCTTCTTTCAAGTGGGCATTCCAACATGGGAGTAGCTTATAAGGCCTTCTTATAAAGTTGATGATGTTTGGAATGTGAATAATAATAAATTGGCTTTCTTGAACATTTTTCTTTTCATTGTCTTGTGTAGTTGGCTTTCTACTCCATATCTTACTCGATCCTGGTGGCTATTTATATTGCGTAGTTTTGTTTTTATAATTCTGATATGGGTCCAACGCTCGATCTCGGTATTCGTTTCTTTGATTGACAAACACTCATTTTTCTAAACCAAGATGAGTTCAAAGCTTGATCTCGGTGATCAAGTTCGTTTAGTTTAATAGACATTTGTTTTGCTAAGTCCAAAGCTCAATCTTAGTGGTCGGGTTCGTTTAGTTTGACGAACACTAGTTTAGCCTAACTGAGATGAGTCCAAAGCTTGATCTTATAGTGGTCGGATTCGTTTAGAAATAATTGACCATCAAACTTTAGGTGTATGTGACACGGAAGCCTCTTAGTGTGGAATCCACGATCCCAGGCTATGATCGATTACGTTTAACTTCTGTAAACCTATTCAGTTTATAAGTGAAGGTTAGGCCATAAAGGTATGGGTGAAAATCCTTGAATGCGTTGCTTGATCCTAGAGGGTAGTCAAGTGGACTCCCTTGTTTGGTCGTCATGTTAAAATACACTTAACCTCTGTAAACCTAGTCTGTTTATGGGTTAAGGTCAGGCTCAAAAGGGTACGGGTGAAAACCCTTGAATGCGCTACTTGACCCTAGAAGATAGTCAAGTGGATTCCCTTGTTTGGCTATCACGTATAGATATCGGAATAGCTTATCCTCTTCGGACCTTATATTCCTTGGACCTCACCGAGGTGTGGTAACCTTGGGGGTTATGTCGAGTTGAAGTACTCATGGACTTAAAAGTCATGACCGAGGTACTAGCTTAGTGATAAGTGTAAAATACACTTATCTTTTGAGTTTATTTATTAGAATTTTTAATTTATTTTTATTTAGTTTTTTATTTATATTTATTTTTAATTTACTTTTATTTATCCTCTTCGGACCTTATATTCTTTTGACCTCACCGAGGTATGGTAACCTTGGGAGTTGTGTCGAGTCGAAGTACTTATGGACTTAAAAGTCACGACTGAGGTACTAGCTTAGTGATGAGTGTCTTCTGAGTTTATTTATTAGAATTTTTAATTTATTTATATTTATTTTTTTATTTATATTTATTTTTAAATAATTATCTTTTCACCTAATCATATATGAATTTTCAAGATAAATCATCAAATTTTGTGCAAAAAGAATAAATTCCTAAAGATAAATATTTGAATGATTCTTGTCCTATTCTTAGATGCTAATTAGAGATCTAATTGGACACAAAATTTTATATTAGAGAATGGATAAGGATTCTCAAAGAGATTTGATTTGGAGAAAAATTTGGATTCCCGCATTATCCTGACCATTCCTCAGTAATTGAGCAATATCTTGGGTTACAGAGAACAAAAAATCCTACAATTTCTCTGTTAAGATTGAGGGCAAATTCTGTCATCTAGAGGGTGAGAAAAATCGTGCAAGTTAAGTACGAAAATTTGTCAGCTTTTCTATAAAAGAGGGAAAATAAGTTTAGCAGAGAAGCTCTCTTTTGGTTCAAAAAATACACGTAAAATATAGAGTTTTGGAGGCTCAAAGGCAGTGAGGGGACGAGCCCTAGGAGAGGAGGAGCCATCATGGAGCTCTTACAGAGTTCGAAATCAAATCACTATTAAAGGTGCTTTGGTTTCTTTTTTACAGTTCTATGAATTCTTTTTCATCTTCCTATCTCTTCTTCTCTTTTGTCATGAGTAGCTAAACTCGTGTGTTTCTAGGGTGAAGATGTAACTTAATTCAATCGACATATATTAAGATTAAATTTTTAATTAATTTCTTTTCTATTCAATTTGAGTGCTTATTATAGTTTTTAATGCTTTTATGAATTGGTCACTCATAAATTAATCTAGTGAGATATGTGTAGAATCGAAAGGTTTGCATATGACTTAGACCATAAATAATAAGTGTCATGACTTATAATCATCTAGGAATAAAGGTTATAAGTTGTGTGGAAGAATTGTGATATTTTTCATGAGAATCCATAGAGTAAAGGTCATGCATTTAAGAATTGGGGTTTAGATCAAGGAATTAACTATGCTTTGATAATTAAAGAGAATTAACTCGCCAAGAAATTGAGTTTTAATTAATTATGAGATTCATCCCATCAATTGAATGACTATAAATTAATTAGAATGAAGGTCCAAAAGCTACTCTATTGTCTATGATAGATTGTTGAATTAAGTAAAGTCAAATCCCTAGTGTTTTAATTTCATGTGTTTACATTCTTAATGTGTTTTGCATTCATGTGCTTTGTTCTATATTTTCCCTCTAAATTTCATGCATTCTTGTGTGTTTTTGTCTTTTATAATTTTGTGTCTTTAATTGTTTTTAATCACTCTTAATTATTGGTTGCCTAGATAGTATTAATATTAGAGAAGTGGTACTTGGTAAACTAATTCTTCATGGGAACGATATTCTACTCACTCTTTATTACTTGTTCGATCTGTGCACTTGCAGTAATATTATTTAAATTAATACATAATCACAAGTGAGGTGATCACCTAGATACACTAACAGTTGGAGAAATAACTACTTTATTGATATCAAAGGATGTTTCTTATATATAAGTAAAAATTAAAAAGCATTACATAATAGTTTAAGTTACTACGGCGCTGATAATAATATATTTCATATATTTTATAATCCTCTCATTAGACTTCTTAAGGTTCAACTAGGCTTAATTATGTTGGTTTTTGTCACATTCTATGATATTGAGCTTAATTGGATCATTAAAGGAATTATTGCATGAATTAACCTTAATTTATCTCTTTGACAGTGTTCAGTAAACTGACTATAATTCGAGTTTCAAATATCTGGTTGATGTGATTCTGATCTTGTAGGAAATCTAAGACAATTTCCTACAACTTTCATAAAGACCTCAAAGACCAAATCACACATTTGGATAACTCAAATTAGAGTTGAAGCAAGAACTAGGGTGCTGATCCTGACAGCTTGACCTATGCTTACTGTTCATGGCATAGCTTAGGATATATGATGTCAAATGGGCTAAACTTGTGGTGGTTGATAGTTAAGACCTAAATATACAACTTTTATGTTGAATACTTTTCCAGAATCGGAGGTCTAATAGGTCATATTGGGCTTAGAAGTCAAAGTAGAGGAGCTATCACTAGGCCTAAGTAGTATACAGTAATCAGACCATATCTTGAGTTATAGAAATGATTTTTGACCCAAACTAATGACATTTGAAAGCTAAGATCTAGGCCTACAACTTTCATTAATACTATATTTCTCAAAAATGACATATTCAATGACTTCAAAACTAAATTATTTTGGAGACAAAGAATCTCCATAATTTTTCACTCATCAAAAGTCATTTGGCATTTTCCACTCATTTTTCACTCATGCACTCACCCATGACTCAGCTCCCTTGTCATTTTGTATCCCTAATCCTCTATTAAAGGCACCATTGGCAGATTATTTAGGAGTCTTGGTCCTAGAGGCCAATATCATGCTATTGTGTTGTTTGTTTATCTTGTTGTAGTTTTCTTTTGTTCTAAATTGAAGTTATATTCTTCTTCTTCTTTTTCTCTCTTCCTTTCTTCTTGTCTATGAGTAACTAAGTTTCATTTTACTTAGGTGAAAGGGTGAAGCTCTTGGTAATAAGTTAAGGTTAGATTAATCTCTTTCTTGTGCTTAAATG
Organism: Ormosia semicastrata; assembly: GCA_029884595.1. Classification (NCBI taxonomy): domain Eukaryota; kingdom Viridiplantae; phylum Streptophyta; class Magnoliopsida; order Fabales; family Fabaceae; genus Ormosia; species Ormosia semicastrata. The sequence goes on along the minus strand of JAQQTO010000028.1, from coordinate 5,821,762 downwards.
ATATATTATCAAGTAGCCATTATATTTGTTATATTTTGTTTTCAATCAATTTAGAAACCCTCCTTGTAAAGTGGAGTTCTTGATTTGTTGTAGAAAAGAGATTGGTACAATGAATGCTTGAACCCATTTACAAGTATTGGTGTTAGAAACTCTCCTTGTAAATTGGAGATCTTGATTTGTTATAGACAAGAGATTGACACAATGAATGCTTGAACTCATTTACAAGTGTTGGAATTAGTGGATAATTAAAAGAACCATAATATAACTAATATAACTTTTAAAGAACTTTGAATTTTGTATTTTTCGATTGGAACCTCCGTTATGTGTAGATTCTAATTGAGTTTTAAAAAAATTAATCTTATCATTAATTTATTTACCAAGAGTGGATCTCCTAGCCCAAGTAATTCCTTTTTACTAGTGAATAATTTTATTTATCATCTTTATTTTTGTGACAAATCTTTTCCTTATCTCAACAAATTTTTATTTATCAATTCCCTGTGGATCGACCTCGGATTCCTGAGAATTTATTACTTGAGACAACCTGCACTTGGGTTTGCAATTTTTAATTCGCATCAGGCGCGATGATGGTCGTCCTCATGGTTGTCATTTTGGGGTTACACCCTATCTTGATTGTGGGTGTTAACTAGAGGTGAACATGGACTAGGGTTCTCATTCCTAGTCAGAGAGCGTCTTCTTTTGTAAGGAAGAAAGGGACTTTGGGGACTATAGCTCTATTTCCTGTAATGACCTCTCCTCTGATTGTTGTTCTGGGTTTAGCACACATACCGACCCAAACGACTATCTTGGATGAGAGATTCAATGGCATCTTGGAGGTTGGTGCAATCCTCTGTGTTGTGACCATGGTCGTCATGCCATGCGCAGTGCTTAGATGTGTCTTTCCACGAATGCTTCTTCAAAGGGGGGTCTCTGCACACCCGGGAGCTCAGTGTTCATGACCTCCTAATAGATCTGAGCTTGAGGCGTATTGAGAGGAGTATAGTTGTTATACTTCCCCTTGAAATGTGGCTTTGAATTCCACCCTTATTAGTTTGATTGCTCCCCAAACTTGGGTTTAGCATCTTCTTTCTCAAGACACTTCTTAGCTTGGAGAACATCTTTAGCGTTGATGTATTTGTTAGCATGGACGCAGAACTTGTCCAATGTCTTGAGCTCCTTCTTTGCAAGGGAAATAGAGAATGCTCCAGGCCGGAGCCCTTCTCTCATGTAGTACAATCCAAGTCTTTCATCTCAGTCACACACGTTCACAATCTCCTTGTTGAACCGAGATATAAAGTCTCAGAGAGACTCCTCTTTTCCTTGCTTGATCTACGAGAGGCATGAAATGGATTTGCACTACACTTTGTTGGTGATGAAGGGCAGCAAAAATATCGAGGACAAGCTCCCCCAGTTATCCACGGACTTTGGAGTTAAGTTTGTAAACCATCTCAATGCGGATTTCTTTAAAGACGGGGGAAAGCATGGCACATGAAAGAGTCATCGACCCCAAAAAAAAAGTGTGGAAATGCAGGCATCCAAGGGTTCCTAAGGTTTCGTGGTCCCATCATAGGCTTTAATGCTGGTAGGATACCTGAAGTTCCTAGGGATTTTGTAAGCCATCAGTCTGTCAGAGAAGGGTTGGTTTTGTGAAACTGTGTTCCTTACTTCATGTTCCTGCTTTCTTGCATGGGCAGGTTCAGCATTATGACCAGTACCCATGATCTTAAAGTTCTCTGGATGGCAGTCATCTTCCTGAATTTGTCTCTTCTGTTTTCATGACTCCTCCTCGGAGACCAGTTTTCACCTTCATTGTCCTGGTTAGCAACTCTCTCCAGGTTGTGAATTCTCTTGTCTTGATGATGAATTCTCTCATCCTAAAGTCTAACCAAAGATAACGGTTCTGCTCTGGATAGCTCCTAGTGATCTACCTCAGCTCGACGGGACTGAGCTTCACTCTCTACCCGATCTCCAAGGCATTGCAACGCTGACACCCACTGCCAAGCATCCCCAAAAGGTGCTCATACAAGACCTAGGCATTGCCTTACTAGAACTCTCGTGGAAAGAGGGGAAAATTCTTTCCAGTGAAAGAAGTCTCCAGTCCGTCATACCTGGGTTCCGAATGGGCTATGACTAGTTCCAGGACTGTTCATGAGCAGCAGAAACAGATGTTTAATAGCGATTCACAAACGGTTGGTCATGCATAATAGGAGTGCGGTTCTGGTTGGTTGAGGTTTGTCTCCTCCTTGTGTTAACCACGATGATGGTGGTAGGAATTTATCATCCTCACAGATGGCACCAATGTTTAGAACTAAGTTCTGAGGGTTACTTGAGAAGGTATTGGTAAGTGGAAACTTTCGTGGCACATTAGCGACAATGATGGTGCGAGGGGTGTGTACCTGCAAAAGACATTTCGGCGTTCAAGTCAGTTTGTACGCAAAGAGGGTAGTATGTAGAATTGGAGATTGGATCCATTCCTTTTTTTCCTTTCAGGGTATGTATAGGAGCCTCTTACGGCGTTGATGTTGCATAAGATCTGGAGGATCGTTATTTCTTGTGTTTGAATCCCTATTTATGTGGGATATGATTAACATTCATATTCTTTGAGAGAATTACACCAAGCAAATAGGCAGTTATAAATGTGTAGTAAAGCATGAGTTTTATTCCAGTGGACAGGGTTGCTCTAAACCCATGAATCTAGAACCCAATTCAGAATACATATAAAAGAAGTTCATTTGATGAGATTATCTGTTTGTAATCCAACACACAAGAATGCAAATCACCAATTATGATTTAGAAATGTAATTCTATGTTTGGATTACAATATGATTTAGTAATCAAATCAAATTCACTCAAATCCTATCAAATATGAGTTGATTTCCATTTACACATAATTAAAATAAAATAGGATTTCAAAATCATATCAATTATTATTTTTAAAATTTTGAAACCATAAAATATTTTTATTTACAATAATGATCGCTCATATATTTAGATATTTTCAACTATAATTATATACAAAAATTAAAATAATAAATGTGAACCTATTATTTTAGATTGAAAATGAAATTATTATTAGCAGCTAAAGATTTTTTAATTTGTTAATAATTAAAAATTTTTTATTTTATGAGATTTTTCAATATACTATTTATTTTAGATAATGATCATCAGAATTAAAAATTTTAAATTTTTATATTGGTCAACCAATTAAAATTTTTAAATAATTTGACAATAAATGCTTAGATGAGAGTATGAAAAAGTTTTGCATTCATAATGCGTCAAAATTTAGTATTTATACAAATAGATATATTTTCAAGAATTTTTTTTTGATAGAGTTCTAGATATTCTTTTAAATAATTATATTTATGATCAAATAGTTTTATGAATGTTTGTAACTGCAAACGTCATTAAATCGTTTAGTTGGACTATGAAACATCACTTTGTTATTGAACAGCTAGCAATAACTATGTCTCAGTGCGCTTCAATCAGGTTCTGTATACGATGGACCCATTTTCTTTGGATTCATCGATGAACCAATCGATTTCAGCCGTTAGATGTGGAAAAAAAGGTTGGACGGTAGGGATTGAAAATGGACGATCCGCTTTGCGGGTCACTAAAAATGAAAATAGGAACACAGAAATTTAGAATGGGAGAGGCATCACTGCCTCTAAGTTTCCATCTTCACTCGTACTTTGATGGACCCATAAATTGAAAAAGATGGGTCACCTTGATGGACCCATAAATTGAAAAAGATGGGTCACCTGTATGCTCCTTTCCATCTTCATTTGTGCACACATATGTGTAATTTTTTGCAGAGATGTGGATTATGATGAGAAGCAGCTCTCCCTAATCAGGCAAATTGACTTCGCTTGGGCAGTTGAGAAGGACAAGGAGAAGATGGTATTGGCTAAGGATTTCGCTTGAACCCTCGATGAAAGCGCCCCATAGGCCGGCGATGCTGCCGACCATGTGGACAACGCCGGAGCCGATGAAGTCGATAATGCCGGAATCAAAAAGGAGGTTGCCAGTGTTGAAGGCACTGGCCCAGCCGTCGGTGGACTAGAACCAATGGGAGACGACAGGGTAGACGAAGCCGGTGAGAAAAGAAGAATATATGAGGCAAGCAACGAACTGGGTGCGCTCGGCGATGGAGTCGCTGGTGATGCCGGCGGCGGCAATGGCGAAGGCCCATTGGTAGAGGAAGTTACTGTAGTCAAAGCTTTCAGTTTGGCAATGGGGCACTCTCATCGCCGGCTTTACACCATGGCAATGGCAAAGCATGGTGGAGAATTTGCAGTTAGCTCATCGATGATGAACAAAAAAAAAAAAAAAATTAACTGACGAAAAATAATAAAACCGATTATTAACAGTTATCTTGAGGGTCCATCGACAATGGATCCATCATAAAATCCACCTTTCAATCACATCTATCAATAGAAAGAGCAGTTTGTTTTCTATCATTATAAATTCTCTCTTTTTCTAGTACCTTTTCCTTTCTCTTTTTGTTTCATCTCTCGGTATTGGAAAGAACTTAGAGATTTAAGATAATAAAATATGTACCTTGATCAGCGTCTGGCAAATGTTCTCCAATAACATGCTATACACCATCACGTACTATCCTTTATAATTTTGCACTAGATCACTGTCCCACCGAGATCGCGATGCGAGCAAAGAAAAATAAAATTTAATATAAAGATAGAATTATCATTAATTTTATTTAAATTATGAAAATTTTAAAAAATATCTTCAAATATGATTTAATCTTTAAAATCAAGTTAAATTCGAAAATCGATTATGCACAAAAAATAGTGAAAAGTAAATTTCACAACACTTATGATCCACATATCCTTAAATAGTTATTTTAAGTTAATTGTGTAAATTACAAATAATCATAGTAATGTTCATTTTTATCCCTTTTTGTAAAATGATGAATAAAAGGATTTTTTCTAGAAAACAAAATTATTGAACAATAATAAATCATTCTTTTAACATTAATTACTGTTCTGGACCGTGGATCGGGATTCTACCCAGAAGGATCAACCCGACACACGCTCTGCCTTATTCCTCCATCAACACCCTGAAAAGGACTGTAGGACCTCGGAATACAAAACTCTGATGAGGATCAGGGAATCAGCATTGACTTTCGTAACTACTGATGCGGATCTCTCTGATTCTATAACCTCTCCTCTCAATAAATGACTGTAACGTCCACATTCCAATAATACCTGCATTGAATGCCATCACTTCAATCATGCTCCATAAAGATCAGGCTAAGTAAACCTAAAAGAGGTAACGATTATTGAATGACTGAGACACCTTAGCATACTATCTGACTTGAGCGTCAGAGTCCTTTTTGCAGGTACCACCCCCGCCGGATCCTAACGTTGGAGCGCAGCCGCAGAAAGGAGGAAACCACCGAACCATACCTTTCACAGGTATCCTTCTGAATCCGTTCAGAACATTTGGCGCCGTCTGTGGGAATTCTGATAAATTACTATTCCCACGTTCATCATGGTGAGTACAAGGCAAAATCAACGAAGAGGAAGTGCTGCGCATGCTGCCCCTGCTCACGGACAGGGCCCAGTGGTTTAGGGCGACCCTCCTTCCGTCGCACCACTAGAAACCTCCGTCGTAAGGAGCAGGCCTGTTCTGGTAGAGACGCTCAACAGGGGACACGAAACTTCAGTATCAGCTGAAAGCCCAGTCCCCTCGCGAAGGGTCTCTGTCCGGTATAGACTTATCTACCCCCCCAACTGGAGAGAATAATGCAAATCAAGGTGCAAGGGTCCCAGCGCATGCCCGCCTGGGAATCCCAAACTTGGATGCTGACCATTCGCATTATGAGGACAACTCGCAGTCTGGAGTGGCGAGGAAAGAGCTTCGAGAATTACTGCGCCAACAGACCGCACTGATTGACAACCAACGGCGTCAGCTGGAGGAACAACGTCGTCGTTTGGACAATTTAGAAAGGTTTACACAGGCTGGCAATGAGGGTGAAGAGCGGATCGCAGTTCAAAGGGAAGCTCATCATGTCAGTGTCGGGGTCATAGAAAACAATGACCCGATCCCCGGCCGCCAGCAGCAATTCTCCAACGCCTTAATAGCGTACAAGGTCCCGAGGAACTTCAAGCCCCCAAGCAACTTGGAGCCTTATGACGGGACCACGGATCCGCAAGAGCACTTGGATGCCTATACTCAGTCCATGCAGCTCTACGGGTATACCCCAGAATTGTTATGCTGTGCTTTCCCACTCTTCCTGAAGAAGGATGCTCTTCGTTGGTTCGTGACCTTACGGACAAAAATTACAGGATGGGGGGACCTCACGCTGCGATTCTTGTTGCATTATACCACTTCCAAAGAACGACCGAAGTCGATTGATTCTCTCTCTGAAATTCGCTAAAAAGGTGATGAATCTCTGTGCGAATACATCAAGAGATTCAATCATGCTTGTGTGGGTATAGAAAACCTTGATGACAGGATAGCCCTCCATTACGCCAGAAATGGCCTACGCACTGATTCAGATTTCTTCCGGTCACTAGCTAAGAAGAAGCCGGCCAGTTTAGATGAATTCCACATGCGGGCAGACAAGTACATTGAACTGGAAGAAATTACTAGGGCCAAAGAGAGCCTTGAAAAAGGTGAACCAGTTTAGAAAAAGAATCACAATTCTAGCCAGCCCCGAGATCCCTCCAAGAGTGAGCGGTATAGGCCCAAGTATTCTGAGTATACTCATTTGAACACCCCTCAAGAAACAATCTTGAAGGAGGTCCTTCAAACCGAGTTCCAGGATATCAAAAGGCCATCACCTGTTAAGAAACAATCCCAGAGGGATCATTCGAAGCATTGCAGGTGGCACAACAGTTACGGCCACGAGACTGAAGATTGTTATCAGCTCCGAGATGTCATCGAGTCCTTAATCAAGGAGAGACGTCTGCAGAAGTACATCAGTGGTTTTCGTGGTAATCAAGACTGCGGAAGGAGAAGGGACCAGAGACGAAGCCGTAGTCCACGACATAGTCCAATCCAGCATCGACAAAGAACCCGCAGTCCGGCCGGAAGAAACCGAAGTCCTGCCAGAAGATCCTGAACCCCGACATGCCAAGATGGGGAGAACAAACAAGGACAGAACCGGGATGCTCAAGGAGGCGGATACCGAAAAGACAGACTAATTCATATCATCGCTGGAGGGTTCGTTAGAGGGGGAATGTCAAATAATTCCTGAAAGAAGGCACTTCAGACGGCGGTCTTAAGTGTGTCAAGTTCCTCGCGAAGACCCCCCGCCCGAGATAATGATGCACCTCCTATTTCCTTCTCCGAAAAGGACTACGACGATATTATCCGGGATCATGACGACCCACTAGTAATTTTTGGAGTAATATCTAACACCGAAGTCCATCGAATTTTTGTGGACCAGGGGAGTTCGGCAGATATCAAGTTCATGGACGCCTATGAAAGGCTGGAATTCCCTTTGTCTGAATTGACACCATATGAAGGTGAGCTTTATAGTTTCTCTGGAGAGAAGATCACCCTGGTGGGATATTTTGATACTTTCCTTACCTTGGGTGACGACAACACGTACAAAACAGTAAAGGTGAGATTCTTAGTTGTGGATTGTCCCTTGGCTTACAACATTATTTTGGGACGTCCTACGTTGAACAGCATTGTCGCTGTAATCTCCACTGCCCGCTAGGCCATAAAATTCCTTAACCAGGATAATAAAGTGGTCACGGTCAAGGGTGATCAAATTGCAGCCCGTAAATGTTACAACGAAAGTCTGAAAATCAGTAGGGCATCCAGAAACAAGAAGGCGCGCACACCTATCCCAACCCACCAAGTCGATGTTTTAATGACCGAATTGGATGCACAAGAGGAAATTCGAGGCACTAGACCCCAGCTCGACGGAGACTTGATTTTGTTACAGCTCGGTGGCAAACCTAATCAAATCACCAAGATTGGGGCAGGCCTTGACGAACAGGAGAAAGCTCAGTTAGTAAAACTCTTGCAAGGGAATAAAGATCTTTTTGCCTGGACATCTGCTGACATGCCTGGAATTGACCCCGCTTTCATCTGCCATCGTTTATTTATTAAACGAGATGCGAAGCCGGTCTCCCAAAAGAAAAGGAAGGTTGGCCCATAAAGGCAGCAGGTCATTGAAGGGCAAGTAAAAGAGCTCCTGAACGCCGGATTCATCAGGGAGATCTCGTATACCACCTGGCTATCGAATGTTGTCTTGGTTAAAAAATCCAACGGCAAGTGGAGGATGTGTGTGGATTATACCGATTTGAAATAGGCATGCCCTAAAGATCCATACCCCCTCCCCAACGTGGACAAGCTGGTTGATAGTTCCTCTGGTTTTCAGCTACTATCCTTTATGGATGCTTACTCCGGGTACAATCAGATTTTGATGTACTCCAGAGATGAAGATAAAACTGCGTTCATCACCGAAAAGGCAAGTTACTGCTACAAAGTAATGCCTTTTTGGTTGAAAAATGTCGGAGCTACGTATCAGAGAATGATGAACAGGGTCTTTGAAGATCAGATAGGAAGAATGCTAGAGGTCTACATCGATGATATGATAGTCAAGACCCCGTCGTCAGGATCACACACCTCAGATCTAGAAGAAGTGTTTGAACAGCTTAAGAAGCACAATATGAGGCTTAACCCAAAGAAGTGTGCATTCGGGGTCCAGGCTGGAAAGTTTCTGGGGTTCATGCTGACACATCGGGGAATCGAGGCAAACCCCGACAAGTGTAAGGCCGTTCTTGACATGCACAGCCCCCGGAATGTGAAAGAAGTACAACAATTAAATGGACGGATCGCGGCTCTTACTCGTTTCCTGGCTGGAGCCGCTCATAAATCCCTCCCACTCTTCAAATTATTGAAAAAGGGGACCGAGTTTGAGTGGACTCAGGAATGTGAAGACGCATTCATCTCTTTAAAAAATGCCTTATCATCCCCTCCAATCCTCACAAGACCCGAGTCAGGAGAGACGCTGTACATATACATCTCCGTTCATGAGGAAGCCGTTAGTTTAGTTCTTGTCAGAGAGACTGGGAACATACAAAAGCCGGTCTATTTTGTGAGTAAAGTGTTGCAAGGCCCCGAACTCCGGTATCAAAAGATCGAGAAGGTTGCATTTGCACTAATCGTCACAGCCAGAAGATTAAGACAATACTTCCAATGCAATCCGGTGGTGATAAGGACAGATCAGCCTATCCGATAGATATTGCACAAACTGGACTTGGCAGGAAGGATAATCGCCTAGTCCATTGAGTTTTCTGAGTTTGGGATCACCTACGAACCCAGAGTAGCAATCAAGGCGCAAGCACTCTCGAATTTTGTAGCTGAATTAACCTCGGAAACTAGCAGAGCCGAGGAAACACAATGGACTGTGTTTGTGGATGGGTCTTCAAACCTGAAGGGAAGTGGCGCTGGGGTAATAATAGAAAATCCCGACGGGGTTACAATAGAAAATTCCCTCAAGTTCGAATTTTCCACCTCGAACAATCAGGCTGAATATGAAGCATGCATTGCTGGACTAACAATGGCTAGGGACTTGGGGGCCACCAAACTTAAACTTTGCAGTGATTCCCAACTAGTGACTTCTCATATCCGAGGTGATTATCAGGCTAAGGAGCCGCTTTTACAGAGGTATTTGCTAAAAGTGAAGCAACTTCTCTCAAGTTTTCAGTTGGTACAGCTAGAACACATCCCAAGGGAGCAGAATTCAAGGGCCGATCTCTTGTCCAAACTGGCTAGCACTAAGAGGCCGGGCAATAACCGCTCAGTAATATAAGAGATCATCCAACAACCCTCAATCACAGACATGGAAATTTTTCAAGTTAACGAACAAGAACGCGATTGGACTACGCCGTTGGCAGAATACTTACAGTCCGACAGTCTCCCTGATGATCTGAAGGAAGCTTCCAGATTGAAAAGAATCGCGGTTAGGTATACCATCTATAATGGGCAGCTTTACTGGGGTGGATTTTCCTTACCCCTCTTTAAATGTCTTACTCCGAAAGAGGCTGAATACGTTTTAGCCGAGGTCCATGAAGGAAGTTATGGACACTATCTTGGAGGGAAGGCCCTAGCTTTGAAGGTTCTTAGGCAGGTTACTACTGGCCGACAATAGAAGCAGACTCTCTTGCACATGTCCAAGTATGTGACAAATGCCAGCGGTATTCGGATCACTATCACACTCCACCTGAAGAAATATCCACAATGTCCATACCCTGGCCTTTTTATCAGTGGGTGATGGACATCCTGGGCCCATTCCCTCAGGCCCCCGGCCAGCTGAAGTTTTTAATTGTGGCCGTGGATTACTTTACCAAGTGGATTGAAGCAGAGCCCGTAGTCACCATCACCTCGGCTCGAGTTCAAAAATTTACTTGGCGTCACATCATTACCAAATTCGGGGTCCCAGAGTCAATTGTGACAGACAATGAGACGCAGTTTAAAGACAAGGGGTTTGAAGAACTGCTATTCGGTTTAAAAATAAAACATCATTGTAGTGCAGTTGAGAACCCTAGAACAAACGGGCAAGCTGAAGTCGCAAATCGGATCATCGTCCGAGGATTGAAGAGGAGGCTAGATGAAGCAAAAGGGAACTGGGCCGAGCAGTTGGACCATGTCCTGTGGGCCTACCGAACCACTCCCCACTCCTCGACGAGTGAAACTCCTTTCAAACTCACTTTCGGGTGTGAGGCCATGATCCCGGTGGAAATTGGAGAACCAAGCTGGCATTTTCAGAACTTCTCGCATGATGATAACCCCGGATTAATCAGGGAAGACTTGGACCTACTAGAAGAAAGGAGACGCATTGCCCATATACGTGATGCCGCGATCAAGCAGAGAATGGCATCCCGGTATAACTTGAAGGTCATTCTGAGAAGATTCCAGCCGGGTGACTTAGTACTCCGCAGAGCTGATGTCGGCGGAAGGAATGCCTCCCAGGGAAAACTAGCCCCTAACTGGGAGGGTCTTTACTGTGTCGTAATCAGCACCGGTAAAGGAGCATATACCCTAGAGACTTTGATAGGGAAGCCGGTAAAAAATTTTTGGAATGTAGACAAACTTAGAAAGTACTACAGCTGAGTGCCTTTTCAGGCCTAGTCTCCTAGTTAACTTTGTTTGATCTGCTGCCCAATTGTTATTAAACGCACATTTTGATATTCAATAAAGTAAGTGTTATTTTTCTATTATGTTGTTCTACTCAAATTTTTAAGCTTTTAAGAGAATTTTGCAATATCCAATCACTTCATGGTACCAACCGAGGTATGCTAGATAGTTCATGCAGTAGAAAAATCCTATATTGGGAAAATTCTAGCACTAAACTAAAAGCACGAAAGGACCTCGGGAAGGACCAGTCTTTTAAAACATCATTGCGTGGTATCCTAAAAAGCCAAATTGGTCAAACGGACCCCAGACATTGTTTCTTACCTTTGGCACGGATCTTAAATGCCGGACTTATCTGGACATCAGATCCTAAGCCAAGGTTCAAGCAGTTCTACAAAGAAAAAAGAACATGGCATTTCGATCAACAAGAACAAGGGTAATTGATAAAGCCTCAAATTTGGGTTAATGTTTACAAAAAATCAGGATATAGATAAACCAAAACCTCGTGCAGAAGGTTCAAAAAAAAAATCCTAATCTGCAGCTGAGTCCGAATTGCGGGAGTTAGAATCTTCAGCCAAGTTTGAAGAGGCCACACGGGGAGTTACAAGAGATCCCTCTCGAACCACCTTCCTGGAGTCAAGCCCATCTAAGACCAATGCAACCCCAGGGTTGAAATGTTGAACTTGACTAACAGTGTTGCGGAATTGATCTTCCTTTATCTTAGTACACAATGATATCAGCTGGTTGACATCGGCCTGCAGAGAGGTAATTTTAGCCTCACACCACTAGGACTTGGCTCGAGAATTATCACTTTCAACCCGGAGCGCGGTAATCTGCTTCTGCTGCTTAGTCAGGGTGGCCTCTTTCGCTTTATTGGCATCTTTCAAAGTAGCTACTTCGGTTTCCAGCTTTCGTATCTGACATAAAGTTTCATCCTTGGCCTTGACGAAATCTTCCAAGTCCTTGAGAGCTTTGGTTTCACCTCTCTTGGCCACTACCAGTTTGTCTGCCATTTCTTGTTCATGTTCCTTGAGGGTATGCTCTAAGAACTGAGCCTCGGCAGCAATATGGATTCCCATATTTTGGAAAGCCAGCAGAGCTTCCTTTGGACTACTTCTGGCAAAGTAATCCCCAATCTCTTCATCAAGAATGTGGAAGTCAATAAATTTCTGGGGATCTACTTCCTCACAAAACAGTTCTATTGGCCTGGAAGTGTCTCCTGTTGCTCTCCTTTTACTCCGGCCACTAGACTGCCCTTCTTCCAATGCCGCCCTATTACGTCCTCAGGGTGATTTGGGAGAATCGTCCACGTTGATAGGTTCTACCACCTCAAAGGGAACCTCGGTCACCGTGGTCGTAAGGGATGGTATCAACCCCACTGGAGGACTCATTGGGATGTCAGAATTCCTTACCCTCAGCGCCTCCAAAATTGCCAAAGAATCGCCATCCACCATCTCGGCTAAACTCTCTGCAAAACATAGAAACAAGTCGTCAGATGCATTAAAACATTGGGTATTTAAGTATGCACCACGGCCAGCCGACATTACCTAGTATGGTCCAAAGCTCATCATCATCTGGACTATCTAAAATATCTTTAGGCCGGATCTTGCCGACCTCTTCAACCCATATCTCGAAGAAGTTTACACATTCAACCTTTTCATCGGTAAGCTGGTTTATCTCCCTCTCAAATGATCGAGTAGGGATGCTCCACGCCGCCGAGTTCTAGTAAAGGCTGAATACTGTCTCTTCACCATTACCTAGCCAGAAAGGACGACTACTGATAGCCACCTTCAGCTTGAAAAATTTATCCTTGAAGTCCTTGTAACTCTCCAAGTATGGCAAGAATACAGTCCTTCCTTGCCGAGATCGAACTGAGAGTCAGGACTGCTGTCGAGCATGGGATCCAAGGACTGAAAATTATGTGTGGAAATAGAAGAATGCCCCATCAGAGCATCGCAACCCCACTACCTGCCATATTCTTTCAAAGGCCAGGATGTTTGCCTAACCGTTGGGATGGACTTGACTGGGGGCAACGTGAAGAGTCCGGAGGATAGCAATGTGGAAATCGTTTAATGGAAGCTGTAGTCTGAACCGTGTGAAAAAGTCCTCGTATAGATACATGAAGTGCTCACCTTCTTCCCGGGTCTAGCACACTCGTTCTTTCCCCGGGGACAAAATCACGAACTCATCGTCCCTCTCACCCCCCTCGGTGAGCTCCAGATATTCCTTCAGCTTATCTAGTTCTGCGCAGGACTCATAACGGGATATCCTATCATAAGCGTCATCGGCAACCCACGTACAGGGTAACAACGGACCTCGGCAGATCCTAATCGCCTGCTCGGCTTGTTGATCCGAGGCCGGGGTAGGGGCTTCAACTATTGGCCGCCTCCTTCTGGCCATTTAGTTTCCTGGAAGACACACAGAGGCCTAGGGTCAGAACCAATGATGTTCGAAACATCCAAACATGGCAGTGGGTAAGTAGCAAACTGAACACCCACGCACCGGCCTCTGCACCCACCGAGACTTAAGCCTCAGAAGGACACCCCCGCCCGCCGCACACGGCGCAGTAGGGGAGGTGCAACATCAGGCAACGCCGTTGGAAAGAGGGATGAAATAACTATCCCTAAAATTTTATTAACAGAAGAAAAAGAAAAACAGTCCACTAGAAGAATGTTCGAACATTCAAGTTATCAATAATGGTGTTTAGAGGATGAAAATACCTTGACAAAGGCTAGTAGAAGCTTTAAAACGTCAACACCGCTGCTGACAACCGTGAAGCTTATTGGACTCCTTCTCAGACCACTAATTTTTAAGCGGAAACAGCAAAAGGTGAACAAATGGAAGGACGAAACCCTATTTATAGAGGCTACAATTAGGGGATATTTTCATCCATTCAATCTGAATTTGAAAAGATGTTCATTATGGCGCGTAAAGTACTATGCACGTCCTCTCAACCATAGCAAGCCACGTGGCCCACGTCGCTGTCATGGCAGTTGAGGGGACGGGTACTCAACAGACTGAAACAACCCTAGTATCTACAACGTTCACAAAACATTAAAGACCCTGGCTCATTATATATCCTGGTAATTTCCCTCACGATACCAAATACCCCGGTTAAAATGCTTAAGTTTTGTACTTCGTTTGTCTCGGCAAAGTACAGAGCTAGGGGCAACATGTTTGTGACTGGCATGTATCCGATGAAGAATATGTTTTGATGATAACAAACTCAAAGATGTTGCAAGATCAAGTCCAAGATTATCAAGACCATCAAGTATAGCTTTTAGGACTTTAATCCTTGTGTAAAGGTATATAAAGATTCACAAATAAGGTTAATCTTGCGTTTTGTAATAGCACACAAGTTTTCAAGGCTTCAATATGGTTTTTAACTTTCAAAGAATTAATCACATCGTGTCCATAAACTTACAAGATTATATGGAATCAAGAGTAACATTTTAAAAAGCTCAAAACATGTTTTCACATGTATTATTCGAATAAGGGGTCCCTTATTCAAATAACACAAGTCAGTGATTCCAATTCAATAACTCAGGAAAGGGCTTATTCGAATAAAGCCATGCATTATTCGAATAAGCGTTTCAAAAGTTTCTTGGCACGAATAGGTTATTCGAATAACAGAAGTGTTATTCGAATAACACATCTCAGGAAGTCTATTCATGAATTGGTTATTCGAATAACAGAGTTGTTATTCGAATAACAAGTATTTCAGAAAAGCCATACGTTACTGGTTATTCGAATAACAAAGGTGTTATTCGAATAACAAGGCTTTCAAATAAAACCATGCTGAATTGGTTATTCGAATAACGATGTTGTTATTCGAATAACAGGAACTGAAGCTCATTTATTCGAATGAATTATTCGAATAACGTGTTTTCCAGAAAGCAAATAATTATCTGGTTATTCGAATAACCAGGATGTTATTCGAATAACATATTACAGAGGAAAACACGGTGAAAGTTATTTCAAGCGTTATTCAAATAAGAAATGTCTTATTCGAATAATGAAGATTTCCAGAAACAGAAATTAACAGATAGTTGCATAACATTTAATGCTCTAACCACCTCCAACGGCTCTAATCTTCAAGGACTTATAAATAGAAGTTGTTGGGCATTTATAGAGGTTAGACAATCAATCTGAAAAATTTGGGTTGAGCATTAAAAACGAGTTTTCATCTATTTCTCCATTAATACTCTGTTTCTGAGCGTAAACCGTGAAATATATACCAGTTGAGTTTCCAGTTGTAATATCTGCTCTTTCAAGAGAGTTTCTATCCATTCAAACTTTGTAACTTCTGTAGAGAGGGTGAGGCATCCCTCCAAACTATAAAGGGTGAGGTATCCCTTGGAAAATAGAGGCTCAAGCTTTAGGGTGAGGTATCCCTTAGTGTTGAGTGCTCAAGGTTGTAGTGATTTTCAAGCACCCATTGAAGCTTGAAGATATAGTAGAAAATCTCAAGGAGTTACTTGGGGACTGGACGTAGATTACAAGTGGATTGGTGATCGAACCAGAATAAACGACTGTGTTTGTTTCTCTCAAAACCCTTCTCTGTTTATTTTGTGCACTGTTTCATTAATTCTCTTGGTTATTGTCTCCGTAGGCTATCGTATTTATAAGTAAGTGAATTCATCTCATTTATCCAATCATCTCTAATCATTCAATAGCTTCAATGAAAATTAGTTATCAATCGATTTGTGAAAGATTTGCGAACTTATTTTACTTACTCAATTCACCCCCCCTCTTGAGTATTGAGGCCACTTAGTAACAAGTGGTATCAGAGCTAGACTCTTGTATAAAGAGCTTAGTAGCTTCAAGAGAAGTGATGGCTTCAAATGGTTTTTCAAATGAAGGTTCTTCTATAAATAGACCTCCTTATTTCAATGGGGATGGTTATGCCTATTGGAAAGAAATGATGAAAATTTTTATTGAAGCTATTGACTTAGATGTGTGGGACGCCGTTAAAAATGGTGTTTTTGTCCCAACACAAATTAAAGATGGTGTGACAATTAATACACCTAGAAGTGATTGGACCGATGATGATAAAAAGAAGGTTCAATACAACTTGAGAGCCAAGAACATCATCACCACATCCTTGGGGTATGATGAATTCTTTAGGGTGTCAAATTGTAAGACCGCAAAAGAAATGTGGGATACCCTACAAGTAACTCATGAAGGTACTAGTGAGGTAAAACGATCTCGAATGAATACTCTTACTCATGAATATGAATTGTTTAGAATGAACCAATGTGAGAGTATTCAAGATATGCAAAAGAGATTTACTCACATCGTTAATCATCTCATCTCATTGGGAAAGATATTTCCTAATGAAGATCTCATTAACAAAGTCTTGAGATGTCTAAGCAGGAATTGGCAACCCAAGGTAACGACGATTGCGGAATCAAGAGATTTATCAACCATGTCTCTAGCCACCCTATTCGGAAAACTTCAAGAACATGAGGTTGAACTAAATAGACTCAATCAAAATGAAAAGCATGACAAAAAGAAGAAGGGAATTGCACTCAAAGCCACCTCTTCCATACTTTAAGATGATGATGAAGATGGTGAAGAGGATGCTGAAAACATTGAGTTAAGTGAAGAGAATCTTAGTCTCCTTGTGAGAAAGTTTGGAAGATTCTTAAAAAAAAGGGATTTCAAAGAAGACCACACTTTCCTCAAAAGAAAGCATATCACAAAGGAGAAGGATCCTCTACCCCTCCAAAATGCTATGAATGCGGAAAACCGGGGCACATGAAAATGGAGTGTCCTATATATCTCAAGAAGACGGAGAAGTTTGAGAAAAGGCCCTCCAAAGAAAAGAAAGGAAGAAGAGCATACATAGCTTGGGAGGACAATGATTTAAACTCTTCCGACGATTCGGAGAATGAAGAAGCTCATCTTTGCCTCATGGCTCAAGGAGAAGAAAGCGGAGAAAGTGACACCGAGGTAACCTCTTCTAACCTAGAACCTCCACTTTCTTATGATGAATTGCAATATGCCTTTCAAGAATTATATGATGAATCCTTGAGGCTCACAAAAATGATTTTGTCTTCCAATAAAACAATCTCTCTATTGACAAAGAAAGTTTCTACTTTAACTAAGGAGATAAATGAACTTAAAATCGAAAATGAGACCTTAGGACTTATAGATGCTAATTCATTATGCATGACTTGTTCATCACATGATAATACATCCATATCATTACCTTGTTTGTCATGTAAAACTTTTGAAAAAGAAATTGAAGACTTAAACAACACTCTTGCAAAATTTACTTTTGGAAGAGACAACTTGAATGTGTTGTTAGGGAGACAAAAATGTGTTTTTCAAAAAGTCGGTTTGGGATTTAATCCAAACAACCATCAAAAGTCTTATAAGAACTTCTTTGTTTCCTCAAAAACTTCAAGTAGTCCTTTTGTTAAATGTTTTCATTGTGGTAAGAAAGGGCATAGTGCATCCACTTGCAATGTTAGAAAGAACATAAACACCAAGGTTGGAATCAAAAGGGTTTGGGTCCCTAAAGGCACCATACTTAATTCTAACACACAAGGACCCAAAACAATTTGGGTACCAAAGGTTAAATCTTGAATGTGTGTTGTAGGTGTGCTTGAAGACCAAGAGCTCAAGTTGGTATCTTGATAGTGGTTGCTCCAAGCACATGACCGGTGATGACTCCAAGTTCTCCTCCCTTACACACAAGAAACATGGTCATGTCACATATGGTGACAACAACAAAGGGAAGATTCTTGGAATTGGCAAAGTTGGTAAGATCCCATCATCATCTATTGATAATGTTTTACTTGTTGAAGGACTTAAACATAATTTGCTTAGTATTAGTCAATTGTGTGATAAAGGCAATAGAGTTATATTTGATTCCTCTTGTTGCATAATTGAGGGAAAGGATGATAAGCAAGTTAAGTTTGTTGGTCATAGGGTCAATAACATATATATGATTAGTCATGATGATATTTCCTCAAATGATGCTAAATGCTTTATGAGTAGAGAAAATGATTCATGATTATGGCATAGAAGAATAGCTCACATTTACATCGATCACTTAAACAAATTGGTTTCTAAAGAACTAGTAATTGGTCTTCCAAAGCTCAAATTTGAAAAAGACAAACTTTTTGATGCATGTCAAAAGGGAAAACAAGTAAAGGTCTCTTTTAAAGCTAAAAATGTAGTTTCAACTTCTAGACCTTTATAACTTTTGCACATGGATCTTTTTGGGCCATCTAGAACTATGAGCTTTGGTGGAAATTACTATGCATTAGTGATTGTGGATGATTTTTCTAGGTTTACATGGACGTTATTCTTAGCTCACAAAAATGATGCTTTCCAATCATTTAGAAAACTTGCCAAAGTTATCCAAAACGAAAAAGATTTTTGTATTGCATCCATAAGAAGTGATCATGGTGGTGAATTTGAAAATCATGAATTTAAAACTTTTTGTGATGAACATGGCATTGAGCATAATTTTTCTGCCCCTAGGACACCACAACAAAATGGTGTTGTAGAAAGGAAAAATCGATCTTTAGAGGAAATGGCAAGAACTATGCTCAATGAGGCCAACCTTCCTAAGTATTTTTGGGCTGATGCGGTTAATACCACTTGTTATGTTATGAATAGAGCCCTAATAAGGCCAATTTTAAAGAAAACCCCATATGAATTGTACAAGGGAAGGAAACCAAATGTGTCACATTTTCATGTCTTTGGATGTAAATGCTTTGTTTTGAATAATGGAAAAGATAACTTGGGGAAGTTTGATGCAAAATCTGATGAGGGAATATTCATTGGTTATTCTATTCATAGTAAGGCCTTTAGAGTCTATAATAAACGAACTATGACCATAGAAGAGTCCATACATGTTGCATTTGATGAAACTAACCCAAATGAGCCGAGAAAGGAGCTTGTTGATGATGTTGCAGAAATCTTGGCAAAGACTCACTTAGAAAATCAAGAGAAAGAGTCCAAGAAGGAAGAAGAAAGACACCTTGATCATACATGGCAAAAGATTCGAAATCTTGGATCTACCCAAGGAATGGAGGACTTCAAGATATCATCCTCTTGACAAGGTGATAGGTGATGTATCAAAAGGGGTAATCACTCGAAACTCACTTAGAGATGCATGTAATCACCTAGCCTTTGTTTCTCAAATTGAACCTAAAGACATAAGTGAGGCCATTAATGATGAACATTGGATCTTGGCCATGCAAGAAGAACTAAACCAATTTGAGAGAAATCAAGTTTGGGAATTAGTTCCAAGGCCCAATGATCATCCAATAATTGGCACCAAAT
Organism: Ormosia semicastrata; assembly: GCA_029884595.1. NCBI lineage: Eukaryota > Viridiplantae > Streptophyta > Magnoliopsida > Fabales > Fabaceae > Ormosia > Ormosia semicastrata. Next base: position 5,802,346 of record JAQQTO010000028.1, on the reverse strand, counting down.
GGGTCTTTAGGAACAAACTTGATGAAACGGGATTAATAATAAGAAATAAAGCTAGGCTTGTAGCTAAGGGTTATAATCAAGAAGAAGGCATAGACTATGAAGAAACTTATGCTCCCGTAGCTAGATTAGAGGCCATTAGAATGTTACTTGCATATGCTTGTATCATGAATTTCAAACTCTATCAAATGGATGTTAAAAGTGCCTTTTTAAATGGTTTTATACAAGAAGAGGTGTATGTGGAACAACCTCCTGGTTTTGAAGATTTTGAATTGCCCAACCATGTTTTTAAACTGAAAAAGGCCTTGTATGGCTTGAAACAAGCTCCTAGAGCTTGGTATGAAAGGTTAAGTAAATTTCTTTTGAAAAAAGGTTTCTCTAGAGGCAAGGTTGACACAACCCTATTCATAAAACACAAAATGCATGACATACTTCTAGTTCAAATCTATGTTGATGACATTATATTTGGAGCTACTAACAACTCTCTTTGTAAATAATTTTTAAATATTATGCAAAGTGAATTTGAGATATCTATGATGGGGGAGCTCAATTTCTTCCTTGGTCTCCAAATCAAGCAAACAAGGGAAGGAACGCTCATAAGCCAATCCAAGTATTGCAAGGAGCTGCTCAAGAAGTTTGGAATGAACAATGCCAAGCATATGGCTACTCCTATGGGCAACTCTTGCTATTTGGACAAAGATGAAGGAGGTAAATCGGTAGAAATTAAAAAATATAGAGGTATGATTGGCTCACTCCTTTATCTCACTGCAAGTAGGCCTGATATAATGTTTAGCGTATGCATGTGTGCTAGATATCAAGTTAATCCTAAAGAATCACACCTAAGTCTTTGTTAAAAGAATAATGAAATATCTAATGGGTACATCACAAATGGGCTTATGGTACCCTAAAGGTACCTCATGTAGTCTTATTGGATATTCCGATTCTGATTTTGCTGGATGCAAAATGGATCGAAAGAGCACTAGTGGGACATGCCACTTGCTTGGAAGCTCACTAGTTTCTTGGCATAGCAAGAAACAAAATAGTGTGGCATTGTCCACAGCTGAAGCTGAATATGTTGCAGATGGGAGTTGTTGTGCTCAAGTCCTTTGGATGAAACAGCAACTCTTGGACTATGGTCTTGAGTTTGATCACATTCCCATAAGGTGTGATAATACTAGTGCAATCAACTTGTCAAAAAATCCCATTTTGCATTCTAGAACTAAACATATTGAAATAAGACATCATTTCATTAGAGATCATATTCAAAAGGGTGATTGCACACTTGAATTTGTTGAAACAACCAAGCAATTAGCTGACATTTTCACTAAACCCCTAGCAAAAGAAGCATTTTTCTACATTAGAAATGAACTTGGCATTTTGGAACAATCATGCATATATTGACATTTTGCTGCATCACATCTTATTGTTTACTGCATAATCATGTCATCTTGCTGTATAATTACTGAGCTATTAATAATATTTAAATTCAAAACTGACTTGAGCGTCGGAGTTTTCTCCTAAGTTGTTTTGCAGGCACTCTTCATGATTCAAGATTCCCAAACAACTCAATAATCTCAGATTTGAGATCCTTGGTAAAAATAGCACTCTTGCAAAATTGAGTAATGTGAAACATAATATGCTAAGGTTATATATGCTTGTATGATAATTTGAATTGATTTTGCATGTTCTGGAACTGATTTGAATGATTTGAAGTTGATTCTATGTTGTTTGGAATTAAACTGGCATGTCTCTTAATCCTATGTAATTTGCTGCATGAAACTATTTCTTATCGTATGCCTTATTTGAATAAGAAGCATCTTATTCGAATAAGAAGTCTGTTATTCGAATAAACATGACAGCAAAACCCAGTTATTGTTCTAACACGGTCACATTATTCGAATAAGGATTCCCTTATTCGAATAACACTTCACAGTATATGCCATCACGCTATAGTTTTTAACTGGTTATTCGAATAACCAATTGGTTATTCAAATAAAGCATGTCAGTGGGTAAAGCCATTTTCATGTTATTCGAATAACAACATGTGTTATTCGAATAACAAAAGACAGAAGATTCACCAAAATCTATGCTATTACGCTGTTATTCGAATAACAACCTTGTTATTCGAATAACGCTTGGTAGTGAGCCAAGACGTTTCAGGTACCACTCCGTTATTCGAATAACATCATTGTTATTCGAATAACACACGGTTTATAAAAGGAATTCCGAGGCTCCTCTGTCATTTCATACGTTCTCTCTTTTCCCACCTTTCTCTGTTCTCTCCTCCTCATACTGCCCATCTCTTCCTTCTCTTCATCACCCACAAAAATTCACCCATGGCTTCATCTTCTAAACGACCACGTAGCAAGACCGCCCCCACCAACAACCCAATTGACCTTCGTAGGCTCTCGTCAAACACTGATGATCTCAAGCGCTTCAGGGAGGAGTTCTGGACCAGAGACATCATCCCACCCAAATACATGGACCATCAATTCTTCGAGGATGATGGTGGATTTGACTTCCTCGATGATCTCTCCCATCAGGGCGTACTGGCACTATGCAGCTATAAAGACTCCATTTTCCCAGACTTGGTGAAAATGTTCTACTGCAACCTGAAGCTGGACAGTCCAAATCTCATCTCTGAAGTCAAGGACCAAGAAATTGTCATCACTCCTGCTGACTGGATGACTCTCTTCAACTTGGACGCCATCGGTGCTGTAGTAGAGCCAGACAGCAGGCCCTACGTGAAAGCATATACAAGAGAGGAAGTTGTGTCCCTACTGGTGAAACCTGGTCCAAGGTTGGTCTGAAGTGTGGGATGTTGAAAAGCCAAGAAAGGCTGCTTCACTACTCATACGCCCATATTCTTGCTCCTCGTGGAGGCAACTACGCCTATCTCACTGAGGATGACATCTTCCTTCTCTGGGTGCTGAAGAAGAACTGGAAGATCAACTGGCCAAATTTCATTAGCAAATATATGATGAAGGTCAAGACGACCAAGAATTGTGACCTGCCATACGCTCTAGTTATCTCTGCCTTCTTCAAGAAATACTCCTTGCTCCGACAGACTGAAAGGACAGTGCCTCTGAACCACTTCAACATCTTCGGTGAATTTACTCTGAAGAAGATGAAGATGGTTCCAGACGATGTTGGAGGATGGGTATACCCTGACGAGCTGGAAGAAGCTGCAGCAGACGAAGACATTGCTGATGACCCTGCTCCTACTGATGACCCTGCTCCTGTTGAACAGCCTGCTGAAGCCTCTGCTCCTGCTCCAGTAACTCTGGAAAGCATCATGACAACGCTGCTCGACAACCACTCTTACATGGAACACACCTTTTCTATTCTCTTTGACAGAATAGAAGGTGTTGAACGCGAGCTTGCTTTGCCTGCGCCGGACCTCCCGCCCCGCACCAGAATCCCCTCCTCCTCCACCGACACCTACTTTTGATTATAGGACTTTAGTTTTGCTTTCTTTATGTTTTTGATGTATCTCTGGCATAATTTATATCTGAAGTTGTACATCTTGACTATAATTGCCAACATTAAATAAAGAATAATTTGTTTTTCCTATTGACTTTGCAATCTCTCGAGCTTGATCTTGCCTTCCAATATGATTGTTTACATTCTTTGTTCAAAAGTATACAGTATTTTATAGGTTTATGCATGTCTTGTTATGCATGTCTTGCCCCATCTTTTTGATCATGACAAAAGGGGGAGAAGAACAAAATAAGCTAAAAGTTAAGTTTACTCTGTTCATTTGCACTTAAAAATAAAAATAATCATTTCTGACATTTTTGGTTTTGGAGAGTGTGTTGAGAAAAGACAGATCAGAAAGACTCTTTTAAAAAGGATCAAGAGACTCCAAAAGAAAGGGGGAGCTGCGCTTGTCTCTGATAAATAATGCTCCTCTTACAAACCAGAGGGGGAGTAAGTCTCCATGATTAATACTGTGATTTCCTATGAACTAACTTTTTCTCAATGGTTGTTTGTCATCATCAAAAAGGGGGAGAATGTGACTGGCATGTATCCGATGAAGAATATGTTTTGATGATAACAAACTCAAAGATGTTGCAAGATCAAGTCCAAGATTATCAAGACCATCAAGTATAGCTTTTAGGACTTTAATCCTTGTGTAAAGGTATATAAAGATTCACAAATAAGGTTAATCTTGCGTTTTGTAATAGCACACAAGTTTTCAAGGCTTCAATATGGTTTTTAACTTCCAAAGAATTAATCACATCGTGTCCATAAACTTACAAGATTATATGGAATCAAGAGCAACATTTTAAAAAGCTCAAAACATGTTTTCACATGTATTATTCGAATAAGGGGTCCCTTATTCGAATAACACAAGTCAGTGATTCCAATTCAATAACTCAGGAAAGGGCTTATTCGAATAAAGCCATGCATTATTCGAATAAGCGTTTCAAAAGTTTCTTGGCACGAATAGGTTATTCGAATAACAGAAGTGTTATTCGAATAACACATCTCAGGAAGTCTGTTCATGAATTGGTTATTCGAATAACAGAGTTGTTATTCGAATAACAAGTATTTCAGAAAAGCCATACGTTACTGGTTATTCGAATAACAAAGGTGTTATTCGAATAACAAGGCTTTCAAATAAAACCATGCTGAATTGGTTATTCGAATAACGATGTTGTTATTCGAATAACAAGAACTGAAGCTCATTTATTCGAATGAATTATTCGAATAACGTGTTTTCCAGAAAGTAAATAATTATCTGGTTATTCGAATAACCAGGATGTTATTCGAATAACATATTACAGAGGAAAACACGGTGAAAGCTATTTCAAGCGTTATTTGAATAAGAAATGTCTTATTCAAATAATGAAGATTTCTAGAAACAGAAATTAACGGATAGTTGCATAACATTTAATGCTCCAACCACCTCCAACGGCTCTAATCTTCAAGGGCTTATAAATAGAAGTTGTTGGGCATTTATGGAGGTTAGACAATCAATCTGAAAAATTTGGGTTGAGCATTAAAAACGAGTTTTCATCTATTTCTCCATTAATACTCTGTTTCTAAGCGTAAACCGTGAAATATATACCAGTTGAGTTTCCAGTTGTAATATCTGTTCTTTCAAGAGAGTTTCTATCTATTCAAACTTTGTAACTTCTGTAAAGAGGGTGAGGCATCCCTCCAAACTGTAAAGGGTGAGGTATCCCTTGGAAAATAGAGGCTCAAGCTTTAGGGTGAGGTATCCCTTAGTGTTGAGTGCTCAAGGTTGTAGTGGTTTTCAAGCACCCATTGAAGCTTGAAGGTATAGTGGAAAATCTCAAGGAGTTACTTGGGGACTGGACGTAGATTACAAGTGGATTGGTGATCGAACCAGAATAAACGACTGTGTTTGTTTCTCTCAAAACCCTTTTCTGTTTATTTTGTGCACTGTTTCATTAATTCTCTTGGTTATTGTCTCCGTAGGCTATAGTATTTATAAGTAAGTGAATTCATCTCATTTATCTAATCATCTCTAATCATTCAATAGCTTCAACGAAAATTAGTTATCAATCGATTTGTGAAAAATTTGTGAACTTATTTTACTTACTCAATTCACCCCCCTCTTGAGTATTGAGGCCACTTGGTAACAATGTTATACAGGACAAGCTTTGGACTCACCCCGGCACAATACAAATTTCACAGATCAAAAAGATGTTCAAAGAAGTTAGATGATTCAACCAGATATTTCATTTCATTTCATACATCGTCATACATCAATACAAAGAAAAGAAAAACATGGGATATGAAAATGTTAAACAGCACTGACGAGCCCGGAGGCCAACTTCTTGCTTGTATTTGACATCTAGATTCTCTATAGCTCACATCGGTCTCTTTCCTGTTGAGGCTTCTTGAAAAAGTGGATAGGCTTCAAAAAATCGAAGATAACCGGAATAGGACACTACTGCGGGATCAGGGAATTTCAGCCACTCTACTCATCGGTTCCACTCACAAGGATAAGAAAAGACCGGGGTGAATCCTCTTCGGTTGAACGGGGCTCGGGATGATCATGAAGAAGTTCATTCCATTGGAGCTAGACCAGTTTCATGATCGTCCCAGGTCGCTTGAAAGCAGCCACTTCAATAGTCCCCCCAGCTTATCTAAAAGAAGGGCCAAGAGGGGCTCTATTTCTGCAATTGCCTCTGTCCAACGCGACAGGGACTACAGGGCTTCCCAGCGAAGAAGTATGAATTAGACACATCTTCGTACGCTGGGAAGGTAAAGTCCCTGCCTTCATTACGCTCAGAAAAAAAAGTTCCTAATGAAACAAGGTTTTTGGCAGGAAAAGAGGTATCTTCAAATATTTTGGGAAAAACAGAAAAATGGTGGCATTCGCAGAAGGCAAATTCTCTAACTCCCTCTGAACATAAGCACAAGCATAAGAACAGCAAAACCATTCTGGAAGATAAAAGGAAAAAGGAATGACTGTATCAGACGTGAACCTTCTGTATTTATAGAATGGGAAGCTTTGACCAACCCTACGAATCAAATCAGCTGCATTAAATGCTCTCCCTTTCCTATTGGTTACGAGAGCAACGGGTGTTTAGGAAATATTGAAACTGATCCTCTTTTAAAGGATCCTTATCTCCCAATTAAATCAGAAGCAACAGTTTCCAAAGATAAGGATTCGGATTTCTACAAGTTTCAAAAGATCTCACCACAGGATCCCAGTAACCCAAGGAAGCAACAAGATCCAGACTCCGGGATAAGGGATACAAATTTATCGATTTCCAACCCCGGAGGTATTTCTATACAATGGACGTCAGCCTCAGTATGAGACATCGCGAAACCTGGCTCTAAAGTCGGGGCATAGTCCATTAAATTTTATAAAGCTAAATACCTTGGCACTTGACTATCCTATCTAAGCACCAAGCTGGGGGCAACTGTTCTGGACCGTGGACTGGGATCCTACCCAGAAGGATCAACCCGGCACATGCTCCGCCTTATTCCTCCAACAACACCCCGGAAAGGACTGTAGGACCTCGGAATACAGAACTTTGATGAGGATCAGGGAATCAACACTAACTTTCATAACTGCTGATGCGGATCTCTCTGATTATATAACCTCTCCTCTCAATAAATGACTGTAATGTCCACATTTCAATAATACCTGCATTGAATGTCATGACTCTAATTATGTTCCATAAAGATCAGGCTAAGTAAACCTAAAAGAGGTAACGGTTATTGAATGATTGAGACACCTTAGCATACTGTCTGACTTGAGCGTTGGAGTCCTTTTTGTAGGTACCACCCCCGCCGGATCCTAACGTTGGAGCGCAGCCGCAGAAAGGAGGAAACCACCAAACCATACCTTCCATAGGTATCCTTTTGAATCCGTTCAGAACAATTACTCAAAGACAAGAGAAGTGTACCAAGATTAACAAATAGCCACAAATTAAAATTAATACATAGTTATGTCATTATGCAAAGTAACATAAACACAAAAAAGTAAACTAGTTCCTAAAAACTCACACAAGATAATTCAAATTTTTATTTATATTTTTTGTTGATTTTAATTTTGGAAATATCTTTTTTTTTAGGGAAACATGGTTTAAAAACAATTTTATTGAATATTTAGTATTTTTTTACATTAAATATATCGCAAGCCAAGAGTATGCACAAGAAACAAAATTCTAAAATTAACATAAAATCATACCATTAGGTTTAGGCAAATATGATTAAACAAGAAGTACTACATTTAAATAACCAAAAACTGAGAACTCAACATTTATTTTTGAAAATACTTCATTAGTTTTTTTCATAAAAAACTATTTTTTTTTTTGTTTTTTGAAAAAAGACTCTTCCTAATCCTATTCACTTAACTATTTTATCATTTTTTTTACTTTGAGAACACAAACCTACTCTAAAACCCAAGTTAACCCAAAAAGAGAGGTAGGTTCAAAGTAAACACCACAAACTCTAAACTACTACCTACCCTAATCGGCCTAAACCCAGAAATCAACTCTAAATGTTTCAATGTGTAAACCTCTTATGTCAAGCCTTAAACTTAAATTTAATTTTGTTAGTTAAAATAAAAAAAAAACTATAACCTCTAAAGTTCCAAAGCCCAAATTCCAAACCCAACTAAAGAAACCTAGTCTTTTATGGTGGCATTTATGATGATCCCTATGAGTTTGGGACCATTAAATGACATGTAGTAGTAGGTTTTTTCTTCACGTTTCCTCCTCCTCTCTCTCTCTGTTGCTATCGCCATCCATCACAGCATTTCTTCGATCACCCACCACTAGGTACCCCTTTCAGTTCCATCCCTTTCTAGGATTCATATTTCATAATCGTTGATAAGCACCATTTCGGAACCATAAAAACCACGATCTCACCCATATGCTTCGCAAAATCCATCTTCCTAACTTCCTCCTCCACTTCTTCTTCCTCGGCTATACAAATCCTACTTCCCAGTTCCAACATGCACTGGCAAAGTCCAGACAATGCAGGGGAGGTGACAGTGGTGGGTTGCAGTTTTGGAACAGAGGCTAAGGTGATTCTGGAGTCAAGTCGTGCTACGACTCTGATGCTAGTGAGGGAGCAAGAAGCTAGCAACGCACAACTGAGGCAGTTATTGGTGGAGGTTGGTTCACGTGGTTCAACGGGTTGTGGGTCTAGAAAAGATGTTGAGGTGGTTCTAGCATTGGGTCGCATAGGTGGTGGCTGATGGTGTGTGAATCAGTTTCTTGAGTGGTTGTAAGTTGTGGGTGGGATGTTGCAGGATGGCAGAGCTTTGGTGAGGATGAAGTTATGAAGGATGATCAAAGGGGGTGGGCTTGAAGAATGGAGAGAGATGGGTGATAAGAGAAAGGAAATATGATTTTTGTTTTTAGGTTTTTACTTTTTCATCTGGTTACAGGTCATAGATCTGGACCCTCCATCTCATCTATACAAAATTCAAAGCAATCCATCGATCTATATTAGAGGACCATTGATGGTCCCAAACTCATGGGAAATATCATAAACGCTACCATATTTTACACCTATTTGCTAAAGGGAAAGAAACAGACTCAAAACACCCAAAAATGAAAAAAAATTAAAAAAAAAAAGAACAAAGGCTACACAGGGGAGGGGTCTCTAGGCTATGTTTGAGAGTTTCACAGAAGAGGGAAGGGAATGGCTCATAATGGAATGACAAGGGATATAATGGAATAAAATATGTCACTCCATTGTTTGAATGTTTAATGAGGGAGGGGAGGGGAATTCATGTCATTCCCTCATTGACTGCAAATTTGGAAAGCAAAAAATGTGAGGCTTTGATTGGCAAAGGAAAGGCTCCTTTTCCATTTTACTCCCTCCAATTAAATAACTCCCAAACACACCTTTTTGAAGTTTGGTCATTCCATTCCCTACCACTCCCTCCATTGCCATCCATCCAAACATTGCCCTAGTTTATAAAAAACGCAAGAGTAAAGTAGAAAAGAGCAACGATGTTAACCAAGTTCAACAGCGACAAGATGGATGGAGCAGAGCGATTTTGGTGACTAAGGTAAGGTGTTCGATGGTTTCATGGTGGTGAGCGACTGAGCAGGTGGTTTGGGTTAGTGTTCAGTGGTGTGGTATGGTGGTTGTCACAGTTTGATGACGATGGTTTGTGGTGAAGGTCGGTGTTTTTGGGTAGTGATGGTGGTAGAAGACTAGTTAGGGCATGGAGGTTCTAGTGGTTGCAGTGTGGAGGTGTGAAACATTTGGGCTGCCCAAACATGGTGGTGGAGATCCTAGCGACAAAACGGTCTGGGTAGATGGTAGCAAAGGCACGACGGCTCTGATGGCAACTGTGGCATGGCAATGTGTGAGAGGTTTCTGGTTGTAGTTGGATATTTCTTTGGGTTTTGGTTGCTATGATTTGGAGTCTATGGGATTGTTGGGTTGGTGATCTTTTGGGTGTTGCAATAGGTTGACTAATAAAGGAATGTGATTCTGTTTGTGGGTGATTTCTGTGATTCCTGGGAAATTTGGAAGGTTCAATTTGGGTACATATGTATAGGTTTCTATTTGGGATTTGGTTCATGAGGATGGTGTTACTATTTAGGGCTTTTAGCTAAGTAATTGTGCTCTATTGTAGCCTTGGATGGTGGCCTTCTAGTGCTTGCCATGGCTTAGATTGCCTTTTCTTTTTGGTGTTGTTAGGTTGTGAAGTTGTTTCTATGATGTACATATGAATGGTTGTGAATTAAGTGGGTGTATGAAAGGTGGCAAAGACATGGGTGTAGAATACTGCAACCCTTATGCGATGAAGCCAACCTCATACCATGATAATTTAGACCAAAGAGACACTCAACCATAACCAAATGATATACATTGACAGGCCAAAATTAAAACAAACAAGAAGTAGAGGGATAAAAAGCTTACCTTGCCACAACACAAAGAAGGAATGTCCTCTCCTTTCCTTCCTTTTTCCAAAGCCTAACACTAATTATCTCTAGACTTTCCCACTCTTTATGCTCTCTTAGTTTTTCTCTCAAGACAAAACGAAAATCAAACTAATGCTCTCCAATTTTTTATTTTGATTTCTTCCCCTTGTTATTTATAAGAAAATGAAGCAAGTGAAGTGTGTGTGGTGTGTTTGAAAGTGTGTACGTGAGAGTGAGGGGAGACAAATAGGAGCAAAGGAGCTTTGTCCCCGCTGCCTAGTTTTACAAATTGTAAGAGTGTATGTTCAGCCTATAATACTTTACTACATAGCAGAGAGTGTAGGGAAATAAAAGGAAATAAACAAAGCAAAGACAAAGAAGTATTAGTTGTTACCTAAAAATAGAAGGAAAGGGAGCAGGGAGTGCAACGTCTCCTTACCCTCATTTTGTCACTCATTTCTTCATTTTTTGTTTTGGTTTTGTTTCTTTTCCTTTTCTCTTCTATTTCTTTCTCTCTCTTTTTTAATTCTTGTAATTGGGTTAAAGTGGGTTTTAAATTTGGGCCTAAAGAATCAATGAAGATTTTGATTCAAAGGAAAATTGAGCTTTTATTAATGTAATATTTTTTGTATTTTTTCTTTTCTCTTTTTTTATTAAACTTTATTTAATGACCCGAATAAAAGTAGGTGTTTACAGTTGTCCCTCTTTACTTGTTCCTTACTATATATTAAGAATAACCGTAGTTTTTTGTATTATTATTGTAAGAAAAGAGTAAAGACATGAACTCTTATTTTGTCTAGAAATGCATGAGAAAATGTAGAAGAACTAAATACAAACTATGCAAAAACACAACTAACAAGAAAAAAAATAAACTATCAAACTAGCAATTTTTTAAAAAATTTGATTGATTTTTTTTAAATGTCAATATTACTCAAAATGGCATAACTATAAAGTACTTAAGCTAAATGATAGGAATTAGCATGCAGTGAGTCGAAGTGCTCAAAGAAAATGAGAAGAAATTAAAAAATAAAGAGTCGATACACTCAAGATAAATGATAGAAAATTAAAATATAGAGAGCTGATGTGCTCAACATAAATGACAAGAAATTAAAATGTTGTGAGTCGATACGTTCAAAATAAATGACAGGAAATTTTGTAAAACAACTGGATATAGACTCACAATTTTTTGTGAAAAAGAAAAGGTAGATTATGAGGTGACTGCATATGACCCCATAATATTATTTTTTTTTATAAAAAAAAGCCAAGTTGTGAGGTAACAAGATACGACTCCACAAATTTTGAAAAGAAAAGGCGAATTGCGAGGCAACTGGATATGACCCCAAAATTTTTGAAAAAGAAAGAAAAATTGCAAAGCAGTTGGATATGATCCCACAATTTTTTAAAGAAGAAAAGACAATTTGTGAGGCAACTGGATATGACCTTACAATATTTTTTGAAAAAGAAAAGACAAATTGCGAAGCAACTGGATATAACTCTACAATTTGAAAAAGAAAAAGTGAATTATGAGGCAACTAGATACAATCCCATAGTTTTAAGAAAAAAAACAGAAACAAAAGGTTAATCGCGAGGCAACGGGATATGACCCCATAATTTTGAAAAAGAAAGGCGAATTGCAAGGCAATTGGATATAACCCCACAATTTGAAAAAGTAAAGGCAAATTGTAAGGCAACTGGATATAACCCCACAATTTGAAAAAGAAAAGGTGAATTGCAAGGCAACTAGGTATGACCCCACAATATCTGAAAAAGGAAAGACAAATTACAAGGCAACTTGATATGGACTCATTTTTTCAAAAAAAAAATTGCAAACCAACTAGATATGAGCTTGCCATTTTTTGAAAAAAAAAAGACAACTTGTAAGTAAATTGGATATGGACCCACAGTTTTTTGAAAAAGAAAAAGATAAAACATTTTTCTTTTTCTTTTTCTTTTTAGAAATGATTCAAACCCAATGGCGAATTAAGAAAGCTCCGACCAATTAAACCCTTATTCACATGTCTTCTCCATTGGACCTTTCGACTAATTCGACATCTTCTTGGTGTAACACCCTCCTTTGGGTGTCACATTTGCGACCGACTCCTTTAAACCCCTTTACCCAAGTTATAAAATATTTGATGTTATTGAGTATAAATCCCAAAATGTAGGTTTCTTTTTCGTAGATAATATAAATGACATATTGAAGTACGGTTTCCAAATTCCTTTTTACAGAAGTGTAAACTTTAAGGTGAAGTAATAGCACAAGATACAACTACTTAATATTACATACCAAAAGGATTATATACATATCAGTGGCATGGATTACAATCCATCTAAAATATACAAGTTAAATATACAAGTTTATAGCCAAAAGATATAAATAGTGCCCACTGACTCCAAAATATATATTGGCCGAAGTCCAGACCTCTAGGGAGCAGGTCTTCCCCTGGATCCTCCATAGGATCCTCCTCGGGGTCTTCCTCGGGGTCCTCTTCCTCCTCAGACCCTAAGTCAGCAAAGTTCCTCAGCTGAGGCAACAACCCACGAGCTGGTGTCCTGGCCGAGGACACCACAGGGTCCGGATCCTCCCTAGGGGTGTAATGTAAGTCACCCCACAACTCCCTAATTGACATGAAAAACTCTAAATATACAGTAATAGTAAGAGAAAAGAAAGGAACATCATTACGGGTCTTACGGATGGTGTTAAGGTTACATCCCCTACATATCTAATATGTTCGTTATCCTAATCAACGTGCTAGGCACTCGCACCATCAAGAAACTGAATTTTAATATAACCAAAAAGATCTCTTCTAGTAGCCATCCCAAAATATAACAGCAGACAGCAACCCTTCCTCTTAGTCTTTATCCATAGGAATACATAAAATAGAAACAGGCAGAATAATAACACAAAGAGGTGAGACTTTCTACATCATTCCCAACATAGTAGCAAGAGACAGCAAACAACAGTAATATCACAGCGTACAATCATAGCAATTTACAGTCAAGTAAATTTTCCAACGGATATCCCAACAATACATGTCACAGGTAAATCTGTAGTATCATAACAGACAATTTCACCATGTAGGTTCATCATAATGAAATGCTAAATGGTATGTGTATGCACAATGGACAGACACCTACTCCATGGAGCTAAAACCAATATTGGAGAGAATGATCGGGAGAACCACTGTCTGTATATCATTAGCCTCAACATGTGCTTTTCAATATAATCAATATGCGCAAAATGGCTACACAAGACACTCTCAATCGGATCGTGAATAGGATAGTTTCTGGTTGAGATCTTCGGTGTGTTGCATAGTCACCATGGCCCAGTGGAGCTACCAACTGTCCACTTGTGGGATACCCACGCCCCGATGCCTCCAAGTTCAACAAGTGAACTACATTACTCAATTCGTACCCGCACGAAGGTGTAATTCATCTCCTAGGCATTCCGCCTGACAACAAGTCATTCCGACTTTTACAATGTATGATCATGTGACAATGAATATAGGCATTCTGCCCCAATGACAAGTCATTCTAACTTTTACAATGTATAATCATGTAACAAGAAACATAGGCATTCTGCCTTAACAATAAGTCATTCTGACTTTTACAACGTATGATCATGTAACAATGAATATAGGCATTCCGCCTTAACAACAAGTCATTAGCTCAATCGCATAATAATATTATGTCTAAATCATAAGGCACTTCAAATATAAGATTCTCAAGAATTATCCTTCATGAAGGTCCAATGAAATTATAAGGTATTGATTTTACATTTCACTTCTCTTTTCTCATAAGTCCTAATGGCACTCTACTTGATTATGAACTCTCTTCCTCACCTATTTTTCTCTCTCAAGGCCGAACTGTTTTCCAATAAAGTGTTTAAATTTATCTTACCACTCACTCACCATTACCAATCCTCAATTTACTTCCTTCTTATTCTTAATGCTTAGGTCCAATCCAACATAACATTTTTATCTTGGATACCCCATTTTGACCTCATGGCCGTGAGCTTCCTAGGACACTAGGTCTTCAAGTTTTTCAACTTTTACAAATAATCTCAAGCAAATGAATTATATCAATCATCACAAATCTCACTAAGGTCACACATAGCACAAAATCACAAAAACACATGAGGAAATATTCACACAAAGCATCAAAGATCAATACAATAAAGTGAGAAATCCTCACATAGATCCCTCACTTTCCACACACAAATTTTGTCCCTCACCATCATGAATAGGTGATGAGAAAAATCTCCCTCTTACCTTTGGAGATATCCAACAAAGTGTAGAACTTTTGAAGCAACCTTCCTCCTTCAAGAACCCCATTGAAACTGAAAATGACATAGCAAAAGTCATCATTTTTGGACTTGGAAAAGAGTAGCCAAGGATATACATCAAAGTTTTAGAAGAATAAGAGAAGAATGAAGAAAAAGGAGAGAACTTTTACCTTAGAAAATCACAACCCTAACTTGAGAGACTCTTGAAAAAGTGATGAGCTACCAAGATCTTCACTCTTGATGATCTTAGAAAGAGGTGTAGATTCAAGATTGTGGATGAGTGGAATCAAAGAAACAAAGTGGTGGTTCTTTAAGGTGGTGGCCGTGCGGAGCAAGGAGAGAAAATGGAAGAAGATGAAGAGAAAAGTGAGAGGGACGTTTGTGTGAAGAGAGAGAAGTTGATAGGAAAGGCTTAATATGAATAGATGATAGAAACTTGTCCAAGAAGTCCTTTTCCCCATAGGTGGCCATGCACTCTCCTTAGAAAAGGGGAAATGAAGCTTCTCTTGGAAGCTTCTCCAAAGCTTGCTTGAGAAGCTTCTCAAGCTTCCCAAAAATGTGTCACAAAAATGACTAGATAAAAATAATCTACTAAATTTCCACTACAACTATTATCCAAGGGATAAAAGTCACTGTCAATAAATTTGGTATCTATTATCCAATGGTTAATAGAGTGTACCCAAATTTTATCTGTCAGATAAAATCTCGAAAAACGAAAACCTCGTAGACTATATCCGACTTCGGGTTTTGTAAGATCCTCTGACCCCGATTTAACAGTCCAAAGTTTTTCGGCCTCGGAGGGATATTTTATTTCTCTGGCCCCGCATAATGTGTATGCAAATCGAGAAATGTAATAAAATATTCAAACAATTCAAATAATTTTATAAAAATTCTCAAAAATCAAAAATATTATAAAATGAATAAATATCATGAAATAATAAATTTTTGGGGTGTTACACTTGGCTTACTCATTTTCTTTCGTACCTCAACAACCCTTTTTTTCTTCATAATGAAAGCTTATACGACTAGTATTGTGATCACAAATGCCCAATTATAATCTATATTTAGAAATGTTGAGTTCTTGTAGTTCAATCCAATTACTGAAGGATTTCTAATAGAATTATCAAATCATATTGTTGATCTTAAATTTATCTGAGACATAACTTAATGAATAAATATGTATTTATAAATGGATAGAAATTCTTTGAATAGACAAACTTCCTTTTATTAATATGATAATTTGGTTGTACATGAAACTTTTAGTAAAGCAAGAAATAACAAAGCATGAGGAAAAATACAAAGAAGCAAAAGAAAGTTGCGATGGTTTTATAAAAATCTACCCCAATATTGGTTCTTTATCTCTTATTCAATTGATTCTTGTGACTACTTGATAATACAAGCACTGTCTCTATTGCCAAATCCTTCAATACATCTCCTTCCTTTTGATCCTCAAAAATTGTCTCAATATGGCCAATTAAATGCAAACAAAATTATCCTAGTGTAAATGGACATTTTGAGAAATTTTAGGCCAACTTTCTTTAAAGTTCTATCAATTTATTTTCCCTAACTTTTACTTAGACCACCTTTCAATTTTTCAATTTAACAGGCTTTTCATTTTTTGTTTGACTTAACTTTTACTTAAGTCGCCCTTTTGGGCTTTCAGCCTAATGAGCTTTTTTCTTTTTTTCTTTTTTCTTTTTTTAGGCATAGAATCTCTTGACAGCATTAGTGCTTACTACCCTCGGTAGTTCTTGCCTATCCATATTTTACAAAATTAAGGCTCCTCCTAATAATGCTTGCTTGACAATATAGAGGCCTTTATAACTTGAAGCCTATTTTCCTCGGGCATCCTCTTGATTAGGAAGAACCTTCTTTAAAACCAAGTCTCCTGCACAAAATTCTCTAGGGCGAATCTTCTTATTGAAGGCCTTAGCCATTATCCTTTGATACAACCATGACAAATAGCTGTCAGTCTTTTCTCCTCTATCATATTCAGCTACTCATACCAAGCATTTTCCCATTCGGGCTACTCTAACTCTACTTCCATTAGAACTTTTAATGAAAGAATTTTAACTTCTATGGAAGAGACAACGTCCATTCCATACACCAAAGAGAAGGGTGTTGCCCTAGTGCTTGATCATATATTGGTACAATACACATGCAGAGCATAAGACAACATTTCATGTCAACCTTTATATTTCACAACCATCTTGACAATAATTTTCTTGATATTCTTATTTGCTGCTTCAACTGCATCATTCATCTGAAATTTATAAGGAGCTAAATTGTGGTGTTTGATTTTGAAAGTATCATAAGATTTTTGAATCTTGACACCATTAAGATTAGGAGCATTATTAGTGATTATTCTTTCTGGAATCCTATACCTACAAATGATATCCTTTTTGAGGAACTTCATAAACACTTTATGAGAAATATTAGCATATGAGAAAGCTTCTACCCATTTGGTGAAATAGTCTATTGCCATCAAGATGAAGCTATGACCATTAGAAGCCTTGGGATTAATTGCTCCAATGACATCTACTCTCTACATTGAGAAAGGACAAGGAGATACTAAATTGCGTAATGAGAACAACGGCACATTGACTCGGTCTACATATATGTGGCATTTATGGCACTTTTGAATATGTTCTTTGCAATAAATTTCTATGGTGGATCAATAATAACCACTCCTCACAAGCATCCACACATCTAATGGGAGTGCCATCATGACTTCTTTTGCATAAAACTTCCCTATTTAAGAAAAATGTCATTGCCAACTGATGGATAGTCTTTTTTTTCACCTCATTTGCCCTAGTTGGATAATATTTGTGTTGTATGTATTACTTGATGTCATAATACTAGGGCTTACCATCTGACTTACCTTCCACATTGGCACAATATGCTAGTTCACCTTGTATCTTCACTTGGATGGGTTGAACATTAGTGTGAATATCCAACTTGGTCATTGTAACTAAGGTGGCTAAGGCATCTGCAAATTGGTTCTCCTCTCAAGTCAAATAGGAGAAAGTCACCTCTTCAAACTTCACAATAAATTGAGTCACGTACTTTTGATAGGGAATCTAGTTTTGCATCTTTGGTTTTCCATTCACCATTCACCTAATAGATAATCAGTGTTGAATCCTTTAATACCTTTAATTGTTTGATTCCCAAATCTTTTATAACTTGTAAACCACTTGCATAGGCTTCATATTCTACAATGTTGTTGGTGCATTCAAAGTTCAACTTAATGGCGACTGGTTATTGTTTGTCAGCTAGTGAAACAACCACAACTCCTATACCACTTCCATAGATATTGATGGCCCCATCAAAGTACATCTTCCACACATTCTCATCTTCTTCTTCCCTTTCCACTGTCAATATTTCTCTGCCAGGGAACTTGGATGTTACTAGTTGTCCAGTCTCAAGAGGATTTTCAGCTAAATGATAAGCAATTGCGCTTCCTTTGATGGATTTTCAAGTCATATACTTGATGTCGAATTCTGATAATATCACTTGCCATCTTGACACCCTTAATAAGACATGTGGGCTTTCAAATATGTACTTCAAAATATCCATTTGAGAGATCAACCACGTGGTGTAGTGATGAACTTGCAAAAATTCATATTTTTACGGTTCAAAATCTTGGGTTTTCATCTTCTTTTTATCTTTTTGATTTAATTTTGTTCTCAAATCTTATTATGTTTTTTATTATTTTAATTGTGTTCTTATTACGTGTTTTTATGTATTTTTTGTAGGTAATTGCATATGAAAAAAGACTGGGCATTTGAGGAGCAAAAAAGAATAAGAAAAATAATTCAGAAGCCCAGCGCTTGAGCACTGGGCCCTCACCGCTTGAGCGCACAACGTGCGCTGGAGGATTCCTGTCTTAGTGGGCCATCGCCTGAGCACTGAACAAGGAGTGCTTGAGCGCTGATTGCATTTGCTGCACCATGACTTTAGTGGGCCAGCGCCTAAGCACTGAAATATGAGCGCCTGAGCGCTGGACGTGTAACAACAGTGGGAATTTCTTATAAAAAAGAAAGTTTTGCCAAATTGAAGACACTTCACACTCTGACACTTTTTACATACTCTTATACACTTGGACAGAACGCAACAGTCGTCAAGAGGCACAAACCCTAATGTGGTGTGGGCACAATTAGGATTGAAGATTAGAGATTTTCTTCAACCTTTCCACCTTTCTACAATGGAGTTTGTCATATTCTTCCCTTTGTGTTCTTCTTTTTTCATGTGTAACTAATTTTTCTTTTGTTAGGGGGATGATGGATCTTGTTCTTGGATGATGTAACTTTCTTTTATGGGTTTGATTTATGTTTCTTTTTTATGATTTACGTGTTCATCTCTATTCTTAATGCTTTTCTAAACTTGATCAATTTGGGAATGATCTTTTGGGTTAATGTATGATTTGAAAAAATTTGCATGAACCTAGAACTTGTGATAAACACCATAATTTCTGCAATTGCTAGGAATAGACGTTGTGAGTTATGTGGTCTTTCTTTAAATTCCCTCGTTCTTAATAATGTCTTTCTAATTGGGGTTAGACTAAGGAATTAGTTAATTCCAATCAGCGTAAGAGGATTAATATACCAAGGAATTGTGTATTAATTAATTTTAGAAATTGATCATAAATCATTGAAATAGAACATAGTTAAACCAATATTTGATTGTGCATCTAAAGAGTTCAAGTGAAATCTGAACCCTAACGCTTTAACATTATTGTTTTTCATCCTTTTTGATTTATTATTTGCTGATTTTTATTTTTATTTTTAATTTAATTTTCAATAACTCTCTTTTCATTAGTTTGAATAGTGTTGATTTAACGAATTTAGTAATTAATAACTTAATCCTCGTGGGACGATACTCTACTCACTCTTTATTACTTTTGTCGATTTGGTGCACTTGCCAAATTTCGCAATAAGTTTTTGACGCTGTTATCGGGGATTATTGTTATTAATATTAAATAGTAGTTGAAAAGACACTAATTTGAGTATTTTTTTATTGTTTAATTTATTTTTAATTGTTTAAATTTTCTTTTATTTTTAGATAATTGTTTTTCTTATTTAATTTCATTTTTCTTCATTTAAATTTCTTTTTAATTTGTTTCTTTTATTTTTTTGTTTATTTGTATTAGTTATTTATTTTTATTTTTAATTTCCTTCTTTACTTCACTCTGGTTTTTTTATTTGTTTGTTTATGCAAGGTTCTCTAGAGTCAGAAGAATTACTTTTTAATCCAGAGATAGAGAGAACTGCTAAAGCAAGCAGGAAAGCAGTTAGAGAGAGGAAGAGGCTTGAAGAAGTAGAGCAAAAGATGACAGAAATTGTTGTAACTGTAGAGCGAAGACGTACATTGGCTGACTATGCTACCCCATCTGCTGAGAATATTTCTACTAGTATTGTGCGTCCTGCTATTCAAGCCAATAATTTTGAGATTAAACCAGCACTTCTACAGCTGGTGCAGCAGAATCAAATTGGGGGAGGCCATGCAGAAGATCCAAACTTACATATTGCGAATTTCGTATAGCTCTGCGATACTTTTAAGTATAATGGTGCTACTGATGATGTCATTAGATTACGACTGTTTATGAAGATGAGGGGTGAGATTACGACTGGTTAGCAAATTTTTGACTCGATACTTTCCTCCATCAGTGTTTATGAAGATGATGGGTGAGATTGCTTGTTTCACTCAAAATAGAGGAGAATCTCTTTATGAATCATGGGAGAGATTCAAAGAGCTACTAAGGAGATGTCTTCATCATGCATTTGAAGTTTGGCAGCAGGTGCAGATTTTCTATAATGGTTTGAATCATCCTACCAGGGCTATGGTAGATGCATCTGCAGGTGGATCTTTGAATACTAAGACTCCTGAAGAAGCTCAAGAATTGTTTGAAACTATGGCCACCAATGAATATCAGTTGCCTAGTGGGAGAGCAGTTGTCAAACAAGGAGTGATGGAACTTGGTACTCTCGATGTCTTGCTCAAAACAAAAGTATTTCTCAGCAGTTGGCCAACCTGACTAAGTAAGTTGAGAGTATGCAGGTAAATTCTGTGAACCATCAAAGGTTAATTTGTGACTTCTGTGGAGGTAACCATGCAAATGGTGGATGTGAGGCAAGTAATTCTGGTTTCAATTCTCAAGAACAAGTCAATTATATGGGTAATCCTTCCAAACCTCAAGGTACTACATTTTCAAATACATATAATCCAGGGTGGAGGAATTATCCTAATTTTTCTTGGAGCAATCAAACAGTGCCATTGAATCCTCAACCAGAGAAGAAGTCTCCTCTTGAGATTGCACTCGAGAAATTATCTATACAGACTTCTGCTTTTGTGCAACAGACTTCTGCTTTTATGGAGGAAACAAGGGTAAATTTTCAGAATCAAGGAGCTGCGAGTAAAAGTTTAGAGAATCAAGTGGGGCAGATAGCCAACCAACTTCAAGAAAGACCTCCAGGCATCTTCCCAAGTGATACTGTTGTCAATCCAAAGGAGTAATGTCATGCAATTACACTGAGAAGTGGTAAGACTTTAGATGGACCAGTTAAGGAAATTGATGTTCCTGTTGCAGATGTCCAATCTCAAAAGTGCTATAATGAAGAAGCTAAAGAGGAGCAACCAAAGTGGCAGAGGAAGAAGAAGGAATGTGAGAAGAAAATAATTGATCCTTCACTTTATGCTAAACTTCCTTATCCTCAAAGATTTAGGAAGAAGATTCAAGAAAAGCAGTTTTCCAAGTTCTTAGAAGTTTTCAAAAAGCTGCAGATTAACATTCCTTTTGCTGAGGCACTTGAGTAGATGCCCTCTTATGCAAGGTTCATGAAAGATTTGCTATTGAAGAAAAAGAAGTTGAAAGAAGATGAGACCGTGGCACTTTCTGAATAGTGCAGTGCTATAATTCAAAGGAAACTGCCACCTAAATTGAAAGATCCAGATAGTTTCATTATTTCTTGCACCATTGGCAAACTGACTATTGAGAAAGCTCTATGTGATTTAGGAGCTAGCATCAATTTAATGCCATTGTCAATTCTCCTCAAGCTTGGGATTGATAAAGTGAAGCCAACTACAATGTCTCTTCAACTAGCTGATCGGTCAATTAAACATCCATATGGTATAGTGGAAGATTTGCTAGTGAAGGTTGACAAGTTTATTTTCCCAGCTGATTTTGTGATTTTGGATATGGATGAGGATGCTGATATTCCTCTGATTCTTGGAAGACCATTCTTGGCTACTTCAGGAGCGTTGATTGATGTACCTAGAGGAGAGCTTATTTTGAGGGTGGATGGAGATCAGGTGACTATTAATGTTTTTGATAAATCTGCATCAACATCAGATCTCTATGCTCCTGTTAAATGCATTCAAGACAAGCCTCTACAGGCTTTGGCTAGTAAGAGCTCTTCGTCATCAATCAATGCTGATTTTCCTACTCCCAAGATGGTTGACGAAAAGGAGAAAGGACCTCATCTTTCTAAAAGTGCTGCAATTGAAAAAGATCCTCTAGCTTCCACTGATATATTGCAGATTGATTCCAGAGGTAGTGACAGAGTATGGAGGCAAAAATCTGATAAGAGAAAAATGTCATCCTACTTCTCTTGCTTCAAGCCACCTTGACTAGTTGAAAAGGCAACGTCGAGCTAATGACGTTAAACAAGCACTTTTTAGGAGGCAACCCAAATTTTCTTTGTTTTTTATCTTTCATTTTTGTTTTTGTTTTTATTTTGTTTTTTGTTATTTTGTTGACTAATATTTTTTTTTCTATTTTCGTTTTGAATGTAGTGTTTAGTCGGCTTAGGTGCCTCCCGAGTTCGAGCCCTTGTAGGGGGATGTATATAGTTATCTACCGCTAAAAGATTTTTTTTTTCTTTCCTTTAGCTTTTAATTTTTGCATTTATTTATTTATTTTATTTTGTTTTGTTTTGTTTCCATCACCCTATTGTGTTTTGAGTCATTTTGTGCATGCCGGTGTGTTGATTTGAATATCCAATGATTATTTGAATTGTGGATTGATTTGATTTCTTGGGATAGCACATGAGAATTTATGAGTTGCATTTATCTCTATTGTTTCAATTGTGTATGGATGTTCTTCCCATCTTTATGATTGATAGACCTTGGATTATACATGTATGTCAAGCTTAGAGAAAGTTTATGGGATTGTATGTATGTGGATGATTTGCATTTAGAAGTTGTTTGATTCTCTCTTGAGGCGAAATCCTAGGCAGTGCATGATTAAGGAAATGATAAGGGCCTTCTTTAGACCGTTTGAGCCTTTCAAGCCAACTTGTAAACATAGTTTATCCTTAGGTCCCTTTTGCAGCCTTGCTATTGTTTGGCCTCTGTTTCTTTTCTTTACCCACATTTTCCTTTCCCATACCCACATGAAAAAAAAAATCCTTCTTACATAACCTCTGTTAAGTGTATATTTTGTATTATTTTATTATTCAAGTCATCATTATTTTTGTGCATGAAGTTTTGTGGAACTGAAAAATTTCAAAGAAAAAAGAAGAAAAAGAAAAGAATAGAAGTCTACCCAAAGTATTGCAAAGAAATAAGTTTGCGGGTAGAGGTTGCTGAAAAAGAAAAGAAAAGAAAGAAAAAAAATGAATGTTGTATTGAGTCTTTTGCTCCGTTTTGTACTTGTTCAGTATTTTAAGGCTTGAATTAAGAAATTTACATGATTTTGTATCTCAACTTTTGTTTTCATTTTTCTACCATTTCTTTCTTAACCCATACCCTTGGCTTTACATTACAAGCTTATGAAGTCCCTTTTGATCTTTGGTTGTGTGTTGTTTACATTAGTGGAGAGAGAGATGAAAAATAACCCTATAGATGTGGATTTGATGTGCACTTGCAGTTTTATGAATCTATCTGGGTTTGTACTTTATGAAGAGATTGGGTCTTTCATTCATGTTTTTGGGAAGTCATTTGTGCATAAGAGTTGCATGTGAGAGACGATGTGATAATTGGATTGTTCATATGTGACACTTTGAAATTAGATTGTGAAGCAGTTTCTGAGGATATGAATGATAATACCCGGTATTGCCATGTTTGAGTCTGTTTTGAGTTTTAGTTTATTTTATTTTGTTTTGTTTTTCTTTTACTTGAGGACAAGCAAAAGCTTAAGTTTAGGGGAGTGTAGTAAAACATGTACTACCTTAGCCTTCTCGAGGTCCATACCAAAGTACAACAAGTCATCTCTATTGCCATGTAATGAGCTTCACAATCATTAAATTTCTTATTCAAATAATAAATTACCTACTCCTTCCTTCTTGATTCATCATGGTACCCCAATATTGCTCCTAGAAAGGTTGGCAACACAGTTGTCACGACTGTGATCGCGATAGCAACTTAAATTTTAAGGGAAAAAATTGGAAAACTTAAGAAAAATAGTCTTTGAAATCGAATTGGATTCGAGAGTCGATTATATGTAGGAAAGGATGAAAACTTAATCCGATAGCACCCTTAACACACCCGTCCTGAGACGGTACCTTAAGTTAATTGTGCAAATTCTCGATAAACTCTTGAAAATATTTGTTTTACCTTTTTTGTTAAAAGATAAACGAAATAAACAAATAAATTATGAAAAATTTAATTTTTGGCTTGAAGAAATAAGAGTTTCGCTCCTACGTATCCCTGGGTGCAATGGGAAACTCAAAATTACGTAGTTCTTTAGAAAATAATTATAGATTGGTTGATTTTAATTCAAAAAATTATTTTTTTAAAAATTTGAATTAACATGTTGTCTCGACTCAGTTAATCTTGTTAAGGATGATTAAAATGGAGCTAATGCGCTCAAAAATGCATGGACCCGATGCGCTAAAAAATGATGCATAGAGTGACAGTGGGCTTCTGTGTCCCAAAATTTAAAAGACATTGGGCTACTGCGTCTCGAAATTTAAAAGATAATGGGATACTGCGTCCCAAAAATTAAAAGACAATGGGCTACTACGTCTCAAAAATTAAAAAACAATGGGCTAATGTGTCTCGAAATTTAAAAGATAGAAATTTTAAAAGGCAATAGGCATCTTGACCTAGAAAGATTTTTTTCTTTTTTTTTCTTTTTTCTTTTTTGTCTTTTTTTTTTTTTTATTTTTTTCTCTCTCTTTCTTCCTCTTTTTCTTTTTCTCTTTTCCTTTCTCTTTTTTTCTTTTCCTTTCTCTTTTTCTCTCTTTTCTTTTTTTTTTTTTAAATTTTATAAAAAGTCCTTTGAACCAACGACGACTTTTGGAAAGCTTTGACCAATCAAACCCTTGTTCACATGATTTTGCCTGTTAGACCTAATAACTTTGATCATTCTTACTTATCCTTTATTTCTTTCTTCTTCTTCTTTCTTTTCCCTTTTTTTATATCTTATTTTCCTATTTTTCACTCTTAATTCTCTTTTTAGAAAGTGAGATGATCATCTCTTGTTGTAAACCCTTGCTTGGAGCTACTAAGTCCTTGCAAGAAATTTTTTTTTTCTCCCCAGTATTAAACTTTGTCCCTCATCCAATTAATTCCCTGCAACTACTTGATAACTCAATGGCTATCTCTATTACTACTTCCTTTAACATGTCTTCTCCTTAGTCCTTTAGAATTTTTGCTCTAATATGACTAATTGAATGCAAACAAAGTTTCCAAAAAAATTGTCCCAGTTTAAGCCATGCCAATTTATTTTCCCTAACGTTTGCTTAAATCTCCCTTTCGAGTTTTCAGTCTAACGGGTGACGAGCGCCGAACTCAATCAAAATTGTAACCAAGTTATGCCTATGACTTGTAGCATAGGAAACAACATTGAATCGTCTCTCAAGGATTGTAAATGAAATTTAATTAGATCAAACCAAAATTGGGGAGGGATTTAAGAATTTATAAAATGTAAAATAACAAAATTAAAGTGAGAAAAATTTAATTAAAAGAGTAATCTATTCAGAAACCTATCCGAAATTGGGTTGATTCTATCATGGATCTTTCAACAAACATTTGAAGTGCATTTAAATGGTTAATTGGGATTCAACCGAAATCTCTACATCAAATCCATAATTCATACTAGATAATCATCTAGAATTCAATTAACAATTGGCACACAAATTCATAATCGCACAATTCATGTTAGATCTACATTAATTTGATCTCCGAATTCAATTAACCTAGGCACAAATCAGTAACCTAACCTCTGCAATTCCGTGATTAACTCAGATCAATCAACCTAAATCTCATCATAATTTCCAATCTAAAATCGAGATCCAATCAGATCAAACATAAACAGAATTATCATTCATGTATTCAAGATCAAGAAGATGAAGGAGAAGAGGAATTCAAATGCAATTCAAACACAAAAACATAACCAAGATCTCAAGAATCCAGACCATAATTTCTTCACGAATCTCTGAATTGATTATATAAATTTAGCCCTCTATATCTATCACCATGAAAGAGCTTGAGGAAGAAGAGAGAAAGAATTATCTAGATCTAGAGAGAAGGTTAGAAAAGTGTGGAATGAAAAACTGATCTTGATTTTCTACCTCTACAGCTATAAACTAACTCCTATTTTGATCTCACATTATTAGAACCCCATTAGTTACAAAGTTGGGTCCATTATAAGTAATTGGGCTCAAATCTCATGTCATTTGGAGGTCTACAACACAAGTTATGGGCAAAACATTCTTAAAGGGTCTCTAAACTCGCGTTCTGACTTCCAGACCCAATTAGTTCCACTAGATGTCCGATTCTATCCTGGAGCTCTTCATGAAAGTTGTATAGCTCTCTCACATCTTTCCTACAAGGTAAGATACATAATTTTTAGACATCTAGAACTCAAGATATGACCAAAATACAAAAACAGTATCAAACCTCAATGATGCTGAAAAAATCAATTAAGCCCAATTTGAGCCTAAACTTACAAAATATGACCAAGCTCAATTAATTAAGTACATGGAGAGTATAAATAACTAAAAATGAGGGTTTATTAATGTATAAAATATGTTATTATCAACGGGCTCTTTTCTTTTTTTGCTCAGGTACTTCTTATTTCTGGATTATCCATTGAGATATCATATTCCCCTTTAATTGGAACTTCTAAGTTCTTTTCGAACTGAATTATTCATCAAGGGATTGCTATCAGATGGTTAAATCATAGTGTTGTACTTGTAATTGGCATTGACTAAAGGAATGATTTTGATGATAACAAACAAGAAAGGAATGGAAATGCATTGATCAAGCTCCAAGAATATTCAAGATTAGCATATAGGGTCTAGATCATGTGTAAAAGTAAAAAGGAATCACACTAAACTCAAATATATTTTTAAATATTTACAAATGGTTTTTCACATGCCAAAATACCCAACAAACATGTTTTGAAAAGCTAATCATGGTGGTAGTTTAAATCTATGAAAAATAGCCAAATTTGTGTTTTATAAAACTAATATTTGGTTACTCTTTTGATTATATCTCTCCAATACTTTGAGTTTTGTTCTGAAACTCATTTCATATATAAATAGACTCAAAGATCTTTCCAATGAGTGGTCATTTGTTTAAAACAGATAAGCTGAGAAGTTATGACCATTTAAAGTCAGTTTTCAAAACCAAAGTGTAATAACCGATTAGGGATTTTCCCTAACCGATTATTCACCCTATCAGGAGCATTTTTCATGTTCTAAAAGTTCCTAACCGATTAGGCAATTGGCCTAACCAATTATTGTGAATATTAAGAGCATTTTTCAAGTTTCTAAAGCTCCTAACCGATTAGGCAATTCACCTAATCGGTTAGTGTAAAAGAAAAGAGAGTTTATAAAAACTCCTAACCGATTATTCTAAATGTCAGTGGTCAAAACTAAAAGCTCCTAACCGATTAGCAACTCCACCTAACTGGTTATTCTAAATATCAGTGGCCAAAACTTAAAGCTCCTAACCGATTAGGACAATCTCCTAACCGGTTATCTGGGCAACCAGAAAATACGTTCCAATAGTTATAAATGACTAGTTTTCATAGGAAATCATTTTTAATCACCACCAACGGCTCTTATTTGCTTTGGGATATAAATGAAAATGTTTGGACATTAAAAAAAGGTTGGAGAACAATCTGAAAATCATTCTTGAGCATTGAAAATGAGTTTTATCATATTTTTCTCCAAATCTCTATTTTGAGCTAAATGTGTGTGATTCTTTGATAGTATAAGCTTCAATTTGTATTATCTACTCTTTGAGAGAGTTTCTATCTTCTACACTTTGTATAATCTGTAAAAGAGAGGGTGATGTATCCCTCTAGAGAAAAAGGTGAGGTATCCCTTGAGGGTGAGGCATCCCTCAAAAGTTGTAAAGGGTGAGGTATCCCTGTTTGAGGCTCAAGCACAAGGGTTAGGTATCCCAAGGTGTGTTGAGTGCTCTCAATTGTAAAAGTTGTCAAACACCTATTGAAGCTTAAAGATATAGTGAAAAATCTCGGGTAATTGCTTGAGGACTGGACGTAGGTCACAAGTGGATTGGTGGCTGAACCAGGATAAATCTTGTATTTGTTCTTCTAAACTCATCTCTTTACATTTGTGCTTTTATTTTATATGCTTGCTTGAATGTTATTCATCTTGGCTTGTTTAATTTGTGAGTGAAGTGTTCAATTTCATTTATCTATTCATTTCAATCATCCAATAGTTTCAATGAAAATTGATAAACAAACGTTTTACGAAAGATTTACAAAAATATTTTATAAACTCAATTCACCCCTTCTTGAGTTTGAGGCCACTTAGTAACAGTACTCACGTTCACCTTACCTGAAGCAATACATAATAGACAGACATGGATTCAAAAGTATAATAGAAAAGAAATTTACTAAGTGATCAACTTCCAGATTGGTCTTGGAAGTTTGACAACACAAACAGGTATATATGGAATAAGGCACAAACGATGGTATGAGATTCAAAGAAGTGTTGTCTTGATATGGATTAGTTTAATCCCCATGAAAATGATCTCTAGTTGCCCACTAGACATTATGACCAAGGATTTTCTTTTGCTGAACATCTACATCAAGCCAAATTGAACCAAAGAGAAATTTGCCTCAGTCCAAGACTGAATAGAATAGGGCAACAACTCGCCCTAATGTAAGGCCAAATTGAACCAAAGAGAAATTTACCCCAATCTAGGATTGAATTGAATAGGGTAGGAACTCGCCCTAGTGACCAAAAGATTTGCCCTAATGTAAGTCAAATTGAACCAAAGAAAAGAAAAATTGCCTCAGTTTAGAGTCAAATCAAGCAGGGTAGAAACTTGTCCTAGTGTAAAGTCAATATTGAACTAAAGAGGAATTTATCCCAGTTTAGGACTAAATTGAATATGGAAGGAACAACACTAGCTACATGGATCTATGGCTTACCTAGGAGCATGGTATATGCAGGTTCGATCTCCATTACTTAGTACCTAAAAATTACTCTAGCCAATCTCTAACCGCAACATTACTTCTCCCAAAATGCCTTTCCTATTTCCATCAAAAGCTCGAAGGACCATTTCTTGAGGCAACAAATCATCTTCACTCATTTACAAATGAGTCAAGGTTGACTTTAGTAGGGCATTCAATGTTGTCCATGAATCAATACCTTAGCAACTATATGGTCTCTGCATTTGAGGGTTAGGTTAGCTAAGGCAACTTGACGTATTTATAAACGTGAAAGATAACTCCCCCACAACCCCTTCTGGTGATTATACAATAATTCCTATTCCTACTATCTCTTGCGAGTTATTGGAAGTTATTGGGAGTTGTTGGGTCAGCTCATCATGTGCGCCCTTACATTCCAACGTCTTCCACTCATACATTATAGGATGAATTACACAGCCTTTCATTGAAGTACACTTCCTCTTGGATTCTCACAATGAGTGTGTTGTCGTGACCACTCGAGCACTATATTCGAGAGCTCTTATACTAGGAATCCTTCTCATGATCAATATAACTATCTAAAACTCTTTTTATTATAAGCTTTGTCATAAATATACCTCAAATGCCCTAGATCTGTCTATATACACTTAACACATATCATCTTTAATCCCTTGTGAGTTTCAATCACTCAGAGCCTTACTATTGTGATCTCCAATATGCTTTGTTTCCATGCTTACGATGCTTCTTAAAGACAACTTCATAATGGAAATGTCTCAAACACAAGCATTGTGTGTATATATTTGACATGATCTTCGTTTCATCCACATATCACTAAGATCATAATTATTTGCTTTCCTGGTGTTACTCCTTTGGGTCTCATTATCACAACCCTTGAATATACACTAAAGTAGCATACACTAAGCTATCACCTTATGATACTGTTAAAGTCATAAGGGCATCAGTGAAAAGGATTTTGTACCTCTTTGGACTCACACAGCAATGAAATAGAGATCCATTCATTTACTTCCCAATTACAATCATTAAGCACTTGCAGTATAAAACACATGCTATAGTGAACCTCTTATTCCATAAAAGTGTATGTCAATTTTTATTTATTTTACATTGTATAGATCTCAGTCTAAGTACCCCTCACACTTGACCTAACTCTTGTCGCTTCGCTCACCCTCATAGTGCCTGGAGGAGGTCTAGCTGATGGTTGGTGGATATCCATAATTTGATCCATGTGTGATGCCTCTTTTGGATCTTATCGTGATCTCTTATTTGGGAAACATCATAAAACCATATTGTGTTCTTATTCACCACATGGAGCTATTTGGCAGCCCTTCTCAATGCTAAGGAACACAAATGTCTCATCTTGGCCTGCTCCTCATAAGCATCGAAGGCGATTGCTTGTGTGAGAGAGGCAACCTTATCAACCTGTACGACAAACTATCATATTGTGTATGTGTCTTCTATGATATATGAAACCAGTTATTGAATAAAAGCAATACATACATTCATTCATTCAAAAAACCAAATTCATAAGTAGATGGGGGAAATGGAGTGACCTCTCTTAAATCCGACTCTATCATTACATTCCTTTTCTCATTAGTATTCTAAAAAGGGAATATTATCCCCACTCCATTTCATTTCATCTCATCTCATTCCACTTTATTACTCTCAAAACTTTCAAAGATAGCTTAAATTCTTAGAATAATCTTAAGAACAAGTTGCCATTTGCAGCAGCTAACAGGGACAAAAATTATCTTATAAGACAATTTAATGTTTCTACACAAATTTTTTGTGTAAGTTATATTTTTCTAACCAAAACCGAGGACAACCAAGATTTGTGAATTTCAAGTATCCTACATTTTCATGATAGTATTTTAAGCATAAGGATCCAAGATGTTGGAGAATAATTAAATTATCTGGTATCCTAATTCCTAACTCAACCATTTGTCGGTCACAATATAATTGGTATCCTAATGCAACTCTAGTTAGTTTTAGAATTAGGACACGCAAGACGGCAAGATTGGGATTTATACAAGAAGCTAAATTAAGGGCTCGTTTGTATTATTAGATGTTGTTCGACACAAACGAAAGTTGAGTAAAAGGAACAATAAACTTCCTTTGCATAAATGCTATCGAAAAACGTGATAAGTGCATTGAAAATCAAGCTTTTTCCATTGTGTCAGTTAAAATCTTAACCAAACACACTGTAGATCTCCAGCAATTTTGAGGAAATCCCTCGTCTTTATAGCCGGTTTATTTGAGACATTTCGCCATAGAATTTAAGAGAGGGAACAATAAAGTTCATTTTGTTGAACACGTATTGAGATGCAAAATGGAGCATTTGCGGCAGCTAAAATCTCAAACAAACAGGCTACTTACAATCGGATACTAATCCTCTGTCCTATATATCTCTCTCCATCCTTGTCCCAGCAATAAAAATTTGCCAACTAAGAAAAAAATAACACATCATCTAATTTACTATCCATTAAAAAGTTAACGGCGTTTTCCTACTCTCTGCTTTCTTCGCTTTGTGCTCAATTGCACCTTAACTTCTATTCTCAGGTTTCTTCAACACTTCCTACAGTGTGCTTATATTAATTCTTAACCCATTCTACATTGTGATTAGGCCATTGAATCCCTTGCCATGACAAATATAGGGCTGGGTTAGAGAGTAACTAAAGAAATAGTGATATCTAGGGAAAGAAAACAAATTCATTTTCTACATAATGCAAACGACCCCATATTACAAACCCAAATAGACACCATAAATCAAAACTGGGAAATAGATATGCAATAGAGGGTTGAGTTGACCAACCAAAAGGTTTGTCATAGACCTATAGACCTCCAATAAGATCAACATTGTAACATTGCAAAGAACACATTAAAAGGATGACTTCCACACCAAAAAATCAGAAGGACCAAAATATAGTTATTCATCCTATATGCAGGTCTTAGATGAAGGAATGCAGGAGGTGGGGCAGGGGTACACGAGTTCCCGGTGGTGGTGGTAAGGATGGCGACGTGGCTCAATAAAGAGGCAACTCTCTGGTAGTGGTACAAGGGTTAGACCGTTGGGTCAATGGAGTCAAAGGGCTTTCTGGGTCACAGAAGGGATGGCATTGGATCTGGGTTCTGATCTCTAGGGAAGAATGTTGATGTTTCGGGTGCAAATTTGGGGTTTGGTGGTGAGGCCTTTGGAGGAAGACAATGGTGGGTCTAATGTCATCTTTTGGTGATTAATCTCTAATCTGTTGGTGGGAGAGATTTTGACGGAGTTGATGGAAAGAAAGAGAAAGGAGAGAGACCCGCACTGGTGAAGATGAAGGAAAATGAGTAAACAGCGTTAAAATTTTAAAAGATGACGTGTTATTTTTTTTTCTTAGTTGGCAAGTTTTTATTTGAGGTAGGGAGGGGGACAGATATATGAGACAGATGATTTGTATCCCTTACAGTCTACCCCGATGTTATATAGTGTTGGTCAGAGGTCTAACAGAATATTTTTTAGAACAAGGTTTGAAAAAATGATAAAATAAATATAGCTAGAATATTCCGAGAAGTTTATGAATAGTTCGATTCAGAGTGATAATTAAACAGTCCATTTCTTCCTTTTTTCCCCCCTTCTGGCACTCAGACAACTCCCAATGTAGAAACTAGCTAGGAAATGGAGTTTCAAAAGACCCTCAAAAGAAAGACAAAATTAGAAACTGTCTTCATAACCCAATAACAATACTTACACATTAGCTAAAGTGGACTATATGAATCAAACATGATTAAACTGTCAAAAATAAAATTTTCATGAAATCATTTATGCTCTTTTTTAGTTGTTTCTCCTAAAACAAATTGGACTCCAAAATACTCTGCATAAATTAAAAAGGCCGCAAGAAACAACTCAGTAAATACCAGTCGACTTCATTTTGACAATACGTGATAACCGCAAGAAATCCAACCAAGACGAGCTACTTGAGATTTACACTTGTTGCACCAGCTTCAGCTCCAAAAAGTGAGATAGGGTACAAAGCATAACAGACTGGTAACAGAAGCCTGGCTGCCTAGAATCTATAATCCGACATACATATTGCATTAACTGTTTGAACAAACATTTGGCAGGTTCTTGTGGCTGCCCAAATAAACCAAACCAAAAACACGCATCCATGTGATCAACAATTACAGCCACCCAGAATAATAAAACACAGAAGAATCAAGTGCTTCCATCTCCTCGAATTGAACAAAATTGAATATTATTAATTATAGGAACATCATAGCTAAATAAAGACACTACAAAAAAGATCTTGGCCAGGCATAATCTTCAATTAGAAAACCTATCTCTTGCTACAAGCTTACACTCCAAACCGCGCAAACCAAGCACAGCTTGATTAACTCTTACCCACTTTCCTACTTCCAAAACTAAGAGATTAAAGTCCATAAGCTCCTGTAAACTCTCTCAGCAAACTAACCATTAATTAAAATACAAAATACTCCATGCAACATAATAATACAGGAAATAATAAAATGACAGACTTTCAGTGATTTCATTTAGTCGACATCATGCACATCTTAGGAGATAAAGAAAGCCTCATGTCATTTCTTTACACATCAATGATGTTCAACCAGGAAAGGGTGAGTCTATGGAATGCTCATGCAGACATGCGCTCGAGCCCCTATATCTCACAACAAATCAAAACAACAACAACAACAGTCAATGCCTTTTTCCACTACGTGAGAAAATCAAGGAAATTAAAGGCTGAAAACCTCGGGTGTTTGCATGCTGAGTGTTTAACAAAAAACCCACCAGAAAAGAAGCATGAGCAGTGACTTTTTGGAGTTCTGATATCTGAGTTATTCCAATGGAGTGTACATCCAATTACTGTTCCTAAGAGTTAGCTTTCTTGCATGTTTCCACTCTTAATAGCCCCGCCCCAGGTAGCGTCTGCTTTCAAAGTAACTTGAATACCCCAGTTCAGCAATTGCTGTTATTTATCACACTGATTAAACAATCAACAGTACAGTTCTGTTCTGACTTAATAATATGTATGTGTCCAAGGGACTCCCGCTCTCCAGCTCCTTTAGAAACATCATCAGCCAGAACACCTACCATGTGTAAGGGAATTTACACTAGCAAAGCAACTTGATGAAAGGTGTATATATGACTTACCACAGTTTTACATCTCAAGGACTCAAAGCAATAGCATCATCTGTATAGTATCCTATTCGTTAGAAAACCACAACCAAAGAGGTTTAGTCCATAAATGAAAGGAGAGATAATAATTTCATTTTTTGCTTGGGAGATGAGAATAAAGAAAAATGTAGATAACCAAAAAAAATTTTGCCAGAATTTTTTACAGAATGAATTGATGTGCTTATTGACTCTTAAATGTATAAGTGATTCCTACCACTTTATATTATCCAACAACCACCCTTGAATTTAGCTGAATACTATAAAAATTCTGGTTATTTTTTTCTGATTGTATAAGCACTACTTTGATAGCAAAAGGTTATATACAGCTCATTAGAGAAAATCCTGTTAAAATAAGCTTTAGAAGAACTTAAAGAAAGTATAGATTGTGCAACCCAAAACCACAATGCAAAGAATCATATAGTACCTTTCATGATAACAATTACATCGTTTATACTTTTAACTCTATACTATTGGAAACCCCAAACTAGTAACAGCAGGATAGACAGCCAAAAACTTTGTGAAAAGCATAAATGTTAGCAAGTAGTGAATATGCCCACAGAAGTTGGACGAATATATGATTAATAAAAAAGATACAAGTACAAAATCTGCAATTATCGGCCAGGTTAATCCCCACCCCCTGCCCAAAAGAAAATTGCCACATAAGCCAATTCCAAAAGAAAGAGAGAGAGAGAGAGAGAAAATCACATCCCTTTAATCTTCAAAACAAAGGATACAAAAAAACAGATGACCAGAGCACACAACATTGAAAAAAAGGTCTGAATGAGCATTGGCGAAGTTAAATTTGACTAAAATGATATTTCATTCAAGTTTATATATTTGAATCAACCATCTTCTAAAGCAATAACTATGAAGAATGCTCGAAGAAAACTGGTTCAACCAGATTAGAGCAGTATATAGATATTTGTCTTCTTAGTTGTCATTCAGTTTCCTAGAAGTAAGCTATTGATCTATCAACAATAAAATATTTCATGCTTAACATATTAGTATTTTCCACATTGAAGAACCCACCTTCCCCTGTAGAAAGGAATGTGATATAATGCTGATTTTATAAATATTTATGTAATTATATCTGTGTAGAATGCATCAAAATTTATATACATAATATGATGACTGTTTCCTCTATTTTATTCACATCTTTAATATGACCAAAATATAATATTTTTTAAGAACAAGAACTAATACTCATGCACACAACTAAAGAAGTACTAATCTGAAAATTAAAATCAATTATAATGATAACTAGTCAAACACCAATTACCAGAACCCCAAGGAAATAGGAAGGACAAGTGCATTCATTGACAGACTCTGACCCGAACTTATAAGAAGCATACAGCAATGCCATAAAGATATTCCCATACCTTGAAAAACTTGAAATACACTATTCACCAGCCTTCAAATTTATACTTACTACAAGTATCTTGGCTCCTAGAAGAGAATCAATAGGAAACAAAAACAATGTTCAAATGTCATATGTATTTTAAATAATTAAAACAAGCTGTATTTACAATGTCAACTCACATTAAAGAAGTAAATCAACAGAACCCTTTCATATAATGGGACAAAGAGCAAAGAAGGATCAAGCTTTAACCATGGCATATATCTGATTTATGCAAGAACATGGTCAAGAAATGAAACGATGCAGATTATCCATATTAAACAAATTTGGATTTTTCCATAACAGAAATTTGGTCAAATGGAAATAAAGGACTAGTAGCAAACTAAACAAAGTATTTCAGCACCTCCCTTGATGGTCAAGGGGGAAAAAAACCATGAGATAAGACAGTTTGTTGAAGGATTAAGGATTCACTTCTTAGGATTTTAACTATCAGTATAAGTATAATAGCTTTGCTAACAATGTCAACACAATCTTCAATAAAATAAAGTGTAACCAATATTAAGAGAATGATACATGATTCAAGCGAATTGAGACATAATTTGCCAAACAATATTCAATCACACGAGAAGCCAGAAAATTTCCCTGACTAATCCAACCTTTAGAGATAGAGTGAAAGTAAATTGCACTGAAAAACCATTTAAAGACAAAAAAAAGATATGAAAATCATAGTGTTTACTCAGGATCATTAGCATTTCCTTTAAACACATAATATATAGTTACAAAGATTTGAAAATAAGAGAAAAGAGAGACGAGGAAGTAGAACAACATCATTATTCATTATTAGTCTCAGAATGCAATAACTGCAAATGTAGAAGAAGTCGGTCATAAAAGATACATTGTGACTTGAGCATGTTCAATTAAACATGATAATGTTCAACATAAAAGTATAAAGAATTTTGAGTCCAGAAAGTGAACACTAAATATGAAGAAGTGAAAGCTTAAAGGAAGTAAGTCACAACATGATGTAACCATTTTAAATGTATTAATTTCTATACCACCCTTATGTATTCACATACCAGCAAGAGTATTCCACATCAACATACGCACCATAAGATCAAATGAGAAACAACTTGATTCCATGGTGCCCAAAAACCATAACCCTACACCAACTAGACCTATGAAAATTAAACCTACGAATACAGACCATACAAGGATGCAAAAAGGAGAGACCCCACATACACAACTCATGAAAACAGAGACCCTCTCAAGACCTTTCAATCATGCTACATGAACGGGCCAACCGAAGAGTCAGGCTGCCTCCATGCACACTTGCCTCTGTCTCAATAGGTTCACACTCATATGGCTTCCTGCACCCAGGACAGCGGCCATCTTCCTCAAGAATCCTCTTGTGACAAAAGAGGCAGAGCCGGAACCCACACAGGCAAGGCAAAAAACTCGAGTCTGTCAAATCGAGATCCTCACAGCAAATTGGACACGGGGATGGCGCAGCAGCGCAAGCCCAGGGGACTCCTCCTCCACAACGCCTATCAGGGTTTGGTAAACTATGCTGCTTAGAAAGATTAGGCAAACACTGAGGACGAAAAGCATCATCAGGTCTCCAAGCTCGGGTGTTACCAGAGGGCCACGAAACTAATCTAGCACTATCAGGTTTACTATTCTGAGGCCCTGAATTCGACCCATTAGTCACTTCACAAGGCAAAACCATTTGCACCACAGGTTCACGTGCAGGGGGCGACTCGGAACAAGGGTTTTGGCGCTTGTCATCGGCAGCTAGAGCATCAGCCACAGCCTCCCAATCATCCAAGCACCCATCATCACCTTCTTCGTCTTCTTCTGTAATATTTCCAGAACAGCACCCAGCACTGCTAGTACAACTGCTGCTGCTGCCGCCGCTGCTGCTGCCGCCACTGCTGCTACTTCCCGTGAAATTAGTCCCGGAATCATTGCAACTGTTAACACTGGTGGGACTGTTCGACGGCGATTCCGAATCGCTGTCATGGTGAATCGATCCCTTATCCTCTTCTACGCCTCTAGTCCTCATTTCCAATTTCTCCAATGAACCCTTGCTTCCTTTGGCAGCAGACAATGACGACGCGTGAGCATCATCGGCCACTCCGTCACTGCATCCCTTGTTTTTGGCCGCACCTAACACCCATCAATCGTCACAGAGAAGGGATAGATGGAAACATATGTTATGGATGGTATGCACATAAATCGCTCACATCACATCACATACAAACATACATACATACATACCTTGAGATAGCCATTGCTCACGACGTGCATCAATCTTGCACTGCTTCAATTTTGCGGACCTGTTGGTCTGAAATACCGAAAAAGAATTGAATAAGAAGAACAGATAGGTGAATGCCTCAAACGAATAGGAATTAAAACAAGAAAAAATCGATACTCACCCTCTTCTTTTTGCCCAGATTCTTCGTGCTAGCGGCTGAAGGAAGGGGAGCGGTGGAGATTGAATCGGAAACCATTGCTTAAGAACTGGATTCGGTTTTGGAAAACAGGAATTCGCAAAAACCCTAATTTGTGTGATTGACGAGCAGGAAAATCTAGAGACAAAAAACAGAGATAGAGAGTGAGAGAAAGAAATTGTGGATAACGGAAACCATTGTTTTTGACTTTAAATTACCCTCAATTATTACTCATTTTTGAAGAGTGTATGACACTATGAGTGTAACAACGTGAAGTTTTTTAGAAAGTCGAACAATTAATGTGCAAACAAACAGGGATACAAAAAGAGATAAGAATCACCCAAAAGAAAAAGACAAAAAGCGATACGAGGAAGA
This sequence comes from Ormosia semicastrata, assembly GCA_029884595.1. Lineage (NCBI taxonomy): Eukaryota > Viridiplantae > Streptophyta > Magnoliopsida > Fabales > Fabaceae > Ormosia > Ormosia semicastrata. Next base: position 5,763,965 of record JAQQTO010000028.1, on the reverse strand, counting down.
AAACGACGTCGTTGGTTCCGCAGCTATTGGTAAATCTAATCCAGAAGTTGACTTGAGATTTAAAAAAAAAAAAGAAAGTTTTGACCTGAGTTTGTATTATTATTAGTCTTTTATATCCTTGTTATTAATTAGTAGATTTTTTATTTATGAAATTATTTTTATATAGTTAAAAAATTATTTTATCAAAAAATTTATTTAATTAAATTTGTTATTATAAATTTATGAAAAAGAAACACTCTTATGATATAGTATAATATTTTTTCATGTAATTATTTTTAAAATTCAAAATAGATATTAAAATATTTAAATATTATTAAACAATACATATAACAGAATAAAAAAATTTATTTTTAAAAAGAAGAGTCTAGAAACACACTCTAACATACTCTTTTAACACACCCTCTTCTATTAAGTCACGTCACATATTAAGACATATATTCAAACTTGATTACATATTAATCAATTTTATTACTCGTTAATCGAGTTAATTACACATTAATTAAAATTAAATGTGTGTTTTAATGTATGATGTAACTCAATAAAAGAGAGTGTATTGAAAGAAGTGTGATAAACTGATAAAGAATGTGTTTTTAGCATTCTCCTTTTAAAAAAATATAATCAATTTAAGAAATTCTCTAATAATAAATCATATGTGACTTAGTTTTATTATGTTTTTATGTAAAAACTTTACCCAATGTGCAAGATATATATATATATATAAAAACAATATCTTTGGAGGTATTAAATATTGTAGATATTAAAAAAATCACATTAGGTTAGTAATTGTATAAAATTTTATAAGGTAAAGTCTCATGTTTATAACTCACTTGGCAAGAATTAGGAACGTGAAAAGAGAGTACCGAGCTTCAAACCCTATAAATATTCTTCATTTCACTTTCGCATTTTCTATCTCCCACCCTTTCCATTTCCTATAAATATATGCTTTCTTCTAATAGTTTTGTATAAAAATATTTAATTATCATGCGAGAATTGCTTCAAAGGATCTGAATGAATTGCTTCAAAGACAGGAAATTATATGAAGGGAAATATCAAGGGTTGAGTGGTTGAAGAAGGGGACCCTAATACCAAGTGTTTTCATGGAAGAGCTACTGCTAGAAAAAAGAAGAATAAATTATCTAGATTAAAGGAAAAGAATGGGCAGTGGGCTTACGGTGCAACTGAGACGGAAAATATGGCAAATAAATACTTTTATGATCTCTTTGTAACTTCAAGTCCGCAAATGATTAGAGATGCTCTTCTGGGTGTTGATCAGAAAGTTTCTTTTGAAATGAAAGAATTTCTGTCTATGCCATTTACTGCTTCTGAGGAATGGGAAGCTCTATTTCAGATGGGACCTACCATAGTCCCGGGACTTGACGGTATGCCTGCATTATCTTTTCAAAAATATTGGCATCAGTGGGGGAAATGTTACTAAGGCACGTCTTAATTTTTTGAATAATGGGGAGTCTTTAGATGTGGTAAATGAAACATTTATAGTTTTAATTCCTAAAGTTCAGTCCCCGAAAAATATGACTCAGCTTAGACCAATTTCTCTTTGTAATATGTTCTACCAAAATTAAAAGCAAAGTCATAGTTAATAGTTTGTAAATTGTTCTTCCTAGTGTTATCTTACAATCTCAAAGTGCTTTTGTTTGAAATAGACATATTACCGATAATATTCTTATTGTTTATGAGCTCGTTCATGCTCTAAAGTCTAAGAGATATGGGAAGGAGGAAGGATATTTGGCCATGAAATTAGATGTGATCAAAATTTATGATATAGTTTAATGAACTTTCTTGGAGGCTATTATGTAAAAATTGGGTTTTGCGAGTTAATTGATTAATTTGATTATGCAGTGTGTCTCATTTGTTTCTAACTTTGTGTAGTTGAATGGAAAACTAGGGATGAAATTTTTCCCACATAGGGGGCTCAGGTAGGGAGACCCTTTATCTTCATATCTTTTTATCATCTGTGCTGAAGATCTTTCAACTATATTGTAAAGAGCTAAGGATCTCAATGAATTTTCAGGGATAAAGGTGTGTAGAGTTGCCTCGAGAGTTTCCCACCTTTTCTTTGCAGATGATAATCTGATCTCTTCCAGAGCCATTATTGATGATTGTCAGTCCATAATGCAGTCTCTGAAAACATATGGTGATGCATCAGGTTAATGTATAAATTTTGATATATTTGCTCTGCTTTTTAGCCTGAATGTCCATAGAGATATTAAAGATCAAAATTGCTAGGCATGCAATATAAATTCTGTGGTTTTTTAAGAAAAATATTTAGGATTGCCATCCATGGTTGGAAGGTCAAAGAATTATGCTTTTCAATCTCTAAAAGAAAAAGTGTGGAAAAGAATCATTAGGTGGAAGGAAAAAATTTTGTCTAAAGGTAGAAAGGAAGTTTTAAGTAAAGTGGTGGCTCAAGTTATCTTCACATATTCAATGTCTTGTTTTAAGATTTTGGCTTCACTCTATAAGGAATTGGACAATATGATAGCTAAATTCTAGTGGGGTGATCAAACAGATGCGAAGAAAATTCATTAGGTTTCCTGGGAGAAAATGTGTTGACCAAAGGAGGAAGGGGGTTTAGGATATAGAGACCTACACACTTTTTAATTTGGCAATGTTAACCAAGCAAGGGTGGAGGATTCTTATAAACCCGAATTCATTGGTGACTCGTATTTTGAAGGCAAGATATTTCCCAACTAAGAATTTTCTTAATGCACATGTTGGCACTAATCCCTCTTACACATGGAGGAGCCTTATGGAAGAAAGAAAAATAGTTAAGTTGGGCACTCTCTGAAGGGTAGGGGTTTATGTAGAGACCCAAATTTGGTAAGACACTTGGCTCCCAAATAAACATAATTTCTAAGTTGATACCCCTAACGCTCATGACCTCACCTTGGAATTTGTCTCTCAGCTTATTATCTAGGAGATTAGGAGTTGGAATGAAACTCTTATCTGGCAAGTTTTTCCACAGGAAGATGTGGATAATGTTTTGCAATTGCCACTTCCTTCTGGTTACTCACCTGATTCTTTATACTAATCTCATGACACTAGAGGCATGTATTAGTTAAAAGTGGTTATAGGGTAGCTTGGAGCAAGAAAATTAGAGAGGAGCCTAGATTGAGTAATGTTTGGAATACACATAGTTTTCTAGCCCAGATTAAAACTTTGTGGAAGAAAATATGGCACTTAAATATTCTGAAAGAAAAATTATCGGATCTATTAATCCCAAAATTTATGACATATCAAACATTTATATAAAGAATTTTAGGATTACCTTGAAAAGATGTCAATGAGGAAGTCATTGTTGAAACCTTTAAAAATAATCTCGATGAGGGAGAGATACTATTCCTATCCCACAATAGTAGCTCATGCATCAGTATCAATGGGTCAACTGTACGGACTAGAATGATTAGGAATAAAGGCTTCTCCTTATATATATAGAATAATTAAAATGGGTTAAACATACCCACTATGGCAAACTCATATACAGGACCCATAAAATAAAACTCACATATGAGCAATGCTTTAATAACAATAGACCCATTAACAATACTGATCACAATTTGGACTAAACAAAATGCTCTAATAATTTTGATATCCAATTAATCTGGGTTCTATAAAATTATAATATGATTTCTGTTAGTTCATAAATAAAAATTTTAACATTCTCCCACTTAGACAACATAAGTCATATTACATCACTTTAATAAGAAAATAATTCTCCAGATTAATCAAATAATATGTAGCCACAACATGATGTCAAAATCGAGATATCATACATGATATCATACATGAAGGATACTCATATCATACATGCAAGATATCATATCTCGGTGACCTATCAACATGTTGTATATGGGTAATAGGAAAGTACATCCAAAATTGTATGCCAATATGTGATCAAAGTGTATTTTCCAACAAAATAGCCCCAAGCATCCGCCTAAGATGCTTTCTGAGATTTAACAAACATCTCAACATAATAACAAAATGAGACTGGGTTCAAAATGTCTCCATAATATGCCATAATATGAACAAATAATGTTGCACGGATAATAATAATAACATTATATAGCAACGACAATAATAACAATATAATTGTTTAAAATCTCGAGACATAAAATAAGGTCACATTATAATCACAAAACAAATTCTCACTAACCCAAAACATCAAAAGACCTCACTATAACCGTATGAGTCACATGATTAACAAAACTTTGATAGCTAAACCTTTGATTAGGGGATCTGTAACCATAAGTTATGTAGGGATATACTCGACATGAGTTTGAAACTCCTAAATCTTCTCTCTAGCAAACATATATTTTATGTCAAAAGTTTCGAGCGCTTAAATCTCTTATTGATTTAAGAGAAGCACACTACTACAGAGTTAGTGCAATAGATAGTGAGAGGCTTGGAAATACTCTCCATAATATGAAATTCAATAATCAAATTTTTTAACCATACTGCTTGACGCGGAGCCTCATAACAAGTTATATACTCTGTCTCTATAATAGAAGTAGTTGTAAGTATCTGTTTTACACTGTTCTAAGAAACAACTCATCCTGCCAACATAAAGATATACCTTGATGTGGACTTATGGTCATCTGGACAACCACCATAATCAGAATCAGAATAGCCTATCACCTCAAGGTGATCTAACCTTATATAAGTTAACATATGATCTTTGGTACCATTCAGATACCTCATGATTTGTTTTACAACCTGTTAATAAGCCACACTAAGTTTGCTCAAGTATCTCTCAAGTACACTAACAACAAAAATAATATCAAGACATGTACAAACTTGAGCATACATAAGGCTGCCAATAGCGGAAGTACATAAGACCTTCTTTATTTCAGTAACATTTAAGGACACTGGGTATTAAAGAGTCTTTCACCATTTTAAATAGATGTAGCATAAGCATTACAAGGTTTCATATTAAATCTATTCAGAATCCTTTCAATATAAGCCTTTCGAGACAAGTCAAGAATACCACAAGATTTGTCATGGTGAATCTCAATGCCCAATACAAAAGAGGCATCACTAAAATATTTCATATTAAAATGCGCTGTCAATATTTGCTTGGTCTCATTCAGAAGATCAACATCATTACTAGCCAACAATATATCATCAACATATAAAACAAGAATGATGAATTTGCTCCCACTAAACTTCAGATAAAAACATTGGTCAACAGTATTTTCTTTAAAACTAAGAGAGTCAACAATATAATCTAATTTCAAGTACCAATGCCTGGAAGCCTGTCTCAATCCATAAATGGATCTTCTCAATTTACATACCATATGATCTTTACCATGTTCAACAAAACCATCAGGTTGATCTATATACACATTCTCATACAAATCAAAATTTAGGAAGGCAGTCTTAACATTTATTTGATGAAGCTCCAAATCGAAATGAGCAACCAAGGCCATCACAACACGAAAAGAGCCTTTAGTGGAGATCGGTGAGAAAGTCTCCTTATAATCAATGTCTTCCCTCTGGTTATATCCCTTAGCAACAAGTCTGACCTTATACCTCTCAATTTCACCTCTAGTATCATGTTTGGTCTTAAAGACCCATTTGTAACCAACAGTTTTACAACTAGCAGGCAACTCCACCAATTCCCAAACATTATTCTTTCTCATAGAAGCCAACTCATCCTCCATAGCCACTAGTCATTGTGCACTATCAAGACTAACCATGGTCTTTTGAAAGGAAATATGATCAGAATCCTCGACTGAATTAAACTCATATTCCTACAGGTACACAACATAATCCATGAATCTAGTAGACTCAGTGGATATAGGAACCCATTCAAATCTTCTTAGTGGAGTCATTACAACATCTAGAATCTGTACATTATTTTTGACTTGTTGAGGGATATCGACATTATCAACAGGATCAACAACATCATCATTATGGATCAAATGAGATGATATTATCCCTTGAAAGGGATCAACAGGAATAGGAACACCAACATGCTCCTCATTGAAATAAAAAATACGCGGCTCCTGAGTTCCACCATATTCTAAGTCCCCTTCAAAATAGACAGCCTGATCGGATTCAATAACTCTAGTAGTATGAGAAGGGCAATAGAACCTAGAACCCCTTGAGGCAATACAATAGCCAATGAAGAAACCACTAATGGTTTTGGGATCAAGCTTCTTTAAATGTGGGTTATAAGATCTTACTTCTACTCTACAACCCCAAACATGAAAATGCCTCAAGGTAGACCGTTTGCCTATCATAAGCTCATATGGAGTCTTCAGCATAGATTTACTTGACACATGATTCAATATATAAGCAGCAGTCTTCAAGGCATCTCCCTACAAGAATTCTGGAAGAGTAGAATGACTAAGCATACATCTCACCACATCCAAAAAAGTATGGTTTCACCTTTCTACAACTCCATTTTGTTGCGGAGTGCCAAGCATGGTGTACTGTGCCTCAATACCACAGCCTTGTAAGAATTTAGCAAAAGGTCCAAATTCTACCAGTTTCATCATACCAATCATAGTACACATATCCTTCCTCCTGGTAACCCCACTCTTCCCGACTCCAGTTATAAGTTTCCCTTTTATACAATCAGCACAAGTATAAAAAATAAAGAAGTTCATATCTTGAAGAATATTGTTCTTAATTAACCTCTTTATTCTCTCCTTAGATATATGCCCTAAACGTTTATGCCACAACATAAAAGAGTTTTTAGCAACTCTATCATGCTTGTTCCCAACAACATTATTGATATCTAAACGTTGTTAGATCAACAGAAAGGAGTCAATATTTAACATATAAAGGCCATTAGATGAAACTCCATAAATAACCAGAATGGAATCATAAGGTAGGGAAACTCTCTTATAATTAAATAGACATGATAGTGCAACTATCCAAAATAGAAACCGGAATCAAATTCTTTCTTATAGAGGACACATAGATGATGCCTTTTAAACCTAAAGAATATCGAGTACACAACTTCAAGGAAATAACACCTATATACTATACTTTGACACTAACTATATTTCTTACTATGATCATAAATTCTCATTCACTCAGCTTTCACCTATTTTTGAACTCCAATAATGAGCTTGTAACGTGAGTAGCTGCACCAATATCTAACCAACAAGTGTTAGAAGGAATATTAACAAAATTGGATTCAAAACATATTAGAGTCAGGGGTTCAACTTCTTTATCCTTAATCTAATTATTAAACTCTATATAATTAGCTCATTTGAGCCAATATGCAAATTTAGTGACGCATTCACGATCACCATTCACACCATCATGCTTAGTCTTGGTCAACACAGAGAGGTCACAGACCCTTCTAGATGTGCCAATAGCCTTACAAAATTGGTTGACATTATCCATTTCATGAAAAACTCTCCTTAATGACTTTGTCCATGCTATACTTTATGGTCACGAGACAAACTTTATTTGAATGATCTCACATTTCATATTTTATCCCAATCGTAGTGGAAAACATATCTATGAGCTTCAGGGCTTATCCATAGCGAGAGCAACATCAATAACAGAGATGACCGGAAATAAACTCATTGACTCAACTAAGTCCTCATAATTGGTCCCACACAACTTTATCAAAACATTTATTTTCATAAGCAAAACTGAATCAATATTTTAAAGGGAGATTTTCTTGTCGAGTATTTTAATACACAAGATGAGCAACAACCATAATGGAGCTTCCCCATGCAATTGCACCCCTGCCTAAGGGTCCCAAATTATAACACATGAGTAAACTCCCATGGACATCAAAATCATGTCCCTAAAGCTAGTACCGAAAAGATATTGAGAACTCTAAGGACACATTCTTAATGTCTTTAACAAATCATCAGGAATTACATTAACAAAGGCAAATCAATAGGGTAAGCGCATTATCAACATAATCCCTAATGCCACAAAATAACAATATTTTATCAACAAAATAATACATTGCCACAATTGGTCCCGCAAAGGTGAGCTCATAATCATGCAAAGTACCCCCAAATAGTATCACTTAACAAATCATCAGGAATTATATTAATAAAGTCAAACCAATAGAGTAAGTGCATTATCAACATAATTCCTAATGCAACATTATTAACAAAATATAAACAAAATGGCACCTCAACATAATTGATCCCGCGAAGGCGAATTCACAATTACGAAAAGTGCCCAAAAGCTCCACAACATTTTAAATAATTACTCTCAAAACAAAATTGTATAAAGAATAACAAAAAAAATATACAATATTTTATATAGTATTTTATGCACAAAATAACACTAAAAATTATTTCAGTGACTAAATAATATCAAGTATGAGAGTACAGATTGTACAACACTATCAGTATTGTTACAATCATGCTAAAAAAACTCCAGGTCAAAACTTGGAAAGTATACTATAATTTTTAACATTATACAAGATTATATATTTAAAACGTAATATCAAAATTATTTAAATAATCAAATGACACTAAGTCTGAGAGTGTGCAATATATATCATGCCTAGAAGCATCACAATAATACATAAAAAATTCTAGAGGCAAAAGAGGAGAGTACCATATATTTTTAACTATTTTAATCTCTAGAAATTTTGGAATAAAAAATAAATAGGCATGAAAAAATAAATAAAATTCTCCCAAAAATAAATCATGGCGCATGGAGAATAATGCAAAAAAAAAAATGGAATTGAAAAAATAATTTTCTATAGATCACACTCTCCTGCACTCTCTAGGGTCGCAAGTGAGCGCACTACAAGAAAAATCGTGATTTGCGAAGGATAAATCCGCCGCAAATCACATACAATCCGCCGCAAATGATCTTTTTGCGGTGAATTTGCGGCGGATTCGTGACCATCGCAAAAACTGTTGTTGCAATTTTATTTGCGGCGGATTTTAATTTTCACCATAAATTTGAGGCGGATTATGCTGCCTCAAATCCGCCACAAAATTTCTCCGGCAAGATGCCGGAAACGTTACTAGAATGCCGGTAATTTGCGGTGAATTTATCCACCGGTAATTTGTGGTGAATTTTATCCGCCTGTAATTTGAGGCGGATTTTATCCACCGGTAATTTGCGGCAGATTTATCCATCAGTAATTTACAGCGGATTTATCCACCGATAATTTGCGGTGGATTTTATCCGCCGATAATTTGCGGCGGATTTTATCCACCGGTAATTTTGCGGCGGATTTTGGGGCGGAATTACATTCGTCATGCGTAATTTTGTGGCAGATTTTGTGGCAGATTTTTTCGCCCAAATTTTTGAATATTTTAAATATTAAAAATGAATTGTTCAAAATCCATAATTATATTATTAATGCATACAGCACTCAGATTTTAATTTCAACCTGCCAATGCATTCAAAACAACACTCAAACATCAATTTTAACTTGTTAATGCATTTAAGCAATCCATAAAACAAACATAATCCATACAAAGTTTAGCAAAAACTATCATAATCCTCAAACATCAATTTCAATCCATATGATCATTATCATTGTCATCTTCATGATCATCTTCAGTATCCTCATTGTCTTCTTCTATTGGTGGTTGTTCTTTGGCTTGGTGAGTGCCGGTGACTTGCAAATATGATTTCATCATATTACCAAGCATTTGTTGTTGTTGAAGTTGGCATTGTTCAAATCGCATTCTCCACTCCGCGTCACGTTGTTGGTCACGTTGTTGGCTCCGTTGCTCCATTTGTTGTTGAGTCTCCTGAACCCGATCCAACATCTCCTGCTACAACTGCTCCTTCACCTGATTAACATATATAAATACAAATTCATTAATCATTCTACAAATAAATTATTTAACCTAAAATACGAAAAATGGAATGATTGAGTACATCCATCAATATTCTAAAAACCAATTAATAAAAAAATATTATAACTATTACTTAACTTGATTAATAACGTGTTCAGGAACTTGACTCGATCCAGGCCTTGAGGAGGATAATTCTTCATGGTCATAGGAGTAGATGCTTGAGAACCAAGACCATAAACACGCCCCTTTTTTACCCCGCCAACAGTCTGAATCCAAAGCTCACGACCGTCAGTCGGGTTGTGTGTACCGATGCCCCTTCTTCATTGGAGCACTGAGAAGATTGTTCGATTCCTTTGCTTTGAATTCCTCCTAAAGATGGAAATAAAAAAATTGTTATGGCTATTATTATAAGATGAGTTAATATTAAAATAAAAAATTCTAAGTTAAGAAATACTAACATATATATCCTGAGCTTTTGTAGAAACCCATGCAGTACGGTCTTCTTTCCTCAAATGTACGTGACGAAAGGTCTCATCAACTCGTAGGCTCTCTACCCCAAGCCTTATCCTGTAATAATGAGAAAATAAGTTAATAACAAAATAATAAAATATATTACTAAACAACCGATGATAATAGTTACCAATTTTTGCGCATGGGTGCCAGGTAGAAATGCAACCACCTGTGTGCAAGCATCACTGTGTCGAAGCACGATTCATCTTTGCTTGCGACATTTCTCCTTATACACGCTACTAGCCCAGTGCTTGCATAAGTCTTCCCATATGCCTTCTCTAATCCAAAAAGGCCTTTCATTTAAGTTGCGTGCCTGTCCTAGTAAACCTGATAGTCTCTTCGAACTACGACTATTATATGCCTTTCGCATATGGTTATGATGCTGAGGCATCCACCAAACATAACCCTTCAAAAATATGTTGTAAATATCAAGACAATTAAAAAATTTTGCACTATTACAAGACAAACAAACATAATTAAATAGATAAAAAATGATACATACTTGAAACTCTCGAAATCACATTTCTCTAGTATCCTTGGGTATTTCTCCCCAAGATGTCCAAGGTTGATTATACCTAGATCATATAATCTTTGTTATGTCATCAGCAGCAGGTTTAGATGGCAGAAACCTACGATACAATTTAAAAAAGGAAATGTAAATATTCTCAATAAAAAAAATTTAAATGCGCATAACTATAAATAAATAACAAGTACTTGTACACATACCCAAAATCACCATCGGGCTCAACAAATGTCTTGTTGCTTTGATTTGTTGTAGAAATGGGAATATTAGAATCACGGGTAGCCGGTGACTCACGTGTACCCGGCGACTCACGGGTACCCGATGACGGGCCAATAGTAGGTGACCCAGAATCATACGATGTACCATGTAGTGAATGTGAAGTATGTGACAGACGCTGTGATCCAGGTGTGGGTATCATAATGTACTCAGAAGATGGTGGCTGAAGCAAACCTGTAGTGGGTAATATTGGATCTGGGGGTGGAGATGATCCTGATGTTTGCCCCCTAGGTGGCCTCCCTATATTGATCCTAAGACGTCGAGGTTGTTCCTTCTCCTTCTCCTTCCCTTTTCCCTTATCACCTCGTGATGATGACATCTACACAAATAATAAAAATATAATGTAAATAAATTCCAAACACAACACAATAATTAATGTATAACTAGTAACTACAACATATTAATATAATTCTATACTCACAGTTATGAGGAAACATTGTCCTCATCACTATTTGTTTCATATTCATGATTGGAAGATGTTTCATCATCGTCGTCATTAAAACTTTGCTCATCTTCATCATTTTCATCCTGTCTACTAGAACCAACATCTTGAACTATATCAAAAACCACATTAGTGTCTTGCAAATGGTCAATGAGATCCACATCAATAATTGGATCCACAAGAGTCATAGTATCATCTTGAAATGCAATTTCTTGAGCACTTTCAATTTCAACTCGACCTCTTGCCTTAGTCTTTATTACCACCCACCATTGGACCTTATCCTTTTTCTTTCCAGGGAAAGGAACGTAATACACTTGTCTCGCAGAGGAAGCAAGGATAAAAGGATCAAACCTCTCGTATCGTCTAGTGTGTCAAACCTCGACAATCTTATAATCTTTGTGAACTCTTGTACCTCTGTTAATCATAGGATCAAACTATTCACATTTAAAAAAAATAACTTTTTTTTGGTTCCCCAGGATATTCTAACTCAACCACATCTTTTAGTATTCCATAATAATCATTTTCATTTTCACCATTAGTTGAGCCTTTAACACACACGCCACTATTGATTGTTTTCTTCCCATCTGACCAAGCATTTGTGTGAAATTTATATCCATTGACAAAATATATTGGCCAAGATGTCACACATCTACTAGGCCCCCATGCCAAATCATGCAAGTAAGAATTATTCACCATATTTTGTGGATTGTGAACCTAGAAAAAAATATAGTTAATGTTAATGATCTAAATCATATATAATGATTAGGATCAACAATTTAGTAATGTTTAAATACTTACATAACTTTTGAACCACTCTATAAAATCTGCATTTATTCTTTCATTTGAATGTTCCTCAGGAATGTTGAAATGTTGTAAAAAAACACTGAAAAATTAAAAGTTTATGATTTGATTGTTAGTTAGCAATACATTTGAAATTTAAACTTAACTTATTAGTACCACTTACTTGAGGTATGGTTCAACTTCTTCACAATTTAGCAAGATGTGCAATGTCACAGATTTCATCTCAGCATCATTTAGCCATTGTATTTTTGATGTTCCATAACCTCGGCCAGGTTGATTAAAAATTGACAAAGTCGATTCCATTGACATATTTTCATCTGTATCATCATTTCGTCCAACTCTAGTTCTCATTGACTTAACATGAGGCTCAAAGTAAAATGAACAGAAATGAGATATCTCTTGAATCAAATAAGCTTCACAAATAGAACCTTCAACCCGAGCTTTGTTCTTAACTGTTTTCTTTATCTTGTTTAAGTACCTCTCGAACGGATACATCCATCTGTATTGAACTGGCCCACCTACTCTTGCTTCATAAGATAAATGGACTGGTAAATGTTCTATGGAATCAAAGAAACCCGGTGGAAATATCCTTTCTAATTTACACAAAATCACCGGAATGTTCTGTTCCATTTGAAGCATGTCTTTTTTCGTCAAAGTCGTTGAGCACAAGTCTCTAAAAAATTGACTCAATTCAGTCAATGGCTTCCAAATTTGATCTGGAAACAAAGAAAAAGCAATTGGAAGCAAACTCTCCATAAACACGTGACAATCATGACTCTTCATCCCAGACAATCGTAATTGATTCATGTCCACACATCTGGCTAAGTTTGAAGCATAACCATCTAGCATTTTTAAATGTTGCACCCATTCACAAACAATTTTCTTTTGCTCTTTTGTAAAAGTATAATTAGCCTTTGGTTTCATGATCTTACCATTTGGAAAATCAATAAGCTCCAATTCTGGTCATTAACAATATTCTTTTAAGTCCATTCTTGCCTTGATATTATCCTTTGTTTTGCCCTTAACATCCATAACAGTGTTGAATATGTTATCAAAGACATTTTTCTCAATATGCATGACATCTAAATTATGCCTAATTAAATTATCCTTCCAATATGGTAACTCCCAAAATATGCTCTGCTTAGTCCAATTATGATAAACACCATACCCATGGTGTTTGCACGACTGCATTTCAGTTATTTTACTAAAGACACTAACAATCTCACTTAATTCATGTCCAGATAATCTTTGTGGAGGCAAATCAGTCACCACAGTCTTCTTCTTAAATGCATTTTTATTTCTTCTAAACATGTGATCAACATGCAAGAATTGACGATGACAGTCAAACCACGAATTTTTTCCCCCATGTTTCAAAGTGAATGCCTTTGTTTGATCCATGCAATATGGACATGCTAATTTACCAGCAGTCATCCATCCAGACAACATTCCATATGCTGGAAAGTCATTTATTGTCCACATCAATGCCGCCCTCATCATAAAATTTTGTTTGCTTGACATGTCATAAGTTAAAACACCCGCCCATAAAATTTTCAGTTCATCGATTAATAGTTGTAAATAAACATCAATCTTGCTCTTGGGATTGTTAGGGCCGGGAATAATGCATGTTAGGAACATGTATGGGGTAGTCATACACATTTCTGGAGGCAGATTATATGGAGTGACTATCAAAGGCCAACAAGAATAAGGAGAAGCAGATTGATTGTATGGAGTGAAACCATCAGCACACAAACCAAGCCTAACATTTCTAGGATCAATTGCAAATTCAGGATATGTCCTATTAAAATGCTTCCATGCTTCACCATCGGATGGGTGAGACATCTCCCCCAACTTCCTATTATTTTCAGCATGCCATCCCATGTGTGCAGATGAGCTCATAGAGGAATACAACCTCTTGAGCCTAAGAATAAGAGGTAAATAATGCATTCTTTTCACTGGAATTTCATTGTTATTTCCATTACTGGTTTTACGAAGTTCGTATCTTTCAGTACCACAAAACCTACATTGTCTGGCATTGTCATAGTATAACATACAACCATTTACACAACAATCTATTTTTTTTGAAGCAAGCCCAAGTTTAGAAACCAATTTTTTTGTTCTATAGTAATTCAGAGGAATTCATGATCCTGGAGGAGCAACCTCTCTTAATATCTCCATAAATGAATCAAAGCACGCATGCGTTATATTATAATCAGATTTGAGGCTTAACATTCGAACTGCCAAGGATAACTCAGAATGAGTTTCGCAGCCAGGCCATAATGGTTGGCTTGAAGCATTTAATAGATCATAAAACTCTTCAGCCTCTGGATGTGGAGGCTCCTCAACACTCTGTTGAAAACAACTCCTAAAATCCCCAAATTCTATTCCAGCCGCATCACAAACTATATTTTGATATCTATCAACCACGTCTTCCTCCTCTAATATAGGACTACTAACAGTGTTTACATCAAAGTTTATATCTACACTAATTGGATCAGGCTCTTCCTCTCCATGATCTGTCCAATACCAATACCTAGGTTTGAATCCTTTTTTATACAAATGAACTTTCACAATCTCAGGTTTCAACAATTTCCCACTAAAACACATCAAACATGGACACCGAATTGTTCCTTCACTTAAGTAATGAGAAGATCGACATGCATAATTCACAAACTCTTCAACTCCACGTACAAAATCTTGTGTAAGTCCTCTACGACCCGAATGAGTCCTATTATACATCTATCTACGATTTTCTGGAGCTACCATTTTCTGCAATTATAATTTTACACTTAAATCAAAATACAAAAATGTAAAATGCATAACATATGTTGCATAATTAATACATTTTAAAATTATATTTGTATAAATATTTCAATCCAAACAACTATTATCTCCAAAATCTTAAAATCTCTTGACATGGTATGACCCTATCCCATTCAAGAAGAAACCTTTACAGCACTTGATTGATAGTACTCTTAAAAATCATACATCATATACTTGACAAAATTTCGACGGCATTTCCCATTGGTCCCCAAGTACACGACTAGAAAGTGGTGACATCTACCACGATCAAGTGTGCACCCAGAGAACAAAAGGAAATGTTGCACAATAAAATTTCATCAAGTATATGGTATGAAATTTAATGAGTAACTATAATCAAGTGAAGTAAAAGTTTCTTCCTAAACTGTCCAAATTGGACAATTCAAGATTCAATACAATGAACACTTCCTTCAAAGAGTACGTGTGCTCACTAATATTGAATCTCAAACGGGAAACTAAGGCTTCGCTCAGTATTACGATTTATCACATGCATCAAATATATTACAAAGATAACAATACCAGGTAGAGTTACAGTACATTGCAATAATGAAATTCAAATTGATTATAGAGATATATTTTTGAAATCCAGTCCTGACCATGTGATCAAATTCTAAATCTTTAAGTCATAATCTACAAATCACTCATCTTCTCAACAAACAAATCATTGGTTCAAACAATAAACTAATGAACAGAGCAAGCAATTAACAGTCGGGTACCTACTTGGTAGGTGGGCGGACTGGTGGAGGCGTGGAGCAGTGGTGGCCGGCCGGGTCGCAAGTGCAGCGGGGTCGGGGGGTCGCAGGCGGCGGGTGCAGCGCGGATGGTGGGTCCAGGGTGCCGGTGCGCGGGTCGCGGGTGCAGCAGGGTCGCGGGCGCCGGACGGGGGTGCCGGACGCGGGTGCTGGTCTCGGGTCGCAGGTGCAGCTGGATGCGGGGTTGCGGGTGCCGGTCGAGGGTCGCAGGTGCCGCTGGACGCGGGGTAGCGGGCGCTGGTCGCGGGGTGCCGGTCGAGGGGTGCCGGTCGCGGGGTGCCCGTCCCGGGTGTCGGTCGCGGCGCGGGTGCTGGTCGCGGGTCGGCGGTGAGGCGCGGGTCACCGGTTGCGATGGCTCACGTGGGTCGCGAGTCGGCGGTCAGTGGCGGCGAGCAGTGGAGGTCACCGGACGATTGAGGGAGAGGAGGAGCAGAAGGAAGAAGAACCTTATAGATAGATCCGAAAAAATGAAAATGGAAGAAGAACAGAGGAGGTAGATCTAGTTTTTGCGGTGAAAAAATCTGCCGCAAAATTTATTTTAAATTGCAGCTTATTTTTGCGGTGATTTTTTCCACTGCAAATATTTTTTATAAATTTTTTACTAATTTTTTTACGTAATATCTTTTGCAATGGATTTTTTCACCGCAAAATTTGTTAAACGCGACTTTTTTGTGGTGGATTATTCCACCGCAAGGAATTTAAAAAATTTTATGATTTTTTTATTAGTTTATCAATTTTGCGGTGGAATTCATCCGTCGCAATTTATTATTTTATAATTTGCGGTGGATATTTGCGGCGGATTTATCGGCCACAATTTTTTAAATTTTTTTTACAAATTTTATTAAGTTTGCGGCGGATATTTCTGCCGCAAAACTTTTTTTAACAACTGCTACAACATTTCACGATGGAATTTTACGCCGAAAAATTTTTGAGGGGGCCAATTCGTCGCAAAAATCTGCCGCAAATTTATCCGTCACAAAATCCGCCTCTAATTGAGACGGATCATAATTCACCGCAACGCCTTTCGCAATTGCGAAGGATGTGAATCCGCCACAAAAAATTCACCGCAAATTTGCTATTTTCTTATAGTGGCGTGAGCGTGGGTAGAAGACCACCTTCTTCCTTACCCGTTTGACTGAATTCGGGTCATTTGACCCAGTTTTGACCCAGTTCATGGTGTGATGAGTTTTGTTCGATATCTCTCTCGTTTTACATCCGTTTGATGTGATTCTTGCGTCGTTGGATTTAGAATTTCAAGATCTACTAAACCCCTTGAAAAAGTTTTGAAAATTTTGCATGAAATTTATGGGCTTTTGATTGAAAAAGTGAGCACAAAAATATGGGTTCAAACGCGGTATTTTAGTGATTTCTCCATCATTTCTCAACAAAAATCAACGATTCAAGTGTCATTAAACTCAGAAATTTGAGATATATAAAATCCCTAAGTCAATTTCTTGAATTTATCATCAAAAGAAAAAAAACAAATCATAAATTTTAAATGTTTTTAGGGTTCCATGGGTTTGAGCAAAGTTCTTTGTGAATTCACAACATTATAATGTAATATATATATTTTTAGACTCGGGATAATCTGATCTACAAAAATCCTGACCCAATTTAAAAAAAAAATTTAATCAAAAAAATTTTTGAATTGAACATCACATACGTTAGAATTTCAAGTCTCTTTAATTTTAAACCTCATAAGATTTTTAGGTAAAACAAAAAAAATAGATAGTCATAATTAAGATTAAAATCGCTCTGATACCAATTGAAAAAAAATTTATCAGATCTATATTAATCCCAAAATTTATGACATATCAAATATTTATATAAAGAGTTTTAGGATTACCTTAAAAAGATATCGATGAGGAAGTCATTATTGAAACCCTTAAGAACAATCTCGATAAGGGAGAGATACTATTCCTATCCTACAATAGTCGCTTACACGTCAGTATTAATAGATTAACTGTATGCACTATAGTGGTTAGGAATAAGAATCTCTCCCTGTATATATAGAATAATTAAAATGAGTTAAACATACCTATTATGACAAACTTATATATAGAACCCATAAAACAATACCCACATATGAGCAGTGTTTTAACAATAATAAGTTTATTAATAATACTGATCACAATTTAGGTTAAACAAAATGTTCTAATAATTTTGATCTCCAATTAATATGAGTTCAATAAAATTATAATATGATTTATGTTAGTTGATAAATAAAAATTTTAACATATTCCTCCTAGATGTCATATTTTTTGCTGGAGGCTTTGCAGGATATTTTGGCACAAGACCACGGCTACTGAGCAAGAGTGTCAATGTAGGTGATGGTTGTTACTTATGTAGCCATTCTACTGAGACTGTATGGCACTTGTTTGCAGGATGTAGTCTTACGTTGGGGATGCTTAGGGACTGTGATATGCAGCTTCCTAATATTCATGGGGTAGTAGACACCCAATCTTGGTTAATTTGGCTTCAGGATACTTTCGGCAATCTCCAGGTGAATAAAGCCGAATTGTTGGTTATGATTTGGGCGGAAATATGGAGGCTTAGGAATGATATGTGGCGTGGTTAATCAAACTCATTGGCACCAAACATAGTCAAACAAGTGAAGTCGTATTTGGCAGCATTTCAGAATGCCAGGAAATATAACAAGCTGACTGCATCCAGGACCGTGACTCATGAAAAATGGATTGCACCTCCACTAAACTTCTACAACGTGAATGTGGATGCCTCAGTGTTCGTTGATGAGCTGTCTTTTTGGATTGGCATTGTAATTCATAATTGTTATGGCAATTTTATGGCTACAAAATCCCAGAAAATGAATGGAATTGTGGATGCACACAGAGCAGAACTTTTGGCTGCAAAGGAAGGCTTGATTTTTGGTTAGGAGTTTGGATTCAGGAACATTATTTTGGAGGGTGATGCAAAGAATGCATATAGCTGCATAATGGGGGACATCCAGGATTTCTCTCCCAATGTTCTAATTCTCAAGGACATTTTTTCAGTAGCTGCTTGGTTTACACGTTTTAAAGCTTGCCATGTTCCTCGTACTTGTAATTTTGTTGCTGATTTTCTTGCTTCCTTAGCCAAAACTGTTGAAACTAGTATTTGGTTTGAGGAAGCTCTTAGCTGTATTGAAGCTTTGCTTGCTTCTAATTTAGTCAATAAGTAATTCGAATTTCAACTCAAAAAAATAAATTTAATTAATTTATTTTATGATATAATAAGTATATTTTGGTTTAATTATATTATCTTGCACTTTTTTCTCCCCCATACAATAGAAATATTAAAATTTCTCAATATTATAAAATAATATATTATTTCTTAAAATTTAAATACTTTAATTAAAACAATAAAATTTTTTATAATTGCAAGCCTTCCTCTAATAACTATATAAAAAAAATCACTTGAAGATGAATGACAGGTAAAAATTTTAAAAGGATGCTTGAATGTTGAAAGGTTTTGTTGTCTTTTAAAAATATTAGTTATTTCAAAATATAATCCAAATAATTGGCAAAGTTCAATTAATTATTCAAATTCTAAATTGGCAACCAATTAACGTTTGATTAGAAATCAATATATATGTGGTACAGTAACTTAATTGATTTGATTACTTTAAATTGACAGAAATTGATTAAAAGAACATTGATTGATTATTCCATATATATTGATTGAGTTTTGTAAATTAATTTTTTAAAAATTAACAAAAATTAAATAGTAATCAATTAATGTTCGATTAAGTTATATTTGTTTCATTTATTATTCTTCCCAAACGCGCGTTGAATGAGAAGTAAACTCCTTATATTTGTTGCATTTACGAATGTCAATGAATTACTAAAAGTTTATAAATAAAGGTTTAGTTAAATGGTGAAAATATTTTTATTCTAAAATATAATCCCAAATTATTAGTGAATTCCAATTACAAAGGTATATAGATTGTTATTGATTAATTATTCAAATTCAAAATTAGTAATCAATTAACGTTTGGCTGGCAGTCAATAATTAGTGGTACAATAATTCAATTGAGTTGATTAAACATTGAATGAGAAGTAAATTACTGATTGATGAAATAATCAATGCATTATGTATTTATATAATTAAAGAAATGTGCTTTCTTTGATACCCTTGAACTTAGAAGGGTTTCAATACCCCCTCTTAGTTGACACCAACCAAAATCAGATACTTGTATAAGTCATTTCCACGTCATTAATGAGAAAGTAAATTATTCTATTATTTATTAAGCATCTGTTAAAAATTTTTTTATCCAAGAATAATTCTAAATCATCCTACATAATTTTTTTATTAATTTTCTTAGTTATTAAATAAAAAAATATTAAATATTTTTATATTTTTAAGATATTAAATATATTTATTTTTTTATTAATTTATTTTTTATTTAATATTAAAAAAATTATTAAAAATATTTTAAAAAGATATAACAAAACTCGTTCTGCAATCAAATGTATCAAATGTATTCTTTAACTTCTCCATAGCCAATCATGACACTTCGTCTTATGAATGTAGAAAGCTTGTGGACCTTATTCACCTACTATTTCCTTAAAGACCATAGACCTTAACACTGGAAAATTGGGGTTCTTCGATTAGGATTCTTCGATGGTTCACCAATAGAGTTAGGGATTTATTACAAGGTCCCTTTGAGTTAATTTTATAAAATTTGTTAAAAGGTTCATGATCATTGAGTAAAACGAAAATATAATAGACTCTTAATAAATAATACAATAATTTTGACTTTTTTAATCATGACGTGGATATGAGTTGTATAATTGTTTAATTTTAATTGGTGCCAACTAAGAGGGGTATTAGAACCTTTCCAAGTTTAAGAATACTAGAGAAAACACTTTAAAGAAATCTTTAATTAACTCCTTTAGTGACTAATTATCGAATAATTAATGCTTTATAATTAATTTATTAAATTATTTGAATACATGATAGTTTTAAATGTATCTAGACTTATTTGAAATTTGAATTTTTAGACAAGCTATTATTAGGGGAAATGATTTTGAGCTGAAGTGATAGAAGAGTGTATATGTAACTAAATAATGATCAATTGCTTGCATTATGCTAGATAGAGCAAAGAAAGAATCCTCGCTCTTGAATTTTGAAAAATATTTTATATATATTATTTTTTTTACATCTTTTTATATCACGTGAATAATTGTATGATTATGATTAAACGAGAAAAAAACATTGATATGTGAATGTTGTAATCAGTGTCAAATGATGTGATGTAAAAAAAAGTGGTGTAAAAAAAATGGATGTGAAAAAATTGGGATTGTTGAATTTTTTATGTTTCTTTTCAAATCCTCCGTCTTAGCATTAGATGAGTAATATTTATATGCAGTGAAAATGCTTTGTGTATCGCTTTTTCTCTCTAGGATCTAGAGCCTCGATCTGTGGCGGCGCTAAGGTTCAATGGGAGTGTGAGTCTCACATCTATGAGGTTTTGTCTCGACGTGGGGTTGGGAGTTATCAGTGCTGATCAGTAGATTTGGTGACTCTTGTTTGGTCTCATGGCGGAAGATATTATAGCAGGATGCAAAAAACTGACAATATCGCATGAAGAAGCGGCATTAGTGACCTATGCCCAGCCAGAGGAAGGATCGTCATATCATCAGAAATTCCTTCTTATGGCAAGCCTCCAATCGGTTAGATCCTATAATACGGTGGCTATGTGTCAAACGATGCAGAAGGTTTGGAGACTGATCAAAGGATTGGAATTCAGGAAAATGGGTGAGAACACAATCCTTTTTGAATTATATAGTAAGAGGGATTATGACAGGATACTGCAAGGGAGACCTTGGTCGTTTGAGAAGCAGCTTTTGATGCTAAGGAGTATGATGGCATTCAGAGGCCTTCTAAGATAAAGTTTACTCATGAACATGGTTTTAAATTGCGGTTACGGTTGCGATTGCGGAGACCACTAAAACCTCAATATTGTGGTCAATTGCGGGAAAATGCGGCCGATGCGGCTGCAATTGCGATCGCGATGCGGTTGCGGAAATCATGAAAATCGCAATATTGCGGCCGCAATTGCGGTTGCGGACCGCAATTTAAAACCGTGCTCATGAAGTTTTCTGGATTAGAGTCCTAGATCTTCCTCCTACAGCTATGACAACAAGTATGGGGAAGAATATAGGAGGAGTGGTGGGAGAATGCTTTGACGTGGATGTGGATAAGAAAGGGAGATCTTAGGGTCAATTCTTACGCACCAGGGTCTCAGTGAACATAACAAAACCGCTGCGGAGGGGAGTGATGCTGCAGTTAAGACCAAATGAACCCCCACAATGGCACCTGATTTAGTATGAAAGGTTGCAGAATTTCTGCTATTGTTGTGGCACCATTGGCCATAGCATAGATGACTGTGACAAGGAAGGTTCTAAATTGTGGCCTGCATCACTTGACGCGGCCGCAATATTATCATTGCGGCACAGGCCACAATTGCGTTGTGATCCAAAATCACATGAATCAGCTGTAACGTAATAGTGTTGCGGCCGTAATAGGCCGCCATTCAATTTTTTCATTCAAAACAAAGATCTCAGAATGACTTAAAAGAAAAAAGAAGAAGAGGAAGGGGCTGGGAAGCAGAGAGGAAGATGGGGTGGGGGCGCTCGGAAGAGATGGGTTACTACTTGGGTGGGGGGCGCGCAAAAGAGTGGGTTGCGGCCATGGGTGGAGGGACGCACGCGGAAGAATGAGTTATGGCCATTGTGAGATGGAGATGGAGATGGAGAAAGTGATAAACAAAGAGATGGAGATGGAGAGTGGAACGAGAGATCGAGTTCGAGAGAGAAAGGAAGGAGGATTTGGGGAAAGGTAGGGAGATTTGAGGGAGAAAAAGTTGGGGCTATACAGAGAAAAAGATGTCGAATGACTTAAAAGAAAAAAAGAAGAAGAGGGAAGGGGCTGGGAAGCAGAGAGGAAGATGGGGTGGGGGCGCTCGGAAGAGATGGGTTATGGCCGTGGGTGGGGGGCGCGCGCAAAAATAGTGGGTTGCGGCCGTGGGTGGAGGGACGCACGCGGAAGAATGAGTTATGGCAAAATTGTGAGATGGAGATGGAGATGGAGAAAGTGAGAAACAAAGAGATGGAGATGGAGAGTGGAGATAGAGAGAGATCGAGTTCGAGAGAGAGAAAGGAAGGAGGATTTGGGGAAAGGTAAGGGAGATTTGGGGAAAGGGAGAAAAAGTTGGGGCTGGGACGTTGGGTATACGGGGGGGGAAATTGGGCTTGGGTTTGAGAGGGATTTAGGGGTAAATAGGGCCACGAGGGGAAATTGGAGAAATTTTTTTCAGGAAAAGAGTCGAAAAAATTGGGGAAGAGGGAAATTGAAAAAAAATTGTGAGAAAATTGAAAAATTTGAGAATAGTGTGAGAAAATTAAATTAAGAATAGTTATAATTAGTTAGTAGCTTATATTAAGGGTTTAAAATTAAAGTTAATTATTGATGTGGTATTAAACATATGGCATATTTTCATAAAATTTATTTAAAACTTATTCAAGTTTATATATTATTTAGTTTCTTACTTTCTTATACTTATATATGTCTAAATAAAACTTTAAAAGACTTATTAATAATTATGTTATTTTGGTTATGAATTTAATTTTAATTATTCTTTAAGATGGTAAAAATTTTATCAAATGAGTAAAAGCCTATAAAACATTATAAATAAGGATATATGAAGAGTTATAATAATTATAGATTTTTTTTTTATATTTTGTGCAAGCTTAAAAAAATTCACGTCGCAACGACCGCAATCCACATCGCAGTAGCTGCAATGCTCGCAATTGCAGCGACCACAATAGCAACTATAACCGCAACCACAACCACAATTTAAAACCATGGTGACAAGGAAGAGGAGATAGGCTTGAACAACCTGCAGTATGGAGATTGGCTTAGAGCAAGTTTAAAGACTGCACCTCCAAATGAGTTAAACATGATGGGATCTACAAACTTGGTGATGTAGATAAAGGAAACCCGAGGGGATAATGCTGGTGAGCATGAAAAAACTATGCAGAACCTGAATAAATAGAAACAGAAAGATACGCAGAGCGTAGAAAAAATAAATGAAGAGATATGAATGGAAAGTGAGGCATCCACTATAGTCTCAGTGATAAAAACAAAGTAGCCAGGAAGTGACATCCCCACCAAGGAAAAGACAAAGTCCAGACAAAGCCAATACCGGGAAAAGGTGGAAAAAGTTGGCTAGGGCAAATGCTGCCAGCAATGGTGAAACCAACTGATTTGAACCAAGATTCGAGATCCTGTCCCATGGATGAACAAGGCACGCATCTAGCCGAAGTCTGTTGTTGACATTTTAGCAGGAATTCATGGTACACTGTTAAGATCCCAGCATAAGAGATGTTAGATCACGACATTACCGTGAGATTTATGCAGTAGATAAATCCTATGATTATCCATAACTGCCAATCATGATCTTGCGTAATAATAGCATCCATAACTACCTTTGACTGCTCATAATTGTAGTATAAATATTTTGATTTTATAGGGGCCCTCTGCAACTATTAAGGGAAAGTATCTCGTTATCCAACCTCCATAAATACAAGACTCAATCACCTCTAACAGGTAACTATTACTCTTTAGCATAAACCCTAATTGTGCACAACTTGACTTAAGCGTTAGAGTGCCTTTGCAGGTACCAACCCCCTCCCCCTGGTTTCAACACGCTCTGCTGCTGCGCAAGGAGGAAAACACCAAAACGTGCCTATCCAGGTACAGCTCAGTATCCACTGCTAAACATTGTCATCGTCTGTGGAGATCCTTAAATTCCTATTCCCACTCAACCATGGTGAACACGAGACAAATTTCTAGGAGAGGAGATGTTGCAGTAACCATCGTAGGCCAAAGGCGAGGCCTAGTGGTGTACCATCCTCCTCACCTTGTCCCACCACCAGCTATTGAAACCTTCGCCGCGAGAAACTAGTTGCCCAAAACTAGGCACCTACACGATGGGTATGAAACCTTGCTTTCTAATGAAAGCCCTCGTCCATCGAGCAGAACCTCTATGAGGAATTAGCTTGGTCACTGCGTGAATGGAGCCGATGATAATGGGCCTAGAATTCCAGTGCATCAATGCCTAAGACCCAATGAAGAAGTTGAAGATTGTGTGTCCCATCCAGAGGGTCTAAAAATCACCTTCTGGACTTGGTGCAGCAACAAGCTGTGGTGTTAGAAGAGCAGCATCGTAGATTAGAAAATTTGGAACGATCTATACAAGAAGGTCAGCCCAGACCACACAGTGATGACAGAAGGTAGAATACAGCTAACAGCCAGAGAAGAATGTCGCACTCTGATGTTGAAATGTCCAATGTTGTTAATAACAACCCGAATCTCGATGATCAAGAGCAGCCCTTCTCTGCCCAACTCATGGAGTATAGAATTTCAAGAAACTTCAAGTTTTCGACCAACGTGGAGCTCTATGACGGGACTACAAACCCTCAGGAGCATATAGATGTCTATATCCAATCTATGCACTTCCATGGGGGATCCTCTCAATTACTATGCCATACTTTACCCCTTTCCTTGAAGAAGGTGGCCCTCAGATGGTTCGTGACCTTACCACAGGAATCCATCCTTAATTAGTAGGACCTCAAACAATGTTTCTTGCTCCACTACACTACCAGTAAAGAATAATCCAGATCTATTGAATCTCTCTCCGAGATTTGCCAAAGGCGCGATGAACCCTTCCATGAATACCTTAAGAGGTTCAATAGGGCGCGTATCAATGTAAAAATCTCAACGAAAGGATTGCATTCCACTATGCCAGAAGCGGCCTCTAGACTGACTCGTAGTCTTTTCAACTTTGGCGAAGAAAAAGCCAGAGAATATAGAAGAATTTCGCTAGCGGTCTCAAAAGTACATAAATTTAGAGGAGGTTACTAAGGCTAAGAGGAGCCTGGACAAAGGTGAGCCCTCTCACTAGAAAAGTAAGCAGAACTCCTCTTAGCCCCGGAACTCCTCTAAGGATGATTCACCTCGGGCCAAGTACTCTAGCTATACTCCCCTGAACACTCTACATGCAACAATTCTAAGAGAAATGTTTTAGTCTAAGTTCTGAGATATTAAGAGGCCAGCCCCTTTGAAGAAACATGCGTAGAAGGATCGTAACAAGCATTGTTCATGACACAAGGGCTACGACTATGACGCTGAAGATTGTTTCCAACTCTGTGACGCTATTGAGTCCCTAATTAGGGCAGGACGGCAAGATCAGTACATCAACTATGTCCAAAACAATAGATTCCGTAGAAGACGAAGTGAGAGAAGAAGCAGCCTTGGGTGGAGCCCATTCCCGTGCTAAAGAAGAAAGACTCGGAGTCTTAGGAGAAGAGCCTAGAGTCCACCTTGTTATGATACTAACAACCAGCAGGATCAGAACCAGGACACTCTGTCTGATAACAATGACAACCGCTGTGCTCAGTCCAACTGAACCATCAACACTATCGTTGGAGGTTTTGCTGGTGGTGGGTCATCCAATGGTGCCTAGAAGAAAGTACTTAGGATGGCAGTGTTGAGCACCTCCCACTCCCACCCATATCACGGGACAGAGATCAGAAGGCACCCCCATCTCATTTTTAGACAAAGACTACGGTGGAACTATCCCAGATCATGATGACCCACTAGTTTTCTCAGGAATAATCTTTAATGCCAAGGTCCAACGAATCTTTATTGACTAAGGGAGTTCAACAGATATTATATTCATAGACCTGTACTAAAAGCTAGAAGTCCCATGCTCAGAGATGGCTCCCTATGATGGCGAGCTTACTAGTTTTACTAGTGGAAAGATCACTCTGGTAGGATATTTTGAGACTTACTTGACCTTGGGGAGCACCAAACTCTTCAGGACTGTCAAGGTCAAATTTTTGGTTATAGACTTCCCCTCAACATATAACATCATCTTGGGTCGTCCTACCCTGAATGCACTTGACGCCATGATATCTACTACCCACTTGGCCATGAAATTCCTCAACAAGAATAATGAGGTCGTCACGGTCAAGGAGGATCAAATCATAGTACATAAATGCTACAACGAGAGCCTCAAGATCAGCCGGACGCCCAAGGAAGCAAAAACCAACACCTTTAGCCTGGTTCTAGACCAAGTCAATATCCTCATGACCGAACTAGATGTTCGTGAAGAAATTTAGGGAACCAGACCCTAGCCAGAGGGTGAACTAAAACCGCTTCAACTTGGTAGCAAGCCAGGTCAAGTCACCAAGATTGGAGCAAAGTTAGAGGAAAAAGAGAGGCACCAGTTGGTTGAGCTATTAGTGAAAAACAAAAACCTCTTCGCTTGGATATCCTCCGATATGCTTGGGCTTGACCCTACCTTCATCTACCATCACCTATCCATAAGGAAAGATGTGAGGCCAATCTCCTAGAAGAAAAGAAAGGTCGAGCCAAAGAGATAACTTGTTATTGAAGAGCAAGTTAAGGAGCTACTGAGTGCTGGCTTCATTAGGGAGATAGCTTACACAACATGGTTGTCTAACGTAGTCCTAATGAAAAAATCCAATGGGAAGTGGATGATGTGCGTGGACTACACAGACTTAAACAAAGCCTGCCCCAAAGATCTATACCCATTCCCCAATGTGGACAAACTGGTTGACAGCTCCTCCAGATTTTTTTGCTATTTTTTATGGATGCATACTCTGAATACAATCAGATCCCGATGTACTCCAGAGATGAAGACAAGACCATTTTCATTACTGACAAGGTGAGCTACTGCTACAATATTATGCCCTTTGGACTAAAAAATGTTGGAGTCACCTATCAAAGAATGATGAATAAGGTCTTTGAGTGCCAAGTGGGGAAAATGATGGAGGTGTACATTGAGGACATGATAGTAAAGACCCCCCAGGCAGGGTCACACATAGCAGACCTCGAAGAAGTGTTTGCACAACTCCGGAAGCATAACATGAGGCTTAATCTAGAGAAGTGTGCCTTCGGGGTTCAAGCAGGTAAATTCTTGAGCTTCATGTTGACTCACTGCGGGATCGAGGCAAACCCAAATAAATATCAAGCGGTGCTTAGCATGCATAGCCCATAGAACATCAAGGAAGTATTGTAGCTAACAGGCTGGATTGCGGCCCTCACACATTTCCTTGCCAAAGCTACTTACAAATATCTTCCCCTCTTCAGACTACCCAAAAAAGAGAAAAATTTTGAGTGGACCCAATAGTGTGAGGATGCCTTTTCATCATTAAAGAATCTTCTATCCTCTCTGTAACACCCTTGTGGGAGTGTCACATTTATGATGTAATAAAATAAAATAAAATAAAACTCTTACCCAAGTTGTAAAACATTTGGTACATAATTAATATTTGTGGTAAAATTTTTTCCTTTTTATACTTACAACATTAAATAAAATAACACAGAACACAAAATAAAACAAAGTATAATCACACCATAATATACATATGATTTTTCTTTAGTACACACATAATTTACAACTAAAAGTATTTAGCAAAGCAGTAAAAAGACAACATAAAACTAAAACATAGTATTGCCCAAGTGCACCTCAAAGATTTCTAACCATCCGATGGATCATCCTCAGAAAGATCATCAAAAAGTTGACATCTTGGAGATCCTACAGCTCTACGGACACGAGTCCGGGCTATTGACTCACTACTGAGCTCGCTAGGCGCATGGAATATTCCTTGCCAGTAACGCCTAAGAGTCAGTGGCAACTCTAGATGTAAATATAACATAGTAGTAAATATGACATCTCCATCATACTCTCTACATAGGGACACAGTCAGACGTCCCACGTAGACAACTGTTCCTCTATCCACTCGCATACGCCAGGCCTCCGAACCTCCGTGAAACTCAAGTCTCACAAACCCAAAAAATCCCGGCAATGCCATGATCTCAAGATCAGTCTTGATGATAAGGGTGGTCTATCGGTTCATCGACCTCGTACAGCTCGCCTGGCTGGTGCTCGTCCGGATACTGTATCTCAAGAGGCTGTTTCCCTTCTTCTTCCTCAAACTCTTTACGGAAATAATATAATAATATCGAGAAAACATATAGAGAGGTGAGACAATCTACATCACTACCCGTATGGCAATAAAGAAAATGACAATACAAACAATTATCATGACAGTACATACCGACATATCAGGCATAATATATTAAAGCAATAAATTATACATTTTATCACAGATTATGGTAAACAGTAAAATACAGATAATGCATGAACACACACCGACTCGTTCCTACTCCATGGAGCTAAATAGGGATATCTGAGAGAATGATCTGAATAAAATTAATATTACTTTATGGCTGCCCAACCAAACTATTGCACTGTCTAACGTTGTGTCTATAGCCCACAGTCCAAACATCGTGTAGTAGTACACAGTCAACACATCGTGCACTACAGGCATAGTACATAGTAATCCATCAAGATCTCGACTAAGAATAGTGCTTGTCGAGACCATTAGTGTGTTGCACGTTACCATGGCCCAGAGGAGCAACCCACTGTCCCCATATGGAATTCTCCGCACACTAATGTCTCCAAGTTCATATAGTGAACCACACTACGCCTATCACACCAAAACACGATGTAATTCATCTCGGCAATCAATCACTAATTATCAACCAAATTGGCACAACACTATAAGCATGATCTAAAATTACAAAAAAATACCCTTAATATCAATATTTTACCATAATTACGAAAGCGCCCTTAGTCACAATGTACCAAAATATAGCCTATCCCACCTGACAGTACTATCTCACAACATGTCCGGGTCCACCACTTTGGCCCGACAGCAAAACTCGCTATATCGTTTAATCGCGTAGAAATTTTATTGCATTTTCACAATCTCATCGTTTTCACAAATGTTTTTAAATCGCGTAAAGATATTTTGACATTTTTAAACATCGCGTATTGTTTTTAAATCATTTTCTCAATCGCGTAAGATTTTTAATTTGTTTTCTTAACCGAATAGCTTAAAATCATCATTTTAAATATGTGTAGACTATATCTAGTACATTTAAAATACTTAGAGTATTTTCCTTATGTTCTAAATATAGTATGAAATCTTTTCTTTTTATTCGTCTGATTTTAGTAAATTTTGGCAGCATTTTGCCTATAAAATCAGTATAAGGTATTTTTAATGTTTTCCTCTAAATTCTGTTTATTTTAATATTACCCATCAGTTATACTTTAAAACGTGCTAACGCGCTTCAAAACTTGTAGAGTGAGCTCTACGTCAGTATTTTTCAAATGTTCACTTTACTTCTTAAAAACAAATTCTGCTAAGTTAGAATTCTAGAACCAGATTCATTCCTTTTATTTTCTCAAAGATTCATTGGAATCAATTTCTTTTGTAAATTAATTACCTGACCTATCTTACAAAATAAAATGGCATTCAATTATACATTAAATGGCATGTTAGCCATAATTAGCCTAAATCATTCTTAAATCCATATTTTACCTAGATTCTTTAAATCATTGATTTAGAAAATGGTTGAGAACATTTTGGTTCTCTGTTTCATGATAAGGCCGTGAGCCTCTTTGTGTTCTTTGGAATACTCATGCAAATCGTTACATGTTATTCACATCCTACTTTAATAAATAAACAATTATAAACACATACAACTATAAACACATACAATATACATACAATATAGTTTAAAGCTAAAGACATGCATAACAAAAATAAATCACAATTAAGAAAGCATTTAAAATAATCACACAAATAATAAAAACAATAAACAATCACACAAATAAATCCTTATGAATTCTTCACACACATACAAATTCCATTTTCTCATCACCACTTAGGGTTGATGAGATTAAATCTCCCTCTTACCTCTTGAAGACAATAATCGGTTAGTCTCCTCCTCTCTTTGAAATTTCGTACAACCTCCACAACAAATCCCTGAAATTCTTAAATAATTAATAAAAACACATACAATGATCAAAATTGAAAAACCATGGAACAATCATGGTTAGAAAAATTAAAAATCAAACTTTGAACCAAAGAATCAAAACTTACCCTTTGGAAAGTGAACAAAAGGTTGGATTTTGAACTAGATAGAGTAGGTTTTTGGCAAAACTTTGTGAAGGAAAAGTGTTTAGGATAGTGTTTTGGTTTAGGAAAAGCAAAGAGATAAAATTATAGAAGATTAGTGGTAGGGTTTGGGTGTTGGCCAAATATAGAGAAGAAAAAGGAAAAGAAAGTTTGCTTGGGTTCTTGAAATTTTTGGAGAGAATAGATAGCTTAGATTAGGGTATGTGTAAAAAGTGAATAGATAGAGTGAAAATGAGGGGGCTACCGTGAGGTGGTGTGGGTGAGGTTGAGTGTCTAAATTGGATAGTAAATATCTAATAGTGTTCACATTATGGTGCACATGCCTTATGTCATTTTAGAGGGTTCAAGAACCATGTAGAACTTGTGACTCTTGGCCTCCATGGCCGTGGGGTTCCCATGGGTTTAGGGGCTTGGATTAGTTTTAATTACAAGCTAATTACATGCTCATTAAGTAGACAATTAATTAGGTTAAATATCCTATTAACACTTAATTAACATTCTAACTTTATAACTAATTAGTTTAACATATATTAGCATATATCATAACCTTTAAACAATATTAGGATATCTAATTAGTATTTAGATTATAACTAATTAATAACTAAGTTAGTTTACTTAGTTTGCTAATTAGGTAATTAGATTAACCAAATTAGGTTTAATTAACTACTAATCAAATTCAAGCCACTATGTTTGACTTAATTCTAACCATTGATTTCATCTTTAATTCCTAACCCTAGATGTAATCTAAGGTAGATATTGATTAGTCATAAAACTTGAACTCTTATCTCACCATTGATTTGATCAACGGTTAAGGTTAAAGGCTTCCTAACTAAGTCTTCATCCAACGGTCCATATTAAAGTCCATGCTTCCTTCATTGACCTATTCTTATTGGTTCAAAAAGTCAAGCCACTTTCGTTGACTCGCTCCCATTGGTCTAGAATTTGTCCAGTCAGAATCGTTGAATGCTTTTCCTAAACGCAGGTCCCACAGACTTTTTAAGAATCTATGGTTAATTCGAGGCAGATTTCTACTATTTTTGAGACAGTAGGTACTATAATATAAAATAATATAAAATTATTTTATTGCACAGTTAAATCCTAAAAATTACTAGATTAATATATATCAATCAGAATTAGGTTTAGTAAGATCCCCCAGCTCCAATTAATTAAAAATAAGATTTTTTCCGGCCAGAAAATTATTATTTCTCTGGCTCGGAGCAAATCACATAAATAATAGTCAAATACACTCACGAAACAGTCAAATTTAATTTACTACTCACAGAATTCACAAAATAGTACATTTTAGGACAATATTGTAATTATCCTAAAAGTTAGGGTGTTACAACTCTCCCCTACTAATAAGAATTTCGTCCCCGAAATTCATCATACATCAAACAACTGAGGGTATTGCTCCCTCATCCTATCTTCTAGCTCCCAAGTAGCATCCCCTGTTACATCATTCCATATCACCTTTACCAGCTCAATCATCTTCCCTCGAAGTTGTTTCATTATCCTGTCCTCAATCCTAACAGGAAGTGTTTCATACGTCAAATTATCCTTCAGTTGCACTTCATCTGGCTGTATAACATGAGTTAGATGTGGAATGTATTTCCTCAGCTGAGACACATGGAATACATTATGTAGATTGGATAGAAAAGGCGGTAAAGCCATTTGGTAAGCTACAGGACCAATCTGACGAATAATTTGACAAGGCCCTATGAATTTAGGTGTAAGCTTCCTAGACTTGATAACTCTTCCGACACCAGTCGTAGGCGTAACTCTTAAGAATACATGCTCACCTTCTTCAAATTCTAGAGGTCACCTCCGTTTATCAGCATAGCTTTTCTGACGGCTCTGAGTCGTTCGCATCTTCTCCTGAATCATTTTCACCTTTTCCATAGTCTGCTGCACAAGATCAGGCCCAATAGTCATACTCTCTCCATTCTGATACCAACACAAAGGTGTTCGGCATCGTCGTCCATAAAGAGCTTCATAGGGTGCCATCCCTATGCTTGAGTGAAAACTATTGTTGTAGGTGAATTCTATCAAAGACAGAGATTCATCCTAACTCCTTTGTTTCTCTAACACACAAGCACGCAAGAAATCCTCCAACGATTGAATTGTTCTCTCCGTTTGGCCATCAGTCTGCGGATGATATGCAGAACTCAATCGTAGTTTAGTTCCCATGGCTTCTTGCAAACTTTTCCAGAACCTCGACGTAAACCTCGGATCTCTATCAGAAACTATACTTGTAGGTACACCATGAAGTCTAACAATTTCGTCGATGTATATCTGGGTTAAGCGTTCCAACGAATACTTAATATTGATCGACAAGAAATGCGCTGACTTCGTAAGCCTATCAACTATAACCCATATAGAATCATGACCCTTCCTCGTTCTCGGCAATCCAGTAACAAAATCCATCGAGATACTATCCCATTTCCACTTTGGAATAGTTAAAAGTTGTAACATATCGGCAGGTCGTTGATGTTCCACTTTTTCCTTCTGACAAACAAGATAAGACGTCATACATTCTGCTACATCTCTCTTCATCCTTGACCACCAAAACATCCGCTTCAAGTCTTGATACATTTTTGTCATCCCCGGATGCATACTCAAATTATTAGTATGAGCTTCATCCAAAATTGCTTTCTTGAGTTCGGGATCATCAGGTATACAAACTCGTCCTTCAAATCTCAAGATTCCATCAGATCCTTCTGCCACCGTCGCTTTATGACCTTGCTTCAACAATTCCTTTTCATTCTGTAAAAACAAATCCTCATCTTGTTTCTCTCGGATTATATCTAGCAAGTCATTCAAAACTACAACTTTACTTAAACGAATCTTTCCGGGTACCAATTCCACTGATAACCATAAATCTCTGAATTGATTAATCAGCTCCTCCTCCTTTATCATTATGGTAGAAACACTAATCACCTTTCTGCTCAAAGCATCTGCCACCACATTCGCCTTTCCTGGATGGTATTGAACCTGAAAATCATAGTCCTTCAAAAATTCCAACCATCGCCTCTGTCTCATATTCAATTCCTTTTGATTAAACAAGTACTTTAAGCTCTTGTGATCGCTAAAGACATTGAACATAGCCCCATACAAAAAATGTCTCCACACTTTTAATGCAAAGACAACTGCGGCTAGCTCCAAATCGTGCGTTGGGTAGTTCCTCTCATGAACCTTCAACTGTCTTGAAGCATAAGCTACCACATTTCGGTTTTGCATTAACACACATCCTAACCCTTGGTAAGAAGCCTCACAATACACCTCAAAAGATTTGTTAGGATCCGGTAAAATTAACATTGGTGCAGTCGTCAATCTTTTCTTCAACTCTTGGAAACTCGCTTCACGTTCCTCTGTCCAATCAAAAGCTTGGCTCTTCCTTGTGAGTTGTGTAAGTGGTCCAGCTATCTTGGAAAAACCTTCAATAAACCTTCGGTAATATCCGGCTTATCCAACAAAACTTTGAACTTCCATCACTGTCTTAGGCCTTTCCCACTGCAAAACGGTCTCTACTTTCGATGGGTCTACCGCAATACCTTCCTTGGAAATCACGTGACCTAGAAATTGAAATTCTTCCAACCAAAACTTGCACTTTGACAATTTCGCATACAGCTTCTTTTCTTTCAAAATCTGGAGAACTATACTGAGATATTCAGCATGCTCTTCTTGACTTTGAGAGTAGATCAGAATGTCATCGATGAAGACAACGACAAATCTGTCTAGGTACGGATGAAAAATCTTATTCATATAGTCCATGAATATTGCAGGAGCATTCGTCACTCCGCACGGCATCACTTGATACTCATAATGCCCATAACGAGTTCGGAAAGCTGTTTTAGGTACATCATCGACCTTGACACGAATCTGATGATAACTTGATCGCAGATCTATCTTAGAGAATACAACGGCTCCTTTCAACTGATCCATCAAGTCATCAATTCTCGGTAGTGGATACTTATTCTTTATAGTAACCTTGTTCAGCTGACTATAATCAACACAAAGACGTGAAGTTCCATCCTTCTTCTTGACTAGCAGCACTAGTGCTCCCCATGGCGAAACACTAGGTCGCACAAACTATTTCTCCAACAGTTCCTCCAATTGCTTCTTCAATTCTGCCAACTCTGCAGGCGACATTCGGTATGGTGCAATCGAAATAGGACCTGCTCCCGGCACTAAATCAATAGAGAACTCGATCTCCCTTTTCGGTGGCAAACCGTGTACATCATCAGGAAAAATCTCTGGAAACTCATTGACGACAGAAATAGCGCTCACATCCTTCTCACACTTGACTTCTAAAGAAGACAGCAACATAAAGCCTTGAGCTCCATCCCTCAACAATGACTTGACTTTAGCAGCAATCAAGAATCCAAAACTTTCTTCCTTAGGAAAAACTATGGTTTTGCTTGCACAATTTATCAGGATATGGTTAGAAGATAACCAATCCATTCCTAGTATTATGTCTATCTCAACAAGAGGTAAACAAATCAAATTGACCGAAAACATACGATCCTTTATAACAATAGGACAGTTCATACATATTTTGGATGTAACAACAGGCTTGGCAGTTGGTGTAGAAACAATCAATTGAAAACTCAGAGAAGACACAGGCAGTTTCAATCATTCTACACAATCATATGCAATAAATGAGTGTGTTGCACCTGAATCATATAGCAAAGTCAGGCGATTACCTTCAATGAAACCCTCTTCTTGAATAAGATCTTTAGATTGAGAAGCTTCAGTTCCTGACATTGTATACACTCGCCCTCCAGATCGCGGCTACGAACATTTCTCACAGCAGGCTTCCTTTCCGGCTGAGTGCAATCCCTAGAAACATATCTAGGTTTTTTGCAGTTGAAATAGATCGTTCCTTTGATCGGACAATCTGTAGATATATGGCCACTCTTTCCACACTTAAAACATGTCGGCGTAAATGCCACATTTTGACCAGCTCGGTTGCCACGAGAACTTCCCCCAATAGACGGACGTTGAGGTTGACTCCCTGATGGTCTCGCAATAGGCTTTCACTGAAACTGGTTATTACTGCTAGTACCTCCCTTTTGGAACCTAGTCGATCCAAAGTTACGATTTCTTGGATCTCAGGACGGCTCCAACTCCTCGAGTCGTCGACAAGTATCCATCAAAACAGGAAACTCTCTCATTCACATAGGTAGCACTGCTCGCCTCAGTTCTACCCTCAATCCATCTTCAAACTTTTGGCACTTCCATACCTCATCTGGTCGGATTTGGAAATACCTTGAGAATTGCGACAAACTTTCAAATTTAGCAGCATATTCTCCAACAGTCATATTCCCCTGACGTAAACCAAGAAATTCCATTTCCTTGGCATGTCGAGCAGTACCAAGAAAGTACTTCTCCAGAAATACTTCACTAAACACTTCCCAAGTGATCTCAGTCCCTTCAGCTTGCAATAATTGGTGGGTATTTCTCCACCAATTCTCAGCATCTCCTCTCAACATAAATGTAGCATATATTACTTTCCTATTTTCTGCGCACCCTATTCCTTCGAATACTCTTTCCAAGTCTTGAATCCAAAGACTCGCCTTCTCAGGGTCAAATTCGCCTCTAAACTGCGGCAGGTTGTTGCGCCTAAACTCAGACAAATTCAGAGCATCAGCAGTCACATCTTGCTGTTGAGTTGCTCGTTGATTTTGCTGGGTAATCACTTCTGTCATTCGCTGCATAGCCTCAGCAACTGCAATCATTGGATCCACATCACGTTCCACATTCGCACGCATTCTTCTTCCTCCAGACATCCTCTTTCTTCATCAAGACAAAACAATGTCAGATGCAACCCTTCGGAAACAAATCACAGAGAATCGCACAACACAAGCAAAAATAGACTTAACCACAACCCTAAAAGACTCTAACTTGGGCTCTGATACTAACTAATGTAACACCCTTGTGGGAGTGTCACATTTATGATGCAATAAAATAAAATAAAATAAAACTCTTACCCAAGTTGTAAAACATTTGGTACATAATTAATATTTGTGGTAAATTTTTTTCCTTTTTATACTTATAACATTAAATAAAATAACACAGAACACAAAATAAAACAAAGTATAATCACACCATAATATACATATGATTTTTCTTTAGTACACACATAATTTACAACTACAAGTATTTAGCAAAGCAGTAAAAAGACAACATAAAACTAAAACATAGTATTGCCCAAGTGCACCTCAAAGATTTCTAACCCTCCGATGAATCATCCTCAGAAAGATCATCGAAAAGTTGACATCTTGGAGATCCTACAGCTCTACGGACACGAGTCCGGGCTGTTGACTCACTACTGAGCTCGCTAGGCGAATGGAATATTCATTGCCAGTAACGCCTAAGAGTCAGTGGCAACTCTAGATGTAAATATAACATAGTAGTAAATATGACATCTCCATCATACTCTCTACACAGGGACACAGTCAGATGTCCCACGTAGACAACTGTTCCTCTATCCACTCGCATACGCCAGGCCTCCGAACCTCCATGAAACTCAAGTCTCACAAACCTGACAAATCCCGACAATGCCATGATCTCAAGATCAGTCTTGATGATAAGGGTGGTCTATCGGTTCACCGTCCTCGTACAGATGCTCTTACCGGTGCTCGTCCGTGATCTTCAGTATCTCAAGAGGCTGTTCCCCTTCATCTTCCTCAAACTCTTTACGGAAATAATATAATAATATCGAGAAAACATATAGAGAGGTGAGACAATCTACATCACTACCCGCATGGCAATAAAGAAAACGACAATACAAACAATTATCACGACAGTACATACTGACATATCAGGCATAATATATTAAAGCAATAAATTATACATTTTATCACAGATTATGGTAAACAGTAAAATGCAGATAATACATGAACACACACCGACTCGTTCCTACTCCATGGAGCTAAACACAGATATCTGAGAGAATGATCTGAATAGAATTAATATTACTTTATGGCTGCCCAACCAAACTATTGCACTGTCTAATGTTGTGTCTATAGCCCATAGTCCAAACATCGTGTAGTAGTACACAGTCAATACATCGTGCACTACAGGCATAGTACATAGTAATCCCTCAAGATCTCGACTAAGAATAGTGTTCGTCGAGACCATTAGTGTGTTGCCCGTTACCACGGCCCAGAGGAGCAACCCACTGTCCCCATGTGGAATTCTCCGCACACTAATGTCTCCAAGTTCATATAGTGAACCACACTACGCCTATCACACCAAAACACAGTGTAATTTATCTCGTCAATCAATCACCAATTATCAACCAAATTGGCACAACACTATAAACATGATCTAAAATTACAAAAAAATACCCTTAATATCAATATTTTACCATAATTACGAAAACACCCTTAGTCATAATATACCAAAATATAGCCTATCCCACCTGACAGTACTATCTCACAACATGTCCGGGTCCACCACTTTGGCCCGACAGCAAAACTCGCTATATCGTTTAATCGCGTAGAAATTTTATCGCATTTTTACAATCTCGTCATTTTCACAAACATTTTTAAATCGCGTAAAGATATTTTGACATTTTTAAACATCGCGTATTGTTTTTAAATCATTTTCTCAATCGCGTAAGATTTTTAATTCGTTTTCTTAACCGAATAGCTTAAAATCATCATTTTAAATATGTGTAGACTATATCTAGTACATTTAAAATACGTAGAGTATTTTCCTTGTGTTCTAAATATAGTATGGAATCTTTTCTTTTTATTCGTCTGATTTTAGTAAATTTTGGAAGCATTTTGCCTATAAAATCAGTATAAGGTATTTTTAATGTTTTCCTCTAAATTCTGTTTATTTTAATATTACCCATCAGTTATACTTTAAAACGTGCTAACGCACTTCAAAACTTGTAGAGTGAGCTCTACGTCAGTATTTTTTAAATGTTCACTTTACTTCTTAAAAATAAATTCTGCTAAGTTAGAATTCTAGAACTAGATTCATTCCTTTTATTTTCTCAAAGATTCATTGGAATCAATTTCTTTTGTAAATTAATTACCTGACCTATTTTACAAAATAAAATGGCATTCAATTATACATTAAATGGCATGTTAGCCAAAATTAGCCTAAACCATTCTTAAATCCATTATTTTACCTAGATTCTTTAAATCATTGATTTAGAAAATGGTTGAGAACATTTTGGTTCTCTGTTTCATGATAAGGCCATGAGCCTCTTTGTGTTCTTTGGAACACTCATGCAAATCGTAACATGTTATTCACATCCTACTTTAATAAATATACAATTATAAACATACAATTATAAACACATACAATATACATACAATATATTTTAAAGCTATAGACATGCATAGCAAAAATAAATCACAATTAAGAAAACATTTAAAACAATCACACAAATAATAAAAACAATAAACAATCACACAAATGAATCCTTATGGATTCTTCCCACACATACAAATTTCATTTTCTCATCACCACTTAGGATTAATGAGATGAAATCTCCCTCTTACCTCTTGAAGACAATAATCGGTTAGTCTCCTCCTCTCTTTGAAATTTCGTACAACCTCCACAACAAATTCCTAAAATTCTTAAACAATTAATAAAAACACATACAATGATCAAAATTGAAAAACCATGGAACAATCATGGTTAGAAAAATTTAAAATCAAACTTTGAACCAAAGAATCAAAACTTACCCTTTGGAAAGTGAACAAAAGGTTGGATTTTGAACTAGATAGAGTAGATTTTTGGCAAAACCTTGTTAAGGAAAAATGTTTAGGATAGTGTTTTGGTTTAGGAAAAGCAAAGAGATAAAATTATAGAAGATTAGTGGTAGGGTTTGGGTGTTGGCCGAATATAGAGAAGAAAAAGGAAAAGATAGTTTGCTTGGGTTCTTGAAATTTTTAGAGAGAATAGATAGCTTAGATTAGGATATGTGTAAAAAGTGAATAGATATAGTGAAAATGAGGGGGCTGCCATGAGGTGAGTGTGGGTGAGGTTGAGTGTCTAAATTGGATAGTAAATATCTAATAGTGTTCACATTATGGTGCACATGCCTTATGTCAATTTGGAGGGTTCAAGAACCATGTAGAACTTGTGACTCTTGGCCTCCATGGCCGTGGGTTTCCCATGGGTTTAGGGGCTTGGATTAGTTTTAATTACAAGCTAATTACATGCTCATTAAGTAGACAATTAATGAGGTTAAATATCCTATTAACACTTAATTAACATTCTAACTTTATAACTAATTAGTTTAACATATATTAGCATATATCATAACCTTTAAACAATATTAGGATATCTAATTAGTATTTAGATTATAACTAATTAATAACTAAGTTAGTTTACTTAGTTTGCTAATTAAGTAATTAGATTAACCAAATTAGGTTTAATTAACTACTAATCAAATTCAAGCCACTATGTTTGACTTAATTCTAACCATTGATTTCATTTTTAATTCCTAGCCCTAGATGTAATGTAAGGTAGATATTGATTAGTCATAAAACTTAAACTCTTATCTCACCACTGATTTGATCAACGGTTAAGGTTAAAGGCTTCCTAACTAAGTATTCATCCAACGGTCCATATTAAAGTCCATGCTTCCTTCATTGACCTATTCTTATTGGTTCAAAAGTCAAGCCACTTTCATTGACTCGCTCCCATTGGTCTAGAATTTGTCCAGTCAGAATCGTTAACTGCTTTTCCTAAACGCGGGTCCCACAGACTTTTTAAGAGTCTATGGTCAATTTGAAGCAAATTTTTACTATTTTTAAGATATAGTAGGTATCTTGTAATATAAAATAATATTATAATAATATAAAATTATTTTATTACACGCTTAAATCCTAAAAATTATGAGATTAATATATATATAAATCAGAATTGGGTTTAGTAAGATCCCCCAGTTCTAATTAATTAAAAATAAGATTTTTTCCGGCCAGAAAATTATTATTTCCCTGACTCGGAGCAAATCACATACAACAGTCAAATCACTCACGAAACAGTTAAATTTAATTTACTACTCACATAATTCACAAAACAATACATTTTAGGACAATATTGTAATTATCCCAAAAGTTGGGGTGTTACACTCTCCCCTTATATTGATAAGACTGGATCCTGGTGAGACACTATACTTGTACATTTCAGTTCATGAAGAGGCTGTAAGTTCAATACTGATCTGAGAGACGGCAGAAAGGTAGAAATTGGTCTACTTCATAAGCAAAGTGTTGCAGGGCCCAAAGCTCTGCTACCAGAAAATTGAAAAGGTTACTTTCACACTTATCACTACAGTTAGAAGACTCAGACAGTACTTTTAGTGCCATTCCATGGTGGTGAAGATGGACCAACCTATTTGTCAGATACTGCACAAGCTAGATCTAGTAGGAAGAATGTTCGCCTAGTCCATCGAGCTTTCTGAGTTTGGAATCATATACGAGCTTCGACTAGCAATCAATGCTCAAGCACTTTTGGACTTCTTGGCAAAACTCACATCGGACCCTGGTGACCTCGAGGGAATTTCTTGAACCATATTCATCGATGGATCCTCGAACCCCAAGGGAAGTGGTGTCAGGGTGATCTTGGAAAATTCTGAGGGGGTAACAATCGAGAATTCCTTAAAGTTTGAGTTTCCCACTTCTAACAACCAGGCAGAGTAAGAAGCTTGCATTGTTGGACTAGTAATGACCAAAGATATGGGGGCTACTGAGATTACACTTTGTAGTGACTCCCAACTTGTGACCTCCTAGATCCAAGGTGATTTACCAAGCCAAGGAACCCCTTCTTCAGAGATATTTGACCAAAGTCCAAGAGCTCCTTAAGAACTTCCAGATTGTCAAGATAGAGCACATTCATAGGGAGCAGAACTCTAGGGCAGGCCTCTTGTCCAAACTGGCCAATACCAAGAGCCCGGGCAACACTCACTCAACCTTCTATCTCGGACACTATCATTTTCCAAGTAGAATGAGTGAAGCATACTTAACTCACCCCAATAATGGAGTGTTTTCAAGCAGGAGCCTAGCCCGATGATCTAAAGGAGGCCTCCAAACTGGTACGAACTGCTGTCTGGTACACTATCCATAATGGACAAATGTACCACTATGATTTCCCTTTACCTCTCCTCAAGTGCCTCACACTGAAAGAAGCAAAATATATATTGGTTGAGGTCCATGAGGAAAGTTGCAGACACCACTTGTGGCACAAAGCCTTAGCTCTGAAGACACTTAGGACCG
Source organism: Ormosia semicastrata (assembly GCA_029884595.1). Taxonomy (NCBI): domain Eukaryota; kingdom Viridiplantae; phylum Streptophyta; class Magnoliopsida; order Fabales; family Fabaceae; genus Ormosia; species Ormosia semicastrata. The sequence continues at coordinate 5,721,754 of JAQQTO010000028.1, read as the reverse complement.
GATACTATTGTGTGGAAATAAGTTTGCCCAAAATGGTTTTATATGTTAAGTTTTGATGATGACAAATACAAGACAAAAGGAATATCTTGCTTATATTCTTTGTTGCATCCTATATAGAGCATATCCATTAGTAATTGATAAATATCTTATTTGGATGTGTCTATGAAAGTCTTATATGCATGTTCAACTAACTAAAGTTATACATTTATGAATCATGCATATGAAGATATTGAATTATGAATTTGAACTAACTATGCTTGTTTAAGTGAGTAATACTTTGTAGGATAGTCCAAATACCAAGAGTGAGCATTGCAACAAGAAAGCAAAGATCTCATTTGAGCTCAACACAAGGAGAATGTGAATGTCTATTTCATGAAGGTATTGATAACATCAAAGTCATGTCAAAGACCAAGTCCAAAGGAAGATTAAATGGTATAGCTTTTAGAACTTAGGGTCTTTATGTAAGAAGCCTTATGGATATCTCAAATATGTTTTTCAAATCTTTAAAAATGTTTTTTACATGCTAAAATACCCAACAAACAAGTTTTGAAAAGTTATTTATGTTGGTAGTTCAAATTTATGAAAAATAGCCAAGTTTGAGTTTTGTAAAACTGACCTTTGGTTACTCTTTTGATCATATCTTTCAAAATTCTTTGAGTTTTATTTTGAAACTTATTTCATTTGAAAATAGATTCAAAGATCTTTCCAATGACTGGTCATTTCTTTAAACGAATAAGAAATGAAGAAGTTATGACCATTTAAAGTCAGTTTTTTGAAAGTAGAGTGGTTTATTCGAATAAATGATATGTTATTCGAATAACACGCTACAGAAATCATACCAGAACCAGTTTTTAAAGGTTTATTCGAATAACCAAAGGGTTATTCAAATAACATGACCTAGAAAACATTCCAAAACATGATTTTGGAGACTTATTCGAATAACAAATATGTTATTCGAATAGAGACGTTCAGGAACGTAGTTTTTGAAGGATTTATTCGAATAATACTACGTTTATTCGAATAAATATGCCCAGAATCATGCAACGGATATTTTCTATGCTTTTAATGTTGAAATAAATGATACCCAATGGCTTTTTTTCTTAGAACAATATAAATACATGTTTTTGGGACATCTTTTAGAAACACCCATTTATTTGAAATAATTCTTTCTTACTTTATTTTGTGATACATATTTTACCAAATTTCTGTGCTCTTTTTCACCAAAATTTGAGATATCCTTAGAGAGCTTCATAGAGCTTCAAATTGTATCATCTACTCTGAGTGAGAGTTTCTCTTCATCTATATTTTCTGTTCTTCTGTATTGAGGGTGAGGTATCCTTCAAGATTTGTATAAGGGTGAGGTATCCCTTCAAGGTTTGTATAAGGGTGAGGTATCCCTGTAGGCTGAGACTTTAGCACAAGGGTAGAGTTTCCCTGTGTGTGAAAAGTGCTCTTTTATGCAACGGTTACAAGCACCTATTGAAGCTTGTATGCATAGTAAAAAATCTCAGATTATTTTTGAGGATTGGACGTAGACCACAAGTGGGTTAGTGGTCGAACCAGGATAAATATCGTGCCTGCTTTTCTCTTCTCAATCTCTTTATTTTACGTAATTTTATATTATTGCACATTTATTTATTTGCTATCCTTAAAGATTTTATTCTTCTTCTCGCAATTCTTTCTCTTTTATTTAATAGCTTAAATATTTGTGTTTATTTTAAGAGCTTTTGTGAAAAGTTTTTCATACCCAATTCAACCCCCTCTTGGGTAATGGTTGCCATGACTAACAAGTGGTATCAGAGCTTCCTGCTCTGGTGAAAGCTTAACCGCTTAGAGTTAAAGATCCTTGTCTATTGGCAACCTTGAAAGTTTTTTTTAAAAATGGAAGGTTTTAAAATTGATAAACCACCATTCTTTGATGGTGTGCATTTTGTCTATTAAAAAACTAGAATAGAGTTTTATATGCAATCTATTGATTTGGATTTGTGGGATATTGTGCTAAATGGATTTACTTACAAATCAAAACAAACTTGGAATAGTTTTGACAAAAAATGTTTTTCTTTAAACATTAGAGCTATACAAATTTTGAGAAGTAGTTTGAATGATGATGCTTATGCTAAAATTAACAATTCCTCTAGTGCTAAAGATATATGGGATGCTCTTGTTGATATCTATCTTGCTAACAATATTTTTATGCATAAAGTTGTATATAGAAAGCAAGAAGAGCAAAAGTCATTGAAGGAAGCTTGTCATGAAAAATATCCTCAAAGAGATGCTCAAACTTTTGAAGGGAGTCAAATGCCTCTTGGTGATGATGGTGCTTAATTTCAAGAAGAGGCAAAGCAAAATAAAATTGATAAGGAAGAAGGTGATTCCCTTAAAAAGCCAAGTATGCTAAAAATTGAGACTACTTCTTATATGGCTAAAAAGAACTTTGAGGTAAATAATTCTAAACTATATTATAGTCCTTCGGATGATGAGTTGCAAAGTGCATATAATGAATTGTATGATGGTTTATTGAATTTAGAAAAGAAAAACTTATCATGTTTGGAAAACATTTCCTTTATTGAAAATGAAATTGAAACTTTGAAAAATGAGTATGCCTTTCTTGATGAGGAAACGTCTTTAAAATGTAAAACCTCAATTTCTTGTGAAAAGTGCATTGATTTAGAAAATCAAGTTGAGGACTTATATTATGAATTTGCTAAAGCTAATGATTGTAATTGCTTAAATTCTATACTTGTTAATGAGAATAAAATTAGTGTTATTTCATGTGAAAATTCAAGCAAGGCTTATGGCAAAATTAATTTAGAATATAATAACAATAAAAAGCTTAAGTTTTTCAAAAATGATATTCAAATGATCAAGCCATCATTAAATTCAATTGTTTGTAATTTTTGTAGTCGTCTAGGATATATTTCTCATTTATACAATTATAGAAAAAATCCTTATATGAGAAATTGTATGGTATGGGTTCCTAAAAATCCTAAAGGCCCTAATACTAACATTCAAGGACCCAAAATAAAGTGGGTACCAAAATATCCTCATAGTATTTCAATTTTGCAGAATATTTCTCAAAAGGATGGACAAATTGGTCAAAAGAAAGAGGAGTCATCAAGGAGAATGCTTCCAAAGCCCAGTGGTAGAAATTTTGGTCAAAGAAGAAAGATGACTTCAACCAAAGCTTCTCAAATACAAAATGTAGAGTTTGCAAAGTTCAAGACTTCAAAAGAGAAACAATAGGTAAGAAAAAGCATTTCCTTGATTGCCAAAGCCAAGGTATCAAAAGTTTTTACCTCTTATACACATTCACTTAAAAATGATAATAATGAATATGAGATATATTCCTTGTAGGCCTTAGGTAGAGGATAGAATCACGTGTACCTCATAAAATTTGGATATTATGTTTAGCACATAATTATGTTCATTCTTATTATATCATAATTCATTAATTTGTTATATATCTTTGTACATAAGATTCTATAATGCCTAGGTATGTTTGCCATAATTTAAAATTGTCTTATATCATGAAAGTAAGCATGCTATCAACTATGTGCTTAATGATATTTAATTATTTAATTTATTTTGCTCAATTTACATACTATGAAAAATTAATCTTTACGAGAGCATAATAGATTAATATTCGAAAACTAACACACAAGGACCCAATAAAATTTGGGTACCAAAAGTCAAAAATTGAAGTGTGTTGTAGGTGTGCTTGAAGGCCAAGAACTGACTTTAACATCTTGAAAGTGGGTGTTCCAAGTACAAAAACTAGAAATAATTTCAAGCTCTCTTCCTTGTCTCCGTGAAGTATGGACTTACAATTTTTTGGATAAGTGAAAACTTTTATTATGCTTTTCTAGCCTTATAATTTGAAAATATTTCTTCATGTTAATATGCTAGATAAAGTATACTTCTTGTTTGAAATGACATGATTAATGATAATATCCTTGAGCTTGAGTTTTTTATCAATCATACAATATTTGAATTTATTGTTTAAACATGATTTTTATCTCTCTTGAATTATCACTAACTTGAGTGTTGGAGATATCTCAAACATTGTTTTGCAAGTATCTTATATTTGCGTAAGTTAATTTTCACTTAAATCACTTTCTGAACATATGCTTTACTGTGCTTTTTGATTCGAACAAATATAAGCTTATTCGAATAAAGTTCTTTAAAGCTGATCAAAATTTGTGTTGGATATCACTTTATTCGAATAACACTCAGTTTATTCGAATAAACTAGCTTCTATGTTAGTTTTGTGTTTGCAGTGTTTACTGTCTATTCAAATAAATTCTTTCTTTATTCGAATAACCAGAACCTTAGTTTATCAGTCTTAACCTTTGATCTCTGACTATTCAAATAAACCTTAGGCTATTCGAATAACCAGAAACTTGTTTTATCAGTCTCTTATGTTTGATCTCTGCTTATTTGAATAACCCTCAGGTTATTTGAATAAATCTTGTTAAATGGCCAAAATGTTTGGCCTTCCCAGATCCTCTATTCAAATAGGAAATTCTTCTATTCGAATAAAACCCATTTTATTCGAATAAACACGAGCTTTTAAAAAAAAGGTTCTGCTACGTTTCCTTTTTGTTGTATGTGTTGTATAGCATTAGTGATAATAATTAATATATGCTAAATTCTTTATAATTGAACTAAAAATACAAATGCTTAATCAAATGTAATTGGCTATTCTTTTGATAAATTGGCTAAATTGATCAATGAAATGAAATATTTTTTGCCCTTGTGAACTCATTTGTTGTTTTATTATTTTGAATGCTTATTTACTTATGAGTTTGGCATAATGACTAACCTCTATGGATCCAAAATTGATGGATACCAAAGAAAGTACTTTGAATTATGTTGTAGGGTGATAACTACCTCAAGCAAGCATTTAAATGGAATAAATTCATTCAACTTGAGGATAGTAAAGTTGAAAAGGATCCAACTTTTAAAAGGGGTACAAAAAATTTCTATTCCGTCATGAAAGCTTGAAGCTTGGAAGTTGATGGAAGTGAAAGTCATCTACAAAAATTCAAAGAGTACATTTTTAGTGATATCAAACTATTATCATTTTCTTTTTATATACTTTAAATTTGATATCATATGCTATTTGGAGAAGTAGAGAGTTGCGTTATACCTTTACATACCTTACATGATAATTATTATTATTTTCCTAAAAATGCCTAAATAAATTTTGATGATGATCATATGTTTCTTGATAAACTTGAATCATGGCTTAAAATGCTTAAACTATTTTTTTATTATTTATTCAAGTTCATATGTACTTCATGCATTCTTATTAAAGCTGACATTGCATGGTTGATAATGTGATACATGCTTTAAAATTATATATCAATCTAAATTATGCTTATAAATGGGCTTACATGATATTTGATGCAAACCTATATTTTAGAGAACTTTTAAAGTTAGCTTTGCAAGTCTCTCCATATGTTTCAAATATAGCCATCAGATTTTTACATACAAGCATATGTGGATAAACGAGAAAAGTTGAATGGAATTCAAATGAAGAGGAAGATAAAGAAGACTTTCTTCTAGTGCAATGGAATGAAGAATTCAAAGGAAGAAAGCTCAAAGTTAAAGGACCAATAAAGAAGGGTCATCACTCTTTATCTATCTCAATAAGTATCTCTATCCCTAAGCTATTGTGGTATTTTATATGATATGTATTGTATGATACTTGTTAATAAATTAATCTTAAATGACTAAATGCTTTCCAAGAAATATATGGCTTTTTATATAAAACATCTCTACCTTTCTAAAATGCTTTTGAAAATATAATGTGCTCTTGTAAAATTCTTTTTGAAAATGGGAGAAGTTTTAAAATGGTATTTGTTTGAGGATTTAAGAAGATGTATATTTGCCTTGCTTTTCTTTAAGGTGATGTGCTTACATGGTCTTCGCATACATATTTCCTTTATCTATTATTTTAATCATATGCACACTTTGAGGGGGAGCCTAGCTCTTGAGTTGCTTATATCTCTTGCCTTACATATTTGTTTGATTACATAAAGTGTTTTATTACTATCATATGCTAAATGTTGACATACAAAGATATGAAAAGCATTCTATGAATAATCTTCTATATCTTGAAAGCATGCTTGTTTCATCTCTCTATTCTTGAATCATATGTAGAATCTATAAGGGGGAGAAAATATTTTTTTTTTCTTTCTAAGCCTTTTTTGTTGATGTCAAATAGGGGGAGTGAAAATTGGAAAGAAAAAATATGTTCTTGTGTTAATTGATTGATATGCTTACATGAATATTTATTCTTGTATATGTTAATTGATTGATATGCTTACATGAATATTTATTCTTGTATATTGCTCAACATATTTTTCTTTGGTGATTTGTCATCATAAAAAAGGGGGAGATTGTGGAAATAAGTTTGCCCCAAATGGTTTTATATGTTAAGTTTTGATGATGACAAATACAAGACAAAAAGAATATCTTGCTTATATTCTTTGTTGCATCCTATATAGAGCATATCTATTAGTAATTGATAAATATCTTATTTGGATGTGTCTATGAAAGTCTTATATGCATGTTAAACTAACTAAAGTTATACATTTATGAATCATGCATATGAAGATATTGAATTATGAATTTGGACTAACTATGCTTGTTTAAGTGAGCAATACTTTGTAGGATAGTCCAAGTACCAAGAGTGAGCATTGCAACAAGAAAGCAAAGATCTCATTTGAGCTCAACACAAGGAGAATGTGAATGTCTATTTCATGAAGGTATTGATAACATCAAAGTCATGTCAAAGACTAAGTCTAAAGGAAGATTAAATGGTATAGTTTTTAGAACTTAGGGTCTTTATGTAAGAAGCCTTATGGATATCTCAAATATGTTTTTCAAATCTTTAAAAAAAATTTTTACATGCTAAAATACCCAACAAACAAGTTTTGAAAAGTTATTTATGTTGGTAGTTCAAATTTATGAAAAATAGCCAAGTTTGAGTTTTGTAAAATTGACCTTTGGTTACTCTTTTGATCATATCTTTCAAAATACTTTGAGTTTTGTTTTGAAACTTATTTCATTTGAAAATAGACTCAAATATCTTTCCAATGACTGGTCATTTGCTTTAAACGGAGAAGAAATGAAGAAGTTATGACCATTTAAAGTCAGTTTTTGAAAGTAGAGTAGTTTATTTGAATAAATGATATGTTATTCGAATAACACACCACAGAAATCATACCAGAATGAGTTTTTAAAGGTTTATTCGAATAACCAAAGGGTTATTCGAATAACATGACCCAGAAAACATTCTAAAACATGATTTTGGAGACTTATTCGAATAACAAATATGTTATTCGAATAGAAACATCCAGGAAAGTATCTTTTGAAGGATTTATTTGAATAATACTACGTTTATTCGAATAAATATGCCCAGAATCACGCAACGACTATTTTCTATGCTTTTAATGTTGAAATAAATGATACCCAATGACTCTTTTTCTTAGAACACTATAAATACATGTTTTTGGGACATCTTTTAGAAACACCCATTTATCTGAAATAATTCTTTCTTGCTTTATTTTGTGATACATATTTTACCAAATTTCTGTGTTCTTTTTCGCTAAAATTTGAGATATCCTTAGAGAGCTTCATAGAGCTTCAAATTGTATCATCTACTCTGAGTGAGAGTTTCTCTTCATCTATATATTTTGTTCTTCTGTATTGAGGGTGATGTATCCTTCAAGATTTGTATAAGGGTGAGGCATCCCTTCAAGGTTTGTATAAGGGTGAGGTATCCCTGCAGGCTGAGACTTTAGCACAAGGGTAGAGTTTCCCTGTGTGTGAAAAGTGCTCTTTTATGTAACAGTTGCAAGCACCTATTGAAGCTTGTATACATAGTGAAAAATCTTGGATTATTTTCGAGGACTGGACATAGACCACAAGTGGGTTAGCGGTCGAACCAGGATAAATATCATGTCTGCTTTTCTCTTCTCAATCTCTTTATTTTACGTAATTTTATACTATTGTACATTTATTTATTTGCTATCCTTAAAGCTTTTATTCTTCTTCTCGCAATTCTTTCTCTTTTATTTAATAGCTTAAATATTTGTGTTTATTTTAAGAGCTTTTGTGAAAAGTTTTTCATACCCAATTCACCCCCCTCTTGGGTAATGGTTGCCATGACTAACATATTGGCCAATAATGGAAGCTGACTCCCTCGCACATGTTTGAGTCTGCGATAAATGTCAGTGGTACTCAAACCATTATTAAGCTCCTCCAAAGAAACTATTCATGATGTCTGTACCTTGGTCATTTTACAGATGGGGTATAGATATCTTGGGTCAGTCCCTCAAGAACCTGGACAACTAAAGTACTTGGTGATGATTGTGGATTATTTTACTAAATGGATCGAAGCAAAGCCCCTAGTCACGATCATTTTTGCTAGGATCCAAGAGTTCACTTGGAGTCACATCATCACCATGTTTGGAGTTCCGGAGTCTATTGTGATAGACAATAGAACCTGGTTTAAAGATAAGGGTTTAGAAGAGCTACTTGTTGAGCTAAAAATCAAGCATTATTGCAGTTTCGTTAAGAATCCCAAGACAAATGGACAAGTTAAAGCCGCCAACTGGGTTATTGTTCGAGGAATTAAATAAGGTTGGACGAAGTTAAGGGAAACTGGGCTGAGCAACTTGACCATGTTCTCTGGGCCTATCGAACTACGTCTCACTCTACAATTCCCCTTTAAACTCACTTATGGGTGTGAGGCTATGATCTCAGTGGAGATAGGGGTATCTAACTGGCATCACCAACAATTCTCACCTGACAACAATCACAGATTGATTAAAGAAGACTTGGATCTTCTAGAAGAAAGAAGGTACGTTACTTACATATGCAACTTCACCCTCAAATAGAGAATGCCAACATGATATAATTTGAAAGTTGTCCCAAGGAAGTTTGAACCAGGTGATCTAGTACTTCAGAGAACGGATATCGGTGGTAGAAATGCCTTCCAAGGGAAGTTAGCCCCAAATTGGGAAGACCCCTACCAGATTGTGATTAGTATTGGCAAGGGAGCTTACACCCTAGAGACACTAATAGGTAAGCCAATAAAAAAACTATTGAAATGCAGACAAACTCAGAAATACTATAACTAAATGCCTTTTAAGGCCTAGTCTCCTAGTTTACTTTATATTTGATATGCCCTAATTTTTGTGGGTATACATTGTATGAACTTCGATCTTTCATTCATTCAATAAAATGAGGAAGTTATTTTCATACATCCATTTGCACTCTCTAGTCTCAAAAGACCCTCAAGCCGGACCATATCTTGAGAATGTCTACAGAGCCCGTTCCTTATAGGATCTAGGGTTTCTTTCAAATTCATGACCCTCAAGCCGAGAAATACCTTGAGAGTGTCTAAAGCCCATTCCCTATGGGATCTGGGGTTTCTTATATTCTAGGTTAGGAGGAATAACCCACAAAATCCATTTGAATGTTTTAGTCGTGAGTTATGGGCCAATACCCAAATCCTCAACACTTAGCCATAACCATTTTGTAATTGTGAAATTAATTGGCAACTCGGGTTACGGCATTCGTGATCCGCCATTAGGTACCTATAATGGATGTCTTATGTTGAATTGGTTTTGAAATTAAAAATTCCTAAGTGCTAGGCATTTTTCTTAACTAGACCGTTAGCATTAAAAACTCCAATTATGGATCACATTTTATTTTTCCTAAGTCTTTAAAGGAATTCTGAGTGCTCAAAATTTAGGTGTTGGACCCTAGACCAAGGTTTCATGCGATCACAATTCTCAATCCATAAATGGCTACCAAATACACATTAATGATGGGCGTTGGCCCTAGTATGGACCTTGGAGAAAGAAAGAAAAGTATGAAGCAAAAACATTTAATTGCAGCTTGATAACCGATAAAATTGTCTTTTACATAAGTTAGATGCCCCACACAAGAGGCAAGGGAAAGCAGCAGAGGAAAAGAAAAGCAAACTAGGCCTCAGCATCATCGTCCTCTAGGATTGAATGGACTACGCCCGTTGCACTTCTACCCTCTTCGGCTAGACTTAAGTTGCGGTTAGCAGTTAAGAGGTCCCCGATAGGAGCTTGTTCGGCCTATAGAACTTCCTTTGCTAATACCAGGTAGCCACCAATAATCAATTTCTTAGAGTTCAATCCATCCAAGTCCAAGGCTACCCCGGGATTAAGGAATTGGACTTGGGCAACTGTGTTCTAGAATTGCTCACCACTTATGTTCGTGTAGATCATCTCCAGCTCTGTATTATCCTTTTCCAATTACGTCACCCTAGTCCAGAGGCCACCAATGGTTTTTTCAGAATTGGCTCTCTCCTTCTTGAGCTTGGACTTGGAGTCCACCAGTTTCTTTTTCAGCTCATTGACCTTTGATGCAGCATCCTCTTGGGCCTTTTTGGCTTCCTCTTTGGCCTTGAGATCCAAGTTAAGTTGCTAAGTTTCTTCCTCCTTGGCCACCTTCAGCTTTTTGGTCAATTCCTTCTCAAACTCCCTAAGCTCTTTTCAAGGCAATGGGCTTCACAAGTGACTCAGAGTGCGAAGGTATGAAACCTTGACAGAATCTCAAGCGGGCTCCTCTGGGTAATGTGTTTCACTACCTCGTCATCTAGAAGTTGCTAGTCGATGAATGATCTGGGCTCTACGTCCTCCTTAAACAGGGAAATCGAACCTTATCCTTCCTCTTCATTTGCCTCTGTGGCCACCCTCTTTCTATGTTCTGCTGCCCTACTACCTTTGGTAGCCTTTCTCTTCCTCTGACAGGGTTGTGCAAGAGATTTCGACTAATTCGAAGCCACCTCAGTAATAGGATCCCAGGTGGCAAGAGCCAGAGCAATGTGTACAGGAGTATTAGAAGGCCCAGTCCCTCCTTTCCTCACATTAAAAGCTTGAAGGGCCAAAAGAGATGATATGGACGTCATACTTTCTGCAAAATAGGAAAAGCGTAAATTTAAAAAGACAAGAAAGGAAAATGCCAAAAATAAAAAGAAAGGAAAAATATGGCATATGCTTTACCTAATATAGCCTCAAGAGTTTCGTCATTAACGGCATCTAGAACATCCTTACTAGAAATGAGTTGGACTTCCTCTGCCTATTTATTGATAAAATCTACGCACTCGGTGTCCTCCCAACCAAGTTCGATTTTCTTCATCTCAATCGTTTTGATGGGAGTGTCCCAGGCCTGCGTGGTCCAATACAGGTGGAACATCAGGGTCCCATCAGCATCCACGAAGAATGGGCAAGATCTGGGAACCACCATTAGTTTAAAGAACTTTGTTTTATAGTTCTTGAAGATATCCTGAAAGACATTGAAGACTTTCCGTCGTCTTCTGGACCAAAGTGTGAGCCAGTTTTTCTGCGCCGCCCTCTCTCCTTGGGGGGACCATGGAGTGAAAAAATAGAAAAATGTTTTTTCTGTATACCGAAGTTTGACCATTTCGCAAAACCATTCAAAGGCAAGGATGAAACCCCAGCTGTTGGGGTAAACTTGGGATAGAGCCACTTTCAAAGTACGAAGGATGACAATTTGAAAGTCGGTGAGTGGAAGCCAGAGCCCCAGTTGGATGAAGAGGTCTTCATACAAAAACATGAAATGTTCACCCTCCATTCAACCTGAACACACCCTATCATCTTGCTCTGAGTCCAAGACCTGGTACTAATGGTAATGTCTGTCATCCTTTGTCATCTCAAAGTAGCTTGCAAGGTGTTCAACCTTCTTCGGAGTCCTGAATGCAGACATGCTGCCCTAAACGTCATCTCCAACCTAGGGGTACAGGCTCCTCATGGGGGCAAATATCAGGGGCCTCTCTACAGCCAGTCTCTGATGCCCTACCACTTATCTCCTGACCATTAAATTCCTAGAAACACCCACAGAGACCGGTTAGGCATTGTCAAAATCAAGAATGTTTCAAGTCTACAGATTTGGACATGGAAAGGGACAGACCGTGAAGAGAACTCATAAAAGTCCACTTCCACCTTTGCCCTTCGTCTCCAGAACCATGGACACCGGCCTCCACGCCCTTGAATGTCTGAACTTGAGTTGGGCACCTCCGCCACTCACGGCGCAATGAAGATGGTGCTCTATAGTGTAAAACCACTGAATGAACCTAGAAATAAAGGTATCCCTACTCATTTTGCTAGGAAATGAGAGGAAATACCCAAAAACCATGAAGACAGAAACCCTCTGCCTTAAAACGAAGCTAAAAATAGTGAAAATAGGGGGTAGAGGGACATGTACCTTGAAGAAATGAATAGAATGGGTGACTGAAAGGTGCTTAATCGCCAAGAACCGTTGGAAACCACATAAAAGCAACTGCCACTCCACCATTCACGGTTGCAAGAAATCACCTCAAGACATTGAAAATTGGAAAGGAATAGTAGAAGTGCAGATGAGGCATCCTCGGCCCCTATTTATAGAGACAAGATGGTTGTGGGGCAATTCTGTCCTAACACCTCGAATTTCAAAAAGTCCTTATTATGGCGCTCAAAATTAGATGGAACCCTAACGACGGTTCCCTATTAGAACACGCCACGTGGACAATACAACTGTCATGGTAGTTGAAGCGATGGTTTGCTCAAAAAGTCACACGTCACGCAAGCCTCACTAGTTTGAGCATGGATTTTTTCTATGGACCCCAGCTATACCCCAAGATGTCCACATATGATCACCTGACGTGTCGATCTTGGCTAGACTACAGTACATCCACAAATGTCAAATGACTTAATCATTAACACCTCCAAATTAGAGCTCTTAATCCCTTGGGGATAGCACAAACTCTGATTTTATGATAAGCTCAGATCCCGTCACTTGGGGGCATTGAGACTTACCTTGATACTTAGCTATATTAGTTAAGCACCAAATTGGGGGCAATATGACTAGTTTAAGCATATTATTATAATGGTTAGTGTTGGACTCATCTTGGTGAAGAGAACAAAATAAAAAATAAAACTTTCAAAGAAGCAAAAGAAGGTAAGAAAGAAACTTTTTATTCACATTCCATACATCATCAGCTCTAACAAACGAGCCTATGAACTACCCTAATATAAGAATGCCCACTAGAGAGAATCAAAAACGAAGCAAAATCAGACAATGATGATAATGATGACCATTGACCACGACCACCTCCATGGTTTTTCTAGAAACTAGCAGCCATTTTTCCCCTGTTGGCCAACAATAGGAGAATGCTCCACCCCTAGAGATTGTTCCACTCTAAAAGTAGGATTCACAATCCTGCACATCCAACTGTACACCGGGGTGAAACCAAGGCACTTGGCAAGTACCTTTGGTTATAGTTAGGAGGGTAGAGGAGTGAGAGCGATAAGCTTCCACGTATCATAGGAACTATAGCAGAAACGGTGAATCCTCCGGGCAAGCGTAGAAAGGTTGCACACTCCTGCGCACGCTTAGTGTTACCAAGTGGCTTCTAGTACTCAAGAGGGGGGGTGAATTGAGTATAAAACTTTTTCTCAAAAACACTCTTTATATTAAAAATAAATATTAAAACTTAATAAGTAAATGCACAGAAGGAACGAGAAGAAGAAAAGAAACAATAAAAGCAGCAGAAAATAAATATGCAGTAAATTAAAATTGCATAAAGTAAAGAGATTAAGGAGAGAGAAGCAGACACAGTATTTATCCTGATTCGACTACTAACCCACTTGTGGTCTACGTCCAGTCCTCGAAAGCCGAAATTTTTCACTATGTATACAAGCTTCAATAGGTGCTTGTAACCGTTACACAAAAGAGCACTTTTCACACACAGGGAAACTCTACCGTTGTGTTAAAGCCTCAGCCTGCCGGGATACCTCACCCTTATACAAACCTTGAGGGATACCTCACCCTCGATACAAAATATCAGAAAATAGATGAAGAGAAACTCTCACTCAGAGTAGGTAATACAAATTGAAGTGCTAATGGAGTTCTCACAGAAATATCTCAAAGTTTTTAATCAAAAAGAGCGTAGAAAATAATTTTCACAGATTAGAGCAAGCAGAAAATAGTTCAGAATTTTGGGCAATTTTAGTCGTGACCCAAGGTTCCTATTTATAGAGAAAATCAGATGAAATAGCCGTTAGGTAGAATTAAAAGCCATTCAATAGAATTAAAAACCTGTTTGTTTCCATATCAGAGTTCGTGATCAACGTGTTTATTCGAATAGCTTAACATTCTATTCGAATAACATTGTTCCTGAAGCCATCGTGAAAAGCCATCTGATATGAGTTATTCGAATAACCTCTATGTTATTCGAATAACACGTTTAAAAAAACTGTTCAGATAGAAAAGGTTTATTCGAATAACGTTTGAGTTATTTGAATAATTCACTTAAAAACACAGTTCTGAAAACCTCAGTTATTCGAATAATTATCTTGCTATTCGAATAGCATCTTAAAAAATAGAATCTTGTAAAAGTGTTTTGGTGCGCGTAAAATACACTAAGAGCAAGTGCACTCTATCGCCAAGTAATATAGGACTTGAGTCCCAGTTATCGATCCCACAAGGAATAATTGGTAATTACTAGATTCGTAAAACCCCTTTGTTATTCAGACAATTGAAAGTGTATAAAGAAATTCAAGTTAAAATCAAAATAAACAAATAAAGAAAAGCAGTGAACAATCAAACAAAGAAAAGATAATCAATGAGAAAGAGACTAGGGCGCAAGGTTCACTTGAATCCAATTATTCAGATTTTCTTTCAATTATGATTAAGGTAATTCTTTTGTCAATATTCTCTTATTTACAATTGAATCCCAATGGTCATGGATGAAACTATATTCTATTCCTAATTTAATTCACCTATTTGGTCATTTAGTTGAATTAATCAAGAATGCATTAAGCTTCAAATCAAGAGATGAACTAACATACCGTCAATTCCATTGGTAGGATAAATCAATATTTGGTCATTCACCAATCTAATCCTAGGCTTACCATATAGATCCACTCATTGAATGCGGATGGTCATCGGTCAAACAATGAATTAACACATGCCAAAAATGATTAAATTCTGACAAGAATACAAGCAATATGATAAACCCAAAAAGGAATTACCGTAATCAAATTAGAAATCAAATCCAAATAATAAGGAAAAGAAGATCTCCCATAGCCCTAGCTATGGGTTTAGCTACTCATGTTCAATAAAAATAAACTCATATCAAAATACAAACCCATAGAAAGAAAACCCAAATGAAAGGGGAAACTAAAAAGAAAGAGAAATCAAAACCCCTTTAATGGAGATTAAGATCTTCAAGCCTTCAAGAATCCTCCTTCAAGCCATCCTCTAAGGTCTACCATTGCAAAACAACTCTCTTAGGATTAGGGATTTTCTGTGCAATATGCTCAATCAAAGAAAGTTCCCTTGCTAAACTCGTTTTCTTCCTTTTATAGAAAAGCTGACAGATTTTCGTATTTCAATAGCATAATTTTTCTCACCTTTTAGATGACTGATTTTGCCCTTGATCTCAACAGAGAAGTTGTAGTATTTTCTATTAGCTTTCCAACACCATAAACTGCGCATCGATCTGATCTCTGTAACTCAAGATATGGCTTAATTAATGAGGAATGATCAGGATAGTGTGGGAATCTGAATTTTGCTCCAAATCAAATCTCTTTGAGAATCCTTATCCAATCTCTAATCTAAGATTTTGTATCCAATTAGAACTCTAATTAGCATCTAAGAATAGGATAAGAATCCTTCACATATTTATCTTCAGGAATTTCTTCTTTTTGTATAATTACCTGACAAAAATACACAAAAAACTTAATCAAAACACAATTAAACAAAACTAAAATATAACAAAATTAACAAATAAAATTCATTAAAAATAAATAAAAAGAATATGAAAAACCAAATAATTGAACCGTAAAAATAGGACATATTGATGGTTCATCATGTTTATTCGAATAGACTAAGCTCTATTCGAATAAATCAATGCAAAAATAGTTTTGGACAACATGTTTTAAAGCCACTAAGATTCTTTTAAAAACAAGTTTTATCTTTTCTTTTGAAAACAGAGAGATATTAAAGTGAGCTTCGTACAACAGAACCTAAGTCCTAATGCTAATCATATATAAACTTGGACTTGGTCTATTTATCATCTTCATTTAGTCTTCACGTTTGTTATCATCAAAACAAGTCTTCAAAAGTATACTTCCAAACACATTCTCCCCTTTTTTGATGATGACAAACTATCAATGAGAAAAGAGTTAGTGCATATAATTGGAATTCACAAAGAGGTATAAAAGCTTACTCCCCCTCTTTAATTATAAGAGGTAATGTATATCAGATATGTGTGTGGCTCTCCCTTTCAATTTGAATCCAATCTTATTTTAAGTTTACCTGTCTTTTCTCAATTAAATTTCAAATATTTCTCCCCCTTTGTCATGAGCAAAAAGGAGGGGTAAGTCCCAAAAACATATACTCAAGTATAAGTGCATAAAAGGAAGCATACTCATATCAATAGATGATCAAGAAACTGTATTTATGCATTAATCAAAAAAAGGATTCAATTACAAAAGCCAGAAATAAATAGCATAAAGGCAAAACAGAGATCCTAAGAACTAAGGTTCCTAGAAATAGGTATCTGGAGGTGGTGGTGAAGAAGCTGGTGCAGGAGCAGGTGAAGCAGATCGGAGAGCAGCAACCTCACATTCAACACCTTCTATTCTATCGAAAAGAATAGAGAAGGTATATTCCAAATATGCTCTGTTATCATGCAAGGTGGCCATGATTTGCTCTAAGGTGATAGGAGCAGGAGCAACAGTAGGTACATCAGCAGGGGCAGCAAGAGCATCAACAGGGTCTAGCTCATCTTCATCAACCTCATCTAGGTACACCCAGCCTTCATCGATTTGGATCATCTTCATTTTGTGTAAGGTGTGGGTGCCAAAGATGTTGTGATGCGTCAGGGCAATGGCTCGCTCAGTCTCCAAGACCTAAGGATACTTGCTTAGCAAGGTAGTGATGAGAATACCATAAGGCAAGTCTGATTTTTCCTTGCCCTTGGCCCTCATCATGTGTTTCATGATAAATACAGGCCAGTTGATCTGATGGCCATTCTTCAGAAACCAAAGCATGAAGATGTTATCTTCACTGAGGTAGGCATAATTTCCACCGCGGGGAGCCAAGATATGAGCGAAGGCGAAATGTAGAAGCCTATCTTGGCTTTTCAGCATGCCACCCTTGAGACCCTTGTCAGGCAAGGCTAGACCAGGCTTCAGCAAGTCCTCAATTGCCTGAAACTTGTTGAACTCTTCAAGGAAAGGGTTGTCACCATCTTAAACAAAGGCGCCAGTGAACTGCAGCCCAAACAAAGTCAGCCAGTCCTGCGGTGTGATCACAATGTTCTGATCACAGACTTCGGAGAGAAGGTTCTGGCCATCAAATGCCAAATTACAAAAGAACATCTTCACCAGAGCTGGATAGAGAATGGACCGATGAGAGCAAAGCTGTAGAACTCCCTGGTTTTGCAGCAGGGTCAGAAAGTCGAAACCACGGTATTGTTGGAAGAAAGAGAGGTCAAGATACTTGGGTTGGACCAGGTTACGCTCCCAGAAGTGTGTAATGAAGCGGGCATGGTGCTCTTCGTTGGATGAGAGCCTTCTTAAGTCAAGTGGATTGTTGCATGGAGCTGTCTTCGTGCGTGGGCGCTTGCTGGAGGAGGAGGCCATGGTGATTGGAAGTGAGGAAGAGAGAAAGAAGGCAGGAAGATGGTGGAGGAAAGTAGGAGAGGAAGTGACAATGGGAAGGTGAAAAACAGATAAGAAAAGAAAGGAGAGAAGAGGGAGTGAAATGGTTGGGCGCGCAAGAGCTATTTAAAGGGAGGCCCGTGTTTATTCAAATAAACAGAGGTTTATTCGAATAAACCTTATTTGGAAACTGAAAGGACAGGCGTGGAAAAGGGTATTTCTGCTAAGGTTTATTCGAATAGAGGGAGTTTCTATTCGAATAGATCATCAAGAAAAGCCAAGCATTTTGGCAAAACAACAGGGTTTATTCGAATAACTGTAGAAGTTATTCGAATAGACTGAAAGCTATCGCCAAGAAAAACAGGATTCGAATAGCCTGACGTTTATTCGAATAGACAGAGACTGATAAACTAAGGATTCTAGTTATTCGAATAAGGGGGCATTTATTCGAATAGACAGAGCGCATATTGTAACGACCCGGGACTGCCTGCAGGATTGATGAGTGTCTCCACAAACCAACACGGGTCTTTTCGGCGTGCTTTGTCCTCACTCACACGCATCCTAGAAACTTCCCGAGGAGGTCACCCATCCCACAATTGCTCCAGGTCAAGCACGCTTAACCATGGAGTTCTTATGTTCTAGGCTCCCGAAAAGAAGTTGCAACTTGTTGATAACACCAAATCAATTCCTTTAAACCATCCTTAATATGTAGTCCCATACCTACACGCCTCGAATCCCTCTCATTCCTAATTATTCGAATTCATGCTTACCCTATGCCTAGAAGCACCGCCAGAGCCGCTCCTTGTCCGTGCTTCATTGCACCGACGATCACTCCCCGCCCTCGTCGGCCCCAGGATGTCACATGCCCACTAACCACACCGTATTGGGGAGAGGTCCCGTCTCGATACCATTTGTAACGACCGGACTGGGGATTGATGAGTGTCTCCACAAACCAACACGGGTTTTTCGGCGTGCTTTGTCCTCACTCACACGCATCCTAGGAAACTTCCCAGGAGGTCACCCATCCCACAATTGCTCCAGTGTCAAGCACGCTTAACCATGGAGTTCTTATGTTCTAGGCTCCCGAAAAGAAGTTGCAACTTGTTGATATGGCTACACCAAATCAATTCCTTTAAACCATCCTTAACTATGTAGTCCCATACCTACACGCTCGAATCCCTCTCATTCCTATGCGATTCGGTTCATTCATGCTTTAGAAGCACTCGCCAGAGCCGCTTTGTCCGTGCTTCATTGCACCGATCATATGTCACACATATTGAACACAGGTTTAACACAAAAGCCAGTTTATTTGAATAAACTAAGTTTTATTCGAATAAAGCTGATTTTCAACACATTATTTGACAAGCTATAAAGGATTTTATTCGAATAGAAGCCTGTTTATTCGAATAAAACTAATAAAGAAACACAGAAAAGAATACATTCAAGACATTCAAAGCATATATTCATGTGATAATATTCAGCAATAAAACATGCAATTATATATTGGATTGATCAATTATGCCCAATTCTCCTCGAATATAAAAGAATGCTTCTTTTGCTAAGGGTTTAGTGAAAATATCTGCAAGTTGCTTAAATGTTTCAACAAACTCAAGAATATAATCCCCTTTAAGTACATGATCTCTAATAAAGTGATGTCTTATCTCTATATGCTTTGTTCTGGAGTGCAGAATGGGATTCTTAGAGATATTTATTGCACTAGTGTTATCACATCTTATCGGGATGTGATCAAGCTGAAGACCGTAGTCTAAAAGTTGTTGCTTCATCCATAGGATTTGAGCACAACAACTCCCATTTGCAATATATTCAAATCGGCGATAGACAAAGCCACACTGTTTTGTTTCTTGCTATGCCAAGAAACTAAAGAACTACCAAGCAAGTGACATATCCCACTAGTACTCTTTCTATCCAATTTGCACCCAGCAAAATCAGAGTCAGAATAGCCTATTAGGCTAAAAGAGGCACCCTTAGGGTACCACAAGCCCATATATGAAGTGCCTACTAGATATTTCATTATTCGTTTAACAGCACTTAAATGAGATTCCTTAGGGTTTGCCTGATATCTAGCACACATGCTTACACTAAACATAATATCTGGCCTACTACCAGTAAGATAAAGGAGAGATCTAATCATACCTCTATATTTCATTATTTCTACTAATTTACCTCCTTCATCTTTGTCCAAATAACAGGAAGTGCCCATCGGAGTGGCCATGTGTTTAGCGTTTTCCATTTCGAATCTCTTGAGTAATTCCTTGCAGTATTTGGTTTGACTTATGAATGTCCCTTCATTTATTTGTTTAATTTGAAGTCCGAGAAAGAAATTCAACTCTCCCATCATCGACATTTCAAATTCTTTCTGCATTGTCTTAGCAAATTCTTTGCAAAGGGATTCATTAGTAGCACCAAAGATAATATCATCCACAAATACTTGCACAAGAAGAATGTCATGCTTTTTTATTTTTAATGAAGAGGGTAGTATCTACTTTTCCTCTTGAAAAATCATTTTCTAAAAGGAACTTACTCAACCTTTCATACCAAGCTCTAGGAGCTTGCTTTAAACTGTATAAAGCCTTTTTAAGTTTAAAAACATGGTTGGGTAGTTCATGATTTTCAAAACTTGGAGGTTGTTCAACGTATACCTCCTCTTGAATAAAACCATTTAGGAAAGCACTTTTGACATCTATTTGATATAATTTGAAATCCATGATGTAAGCATAAGCAAGTAACATTCTAATAGCTTTTAATCTAGCTACAGGTGCATAGGTTTCTTCATAATCTATTCCTTCTTCTTGATTATAACATTTAGCAACCAATCTAGCTTTATTTCTAGTTATTAACCCATTTTCATCAAGTTTATTTCTAAAAACTCATTTAGTGCCAATTATAGGGTGATTATTAGGTCTAGCAACTAATTCCCAAACCTGATTTCTTTCAAACTGATTTAATTCCTCATGCATAGCTAAGATCCAATGTTCATCATCAAAAGCTTCAATTAAATCCTTAGGTTCAATTTGAGAAACAAAAGCTAAGTGATTACAAGTATTTCTAAGAGAGTTACGAGTACTTACACCTTTAGATACATCACCGATAATCTGATCAAGGGAATGATATTTTGAAGTTCGCCATTCTTTGGGAAGTTCCAAAGCTTGCGAATCTTCTTGTCTTTGTTTATCCTCTTGTTCCTTGATTTCTTTTTCTTTACTATCCAAATGTGTTTCCGCCAAGACTTTTGCAATATCATCAATAACAAGATCCTTTCTCGATCCATTTGGGTCAGTTTCATTAAATGCAATGTATAGATTCTTCAATAGTCATAGTTCTTTTATTATATATACAAAAAGCTTTACTATGATTTAAATAACCAATAAATATACCTTCATCAGACTTAACATCAAACTTGCCTAAGTTATCTTTTCCATTATTTAAAACAAAACATTTGCATCCAAAAACATGAAAATGTGAGACGTTTGGCTTTCTTCCCTTATACAACTCATATGGGGTTTTCTTTAAAATAGGCCTTATAAGGGCCCTGTTCATTACATAACAAGTTGTATTTACAGCATCCGCCCAAAAGTATTCAGGAAGAGAGCATAGTTCTCGCCATTTCTTCTAAAGAACGATTTTTCCTTTCTACAACTCCATTTTGTTATGGAGTTCTAGGGGCAGAGAAATTATGATTAATGCCATGTTCATCACAATAATTTTTAAAAACATTGTTTTCAAATTCGCTACCATGATCACTTCTTATAGAAGAGATTTGAAAATCTTTTTCATTTTGAATAACTTTGGCAAGTCTTTTAAAAGCTAGAAATGCATCATTTTTATTTGCAAGAAATAAAGTCCATGTAAACCTAGAAAAATCATCCACAATCACTAAAGCATAGTAATTCCCACTAAAGCTCATAGTTCTAGAAGGTCCAAATAGATCCATGTGCAAAAGCTGTAAAGGTCTAATAGTTGAAACTATATTTTTTGCTTTAAAAGAGACCTTCATTTGTTTACCATTTTGACATGCATCACATAACTTATCTTTTACAAAATTAAGCTTGGGTAGTCTAATTACTAGCTCTTTAGAGACCAACTTCTTTAAGTGATCCATGTGAATGTGAGCAATTCTCCTATGCCATAACCATGAATCATCATTCTTACTTAAAAGGCATTTTGCATCATTTGAAGATATATCATCAAGACTAATCATATAAATGTTGTTTACTCTATGACTAATGAATTTAACATGTTTATCATTTTTATCTTCAATTATGCAATAATTTGAATCAAATATAACCTTATTTCCTTTATCACATAATTGACTAATACTAAGCAAGTTATGCTTCAAACATTCAACAAGCAACACATTTTCAATAGAGGAGTTAGGGTTCTTACCGACTTTGCTGATTCCAAGAATTTTTCCTTTGTTGTTATCACCATAAGTAACGTGTCCATGATTCTTGGGAATAAGCATGGTGAATTTCGAGTTGTCTCCGGTCATGTGCTTGGAGTAACCGCTATCGAGATACCAATTTGAACTCCTGGCTTTCAAGCACACCTACAACACATGTTTAGTTTTTAACCTTTGGTACCTAAACTTTCTTGGGTCCTTGTGCGTCAGTTTTGGGTATAGTATCCTTGGGAACCCAAACCATTTTTATTCCAATTTTTGTATTTATGTTTTTCCTTGCATTACATGTTGATGCACTATGTCCTTTCCTTCCACAGTAAAAACATTTAATAAAAGGACTACTTGAAATACTAGAATGCACAAAGAAATTTTTATAGAGTTTTTGTTGATTTTTCAGGTTATAACCTATCCCGGCTTTTTGAAAAACCACTCTTTGTCTTCCTAATAAAATATTTAAGTTATCCCTTCCAAATGTGAATTTAGAAAGAGTGTTCTTTAAGTCTTTAATTTCTTTTTTAAGCATATGACATGAAGAACAAGATGAAGACGTAGAAGCATGTGAAGAATAATTTGTGCATGCATCAATGATTCCCAAAGTTTCATTTTCAACTTTCAATTCTTCTATTTCTTTATTTAAAACAAGAATTTGATTTTCTAAAGAAGAGATTGTTTTCTTAGAAGAAGAAATAATTTTTGTGAGTTTTAAAGACTCTTCATGTAATTCTTCAAAAGCATCTTGTAACTCATCGTAAGAAGGCAATAAAGTAGTATTAGAACTTACCTCATTTTGTTTTCTTCTTCTTCTCCTTTGGCCATGAGACATAGTTGAGCTTCCTCGCTGTCTAAACTATCAGTTGAATCCATGTCATTTTCATCCTATGCTATATGGGCTTTTCTTCTTTTTCTTTCCTTGAAGGGCTTCTTTTCAAATTTTTCCTTCTTCTTTTGGTATACTGGGCACTCCATTTTTATATGACCAGGTTTACCACATTCATAGCAAGTTGGAATTGATGAAGCTCTTTCGCCTTTGTAATGAGTCTTCTTCGGAGGGAAGGGAGGTCTTCTTGGCGTTCCCTTTTTCCTGAGAAATTTACCAAATTTTTTAACCAACAGACTAAGATTTTCTTCGCTTACCTCGATGTTCTCTGAGCTTTCTTCATTTTCTTCATCATCATTGTCGAATGTTGAGGAAGTGGCTTTGAGCGCTATCCTCTTTTTCTTTTTATCATTTTCTTCGCTTTAATTTAATCTGCTCAGTTCCAATTCGTGCTCATGAAGTTTTCCAAAGAGGGTAGCTAGAGTCATTATCGACAAGTCCCTTGATTCTGAAATAGCTGTTACCTTAGGTTGCTAAATCTTGCTAAGACATCTCAATACTTTGTTAATCAAATCTTCGTTAGAGAAATTTTTACCTAAAGATGCAAGATGATTAACTATGTGGGTAAACCTCTTTTGCATTTCCTGAATGCTTTCTCCTTGGTTCATTCTGAATAATTCAAATTCACGAGTTAGAGAATTGATTCTCGACCTCTTTACTTTACTAGTACCCTCATGGGTAAGTTGCAAAGTGTCCCACATTTCTTTAGCAGTTTTGTAATTTGAAATTCTAAAAAACTTATCATATCTCAAAGTAGTAGTAATAATATTTTTAGCTTTTAAATTATATTGAACTTTTCTTTTGTCTTCATCAGACCATTTATTTCATGATGTTTCGGTCTTTACACCATCGAACTCATGTGTGGGTATAAAAGCGCCGTTTTCGACAGCATCCCATACATCTAGATCAATAGCTTCAATAAAGATTTTCAATCTTTCCTTCCAATATGCATAACCATCCCCATTGAAAAAGAGTGGTCGGTTTATGGAAGATCCTTCTGAAAAATCATTTGAAGAAGTCATATTCTCTTGAAGCTGCTAAGCTCTTTATATAAGAGTCTAGCTCTGATACCACTTGTTACCAAGTGGCTTCCAGTACTCAAGAGGGGGGGTGAATTGAGTATAAAACTTTTTCTCAAAAAAACTCTTTATATTAAAAACAAGTATTAAAACTTAATAAGTAAATGCACAGAAGGAATGAGAAGAAGAAAAGAAACAATAAAAGCAGCAAAAAATAAATATACAGTAAATTAAAATTGCATAAAGTAAAAAGATTAAGGAGAGAGAAGCAGACACAGTATTTATCCTGGTTCGACCACTAACCCACTTGTGGTCTACGTCCAGTCCTCGAAAGTTGAGATTTTTCACTATGTATATAAGTTTCAATAGGTGCTTGCAACCGTTACACAAAAGAGCACTTTTCACACACAGGAAAACTCTACCCTTATGTTAAAGTCTCAGCCTGCCGGGATACCTCACCCTTATACAAACCTTGAGGGATACCTCACCCTCGATACAGAATATCAGAAAATAGATGAAGAGAAACTCTCACTCAGAGTAGGTAATACAAATTGAAGTGCTAATGGAGTTCTCACAGAAATATCTCAAAGTTTTTAATCAAAAAGAGCGTAGAAAATAATTTTCACAGATTAGAGTAAGCAGAAAATAGTTCAAAATTTTGGGCAATTTTAGTCGTGACCTAAAGTTACTATTTATAGAGAAAATTGGATGAAATAGTCGTTAGGTAGAATTAAAAGCCATTTAACAGAATTAAAAACCTGTTTGTTTCCATATCAGAGTTCGTGATCAACGTGTTTATTCGAATAGCTTAACATTCTATTCGAATAATACTGTTCCTGAAGCCATCGTGAAAAACCATCTGATATGGGTTATTCAAATAACCTCTGTGTTATTCGAATAACACGTTTAAAAAAATTGTTCAGATAGAAAAGGTTTATTCGAATAACGTTTGAGTTATTCGAATAATTCACTTAAAAACACATTTCTGAAAATCTCAGTTATTCGAATAATTATCTTGCTATTCGAATAGCATCTTAAAAAATAGAATCTCGTAAAAGTGTTTATTCGAATAGACTAAGCTCTATTCGAATAAATCAATGCAAAATCAGTTTTGGACAACATGTTTTAAAGCCACTAAGATTCTTTTAAAAATAAGTTTTATCTTTTCTTTTGAAAACGGAGAGATATCAAAGTGAGCTCCATACAACAAAACCTAAGTCCTAATGCTAATCATATATAAACTTGGACTTGGTCTATTTATCATCTTCATTTGGTCTTCACGTTTGTTATCATCAAAACAAGTCTTCAAAGGTATACGTCCAATCACACTCAGAAAGAAAAGCTTTTGCTACCTAGATGTATGTAGACTAACCCACATTGGGCAGCTACTTGGTCTTCACAAAACCATTACACCTGGTAAGAAAGACCTCCATCAAAGGAATATGTTAGGGGAAAGGAAAAACCTTTAAGAATTTTGAAAAAAACAAGAAAATGGTTTCAGAAGGGGGCAAAACTCTCTACATGTATACAAGAAATGGGAGAAAGATCATTCTCTGGAAAAAGATCACTCTCAAGCACAATCTATTGAACAAAAGAAACATATATTAGCCTTACTATAAGCATCCTTTATTTATATAGGGAATGAAGCATTCTGATTGGCTTCCAAGAAGGCTATCTGGCTTCACGTTTGAGGCTTCGTTTTAATGTCCTTTCCTCGTGATTGGCCACAAGAGTAGCGGGTAGATAGGAAATAGCCTAAAACTGCTACCTTCATTGAAGTGATTTTCATTCCCAATAAAGTCAAAGCGATGGTTCCCAAGCTAGCTCAAATTGTTACAAACTGTAGGATAAAGGCTGCAAGAAAGAACAACAAAGACCTCGTGAACTACACATGGGGGCAACCTATGACATGCCTCGGATGGCGGAATGTCGACATAAGCAAAGCGATCTAACTCGGATCTCAACCTTACATGTTAACCCCGGAGGCATACTATGATGGATATATGGACCTCAGCCTTTTGGAAAAAACATTGCGAGATCCAGCGTTAACACTGACTTGGATCTCTTTGTCCACTGCGTGTTGTGTGCTCCTATCAAACTTAGATTCCTTGTCATTTAGCTGTCCCATCTAAGCATCAAGCTGGGGGAAACTACTCTGGATCACGATCAGAGATCCTGTCCCATGGGTCAACTCGGCATGCATCCAACTGAAGTCTGTTGCTGACACCCCAGCGGGAATTCATAGTACACTACTGAGATCCCAGCACAACGGATGTTAGATCACAACATTGGATAGAGCAATATTACCACGAGATTTATACAGTGGATAAATCTTATGAGTATCTGTAATTACCAAACATGATCTTGTGTAATAATAATGCTCATAACCACCTTTGACTACTCATAATTATAGTATCAACATTCTGATTTTATAGGGATCCTCTGCAACTATTAAGAAAACATATCTCCCTATCCAACCTCTATAAATACCAAGCTCAATCACCTCTAATAGGTAACTATTACTCTTTAGCATAAACCCTAATTGTGCATAGCCTGACTTGAGTATTGGAGTGCCTTTGCAGGTACTTACCCTCCCCCCGTTTCAACATGCTCCGCTATTGCACAAGGAGGAAAACATCATGACGTGCCTATGCAGGTATAGCTCTGTATCTACTACTGAACACTAACAAAGTCAAAACTACAAAGAAGAGTTTAGAAGACTTTCTGGGAGGAATAAAAGAGATGAATATTGATCAAGGCCCTATAGCACAACGGATCGTAGTGGTGGAGGACTTGGAGATTAGTGAAGTTAGTAATGAACCAGCATTGGAGGTTGCTATGCAACCTCACCGATAGCCAGGAAAACATTTGTATGGAATTATCGGGGTCTTCGGAATCTCCAAGCAATTCCAGCCCTTCGTCTCTTATTGAGGCAACATAATCTCGAAGTGCTCTGCTTAATTGAGAGCTATCATCAGAGGAGTTTATAGCTTTCAAGTGGAAAGTAGGTTTCCAATATAGTTTTGGGGTTAGTGTTGATGACAGGAAAGGAGGTATAGGAATACTATGGAGATAGGAAATGAATCTAGAAATCACCAAATATAATTCCTACTACATACACTCGAAGATAGGCTCTCAGGAGGATGGTTATTGGTTGTTTACTGGTTTCTATGGAGCGCCATCAGTGTCCAATAAACATCTAGCTTGGCAACACTTGAAGGAATTTTACCAGGATGATGATACTTTGTGGCTTATTGGGGGAGATTTTAATGAAATCATGGATCAAGAAGAGAAAACAGGAGCAACTAGGCCTGAATGGCAAATTCAATATTTCTGAGAAGCTATAGACTTTTGTGGCTTGAGGGACCTTAGCTATAAGGGGTATCGTTTTATGTGGAGTAATGGAAGGAAAGTTGAAGATAGTGTAAAATATCGTCTAGATTGTTTCCTAGCTAATGGATAATGGATGGTGAAGTGGCAGCAAGCACAAGTCCAGCACTTGATATCATCACATTCAGATCATTCACCAATCATTATTAATCAAGAATTAATCAATAAGGAAAATCAGCAAGGTAATAAGCCCAAACCATTCAAATTCAAAAAGATGTGGATAAGGACTGAGGAATATGAACAAATTATAGCAGAAGGATGGATATGTTTTCCCTGGGATAATGATGCATCTAGTACTATATCCAAAATAAAAAGGGTAGGTCAACAATTACAGTCGTGGAATATAACCATCTTTAGCCATGTTAGCAGGAAAATTAAAACACTTCAAAATGATTTACAGGTTTTCCAACACAAGCCTTTTTCATATCAAAATGTGGGAAAAGTCAGAACTGTGAGAGAGGAGCTGAATGAAATGCTGGCTAGAGAGGAAATTCTTTGGAAGCAAAGATCAAGGGTTCATTGGTTACATGAGGGGGATATGAACTCGAAATTCTTCCATGAAAGAGCATCTATTAAGAAAAAGAATAAAAGTATTTAGAAATTTAAGGATGATAATGATGAGTGGCAAAGAGATCCGCAGGTCATTGAATAGATTGCAAATAGTTATTTCTAGGACCTATTCACACGTTCCAATCTGAGTAATGATAGTAATATATTTTATTCATTTTATTGATCCTTTCACTAGGATTCTTAAGGTTTAATTTGTCTTAATTAAGTTGTTTTGTCACATTTTATGATATTGGACCTAATTGGATCATTAAAGGAATTATTGCATGAATTGACCTTTATTTGTCTATTTGGTAGTGTTTAGTATTTTACCTATAATCTGAGTTTCAAATATCTGATTGGTATGATTCTAGTATTATAGGAAAGCTAAGACAAATCTCTGCAAGTTTCATGAAGACCTTAAGAGCTTAATCATATGTTTGGATAATTTAAATTGAAGTTAAAGCAAGAGCTAGAATATTGATCGTGACAGCTTGACCTTTGGGCACTCATCATTCTATATCTTGAGTTATAGGAGTTCAATAGATGTCAAACAAAGCCCAAATGAAATCTAAGACACAACGATACAACTCTTATGAAGACTCCTAAGCTAAACTACGTCATTTTTGGCATACAATTGAAGATAGAGAATAAAGGCGGGTTATTGACGAGTTAGGTCACTTAATTGAGCATAACTTGAGTTTCAGGCCTCTAAATGACATGGGGCTTGGGCCCAGTGATTCCTAATTGACCCAGCTTTGTACCCATTAGGATTTTGATCACGTAAGTTTAAATTAGGAGTTAGTTTAAGGGAGTTAGAGTAGAAGTATGAGAACCATCTTCTCATTCAGCATTATTTTTCTCTCTCTATATATCTTTTTTCTCTCCCTTCTCTCTAGTTTTCTCTCTTTTTCTATAAGTTTTCCCTCCCATTCATGGAAGGTTAGAGCCTTTAATCAATCCAAGGGATTGACATTCTTGATGCTTAATTCTGATATTTTGTTTTAATTGTTCTACATTCAATTATTAATCAAGTTTCTCTCATTCCTCTTTATTTAATTCTGATTGAGTTGCTTAATTTGATTGGATTATTTATATGATAATTGCATAATTACCATGTATGAAAGATGAATTGCAGAGACTAAACAAGATATCAAAGGTATTTGATAAAATGTTTAGCTTGGTTAGATCCTATTTCTTAGATTAATTCAGGTTTTGGATGAATGCTTAATTTGTCCAACCTTGATTAATTGAATTATGGATGCTTTTCTAGTAGGGGATCCGTTGATCATCTTGAAGCTTCTTGATGTGATCTAATACCAAGGATTTGATTGATAGTTGAATGGATCTATAGTGATCAAGGATAGATTAAAATCAAGATTAGTTAATTCTCTTGGATTAGTTATTTTCCTCATTCTATTTACTCCTTTTAATTGCTTTCTGTTGTTTAATCTTACAAACCCTTCCCTGTTGTGTATTAACTTCTTAATTTGATTTTGTGATCATAATCAGAGTGATCTAAGGGCTCGACCCGGTGTAACCTTATATTGTAAGTAGTTTAGGTAAATCAGTTATAAATTGATATAATTAGGCAGCCTTGGCAGTTATCAATTTTTGGCACTATTACCGGGGATCATTTTGATTTTGAACAATCTTATTAGGAGTATTTTTTATCACTAACCCTTTCCTAACCCCTGTTTTTGATTGTTTCAGGTAGTTTTCACCTTAACCTTCACCCGATGGCAATTTGTTATTTTTTGTACAGACAAACGTGCTCCAAATGAGCTTAAACTTGGTCAGTTAAAGGAAAATGGCCTTCTCCATAAGGCTTGTGAGGTATCCCCTGGTTTGCCCAAATTACATCATTTAGACCACTTTTTCAAATTTATAAGATTTTTTTATTACATTTTTAGTTTCATTTTTGTGTAGTTTTCATGATGTGGTGGTCCCATAATTTTTAAAAATGTGTAGATAAGTTAACTAAATTTATTTTGGTAGTTTTTTATTATTGTGTAGTCTATTTTGCATGTCTTGTATTTTGGAGCTTTGTATATTGTATGACTAGGTCTTCCACTAGTGATTTACTTGATATTGATCCTGACATTGAGAGCACCTTGCATACACTTATTAGAGCTCGTAAGCTTCGTGAAAGAATTGCATCTGAACTTGATTTTGATATTCAAATTGAAAGTGAACCTGAGAGCTTAAGTGATATTGCAACTATGCGTGATAACATGCATGATAGGACCATTAAGGAACTTGCTACTCTTGATGTTACTTACTAGCCTTTAGGGATTCAATATCCTGATCTTGATGCAAACTTTGAACTTAAATCTGGATTGATACATTTGTTACCAAAGTTTCATGGTCTGGAAGGTGATGACCCTCATAAGAATTTAAAGGAATTCCATATGGTCTGTTCAACCATGAAGCCACAAGGGATACCTGAGGAACACATCAAGCTGAGAATATTCCCTTTCTCCCTTGCTGATACGGTCAAGGACTTGCTATACTACCTTTCACCAGGTTCAGTAATGTGTTGGAATGACATGAAACGGCTATTCTTGGAGAAGTTCTTCCCTGCATCTAGAGCTGCTGTCATTTGAAAAGACATATGTGGTATAAGACAGATGACAGGAGATACTTTGCATGAGTACTGGGAGAGATTTAAGAAATTATCTTCATGTTGTCCCCACCACTAGATTAGTGATCAGCTGTTGATCTAGTACTTCTATGAGGGCTTGTTGCCTATGGACAGAAGCATGATTGATGCAACTAGTGGAGGTGCATTGGTTGATAAAATTCCAGTTACTACTAGAGACTTAATTGCTAACATAGCTGCCAATTCCCAATAGTTTAGGACTCAGATGATCAATTTAACCAAAAGAGTAAATGAGGTTCATGTATCCCATGCTGACTAATAGAGAATGGAGCATAGACTTGACGAATTGACCTCTTTGGTGAGACAGTTAGCAATGGGATAATAATTACCTGTGCAGGGGCCTACAAGCTTATGTGGCATTTGTTCTAGTTCATCTTATCCCACGGATGCATGTCCTACACTTTAGGATGATGGTTCTATATTTCAAGATCACTCTGTAGCTGTAGTAGGTGTCTTTCCTAGTAAACCACAATACCAGCAGTAGCAGCCGTCGAGATATGATCCATACTCCAGCACATATAACCTTGGCTGGAGAGATAATCCAAATTTGAGATATGGAAATGCAACCTCACAACAATAGCAACCACAGTAGTCTAGACAACCACTCCAGCAACCACCTAGGCAATCACAGTTTCAACCTTATGCTGGACCCAGTAGGCAACAATTCCAGCAGCATATGCAACAACCAAGTCCAGCAGCCACAAAACTTGTGCCTTCATTTGAGGATTTAGTGAAACTGATGACCACCAACAATATTCAGTTCTAGCAGAGGATAAATGTCACTATACAAAATTTAAAAAACTAGATTGGACAATTGGCCTCTTCATTGAGTCAGTTGCAAGCCCAAGGTTCTGGCCAACTTCCCTAACAAATAATTCCCAATCCAAAAGGGAATGTGAGTGCCATTATGATGAGGTCTAAAAAATATGCACAAGTACCATATGAACCTAAACCTGCAAGCAAGCAATAACCAGCAGATAAATCAGTCTCTAATGAACTAGCCTAAAAATATGAGGGTAAATAGAAATTAGTGGTTGTTGATGAGTAGTAGAAAGATAGATAAGGCTGGAAAGGATAAAGAGCTTCTTGAGACCTTTAGAAAAGTGGAAGTCAAAATTCTATTGTTGAATGCAATTAAGCAGATCCTAAAATATGTTAAGTTTATTAAGGAATTATGTACCCACAGAAGGAGGATGAACGGTGATGAGAGAATCAATATGGGCCAAAATGTTCCATCCCTCATTCAGCCTATGCCTTAGAAATGCAAGAATCTAGGGACTTTTACAATTCCATGTGTTATAGGCAATTATAGATTTGAGCATGCCATGTTAGATTTAGGTGCTTCTATTAATATAATGCCTATGTCTATTTTTAATTCTCTTAGACTTGTACCTTAGCATGCTACAAGTGTTGTGATCCAGTTAACTAATAGAAACAATGCTTACCCAGCCAGGTTGATTGAAGATGTGTTGGTAAGGATTGATGAACTAATTTTTTCAGTAGATTTTTATATTTTGGAGATGGAGGGAGAGTCATCATCTAGCAAGGATTCACTCATTCTAGGGAGGCCATTCCTCAAAACAGCAAGAACCAATATAGATGTGCATACAGGAACTCCATCCATGGAGTTTGGAGTCTCTATTGTTCAGTTTAACATTTTTGATGCTACGAAGCATCCTATAGAGGAGCATTCTGTTTTTCATATTGATTTAATTGTTGATTTAGTTGAGGAAACTTATGATGAGTTGAGTGATGAATTTCTTGATTTTATTGATTTTACTGATTCTATTCATTCCTACCCATGTACTGATTATTGATGATATGATATGCGTTGTTTGTGTTGAGATTTCTACATTCTTGAGAGATGATGATTCTATTTTTACAGATTATGCAATACCTGTTGATTATTAGGAGATCTAGTCTGCAGAAACAATGCAGCCCCCTAGATTACTCCCCTCTATTGTGCAGCCACTAAAGTTTGAGCTAAAGCCTTTTCCTGAGCATCTGAAGTATGCATACTTGGCGGATGATCAGCAGGTTACTATGATAGTGGCCAAGAACCTTTTTGCTGAACAAGAGGAGAGATTGTTACAAATTCTGAGATAGCATAAGAAAGTCATTGGATGGACTCTTGCAGATATTTCTAGTGTTAGCCCTTCCACATGCATGCATCGGATATGACTTGAGGATGGACCTAAACCAGTGAGGCAACCACAGAGAAGACTGAATCCTCTGATTCTGGATGTGGTAAAAGAAGTGGTAACCAAGCTACTACAGGCTGGTATTATTTATCCTATATTTGATAGCACTTGGGTGAGTCCTGTGCAGGTTATCCCGAAGAAATCTAGGGTTATAATGGTAGCAAAGCAGAAGAATGAGTTGATCCCTACGAGAGTGTAGAATAGCTGGAAAATCTGCATTGATTATAGGCGGCTCAACTATGCCACTCAAAAGGACTATTACCCTTACCTTTCATTGATTAGATGCTGGAGCAATTGGCTGGGAAATCACATTATTACTTTTTGGATGGATACACTAGCTATTTTCAGATCCATATTGTACCTGAGGTTCAGGAGAAGACCATTTTCACCTGTCCCTTCGACACTTTTGCTTATAGGTGGATGCCCTTCGGCTCTGCAACGCCCTTGGTACCTTCTAGCAATGCATGGTAAGTATTTTCTTTGACTTTCTAGAGGAGTGCATGAAGGTGTTTATGGATGATTTCACTGTATATGGTTCTTCTTTTGATTCCTGTTTAGATAGCTTATCTAGGGTGCTGCATCTATGCATTGCAACTAACCTTGTTCTAAATTTTGAGAAATGTCATTTCATGGTAGAGTAGGGTATAATTTTAGGTCATATAGTGTCTAGCAAGGGTATTGAGGTAGATCATACAAAAATAGATGTCATTACATGTTTATCTTACCCCATATGCATGTGGGAAGTTCATTCTTTTCTTGGACATGAAGGTTTCTACAAGCGTTTTATTAGAGATTTCAACTAGATATCCCTTTTGCTATCCAACCTTCTGCAAAAATATGCAGAGTTTTTGTTTGACCAAAAATGCAATGAAGCCTTCGATCATTTAAAGCAGGCTTTGACCAGTGCCCCCATCATCTAGCCACCTAACTGGATACTCCCGTTTGAGCTGATGTGTGATGCGTCTAACCATGTTGTGGGAGCTATCTTGGCACAGAGAGTGGGCAAAGTCTCCTATGTGATCTTCTATGCTTCAAGAACTTTGGATACTGCTCAAGCAAATTACACAACCACATAAAAATAACTTTTACCTATTTTGTTTGCATTAGATAAGTTTATATCATATTTGCTTAGTTCTAAGGTTGTGGTATTTTCTGATCATGTAGCTCTAAAGTTTCTTTTGAAGAAACCTGAGGCTAAGCCATGATTAATTAGGTGGATGCTACTACTCCAGGAGTTTGATATAGAGATTCGAGATAATAGTGGAGCAGAGAACATAGTGGTTGATCCCTTGAGCAAGATTGAGAAAGCCTCAGATCCCCTTCCTATCCAAGATTCTTTTCTGGATGAGCAGTTTTTACAGCTGCAAGGTAAGATCGCCTCTCCTTGGGTTGCAGATATGGTCAATTTCTTAGTTGCTAATGTTTTTCCTGCATGTTTTCCTAGGGCTCAAAATGATAAATTAAAAAGTAAGTCTAAGTATTATGTGTAGGATGATCCCTACTTGTGGAGGTTTTGTAGTGACCAAATCATTAGGAGATGTGTATCTAATCATGAGCTTCAGTCTATTCTTAGTTTTTGCCATGCATCTGCATGTGGCGGGCAATTTGGGCCCCAACGTATAACTAGAAAAGTCTTGGACTCTGGATTGTATTGGCCTACCCTATTTCATGATGCATATATGTTTTTTAAGTCTTGTAAACAGTGCCAAAGAATAAGGAATATTTCTCACAGGAATGAGATGCCCCAATAGCCTCTGCTATTTTTGTGAGATTTTTGATACGTGGGGGATTAACTTTATGGGACATTTTCCTGTTTCTTTTGGTTTTGTTTACATATTGATGACTGTTGATTATGTATCTAAACGGGTGGAGGTAAAGGTCACTCGGATTGATGATTCTAAAGTTGTTGTAGATTTTGTTAAATCACACATTTTCTACAAATTTGATATTCTGAGGGCTATCATTAGTGATCATAGTTCACACTTTTATAATCGGAGTATGGAGGCTTTGATGAGAAAATATGGGGTCTTGCATAAAGTTTCCATACCTTACCACCTTCAAACAAATGGGCAAGCTAAAGTCTCAAATATGGAGATCAAGCAAATCTTGGAGAAAACTGTTCAACCTACAGTTGGGATTGGAGCTTGAGGCTTGAGGATGCCTTTTGGGCTTACAGGACTGCCTTTAAGACACTCATTGGGATGTCTCCCTACAAGATAGTCTTTGGTAAGGCGTCCACCTTCTGGTGGAGATTGAACACAAGGCGTATTGGGCAATAAAGAAGTGCAATCTTGACTTGAACTAAGTCGGATCCCATAGAAAGCTCTAATTCTAGGAACTTGAAGAGCTTCGATTGGAAGCTTATGAAAACTCCTGGATCTACAAGGAAACGAATAAGCTTCTTCATTATAAGATGTTGACAAGGAAGGAGATCTTAATTGGCTAAAAAGTTCTCCTTTATAAATCTTGCCTCAAGCTAATGCCGGGAAAGCTGTATTCTAGGTGGCTTGGTCCGTTTGTAGTCACTAAGATTTTCTCTTATGGTACGGAGGAGATTACAAGTGAAGACACAAACAAAATTTTCAAAGTTGATGGACACCACCTAAAACCATTCTATGAGGGAGCTCAAAAGGACATATTAGAGGAAGTCCACTTACAAATCATCTACACCACTCAATAAGGATGTTTATTCTCTCTCTCTTTTATTTTACTTGTCCTAGATGAATTGATGATAATTGTGGAATGTTGTTTTCTTTTGAGCTTTACATTGAGGACAATATCGAATTTAAGTGTGGGGAAGGAATTTACATTCTATTTTCTATTTTATTTCTATTTTCTATTTTCTGTGTTTAATTTTGTTTCTATTTTAATTTTCTCGTTTCTATTTTATCATTC
Organism: Ormosia semicastrata; assembly: GCA_029884595.1. Lineage (NCBI taxonomy): Eukaryota > Viridiplantae > Streptophyta > Magnoliopsida > Fabales > Fabaceae > Ormosia > Ormosia semicastrata. Next base: position 5,686,024 of record JAQQTO010000028.1, on the reverse strand, counting down.
TTGATTTGATTCTATTTTGCTATTTCTATTCTTCAATTTTTTGTTTTTGATGTTTTCTGCTATTTCTGTCAACTTTCTATTGTTTTTGTTTTAATATTCTCATTTCTCGCTATTTATAATTTTTCTGTTTATAATTATGTTGTCCTATTTTTTGTTGTTGTTGTTTACTATTTTTGTTTTTTGTTTCTATTTTCTATTTTTCTTTTACATTCTATTTTGTTGTTTTTAAATTCCATTTTTATTATTTTTGAAGAAAAAATGTGTATTTTAAATTGCCTTCCAATGATGTTTTGGAATTTGTGAAATTTGTGAGTTTGAAAAAATTAAAATTCTAACTTCATAGTATGATTGAATAAATTATTTTCCTTCTTAAATTTGACATACTTGATTTTGGATGTTTAATTGGTAGATTGAGTTACACAACCTTATGAGATTTTGAGCCTGTTGATGAATTGATTTAGCATTTATGTTATTCTCTTCTTTCTTTTTGATTTTCACTCATGGCAATTGATCACTCTAGAACTTGCTTTGATTCTTTTTAGGCTATATTTTCACTTGCATACATGAATATGATTGAGGCATTCTTTCTTGAATTAGTTACTTTGGCCAAATAGTCAACCTTACATCATTTCCCTTTGATTAACTCCCTTGAGCCTATTTACCTATCCTTTATCTTAGCTCATTATATACTTTGTGTAAAAAACCATGTTTTTACCTTACCTTAGGGAATGAGGGAGCATTAGTTCATTTTCATTGGAGGAGCTCTTTTGCTTGTGGGCAATTTATAGTACAATTGTGGGGGTTGTGCAATTTGATGTACAATATGCAAAGTGTTTGGTGGAAGAAAAAGAAAGAAAAGAGCCAATTGAAAAAAGAAAAAGAAAAGAAAAAGAATGAACGCAAGAAGGTTGTGAAAGAAAAGAGATAAAAAAATAAATAAAAAAGGAAGGAATATGTAAAGAGAATGAACATTATATGGAATTAGGGATAAAATTTCATTCTTGTCATTTAAGTTCCTTCCCAATGCTCTTTTATTCTCTTGGGTATTTAGCTTGTCATATCCATATTGTTTCCTTTACTTACCTTAACCCCATTACAATCTTGAATAAAGTTTTCTTGATTTTTGTGTGCATGTGTTTGAGTAGTGGAGAAGTAGAAGATAAGCAAGCTTATGGTAGTGTAATTTTCATGGGTCGAATTGAGTGAAATACTTACCTTTTAAATACTTGAGGGATTGAAAGTGTATCTTGTGAGAATCTATCATTCTTGATTCATGCTTTTCAAATTGAAGTTACCTTACTTATTGGTTTGAGATGTGAAAAAATGTTACCTCATGAATATTTTGATCTCTTGAATCTTCGGTTGTTTTTCTTGCTTATAAACTTTTGCATTTTTGAATATCATTAGAAATTTTGGAAATTGAGTTTTTTAGAATTTTTAACTTTTGAGTTTGTGTTATTTTTCCATGTTCCCTAGTTTTGGTCTTATGTGTTTTGCCCGGGAGTGCAAAAGCTAAGTGTGGGAAAATTTGATAGCAATATATTTTATTGATTTTATTGATCCTCTCACTAGGCTTCTTAAGGGTCAATTTGGCTTAATTAAGTTGGTTTTTTTCACATTTCATGATATTAGGCCTAATTGGATTATTGAAAGAATTATTGCATTAATTGACCTTTATTTGTCTATTTGGAAATGTTCAGCATTTTAGCTATAATTTGAGTTTTAAATATCTAATTGGTGTGATTCTAGTCTTGTAGGAAAGTTAAGACAAATCTCTACAAGTTTCATGAAGACCTCAGGAGCTGAATCATATGTTTGGATAATTTAAATTGAAGTTGAAGCAAGAGTCAGAATGCTGATCTTGACAGCTTGACCTCTACGCACTCATCTGCCTATGTCTTGAGTTATAGGAGTTCAATAGATGTCAAGCCAATCTCAAATGAAAGCTAAGACACAAAGATATAATCTTATGAAGACTCCTAAGCTAAACTACATTATTTTGGGCATACAATTGAAAATAGAAAATAGAGTCATTTTGGCGACGAGTTAGGCAACTTAATTGAGCATAACTAGAGTTTTAGGCCTCTAAATGACATGGGACTTAGGCCCATTGATTTCTAATTGACCCAGCTTTATACCCATCAAGATTTTGATAATGTAAGGTCAAATTAGGAGTTAGTTTAAAGGGATTAAAGCAGAAGTACGAGAACTAGGTAACATCTAAGAAGTAATGTCAGGTAATTTTAATAAGGTGAATGCAGAAATGAATGACTTCCCATCTCTACTATTTACTAGACATGAAGTAAAAAAAGTGAAAAAATCTCTTTTCCAAATGGGCGCAACAAAATCACCTGGGCTCGATGGATTATCAGCTTTATTTTTCCAAAAATTCTGGTACTTGGTTAGAGAGGATGTTATCGGGACAGCTCTAAAATTCTTTAATGGAGGTGAGTTTGTTGATGATATAAATCATACTTTCATAGTGTTGATTCTTAAAATTCAGAATCCCGAAACCATGAATAATTTCAGACCCATTTCTTTATGTAATGTATTGTATTAGGTCATTAGCTAAACTCTTGCTAACAAGTTCAAAGTCATTCTTCCTTCTTTGATCTCAAAGTCCCAAAGTGCTTGTGCGGATTAGGTACGTCTCAGATAATGTCTTTATAGCATACGAGCTCATTCATACTCTAAGAAACAAGAGATCTAGAACAGAAGGTTTTTTGGCAATGAAACTAGACATAAGTAAAGCCTATGACAGAGTAAAATTGAGTTTCTTGGAGACAGTTATGAAGAAAATGGGTTTCAGAGAGAGATGGATCGAGTTGATCATGAGGTATACATCTTCAGTGTTGTTCTATCCTCTACTCAAGGGGAGGTCACCCGAGAACCCTAGGTCAGTCATCCGGCAGTTACCCGAGAAAGACGGGGTGGAATACCTACCAAGGCACTCCAACCGATCAGTCTTAGAGTCAAAACCATGATGAACGCATAGGTAGAGAAAAGTGAACATACTTGACCTAAGATGCCAGGCCGATTTATATAGAGATCTAGAGAACTGACTCTCTGGATACCTTCCGTTCAGGCCATTTAGGATTCTGAACGTTATGTCTGGTCATTATGGCGCAAGACTGTTATGTCTGGTTATTATGGCGCAAGACATTATGTATAGTCATCATGACGCAAGATTGTTATGTCTATTGGTGGGTTATATTAAAAACTTGTTTGTCGAGCCGTTATCCATTCGGATATAGGCCAGTCGGACTTTGCAAAAATAAGTCTAGCTTATGGTCAGATGTCAATTAGGCTAGGATGGTCCACAGCCCGCCAGCTTGGTCATCTGTGAAGATATGCCGAGATTATGACTGGCCAGATGTCAATTGAGCCAAGACAGTCCACAGTCCCGCAGCTTGGGCAATTAATGATGATATTCTGAGCTTGTATTATTAATGTTTATTCTTATCCAAGCTTAGGAATCTGGACAGTCCACAGCCCCCCGGCTTGGGCAAATCACAAAGTGAATGGCTGAGCTTTTTTGAGCTCTTTGTAATTTTTAAGTTTCGTCCTTAGGTAACTTTCCGAGATGAGTGGTGAGGTCTTTTATGCATGCATTTCCCCAACCTTAGCTATGATTTTTTTCGACCTGATCCAATCTTGAGTTTCTTTGATTTAGGCAAGTCTTCAATGGCATCATGGTTTGACCATGACCTCGGATAGCTTCGTATGTCTTCATTTTTTAATGGAAGACTTTGACCTCCGAATTTTCCCGAGCTTGGCTGACTTCATACATATGGCCTTTTCAATCAGAATCATGGGCTCGGAGGCCGGTTAACATCGGTTCTAGACCAACATTGGCTCAGAGGCTGGTTAATCATTGTTTTGGACTAGCATCAGCTCGGAGGCCGGTTAATCATCGGTTTTGGATTGGCATTGGCTTGGAGGCCAGTTGACATCTGTTCTGCCTGGCATCAGCTCTGGGATAGACATCAGGTAGGGGCTGGCATCGGCTTGGGGCTAGCATCAGCTGGAGTTGGCATTAGCTCGGGGCTGGCATTGGCTCGGAGGCCAGTTAATCATCAATTCTAGACTGATATCGGTTCGGAGGCCGGTTAACATCGGTTATGGACCGACATCAGCTCGGGGCTGGCATTGGCTTAGGGTCGGCATAAGGTTAGGGTCGGTTGTTGGCTCGGGGCTGGACATCAGCTCGGGGCTGGCGTTGACTCGGGGTTGGTTAATGATCAGTTCTGGACCGACATTGGCTCGAAGGCCTGTTAACATCGGTTCTAGACTGACATCAGCTCTGGGGTGGCATTGGCTCGAGGCCGGATATTGGCTTGAGGCCCGACATTATCTCAGGGCTGGCATTGGCTCAGGGTTAGCATCAACTAGGGGTTGACATCAGCTTGGGGCCAGTTATTGGCTCAGGGCCGAACATCAGCTCAGGGCCAGCATCGGCTAGGGGCCTGTTAATCATCGGTTCTAGACAGGCATCAGCTTGGAGGTTGGTTAACAACAGTTCTGGATCGGCATTAGCTCGAGGACAGACATCAGCTCGGGGCTGACATCGGCTCAGGGCCGGTATCAGCTTGGTTAATTATTGGAGTCATAATTCAGACTTTCTCGAGCTAAGTCATTTATCATCCTGAGTTTTCGGGGCCTTCGCTTGGACTTTTCCAGGGTTTTTATCATCTCGACTTTTCGATGTCTTTGTCTGAAATTTTCTAGGAATTTGTTGATAATTTAATCTAGCTTGTCTTAATCTTGCTGTGTGAGTAATTCTGATAATAATATGTAATTGAAATAAACATAACTAAATTTTCAAGCAATTGAAATATGAATAAGTACATTTTCATACCTTGGTAACGTTGGTTATATTAAACTCATACAAATAAAATCCATACACGTATAAAAGTTCAAATTAAAATAATGAATATATAAAACTATAGAATTTAGTGCTATACAAATAAACAACAATAAATTGCGATGTTGATTATGAATGTTAATGTCGTTCCTAGTGATGACTATGAAATATTCTCACACAAAGTTAAAATGATATTATGATAAGTTTAATGTTATGTAATTATTAAATAATAAATTAATGATAATGAATAGTATTATAGAATCCAATAACAATGAATATTATTTAAAAAATCAATTAATATTGAATCAATATTCCACCAACATGCCGAACAATCAATTAATAGTCAATTAATTCCATGATATGACAATAATGCACATCAATGTCATGCCTTATATGTTCCCTAATTAGTGATAAAACACAATGATATATAAAATAATAGCCATCAATGTGATAAAATTAAATGGAGAATAAGTCATTGACTTGAGAGTCATTTAGTTTATCCTACCATAACTGAAAATACCAATTAATGGACCATAAATCATGATTAATAATTTGTTAACAAACATAAAAAAAATTGAAGGTAAAATAGCATAATTTTCGTTTTGACATAAATATGTTTTATGATATTAATTGTAATTACAGTAGGATATAACCATCTATGATAGGTGTTCCACTAGCGCATCAGTGCCATCCTTGCATCCCCAATGTTGAATTTGTTATTAACCAAAGTGGCATCTTTGTGCTGAAAAAACAAAGAACCAAAGTAAGTTAGACTCCAATTAAAAGAAATCTTACAGTCATCTGCCGATATTTGGTCAATAAATTTCTATTAGATATTTTATTTGATTTTTTATGAAATATTTGTTTAGTCAAACTAACCATTTAAGTAATAAGGTTAATTGCATTAGGTAGTAGCATCCCTACATATCTTATATATAATCTTTATAATAGGAAATTTTGGGGGGAGGGAGTAGAAGAAGTTTAAGTCACTAACTTTTTTTTTTCAAATTGTGCCCCTTCCTCCCATAACAAGAAAATTTGTCCATGCCTTTCACCTTTCACCCACTAGGCAGGATAAGAGAATTATTATTCAATTCAAAATGAAACTAATTTAGATCATAGTTATTAGATAAACCAATTACATAAACCAATATGCTGGTCTCTAACCATCAGACTTAGTAAACTTTATACACAATAATGATAATATAACCCTAAAAGGACATAAAAGAATGCAAAGAATCATGTTACCTATTGATGTCCATGTCAGGATGATATGATAGTGTGTTAGAACTTAGAACTACAAATATAAACACAAATTCTGCAAGTTTAACTTCAAAGTTGATTCAGCTCAAATTAAAGTTTTTTCAAAAGTCATCAATAATCAAACATATAGCACTAAATCTAACACAACATGCTAAACAATTCAAAATTAACCAGAATGCTAAAATCAAAAGGCACATATTCTGTAGGTTTAACTTATATAACCCAGCCCCCTGTTAACTCATTAGTATTAACTAGGAATGAAAGATCAATGAAAAAGAAATCTTATGGTCATCTGCCGAAATGCATATAGCTAAAAATAGGGGTGTAATCGGATCAGTTTGGTTCAACTTTTGGAAAAAAAAATTTGAACAAATCAAAATCAATTAGTTTAGTTTAGTTCAATTTTCTTATTTTTTGATAGTCAAACCCGAACCAAACTGAATCAAACATATACGGATTGGTTCGGTTCGGGTGGTCAGGTTAACCATTTTTTTTACACAAAAATTAGCTAATTAATTAGCTTTCCATAGCAAGAAAAAATGTATAATAAACCAATGAAAAAATTTCTAGAAATAAAATCAGACCTACTTATCTCAATAAACACACTATAAAGTACAAATTCCAAAATTATATGTTCAACACATTGCCTTAATCTACTGATAATACACCCAGTTAGTGTCTTTGATGTATGATACTCTATTTATTTTGGAATATTCAACTAAGTGTTTAGTCCCTATATAAATAAGGGCATAAGTTAGTTAATTTGTATGGTCTTAATGGTGGATTATGGTATATGCTTCTGGACTTGTTGTTTATAATGTATTATAAAGTTTTTTTTTGTGTTAAGTTGCTTCACAGCAATAACTTGCATGTAATACAACTTTTAGAAGGTTAGTTTCAAGTTGAATGAACTTTTTTCTTATACTTCTGGACTTGCTGTTTGCTATGTATTATAAAGCTTTTTTGGGTTAAGTTGTTATGTTAATATTTTGCGATCAAGGCTTAAAAGCTCTTGACTTATGACATGGAATAAATCAGGTTGCACTCTCTTTAATCTTTTTTTTTTCTTGCTTCTACACTTAGTTTAGTCATTATATTTATATAAATTGGATAGTTAAATTGGATGCTATGCACTTTGATTTGTTTCTCTGATGCATTGTATTAAAAGGACATTATATATATATATATATATATATATATATATATAGTTTGGTTTAGTTTTGTTTGGTTTTTAGGTTTAAAACTTTCAATCTGAGAGCCAAACCAATTAAGCCTCATTTGGTTTAGATTTTTCCTGAATCAATCAACATGCCCAAACCAAACTAAACCAATTTAATTGGTTTAGTTCAAGTTGATCGGATTGATCAGATTATTCGAACCATTTTACATCCCTAGCTAAAAATGTTATGGAAAGGATATACTAGGAAATCTATAGGGCCATTGTGGATAGCTATTATATTTGCTTTGATCTGAAAGGTTCCTCAACTTTTATATAAAGGAATATGAGTAGTTTACCATCAATCATAGAAAACTAATTAGTAAGCATAAGGAGGAATAAAAATGGATTATTCCCCTGTACATCTCATGTGAGCCTTCCTTGTGAGTTAGTCATGTTGAGGTGCCTCTCCATCAGACGAAACTCTAACCCATTTTCCTGCCTAGTACTTTAAGAACAGTGTTATGAAGAGAGAAATAAAGATGGTCCAAAAAAATAAAAAAGTAACTGATAAAAACATAAAGAATTTATTTCACTTTTTTCCCATGCCTAAACATTTTATAAAATCACATTCATGAGACTTAACATTTTTGGTGATAGGCAACAAGGATGATGTCAGCTAGGTACTTGGCAATCTTGAGGAACATGGGTATGGCAAGGCCAAAGTGAGGGTGAGGAGGGTTGCACCACCCCTCATTGTCGTTTGGAAGAGCATAGTTTGGAGGATAGAACCTCCAGTGTAAACCCTTGGAATTCGAGCTTCAACAACAAGCATCCACATTAAGGAGATAATGTAAAGCACAACACTAGCCACAGTCATTCCTTATTTTGTTTTTCTTTCCCTAAACACTAAGAAGAAGAAGGTTAACAAATGCCTCAGAGATTGAAGAGATGAATGGTGTGGTGGTTTGGAATCGGTTCGGTGAACTCAACCATGGTGACCACATAAGGAATTAGGGAAAAGAAAGAAAAAGAGGTTTTGGGAAGGGTAATGTGAGTAGAGGGAAGAGGGTAGGGGAAAAAATTCAGGATGTCAGATCGGAGATTAACATTCTCAAATCTGAGTATAAGGAGCATGCCAAGCGAAGATCCAGTGAATTTGATCAGAAATGTATTGAATTTTACAGGTTTCAAGATGGTGGGAACTATTTTACTGGATTCACATAGATGGCGTCAGATGTTTCGTCCTCTACCTGGGGGAAGGTCGTCGGAAAACCCCAGGTTACTCGTTCAATAATTACTTGAGGAAGATGGGGTGAAATACCTGCTAAGGCACTCCGACCGATAGTCTTGGAGTTAAAACCATGATGAAGGCATAGGTAGAGAAAAGTGAACATGTCTAGCATAAGCTACCAAGCTGGTTTATATAGAGATCTGGAAGACGAACTCTTCAGATACCTTCCGTTCAAGCAATTTAGGATTCTAAACGTTATGTCTGGTCATTATGGCACAAAGCCGTTATGTCTGGTTATTATAGCGCAAGAGATTATGTATAATCATCATGGTGCAAGGCCGTTATGTCTGTTAGTGGGTTGTATTAAACACATGTTTGTCAAGTTATTACCTGTTGAACCTTTAAAAATTTATATTTTTACGGTTCAAAATCTTAGGTTTTCATTCTCTTCTAATCTTTTTTATTGAGTTTGTTCTTAAGTTTATTTTGTTTTTAGTTTTTCTAAATTATGTTTTAATTATGTGTTTTATTTATTTTAATAAGTAATTATACATGGACAAAGACTGGACGATTGCACGAGATAGAAAAGCTGAAATTTGCATTTTGGTGGTCCAGCGTCCAGGCGCTAGAAAGCCAGCGTCTAAGAGGAGGAATTTTATTTCTGGTCGTTTAGCGCCTAGGCGCTGAAGACGTAGCACCTGAGTGTGTGTTAGGTATCAAAATTTCAGGAAAGAATGGCAACACCTAGGTGATGGAAACATAGCACCTGAGCACTGGTTACGTAAACAACATCATTAATTTCTTTATAAATAGACAAGTTACACCAATTTCAACACACACTTAGATAGAACACAGCAGCCATCAAGAGGCACAAACCCTAATGTGGTGTGGGCGTAATTAGGCTTGAAGATTAGGAATTTTCTTCAACCTTTTCACGTTTCTACAATGGAGTTTGTCATATTCTTCCCTTTGTATTCTTCTTTTTCCATGTGTAACTAACTTCCCTTTGTTAGGGGGATGATGGATCTTGAACTTTGATGATGTAACTTCTTTTATGAGTTTAATTTATGTTTCTATTTCATGATTTACGTGTTTATCTCTATTCTTAATGTTGTTCTAAACTTGATCAATTTGAGAATGATCTTTTGGGTTGATGTATGATTTGGAAAAATTTGCATGAACCTAGAACATATGATAAACATCATAATTTCTGCAATCGCTAGGAATAGATGTTGTGGGTTATGTGGTCTTTCTTTTGATTCCCTCGTTCTTGATAATGCTTTTCTATTTGGGGTTAGACTAAGGGATTAGTTAATTCCAAACAGTGTAAGAGGATTAATATACCAAGGGATTAGGTATTAATAAATTTTGAGAATTGATCATAAATCATTGAAATAGAACATAGTTAAACAGATATTTGAATGTGCATTTAAAAAGTTCAAGTGAAATCTGAACCCTAACGCTTTAACACTATCATTTTTCACCCTTTTGATTTATTGTTTTGCTTACTTTTCTTTCTTTTTAATTGAATTTGAAACAACCCTCTTTTCGATAGTTTGAATAGTATCGATTTAGCAAACTTAGTAATTGATAACATAATCTTTGTGGGAATGATACTTTACTCGCTCTTTATTACTTTTGTCAATTTAGTGCACTTGCCAATATCTGCAACATTACCCATTCATATATAGGCCAGTCGGACCTTGCAGAAATGGGCCTAGCATATGGTCGGATGCCAATTAGGCCAGGACGGTCCATAGCCCCCTCGCTTGGTCATCTGTGAAGATGGGTCGAGCTTATAAGTGACCGGATGTCAATTGGACCGATGATTAACTGGCCTCCAAGCTGATGCCAGTCCAGAACCAATGAATGCATGCACAAAAGACCTTACCACTCACCTCGGAAAGTTACCCTGGGATGAAGCTTAAAAATTATGAAGAGCTCGGAAAAGTTTAGCCATCCATTTTATGATTTGCCCAAGTCGGGGGGCTAACTATCTAGATTCATAAGCTTGGATAAGAATAAACATTAATATTACAAGCTAGATCTATCATCACTAATTGCCCAAGCTGGGGGCTGTGGACCGTCCTGACCCAATTGACATCCGGCCACTCATAAGCTCGGCCTATCTTCACAGATGACCAAGCTAGGGGGCTATGGACCGTTCTGGCCTAATTGGCATCCAACCATAAGCTATACCCATTCTGCAAGGTCTAACCGGCCTATATCCGAATAGGTAATGGCTCAACAAACACGTGTTTAATACGATCCACCAATAGACATAACGACCTTGCGCCATGATGACTATACATAACATCTCGCGCCATAATAACCGGATATAACGGCCTTACGCCATAATGACCAGACATAACGTTCAGAATCCTAAATGACCTGAACAAAAGGTATCTGGAGAGTCAGTCCTCCGGATCTCTATATAAACTAGCCTGACAGCTTAGGTCAGGCATGTTCACTTTTCTCTACCTATGCCTTCATCATGGTCTTGACTCTAAGACTGATCAATCAGAGTGTCTTGGCAGGTATTCCACCCTGTCTTCCTCAGGTAATTACCGGACAAATGACCTGGGGTTTTCTAGCAACCTCCCATCGAGTAGAGGACGGAACAAGTGTCATACTCAATCCTTATGAATGGATTTCCATATTCTCATTTGCATCCTCGGAGAGGAATGAGGCAAAGGAACCCATTATCCCCTTTCCTCTTTGTGTTATGTGCAGAGGCACTATCATCTCTCTTATTCTAAGTCGAGGCTAATTAGTCATTAATAGGTCTTAGAATATGCAAATCTAATCCTATGATATCTCATCTCTTTTTTTTCCAAATGATAGTGTTATTTTTTGTAAGGCTACTGGAAATGATATGGGTACTGTAACAAATTTCTTGGATCTATGTGGCAAAGCATCGGGTCAAGAAATTAATTTTGAGAAGTCATCAATTTTGTTTAGCCTGAATGTTCAGAGAGACGCAAAAGGTGATATTTTATAGATTTTTCAAATAAATCAGGTGGCGTTGTCAGAGAATACTTTGGACTCCTAACCATGATATAAGGAGGTCTAAAAACCACTCATTTCAATCTTTAAAGGATAGAGTCTGAAAAAGAATATATGATTGGAAAAAAAATCTATTAATAGGGGAAATAAAATTTTGATAAAAGTTGTTGCCAAGCAATCCTGAGATACAGGCTGCTTCAAAATATCATTATCACTATGCTTGGAACTTAGTCAAATGATGGCGCAGTTTTAGCGGGGAGAGCACACATATTCCAGGAAAATATATTAATTGATCTTGGGATAAAATGTATTGGCTTAAAGGGAGTGGTGGGTTGGGCTTTAAGGACCTGCATACCTTCAATATAGCGATGTTAGTAAAACAAGGTTGGAGGCTCCTAAACAACCCAGATTCCCTCGTTGCACGGATCCTAAAGGTTAAGTACTTTCCACGTTGTACTTTCATGGACGCACAGATAGGTTCTAACCCATCATTCACGTGGAGGAGTATTATAGAAGGTAGGAAAACACTGAAATTGGGCTTTAATTTGAGAATTGGCAATGGAAATAACATTAAAATACAGTCAGACCGGTGGATGCCCATTCAGGACCATTTCAAGATTTTCTAATACACCTTTGACTACCTCACCGTTGCACAGCCTATGATCCTAAACCAGAGATCTTGGAATTTGGAATTAATAAGCTCAATTTTTACCCAAAGTGAGGCCTTTGCAATTCTTGACATTCCTCTCAGCAATTTTAATAGAGATGACACCCCTTACTGGTTCCCTAATTCAAAAAGAATTCTCTTTCTGTAGTGCTTACAAGATTGCATGGAACATATGCATTTCAAGGAGAATGCAAAACCATAATAATGGTTATCAAATCTTCCCAGCATAATGCCAACATTCAGCTCTATGGAAGTCCATATGGAAACTTAATGTCCCATCGAAGGTACATATTTTCATTTGGAGAATCTGTAGAAATACTATTCCTACCAGAACTTGATTAATAGCCAAGGGGATGAATATTGAGAATGGTTGTTATCTATGTGGAAATGAAGAGGAAAATGTGAAGCACCTCTTCCTTGAGTGTCCTTTTACAAAAAAATACTTTGCCACTAGACTTGCATTCAAACATAGGTATGTTCTTGGCAGACCAAAACTAGATAGTGATTGTCAATTATTTTTGGTCATCTTTAAATTCAGAGCAACGTGAACAGGTGGGAATGGCTTAGTATAGTGTGTGAATGGAAAAAAAATTTAGTGTGGCAAGGTGATAAGAATCCAAAAATATAGCTGTAATTTTATTGAATAATTCTGTGTATGGTCACTAATACTGATGTCAGTGGATATCAATTCAAGAGAAAATCTTTACAATTAAGGAAGAAAAAAAGAAAAAAGAAAAATATAGAGATATTGATAAAACACTTGCAGATCTTTGAGGGTCTGCTAACTTCCTAGCCCAAAGACTCTAATTCCTTACTCAAAATGATTGGACATTCTCTCCTCCTCCACTTCCCTATTTATTATCTCCACTAACTGTCTACTCATTTGTCATAACCCTTTTAGGTAAATGCTAAGTGTTGCCCCCTCTTTATTCTCTTCACTCTCACTAGCTGCCATATAAATGTTGCAGCCCATTAACATATGAATTATCTCATGACCTCTGCTCTTCCACTAATTGCCATATAAATGTTATAGCCCATTAACATAAAGATTCTCAATATTTTCCATCCTGTCCTTATTGCACCTGTGGGCCTAACAATAATCCATCCCAAACGATTCACCTTATCCTCAAGGTGATGATTTGGTGAGGATCCTATAACAGCTGAAAGCAAACTCCCACTGGGGTCCCATTTCTTGAAGTGTAATGACCAATTGATGTTGGAAGAATAGGAGCTTCCACCTAGGTCTCATTGACCTTTGCCAATACCCACAACAAAAGGCAGTAAGGAACAAAAGTATGCTATCGCTAGCAAACCTTGGTGCAAAATGCCATACTTTTGCACAGAAACTAACTCAGGAGTTAAATATAATAAGCCACCTATAAAGTGGGGCAACTCAATCTCAGCCATCAATTCCCTTTTTTGGCAGAAAGTCACCTCTGTGGGAAGTGCGATACAAAATTTTAGTGTTAAAACCATGTCAGATTCCTCACTACGGGAACCAATGCATTCTACTAGTGAATTCATATATGATATTTCTAAGTTTTTTTTTTATCTTGAGACTAGTCTCTAACTCTCTAGCTCTGTATATCACACTAATGAAGATAACCAAACCAAATAGAAGTGCTCTTGACCTGTATTGTGATTTCCAAATCCAGTCTCTGTAAAACATACAATTAGTACCCTTTATGTCAGAATTAGTTGCTATTCCTAGGGTGTAAGTTCTCTCCCACCAATCTAACCTAAATTGAAAACTCTCAATTAACTCATGCAAAGATGCTATCACTGTAAGAGTATCAGCCATCTTTCTGAAATATTAACCACTTAATTGGCATATGTTCCAAACTCGAATATGAATTATCACATCAGTAGATTCCACCCCACAAAATCTTAGCTTCTTAATATGCACACACTTGGGTTCATTATAATTCAATAGGTTTAGCTCATTAGACCCACAATCATTGCAATTGCTTGTATATTCCTTGTGGAATCTCTAGTTCCACTTTGTTTAGTTTTAGTATAGTGGTTGGGCCATGGCCTAATGTATAGTAAAGTGACCTAATAGGCCTAGTGTCCCTTTGAACCATATCCTTCTTTTAGGATCAGACTCATGCCTTTCTTCCTCATGACCCATTTCCCTTTATAAGTGACTTGGGCATGGCCCATTAGGTCAAGATAGTATCCTAATTAGTGGCCTTCTAATTCTTCCATTCCATCCATCTCCAACCCTAGCACCATGCTCCTGGTGTGAGATCGTGGTGCAGCTGTCATCATTGTCCACACCTTCACTGCAAGTGTCCTAGTGACCACCGAGTTGGGATCTGGGTCTATTGGTTCTGATGGCTTTAACAATGGAAGCTTAGCTGGTGTATGTGAGATTCTAAACTCAGCCACAAAAGCTGACCCATCCGCCTGCATGGAAGAGTCCAAGTCAAGTGGTTCCAATGGTGGTGGATATTTGTCTGGATGACTTGAAGCCCTGAATTCTATTTTCATTGAAAGCTCTTTCTCCCATTGTTCTCCCATCGCATGACCTATAGAGTAGGGCATCCTCATCCTCTCTTTTTATAAAATAACCATATGCTTTGACTGCACAATAGTGAATGACCCTCTGGCTACTACACAGCAGTCCAGTTTCTCCTATTGTGATGAAAGCACGCTCAAGATTTGGAGCTCTGATTGGGCTTCAATCAAGTGACCCAAAGGAAAGGCTTCCTTCAGAATTATGATCTCCTTTTAGAATTCCACTTCCTTCTCAATCTCAACCTCCTTCTACTATTCTTCAGATTCTAGCACAGTCATGCCAAGAACAGTGTCAATGGTCTCTTCACTCCCGTCTCTTGCCACCAGCGATGTTGATCTTTGTTCTGGTTCCAGTTTCTTAATTGCAAAGCCCAAGGGTGTTTCTATGTCTCGAATAGGAGAGTCAAGAATAGATTACTTTTGGTTTTTAATAGTCATTGTGACCTCCTCTCTGAGAGTGGTCTTCAGCTCCAAGATTTTTGGCTCTTCAAGTTCTTCTTCCTCCTTGTTGCAGCCATTTTGATGCCTCAAAGCTTCTCCAATTTGCTCCCTCACAGTCACCATCATTTGCTCCATCTATCTTTTAAACATCTCCTACAACTTCTGCGTAAGCCCTTCCACCTATTGTTCCAATGCATCCAATATGTTCTCCATTCTCGTTGATACCATCCAAGCGCCCTAGGACTAGGAGCTTTGATACCAATTGATACGAACCTTAGGAGAACCACACCACAAAAGCTAGTCATTGTGGTTAGAGAGCCTAAGGTTATATAAACCCCACACTGGAATCCCATACTTCTGATGTGGGACTCAAGTCCCATACATTGCAATTGGATCCTAACATTCCACCACGCTGCGCAACCCCGATGCCCATGTGGGCTGGCTGTACACTAGCCTTCTGACTAGTCTCGAGCGAATACTGTAATGTTGGCATCACCACCTGCACTGCTCGTTTGCAGCTAAGAGGTACAGTGGAAGGCTCTGATACCAATTAATAAGAACCCAAAAAATATAACCATAATTTTATGGAATAATTCTTTGTGTATGATCACTAATACTAATATCAGTGAATGTCAGTTCAAGAGAAAATCTTAACAACTAAGGAAGAAGAGAACAAAAATGAAAAATATAAAGATATTGATAAAACACTTGTAGATCTTTGAGGGCCTGCTAACCTCCTTGCTCAATGGCTCTAATTCCTTACTCAAAATGACTGGACGCCTTCTCTCCTCATCCACTTCCCTTTTTTATTCTCTTCACTAACTGTCTATTCATTTGTCATAACTCCCTTGGGTAAATGCTAAGTACTGCCCCACTTTATTCTCTCCACTCCCACTAGCTGCCACATAAATGTTGCAGCCCATTAACATATTGATTATCTCAAGACCTCTGCTCTTCCACTAATTGCCATAGAAATGTTGCAAGCCATTAACATAAAGATTCTTAATATTTCCCATCCTATCCTTATTGCACTTGTGGGCCTAACTCAATATGAGCACCCAATTTTGTTCGGGACATTTTGTTAAAAAAAAGAAAAAGGATCCAACTTTCACCCATTGATCCATTATCCAACCCATGACTCATTATCCAACTCATGACCCATTAACCACCCATAACCCATAACCTGACCCATTGACCCCTTATCCATCTCATAATCCATATACCATTAAACTTATTCTGAACAAACCTCAGTAGTCATCATTAAACTCATCTTAAATAAACTCATCCATTAAATTTATCCTGAACAAACCTCAGTAGTCATCATTACACTCATCCTAAACAAACTCATCCATTAAACATATCCTGAACAAACCTCAGTAGTTATCATTAAACTCATCCTAAACAAACTTATCACCATCACTCTCCAAACTCTAATTTTTTCTATAAATATCCATCACCCACACACACAGACTTTTGGGCCTACAGCTAATTCTCAAGTCATATTCGTTTCCCTCCATCACGTTTAAACAGTCTCCATCTCGGCCACAAATCTTCACCACCTTCACCAAATACCCTCTCATCTCACCACTCTCCATAACTACCAAAGACCCCTCCAAGCATCACTGTGACCCATCCTCATCACCTACCTCATCACCATTAAACAACCTTCATTCAACCAATGAAGACCCAATCGTAACCACCACGACCTTCATCACCTTCACGTAACGTTCAACCTCCATCAACACACCAACTGACTCACCCACGCCTCCACACACCATCATCATTCTACAGTCACCCAAGACAACAGCCACACCACCAAACTAACAACATAGTAGCAGCCCCCATCCCTAAACTAGCTGTAACCAAGTTGCCACCACAGCAGCTCTGTGTGCTAGATCCAACACCATCATGCAAACATGAACCAAGCCAGTTTCACACCTGTTTTCGCGTTACCAGGATAGGGCCACCGCGCTACCCAACGTCTCACTCTGTGAACCACGTCCACCATCTCAGTCAAGCGTCACGTCCCGACCGTCCACCAACCAGTTGTCGAACCAGACTCGCTTCCGCTCCGTGACTAGAACCACGAACCCCCGTATCAGATTTGTGAGCCGCGCCACCCATCTTCGCCCAACCACTGGCCTTCACCAGCGTCGCAGATCCGCATCCACCAGCGTGCCAACCAAACGACCATAACAGCCATTCCCGAACCAGCTCCTCTCTGCAACCTTAAAAAAAAAATCCCCCTTTCTTTTCCTTTTCTTTCGTAAGCCACTGTTATTTTTTTTATTTGTTAGTTCTATTTTTTTGGGCTAAAAAGAGCAGAAAAAATATAAACAAAAAATGATAAATAAATAAAAATAATAAAAAATAAATAAAAAAATGATAAATAAACAAATAAATAATAAAAAAACATAAAATAATTGAACCTTTTTTAGAAGAATAAAACAGGATTAGCTGAGTTGTGACAGCTTGTTAATCCTGTAACTTTTATAATCATCTGAGTTGTGACAACTTAATGATTCAATTTTTTTTGTTTTGTCTTCGAATTTTTATTTTCTTTGAAATAAAATAAATCACTAATCCATAAAGATTAAAAACATTTTAATCAACAGATGACGTCTCTAGCGTGACACCGAGCTTCACTCATTCAAACCTTAACATGATTAACTGAGTCGCGATGACTTGTTAATTCATATTTTTGAAAAATAAAAAATTATTTTTAAAAAAAATTAAAATCGATCAACCCATAATTATTTCATAAAGAACTACGTGACTTTAATTTTCTCATTGCAGCTAGGGATACGTAGGAGTAGAATCTCTATTTGGTGAAGCCAAAAATTTAATTTTCATAATTTATTTATCTATTTCATTTATCTTTTAGCGAAAGAGGTAAAACAAATATTTTCAAGAGTTATCAAGAATTTACACAATTAACTTAAGATATCATCTTAGGACGGGTATGCTAGGGGTGCTGTGGGATTAAGTTTCCACTCTTCCCTATATATAACCGACTCCTAAATTCAATCTGGTTTTAAATACTATTTTTCTTAGGTTTTCTAATTTTTCCTAATAAAAAATAAAAATTGGTGGTGACTTTAATTTTTTAATTTAAGTTGCTATTCCGCCGCGATCATAGTCGCGATAGATGGCGACTCCATTAGGAATACTTGAGAATCAAGCCTATGCAAGTTGGTTATACAAATATTGTGATCTTTATGTGCTTGTTGTACCTTTTTTTCTTTTTTTTTTTTTTTTAATTTGATGATTTTTTTTATTATTTTTCCCTTTTTTTTTATTCTTAGTGTTAATTGTTTTATTATGTAAACCTTAGGGTAGAAAACTTTTAGAGTTTATTTTGTATTTTCTTTGTTTTGCAGGATATGGGTAGTCCTTAGGATTGTAAAGGTTTATATGCTCCCTACATCCACCACACCTACACGTTTATCACACATATCAGAGTGGGCCCCTATACCCGGGTCTAAATGAAGCCTAAGTTAGGTAGAGGTTACGTAGTGGTAGCCATTTTGTATGTACATCCTGTTTGGTTATCGCGAAAACCTCATCTAGAGTGTGCCTTTTTCACGAATGTCCCACTCCCAGTGATTTACCCACTGTTTGTGGTCAACACTCTGAAATGAGACTTAGCTCTAGAGGCCTTTAAAATAGAAAAGTCACCCAATGAAAGTTCTCACGAATCAAAAAGACTCATAGATCCTTAAGATAGAAATCTCCAAATTTAAGGCAATCCCTTTAGGACACGAAGGGAGCATACTTCTTCTTTATCTATCTATTCCTCACGCCATTTATTCTTGCATTTTTTTTAAAAAAAATCTTTAAAAAAAATACATCATCTTGCATTTTCATGGCATTCCTAACATTCTTCAAAAAAAAATATCATCTTGCATTTTCATGGCATTCATAGCATTCAAAAAAAAAAAAGATACAACATCTTGCATTTTCATGGCATTCATAGCATTTTTTTAAAAAAATGTTTTCATCACAAAGTTCATTCATTTCATATTATGCATCTCACGCACCTCATTCATTTTATCTCATTCTTTGTCTGATGTTATTTTATTTTGATAAATAAAATAGAAAGAACCATTGCGTGACCAAGGAAAGAAGACACCAATAAACCCGAGTTCATAATACAAGGGCTCGAGCAAAGCTTGCAGCGATGGCAACTGAGAACGAAGGAAGAAATCTAAGTATGGAAGTATATGTGATGAAAAGGAGGATGAATGAAATGACAAAGTCTCAGAGAAGAATGGAGGAAATGTTGTCAACCATAAGGGAGACCCTCACCTTGATTGGGGTAGCCGGAAGTATAGGAGTGACTGGGGCACATTCGCACCCTCCAAATATCACTTGCATGAGCTAAAACCATGGGGCCACCACTGAGATGCCTTTCGTGGGAGGAACTTCAAATACTGCATCACTAGTGATTCCTATCGGAGAAATGTATCATTCATTGGAAGGTACTCGAAATAAGGTTCATGGTAACACTGAGTTCACATCGGAACAACCACATGCGTCCATCCCAGTGTCAACAGGATTTCTTGCTGGGACTGGTCATGCAGCCATTCAAAATGATAATATGAAGAAAGAATGGATGGAAAAGATGGAAGAACAAATTAAAGTAATCAAGGGTCCTAGCACCTATGGTCCCCTTAGGATAGAAGAGTTGTGTCCTACTGCTATCATTATCATCTCAAAGGACTTTAAGGTTCCAAAATTTGACAAATATGATAGGAACACTAACCTCTTTTTCCACCTGAAAATATACATTACTAAAATGTCAATTTGGTCAAAGGACTGGAAGTTCCTTGTCAACTTCTTTCAAGAAAGCTTGACTGAGCCTGCTTGGAATGATGTATCCAACAAGACCTCTCCAAAATCTCTTCTTGGGATGATTGGGCAAACCTGTTTATGGGACAATATCGGTTCAATCTGGATACAGCCCCAACTAGGGAGCAATTGGGAACACTGCAGAAGAAAAATAAGGAAACCTTTAAGCAGTATGCCCAGAGATTGAGAGTTCTTGCAGCACAAGTGCAACCACCATTGACGTTGACAGAAATATACTCATATTTTTTGGGGACTTTAGGAGCTCCCTATATTGGGACAATGGCAGGTGCTGCCTATCGAGATTTTGTTGAATTAATTATTACCGGAGAAAGGATTGAAATTCTAGCACTAGGGCAAGTTTCTGCCTTGTTCAAGCTGGTCCTACACTGGGGCATTCTTCTCCTTGGTTCAATTTAACCTACACTAGGGCAAATCTTTTGATCACTAGGGCAAGTTCCTACTCTATTCAATTCAATTCTAGACTGGGGCAAATTTCTCTTTGGACTTTACACTAGGACAAGTTTCTACCCTATTCGATTCGATTCTAAACTAGGGCAATTTTTCTTTTCCTTAGTTCAATTTGACCTACACTAGGGCAAATCTTTTGGTCATTAGGACGAGTTTCTACTCTATTCAATTCAGTCCTAGACAAGGGCAAATTTTTCCTTGGTTCAATTTGGCTTGATGTGGATGTTCAACAGAAGAAAATCCTTGGCTATAATGTCTAGTGGGCAACTAAAGATCATTTTCATGATGATCAAGTCAATCCATATTGGGGCAACACTGCTTTGAATCACATACCATCTTTTGTGTCTTTTTTCATATATATCCTTTAGTTAGTCAAACTTCCAATACCAATCTAGAAGTTGTTTACTTAATAAATTCTTTTTTTGTTGTACTTTTGAATCCATGTTTGTCTGTTAAGTAATGCTTCAGGTAAGGTAAACATGAGTACAATATTATGATTTGACCATATGATGACAATCCCTTAATGAATAATTCAAATCGAAAATAAGTTCCAATTAAAGGGAAAAATGATATCCCAAGGAATAATCCAGAAACAAGAGGTACCTGAGCAAAAAAGGAAAAAAGTCCATTAAACTGAAAACTCGAAAGGGCGGTTTAAGCAAAAGTTAAGGTAAATAAATTAGAATTGCTTAAACTGGGCCAATTCTTTTTTGGCAATTTTGTTTGCATTCAATTGGCCATACGGGGACACAATTTCTTAAGGATTAAGGAGAATATATGTTGAAGGAAGTAGTAACAGAGATATTGATTGAGTTATTAAGCAGTTGTAGGGAATTAATTGGATGAGTGACAAAGTTAAATACTAGAGCAAAATTTCTCTCAAGAACTCAGTCAAGCAAGGGTTCACGACAAGAGATGATTATCTCACTTCTCAAAAGGAGAGTTAAGAGTGAAAAATAGGAAAATAAGATAAGAAAAGAGAGAGAAAGAAAGAAAGAAAGAAGAAGAAAAATGAGAGAAAGGATAAGTAAGTAGGATCGAGGCTAAAGCACGTGAACAAGGGTTTGATTGGTCAAAGCTTTCCAAAGTTGCCGTTGGTTGAAAGGATTTTTAATAAAATTTAAAAAAAAAGAAAAAAGGAGAAAAAGAGAGAGAGAGAGAGAGAGAGAGAGAAAAAAAAAAAAAGAGAAAAAAAGAAAAAAAAAGAAAAAAAAGAGAAGAGAGAAGAGAAAAGAGAAGAAAAGAGAGAGATGGAGAAAGAGAGAAAAGAAGAAGGAAAGAGAAAGAGAGGAAAAAGAAAAAAGAAAAAAAAGGAAAAGGAGAGAGAAAATAACAAAAGGGAAAAAGGAAAGAAAAGAGAGAGAAGAAAAAGATCTCAAGTACATGTCTTACTGGCACAAATAGTTTCATGTCATTTTGAGCGCATCAGCTCCATGCATTTTGAGCGCATCATGCTCTATACATTTTTTTTAGCACAACAGTTCTATGTATTCTTTTGAGCGCATCGACTCCATGCATTTTTAAATTCTTCTGAGCGCATCAACTCCATGCATTTTGAGTGCATAGGCTCTATGCATTCATTTGAACACATCAGCTCCATGTATTTTGAGCACATCAGCTCCATGCATGTTGAGTGCATCGGCTCTATACTTTTAAGCGCATTAGCTCCTGTCATTTACTTTTGAGCGCATTGGTTCCTGTCTTTTACTTTTGAGCGCATCGGCTCCTGTTTTTTACTTTTGAGCGCATTGACTCCTATCTTTTACTTTTGAGTGCATCAGCTCATGTCTTTTACTTTTGAGGGCATCGGCTCCTGTCATTTACTTTTGAGCGCATCGGCTCTTGTCACTTACTTTTGAGTGCATCAGCTACTGTCATTTAATTTTGAGTACATCGGTTCCTGTCTCCTGACACTTATTTTTGAGCGCATCAGCTCCTATCATTTAATTTTGAGCACATCGGCTCCTGTCATTTACTTTTGAGCGCATTGGCTCCTGTCTTTTATTTTTGAGTGCATCGGCTCCTGTCTTTTACTTTTGAGTGTATAGGCTCCTGTCATTTACTTTTGAGCGCATTAGCTCATGTCATTTACTTTTGAGCACATCGGCTCCTGTCATTTACTTTTGAGTGCATCGGCTCTTGTCATTTACTTTTGAGCGCATTGGCTTCTGTCATTTAATTTTGAGTGCATCGGCTCCTGTCATTTAATTTGGAGCGCATCGGTTCCTGTCCTTTACTTTTGAGCACATCGGCTCCTGTCTTTTACTTTTGAGCGCATTGGCTCCTATCATTTAAATTTTTGTCATTTACTTTTAAGCGCATTGCTCTTCGCTTTTTATATTTTATATTTTATATCTTTAGTTTTTTCTTGCATTTTTTTGTATCCTATGCATTCCCGAAAAAAATTGAGTTCATGTCTTTACTTGTTCCTTACAATGATAAAATGAAAAAACTATGGTTATTCTTTTCATCTAGTAAGAAACAAGTAAATAGGGGCAACTGTGAACACTTAATTTTGTACGAAGCATTTTGTTAAAAAAAAAAAAGAAAGGAAAAAAAAAGAAAGAAAAAAAGGGAAATAAAGAAAAAAAATCCAACTTTCACTTATTGACCTATTATCCAACCCATGACCTATTGACTACCCATAACTCATAACCTAACCCACTGACCCATTATTTGTCTCATAATCCATATGTCATTAAACTTATTCTGAACAAACCTTGTAACGCCTTCTGAAGGGTGTCACATTTAAGACTAATACTAATATAACTTACCCAAGTTATAAAAGAATTAATCTTGTAAAAAAAAAACCAATGGATAATTGAAAATAAATAAAACCCATAAGTACAACATGTAACAGAACAAAACTCACCATAATATACATATATACTGAAACCTTGTTCACAAATAATTTATATAAATATATTACACTCCAAAAGATAAATATGTACAACATATACATCAAAACATAAACTGTCTAACTAAAACTTTTGAAGACTAAGGATTTGGGCTCTCGGAAGGATCCTCCTCCTCAGTATCATCAAAGAACCCCAGCGGACACATCCTACGTCGGGCTAGCGTCCTAGCAGATGACACCATTGAACCCTCTTGTGGAGTATAGATACTATCACCCCAAAGCTCTCGAATAGGCATAGTGAACTTTAAACGAATAGATACATTCATCATCATAACTGGAATCCCATCCCTAGTTCCACTAAGATTCAGAGTCAAATCCCCAGTATACACAAAACGTTCATTATTCAAATCAAACCTCTATGCATCAGTTCCCCTATGGTACTGTACTCTAACAAAACCAAGCACCTGACGCCTTGCCACCATAAAAGCAAACAAAGGAAACTATCACGAATGGAAAATAGAATTTCCTGCCTCTTCGTCTCCATGATATTTATTAAATATACACAACAAAGTAAAATAACATAACAAAGAGGTGAGATCCCCTACATCAATACCAGTATGGTAGTATAGAAAATGACAGTAAAACTATATAGATACAATATGAACACATCGAATCATGTTATCACATCATAGCCAATACATTAGATAACATAATTATCACATCAATATGCAGACCCACTATGAATATGTACACAACCCAATTCCTACTCTATGGAGCTAATCACAATTTCGGAGAGAAAGATCAGGAGTACATGTCTGTATATCGTCAACCCAAAATCATGTGCTAAGACATTATATCAAAAAGCGCAAAATGACTTATACAAGACACTCTCAACCAACCACGAAAAGAGTAGTAACTCCGTCAAGATCGTCGGTGTGTTTGCATAGGATACCACGGCACAGAGATGCTACCATCTAGCCACATATGACATTCCACACCCCGACATCTCCAAGATCACTGAAGATCGTAACTACGTAATTCTCACCTGCATAAAGGTGTAAATTCAATTTCCTAGGCGTATTGCCTTAACCAATTAAGCTAACACGCTTTTCAATGCATTATGTATGATTCAAATACACATGCAATCATCATTCTCACAGTAATTGACATACACACGCCATCTCTTGGTGGTATCACTGTTCAACATAACCGGGCCCACCACAATAGCCCGACAGTAAACTGTTGTTATTTCCAATTGCGTAAACATTTTATCACGTTTTCAAATCGCGTAAGGATTTTTAAACATTTTCTCAATGTGGTAGTGATAATCACATATTTGATATGTTAATAAACCCTCATTTTCAGTCATTTACACTCTCCATATACTTAATTGATTGAGTTTGACTATGTTTTGTAAGTTTGGACTCAAATTGGACTTAATTAAATTTTTTAGCATGATTTACGTCTTATACTATTTCTGTATTTGGACCATATCTTGGGCAGTAGGTGGTATTTTTAGGTGATTCTGGTGTCATTTGAAAGATAAGATAGATATATACAACTTTTATGAAGACATTAAAGGCTTAATCACACTATTGGATAACTCAAATTAGAGTTGAAGTAAGAACTAGAGTGTTGATCCTGACAACTTGACCTATATGTACTGTTCATGACATAGCTCGGGATATAAGATGTCAAATGGGCTGAAATTTTGATGATTGATAGTTACGACCAAAATCTACAACTTTCATATTGAACACTTTTCTAGAATTTGAGGTCTAGTAGGTCATATTAGGCTTGAAAGTCAAAACAGAGGAGCTGTCACTGGGCCAGAGCAGTATGCAGTAATCAGACAATATCTTGAGTTGTAGAAATGATTTTTGACCAAACTAACGGCATTTGAAAGCTAAGATCTAGGCCTACAACTTTAGTGCAAACTATATTTCTCAAAAATGACGAATACAATGACTTCAAAACTAAATGATTTCAGAGACAAAGAATCTCTATAATTTTTCACTCATCAAAAGTCATTTGGCATTTTTCACTCATTTTCCACTCATGCACTCACTCATGACTCAGCCCCCTTGTCATTTTATATCTCTAATCCTTTATAAAAGGGAGCCTTAGCTGATCATTTTGAGGGCTGGGTGTTAGATACCAAATTCATGCTATTTTGTTGTTTGATTATCTTGTTGTAGTTTTCTTTTGTTCTAAATTGAAGTTATGTTCTTCTTCTTCCTCTTCTCTCTTCCTTTCTTCTTGTCTATGAGTAACTAAGTTTTATTTTGCTTGGGTGAAAGAGTGAAGCTCTTGGTAATGAAATAAGGTTAGATTAATTTCTCTCTTGTGCTTAAATGATATATTTTCAAGTGGTCATTATACGTATTGTATTTTGTTTCCAATCAATTTAGAAACCCTCCTTGTAAAGTGGAGTTCTTGATTTGTTGTAGACAAGAGATTAGCACAATGAATGCTTGAACCTATTTACAAGTGTTGGTGTTAGAAACTCTCCTTGTAAAGTGGAGATCTTGATTTGTTATAGATAAGATTTTGGCACAATGAATGTTTGATCCCATTTATGAGTGGTAGTGTTAATAGATGATTAAAGGAATCATAATATAATTACGTATATAATTTTTAATGAACTTTGAATGTTATATTTTCCAATTGGAACCTTTGTTATGTGTGGATTCTAATTGAGTTATAAAAGAATTAATCTTGTCCTTAATTTATTTACTAAGAGTGGATCTCCTAACCCAAGTAATTCTTTTTTATTTGTGACTAAGTTTTATCACCTTTATTGTGTAACAAAATATTTTCCTTACGTCAAATAAATTTTTCTTCATCAATTTCCTATAGATCGACCTCGGACTACCGAGAAATTTATTACTTAAGATAACCTGCACTTGGGTTCACAACTTTTAATTCGCATCAAGTTTTTGGTGCCGTTGTCGGGGACTTGATTTGAAGAACAAATTTATGGTGTAAATATTTTGTATATATATTCTACTCTTTTAATTTTTTTTTGTACTTACTAACGTACTAACTTAGTGGGAGAAACTCTCCCTAATCTCTCTGTAATCTTTAATCATTAACGAAATAATCTTTTTTCTTCTCTTTTCTCTCACCGGAGCAAAAAATCAGCTCTGCCAATTCTCTGGTTTTCATATTTTAAATTTACTTTTTGTACTTTATTCTCTGCACTTTAATTTCTTTACTTTACTTTCTGTATTTTATTTCTAACTTTCTAACTTATGAACCTGCTAACCTTTTAATTTTCTTGCTTACTAACTTACTAACTATCTAACTTTTTACTTTATCTGTTTCTAACATTTTAATTTACTTGCTTCTAACATTTTAATTTATCTACATACTAACTTTTTAATTTTTTTGCTTATTAACTTATTTGGTGGTTGGTTTATACCATACATTTGTTAATATTTATTTACTAAGTGTTAGTATATATTTGGTGGCTAGTTTATATCACATCTTTATTAATATTTAATGGATGATTTATACTGCTAGCTTGTACATTTTAATTTATATTTTAAGTTACTTGTTTATGCTTAATTGGTATCGTGATTTAAATTATAGTCGTTTGGTTAAAGTTAATCCTAGTACTTTACATATTGATTTGTCTGAATCATAATCACACACACCAAACACAATGGCTGAAAATGAAAGTGTGCATGATGAACATGAAAATCAACCGTTGCGAACCATGTGTGAGTATTTGCAACCATCTTGAAATTCTAGTCCATCATGTTTTATCTTTCCACTCAATACTAACAATTTTATATTCAAGCTAGGTATGATTTCTTTACTTCCTAATTTTCATGGTTTAGAATCTGAAAGCTCATACTTACATTTAAAAGAATTTGAGGAAGTATGTACTGCTTTTCATTATCAAACTTGCACAGAAATTGTTGTTAAGCTTAAATTGTTTCCTTTTTCTTTGAAAGATAAAGCAAAAACTTGGCTTAACACTTTGAAACCAAGATCAATTGGCACATGGCAAGAAATACAAGATGAGTTTTTAAAGAAATTTTTTTCAACACATAAAACCAATGCTTTAAAAAGACAAATCTAAAATTTTTCCCAAAATTCAAATGAAGCATATTTTCAAAGTTGGGAACGTTTTAAAGATTTGTTAAATTCTTGCCCACATCATGGTTTTGAAAAATAGCACACTATAAGCTTCTTTTATGAAGGGTTAACACCCGAAACTAAACAATTTGTGGAAACAATGCGTAATGGTGAATTTCTTGATAAAGAACCTGATGAAACTTTAGACTATTTAGACCATTTGGCTGAAAATTCTTAATCTTGGCATAGTATTAATCCTTCTGGAAATTCAATTAGATATAACCTTGCAAATGCTAGTAAAGAAAAATATAATCTTAGTCAAGAAGAAGATCTAAATGCTAGATTCGCCAGTTTGGCTAGAAAGGTTGAAGCCATGGAATCAGGGAAAGTAAAAGAAATTAAATCTGTGTAAAATGAAGAAATTTTTAGAATTTGTGATGAATTGGGACACTCAACAAATGAATGTCCAAAAATTTTTATTTTTAAAAAAGTTGTGCATGAGCAAGTAAATGCAATGAACAATTTTAAAAAGCCATTCATTTCTTCTTTTTCATATATATACAATCCGGGATGAAAAAATCACCCGAACTTCAGTTGGAGGACCAACAATCAGGCACAATTCATGCAACCACCACCTCCTCAGGCACAGCAGGACTCTCAAAATTCTCAAGGATATGCACCTTATGTACCACCATATAGGAAAAGCCTTGAGGGAACATTGCATGCATTCATGGAAAAGTAAGAAGCCATTAATAACCAAAACACTCAAGCCATGATTGACATAAAAGACACTCTTGCTAAACTTTCTTCTGCACTTGCCATTCACGAGAAAGGAAAATTTTCCTCTCAACCTCAACCAAATCCCAAGGGTCAATACAGCCTAAATGAGGGTAGTTCAGAAAGCCAACAAATAGATTAAGTCTAGTCAGTGATAACTCTTAGGAGTGAAAAAGTTGTTGAAAAATAAATTCCTAAACCTTGTGAGAAAAATGATGAGTCAAGTCCCAAAGATGAGGAAGGAGTTGATAAGCCATCTAGCTAAAAAGAGACCAAACCCTTGCCTTCACCCCTATATCCTCAAGCATTAAATAATTCAAGTAAAGTGAACCATAATAGTGACATTTTTGAAATCCTTAAACAAGTGAAGGTCAATATTCCTCTGTTAGATACTATCAAATAGATTCCTTATTATGCCAAATTTTTGAAAGACTTGTGCACTGTTAAAAGGAAACATAATGTGAAAAAATGCATTTTTGACTGAACAGGTAAGTTCCATTATTCAGAACAATAATGCGTTGAAATATAAAGACCCTGGTTGTCCTACAGTTTCATGCATTATTGGTGAACATTAAATTGAACGAGCTTTACTTGATCTTGGTGCTAGTGTTAATTTGCTTCCATATTCAGTTTATCAGCAACTCAATCTTGGTGAGTTAAAACTAACTTCTGTAACTCTTCTACTTGCTGATAAATTAATTAAAATTCCAAAGGAATAGTGGAAGATGTGTTAGTACAAGTTAATAAATTCATATATCCTGTGAATTTTATTGTCTTGGAAACTAAACCTATGGAAAATAATAGTAAGTCAATTCCTGTTATTTTAGGTCGCCTATTTTTAGCAACATCTAATGCTTTGATAAATTGTAGAAATGGAGTGGTGAAGTTAACATTTGGAAATATGACACTAGAGCTTAATGTTTTCAATATGTGCAAGCAACCACAAGAAGTTTATGATGGAAAGGAAGAAATTGAAGGAATTGAGGCCATTATAGATGATCATCTTTAAATCAGGAGTTCTTTTGACCCATTAGAAATTTGTTTAATTAATTCATTTGATTCATCTACACAATTAGATGATGACATTTCTGAAATATGCTCTTTGCTTGACTGTACACAGGAAATAGAATACAAAGGATGGAATTCGAGATTCGAAGAGCTTAAACCCATGAATGATGATACCCATGAAGAAGTACCCACACTGGAACTAAAGCCATTATCTGCTGGGTTGAAGTACACATTTTTGGGAGAAGAACAAAGCTTTCCAGTGGTAATTTCCTCATCCCTGACCAAAGAACAAGAAGGTATATTGATAGAAGTACTTAAAAGGCATAAAAGTGTAATTGGATGGACATTAAAGGACATAAAAGGTATTAATTCATTAATTTGTACACATAGAATACATTTAGAGGATAATGCTAAAACATCTCAACAACCTCAAAGAAGATTAAATCCACACATAAAAGAGGTAGTTAGAGCTGAAGTTCTTAAATTACTTGATGTTGGAATTATCTATCCTATCTCTAATAGCCAGTGGGTACGCCCTACACAAGTTGTGCCTAAGAAATCTGGAATAACAGTGGTTTAAAATGAAAAAAGAGAATTAATACCTACCCGAGTCTCATCTAGTTGGCGTATGTGTATTAATTTCAAAAAATTGAATGCAGCCACTAGGAAAGATCATTTCCCCTTGCCATTTCTTGATCAGATTCTGGAAAGAGTAGCAAGACATCCCTACTATTATTTTCTTGATGATTATTTAGGGTATAATCAAATACCAATTGCATTAGAGGATCAAGAAAAGATCACTTTTATGTGCCCCTTTGGCACTTTTGCATATAGAAAAATGCCTTTTGGTCTTTGTAATGCTCCAATAACTTTTCAAATATGCATGTTAAGTATTTTTAGTGACATGATTGAGCATTATTTAGAGGTTTTCATGGATGATCTGACAGTTTTTGGAAATTCTTTTGAAAATTGTCTTGATAATTTGAAAAAAGTTCTTAAAAGATGCAAAGAAAAAGGATTTGTGTTAAATTAGGAAAAATGTCATTACATGGTTACCTCAGGAATAGTGTTAGGTCATGTGATATCTTCTAAGGGAATTGAAGTTGATAAGGCCAAAGTTGAATTAATTGCTCATTTGTCTTCCCCAAAAATAGTCAGAGAAGTTCGTTCCTTTTTAGGACATGCAGGATTTTACAGAAGATTCGTTAAGGACTTTAGTGTCATATCTAGACCTTTATGTAATCTTCTAATAAAAGATGCACCATTTGATTGGACTTAAGATTGTCAGAAATCTTTTGAAAAATTAATTGGTCTTTTGACTTCTACTCCTACCATGCAATCTCCTAACTGGTCTTTACCTTTTGAGTTGATGTGTGATGCTAGTGATTTTGCTGTTGGTGCTGTTTTAGGACAAAGAAAGGAAGGTAAGCATCATATAATTTATTATGCAAGTCAAACTTTGAATAGTGCACAAATGAATTACACCACTACTGAAAAAGAACTACTTGCTGTAATTTTTGCATTTGACAAATTTTGAGCTTATTTAATTGATTCTTCCACTATTGTTTTCACTGATCATGCTGCTATTAGATATTTAATGTCTAAGCAGGATGTCAAACCTAGGTTGATACGGTGGATCTTGTTGCTTCAAGAATTCAACATCACAATAAAAGATAAGAAAGGAGCCAAAAACGTTGTTGCAAATCATTTGTCCAGACTTACAACAAGCTCATCTTTTGATAGCACGCCTATCAATGATTCTTTTCCTGATGAATTTTTATTTTCTGTCAATTCCATGCCTTGGTTTGCTAACATTGTCAATTTTCTTGTAACATGTATGATACCGCCTTAATGGACGCACTAAGACAGAAAAAAGTTTTTGATTGAGGTGAAAAATTTCTATTGGGATGACTCATATTTGTTCAAATATTATTCTGATTAAATCTTTCGGAGATGAGTACCTGACAATGAGGTAAGTAGTGTCATTAAATTTTGTCATTCAGAAGCATATGGAGGTCATTTTTCTTCAAAGAAAATAGCTGTGAAAATCTTACAGAGTGGATTTTATTGGCCCACATTATTTAAGGACACTATATGTTTTACAAAAGTTATGAAAATTGTCAGAAATTGGGTTCCATTTCTAAAAGAGACATGATGCCTTTGAACCCTATCATTGTCATTGAAATTTTTGATTGTTGGGGAATTGATTTCATGGGTCCATTTCCATCATCATTTGGATTTGTGTATATTTTGGTTGCAATTGATTATGTCTCAAAATGGATTGAGGCGATTCCATGTCGATACAATGATCACAAAACTATTTTGAAATTTTTAAAAGAAAATGTTTTGAATCGATTTGGAATCCCTCGAGCTATCATCAGTGATAGGGGGAAAACATTTTTGTAATAAACCATTTGAATCTTTAATGAAGAAATATGACATCACACACAAAATTGCTACCCCTTATCACCCTCAGACAAGTGGACAAGTAGAATTAGCAAATAAGGAGATTAAACAAATTTTAGAAAAAATAGTTAACCCAAATCGTAAAGATTGGTCTTTAAGATTAAATGATGCACTTTGGGCCTATCGTACTGCTTTCAAAACATCTTTAGGCATGTCACCCGATCGGTTAGTCTATGGAAAACCTTGTCACTTGCCTGTAGAATTGGAGCATAAAGCATTTTGGGCCATTAAAGCTTTCAACACAAATCTTGATGATGCATCCAAGTTACGCAAATTGCAATTGAATGAACTTGAGGAATTGAGAAATTATGCATATGAAAACTCAAAATTTTATAAAGCTATAACAAAAGTTTTTCATGACAAATCAATTTTGAGAAAAACTTTTGAAATTGGTCAAAAAGTTTTGCTTTATAATTCTCGTCTTCACCTATTCCCTGGAAAATTTAGATCTAGGTGGATTAGTCCTTTTATTGTCAAACATGTGTATCCTCATGGGGCCATAGACATTGAAAACCCTAAGAATGATAATGTATTTAAGGTCAATGGACAAAGACTCAAACCATTTCTGGAATATCAAGTTGTTGAGGTAGAATCTATCTCCCTTTCTAATCCTTATTATGAGTAGAATTTATTTTAATTTTGTTTCTTTCTTTTTGCAGTTCTTTGTGTTTCTGGTTAAGTGGTGGATAACGGTACTCCGTGACTCTCAAGTCGGTTTATTTTTCAGTTTCCCATAATAACTGATTCCTTCTCCTTCAAAATGGATGTCATTCTTTCAAATATAAGAAAACATTTCCCTTCTGTTCCTAAAAATGCTCTAACCAAAATCTACAAAGTTAGGTGTGAAAGACTGAGACTGTTAATATACAAGGGCATCCCAGAAGATAAACGCTGGATAATCGAAGCAAAGGTTCGTTTAGCTGGTGAATCTTTAGATTCATTTGTCCCATACATGCCTAGTCTCGGTAAAAGTTCATTTTCAAAAAGGAGAAGAGTAAAAAGAATGCAAGTTTGTTACAAGTGTGCACGATGGAATTGTAACACGCGATGTCACTCTTTGGGAATGGTTTCTGTAAACAGAGAAGAAAAAATATTCTTCATTAAGAATGGACTGAGTAAGGAGTCATTAGATAAGATCTTATTGACTCTTGAGACGCATTCTTGTGGAGTTGTGCAGCGTGAACTTCTTAGTTTGTGAAATCTCTTCAGGGACGAGCAAGAGCGTTATAGTCTTAGGAATCCGACTCAAAAAGACCTTGTTTGCCAATTTATAAGAAAATTGGATGGGAAGCTTATTCTCGACTCATAAAAGGCGTTTAAGCTGTTTCTGGACGTGAAACCGGAGGAAGATGTGAGCCACAATCACAACAACATGTATATATTATCTTGTACATCTTCAAAAAAAAAGAAAAAAAAATAGAAAAAAGAGAAAAATAAGAAAAAATAAGATAAAAATAAGAAATAAAAAAAAAAGAGGACAAAACTTCGGTTGTACTTGTCTTTAATTAGATTAGGAGCCCACAATGGGCGATCCCGTCATTGACTCGGGTGGACCATCGCACGTTGGTCCGTAAATAAGGTTCGTGTGTCATACGCTGTAGAGAGCCTCACTCCATAACTCAATGTTCACCATCTAGGCACTATGGAGTTAATGGATAGATAGAAGCGTCCCACTTTGGTTATTAGTGAGAAGTAACCCGCGGCTGCCAAAGCATATGAGGCATCTGAGCTTGATCATCTCTTTTATTAGAAGGGGCTCTCAGCACCCTGGGATGGAGCGTTCTGGATCTTGGACATTGCGAGTTTTAGATTTTAGCATCTTTGTTGATGTTACGAACCCAAGTGTGAGCTCTCCAGGTTCTAGACCCAAGATGAAATCCCACGATGGTTTCTTTATTATCTTTTCTTCAAACAAGCGGGAGGGAGAAGAATTCCCAAATTAGCTGAGCCGTCTTGGTATTACTGCACTCATGACGTGCAGTATAATGATCTGTCATGAAACTTGTACATAAAGGTATGTAATTCTTTGTTATTATTATTTTATCTTTGTATGATTTTGTTGAATTTTGGTTTTGGATAGATGATCCTTTGGACGGGATCCTTCGGAGGTTTCTAGACTTCTTTACCCTTATGGTTTTCTTGAAGTCTAAAAATAAAAATTAAAAAAAAGTTTCTTACATTCAAACTTTTCTGACAACAGCTAACCTACCCATATAGGAGCTATTATTACTTTTTCTATTATCTTCCCTATTTAAACACTCCATTTTCTTTAATTTCCTGCAACTCATAATCATTCAAAGAGAGTGTGAGTGTAGAAATGGAGGGAGCCTCTTCTTCTGTTCGCAGATTTGCCAGTATTTGTGTATTTTGTGAGACAAGTTATAAGAAGGGTTTAGAGTTTGTAAACGCAACATGCACTGTTTGTAGAACACTTGCTGCGAAGAACATTCGTATAGTATATAGGGGAGGTAGCATTGAGTTAATGGGGGTTGTATCACTTTCTGCATTTGTAAGAGGTGGTCAAGTTTTAGGTGTCATTCCTGAACCTTTAACTCGAAGGAATATCATTGGAAAGACAATTGGACTGGAACTTCAAGTATCATCTATGCATGGACGAATGAAGGCAATGCTTGAAAACTCTGATGCATTCATAGCCTTACCTGGTGGTTTTGGTACTTTGGAATAAGTTTTTCAAATTGTCTCTTAGGCCCAACTGAACATCCACCATAAGCCCATAGGTTTGTTGAATGTTAATAATTTCTTTGATCTTTTGTTATTTTTTATTAACCATACTGTGGAACAGAAATTTATCACACCTTCGGCAAGACGACTCCTTATCTCTGCTTCCATTGTTGATGAATTGATTGATAAATTAGAAGCTTTTGTTTATGA
This sequence comes from Ormosia semicastrata, assembly GCA_029884595.1. Lineage (NCBI taxonomy): Eukaryota > Viridiplantae > Streptophyta > Magnoliopsida > Fabales > Fabaceae > Ormosia > Ormosia semicastrata. The sequence continues at coordinate 5,651,468 of JAQQTO010000028.1, read as the reverse complement.
ACCTGATCCAATAACAGCCCAGATAGATTGGTCCGAAGGAAGCGGTGAGGGAAGCAGAATGAAAAGAAAGCCAGCCAAGACACTCCAACTATTTAAATAATTACAAGCTTTGGTTTTATTTATCGTACTTTGTTTCTTTTTAAATTTGTGTGAGCCTTCTCTTTTCAATAATTGCAACAATAGGTACTTCTTCTATCCTTTACCTTTTTATGTTTTAACATTGAGGACAATGTTGTGATCTGTTTGGGGGGGAAAGATAGTTGTGTGAATAATTGTGTATAGTTGTGTCAATAGTTGTGTGAATAATTGTGTGAATAATTGTGTATAGTTGTGTGAATAATTATGTAAAAAAATGCTTGAAAACAAAAATTAGGAAGTGTGTTTATTAATATGTTTGTCATGTTTACTAACAGCTAAACCAGTTAAGGATGGCAGAGTAAGGAGTAAATTTTACTCTTGAGATGCATCTTAGTTGGGGTAGATAACTACTTTGGGTGAAAGTAGCAATTCAAATTTAGGAAAATTTGCATGATTGCGTAAATTGTCTTCTTTCTTAAAATTCACATGCTTGGTTATAGATGTTGAATTGGTGGATTGAAAATGATAGAATTATGTCTTGTAAGATTTTGAGCCTATTGATGAATGGATTGAACATTTGTACTATTCTCTTCTTTCTTGTGTGAATTTCATTCATGAAATTATTACTCTAGAACTTGCTTTGATTTTTTTTAGACTACATTTTCATATGCATACATAAATATAATTGAGACATTTTTCTTAAAATAGCTACTTTAATCAAATAGCCAGCCTTGCTTAGCAGCATATTGTCTCAATATGATATCAAGCACTCTTATGACTTCTTGAAAATTCTCTGATTCCTGCCAACGTAAAGCATTGAAAATGACCTATTTCCCCTTGCTTAACCCCTTTGAGCTTATTTGACCATTCTTTGTTTCGAACTCATTATGTGCCTTAAATGAAAAACCATGTTCTTACCTGATCTTAGGGAATAAGAGAACATTAGCTTTGTCATTCGATGAGTTCTTGAACAAGTGTGGAGGTGTGTGTAAAATGGATGAAAAATATTTTTTTTAAATGTATATATTATGTTCATCTTTAAAAAAAATAAAAAAAATAAAAAAAAACCAAACAAAACAAAAATTGTGTAAAGAAGGGTCAACAAGGCAATAAAAGAAAGAAAAAATATGTAAAGGGAATTTGTATTAGGTGGAGTTGGGATGAACTTTCATGCTTGTTAATTGAACTCAACTCTCATGCTCTTTTATTCTCTTTGGTATTTAACTTGTCATATCCATATTACCTTCTCCTTTACCTTGACCCTATTACAACCTTGAATAAAGTCCTCATGATTTGTGTGTGCATGTGTTCTGAGTAGTGGAGAAGTAGAAGATAAGCAAGCTTATAGTAGTGTAATTTTCATGGGTTGAATTGAGTGAAATACCTACCATTTAAACACTTGAGGGATTGAGAGCAAATCTTGTGAAGATCTATCATTCTTGACTCATACTTTTCAATTGAAATTTCCTTGCTTGTTAATTTGATATGTGAAGAAATGTTACCTCATAAATGTTTTGATTACTTGAATGATTGGTTGCTCTTCATTCTTAAATATTATTAGAAATTGAGTCTTTTAGAGTGTTTAGCTTTTGAGTCTGTTTCATTTTTTTTTAGTTTTGGTCTTGTGTGTTTTGCCCAAGAGTGTAAAAAGCCAAGTGTGGGAGAATTTGATAATCACATATTTGATACATTAATAAACCCTCATTTTCAGTCATTTACACTCTCCATGTACTTAATTGATTAAGTTTGATTATGTTTTGTAAGTTTGAACTCAAATTGGACTTAATTGAATTTTTCAGCATGATTTATGTCTTATACTGTTTCTATATTTGGACCATATCTTGGGCTGTAGATGGTCTTTTTAGGTGATTCTGGTGTTATTTGAAAGTTGAAAGATAAGAAATATCTCTACAAATTTTATGTAGACATCAAAGGCCTAATCATACGATTGGATAACTCCAATTGGAGTTGAAACAAGAACTAGAGTGCTGATCTTGACAGCTTGACCTATATGTACTATTCATGACATAGCTCGGGATATAGGATGTCAAATGGGCTGAAATTTTGATGGTTGATATTTAAGACCAAAATCTACATTTTTTATGTTGAACACTTTTCCAGAATCTAAGGTCAAATGGGTCATATTGGGTTTGGAAGTCAGAATAGAGGAGCTGTCACTGGGCCAGAACAGTATGCAGTAATCAGACCATATCTTGAATTGTAGAAATGATTTTTGACCCAAACCAACGGATTTAAAAGCTAAGATCCAGGCCTACAACTTTCATGAAAACCACATTTCTCAAAAATGACGAATGTAATAACTTCAGAGCTAAATGATTTCAGAGACAAAGAATCTCTATAATTTTTCACTCATCAAAAGTCATTTGGTATTTTTCACTCATTTTCCACTCATCCACTCATTCATGACTCAGCCTCCTTATCATTTTGTATTCCTAATCCTCTATAAAAGGGAGCCTTAGGTGATCATTTTGAGGGCTGGGTATTAGATTCCAAATTCATGCTATTTTGTTGTTTGATTATCTTGTTGTAGTTTTCTTTTGTTCTAAATTGAAGTTATGTTCTTCTTCTTCTTCTTCTTCTTCTTCTCTCTTCCTTTTTTCTTGTTTATGAGTAACTAAGTTTTATTTTTCTTGGGTGAAAGAGTGAAACTATTGGTAATGAAATAAGGTTAAATTAATTTCTCTCTTGTACTTAAATGATATATTTTCAAGTGGTCATTATACGTATTGTATTTTGTTTCCAATCAATTTAGAAACTCTTCTTGTAAAGTGGAGTTCTTGATTTGTTGTAGACAAGAGATTGGCACAATGAATACTTGAACCTATTTACAAGTGTTGGTGTTAGAAACTCTCCTTATAAAGTGGAGATCTTGATTTGTTGTAGACAAGATTTTGGCACAATGAATGCTTGATCCCATTTATGAGTGGTAATGTTAATAGATGATTAAAGGAATCATAATATAATTACATATATAAATTTTAATGAACTTTGAACGTTGTATTTTTCGATTGAAACTTCCGTTATATGTGGATTCTAATTGAGTTATAAAAGAATTAATCTTGTCCTTAATTTATTTACCAAGAGTGGATCTCCTAACCCAAGTAATTCTTTTTTATTTGTGACCTAGTTTTATCACCTTTATTGTGTAACAAAATATTTTTCTTACGTCAAATAAATTTTTCTTCATCAATTCCCTGTGGATCGACCTTGGACTCCCAAGAAATTTATTACTTGAGATAGCCTGCACTTGGGTTCGCGACTTTTAATCCGCATCAGATAACTTAAAAATCACTATTTTGAAAACAAGTGACGTTTCCCTAATATTTTTCACATAAAATAATTATTTTGGCTTTATTTACAATATTTTTACTACTAAAGATTCTTTAAGTAGCATTTTCCATTATTTCTCACAAAATTACCCTAAACTTATTCTAAAAATTAGTTTACTTTCTTTTTATGTCTAAAAACCTATTAAATTAATTTCCTATTAATTAAATATCTAAGTCTACACTTAGTAAAATAATTTTCGATGTAGAATATCAAAAATAAGTATGTTGGCCGAATTACACTATATGCTTCATAGATCATATTTAATTATTTTTTATCACCTTATTCTTTGCAAAAATCTTTAATCCAATTTCTTATCATTAAATCATTTAATCCATGATTAGGAAAATAATTTAAAACATTTTGATCCCTTGATGGTGTTGGGGCCGTGAGTCTCCATAGGTTCTTTGGAACCTTCATACTCATCCTCATCACATAAATCACATCATGCCTTATACAATAATTAACAAACTTCCATAATCATATATTCAAGCATATAATCAAAGTTATAAATCATACCAACCAAAAATCATCACAAACAAAGCAAGCTTAAACCACACAAGTGAATAAATTCTTATGAAATTTTCACCACAAACAAGCCATTCCCTCACCACCAACACTTGGTTGATGAGGTTAATCTCCCTCTTATGTCAAAGAAGACAAAATCCTTCAAGTTACTTCTCCTAGGAATTTTCCTGAGCCTCCAAAGAAGAACCTTAACAAGCTTAAACCAAGACAAAGTCATAAACTAAGCTTGAAAAAGAGAAACCATGGATCAATCATGGCTTAAAAACTCAAGAATCAATTTAGAACCAAAAAACCAATATTTTACCTTTAGGAGTAGAAAACTCTAACTTGATTTTAAAGCACCAAATGGATGAACTAGGTGAAACTTACAACATGAAAGGTGTTTAGAATCTTGTCTAGGTTAAGAAAATGGTGTTGGATGAAATTATAGGATATTGGATGTTGGTGTTGGATGTGGAGGCGGAGAGCTTCTCAAGAGGGAGAGAATGGAGTTTCTTTGTTGTTCTAGGATGAGAGAGAATGAAGTGAATAGTTTATGTCACAAAGTGATATTGATGAAGTGAAATATCCAATTTACTTGAGCTTGGCCATGGAGTGCATAGGATAGGAAGGTTAAAACTTATTCAACAAGATAAAAACTAAGCACATGGTTTCACATGGCATATGTCATTAAGTGATCACTCCTTGGTCACATTAAATGATTAACTTGTTCATGAACATCCTAGTAGCACTAGGTGGCCATGGAGCACATGGAGAAAAGTTAACTAAGTTTTGATTCATTTAGTTCCTAGTTACACTTGAGTTAACTTAGTTAGTTTACTTAGTTACATGGCTAACTATTTAGTTACAAGGTTTAGGTCATGCATTGGTCACACTAGATGAATCATGCATTCTAGAAGGCTCTAAAATCTCCTTGAAACCGTAGAGCTCTAAGGAGTAACAAACTAAATTTGCTCCATTTAGTTACTACTTAGGCTTTAGGTTAACTTAGATTACTTAGTTTCTTGGCTAACTAGTCTAGCCATTATTGTTGACCAATTTCTATTAGTTTCCTTTAAGCACTAAGCCTTCTAATTAGTTTACAAAAAATGTAAATCAACAAAGACTTTTCCAAGTATATTGTCCAATGGATTAAAGCTACAAAAATTATTATCCAATGGACAGAAGCTACTACTCACAAGTCAGTAGGTGTTGTCCAATGGATAATAAAACATGAATAATTTTTATTTGACAGTTAAATCTTAAAAATTAAAAGATCAAGAACTGTGTCTCTCGGATTCGGGTTTAGTAAGCTCTCCCGGCTCTGAATAATTCATCGAAGATTTTCCCTGGCCTGAAAATTTTTATTTTCCTAGTTCGGAGGAAACCACACACAAAGATCAAAAGCAGTCACAAAATAGTCACAATAAATTTACAGTGCACAGAAACAACAAAATAGTAGAATCAAGCATTTACTAAAAAATAGGAAATTTCGGGGTGTTACAAACCTCAGCAGTCATCATTAAACTCATCCTAAACAAACTCATCCATTAAACTTATCCTGAGCAAACCTCATCAGTCATCATTAAACCTATCATAAACAAACTTATCCATTAAACTTATTTTGAACAAACCTCAGCAATTATCATTAAACTCATCCTAAACAAACTTATCACCACCACTCTCCAAACTCTAATTTTTTTCTAGAAATGCACATCACGCACACACATAGACTTTTGGGCCTATAGCTAATTCTCAAGTCATATTCGTTTCCCTCCATCACGTTCAAAAAGTCTCCATCTATGCCACAAATCTTCACCACCTTCACCAAATACCCTCTCATCTCACCACTCTCTATAATTGCCAAAGACCCCTCTAAGTATCACCTTGACCCATCCTCATCACCTACCTCATCACCATTAAACAACCTCCATTCAACCAATGAAGACCCAACCATAACCACCATGACCTTCACCACCTTCACTGCAACCTTCAACCTCCATCAACACACCAACTGACTCACCCACGCCTCCACCCACCATCATCATTCTATAGTCACCCAAGACAACAGCCACACCACCAAACTAACAACATAGCAGTAGCCCCTATCCATAAACTAGCCGTAACCAAGTTGCCACCATAGCAGCTCCGTGCGCTTGATACAACACCATTACGCAAACGTGAACCAAGCCAGCTTCACCCTTGATTTTGTGTTACCAGGACAGGGCCACCCAGCGTCGCACTCCGCGAACCCCGCCCATTGTGTCCATCACGCATCGTGTCCTGGCCGTCCACCAACCAGTCGTCGAACCAGACTCGCATCCACTCCGTGACCAGAATCGCAAACCCCCGTATCAGATCTGTGAGTCGCGCCACCCTTCTTCACGCAACCACCGGACAGAACCGCAACTAGATCTAGATCTGTGAGCCGCACAACCCATCTTGGAGCAACCACCGGCCTCCACCAGCGTCGCAGATCCGCGTTCACTAGCGTGCCAACCAAACGGCCGTAACAGCCATTCCTGAACCAACTCCTCTCTACAACCTTAAACAGAAAAGATCCCCTTTTCTTTTCCTTCTTTTTTTGTAAGCCACTGTTATTGTTTTTTTTATTTTTTAGTTCTTTTTTTTGGGCTAAAAGGAGAAAAAAATATAAACAAAAAAAGATAAATAAACAAAAAAAATTGAACCTTTTTTAGAAGAATGAAACAAGATTAGCTAAGTTGTGACAACTTGTTAATCCTATAACTTTTATAATCATCTGATTTGTAACAACTTGATGATTCAAATTTTTTGTTTTATCTTCAAATTTTTATTTTCTTTGAAATAAAATAAATCACTAATCCATAAAGATTCAAAACATTTTAATCAACGGGTGATGTTTCTAGCGTGATGTCAAGATTCACTCATTCAAACCTTAACATAATTAACTGAGTCGCGACGACTTGTTAATTCAATTTTTCAGAAATCAAAAATTTATTTATTTTTAAATTAAAATTAATCAACCCATAATTATTTTCTAAAGAACTACGTGACTTTGATTTCTTCATTGCAGCTGGGGATACGTAGGAGCAGAATTTTTATTCTATTAAGCCAAAAATTAAATTTTCATAATTTATTTTTTTATTTCATTTATCTTTTAATGAAAGGGGTAAAACAAATATTTTCAAGAGTTATCAAGAATTTACACAATTAACTTAAGGTACCGTTTCGGGACGGGTGTGCTAGGGGTGCTGTGGGATTAAATTTCCACCATTCCCTATACATAACTGACTCTCGAATTCAATTTGGTTTCAAAGACTATTTTTCTTGAATTTTTCAATTTTTCTTAATAAAAAATAAAAATTGGTGGCGATTCTAATTTTTTAATTTAAGTTGTTATTTCGCCGCAATCATGGTCGTGACAAAGCAAGACAGCTAATCTTTCATCTCATGTTTGGCAAAGTGCAGAAGCTAATTTATCAGCTTTTAGGGATGCCCGAATGTCAGACTCAACAATGCAATGCAGAAGTTCTGAAGAACAACTTTTCTGGTCAACACCAAGGAGAAGCATGATGAAGGTTAATGTGGATTTTGCAATTTCAGAACAAATCAGTGCTGCGGTTTTGGCATTATTATCCATGATGAAGATGGACAACTTGTAGCAGCCCGTGCATCCCATCATATAGGCGTTGTCAACCCACTCAGAGGCGAAATGCTAGCAGCCAGCGAAGGCATTCTGTTTGCTTGGGAGCTGGGTTATTCCAGAATCTGCTTGGAGGGTGACTCTAAGGAGGTGGTTAGAAGTTTCAATGATGACTTGGAAGATAGATCATACAATGGTACAATAATGCAGGACCTGTTTTCTTTTGCATCTTGTTTCGATTGGTTTGATTGTGTTCATGCTCCTAGATTGTGTAACAAAGCTGCTGATGCTATAGTAGATTCTGCAAAAAACCGTGATAGCTGTACTTGGCCTGGGGAGTCTCCTATGTTCTTATCCTCAGTCCTTGCTTTTGATTTGGATCATCAATAAATGAGTATTTCACATCCCAAAAAACAAAAATGCATTAGACGAAATGCAACTGAACCTTTCATAGAAGAAATACATAAAATTGAATGTAGGAGCCATGTCTTCAAAAAGGACACCAAAATATCAATTAGTGCCAAACTTTTTTTGAAATAACATCTTCGCTAGGTGCAAAAATTGATTCACCAAGTGCAAGAATGTATTCTCTAAAACGATACTTAGTATTACAAAGCCTATATCCTAATTATTCATTACCCAGTCAACAACGATTAACACAATTTGTAAGGACAAACGGCATTAATTAAATTAGTTGAAATTCGATTCTTACTAAGGTTCGTTGTTGATGGATTATTTGTAAGTGTTTATTAAACTTGAAAGTTTGTCCCGACCCTAAAATACACCAGTCACCCTTAACCCTAAAATTTTGTTAATAAAAAAGAAAAAATATTCATTACCCAATAACACGAAAATTAAAGACAAATAGTTCTATTTTTCTCATTGGCTTGAAAATAGGAGCCATATCACGTAGCTCTCAGACATGTTATAGATATTCATGATTTATCAAGAATTCAAGTCAAACTATTGTAATGATAAGTGTCATTGGCAAGATGAATCAATTAGTAAAGATGAAGCAGAAACAACAAAAAGCAAAGGAGTAATATCAAAGAGAAAGTGAGAAATAGAAGTTAATTGAAACGAATATAATTCTATTTTCATATAAGTACGAATAGAAAGATACTAAATGTTCACCCAGTTAGCAATAGCGGTAAATTTCTCCAAGAAAAAAAAAATCTTACCCCAAAGTTTGTGATCTAGTGAAGCCTCTATTGATCTTTTTTTTTTTATATATATATATACAAAAAAAAGCTTAATCTTTTGTTATTAACCTCCTCAGAGTAAATATAACATATCATTGGAAAATATTTGAAGACACATATTAACAGTAAATACTGGCTGTAAGTACCTCTTTCCATCAAACTTGGTGATTTGGTAAAGGCTCAAAGGAAACAATTGAAATCCTTCTAGCCTTTACAACGATGCTAATAAATTTTCACATAGAAACTTGTAGTGAGTTTCAGAAAAATCAAGAACACGTGAAATCTGTGATATATAATTCAATTTATACGTTCGCTACATTTTTTGAAGCATTTTTATTGTTTTCTCTCTTAAATCTCCAATCCTCTCTCTTAGAAGAGATTTTCACGAAAGGATCAAATCATCATGTCATAGTAGAAAATAGTACAATAAAGGAAATATATTAATAGAATGAGAAAATACCATAACTTTCTTCTTTGCCGTCAAATAGTGGAGAGGAATCAACATCCTAAGTCCTTGTATATCACATTCAGAATCTAAAATCTGAAAATAATCTTAATAACAAAATTATTATAATAACAAAAAATATAAAAATATTTTGATAATAAAAAAATTCTTTATTCTAAGAAAGTCAAAAATACAATAAGTGAGAAAAAACCTAATTCCAAAACCATTAGAATAAGAATAAGAATCAATAAATCAAAATAAGAATCCTATTTGGAATAAAAATAAGAATAAGTAAATCAGAATAAGAATCTTATTCGAATTCTATAGTTTCATACAATTAGAAATAAAATGTCATGAAAAGTGATTCTTCTATTTAGTATACGGAATACAATACACAATAGAATTTAAATTTATTTAAATGACATAAATATCCTAAATAAAAAAATAAAAAAATAACTTTTTTCTTTCATATATTAGCATATGTACCCATGTGATGCACGTGATAATATTAAAAGTAAAAATTACATAAATAATATAAAATATAATAAAAATTTAAAATAAATGCTTTAATATTTTGACATAAATGACAACTGATAGATAATTTTAATACAAATAAAAAGTAATTTAACAAGTTTGATTACAATTATAAAATTAGTTAAACATTGGTGTTTATGGGCAAGTTTATAACTTAGCCTAATCCGAGGTAGTTTTTTGGACTTGGTACCAATTTGGTCATGATCTTATTAATGATCGGATCAAGATTGGACTAATATAATATTTAGATAAAATTTGCGAATTTGGGCATCCATGTTAATAAAAAGTGAGAAATTTGTCTTAGTATTTGGTTTTTGTATTTGCATGTAACAAATTTCAACATCTTTAAAATTTAGGGAAAAAACACATATAATGTTACTAAAGTTAGCAAATGCTCATTATTTCAACAAACCATAGGTGCACACATCACATGCAAAATAATAATAATAATAATAATAATAATAATAATAATAATAATAATAATAATAAATGAATCAAATTCAAAAGAAATTATAGCGTGTTACATTATACTCTAACTTGTATAAACAGTTCTAATACTCAACTTAATGTTATATTTCTATATTAAATATAGAAATATTTCAAATATTATAAAAAATATATATGAGAAAAAATATCTTAAAATATTATAATAAAAACATTGTTATAATTGCATAATCTTCTTCTATAATTTTTCAAAAAACTTCACTAATTAATTAATTCCATTAAAAAATTAATTGTATCATCATGATTTTTTAAATCTTGTGAATAAGTAATTATTTTAAAAAAACTTTGTTATAAACATATAATTTCCACCAGTAATTTTGTAAAAAATATTAATTTATTTCATTAACAGTTTAAAATATTTTAGTTTAATTATATTTTCCTGTAAATCTTTCTCTATTGTATAATATAGATGTTAAAAAATATTTTAAATAAAACAATAAAATGCAAACCATGTTCTAACCATTATATTATAATAATGAATAACTAATTTATTATGTTATTTTCTTAAGTTTCTTCACCCGTAGATGTTTATATATTAGAATAATTGAATATATATCGTTCTTGCTTAATATATACAATGAAAATAATTGAACATATATACTTGAAGAAAAAGGGATAATTGTTGAATTGTGTATCTAATCAGACTACATATGATCTCTATATATAGATGTTAATATTAATTACAATTAATCAAAGTCATACAATCTTAATATGATACAATCCTAATTGATTTTAACATATATATGCAATATACTGCTATATTTAAAATATTATATACTATTCTAACACTCCCCTTTAAGTTGATGCGCATATGTCATATGCACCAAGCTTGTTACATATGTAGTTAACCTGGGGACCTCTAAGAGCTTTAGTAAAAATGTCTACAAGCTAGTCATTCGAATTCACAAATGCAGTAGCAATTTCACCAGACTGAATTTTCTCCTTAACAAAGTGGCAATTAATCTCAATGTGCTTAGTTCTCTCATTAAAGACATGATTTGATGATATATGTAGTGCAACTTGATTATCGCATACGAGTTTCATTGGTTGTATGTGGTTCATATATTTTCAACTCTTTAAGTAACCGCCTCAACCAAATGAGTTCACAAGTTGCAGTGCCCATCGCTCGATATTCAGCTTCTGCACTTGACTTGACGACTACAGTTTGCTTCTTACTTTTTTAAGATACCATATTTCCCCTAAAAAAAATGTAGTACCCTGAAGTCGAGCATCTATCTAAGGGAAAGCCTGCCCAATCAGCATATGTATAACCACAAATTTTCATATACCCCTTATCTTCATATAGTAAGCCTTTTCTGGTGCTTCTCTAATGTATCAGAGTATCCAAACAAAAGCATCTCGGAGAGAGTCACATGGAGAATCAAGGAATTGACTTATCACGCTCATAACAAAAGAGATATATGGTCTTGTTACTATGAGATAATTCAATTTTTCAACCAACTTTCAGTAACATCCAAGATCCGCTAATGGCTCTCCCTGTCCTGGTAGAAGCTTGACATTAGGATCCATGGGTGTATCAACGGGTTTGCACCCTAACATACCAGTTTCTTCCAAGATGTTTAAGGAATATTTCCTCTGGGAGATAGAAATGTCATGTCTAGATCGTGCCACCTCGATACCTAGGAAATAATGAAGCTTACCAAGGTCTTTGGTATGAAAATGAATAAATAAATGTTGCTTTAATTATTCAATGCTAACTCGGTCATTCCCAGGAACGATAATGTCATCTACATAAACCACAAGGTAGATGCATTGATTAGAAAATTGATGTCGATAGAAAACAGAATGATTGGCTTCACTATGAATCATGCCAAAGACTTGAACAATTGCGCTAAATTGGCCAAACCAAGCCCGAGGGGACTGTTTTAGGCCACTTGCGAAGTTTGCATACCAATCCAGACTCCCCCTAAACAACAAAGCCAGACGGTTGCTCCATATAAACCTCCTCTTATAAATCACCATGTAAGAAGGACTACTTTATGTCCAATTGATAGAGGGACCAATGGAGAACAACAGCCATGGCGAGGAAAAGACGTACAGAGGTAATCTTAGAAACTAGAGAGAAGGTGTTGCTATAATCAAGACTAAAGATCTGAGTGTATCCTTTGGCAACTAAACGAGCCTTCAATCAATCAATGGAGCCATCTAGATTAACTTTAATAGTAAACACTCATATGCAGCCAACAATAGATTTGTCTGCTGGTTTAGGAACTAGCTCCCATGTGCCATTAGAATGTAAGGTGGACATCTCATCTATCATCGCCTAGTGCTAACCTGAATGAGATAGTGCTTCACCTATGATTTTAGGAATGAAAACAGAAGACAAACTCAAAACAAAGGTGTAATATTGTGAAGAAAGATGGTCATAACTAAGAAAGACATAAAGCGGATAAGGGTTATGAGTAGAACGTTTACCTTTTCGAAGAGCAATAGTTGAGCTGTTTGATGTAGGAACCAAGGAGGAGGGAACAACTGGCGAAGGTGGTGAATCATCTAGAACTTCCTCTAGAAAAGGGTTGGCACTAGTAAATGGTCGTGGTCAACGATAAAAAGTAACTAGTGGATGAGATGGACCATGGGAGGCACCGGAGCAAGAACAAGAGTAGGATTACAACCAGAATCAATAGGAGGACTTTAGATAGGAACAAGAAGGATTGCGTTTACCTGGGAAGCATCTGCAGGTAAAGAAGAAAAAGGTTATTAGTCGAAAAAGGTGACATCAGTAGACACTATAATTGGCTATTGGTCATTGAAGATTTATTTTGATGATAACAAACATGAAGATGATGGCAAGATCAAGTCCAAGACCTTCAAGAATAGCTTTAGGACTTAAATTTCTGTGTAAAGGTAAAAAAGGGTTTACACTTAAGCTCTAAAACTTGTTTTTTAAGAACCCATATAGCACATATGTTTTCAAGGCTTGAAAATGGTTTTTGGTATCTTAAGAAATAACCTTTAAGAGCTTAAAAGTTTGTTGGATCTTTTGGAAACAATTGGCAAGGTTTAAAAGTTATTTAAAATGTTTTTCAAATAGGTTTATTCCAATAAAGGGTTCCTTATTCAAATAACCAAAGTTAGAATGCCACGTTTCCCTTTTCATGAAGCTTTATTCAAATAACACATGGTATTATTCGAATAAAGGTTTAAACCAAGCTTATGCACCTTTTGTTTTAAAAAGTTTATGCGAATAACAAACTTGCAATTTGAATAAAAGTGTTTTTCAGAATCTGTTTTAAAAGACTTTATTCGAATAACCAAATGGTTATTTGAAGAACAAGTTCCGGAATTAAAATGCTCGTGTGCTATTTATAGTTTTATTCAAATAACATAAATGTTATTCGAATAAACATGTATACTGGAAATAGAAAATAATGGCTAGTTAGCTTATAATTAATGCTCCAACCACTCCCAACAGCTCTTTAATGCATTGGGTTATAAATACAAATCTTTAGGCATTAAAGAAGAGTTGGAAATCAATCTAAAAAGTCTTGTAGAGCATTAATACGTCCAACCTTAATCATTATTTCTCTATTTATGAGCTAAAAGTGTGAATATCCTTCTACCCATTGAGCTTCAACTTGAGTGATCTACTCTTTTGATAGTTTATCTTTCTTATACACTTTGATTTCCTGTAAAGAGGGTGAGGTATCCCTCAAAGGTTGTAAAGGGTGAGGTATCCCTGTTTTGAGGCTCAAGTACAAAGGGTGAGGCATCCTAGAGGTGTGTTGAGTGCTCTGTGTTGTAAAGGTTTCAACCACCTGTTCAAGTTTGAAGGTTTAGTGACAAATTTCGGGTGATTTACTTGAGGACTGGACGTAGGTCACAAGGGGTGGCTGAATTAGGATAAATCATTATGTTTTCTCTTCTCAACTCTATTTCTTTACTTTGATGCTTTACTTTTATATGCTTATTTAAATATTTTTCATCTTAGCTTGTTTATTTGTGAGTGAAGTATTATGTCTCATTTATCTATTTACTTCAATCAATCAATAGCTTTAATAAAAATTGATATACAAGTGTTTTGCGAAAGATTTGCGAAAATATTTTATAAATTCAATTCACCCCTCTTGAGTTTGAAGCCACTTGGTAACTGTTACCAAGTGGCCTCAATACTCAAGAGGGGGGTGAATTGAGTTTGTAAAATAAGTTCACAAATCTTTCGTAAATCGTTTGATAATTAATTTTTGTTGAAGCTATTGAATGGATAGAGGTGATTGGATAAATGAGATGAACACTTTTACTTATAAATATAATACCCAAAGGAGACAATATTCAAGTAATTCAATGAAACAGTGCACAAATGTAAAGAGAAGGGTTTAGAGAAACAAACACAATAGTTTATCCTGTTTCGATTACCAATCCACTTGTGATCTACGTCCAGTCCTCAAGCAAACACTCGAGATTTTCCACTATATCTTTAAACTTCAATAGGTGCTTGACAATTTTTACAAACTTAAGCACTCAATACTTTAGGATGCCTCACCCTTTACACTTTAGGAGGGATGCCTCACCCTCTTTACAAAACAATTCAGATTATAGAATGAAACTCTCACAAGAGTAATTAATACAACTTGAAGCTCTAATATACTCTCAAAAGATATCTCAAGATTTTCACAAAAAAACAGAGCAAGAACGTTTTTCAGAATTTGATTCTCTTGTTTAAGTATTAGATTAATGTTCTGAATTGAAGGTTAGCCATTAATAAAGCCCCAAGGCAAGTATTTATAAGTTATATGAAGAAGGAGCCGTTGGGGATATTAAAGCTAAGCATTTAATGTAGTTAATATAGTCGTTGGGCACTGTCAGACTTGTGGTAATCGATTACACAAAGTATGTAATCGATTACATGGCTGTTCTAATGTGTTCTTGGCTTTCTGGGCACTTGGTAATCGATTACTAGCTTGGTGCAATCAATTACAAGGTCTCTGACTTGCTTGTAATCAATTACAATTTCTATATAATCGATTACAAGGCCTCTGACTTGTTTGTAATCGATTACAAAGCCTCTGACTTGCTTGTAATCGATTACAATGCACATGTAATCAATTACAAGGCCTCTGTTTGCTATGTAATCGATTACAAATATCATGTAGTTGATTACCTTGGCCTTTGAACACATTTTTCAAGTCCAATTGAAGATGTAAGCCATTTTTAACTTTGAGAAAGTTGGATTGAACAATATTGACATGTGTTTTACACAATCCAATATTAAAATCAACATTTTCTTAAAATATTAGCTTTCAATAACAAGTTGATTTCGAAGGAACTTGAAAAAACCATTTGAAGATCTTTGAGACACTTAGAGAGCATTTCATATTGATAAACTAAGAACTATATCTAATATACCTCTTTTGATCTTGGTCTTCTCTTTTGATCTTGATCTCCATCTTGACTTTGTTATCATCAAAAACTCATTTGATATGCTTTAAGACATAAGCATTCACATTCTCCTATTTTTTGATGATGACAAACTGATCATAGGAAAAAGAAAGAGTTTTTGCATTTGTGTATATTAGAGATTTAGGCGCAGCTCTCCCCCGTAATTTATGCATAATATAGGATAAGATTTTTCATGTAAAAGTTTAAAGCTCCCCCGTACACATGCAACATTAATCAGATTTTTTTTTTCACTAATCTCTCCCCCATTGTCATTATCAAAAAGACATAAGCATTTTAAATGAAATTTTGACAACATTTCTACATAATCTCGTGGTTAGCCCAAAAATAATCAAACATAGCAGCCAACAGAAATAATGAGATCATTAAGAGTCATAAAGAGATATATTATATCATTAGCAAAAACAAAAACCCATAATGGTCCAAAGACAAATGTAAATTAGTCATGTACAGTAACCAAATTGAGAAACTACTGATTTTAGGCAAACAAGACAAAAGGACATCTGACTAAGTCCTAAGTCACTGTGTAGCCTCGCTATCGCTATCACTATCTTCGTCCGCAGTGACGTCTCCAAGTTCAATATCATCATCACCAGGTTCAAGATCATCCTCGGAACCAAGAAGTTCCTCATTATCATCAGGAACTCCAGCTGGAGTGGCAGAGGGATCAGCAAAAGATAGAGGAGCAGGAGGGGTAGAGGAGGTGGTAGGTGCAGCAGCAGCTCTCCGTGGTGCATAATCTGGTCCTTCCAAGAAGGAGCGAATAGAAGCAAGCTCCTGATCGGAGTAATCCATCCTCAGTTCAAGGTGATTCACCTTCTAGTCAAGGCGATCCATCCAAGTTTCCACTGTGGTCCCCAAGTTTCACATTTCTTGGAGCGGAAGGTCCAATGTGGCTAGAGCTGGAGTAGGCTGCTGATCTTCTTCTTTATCACCACTCTCCGGACCATGAGGGATATGCCTATAGCTACTGTGGGTAATGTAATGCCATCTATCATCAACCTTGTATAGTTGAAGCTCTTTCAAGGTGTGTAGGCCAATGGATTGTGGACCTTTGGAGTTTGTGTCCTTGGATTCCTTAGACAAGGAGATGTGACAATGCTCCAATATAGCTGTCACTAGCATAACATAGGGAAGAGCAGAGTTCTTCTTCTTTTTCACATCCAACATGTGCTGAATGATGTAGTTGGCCCAATTGATTGGCCTATTTGTGGTAATAGCCCACAAGACCACTACATCATCTCTTAAGACCTGGGAGTAATTTCCTCCCCTAGGAATTAGTCCTCTAACAACCAGATAGTGAAGGACCCTATTTTCCACGGTCAAACCAGTAGTCATCACCCTCTTTTTATCTCTTGGAAGCTTAATCCAGTACGTATCAGGGATGACAAAGCATTCCTATACTCAAAATCAGCTCCCCAAACATACTCATTTCCATAAAATCTTATTCCATTATAGGTGAACTTAGTTATCCTACACCATTCCTCCCTAGTGATCTTAATTTGAGTTTTCTTCACTTAGAAATCAGGCAATTATCTTCATATTTCAAATTAGCATAGAAAACTCTAACCAAGTTAGGATAAATGGCTTTCTGAATGCCGAATAAACCAATCAGACCTAACCTTTCAATCAAACGGAAGGACTCCAAGGGCTCACTGGAGCACAAATTCTGAGTCAGATATCGTGGGGAGATTAGTTTCCTCAACTGGAAGTTCTTTATGAATAACTCCACATTTTTTATGGTGGAGAAGTGGCGTGTGAGGTCCAGTCCATAGATATCACGTGAAGAACGTCTAGAAGACTCTCCAATGGTGACCCCTGTTCTTCGGCATTTTGCACGTTGAGAGGTTCCAGCCATTTGATGGGAAAAAAGTGAATGGGATGAAGGGAATGGTGTTTGGAGATGTGTTTGGTGAAGGGAAGGTAGAAGGAGGGTTTAGGTGGTGAGGCTTGTGGGTGATGAGAAGAATTTGGGTGGATTTTGATGAGTTTTGGTGGATGGGTTGTGGAAAGAAGTGATTTTCGAGTGAGAGGGAGGTGAAATGGAGTGATTTGGGTGATATTTGAGTGAGAAGTAGAGAATTTGGTGGTTGGGTCTTCGTGAAAGCAGAGAAGAAGAAGAGATGGTTTCTGAAGAAATAACCTTTCGCGTGACAGAAAACCTTTTAAAAATTCCTGTGTAATCGATTACATGGCTTATGTAATCGATTACCAGCCTTCTGTTACCCCTGTAATCAATTACAATTTTGGTGTAATCGATTACCATGCTTCTGGGAACTTTATAATCGATTATATTATTGGTGTAATCGATTACCTGAGTTCTAGGTCTATTGTAATCGATTACCAGGATTGTGTAATCGATTACACACTTGACAGAACCTTTGTAATAGATTACAAAGGCTTTGTAATCGATTACCAGCATACTCAAACTCAGATTTTGCATTCCAAACAACAAAGGATCAATTTTGAACCTTTCAAATCAGTTCCAGAACATCTCAAATTAATTCCAAACATCATGCAAGCATATAGTCTAATCAGATTATGATCCAAAACACATAATTGTGCAAAATGACTACTTTTACCAAGAATTACATCATTCAGATGGATTTGTGAAGTTTTTTAGTTTCTTGGAGGTCTTTGTCATGAGGAAGCACCTGCAAAATAACTTAGGAGGAATCTCCGACCCTCAAGTCAGTATTGGATTCAAATATGATTAAAAATAAAAAAATTTATGTAGCAAAAAGTCATGATTATGCAGAAAGCAGCATGTTATGCATTAAGATATCATATTATTTAGCAAAGCAATATATTATGCATCAGTTTTAGGATTATGCAGCAAATGATTAACTTATGTATGATTGATCCAATATACCAAGTTTTATTTCTTATATAGAAAAATGCTTCTTTTGCCAAGGGCTTAGTGAAAATGTCAACTAGTTGTTTAGTGGTTTCTACAAATTCAAGCATACAATCACCCTTTTGAACATGGTCTCTAATGATATGATGTCTTATTTCAATGTGTTTAGTCCTAAATGTAAAATGGAATTTTTGGATAAATTAATTGCACTAGTATTATCACATCTTATGGGGATGTGATCAAGCTCAAGGCCATAGTGCAAGAGTTGTTGCTTCATCCAAAGGATTTGAGCACTATAATACCCTTGTGGGGATGTCACATTTTTAATGCAAGAAAATAAAATCTTACCTAAATTATAAAATATTTGATACATAAATAATATGAGTTGTAAAATTTTTCCTTTTATACTTGATAATATTAAATAAAATAACACAGAACACAAAATAAGACAAAACATAATCACATACCATAATATACATATAAATTTGTCTTAAGTATACAAATAATTTACAACTACAAATATTTAACAAAATAGTAAAAAGTCAGCATAATACTAAAACATAACATGTCCAAGTGCGCATCAAAGATTCCTAACCCTCCGAAGGATCACTCTTAGATAGATCATCGGATAGCAGAAATCCCGGATGCCTCGCAGCTCTATGGACGTGAGTCCGTGCTGTCGACTCACTACTAAGCTTACTAGGCGCATGGAAAATCCCTTCCCAATAATGCCGAAGAGTCGAAGGCAACTCAAGATGTAAATACAAAGTAGTAGTAAAGATAAGCTCCCCGTCAAACTCTCTACACAGAGACACAATTAGACGTCCCATGTAGACTGCCGATCCTCTATCCTTATGCAGTCGCTAGGCCTTAGAGCCTCTATGAAAATCAAGTCTCACAAAACCAAAGAATCCAGGCAATGTCATGATCACAAGATCAATCCAGATGGTAGGGTTGATTTAACGGTTCGCCGTCCTCGCACTGCTCGCTAGGCTGGCACTCCTCCGAATACTGAATATCACGAGGCTGTTCCTCTTCCTCTTCCTCAAACTCTTTACAGAATATAATAATAATGCAGAGAAATACGTATAATGAGGTGAGACAATCTACATCATTACCTGTATGGCAATAAAGAAAATAACAATACAAGCAAAAATCACAATAATGCATACCATCATATATAGTACCTCAAATTAACACATCATACATGCTATCACAGGTTATAGTAAACATTTAAAATGCAGATCATGGATGCTAATGCATACTAACTCATTCCTACTCCATGGAGCTAAACACAGACATTAGAGAGAATGATCCAAAAAGAACTATCAGTACCTCAGGCTGCCCAACCAAACTATTACACTATCCGACGTCGTGTCTATAGCCCACAGTCCAAAATATCGTGTAGTAGTATACAATCTAAATACATTGTGCACTACAAGCATTGTACCAAATAGTCTCCACAAGATCTTGATTAAGTATAGTGCTTGTCGAGATCATTAGTGCGTTGCCCGTTACCACGACCCAGAGGAGCTACCAACTGTCTGCATGTGGAATTCTCCGCACACTAATGCCTCCAAGTTCAATTAATGAGCCACACTATGCCTATCACACCCACAATACGGTGTAATTCATCTCGTCACTCAATCGCCAATTTTTAACCAAATTGACACAATTCTCAATGCATGATTAAGAATTACAAAAATATCCTTAGTCTTAGTATATTGCCATATTTACAAAAATACCCTCAGTCTCAATATTCCAAAGTATAGTATGTCTCCACTTAGCAGTATATCTCAACATGTTCAGGTCCACTACTTTGGCCCGACAGTAAAACTTACTGTTTTATTTAGTCGCATAGAAATTTTATCACATTTTCACAATCGCATCACTTTTACAAATATTTTTAAATCGCATAAATATATTGACATTTTTGGATATCGCGTAATGTTTTTAAATCATTTTCTCAATCGCATAAGATTTTTAAATCATTTTCTTAACCATATAGCTTAAAATCTTTATTTAAAAATGCATAAACTATTTCTAATACTTTTAAACTACGTAGAATATTTTCCTTACATTATAACCATATTATGGAATCTTCTCTTTTATTTGTTTGATTTTAGTAAATTTTGACAGCATTTTGTCTAGAAAATCTATTAAATGGTATTTTCTACGTTTTTCTCTAAATACTGCATACTTTAACCTTAACCATTATTTACACCTTGAAACTTGCTAACGTGCTTCAAAACTCACAGAGTGAGCTCTACGTTAGTATTTTTCAAGTGTTTTCTTTATTTCTTACTTATAACAAATTCTTCTAATTTAGAATTCTAAAACTAAGTTAATTCATTTTATTTCCCAAAGACTCGTTGAAATTAAATTCTTTTGTAGATTAGCTACTTAACCTACCTTAGAAAATAATTTTGGAAATCAAATATACATTGAATGGCATGTTGGCCAAAATCAACATATCCTTCACAGGTAATTATTAAATCATTTTTCTAACTTCTAAATCATTTCCAAACTCATTGTCTTACCTAGATTCATTAATCATTGTTTTAGAAAATGGTTGAGAACATTTTGGTTCTCTTTTTCTTGGAGAAGTCGTGAGCCTCTTTTGTGTTCTTTGGAACACTCATGCAATCCTTGCATGTTATTCACATCCTACAATAATACTCATACATTTATGCAATATATTTTTAAAGCTATAGACATGCTCACAAATAAATCAATCACAAATAGGAAAGCATTAAACAACCACATAAGTGAATCCTTATGGATTCTTCACACACACATAATCTATTTTCTCATGATGAGATTAAATCTCCCTCTTACCTCTTAAAGACAAGAATCCTCTAGTCTCCTCCTCCTCTTTGATTTTTCATGTGGATTCAAAACAAATCCCTAAAATTCTTAAACAATTAGCAAAATCACAAACAAGGCTTAATATTGAAGAACCATGGAATAATCATGGTATAAAAAATCAAAAACTTAAATTAAAATCAAAGAATCAAGAGTTTACCTTAGGGAAGTAAACAAAAGTTTGGATTTTGAAGTAGAAGGAGTAGGATTTTGACAAAACCTTCTAAATGAAAAGTGTTTAAGAGGTAGTTTAGGTTTAGGAAATGTAAAGAGGAAAAATTATAGAAGATGGATAGTGAATTTAAGTGAGAGGGCCGAAACTTAGAGAGAAAATGGAAGGAAAAGTGTTTGGTGTTCTTGAGAGATTTGAGAGAAATAAACTAAGCTTTTTAGGTGAGTGAAAAAGTGAATAATGAGAGTGTAATTGAGTGGTGCAGCCGTGAGGTGAGTATAGGAGAGATTAAGAGATTTACTTTGATAATAAATATCCTATTGTGTTCACATTTAGAAGGCACATGGCCTATGTCATTAATTGATCATGCAATGATCACTTGGATGGACCTAGAACATAATAGAACTTGGTAGAAAATGGCCTCTTGGCCGTGGAACACAAGGGGGGTTAGGGACTTGGTTTGACTTCACTTAATGCTTAATTGCATGCTAATTAGATAGCTAGTTAATTAGGTTAGGTTTCCTAATTACACTTAATTAATATTCTAATTACATAGCTAATTAATTAACTAGGTCATTGCCTATGTCATGCTTAGTCATGGCTTCTAGATAGAATTTAGGGTATCTAATTAGTAACTAGATTAGAACTAATTAGTAACTAGGTTAGTTCACTTAGTTCCCTAATTAGGAAATTAAAATAACCAAATTAGGTTTAATTAGCTAATTAGTCAAGCCACTATTATTGACTAAATCTTGGCCATCGAAACTAACTTTATTTCCTAGCCATTGATTTAATCTAAGGTGGATATCACTTAGTGATTTTATTAGGATTGTTCTCGCACCATTGATTTGATCAATGGTTATGATCAAGGCTTCTAAATCAAATTGTTCATCCAATGGTCCACAATAAAGTCCATGTTATTTTATTTGACCAACTCTTATTGGTTTAGAATTTAGTCTAGTCAAAAACGTTGACTGCTTTTCTAAACACGGGTCCCACAGACTTTTTCGGGTCCATGGTTATCTTGGAGCAGATTTCTACTGTTTTTTTGAGACAAGAGAGGTACAGTAAATTAAAATAATATTATAATAATATAAAATTATTTTATTGCTCATTAAATCCTAAAAATTAAAAGATTAATATACATATCACTCAGAATTAGGTTTAGTAAGATCCCTCAACTCCGAATAATTAAAATAAGATTTTTTCAGCCAAAAAATTATTATTTTCTTGGCTCGGAGCAAATCACACATAATAGTCAAATATACTCACGGAACAGTCAGATTCAATTTATAACTCACAAAAAATATAAAACAGTACATTTAGGACAACTTTGTAATTAACCCAAAAGTTGGGGTGTTACAAGCACAACAACTCCCAGTTGCAACATATTCAGTTTCAGCTGTAGACAATGTCACACTATTTTGTTTCTTACTATGCCAAAAAACTAGTGAGCTTCCAAGCAAGTGGCATGTCCCACTAGTGCTCTTCCTTTCCATTTTACATCCAGCAAAATCAGAATCAGAATACCCAATAAGGTTACATAAGGCACTCTCAAGGTATCATAAACCCATTTGTGATGTGCCTATTAGATATTTCATAATTCATTTTACAGCACAAAGATGTGATTCTTTAGGATTAGCTTGACATCTAGTACACATGCATACACTAAACATTATATCAGGCCTACTTGTAGTGAGATAAAAGAGTGAGCCAATCATACCTCTATATTTTGTAATTTCTACAGATTTACCTCCTTCATCTTTGTCCAAATAGCAAGAGGTGCCCATAGGAGCAGCCATATGCTTGGCATTGTCCATTCCAAACTTCTTGAGCAACTCCTTGCAATACTTGGATTGGCTTATGAAAGTCTCTTCTCTTGTTTGCTTGATTTGGAGAGTAAGGAAGAAGTTGAGCTCACCCATCATGGACATCTCAAACTCATTTTGCATAATATTTGAAATTTTTTTACAAAGAGAGTTGTTAGTAGCTCCAAATATAATGTCATCAACATAGATTTGAACTAGAAGTATGTCATGCATTTTATGCTTTATGAAAAGAGTAGTATCAACTTTGCCTCTAGAAAAGCCTTTTTTCAAAAGGAATTTGTTCAACCTTTCATACCAAGCTCTAGGAGCTTGTTTCAAGCCATACAAGGCATTTTTCAGTTTAAAAACATGGTTAGGCATTTCAAAATCTTCAAAACCAGGAGGTTATTCCACATACACCTCTTCTTCTATAAAACCATTTAAAAAGGCACTTTTGACATCCATTTGATAGAGTTTGAAATCCATGATGCAAGCATATACAAGTAACATTCTAATGGTCTCTAATCTAACTACGAGAGCATAAGTTTCTTCATAGTCTATGCTTTCTTCTTGATTATAGCCTTTTGCTACAAGCCTAACTTTGTTTCTTATTATTAAGCCTATTTCATCAAGTTTGTTCCTAAAGACCCATTTGGTGCCAATTATAGGATGATCATTGGGCCTTGGAACTAATTCCCAAACTTGATTTCTCTCAAATTGATTTAGTTCTTCTTGCATGGACAAGATCTAATGTTCATCATTAATGGCCTCATTTATGTCTTTAGATTCAACTTGAGAGACAAAAGTCAAGTGATTACATGCATCTCTAAGTGAGTTTCGAGTGATTACCCCTTTTGATACATCATCTATCATCTTGTCGAGAGGGTGATATCTTGATGTCCTCCATTCCTTGGGTAGATCCATGATTTCTGAATCCTTTTGCCATGATTGATCAATGAGTCTCTCTTCTTGCTTCTTGGACTCTTTCTCTTGATTTTCCAAGTGAGTTTATCCCAAGATTTCTGCAACATCATCAACAAGCTCCTTTCTCAGCTCATTTGGGTTAGTTTCATCAAAAACAACATGTATAGACTCTTCTATGGTCATAGTTCATTTATTATAGACTCTAAAGGCCTTACTATGTATAAAATAGCCATTAAATATTCTCTCATCAGATTTTGCATCAAACTTCCCTAAGTTATCCTTTCCATTATTTAAAACAAAACATTTACATCCAAAGACATGAAAATGTGACACATTTGGCTTCCTTCCCTTATACAATTCATATGGGATTTTCTTTAAAATTGGCCTTATTAGGACTCTATTCATAACATAACAATCGATGTTAACCGCATCCGCCCAAAAGTACTTAGGAATGTTAGCCTCATTGAGCATAATTCTTGTTATTTCCTCTAAAGATCGATTTTTCCTTTCTACAACACCATTTTATTGTGGTGTTCTAGGGGTAGAAAAATTATGCTCAATGTCATGTTCATCACAAAAAGTTTCAAATTCATGGTTTTCAAATTCACCACCATGGTCACTTCTTATGGATGCAATACAAAAACCTTTTTCATTTTGGATAACTTTGGCAAGCTTTTTACATGATTGAAAAGCATCATTTTTGTGGGCCAAGAATAATGTCCATGTAAACCTAGAAAAATCATCCATAATCACTAATGCATAGTAATTCCCACAAAAGGTCATAGTTCTAGAGGGACCAAAAAGATTCATGTGCAAAAGTTATAAAGGTCTAGAAGTTGAAACCATGTTTTTAGCTTTAAAAGAGACCTTTACTTGTTTTCCCTTTTGACATGCATCACAAAGTTTATCTTTGTCAAATTTGAGTTTCGGAAGACCAATTACTAGTTCTTTAGAAACCAATTTATTTAAGTGATCCATGTGAATGTGAGCAATTCTTCTATGCCATAACCATGAATCATTTTCTTTACTCATAAAGCATTTAGCATCATTTGAGGAAATATCATCAAGACTAATTATATATATATTATTGATTCTATGACCAACAAACTTAACTTGCTTGTCATCCTTTCCCTCAATTATGCAACAAGAAGAATCAAATATAACTCTATTGCCCTTATCACACAATTGACTAATGCTAAGCAAATTATGTTTGAATCCTTCAACAAGTAAAACATTATCAATTGATGAGGAAGGGATCTTACCAACTTTACCAATTCCAAGGATCTTTCCTTTGTTGTTATCACCATATGTGTCATAACTATGCTTCTTGGGGGCAAGGAATGAGAACTTGGAGTCATCACTGGTCATGTGCTTGAAGCAACCACTATCAAGATACCAACTTGAGCTTTTGGTCTTCAAGCACACCTACAACACACATTCAAATTTTAACCTTTGATACCTAAATTGTCTTGGGTCCGTGTGTGTTAGAGTTAGGCATGGTGCCTTTAGGAACCTAAACCCTTTTGATTCCAACCTTGGTGTTTATGTTCTTTCTAACATTGCAAGTGGATGCACTATGCCCTTTCTTACCACAATGAAAATATTTGACAAAGGGGCTACTTGAAGTATTTGAGAAAACAAAGAAATTCTTATAAGACTTTTGATGGTTATTTGGATTAAATCCCAAACCAGATTTTTGAAAAATACATTTTTGTTTCCCTAACAACACATTCAAGTTGTCTCTTCTAAATGTAAATTTTGTAAGAATATTGTTTAAATCTTCAATTTCTTTCTCAATTGCTTTACATGATGAGCAAGGTAAGGATATGAATGTGTTATCATATGAGGAGCAAGTCATGCACAAAGAGTTAGCATCAATAAGTCCTAAGGTCTTATTTTCAATCTTAAGCTCATTAATCTCCTTGTTTAAATTAGAAACTTTGTTTACCAATAAGGAGATTGTCTTGTTAGAAGATAAAACTATTTTTGTGAGCCTCAAAGATTCATCATGCAATTCTTGAAAAGCATCTTACAATTTATCATAAGAAGATGGAGATTCTAAGTTAGAAGATATTACCTCGGTGTCGCTCTCTTCACTTTCTTCTCCTTGAGCCATGTGACAAAGATGGGCTTCTTCATTCACTGAACTATCGGAATAACTTATGTCATTGTCCTTCCATGCTATATATGCTCTCCTTCCTTTCTTTTCTTTGGGAGACCTTTTCTCAAACTTCTCTGTCTTCTTAAGATATATAGAATACTCCATTTTCATGTGCCCGATTTTCCATATTCGTAACATTTTGGAGGAGTAGATGATCCTTCTCCTTTGTGATAAGCTTTCTTTTGAGGAAAGGGTGGTCTTCTTTGGAATCCCTTCTTCTTTAAGAATTTTCCAAACTTCCTCACAAGGAGACTAAGATTCTCCTTACTTAGCTCAAGATTTTCTATATCCTCTTCACCATTTTCATCATCATCTTCAATTGTAGAAGAGGTGGCTTTGAGTACAATTCTCTTTTTCTTCTTATCACGCTCTTCATTTTGATTGAGCCTATTTAGCTCCAACTTATGTTCTTGAAGCTTCTCAAATAAGGTGGCTAGAGACATTGTTGATAAATCTCTTGATCCCACAATAGCCGTGACTTTCGGTTGCCAATTCTTGCTTAAGCATCTCAAGACTTTGTTAATAAGATCTTCATTAGGAAATGTCTTTCCCAATAAGATAAGATGATTAATAATATGTGTGAATCCCTTTTGCATCTCTTGAATACTTTCACCTTGGTTCATTCTAAACAATTCATATACATAAGTAAAAGTGTTTATTCTAGATCACTTTACCTCACTTATACCTTCATGAGTTACTTGTAGAGTATCCCACATTTCTTTAGCGGTCTTGCAATTTGACACTCTAAAGAATTCATCATACCCCAAGGATGTGGTGATGATGTTCTTGGCTTTCAAATTATATTGAACCTACTTTTTATCCTCATCGGTCCATTCATTTCTAAGTGTATTAATTTTCACACCATCTTTAGTATATGTGGGAACAAAAGCACCATTTTCAATGGCGTCCCACATATCTAAGTCAATAGCTTCAATAAAAATTTTCATCCTTTCTTTCCATTAGGCATAATCATCCCCATTGAAATAAGGAGGTCTATTTATAAAAGAACCTTCATTTGAAAAATCATTTGAAGCCATCACTTCTCTTGAAGCTACTAAGCTTTTTATATAAGAGTCTAGCTCTGATACCACTTGTTACCAAGTGGCCTCAATACTCAAGAGGAGGGTGAATTGAGTTTGTAAAACAAGTTCGCAAATTTTTCGTAAATCGTTTGATAATCAATTTTTGTTGAAGCTATTGAATGGATAGAGGTGATTGGATAAATGAGATGAGCACTTTTACTTATAAATATAATACCCAAAGAAGACAATATTCAAGCAATTCAATGAAACAGTGCACAAATGTAAAGAGAAGGGTTTAGAGAAATAAACACAATAGTTTATCCTAGTTCGATCACTAATCCACTTGTGATCTACGTCCAGTCCTCAAGCAAACACTCAAGATTTTCCACTATATCTTCAAGCTTCAATAGGTGCTTGACAACCTTTACAAACTTGAGCACTCAACACTTTGGGATACCTCACCCTTTACACTTTAGGAAGGATGCCTCACCCTCTTTACAAAGTAATTCAAATTGGTAAAATGAAACTCTCACGAGAGTAATTGATACAACTTGAAGCTCTAATATGCTCTTAAAAGATATCTCAAGATTTTCACAAAAAAACAGAGCAAAAACGTTTTTTAGAATTTGATTCTCATGTTCAAGTGTTAGATTGATATTCTGAATTAAATGTTAGCCATTAATGAAGCCCCAAGGTAAGTATTTATAAGTTATATGAAGAAAGGAGCCGTTGGGGATATTAAAGCCAAGCATTTAATGCAATTAATGTAGCCGTTGGGCACTGTCAAACTTGTGGTAATCGATTACACAAAGTATGTAATCGATTACATGGCTGTTCCAACATGTTCTTAGCTTTCTGGGCACTTGGTAATCGATTACCAGCTTAGTGCAATCGATTACAAGGCCTCTGACTTGCTTGTAATCGATTACAATTTCTATGTAATCGATTACAAGGCCTCTGGAACGTGTTCTTGCCTTTCTGGCTCATCGTAATCTATTACCAGCTTGGTGTAATCGATTACAAACATCATGTAATCGATTACAAACATCATGTAATCGATTACCTTGGCCTTTGAACACATTTTCAAGTCCAATTTGAGATGTAAGCTATTTTTAACTTTGAGAAACTTGGATTGAACAATATTGACACGTGTTTTACACAATCCAAGATTAAAATCAGCATTTTCTTAAAATATGAGCTTTCAATAACAAGTTGATTTCGAAGGAACTTGAAAAACCATTTGAAGATCTTTGAGACACTTAGAGAGCATTTCACATTGATAAACTAAGACCTATATCTAATATACCTCTTTTGATATTGGTCTTCTCTTTTGATCTTGATCTCTATCTTGACTTTGTTATCATCAAAAACTCATTTGATATGCTTTAAGACATAAGCATTCACAATAACAAGTGGTATTTGAGCTAGACTTTTGTATAAAGAGCTTAGCAGCTTCAAGAGAAAGTGATGGCTTCTTCAAATGGTTTTTTGGAAGGTTCTTCTCTCTTTAGACCTTCCTTTTTCAATGAGGATGATTATGATTATTGGAAAGAACGAATGAAAACTTTTATTGAAGCTATTGATTTAGATGTGTGGGATGCAGTAGAAAATGGTCCTTTTGTTCCCACACATGTTGTAAATGGTGTAAAAGTCAATACACCAAGAAGTGAATGGACCACTGATGATAAGAAAAAAGTCCAATACTATTTGAGTGCCAAAAATATCATTACTAATGCTTTGGGGTATGATGAGTTCTTTAGAGTCTCAAATTACAAAATTGCCCAAGAAATATGAGACACTTTATAAGTAACCAATGAGGGTATTAGTAAAGTGAAAAGATCAATGATAAATATTCTCACTTATGAGTATGAGCTTTTTAGAATGAACCAAAGTGAAAGTATTTAAGAAATGCAAAATATCATTGGGAAATACTTTTCCTACTGAAAATCTTATTAACAAAGTTTTGAGATGTTTGAGCAAACATTGGCAACCTAAAGTGATGGCTATTGCGGAGTCAAGAAATCTCTCAACCATAACCCTAGCCACACTTTTTGGCTAGCTTCAAGAACATGAATTAGAGTTAAATAGACTCAACCAAAATGAGGAGCTTGACAAGAAAAAGAAGGGATTGCTCTCAAGGCCACTTCCTCCATGATTAATGATGATGATGATGATGATGATGATGATGATGATGGCGATGATTTGGAGATAAATGAGGAGAATCTTGGTCTTCTAGTAAAGAAATTTAGAAGATTCTTCAAGAAGAATGGAGCCAAAAAAAGACCTCCCTTCCCCCCAAAGAACACCTATCATAAAGGGGAAAGAACCTTATCCACTCCTAAATGCTATGCATATGGAGAGCCGAGACACATAAAGATGGAGTGTCCAATCTATTAATGGAAAATGAAAAAAATATGAGAAGAGGTCCTCAAAGGATAAGAAAGAAAAAAAGAGATTACATAGCTTGGGATGATAATGACATAGATTCAACTGATAGCTCGAACAATCAGAAAGTCAATCTATGTCTCATGGCTAGAGGAGAAGAGGAAGATGAAAATGACACAGAAGTAACATCCTCAAACTTTGACTCTTCCCCTTCCTATGATGAATTGCAAGATGCATTTGAAAAATTGCATAATAATTTATAAGGCTTGCAAAACTTGTTTCATCATCCAAGAAAATAATTTCCTCTTTTGAAAATAAAATCTTTATTTTAAATAAGGAAATTGAGAAACTTAAAATTGAGAATAAAACTCTTGGACTTATTGATGCAAATTCTTCATGCATTACATGTTCTTCACTTGATAATGCATCTACATCCTTTTTTTGCTCATCATGAAAAACTTTTGAAAAGAAAATTGAATATTTGAAAAATACTCTTTCAAGATTTACCTTTGGAAGAGATAATTTGAATATATTGTTTGGGAAGTAAATATGTGTTTTTCAAAAGGTTAGTTTAGGGTACAATCCCAAAAACTAACAAAAAATTTACAAGAATTTATTTGTTTCCTCAAACACATCAACAAGTCTTTCATAAAGTTTTTTCATTATGGCAAGAAAGGATATAGTGTATTAACTTGTAATGTAAGGAAAAATATCAACAACAAAATAGGGACTAAAATGGTTTGGGTCCCCAAAGGAACTTTACCAAAAACTAACACACAAGGACCCAAGAAAATTTGAATACCAAAAGCTAAAAATTGAAGTGTGTTGTAGGTGTGCTTGAAGGCCAATAGCTGACTTTGGAATCTTGAAAGTGGCTATTACAAGTACAAGACCAGAAAATAATCCAAGTTCTCTTCTTTGTCTCCAAGAAACTTGGACTTGCAATATTTGGATAAGTGGAGACTTGTTTTATGCTTTAACTTACTTTAAAATAGTGCTTTTCTATATTTATATCTTGAAAATATCTCTACATGTGCAAATATGCTAAATAAAGTATACTCCTTGTTTGAAATGACATGTTTGATGATAATATCATTGAGCTTGAGTTTTTTTAATCAATCATGACTTAAAATGAGTGTTTGTGTTAGATATCTTTTATCTTAGTTTTATCCCTTTCTAACATGACCTTTGGTTGATTTAAAATGGTTATGTAAGAACTGGAATTTGTAATCATATCTTTATGTTCTTACATAACATGTATGCTGAAATGTCTCTTTTGATCCTTGACTATTTTTTTTAATCTTTAGACTTATTGGTTTTAACCTGCTGATGTGCTTTCTAATAGCTTTATTCAAATAAGGTTGTTTTTATTTGAATAAGGAATTCCAATAGATATTGGAATATGTTTCTTGATTCATTTATTCAAATAGACAAATTTCCTTTTGAATAGCTTCTTCTAGAAGCGTGTGGAATATGGTTTTGTATGGAACGAATAGACCAAATTTATATTCGAATAGCACTAATTATATTTGAATAGACACGGGTTAGGATCTCTGTTTTTGGGTTATTTTTTGCTGTATATGCTGAATATATGTAATTGGTTGAATTTGTCTGAAAATGTAAATGTTATTGACTAGTTGTTTTGATGAATATGTACTTGGCTGACTTGATAAATGAAATGAGGTTTTTGCCTTTGAGTACTCTTTTGTGTATGCACTATTGCTAAATTGTATGCTCTGTTCCTACATTTGTTGAAGTTGATCAATTGTATGCATTTGCTACCTTGAATGAAAGTAATGATGAACTTGAATTAATATATTAAATATAAATTGCTTTAGCTCTATGCTTTCTCTTACCCTATTTTTTTTATCATGACAAAAGGGGGAGAAAAGCTTGAGTTCTTATGTTGAGAAAGATAGGTTAAATTAAAACTGATCTTGGATTCCAAAAGTAAAGGAGAGTTGCGCATCTTTGATTTAAAATCACCTCTTACGAAAAAGAGGGGGAGTAAGTCTCTCTAACTAACTTTGTGGATTCCAATTTATAAAACTAACTCTTTTCTTAATGGTTGTTTGTCATCATCAAAAATAGGGAGAATGTAATTGGCTATTAGTCATTGAAGATTTGTTTTGATAATAACAAACATGAAGATGATGGCAAGATCAAGTCCAACACCTTCAAGAATAGCTTTAGGACTTAAATCTTCGTTTAAAGGTAAAAAAAGGGGTTCACACTTAAGCTTTAAAACTTGTTTTTTAAGAATCCAAATAGCATACATGTTTTCAAGGCTTTAAAATGGTTTTTGGTATCTTAAGAAATAACCTTTAAGTGTTTAAAAGCTTGTTGGATCTTTTGGAAATAATTGACAAGGTTTATAAGCTGTTTAAAATGTTTTTCAAACAGGTTTATTATAATAAAGGGTTCCTTATTCGAATAACCAAAGTTAAAATGCCAAGTTTCCCTTTTCATGAAGCTTTATTTGAATAACACAGGATATTATTTGAATAAAGGTTTAAACCAAGTTTACGCACCTTCTATTTTAAAAGGTTTATTCGAATAACAAACTTGTTATTCGAATAAAAGTGTTTTTTAGAAAATGTTTTAAAAGACTTTATTCGAATAACCAAATGGTTATTCGAATAACAAGTTCCAGAATCAAAATTGTTGTGTGTTATTTATAGTTTTATTTGAATAACATAAGTGTTATTTGAATAAAAACGTATACCAGAAATAGAAAATAACGGCTAGTTAGCTTGCAATTAATGCTCCAACCACTCCTAATAGCTCTTTAATGCATTGAGTTATAAATACAAGTCTTTTGACATTAATGAAGAGTTAGAAATCAATCTAAAAAGTCTTGTAGAGCATTAATACAAGTTCATCTAGCCTTAATCTTTATTTCTTTGTTTATAAGCTAAAAGTGTGAATATCCTTCTACCTATTGAGCTTCAACTTATGTAATCTACTCTTTTGAGAGTTTATCTTTCTTATATACTTTGATTTCCTATAAAGAGGGTGAGGTATCCCTCTAGAGAAAATGGTGAGGTATCTCTTGATTGTAAAGAGAGTGAGATATCCCTCAAAGGTTGTAAAGGGTGAGGTATCCCTGTTTTAAGACTTAAGCACAAAGGATAAGACATCCCAAAGGTGTGTTGAGTGCTTTATGTTGTAAATATTTCAAGCATTTGTTCAAGTTTGGAGGTTTAGTAGAAAATCTCGGGTAGTTTACTTGAGGACTAGATGTAGGTCATAACGGGTGACTGAACCAGGATAAATCATTGTGTTTACTCTTCTTAACTCTATCTCTTTACTTTGATGCTTTACTTTCATATGCTTGCTTGAATATTTTTTATCTTGGCTTGTTTATTTGTAAGTGAAGTATTCAATCTCATTTATTTATTCACTTTAATCAATCAATAGTTTCAACAAAAATTGATATACAAGTGTTTTGTAAAAGATTTGTTAAAATATTTTATAAACTCAATTCACCCCCTCTTGAGTTTGAAGCCACTTGGTAACAGACACAACATAGCGACCTAAATTGGGAAAATAACAACAATACCCTTTATGAAGACGAGAGTATCCAAGGAATAGACACTTGAAGGCTTTGGCAATGAGCTTGTCCTTTCTTGGAGTAACATTGTGGACAAAATAGGTACAACCAAACACATGAAGAGACACAGGATAAACATATATATTAGGAAATAATATAGTGTGCAGGACTTGGTCATTGAGAATAGAGGAAGGTATGCAGTTTATCAAATAATAAGATGTAAGAACAATATCCCCCCAAAAACATATTGAAACATTCATATGTAAGAGTAAAGTCCTAACTATTTCAATTAAATGTCAGTTTTTGCGTTCAACCACTCCATTTTGTTGTGGACTATGAGGACAAGTTATTTTATGCAAGATACCCTATTTAGCCATGAATTCTTGAAAATTAGAAGACAGATATTCGTGTGCATTGTCACTACCCAAAATATGGATAGTTTTCCCAAACTGAGTACAAATTTCAACACAAAACTTTTGAAATATTAAAAATATTTTAAAACATTTTTTCATTAAAAAGACCCAAGTGCAACGGGAATAATCATCAATAAAGGTTACAAAGTTTTGAAAACTTAAACTAGAATTGGCACAACTAGGTCCCCATATATCTGAATGTTCAAAGGAGAAGGTTGAATCAACTCTTTTATTAACTTGATCAGGAGAGGATGCACAAGTGTGCTTCTATTTTTGACAAGACTCACAATCTAAAGACTGTAAACTAGGCAAGTAAGGAACCATTATCTTGAGCTTGGAAAGACTTGGATGTCCAAGATGACTGTGAATGAGGTTAGAAGAATCCGTCATGGTATATGTTATTGGAGAACTAGGCACAACGAGATGGTAAAGTCCTCGTGACTCATGAAACAACTCCAATCATCCTCCCTGTACCCTGATGTGCACAAGAACTGAGTGTTTAGTGAATGGAACAGTTAAGGGTGCGAACTAACTGACTAATATATATTAAATTAAAAGGACAGTCAGGTACATAAAGAACAAATGTTAAGGGTAGCAAGGGACATGACTGAGCTTGGCCAATACTGGTGACAACTGTTTTGGTTCCATTAGCAAGAGTAACAGAGGGTAATTTAGTGAAGTAGGTAAAAGATGTGAGAAGATCCTTATTACCATAAAGGTGATCAAAAACACTAGAGTCAATTATCCATGGCCTAAGAAATGACTGAGATAAACAAGCAGTGATATTATCAGTTTGTTCAACCAAAATATGTGAAGATGCCTTAAAGCGGAGGAAGGCCTCATAATCTGTAGTAGGAATGGTCACTCTAAAGGTGGATGATGATAATTCAATCTGAGCAAAGTTGGCGGATATTGGTTTACCATGTTTCACCCAACAGCGCTCCTCCAAATGTCCTAACTTGTTACAAAAAGAGTAACGTGGCTTGTTGATGCTACCACAACCACTTCTAGAGTTATTAACTTGGGAGACAAGAGCAGCAGACTTTAGTATGGTTGCGAAAGTAGGTGCTAGTGGTGCCATATTAGAGACAGTCAACAATTGATGAAAGGTCTGAGACAATGTGAGACTATCAACACTGGTTAAGATTTGTTGGTGAACATTCTCTAATTCTAGTGGAAGGGTAGAGAGGATAAAAACCATAAAGAACTATTCATGTTACTTCTTGTGCTCAGACTTATCCTTAGTGTAAGACATCATGGTAGAAAATTCTTGCATTAATGAGTGTGCCTTGCAAGGGAAGGATTCCATATGGGTATCCTATTGCTTGTTCAAGCTCATCATACTAGAGAAAATGAGTAGAGACGTTGTATGTCGTTAGTGTAGCAGTCTTGGTCTTCTTTCCACACCTCATAGTAAGTTTTGAATGGTTAGAAAAGATCCACGATTTCAAGATTAATGGAT
Organism: Ormosia semicastrata; assembly: GCA_029884595.1. Taxonomy (NCBI): domain Eukaryota; kingdom Viridiplantae; phylum Streptophyta; class Magnoliopsida; order Fabales; family Fabaceae; genus Ormosia; species Ormosia semicastrata. The sequence goes on along the minus strand of JAQQTO010000028.1, from coordinate 5,616,185 downwards.
TGCCAGAGGACACTCAAAAGTTATGTATCAAGCTTCTTCTATTTAGAAAGATCAGCCTTTTGGGCATCTGCAAGTTTCATAGTAAGATGCTCTAACTGTCCCTATCTTACAAACCAAACCTTTACTGAAGTCACCCAAGACTTGTAAGTGGCTAACCCGGCCAATTTTTTAGTTGTAATTGATGAGACACTGATGTTGGTCAACACGATAGGGCTTTTGGAATCATAAGAAGTAGATGAGTGTCCTGAAATGCCTGAGATAACATCACCCATTTTGAGAAATCAAAGTGAGATGACTAAAAAATAAAGGAAACACTTCGAATAGGTCCAAAAAGGACTGGGCAGGTCTGGAATCAACAAAATGCAGCAAAAGAACATAGCAAAATACCCAAAAATACGGTGGTCGCGGCACCCATGATCTGAAACAGCATAGAAACATATCCAAGATGAGACTTGAAAAAGCTTGGGACATCTTCTACAGTGAGTTTCGTCCAAGTCTGTGGAAGAACGGTGCCGGAAAGAGCTCTCATGCTCTCTCACACCCCGACGCATGGATTCTAGTGCAGTGGCTTGCGACGATACGTGGTAAGGTAGACGGCGGCGCAATTTTGGGATCTTGACGATCGGGGTGATGTGATTCTAATGCAGTAGGTTTCACACCTAGATCTGCAGGTCAGACGGTCACTAAAAAGTGATCATCGCTGGAAAATCTGTTGAAAAGAGGCGCGATAGTGAGGGCTCACTGGAATTGAGTTGCTGCGAGGAAGGGAAATTTTTCGCTGAGCAGTGGGCACAGTGGATTAGGATTTAGACATAGATAGGTCGAAACTCTCTCTGATACCAACTTGAAGAAAAATGGATTATTGCTGAATTTTGCGTCTAATCATACCACACATGATCTCTATATATAGATGTTAATATTAATTACAATTAATCATAGTGATACAATCCTGATATGCTACAATCCTAAATGATCCTAGCATATACACAAGATATACTGCTATATTTAAAATATTCTAAACTATTCTAACATATATATTCTCTTAACTACTTTCTTGCTTGCTCCTTATATAAAACCAAAAGCAAAAATTTCTTAAATTAAAGGATAAAACTAATATTATAATTTTATGCCATTAAATTAAAATGCTTGAAAAACCAATGATTGCGTATATAAAATCAAGATACTTGTTATTTAGAATGAATGCATAATTCCAGTTGGATTGAATTGTACAATAAATGGAAATACTTTGTAAAATAAATGGATCACATAATTAGCAAGAAATCATACCATGGTGAATATTTAGATCATCACATGATTGGAATAAATTGTATAATAAATGAAAATTACATAATTAGCAATCACACACGAGAAACAATTATACCATTCTAATTTGGTGGCATGTGACAAAGTTGACAATCACATAATCACATAATTAGATTAAAATCAATCACATATCATCAATCACATAATTGAAATGTTTATGTGATAGAATTGGAAATCACTTAATTAGTTAATTAGATTAAAACAAATTACATATTAATCATATAATTGGGATGAATTATACAATAAATACAAAAACTTACCAAATACAAATGCCCTAAATAATTATGTAGTGAATGCCCTAAGCCTCCATTCAACCAGAATGCTCCATCAACCCATTCATCCTTTGAACCGCCATCTCATATGCTATTGCAGTCGCTAACCACCGCATCCTCTCTCCCTAAAGTCGCCCCACAACTGCCGCAATAGCCACTCCACTGCCAAACACCCCAATTTGAGATCGAAGAGGATGGCTTTTGATGGTTGTGAGATCGAATATGATGGCATGATGAGAGATTTATGGTTGATTACTTTGTGGGATGGTGAGAGGGGGAAATCAATGAGACAAATCGAGAGAAATCACTGAGGAAGAAACTCTAACACCATAGCAACCACAAGATTAGAATGAAATTGATGGATTCTTGTCATTAAGTGAAAGTAAGGACGAAGATTTTTGGTTGTTGTGAATATTGAATGACCCATGATGATTTATCATTGAGTGAATGGCTTCTAGTGAGATCGGTGCATTGTCATTTAGTGGTTATTTCCTATCAATCGGTGGCCTCCAAAGTCGTGGTGATGATGGTTTGCTTCATGAATATTGAATGACTATTGTTTTTTATCTTTATTTGTTATAATTCTTTGTAATTTTATTTTCTATTTTTTCCTTTTTGATTTAATTTCATTTGTATTATTATTATTTTTCATTTCCTTTATTAGATTTTTAGTGTTTGCAGATGTGGCATACATGTGTACATATATATTAGTCATGTATAGATATTTAAAAAAAATGAGACACATGACACAAAAATAAGAGGACTAGTTGCCACATGACAGAAAATGAAGATATGTGGTGCTAACTAAGATTGTCACATTGTAGAATTCTAAGCCATGTACTTTACTATTATATGATATTATTATATAATAATATATGATTATATATATATATATATGATTGAAATATCTATTTTTAAATCGTGTTTAAGATTGATTTTGAAACAACTTAATAAAATAAATCTTGATAATATATATTTTCTTTTTAATGATTTTTTGGGTACATTATCTAATGACTTTTTTCTTATAATTAATATGTTATAATTATGTATACATGCTTTATGATATTATTACAATATTAATCTTAAGATAATTTAATAAAATTTAGGATTAAAAAATTATCCAACATATAAAAGGGTTAACGTATGTCATTTTATAAATTGATTAAGGGTATATTAGGGCACGGTGGAGGGGAGAGAGAGTATGAGGGAGATGAAAATTTTGGAAGAAAAATGGAATTTTAATCTGAGAAAGATGATGGAAAGTGATGGATAGTAAGCGAAATGGGATTTAAAGGCTGAATTTGTAGTGGTTTTATGGTAAGTGATGAATGTGAGGGAGTGGGTGTGAGAGGGTTTGAGAGGATGAAGATGATAATGGGGGTGAGGGTGCGTGAATGGAGAGAGCTACACTACTGGGGGGATGTTTAAGTGGGGTGTCCTAACCGGTTAGGCAAAGTGGGTAACCGGTTAGGTGTCTTGTGCTAACCAGTTATGCAATCTAATTGGGATGTCACGGTTTATGCTAACCAGTTATTTTACTTGACAGAGAGCATGAAATAGCTCCCAAACACAGGGTAACCGGTTAGAGGCCATGCCTAACCGATTATTTTGTCTTGACAGAGAGCCCCTTAAGGTTCCAAACACTTCCAGAGGCCAAATGAAATGACATTTTCTTCTTTTACTTGATCATTTCACTGATAGAACTAGAACAATTTCATGGTAATAATCCTTGAGCATACAAGTTCAAGTCTTCTTGGAGTTCATTTTTGGCTTGACTTTATTTTCATTTACTTTAGGCATCAAAAAATCATCTCAATAATAAATCAAGTAGGAGGAACTTTAGAAATCATTTTTCACAGTAGGAACTTGAGTTTTAAGATTGGGGGACTTAAGCATGGACTAAGCTCCTACAAAACAAAATAAGGGGACACTCCGACGCTCAAGTTAGTATTGAATTTAAAAGAGATTAACTTATAAAATTACACAGCGAAACAATGATATTATGCAGTAGAGGAGCAAAATAGGTATTAGAGAAGATAAGTTATGCAGCAAGTAATCAACTTATGCATAATTGATCCAATATACCGAGTTCATTTCTTATATAGAAGAATGCTTCTTTTGCTAAGGGCTTAGTGAAAATGTCAGCTAGTTGCTTAGTGGTTTCCATAAATTCAAGCATGCAATCATCCTTTTGAACATGATCTCTAATGAAATGATGTCTTATTTCAATGTGTTTAGTCCTAGAATGCAAAATGGCATTTTTGGACAAATTAATTGCACTAGTATTATCACATCTTATGGGGATGTGATTAAGCTCAAGACCATAGTCCAAGATTTGTTGCTTCATCCAAAGGATTTGAGCACAACAACTCCCAGCTGCAACATATTCAACTTCAACTGTAAACAATGCCACACTATTTTGTTTCTTGCTATGCCAAGAAACTAGTGAGCTTCCAGGCAAGTGGCATGTCCCACTAGTGCTCTTCCTATCCATTTTGCATCCAGCAAAATCAGAATCGGAATACCCAATAAGGCTACATGAGGCACCCTTAGGGTACCACAAACCCATTTGTGATGTGCCTATTAAATATTTCATTATTCTTTTAACAACACTTAGGTGTGATTCTTTAGGATTTGCTTGAAATCTAGCACACATGCATACACTAAACATTATATCAGGCCTACTTGTAGTGAGATAAAGGAGTGAGCCAATCATACTTCTATATTTTGTAATTTCTATAGATTTACCTCATTCATCCTTGTCCAAATAGCAAGAGGTGCGCATAGGAGTAGCCATATGCTTGGCATTGTCTATTCCAAACTTCTTGAGCAACTCCTTGCAATACTTGGATTGGCTTATGAAAGTCCCTTCTCTTATTTGCTTGATATGGAGACCAAGGAAAAAGTTGAGCTCACCCATCATGGACATCTCAAACTCACTTTGCATAATATTTAAAAATTCTTTACAAAGAGAGTTGCTAGTAACTCCAAATATAATGTCATCAACATAGATTTGAACTAGAAGTATGTCATGCATCTTATGCTTTATGAAAAGGGTAATATCAACTTTGCCTCTAGAAAAGCCTTTTTTCAAAAATAATTTGCTCGACCTTTCATACTAAGCTCTAGGAGCTTGTTTCAAGCCATACAAGGCCTTTTTCAGTTTAAAGACATGGTTGGGCATTTCAAAATCCTCAAAACCAGGAGGTTGTTCAACATACACCTCTTCTTGTATAAAATCATTTAAAAAGGCACTTTTGACATCCATTTGATAGAGTTTGAAATCCATGATGTAAGCATATGTAAGTAACATTCTAATGGCCTCTAATCTAGCTACAGGAGCATAAGTTTCTTCATAGTCTATGCCTTCTTCTTGATTATAGCCTTTTGCTACAAGCCTAGTTTTGTTTCTTATTATTAAGCCCGTTTCATCAAGTTTGTTCCCAAAGACCCATTTGGTGTCAATTATAGGATGATCATTGGGCCTTGGAACTAATTCCCAAATTTGATTTCTCTCAAATTGATTTAGTTCATCTTGCATGGCCAAGATCCAATGTTCATCATTAATGGCCTCATTTATGTCTTTAGGTTCAACTTGAGAGACAAAAGCTAAATAATTACATGTATCTTTAAGTGACTTTCGATTACCCTTTTTGATACATCATCTATCACCTTGTCGAGAAGGTGATATCTTGATGTCCTCCATTCCTTGGGTAGATCCATGATTTCTGAATCCTTTTGTCATGAGTGATCAATGAGTCTCTCTTCTTGCTTCTTGAACTCTTTCTCTTGATTTTCCAAGTGAGTTTATGCCAAGATTTCTGCAACATCATCAACAAGCTCCTTTCTCAGCTTATTTGGGTTAGTTTCATCAAAAGCAACATGTATAGACTCTTCTATGGTCATAGTTCGTTTATTATAGACTCTGAAGGCCTTACTATGTATAGAATATCCAATGAATACTCCCTCATCAGATTTTGTATCAAACTTACCCAAGTTTTCTTTTCCATTATTCAAAACAAAACATTTACATCCAAAGACATGAAAATGTGACACATTTGGCTTCCTTCCCTTGTATAATTCATATGAGATTTTCTTTAAAATTGGCCTTATTAGGGCTCTATTCATAACATAACAAGCGATGTTAACCGCATCCGCCCAAAAGTACTTAGGAAGGTTGGCCTCATTGAGCATAGTTCTTGCCATTTCCTCTAAAGATCGATTTTTCCTTTCTACAACACCATTTTGTTGTGGTGTTCTAGGGGTATAAAAAGTATGCTCAATGTCATGTTCATCACAAAAAGTTTCAAATTCATGGTTTTCAAATTCACCACCATGGTCACTTATTATGAATGCAATACAAAAACTTTTTTCGTTTTGGATAACTTAGGCAAGCTTTTTAAATGATTGAAAAGCATCATTTTTGTGGGCCAAGAATAATGTCCATGTAAACCTAGAAAAATCATCCACAATCACCAATGCATAGTAATTTCCACCAAAGCTCATAGTTCTAGAGGGACCAAAAAGATCCATGTGCAAAAGTTATAAAGGTCTAGAAGTTGAAATCACATTTTTAGCTTTAAAAGAGACATTTACTTGTTTTCCCTTTTGACATGCATCACAAAATTTGTCTTTTTCAAATTTGAGTTTTGGAAGACCAATTACTAGTTTTTTAGAAACTAATTTGTTTAAGTGATCTATGTGAATGTGAGCAATTCTTCTATGCCATAACTATGAATCATTTTTTTTACTCATAAAGCATTTAGCATCATTTGAGGAAATATCATCAAGACTAATCATATATATATTATTGATCCTATGACCAACAAACTTAAATTACTTATCATCCTTTCCCTCAATTATGCAACAAGAAGAATCAAATATAACTCTATTGCCTTTATCACACAATTGACTAATGCTAAGCAAATTATGTTTAAGTCTTTCAACAAGCAAAACATTATCAATTGATGAGGAAGGGATCTTACTAACTTTACCAATTCCAAGGATCTTCCCTTTGTTATTATCACTATATGTGACATGGTCGTGCTTCTTGGGGGCAAGGGAGGAGAACTTAAAGCCATCATCGGTCATGTGCTTCGAGCAACCACTATCAAGATACCAACTTGAGCTTTTGGTCTTCAAGCATACCTACAACACACATTCAAATTTTAACTTTTGGTACCTAAATTGTCTTGGGTTCTTGTGTGTTAGAGTTAGGCATGATGCCTTTAGGAACCTAAACCCTTTTGATTCCAACCTTGGTGTTTATGTTCTTTCTAACATTACAAGTGGATGTACTATGCCCTTTCTTACCACAATGAAAACATTTGACAAAGGGGCTACTTGAAGTATTTGAGGAAACAAAGAAATTCTTATAAGACTTTTGATGATTATTTGGATTAAATCCCAAATCGACTTTTTGAAAAACACATTTTTGTTTCCCTAACAACACATTCAAGTTGTCTCTTCCAAAAGTAAATTTTGCAAGAGTGTTGTTCAAATCTTAAATTTCTTTTTCAAACGCTTTGCATGATGAACAAGGTAATGATATGGATGTGTTATCATGTGAGGAACAAGTCATGCATAATGAGTTAGCATTAATAAGTCCTAAGGTCTCATTTTCAATCTTAAGCTCATTTATCTCCTTGCTTAAAAGAGAAACTTTGTTTACTAATAAGGAGATTGTTTTGTTAGAGGATAAGACCATTTTTGTGAGCCTCAAAGATTCATCATGCAATTCTTGAAAGACATCTTGGAATTCATCATATGAAGGTAGAGATTCTGAGTTAGAAGAAGTTACCTCGGTGTCGCTCTCTTCACTTTCTTCTCCTTGAGCCATGAGACAAAGATAGGCTTCTTCATTCTCCGAACTATCGGAAGAGCTTATGTCATTGTCCTCACAAGCTATATATGCTCTCCTTCCTTTCTTTTCTTTAGAAGACCTTTTCTCAAACTTCTCCGTCTTCTTGAGATACATAGGACACTCCATTTTCATGTGCCCTGGTTTTTCACATTCGTAGCATTTTGGAGGAGTAGAGGATCCTTCTCCATTGTGATAAGCTTTCTTTTGAGGAAAGGGTGGTCTTCTTTGGAATTCCTTCTTCTTTAAGAATCTTCCAAACTTTCTCACAAGGAGACTAAGATTTTCCTCACTTAGCTCAACAATTTCTGCGTCCTCTTCACTATCTTCATCATCATTTTCAATTATAGAAGAGGTGGCTTTGCGTACAATTCCCTTATTTTTTTTATCATGCTTTTCATTTTGATTGAGCCTATTTAGTTCTAGCTTATGTTCTTGAAGCTTCCCAAATAAGGTGGCTAGAGACATTGTTGATAAATCTCTTAATTCTGCAATAGCCGTTACTTTGGGTTGCCAATTTCTGCTTAAACATCTCAAGACTTTGGTAATAAGAACCTCATTAGGAAATGTCTTTCCCAATGAGATAAGATGATTAACAATATGTGTAAATCTCTTTTGCATATCTTGAATACTCTCACCTTGGTTCATTCTAAACAGTTCATATTAATAAGTAAGAGTGTTTATTCAAGATCGCTTTACCTCACTAGTACCTTCATGAGTTACTTGTAAGGTATCCCACATATCTTTTGCGGTCTTGCAATTCGACACCCTAAAGAATTCATCATACCCCAAGGATGTGGTGATGATGTTCTTGGCTCTCAAATTGTGTTGAACCTTTTTTTTATCCTCATCAGTTCATTCACTTCTAGGTGTGCTAGTTGTCACACCATCTTTAACACTTGTGGGAACAAAAGCACCATTTTCAATAGCATTCCACACATCTAAATCAATAGCTTCAATAAAAATTTTCATCCTTTCTTTCCAATAAGCATAACCATCCCCATTGAAAAAGGGAGGTCTATTTATTGATGAACTCTCATTAGAAAAATCATTTGAAACCATTTCTTCTCTTGAAGCTGCTAAGCTCTTTATACAAGAGTCTAGCTCTGATACCACTTGTTACCAAATGACCTCAATACTCAAGAGGGGGTCAATTGAGTATGTAAAACAAGTTCACAAATCTTTCGCAAAACGTTTGATAATTAATTTTTGTTGAAGTATTGGATGATTAGAAATGATTGGATAGATGAGATAAACATTTTTACTTATAAATGTAATAGCTAAAGGAAATAATATTCAAGCAATTTAATAAAATAGTGCACAATGGAAAGAGAATGGTTTAGAGAAAACAAACACAATGATTTATCCTGGTTCGATCACCAATCCACTTGTGATCTACATCCAGTCCTCAAGAAACCACTCGAGATTTTCCACTATATCTTCAAGCTTTAATAGGTGCTTGACAACATTTACAAATTGGAGCACTCAACACACCTTGGGATGCCTCACCCTTGTGCTTGAGCCTCTATATTCAAGGGATACCTCACCCTTACAATTCTTGAGAGATACCTCACCTTCTCTTAATAGATTGTATAAGATTTAGATAGAAGAAACCCTTTGTAAAGCAGGTAATACAAATTGAAGAGCTATGGTATTTGGGATTCACACAAGTTGAAGCTCAAAATAGAGGATTTTGTGAAATGATGAGAAAAACTCATTTTAATGCTCAGTAGTGATTTTTCAGATTGATAGTTTCAGTTTTTCTAACCCCCCATTAAAGCCCAACATTCAAATTTATAGTTAAGGGTCATTTAGAGTCGTTGGGGGTAGATGAGAGCATTTAATGCTCATTAATATAGCTATTACGAGCTTCTTCTTATTTTTCCAGAAAACAGACTAACCGGTTAGCTAAGCACTCTAATCGGTTAGGGGCCCTTTTAAGCTTAAAGGAAATGATTCTGTTTTGATAAATAACCGGTTAGAGATGTGTCCCAATCGGTTAGGACATAATACAAAAGGTTTCTGGGAAAGCTGCTAACTGATTGGAGCTCCAGACTAATCGGTTAGGACATAATCAGAATGGTTTCTGAGATAGAGAATAATCGGTTAAGCTCTCACCTAATCGGTTAGGACAAAAATAATTTGGCTTCTGAGAGTGAAAATAATTAGTTAGGTCTCTCACCTAATCAGTTAAGACAGTTTCAAGAATAAAAAGGATGGTTCTGTTTTGTTAAATAATCGATTAGTCACTTTGCCTAATCGGTTAGGCATTTGAGAAATAACGAGGCAATGCCTCTGTTTGAACAAACTAACCGATAATGAGCTGCTCCTAATCGGTTAGGGGCCTTAGAATTTTGGCTACTAACAGGACAGATAGCAATTTGTGTTCATTAAGGAACTGGTAAGTTCCCAAAAAGACTTATTTTAATTTTGGCTCATACAAGGAGATTTACTTGAAAAAGGATATAAGATTTCAAAGAGGTGTTGCAAAAACCTTTTGATCCAAACTTAAAAAACCATTTTGCAAATTCATTTTAAGGAAGCCATTTGAGCTTGAAGTGAATTTTTAATATACCTTTACACAAGATCTATGACCTACATGCTAATCTTGAATTCCTTGTGACTTGATCATTGTGTTTCCATTGCTTTCTTATTTGTCGACATCAAAACCATTTGCATCTAGTCAATGTCAATTACATAATATATCTTACCTTCCTCGGAAATCAGAATCCATGCGTAATTAATCTGGATGATAATTCTAATGCATCTTGTACTAGTCTAAAATCACTAATAATAGAGTGAGAATTTAAAATTCTAAGTAGGAAATGAACAATTAAAAAATCTTTTACAAAACATATGGTGAGTTTCAACTATATAAAGTCACAAAAAATCACATGGTAATCAATAGTGATAAAATAAGACTGATCTAAAGCAGCATAACTAAATTACAATAGCATAAATAAATAAATGCTAAAAGATCACTCAATGCAGCTTTACATGCAAACATCATTAGGCAAGCTTTTAACATATTACATAATTTTTGTTTTAATTTCATTTCTTTTCTATGTATGCTTGTCTCACATCTTAGTCAAAGGCTTCTTTCTTAGGGAATTTGCTATCTCTGGTGTTACTTTTAACATCATGACGACAAAGCAAGACATTTCTCACATTAACCAAGGCATGTAACATAAAAGAATCTTACATTTATCCATCTATCTTCTTGACGGTTAGGTGTAACATTTTAAATGTTTTCCCTATAAATTACTTGCTTTCCATTACACGCAAATATAAGCAATATAAAACAACCAATATGTCACAAAAATAAATTCATCATATTCAGGTCTACAATTAACTTTAAATAATTCATAGCATAAAATTCACAAAACTTAGAGTCATCAAATTCAAATGTCAATTCTTTAAGGAACTAACTTTAATTTAATAATATTTTATTAATTCTTTCAAAGATCCTCATCATAATTCTTATCATAGTTCTCATCATAGTCCACAATTTTGTTCAAGTCTCAATAATGGTGGTCCACAATTCTGTTCAAGTCTCAATAATGGTTTTACTGCACAAAAGTCATTTCCTTGCAAAAATTAGCATAAATGTTAATAATGAGTTTTGCATAAAAGTCATTTCCTTGTAAAAGTCAACATAGAGTCATAAAATTATTTCTAAAATAATTTAAGACAAGAAAGTCAATACAAATTAAGAATATTTATTTAACTTATGTTTAAATAATATTTAATTTTTTTATAGATTATAATATTAATCATATGAAGGAATAAACATTTAAATTATAATAATTTTAAATTTTATCAAATATAATAAAGATTTGAAAAGCACAACATAAATACAAATCAAATTAAGTTTCTAAAATTTAATTAATATTCTTTTAAAATTACATGTGAATAACTAAATTAATATAAAAAGAGATTATATATAATATTATGTACAAAATATTAAAGTAAAATATTAATCAACCGTATCAATAAAAATTATAATTAAAGCATCTAATTATATTATTATCAACTAATTATAGATACATTGGGACTATAATTTTAATTTTAAAATAGAAGAAATGACTCCTACCTCCCACAGCTCCTTTCTTTTTTCTCCTCTTCGTTCTCTCTCCCCTTTCTTCCGCTTTCCTTCTCTCTTTTCTTTCTGTCTCACTCTCGGTTTATCTCACTGTGTCTTTTCCACTTCAATTTCAAGTTTCAACATTCACCAACTTTCCCCCTTTATAGGCTCTCCCACTTAGTATTTTATTATTTAACTTATGGTAAATAATGAATCTACGTTGCACCACCAAATTGGGGTGCACGTATCACTATATTAATTGTTTCTCTTTTACATTGTAAACATTATTATTGTGTATGATATTTATTTGAAAAATAATGGTCTTACCGTTAATAGTATCTACACCATTTTTAATACTCTTTACCACGTCAGATTAATTTTTAGATTTAACTTCATTTTTTTCCCTCTCTTTCTCATTTCCATCTCCCTCTCATTTCTGTCTCCCTCTCGTTTCTCCCTCTAGTTACCCCCTCTTCCTCTAATATCTCCATCCTTGACTTCTTTCACTTCTCCGTCACCCACGTCCCTCCGTCCAGTGAGCTCCGTCCGTGCACAATCTTCGCTAGCACCGCTGTCTCTGTAGCCCGCACGAAGCTCCATCAGTGCCGCTACCTTTGCTGCCTTCTGTCGCGTCGTCAAGGTACAAATATATGTCTCCATTAGTTCAATGTGTTAGGTTCTGGGAGTGCAGTTCAGTGGCATTCTTGTTGGTGGCATGATACATATATTATTGATTTTTTATTTCCTTTTGTTTTCAGACAAATTTATCTACTAAACACAACTTAAAAAATAGAAGCTTTCTACTGACTAGGCAAATCAAAGAGAGTGCATGCAATTCATGGTATCATCTAACTAGCTTTCTACTGTTTCTTATAGCAAATCCATTATTGCATCTCTTCAACCATTTTACACACCTTTACAGGTGTCTTTGCCATTCTAACATCAACAGCATATTCTGCATAGTTTGAATAGTCAAGTAAACGAGCATATTTAAGGCGCTGTTGCACTTGCATCATGCCAATGGAATATCAACATCAACAAGTATCATAAAAAGTCATATGCTTAAAGGCTTAGATGATTTTGGCAATAAACATGTGTAGAACAAATACAAAATCAAGTAGCATAGAAAGCAATATGGTTAAAGGTGCTAAAATGAATTCCATAACAGAATTCAAATTTTAAGCAGGATAACTAATGTGCAAGTAATATTTGCCATAATCAAATATATTTTGATAATTGACATCTATCTCTTTAAATCCAACAAATTCAACTTTCTTAACAATCATTCGAAAGTTGTCCACATTAACCAAGATATAGAACTACAAAATTACATTGGGACCATTCTTACTCATTTGACCAAACTCTTATTATTAACGTAGGTACAATAACAAGAAGTTGTTTGCATGTTAATGACCTGTTACAAATGCCCAATTATAAGATAACTTCTCAATTTATAGCTCACAATCAGAATATAAATTTTTAATAGTAAATAAGTGAAGTTCTTAATGTTCAATGTCATAAATGAAAATTACCAGATTTTCTAGAATAGAAAGATTGACTTCTCCACATCTATTCCTATATGCCCCTGATACCATCTGCTTGTAGTTTCTACTTTCATGTGCTCAATATAAAGAAATTATATATCTTGTTAGTACAATTTCCCAAAACAAAAAGAAATATGCACAAAGATATGCCAAGACAACAAGGGGAAAAAATGGATGCTTTTCTAAGAAGAATAATATTTGTGCTTATGCCTATGGTAGCAATATGTTCTGCATCAATAAATCACTTTGCTACTTTCTTTTTGTTCAAATTAAGCAACAAAATAAATTAAGGTTGCAACCTATACAAGAATTAGAAAATAATAATTCATGATGAATTGTTTATAAAATTAAAAATCAATTCATTGTGAAGTTAAACACAGTAACTCTTCCTACAAGATGACTTAAATAAAAAAGTAAAAAAGTTGATAATAGGAAGGAATTCATTCTAGCTTATGACTCTATGTATGTCTTAGTCACACAATCATTTGACTTTGGAAATTTATTTGATCAAGGTTAAGCCAACAAAGAGGTCCTCTTCCTCCTTGCAACTTTAGTCAAATGTAAGATCTATATGGCTGCTGAAACTGACATTAAAGTTGCTTAAGTTGTTTTTGAACATTATTTTTGAACAATTTTGCACTTTATGCTTGTGTTTGTTGATTCTGTTGCATATCATGTCACTTTTTTACACCATTTTTAACTCTTGGTTAACGAAGTATAAATTTATGGTTAATGAGATGTATTGGATGGTTAACGGCTTAACCACTGAGCACGAAGCTACCCAATAACCAACATATACACATTATTAACCACAAATTTATATGTCGTTAACCAAGGCAGTAAAAAATGCAGTAAAACAATAGACACATTTTGTCTTTTTTCTAATCCAAGCCTTAACACTTCCAACACTTCCATTCCTTTCTGTTTACTATAAATCTAACAGTCACTCTAACACTTGCTGAATTTTTGGATGGTAACATGAGTTTTGTATGTGCAGGTTAATGGAATTAGAAATAGGTGCTTATATGGAGGATGAAAATACTATCAATGGTGGTGGAGTGTTAGATGATGCCGGTGACGGTGCTGAATGCATTGAAGAAGCAAATGAAGCTGAGTTAACTATGAGTGACAGCCTCGATGAGCAATCTGAACCTTGTGAGCCTGTAGTAGGCATTATATTTCCTTCGGTGGTTGCTGTTAAGTTATTCTATCTGCAGTATGCTAAAAGGAAACGATGGAGAGTTAAAATACTTCATTCTAGCATGTTCACAAGGAGGGAATTGTGTGTCAACAATACCAAATGATTTGAATACATATCCAACAATCAAGAATAACTGTCAAGCGAAGATAACTGTCAGTTTGAACAAAAATGGACTTTGGTACATAAAGAAAGCTGTACTTGACCACTCTCATGATCTTAGCCTGATGAAGGCAAGGATGTTCCACGAAAACAGAAACATCAGCATGCATGTGAAGAGAAGAATACAGATTAACAATGAAGCAGGCGTGAGGCTGAACAAGACCTTCCATTCTCTTGTTCATGATGTAGGAGGGTATGATAATTTACCATTTATTGAACGAGACGTGAGAAACTATGTTGGGAGGGAAAGACGCGTGATTGGGAAGGAGGGTGATGGTAAGGCTCTAAGGAGTTATTTTTCACGGATGCAATAATAGAATAGTAATTTGTTCTATTCTATAGATTTGGATGATGACTTTCATGTGAAGAACGTTTTTTGGGCTGATGCAAGAAGTAGTGTTGCATACGAATCGTTTGGAGATGTTGTGACATTTGACAATACGTATTTGATAAATAGGTATGACATGCCATTTGCTCCATTCGTTGGTGTGAATCATCATGGGCAATCAATTTTGCTAGGATGTGGTTTACTATCTACCGAAGACACTGATTCGTTTGTGTGGCTGTTCGAATCTTGGCTTAATTGTATGTCAGGAAAGCCTCCAAACGGTATTGTCACTAATCAAAGCAAGGCTATGAAAAATGCAATCCAAATAGTGTTTCCTACTACTCTCCATCGATGGTGCTTATGGCATATCATGAAAAAAATCCCAGAGAAGTTGAAAGGTTATGATGAATATAACAGTATGAAAGATGTATTGAAAAATGCAGTTTATGATTCCTTGACAGAGGATGAATTTGAAAGAAAGTGGGTTACTTTCGTGCAACAATATGGCCTACAAGATAATGAATGCTTGAATGGGTTGTACAATGAGCGGTATAAATGGGTCCCAATATTTTTGAAGAAAGATTTTTGGGCTGGAATGTCAACGACTTAGAGGAGCAAGAGCATTAACGCATTTTTTGATGGGTATATAAACTCAACAACAACTCTGCAGCAATTTGTAAGGCAGTATGATAATGCTCTCCATGATAAGGCAGAAAATGAATATGAGGCAGATTGTCGATCATTTAACAGCATTATTGTATGTGGGTCGAACTCTATGATTGAGAGGCAATTCCAAGGTGAGTACACCCATGCGAAGTTTTACGAGGTTCAAGCTGAATTTAGGGGTAAAATGAATTATTCTATTTGCATTAAGTGTGTTGTGGATGGAATTTGTACTTATGATGTGTTAGAGGAGATTGTGGTAGTTGGAAGTCCGAAGGAAAGAACAGTTGACGTGGTATTTAATCGCGATAATCATGATGTTTGATGCAAATGCTTATTGTTTGAATTTAAAAGGTATTATGTGTAGATATTCCCTTGCTATTCTTGCGCAAGAAAGGGTGAAAGAAGTGCCTTCAAAATATATTTTGCCAAGATGGAGCAAAAATATAAGAAGGAAACATGCATACATCAAAAGCAGTTATGATGTGAAAGAGTTGCAGCCTCAAATACGAAGATTTGATAATTTGTTGAAAAAGTTTTACGAGGTTGCCGAAGCTACTGCGGAGTGTGACGATGGTAGTGATTTTTCACTCCAAACATTGTGTGCATGTAAAGGCAAGGTGTAGTCGATTGCTACATCGAATCACAGTAATGTCACATGTCATAAAGGTCAATACAAAATAGGCAATGTGATTACCACTGGCAGCAATCAAACGAAGGAGTCATCGAGTGAGATTCATAGTCCATTAAATGTAGCACATAAAGGCTGCCCTCGATCAAATAGGAAAGTATCAAAAGTTGACCAAATTGTGAGGAAAAAGAGGAAGACAACACATCAAAATCCGTACATATTCACAATTCATGTAAGTGGATTTGGATATGTTTTGTTTGTGTATGGAACAACTGTGTATTGTTACCTATTTTGGAAAGAGCGCATATGTTTTGAATTGTGTTAACTTATTTCTGTTGGTTTATGTAGGAGTGTATCGAGGGAAGCATGAGTCAGACCAATGGAAACAAGTTACATGTATGCTCATCTATGGAAACATTGACTCGTACAGAACGAGATGATGACTGTACCGTGGTGTGTGTATGCATGGAAATTAAATTTAAATTGTAATTAGTGTTGAAGTGATTGTTATGTTTCAGGGTAGTATTGATGGAGTCATTTTTATGTGTAAACTTTTATAAGAATTTATAATTTAATTTTGGTTATATTCTTCCTTTACAGTCAACAGCTGTTGACCTGGACACAAATGTTGATGTTTATAAAGATAGTTGTTGGACTTCGCAGCTGGCAGAAAGTCCAGCACAAAGTTCTCTATCATTACTTGAAGATTTTGAACATGATGTCACTAGTGGGCAAAAGGCATGAGAAACATATGCTAAATTTTAGGTTCTATAGTTGATTGCAGTTGACTTATTGAAATGTTTTTTCAGGCTGCTAGTAATGAGATTCTGTAAATGAATTTTGCCATGAGTAGTCATTCCAAGCAATTTCAAGAAACACGGGTCGAGGGACACTGACGTTGTACTTAACTCGTTCAATTAATTATAATTTTTACTATTTTTATTGGGGTTAATGTTTAGGTTGAAAGACTAAGGCAATTAACTTTGGTGTTGCAGGTTTATGGGGCAACTGTCGATTTACCTCTAATGGGTCCAAAGATTAGTGCTAGCAGAAATTGCCTATTTTTTGCCTACTTTTGATCAGAAATATGGTGGTGGCAAAGGGTGAACTGTGATGACATAGCATATATTAGATCTTTTTTATTATTTCAAACATTTATTTTGTTGTGAGTAAAGCAACCTACCTAGGTATTTTTTTGGAATAGGTTGTTTTTGTAGTTTAGTGAATGAAATAGTACTTACAAAGTGTACATAATCATATAAGGTTATGTAAATGGGCTGGTAGAAATATTTTTTTTGGTACAAGTTTATAAGGTGTCCAATGAACATTTTACATGTATGAAGCACAATTATATCTTATGGTACATGTAATGTGAATGTATTTGTTTGGTTATTTTTGTTTGATTGGTAATGCCATTTTTGAAGGCAAAATAAGTTTTTCAAAAATCCAAAGGAAAATACTCAATTTTTGTTTCTAAGCTTGTGAAAAAATTAGTTAATGAAGAACAAACAAGTGGTTAATGACCTATAGAAGTTGGTTAACAGGGTAAAGGCTGGATGTGTTGCATATTATGTACATTCCTATTAACCAACTTTCATAGGTCATTAACCAACTTTTTTCACATGCGTAGAAATAGTGAGAAAATCATGGATTTTCCTTTAAAAACATGAACCAACTGATTTAGCCTTAAAAAATGAATGAGTAATGGGCTCATAGCATGTATCACAAGATATTATTGTGCCCACAAGATATTATTGTGCCCACAAGATATTTATTGGGAATCTAACTTTCAATTACGATAATGACATTCAACCACAACCATATATTCTTCAGTTTCACAAGCATAGAAATAAAGTTGGTTAATGAAGAACAAAAAAGTGGTTAATGCCCTCTATAAGTTGGTTAATGGGCATGCACAAATAGACAACCCTTTTGCTCTCTTTACCTTGTTAACCAACTTTCATAGAGCATTAACCACGTTTTTGTTCTTCATTAACCAACTTTGTTTCACAAGCATAGAAACAAAGTTGGTTAATGAAGAACAAAAACTTGGTTAATGCCCTCTACAAGTTGGTTAATGACCATGCACAAATAGGCAACCCTTTCTCTCTTTACTGTTTCTGGTGATCTGCAAGTGGCATTAAGCATAGATATGGAAGAACAAAACCAATTTCATTGATAGAAACCCAACAAATTTACTAGATATTCAAATCCATAACAAGATCCTAGAGAGCCCCTAGATTAAGATTTAGCTACACGTCATGAAAGAAGAGAAAACTAATGGAATTATGAAACCCATCAAATTACAAATCAAGAGAGAAAATGGAAAGAATGAACAAGAATGGTGATAATCCAATGCTTGATCTTCCTCCTTGATCTTGATTCTTCACTTGAATCACCTCAATCTTCCAAGGTTTTCTCCTCCTCTCCCTTTCTCTATCAAGTTCGTGCTTGTCAAAAATAGAAAATCCTTCCAATGCCCCCAAATCAGATATTAAAAGCTAATTTTCGTGGATCAGGATTTTTCTCACACCTAGGCTTTATTTTCCACGCCTAGGCATGATTATGAAGCACGTGGTGTCAGGTGCAAGACACGCCTAGGCATGTGTGTCTCTGTATGAGCACCCTGAAAACCTGAGAGTTACACGCCTAGGTGTGACTTTTACACGCCTAGGTGTGGAAGTCTGTGCTTGGAATTATTGAAATGCTGCGAGGGTCATGCCTAGGCGTTATTTTGCCACGCCTAGGCGTGAGTTGGCTGCCCTTGCTTCTCTCTTGCATCCTTCTCCATTTTGAGCTCTTCTTTGCCTCCTTATCCTTTCCAAGGTCTTTCCTTCTTGAATTTCTGCAACAAAAACAATGCTTTAATTCATCAAGCCATAATCCATCTCAATTTCTTAAATTCAAGCATTAATAAATTGAATTCTTAAACAATTGAGATACAAAGCTTAAATCATCAACATCATGTATG
The DNA here is from genome assembly GCA_029884595.1 of Ormosia semicastrata. Classification (NCBI taxonomy): domain Eukaryota; kingdom Viridiplantae; phylum Streptophyta; class Magnoliopsida; order Fabales; family Fabaceae; genus Ormosia; species Ormosia semicastrata. Next base: position 5,597,149 of record JAQQTO010000028.1, on the reverse strand, counting down.
AATTGGACCATTAGGTCTTGAAAACTTAAGGAAAGCATGCTCATATACATTCAAATTCATGTGAAATAACACAATTTCCCGAAGTTATCATTTACCCCATTAACCAACTTTCATAGAGCATTAACCACATTTTTGTTCTTCATTAACCAACTTTGTTTCACAAGCATAGAAACAAAGTTGGTTAATGAAGAACAAAAAAGTAGTTAATGCTCTCTACAAGTTGGTTAATGGACATACACAAATAGGCAACCATTTTGCTCTCTTTACCTTGTTAACCAACTTTCATAGAGCATTAACCACATTTTTGTTCTTCATTAACCAACTTTGTTTCACAAGCATAGAAACAAAGTTGGTTAATGAATAACAAAAAGTGGTTAATGCCCTCTATAAGTTAGTTAATGGGCATGCACAAATAGGCAACCTTCTCTCTTTACCCCATTAACCAACTTTCATAGAGCATTAACCACTTTTTTGTTTTTCATTAACCAACTTTGTTACACAAGCATAGAAACAAAGTTGGTTAATGAATAACAAAAATGTGGTTAATGCCCTTAACAAGTTTATTAATGGGCATGCACAAATAGGCAACCTTCTCTTTACCCCATTAACCAACTTTCATAGAGCATTCGCCACGTTTTTATTCTTCATTAACCAACTTTTTTTCACAAGCATAGAAACAAAGTTAGTTACTGAATAACAAAAATGTGGTTAATGCCCTCTACAAGTTGGTTAATGGGCATGCACAAATAGGCAACCCTCTCTTTACCCTATTAACCAACTTTCATAGAGCATTAACCACATTTTTGTTCTTCATTAATCAACTTTGTTTCACAAGCATAGAAACAAAGTTGGTTAATGAAGAACAAAAATGTGGTTAATGCCCTCTACAAGTTGGTTAATGGACATGCACAAATGGGCAACCCTCTCTTTACCCCATTAACTAACTTTCATAGAGCATTAACCACATTTTTGTTCTTCATTAACCAACTTTGTTTCACAAGCGTAGAAACAAAATTGGTTATTGACGAACAAAAACTTGGTTAATGCCCTCTACAAGTTGGTTAATGGACATGCACAAATAGGCAACCCTATCTTTACCTTGTTAACCAACTTTCATAGAGCATTAACCACGTTTTTGTTCTTCATTAACCAACTTTGTTTCACAAGCATAGAAACAAAGTTGGTTAATGAAGAACAAAAATGTGGTTAATGCCCTATGCAAGTTGGTTAATGGCCATGAAAGTTGGTCAATTTCGTATGCAAGTTGGTTAATGACCATGCACAAATAGGCAGTCGTTCCAGCCTTTACCCTGTTAACCACCTTTTGTAGGTCATTTGTTATACTTTTTTGTTCTTCATTAACCTACTTTGTTCACCAGTATGCACAAATATTACTGAGCTCTATTTATTGGGAATCTAACTTTCAAGTACGATGATGACATTCAACCACATGTACAGGGAGATTTTTCAGTTTCAATTTTCATTGTTACATGAAATCACAAATCCAATAATAGTGTAAAAACTAAATTCAACATTGTCAAGTTAACGGTAAACTTGTCAAATGAGCTACCTCCACTCAAAAATATCAAACATGGTACACACAAATATAAGGGATCAACTACTAATTACATTACACAGTTCACATCCTACTATCTATTAACCATCAGTCAACCAGTTACATCTGTGTGTTCTTCATCTTCCTTGGCTGATATATATATGGAGTTCGAGTGGATGCACTTTCCACACGCTTCCTCGGTTGGAGTTTTGCTTGCGTGGCAATGTTCCATGGTGGCTTATCAGTAGTAACAGCCTCAACATCAGCTTCAGCCTGGACATTATTTCCATCTGTGTAACAAACAGACCTCATGTTATATGTTACACAAATATATGTATATATAAGGCAATTGGCAATGGAGTCAATACAAAATAAGTTTGCACAATTACCTGCATCATTCTCTTGAGGCAGGTTTACCAATGATTCACCTGAAAAGGAATGTTGATTTTTAAAAATTCCCACAAAACAGAGATAAAGTAGATGAAAGCCTAAAAAATTTTCCAGAATTGTAATTGTATCATCTAAAATTACTTACTTCCCTATTCCACTATATAATAGACAGCAATTTAATTATTGTTAAATCTTTCATGCAATTCTAACGTTAATCAAACATCTCTCACTGTCATTCCGAGCAGCAGTATGACTACGAAGACGTGGGCTTCCTACTGTCAAGGGTGATGCACGACCAGGTCTTTACTGAGAACCGGCTTCATACCCTTCACTGTCACTATGGAGAGGCGTCACAAATGAAGCACTTTGTCGGTGTATGTTTACAGGATGATGCATGGCAAAGCACTGAAGTTGAAGCGCGCCGCCGCCTGGACGCCGAAGCACAATTTGTTTCAACATACTCAGTTCTTGCTCGAGAAAGGTAATCCTCTCCTCAAACTGCCTATTCTTTGCCACCAGCCGACGAAGTTCACTAGCATGGTCCTCTATATCAAAAGACCTTGCTCGCTCATGCCCAAACTGGGGTTGTGCCTCATCTAATGCTTCCTTGACTATGTCAAACTGCATCTCTTCAGTCGTTGCAGCCACATCCTCAATTATCTGCTAATGCACAAAATACACCAGATGCACACATATGAAATATTGATGGAATACTAGCATACAAATTTTTTTTCTTACTAAACATATTATAGGAAGACTAATTGAACCATGCTTACTAAATTGTGTTGAAATACCCGATCAATCTTGTCCTTACTGCTGCCCACGTTTTGCCAGTTCAAATATCGTGGAAAAGGAAACATGCGGGGGTTCCTGTCTGTTTGCCACATGGATAGGTGGTCCAAAGCCCAAATCTGCATCAATCAATTGTCAAAGTTAAGTATATAGTTTTACTAGGAAGGTTAATATGCTTATAAAATTCACGCATACGAAAAAAATTACTACAATTTAAGGATGGAAAGAGTACATACCTGAAGGATAGCTGCATATCCTGTTATGTGTGTTTGGCTTGAATTCTTACCCCTTTTCACAACAGAAGCAGCCACGCTTAAACTATCAACCAAGAAATCGTATACTGCTAAACCCTAGCAGTAATTACCAAGAACATCCAAGTCATCCAGCATTTTAATCATACCGCTATACACATATCTCCCTATTCTTAGAAAATAGAACATGCCAAATGCAAGGAGTATGTACAGCCTACAAAAATCATCCACTTGATGGTCACCTCGATACGCATGAAGTAGTTGGATAATTCTATCAAGAGTGACAGCTGCACCCCCAAACATATTCAATGTTTGACATTCCCCTCCATCGTCAGCTTGGACCCGTTCACCTCCGACGCGTAGTCCAACCGCAAAACATACATCGATAAGATTAAAACCAACCACTCAACTTCTAACCCTGAACCCCCTACTTTGGTATCCCATCGGCAAGCTAATTCCCACAGTAGTATGCCAGAGATTTGTAAATTTTGTGGCATATTTACAAGCGCTTTGAATGGAGTGGCCTCGATTCGGGTTCTTTGCGCAGAAGTCAAATTGTTGTTGATGTCAACCAACACATTGGGTACGCAGGCATACCTCAAACGTAACTAAAAAGTACAACAATAAAGTTCATGTTAGTAATAAATAAATAGCAGTCATGTAAATAGTAAAAGTAGTTCACGTGTTCTATACATTTTGCTTGTTTGAACTTGTTGACCCCTCCTTCCTTCTTGATGGTGCCATGCTCTAATTTTTGCTTTAGGCAACACACTTTATAAATTAAACAACAGCACCTGCAAAAAGATGGAAAGCATTTTAGATATCAATGGTAAAAAGATTTTTCAAAATGACTGTAAATCATGTTATAGGTCATATCATTTGTCCTAATAGCATTTTAACAAGCGTAGAAACGAAGTTAAATTGAAATAGCAAAAACACTCTGAGAATCTACCTCTTTAAACATATTTTTCTTTTTGAGTTTTTCTAATAACAAATACTAGGTAAAGGACGAAAGCAACTTGACGTGAATTGAAATGATTTGATGCTAAGTGATTTGAGTTCATAATTTGACAATGTGCAATAAGCCTTTTTTGAAAACCTATTTGTGAATTATGAGGGTCCATCAATATATAAAAATAAAAATGTATTAAATAAAAATATGAGTGTTTATTATCTTAAAAATTAAAAAAGCCATTTAATATTTTTTAAAAATAATAAATAATCAATAATAAATACTTTTATATCCAATTTTTAACATGTATTTTTATGACACGTCACATGATAATAAAACTTATATATATATATATGTATATGTATATATATATATATATATATATATATATATATATATATATATATATATTTATATGTATATAGTTTTATTAATATATATAGTGTTGAAATATAAAGGGAAGAAATTTAGACAAGGAAGAGAGTGAGACAAATGCAAGATAGAATATTTCTTTCATGCAATTTGAGTTATAATAAATATCAAACTATGCACTAGTCATCTAGTGGTTTCAAATATTATTGCTCCTCTCATTAGCCTTATGACTACCATTAAATTCAGCTCCTCCCCTTATTAAACACGGTGAAAACCAAATCAACCAATAAAAAAAAGTTAGCAAGCACATACCCTCCCCTATAGCCTCCAAAAATCATGAGGTATCAAAAGCCACAGTTTTCTTGCTTCCTCAGCCTATAGATGGATATTCAAACTTCAAAGACATTACCAATAATTTTCCCTTTTGGTGGGTCAGTTTGATTGGATTAATATAGAATAAGTTGGGCACCATTCACACAATTATTCTATATTATTAGTTGCCATCGCTCGTTCTTTCACTAGGATAAGGTCCATCCCTCGTTCCGTTAATAGAGGAGCTGTTAGATAAGTTGGCTGGCTTGTGTATCTTTTCCAAGTTGGATCTTAAATCCGGGTATCATCAAATTCGCATGAAGGCTGAAGACGTTTAAAATAGCCTTTAGGACTCACGAGGGGCATTATGAATTCCTTGTTATGTCGTTTGGGCTAACAAATGCACCATCTACGTTTCAAGCCCTTATGAATGAGGTATTAAAACCCTTCCTAAGGAAATGCGTCTTAGTGTTCTTTGATGATATACTTGTGTATAGTCCTACACTTGAGTTGCATATGTCCCAATTGGAAGCTGTTTTGAGAGTTTTGCAAGAAAATAGATTGAAAGTGAACAAGAAAAAGTGTAGTTTTGGCCAACGTAGTTTGGAATACTTAGGTCATGTGATTTCTACACAAGGGGTAGTTGCTGACCCCAAGAAAATAGAAGCAATGACCAGATGGCCAGTTCCCAAAGATCTAAAAGGACTCAGAGGTTTCTTAGGACTAACCGGTTATTACTGGAGATTTGTGCGAGGATATGGGAAGAATGCTCAACCCTTAACCCAGTTACTTAAGAAAGATAATTTCAGGTGGGGACAAGAGGCACAATCAGCTTTTGAGGAGTTGAAGGCAACCGTAACAGAGTTGCCTATCCTAGTAGCTCCAGATTTCACCAAACAGTTCGTGGTCGAATCTGATGCATCTAGTACAGGTTTGGGGGCAGTTTTAATGCAAGATGGGAAACCTCTAGCTTTTTGGAGTCAAACTCTATCAGAACGGGGACAAAAAAAATCAGTATACGAACGAGAATTAATGGCCGTTGTGAAATCTGTTCAGCGATGGAAACATTACTTAATGGGGAGCCATTTCACTATCATTACTGATCAAAGAAGTCTGCAGTTTCTGGTTGATCAAAGATTACTCACCGAGGAGCAGTTTAAATGGACCTCTAAATTGATTGGGTATGATTTTGAAATACATTACCGGCAAGGCAAGGAAAATTCAGTAGTCGATGCATTCTCTAGGCGACTAGTGTACTCAGCAATTACCATACTAAAAAGTACAGAATGGGAAGGTTTAGAAGCAGCTATAATAGCAGGCCCCAAGCTGAGTTTGATTGTTCAAGAATTGCTTGTCAACCATTAAGCACATGTAGGGTATGAATGAATTTAAAGGGGGCAGGCTATACTTTGAAGGAAAACTAGTGCTACCAAAGCAGTTTCCTCGAATACCCATCATCTTACAAAAGTTACATAGTACTTCTAGGGGGGACACTCAGATTTCTTTAGAACATACAAGAGGATTACCGGTGTAGTGTTTTGGGAGGGTATGCGCAAGGACATACATAATTTTGTTATTAATTATGAGGTTTGTCAGCGAAACAAACATGAGACTTTAGCACCCGGAGGTCTTCTGCAACCATTGCCTATTTCAACACAAGTATGGACCGATATCTCTATGGATTTTATCGGAGGGCTGCCTAGCGCTAAGGGTAAAGACACCATCATGGTAGTGGTGGATAGGTTGACTAAGTATGCACACTTTGTCACCTTGAGTCACCCTTTCACAGCAATGGAAGTTGCTCAAGTTTTTGTAAAGGAAGTTATCCGGCTATATGGTTTTCCCACTTCAATTGTATCAGATCGAGATCAGGTTTTTCTCAGTAATTTTTGGAAAGAGATGTTCAAACAGGTAGGGACACAACTAAAGTACAGTTCAGCTTATCATCCTTAATCGGATGGGCAAACAGAATTGGTCAATAGATGCCTACAAACTTATTTGAGGTGCATGACAGGGACCAAGCCGAAACAGTGGCCTGATTGGTTAAATTGGGCATAATTCTAGTTTAATACAAATTATAGCTCCTCCACTAAGATGACTCCTTTCAAGGCCCTTTATGGCCATGATCCTCCACTTGTGCTAAAAGGGACCACTATTCCTTCGAGGGTGGAAGCTGTGAATCAATTGTTAGCCATGGCAACCATTACCCAAAAGGGGGGGTGAATTGGGTGATGACTAGTCTTAATGTAACTTTGACAAATTATGCATTTTAAATAATTCAATTAATAAATGCAGCGGAATAAGTCTAATAAATATACAACTATTGAAGATTACTTAAATATAACTTGAGATATATGATGAACTAAGTGAATAAGCGAGATATCAAGTTGTAACAATCAAAACATCAAGATATGCAATAGATAAACATATATCACCAAATACTGAATTTAAAGAGTGTAGGGAAGAGAGAATCAAACTCAAGAATTTATCCTGGTTCAGCCACCAACCACTTGTGGCCTACATCCAGTCCCCAAGCTTAACTTGATTTTCTTCACTATCTCCTAGACTTCACGGGTGCTAGGAAAACCTTTGTACATACAAGAGCACTCCTCACACCTTGGGATGCCTCACCCTTGTGCTAGAGCCTCCAATTCTTCAAGCTTCACAGGTGCTTGATGACCTTTACAATGAAGAGCACTCACAACACCTTTGGGATACCTCACCCTTTGTGTTTGAGTCTCACTACAAGGGATACCTCACCCTTTTTCTCTTTTGAGGGATACCTCACCCTCTTACAATGATTTCAAGGTGAATAGAAAGAATATAAACTCTCTTGAAGAGTAGACATACAACTTGAAGAACAAAGTATAGATGATAGAAAACTCTCTCAAGAGTGGATAATACAAGTTGAAGCTCAATAGGTATAAAGGATTTACACACTTAGCTCAAAACAAAGAATTTAGAGAAAAAGATGATGAATTTCGTTTTCAATGCTCAAGGGTAATTTTCAGAATGTTCTCCAACTTGTTTTTGATGCCCAAACACTCTTATTTATAGCCCAATGAGTTTTAGAGCCGTTGGAGGTGTTTAGAAATGATTTTCTATGAAAACTAGCCGTTTATAGCCGTTAGAAACGTTCCTGGGCACTTTGTAATCGATTACAAGCTTCATGTAATCGATTACAAGCTTTTTGGGCACTTTTTAATCGATTACAAGCTTCATGTAATCGATTACAAGCTTTCTGGGCACTTCGTAATCGATTACATACTCTGTGTAATTGATTACACGGCTTCTGTCAACGTTGTAATCGATTACATGACTTGTGTAATCGATTACACCATTTCTGGTTTTCAAAACTGACTTTAAAAGGTCATAACTTCTTCATTTATTGTCCAATTAAAGCAAATGACCACTAATTGGAAAGCTATTTGAGTCTATTTTCATATGAAAGAAGTTTCAGAACAAAAATCAAAGTATTTTCAAAGATATGATCAAAATAATAACCAAAGGTCATATTTTCAAAACTCAAACTTTAATTGGTCATAACTTTTTCGTTTCTTATCCATTTAAAGCAAATGACCAGTCATTGGAAAGATCTTTGAGTCTATTTTCAAATGAGATAAGTTTCAAAGTAAAACTCAAAGTATTTTAAAAGTTATGATCAAAAGAGTAAGTATATGTCAGTTTTACAAAACACAAACTTGACTATTTTTCATAGATTTGAAATACCACCAAGACTAGCTTTCCAAAAATAGTTTGTTGGGCATTTAAACATTTTAGAAACACTTATAAATATGTTTAAAACTTGTTTGAGCTTAGTGTGATTCCTTTTTACCTTTACACAAGATCTAAGTCCTATAAGCTAAGCTTGAAGATGTTGGACTAGATCTTTTACCACCATCACTTCTTGATGTAATCCAAGCTTCCAAAGAAAATCTCCTCTTCAAAACTTGCAAATGCTTAGAACATCTTTTCATTTTCATTCTCCTTGAGTTGAGCATAGTTGTGATCTTTTGCTTTCTTGTTGCAATGCTTATTCTTGGTACTTGGACTATCCTACAAAGTATTGCTCACTTAACCAAACATAGTTAGTCCAAATTTATAACTCAATATCTTCATATGCATGATTCATAAATGTATAACTCTAGTTAGTCTAACATGCATACAAGACTTTCATAGACATATCCACTATTAATTCATTTATAACTCATATAAAATATTATTGGATATATTATATGATGAATGTTACATATATCTCATTAAACACATTTATGTAACATGGTCAACATTCTTTTGTGATGCATTTGTCATTTATTAAGCACAACTATAAAGCATAAGCATCATTCTTTTTGTCTTGTATTTGTCATCATCAAAACTTAACAGATTAAATCATTGGGGCAAACCTATTTCCACAATCTCCCCTTTTTTGATGATGACAAATCACCAAAGAAAAAATATGTTTAGCAATATATAGATTAAATATTCATGTAAGCATATCAAACAATTAAGCACAAGCACATATTTTTCTTTCCAATTTTCTCTCCCTCTATTTGACATCAACAAAAAGGCTTAGGAAGGAAAGATAATATTTTTCTCTCCCCCTAAAGATAAGAACCATGTTGTCAAAAAGAGTAGGATCATCAAAACCATAAACTTCTTCAAGTTATTCAACTCATCACTATCTCTCCTTATTTAATTATATACCTAATTCAAGAAAGGAGAGATGAAATAAGTATGCTTTCAAGATATAAAAGATTATTCATGCAATACTTGTCATATTTTGGTACTTCAACATTTAGCACATGATAGCAATAAGCTTAAGAAATTATGTCTAACATATAATATCTTGCATACCACATCATAAATAAGTACCACTTGATATCACTTGATAGGAGATACAAAATATTCATGTAAGATCATGGAATTAAGGTTTTCAAATAAAAGGTCATACAACTTGTCACATATCAAGCATTTCTCAATGAAAAAATCAAAAGATATGAAGTTTAAGAATGTTTACCTTCTTTCATTGATATAGGAAAAGAGAATAACGATGATCTTTGTTGACATGTTGATAGTATTAACAATAAAACACTTTATGTCAAGTAAGGATGTAAGCCAAAGGATATAAGCAACAATTTAAGTGCTAGGCTCCCCCTCAAAATATGCATATTATCAAGATATAAAACATAATATATGCATGCCAAAAAGAAATGAGCTCTACGCGCGTCAGAAACCTTTAAAAAAGAACTGTGTAATCGATTACATTGAGTGTGTAATCGATTACATGGATTTTGGTGGATATGTAATCGATTACATTTTTTGTGTAATCGATTACATGCTTTCTGGGAACCTTGTAATCGATTACATAGTTGACGTAATCGATTACCTGAGTTTTGAGTTGGTTGTAATCGATTACAAAAGGTGTGTAATCGATTACATGCATGACAGAACATGTGTAATCGATTACAAAGGCATTGTAATCGATTACCAGCACTCTTTAACTCAGATTTTGCATTCCAAACAGCATATAATCAATTTTAATCCATCCAAATCAATTTTAAAGCAACTTAAATCAATTCAAATCATCATTTAAACATATAATCAAATCATGTTATGATTCAATTCATATAATTGATTGAAATTACCATTTTTACCAAGAGTTTCACCATTTTTGTTGAGGATATTAATTGCTTGGGAGTCTTGGTCACGAGGAGCACCTGCAAAACAACTTAGGGGAAATCTCTGACGCTCAAGTTAGTGTTGGATTCAAATATAACGAAAGAATTCAGAGATTATGCAGCAATTTGGCGTGATTATGCAGAAAAATACAAGATTATGCAAAGAAGTTAATTTATGCATGAATGATCCAATATACCCAGCTTCATTTCTTATGTAGAAAAATGCTTCTTTTGCTAGGGGTTTAGTGAAAATGTCAGCTAGTTGCTTAGTGGTTTCTACAAACTCAAGCATACAATCCCCTTTTTGAACATGATCTCTATAGAACATTTCAAAAGATTTATTTAGAAAACTTTCTTAAATACTCTCTCAAAATTTTAATAAACATTTCAAAGCAATAAAGAGAGTACTACATTTATAGCACAAATTGAATGATTTCTAAATTTTCAAGACAATTAGGAGATGATAATACTTTTTAAATCTTAAGACAAGTTCAAAAGATTCTCAAGGATATGGAACTTGAAAAGCTTCTTTTTAAAAGGAATATTAATCAAACTAGAAATTCTTTTCAAAACAAGAGCATGATTCTCATAAGTTTATACCACTAAGAACCATAGATCAAGAGAATCATATATATATCAAACATTGACCTTGATGAAATATGCTATAGAGATTAAAACATATATAGAACTAATATCATCCACCCTATATGCAATGACAAAACTAGCAATTTAATGTACAATTAGGCACTTTGTCAATGCTAAGCATACTTCTCATGTAAGGAAAGTATATAATCTTTTAAGATTAATTTATCAACAAGTATCACATAATCCATAGCATATAGAATACCACAATAGTTTAGGGATAGAGATACTTATTGGGTTAGATAGAAAGTGATGCTCCTTTAGAATGTTCTTCATTTATAGGTCCTTGTACTTTCTTCCATTGAGTATTTCATTCCATTGCACTTGAAGAAAGTCTCCTCATGTTCCTCTTCCTTCAACATTTCTCATTTATCCACATATGCTTGACATTTTAATATTTGATGACTATATTTCAAAAGTTCTAAAAAAAAAAGGTTAGCATCAAATATCATTTAAACTTATTTACAAACATAATTTAGGTTGATATAAAAAGTAAAACATGTACCACATTATCAACCATGAATTGTTAGCTCTAAAGAGAACAAAAGAATGATATATGCACTTAAATCCAAAAGCATAGTTTGAGCATTTTCAAGGCAAGATTCAAGTTTATCAAGAAACACATGATCAACATCAAAACTTATATAAGCATTTTGGGGCAAACAATGATCATGTAAGGCATGTAATATTAAGTAAGGAATTTTAGTATGTACACATGCCAATCAACAACAAGAAATCTCTTATTGTAGTGAAAGAATTGAAAAACCATGGAACTATAACTTTTGAATATTTATGATTCATTTCAAGATATACTTCATTGTAAAAACCATTGAAGTTCAAATACAAGTTCAAGACACAAAATGAATCATTTACTTCTTGTTTTCAAGATATGAACATGTCAAGCAATTTCAAACAAAGGACATATGACATTTTATTTTCCAATCTCCAAATAAATATATAAGACAATTAAGCATCAAAGAGAAAGGATTAGAACTACTTATGAGCATGTGAAATTTTCATATTTGAATAAGGAGAAATGGTCACAAGCTCAAGAATAAAGATATTACCATAATATGTCATTCCAAGCAAGTTGTGTGCATATCTAGCATGTTAGCATATGTAAAGACACTTTTAAAACATAATGCTAGAAAAGCACAATTTAAGGCATGATAAGGCATAAAAACAAATATCTACTTATCCAAATATCACATGATATTCAAATTAAAGCATAAGTAAGGATAAAAGATTGATATCACCAAAAGTATATATATATATATATATATATATATATATATATATATATATTTGTAGGTGACTCCAACTTCTATGCCTCAAGGCCCTTGAGAATGTTGTGGTTCTCCATGTCTTTCTTTTTATATTTTTCATCACTTTTGGAGAACTTGGACCATTTTAAGTTTTCCCAACCTCAAGTAGCACGGTTGTTTTTCACTTCATTTGCATGCTTGAGCTAATGGTCACCCTACAACACAATTCAAAGAAATTTCTTTGGTATCCACCAATTTTGGATCCATAGGGGTTAGTCATTGATTATTAATCCATTATGCTCTCATAATTTTTTTTTTTTATAGTATGTAAATTGAGCACAACAAATTAAACAATCAATTACCATTAAGCTCATAGCTAATAATATGCATACATTCATGATATACAGACAATCTTAAGTAAAAATGATCATTTTAGCATTGAAAACCATTTTTAAAGCCTGTGTAATCGATTACAATATGTGTGTAATCGATTACCAGCCCTCTGGAATCCATGTAATCGATTACAGAGGTCTTGTAATCGATTACAAGCTTGCTGAATTCAGTTTTTGCACTTCAAACAGTAAGGGTTCGAACTTAAATCTTTCAAATTAATTCCAAAACTTTCCAAAACAATTCCAAACATCATGTAAGCATAAAAACTGATCAGTTCTTGATCCAAAGCTCATGTTTATGCAAAAACTACAAATTATGCAGAAAAATGTAACTTTATGCAGCAAAAGTTATGATTTTTAGCAAGAGTTATGTTTTATCCAATATGCCAAGTTCTAAAATATTTTTATCAAATGTGCTACTTCAAACAAGAAGTGAACTTATCTAGCATATTATCACATGTAGAAATGTATAGAAAATTTAAAGCATAGAAAGCATCCACAATCATAGAATATCATATGATCAAGAAATATGTAAAATAGTGAGCAAAAGGTATAACAAGAATGAATGTAATCATGTGTTAAACATAATATTCAAATTTTACCAAGTGCATATGATTCTACCCTTTACCTAAGGCCTATAAGGAATATACCTCAAATTCATTGATTTTACAAGTGAATGTTTATGAGAGGTAAAAACTCTTGATACCTTGGCCTTATTGATCAAGGAAACTCTTTTCTTTACCCATTGCTTCTCTTTTGATGTTTTGAACTTTGCAAGTTCCACATTTTGTACTTGAGAAGCTTTGGTTGGAGTCATCTTCCTTCTTTGATCAAAACTTCTACCATTGGGCTTTGGAAGCATTCCCCTTGATGATTCCTTCTTTACTTGACCAATTTGTCCATCCTTTTGAGAAGTTTTCTGCATAATTGAAACACTAGGAGGACTTTTTGGTACCCACTTCATCTTGGGTCCTTGAATATTAGTACTAGAGCATTTAAGATCTTTAGGAACCCATTTCATATTATTTCTCATATAAGAATTTCTTTTATAATTGCATAAATAAGAAATATGTCCTAGATGACCACAAAAATTGTAAATAATTGAATTTAATGATGACTTGGTCCTTTGAAGATCATTTTTGGAAAACATAAGCCTTTTGTTATTTTTATATTCTATGTTATTTTTGCCACAAGCCTTACTTGAATTTCCATGTGAAATAGCATCAATTGCATTCTTATTAACACACATGGATTGTAAGCAAATAGAATCATTAGCTTTGGCAAATTCACAATATAAGTTCTCAACTTGATTTTCTAAATTAATGCATTTTTCACAAGAAGTTGAGGTTTCACATTTCAAAGGCATTTCCTCATCAAGAAAAGCATAATCATTTTTCAGAATCTCAATTTCAGTTTCGATGAAGAAAATGTTTTCCAAACAAGATAAATTTTTATTTTCTAAATTCAACAAATCATCATATAATTCATCATATGCACATTGTAACTCATCATAGGAAGGACTATAATCTAGTTTAGCATTATTTACCTCAAAGTCCTTTTTGGCCATATATGAAGTAGTCTCCATTCCTAGCATACTTGGCTTTCAAAGGAATCATCATCTTCCTCATTGTTGTCTTTCAAGGATTCAAGAACATCTTCTTGAGGACATTTTTAATATTGTCTTCCTTTAGAGGCTTTTGCTCTTCTTGCTCTCTATATACAACTTTTTGCAAGAAATCATTGTTAGCAAGATAAAAATTATCAAGAGCATCCCATATATCTTTAGCATTAGAGCAATTCTTAATTTTAGCATAAGCAACATCATTTAAACCACTTCTCAATATTTGCATTGCTCTAATGTTCAATGAAAAGCATTTCTTATCATAGTCATTCCAATGTTGTTTTGATTTGCAAGTAAATCCATCAAGCACAATATCCCACAAATCAATATCAATAGATTGCATATAAATTTCCATTCTAGCTTTCCAATAAACGAAATTCACACCATCAAAGAATGGTGGTTTATCAATTTCAAAACCATTCATTTTGAAAAGTTTTTAATGGTTGCCAAACAAACAAAGATCTTTAACTCCAAGTCTAGCTTTTACCGAGCACGAAGCTCGATGCCACTTGTTAGCCATGGCAACCATTACCCAAGAGGGGGGTGAATTGGGTGATGACTAGTCTTAATGCAACTTTGACAAATTATGCATTTTAAATAATTCAATTAATAAATGTAGCGGAATAAGTCTAATAAATATACAACTATTGAAGATTACTTAAATATAACTTGAGATATATGATGAACTAAGTGAATAAGCGAGATATCAAGTTGTAACAATCAAAACATCAAGATATGCAATAGATAAACATATATCACCAAATACTGAATTTAAAGAGTGTAGGGAAGAGAGAATCAAACTCAAGAATTTATCCTGGTTCAGCCACCAACCACTTGTGGCCTACATCCAGTCCCCAAGCTTAACTTGAGATTTTCTTCACTATCTCCTAGACTTCACGGGTGCTAGGAAAACCTTTGTACATACAAGAGCACTCCTCACACCTTGGGATACCTCACCCTTGTGCTAGAGCCTCCAATTCTTCAAGCTTCACAGGTGCTTGATGACCTTTACAATGAAGAGAACTCACAACACCTTTGGAATACCTCACCCTTTGTGTTTGAGTCTCACTACAAGGGATACCTCACCCTTTTTCTCTTTTGAGGGATACCTCACCCTCTTACAATGATTTCAAGGTGAATAGAAAGAATATAAACTCTCTTGAAGAGTAGATATACAACTTGAAGAACAAAGTATAGATGATAGAAAACTCTCTCAAGAGTGGATAATACAAGTTGAAGCTCAATAGGTATAAAGGATTTACACACTTAGCTCAAAACAAAGAATTTAGAGAAAAAGATGATGAATTTCATTTTCAATGCTCAAGGGTAATTTTCAGAATGTTCTCCAACTTGTTTTTGATGCCCAAACACTCTTATTTATAGCCCAATGAGTTTTAGAGCCGTTGGAGGTGTTTAGAAATGATTTTCTATGAAAACTAGCCGTTTATAGCCGTTAGAAACGTTCCTGGGCACTTTGTAATCGATTACAAGCTTCATGTAATTGATTACAAGCTTTCTGGGCACTTTTTAATCGATTACAAGCTTCATGTAATCGATTACAAGCTTTGTGGGCACTTTGTAATCGATTACATACTCTGTGTAATCGATTACACGGTTTCTGTCAACGTTGTAATCGATTACATGACTTGTGTAATCGATTACACCATTTCTGGTTTTCAAAACCGACTTTAAAAGGTCATTACTTCTTCATTTCTTATCCAATTAAAGCAAATGACCACTCATTGGAAAGCTCTTTGAGTCTATTTTCATATGAAAGAAGTTTCAGAACAAAACTCAAAGTATTTTGAAAGATATGATCAAAATAATAACCAAATGTCATATTTTCAAAACTCAAACTTTAATTGGTCATAACTTTTTCGTTTCTTATCCATTTAAAGCAAATGACCAGTCATTGGAAAGATCTTTGAGTCTATTTTCAAATGAGATAATTTCAAATTAAAACTCAAAGTATTTTAAAAGTTATGATCAAAAGAGTAAGTATATGTCAGTTTTACAAAATACAAACTTGACTATTTTTCATAGATTTGAAATACCACCAAGACTAGCTTTCCAAAAATAGTTTGTTGGGCATTTAAACATTTTAGAAACACTTATAAATATGTTTAAAACTTGTTTGAGCTTAGTGTGATTCCTTTTTACCTTTACACAAGATCTAAGTCCTATAAGCTAAGCTTGAAGATGTTGGACTAGATCTTTTACCACCATCACTTCTTGATGTAATCCAAGCTTCCAAAGAAAATCTCCTCTTCAAAACTTGCAAATGCTTGAAACATCTTTTCATTTTCATTCTCCTTGAGTTGAGCATCGTTGTGATCTTTTGCTTTCTTGTTGCAATGCTTATTCTTGGTACTTGGACTATCCTACAAAGTATTGCTCACTTAACCAAACATAGTTAGTCCAAATTTATAACTCAATATCTTCATATGCATGATTCATAAATGTATAACTCTAGTTAGTCTAACATGCATACAAGACTTTCATAGACATATCCACTATTAATTCATTTATAACTCATATAAAATATTATTGGATATATTATATGATGAATGTTACATATATCTCATTAAACACATTTATGTAACATGGTTAACATTCTTTTGTGATGCATTTGTCATTTATTAAGCACAACTATAAAGCATAAGCATCATTCTTTTTGTCTTGTATTTGTCATCATCAAAACTTAACAGATTAAATCATTGGGGCAAACCTATTTCCACATCAATTACAGCAACAACATGATGAGGTGCTACAAGTGTTGAAGGCAAATATGCTCAAGGCTCAAGCACAACATCATCATCAGGCTAATAAGCATAGAAGGGAAGTGATTTTCCAAGAAGCAGACTAGGTTTATTTGAAACTCCAACCATGTAGGTTGAAGTCTATAGCCAATAGGCCTAATGAGAAACTGAGCCCATGCTTTTATGGTCCATACCAGATTTTGCAACGGATTGGGCAGGTGGTATACAAACTGAAGTTGCCACCCGAGAATCGCATTCACCCAGTATTTCACGTCTCACTCCTCAAGGCAGCAACCTCACCTCAGTCCAACCCTCAACTATTACCACCAATGTTAACTGCTGAGCATGAACTAGAAGTTATACCGGAGTCCGTGAAGGCTATAAAGAGGAACACACAAAGTGGTATGGAGGTCTTAATTCATTGGTAGCAACTACCTGATTCAGAAGATAGTTGGGAATTAGCAACTATAGTCCACTATGCTTTCCCAAGCTTTCACCTTGAGGACAAGGTGGAAGTCTTAGGGGAGAGTATTGATAGAATACAAAAGGTTTATGAAAGAGGGAAGTGGCACGGGAAACGTTAGACCAGAGGGAACCAACAGAATAACTAACTCTATTAGTTAGTTAATAGCTATAAATAGGAAATTATAAAGGAGTTTTGGTCATTCTGAACTGTTCTATCTTCTTTTATCTTGTAATCTTTTCTCTAGGTCATCTCTGTATATTCAGTGAATTGGTGTCGGGTTCTATCAAAATGCTTGTCTTGTATTGGCCATACCTAAAGCATCAAAATTTAAGCTGCCCAACATCATATCTCTAGAACCCACTTTGATTTTCTGTTACTTTGAATTTTCATTGCAAACATCATATCTCTAGAACATACACTTGAATCTCATTAAGCTACCTTAGAAAACAAGCTCCACGCACTTGACAAAATTAGAATCCTCTCTGCTGAGTATTTGATATATATACATATATATATATATAGAGAGAGAGAGAGAGGATCAAGTTACACCAGTGTAAGTCTATGCAAGTATTTGTCAAGTGACCAAAAGTTACAAATACTTGCTTTCAAGTATTTGTAAGTCTATACAAGTATTTGCACAAAAGTTACTTTTTAAAGATATTTTTTCGGTACACCAAACACAAAAGTTACTTTTTATCCGTAACCAAATATATATATATTGGGGCATATTTAGTAAGAGAAGTTTTTATTGTGAGAAGGTGTGAGGAGTAAATCTGGACTATACAATCATACATGAATGGTTAAGATTTAAAGTTACTTAAAGGTCATGTGGCCACTTAAAAATGTCATATGCATTTATCTTTTAATCTTGACCATTCATAAAAGATCCAACGATCAAGATTCACTCCTCTCACCTTTCACAATAAATATTTCTCTTACCAGACACACTCCTTATATATATATATATATATACTTTTTATTAGGAAAACTTGAGACACTTATGTGCCTTTTACCTTTTGCACAAATAAGATTGTTCTGAAGTGGATTCAGATAGTACCTGAGATAGGTACGTATGTGGTGGTTTCCTTCTTGCGCAGTCGCTACCAAGCATGTTGATCGAAAGGGGGGTGATACCTGCAAAAGTACTCCAACGCTCAAGTCAGGCCCTACACCAGTAGGATTTTTTGCTATATCATGAAAGATACCTCATTAGGTTAACTTAGCCTGAGATTTATGGAGCTTGATTGGAATCGTGATATTAAGTGCAGATATTCAAGAATGTGGAAGTTATGGTTATCCATTATTAGGGGCAGTTAAGGAGCCTATAATCTCGTAAAATCCCAATTGGCAGCTATGAGAATCTGCGCTGATTCAGTGATCTTTGTCATATGCCCCAATACCGCAGTCTGAGGTCTTATAGACCTTTTCGGGGTGTTAATGGCGGAGTCCGGTGGAGTGTGTGCCGGGTTGATCCTTCTGAATAGGATCCTGGACCACAGTCCAGAATAGTTGCCCCCAACTTGGCACGTAGGTAGGACAAGTAAGTGTCAAGGTATAAGTTTCATTAGGATAAAGCTCGCAGCAGACTACGCCCTAGCTTTAAAGCTAGGTTTTGCGATGTCTCATGCTGAGACCGATATTCGTTGTATAAAAAGTACCTCTGGGATTAGAATATGGTTAAAATCTGTATTCCTTGTTCTGGGGTTTGGTTCCTATTGCCCCTTTAGGTTACTAAGGATTTTTTGTGATGATGCTCTCTGTAACTTGCACAGATCAAGTCATCTTTGGAAACTATTGCCTCTGACTTTATTGGAAATTAAGGATCCTTTAAAAGATGATATCAGTTAGTATGTTTCTCAACCACCCGTTGCTCTTGTAACCAATGGGAAGGGGGAGAGCATTAAATGCGGTTTCATCAATTCATATGACTGACTTTCTTATTCTTAGGGCCAGTCAACTTTTCATTCCCTTTATAAATATGGGAGGTCTATGTTTGATATTGGCATTCCTTTTATTCTCCAAGATGGTTCTCTTGTTTCTCTTATGCTCAAAGAGAGTTTTGTCCTTCGCAAAGGCCATTTTTCTGTTCCTCCCAAAATCTTTGAAGATATTATCTTTTCTCTTTTTGCCAACAACTTTTTTCATTAGGAACTTTTCTTTCCCAGCGTAGTAACGGCAGGAACTTTGCTCTCCCAGCGTACGAAGGTATATCTAATTCATGCTCTGTTGCTGGGGAGTTGTGTGATACCTGTCATGTTGGATGGAGGCAATCGGGGAAATAGAGCCCCTCTTCGTCCTCTTTTCAAATATGCAGGAGGGACTACTGAGGTGGCTGCTTTCAAGAAATTTGGAGTGATCGTGAAACTGGCTAAGGTTCCAGTGGAACGATCTCTTCATGAAAAACCATGCCCCGTCCACCAAAGGAGAGCGCACCCCGACCTTTTTTTATCATTATGAAGATGGCATCAAAGGAGAGCGTGGCGGAATTCCTTTGATCCGGCAACAGCGTTCTGCTCCGGTTATCCTTGGTTTTCCAAAGCCAATCCACTTATTCAAGAGGCTGTCATATAGGGGAGAGACCGGTGTGGGTGTTAGAGGAACTGTGGATGTGAAGAAAGTGAGTAGGAAGCTAGTGTTGGTGACGTTCACTTCTTCCTTCGGGTTCTTCAGTGCTGCTCTATCGTCATACATTCCATATCTCTTTTCTTTTTCCTCTTCTATTAATATATGACGATGTATAGAATAAAATATATTTTTTTTGCTTGAATACCACTTGTCTTTTTTCTTCTAAATCCGTAGTATTTGTATTGCACTGGGGTAAGTCCGATGCTCACCTTGTATAGTATGATGATTAACGAGTTGCCCCCAGCTTGGTACTCAGTCGAGACTGGCGGAGTGCTACGCTTAAAGTTTGGGATCCGGGGTCTTCGTACCTTCGGGGAATTCTCCGGGTCTTCGTACCTTTAGGGAATTCTCCAAGGTGGTCAATTTTCTGGGGTTCGAATAAGCTTTCCGAATGCCTGGGGTTACGCATCTCTTGGTCTGCTGGGTAACTATCCCCTTAACTGCCATGATAGCTACGTGGACCATGTGGCACGCTAAGGTTGAGCGGACGTGCATAGTACTTCACGTGCTATAATGAATATCTTTTCAAATCCGAAGTGGTCGGATGAAATTACCCCTTAACTGTAGCCTTTATAAATAGGGTGTTATCCTTTTCCTTTTTTCATTTTGCTATTCCTTCGTTGAAAACTGGTGGTCTGAGGAGATTTTCGATGATTTTTGGCAAGCTTTACAGCAGCGAAGGGTGGTTCTGATGAAGATTCAAAGACATTCTCTTCGACTTTCTTCAAGGTATTTCCCTCTCCTTAACTTAGTTACCGATTAAGTGGTTATGCACTCTTGATGGAGTGTATTTTCTTTTCTTTTCTGTGAACAAGGGTGGGAACACTGTTTTCCCTCCTTTCAACGGCGTTGCCCTATGAAGCACCTCTTCCATCGTATTACGTGTGATGAAGGTGTCTTTTTGAGGCTTTAGCCTTAGTGGGTGCGGAGGCCAGTGCGTGGGTGCTCAGTTTTTTCTCTTCGCCTATTGCTATGTTTGGATCTTCGAACTTAACTGGTTCTAACCTTAGGCCACTGTGTGTCTTCTAGGAAATCAAATGGCTAGAAAGAGAGGGCCAAGAGTTAAAGCGCCTGCCTCGGTTTCAGAAGTTCAAGAGAAGGAAGATCTACAGGCTGAGGAGCAAGCAATTAGAATTCGCCAAGGTCCGGGGTTACCTTATACGTGGGTTGCAGATGACACCTTCGATAGGATATCCCACTATGAGTCTGGGGCAGAGCTGGATAAGTTGAAGGAGTACTTGGAACTTACCGATAAGGGTGAAAGGGATGGCGAATTTTTGATTATGTCCTCGGGGAGGGAACGAGTGTGTTCTACCCGAGAGGTGGGGGAACATTTCATGTTTCTCTACGATGACTTTTTTACGAGATTCAGACTCTGACTCCCCTTCAACGACTTCCATATTACCATTCTCCCAACTCTTCATGCTGCCCCCAGTCAGATCCACCCCAATGGTTGGGCAAACATCTTGGCCTTCGAGAGAATATGCCGGCTAGTGGGGTTGCAATGCTCAGACGTGGCATTTTTCTACTTCCATACGCGGTATTCTGTCCATGGTGCCCGTGGTCGTTAGCAATCCTGGCTTTCATTCTGATCACGGCAAGGAAGAACTATCTTTTATCCATACTTAGAAAGTTACAAGGACTTCAAGGAGAAGTTTTTCAAGTTGATGGCAGCCAGCGGTACTCGCCTTTTCTGGTTGGGCGTTGATGGGAAACCGACGCTTAGCCTATATTGGAATCCGACAGCTTGGAGTATCCCCACTCGATCATTCGAGAGGGAAATAAGCCAACTCACTGATGAAAAGGTCGAGCGTGTCAATTTCTTCGAAATGTGGGTTAAGGGGGTCAGCAAGATCCGTCCCAAAGATATATTAGACGCCCCAGATGACGATAAGCTTTGGGTCGTGCTAGGTAGTGTTGATTGTTGTGTATGCTTATTTAAATGTTTTATCTTCTTATGCCGTACCACGACTATTTCTGATTGCTTTGCTCTGTGTAAAGAGCTTGGCTGAGATGGAGGATGGGAATTCTTTAGTGATATTGGAGGCCTTGAGGGCAAGGAATGTTGATGTTCCGTTGGGTCCCCTAGTGGAGGTCACTCTGGCTCCAATGATCCCGGCAGCCGAGGTTCCTTCCGTAGTAGTGGAGCCTATTAACGTGGAGGATTCACCCGAATCACCTTGGAGACATAAAAGGAAAGCGGCAAAGGAAGGTCAATTAGGTGCACGAGGTAAAAGGATGGCAGTTGGAGAGTCTTCCGGGCTGATGGAGCTATTTCGCGAAGAATCGGATCCCATGGAGTTTATTGACTTTCACATTCTGGATGAAAAGGTTAGGGATTATTTCGCCCGACGTAGCACAAAGGAGGCTCTGTTGTCTTTCCAGAACATAGGTATCCGTATTTCTGCCGAGGCTCATTTTTTAGAGCAAGCCCTTGAGGAACACGAACAAGAGATGACAGACAAGCTGGCGGCGGCCGAGTGAAGTGCAAATAAAGCTCTTAAGGCCATGGAGGATGCTGTCAAAGCCAAAAATGATGCCTCATCCCGGATTCAGGATCTGGAAATTGAAGTGGCGACTCTGAAGGATGTCGATAAGGTAAGAAAGGCTACCCTGGCAGAGCAGTAGAAGCAAATAGTCACACTCCGGACTGAGAGTGATGATTTTCGTGCCAAATCCCAGTGGTTTGAAGGTAAAGCTGCCTCTTTGCAGGCCGATGTCAATCAGCTTATAACCATTTGCACTAAGATAAAGGAGGAGCAATTTCGCAATGCCATCAGCCAGATTCAACTATTCAATCCCGAGGCTTCCCTAGCCTTAGATGCGTTTGATTCCGGGAAGGTGGTCTGGGATGGCTGCCTTATAGTTCCTCATATTGCTTGTTCAAGTTCGATTGCTGGAGATTCTTCTACTGGAACCCATGGTCCGGATGCCACAGTGGCGTAGATAATTAACTAGCCTTTTTGTTAGCCCCTGAGCGGCGTTTATGTTTTTGTACGAACGTCTCCCCAAGTTTCGGGGCTTTATTGATGAACTTCGTTCTCCTTTGTTTATTTTAGGGTCCAATGCCTTTCGCGTTATTTAAAATAGTAGACTTATAAATTTTAATTGATGAGAAAAATCGCAGTTCAACACCCATTATAGTTGAGCGCTTAGGGATCCCCTTTAGGACTTAGTATGATAAGAAAATCAGAACCTTGGCTTAGGATCCAATGTCCAAAGTGGATTGGCATTTGAGAACCATGCAGAAGGTAAGAAACCTTGTTTGGGGTCCATTACTATTTGCTTTGGTATTTAGGATACCACGTGACTGATTTTAAAAAACTGGTCCTTATCGGGGTCTCTCATGCTTATGGTTTGGTGCGAGAATTTTCCAACGCAAGATTTTTCTATTACATGACCTATCTAGCACGAGACAACTCACGGTTGGTACCATGGCACCTTGGGATGTCGTAATAGCTTTTGAAGGCCTTTGAAAAATTCAGTAGAAAATGTGTAACACTTTTTATTGAATGGGTAATAGACTAAAAAGGTCCGTACAATGTGCTCCCATAACAATTTGGGCAGATCAAACAAAGTAAATTAGGAGACTAAGCCTTAGAAGGCACTTAGCTGTAGTACTTTCTGAGTTTGTCCGCATTCTAAAAATTCTTCACTGGTTTCCCTGTCAACGTTTCTAGAGTGTAAGCTCCTTTGTCGGTGCTGATCATGATTCGGTAGGGGCCTTCCCAGTTAGGGGCTAGTTTCCCCTAGGAGGCACTCCTTCCGCCGATGTCAGCCCTGTGGAGCACTAGGTCGCCCGGCTGGAATCTTCTTGGAATAACCTTCAAGTTATACCAGGATGCCATTCTCTGCTTGATTGCAGCATCATGTATGTGGGCGACGCTCCTTCTTTCCTCTAGTAGATCCAAGTCTTCCCTGATCAACCCGGGGTTATTATCAGGTGAGAAGTTTTGAAGACGCTAGCTTGGTTCTCCTATCTCAACCGGAATCATAGCCTTACACCCATAGTGAGCTTAAAGGGGGTTTTACCTGTTGAGGAGTGGGGAGTGGTTCGGTAGGCCCACAGGACGTGATCCAACTGCTCAGCCTAGTTTCCTTTTACTTTATCTAGCCTTCTCTTCAACCCGCGAATGATGATACGGTTTGCGGCTTCGCCTTGTCCGTTCGTCCTGGAGTTTTTGACGGCACTGTATTGATGTTTTATCTTCAGTCCGGCCAGTAGTTCTTCGAAACCATTGTCTTTGAACTGCGCCCCATTATCTGTCATAATTGACTCCGGGACCCCGAATCTAGTAATAATGTGATGCCAGGTGAACTTCTAAATTCGGGCCGAGGTGATGGTGACCAGGGGCTCTGCCTCAATCCACTTAATAAAGTAATCCACGGGCATAACCAAAAACTTCAGTTGCCCGAGTGCTTGAGGGAACGGACCCAGGATATCCATTCCCCATTAATAGAAAGGCCAGGGTATAGAAGTTGTGGATAGTTCCTCTGGCGGGGCATAATAGTGGTCGAAATGTCATTGGCATTTGTCACATACTTGGACAGCGCAAGAAAGTCTGCTTCCATTGTCAGCCAGTAATAGCCCGCCCTGAATGCCTTCAACGCTAGGGCCTTGCCTCCTAGGTGGTATCCACAACTTCCTTCGTGAACCTCGGCCAGTACATATTTGTCTTCTTTTGGTGCAAGGCATTTGAGAAGGGGTAAAGAAAATTTACGCTGGTATAGCTGTGCGTCGTAGATGGTATACCTGACCACGACTTTCTTTAACTTAGAAGTTTCCTTCAGGTCCTCTGGGAGGCTGTCGTACTGTAAATATTCCATCAATGGCGTAATCCAATTATGCTCTTGTCAGTCGACCTGGAAGATAGTCATGTCACCAACTGAGGGTTGTAAGAGGGTCTCCTAGATTACTGAACGGTTATTGCCCGGATTCTAGGTGCTGGCCAACTTGGATAAGAAGTCGGCCCTAGAGTTGTGCTCTCGTGGTATTTGCTCTACCTGTACCGACTGGAAATTCATGCGGAGTTCTTGTACTCTTGCCAAGTATTTCTGCAGGAGGGGCTCCTTGGCTTAATATTCACCCCGGATTTGGGAGGTCATGAGCTGAAAGTCGCTACAAAGTCTAATTTTGGTGGCCCCTAAGTCTCTGGCCATTGTCAATTCTGCGATGCACGCCTCATATTCTGCCTGATTATTTGAGGTGGGGAATTCGAACCTAAAGGAGTTTTCAATGGTAACTCCCTTAGGGTTCTCTAGGATTATCCCGGTGCCACTTCCCTTTGGGTTTGAGGACCCATCAATGAACACAGTCCACTGTGTTTCTTCAGTGTCACTGGTTTCTGAAGTGAATTCGGTTAGGAAGTCTAAGATTGCTTGTGCTTTAATGGCTACTCTGGGTTCGTAGGCAATCCTAAACTCAGAGAGTTCAATGGACCAAGAAATCATCCTCCCTGGTAAGTCTGGTTTGTGCAATACATGTAAGATAGGCTGATCTGTCCTTACTACAACCGGATGACACTGAAAAATATTGTCTTAGCCTTCTGGCTGTGACGATGAGTGCAAATGCAACCTTCTCAATTTTTTGATATCGAATCTCGGGGCCTTGTAGCACCTTACTCACAAAATAAACTGGCTTCTGACCCTCGATGGTTTCTCTGATAAGTACTGAGCACACGGCCTCCTCGTGGACGGAGAGGTACACGTACAACGTTTCACCCGACTCTAGTCTTGTGAGGATAGGAGGGGATGAGAGAATGTTCTTTAAAGATATGAAAGCATCCTCACAATCCTGCGTCCACTCGAATCCTGTCCCCTTTTTCAATAACTGGAAGAGTGGGAGGGATTTGTGAGCAGCTCTGGCAAGGAATCGTGTAAGGGTCGCGATCCATCCAGTTAGTTGATGTACTTCTTTCATACTTTGGGGACTGTGCATGTCAAGTACAGCTTTACACTTGTCGAGGTCTTGTATCTCGGATTTCCTCACGTGCATCTAACTCGATCATTAGGATGTTGACTTGATCATGGGTCGGGATGGATGTGCGAGCCTTTTTTTTCCTGGCAGCCATACTGATCTTCAAGCTTTCGTTATAACATTTGCGGGCTGCAATCTGATCACCCTTGACCGTGACCACTTTATTATTCCTGTTAAGGAATTTCATGGACTAATGGGTAGTAGAGACTACAGCGGCAATGTCATTCAATGTAGGACGGCCCAGAATAATATTGTAAGTCGATGGATAATCCATAACCAAGAATCTCACCTTGATAGTTTTATACATACTGTCATCACCCAGGGTCAAGAAAGTTTCAAAATATCCTGCCAGGGTAACTTTTTCCCCAGAGAAGTCGATAAGCTCACCTTCGTATGGTGTTAATGTGGAGAGAGGGAACTCCAGCCTTTCAAAGGTGTCCATGAACATAATATCCGCTGAACTCCCTTCGTCCACAAAGATGCGGTGGACTTCGGCGTTGGATATTATTTAGGATATGACCAGTGGGTCGTCATGATCTCAGATAATATTGTCGTAGTCTTTCTCGGAGAAGGAAATGGGTGGTGCATCAGTGTCTTTGACACGTGGTCTTCGCGAGGAACCAGATATGCTCAAGACCGCTATTCGGAGTGCCTTCTTTCAGGAATTATTAGACAAACAGCCACCTGCAAACCCTCCTGAGATGGTGCTGATAAGTTTGTCTTTCCTGTAACCTTTGCGTTGATTATCCCAGTTCTGATCCTGCCTATTTTCAACATCACAGCATGGCGGGGTTCAGGATCTTCTGGGGGGACTCTGGGTTCTTCTGGAGGGACTCTGAATTCTTCTTTTTTGACATTGGTTTGGATTCCGCCATGGACTGCGGCTTCGTCTCTGATCCTTACTTCTTCTGCGGTCCTCATCACTTCAAAAACCGCTAATGTACTTTGGCAGTTGTCCCTCTTTGATCAGGGACTCGATAATATCTCAGAGCTGGTAACAATCTTCTATCTCATGGCCGTAGCTCTTATGCCACCTGTAATGTTTCAAATGATCCTTCTAGAATTGTTTCTTCATGGGTGGTGACCTTTTGATATCCTGGAACTCGATTTGAAGGACCTCCTTCAAGATTGTCTCTCGAGGGGTGTTCAAAGGAGTGTACTCAGAGTACTTAGGCCTATATCATTCGCTCTTGGAGGGATCACGGGGTTGGTTAGGGTTCTGATTCTTTTTCAGGTGAACGGGTTCGCCCTTTTCCAGGCTCTCTTTAGCCCTGGTAATCTCCTCAAGTTCGATGTATTTGTCTGCCCGTAATTGAAACTCATCTAAATTGGATGGCTTCTTTTTAGCAAGTGATCAAAAAAAATCTGAATCAGTCCGGATACCGTTTCTGGTATAATGGAGGGCTATCTTGTCATCAAGGGCCTCTATACTTACACAAGCGTGACTAACCCTCTTAATGTATTCATGCAAGGATTCGTTGCTTCCTTGGCATATTCCAGAAAGAGAATCAATCGACTTTGGCCTTTCCTTAGCAGTAGTATAGTGTAGTAAGAAGCGTTGTGTGAGATTTTTCCATCCTGTAATTTTCGTTCGTAAAGTAACGAATCATCAAAGAGCGTCCTTCTTCAAAAAGAGAGGGAAAGTATGGCACAACAATTCTGGGGTGTACCCGTAAAGCTGCATGGACTAAGTGTAAGCATCCAAATGTTCCTATAGATCTGTGGTCTCATCATAAGGCTCCAAGTTACTCGGGGGTTTGAAGTTTCTTGGGACCTGTACGCCATTAGAGCGTCTAAGAATTATTGCTGGCGGCCGGGGGCCGGGTCATTGTTTCCAATGATCCTGACACCGAGTTGCTGTGCTTCTTGATTGTTATGAACTGTATTTCGCTCTCCGTCATCATTGTCAGCTCGTACAAATCTTTCTAAATTCTCCAAACGACGACATTGTTCATCCAACTGACGTCGTTGGTTGTCTATCAACGCAGTCTGTTGACGTAACAGTTCTTGAAGATCGTTCCTTGCCATTGTGGATTGCGCATTGTCCTCATAATGAGATACATGATCAACATCAAAATTTGAGATTCCCAGGCGGGCGTGCACTGGGATCCTCGTTCCTTGGTTCGCGTTATTCTCTCCACCAATTGGAGGAAAGACAAGCCTATCCTGAACAGAGGCCCTTCGCGAGGGGGCGAGGCTTTTAGTCGATGCCGAGGTTTCGTGCCCCTCGTTGAGAGTCTCTACCCGAACAGGCCTGCTTCTAGCTGCGGAGGTTTCTGGTGGTGCAACAGAAGGAGGGTCGCGCTGAGCCCCTGGGCCCTGTCCTTGGGCAGGGGTAGCGTGCGCAGCACTTCCTCTCCTTTGGTTTTGTCTTGTGCTTACCATAGTTGATGTGGGATTGGGATTCTCACAGACGGTGCCAATGTTCTGAAGTGGATTCAGATAGTACCTGAGATAGGCACGTATGTGGTGGTTTCCTCCTTGCGCAGCCGCTTCCAAGCGTGTTGATTGAAAGGGGGGTGGTACCTGCAAAAGGATTCCAATGCTCAAGTCAGGCCCTGCACCAGTAGGGTTTTTTGCTATATCATAAAAGATACCTCATTAGGTTAACTTAGCTTGTGATTTATGAAGCGTGATTGGAATCGTGATATTAAGTGCAGATATTCAGGAATGTGGATGTTACAATTATCCATTATTAGGGACAGTTAAGGAGCCTATAATCTCGTAATATCCCAATTGGCAGTTATGAGAATCTGTGCTGGTTCAATGATCTTTGTCATATGCCCCAATGCCGCAGTCTGAGGTCTTATAGACCTTTTCCGGAGTGTTAATAGCAGAGTCCGGTGGAGCATGTATCGGGTTGATCCTTCTAAATAGGATTTCGGACCACAATCCAGAACAAAGACTTTCAACATCGGGTGTCAAGCCAATAAAATATATAAAATGAGAAATCTTAAGACTCAATTACCTATCATACAGATAAAAAAAAATTACGCATATTTAATGTTAAGTGAAGTGCTTATGCTAAATAATGTTTATTTAAAAATCTTATATAAAAAATTGGCAAATGATACTATATATCATGGGACTGATTATTGATTTATACTTTTTAAAGAATTTAATTATCATTTATTATTATTAGAGTAAAACCTTTTTATTCTATCATATATTAAAAGTATTTGACTTTATAAGTAATTGTTATTATTGTTAAATTTTTTAAATAACAAAATAATAACACATGATTAAGTTATTATATAAAAGTTTGTTAATAACAGTTGATAAAAATTATTTTTTTTTATAAACATGAATAAGATGTTCACGAATTTTCCCTTTTATTTGATTTTTATGTTTTATTCTAAATTAGCTAATCAAAGAAAAAAATATTTTGTAATGCCTTATGAGTTACAATATTTTAAATTTGGTGCTGAGTAAATTTTTTTAAATTGTCCTTTCAAACAATAATAATATTGTAAGATTATTTAAAATAAAAATTTGATAATTATATAATAAAATAATTTCATAAAAAAGTGAATACATACAAAATATTAATATTCGTTATAAATAAACAAATAAGGTTAAGTTATATGCTGACATGTTTTAGGGAGAAGTTTAAGTTGTCCTATTTCCTTTATGATATGTTTAGAAAGGAAAAAGGGACATAAACTGTGTTTGGAATATTTTCAAAAGGACGATGCAGAGGGATGGAGGGGAAGAAGAAAGGAAGAAAAAAAAAATGATACATATCTCTTTTTTAGTCAAAGTCTCCAAATTCTATTTCTTCAAATCAGTGGATAAGGAAGGAGAGAAGTTCATTTTAAATTAAAGTATAGATGGTATTTGAGCGTTGCATAGGTAAATATATATTTTCAAGATAGATGAATAGTTAAAAAACAATAACTTTAAATGCAGCATCACCTCTCTGACAAAATGCAAGATAAAAGTTCGGTTAAAGGATAATCGATTAACGTGAATTAATGTAAAAAATTATGATTGAAATTACTCATAGGAAAAGTTAATGAAAGAATTTGAAAATATAATGAAGGAATACTTAATTTAATTTATCATAAAGAATTACTCATATTTATTAAAAAGAGAAATTTGAAAAGAAATTAAAAAGTAAATGTAAGAATATATAAATTTTAACAGTTACAAAGAAAGATGATTCATGACATGGATTAAAATGAGAGTTAAAGAGAACATAAGGTGGCATGAGGGGACAAACATGGAAGAGATGATAAGATGGTCGTAGAGAGTCTAGCATAGATGTGGTGGTGCTACAGCCCGCGAAATAAATAGATATGAAAAAATAACTCATGTATGTTAGACTTTACCATAACCTGCGAAATAAGAGAGAAGGTTTATCTTCTTTCCTTGTCTAAACATTTGAAAAATGATAAGTAACTCCCTTTTTGTCCCATCTTTTCCTTCCACTCAGAAACCTTCAAACATATAACATTAAAAGTCTAAAAATTCTCCCCCCAAAATTGGTGATTAATAGATGGGAAAAGAGTTATTTTTAAATAAGAAAAATGAACTAAAAAAAGTAAATAAGAAAAAATTAATAATTCACATTCCATTTACTTTTAATGTAACTTTCAAATAAGGAGAAAATAATCAAATTATGCATGGAAAATAAACTATTCACCAAACAAACTTGTCTTACAATAGTGTTTTCTGCTCCTAGTGTTGCTAAGGTTCCTGCCCTTTCTCCTCCTCACAGCTGCATACCCCAAGGTGTAGTCTTTTTGCCTCGTCGGTCTTGGTTTCCTTCTGTTGTCAAAATTGACCTGTAAAGAAACGAGTTAGCAAAACCGTGAAGCATGTAGTGTGTAAAGTACTGTCTTTAAGGATTATTTTGGTATAAATAAAAATCTCTCAGGATATTGCAGACTCTTCCTGTTTGATAGGGATTCAAGAACTACAATAGATTTGGAGCATAATGTAACCCAGAGAGGAGAAGACAAAGAGAGAATAGTAGCAGAGAGGAGAAGGTGAAGAAAATGTTGTTTTTCTAAACTTTAATAAGTGAACAGTATTTATAGAAGGTAGAAAAAGAGTTGTTAGCAGAAAACATTAGAAAAAGGAATGTTGGAATACGAATTTGTTCGTTGGAAACGAAAATGCCCATTAGAAATTGATTTGCACGTTAAGTGACCGTTGGAAGACTAAGTCAAATGTGACCGTTGAAAGACCAAGTCAGTTTTAACATCTTCAAAAAACTCATTTTCAGGTAAACTCAAAAAATTAATTAAATATTTCACAAAAAGATTCGGGTCTCATGATATCACATGCAGGGGACAAATCGATGATTTGCACTAGCCAAGAGCCTTCGACCCATTTTTGTGCGCGCGAGCCCACCACCTAATTTGTTTCTTACAAAGTCCAAAATACAAGTTGATATATAAACTCTTCTGAAGACATACTTCCAATCAATGTGGGACTTTATTCTTTTGAAATAAAATATTTTTCACAACAATCCCCTACATATTTCAAAAGAATATACAAAAATAAAATCAATAATTTTAAAAACAGAATCTTGGTTACATCATGAGTGTAAACGTTTCGAATCTAGTGTCTTCTGAACTATGAACCAGACCTAGATAAATAGGACTTTAACTTACAATGTAATTGGTGAAGTTTAAACTTCTATGAACTAAAACATTTTTCAAGTAAATTAGAATCTTATTTGATCACATTTACACCATCACTTATCTCTTGTTGTTAATGTCATTTTGCACTTTTTGGCCATGCACGTGCCTAGTTGTTCATGAGTGCTCTAGAAATTATGTCATTATCTCATAGGAGCAGCCTCACTCCACACTCATATAGGTGATTTCATCAAGTGTATACTATACTTTATACACTACCCGTAAGGGATATGAAATTCATTAAAAGCATTTAACTTATCCTCGTAATAAATGCAGTCTAGCACTTCTCATGCTTCTCACACCATAGGAAGGGATAAACAAAGTGGTAGTAGTACTAACAAGTGACTTGTTATTACCCATATGAACTTTTTCATGGGATCTGCACTCATAAAAGTTGGGTTACCATCACTGTTAGTTTCAAATTGGCTTAAGTCTCATTCCTCTCAATGTGGTATTTATTAAGCTCCTTCCCAAAGGCTTAGTTAAAGGATCGGCCAAGTTCACTTATGACTTCACATAATCAATAGATATAGTTCCATCTTTCAACAGCTGCTTTATCACTTCATGTCTCAACCTAATGTGTCTGTTCTTACCCATTAAAGGTTTTATTATTTGCAATAGATATTGCTGCCTTGTTGTCACAATGCACAGACACAGAAGGGATTGGTTTTATTCCCAATGGAATATTTTCTAAGAAATTTCTCAACCACTCAACCTCATTACTGATTTTTTCCAGAGCAATAAACTCTGACTCCAAGGTGGATTTTGCAATTATTGTTTGTTTGGCTAATCTCCAAGTCACCGCACCACCACCAAGGGTGAACACATAACCACTAGTGTATTTAATCTCATCTGAATCTGAGATCCAATTAGTATCACTGTATCCTTCTAATACAGTGGAAAATCCACAATAAGTAATACCATAGTCCATGGTACCTCTCAAATATTTCATAAGTCTAGCCAAAGTGGTAAGTGAAATCTGCAAGTATACGGTTTCGTCGTCAAGTAATAAAAAGATCGAATCCACTAGACTATGTCTATGAATACTAATTAATTAATTAATTCAATTAAATTAAACAAAGAAAATATAATTGTCGAGTGATAAGAATGTAGTAACCAAGCAATTAAATAAATAAATATTAAAGTGCAAAGTTGAGAACAAAAATAGTAATTTGTTAAGAAAGGTTTTCAAATTCAAGAAAGCTTCCAGGATTGGGGGTAACCACAATGATATAAGAGAAATTCTAATTGATAACCCTTTTATTAAAAATGAAATTCAATTGAAGGTGAATTTCCCTAAATTAGTTAATGTTCTTTCTCAAGAGACAAGAACCGTGCCCAATTAAACTAATTCCTACTCTCGTGGTAATTGAATTTAAATTGAACCCTTTACGCTTTATGGTAATTCATTAAGTTCTCGAAAGGCTAAACCTATTCTCGTGATTTAAATCTTAAGTTCAATTCTTATGGTTCCAACACCTAGGTTCACCTCTCAGTACGTCCCTAAATATCTATGAGATGCAAATATGTGGCCAGCAAATTTACATGAATAAGCGCGATAAGAATTGAATCAAAGAACATTCAAAATTAATAAAAAGGATAAACCAAGTCAATTAATCATCATCAATGTACCAAAGGGCATTGCCCAATCCTAGAAACGAAGGGAACTACTCAGACATGGAGAAGAAAAAATAAGAAAACATAATAAAGAACATCCAAACCCGTAGCGAAGGAAGAAGAGAGGAGGAAGATGAAGATCTAGAGCCTCCAAACATGCCTCCTTCAAACAGAAAATAGAAAACCCTAATATTGTATTTAGAACAACTATATATACCCTAGGGGTCTAAACTGGTCCAAGCCCATAAAAGGAAAGAAAAATGAAATAGCAAAATTGTGTCAGATCGCAATCCACGGCCGTGGGCCATTCCACGGCCAGGCCATGGACGTTGCTAGCTGGGCGCGCACTGGTTCTCTGATAAGATCCACGATTGTGGGCCATTCCACGGCCAGGCCGTGGACGTTGCTGCCAAGGGGATTCTGAACTGCTCTTACATTCCACGGCCGTGGGCCCTTCCACGACCAGACCGTGGACTCTTCTGCCAAGCCACGTTTGCTTCTTTTGCACAGTTGCTCAATCGATGGCCATGAAAAATTCGATGGCCAGGCTGTGAATGCTTCTAGAATGATTCTTTTGTCCCAATTTGCTATCATTTAAGCTCCAACTTCAATCATGTAAACTTTCCACCCATTTCTAAGCCAATTTAGCACCAATCCTGTATAACAACACCACAAACACCGCATTTATCCGAACTAAAGGAAAAATAAATAAAAAGAAAAACTAAAATGCCTAAAATGCCTAAAAATGCATGCAAAATAAGAACAAAATATGGTGTTATTTTACACACATCAAATCCCCTCAAGCTTAAGATTTTTCTTGTCCTGAAGCAATAACTAAGGTCAACCTAAGAAGTGGGATTAAGAAACAATAATGAATGAGGAACCCGAGAAAACAACCAACCAAGCAATAGGCAAAGGCAAACCAAGAGTTAGAGAGGTAATCAAAATCAAGTCCAATTAGAGGCTAAAGTTCTCAGAAATCATGTTCCTCACTGAATTAGGTTCACTCTACTAATTACACTCAAAGTGTTTAAGGGTGAAGACAATGCGCTCAAGATTCCTCAAAGAAAAAGTACTTCCATAAGCTTGATAAGAAACTAAATTTTCACTAATAATTTACATGCATGCAAGAATCAAAAGGTCTTTCAAGGGTTGTAATGGGGCCATGAGAATGATGTTAGATAGAGTAAAGAAAGGAATGTATGCACAAATGGCTAACAAAATTTTTAATAAGCATAAGAAACCCACTAGAACATAAATGGAGCAAAGGTATTTTTTCAATCAAAGGCATAACTCCACATTTTCAAGCATTTTCTTCCTTTCTTTTTCTTCCTCTCTTTTTCTTCTTTTTTAAGCTTTCATCTTATGATTTCTTTTATTTTCTTTTCCCTTTCCCCTTATATTTTTCTTTTTTTTTTTCATTTGAGAAAGAGAAGGCTCAAAGACATATGATTCCCAACAAACTTTCAAACTCAATTTGCTCCATTTAATATTCTAAATGATTACCGACAATGTATCATCATAGGCATCAAGAAAAGCAATTATGTAATAGGCTCAAAATGGGTAACTAATGGATGAAAGTGTGACAATTATTTCAGAAGGTCAAAAAAATACCTAAGATGCCTTAATCACATTCAAGCATGCAAACAAAAATTTTGCCTCAAAATAGTTTCAAATCAAGTTCTAAAGCACAAAATTAATAAGGAATTATCACTTAACACAAAGAATGGGAGCAAAGATCATATAGTGCATACATCCCATATAGGCTCAAAACTCACATTTAGAGGTTCAAAAATCAATGAAAAGTACAAATTCAGAGAACATATGCTAATTATCAACTATCAAGAAATCACCTCCACTATCAATTAAAACAATGCCTGTTGCCTACCACAAGAATTAACAAGTTGGGTTCCAAATCAATACCATCTCAAAATCCTCAAAAGAGAGGGGCACAAAGTTCAACCAAAAAGTCGAGAGATATGATGGTGTGAAAATGTAATAAGAAGATGCAATGCAATATGATACATGAGAATGCATGAAACTAATGATCTACAATGAAAATGAAAATGAAAATATACCCCCCTCAAGCTTAGAAATTTACATTGTTCCCAATGTAAAAATCTATAACAAAAGAAGGGATAAAAGAAAAGGACTCACTGTGGTGGTGGGAAAGGGTTCTGGCTCAGATGCCAACTATGGATGGCCTGGACCATGCTCGCCATGCTCTGAATCGTGCCCTCTAAGACCTACAGGCGACCATCATTAGCCTGACCTTGCTGACGAAGCTCCTCTATTAAAATATTATGCTGCTCTATCATGTGGCGCTACTGCACCTGCTCAGCATGAAGTCCCTCCAGAGAGGTATATATTTGAGTGAGAGCATCCTTCGAAGGATCTGTGAAAGAGGAAGAAGAAGGGAGAGAGGCGCCTGCCCTTGGTGGAGGATGAAGGGGGCGCTGAACATCAATTGACTCATCTGCTTCACTTGCAAGTGTGTGCCAATTTTCAGGGTTGTGCACAGTGATAGCAAAAAGGTTAGGAAGGGGTAGGGGTGTTCTCTATTACGTAAGTGGAGGCAGTAGATACCGTCCTCCTTAAGGACCATCTTAATAGCCAAACAATACTCTAGATTAATCCTAGAGTTACCCTTAACTTCTTCCAAACCAGCCAAGTCATACTCAAAGAAATGGGTTATCGCTGTGATAAGCCCGCCTACAGTAATGGTCCCCGATTGGGCTCTACCCACCTTAAGCAGATGCCTAGCAAGAAAAGACCCTGTGTCCATTTTGACATTATTAAGAATAGCTCACATAAAAGCAAGCTCGTCAGAATGGACATTGCCATAACTATGCCTACGCCCAAATAAAGTATGAGACATGATACGGTCGAGATAACGGAGGTAAGGATTGGGCATAAAGGTTATCTTACTATTGGAGGAATCATACCCTCCAGACCCATGAAAGATGTCATCCCAAAAAGATATTGCAGAAAAACCATGTGGGTGTTTCCTATCCCCCCAGCAAGCAACCTAAAAATTTCATTAAATTCTGTCAAGTTTAGGAAGTAGTCATTATTAAATAGTCAAAAAATGATCCGGCCTTCGGTGCATCCCTCCCCCTGTATTCCACGGCCATGGTTGGATCCATAGTCAGGCTGTGGATCTCTCTGACCTCACTCTCCTTCTAATTTGAGCTTCAAAAAGGGTCAAACCTAAACAAGATCCATGAGATAAAGATCAAATCAGCGATCCAACACATAAAATCAAAAGAAAAAGAAGAAATTAAAAGGAAAAAAAATAAAGAAACTTGGGTTGCCTCCCAAGAAGCGCTTGTTTAAAGTTATTAGCTCGACTTCTGTGCTTTCATCCTTCTTCAGTTGGGTCACAGAAGGCAATGTTCTTCCTCTTCTCAAGTTGCTCCTCCGCTAGATAATGCTTCAATCTTTGACCATTAACCTTGAAAGTCCCTCGCTCTTCATTCCAAACCTCTACTGCACTATAGGTAAACACTTTCTTCACTAGAAATGGCCCATACCATCTTAACTTAAGCTTTTTGGGAAAGAGTTTCAATCTAGAATTGAAAAGAAGCACTAATTCTCCTTCATGAAACTCTCTACGAAGAATATGCTTGTCATGCCACCTCTTGGTTCTCTCTTTGTACGACTTGGCGGTCTCATAAGCATCCAATCTCAGCTCATCAAGCTCATGAAGTTAAAGCTTTCTCTTTTCTCCCGCCACTATTAAATCAAAATGTAGAAGCTTAATAGCCTAAAAAGTTTTATGCTCAATCTCAATGGGTAAATGGCAAGGCTTCCCATAAATCAATCTAAACGGTGTCATCCCAATAAGAGTCTTGTAAGTAGTGCGGTAAGCCCAAAGAGCATCATCAAGCTTCAATGACTAATCCTTTCTTGATCTAGACACAGTTTTCTCCAGAATACTCTTTATCTCTCTATTAGATACCTCCACTTGGTCACTAGTCTGAGGATGGTAAGGTGTAGCAACCTTATGAGTGATTCCATATTTCTTCAAGAGGTTCTCAAACTGTCTCTTAATAAAGTATGAACCTCCATCACTAATCACAGCCCTAGGAACTCCAAACCTTGGAAAGATAATCTTCTTAAATAACTTGATTACGGTCTTTGCATTACATGTTGGGGATGGAATGGCCTCCACCCACTTAGATACGTAATCAATGGCTACAAGAATAAATTTGTTGTTGCAGGAGGATGGAAAAGGGCCCATGTAGTCAACTCCCCAAACATCAAAGATCTCTACCTCAAGAATAGTGTTCATAGGCATCTCATGCCGCTTAGAGATACTTACAATTCTTTAACACGGGTCACATGATAGCACAAAATTCTGAGCATCTTTGAAAATATGAGGCCAAAAGAAGTCATACTGAAGAACTTTGGTTGCCGTCTTAGAGGCATTAACATGTCCTCCATAAGATGCGGAATGACAGCAACTCAATATACTCGGAACCTCTTCCTCCGAGACATACCTCCTATAGATACCATCAGCACACCTCCGGTATAAGTATGGGTCATCCCACACAAAATATTTCAGATTTGAGAAAAATTTCTTCTTCTGCTGATAATTAAGCTCGGGAGGTAGAACCTTGCTAACCAAGTAGTTTGCATAGTCAGCATACCAAGGAGCATTCTCCGCAGAAACTGCAAGCAATTGCTCATCGGGGAAAGAATTATCAATAGGTAATTCACTCTCCTCATTCACCGGTTGCTTAATCCTGGATAACTGATTTGCCGCTTGATTCTTTGTTCCTCTTCTATCTAGAATCTCCAAATCAAACTCTTGTAGAAGAAGGATCCAACGGATAAGTCTAGGCTTTGCTTCCTTCTTGCTCATGAGATGCCTAAGTGCCGAGTGGTCAGTGTACACAGTCACCTTTGAACCCACTAAATAGGACCTGAACTTCTCAAAGGCAAAGACTACCGCTAGCAATTCTTTCTCTGTAGTGGCATAGTTTGCTTGAGCTTCATCAAGTGTCTTGCTAGCATAGTAAATTGTATGCACTCTTATCTTTTCTTTGCCCCAACACAGCTCCTATAGCATAGTCACTAGCATCACACATGACCTCAAATGGTAGATTCCAATCCGGTGTTTGCAAAATGGGAGCGGTGATCAAAGCTTCTTTCAACCTGTAAAAGACATTCAAACAGTCACTATCAAAATTAAATGGAACATCTTTTACTAAGAGATTAGACAAAGGTTTAGCAATTTTAGAAAAATCTCTAATAAATCTCCAGTAAAAACTAACATATCCTAAGAAACTTCGCACTCCCTTCACATTCATCGATGGAGGCAATTTCTCAATCACTTCAATTTTTGCCTTATCCACCTTAATTTCTTTTCTAGAAACTAAATGTCCAAGCACTATACCCTATTGTACCATAAAATGACACTTCTCCCAATTCAAGACAAGATTAACTTCT
The DNA here is from genome assembly GCA_029884595.1 of Ormosia semicastrata. NCBI lineage: Eukaryota > Viridiplantae > Streptophyta > Magnoliopsida > Fabales > Fabaceae > Ormosia > Ormosia semicastrata. The sequence continues at coordinate 5,558,381 of JAQQTO010000028.1, read as the reverse complement.
TCACATCTCTGCAAAATCTTAGACAAATTGGACAAACAATCATCGAAGTTAGTACCATATACCGAAAAATCATCCATAAAAACTTCCATGATGTTTTCAATAAATTCATAGAATATTGTAGTCATGCATCTTTAGAAAGTAGCAGGAGCATTATATAGACCAAAAGGTATTCTCCTATAGGCAAAAGTGCCATAGGGGCAAGTAAATGTGGTCTTCTCCTGGTCACTAGGAAGGATGTGGATTTGGTGGAATCCCGAATAGCCATCTAAGTAACAAAAGTATGTATGCCTAGCTAGCCTTTCAAGCATTTGATCAATGAAGGGTAGGGGGAAGTGATCTTTCCTAGTTACATTATTCAACTTCCTATAATCAATGCACATCCTCTAACCTGTGACTATCCTAGTGGGAATTAATTTATTTTTCTCATTTTTAATTACAGTTACCCCCCTTTTCTTAGGAACCAAATGCACATGACTAACACATTCACTATCAGAAATTGGGTAAATTACCCTAGCGTCAAGCAACTTAAGAACCTCTTTTTTAACAATATCTTTCATATTAGGATTCAACCTACGTTGATGCTCAACAGAGGGTTTATGGTTAGGTTCCATCAAAATTCTATGCATGCAAAAGGAAGGATTTATGCCTTTAATATCATCGAGAGTGTATCCTATGACCTTTCTATGCATTTTAAGAGCTCTAAGCAATTTCTCAGTCTCTAACTCATTCAAGCTAGCACTTACAATGACAGGATAAGAGGAATTGGGACCAAGAAACTCATACCTGAGAGTGGAAGGAAGGGTTTTAAGTTTTACCTTAGGAGCCTTTTCCTCTTTCCAATCTTCAGACTTAGGCTTTGGCTCAAGCTTTTCCACTTTGGCTTTGTAAGGTGGAATTTTCGAGGTTACCTCTAACAAACGGGCATACTCGGCTACCTCACCTCCAGAATCTAATGAGCCGCCACCAACCAAGCATCTCTCCAATGAATCTTCAAAGTGAATATTGGTGGATTCTTCTTTCACCTCCTAGTGCAATAAATCAATCCTGCAATAAGAGTCCTCAAAAGAAAGTTGTTTAATAGATTTAGAAAGATCAAACTTAACGTTATTATCATCAATAGTAAAGACAATTTGCCATTTTTAACATCAATTATAGCACCAGCAGTAGCTAAGAAAGGCGTACCAAGAATAATAGGGATTTTGGAATCCTCCTCCATTTCAAGCACAACAAAATCAAGAGGTATGAAAAACTTACCAACTATAATAGGAACATCCTCCAAGATGCCTACGGGGTATTTGACGGACTGATCCACTAATTGAAGTGAGATAGTTCTGGGTTTTAGTTCACCTACCTCCAACTTCTTACACACAGAAAGGGGCATAAGACTAACATTAGTCCCCAAATTACACAAAGCTTTATAAAAACTAGTGTTACTAATCAAATAAGGAATAGAGAAGCTACTTAGATCTTTTAGCTTAGGAGGCAATTTATTTTGAATTAAAGCACTACACTCCTCAGTTAAAGCTACTATCTTATATTTCTCTAGTTTTCTCTTATTAGACAAAATGTCCTTAAGAAATTTAGCATAGGTAGACATTTGTTGCAATACCTCAGTGAAGGGTACATTAATGCACAATTTCTTAAGGACCTCTAAGAACTTCCCAAATTGCCTATCTAGCTTGGCCTTAGCTAATCTTTGAGAGAAGGGCACTGGGGGTTGGTATGGTTTAGGGGGTACATACTTAGACACATTCTCATTAGTTTTCTCCTCTTCTAAGGGTTGTGTCTTAGTCTCTTTTTTCTCATTCCTCTCATCTTTGTCTCTCTCTCCCTTACCCTTGGGATCCTCTAATTTCTTACTACTTCTCAAACTAACAGCCTTACAGTGTTCATTACCTTAATTTATTTCAGGTTGACTAGGAAACTTACCCTATTGCTTATGTGAAGTGCCTACTTGTTGGGTAATCTGAGTTTCCAATATCTTCTTATGAATGGCCAAATTGTCAACCTTAGATGACAACTCTCTAATGGCCTCAGTCACAACTTGTCCATGTTGCCTAAACTCCTCATTTTGCTTAGATTGACTCTCAACAAAGTTCTCAAGAAGAGACTCAAGTCTAGATTTTTTTTATCTGTTAGAATCCAGAAGAAGGTTTAGCATTACCTTGCCCATCTTGGTGTTGACTATTCCGATAGAAAAAGTTAGGATGTGACCTCCAATCGGGATTGTAAGTTTGAGAATATGGATCATTTCTCTTCTTTTAGTTGAAGTCATGAAAATTATGACATGATTCCACTTGCTCCACTGATGCGCCTTGTGAGGAGCCAATTCCAACTTGGCACTTGACACTTATGTGTCCCTGTGCTCCACAAATCTCATAAAAAATGTTAGAAGCACCTATAGCATTAACATTAGCTTTTTCAAGTTTGTCAAAATGCTTATTCAAAGAATCAAATTTTGACATAATCAAATCAACACCGTCTACCTCAAACTTACCTCCCGAGAGTTTTCTCAGGTTATTACCTCTTTCATTTGCCCATTGGTGATGATTTGCAGCAACACTCTTAATGATCTCATAAACTTCTATTAGCTTTCTATTCATCAAAGCTCCATCAGCTGTGGAGTCAAGAGACACATTTGAAGAATATTCTAGACCATTATAGAAGGTGTAGACGATCAACTATTTTTCTAACCCATGATGAGGGCAGGCTTCCAGCAAAGCCTTATATCTGTCCCAAGCTTTTGACAATGACTCTCCATATTTCTGAATGAAGCTTGTGATTTGGGTCCTAAGATGAGTAGTCTTGGAAGGTGGAAAGAATTTGTCCAAGAAAGCTTACTCCAATTGGTCCCAAGTAGTGATTGTTTCAGCGGGCACAAACTTCAACCAAGCTCTAGCTCTATCTCTTAGTGATAATGGAAATAGCGGAGGAAAATAACATCAACAGAGGCGCCTTCAATCTTGAGGGTCTCACAGAACTCCAAGAACATATCCACATGATCATTCAGGTCCTCTGATGGCAATCCTTCAAACTAGTTCTGCCTTATCATAGAGAGTAAAACAGGTGGTATGGTGAAGTGTCTAGCTTTAATGGTTGGTCGAGCAATTCCAGATCGCAAACCCTGAGCATTAGGGGCTGCATACTCTTTTAGCGGTCTATTGCCCACAGGCTCAGCCATGACAAGTGTTGGTTCAAGTATTTCTCTTACTCTTTGCCTTTGTTGTCTTCACATTCTACGAAAAGTTCTTTTAATTTCAGGATCTGCTTCAATAAGAGTCCTGGAACGTCTAGTACTTTGTATAAACAAGAGAAATTACTTGCAGAGAGTCAAAGAGAAAACAAGAAAGTAAGAATAAAATAATTAAATTAAAAATTAAATTGATATTCAAGAAAAACATACTCCCCGGCAACGGTGCCAAAAACTTGGTAAGTGAAATCCGCAAGTGTAGGGTTTCGTCGTCAAGTAATAAAAAGATCGAATCCACAGGGACTATGTCTATGAATACTAATTAATTAATTAATTCAATTCAATTAAACAAAAAGAATATAATTGTTGAGTGATAAGAATGTAGTAACTAAGCAATTAAATAAATAAATATTAAAGTGCAAACTTGAGAACAAAAATAGCAATTTGTTAAGAAAGCTTTTCAAATTCAAGAAAGCTTCCAGGATTGGGGTAACCACAATGATACAAGACAAATCCTAATTGACAACTATTTTATTAAAAATGAAATTTAATTGAAGGTGAATTCCCCTAAATTAGTTAATGTTCTTTCTTAAGAGACAAGAACCGTGCCCAATTAAACTAATTCCTACTCTTGTGGTAATTGAATTTAAATTGAACCCTTTACGGTTTGTAGTAATTCATTAAGTCCCCGAAAGGCTAAACCTACTCTCGTAATTTAAACCTTAAGTTCAATTATTATGGTTCCAACACCTAGGTTCACCTCTCAGTACGTCCCTAAATATCTATGAGATGCAAGTATGTGGCCAGCAAATTCACATTAATAAGCGCGATAAGGATTGAATCAAAGAACATTCAAAATTAATAAAAAGGGTAAATTAAGTCAATTAATCATCACCAATGTACCAAAGGGCATTGCCCAATCCTAGAAATGAAGGGAACTACTCAGACATAGAGAAGAAAAAACAAGAAAATATAATAAAGAACATCCAAACTCGTAGCGAAGGGAGAAGAGAGGAGGAAGATAAAGATCTAGAGCCTCCAAACATGCCTCATTCAAATAGAAAATATAAAATCCTAATATTCTATTCAGAATAACTATATATACCCTAAGGGTCTAAACTGGTCCAAGCCCATAAAAAGAAAGAAAAATGAAATAGAAAAATTGTGTCAGACCGCGATCCACGGCCGTGGGCCATTCCACGGCCAGGCCGTGGACGATGTTGGATGGGCGCGCGTTGGTTCTCTGATGTGATCCACGGCCATGGGCCATTCCATGGCTAGGCCGTGGATGTTGCTACCTAGAGGATTCTGAACCTATATTCCACGGCCGTGAACTTTTCTGCCAAGCCATGTTTGCTTCTTTTGCACAGCTGCTTAATCCATGTCATGGAAAATTCCATGGCCAGGCCATGGATGCTTCTAGAATGATTCTTTTGTCCCAATTTGCTATCCTTTAAGCTCCAACTTCAATCATGCAAACTTTTCACCCATTTCTAAGCTAATTTAGCACTAATCCTGCATAACAACACTATAAACACTGCAGTTATTCGAACTAAAGGAAAAACAAATAAAAAGAGAAATTAAAATGCCTAAAAATGCATGCAAAATAAGAACAAAATATGGTGTTGTTTCGCACACATCACAAAGCGGCCAGTGATCATTATTAGGATTATATGTATATATACTCAATCTGCATACAGCATATGTTATGTCAGGTCGAGTGAAATTATTCAAATGCAACAGACTCCTAATAATCTGTGCATACTGAGATTGGGCAACATGATCACCTTTGTTTTTCTTTAACTGAGTGTTAGCATCATAAGGGATACTCACTGGTTTGACATCAAAATATCCAAAATTCTTTAGAAGTTTCTCAACATAATGTTCTTGTGACAGCATTATACTGTCACACTTCCTTATGACTTTAACACCAATAATTACACTAGCTTCACCCATGTCTTTCATGTCAAATTTAGATGCAAGAAAACATTTTGTTTGATGCACCATGTCATGGCTAGTACTAAAAATGAGCATGTCATCCACATATAGACAAATAATCACACATTCATCACTTACTAATTTTGTATATACACATTTATCTACTTCAACAGAAGAAAAACCATCATTGATTAAAGTTTGATCAAATTTTTCATGCCACTATTTAGGTGCTTATTTCAGACCATATAAAGATTTGAGAAGTTTACATACTTTGTTTTCTTGTCCAGGAACTACACACCCCTCAGGTTGTACCATATAAATTTCTTCTTCTAAATCACCATTTAAAAAGGTTGTTTTAACATCCATTTGGTGAATAACCAATTTATATGCAGAGGCTAAAGCAATCAAAACTCGAATAGAAGAAATTCTAGTTACAGGAGCAAAGGTATCAAAAAAGTCAACATTTTGTTTTTGAGTAAAACCTTTTGCTACTAATCTAACCTTATATTTTTCAATTGATCCGTCAGGGTTATATTTCCTTTTAAAAATCCATTTGCAACCAATTAGTTTTGCTCCAGGAGGTAAATCTACTAAAACCCAAGTATTACATTTTGTAATTGAATCAATTTCAGATTTAATGACTTCTTTCCAAAACAGTGCAACATGTGAGGAAAAAGTTTCAGAAACAGTTAAAAGGTCATCATCAACAAGATATGTGTAAAAATTATTTCCAAAAGAAGTTTCTTTTCTTTGTCTTTTACTTCTTCTCAAATTCTCATGTAAATCATTAGATAAATTTGTACTAGAGTTTTAGAAATATTTTCTAATTTTAAGGGAAAAACATGTTCAAAAAATTCAGCATTTTTTGTCTCAAGTATAGATTTGTAATCAAGCACATCACTTTTTAAGACTAAAAATTAATATGCAGCACTATGATTAGCATACCCAATAAACATACAATCTGAAGTCTTAGAACCTATTTTCCTCTTTTTAGGTTCAGGTAACATCACTTTAGCTAAATACCCCACACTTTTAAATATTTTAAGTTAGACTTATAATCCTTCCATAATTCATATGGTGTTTTACCTATTTTCTTATAGGGAATTCTATTTTGTAAATGAATACAGATAATAAGGCTTCACCCCAAAGGTTACCAGATGCATTAGAACTAATTAAAAGGGCATTCATCATTTCTTTTAAGGTCATATTTTTCCTTTCAGCTACTTCATTGGATTGAGGTGAGTAAGGAGGTGTAACTTCATGAATTATTCCTTTTTTTTCACAAAAGTCATTAAATAAAGTGTATTCACCACCTCTATCTGATCTAACTCTTTTAATTCTTTTATTTAATTGATTTTCTACTTCTGCTTTATATACTAGAAACATATCAAATGCCTCATCTTTATTTCTAAGTAAACATACCTTTGTGTACCTAGAAAAATCATCAATAAAAGTTACATAATATTTTTTACCACATCTAGTCATAGTTTGTTTTAAGTCTCCTAAATCAGAATGAATTAAATCAAGAATTTCAGTATTTCTTTCTCCAGATAAACAAGATTTTTTAGTTAATTTTGATTCCACACATATTTCATATTTATTTAAGCATGTATCACTAAGACCAGAAATTAATCCAAGATATTACATTTTCTTAATATAAGACGCACTAATATGTCCTAATCTAGCATGCCACATATCCATAGAGTCAATCAAATACGCAGAAGAAGATGCATTTTCATTAATTTTAACAACATTGAGTACAAACAGTCCTTGATTACAATAACCTTTTACCACCTTGATGTTTTTTTCTTCAGTCATTTCCCATCTGTAGTAATTTCTAATTACAAACTTATGTTTCCCAGCATCCTCAGCAGTGTATTTGAGAAGCATAAACTTCTAAATTTTGTATCTTTCCTTGTATGAACAGTAGACATTGAACAATTCGTTACATAATGTGGTAAGAATTGTATGCCTACAAACCTTGTTCGCATAAGTCCAATCGTCTAGTTTTTTAGGGTTAGAAGATGAGTCCAACATTTGATCCATGAGAGCATTAGCGACGCCGTGCATGTCAAGAATAAAGTAGATATGCTCTTGCCACCTTTTGAAGTTTTGCCCTCTGAACATCTCTATTTTGGAGACATAAGGGAAATGTTTTGCATAGTTGACTGCTGCAACAACTGGCAGATGGATTTGCATGGCAGTGTTGTTAGACCCGTTGTTGGCTGAGGGGTGGCGTGTTGTGGTTCTATAATCCTTGAGATTGTTGTCAAAATTGACCTGCAAAGAAATGAGTTAGGAAAATCATGAAGCCTGTAGCGTGCAAAGCACTGCTCTCAAGGATTATTTCGGTATAAATGAAAATCCCCCAGGGTACTGTAGGCTCTTCCTATTTGACAGGGATTCAATAATTACAAGAGATTTGGAGCAGAATGTAACCCAGAGAGGAGAAGATGAAGGGAGAATAGTAGTAGAAAATGTTGTTTTTCTACACGTTAATAAGTGAACAATTTTTATAGAAGGTAGAAAAAGAGTCATTAGCAGAAAACGTTAGAAAAAGGAACATTAGAAAATGAAAATGACCGCTAGAAACTGATGTGTGCGTACGGTAGGGGGCAAATCGATGATTTGCACTAGCCACGAGCCTTTGGCCCATTTTTATGCACGCGAGCCCACCACCTAATTTGTTTCTTACAAAGCCCAAAACACAAATTGATATATAAACTCTTCCAAAGACATACTTCCAACTAATGTGGGACTTTATTCTTTTGAAATTAAACACTTTTCACAACACCTTCTTCTTCCCTAGTGGAGTGATCTAGACAGGTTCTATTCTAGTACCATCATCACCACTCACTCTCTCTAATAACCATGGAAAACCACCTTCCAAGCCTTTACAACACGACGCCGGAGTTCATGGAGTTGCCAGCCTCCTAAATCCACGTCGCCCATCCCACATCCATGTCTGATCACCGGAAGGAGTCGTTACCTTCGCCGCCAACGCCTCCTTGTTGCATTCTCCAGACCGCTTGAATAGAAGCAAGCTCCTCCTCCCTCTCTGTTAGTCATGATCAAGTTCTGACCAACCGTGGCTTGGTCCCTCCTTCACCTGTGCGTTCACCTTGTCCTACGTCGCCTGTTGGCCACCATTTGACCCGTCCTACAGGTTCTTCTTATCTTTACCTGGCGACCGGCCTCATTGAAATAGATGAAAATGAGGTGGTGCTCTTTGATGAGGAAGAGATGATCAGCTTGCAAGCGGAGGCTGCAAAAAGATGCCTTATTGGTCGTTTTTTCTCTGAACGCAATCAGCTCCAAACCACTATGCAATCTATCCTATTATCCATTTGTAACAATCCCAAGGACCTTTGTTGTGAAGAAATTGCACCCAAATTCTATAAATTATACTTTGACTGTGAAATTGATATGCTGAAAATCCTCCGAAACCAACCTTGGAATTACAAACAAAAGCTCCTCGTCCTTAAACTATGGTAGCCAGAAAAGAAACTTGAGGAATATGACTTTCACTATGTTCCCTTCTAGGTACAATGTTGGGGCCTCCTAGGAGAATGCAAGACAGTGTCAGCTAGTTAAAAACTTTGTTCTTGCTTTGGCCCTGTTGTGGAAGCATACCTCTATTCTATCAGGGGATGCTAAGGCTTCATTCCTAAAGCCCTTGTCACTTTGGATATCGGTTACCCAATTAGAGGTGAAATACGGGCTTCCTCCACCAAATCTAGGTAACATATGGGTTGATTTCAAATATGAAAGACTTCCTATGTTTTGTTATTATTAAGGAATTATCGGTCACAGAGACTAGAATTGTTTGAAAATGATTAAAGACGAGTTGAATGGGGAACCTATAACACGAAAACATGGTCCTTGGCTAAAAGGTGAGGCTATGGGAGATAAAACCACTCCATATGGTCATCCCAAGCCTCATGGTGGTAACCAAAATTCCATCCCCCTCCCTCCAACTCGACTATCTAGGGCTTTGTCGAGAAGGTTTCATCCCACTTATCTTCTCTGTTAGTGAAGGGTGTACAGTTGGTTGTCCCACAATCCCTTTCAACGGAGTTGTCTTAAAAATCTGTCACTCCAATTGATCCATCTCAGCAGGTGGCAGACCATCAAACTCAGATTAGTCCATCCCCACAGACAAATGAACCACCTAAGGTAAGTCCCATGGCCGAAGCTCACAAAGTGTCTCTGAAGCATTTGATGACTAGACTCCCCAGTCTAAAAATGAGCGTCCTAGGGACAAAGCCTAAGATCACTCGGTCATCCTTCCTATAAGCACTCTCAAGTTTTCAGAAGGAAGTAATTCTTCCAAGAAGCTAAGCCGCTCCAAGAAGAAGATTAAAAAGAAAGATCAAGTGCCTGAGTAGGTCCAAGTCTTAGAGCACCAATTGACCGAAGTTACAATCTAGGAAGCTATGGAAGACCCAGCTTCAAACAAAAGAGCCCTCCATGTGAACATAGAAGTAGATGGGAAGAGATTTTGCTATGGGGTGGCATAACTTGGTACCATCTTTTATGATGTTGGTTTGTTGGTTTTGTCATCCTTCTAGGCTTGTTTGCAGGAAGCCTCTCGTTTTGTTTCTCTTGGAACTTTGTTCTCTTTTTCATTTCAAGTAACGAATCTTTTATGTTTGGAAAAAAGAAAAAGAAAAAAAAATGCATGGTAGCTAGAAGGGAAAGCAAAAGAAAAATAGTAAGGAAATAAAAAGAAAATAAAAGCTAAGGGAAGGGAAGAGCATGAGAGGATAAAGTATTAATTTTTTTGTTATTGTTTGTAAACTAGTTGTGCTACCCGTCTGTTGCACGGGTTGTTTAAATCAAAATATATATGATTATGAGTTTTTTATTTAATAAATATATTTAGTTCATGTTTGAATTACTTTATTTTGCTTTAATAAAATTTTAAGGTAAAAGTATTTCAAATAAAATGTTTAGCTAAACAGTTTTTTTAGTATGAAAAAAAATCAATCCGGACATACTTAGAATATTATAAAGTATACTAGAAAGACTCATATTTAAGATTTAATAATTATACGTTTCGACTTTATTTTGTTTGTTTACCACAAATAATTAGATGATTGCTATTATTTTTTAAAAGATAAAAATATGAAAATTATGAAAGGTTGGAAAAGATGAGAAGTTAAGAAAAATATGAGGAGAAATGAAAAGTAAAATAAAGATATAGCTAGTTGAATTCCCCATGCATTGCACGGTATTATTGAAAGAATAATGATACATATACACACTTACACACACATTATTTCATATTCTTATATTTACATAGTTTTCATTATTGGTTATAGAGGGCATATCTAGTGAGAAGAGATTTTATTGTAAGAAGGTAAGAGAAGTAAATTTTGATCATACAACCATATATAAATGGTCAAGATTAAAAGTTACTTAAATGACATGTGACCACTTAAAAAAGTTACATATATTTATATTCTAATCTTAACTATTCATGTAAGATTCAATAATTAAGATTCACTTCTCTCACGTCTTATAATAAATAATTCTCTTACCAGATATGCACCTTTATTTATAAATGGTCTCCACTCATTTTTTACACCCGTATTTTAATTATGCCACATACTCCAGGTGTGAAGTGATGTGAGCACATCTAATGTGTGTTAAACATTATTCTTATTAAAAATATAAAAAAATTCTAAGATTGAGGAAAGAGAAGTGCCTGTGAGATAAGCTTGATATCTACCATTCAAATGAGAGAAGAATCAACGGTTAGGATTGTTGGTGAAAGGAAAAGTGATGGTGTGATAGTTTTAGGCGAGAAAAAACACTATTGGAATTGAACCCTATTTTTATACAACTCTTATATTCTTACATCAAATAATGTATACATCAATTTTTACACATCATCTAATACTATTTATTATACATACTTTTTTTTATCATTTTCTCTCACTCAATCACATCTCTTAAAAAGGGTGTGAATAGTACTTACATCACTTTTTAGGGGTTTACAGATAATAATTTTTCATTTTTATATATAGATAGATAAATAGATTAAAAGGTATTAAAAAAAATTAAATTTAGAGAAAATTCTACATGGTAATTATAGTAGAAGAACTTTTATAGAAAAATATAGAAAAATAAATCAACCTCTATTGAAAACTTAAAATTGCATAAAATTTCATCTCATCTTGTATTAACCAAGATCTTTGTTTACTATAATCTTATATATATTTATAAAAAATTATGATGCATCCGTATACTAATAATATAAGTATAAATAAAATATGTAGAAATTAAATAAAATTATAAATATTTTTTTATTAGAACTTGCAAGATTAAAATTAAAAGCCAATAAAATTTATAAATAAGTAAATGAATAGTACTAAGAAGGCATTTTACTAAAGTATATTTTTATTTTTATCTATTTAAGATTAATACATGTAATAAATTATATATTTATTTAATCTATTAAAATTAATAGAAATTAATTACTATTTTTTATTATCTTTAATTAGATATCCACACATGCATTGTTATTTTAAAAATAAAAATAACTATAAAGAACAAAAATTGAAATGTTGGAAAAGATGAAAAGTCACAAGTTATGAAGGAGGAGAATGAAAAGTAAAAAAAGAAAACAAAACAATGATATAATTTAAAAAATAAAAAAATGAAAATTTAGGGAAAATGCCATGTGACGATTTTAGTGGAAGAACTTTTGTATATACTAGCTTTACACCCGTTCAACGCATGGGTTAATATATAAATAAAAAATAAAAAATAATAGACTTACAACTTATATCATTATTTAAAGAGAAGTAATTTAAGTCTCATATCACAAGTTTTAATCAAAGATGAATATTTTTATTAAATCAAAATGATAGAAAGCATTAGAAATTGATCTTTTTTTAATTTTATGTTAGCATAATTAAGTTAAATATCATTATTATTATTTTAGTGGTTAGGTAAAACATTCTCTAAAGTGATAACTGTAGGATTTGAACACCTGATATTATAAGTAAAGTTCACCTAAGGTCACAGTCTATTTCTACTATGATTAATCATTGTTGGATATATCATCATTATTTTAATTATTCACAACTCAATCAAATAGAAGAAAAAGAGTTAGAACATATATATAAGAGTTTTTTTTTATCTAGAGGACATATATATAAAAATTTAATTTTGATACATTATCAATATAAAATAGTTTTACATTTACATATAATATTGATATATTATTTAATGAGTTTGACTCTGTTAATAATAAAATGAGTTTTATACTTAGATTTGGTAAACCATGAAATTTTTGCTTCGTAATAGACCCATTGCCCTAAAAAAGTATTAATACTATATGTGCCAAATAGAAATCACATTACAAGATAATTTTTGAAAGCTTATTATAAATTCACAGGAGATATAAGTTTTATTTAAGCATGCTGTAACCTATTGCTTGTTATAAACAAACTAAGGAATATAAGATCTCAAGTGAATGTCGTATGGTGAGTATACATATTAAATTTAATGCATGCACACATGAGACAACAAATCAAAGAAACAAATAAGTAAATGAACATAATTAGTTCTCACAATCATGCTCTAACTTAATGCTCATTATTAACAAACTAAGGAATAAAAGATTTCGAGTGAATGTCATACGTTGTATGCATACTAAATTCAATGCATACACATATGAAACAATAAATAAAAAAACAAATAAGTAAATGGACATAACTAGTATTTTCATTTTTTTAGCGTAATAATTAGCATTATCACAATTGTTTTAGAGCATATATAGAGTTCAATATTACTAAATTGGTGAATTTCTACTTTTTAATTTTTTGCTTGTATTATTATTGCTACTATATATTTAAGTATAATATTGTGAAAGAATTTGAAACATATTAATATTAATTATGAAAAAAATTGACCAAATAAAATAAATATTAAATTAATAAAATTAAAATAACGAATATAACACGTATCACTCTCACAGACATGATAGAAACTGGGTGTCCAAGATAAAAATGATGCAGGGGCGGTATTTATTGAAGAAGAGGACATAGCACGTGTCATTACCTTTTTCTTTTAGAATTTGTTTGATGTAAGTCCTGTTATGGATGTGGAGGAAGCGGTCAGTGTGGTTGGGGGACAGCTGACTGAAGATCTGGGCAGAATTATTGAGCCATCATTCACAGGAGAGGAGTTTAACATGCTTTAAGTCAAATGCATCCATCAAAAGCGCTGGGTTACCAGCAGTTTTTTACCAAAAAAATTGGAATATAGTGGGTGAAGATGTTATAGATGCAGTGTTGAATATTCTGAACAGGGAAGGAGATCCCAGTGCCCTTAATCATACTTTCATCTGCCTTATTCCAAAAGTAAAGAAGCCTTCTCATACAAGAGAATTCAGACTAATTTCTCTATGTAATGTAATAATGAAGCTTGTCACCAAAACAATAGCGAACAGATTGAAGTTGATTCTGTTTTAGTTGGTAGGAGAATTTTACAGTGCTTTTGTTCTTGCCAGGCTATTTACAGGTAATGCCCTCGTAGCCTTTGACATATTCCACTATATGCGAAAGAAAAAGACAGGTAAAACTAGTTTTATTGGTGTTAAACTTGATATGGCAAATGCATATGACTGATTGGAATAGATGTTCTTGGAGTGAGTCCTTAGCTCTATGGGCTTCCCAAATCACTGGGTATCTCTTATAATGAGGTGTGTCAGTATTGTTTCTTTCTATATCCTCTTAAATGGGAGCCCTTGTGACTACTTTGTGCCTAGCAGAGGCCTTAAGACGGGGATTTGTCATCTCTTTATTTATTTATTTTGTGCGCTGAGGTTCTTTTTGACCTTGTAATCCGAGCCCAAGAAAAAAGAGCATTGCATGGTATTAAAATTGCTAAATCTGCTCTAGAAACATCTCATCTTTTCTTTCCAGGCGATAGTATTTTTTTTATTAGAGCTATTGAGCTTTCCTTTAGTCGAAATGTTCTAACAGATAGAATGAATGAGATCCAAGGATGGATGAATATAAAAGCAATAGAGAGTCATTTCAAATATTTGGGATTACCAACGTTCATGGGGTGATCCAAAAAACAAGTATTTAATTTTATCCAAGATAGAGTCTAAAAGAAACTTAAAAGGTTGGAAAGAGAAAGTTCTATTAAAAAGCCGGTAAGGAGGTGCTTATTACATCTGTTGCTCAGCCTATTCCTAATTACATCATGGGTTGTTTTTTAGTTCCAACGGAGATTTGCAATAAAATTGAATCTATGATTAGTAATTTCTAGTGGGGTAGCAAATGGGGTGAAGGAAAATTCATTGGGTGAAATGATCCTCTCTTTGTGAAAAAAAGGACAATGGGGTATGGGGTTTAGAAGTTTCAAAAGCATTTTAATTTAGCTTTATTAATCAAACAATTTTGATTTTCTCACATCATTTTTTTTCTACATCATTTTTTATATCACATCACTTACTATTAAGATAAACATTAACATGTGAACACTTTTCTCTCATTTAATCACAATCATTGACATATGATATAAAAAGTGGTGTATAAGAAAAGTGATATGGGATGAACATTTTCCTTAGCCAAACAATGGTGGAGAATGCTAAATGATGCGGATTAAAAGTTACAAATCCAAGTGCAGGTTATCTCAAGTAATAAATTTCTCTGGAGTCCGAGATCGATCCACAGGGAATTGATGAAGAAAAATTTATTTGACGTAAGGAAAATATTTTGTTACAACAATAAAGGTGATAAAACTTGGTCACAAATAAAAAGGAATTGCTTGGATTAGGAGATCCACTCTTGGTAAATAAATTAAGGACAAGATTAATTCTTTTATAACTCAATTAGAATCCACACATAACGGAAGTTCTAATCAGAAAATACAATGTTCAAAGTTCATTAAAAATTATATACGTAATTATATTATGATTCCTTTAATCATCTATTAACACTACCACTCATAAATGGGATCAAACATTCATTGTGCTAAAATCTTGTCTACAACAAATCAAGATCTCCACTTTACAAGGAGAGTTTCTAACACTAACACTTGTAAATGGGTTCAAGCATTCATTGTGTCAATCTCTTCTCTACAACAAATCAAGAACTCCACTTTACAAGGAGGGTTTTTAAATTAATTGGAAACAAAATATAATACGTATAATGACCACTTGAAAATATATCATTTAAGCACAAGAGAGAAATTAATCTAACCTTATTTTATTACCAAGAGCTTTACTCTTTCACCTAAGTAAAATGAAACTTAGTTACTTATAGACAAGAAGAAAGGAAGAGAGAAGAAGAAGAAGAACATAACTTTAATTTAGAATAAAAGAAAACTACAACAAGATAATCAAATAACAAAATAGCATGAATTTGGTATCTAACACCTAAGCCCTCTAAATGATCAGCTAAGGTTCCCTTTTATAGAGGATTAGGGATACAAAATGACAAGGGGACTGAGATAAGTGAGTGGATGAGTGAAAAATGAGTAAAAAATGCCAAATGACTTTTAATGAGTGAAAAATTATGGAGATTCTTTGTCTCCAAAATCATTTAGCTCTGAAGTCATTGCATTCATCATTTTTTCACCAAGTGGTTTTCATGAAAGTTGTAGGCTTGGATCTTAGCTTTCAAATTCCGTTAGTTTGAGCCCAAAAGCATTCCTACAACTCAAGATATGATCTGATTACTGCATACTACTCAGGCCCAGTGACAGCTCCTCTGTTCTGACTTCTAATCCCAATATAACCCATTAGACCTCAGATTCTGGAAAAGTGTTCAACATAAAAGTTGTATATTTGGGTCTTAACTATCAACCATCAAACTTTCAGTCCATTTGACATCCTATAACCTGAGCTATGTCATGAAAGGTACACATAGGTCAAGTTGTTAGGATCAATACCTTAGTTCTTGCTTCAACTCCAATTTGAGTTATCCAAACGTATGATTAGGCCTTTGAGGTATTCATGAAAGTTGTAGAGCTCTCTCTTATCTTTCGAATGTCACTAGAATCACCTCAAAAGACTACCTACAGTCCAAGATATGACCCAAATACAGAAATAATGTAAGACATAAATCATACTGAAAAATTCAATTAAGTCTAATTTGAGTCCAAATTTACAAAACATAACCAAACTCAATCAATTAAGTACATGGAGAGTGTAAATGACTAAAAATGAGGGTTTATTAATGTATCAAATATGTGATTATCAAATTCTCCCACACTTAACTTTTTGCACTCCTAGGCAAAACACACACGACCAAAACTAAAAGAAAATGAAATAGACTCAAAAGCTAAACACTTTAAAAGACTCAATTTCTAGTAATATTTAAGAATGAAGATAACCAATCATTCAAGTAATTAAAACATTTATGAGGTAACGTTTCTTCACATCTCAAACCAACAAGTAAGGAAACTTCAATTGAAAAGCATGAGTCAAGAATGATATATCTTCACAAGATTCACTCTCAATCCTTCAAGTGTTTAAAAGGTAGGTATTTCACTCAATTCAACCCATGAAAATCACACTACCATAAGCTTGCTTATCTTCTACTTCTCCACTACTCAAACACATGCACACACAAATCATGAGGACTTTAATCAAGGTTGTAATGGGGTCAAGGTAAAGGAGAAGGTAATATAGATATGATAAGTTAGATACCAAAGAGAATAAAAGAGCATGAAAGCTGAGTTCAATTAACAAGCATGAAAGTTCATCCCAACTCCACTTAATACAAATTTCCTTTACATATTCTTTTCTTTTCCTTTATTGCCTTGTTGACCCTCTTTTTCTTTTTACATTTTTTTTTACTTCAAGAAAATCATCAGGGTAAAGAAGTCTAGAAACCCCTGAAGGATCCCATCCAAAGGATCATCTGTCCAAAACCAAAATACAACAAAATCATACAAAGATAATAATAATAAATGATGACATACATTTATGTACAAGTTTCATGGCAGATCTTTATACTGCTCGTCATGAGTGCAGTAATACCAAGACGGCTTAGCTAATCTTGGAATTCTTCTCCCTCCTGCTTATTTGAAGAAAAGAGAATAAAGAAATCATCGTGGGTTTTCCATCCTGGGTCTAGAACCTAGAGAGCTCACACTTGGGTTCGTAACATCAATAAAGATGCTAAAATTTGAAACCCGCAATGTCCAAGATCCAAAACGCTCCATCCCAAGGCGCTGAGAGCCCCATCTAATAAAAGAGAGGATCAAGCTCAGATGCCTCATACGCTTTGGTAGTCGCGGGTTACTTCTCACTAATAACTAAAGTGGGACGCTTCTACCTGTCCATCAACTTCATAGTGCCTAGATGGTGAACATTGGGTTGTGGAGTGCGGCTCTCTACAGAGCATGGCATACGAACCTTATTTACGAACCAACGTGCAATGGTCCACCCAAGTCAATGACGGGACTGCCGCTGGCAGGGGCTCCTAATCTAATTAAAGATCAAGTACAATCGAAGTTTCGCCTCTTTTTTTTTTTTTTTTTTTTTTTTTTCTTTTTCTTGAAGATGTACAAGATAATATATACATATTATTGTGATTGTGACTCACATCTTCCTCTGGTTTCACGTTCAGAAACGGCTTAAATGCCTTTTATGAGTCGAGGATAAGCTTCCCATCCAATTTTCTTATAAATTGGCAAACAATGTCTTTTTGAGTCAGATTCCCAAGACTATAACGCTCTTACTCGTCCCTGAAGAGATTCCATAAACTAAGAAGTTCACGCTGCGTAACTCCACAAGAATGCGTCTCAAAAGTCAATAAGATATTATCTAATGACTCATTACTCAGTCCATTCTTAATGAAGAATATTTTATCTTCTCTGTTTACAAAACCATCCCCAAAGAGTGACATCGCGTGTTACAATTCCATTGTGCACACTTGTAACAAACTTGCATTCTTTTTGCTCTTCTCCTTTTTTAAAATGAACTTTTACCGAGACCAGGCATGTATGGGATAAATGAATCTGAAGATTCACCAGCTAAATGAACTTTTACTTCGATTATCCAGCATATATCTTCTGGGATGCCCTTGTACATTAACAATCTCAGTCTTTCACACCTAGCTTTGTAGATTTTGGTTAGAGCATTTTTAGGAAAAGAAGAGAAATGTTTTCTTAGATTTGAGAGAATGACATCCATTTTGAAGGAGAAGGAATCAGTTATTATGGGAAACTGAAAAACAAATCGACTTGAGAGTCACGGAGTACCATTATCTGCCACTTAACCGGGAACACAAAGAACTGCAAAAAGAAAGAAACAAAATTAAAATAAATTCTAATCATAATAAGGATTAGAAAGGGAGATAGATTGTACCTCAACAACTTGATGTTCCAGAAATGGTTTGAGTCTTTGTCCATTGACCTTAAATATATTACCATTCCTAGGGTTCTCAATGTCTATGGCCCTATGAGGATACACATGTTTGACAATAAAAAGACTAATCCACCTAGATCTCAATTTTCCAGGGAATAGGTGAAGACGAGAATTATAAAGCAGAACTTTTTGACTAATTTCAAAAGATTTTCTCAAAATTGTTTTGTCATGAAAAGCTTTTGTTCTAGCTTTATAAATTTTTGAGTTTTCATATGCATCATTTCTCAATTCCTCAAGTTCAGTCAATTACAATTTGCGTAACTTGGAAGCATCATCAAGACTTAAGTTGAAAGCTTTAACGGTCCAAAATGCTTTATGCTCTAATTCTACAGGCAAGTGACAAGGTTTTCCATAGACTAACTGATAGGGTGATATGCCTAAAGATGTTTTGAAAGCAGTACAGTAAGCCCAAAGTGCATCATTTAATCTTAAAGACCAATCTTTACGATTTGGGTTAACCATTTTTTTTCAAAATTTGTTTAATCTCCCTATTTGCTAATTCTACTTGTCCACTTGTCTGAGGGTGATAAGGGGTAGCAATTTTGTGTGTGATGCCATATTTCTTCATTAAAGATTCAAATGGTTTATTACAAAAATATTTTCTCTCATCACTGATGATAGCTCGAGAGATTCCAAATCGACTCAAAACATTTTCTTTTAAAAATTTCAAAACAGTTTTGTGATCATTGTGTCGACATGAAATTGCCTCAATCCATTTTGAGACATAATCAACTGCAAACAAAATATACACAAATTCAAATGATGATAGAAATGGACCCATGAAATCAATTCCCCAACAATCAAAAATTTCAATGACAATGATAGGGTTCAAAGGCATCATATCTCTTTTAGAAATAGAACCCAATTTCTGACAACTTTCACAACTTTTGCAAAAATTATAGTTGTTCTTAAATAATATGGGCCAATAAAATCATCACTGTAAGATTTTCGCAATTGTTTTCTTTGAAGAAAAATGACCTCCACATGCTTCTGAATGACAAAATTTAATGACACTACTTACCTCACTGTCGGGTATGATCAGGACAATATTTGAATAAATATGGGTCATCCCAATAGAAAATTTTCACCTCAATCAAAAACTTTTTTCTGTCTTGGTGTGTCCATTGAGGTGGCATCTTACCTGTTACAAGAAAATTAACAATGTTAGCAAACTAAGGCATAAAATTGACAGAAAATAAAAAATTCATTAGGAAAAGAATTATTGATAGGTGTGCTATCAAAAGATGAGCCTGTTGTAAGTTTGGATAAATGATCTGCAACAACATTTTCGGCTCCTTTCTTGTCTTTTATTGTGAGGTTGAATTCTTGAAGCAACAAGATCCACCATATCAACCTAGGTTTGACATCCTGCTTAGACATTAAATATCTAACAGTAGCATGATCAGTGAAAACAATAGTGGAAGAACAAATTAAATAAGCTCAAAATTTATCCAATGCAAAAATTACAGCAAGTAGTTCTTTTTCAGTAGTGGTGTAATTCATTTGTGCACTATTTAAAATTCGACTTGCATAATAAATTACATGAGGCTACCTTCCTTTCTTTGGCCTAAAACAGTGCTAACAGCAAAATCACTAGCATCACACATCAACTCAAAAGGTAAAGACCAATCAGGAGATTGCATGATAGGAGCAGAAGTCAAAAGACCAATTAATTTTTCAAAAGATTTCTGACAATCTTGGGTCCAATCAAATGGTGCATCTTTTGTTAGAACATTACATAATGGTCTAGATATGGCACTAAAATCCTTTACGAATCTTTTGTAAAATCCTACATGTCCTAAAAAGGAACGAACTTCTCTGACTATTTTTGGGGAAGGCAATGAGCAATTAATTCAACTTTGGCCTTATCAACTTCAATTCCCTTAGAAGATATCACATGACCTAACATTATTCCTAAGGTAACCATGTAATGACATTTTTTTTCAATTTAACACAAATCTTTTTCTTCGCATCTTTTAAGAACTTTTTCTGAATTATCAAGATAATTTTCAAAAGAATTTCCAAAAACTATCAGATCATCCATGAAAACCTCTAAATAATGCTCAATCATGTCACTAAAAATATTTAGCATGCATCTTTGAAAAGTTACTAGACCATTACAAAGATCAAAAGGCATTCTTCTATATACAAAAGTGCCAAATGGGCAAGTAAAAGTGATCTTTTCTTGATCCTCCAATGCAATTGGTATTTGATTATACCCTGAATAACCATCAAGAAAACAATAGTAGGGATGTTTTGCTATTCTTTCCAAAATTTGATCAAGAAATAGCAAGGGAAAATGATCTTTCCTAGTAGCTGCATTCAATTTTCTAAAATCAATACATATACGCCAACTAGATGAGACTCAGGTAGGTATTAATTCTCCTTTTTCATTTTCAACCACTGTTTTTCTAGATTTCTTAGGCATAACTTGTGTAAGGTTTACCCACTGACTATCAGAGATAGGATAGATAATTCTAACATAAAGTAATTTAAGAACTTCAGTTCTAACTACCTCTTTCATATGTGGATTTAATCTTTTTTAAGGTTATTGAGATGCTTTAACATTATCCTCTAAATGTATTCTATGTGTATAAATTAATGAATTAATACCTTTTATATCCTTTAATGTCTATCAAATTGCACTTTTATGCCTTTTAAGTACTTCTATCAATATACCTTCTTGTTCTTTGGTCAGGGATGAGGAAATTACCACTAGAAAGCTTTGTTCTTCTCCCAAAAATATGTACTTCAACCCAGCAGGTAATGACTTTAGTTCCAGTGTGGGTACTTCTTCATGGGTATCATCATTCATGGGTTTTAGCTCTTCGAATCTCAGATTCCATTCTTTGTATTCCATTTCCTGTGTACAGTCAAGCAAAGAGCATATTTTAGAAACATCATCATCTAATTGTGTAGTTGAATCCAATGAATTAATTAAACAAATTTCTAATGCGTCAGAAGAACTCCTGATTTGAAGATGATCACCTATAATGGCCTCAATCCCTTCAATTTCTTCCTTTCCATCATAAATTTCTTGTGGTTGCTTGCACATGTTGAAAACATTAAGCTCTAGTGTCATATTTTCAAATGTTAGCTTCACCACTCCATTTCTGCAATTTATCAAAGCATTAGATGTTGCTAAAAATGGGTGACCTAAAATAATAGGAATTGACTTGCTACTATTTTCCATAGGTTCAGTTTCTAAGATAATAAAATCCACAGGATATATGAATTTATCAACTTGTACCAACATATCTTCTACTATTCCTTTTGGAATTTTAATTGATCTATCAACAAGTAGAAGAGTTACAGAAGTTGGTTTTAACTCACCTAAGTTGAGTTGCTGATAAACTAAATATGGAAGCAAATTAACACTAGCACCAAGATCAAGTAAAGCTCGTTCAATTTTATGTTCACTAATAATACATGAAACTGTAAGACAACCAGGGTCTTTATATTTCAATGCATTATTGTTCTGAATAATGGAACTTACCTGTTCAGTAAAAAATGTATTTTTTTTCACATTATGTTTCCTTTTAACAGAGCATAAGTCCTTCAAAAATTTGGCATAACAAGAAATCTATTTGATAGTATCTAACAGAGGAATATTGACCTTCACTTGTTTAAGGATTTCAAAAATGTCACTGTTATGGTTCACTTTACTTGAATTGTTTAATGCTTGAGGATATGGGGGTGAAGGCAAGGGTTTGGTCTCCTTTTGGCTAGGTGGCTTATCAACTCCTTCCTCATCTTTGGAACTTGACTCATCATTTTTCTCACAATGGTCGGGAATTTATTTTTCAACAACCTTTCCACTCCTAAGAGTTATCACTGAATGGACTTGATCTATTTGTTGGCTTTCTAAACTACTCTCATTTAGGCTATATTGACTCTTGGGATTTGGTTGAGGCTGAGAGGGAAATTTTCCTTTCTCGTGAATGGCAAGTGCAGAAGAAAGTTTAGTAAGAGTTTCTTTTATATCAATCATGGTTTAAGTGTTTTGGTTATTAATGGCCTCTTGCTTCATGAATGCATGCAATGTTCCTTCAAGGTTTTTCCTATATGGTGGTACATAAGGTGCATATCCTTAAGAATTTTGAGAGTCCTGCTGTGCCTGAGGAGGTGGTAGTTACATGAATTGTGCCTGATTGTTGGTCCTTCAACTGAAGTTCGGGTGATTTCTCCATCCCGGATTATATGTATCTAAAAAAGAAGAAATGAATGGTTTTTTAAAACTGTTCATTGCATTTACTTGCTCATGCACAACTTCTTTAAAAATAGAAATTTTTGGACATTCATTTGTTGAGTGTCCTAATTCATCACAAATGCTACAAATTTCTTCATTTTGCATAGATTTGATTTCTTTTACTTTCCCTGATTCCATGGCTTCAACCTTTCTAGTCAAACTAGCAAACCTAGCATTTAAATCTTCTTCTTGACTAAGATGATATTTTCCGTTACTAGCATTTGCAAGGTTAGATCTAATTGAAATTTTCAGAAGGATTAGTACCATGCCAAAATTGAGAATTTTTAGCCAAATGGTCTAAATAGTCTAAAACTTCTTTAGGTTCTTTATCAAGAAATTCACCATTGCACATTATTTCTACAAATTATTTAGTTTCGGGTGTTAACCCTTCATAAAAGAAGCTTATAGTGCACCATTTTTCAAAACCATGATGTGAGCAAGAATTCAACAAATCTTTAAAACGTTCCCAACTTTGAAAATATGCTTCATTTGAATTTTGAAAAAAAATTTGGATTTGTCTTTTCAAAGCATTAGTTTTATGTGTTGGAAAAAATTTCTTTAAAAACTCACCTTGCATTTCTTGCCATGTGCCAATTGATCTTGGTTTCAAAGTGTTAAGCCAAGTTTTTGCTTTATCTTTCAAAGAAAAAGGAAATAATTTAAGCTTAACAACATCTTCAGTACAAGTTTGATCATGAAAAGCGGTACATACTTTCTCAAATTCTTTTAGATATAAGTATGGGCTTTCAAATTCTAAACCATGGAAATTAGGAAGTAAAGAAATCATACCTGGCTTGAATCTAAAATTGTTAGCATTGAGTAGAAAGATAAAACATGATGGACTAGAATTTCGAGATGGTTGCAAATACTCACACATGGTTCGCAATGGTTGATTTTCATATTCATCATGCACACTTTCATTTTTGGCCATTGTGTTTGGTGTGTGTGATTGTGATTTAGACAGATCAATATGTAAAGTACTAGGATTAACTTTAACCAAATGATCAGAATTTAAATTACGATACCAATTAAGCATAAATAAGTAACTTAAAATATAAAATAAAATGTACAAGCTAGAAGTATAAACTATTCATTAAATATTAACAAAGATGTGGTATAAACCAGCCACTAAATATATATTAACAAATGTGTGATATAAACTAACCACCAAATAAGTTAATAAGCAGATAAATTAAAAAGTTAATATGCAGATAAATTAAAATATTAGAAGTAAGAAAATTAAAAGGTTAGTAGGTTAATAAGTTAGAAAGTTAGAAATAAAATACAAAAAGTAAAGTATAGAAATTAAAGTACAGAAAATAAATTTAAAATATGAAAATCAGAGAATCTGCAGAGCCGATTTTTTGCTCCTGTGAGAGAGAAGAGAAGAAAAAAAATTATTTCGTTAATGATTAAAGATTACAGAGAGGTAAGAGAGAGTTTCTCCCACTAATTTAGTACGTTAGTAAGTACAAAGTGAAAAAAAAAATAAAAAAGTAGAATATGCATACAAAATATTTACACCATAAATTTGTTCTTCAAATCAAGTTCCCGGCAACGGTGCCAAAAACTTGATGCAGATTAAAAGTTGCGAACCCAAGTGCAGGTTATCTCAACTAATAAATTTCTCGGAAGTCCAAGGTCGTTCCATAGGGAATTGATGAAGAAAAATTTATTTGATATATGAAAAATATTTTGTTACAATAATAAAGGTGATAAAACTTAGTCAAAAATAAAAAGAAATTGTTTGAGTTAGGAGATCCACTCTTAGTAAATAAATTAAGGATAATATTAATTCTTTTATAACTCAATTAGAATCCACACATAACGGAGGTTCCAATCAAAAAATACAACATTCAAAGTTCATTAAAAATTATATACGTAATTATATTATGATTCCTTTAATCATCTATTAAAACTACCACTCATAAATGAGATCAAGCATTCATTGTGTCAAAATCTTGTCTACAACAAATCAAGATCTTCACTTTACAAGGAGAGTTTCTAACACCAACACTTGTAAATGGGTTCAAGCATTCATTGTGCCAATCTCTTATCTACAACAAATCAAAAACTCCAATTTACAAGGAGGGTTTCTAAATTAATTGGAAACAAAATACAATACGTATAATGACAACTTGAAAATATATCATTTAAGCACAAGAGAGAAATTAATCTAACCTTATTTCATTACCAAGAACTTCACTCTTTCATCCAAGCAAAATGAAACTTAGTTACTCATAAACAAGAAGAAAAGAAGAAAGAAGAAGAAGAAGAACATAACTTTAATTTAGAACAAAAGAAAACTACAACAAGATAATCAAACAACAAAATAGCATGAATTTGGTATCTAACACCTAAGCCCTCTAAATGATCAACTAAGGCTCCCTTTTATAGAGGATTAGAGATACAAAATGACAAGGGGGATGAGTCATGAGTGAGTGGATAAGTGAAAAATGAGTAAAAAATGCCAAATAACTTTTGATGAGTGAAAAATTATGGAGATTCTTTGTCTCTGAAATCATTTAGCTGTGAAGTCATTACATTCATCATTTTTTCACCAAGTGGTCTAATGAAATTTGTAGGCTTGGATCTTAGCTTTCAAATACCATTGGTTTGAGCCCAAAAGCATTCCTACAACTCAAGATATGGTTTGATTACTGCATACTACTCAGGCCCAGTGACAATTCCTCTGTTCTGACTTCCAAACCCAATATGACCCATTAGACCTCAGATTCTTAGATTCTGGAAAAGTGTTCAACATGAAAGTTGTATATTTGAGTCTTAGCTATCAACCAACAAAATTTTAGCCCATTTAACATCCTATAGCCCGAGCTATATTATGAACAGTATATATAAGTCAAGCTGTCAAGATCAGCACCCTAGTTCTTGCTTCAACTCCAATTTGAGTTATCCAAACATATGATTAGGCCTTTGATGTATTATGAAAGTTGTAGAGCTCTCTCTTATCTTTCAAATGCCACCAGAATCATCTCAAAAGACTA
This sequence comes from Ormosia semicastrata, assembly GCA_029884595.1. NCBI lineage: Eukaryota > Viridiplantae > Streptophyta > Magnoliopsida > Fabales > Fabaceae > Ormosia > Ormosia semicastrata. The sequence continues at coordinate 5,532,597 of JAQQTO010000028.1, read as the reverse complement.
CCTACAGCCCAAGATATGACCTAAATATAGAAATAGTGTAAGACGTAAATCTTGCTGAAAAATTCAATTAAGTCTAATTTGAGTCCAAACTTACAAAACATAACTAAACTCAATCAATTAAGTACATGAAGAGTGTAAATGACAAAAAATGAGAGTTTATTAATGTATCAAATATGTTATTATCACTAAATAACCCAAATTCACCGATGGCGCCATTTATGAAATCGAATTATTTCCCCAAAACTTCTTCCTTGAAAGCTAGTGTGGGTCATATTCCAAGTTTCACATGGAGAAGTAGTCACAGTGCTGCTTGGGTTCTTAAAAAGGGAGGTTATTGGCATGTGGGATTTGGTGAGGACATTCAGGTTCGGGTTGATGGGTGGCTTCCAAAATAGTTTGATAATTGTATCTAGACTCCTCCAAATAATATTCCTATTGATGCAAGAAGGATTCGTTGGTTGAAGACCAGAGGAGGTGGAATAGAGATCTAATTACCTCAACTTTTATGCCATTTGAAGCTTCACAGATTCTGGATATTCCTCTTTTGTCTTATATTGTGCCTAATAAATTCTTATCGGGGGAAACAAAAACAAGAGAGTTTAGAGTAAATTATGCTTATCACTTCATCAAACTAAGTGATGTACTGTCAGGAACTTCTTCTAGCAGTCTATTAGATTATGCTGATATTGATTCGAAAAAATATGGAAAATGAAAATTCCACCCAAAGCTTATCATTTTCTTTGGAGAATTCTAACTAGGTCTTGTTCTGGACCATGATCTGAGATCCTATTTAATAGGATCAACCCAGCATGCGTACAAATCAGACTCCGCCTTGGACGACATAGCTGAGGCCTTGATGGCAGTCCAGACCTCAGAGTCATGCATGTTGAAATATCAGGATTGCTAGATTCACGCAGAGAATATATCCCTAAATATCTATAACTGTCAATCATTAACTTACAATATTATAAGACTCACAACTATCTCAGACTGATAAGAAGCTCCCACATCAAAAGTTCCTAACTTATAGGGATTCACCCCAACAATAATGGGAAGGTAATCTTTACTAGGATACTAATCGTAAATACCTGCACTCAACACTGATTGCATGAGAATTCAATACACACTTTATAAATACAAGGCTAAGTAACCTTAAACAAGTATAAGTAAAATGCTCATCATATACTGCCTTACTTGAGCATAGCCTAACTTGAACGTTGAAGTCCATTTGCAAGTACCCACCTCCTGTCTCAACATGCCCAGTTGCTGCTGTTTAAGTAGGAAACTACTATTACATGTCTATCTCAGATACCATCTGAATCCATTTCAGAACATTGGCGCCATTTATGAGAATTGATAAACTTCTAATTCCTCACAATTATGGTGAACACACGTCAACATTCAAGGAAGGATGTTGTGCAACCCCTTGTAGAATAAAGATAGGAGCCAGTTGCGCAAACCCCTCCTTATCCAGCTCCACAATCTGCAGCTCAAGCTTCAGCCTTAAGAAACCAAGCAAACGTCCCAAAACATTTGCGTGATGGACATGAGACTTCACTTTCCAATGAAAGTCTACATCCGTCACGCAGAGTATCTGTCATGGATAGGCTTGGCTGCCTTGGAGAAAAAACTAATAATGTCGTTCAAGGGTCCAGGGCTCTAATGCAAACACGCCTAGGCCCCTTGAACAACGTTGCTGCTAATCATGCTTCTATTCGAAACATCGTCCTTTTCGAGATGACCAGAAATCATCTCCAGGAGCTGGTGGCCCAACAGATGCTGCAGATTGATGAACAACGTCATCAGTTGGACAACCAACGTCGCCGAATAGACGAGTTGGAAAAGGTCTGTACATGTTAAGAATGACAACGGAATGAGGGATGCAACACACAACATAAGAAGGCCGCCCCACGATCAAGGCAGCATTGCTATTGGAAATAACACCCCGGTTCCCGGCGTCCAACGACAACCCTTCTCAGACGAACTAATGACATATAAGACTCCAAGAAATTTTAAGTCTCCCTCTAACTTGGAGCCTTATGATGGGACAACAGAACCTCAAGAACACCTAGACTCTTATGTTCAGTCTATGCAGTTCCATAGGGGATCCCCAGAGCTACTGTGTCGTGCTTTTCCCCCTTTTTTTAAAGAAAGGCACTCTCTGTTGGTTTACAACCTTACCTGTAAAATTTACTACCGGGTGGGATGACCTCTCGACTGGTTTCCTGCTACAATATATCACCGCTAAGGAGCAGCCTAAATCGGTTGACTCCCTTTTCTGAATTTGCCAAGGGAGAAATGTACCCCTTCACGAGTACATCGAAAGATTTAATGACGCCTTGGCTCGTGTGGCTAGCCTGAATGACCAGATTACTCTTCACTATGCCCGGAGCGGTCTCCGGACTGATTCTGAATTCTTCCAGTCCTTGGCGAAAAAGAAACCGACAACCATGAATGAATTTCATGCCCGCTTCGCGAAATACATCAACCTAGAGGAGACTATTAAGGATAAAGAGACTCTTGAAAAAAGAGAACCCACTCACCAAAAGAATAACTGAAGCTCTAACCAACCTACAAGCTCTTCGAAGGGTGAAGTCTACTGCCTAAATATTCTGATTACACTCCTCTGAACACCCCGTGAGAAACAATTCTCAAAGAAGTACTTCAAACTGAGTTCTGGGATATTAAAAGGCCACATCCTCTGAAAAAGGCAAAAGACCACTCAAAGCACTATAAATGGCATAAAAGCTATGGCCACGAAACAGAAAAGTGTTACCAGCTCCATGATGTCATTGAATCCCTAATTAAAGAGGGATAGCTGTAGAAATATATCGTTGGAATCTAAAGTAACGATAACCACGGAAGACGGAGGGACTGAAGATATAGTCGCAGTCCGCGGCGAAGTCTAACTCCACACCAAAGGAAAAAGACTCACAGCCCTGCTAGAAAATCCAGGACTCCACCTCACCGTGACACTGGCAACCAGCAAGATCGAAACCAGGAAACTCAAAACGGGACCAACAGAACAGAATGACTCATTAGTACTATAGCGGGAGGATTAATAAGCAGAGGCTCATCCAGTAATTCCTGGAATAAGGCACTACAGACTGTGGTATTGAGCGTCTCTGCCTCTATGCACAAGCCCCGCGTTGAGCACAGGGAGGAGCCATCCATCTCTGTTTCAAATAAAGACTACGACGATATTATCTGGGACCACGATGATCTACTCGTTGTCTCTAAAATAATATTTAACGCCGAGGTTCGGCATATTTTTGTTAATTAAGTAAGCTTAACAAATATCATGTTCATGGACGCCTTCGAAAGATTAGAATTCCCCATAAATGCATTAACCCCCTATGATGGTGAGCTTACTAGTTTTTCTAGAGAAAATGTCACTCTAGTTGGATACTTTGAGACATTCCTTACTCTCGATGATGATAAGGTCTATAGAACCTTCAAGGTCAGATTCTTGGTGGTAGACTGCCAATCAGCCTACAACATTATTTTGGGTCACCCCACACTAAATGACATTGCCGCTGTAGTGTTAATCACTCACCAGGCCATGAAATTCCTCAATAAAAATAACGAGGCAGTTATAATCAAGGGTGATTAGATCACAGTGCGGAAGTGCTATAACGAGAGTCTCAGAATATGCAAGCCCCCCTAAAAGATCAAAGCACGCACATCTGGCCCGGTTTTAAACTAGGCCAACATCCTTATGACTGAGCTAGATGTTCGTGAAAAGATCCGGGGTACCTGACCCCAGCTAGAAGGAGAACTGCTACCACTCCAACGAAGTGACAAGCTTGATTAAGTCACCAAGATAGGTGTAAATCTAGAGGAATAGGAGAAATGCCAACTAATAGAACTCTTACAGAAAAATAAGGACATATTTTCTTGGACGTCCTCTGACATGCCTGGGCTTGACCCCGCTTTCATCTGCCATTATTTATCTATTAAAAAGGATGCGAAGCCGGTCTCCCAAAAGAAGAGGAAAGTAGGTCCCAAAAGATAAAAAATCATTGAAGAGCAAGTCAAAGAGTTGCTCAGTGTTGGATTCATCAGAGAAATTTCATGCACCACATGGCTCTCCAATGTAGTCCTAGTAAAAAATTCAAACAGGAGGTGGAGGATATGTGTGGACTACACGAACCTGAATAAGGCGTGCCCCAAAGATCCATACCCCCTCCCTAACGTTAATAAACTTATTGATAGCTCCTTCAGCTTCCGACTATTGCCTTTAATGGATGCTTACTTCGGGTACAATCAGATCTCAATGTACCCTAGAGACAAGGATAAAACTGCATTCATCATTGAGAAGGCCAGCTACTGCTACAAGGTGATGCCCTTCGGTTTGAAAAATGCATGAGCCACTTATCAGCGGATGATGAGCAGGGTTTTCTAGGATCAAGTGGGGAGAATGCTGGAGGTTTATATTGATGACATGATAGTCAAAATCCCACAATCCGGATCACATACCGCAGACCTTTGAGAAGTGTTCGCGCAACTAAGAAAGCACAATATGAGGCTTAACCAAGAAAAGTGTGCATTTGGGGTCCAGGCTAGGAAGTTCCTTGGCTTCATGTTGACTCACTGCAAAATTGAGGCGAATTCTGACAAATGTCAGGCGATGCTCAATATGCTTAGCCCTCAAAATGTGAAAGAAGTTCAATAGTTGACAGGGCAGATAGCAGCTTTCACATGATTCTTTGCCAAAGCCACTCACAAATCTCTCCCCCTTTCAAGATGCTAAAAAAGGGGGAAAGGTTTTGATTGAACTCGGGAATATGAGGATGCCTTTACATCATTGAAAGGGCTACTATCCTCTCCCCCCATTTTGACGAGGCCGGAACTCAGAGAGATGCTCTTTATATACCTCTCGGTCCATGAAAAGGCTATAAGCTCAATATTGATCTAGAAAATGATAGATGGCTAGAAACCAGTCTATTTCATGAGCAAAGTGTTATAGGGTCTCGAGCTCCGTTATTAGAAAATCGAGAAAGTTGCCTTTTCTCTAATCATTATAGTCAGGAGGCTAAGGCAGTACTTCCAATGCCATCTAGTGGTAGTAAGAACGAACCAGTCGATTCACCAAATATTGCATAAGCCGGACTTGGCTAGGAGGATGATCGCCTAGTCCATTGAGCTCTCTGAGTTTGGAATAGTGTACGAGCCCAGACTAGTGATCAAGGCACAAGCGCTATCAGACTTCCTTGCTAAACTTGCATCGGACCCCGGTGATATCATGGAACTATCATGGATCGTGTTCGTTAACGGATCCTCTAACCCTAAGAGTAGTGGTGCCGGGGTAATCCTTGAAAACCCATAATGGGTGACTATCGAGAGCCCCCTGAAGTTTGAATTCCCTATTTCGAATAATCAAGCGGAATATGAGGCATGCATTACCGAATTGACAATGGCCAAGGAACTGGGAGCAAAAAAGATCATGTTATGTAGTGACTCCCAGCTCGTAACCTCCCAGATTTAGGGCGACTATTAGGCTAAGGAGCCCCTCTTGCAAAAATACCTATCAAAGGTACAAGGGCTCCTCCAAAATTTTTGAATGGTCAATGTGGAGCATATACCCCGAGAGCATAATTCAAGAGCCAACCTCCTGTTTAAGTTGGATAGCACAAAGAGTCCGGGCAACAACTGCACTGTGGTCCAAGAAACTTTTTTACAGCCTTCTATCATGGATTCCTCCATTTTTCAAGTAGAGAAGCAGGGAAATACTTGGATCACTCTGATAATGGAGTATATGTAATCCGGCATCCATCCTGAAGACCCAAAAGAAGCCTTTAAATTGGTTAAAACCGTGGTCCAATACACCATTTACAACGGGCAGTTATATAGGCGTGGATACTCTTTGCTTCTCCTTAAATGCCTTACGCCGAAGGAAGCTGAATATGTACTAGACGAAGTCCACGACGGGAGCTGCGGGCACCACTTGGGAGGAATAACCTTGGATTTAAAAGCGCTCAGGGTTGAGTACTATTAGCCTACGATGGAGGCTGACTCTATTGCATATGTCCAAGTCTCCAACAAATGTCAACGACACTCAGACCATTATAATGCTCCACCAGTGGAACTTTCTACAACATCCGTATCTTGGCTATTCTATAGATAGGGGATGAATATCTTGGGTTTGTTCCCTCAAGCACCCGGATAGTTGAAATTCCTAGTGGTAGCCATGGACTACTTTACTAAATGGATCGAAACCGAGCCCCTGGTTACCATTACCTCTGCCCCAATCCAAAAGTTCACATGCGCCACATTATTACAAGGTTTGGAATCTTGGAATCTGTTGTGACAGATAACGGGACATAGTTCAAGGATAAGGGATTTGAAGAGCTGCTTGCTGATTTGAAAATCAAGCATCACTGTAGTGCTGTGGAAAACCCCGGAACGAACGGACATGTTGAAGCCACCAACTGCGTTATTGTTCATGTACTATAAAGAAGGTTGGATGAAACTAAAGGAAACTGGGCCGAAGAGTTAGACTATGTCCTTTGGGCCTACCAGACCACTTCTCACTCCACAACAAGTGAGACCTCTTTCAAACTCACTTATCGGTATGAGATGATGATTCCGGTAGAGATTGGAAAACCCAGCTGGCGCCTCCAACATTTCTCACCAGACAGTAACCCCAAACTGATTAGGGAAGACCTGGACCTCTTGGAAGAAAGAAGGTGCGTCGCATATATACGTGACACCGCCATCAAACAGAGGACGACAGCATGTTACAACCTAAAGGTTATCTCTTAGAGATTCCAACCAGGCGACCTCGTACTCCGCAAGGCTGACATCGGCGATAGAAACACCTCCTAAGGAAAGTTAGCTCCTAATTGGGAAGGCCCCTACCAGGTCGTGATTAGCACTGGCAAAGGAGCCTACACATTAGAGACGCTAACAGGCAAGCCGGTCAAGAACTTCTGGAACACAGACAAACTTAGAAACTACTATAGCTAATTATCTTTTAAGGCATAGTCTTAGTTTACTTCATGTTTAATCTGCCCCAATTATTATAAGAGCTCTTTGTATGGACCTTAGTCCTCTTTTGAATTAATAAAACAAAGTGATTTTTTTCCATTATCATTGCCAGCATGGACAGACTATTATGGTACCCACCGAGAGTGTCTTGTGTTAAATAGGTTGTGTATTGAAAAAATCCTAAGTCTTAAAAAATTCTCACACTAAACCATAAACACGAAAGACCCCAGTAAAGACCACTTATGTTAAGGTCAAAAGGGATCTTAAAAGCCAAAGCAATTGGAAAAGAACCCCAAACAAGGTTTATTTTATGCCTAAGTCCTAAAAGGGATCCCCAAGTCTTCAAAGGGCATAAGACCCCGGACAAGGTTTTACTTAAACTGAAGACACGCGAGATCCTAAAAGCCAAGGTAATTAGCAAAGGAACCGACATAAGGTTTCTTTACTCTAATACCTAAGTCGTAAAGGGGACCACAAGTCCGTAAAAGGCATTGGACCCTGGACCATGGTTTCTAATGTATGGAGCAAAATTAAAAGATCAAGTTAAACACCTCAGTTTACGGGGGAATTGTGTTTACAAAAGTCACACCCCACGTAGGGGGCAAAAGCAAAAATAAAAAAAGCACTTGCCTACTCCTAGGCGGTACCTTGACCACAAACAATGACAGATGAAGTCTCAGCAACACTTGGATTTTCTGGATTAACACTAGGAAGCACGAGGCGTCTATCCCGGACCACCCTCCCAGAATCCAGTACGTCTAAGACCAGTGCCACCCTGGGATTGAATAGCTGGACTTGGTCGATGACATTCTGAAATTGCTCCCCACTGATATAAGTGCAAACAGTGAGAAGGTTCAGGACGTCACCTTGCAAGGAAGTAGTCTTGTCTTCGAGCTATTAGTTCTTAGCACGAAGGCCCTCATTTTTAGCTTGAAGCATAGTTACATACCTTTTAAACTATGTCAAGCTAGACTCGTTTTGCTTCCCAACATCCTTCAGGGCGGCCACTTCACTTTCCAACTCTCGGGTCTGAGTCTCAACGTCATTTTTGGCCACTCCTCCACTGCCCTAAGAGCTTGGTTTTCACCTCGCTCCACTGCTTCTACTCTCTTTGCCATCTCCTGCTCATGCTTTTCACAAATCTGCTCCAAATATTGAGTCTCAACGGTAAGCCGAAGGCCAAAAGTTTCAAACCATGAAAAAGTATCATTTGTGCTACGTTGAGCCAAATAGGTTGCAACTTTCCCATCTAAGATATTGTAGTCAGTGAACTCTCGAGGGTCCGACTCCTCATGGTATAAACTGATCAGGTCAATGACCTCGTCTACTGCCGCCCTCTTACCTCGATTATCCGACATGCCATCCTCTGCCGCCCTTCTTTTACGCGTCTTAATTGGTCGGGGAGAATCCTCCACTTGGATAGGTTCCCTATCCACCATTTGGACTTCGACTGGTAGGGGCGAAGGAGCTGCAACAGTACCCATGGGGACATCTGATAGCCCAACCATGTTCCTAGCCTTCAAGGCTTCGAGAATCGTCAAGGCATTCCCAGTTGACATCTCGGCCAAACTCCCTGCAAAAATAATAAAGGGTCAGAACATTGGCTATGAGGTATCATGAAAAGTGAAAAGCATGCAAACTAAAAGCGGACAACAGTCTAAACAACCTAGCATAGCCCAAAAAGTCTCGTCATTCGGGGTGTCTGATAAGCCTATATTTTATAACATTTAATTGAACAAATGATGGTGATTTGCTTGTAATTATGAAATAATTTTAAATGGATCCTTATCATTATCTTTGTTTTGCAGATCTAGAAAGATTTAATGCATTTGGAGAGAAAGCAGGTGAAGATGTCGTGTTTTCAAGGCAAAGAGGAAACCTTTGAATGGCGGAGTTCATTTAACCTAAATCAGGCTTGACATTCACTTGAAGAAGGGCTATAGATTCATGAAGATCAATTTCTCCCTTTGAAGCAATGAAAGAAGAGTTTCTGAGAAGAATCCAGTCCGAAAAAATGAAAAAGTCAAAATACGGGGCCTAGAAAGTACACTCATGGTCTCTACCACCCTCCTGTGTCAAATGAGAAAATACTCGGCCTAGGCCGTGTATAGGCCTAACCCACTTTGCAATTGAAATAGTGAAATTTTGCCCCTCACTCCTCTTGTTCATACGGCTTTCCTCTAGGCCGTGTATGCATAAACGATCGTGTATTTGTGTCTTGGAAACACACTTATTGAAAACTTCGCACTTAAGTTTATGTTGGGGTGGCCTATATATTGACACTCTCTGCACGTTTTGAAAGGAGTTTTTCAGACCTAGAGGAGTAGCTGCAACTCCTTGGAGAAGAAGAGATGAGGCATAGAATTAGAGATCTAAAGAAAGGAGGGGCAACCACTTAAGATCTAAGAAAAGAAGTGCAAAAGATCCTTAAGAAAGGAAGGATTTTCTTGGAGGTTTGAAGAGTGAATTTCTACAAAATGGGTTTTTGATCTCTCTTTCTTTCTATTTCTCTTATTTCTTTTGCTATCTTTTCATGGATCTGTATCTTATTATGAGTTTGTTTGTATTAAATATGTGTGGTTAAACTCATAGTTAGGCATGGGGGATCTTGTGTTCTTAATTATTTGAATCTGATTTCTAAATTGATTATGGTAATTTCTTTATGGGTTTACTATATTGCTTGAATTCTTGTCATAACTTAATCACTTGTGACATTCATTAATTCATTGTTTGACCTAAAAAGCTGACCATCCGCACTCAATGAGTGGATCTATATGGTAAGCTTGGGATTATATTGGTGAATGACCAAACATCGGGGTTTCTCCGGGGTACCAATGGAATTGATGGGTTGTTAGTTCATATCTTGAAATTGAAACTTAATGCATTCTTGATTAATTCAACTAAATGACCAAATAGGTGAATTAAATTAAGAATAGAATATTGTTTCATCCATGACCATTGAGGATTCAATAGCTTATAAGATAATATTGGCAAAAGAATTACACATCCACGGTATCATAATTGAAAGAAGATACTTTGAATAATGAGATTCAAGTGAACCTTGCTTTAGTCATCTCTCTTCTTCTCTACTTACCTTTTCTTTATTTAATTGTGTTTTTCATTTTCTCATTTAGTTTTTGATTTTTAAATTTGGATCACCCCATACACTTTCGAGCATCCCAATTCGATCTAAATAACATAAGAGTTTTACAACTTTAGTAATTATCATTTATTCCTCGTGGGATCGATAACTTGGACTCATAGTCCTATATTACTTGGCGATAGAGTGCACTTGCTCTTAGTGTATTTTACACCTACCAGTGTCTAATATATCTTTGGTGTGAATCAAATCAATTTTTTCGACCCACATTTCGAAGAAATTAACACATTCAAGCTCTTCATCATCCAGTTGACCGGCTTCCCTCTCAAATAATTAAGTGAAAATGCTCCATGTCACTTGATTCCAATACAGGTTGAATATCAGTTCTTTATTACTGCCTAACCAGAAGGGATGAGTACCACAAGTCACCATCAACTTAAAAAACTTCTCTTTGAAATCCTTATAAGTCTCTAGGTATAAGAGGAAAACCTTCCGCCCTTGCCGTGATCGGATAGAAAGCTAGGTTTTTTGAGGGGCCCTGGCACCATGAACAGAATACCGAGTATGGAAATAGAAAAATGCTCTATCCGAGCATCACAATCCAACTAACCGGCATATTCTTTCAAAGGCCAAGATGTTTGCCTAACCATTAGGGTGAATCTGAGTAGGGACAACATTCAGAGTCCGGAGGATAGCAATATGGAATTTGTTGAATGGAAGTCGAAGTCTAAATCTAACAAAGAAGTCCTTGTACATGTACATGAAATGTTCCCCTTCCTGACGAGTAGAACACACTCTTTTGTTTTTCGGGGACAAGATTTAGAACTCATGGTCTCTTTCACCCTCTTCGGTCAGGATCAAAATGGCCCTTAAGTCTGTTAAGAAATTCTCTGGGCTGGAAACAGGATATCCGGTTGTAGGCATCGTACACGACCCATGGGTACACTAACCCCAGACCTCGATGAATACGAATTGCATTCTCCATGGCCGCCTCTTGTTCTACTGGCTTTCCTCCTCTGGAACCGGAGCAGCATCTGGAGCTGGTGCTTCAAGTCTAGTCACTCTCCTTCTAACCATTTGAGTTCCTGAAAACACACAGAGGTCAGTGGTTAGAATCATTCAAACTTAAAGATTCAGACATGGAAGTGGACAAACAGAGAGGACTGCTTATAACCACGCATTGGCCTCTGCCCCCACCAAGGCTAAAGCCTCATAAGGACACCTCCGCAGCACGGAGTGTGAGGGAGGAGGTGCTCCACAGGGCAATGCCATTGAAGGGGAAAGGAAATGGTATTCCCATCCCTGTTCACAGAAAGACAAGGGAGTGCACTCCATTAAAGGAGTGCACAACCACTTAAGAGAAAAAATAAGCATAAAAGAATAAGAAGGAAAAGAAGTACCTTAGAGAAAATAAAAGAAACTGGGCCTCTGGAACTTCAAAGTAGTAAAAAGAATGCTGGAATCACCGTTCACCACCGTGAAAAATCGTTGAAAATCACCTCAAGCCACCAATTTTGAGAAAGAAACGGCGAAATGAATAAAAGAAATCTAAACCCCCATTTATAAGGGCTAGATGGTTAAGGGATAATTCCATCCTAGCAGTCCAAATTTGAAAAGATATTCATTATGGCGTGCGAAGTACTATGCACATCTACTCAACAAGAGCATGCCACGTGGCCCTCACAGTTGTCATGGCAGTTGAGGGGATGGTTGTGCAGCAGACCAAGGGACACGCAACCTCAACAAACTAACTCCATGAGTCTTCTACAGACCCCAGGTGATTTCGTAGTGTCCATAAATATGAGATACTAATGCAGACTTCGGTTCCTCCAAGAAAGATCAGCTGACTTCGAAAAGCTAACTTAAAACTCTCCACCCTATGAGGAACACAGACCCCAGGGGCAGAAGCTAGAACTCGCCACTTCATTGTACTAACCAAGAACTAAGCTAGGGGCAACTTAGTATAACGACGGGGTAAGCATTGGATGGGGTAAGCGTTGGACTCACCCCAAATATTGTAAAGCGGAAAGCAGAAAAAAAATCGAAGATACAAGATAGAATTTGAAAAAGAAGAGTTTTATTTATTAATCTCATTCCATACATAGTCAACCTCCATAGGAGGAAAGGGAAAAATAAATCAAAAGTGTTCAAGAAATAGTGTTTATAGGACAGCTTGAGGACGAAACCAACGTCACTGTTAGGACACCTAGCTATATTATCACATCCATAGTTCTTTCATTCTTTTCCCAGTTTACCAAGCTTTGAAGAACTTTGGCAAACCGGAGCAGAACACTGCTTCCAAGCTTTGGAGTCACTCTGCCAAATTCTTCTTCCCTGACTCCTTCACAGTGATAATAAAGGACAATAACCACCCTTAGAGCAAGTCCAAGAAAGCGGATCACCCCAACTTGCTCCCAGAGGATTTTCTATAACATCCCAATTCTGATATCCTATTAGATTTGATCTATACAATAATATTTAGTATTGACAATGTTACCACTAACAACCAAACCCATAATATTCACATAAATAAATAATTATGGAGAGCCACGTTCCAACAGTTATATATACAAATCACAGCCTCAAAAGGGCATATTATCATACATAACTCAAAACAAACTAAGCAAATATAAACTATATACAAGCTCAGTCCAAAACAGCATCTATGTTATGCTGGTCCTCATACATCTTCTTCTTCCCTTTTGAAGAACTTACACCTAGATTTACATAGAAACAAAATCGGGGTGAGAAATCACAATTCTCAGTAAAAGTATTCCAATACTAGCATTTTATACAATCATACATATTACACAACCATTAAGTCAACACTTCAATCAAAAAAGTACATAATCACCCATACAATTACAATATCATGAGTTCATGTCATGGCGAAAACTGCCCATATAATTGTCATGCTATGCTTAATTATGTCTAATATTTATGTCTATGCAAGTCCTAAGAGTGAATACAATTTAAGGATATCATGAGTCCACAGACATATTGAGGATATTACCCATCTCAACTACTCTAGGATATGTTATAGTATGTCATGGATTATCAAGTGTAGTGAGGAAATAACTCACCTCCACTAATCATCAACATATACAGAGGATATTACTCACCTCACTGTTCGACAATTCATAGAGAGGATATTACTCAACTCCAATAATTGACAATCATGATGAGGAATTATTACCTCAACATAATGAGGAATTACTTACCTGGCTGTTCAATCAGCATAAAGAGGATATTACTTACTTCTTTACTCAACAACATAGAGAGGATATTACTCACCTCAATATGGTTCACAATCTTATCATGCAACACAATTACTAATTACCTACAATAATTAGCACCACAATTGATTCACATGCATCTCCAAATTTACTTCATACAATACTCCTAAAAGAGTCTCATTACTTATTAAGAAGTATAAAAGAAAACATCACACAAGTGAGCCCCTTCATTTCCCTCAAATAAGTGCTCTGTTCTCTTCTTTCTAGTGAAGAGCACTCAGGCACTCTAGGCCTGTGCGCTCAAGCGCACATTGCGTAACACAAACTCTGCTTGCCCTACTGGTGCCTAAGCGCTCAACACTTGAGTGCTGACTGGGCAGAACGAAATTTGCAAAATTTTGCAAATGGAGTTACTGTTCCATTGAGGAACAAAGGTGTTCCACACCCTCAAATCTCAATTCCACTTAGTTTCTCACCTTAAGTAAGATCCATTAAAACACTTCAACTCTTAAACCACTTTAATTTCACTCAATTATACTACTTTGTGAATCAAAATTCAAACTTAACCTAAACCCCCAAATTTGGCCTAAATGGGAACTAAGGCATCCAAGTGATGAAAAATTCATCATAACACATCCAGAAATCAGTTTTTTACTCAACCAAACTATCCTTATCAAGATTCAACTCAAGAATCACAAAATCACTCTTCAAACCTCCATTCCTCATCAAGCCCCTCAAGAACCAAAATGAAGGAAATGAAAACGAATAGCCCAAACCAAGTTTCCCCTTACCTCAATGACCTAAAATAAAGTCTGAGAGCAGCTCTTCTCCTCCACTAAGTTCTTCCTCCTCTTTGGTTGAATATGGACCTCCTTTGGCTTCTTTGTTGGTTCTCCTTTGGTGCTTCCCTTCCGCAGCCATGAGAGAGAGGTAAGAAATAAGAAATTATCTCACTTTGAAGACTTATAAAGGCTAAGGCAGAAACAAGCCTAGCCGTGTGATCACTTAGTCACTTAAGTGACTACATTGCTATAGCCCAATTTGTTAAGAATACTTGGATTTCACCAAATCTACTTTTATAACTTCCAAAAAGTTTCAAATAAATCTTAAGGTTCATCAAAAATATTTTTTCACTATTTTCATAATTTTTCATATCTGCTGACAGTCAATCTAGCATTAAAACACACAACCAGTATGCTTAAAAAAACCAAACTAACTCCGATTAACCTCAAACTTTAACCACATCTTCTTCCACGCATTTGTGACCTAGAAACAAGTTCTCCACACTTATTCCCATTAACTAAGCAGTTTAAGACAAAATCGGGGCTAAAAACAACTATATTCCACACATAGTGCTTCAACAAAGTGACTAAACGTACTCAAGCGATCACAAAATTTTACAAGCATAACAAACTAGTATTAGGCTACTTCCGTAACCATTTACAAGTATATCATGATTATCTAGGGTGTTACATTCTCCCCTCCTTTTTAAAATTTTGTTCCCAAAATTTGGTTTACTTAATGTAAAAAGTCTTAACAATAGACATGCGAACATAGACACAACCAAACCTTAAGAAGACAAAGTTACTTAACATGTACAACCATGTACTCACCTTTTCCTGAACCAGGAGATAGTGGTGCCTCTTTGCCTTGCAGAATGTAGACTCTCCCCTGAGCGGTAAGTCTAGCATCCGTCCTAGCTTCTTTCTGTTGAGGATAATTCCTGGCGTAGTCTCCCAACTTGCCACACTGAAAACATTGAATTTGATCAATTGTAGAAACTTTGTCCCTGTGGTACTTGCCATACTTGGTATACTTTTCCTATCGATCATCCATCTGAACTTGCTCGCCTTTCTCTTGTGGATTACTGGATTTAGAACTACCTTTTCCATATCCACTATCCACCTTCTTCTTCTTCTGAAGGTTTTACAATCTTCACTTTACCTAAAATTGGAGATTATCAGACTCCACAATTCTGCACTTGTTCACTAAGGATGAAAAATCCCTGATTTCGAAAGGCCTCACTACCTTTTTTACATTCCCCCTTAGTCCAGATTCAAACCTGACATACATCCAGTTCTCATCCAGATTCAGTCTAAACTGAGAAGAAAAGTTGGACAACGCATGAAATTTAGCCTCATATTGCCCAATGGTCATATCACCTTGTTGAAGACTAAGAAATGCTATTTCTTTGTCCTCCTGTAAGCTTCTTGGAAAGTACTTCTCCAAAAAAGTATTCTTGAACACTTCCCATACGTTCAATGTCCCAGTTGCTTCTAATAGTCTTCTAGCACTTGGCCACCATTGTTCTGCTTCTCCTTCCAACATAAAAGAAGCAAAGGAAACTCTTTACTCATTCGAGCAAACCATTACCTCAAAGATCTTTTCCAACTCGGCCAACCACTCTTCAGCTTTCACTTAATCGTAGTCGCCCCTGAACATCAGAGGATTCATCCTTCTGAATTCTAAAATATCTAGAAAATTATGGCTTCTCCTAACTAGTACCTTCTGTGCTGGTGGTGGTGCCGGTGGTGGTACTGGTTGCTGAGGTCCTAACCTTTCTAGCACTCTCGCAGTTACCACTGCTTGCTCTCTCATTGCTTTAGCGGTAACAGTTGCCTGCTCTATCTGCTACCTCATGGCATTGGCCATTGCCATAAAAGCTGCAGCCATATCAGTGCCTTCACTAGGTGCGTGCCCGGTTTCTCTGGTTCACCTTTTGGGTGCCATAGTTTCCTGTATACATAGAAACAACACATATTGAGCTACAATCTCAACATCATGTAACCATGCAACAATAACTAACAACACACTATACAAGAAAAGTCATGCAATTTCACTCAAACATCAAACGTAAGAGACAAGAAATGCACAACTAACTCTAAACATGCCTAAGTATAGTCAGTTCATACCCCGACTCAATATGATGAATTACTCTGATACCATAATGTAATATCCCAATTATGATATCCTATTAGATTTGATCTATGCAAGAATATTCATTATTGACAATGTTACCACTAATAACCAAACCCATAATATTCACATAAATAAATAATTATGGAGAGCCACGTTCCAACAGTTATATATATACGTCATAGCCTCATTAGGGCATATTATCATATATAACTCAAAACAAACTAAGAAAATATAAATTATATACAAGATCAGTCCAAAACAGCATCTATGTTATGCTAGTCCTCGTACATCTTCTTTTTTCTTTTTGAAGAACTTGCACTTGGATTTACATGGAAACACAATCGGGGTGAAAAATCACAATTCTCAGTAGAAATATTCCAATACCAGCATTTTATACAATCATACAGATTACACAACCATTAAATCAACACTTCAATCACAGAAGTATGTAATTGCCTATACAATTGCAATGTCCTGAGTTCATGTCACGGTGACAACCGCCCATACAATTGTCATGCTATGCTTAATTATTACAAACGCAAGTCCTAAAAGTGAATGCAATTTAAGGATATCATGAGTCCACAAACGTATTGAGGATATTACCCACCTCAACTATTCTAGCGTATGTTATGGTATGTCATGGATTATCAGGTGTAGTGAGGAAATAACTCACCTCCACTACTGATCAACACATACAGATGATATTACTCACCTCACTGGTCAACAATTCATAGAGATGATATTACTCACCTCCACTAATCAACAATCATGATGAGGAATTACTTACCTCAACATAATGAGGAATTACTTACCTCACTGTTCAATCAACATAAAGAGGATATTACTCACCTCTTTACTCAACAACATAGAGAGGATATTACTCACCTCAATATGGTTTACAATCTCATCATGCAACATAATTACTAATCACCTACAATAATTAGCACCACAATTGATTTACATGCATCTCAAAATTTATTTCATACAGTACTCCTAAAAGAGTCTCATTACTCATTAAGAAGCATAAAATAAAGCATCATATAAGTGAGCCCCTTCATTTCCAACAAATAAGGGCTCTGTTATGTTCTTTCCAATGAAGGGGTGCTCTAGGCTTGTGCACTCAAGCGCGCATTGTGTAACACAAACTCTGCTTGCCTTGCTGGTGCCTAAGCACTTAGCGCTTGAGCGCTGACTGGGCAGAATGAAATCTGCAAAATTTTACAGATGGAGTTACTGTTCTATTGAGGAACAAAGGTGCTCCACACCCTTAAATCTCAATTTCACTTGGTTTCTCACATCAAGTAAGATCCATTAACACACTTCAACTCTTAAATCACTTTAATTTTACTCAATCATACCATTTTGTGAATCAAAATTCACACTTAACCTAAACCCCCAAGTTTGTCCTAAGTGGGAACTAGGGCATCCAAGTGATGAAAAATTCATCCTAACATATCCAGAAATTAGTTTCTTACTCAACCAAACTATCCTTATCAAGATTCAACTCAAAAATCACAAAATCACTCTTCAAACCTCTATTTCCCCATCAAGCCCCTCAAGAACCAAAATGAAGGAAATGAAAACAAATAGTCCAAACAAAGTTTCCCCTACCTCAATGGCCTGAAATAATGTCTGAGAGCAGTTCCCTAAGCTTTTTCTCTTCTTTGGTTGAAGATGGGCCTCTTTTGGCTCCTTTGTTGGTTCTCCTTTGGTGCTTCCCCTGCAGCCATGAGAGAGAAGTAAGAAATGAGAAATTATCTCACTTTGAAGACTTATAAAGGCCAACGCAGAAACAAGCTTAGTCGTGTGATCACTTAGTCACTTAAGTGACTACACTGCTATACCACGATCTGTTAAGAACGCTTCGATTTCACCAAATCCAATTTTTTTAACTTCCAACAAGTTTAAAATAAATCCAAAGATTAATAAAAAATATTGTTTCACCATTTCTATAATTTTCCATTTTTGCTGATAGTTAATCTAGCATTAAAACACATAACCAGTATGCTTAAAAATGTCAAACTTTAACCACATCTTCTTCCACACATTTGTGACCTATAAACAAGTTCTCCATACTAATTCCCATTAACTAAGCAGTTTAAGCCAAAACTAAGGTTAAAAATAACTATATTCCACATATAGTGCTATAGCAAAGTGACTAAATGTGCTCAGACGGTCACAAAATTTTACAGGCATGACAAACTAGTATTAAGCTACCTACCCACTTATAAGTCTATCATGATTATCTAGAGTGTTACATTTTCCCTTCCAGAGGGGTCGTATTCTTGCATATCCAACCTCTCTACGATGAAGACCGGTCTGGTGCCTCCAAATCACCCAGGAAGGAAGAAGGAGAAGGACAGAGTGCCCTATATTGTCGCGATGCACCGGTTTATGGAGGCATCACCCCATCCTAACAACACGTCGGTTAGACACCCCTGTGTACACCAGAAGAGAAAGGCTTCCGCTCCCCAAATGCATAGCGACTTAGATATTACGCCAACAAAGAAAGGCTCCCACAAAAAGAGAAGTTGGTTGCAGAAAATCAAATACTTTCAGAGATTTTGAAAAAAGCAAAAGAATGACCTTTGTAGGAGACGAAACCCTCCACATAAATGCAAAAAATGAAATGGGAACCACTCTCTCAGAGAGAATCATCTTCGCATGGAACTACAAGGCAAAAGAATACAAGGAAATGCCAGCTTCAATGCAAACATTCCCTGTTTATAGAGAGAATAAAGCACTTTGATTGGTCCCATGAAAGGCGAACTGATCCCATGATGGCAGCCATGTTAAATGCTCCTAGATTCTGATTAGTCATAGGAGTAGAGGGCAGTTAGGAAATAGTACGAAATTGATATCCTCTTTAAAGGATCTTTAAATCCCAATTAAGTCAAATTAGCGATTCCTCAGAAAATCTCACACT
Source organism: Ormosia semicastrata (assembly GCA_029884595.1). Taxonomy (NCBI): domain Eukaryota; kingdom Viridiplantae; phylum Streptophyta; class Magnoliopsida; order Fabales; family Fabaceae; genus Ormosia; species Ormosia semicastrata. The sequence goes on along the minus strand of JAQQTO010000028.1, from coordinate 5,513,426 downwards.
ATTGTAATCTACTACATTAGAGATTGCATAGAGGATACTTGAGAAACATCATGAACTACATGGGGACAATGTGGTGCACCTCGGGTGACGAGGCAACAGGGTAAGCAAAGCAAATAGACTCATACCCTGGCTTAACACTTCAATCTTGGAAGAGTACTACACATTATGGACCTCAGTTCTCTGCATAAAACAGGAGATCTGATTTTGGGACGTTAGACTCCTTCGATTATCGCATGTCTGGTGATCCACTTGAAATTTATACCTTGACATTCGGTTGTTCCATCCAAGCACTAAGTTGGGGGCAACTGTTTTGGATCGTGATCTGGGATCTTGTCCAATAGGATCAATCCAGCACGCGTACAAACTAGACTCTCCCTTGGACGACATAGCTAAGGCCTTGATGGCAATCCGGACCTCGGAGCCATATATGTTGAGCAACGTTAGGCTATAATATCAAGATTGCTAGATTCACGCAGAGGATATATCCCTAAATATCTGTAACTGCCAATCATCAACTTACGATATTATAGGACTCACAACTATCTCAGACTGATAATAAGCTTCCATATCAAAAGTTCCTAATTTATAGGGATTCACCCCAATAATAATGGGAATGTAATCTTTACCAGGATACTAATCTTAAATACCTGCAATCAACACTGATTGCATGATGATTCAATACACGCTCTATAAATACCAGACTAAGTAACCTTAAATAGGTATTAGTAAAATACTTATCATATACTGCCTTACTTGAGTATAGCCTGACTTGAACGTTGGATACCCTTTGCAAGTACCCACCCCTTGTCTCAACACGCCCGACCGCTGCTGTTCAAGGAGGAAACTACCATTACATGCCTATCTCAAGTACCCTCTGAATCCATTTCAGAACAGGTCTCTTCTAGTGAGGGCAAGTCTTGTCCACAGAGGAGTAAAAGTGAATCCGTTGTGTCCAAGATGCAGATAGAAATCTGAGATGCATGATCATTCCATCAGGGATTGCTTATGGTTCAGATGGTTCAGGTTTTCCTCTCCTTTGGGGCTTCAAATAGACTGTGAGGAATCAACTCCAGTTGCGGCTTAGTTATATCAACTCTTACAACAACATCATGATGAGCGAGGTGAACTTTTGATCACTCTTGATAATGGTAGTTGGATCTCCTGAAATAAGTCGTGCTTTGAAAATAAAGACTTTCGGCTCCCAACAGATCTTGTGATATCAAATGCTATATCTGTATTATCGAGTTATAAGGTGTTCACCAATGTTTCTATTCATTCCTTGTGACTTGCTCACTTCTAGGTGAAACAGAGATGGAGTCCACCAAACTTTGGTTTATATAAATTGAATACAGATGCAATGAAAATAGGTGAAAATCGATGAGGGTATTGGAGCAATTATAAGAGAGAAAGAATGAAGTATCATGGCAGCTGCGTCATGGGTGGTAAACCAAGCTATGGAAGCTAAGGTTGTTGAGTCCATTGGTATGAAACTTGGCTTGTCTTTAGCTACTGATTTTAGTTTCCTGCATCTGGAGCTGAATCAGACTGCTTAGAACTGATTTTTGCCCTACAAAATTGTTCTTTTCATTCCACTTATTTCGATCTATTGATACTGGATTGTTTACTTGCTTGTGAATCTTTGTTTTCTGTTTCTTTTTCTCATGTAGGGAGGGAAGGGAACAAAGTAGCTCACAATTTGACTAAGTTGGCTGAATCTATGGGTGATTGGGTATTGGTTGAGGATGCTCCTTTTGTAATTTGAAACCTTGCCTTGCTTGATGTTTTGGCCTGTTCTAGATGATTTAATAAAAGGCCTCGTTTTCATTGTAAAAAAAAGAATATTGATAAGTTTCTTACCATAAATATGAAGTTATTAAAGATTTACAATTTGAATTTATTTATTTGAATAACGGAGCAAGACACATAATTTAATTAACATGTCATTTGTCATAATTTTATTGAAGCATAGATGTCACAAAATAGACTTATCACTTGACAGAATTCTATAAATTAAGATTCTCTTTTTATATATTATATATTATATATTGATAATTGATTGATTATATTTATCATAAATAGATAGATGGTACAAAGCAAAAGAATTATTTTACTCTGAGAATATTTAAAAACTTCTCTCATAGGTTCAAATCATAATTGTGCTAATTTCTTTGGGTCATACCACAAAAAATATTCTTATAAATTCCTTAGTTTAGGTGTGAATGACCTACTTTGACTAGATTGAAGAGATAAATTAGTCAAAGTACGCACAAGCAGACCCAAACACAGCTGACTACAATACCAAAAAATATTTAAAAACTTCTCTTCATGTTATATAGCTATTCACTATTTTGGTTATCATACTCAGTTAATGTAGATGATTCTTTCTTTCTATCTTTCTTTTAATAATACAATGCAAATGATTCTTCACACAATACATGCTCAGATATAATAACTTAGCACATACAATATTTGCCTCAAATTTTTTATATAAACTTATTTATTTTCATCTAGTTATATATAATCACATTATTATAAGAGTTAAATTACAAGAAAAACTACTAATGTGTGTTAGTCCAAGTGGAAGAAGTTCAATTCCCTTAAACATATGGTCTTGTGTTAGATCTTGGGACTCATATGCATAGAAATAATACCATTAGGAGAGGTCCTTGTTTAGACACTTAATCATATTTTGAGAGACTAGTTTTTCACCTATCTGGTAGGGGATACTTTAGGAAACAAAAAAAATTACAATAACAACTATTTAGTAGGTCAACATTTCGTTTTATTAATTTGATAATATATAATTGAATAATGGTGTAAAAAATCTTATACTAAAAGCGAAAAAGCAAAATTAAAATTTAAAATTAATATGAAAGTATCATCATTCAACTTTTTCTTTCCCATCTATAACTACTTTTTCGACCACGCATAATAAGGATGTAAATTGGTTTAAATAACTCGACTAATCTAATCAATCCGAACTGAATCAATTAAATTAGTTCAGTTTGGTTTATATATATTGATTGATTCAGACAAAATTTGAACCAATTAAAACTTAATTGGTTAAGTTCTCAGATTTGAAATTTCAAATCCGAGAATTGAACTAAACCAAACCAAACCATATATATATATATATTGAATTTGATGAATGATGTTTGATGAATCATTTTTTTTATATTTGGATTGAGTTTAGATTGAGTTTGAATTGACTTTGAGTGTTGCACATTGTTATATTGTTTACTTGTGTTTTCTTTTAATTATGTTTGAACTAAGTTTGAGTGCTCTTGTGTACTTGTCTTTGTACTGGTATCCATTATTATGTATCTTTAAATTATGTTTGTTTGTTTAGACTTTATCTATTTATTGTACTTTGTAGTATGCTTATTGAAATAAATAAGTTTGATTCTATTTTTAGAAATTTTTTTATAGGTTTATTATGTATTTTTTTTTGCTATGAAAAGCTAATTATTTAACTAATTTTTTTATAAAAAAATGGTCAACCCGATCACCCGAACCAAACCAATCTGTAGATATTTGGTTTGTTTCGGATTTGACTATCAAAAAATACAAAAATCGAACCAAATCAAATCAATTGATTTTGATTAGTTCAGATTTTTTTTTCAAAAATCAAACCAAACCAACCTGATTACACTCCTAACGCATAACATATTCAGTAACATTATTTTATGTAGATATTTAATTTATGAGTTAAATTTAAAAATATTTGAAAAATGATTCAGAAGGAATATCTATATCTCATTGTAAATTAAGTTTGAAAAAGTTTATAATTAGAATGCTGTTGAAAGATTGTTCCAAAAAAAAAAAAAAAACTTGTTGAAAGAGCTTTCGGTTGAAAAGCCATTATTGAGTAAAAAAAGTAAAAACAAACTGTCTTAATTTTTTGGAAAAAAAAACCTGTCAAAAGCCGGATAATGATTTTATACATGGCCAACCCATCAACTAATACAGGGATGCCGCTTTCATATCTCATTTTGGGTTTTTAAATTTTGGGCCAAACATGTAGTCCAAAATTATGGCCCACCATATTAAAGTACTTTTTTTTGCCTTTTAAGAAGAGGAATTATCATATTAATAAAATAACAACAATACTTACAAATTAACCAAGAAACATCAGATTTAATAAGAGAAGAAAACAAATATAAGCTGCACTTTAAACTAAAATTTAGAAAAAAGGTTCTATTTCTCGCCTGAAAACTGACAAAGTATATTTGATAACATAAATCAATACAAATAGTGATGTAATTTGAATATTGTATTTCGTCTCTTCCTAAAATAAATATGAATATCTTCTCTACCTATAAGAGAGTCAAAACAGAAGGAATCATAAAGAAACTCATACAAACCACCTAATAAGGGAATAAAAGGCATCCAAAATAAGATAAATAAGAAGACAATAAAAATTAGATCTAATAAATCTGGGTGAATTATTGAATAAAAAGGTATAAAAACATAAATAAAAAAAAGATGATAAGGGATGTCAAAGAAGAGAAAAACCAAACAGAGAGTACTATATTCAACTACTTTGAATGCACTACTCAAAGCATAAAGAAAAACAACTAAACAACCACCACCAACTGGCACAATTTCGGGGGTGGGGGGGATTATGAGTGAGTTTGATAATTTTTTTTTTGAAATATGGGTAAAAAACTTAATGTTGGATTTCTATTTATCCATATAATATATATAAAATCAAATATATACACCGTGCATTACATGGAAAACAGAGAAAAGAGAACTTTATTATTTTTGTTAATATTTAAATTTCTTAAATTATTATATGTGGACCACGTATAAATTATAGGATATGCAACGAAGGTTGGTTAGACACATCTAGCTCATTGCTCTTTCATCTCTTCGACCTAGGCGTTGTGAATCGTACTTGATATCCACAAATGAAGCCCATTTATACAGTCTGAGGTCCTCTAGAAGGATCTCCAAAATTGCCAACCAAGGTACTTGAAAATATCCCTCGGAAGTTATTTACAAGAGAGAGAAAAAGGGCACACTTGGCTCACCTGGATTGGAGCACTCTCTAACAGCAAATAATAGGAATTCATGTGGTGAGGTCATTCACCCTCCCTCTATAAAAGGCAACTAGTAAACATTATGAAAGGGAATTTTATTTGGCACATATACTACGCAGGAGATTTCTACTATGACTACTGTGAGCTCGAATGGAACAACGATGTCGTCTGTGGGAATTTCATGGTAAAATTAATTTTTCCACCTTGTTTTCTACATTCTAGTATTTGAGTTTTTCTTGGTGTGGCTACATTTTTCTATTGTTGTGACTATAGCAGGAGTTGGAGGTTTGGTTAGGGCAAGAATTAGGGGCCAGAACATCGCGTCCCATCAAGAACATCGCAATGCTATCACAGGTGCCGGAAACAATGACAACCTTGTTATTTGCAAGCTTTAGCTGTAGTTACAAGAGCAAAGAGAAGAGACGGCTAGGCTCTGGGAGAAGCACACTCACACTGAGCCATCCCACCATGAACCTACGCAAGGAACAGAGGAGACTCAACAAATCGAGAAGCCCAGTCACAATCGTAAGGAGGATTAGACTCGATCTTCTCATTCTACATATTGCAGTGCCAAAAATGGGTCTGATCGCAATTCGAGTTCCTTTCCTCATCCTTTCACGGATTTCATAGTGTCAGTACCATTACCGACTAACTTCCACATACCGACCACCTTGAACCTTTATGATGAGTCAATTGATCAACAAGAGCATTTGGATATGTTTAATTCTATAATGATGCTGGCCAGTGACTCCGACCTAATAAGTTGTTGCACCTTCATGACTACTTTGAAGAAGTCAAGTCTACTTTGGTTCTCATCTCTTGAACCACAATCGATCCAAGACTTCTCAAAATTGGCAGCCAAATCTTTAAATCATTTCTCTACCCATAGAGCCCACCAAAACACAACCACTAGTCTTATTACCTTTGAAGCAAGGAAGTGAAGAGTTGTTGAAGGGTTTCTTGGGATTTTTCAATAGAGAAGTAATTAAGATCACGGATCTTAGCCCTGCTGTTGCATTGTATGCTATAATGGCAAGGTTAAAACTTGGCCTTTTGCTGATTCCATAGCTCAAAGACTTCTGATGCGAACTCAAGTGCAGGTTATCTCAAGTAATAAATTCTTGAGAGTTTAAGATTGATCCACAAGGAATTGATGAAGAAAAATTTATTGAAGTAAGAAAAAGATTTGTCACAAAAATAAAAATGATAAATAAAATTATTCACAAGTAAAAAAGAATTGCTTGGGTTAGGAGATTCACTCTTAGTAAATAAATTAATGATAAGATTAATTCTTTTATAATTTAATTAGAATCCACATATAACGGTGGTTCTAATCGAAAAATATAACATTCAAAGTTTTTTAAATGTTATATTAGTTATATTATAGTTTCTTTAATTATCCACTAACTCCAACACTTGTAAATGAGTTCAAGTTTTCATTGTGTCAATCTCTTGTCTACAACAAATCAATATATCTACTTTACAAGAAGAGTTTTTAACACCAACATTTGGTTCAAGCATTCATTATGTCAATCTCTTGTCTACAACAAATCAAGAACTTCACTTTACAATGAGGGTTTCTAAATTGATTGAAAAAAAATACAACAAATATAATAGCTACTTGATAATATATCATTTAAACACAAGAGAGAAATTAATTTAACCTTAACTTATTACCAAGAGCTTCACCCTTTCACCTAAGCAAAATGAAACTTAGTTACTCATAGATAAGAAGAAAGAAAGAGAAAAGAAGAAGAAGAAGAACATAACTTCAATTTAGAACAAAAGAAAACTACAACAAGAAAAACAAGTAACAAAATAGCATGATCTTGGTCTCTAGGACCAAGACTACTCAAATGTGCAGCCAATGCCCCCTTTTATAAAGGATTAGGGATACAAAATGACAAGGGGACTGATTAATGAGTGGGTGGATGAGTGGGTGAATGAGTAAAAAATGTCAAATGACTTTTGATGAGTGAAAAATTATGAAGATTCTTTGTCTTCAAAATCATTTAGTACTGACCTCATTGCATTCGTCATTTTCTCACCAAGTGGTCTTCATAAAAGTTGTAGGCTTGGATCTTAACTTTCAAATGACGTTGATTTCAGCCCAAAATCATTCCTACAACTCAAGATATGGTCTGATTATTGTATACTGCTCAGGCCTAGTTTGAGTTCCTCTATTCTGATTTCAAAGCCCAATATGACCTATTAGATCTCAGATTATGTAAAAGTGTTCAACATGAAAGTTGTAGATTTGGATCTTAATATCAACCATCAAAATTTTAGCCCATTTGACATCCTATATCCAGAGCTATGTTATGAACAATACGCATAGGTCAAGCTGTCAGGATCAACACCCTAGTTCTTGCTTAAACTCCAATTTGAGTTATCCAAACGTGTGATTAGGCCTTTGAAGTCTCATGAAAGTTGTATAGCTCTCTCTTATATTTTAAATGACACCAGAATCACCTAAAAATATCACCTATAGCCCAAGATATGGTCCAAATACAGAAATAGTGTAAGACATAAATCATGCTAAAAAATTTAATTAAGTCTAATTTGAGTCCAAACTTACAAAACATAACCAAAATCAATCAATTAAGTACATGGAGAGTGTAAATAACTGAAAATAAGAGTTTATTAATGTATCAAATATGTGATTATCAAATTCTCCCACACTCAGCTTTTTGCACTCCTAGGCAAAACACATAAGACAAAAACTAGAGAAGAAAGAAAAACGACACAGACTCAAAAATTAAAAACTCTAAAAGATTCAATTTCTAATAATAATAATGAAGAGCAACCAAAGATTCAAAGGATCAAAATATTTATAAGGTAATATTTCTTTGTTTCTCAAATCAACAAGCAATGAAACTTCAGTTGAGAAGAATGAATCAAAAATGATAGATCCTCACAGAATTCACTCTCAATCTCTCAAGTGTTTAAAAGGTAAGTATTTCACTCTATTCAACTCATGAATAATTGCACTACCATAAGCTTGCTTATCTTCTACTTCTCCGCTACTCAAAAACAACATGCACACAAAAATCATGAGGGTTTTATTCAAGGGCTATGGTAAAGGAGAGGGGTAATATGGATATGACAAGTTAAATATCAAAGAGAATAGAAGAGCATTATGATACAGTTAGAGTGGAGAAGATGTTTGAGAACATTCAGTTTAAATTTCCCAAGGGTTTCTTAGTTCCTTCTCTGTTTGCTTCCTTCTCATAAATGACAATGACCAATATTTGACTTATGTTTTGTTGAAGATCAATGCCAAATTGGTAGGTTAAATTCATTGTTAGGCCTGAACATTCTCCTTTTCTTCTGTTATTTCCAAGCATCCACTCTCATTCTAGGTATGAATATGTCACAAGGTGTATTCTTTGATTACAGCGGTGATCAGCTCTTTTTTTTTTCTTTTTTTTCTTTTTTTTTCTTTTTTTTAGGAATATTTTGTACACACACCCCCACACTTATTAAAAAAAACTCAACCAATAACAAAGCTAATGCTCTCTTATTCCCTAAGGTTAGGTAAGAATATAGTTTTTTTAAGGCACGTTATGAGCTAGAAACAAGGAATGGTCAAATAAGCTCAAATGGGGTATACAAGGGAAAATATGCAAAGTTGGCTATTTGGTCAAAGTAGCTATTTCAAGAAAAATGTCTCAATCATATTTATGTATGCATGTAAATATGTAGCTTCAAAAAGAATTAAAGCAAGTTCTAGAGTAACAATTTCATGAGTGAAAAAAAATCACACAAAAAAGAAGAGAATGATACAGGTGTTCAATACATTCATCGATAGGCTCAAAATCTCACAAGGCATATATCCATCATTCTTAATCTATTAATTCAACATCCATAACCAAGCATGTGAAATTTAAGAAAGAAGACAATTTATTCAACCATGTTATGATCCCTGAATCTATTTGCTACTTCTACACAAAATAGTTACTACCCCAATTTAGATGCGTCTCAAGAGTAAAATTACTTCTTACTCGGTCATCTCTAATTGGTTTAACTGTAGGTAAATTGCTGACAAACATACAAACACGACAAACATATTAATAAACATACTTCCTATTTTTTTTGTCTTATTTTTTTTGTTGGTTTTTGTTTTATTTTATTTTTTTACAATTATTCACACAACTATCGTTCCCCCCAACCAGATCACAACATTGTCCATAATGTTAAAAATTAAATTCAGACTGAAGAAATAATCATCAATATACATCAAAGAAATTATTGGGACAAAATTAAACAAAGTAATGGGGAGAAGTCACATACCCAAAATGCTTAAACGAGAAGAGAATAACTACATCTTGACAATGGTTAGCAATGACAAAAATAAAAAAAGCAAAATAAAGTAAAATAAAATAAACAAGCATGCAAACAAAAAATTTTTTTTTGGGTTCTTTTGTTTTATATTTTTTTTTGTTGGCCGACACTATTTACATCCCCATACAAAGGCTCTGAAATTTGGAAGGCACTTAAGTCGACTCAATAAAAACACAAAATACTAAAAACTTATCTCAGCTTTGGTAGACAGGATCGTCTACTAAAGTCTCTACTATATTTGGATCCTTCAATTCAAGTTATAGCTTCAACTGCTAACCATTTACCTTCTTCCAAATTAATTTTATAAGAACAGATCAAGGGACGAATACCTTTTTTATCAGCAATACTCCAACCTTTCTTAGGCAAATCCTTAAACTTTGGTTGCCATGCCTGAGTGTCATGATCCTGAGTTCTATAAAAAATAGTAGAAATAACAACTACATCAGAGGGATTACTGATAGAATCAAACTCAGAATTAACAAGAAGATTCTCAAGGGGATCAAAATCATGAGTTGTAGAAACTCCCCTATCCATGATTGAGTCAATCATGTATGTCTGGTGGCCCTCGTCATCATTTTTTGGCTTAACAAGACTTTTTGTCACCTCAGGTTTCTTTGGTAGCTCAGCATCACTACTATCTTGATTCTTTTCCACATCCTCTAGCTCATTCACACTCAAGGAGTTCATCACTTTGGACACTTGGCTCTTTATCTCCTTGCTTTCTTCAACAACCTTTTCATTCCTAAGGGTTATCACTGACTTGACTTGATCTATTTGTTGGTTTTCTAGACTACCCTCATTTAAACTGTACTGATCTTTGGGATTTAGTTAAGGTTGAGAAGGAAATTTTCATTTCTCGTGAATGGTGAGTGTAGAAGAAAGTTTAGCAAGAGTGTCTTTTATGTCAATCATGACTTGAGTGTTTTGATTAATAATGGCATTTTGCTTTTCCATGAATGCATGCAATGTTTCTTCAAGGTTATTCCTGTATGGTGGGACAAAAGGTGCATATCCTTGAGAATTTTGAGAGCCCTGTTGTGCTTGAGGAGGTGATGGTTGTATAAATTGTGCCTGATTGTTAGTCCTCCAACTGAAGTTCGAGTGATTTCTCCATCCCGAATTGTATGAATCTAGCTTAAATCTATAATTATTAGCATTGAGTGGAAAGATAAAACATAATGGACTAGAATTTTGAGGTGGTTGCAAATATTCTCGCATGGTTCGCAATGGTTGATTTTCATGTTCATCATACACACTTTTGTTTTCAACCATTGTTTTTGATGTGTGTGATTGTGATTCAAACAAATTAATATGCAAAGTACCAAGATTTATTTTGACCAAACGATCAAAAATTAAATCACGGTACCAATTAAGCATAAATAAGTAACTTAAAATAGAAAAGAAAATGTACAAGTAGGCGGTATAAATCTGTCATAAAAATAAAAATAAAAAAATAAAAATAAATAAATAAACTTAAATAACTTAAAATAAAATTAAAAAATAATGAACATGTAGGTGGTAAACCGACCATTAAATATAAATAAGGGTGTAGTATAAACTAACAACCAAATAAATATAAATAAAGGTGTGGTATAAACTAATCACTAAGTAAATATTAACAAAGGTAAATAAATATTAACAAGATAAATAAATATTAATAAAGGTGTGGTATAAACCACCACCAACATAAATATTAACAAGTAGAAAGTTAGTAAGTCGATAAATAAAAGTTAGATAGTTAGTAATTAAGTTAGTAAGTTAGTAAACAAAAATAAATGACAGAAAATAAATAACAAAAAATAAATGACAAAAGATATATACAAAAAATAAAGAGCAAAAAAAAAAAAAAAATACAAAAAATAAAATACAAAAAATAAAGTGCAAAAAAGTAAATTTAAAACATGAAAATCGGAGAAAGGCGAGCCCCACCAGAGCAGGGAAGGAGGAAGAAGAGAAGAATCAAGATTATTTCATTAATAATTGAAGATTAAAGAGGAGAAATGAGAGTATAAAAGAGTTAGTACATTAGTATTTACAAAAAATAAAATAAAAGAGTAGAAAAGAAAAAAAAATATATACAAAAATATATACAAAATATAGAAAATACCTCAATAAATTTATTCTTAAAATCAAGTTCCCGGCAACGGCGCCAAAAACTTGATGCAGATTTTATAGTTACAAACCCAAGTGCAGGTTATCTCAAGTAATAAATTATCAGGAGTCCGAGGTCGATCTACAGGGAATTGATGAAGAAAAATTTGTTGAGGTAAGGAAAAGATTTGTCACAAAAATAAAAATGATAAATAAAATTATTCACAAGTAAAAAGGAATTGCTTAGGTTAGGAGATCCACTCTTGGTAAATAAAATAAGGATAAGATTAATTCTTTTATAACTCAATTAGAATCTACACATAATAGAGGTTTCAATCGAAAAATATAACATTTAAAGTTCTTTAAAAGTTATATTAGTTATATTATAGTTTATTTAATTATCCACTAACTCTAACACTTGTAAATGAGTTCAAGCATTCATTGTGCCAATCTCTTGTCTACAACAAATCAAGATCTCCACTTTACAAGGAGAGTTTCTAACACCAACACTTGTAAATGGGTTCAAGCATTCATTGTGCTAATCTCTTGTCTACAACAAATCAAGAACTCCACTTCACAAGGAGAGTTTCTAAATTGATTGGAAAAAAATACAACAAATGTAATAGCTACTTGATAATATATCATTTAAGCATAAGAGAGAAATTAATCTAACCTTAACTTATTACTAAGAGTTTCACCTTTTCACCGAAACAAAATGAAACTTAGTTACTCATAGACAAGAAGAAAGAAAGAGAAAAGAAGAAGAAGAAGAACATAATTTCAATTTAGAACAAAAGAAAACTATAATAAGAAAAATAAGTAACAAAATAGCATGATATTGATCTCTAGGACCAAGACTACTCAAATGTGCAGCCAATGCCCCTTTTTATAGAGAATTAGATATACAAAATGATAAGGAGACTGATTAATGAGTGCATGGATAAGTGGCTGAATGAGTGGAAATTGTCAAATGACTTTTGATAAGTGGAAAATTATGGAGATTCTTTGTCTCTGAAATCATTTAGTGTTGAACTCATTGCATTCATCATTTTCTCACTAAGTAGTCTTCATAAAAGTTGTAGTCTTGGATCTTAGCTTTCAAATGCCATTAGTTTTAGCCCAAAAGCATTCCTACAACTCAAGATATGGTCTGATTACTGCATACTGCTCAAGCCCAGTTTGAGTTCCTCTATTTTGACTTCAAAACCCAATATGACCTATTAGACCTCAGATTCTAGAAAAGTGTTCAACATGAAGTTGTAGATTTGGGGCGTAACTATTAACCATCAAAATTTTAGCCGATTTGACATCCTACATCCAGAGCTATGTCATGAACAGTACGCATAGGTCAAGCTGTCAGGATCAGCACCCTAGTTCTTACTTCAACTCCAATTTGAGTTATACAAATATATGATTAGGCCTTTGAGGTCTGCATAAAAGTTGTATATCTCTCTCTTAGCTTTCAAATGACACCAAAATCACCTAAAAATACCACCTATAGCCCAAGATATGGTCCAAATACAGAAATAGTGTAAGACGTAAATCATACAAAAAAATTTAATTAAGTCCAATTTGAGTCCAAACTTACAAAACATAACCAAAATCAATCAATTAAGTACATGGAGAGTGTAAATGACTGAAAATAAGAGTTTATTAATATATCAAATATGTGATTATCAACCTCCAACCAATCTGGACAAGCTATGAACCCAATTGATTGGTTACATTAACATGGAAGGAGCAACTCAAGAAAGGGAGGAAGACCAGATGTCGATTGGACAAATTATAAAAGAAAGACATGACCTCAAGCATAAGCTTGATCCTTAATCATATCGAGCTCCATAGTTGACAATTAGACGAGGAGGAGGAGGATGGGGAAGACATTAGTTTAGAAGATCGAGTCCTATTAGGGGATTGTTGTTAGCTCCAAAACTTTTTTGATGGTCTTTGTATCTCATGTTTTGATGATTAACAAACTTACTTATATTGACATTAATTTCTCTTACTATTTTAATAAGTGTGTTAGTGTGCAGAATACTTCAAAGATACAAATATGAGTATTTATAGTCAACAAATCTTATGAACAATTTTGTTTTTTAAGATTGAATGCTTCTGTAGATCAGAAGAGTTCCCTTCCCTACGATCAGAAGTTGCAAATTCCATTTTGAAGTATCTGCAAACATCAAAAAGGGTGAAAAATATGCTCAGATGAGTCAAGGCTATTTATCATGAAGAAGCTTTGTCATAAAGTCATAAGAATTAAAGTGAGAAGCATAAGAATTAAAAAAATTGGGTTCAAAAGACTTTGAGTTGAACTTTTCTCTTTATCACTAATAAAGACAAGGTTCTTGATCCAAAAGATAAAAAAAGAGGTTGACAGTACAAGACAAAAAAATGACTAGTGTACTATGAATCAAAAGCCGTTAGATGAAAGGGTAAACAACTAGTTTTCAAAATCTATATATATATAGCTGAAGACCAGAAGATTGAAGCTGTTGAAGCACTGTTATATTGAACAACTCTTCTGATCTTTTGTATCAACCCTTTTGAACTACTCTCAACACACTTATACTTTTTTGTAGTATATTATAAAGTGTGTAATTCATTATTTTCTTTATTGAATTTGCTTATATCCACTCTTTGAGTGTTGAAAGAAGCCAAAATACTTAAATCTTCTTTGTATCCTTGATCCAGTAGTGATCAAAGTGTGTATCTAACTCAGAGAGGCTAGGGTAGATAAAAAACAACTCACAATCTATCTTGGATAAACTAGGTTTGAACAAAGAATACTTGTGGCAATACAAAATTTCAGTAGTTTGTTGGAAACTAGACATAGGTATGTGGATTGGCTGAACCAGTATAATTTCTCTGTGTTGAGTTTTTCTAAACTCATATCTTCATTTTATATTATCACTGTTTCATTAAGTTAAACTCTTTTGAATCTGTTATATACTATTCTCATCTTTATACAAAGATCTTAAAGAAGAAGATAATCTAAAATAAAGGTTTTTCAAGTTGACCTTAAGTAAAAATGTTTTAAATTAACATTTATGAAATGACTCCTCTAATATCCAAGTCAAGCAATTGAGAACGTTCTGAGTTTTTCAAAAATAACTAAAAAGTTGGAAGCACAATTCACACCCCTTTCTTGTGTTGGTGCCACCTTTAATTGGTATCAGAGCTCAACTTTTGGGTTGAGCGCCAAACAAGCGGGAAAAAAAAAATATTCAGCTAGAAAAATGTAAAATACCAACTTGTACCTTACTGAAGGTCAATTTATCAATAGACTACCTGCCTTCATTGGAGAATATTTCCATTATTAGAAAGAATGAATGAAGCTTTTCATTGAATCTCCAGATCTGAATCCTTTAGGAAATTATTCTGAGTGGTCTATTTACTCCATCAACTCTATTTGATGATGGAAGAACTATTGCTAAACCTAGAGAACAGTGGACTGATGAAGAAAAGAAAAAAGTTCAACTCAATTCCAAAGCAAATACTATCTAACCTATGCATGAAGCAAAAGTAAATATGACAAGATTATATCTTGAAACTATCGTAGGAGATATGGTAACTTGTTAAGTGAAGGAAACAAAGATTAGTATGCTGATTTACTAGTATGAACTCTTTAAAATGATGGAGCATGAAACTATTGGTGAAATATTTGTGAGATTCACAAATATCATCAAATAACTTAAAGCTCTTAGGAAAATTTATAGAAACCAAGAAATGATAAGAAAAGTTCTGAGATGTGCACCTAAAGTGTGGAGACCTAAGGTCACATCCATACAAGAAGCTAAAGACCTAATAGATATGAATGAGAATATTCCCCAAAGAGGAAAGTCTATTACTCCAAAATCAAATCAGAATAGTGAAAAATACTCTTCTCAAAGTTCTACTCCCAAAGCTCTAGAAGATTTTGAAGATGATAATGAAGAATAAGACAATGAGTCTAATGATGAAGTTTGCTAGAATGTGGAAGAAAGGAGGAAAGAACAAGAAAAAGATTCTTCCTAAGAAGATATGCTTAGAAAGGTGAAGACAACAATCCTAATAAAAATCAAATCATTTGCTATGAATGCAAGAAGTTAGGACACATCAAAACAGAATTTCATCGACTCAAGAAATCATCTAAGAAGCTCAGAAAGAAGAAAAGCATGATGGCTACATGGGAATACTTGGATGAGAACTCTTTTGAAGATGAAGATGCTGCTATTGAGGAAGCAAATCTTTGTATGATGGCAAATACTGAAAATGATGAAGATGAGGTATTTGATACTAAATCTCTTATGCTTTATGTTGAATTACAAGATACTTTTGATGATATATTATGTGACATAAAACTGCTTTCATATAAAAATACCTTTCTCAAGAAAGGTTTCTTAACGTTATCTAAAGATTTTGATTCTTTATAACTTGAGAAAGATAGATTAATATATGAGAATGATGAACTCAAAGAAGATATTGGTCATCTCAAGCCTATACAGAACTCTGAAGAGTGAACTCTTTTGATGACTCTTCTTATATATCATCTGCTAAGGTTAACTTTCTAAAAACGAAAGTAGAACAACTTTATGATGACCTTGCCAAGTCTGTAAATGAAAATAAAAGTCTTGATATGTTGCTTGGAAGTCAGAAGTGTGCCTTTGATAAAGTAAGATTGGGTTATTATAATAAATTTAACTCTTAAAAGTTAGGAAAATACCTTTTTGTTAAGTCTTCTAATAAACCAATTCTTAGATGCTCTTTCTGTAACAAATATAGACCTAACATGATCTGGGTACTTAAACGTCAAGCATTTATTTTTGCAAAAGTGTCTGGAGATTAATTAGAAGAGATAGAAATGGTATTTGGACAATGAATATTCAAGGCACATGACAAGAAACTGATCAATGTTTCTATTACTTAAAGAAAAGGATAGATGACAAGTAACCTTCGTTGACAACTCAAAAGCTAAGATCATTGGTGTAGGTAAGGTTGGCCAGAATCATTCACCTACTATTGATAATGTATATCTTATTGATGGTTTAAAGCATAATCTTTTGAGTATTAATCAGTTCTGTTATAAAGGTTGCAAAATCATGTTTGATCTTTCTCAATGCATAGTAGAGGATTCCTAATATGAAGAAACTTTTCTTACTACCAAGAGACATTATAATGTTTATACTGTATTTCTAGATGATCTCACAAATCAAAATGTAAAATGTCTTTCATCAATATATGATAAAAAATGGTTACAACACAAAAAGCTTGGTTATGCTAACATGAAAACCATTTCAATACTTATGAAAAATGATCCGATAAAAGGTTTACCAAAGATCAGATTTGAAAAGGATATGTTATATGAAGTAGGTCAGTGTTAGCCATGGCAACCATCACCCAAGAGGGGGGTGAATTGGGTGACTACAAATTTTCAAAGCAGCTTTAAAAAATTATACATTTTGATATTTTCAATCAACACATGCAACGAAATAAGTCTAACAAAGATACAACTATTGTAGATTACTCAAATACAACTTGGGTTATGAGATAAATTAAGCAAATAAGCTAGATAATAAGTTCTTAGAATCAAAACATCAAGATGACAAGAAATATAATAGATAAATATACTACACCAAATACTAAAATTAAAAAGTGTAGGGAAGAGAGAATCAAACTTAAGAATTTATCCTGATTCAGTAACTAACCACTTGTGGCCTACATCTAGTCTCCAAACTTAACTTGAAATTTTCTTCATTATCTCCTAGACTTCACGGGTGCTAGAAAAACTTTTGTACAAATAAGAGCACTCTTCACACCTTGGGATACCTCACCCTTGTGCTAGAGCCTCCAACTCTTCAAGCTTCACAAGTGCTTGAGAAACCTTTACATTCAAGAGCACTCACAACACCTTTGGGATACCTTACCCTTTGTGTTTGAGTCTCACTACAAGAGATACCTCACCTTTTTCTCTCTTGAGGGATACCTCACCCTCTTACAATGATTTAATGATGAAGAGAAAGAATAGAAACTCTTACAATAGTATATATACAACTTGAAGAATAAAGAAATAGAAGGATTTTACAGTAGAGAGCTCAAAATATAATTTTAATGATTTAAGGATTAAATCAAGTGTTCAAAAGTTGTAAAAGCTTCAAATATCACTTATATATAGAGCCCAAGTGATAAAATAGCCGTTGGTAGTGTTTAGAAATAATTTTTTATTAAAACTAGCCATTTATAACCTTTGGGAGCACTTCTAGGCACTTGGTAATCGATTATATAGATGTTGTAATCGATTACATGGCCTCTGCCAGAGTTGTAATCTATTACAGGACTTGTGTAATCAATTACATGCACTCTAGTTTTTAAAACTGACTTTAAATGGTCACAACTTCTTCATTTCTTCTCCGTTTAAAGCAAATGACCACTCATTGAAAAGATCTTTGAGTCTCTTTTCAAATGAAAGAGGTTTTAGGACAAAACTCAAAGTATTTTGAATGTTATGATCAAAAGAGTAACCAAAGGTTAGCCTTTCAATACTTAAACTTGACTATATTTCATAGTTTAAAGCAAATGGTCATAACTTCTTCATTTATTTTCTATTTAAAGGAAATGACCACTCATTGGAAAGATCTTTGAGTCTATTTTCAAATAAATAGGTTTTAGGATGAAACTCAAAGCATTGTGAAAGTTATGATCAAAAGAGTAACCAAAAGTCAATTTTTCAAAACTTGTTTGTTGGGCATTTTAGCATATAAAAAACCATTTGTAAAAATTTGAAAGCATATTTAATTTTTTTTTCATGTAAAACATCTATTTTACATTGGAGAAAGTCTAAAAGGAAAATATACCAATTCTAGTCCTTAGGCTTGTTGATGTAATTCAAGCTTTCAAAAATTTATTCTCTTCAAATCTTGAAAAAGCTTGGAACATCTTATCATTCTCATTCTTCTTGAGTTGAACATAATTGTGATCTTTTACTTTCTTATTGCAATGCTCACTCTTGGTACTTAAACTATCTTATAAAGTATTACTCACTTAAAATAAACATAGTTAGTCCAAATTCATAATTCAATATCTTCATATGCATGATTCATAAATGTATAACTCTAGTTAGTCTAACATGCATATAAGACTTTCATGGACACATTCAAATAAGACATTTATCAATTATTAATAGATATGCTCTATATAGGATACGACAAATAGCACTTAGCATATTTTTATTTAAATAGAGTCAAATCCAATATTAATTTTACACAACTCATATAACATATTATTGGATATATTCTACAAAAGATGCTATAAATAATATACACGATTCTTATATGAAATATAACAAGATGGATTACATGATCATGCATGATCCAATATAATTTATTAAGCACATCTATGTAGCCTAATCATCATTTTTTTTATCTTGTATTTATCATTATCAAACCAGTGGGACAAACTTATTTCCATAGTCAGAAGGGTAAGTAGACCAAAGCTTCTTTTCAATCAAAAAATGCTATTTCAATAACAAGACCACTTGAGCTTCTACATGTTGATCTATTTGGTCCTACTAGAACTAGTAGTTTTGGTGGAAAGAAATATGGTTTTGTAATTATTGACAACTTTTCAAGATTTACATGAATACTCTTTCATAAATCAATCTTGTGAGTCCATTAAAGTTTTTGTAAAAAAAGTTCAAAATGAAAAAGTCTTTTGTATAGCCATTGTAAGGAGTGATCACGAAGGAGAATTTAAAAATTTATCTTTTAAAACCTTCTATGATGAAAATGGAATCACACAATTATCCTTGTCCAAGAACACCTCAGCATAATGGTGTTGTGGAAAGGAAAAATCATTCTTTACAAGAAATTGCTAGGACTTTTCAGTGTCAAAGTGGTTTACCTAAATATTTTCGGGTTAAATTAGAAGATACATCTTGTTATATTCAAAATAGTGTTTTTAGAAGGCTTATACTCAAGAAAACTCCATATGAATTATGGAAGGAAAGAAAACCCAACATTTCTTATTTTCATATATTTGGTTTTGAATGCTTTATCTTTAACAACAAGCATCAACTTGGTAAGTTTGATTCCAAAGTTGATAAAGAAATATTTTTTAGTTACTCAACTTTTTCTAAAACTTATAGAGTTTATAACACCCGAACCTTTGTGGTTTGAAGAATCCATGCATGTTTTATTCAATGAAACTAACAAAGCTTCTAAGATGCACAAGATTTTTTTATCTAGAAGAAGAGCTTGAGAATATCTCTCTCAGTGATAGACATAAGGTGCCTATCATCATCACTAAACCTAAGAAAGATGATCATGACTCTTCTGATGGTTTTGCTCATGATCCAAATCATAAATCTTTTGATAATCATAAATCTTTTAATGCTCTTGATAACTCTTCTAACAAAGCCTCTGGTGAAAGTCTTTATTGTTACCAAGTGGCCTCAATACTCAAGAGGGGGGTAAATTAAGTGAGTAAAACAAGTTCACAAATCTTTCACAAATCGTTTGATAACCAATTTTCGTTGAAGCTATTGAATAATTAGAGATAAAAGGATAGATGAGATATACACTTTTACTTATAAATATGATAGCCAAAAGAGACAATATTCAAGCAATTCAATAAAACAAAGGTACGTAATAAAGAGAAGGGTTTAGAGAAAACAAACACAATGGTTTATCCTGGTTCGATCACCAATCGACTTGTGATCTACGTCCAGTCCCCAAGCAACAACTTGAGATTTTCCACTATATCTTCAAGCTTCAATGGGTGCTTGACAACCATTACAACCTTGAGCACTCAATGCTTTGGGATACCTCACCCTTATGCTTGAGCCTCTATTTTCCAAGGGATACCTCACCCTTTTACAGTTTGGAGGGATGCCTCACCCTCTCTAGAGATTATACAAAGATTGAATAGGTAGAAACTCTCTTCAAAGAGCAAATAATACAACTGGAAATTCAATGGGTATATGATTCACGATTTACGCTCAGAAACAGAGCATTAACGGAGGAATAGATGAAAACTCATTTTTAATGCTCAACCAAGGTTTTTCAAATTGATTATCTAACCCCCATAAATGCCCAACAACTTCTATTTATAAGTCATTGAAGTTTAGAGCCGTTGGGAGGTGGTTGGAGTATTTAATGATACATAACAATCTGTTAATTTCTATTTCTGGAAAGCTCTCTTATTCGAATAAGAGAATTCTTATTCGAATAAGGCTTTAAATAGCACAGGCGTGTTTTCCTCTGTAATGTGTTATTCGAATAACATCTTGGTTATTCAAATAACCACTTAAATGCATGGCTTTTGGGAAAACATGTTATTCGAACAACATTCATGTTATTCGAATAACTCATTCAAATAATTGATTTTCTGAGTTCTCGTTATTCGAATAACCAATTAAACATGGTTTTGCTAAAATACTTGTTATTCGAATAACAACTCTATTATTCGAATAACCATTTAATAAAATGATTTCCTGGAGATGTGTTATTCGAATAACACTTTGTTATTCGAATAACTTATTCATGCCAAAACGTTTTTTGAATCATTTATTCGAATAACACATGGCTTATTTGAATAAATCCTTTCCTGAAAGATTATATGGAATCTCTGACTTGTGTTATTCGAATAAGGAACCCCTTATTCGAATAATACATGTGAAAAACAGGTTTCATGCCTTTTTAAATGTTGCTTTTGATTCTATATGATCTTGTAAGCTTATGGACACGAGATGATTGATTCTTTGGAAGTTAAAAATCATATTGAAGCCTTGAAAACTTGTGTACTATTTCAAAACGTAAGATTGAGCTATTTGTGAATCTTTATATACCTTTACAAAATGATTAAAGTCCTAAAAGCTATACTTGATGGTCTTGAGACTCTTGGACTTAATCTTGCAACATCTTTAAGTTTGTTATCATCAAAACACATTCTTTATGAGATACATGCCAGTCACATTCTCTCCCTTTTTGATGATGACAAACAACCATTGAGAAAAGAGTTAGTGCATTTGTAAATTAGAAATCACAGGATTTAATCAAGGAGACTTACTCCCCCTTTAGTTTGTAAGAGGAGCATAAATTATCAGAGACAAGTGCAGCTCCCCCTTTCTTTTGGAGACTCTTGATCCTTTTTAGATTAGTCTTTTAGATTTGTCTTTTCTCAACACAATCTCCAAAACCAAAAATTGCCAGAAGTGATTATCTTATCTTTAAGTGCAAATTAACAGAGTTAACTTTTAGCTTGTTCTTATTCTTCTCTCCCTTTTGTCATGATCAAAAAGATGGGGCAAGACATACACATACCTAGTAATCACAAACATGATGTTATAGTATTTAACAAAGAATTAAACGAACACTTTGTAAGAGATGTAAGGTAAGAACAGGCTCAGAGAGTGCGAAGTCAGCAAGGAAGCTAAAATTATACTTTATTCAATTATTGCAAGCATGGCCAAGGATAAACAAGTGCAGATATAGGCAGCCAAATATACATAAAAAACAAAACAAAAAAATAAAAAAAAAATAAATTCCTATGATCAAAAATAAGTGTCTGGTGGAGGAGGAGGTGAGTCTGGGGCAAGGGCAGGAGGTGCTACTCGCAGGGCAGCAATCTCATGTTCAACACCTTCTATTCTGTCGAAGAGAATAGAAAAGGTGTGCTCCATGTAAGCACGATTGTCGAGCAGAGTGGTCATAATGCCTTCCAGGGTTACTGGAGCAGGAGCAGGGGCTTCAGTAGGCTGATCAGCAGGAACAGGGTCATCAGCAGGAACAGGGGCATCTGTAATGTCTTCATCTGTCACGCAGCTTCTTCTTCCACCATCGGGTATACCCATCCTCCAATATTATCCGGAACCATCTTCATTTTCTTCAGAGTAAATTTCCCAAAGATATTGAAATGGTTCAATTCCATTGTCCGTTCAGTCTGTTTGAGCAGAGAGTATTTCTTAAGAAAGGCTGAGATAATGAGAGCATATGGCAGGTCAGAATTCTTGGTGGTCTTGACCTTCATCATGTATTTTCCAATGAAATTTGGCCAGTTGATCTTCTAATTTTTCTTCAGTACCCAGAGAAGAAAAATGTCATTTTCAGTCAGATAAGCATAGTTACCTCCACGAGGAGCGAGAATATGCACGTATGAGTAGTGAAGCAGCCTTTCTTGGCTTTTCAGCATCCCACTCTTCAGACCAACCTTGGAACCAACTGTTCCAGGCTTCACCAGTAGTGACACAGCTTCTTCTCTTCTATATACCTTCACGTAGGGCCTGCTATCTGGCTCCACTGCAGCACCCGTGGCGTCTAATTTGAAGAACAACATCCAATCAGCTGGAGTGATAACTATTTCCTGGTCTTTTACTTTAGAGATGAGATTAGGACCGTCCATCTTCAGGTTGCAGTAAAATATTTTCACCAAATCTGGGAAAATGGAGTCCTTGTAGCTGCAGAGATCGAGCACACCCTGATGAGAGAGATCATCGAGGAAATCAAATCCTCCATCGTCCTCAAAGAACTGACGATCCATGTATTTGGGTTGAATGACGTCTCTGGTCCAGAATTCTTCCCTGAAGCATTTGAGATCGTCATTATTGGACGAGAGTCTTCGAAGATTAATTGGGTTGTTGGTGGGAGCGGTTTTGCTATGTGGGCATTTGGAAGAGGAGGCAATGGTAGAATTTTGGTGGGTTATGCAGAGAAGGAGGAGATGGGTGGACACGAAGAAGAGAAAACAGAGAAGGGGGAAAAATAAGCATATGAAATGACAGAGGAGGCTCGTGAACTCCTTTTATAATTCCTGTGTTATTCGAATAACAGTGGTGTTATTCGAATAACAAAGTGGTTCCTGAAGCGTCTTGGCTCACTGCCAAGCATTATTCGAATAACAATATTGTTATTCGAATAACAGCGTAGTAGCTTATGAGTTTGGGGAATTCTGTCATTTGTTATTCGAATAACATACTTTGTTATTCGAATAACATAAAAATGGTTGTTGCCACTGACATGCTTTATTCGAATAACCAGTTGGTTATTCGAATAACCAGTTGAAATTATGTTGTGATAACACATTCTGTGAGGTGTTATTCGAATAAGGGAATCCTTATTCGAATAATATAAGCGTGTTAGAAAAATAACTGGGCTTTGCTGGCAGGTTTTATTCGAATAAAGGGCTTCTTATTCGAATAGGGCATAGGATAAAAGACAATTTTATGCATCAATTTGTGGAGGATCAATTTTGCTATCATTTATTAGGTTCAGAGACATGCCAGTTTAATTCCAAACAACATATAATCAACCTTAAATCATTCAAATCAGTTCCAGAACATCTTAAATCAATTCAAATCATTATACAAGCATATAATCTAATCATATTATGTTTCAAATTACTCAATTTTGCAAGAATACTATTTTTACCAAGAATTTCACCCTTTTTGGTGAAATTGTGAGGTTGTTGAGTTGCTTGGGAATCTTGAACATGAGGGAGCACCTGCAAGGCAACTTAGGGGAAATCTCTGACGCTCAAGTTAGTATTGGATTCAAATATGATTAATAGCTCAGAAATTATGCAACAAAATGGCATGATTATGCAGAAAGCAACATGATTTGATTTTTAGGATTATGCAGTAAAAAGTCAATTTATGCAAGATTGATCCAAAATACCAAGTTCATTTCTTATATAGAAAAATGCTTCTTTTGCTAAGGGTTTAGTGAAAATGTCAGCTAGTTGCTTAGTGGTTTCAACAAATTCAAGCATACAATCACCCTTTTGAACATGGTCTCTAATGAAATGATATCTTATTTCAATATGTTTAGTCCTAGAATGCAAAATGGGATTTTTGGACAGATTTATTGCACTAGTATTATCACATCTTATGGGGAAGTGATCAAGCTCAAGACCATAGTCTAAGAGTTGTTGTTTCATCCAAAGGATTTGAGAACAACAACTCCCAGCTGCAACATATTCAAATTCACCAGAGACAATGCCACACTATTTTGCTTCTTGCTATGCCAAGAAACTAGTGAGTTTCCAAGCAAGTGGCATGTCCCACTAGTGCTCTTTCTATCCATTTTGCATCCAGCAAAATCAGAATCGGAATACCCAATAAGGCTACATGAGGCACCCTTAGGGGTACCACAAACCCATTTGTGATGTGCCTATTAAATATTTCATTATTCTCTTAACAGCACTTAGGTGTGATTCTTTAGGATTAGCTTGATATTTAGCACACATGCATACACTAAAAATTATGTCAGGCCTACT
The DNA here is from genome assembly GCA_029884595.1 of Ormosia semicastrata. NCBI lineage: Eukaryota > Viridiplantae > Streptophyta > Magnoliopsida > Fabales > Fabaceae > Ormosia > Ormosia semicastrata. The sequence continues at coordinate 5,488,698 of JAQQTO010000028.1, read as the reverse complement.
TGCAGTGAGATAAAGGAGTGAGCCAATCATACCTCTATATTTTGTAATTTTTACCGATTTACCTCCATCGTCCTTGTCCAAATAGCAAGAGGTGCCCATAGGAGTAGCCATATGCTTGGCATTGTCCATTCCAAACTTCTTGAGTAGCTCCTTGCAATACTTGGATTGGCTTATAAAGGTTCCTTTTCTTGTTTGCTTGATTTGGAGACCAAGGAAGAAGTTGAGCTCACCCATCATGGACATTTCAAACTCACTTTGCATAATATTTGAAAATTCTTTACAAAGAGAGTTGTTAGTAGCTCCAAATATAATGTCATCAACATAGATTTGAACTAGAAGTATGTCATGCATTTTATGTTTTATGAAAAGGGTAGTGTCAACTTTGCCTCTAGAAAAACCTTTTTCTAAAAGGAATTTGCTCAACCTTTCATACCAAGCTCTAGGAGCTTGTTTCAAGCCATACAAGGCCTTTTTCAGTTTAAAAACATGGTTGGGCATTTCAAAATCCTCAAAACCAGGAGGTTGTTCTACATACACCTCTTCTTGTATAAAACCATTTAAAAAGGCACTTTTGACATCCATTTGATAGAGTTTGAAATCCATGATCCAAGTATATGCAAGTAACATTCTAATGGCCTCTAACCTAGCTACGGGAGCATAAGTTTTTTCATAGTCTATGCCTTCTTCTTGATTATATCCCTTAGCTACAAGTCTAGCTTTATTTCTTATTATTAAGCCTGTTTCATTATGTTTGTTCCTAAAGACCCATTTGGTGCCAAGTATAGGATGATCATTGGGCCTTGGAACTAATTCCCAAACTTGATTTCTCTCAAATTGGTTTAGTTCTTCTTGCATGGCCAAGATCCAATGCTCATCATTAATGGCCTCATTTATGTCTTTAGGTTCAACTTGAGAGACAAAGGCTAGGTGATTACATACATTTCTAAGTGAGTTTCGAGTGATTACCGCTTTTGATACATCACCAATCACCTTGTCGAGTGGGTGGTATCTTGAAGTCCTCCATTCCTTGGGTAGATCTAAGATTTCTAAATCTTTTTGCTATGAGTGATCAAGGAGTCTCTCTTCTTGCTTCTTAGACTTATTCTCTTGATTTTCCAAGTGCATTTTTGCCAAGATTTCTGTAACATCATCAACAAAACCATTTCTTGGCTTATTTGGGTTAGTTTCATCAAATGCAATATGTATGGACTCTTCTATGGTTATAGTTCATTTATTATAGACTCTAAAGGCCTTACTATGTATAGAATAGCCAATGAATATTCCCTCATCAAATTTTGCATCAAACTTCCCCAAGTTATCCTTTCCATTATTCAAAACAAAGCATTTACATCCAAAGACATGAAAATGTGACACACTTGGCTTCCTTCCTTTGTACAATTCATATGAAGTTTTCTTTAAAATTGGCCTTATTAGGGTTCTATTCATAACATAACAAGCGGTGTTAACCGCATCCGCCCAAAAGTATTTAGGAAGGTTGGCCTCATTGAGCATAGTTCTTGCCATTTCCTCTAAAGATCGATTTTTCCTTTCTACAACACCATTTTGTTGTGGTGTTCTAGGGGCAAAAAAATTATGCTCAATGTCATGTTCATCACAAAAAGTTTTAAATTCATGATTTTCAAACTCACCACCATGGTCACTTCTTATGGATGCAATACAAAAATCTTTTTCATTTTGGATGACTTTGGCAAGCTTTTTAAATGATTGAAAAGCATCATTTTTGTAGGCCAAGAATAATGTCCATATAAACCTAGAAAAATCATCCACAATCACTAATGCATAGTAATTTTCACCAAAGCTCATAGTTCTAGAGGGACCAAAAAGATCCATGTGCAAAAGTTGTAAAGGTCTAGAAGTTGAAACTATGTTTTTAGCTTTAAAAGAGACCTTTACTTGTTTTCCCTTTTGACATGCATCACAAAGTTTGTCTTTTCTAAATTTGAGCTTTGGAAGACCAATTACTAGTTCTTTAAAAACCAATTTGTTTGAGTGATCCATGTGAATGTGAGCAATTCTTCTATGCCATAACCATGAATCATTTTCTTTACTCATAAAGCATTTAGCATCATTTGAGGAGATATCATCAAGACTAATCATATATATATATTGTTGACCCTATGACCAACAAACTTAACTTGCTTATCATCCTTTCCCTCAATTATGCAACAAGAGGAATCAAATATAACTCTATTGCCTTTATCACATAATTGACTAATACTAAGCAAATTATGTTTAAGTCCTTCAACAAGCAAAACATTATCAATAGATGATGAAGGGATCTTACCGACTTTGCCAATTCCAAGAATCTTCCCTTTGTTGTTATCACCATATGTGACATGACCATGTTTCTTATGGGTAAGGGATGAGAACTTGGAGCCATCACCGGTCATGTGCTTGGAGCAACCACTATCAAGATACCAACTTGAGCTCTTGGTCTTCAAGCACACCTCGGTGTCGCTTTCTCCACTTTCCTCTCCTTGAGCCATGAGACAAAGATGGGCTTCTTCATTCTCCGAATCATCGGAAGAGCTTAAGTCATTGTCCTCCCAAGCTATATATGCTCTTCTTCCTTTCTTTTCCTTGGAGGGCCTTTTCTCAAACTTCTCCGTCTTCTTGAGATATATAGGACACTCCATTTTCATGTGTCCCGGTTTTCTGCATTCGTAGCATTTAGGAGGAGTAGAGGATCCTTCTCCTTTGTGATATGCTTTCTTTTGAGGAAATGGTGGTCTTCTTTGAAATCCTTTTTTCTTTAGGTAACTTCCAAACTTTCTCACAAGGAGACTAAGATTCTCCTCACTTAGCTCAATATTTTCAGCATCCTCTTCACCATCTTCATCATCATCTTCAATTATGGAAGAGGTGGCTTTGAGTGCAATTCCCTTCTTCTTTTTATCATGCTCTTCACTTTGATTTAGCCTATTTAGTTCCAGCTCGTGTTCTTGAAGTTTTCCAAATAGGGTGGCTAGAGACATTGTTGATAAATCTCTTGATTCCGCAATAGCCGTTACTTTGGGTTGCCAATTCCTACTTAGACATCTCAAGACTTTGTTAATAAAATCCTCATTAGGAAATGTCTTTCCCAATGAGATAAGATGATTAACAATGTGAGTAAATCTCTTTTGCATATCTTGAATACTCTCACCTTGGTTCATTCTAAACAATTCGTATTCATGAGTAAGAGTGTTTATTCGAGATCGTTTTACCTCACTAGTACCTTCATGAGTTACTTGTAGAATATCCCACATTTCTTTTGCGGTTTTACAATTTGACACCCTAAAGAATTCATCATACCCCAAGGATGTGGTAATGATGTTCTTGGCTCTCAAATTGTATTGAACCTTCTTTTTATCATCATCGGTCTATTCATTTCTAGGTGTATTAATTTTCACACCATCTTTAGTTTGGGTTGAGACAAAAGCACCATTTTCAATGGCGTCCCACACATCTAAGTAAATAGCTTCAATGAAAATTTTTATCCTTTCTTTCCAATAGGCATAACCATCCCCATTGAAATAAGGAGGTCTATTTATAAAAGAACCTTCATTTGAAAAACCATTTGAAGCCATCACTTCTCTTGAAGCTACTAAGCTCTTTATACAAGAGTCTAGCTCTGATACCACTTGTTACCAAGTGGCCTCAATACTCAAGAGGAGGGTGAATTGAGTGAGTAAAACAAGTTTTCAAATCTTTCACAAATCGTTTAATAACCAATTTTCTTTGAAGCTATTGAATAATTAGAGATAAAATGATAGATGAGATATACACTTTTACTTATAAATGTGATAGCCAAAGGAGACAATATTCAAGCAATTCAATAAAACAGTGCACAGAATAAAGAGAAGGGTTTAGAGAAAACAAACACAATGGTTTATCCTGATTCGATCACCAATCCACTTGTGATCTATGTCCAATCCCCAAGCAACATCTTGGGATTTTCCACTATATCTTCAAGCTTCAATGGGTGCTTGACAACCACTACAACCTTGAGTACTCAATGCTTTGGGATACCTCACCCTTATGCTTGAGCCTCTATTTTCCAAGGGATACCTCACCCTTTCTAGAGATTATACAAAGATTGAATAGGTAGAAACTCTCTTCAAAGAGCAAATAATACAACTGGAAATTCAATGGGTATATGATTCACGATTTATGCTCAGAAACAGAGTATTAACGGAGGAATAGATGAAAACTCATTTTTAATGTTCAACCAAGGTTTTTTAGATTGATTGTCTAACACCCATAAATGCTCAACAACTTCTATTTATAAGTTATTGAAGTTTAAAGCCGTTGGGAGGTGGTTAGAGCATTTAATGATACATAACTATCCGTTAATTTCTATTTTTAGAAAGCTCTCTTATTCGAATAAGGCTTTAAATAGCACAGGTGTGTTTTCCTCTGTAATGTGTTATTCAAATAACATCTTGGTTTTTCGAATAACCACTTAAATGTATGGCTTCTGGGAAAACATGTTATTCGAATAACATTCATGTTATTCGAATAACTCATTCGAATATATGATTTTTCGAGTTTTCGTTATTCGAATAATACTATCGTTATTCGAATAACCAATTAAACATGGTTTTGCTAAAACGCTTGTTATTCGAATAACAACTCTGTTATTCGAATAACCATTTAATAAAATGATTTCTTGGAGATGTGTTATTCGAATAACACTTTGTTATTCGAATAACTTATTTGTGCCAAAAACATTTTTTGAATCATTTATTCGAATAACACAGGGCTTATTCGAATAAATCCTTTCCTGAAAGATCATATGGAATCTCTGACTTGTGTTATTCGAATAAGGAACCCCTTATTCAAATAATACATGTGAAAAACAGGTTTCATGCCTTTTTAAATGTTGCTTTTGATTCCATATGATCTTGTAAACTTATGGACACGAGATGATTGATTCTTTGGAAGTTAAAAACCATATTGAAGCCTTGAAAACTTGTGTGCTATTTCGAAATGTAAGATTGAGCTATTTGTGAATCTTTATATACCTTTACAAAATGATTGAAGTCCTAAAAGCTATACTTGATGGTCTTGAGACTCTTGGACTTGATCTTGTAACATCTTTAAGTTTGTTGTCATCAAAACACATTCTTTATGAGATACATGCCAGTCACATTTATAGAAAATCTCAACTACCAAAAGAGTGGAGGCATAACTCTTCTCACCCTAAAGAACTCATCATTGGATAACCTTTTGATGTGTGAGAACCAAATCAACACTAAGAAACAGCAACAACATGGCACTCATCTCTCAAATTGAACCTACTAAAATTGAGGAAGCTTTATAAGATGAAAACTAGATCCTAGCCATGCAAGAAAAGCTAAATCAGTTTGAAAGAAACAAAGTCTGGGAGATTTTGGGGGCAGTTGTGTGAACACCACACTTATCCATTAAATTTCCCTTAAAAGATAATTTTGTAGGAGTTGTACACATCGATCAAATAGAAGCTTGTGATTGTTACAATGGATGTTTGAGGATCGAAGAATAAAAAAAGCCCATATGGTTAGCAGAAAAGAAGCATCAGGTACATGCCACAAAGTTAGATCTTAGAGGAGATATTGGGGAGGTGAAACCTTAGCTAGAGGAAGAATTGGTTAATTTCTAATTAGGAAAAACTGAGCAATAAGTCACAAATATTGGGGTAAAGCTATTGGCAGAAAAGGCATGAATGTTGAATAAGTTGCTCCAGCATAATACAAATTTGTTTGCATGAACTTCAATGGATATGCATGGGATTGTTATTGAAGTTATGTGTTATAAATTAACTGTTGTCCTAAAGGCTTGATTGGTTGCCCAGAAAACTGAAAGATTGGTGCAAAAAAGGTAGAAAGTTATCATAGAGGGAAGAATCTCTTGAAGGAATGCTTTATTAGGGAAGTACAATATACAACGTGGCTTTCAAATATTGTTATGGTAAAAAAGACGAATAGAAAATGGAGAGAAAGTGCATTGACTTTACTAATCTTAATAAAGCATGCTTGAAAGATTGTTATCCTCTCCTGAGCATTAATAGGTTAGTGGATGGTGCCTCGGGATACCAATTTTTAAGTTTTATGGATGTGTATTTTGGATACAATCAGATCTGCATGCATCCAGATGATGAGGATAAGACAAATTCATTACAGAAAATGCTAAATAGTTATAAGATGATAAGTTTTGGTTAGAAAAATGCAGAAGCAACTTATTAGAGGCTAATAGATAAAGTCTTTAAAGAGTAAATCAATCAAAGTATTGAAGTTTATGTAGATGACATGGTGGTGAAAACAATGGGTTCCAAAGACCATTGTAAAGATTTGGAAGAAATTTTTCAATAGCCGAGAAAAATAACATACGCTTAAATCCTAAAAAATGTGCATTTGGGGTGCAAGCAGACAAGTTTTTGGGCTTCATGTTGACTAACAGGGGTATCAAAGCTAATCCTAACAAGTGCTAGGCGATCTATTAGATGAAAAGTCCTTTAAATGTTAAGGAAGTTTAAAGGTTGATTGGTAGGATTGCTTATTTATCTCAATTTTTGTCTAAGTCCACAAATAGGGATTTTCTGTGAGTAGACTTTTCAAACTTAGAGGGAGGAATTCACTTTTCTATGATAAATTCAATTGTTTTCAAATTGTTTTTTTTTTTACCAGAACAGAGTTGTAAATCACACTTTTTTTTTTGTTCTTGTTTGCCTATTTCGAAATAATGGACCTTCCTTAATGCAAAAATATGAATTAGATAGGTTATGAAACAATTACAAGCATAACTGATGTAAACAACATACAAATGGGCACTCATTACCTCAAACCTTCTGAGAATCTTAACAAGTATAACTGTTATTTATAGATATTTTGACCTGAGAAATAATAAATAAGTTCTTTATCTATAGGAAAATTGTTGAAGTTAATATTTGGGATAGTGACAACTACTCTAAGATCAGGATTGCCAAATATGTGAGTCTATACTTCAACCCCCAACTTTTCTTTTTTATTATTAGAGCATATTTTGTTCTTTTTTTTTCATGCTTGATTTTACCAATCATTTAGGATCTTGATTTTTTCCCCAAATTTAGGAATAGTGATTATAGCATTGTTTAACTTGCTTCCATATAATATAGATAGCTGAAAATTTATGGATTTGACTTAAGCATAGGTAATTCTTTCTTACTTCAAATACTTAAATTTATGATTTTGTTTAATATATGTATGAATATTCTTTTGTCTGAAAAAAGGTTCACATAAATGAACAGGTAAGCTCAATTTTGCATTTTAACACATCACCTAAGTTGAAAGATCCTAGTGTTCCTCCTATTTCTTGTTATATTAGTAATCATAGGATTAATAAAGCACTCTTGGATCTAGGTTCTAGTGTTAATATGGTGCCATATTCTATTTATGAAGAGCTAGGCTTGGGTGAGTTGCAGCCATCAAATTGTTCTCTGCAATTAACTGATAGGTCAGCTAGGATTCCTAAAGGAAGAATTGATGATGTTTTAGTGAAAATTGATAAGAGATTATTTCCTGTTGATTTCATAGTGAATATGAGAATTAGAGTTAATATTTTTAAGGCTTTCCCCAACCCCCTCTTGAGGATGAATCTGAGAGTTTGTTTATTGATATGATTGATGAATTCGTTGAGGAAGCTTTACCCATAATTTTGTCCAAGGATCTTTTAGAGGTTAGTGTTTCCCATGTTGATTTGGAATTATGTGACTTGGAAGGTATTATAGAAAAGATGACTTCTATTCTTGAGAGTACATAACAAGTGCCAAACTCAATCAAAATTGTAACCGAGTTATACCTATGACTTACAGCATAGGAAACAACACCAGATTGTATTTCAAGAATTTTAAATGCAATTTGATTAGATCAAGCCAAAATTGGGAGAGGGATTTGAGAAATCATAATATGTAAATAACAGAATTAAAGTGAGAAATTCAATTAAAAGAGCAATCAATTTAGAAACTTATCCGAAATTGGTTGATTCTATCATAAATTATTTAACAAACATTTGAAGTGCATTTGAATGGTTAATTTGGATTTAACCGAGATCTCTGCATCAAATCTAGAATTCACGCTAGATAATCATCTAGAATTCAATTAACAACTGACGCACAAATTTGCAATCGCACAATTCATGTTAGATCTATGTTAATTTGATCTCTTAATTCAATTAACCTAGACACAAATCAGTAATGTAACCTCTGTAATTCCATGATTAATTCAAATCAATCGATCCTAAATCCATCACAATTCTCAATGCTAAATCAAGACCCAATCAGATCAAGCATAAACAGAATCACCATTCATGCATTCAAGATCAAGAAGAAGAAGAAAAAGAGGAACCCAAATACAATTCAAACACAAAAACAGAGCCCAGATCTCAAGAATCCAAACCACAATTTCTTCAAGAATCTCTGAATTGATTACAGAAGTTTACCTCTCCATAGTTATCACCATGAAGGAGCTTGCAGAAGAAGGAAGAAGAAGAGAGAAAAATCTAGATCTAGAAAAGTGTAGAATAAGAAAATGCCCCAGTTATGTACTTATGACCCCTATAACTACCCCTTAATTTGGCTTTACATGATTAGAAACCTATTAGTTACAAAGCTAGGTCCATTAGGAATCATTGGGCCTAAGTCTCATGTCAATTAGAGGCCTATAACTCAAGTTATGCCCATTTAAGTGACATAAACTCATCAGCAACTCATCTCTGACTTCCAACTTTAATTATATGCCCCAAAATGATATAATTTAGCTTAGAAGTCTTCATAAGAGTTGTATATTTGGATCTTAGCTTTCATTTAGGCTTAGTTTGACATCCATTTAACCCCTATAACTCAAGATATGGGCTGATGAGTGCACAGAGGTCAAGCTGTCAGGATCAGTATTCAGGCTCTTGCTTCAACTTCAATTTAAATTATCCAAATGTATGATTAAACCTTGAGGTCTCATGAAACTTGTAGATATTTGTCTTAGCCTTCCTACAAGACTAGAATCACACTAATTAGATACTCGAAACTCAGATTATAGCCAAAATACTAAACACTGCTCAATAGATGATTCAAGACCAACTCATGTAATAATTCCCACAATGATCCAATTAAGCCCAATATCATAAAATATGACAAAATAAAATTAATTAAACCAAATTGATCCTTAAGATACCTAGTGAGAGGATCATTAAATAAATAAAATATATTACTATTAAATTCCCCTACACTTAACTTTTTGTACTCCTAGGCAAATTACAAAAGACCAAAACTAGGGAACAAAAGAAAAAAAAAACACAAACTCAAAAACTAAAAACTATAAAAGACTCAAATTCCAATGATATTCAAGAATGCAAAAGTTTACAAGTAAGAAGAGCAACCAAAGATTTAAGGGAATAAAGCATTCATGAGGTAACATTTCTTCAAATCTCAAACAAACAAGCAAGGTATCTTCAATTTGAAAAGCATGAATCAAGAATGATAGATCCTCACAAGATACACTCTCAATCCCTCAAGTGTTTAAAAAGTAAGTATTTCACTTAATTCAACCCACGAAAATCGCACTACCATAAGCTTGCTTATTTTCTACTTCTCCACTACTCAAACACATGTACAGCAAATCAAGAGGACTTTATTCAAGATTGTAATGGGGCCAAGGTAAGGGAAGGAAATAATATAGATATGACAAGTTAAATACCTAAGAAAATAAAAGAACATTGGGGAAGAACTCAAATGACAAGTAACAAGCATGAAAATTTACCCCCAATTCCATATAATGCACATCCCTTTACATATTCCTTTCCTTTTTTTATTTGATTTCTTTTCATTCACAACCTTTCTTGCATTTATTTTATTTTATTTTCTTTACATTCTATTTTTTTCTTTTCATTTGGCTCTTTTTTTTCTTCCACCAAACACTTTGCATATTGCACATCAATTTTCATAATCCTCATACTTGAACTATTAATTACCAATAAGCAAAAGAGCTCCTCCAATGAAAATGAACCAATGCTCTCCCATTCCCTAAGGTAAGGTAAAAACATGATTTTTCACATAAGGCAAATAATGAGCTAAGACAAATAATAGGCTAATAGGCTCAAGAGGGTTTATCAAAAGGAAATAATGCAATGTTGGCTATTTGGCCAAAGTAGCTAACTCAATAAAGAATGTCTCAATCATATTTATTCATGCAAGTGAAAATGTAGCCTAAAAAAGAATCAAAGCAAGCTCTAGAGTGATCAATTGACATGAGTGAAAATCACATAAAATAGGGGAGAATGACATAAATGCTAAATCCTTCCATCAAAAGGCTCAAAGTCTCACAAGGTATACATCTATCAAACTCAATCCACTAATCAAACATTCAAGACCAAGCATGTTAAATTTAAGAAGGAAGAAAATTTATTCAATCATGCTATGAACCTTGAATTTTAATTGTTTCAAACTCATAAACTTCACAATTCTAAAACATCATTGGAAAACAATTAAAAATAGAAACAATTTTTTTCCTTTAAAAATAGAAAATAGAAAATAGAATTAAAAACAAAAACAAAAATAGTAGCGTAAAAATAACATAAACAAGAAAAAAACAAAAATAGCAAAAATAGAAACAGAAACAAAATTAAGCACGAAAATAGAAATAAAGCAAAAATAGTAGAAAAACAATAGAAATGAAAATTAATAGCGAAATGCAGAAGAGACATCGAAAAAGTAAAACAAAAAATTAAAAATAGAAACAAAATTAAGACCGAACATTAAAATACAAAGGAATTTAAATGTAGAAAACAGAAAACAAAAATAAAATAAAAACAACAGAACTAGAAAATTAAACAAGAAATAACAAAACATTAATAGAAAAAATCAACAAAATGTTAATAGAAAAATTTACAAAATAGAAACATAAAAAATAGCAGCATTAAAATTACAAACAACAACAAAAATAGAATACTAAAATTCCTCCCCCACACTTAAATCTTACATTGTCCTCAATGTAAAGCTCAAAAATCATTAACAAGCCATCAATAGCATCAACAAATATGGGACAACCAAAATAAAAGAGAGGAGGAAAGAAACATCTTTATCAAGTGTGGAAGATGGAGAGACTTCCACTAGGGTCCAATTGTTTGAAGTGTAATGACCAAGTTAAGCCTAAAGCATGACTTGGAGCATGAGAGCTTCCACCGGGGTCCCATTGGCCTTCCTTAATTTCCTTAGCTTCACCACTAGAATGCAATATATGTACTTTATTAACTTCATTTTCCTTGTTTATGTTGAACCATGGCCCAAAAACAAAGTCCACTACAGTAGTGACCACCATCCGGTGCTATTCTCCCTTCTCTGAAAATTCTTTAATGGCCTTCAACTCAAGTGTAGGTGGTTGCTGCACTGAAGGTATCAATATGGTTGAAGAAATTAATTATAGTGATTTAACTGCAGCATCACCTGTAATCTGTGTACAATCTTCCAAAATAGCATGATCATATTGTGATATCCATGCGACAATGAATATGAGTTTTGATGATAACAAACATGAAGATGATGAGAAGACTGAGTCCAAGATCTTCAAGATTAGCTTTAGGACTTAGGATCTCTCTTATACAGAGCTTTTATAGGATATCTCATTGTTTGACTTAAAAGATCTAAAAACATGTTTTCTTACAAACTAAATTAAAGTTTTAATATGGCTTTAAAAAATCAAAGAGTTTGTGGAATTTCAGAAATCACCTGATCTGTTTTCTAAAGTGTTTTTAAATGACTTTCAACAGAGGTATTCGAATAACCTTGAAGATATTCAAATAACATCCTTCTAAATAGCTTTTACAATGTGTTTAAAATAAAGATATTCGAATACACCCTTGTGGTATTCGAATAACCTGCTTCTGAACCTTTCTTTTATAAGAAATGAAAACAGTGGTATTCGAATACCCCATGATGGTATTTAAATAACCCACGAGACCCTGGTTCGTATTTTGAATTCATACATATACGTGTTAGCATTTATTATCATATTAAATTCCTCCAACAGGCATTTCTGATCAAAAGCTTTATAAATAGAGACCTTGAGTCACTTCTACAAGACTGGAAAATTCTGAAATCATTTTGCTTGTGCTAAAACGTTGTTTACAAAATTCTCTCTCATTCTCTATGTTCTTTTTGGCAAAATTCTGAGATATCCTTAGAGAGCTCTCTAGTGCTTCAACTTGTGATATTTACTCTTTGTGAGAGTTTATTATTCATCTATTTTTTGCTATACTGTAAAGGGGGTGAGGTATCCCTCTAAGGTTTGTGTAAGGGTGAGGTATCCCTGCAGGCTAAGGCTTTAGCACAAGGGTAGAGTTTTTCTGTGTGTGAAAAGTGCTCTTTTGTGTAACGGTTGCAAGCACCTATTGAAGCTTGTATACATAGTGAAAAATCTCGAATATTATTTCAAGGACTGGACGCAGACCACAAGTGGGTTAGTGGTCGAATCAGGATAAATATTGTGTCTGCTTCTTTCTTCTTAATCCTTTTATTTTACGCAACTTTATTTTATTGGACATTTATCCTTTGCCATTTTTTTTAAAGCTTTTCTTCTACATCTCATTATTTTTGTGCTTTCATTTAATAGTTTTAATATTTGTGATTTCTCTAAAAGAGGTTTACGAAAAGTTTTTATGCTCAATGCACCCCTTCTTGAGTACTGATAACTCCATAAAATGTAGTTATTTATGCCCTATCTTTGTGCTAGAATGAATTCTTAGTCCTTGTTTATAATGCATATTTGGAAGGTTTTGAGCTTATATTTGTCATATTCTGATTCTGATCCTTTCTTCTATGTTTTATAGCAAATTGTGCTTAAATGATTATTGATTAAGTAGATTTATATATGTTACTGATTTGGTGTTTTCTCTATGATAGGAAGGGCTCCAAACAAGGTCAAATATGGAGCATGTGAGCTTAAAGAGAAAGAGGAAGCCAAATCTGCATTCCAGCATGTTACGTCGCGGCGTAAGGTAGTGTGCGCCGCGGCGCAAAGAGGCATCATCAGAATGCCATACTTCAACCCGAGACGAGAGGGTCGCGGCCCAGAAGAAGTGGGCACCGCGGCGTGAATAGACTGACCATGTGGGCGCCGCGGCGCGCGTATGTGGGGGCCGTGGCGTAAAGGCGGCAAGCTGAGCCTATAAATAGATTTTTCATATTTTTCTCTGTGTTCTGGATGTCTTAGCCATTTCCATTTTATGTTTTGTTAGTTTTCTTAGTTTTAGGTTAGTTTAGCATTGGCTAGATCTCCATTGATGGTGGATTGGAGGCTAGGAACAAGGATGAAGGAGGATTCAAGCTTCAGAGACAAATCAATGAGCTTCCTTTCTCTTTTTCCCTTTCTCTCTTCTCTTCCTTATCTATTGTATACCTGAGCTATGTTTAGAAATATTTTGGATCCTTTTCTATATATATTAATGATATGTTATTCTTTGAGTTTGTATAGATATTTAGTTATTGTTCAATCATTATCTATGCTTAATGCTTGCTGTTGGTTGGCCATCAATTGCATGATCCTAATATTGCAAATGAACTAGACTTAGTGTTGTCATGTCAATATAGATATGGTATGGTTGATGCATGTTCGACGATTTCAATTGGTTTGGATGAGTTGATTCGTTAATAGGATAGAAATATACCTATTGGCCATGTATAGTGTGTGATTGAGAATAGATCGTTTATGAGTGGATGTTGAGCTAGCTTTCAAGGAAACTTAGTGAGCTGGGTATTGAAACCAGGGTTGATTGGCCTAGATATAGGCTTTTGACTAATGAAGATTCTCAAGCTAACCTAATCAGTGCATTTATGTTAATAAGGAGGATTGTATGTTATTGGTAGATGTAGGGGGTGAAGAAGGATTTCCTGAAACCTAACTGTTTATGTTTATTACTTTTGTAGATTAGATTTAGTTTAATTTATTGCTTTCTCATTTTTAGGTCCTTGAATAGAATTGATTAAACTATTGGTTGGTACTTAACTTTATAAACAAATATCCTTGTGAGAATGAACTTTTACTTTGTATCTGTATTACTTGAACGATCCATGCACTTGCGGTTAGCAAATGGGCAACATGTTAGTTGATCTCTACCAAGATTTTGGTGCCGTTGCCGGGGATAAAGTTTCTATATTGCTAATATTGACAATGAGTTTGGTTAGTTCTAATTTAAGTTGTATATAATCTATGTTAATTTCAGTCTCTTTATTTTATTGTTTTAGTTTTAATGAAGAAGTTGGGTGATTACAACCATATGAGGCCCTTGAGGGAATTCGCGACTCCAGGAAAGGATACCCTTGGATCAAGTTCTTGAGGACTACTCATCCGCAATAATTCATTTTGGTGACAAAGTCTGGCTAAGACTATAAACTAGATCCTTCTTGGGGAGGAAATCTCAAGTTTATGTTACATTCCTGCTTTTACTTTGTGTATAAATAGGTAGTATAATATTTTACATGTTTGTTTATTGTGTTAGTATAATCTCAAGTTGACTGTAAACTATGTTCTTGTTGATGTTAATTGTGTTAGTATGTTGTTTTTGTTAATATGTTAGTAGTTAATATATACTAGTATGTTAATTTGGTTGTTTATAGCTTTTGTAAGCTTTTATGTTTTAATTATGTAGTATTTTGTTTTGTTAAGTCTTAGGTTTTAAATATGTTAGTGTTCATGTATTTTAGTATGTTAATTATGTTAGTTTAATGTTTTTGTTTGTTTTTAAGTTTTAAGTTTGTTTTAGGTTGTAAATAGGTTAGTATGTTGTTTTTGTGTTTTATTATATTTGTGTTGTACATTTTGTAATTTAGCTTTTTGAACAAGTTTTGTTGCAGCTAGAGACCCATATGAGCCAAATCCAGCAGCAAAATTGTGTTTGCTGCTAAATTTAACAATTTAGGTTATCACGCCGCAGCGTAAGGTAGTGCGTGTCGCGGTGCTGGTGCTCGTTTTCTGTAGAATTCTACAGCTTTTTGTGAGCGTCGCGGCCCAAGCATGGGGGCACCACAGCGCAGCACCCCTATTTTTGTTTTTTTCTATTGTTTTCTCTGCTCTTCTTTATTTAGTAATGCTCAGTAGTAGTTAGGCTGCTATTTTGAGAGTCTCAGGTTCCCTATAGACCATGTTCTTTAAAGATACATTTTATTTTGGTTTGGGGGAGTATCTTTACATGTTTTATTACTTTTATGCTTAATGTTAACATGTATTGGTATTTTGAGTATGCAGTGATTTTAGTCATCATATTTTCATGATTATATCTTGTTTTGACTATCACTGATGTGTTTTTGACAAGATTTTCAATTTTTACTGTTTGCAAATGATGTTATGCATGCTTGAATTTGAATCTATTTGAATGCATGACATGTTGCAAGAATGCTGGTGTTGTTAAGATTGTCCATGGTGTGAAAGGTTGCTATTTGCCCCCTTTTCAGTGAAACCTTATGTGATCTTGAAGCATGTGAACCAATTTAGTCGCTTTTGATGCATGATTTACATCTCACTTAGATGCAAGTGTAACTTTGAAAATGATAAGAGTGCATGTCTTGAGAATGTTTGTGGATGTACATGTAGAGTTTTGATTATCCTAAAAATTGTTTTTGAATTCTCTTGAGGCGAAATCCTAGGTTGTGCATGATTGAGGAGATGATTAGGGCATTGTTTGGGCTGTTTGAGCCTTAAAAAGCTTACCTTGATATGATGATATCCTTAAGTCTCATTTTGAAGCCTTATACTGTTTGGCCTTATTTTTTTCACCACTATTGTGTTCGTTAACCTGTTAACCATTCTAATGCATGTGAAAACATTGCATTTTCTTCCTACGCTTATTGTTTGTTGAGTACATGGTATGCTATTTCTTAAGATGAGTCTTATGATTAGGGTTATGAATATTCAATATAAAATGAGCCTGAAGGAACCAGATGCAAAAGAAAAGAAAAAGCAATGCTTTGCACAATAAATAAAATCAAAAGAAAGAGAAAGAAAAAAAAGCAAAACATAAGAAAAGTAAAGTGTGAAAAGCATCGAAAATGGTTCTGCCAAGTTTTATGATTCACTATTGAATACCCTGCTGATATCAAGTTAGTGGCTTATTTATTGGAATATCATGTTTATGTGTCTCAATATTTGTATTATATCTTTCCCTTCATTTCTTTTGCCCATACCATTGACCTAACATTATAAGCTGATAAAGTCCCTTTTGATCCTCAATCTTGTGTGATTTACATTAGTGGAGAGAGAGTTGATTCACAATCTTGTAGATTCTTTGAATCATATGCATATATGTCTATAAACTTATCTGAATATGTATGACTTGATTAGGAGAAGTTTATCTTGCATGTTTGTGAAAATGTGAATTGCATGAAGAGTTGTGTGAATTGATAGTATGCTAAGGATTATGTTTGTGTGGGGCTGTTTATGGGGCATTTGCACTTTTTGAGGATTGATGCAGTCATTACACACTAGTTTTGGTTTTAAAAGAATGAAAAAGAAAATTGAAATTTGATATTTGCTAAATGAATGTTTGTTTTGAATGTTTAAGTGATTTATTTAGTTCTGTTTTATTTTGCTTGAGGACTAGCAAAATGTAGGTTTGGGGGTGTGATAACTCCATAAAATATAGTTATTTGTGCACTATCTCTATGCTAGAATGAATGTTTAGTCCTTGTTTATAATGCATATTTAGAGGGTTTTGTGCTTATATTTGTCATATTCTGATTCTGATCCTTTCTTGTATATTTTAGAGCAAATTGTGCTTAAATGATTATTGATTAAGTAGATTTATATATGTTACTGATTTGGTGTTTTCTCTATGATAGGAAGGGCTTCAAACAAGGTCAAATATGGAGCATAGTGAGCTTAAAGAGGAAGAGGAAGCCAAATCTGCATTCCAGCATGTTATGCTGCGGCACAAGGTAATGCACGCCGCGACGCAAAGAGGCATCATCAGAATGCCATACTTCAACCCGAGGTGAGAGGGCCGCGGCCCAGAAGAAGTGGGCACCGCGGCGTGAGTAGACCGACCCTGTAGGTGCTGCGATGCACGTATGTGGGGGTTACAGCTCAAAGGCGGCAAGCTGAGCCTATAAATAGTTTTTTCACGCTTTTCTTTGTGTTCTGGCTATCTTAGCCATTTTCATTTTAGGTTTTGTTAGTTTTCTTAGTTTTAGGTTGGTTTAGCTTTGACTAGATCTCCATTGATGGCGGATTAGAGGCTAGGAGCAAGGATGAAGGAGGATTCAAGCTTCAGAGACAAATCAATGAGGTTCTTTTCTCTTTTTCCCTTTCTCTCTTCTTTTCCTTATCTATTGTATACCTGAGCTGTGTTTAGGAATATTTTGGATCCTTTTCTATATATATTAATGATGTGTTCTTCTCTAAGTTTGTATGGATGTTTGGTTATTGTTCAATCATTATCTATGCTTAATGCTTGCTGTTTGTTGGCCATCAATTGCATGATCCTAATATTGTAAATGAACTAGACTTAGTGCTTTCATGTCAATATGGATATGGTATGGTTGATGTATGTTCGACGATTTTAATTGACTTGGATGAGTTGATTTGTTAATAGGATAGAAATATACCTATTGGCCATGTATAATATGTGATTGAGAATAGATCGTTCATGAATGGATGTTGCATTAGCTTTCAAGGAAACTTAGTGAGCTGAGTAATTAAAACCAGGGTTGATTGACCTAGACATAGGCTTTTGGCTAATGAAGATTCTTAAGCTAACCTAATCAGTGCATTTATGTTAATGATGAGGATTGCATGTTGTTGGTAGATGTAGGGGGTCAAGAAGGATTTCCTGAAAACTAACTGTTTATGTTTATTGCTTTTGTAGATTATATTTAGTTTAGTTTATTACTTTCTCATTTTTAGGTCCTTGAATAGAATTGATTAAGCTATTGGTTGGTACTTAACTTTATAAATAAATATCCTCGTGGTAATGAACTTTTACTCTGTATCTGTATTACTTGAGCGATCCGTGCACTTGCGGTTAGATTGGAAGCCACTTGGTAACAAGTGGTATCAGAGCTAGACTCTTATATAAAGAGCTTAGCAGTGTTGCCAAGTGGCCACAATACTCAAGAGGGGGGTGAATTGAGTATGTAAACCAAGTACGCAAATCTTTCGCAAATCGTTCGATAAACAATTTTCGTTGAAGCTATTTGATGATTAGAATTGATTGGATATATAAAATAAATACTCTTACTTATAAATGCAATAATCAAGAAGAACAATATTCAAGCTATTCAATGAAATAGTGCTTAATGTAAAGAGAAGGGTTTAAAGAGAACAGACACAGCGATTTATCCTGGTTCGATCACCAATCCACTTGTGATCTACGTCCAGTCCCCAAGCAACAACTTGAGATTTTCCACTATCTCTTCAAGCTTCAATGGGTGCTTGATAACCACTACAACCTTGAGCACTCAACACAATGGGATACCTCACCCTAATGCTTGAGCCTCTATTTTCAAGGGATACCTCACCCTTACAATATTTGAGGGATACCTCACCCTCTCTAAACAAATTGTATAAGATTTAAATGGATGAAACTCTCTCTAGAGCAAGTATTACAAATTGAAGACCTATGGTATTTGAGATTCACACAAAATTCAAGCTCAAAACAAAGGATTTTAGAGAATGATGAGAAAAACGTGTTTAAAGCTCAATAGAAATTTCCCAGAATGGTTGACTCAGTTTTTCTAACCCTCCAACGAAATCCAACATCCAAATATATAAGTAAGTGCTATTAAATACCGTTGGAGGTGGTTGTGAGCAATTAATGCTCAGCAATATAGCCGTTACGTGCTTCTTCATATTTTTCCAGAACTTAGGCTAACCGGTTAGCCAAGTATCCTAACCGGTTAGGAGCTCATTTAGACTTAAAGAGAAGTGTTCTGGTTTAATAGCTAACCGGTTAAGAATGACTCCTAATCGGTTAGGACACCATGAAAATGAGTTATGGGAAGGATGTTAACCGGTTAGTCCTGCAAGCTAATCGGTTAGGACATTACCAACGTGGGTTCTGAGTTGATGAATAACTGGTTAGGTCTTTTACCTAATCGGTTAGGACAACACGTTTTTGGCTTCTGAGTTATAGAATAACCGGTTAGGCCATCTGCCTAATTAGTTAGGACAGGATTAGAAAGACTTCTGAGTTTATGAATAACCAATTAGGTCATCTGCCTAATCGGTTAGGATGAAACATTTTTGGCTTCTGGAAGTGATACTAACCAGTTAGGTCTTCTACCTAATCGGTTAGGACAAATATATTTTGGCCTCTGAGTTATAAAATAACCGGTTAGCTACTTTGCCTAATCGGTTAGGTATGTTATAAAAAACGAGGCAAAGCTTTTGTTTGAACTAACTAACCGGTTAGGAGCTGATCCTAATCGGTTAAGGCCTTGAAATTTTGGCTCCTAATGTTTATCAAGAGGCTGATAAGTTTCCAAAAAAAAAGCCTACGATATGAGATTTACATTTTTTATCCTAATTTGAAAAACCATTTTGCAAATACATTTTAAGGAAGTCATTTGAGCTTGAGGTGAATCTCTGGAATACCTTTACACTAGATCTATAACCTATATTCTAAGCTTGAGTTTCTTGTGACTTGATCATTGTATTCCCATGCTTTCTTGTTTGTCGACATCAAAACCATTTGCTTCTTCTCCATGTCAATCACATTCTCCCCTTTTTTGATGATGACAAAGACTTATTGAGAAAGAGATTAGTTCAAATGATAATTGGAATTTAGAATGGAATTTGGAGACTTACTCCCCCTCTTTTATTCAAGAAGTGCTTGAGTCAGAGATGCACAGCTCCCCCATTGTTTTGGGATTCCAGGACCATTAAGAGACACAATACACTATTATAACACAATTCCATTACTGTTCTTACTTTTCTCAATAAATCTAAATAGAAAGCTCCTTATCCTTCTCCCCCTTTTGGCATAATCAAAAAGAGATTCAATAATCTAGGGTATTCAAAACCAAGCATGCAACACAAAAACTGAATGAGAAGATTAAGCATAGTGTGCAAAAACTCATAATCATTCACAAAACACATTAGCAGGCATACTAAAAATTATACGTCCAAGATTTATAACAAGAGTCAAAGATCACTATTGGGATTACCAAAATAAGCCAAAGATAAGCAGTCATCAGTCATACTAAATAATTCTCCCAAAATATCCAAAATAAGATAACTAAGCAAAATCAAAATAGAGGTCAAAGACAATTAGTGCAGCAGCACAATCATGATAGAAACAGAGAGTTCATGCCTAAGCCCCAGGGTCCTCGGGTGCTAGAAAGCGACGCTCGATCCTATCCAAGCGGTCCTCCATGGCACTCAACCGATCAAAGATGACTGAGTTCCTATGCTCTTGGTAGGTGTGCAGATCTACGATGGCTGCAAGAATGCGAGCTTTATTGGTGGATTCAGAGACGCTACTCATGTCTGGCGCCTCCTCCATAGGGACATCAACTGTGTGAACAGGAATTTCTTCTGGTGGCGCTCCTCCCACTCGTGCTTGACCATAAGTCCATTCACCATTGACGTTCTTCATGTGCATTCTATTAAGAGATGCAATACCAAATTTATGAGGGCCGACAGTGTTTACAATGCCATCGTCCAATAAGGGAACCTTATGATGGTCTAGGATTCGAGCAACCAGAAGAGCATACGGAAGATCCATGGCTACCTTGTTTTTAGCTTTCATCATAGTGTGTATAATGTAGAAAGGCCAGTTGATCTTTATGCGTTCCTTGAGAAGCCACATTAGGAAGATGTCTTCCTCTTCAACCAGGGCACAATTACTTGCCCTTGGTGCGAGAATATGAGTGACGATGAAATGAAGAAGACGATCATGTATCTTCAGAAGCCCGGTAGTGAAAGTCCCTTTTGGCATTGGAACTCCAGGCTGAAGCATGCCCATCGCAGCATCATCTCTCTTATAATTTTCCCACTGACCATGTTTTTCCAGTCTAAGCTTTTCACCGGAGTGGGAAAGATCAAACAAAGGGACCCACTCACTAGGATTCACAACAATCTTATGCTTCTTAACTTCAGAAATTAAAGATCCTCCCTTAATAGATAAATTACAGAAGAACACTTTAGTAGGTTCAAGATGGAAATACCCTGGATTTGTGGTGACGAGGGTCCTCAACCCATGGAATTCAAGAAGCTCTGTAAGAGGGGTGAATCCTTCTTGGATGAAAAACTCCCAGTCCATCCATTTCGGTGAGATGATACACCTTGCATGAAATTCCAGTTGATACTTCTTCATCTGAGCAGGGTCAGTGAAGTATCTCCCAAGATTCAGAGCAACTGAAAAGTCTGGGTCTGTGTCAGTAGGGTTTGTTTCCTTTGGGACATTGGGGTTTTTTGTACGTGTTCTTTTGGGGAAGGAGGAACTACTGGCCATGGTGGAAGTGAAAGCTTAGGGCACGGTGGTGGAGAGAGTGTGAGGGAGATTGAAATGGAGGTTTAATGGAAGAAGGATGATGGGAGATTATGGAATGTGAGAGAAATGGGGTTGAAAGACCAAATTTGGGGTGGATTAATGGTGAGGGATGAAGGTGAGGAGGTGGGCATGAGAGAGCTTGAGAGAATGAGAATGAAGATGGAAGTAGAGGGGGCGTGAATGGAGGGAACCACACTGCTGGGGGGCTGTTTAATTGGAGGGACCTAATCGGTTAGGGAATGTGAGTAACAGGTTAGGGCCATTAGGAAATAGCCACTGAGTTGTCCAATAACCGGTTAGGATTGGTGGCTAACCGGTTATTGTGCTAAGTCAGAATGCATCAATTGGTTTCCAAATGCAGGGTAACCGGTTAGGAGTTATGCCTAACCGATTATTAGGCCATGACAGAAAGCCCCTCAGTATTCCAAACACTTCCAAAGCCCATACGACAACATATTTTTCTTCTTTTACTTGATCATTGCACTGATAGCATTACAACAGACTCATGGGAATAATCCTTGACATATATATTTCTTCTTGATGTTCATCTTGGCTTGATTCCATTCTCATTTAGAGACAAATTTCTCCCAATATCAGTAGGAACTTTGACCTTTCAGATTTGGGGGACTTAAGCTTGAACTCAGCTCCTGCAAAAAAAAATAAGGGGACACTCCGACGCTCAAGTCAGTATTGGATTTAAGTATGATGAAGAAGCAATTTGGCATGATTATTCAGAAAAAAAAATGTAAGTTTATGCATTAGCTTTAGCATTATGCAGCAAATGGTTAATTTATGCATGATTGATCCAATATACCAAGTTCATTTCTAATATAGAAAAATGCTTCTTTTGCTAGGGGTTTAGTGAAAATATCTGCTAGTTGCTTAGTTGTTTCAACAAATTCAAGTATGCAATCACTCTTTTGAACATGATCTCTAATGAAATGATATCTTATTTCAATATGTTTAGTTCTAGAATGCAAAATGGGATTTTTTGACAAGTTAATTGCACTAGTATTATCACATCTTATGGGGATATGATCAAGCTCAAGATCATAGTCCAAGAGTTGTTGTTTCATCCAAAGGATTTGAGAACAACAACTCCCAGCGGCAACATATTCAGCTTCAGCTGTAGACAATGGCACACTATTTTGTTTCTTGCTATGCCAAGAAACTAGTGAGCTTCCAAGCAAGTGGCATGTCCCACTAGTGCTTTTTCGATCCATTTTGCATCCAAAAAATCGAATCAGTACCCAATAAGACTACATGAGGCACCTTTAGGATACTATAAACCCATGTGTGATGTGCCTATTAGATATTTCATTATTCTTTTAACAGCACTTAGGTGTGATTCCTTAGGATTAGCTTGATATCTAGCACACATGCATACACTAAACATTATATCAGGCCTACTTGCAGTGAGATAAAGGAGTAAGCCAATCATACCTCTATATTTCATAATTTCTACAGATTTACCTCCTTCATCCTTGTCCAAATAGCAAGAGGTGCCCATTGGGGTAGCCATGTGCTTGGCATTGTTCATTCCAAACTTCTTGAGCAACTCCTTGCAATACTTGGATTGGCTTATAAAAGTTCCTTCTCTTGCTTGCTTGATTTGGAGACCGAGGAAGAAGTTGAGCTCACCTATCATGGACATCTCAAACTTACTTTGCATAATATTTAAAAATTCTTTACAAAGAGAGTTGTTAGTAGCTACAAATATAATGTCATCAACATAGATTTGAACTAGAAGTATGTCATGCATTTTGTGTTTTATGAAAAGGGTTGTGTCAACCTTACCTCTAGAAAAACCTTTTTCTAAAAGAAATTTGCTCAACCTTTCATACCAAGCTCTAGGAGCTTGTTTCAAGCCATACAAGGCCTTTTTCAGTTTAAAAACGTGGTTGGGCAATTCAAAATCCTCAAAACCAGGAGGTTGTTCTACATACACTTCTTCTTGTATAAAACCATTTAAAAAAGCACTTTTGACATCCATTTGATAGAGTTTGAAATCCATGATGCAAGCATATGCAAGTAACATTCTAATAGCCTCTAATCTGGCTACGGGAGCATAAGTTTCTTCATAGTCTATGCCTTCTTCTTGATTGTATCCCTTAGCTACAAGCCTGGCTTTATTTCTTATTATTAAACTCGTTTCATTAAGTTTGTTCCTAAAGACCCATTTGGTGCCAATTATTGGATGATCATTAGGCCTTGGAACTAATTCCCAGACTTGATTTCTCTTAAATTGGTTTAGTTCTTCTTGCATGGCCAGGATCCAATGCTCATCATTAATGGCCTCATTTATGTCTTTAGGTTCAACTTGAGAGGCAAAGGCTAGGTGATTACATGCATCTCTAAGTGAGTTTCGAGTGATTACCCCCTTTGATACATCACCTATCACCTTGTCGAGAGGGATATCTTGAAGTCCTCCATTCCTTGGGTAGATCCAAGATTTCTGAATCTTTTTGCCATGAATGATCAAGGAGTCTCTCTTCTTCCTTCTTGGACTCTTTCTCTTGATTTTCCAAGTGCGTCTTTTCCAACATTTCTGCAACATCATCAACAAGCTCCTTTCTCGGCTCATTTGGGTTAGTTTCATCAAATGCAACATGTATGGACTCTTCTATGGTCATAGTTCGTTTATTATAGACTCTAAAGGCCTTACTATGAATAAAATAACCAATGAATATTCCCTCATCAGATTTTGGATCAAACTTCCCCAAGTTATCTTTTCCATTATTCAAGATAAAGCATTTACATCCAAAGACATGAAAATGTGACACATTAGGTTTCCTTCCTTTGTACAATTCATATGGGGTTTTCTTTAAAATTGGCCTTATTAGGGCTCTATTCATAACATAACAAGCTTGTTACCAAGTGGCCTCAATACTCAAGAGGGGGGGTGAATTGAGTAGTTAAAAATAAGTTCACAAATCTTTCGCAAATCGTTTGACAATCAATTTTCGTTGAAGCTATTGAATGATTAGAGATAATTGAATAGATGAGTTAAACACTTTTACTTATAAACGTAATAGCCAAGGAGACAATATCCAAATAAAACAATGAAACAGTGCACAAAGATAAGCAGAGGAGGGTTTAGAGAAACAAACACAGTCGTTTATCCTGGTTCAATCACCACTCCACTTGTGATCTATGTCCAGGTCCCAAGCAACACCTTGAGATTTTCCACTATATCTTCAAGCTTCAATGGGTGCTTGAAAAACCACTACAACCTTGAGCACTCAACAATATGGGATACCTCACCCAAAAGCTTGAGCCTCTATTTTCCAAGGGATACCTCACCCTTACAATACTTGAGGGATACCTCACCCTCACTAATCAGAATGTATAAGATTGAAATAGATGAAGCTCTCTCTAGAGCGAGTGTTTACAAATTGAAGCTCTAATATGCTCTCAAGGATTTTTCACGTTTTTAATCAGAAAACAGAGCAAGAAATGAATTTAAGGATTGATTCACGTTTTGAAGTATTGATGATCAGTTTTTGGTTCAAGGTCAACCTCAAATAAAGACTCAACTTTGGTATTTATAAGTTTCTCAATTAATAGAGCCGTTGGAGGTAGTTGGGCATGCATTTAATGCATTTAATATAGCCGTTGGACGTTGTCAGGATGTGTGTAATCGATTACATATCTCAGGTAATCGATTGCATTGTTGTTCCAACGTTTTCTGAACTTTCTGGGCTCTGTGTAATCGATTACATTATTGGTGTAATCGATTACATGGCTTCTGACTTTGCTTGTAATCGATTACAATGCCCATGTAGTCGATTACATGACTTCTGACTTGCTGTGTAATCGATTACAATATCCATGTAATCGATTACATGGCTCGTCGGACGTGTTTTTTGAGTTTCTGGGTTTTGTGTAATCGATTACATTGTCCATGTAATCGATTACATGACTTCTGACTTTGTTTGTAATCGATTACAATATCCATGTAATTGATTACATGACTCGTCGAACGTGTTCTTTTCCTTTCTGGGCTTTGTGTAATCGATTACATATATTGTGTAATCGATTACATGGCCTCTGACTTTCGTGTAATCGATTACATTACCAATGTAATCGATTACATGCCTTCTGTTTGATGTGTAATCGATTACAAACATTTTGTAATCGATTACATTAGCTTTGAACACATTTTTCAAGTCCAATAATGCTTGTAAGTCATTTCCAACACCTCAAGATACTTGTTTAAACATAAATCCTTTTAAGAGTGTTAGATTTAAAGTTGAAACTCAAGTTTTATTGAAAGCCATGTTTAACTTTGAAATTTTCCATTTATTTTGAAATCATATATTGAAAAACCATTTGAGAAATCTTGAGAGCATTTAACATTAATATCCTAAGTCTTATAACTAAATAAACCTTCTGTCTTCTTTCTTTGATCTTGATTTTTCCTTTTGTGCTCGATCTTCTCTTTTGCTTTTGTTATCATCAAAAACCTTTTGACATGCCTTAGAGACATAAGCATTCACATTCTCCCCCTTTTTGATGATGACAAACTGATCATAGGAAAAAGAAAGAGGTTTTGCATTTGTATATAATAGTCATTTAGGTACAATGCTGCCCCCGGAGTTTATGCATGATGTTGGGTTAGATTTTGCATATGAAAAGCTTAATAACTTAAAAGGTCAATAACTCCCCCGTACTCATGCAACTTTTATTTTCTCATGCAACCATTAATTACATTTCATTTCATTTTCATTTTTCCTCATTTTCTCCCCCGTTGGCATTATCAAAAAGACATAAGCATTTAAGAAAAAACAGACAGCATGACAGCTATATTTCATGATTCCCAAATTTTTGCCATAACAGAAAAAACCACAAAGATTAATCAGTCCAATCAATATTTTAAAAGCCAAACATTCACAAACCAATAGGCAAAAACAAAATATAACCATAAAGGTATACCAATTTTATATAATCAGAGTTAAAACAAAATAAGTACAAGGTGGTCATCAAAACAAGAAACTATATCAAGGCAATAGGCCATGATCACTATCAGTGTCCTCGCTGTCACAAAAGACTTCACCCTCTGGATCCGCAGCAGAGTCTCCTAGATCAATGTTATCATCACTGGGCATAAGATCGTCGTCAGAGTCCGAAGCTCCTCATCATCAGCAGGAACTCCCGGATGGACCAAAGGATAGGGAACCGGAGGGGCGAGAGGATGTGGGAGGTGCGGCGACGGCGGGACACTCGGGAATAGGAGGTCCACTTAGGAGGGATCGAATGGAGCTAAGCTCCTGGTCTGAGTAGTCCATCCTCAGCTCAAGATGGTCAATCTTTTGCTCTATATGATCCATGCGTGTGCTTACGTTGGCGCTCAAGTTGCGCATTTCTTGGAGCAGAAGATCAAGAGAAGCTGGAGCAAGAGCACGAGGCGGGTGGCATCGAGCCTCCTCATCATCACTATCTGGATCGTGATGGATATGACCAAATGTGCCATGAGTAATGTAATGCCACCTATCTTCCATCTTGTAGAGCTGAAGCTTCTTCAGAGTATGCAACCCAATTGATTGGGGTCCTTTCGAGCTGGTGTCCTTGGACTCTTCAGCCAGTAATACGACAGTACTCGAGGATTGTGGTGATCAACATGGCGAAGGGGAGAGCAGAGTTCTTCTTTTTCTTGACGTCCAAAGCATATGCTCTAAAATGTAGTAACCCCAATTTATTGGGTGCCACGTGGTCATTGCCCATAATGCCACTACATCATCCTTGAGGACTTGGGAGTAATTCCCTCCTCTGGGAATCAATCCACGAACCAAGAGGTAGTGGAGAACCCTGTTTTCCATAGTAAGGTCAGTGGCCATTATTCTTCGTTTAGGATCACTGGGGAGGTGATAGCCAGTCCTAATAAAGGAGAGAAGAGCAGCCTTATGCTCAAACTCATGCCCCCAGACTCTTGCATTTCCACAGAACTGAGCTCCATCAGGAGTGAGATTTGTAAGCCTATACCACTCTGCCATTGTTAACCTGATTTGTTGCTTTTTCACTTCAGAAATTATGCAATTATCCTCAACCTTCAGGTTAGCATAAAAGACTCGGACAAGGTTAGGGTAGATGGCCTTCTCTATGCTCAGGAATCCCAGTAAGCCTAAGTTTTCTATTGTCCTAAAGCTCTCTAAAGGTTCACTCTCGCAGAAGGTGATGGGAAAATACCTGGGAGAGATGATTTTGCGAAGCTGGAAGTTCTTCCCGAACAACTCAGCTTTCTTCACGGTGGAGAAGTGCCTTGTGAGGTCCAGGCCAGATATATTACGTGAAAGAGCCACCGGAGGACCCTCCAACAATGCAGTCCCTGTTCTTGGGCGCTGAGCGATGAGAGGATTCACCATTGATGAGAAGGAGAAGCAAGGGATGAGTGATTAATGATTGGGGATGAGAGAGGGACGAGATTAGGGCGAGAGAAAAGGAGATGGGGTTCGTGAGAGAAGATGGGGAGATTTGGATGAGGGATGTGAGGGGATTTTGAACGATGGGCTATGTGGAGAGGGGTTTTCCAAGATTGAGAGAGGTGAAATGACGGGTTTTGATGGAGATTTGAGTGAGAAAGGAGAGTTTTTGAGATTTGAGGTGCGTGGGAGCAGAAGGAGAGAACGAAGAAGATGAACAGGTTCCAAACAGAAATGAGCTCTACGCGCATCAGAAACCTTTTAAAAACCCTGTGTAATCGATTACATGCATTTTGGTGGGTATGTAATCGATTACATTTTTGATGTAATCGATTACATGCTTTCTGGGAACCTTGTAATCGATTACATAGTTGATGTAATCGATTACACCGAGTTCGAGTTAGTTGTAATCGATTACAAAATGTGTGTAATCGATTACATGCGTGACGAACACTGTGTAATCGATTACAAAGGCATTGTAATCGATTACCAGCACTCTTTAACTCAGATTTTGCGTTCCAAATAGCATATAATCAATTTTAATCCATCCAAATCAGTTTTAAAGCAACTTAAATCAATTCAAATCATCATTTAAACATATAATCAAATCATGTTATGATTCAATTCATATAATTGATTGAAATTACCATTTTTACCAAGAGTTTCAACAAGTTTGTTGAGGATATTAGTTGCTTGGGAGTCTTGGTCACGAGGGAGTACCTGCAAGACAACTTAGAGGAAACCTTCGACGCTCAAGTTAGTATGGGATTCAAATATATAATGAAAATTCAGAGATTGTGCAGCAATGTGGCATAATTATGCAGAAAAACGCAAGCTTAGGCATTTGTTTTAGGATTATGCAGCAAATATCTAATTTATGCATGATTGGTCCAATATACCCAGTTCATTTCTAATGTAGAAAAATGCTTCTTTTGCTAGGGGTTTGGTGAAAATATCAGCTAGTTGCTTAGTTGTTTCAACAAATTCAAATATGCAATCACCCCTTTGAACATGATCTCTAATGAAATGATGTCTTATTTCAATATGCTTAGTTCTAGAATGCAAAATGGGATTTTTGACAAGTTAATTGCACTAGTATTATCACATTTTATGGGAATGTGATCAAGCTCAAGACCATAGTCCAAGAGTTGTTCTTTGTTTCATCCAAAGGACTTGAGCACAAAGAACTCCCGGTATTCAACATATTACTTAATTTGTGGACAATGCCACACTATTTTGTTTCTTCTGTGCCAAGAAACTAGTGAGCTTCCAAGCAAGTGGCATGTCCCACTAGTGCTCTTTCGATCCATTTTGCATCCAGCAAAATCAGAATCAGAGTACCCAATAAGACTACATGAGGCACCCTTAAGGTACCATAAACCCATTTGTGATGTGCCCATTAGATATTTCATTATTCTCTTAACAGCACTTAGGTGTGATTCCTTAGGATTAGCTTGATATCTAGCACACATGCATACACTAAATATTATATCAGGCCTACTTGTAGTGAGATAAAGGAGTGAGCTAATCATACCTCTATATTTTGTAATTTCTACCGATTTACCTCCTTCATCCTTGTCCAAATAGCAAGAGGTGCCCATAGGAGTAGCCATATGCTTGGCATTGTCCATTCCAAACTTCTTGAGCAGCTCCTTGCAATACTTGGATTGGCTTATAAATGTTCCTTCTCTTGTTTGCTTGATTTGTAGACCAAGGAAGAAGTTGAGCTCACCCATCATGGACATCTCAAACTCACTTTGCATAATATTTGAAAATTCTTTACAAAGAGAGTTGTTAGTAGCTCCAAATATAATGTCATCAACATAGATTTGAACTAGAAGAATGTCATGCAATTTGTGTTTTATGAAAAGAGTGGTGTCAACTTTACCTCTAGAAAAGCCTTTTTCTAAAAGAAATTTGCTCAACCTTTCATACCAAGCTCTAGGAGCTTGTTTCAAGCCATACAAAGCCTTTTTCAATTTAAAAACATGGTTGGGCATTTCAAAGTCCTCAAAACCAGGAGGTTGTTCTACATAAACCTCTTCTTGTATAAAACCATTTAAAAAGGCACTTTTGACATCCATTTGATAGAGTTTGAAATCCATGATGCAAGCATATGCAAGTAGCATTCTAATGGCCTCTAACCTAGCTACGGGAGCATAAGTTTCTTCATAATCTATGCCTTCTTCTTGATTATATCCCTTAGCTACAAGCCTAGCTTTATTTCTTATTATTAGGCCCGTTTCATCGAGTTTGTTCCTAAAGACCCATTTGGTGCCAATTATTGGATGATCATTGGGCCTTGGAACTAATTCCCAAACTTGATTTCTCTCAAATTGGTTTAGTTCTTCTTGCATTGCCAAGATCCAATGCTCATCATTAATAGCCTCATTTATGTCTTTAGGTTCAACTTGAGAGACAAAGGCTAGATGATTACATGCATCTCTAAGTGAGTTTCGAGTGATTTCCCCTTTTGATACATCACCTATCACCTTGTCGAGAGGATGATATCTTGAAGTCTTCCATTCCTTGGGTAGATCTAAGATTTCTGAATCTTCTTGCCATGTATGATCAAGGAGTCTCTTTTCTTCCTTCTTGGGCTCTTTCTCTTGATTTTCCAAGTGCGTCTTCTCCAAGATTTCTGCAACATCATCAACAAGCTCCTTTCTCGACTCATTTGGGTTAGTTTCATCAAATGCAACATGTATGGACTCTTCTATGGTCATAGTTCGTTTATTATAGACTCTAAAGGCCTTACTATGAATAGAATAACTAATGAATATTCCCTCATCGATTTTGCATCAAACTTCCCAAGTTATCTTTCCATTATTCAAAATAAAGCATTTACATCCAAAAACATGAAAATGTGACACATTAGGTTTCCTTCCTTTGTACAATTCATATGGGGTTTTCTTTAAAATTGGCCTTATTAGGGCTCTATTCATAACATAACAAGCGGTGTTAACCACATCCGCCTAAAAGTACTTAGGAAGGTTAGCCTCATTGAGCATAGTTCTTGCCATTTCTTCTAAAGATCGATTTTTCTTTTCTACAACACCATTTTGTTGTGGTGTTCTAGGGGCAGAAAAATTATGCTCAATGCCATGTTCATCACAAAAAGTTTCAAATTCATGATTTTCAAATTCACCACCATGATCACTTCTTATGGATGCAATACAAAAACCTTTTTCGTTTTGGATAACTTTGGCAAGTTTTCTAAATGATTGAAAAGCATCATTTTTGTGAGCCAAGAATAATGTCCATGTAAATCTAGAAAAATCATCCATAATTACTAGTGCATAGTAATTCCCACCAAAGCTCATAGTTCTAGAGGGTCCAAAAGATCCATGTGCAAAAGTTGTAAAGGTCTAGAAGTTGAAACTATGTTTTTAGCTTTGAAAGAGACCTTTACTTGTTTTCCTTTTGACATGCATCACAAAGTTTGTCTTTTTCAAATTTGAGCTTTGGAAGACCAATTACTAGTTCTTTAGAGACCAATTTGTTTAAGTGATCCATGTGAATGTGAGCAATTCTTCTATGCCATAACCATGAATCATTTTCTCTACTCATAAAGCATTTAGCATCATTTGAGGAAATATCATCAAGACTAATCATATATATGTTATTGATCCTATGACCAACAAACTTAACTTGCTTATCATCCTTTCCCTCAATTATGCAACAAGAGAAATCAAATATAACTCTATTTCCTTTATCACACAATTGACTAATACTAAGTAAATTATGTTTAAGTCCTTCAACAAGTAAAACATTATCAATAGATGATGAAGGGATCTTACCAACTTTGCCAATTCCAAGAATCTTCCTTTGTTGTTGTCACCATATGTGACGTGACCATGTTTCTTGTGTGTGGGAGGAGAACTTGGAGCCATCACCGGTCATGTGCTTGGAGCAACCACTATCAAGATACCAACTTGAGCTCTTGGTCTTCAAGCACACCTACAACACACATTCAAGATTTAACTTTTGGTACCTAAATTGTTTTGGGTCCTTGTGTGTTAGAATTAGGTATGGTGCCTTTAGGGACCCAAACCCTTTTGATTCCAACCTTGGTGTTTATGTTCTTTCTAACATTGCAAGTGGATGCATTATGCCCTTTCCTACCACAATGAAAACATTTAACAAAAAGGCTACTTGAAGTTTTTGAGGAAACAAAGAAGTTCTTATAAGACTTTTGATGGTTGTTTGGATTAAATCCCAAATCGGCTTTTTGGAAAACACATTTTTGTCTCCCTAACAACACATTCAAGTTGTCTTTTCCAAAAGTGAATTTTGCAAGAGTGTTGTTCAAGTCTTCAATTTCTCTTTCAAAAGCTTTACATGATAAACAAGGTAATGATATGGATGCATTATCATGTGAGGAACAGGTCATACATAATGAATTAGCATCTATGAGTCCTAAGGTCTCATTTTTAATTTTAAGTTCATTTAATTCCTTAGTTAAAGTAGAAACTTTGTTTGTCAATAGGGAGATTATTTTATTAGAAGTCAAAATCATTTTTGTGAGCCTCAAAGATTCATCATGCAATTCTTGAAAGGCATCTTGCAATTCATCATAAGAAGGTGGAGGTTCTAGGCTAGAAGAAGTTACCTCAGTATCGTTTTCTCCACTTTCTTCTCCTTGAGCCATGAGGCAAAGATGAGCTTCTTCATTCTCCGAATCGTCGGAAGAGCTTAAGTCATTGTCCTCCCAAGCTATATATGCTCTTCTTCCTTTCTTTTCCTTGGAGGGTCTTTTCTCAAACTTCTCCGTCTTCTTGAGATATATTGGACACTCCATTTTCATGTGCCCCAGTTTTCCTCATTCGTAGCATTTTGGAGGAGTAGAGGATCCTTCTCCTTTGTGATATGATTTCTTTTGAGGAAAGGATGGTCTTCTTTGAAATCCCTTTTTCTTCAAGAATCTTCCAAACTTTCTCACAAGGAGACTAAGATTCTCCTCACTTAGCTCAATATTTTCAGCATCCTCTTCACCATCTTCATCATCATCTTCAAGTATGGAAGAGGTGGCTTTGAGTGCAATTCCCTTCTTCTTTTTGTCATGCTCTTCATTTTGATTGAGCCTATTTAGTTCCAGCTCATGCTCTTGAAGTTTTCCGAATAGGGTGGCTAGAGACATGGTTGATAAATCTCTTGATTCCGCAATCGCCATTACCTTGGGTTACCAATTCCTGCTTAGACATCTCAAGACTTTGTTAATAAGATCCTCATTAGGAAATGCCTTTCCCAATGAGATGAGATGATTAACAATGTGAGTAAATCTCTTTTGCATATCTTGAATACTCTCACCTTGATTTATTCTAAATAATTCATATTCATGAGTAAGAGTGTTTATTCGAGATCATTTTACCTCACTAGTACCTTCATGAGTTACTTGTAGGGTATCCCACATTTCTTTTGCGGTCTTATAATTTGACACCCTAAAGAAATCATCATACCCCAAGGATGTGGTGATGATATTCTTAGCTCTCAAATTGTATTGAACCTTCTTTTTATCATCATCGGTCCAATCACTTCTAGGTGTATTAATTGTCACACCATCTTTAGTTTGTGTTGGGACAAAAGCACCATTTTCAACGGCATCCCACACATCTAAGTCAATAGCTTCAATGAAAATTTTCATTCTTTCTTTCCAATAAGCATAACCATCCCCATTGAAATAAGGAGGTTTATTTACAGAAGAACCTTCATTTGAAAAACCATTTAAAGCCATCACTTCTCTTGAAGCTGCTAAGCTCTTTATACAAGAGTCTAGCTCTGATACCACTTGTTGCCAAGTGGCCTCAATACTCAAGAGGGGGGGTGAATTGAGTATGTAAACCAAGTACGCAAATCTTTCGCAAATCGTTCGATAAATAATTTTTGTTGAATCTATTTGATGATTAGAATTGATTAGATATATGAAATAAATATTCTTACTTATAAATATAATAATCAAGAAGAACAATATTCAAGCTATTCAATGAAACAGTGCTTAATGTAAAGAGAAGGGTTTAAAGAGAACAGACACAATGATTTATCCTGGTTCGATCACCAATCCACTTGTGATCTACGTCCAGTCCCCAAGCAACAACTTGAGATTTTCCACTATCTCTTCAAGCTTCAATGGGTGCTTGATAACCACTACAACCTTGAGCACTCAACACAATGGGTTACCTCACCCTAATGCTTGAGCCTCTATTTTCAAGGGATACCTCACCCTTACAATACTTGAGGGATACCTTACCCTCTCTAAACAAATTGTATAAGATTTAAATGGATGAAACTCTCTCTAGAGTAAGTATTACAAATTGAAGACCTATGGTATTTGAGATTCACACACAATTCAAGCTTAAAACAGAGGATTTTAGAGAATGATGAGAAAAACATGTTTAAAGCTCAATAGAAATTTCCCAGAATGGTTGACTCAGTTTTTCTAACCCTCCAACGAAATCCAACATCCAAATATATTGGTAAGTGCTATTAAATGCCGTTGGAGGTGGTTGTGAGCAATTAATGCTCAGCAATATAGCCGTTACGTGCTTCTTCATATTTTTCCAGAACTTAGGCTAACCGGTTAGCCAAGTATCCTAACCGGTTAGGGGCTCATTTAGACTTAAAGAGAAGTGTTCTGGTTTAATAGCTAACCGGTTAGGAATGACTCCTAATCGGTTAGGACACCACGAAAATGAGTTCTGGGAAGGATGTTAACCGGTTAGTCCTACAAGCTAATCGGTTAGGACATTACCAACGTGGGTTCTGAGTTGATGAATAACCGGTTAGGTCTTTTACCTAATTGGTTAGGACAACACATTTTTGGCTTCTGAGTTATAGAATAACCGGTTAGGCCATCTGCCTAATCGGTTAGGACAGGATTAGAAAGACTTCTGAGTTTATGAATAACCGATTAGGTCATCTGCCTAATCGGTTAGGATGAAACATTTTTGGTTTCTGGAAGTGATACTAACCGGTTAGGTCTTCTACCTAATCGGTTAGGACAAATATATTTTGGCCTCTGAGTTATAAAATAACCGGTTAGCTACTTTGCCTAATCAAGTAGGTATGTTATAAAAAACGAGGCAAAGCTTTTGTTTGAACTAACTAACCGGTTAGGAGCTGATCCTAATCGGTTAGGCCCTTGAAATTTTGGCTCCTAATGTTTATCAAGAGGCTGATAAGTTTCCAAAGAAAAAGCCTACGATATGAGATTTACATTTTTTATCCTAATTTGAAAAACCATTTTGCAAATACATTTTAAGGAAGTCATTTGAGCTTGAGGTGAATCTCTGGAATACCTTTACAATAGATCTATAACCTATATGCTAAGCTTGAGTTTCTTGTGACTTGATCATTGTATTCCCATGCTTTCTTGTTTGTCGACATCAAAACCATTTGCTTATTCTCCATGTCAATCACAAGCAACTTCAAGAGAATATGGCTTCTTCAAATAGTTTTTCAGAAGGATCTTCCATAAACCGACCACCATTTTTCAATGGGGATGGTTATGCATATTGGAAGAAAAGAATGAAAATCTTCATCGAAGCTATTGATCTAGATGTGTGGGATGCTGTCGAAAACGGCGCATTGATACCTACGCATGAGGTCGACGACGTAAAGACCGAAACACCAAGAAATAAATGCTCTGATGAGGACAAAAGAAAAGTTTAACATAATTTAAAAGCAAAAAATATTATTACCACTGCTTTGGGATATGATGAGTTTTTTAGAATTTCAAATTACAAAACTGCTAAAGAAATGTGGGACACTTTGCAAGTTACCCATGAGGGTACTAGTGAAGTAAAGAGGTCAAGAATCAATTCTCTAACTCGTGAATATGAATTATTCAAAATGAACCAAAGAGAAAGCATTCAAGAAATGCAAAAGAGGTTCACTCACATAGTTAATCATCTTGCATCTTTGAGAAAAAGTTTCTCTAATGAAGATTTAATTAACAAAGTGTGGAGATGTCTTAGCAGGATTTGGTAACCCAAGGTAACAGCCATAT
This sequence comes from Ormosia semicastrata, assembly GCA_029884595.1. Lineage (NCBI taxonomy): Eukaryota > Viridiplantae > Streptophyta > Magnoliopsida > Fabales > Fabaceae > Ormosia > Ormosia semicastrata. The sequence goes on along the minus strand of JAQQTO010000028.1, from coordinate 5,452,785 downwards.
CAGAATCGAGGGACTTGTCGACAATGACTCTAGCTACCCTTTTTGGAAAACTTCATGAGCATGAACTGGAACTAAGCAGATTAAGTCAAAGCGAAGAAAATGATAAAAAGAAAAAGGGAATAGCGCTCAAAGCCACTTCCTCAACAATCGACAATGATGATGAAGAAGATGAAGAAGGCTCAGAAAATATCAAGGTAAACGAAGAAAATCTTAGTCTTTTAGTTAAAAAATTTGGAAAATTTCTTAAGAAGAAGGGAACGCAAAGAAGACCTCCCTTTCCTCCGAAGAAGAATCATTACAAAGGCGAATGAGCTTCATCAACTCCAACTTGCTATGCATGCGGCAAACCGGATCACATGAAAATGGAGTGCCCAGCTTACCAAAAGAAGAAGGAGAAATTTGAAAAGAAGCCCTTCAAGGAAAGAAAAAGAAGAAAAGCCTACATAGCATGGGATGAAAATAACATGGATTCAACTGACAGCTCAGATAGCGAAGAAGCCCAACTATGTCTCATGGCCAAAGGAGAAGAAGAAGAAAGTGAAAATGAGGTAAGTTCTAATACTACTTTATTGTCTTCTTACTATGAGTTACAAGATGCCTTCGAAGAATTGCATGACGAGTCTTTAAAACTCACAAAAATAATTTCTTCTTCTAAGAAAACAATCTCTTCTTTAGAAAATCAAATTCTTATTTTAAACAAAGAAATAGAAGAATTGAAAATTGAAAATGAAACATTGGGAATTATTGATGCATGCACAAATCATTCTTCACATGCTTCTACATCTTCATCCTATTCTTCATATCATATGCTTGAAAAAGAGATTGAAGACTTAAAAAATACTTTTTCAAAATTCACATTTGGAAAGGACAATTTAAATATTCTATTAGGAAAATAAAGAGTAGTTTTTTAAAAAGCCGGGATAGGTTATAACCCAAAAAATCAACAAAACCTCTATAAAAATTTCTTTATGCATTCTAGTATTTCAAGTAGTCCTTTTATTAAATGTTTTTACTGTGAAAAGAAAGGACATAATGCATCAACATGAATGCAAGGAAAAACATTAATACAAAAATTGAAACAAAAATAGTTTGGGTTCCCAAGGGTACTATACCCAAAATTGACACACAAGGACCCAAGAAAGTTTGGGTACCAAAAGTTAAAAACTAAACATGTTTTGTAGGTGTGCTTGAAAGTCAGGAGTTCAAATTGACATCTCGATAGCGGCTGCTCTAAGCACATGACCGCGGACGACTCAAAATTCACCTTACTCATTCCCAAGAATCATGGACACATTACATATAGTGATAACAATAAAGAAAAAATTCTTGGAATCGACAAAGTTGGTAAAAATTTTAGTTCCTCTATTGAAAATGTATTGCTTGTTGAAGGCTTGAAACATAACTTGCTTAGTATTAACCAATTATGTGATAAAGGAAATAGAGTAATTTTTTATTCAAATTGTTGCATAATTGAAGATAAAAATGATAAGCATGTTAAGTTTATTGGTTATAGAGTAAACAACATTTATATGATTAGTCTTAATGATATATCTTCAAATGATGCAAAATGTCTTTTAAGTAAGAATGATGATTCATGATTATGACATAGGAGAATTGCACACATTCAAATGGATCACTTAAAGAAGTTAGTCTCTAAAGAGCTAGTAATTGGACTACCCAAGCTTAATTTTGTAAAAGATAAATTATGTGGTGTATGTCAAAAGGATAAACAAATAAAGGTCTCTTTTAAAGCAAAAAATATAGTTTCAACTACTAGGCCTTTACAACTTTTACACATGGATCTTTTTGGACCATCTAGAACTATGAGTTTTGGTAGGAATTACTATACTTTAGTGATTGTGGATATTTTTCTAAGTTCACATGGACTTTATTTCTTGTAAATAAAAATGATGCATTTCTAGCTTTTAAAAGACTTGCCAAAGTTATTCAAAACGAAAAAGGTTTTTCAATTTCCTCAATAAGAAGCGATCATGGTGGGGAATTTGAAAATAATGTTTTTAAAAATTATTGTGATGAACATGACATTAATCATAATTTCTCTGCCCCTAGAACTCCGCAACAAAATGGAGTTGTAGAAAGAAAAAATCATTCTTTAGAAGAAATGGTGAGAACTATGCTTAATGAGGCTGCTCTTCCTAAATATTTTTGGGTAGATGCTGTAAGTACAGCTTGTTACGTAATGAACAGGTCCCATATAAGGCCTATTTTAAATAAAACTCCATATGAGTTATACAAGGGAAGAAAGCCAAATGTCTCACATTTTCATGTTTTTGGTTGCAAATGTTTTGTTTTAAATAATGGAAAAGATAACTTAGGCAAGTTTGATACTAAGTCTGATGAAGGTATATTTCTTGGTTACTCTAACCATAGTAAGGCTTTTCGTATATATAATAAAAGAACTATGACTATCGAAGAATCTATTCATGTTGCATTTGATGAAACTGGCCCAAGTGGATCGAGAAAGGATCTTGTTATTGATGATGTCGTAGAAATTTTGGCGAAAACTCATTTGGGCAGCAAAGAAAAAGAAGTCAAGGAGCAAGAAGATAAACAAAGACAAGAAGATCCACAAGTCTTGCAGCTTCCCAAAGAATGGCAGACTTCAAAATATCATTCCCTTGATCAAATAATAGGTGATGTGTCTAAAGGAGTAAGTATTTAAAATTTCCTTAGAAATGTATGTAATCACTTAGCCTTTGTTTCTCAAATTGAACCTAAAGATATAATTGAAGCCTTTGATGATGAACATTGGATCTTAGCTATGCATGAGGAATTAAATCAATTCAAAAGAAATCAAGTTTGGGAATTAGTTGCTAGACTTAATGATCATCCTATAATTAGCACAAAATAGATTTTTAGAAACAAACTTAATGAAAATGAATTAATAACTAGAAACAAAGCTAGATTGGTCGCTAAAGGTTATAATCAAGAAGAAGGAATAGATTATGAAGAAACCTATGCACCAGTAGCTAGATTAGAAGCTATTAGAATGTTACTTGCATATGCTTGCATCATGGATTTCAAATTATATCAAATGGATGTTAAAAGTGCTTTTCTAAATGGCCTTATTCAAGAGGAGGTATACGTTGAACAACCTCTAGGTTTTGAAAATCATGAACTACCCAACCATGTTTTTAAACTTAAAAAAGCTTTATATGGATTAAAACAAGCTCCTAGAGCTTGGTATGAAAGGTTGAGTAACTTTCTTTCAGAAAATGATTTTTCAAGAGGAAAAGTCGATACTACCCTTTTCATTAAAAATAAAAAGCATAATATTCTTCTTGTGCAAGTATATGTGGATGATATTATCTTTGGTACTACTAATGAATCCCTTTGCAAAGAATTTGCTAAGATAAGGCAGAATGAATTTGAAATGTCAATGATGGGAGAGTTGAATTTCTTCCTCGGACTTCAAATCAAATAAACAAATAAAGGGACATTCATAAGTCAAACCAAATACTGTAAGGAATTGCTCAAAAGGTTCGAAATGGAAAATGCTAAACACATGGCCACTCTAATGGGCACTTCTTGCTATTTGGACAAAGATGAAGGAGGTAAATCAGTAGAAATAATAAAATACGGAGGTATGATTGGATCTCTCCTTTATCTTACTACTAGTAGGCCAAATATTATGTTTAGTGTATGCATGTGTGCTAGATATCAGGCAAACCCTAAGGAATCTCATCTAAGTGCTGTTAAACGAATAATGAAGTACCTAGTAGGCACTTCACAAATGGGCTTGTGGTACCCTAAGGGTGCCTCATGTAGCCTAATAGGCTATTCCGACTCTGATTTTGCAGGATGCAAAATGGATAGGAAAAGTACTAGTGGGACATACCACTTGCTTGGTAGCTCTTTAGTTTCTTGGTATAGCAAGAAACAAAATAGTGTGGCTTTGTCTACCGTTGAGGCTGAATATGTTGTAGCCGGGAGTTGTTGTGCTCAAATTCTATGGATGAAGCAACAACTTCTAGACTATGATCTTCAGCTTGATCATATCCCGATTAGATATGACAACACTAGTGCAATAAATCTCTCTAAGAATCCCATTTTGCATTCTAGAACAAAGCATATAGAGATTAGACATCATTTTATTAGAGATCATGTACAAAAAAGGGACTGCATTCTTGAATTTGTTGAAACATCTAAGCAACTTGCAGATATTTTCACTAAACCCCTAGTAAAAGAAGCATTCCTTTATATTAGAGGAGAATTGGGCATAATTGATCAATCCAACATATAATTGCTTGTAATTATTTACTTAATTATGATTTCATCATTCTTGAATTATTACTGACTTGAGCGTCGGAGTCATCCTGAAATTGTTTTTGCAGGTACTCCATCAAAAGGTAAGCTTTCGTCTCTCTAAATGCAAATCCTGGACATAATATATATGCTTTCTTGTTTAAGTTATTCGAATACCTCCCTATAGTATTCGAATACCATTGCTTTTATATGTGTAAATCTGTGGTTTTCTAATAGGCCTGTTCGAATAGACCTATGGCTATTCGAATACCATACATCAGTACAGTATTCCTATGTTTTTATAAGCTGGTGTATTCGAATAACTAAGTAATTATTTGAATAACCTGAGGCTTATCAATATCAGTGTTTCTCACATGCCTCTAGAGTATTCGAATACCTTGGAAGCTATTCAAATACTTGCTCTTGTCTTGCATATTATTATTTTTGGTGAGTATTCGAATATAGGAATAAGTATTCGAATACCATAGGCTGGCAGCCAAGCCAAACTGGCCCATCTATTCGAATAACTGGGAAGTTATTCGAATACCTTCTATCAGAAGGGAGCGTCCTTTAGTCTTTCCTAACCGTTCTATTCGAATACATCTCATGGTATTTGAATAGACTTTGGGTATTCTTTATATACCCCCCTTCATATTCGAATAGGCTTATCTCATTTCTCTCTGTTTTCAAACCCTTTGGTTTCCTTCTTCTCTCCATAACCCCCTTTTTCTCTCGTATCTCACCTTCGTTCCCTCCCTACCTTTCGTACCATCTCCTCCATCTCTTTTCCATTAATGGCTTTGTTTTCTTCTCACCCAAAGCGTCCTCGCACGAAGACGACTCCATGCAACAACCCGTTGGACCTTCGAAGGCTCTCCTCCAACGAGCAAGAGCTTGGGCGCTTCATTACACACTTTCGAGAGTGCAACCTAATGCAACCAAAGTACCTCGACTTGGGGTTCTTCGAAAGAGAAGGTGGTTTTGACTTTCTGAGCTTGCTAAATCACCAAGGCGTACTTCGGTTCTGCTCTTATAAAGTCGTTCTATATCCCGACCTGGTCAAGATGTTCTATTGCAACCTGAAGATTGAAGGTCAGGAGCTACACTCTGATGTCTGCAACCAACACATTGTGATCACATTCGATAATTGGGTTCAGATGTTTAGGTTGCAGTCAACTGGCTGCAACGTTGACGAAGAATCGCTTCTCCAGCACTTCAATAAGAACAGAGAAATTGAAGATATTTTGAGACCTGAGTTGGCATTACCTTTGACTCAAAAGGGAGTCAAAGGAGGCATGATGAAGAGCTAGGACAGGCTCTTACATTATGCTTATGCCCACATCCTAGCTCCTAGAGGTGGGAACTACGCCTACCTGAGTGAAGATGATGTGTTCATGATGTGGATCCTAAAGAAAGGATACCAGATTAACTGGCCCATCTTCATCATGAAGCATATGATTAAGGCAAAAGGTAAAGAGCGATCTGAGCTACCCTAAGTGATTATCACTGCCTTCCTAGGCAAGTACCCTCATATTCTGGAAACCGAGCGAGCGACTTTGCTAACCCATCATCACATGTTTGGGTCCTTTACCCTCAACAAAATGAAGATGATCAAGACCGATGAAGGCTGGGTGTTCCTAATTGAAGTTGATGATGATGAGGATGACCCTCAAGGTGATCCTGCTGCCCTTGCTGCTGCTGCTGCTGATATTCCTGCTCTTGCTCTTGTCATAAATGAGTAAATCTTGGCTTCTTTGTTAGATAATAGAGCTTACATGGAAAACACCTTCACCATTCTGTTTGACAAAATAGCTGGTGTTCAGCGTGAACAGGATGCACTTCGAGCTCTGTTGTCTGGTAACGAATCTGCCTCTCCTCCTCCGCCACCAGATGCCTATTTCTAGGACTCGCTTCATCTTAGGATCTGTTGCTTAGTTCTAGTTTTGGCTGTTTTCTGTTTATTGTATTGGCTATTTTTCATAAAATTGTATATGTACTTAGCCAATTATATTTAATGCAATGAGTACTTTGATTAATCTTTGCCACTTAAAATTGTTTATTATTTATTTCATGCAAATTGTATGTGTGCATCCTTTTTTATCATGCCAAAAAGGGGAGAAAATTAATCAATCTTATTTGAGAAAAGACAGGTTAAACTGGATTAACACTGGCTATTGCATTCGAAAAGAAAGGGGGAGAATATGCTTGTCTTTGATATTAAATTACTTCTTTTTAATAAAAGAGAAGAGTAAGTCTCCTATCTTTTTGAATTTCAATTTATATAAACTAATGCTTTTCTTAATGATAGTTTGTCATCATCAAAAAGGGAGAGAATGTGATTACCATGCGACAATGAAGATGAGTTTTGATGATAACAAACATGAAGATGATGAGAAGACTGAGTCCAAGATCTTCAAGATTAGCTTTAGGACTTAGGATCTCTCTTGTACAGAGCTTTTATAGGATATCTCATTGTTTGACTTAAAAGATTTAAAAACATATTTTCTTACAAACTAAATTAAAGTTTTAATATGGCTTTGAAAAATCAAATAGTTTGTGGAATTTCAGAAATCACCTGATCTATTTTCTAAAGTGTTTTTAAATGACTTTCAACAGAGGTATTCGAATAACCTTGAAGGTATTCGAATAACATCATTCTAAACAGCTTTTATAATGTGTTTAAAATAAAGGTATTTGAATACACCCTTGTGGTATTCGAACAACCTGCTTCTGAACCTTTTTTTATAAGAAATGAAAACAGTGGTATTCGAATATCCCATGATGGTATTCGAATAACCCACGAGACCCTGTTTCGTATTTTGAATTCATATGTATACATGTTAGCATTTATTATCATATTAAATTCATTCAACGAGCATTTCTAATCAAAGGCTCTATAAATAGAGACATTGAGTCACTTCTGCAAGACTGAAAAATTTTGAAATCATTTTGCTTATGCTAAAAAGTTGTTTACAAAATTCTCTCTTATTCTCTGTGTTCATTTGGCAAAATTTTGAGATATCTTTAGAGAGCTCTATAGTGCTTCAACTTGTGATATTTACTCTTTGTGAGAGTTCATTATTCATCTATTTTTTGCTATACTGTAAAAAGGGTGAGGTATGTCTCTACGGTTTGTGTAAGGGTGAGGTATCCCTGCAGGCTAAGACTTTAGCACAAGGGTAGAGTTTCCCTGTGTGTGAAAAGTGCTCTTTTGTGTAATGGTTGCAAGCACCTATTGAAGCTTGTATACATAGTGAAAAATCTCGGATATTGTTTCGAGGACTGGAAGTAGACCACAAGTGGGTTAGTGGTCGAACCAGGATAAATACTGTGTCTGCTTCTCTATTCTTAATCCCTTTATTTTACGTAGCTTTATTTTATTGGACATTTATCCTTTGCTATTTTTTTTAAAGCTTTTCTTCTACATTTCGTTATTTCTGTGCTTTCATTTAATAGTTTTAATATTTGTGTTTTCTCTAAAAGAGGTTTGCAAAAAGTTTTTATACTCAATTCACCCCCCTCTTGAATACTAGAAGTCACTTGATAACACATATCTCACAGAAGAAGGAAATTCAGAAAATGCAGCATCATCTCCCATAACAACAAAAATTTCAGAATATGCAACACATATACTAGTCTCATCACAAACAGAAACAGCACATCTAGAACATCCATGAAAATCAACACTATCCAAAAATCCCATAATTTCAAGAAATTTAGCGAGCATATCAACATATATATCATCAATAAGCAAATCAATGACATCTAACTGAAAAACAGAATGGTCTTCTAAAGGATATTTCATGGCATCAAAGATTTTGAATTGAACTATGTTATCCCCAAATTCCATGGAAAGGATACTAGCATACACATTAATCTTAGTTTTTGCAGTTTCAAGAAGGGTCTACCTAAACTCAATGGTGGTTGACTAGATGCAAATTCCTCTTCCATGTTCAGAATATAAAAATCTACTAGAAATATTAAATCACTTACCCTTACCAGAACATCCTCAAGCACTCTGATAAGATAAGTTATGCTCCTATTTGCTAGCTAAATGATTACTCCAATTAGCTTCAATTCTCCAAGCTGTAGAGATTCAAAAATTGATTTTGGCATCACATTGATTGAAGCACCCAAGTCCAACATTGCATGAGTGAATTGCTGGTTGCCTATTATGCAAGGAATGGTAAATGTTCCAGGATCCTTTCAATTAGGAGGTATATTTAGTTGGATCAAGATAGAAACATTTCTTCCCATGCTCACTTTCTTATTTCCTTTCAACCTTCTCTTATGAGTGCACAACTCCTTCAATAATTTGGCATACTTTGGTATCTGCATGATGGCAACCAGGAGGGGGATATTGATTTCCACCTTCCTAAATGTCTCCATGACTTCTCTTTCCATTTCTGCTTGAGCTTTCTGCTTGGACTGTGTGACCCTATTTGGGAAAGGTAGTGGAATGGCCATGTATGAATTCTCTGCACATTTCTTTTGTGTCACGAATTTTTGGACTGAGCTATCTATTTTCTACGAATTTTGTTGTTTCTGGTCAATCTCTAGTTACTGCACTAGTAACTCTGGTTGTGGTAGACTAGGATCATCAACTTCTCTGCCACTTCTCAAGGTAATGGCACTCACATTGCCTCTTGGGTTATTGACTGTTTGTGAAGGCAATTGACTCGACCATTGACTTTTCAGCTCACTAACATTAGTTGCCAACTGCCTAATCTGATTCTATAGATTCTGAATAGTGGCATTGACATTCTGCTAGAATTGAATGTTGTTTGTGGCCATATATTTCATCAAATCTTCTAATGATGGGTCGGCTGGAGTGGCTTGGATAGATTGTTGCATAGGTTGTTGCTGTATGAATGTAGGTGGTTGGTATTTGTTGCTAGGACCTGTAGCTTGGTATCTAAATTACTGCTGCTACTATTGCTGGGGCTATTTTTGTTGATCAGAATTCCTATATCTCAAGTTGGGATGGTCCTTCCAGCCAGGGTTATAAGTACTAGAAAATGGATCATATATGGGCTGTTACTATGATTGCTGATATTAAAGTCTACTAGGAAAAATATCTGCTACAGTAACAGGATAGGCTTGGATGGTAGAATTATCTTCCTGAAGTGTTGGACAGGCATTTGTAGGATGAGATGGATAAGAGCAAATTCCACACACTCTTGCAGGCTCTTGTATAGAAATTGGCACATGTTGTCCCACTACTAATTACCGCACTAGTGAGGTTAAATTATCAATCCTGTTTTCCATCATCTTCTGGTCTTCTTGAGCCATATGGATCTCATTTACACCTCTGCTTGGAGTTACCATTCTTGTCCCAAATTATTGTGAATTGACAGTCATGTTAGCGATCAAGTTTCTAGCAATAGTAGGGGTCTTATCTACCAAAGCTCCTCCACTAGCAGCATCAACCATGCTTCTGTCCATTAGCATCAGTCCCTCATAAAAGTATTGGATCAACAACCAATCACATATTTGGTGGTGTGGACAGCTTGAACACAACTTCTTGAATCTCTTCCTGTACTCATGCAAAGTTTCACCTAAAAACTGTCTAATGCCACATATGTCTTTCCTAATTGCAGCAGCTCAGGAGGCAGGGAAAAACTTCTCTAAAAATAATTTCTTCATATCATTCCAACAAGTCATAGAACCTAGTGAAAGATAATAAAGCTAGTCCTTGGCTGCATCAGCAAGGGAGAATGGGGAATGCTCTTAGCTTGATGTGTCCTTCATGGATGCCTTGAGGTCTCATGGTTGAGCACACGACATGGAAAAAGGAGGATAACCAATGAAGCTTAATTAGCCAGGTTTAATGGGTTTTTTTCTAGCAACTGGCAAAAATTTAGGTCATTTTGAGTTACCAAAATAATTACTTTAATTATCGTTATGTCCCCAGTTTTCTCAAAAACCCTATCAGATGATGGAATTTGGCTAAAATCCGAGGGGATGATCCTAAAGATCTCTTTGCTCCAAATGATGATTTAACCTTGGGGACCAAGTCTCAGCTCCAAACTCCACAGTCAGATCAACACTAGTCTCCCCCTACACCAAAAGAAATCAGAAACTAGGTGAAAAAGTGCTAGCTAGGTATGAAACAGTGTTAAGCAGTTAAGAACACATCTGAAATGATTGAATGACACTTATAAGGAAATCTTTCAATGCAATTATCAGTAAAGATAGCAAAAGAATGATCAACAGTAATAGAAGCCAATGTAACAGTAACCAATGCAATAGAATGCAATGCAACAGTTATGCGATTGAACAAGAGTTAATTATTAGTAAGAACAAGAGTTAGTATGGTCACTGAATATGATCAGATTGAAACTAACAATCTCTAACAATAGCGCCAAAATTTTGACGAGTGCCGAGCTCAATCAAAATTGTAACCGAGTTATATGTATGGCTTGTAGCATAGGAAACAACACCGGATCGTCTCTCAAAGATTGTAAATTCAATTTGATCAGATCAAGCTAAAATTTGGGGAGAGATTTGAGTACTCAGAATATGTAAATAACAGAATTAAAGTGAGAAATTCAATTAAAAGATCAATCAATTTAGAAACCTATCCAAAATTAGGTTGATTCTATCATAGATCATTCGAAGAAAGTTCGTGAGAATTCAATTAAAAGATCAATCAATTTAGAAACCTATCCAAAATTAGGTTGATTCTATCATAGATCATTCGAAGAACATTTGAAGTGCATTTGAATGGTTAATTTGCATTTAACCAAGATCTCTACATCAAATTCAGAATTCATACTAGATAATCATCTAGAATTCAATTAACAATTGATACACAAATTTGTAATTGCACAATCACTACAAAAAAATAGGCATTTTGTGGCGGTTAGTTTGTGGCGGTTACAGTTAACTGCCACAATTAATCATTTAGTGGCAATTGGTACGGCAGTTTTGTAAACCACCACAATCTGTAGCATTTTGTGGCAGTTTTGAGTCATTTTGTGGCGATTAGTAAAAAAAAATGTTAATTATGTAAAATAAAAAAATTGTGGCGGTTTTAATTGAAATTGGTGGTGGTTTTACACAATTTCGTTTCCATTACCACACATTTCTATTCCTCATTTTCCTTTTCCCTCTTTTTCTTATCTATGACCTCCAACGCACCTCCAATTTCCTTCTCCCTTTCTTTCGCATTCCCATCAAACTCAACGCACCTCCAATTTCATTTTCCCTCTCTTTCCTATTCCCATCAAACTCAATGCACCTCAACACAGCAGTGACCTATCCTCGTCTTGAAGCCTCAAATCCTTCGGTGGTCTCAATAGCAGCGACAGGTTCGACGACTGTACTCTGCATCACCTAGTTCACCCCTGCAAGTGTATCTCTTTGGTCCCAATTGCATGTATTGTTCTCTGCTGAATCATTCTTTCCCCTTATTCTTCATACAAGCCGTAATTGTTTGATTTTTTTGGGTTTTTGTGAACCCAAATTTTGATGGGGTTTTCTGAAAAAGAAATGGTGGTAAATTGTTATCCTCTTTCTCAAACCAATGGGTGTTTGTTGGATAGTACTAGGGGCTTTTGTGCAACCAATATTTGCCAAAATTGGACAAATAAGTTATGCACAGAAAGTGTTTGAATAAATTCCTGAAAAGTATTAAAAACAGAGGGATCAGGTGAGAAAGAACTAGCAGCATTTGAAATTATCAAGTCCGACCCAAAAGAATTGCTCAGGCATAAAATTTATATTGGCTTCACAATTTTAGTCATGTTTGTTTTTACAGGGATTGAGTTGTATGCATGCCACTTCTTGTTGTGCACCACTTACTACTCTACTAAGCTAGTTTGAAAGTTTTCCACATTAGTAGATCTATACCTGTGTGAATAATAGCAATAAACAACATATGTTTTGCTATTAACTTATATGACTAGTTGCTTTGCTGCATTATTATTGTCGAAGTAGATAGCAATTTTCCACATTTTGGCCATACGTTATTAGTCTGACTTTTTCAATGTATGTTTGGATAATTGGATATGTACTTATTATTATGAAGCTTTTCTGGTTTGCTTCAGTGGCAGAGGAATACGCAAAGCATTCCTTTGGCTTTGGGGAAAGGTTGGATCATACATTTTGAAACACTTGCCAGCCTTGTTTTAATTGCTTGGTCAAGAATGAAAGTATATAATTATAACTTCATATACAAATAAATCTGTTCTGCCCCCTAATATTTGTTCTGCAGCTTCCTTTGGAAGTACACCATTCAATTCGTTTGGTTGACTCATCTTCATCTTTCAAGTTTCTGTACCTTCACTATTTTCATTATCTGTTAGTAAAACCAAGAGTTCCTTAGCACGATATAAACAACCTGCCTGAGCTAAGGCTAGATCTAGCTTTTTCCTAAGGTTTTGATTGAACTAGTATAAAAAAAAAAATTCATGAGCATAGCAAATTCAAGATGGGAAGGTGAGCATAGAAAGGATATTGAACCAAATTCCTAAGAACAAGTTAAAATCTATGAAAGCTGAGGTTATAAAGCTGATCCCAAGAATCATATACGTGGACCCGAGATTTAGATTGGATGCCGTTGAAGATGCATTTGATGTTACCATCAAGAGAGTCCTTGAAAGAGTAGATAAAATGAGGAAGGGAGTGGATTCTAGTTTGAGTGTTGCAGAAGAATTAACTTGGAAGTATAGTTTGTCTGGGACTGTAGGTGAACATAATTGGGATAGTTTCTTTGTGAGAAAAGCAGGATAATGACCATGATTATGGAGAGACAGAGAAGGGGTGAGAAATTTGTCTTTTTTTTCTTGTTTGCTAAGCAACAGTGACATTGATTAATGGTCATACGTGTACACAATGTTCGGCGTTTGAATTAGGGAATGATTCTTACGTACTTTTTAGAGTCATATCACTTCTTACACCTGATTGATTATATTATATTCAGCCTGCTTATTGTTGGCCTGATGTCTCTGTAAAACAAATTAGATTTTATTTTGGTATTTTGGTTTTGATTAAATTCTAAGAGGATAATCGTTGGTTTTGGAATTTATGCTTCCTCTAAATATACAAGGAGAAATCATTGGATATTAATTTCTTTTTTTTAATGATAGATAAAAAAACATACTTTAATGATAGATCAAAATCATTGGATATTAACGAAATATTTTTATATGCATTTATATGCATACAATAATATCTAAACAAATATTGTGTTTGCTTTATGTTTAGCAGTTAGGACAGTTAGAGAAAACGGTTATGAATATTTACATGGGTAGGATGGGTGGCAGTATTTATATTAAAGAAACCAAAACGGATAGGATAGGAAGAGGTCAGAATCAAATAAGTAAACTCATGACTGACCAATAATTCATTGACTTGGTCTGTTCAAAATTTCCAGCCATGGGCTCGGTTTGGGTCTCAACATGCGACATAATAAAACCACAAGGCTGCACTGCATTACTTGCAAGAAAAATGAATTATCATACACAAAAGCTACTATTATTATTATTTTTATACTATTCCTTTTTATTTCAGTCAGTAGCTTTTACTTTTTTAATACAATGGCTATGACAGTATGGCTATCCAGGGCCATTAATATTTGTTTTATTGTTTTGAAATTTGAAGTGTCATTGGCCATGCGAATTATCTTTAAAAAAACAACACTCAGCTAATTTTGAAAATTGAACTTTCGTTAGACAAAATCTAGTGTGGACTTTATCAGCGTCTTAATATTCAAGAGAGAAGAATATTGAGGGTGTGTTTGAGAAGCTCAATTTTTTAACCTTGACAAACTCATTTGAATTCCAAGTGTCTCTGTTTCTTTACTTTTCTTTTTTATCTAAAATAAAATTTCCAAGTGTCTCTAGTTATGTGGAATGCGTTAATTTTGTACTATGTATCATCAATATAGGAGTGAGAAGGAACACTAAGATTATAAATTCATTGCCAATAAATTAGTTAATCTACTCAACGTTTTAGTTATTGTAACTGCATAAGTTAGATTCAAATTTAAACATTTTTTTATGATAGATGATTTATATTTTTACTATATATTTTTTTTAAAGTTTGTAGTTTATCCTGAGTTTAAAATATGAAAAGTCTTCCCTTATCTTAAACTTTTTTATAATAAAAAATTATAAATTTATTGGTCTTAACATTAATTTCATTAGAAGTTAAGTTCAATCAAAATTTGTATATGAATTTACTATTCCTTAAAGTTCTATGCTCAACTTCTTCATTACCGATAGTACTATGCTCATGAATTTTTTTTTCATGTGAATTTCTAATGTTATAATGCAGTTGCTTGCATTGTCTTGGAACCCGCTTCCAAGAGAGTAGCCAAAAAAATACACTTAAGATAATTTTCTCCATCGAAGTTATCCATTGAGGCTAGAAGAGGTTAGTTTCCATCTTCTAGCAATGATTAACCATGAAAAATGTTATTTTATACTTTATTTTTTATATTTATTTTGCTCGACACTTTCTTCCTATGAAAAAAAAAGTAAATTCCTCTCTTTTTTCATAAAAATATTAAATTTCCAAATTGAATGTTTTGTGTAAGTATCGCTACTTTTAAAAAGACTAATAATCATTGGTTTCCTTTATTCGTTATCCAGTTATCTTAGCTTTAGCAATGGACAAATCTTGGATTGCTTTGTCACAAAATACACCTCAATATGAAGAAGGGCTTAGGGGCTTTCTAGATTTTGCATTTGCACATCGATCGGTTGACAGTAGAATTATATACCCATGTCCTAGTTGTCGTTTCAATCAATGGGAGACTAGAGAAGTAGTCTATGATCATTTGCTCTATAAACCATTTCCTAAAGGGTACACTACTTGGATTCATCATGGGGAGTCAGCTACAAGAGAAGATATTAATATTAATAGGACACATGTATTGGATGAGACTTTGTCTTGTGAAGATCTAATGCGAAACATGATAAATGATCTTTTTGGGGTCGACAAGCACCATGCTAATGATGACTTCCCTACATCAAATGTAGTAATGGATGAAGGGGTAGAAAGCATGCCAAATACAAGTCAGGGACAAAATGACAAATGCAAAGAGTTTTATGAGCTAATTAGAGATGGAGAATAAGAATTATATTATGGGTGTACCAAGTACTCAAAGTTGTCATTTTTGGTGAAATTGTATCACATAAAATGCTTGTGTGGATTGAGTGACAAGTCAATGTCGATGATTATAGAACTATTGCATGATGCCTTTGAGAATGTAAAGATTCCTTTTTCATTTTACGAGGCCAAGAAGATCATCAACAAACTTGGCCTAAATTACATTAAGATACATGCATGCCCTAATAATTGTATGTTGTATCTAATTAATGATAAAGAAGAGCAATCAAGCAAATATTGTGGCGCATCTAGATGGAAGCCAAGGTCTAAGGGAGGAGGGAATAAAACATCTGTTGGTGGTAAGAAGCGAAAACGAGTGCTTGCAAAAGTTCTATGCTACTTTCCATTAAAACCACGATTGCAAAGATTGTTTATGTCTTCCAAGATTGTTTCTGATATGAGATGACATGATGAAGATGATAACAAAGATGGCCTATTGTGACATCCAAGGGATTCTAAAGCATAGAAGAGATTTGATGAAATACACACTCAATTTGCTTTGGATCCACGAAATGTACGCCTTGGTTTAGCCATTGATGGCCTTAATCCTTTTGGAAAATTGAGTACCAATTACAGTATTTGGCTGGTGATCCTAATTCCATACAACACCCTACCTTGGAAGTGTATGCAGCAAACTTCGTTTATCCTTTCAACGATCATACCGGGTAAGCGAATGCTTGGGAATGATATAGATGTTTACTTACAGCCCTTAATAGAAGAGTTGAAGGAGCTATGGACTTATGGTGTTGAAACATATGATGCTTCAAAAGATGAAATGTTCAATATGAGCAGCACTAATTTGGATAATTAGTTATTTTCTTGGGCTTGACACACTGTTTGGTTGGAACACTTATATTGGGTTAGTTTGTCCTTCGTGTAACTTTGACTCTATTAAATGTCGCTTGGCACATGGTAAAAAATGGTGTTTTATGGGCCATCATCGTTTTCTTATGCCAAGGTATAAATTTAGATTGGATCGATGTTGCTTTGATGACAACATAGAGGAGAAGAATCCTCCAGTAACATTATTTAGCACAAAAATTTGGAAACAAGTTAAGAATGTTGATTTTAGATTCGGCAAAAGACCAGAAGGTGAAGTTCAAGGAAAAAGAACTCGTGGTAGTATTGCTGTAGGTGTTGACTCAAATCAATGGAGGAAGAAAAGCATAATTTTCCAACTTCCTTATTGGGAGTATAACTTGTTGCGTCATAACCTTGACATGATGCATATTGAAAAAAATGTGTGTGACAATGTGATCTACACTTTGCTGAATGAAATTGGGAAGACTAGAGATAATCTTAATGCTTGAAAAGACTTACAAGCATGGGGCATAAGAGATGATCTTTGGCTAAATGAAAAACGAAATTACCCTCCAGCTTTGTTTACAATGACTAATGCTCAGAAACATACATTTCTCGAGACTTTAAAAAATATCATTGTGCTAGACAATTACTCAAGTAATATTTCTAGATGTGTTGACCTAAAGCAACGTAAGCTCAAAGGGTTGAAAATCCATGATTCCCATGTGTTAATGGAACAATTACTATCGTTAGCCATGACGGATGCTTTGCTTAGCCAAGTGTCTACAGTTTTGGTAGAGTTATGCTCATTTTTTCGACAACTTTGTGGTAAAGTGTTAAATATGTTGGACTTGGATAAGCTACAAGATCAGGTTGTGCTTACTTTATGCCACTTAGAAATGTTATTCCCTCCATCATTCTTTACAATCATGGTTCATTTAATTGTCCATCTAGTTGAGGAAGCCAAGCTTGGGGGTCTAGTTCATTATAGATGGATGTATCCTATAGAAAGGTAATTACCATGCATCCAAATGTATTATTTGTTGTTAATTTTCTTATTATTCTAATTAGTGTCAAGCATTAAATCTTAATGTATGTCTTTCAAAATATTAGGTACTTAGGACAATTGAAGTCATATGTACGTAACAGGGCACAACCAGAAGGCTCTATAGCTGAATATTACCTAGCTCAAGAGATTCTTACCTTCTGTTCAAGGTATTTGGACAACATAGAGACAAGATGGAATCAGCCTCGACATGTCGATGATGAACCAGGTGCATATTTTTAGTCTTTGGAAGAAGATGCATTGTTTCCCCAAATAGGAAAACCAGTTAGGGGGTCTTCCTATTTCAACCTAACACATGTCGAGAAACTACAAGCACATCGACATGTGTTGACCAACTATAAACCAGTTGATCATTTTCTTCAATAAGTAAATTACAATACTTAATTACTCTTTCTCTCTCTCTCTCTCTCTCTCTCTCTCTCTCACACACACACACACACACACACACACTTCATTATTGTGGAACTAATATAATCAATATATATAGGGAATTTAGGACCTATGTCACGAGAAAGTTGAGGAGTCGTACAAGGAATCCTTCAGAGATAGACAAGATGGTTCATAGAGAATTTATTGAATGGTTAAAAGGTCGTGTAAGTGGCTAAGTAAATTGTGATACTTATATTCGTTCATAGTAAACATATGACTAACACAATTATTGGATGATTTTAGATTTTGAATGATATAAGTGAATCAAATTTCTTGCTCCATGACCAATTAATCAAGTTAGAAGATATAGTGCATATAATGTTAATGGCTTGAAATATCAAACCATGGAGCGAGATGAAGGGTTGAAGACTCAAAATAGTGGGATATTTGGTACATTCGAAATAAGAAGTTATGCAAGTTCTAGTGATAGTCATATGAGGTTTGGAGGTGTGCCTTATTATGGAAGATTGCTAGATATTATTGAGCTCAATTACCATGGTTGATTCACGGTTACGTTGTTCAAATGTCAATGGGCTAATACGACTAATCCTAGAGGGATGACAAAGGATGATTTGAGATTTACAAAGATAATTTTCTCACGATTAATACACAATGGTGAACATGTAGATGACGAGCCATATATTCAAGCTTCAGAGGCTCAAATGGTGTATTATGTGGAGGATGGGAAGGAAAAGAATTGGTACATACCCATGCATTTAAAACCAAGAGATTTTTTACATGGGTGCAGATGGGGAGGTAATGAGCCGTTTAAACCATAAGATCTCAGCAGATTTTTTCCAGACGAAGTTGCAAACTTGCCATTAGCAAGAGCTGATGTGGATGATGAACTTCTCATATTAACTAATGATGATGATATTGTTGATACATAAATATGTCTAGGATATTTTATGAACATTACATGTGAAATCTTATGGGTTGTTTGATTTTGTATTGTATCATGTCAAAAACCAGATACTAGTTTGAATCTTGTATATATATTAATTGTTTCCTAAGTTGTCCCTATTTATTAAATTTGAGTCCTTTTACTAGAGAGTCACTTAATTTCTTATTTTATTCTCCCTCAAATGATGCTATGTAGCATTCTTAACTTCACTTTATTTAAAATATCAAACTTTTTTAATCTAATTATGCATTTCTTCCGTTTTAGTCTCTCTTTTAATCTATGCTTTCCTAGATTCTAGAATTATTATCCTGCTTGCATAGGTTATAAGTTGTGGTAGCAATGTTTATTCTAGAGTTGGACCGTTGATTTAATAACTGGGTTCTTGACAAAATTGACCATAAAAATTATAAAGGAGGTCTTGGCTTCAGCTATCCTCTAATTGAACAAGTGAGTTATGTTCTTCTTTGAGTTGCATTTCTAGAACTTCACTCCAAGAGTACTATGTTGGCATGGTGCAATCAACACTGCATGGTTTCCTTCTGACTCTAGAGGGGCAAAAAGTTGATTAAGGCTCCTCTGTAAACCTTTTCTCATCTTTGTATTAGTAATATGAGAAACATTTGCAATGGACCAATCGTTTCGTGGTTGTTACTTACACCCTATTGTATCAAAGTGAAGCTCATTTATGATTCTAAGTCTACAGAAATAGCATATACATAAGATATAATCATGCATACAAATGAAGATATTATACATGTTTCTTTCTTAATAGTCTAAGGACAATATTCAACAAGTATAAATATAGCATCACCTGCAAGTGGCTAGAAGTGAGTTATAAGAATTATGTTTATTGGAATTATAGTTTCTTGAGGTAATTGGAAATATAAAGATGTAATGGATGTTGACCTAGAAGTGAGTTATGATTATAGTTTCTTGAGACCTGACTATGATTTTGGCTTATTGGAAGAGCATAAGTTACTTGATTGATACTACATCTACGATCTAAAGTTTCTAAATGCTTACACTTCTTTTTCTTCTTTACACTTTGGTGGGGTTATTGCAGGACTTTTTTTTGTCTACCTCTAATTCAATAATGCTTATAGTTTTCTACTTTGTCCAACTTTGCATTTAAGTCAAACATTGAATTATTATAAAATGTGGTCATTGTTCACATTTGAGCTCATTTTTTTTTGTGTACAACTGCGTATTGATGTAGCTATATTTAAATAATGCTATTGACATGAAGTCTTATCTTAATACTTTCTTTTCTAACCTCAATTTTTTTTTCATCTCTATAAAATAGTTGCAGACATGGCAAGGACGACAAAGTAGTTACCAAGTGGCTCTAGTACTCAAGAGGGGGGTGAATTGAGTATAGAAAATTTTTGCAAATGCTTTTAAAACAAAACAAATGTTGAAGCTATTAAATAAAAAATGTGAAATTACGAGAGGAAGAAGAAAAATTTAAGAACAACAAATAAATAATTATGCAATAATAATAAACTGCAGTAAATAAAGAGATTGAGAAGAGAAGAGCAGAGCAGACACAATATTTATCCGAGTTTGACCACTAAACCACTTGTGGCCTACGTCTAGTCCTCGAAAAATATCCAAGATTTTTCACTATGAATACAAGCTTCAATAGGTGCTTGCTACCGTTACAAAATAGAGCACTTTTCACACACAAAAAAACTCTACCCTTGTGTTAAAGCCTCAGCTTGCAGGGATACCTCACCCTTATACAAACCTTGAGGGATACGTCACCCTCAATACAGAGAAGTAGAAAATAGATGAAGAGAAACTTTTACACAGAGTAAATATCACAAATTAAAGCGTTAAAAAGCTCTCTAAGGATATCTCAAAGTTTTTGTAAAAAGAGCGCAAAAAATATGTTAAAATTATAAATCTCGTTTTCAAAGCAATGATAAAATTATTCAGATAGCTGGCCAAAAATAGAAGAGACCCATGGTCTCTATTTATTGAGTCGTAGAAGAAAATATATGTCGAGGTAATTAATTCATGTAATAAATACGAAATATGGTCATTTTTTTCTATATCAGGATTCGTGTTTATTCGAATAAACATTGGGTTATTCAAATAACACGTTCTCAAAATAATCAGTTCTAGAATTGGTTATTCGAATAACCTGATGTTTATTCAAATAACACTACTTTAAAAAGATATTTGAGAAATAGCTTTATTCGAATAACTCTAGAGTTATTCGAATAGCCTATTAAAAAATAGGCCATTTTAAAAACATTCCATTTGAATAACAAACATGTTAATCGAATGACATTTGTGAAAATAGAGGCGCGCAGCAAGATTTTGAAAAAATTATTCAAATAACACATGACTTATTCGAATAACTCAGTTCAAGCACAGATGAAACATTTGAAAATACTTTGAGAAAAGGCCCAGATGATTTTAAAAAATTTTAAATTATTTTAAAAAACGTTTATATTTTTGTCTTATAAAACCATGAGATATCTAAAAATATCTCCGTACAAAGACTTCTAAGTCCTAAAGGTAATCTTTGAAGTTCTTAGACTTGGTCTTCTCATCATCTTCATGTTTGTTATCATCAAAACTAATCTTCACTGTAGCATAGCCAATCACATTCTTCCCCTTTTTGATGATGACAAACTATCATTGAGAAAAGCATTAGTTCAGATAAATTGGAATTCACAAAGATAAAGTTTGGAGAACTTACTCCCCCTCTTTTTCATAAGAGGTGTTTTAAATCAGATATGTGCGGCGCAGCTCCCCCTTTCTTTTGGAATCCAATAATTATTTTTATTTTCACTTGACTCTTCTTAAGAATTACCTGTTATTATTTTTCTCCCCCTTTGGCATGATAAAAAAGCACAGGGGACCAAGGCAAAAACATATAAAAGGCATTGCAAACAAGATATGGCATATAATCTCAAGTAAAACAGATAATGCTTGTATAGAATAAACAGATGACATGATCAAAATAGCCATTGCATTTATATTAAATTTGCCAATTACATGTACAATAGGAACAGCCAGTACAAAGACAAATAAACTAAGAAATGAAACAAAACAGAACAAAACAAAGCCTAAAAGTAGGCATCCGATGGCAGAGGGGGGGAGTCAAGTGTTCACTGAGTTAACAAAGAGCGAAGGGCAGCCTGCTCACGCTCTACACCTTCTATTCTATTAAGCAGAATAGAAAAGGTGTTCTCCATGTAGGCCCTGTTGTCCTGCAAGGCTGCCATGATTTGATCCAAAGTACTTGGATCAAGAACAGCAGGAGCAGGAGCAGGTGCATCAGCAGCAGGAGCAACAAGGACTTCTTCTTGGTCTTCGTCTTCAACTTCATTAGGGTACACCCAGCCATCAGAAGTTCTGACCATCTTCATTTTGTTCAGGATAAAGGACCCAAAAACATGATGGTGAGTTAGCTTTGTTGCCCACTCAGTTTCCAAGATCTAAGGGTACTTACCTAGGAAGACAGAGATGATTAAACCATAGGGCAAATCAGACCATTCTTTGCCCTTTGCCTTCATCATATGCTTCATGATAAAGGCAGACCAGTTAACCTGGTACCCTTTCTTGATAAGCCACATCATGAAGATGTAATTTTCACTCAAGTTGGTGTAGTTGCCTCCCCGAGGTGCCAGAATGTGAGCATAGGCATAATGTAAGAGCCTGTCTTGGCTCTTCATCATGCCTCCCTTGATGCCCTTAGGAGGCAGGGCCAGACCAGGCTTCAACATATCTTCAATAGCTTGAAGCTTCTTGTACTCTTGGTCCAAAGTATCAATGTAGCCATCAATGTTGCGCCCAATGGTTTGCAACCCAAACATCTGTTGCCAATCACTGGGAGTGATGACCATGTGATGATCAAAGACGTCTGAATGCAGGTTTTCCCCAACAATTTTCATGTTGTAGTAGAACATCTTTACCAAGTCAGGGTAAAAAGCACCTTGGTGTAAGCAGAAGCGAAGCACACCCTGAGTGGCCAGAAGTTTGAGGAAATCAAAACCTCTTTTGTTCTGGAAGAAGTTCAGGTCCATGTACTTCGGGTACACAAGATTACGCTCCCGAAAATGTGAAACGAAGCAACCCAATTCCTCTTGGTGGGAAGACAGCCTTCGAAGATCCAAAGGATTGTTGCAGGGGGCTGTCTTCATGTGTGGTTGTTTAGCACGAGAAGAGGAAGAGGCCATGGTGGGATGGTGGTCACAGTGAGAAAAGGTGAAGAGGTGGAAGAAGAATGAGAAGAGAGAATGAACTTGGGACAAAGTATGGAGAAGGATACGAGAAGGAGAAGCTCGTGTTTACAATAGATGAAAACCAAATAAATGAACCTAGGACAGGACTGGGTATTTATAAGAAGCCCGTGTTTATTCGAATAACAAGGGTGTTATTCGAATAAAGTAGCATGGAGATGAAAGGTCGTGATATTTTAGCCAGAAGTTATTCGAATAACTTTGTGTTTATTCGAATAACTGGTTCTGAGATGGAGCTGTCTGCCAAGCATTTATTCGAATACCCATAGGGTATTCGAATAACCAAAAAAGAGCAAATGCCTTGTGAAGGCATTATTCGAATAGGGGCTTGCTTATTCAAATAAGGCAGAAAAGATAAAACACAGGATTAGGAAATCCACTTTCAGGTTTATTCGAATAAATCACTGTTTATTCGAATAAATCATGAAGACAAAGGCACATGTAGCATATATATTCAAATAACATTGGAGTTATTCAAATAAGACAGATATGAGAAAATAAAAACTGCGGTTGCTTGTCTTAGTTTATTCGAATAAAACTAATATGCAATAGATTTTCTTAGCAACTGATGTAGTTTATTCGAATAACCACAAGTTTATTTGAATAAACCTATCAGAAAGACATTATTAAACATGACCAAAAGAAAATTTTAAAGGTCCAGAGACTTACTTTATGATGATTTACCTACAAAAAGAGATTTTGGGGATATCTCCAACGCTCAAGTAAGTAAAAATTCAAGATTAATAGCTCAATAATGAATAAGCACTTTATACAAGTTTGATCTAGAATTCCAAGTTCTCTTCTTAAGTGGAAGAAAGTGTCTTTAGGTAAAGGTTTTGTGAAAATATCAGCAAGTTAATTAGTTATTTCAATAAATTCTAAAACACAATCACCTTTTTGAACATGATCCTTTATGAAATAATGTCTTATCTCAATGTGTTTAAACCTTGAATGCATAATAGGGTTCTTAGTCAAGTTGATTGCACTAGTATTATCACATCTTACAGGGATGTGATCAAGCTGAAGACCAAAGTCTAGAAGTTATTGCTTCATCCATAGGATTTGGCCACAATAACTTTCGGCTGCTACATATTCAGCCTCAGCGGTAGATAAAGCCACACTATTTTATTTCTTGTTATGCCAAGAAACTAAAGAGCTTCCAAGCAAGTGGCATGTTCCACTAGTGTTTTTCTTATCCAATTTGCAACCAGCGAATTGGAGTCAGAATAACCAACAAGACTACAAGTGGCACCTTTGGGATACCACAAGCCCACTTGTGAAGTGTCACCAATATATGTCATAATTCGTTTTACTGCACTTAAGTGTGATTCTTTAGGATTAGCTTAGTATCTAGCATATATGCATACGCTAAACATGATATCTGGTCTACTAACAGTGAGATAGAGAAGGGATCTAATCATACCTCTGTATTTAGTGATTTCAACAGGTTTACTTGCTTCATCCTTGCCTAAGTAGCATGAGGTGCTCATTAGGGTGTCCATATGCTTTGAGTTATCCATCCCAAATCTTTTGAGGGGTTCTTTGCAATACTTAGATTGGCTAATAAAAGTTCCATTCCTTGTTTGCTTAATTTGAAGCCAAAGGAAGAAGTTGAACTCTCCCATGAAGGACATCTCAAATTCGCTTTGCATGATATTAAAGAAATCCTTGCATAGAGATTCGATAGTAGCACCAAAAATAATATCATCTACATAGACTTGTACAAGAAGGTTGTCATGCTTTTTATTTTTAATAAAGAGAGTTGTATCAACTTTGCCTCTTGAAAAACCGTGTTCTAAAAGAAACTTACTCAACCTTTCATATTAAGCTCTAGGAGCTTGTTTTAAGCAATATAAAGCATTTTTAAGTTTGAAAACATGGTTGGGTAGTTCATGATTTTCAAAACCTGGAGGTTGCTCAACGTATACCTCTTCTTGAATAAAACCACTTAAAAAAGTGTTTTTCACATCCATTTGATATAACTTAAAATCCATGATGCAAGCATAAGCAAGTAACATTCTAATAGCTTC
This sequence comes from Ormosia semicastrata, assembly GCA_029884595.1. NCBI lineage: Eukaryota > Viridiplantae > Streptophyta > Magnoliopsida > Fabales > Fabaceae > Ormosia > Ormosia semicastrata. Next base: position 5,427,915 of record JAQQTO010000028.1, on the reverse strand, counting down.
TAGTCTAGCTACAACTGCATAGGTTTCTTTATAATCTATTCCTTCTTCTTGATTATACCCTTTAGCTACAAGCCTAACTTTATTTCTTATTATTAGGCCAGCTTCATCAAGCTTGTTCCTAAAGACCCATTTGGTGTAATTGGATGATCATTAGGCCTTGGAACTAATTCCTATACTTGGTTTCTTTCAAATTAATTTAACTTTTCTTGCATTGCCAAGATCCAATGTTCATCATCAAAAGCTTCATTTGAGTCTTTAGGTTCAATTTGAGAAACAAAAGCCATATGGTTGCATGCATTTCTAATTGAGTTTCGAGTACTTACACCTTTGGATACATCACCTATTACTTGGTCAAGCGGATGGTATCTTGAGATTCTCCATTCTTTGAGAAGGTCCATAGCTTGCGAATTCTCTTGAGTTGGGGGGGTCCTCTTGACTTTCTTCTTACTTTCTCCCTTCTATTTCCTTGTCATCCAAGTGGATTTTTGCTAAAGCCTCGACTTTATCGATTCCAAGAATCTTTCCTTTGTTCTTATCATCATATGTAACATGTCCATGATTCTTGGGAACAGAAATGTGAACTTGGAGTCATCGCCATTCGTGTGCTTGGAGCAACCGCTATCGAGATACCAATTTGAGTTCCTGGCTTTCAAGCACACCTACAACATATGTTTAATTTTTAACTTTTGGTACCCAAATTTTCTTGGGTCCTTGAATATTAGTTTTGGGAATAGTACCCTTAGGAACCCAAATTATTTTTGTTCCATTCTTGTATTTATATTTTTCCTAGCATTGCATGTTGACGCACTGTGTCCTTTCTTCCCACAATAGAAATATTTAATAAAAGGACTGCTAGAAGTATTTGAATGAACAAAGAAATTTTTATAGAATTAACATATCCCAGCTTTTTGAAAAACAGCTCTTTGTTTTCCTAACAAAATATTTAAGTTATCTCTTCCAAAAATAAATTTCAAAAGTGTGTTTTTTAAGTCTTCAATTTCTTTCTCAAGAATTTGACATGATAAACAAGATGAAGAAGTTAAAACATGTGAAGAGCAAATTGTGCAAGCATCAATTAATCCTAATGTTTCATTTTTAATTTTTAATTCCTTAATTTCTTTGTTTAAAGCAAGAATTTAATTTTCTAAAGAAGAAACTATTTTCTTAGATGAAGAGATTAATTTTGTTAGCTTTATCGATTTTTCATGCAATTTTTCAAAAGCATTTTGTAATTCATCATAAGAAGGTTATAAATCATAGCTAGAACTTACCTCATTGTTGCTTTCTTCTTCTTCTTCTCCTTTGGCCATAAGACATAGATGGGCTTCTTCGCTATCTGAACTATCAGTGGAGTCTATATTGTTTTCATCTCATGCTATGTAGGCTTTTCTTATTTTTCTGTCCTTGAAGGGTTTCTTTTCATGTTTCTCCATTTTCTTTTGATATATTGGGCACTCCATCTTCATGTGGCCCAGTTTTTCGCACTCGTAACAGGTTGGAGCTGATGATGCTCCTTCTGTTTTTTGATGGGTCTTCTTTTAGGAGAACGGCGATCATCTTTGAATTCCTTTCTTTTTTGAGAAACTTGCCAAATTTCTTTACCAAGAGACTAAGGTTCTCTTCATTTAACTCAAGGTTGTCTGCTTCATCTCCATCATTTTCATCTTCATTATCGATATTGGAGGAGGTAACTTTAAGTGCGATTCCTTTTTTTTCTTCTTATCATTCTCTTCGCTTTGGCTTAACCTGCTCAGCTCCAGTTCGTGATCATGAACTTTCCCAAAGAGGGTAACTAATGTCATTGTTGATAAATTATTCGAATCACCTTTCCAAATCAACATAAAAACTTAATCAAATCTTTGTTAAATTTTTTTTTTCCTAATCATGTAAGGTGATTAAAAATGTGGGTGAACTTCTTTTGCATTTCCTGAATGCTTTATCCTTGGTTTATTCTAAATAAATCATATTCACGAATAAGAGAATTTATTCTCGAAATAGCTAGTACCCTGGGGTGACTTGTAATATTTCATATTTCTTTACGTTTACAATTTGAAATTGGAAAATTCATCATACCCTAAGGCAAAGCGTGGTAATGATGTTTTTGGATTTTAAATTGTGTTGAATTTTTCTTTTATCCTCATCAGACCAATCACTTCTTGGTGTCTTGGTTTTAACTCCATCGACCTCTTTTGTAGGTATAAATGTGCCATTTTTTACAGCATCTCACATATTGAGATCAATAGCTTCGATGAAGATTTTCATTCTTTCCTTCCAATAGACTTAACCATCCCCATTGAAAAAGGGTGGTCGGTTTATGGAAGATCCCTCTGAAAAGTCATTTGAGGAAACCATGTTCTCTTGAAACTACTAAGCTCTTTAAACAAGAGTCTGGCTCTGATACCACTTGTTACCAAGTGGCTCCAATACTTAAGAATAGTATAGAAAATTTTCGCAATGCTTTTAAAACAAAACAAATATTGAAGCTATTTAAAAGATGAAAAAGAAGAAAAACTTAAGAACAACAAATAAATAATTATGAATAATAATAAACTATAGTAAATAAAGAGATTGAATGATATTATTTATCCTAGTTCGAACTAAACCACTTGTAGCCTACGTTCAAGAAAAATATCCAAGATTTTTCACTTGAATAAAGCTTCATTATTCAAAATAAGCACTTTTCACACACAGGAAAACTCTACCCTTGTTAAAGCCTCACCATCCTCACCCTTATACAAACTTGAGGGATACCTCACCTCGATCAAGCACGATGAAACATTTGAAAATCACAAATTTTGAAGAAAAGGCTCTAGATATCTCAAAGTTTTTAAAAAAAGCTAAAAAATTGTTAAATTATAAATTTTTCAAATCAAGCATAAAATTATTCGTTTGTCTTTATTTATAAAGTTGTCTTGTAAAATTCCATTAAATACGAAATATCTTTCTAAAGATTCGTGTTTATTCGAATAAACCTCTTAATAATCGATTCGAATTGGTTATTCGAATAATCGATGTTTATTCCTAACATTGCTAAAAAAATTTTGAAGAAATAACTCTATTTGAATAACTCCAGAGTAATTCGAATAGCCTATTCAAAAATAGGCCATTTGAAAAACATTCTATTCGAATAACAAACATGTTATTCGAATGATATTTGTGAAAACATCAAAAAGATTTTGAAAACTTATTCGAATAACTTTATTCGTAACTCATAAGCCAATCATTTGAAAATACTTTGAGAAAAGGCTTAGATGATTTAAAAAACTTTTTAAATTATTTTAAAAAATGTTTGTATTTTTGTCTTGTAAAATCATTAGATATCCAAAAAGATCTCCGTCCAAAGACCTCTAAGTCCTAAAGCTAATCTTTGAAGTTCTTGGACTTGGTCTTCTCATCATCTTCATGTTTGTTATCATCAAAACTAATCTTTACTGTAGCATAGCCAATCACAAAAGCGAGCTAGATATGTAAATGCTTCTCGGTTTGATCCTGAGGCTAGCCCAGCCACTCAAATTACTCATGAGACTAGCTCAACCACTCAGACTACTCCTGAGGCCAGACCTCCAACTCAAATTGCTCCTCGAGTTAGAAACAATAAAGAGTCCACAAAATATTGGACTATTGATGTCATAAGTATGTCTGCTAACTTGATGCTTTGATAATTATTGTTTTGTTGATGCTTTGAACCTTTTTATTTTCATAATGATTGAGAATTGTATTTTCAGTTTGGATTGATGATTTGAATTTCAAATGACAGATGAGGAGGAAGGTACAACATATAAGGCACATATGAAAGTTAGTGATGTATGGGTTCCTTATAGGGAAAAAGGTGAAGGTGCCATTGAATAAAGTTAACTGACCAATAAAGGAAGCAGGAGGTCTCATTGGTGGGTTTTTAGGACATTTAGGGAAAAACTTTGCAATATTCCTTATTTGTTATGAAAATTGGTCAAAGGCTCTAGACACAACCAAAACAGAAGTATATGACAAGACAATAAAGGTTTGTATTATGACTTTATATTTGTATAATTTAATTTTTGTTTATGGCATCTAACATTTGATTTATTAAAATTGAAGGACAAATTTTTGGTTGATGATGGTCTTGTAAAGGACTATATATTGAAGATTCTTAGAAGAAATTGGAGGGATAACTGACTCAAGTTATATAATAAGTTCTACATTAAATCTCTCACTCGAGATCAAAATATTCAAAATAACCCACTGACATTCCTCGTGGGCAATAAGTATTGATTACCTAAGTTAAAAACTGCAAAAGTAATACAATTATAATAAATACTTCTATACATGAATACTATTTGATAAATCAATTTAAAAAAAAAAAGGGGATAGGCGATGTGCAAAAATAATTATGAGAATCGGAAGAAGTTGAGTGTTCCACACACGGGTGGATCAAAGACTTTAGCTAGGAGAAAGGATGAGATGGTAATATTCTCTAAGTACATGTAGTCAATTATCCTTTTTTTTGTTGAATTGTCTAACACATCTTTTATCTTTTAAAATTTGTAGGAGATAATGTGGAGAGGTAAGGGAATCATGTATAAAGCTACACACACAAAGAAATATGGCACACCCATTAATGATGAAGCTAAGGAAATTATTGTAAGTGGCTTCGTGAATGAAAATGACATCTTCGTTGCATAATATATATAAAGCATATTTACTTGCATTATTTGTATGTTATACACGGACAAGATTGATGCAAGTGAGGCTTTCTTCATAAATATTCATCAGATTCGCTTACTAGGGTGCTATTATGTTCATGTGGTTAGGCCCTTGTCCTTCTCAAGTCTTAGGTTCGACCACTCACCAAATGGGGTGAATTCATTGTCAAAAAATAAGATTTATAAATTTCTTTAGAGATATACTTTAATAAATGCAAATGGCTTTAGATCATATTCCTCTAGCAATATCATAGATTCACAAGTATTCATTCAAAAAATATTTATAAATTTCTTTAAGATACATATAATAAGTAACTTTAGTGATCAATTACTCTAACTGTACCAAAAAAAATTATCTTGAATTAAAAGTGTTAGCCAATTTAGTTTTTAATTGCTGCCAACTAGTTTTAACTTTATTATTGATTAAGTATTTTCTATTTCAGTTTCCTGATCAAGCCAGTGGTGAGGGTTCACCAGCAGGGGGTGCAAGACGCTCTTCATCAGCTAGTCATGAACCATATTCACATCGATAGATGATACCTTTTGTATTTAGCCTATGGACAACTGCTTGTTTGTTTGGGATAGTAGTTTCTACAACTATTTGACAATCTCATGAACATTTGGATATTTCAGTACTTGTAATAGTTATTTTGCAACTTAATTTGGTGCTAGTTAATGTGTTACTTTGATAGTAGTCATTGTGCTACTTAACTTACTAAAATGTCATTGGCTTCTTATTATATTTAATTTGGTATTTGAAGTATTTGGAGTATATTTTATATGTTTTGTTGAATACTGGCTCTGGACATGTTAAATATCAAATGTAAAAATGAGCTAAATACAAAAAAAAAATTATTTATGCTAGGATTTTAGTCAAATAGCGGCAGTTAAAAACTACCACTAAATTAAATAAAAATTTAATTTTTTGCATTTAGTGAACCACCACAAAGTAACATCATACTCTAGTTTGAAGTTGTAGTGGCGGTTTGTAACTGCCACTAATATATTTAATTTTCAGCCCTTGTGAGTCTTTTGCAATGGTTAAAAACTGCCACTCAAACAACTAAAAATTAAAATGGTGGCGGTTAGAAACCGCCACAAAAACAACAAGGAATCGTCAAACATTTCATCCGTTAGTGGTAGTTCTAATCGCCACTAAAAATAATCATTTAGCGATAGTTGTTCCCGCAGTTGGTCCTAACTGCCACAAAGTGACCGCATGGCGGTATAAATAGTGGTGGTTAACAAACTGCCACGAGCAGCATTTAGCAGTGATTGTAACCGCCACAAAATGCCTATTTTTTGTAGTGAATTCATGTTATATCTATGTTAATTTGATCTCCGAATTCAATTAACCTAGGCACAAATCAATAACCAAACCTCTGTAATTCAATGATTAATTCAGATCAATCGATGCTAAATCCATCACAATTCTCAATCTTAAATCAAGACCCAATCAGATCAAATATAAACAGAATCACCATTCACGCATTCAACAAGAAGAAGAAGAAGAAGAAGAATCCAAATGCAATTTGAACACAAAAAATAAAACCAAGATCTCAAGAATCCAAACTACAATTTCTTCAAGAATATCTGAATTGATTACAGAAGTTTAGCTCTCCATAGTTATCACCATGAAGGAGCTTGCGGAAGAAAGAAGAAGAAGAAAGAAAAATCTAGATCTAGAAAAGTGTAGAATGAGAAGATGTCTCAGTTCTGTGCTTCTAACCCCTATAACTAACCCCTAATTTGGCCTTACATGATTAGAAACCTATTAGTTACAAAGCTAGGTCCATTATGAATCATTAGGCCCAAGTCCTATGTCAATTAGAGGCCTACAACTCAAGTTATGCCCATTTAAGTGACATAAACTCATCAGTAACTTATCTCTAACTTCTAGCTTTAATTACATGCCCAAAACAATATAGTTTAGATTAGGATCTTCAAAAGAGTTATAAATTTGGATCTTATCTTTCATTTGGGCTTGGGTTGACATCCATTGCACCCATATAACTCAAGATATGGGCTGATGTGTGTGCAGGGGTCAAGCTGTCAGGATTAGTATTCTGGCTCTTGCTTCAACTTCAATTTAAATTATCTAAACGTGTGATTAAGCCCTTGAGGTCTTCATAAAACTTGTAGACATTTGTCTTAGCTTTCCTACAAGATCAGAATCACACTAATAGATACTCGAAACTCAGATTATAGCCAAAATACTGAACACTGCTCAATAGACAATTCAAGACCAATTCATGTAATAATTCTCACAATAATCTAATTAGGCCCAATATCAAAATACAACAAATTAAAATCAATTAAGCCAAATTGAACCTTAAGACACCTAGTGAGAAGATCATTAAATGAATAAAGTATATTGCTATCGGCACCCCATCCATTGAGTCATCTTCTTGGGTAACTAAGTACGAGCCTTTACCTCCTTTAGCTGATTCGCTTGCACCACCATCTATTATCTCTCCACCCAAACTTGAGTTGAAACCTCTCCTAGCCACTCTTAAGTATGTGTTTTTAGGAGCTAATGAGACCTTACCTGTCATTATTTCATCCCAGTTGTCTAGTGAGCAAGAAAAGAGGTGATTAGGGTCTTGTCTAATCATAAGAGTGCCACTGGGCAGTCGATTGCTGATTTAAAGGGTATTAATCCTTCCATTTGCATGCATAGGATTTTTTTAGAGGAGAGTGCTAAACCTTCTAGAGAGATGCAACGTAGGTTAAATCCTTACTTGAAAGAGGTAGTGATGAAAGAGGTGGTGAAAATTTTAGACGCAAGTATCATATACCCCATCTCTGATAGCCAATGGGTTAGTCATGTACAAGTAGTTCCTAAGAAGTTAGCCATTACAGTGGTGAAGAATAGTGAAGGATAGTTAACGCCTACTAAAGAGACCACAGGTTGGTGAGTTTGCATTGACTATTGGAAGCTTAATTTTGTGACTAGGAAAGACTATTTCCCTTTACCCTTCATTGATCAAATCTTAGAAAAGTTAGCAGGCCAAAACTTTTATTGCTTTCTAGATGGTTATTATGGGTATATGTTGGTGTATGCCTTAGAGGCTAATACATTTTCTGTATTTACGTACATTCTATTATGCTATTTTATATATGAGGCATTTCATTTATTGTGTTCTTTTTGATAAACATAATAAAGTCCATAGAATAGTAAGTTTGATGCCATAGGACATCAAGTGGATGACTTGATCGTGAGATCCTTTTGGTTACAACACTATTCTTAAATGTCCCTAGTCAAGTATTATTGTTAATTAGGACAACAATAATACATTGAGACTAGTATGTGCAGAGACTGATGACCATATCTCACGGGTCATGGATATGAGATATCAAGTCTTCACATGGGTACATATTAGAGTAATGATGTACTGGACTGACCCACCATGAGAACGCTACATGGATCGTTACGTGAGTGTCATAAGCGATTCTCATAGTGACAATGGTGTTTGTGGTCCTTTGACCTAAAATCACTACGATTCCTACATGAGGAGTTGTGTGTTTTAATGCCATCAAACGTCATCTATAACAAGGTGATTATAAAGTTGGTTATTGGACATACCGCAAATCATGTAGAGGGATGTGAGTGACCTAGATGGGATTTGTCACTCCTACATAACAGGAGCGATATCTTCGGGCCCCCTGATTGAGTGAGACTGCGAAATGCATGGCCATGCTCAAATGAGTCAATATGAGATATTGATCTCATTTATTGTTACAAAGTCTACTCGAGTATTAGGAAATGAATGATTGGACTATACAAGGGTGACGAATTCCATGCCTTGTGTTCAATCTAGATATCTTGACAAAGGGACTAAACGACACGGAAACATTGGTCACGGAAAGGTTATGTCAAATCACTGGCATTCTTATTACTTGGGTAGCAGCGACGTGTTGCTAGATACCGCATCGCTTGTAATATTAAAATGAGATTTTAATATTACGCCAACGTAATAAGAACCTGCAGGTCACACACATAGAGCGGAGACTAAAATTGGAGCAATGGATCCAAGTTGGACTCAGATTCAAATATGGGCCGGACTCATAAGATGGGTCTAGGGTTGCAGACTTACCTTCTTTGCTACTCACACTCACTTAAGGCGCATTACTATTATAAATAGTAACGCTAATACTTTGAGAGACAATTCTAAACCCTAGCCGCACCTACAGAAAAGTGAGTGAGAGAGCGACAGGTATCTTCTCTTCTCTTCGCAGCTAGCACTATGCAAGAGACGTGAGGCTCTTCTTTGCGGACATTGACGTTCGTGAGTCATTCGTGTGGATACCGCAAAGACATCGTTTCTATTACGGTGTTAGTGATTCACGCTTTAAGAGGTAAATCATTTAAAAACTCGGATTATGGCTTTTTCGCATGGATCCTCGATGGGAATCCCTGTTTTTCGCTACGCGTTATATCCGTAAAAATTCCCAACAGTATAACCAAGTATCTCTTTGCCCGAAGTACTAAGAGAAAATGACTTTTACATTCCATGCAGGTACTTTTGCTTTTTGAAGGATGCCATTTGGATTATGTAATGCACCTTCTACATTTCAGCATTGCATGATGGCTATATTTTTTTATATGATTGATAAATTCTTAGAGGTATTTATGAATGATTTTTCTATCTTCGGGTCATCATTTGATGCATGTTTGCATAATTTATCTATTGTTCTAGAAAGATGTGAAGAGGTAAACCTTGTTTTGAGTTGGGAAAAGAGTCATTTTTTTATTCAAGAGGGCATTATCTTGGGGCACAAGGTCTCCAAGAAGGGTATTGAGGTAGATAAAGTTAAAATTGATTTCATTTATAATCTCCCCATCCCTACTTCTGTTAAACAGGTGCGATCATTTCTTGGCTATGCAAGTTTTTATAGGAGGTTTATAAAGGATTTCGCAAGATTGCTAAGCCCTTTACTAACCTTCTTGCTAAGGATGTTCTTTTTGAATTTGATGAATCTTGCATTGAATCTTTTGAAAAGCTTCGTTCTCTTCTTGTTTCTGCACCTATAGTACAACCTCTTATTTTTCTTTACTATCTGAGAATATGTGTGATGCTTCTGACTTTGCTATTGGGGCAGTTCTTGGGCAAAAGGTGAGTAAGATACGTCGTGTGATTTATTATGCTAGTAGAACTCTTTCTGATGCATAAAGAAATTACACTACCACTGAAAAAGAGTTGTTAGCAATTATTTTTGCTCTTAATTAGTTCTGCTCATACCTTTTGCATTCCAAGGTTATTATTTTCTCAGACCATGCTGTATTGAAATATTTGTTGTCTAAGAAAGAGACAAAGACTAGATTAATAAGATGGATTTTACTGTTGCAGGAATTTAACATTGAGATTAGGGATAAGAAAGGTTTAGATAATTTAGTAGCTGATCATTTATCTAGGATGCTTGTTGATCGTATTGATGACTTAATTGCTTTACAGGATACTTTCCCTGATAAGCAACTATTTTATTTGACACATTCATAACTTCCTTAGTTTGTAGACATTGTTAATTACCTTGTTTCAAGTAAAATCCCCTCACATTGGTCAAAGTAAGAAAAGGACAAGTTCTTTGCACAGGTAAAGCATTACTATTGGGATGATCCATATTTGTTCAAGCATTGTCCAGATTAGGTAATTCATAAGTGAGTTCCTGAATGTGAATTTCATAGCATATTGTCTTTTTGTCATTCTTATTCATGTGGTGGACACTTTGGAGGTCGTAGGACTACTGCTAAGGTACTCCAAAGTGGTTTCTATTGGCTTACTTTATTTAAGGATGCTCACCAATTCTGTCTTTCTTATGAATGATGCTCGCTTATTGGAGCATTGTCTAGGTGTGATATGATGCCCCTTCAGCCTATTTTGGTTATTGGAATTTTTTATGTATGGGGTATTGATTTTATGGGCCCTTTGTCACCATCTTTTGGGTATGTATATATCTTGATTGTAGCAGATTATGTTTCTAAATAGGTAGAGGCCATGGCTACTAGGATCGATGATCATAAGGTAATGATTCAATTTGTTAAAGACCATATTTTTTGTCGGTTTGGTACACCTAGAGCACTTCTTAGTGATGGAGGTAGTCATTTTCGTCATCGTTCTTTTGAAGTAGTTACCCCTTATCACCCTCAAACTAGTGGCCAATTTGAAGTTTCTAACTGTGAGATTAAGTCTATTCTTGATAAAATAGTTAGACCTAATAGGAAAAATTAGTCTTTCAGGTTGAATGATGCTCTTTGGGCTTATCGTACTATATATAAGCCCCCCATAGGGATGTCACCATTGAGTAATGCATGTCATTGGATTAGGCTATTAAAGCATTTAATTTTGATATGAATCAAGAGGCTCTATTGAATGAATTGATGAATGCTATAAGAATTAAGATTTATAAAGCCAAAACTAAAGCTTTTCATGATAAGATGATATCTCGTAAATATTTTGAACCTAATAAAAAAGTTTTTCCTTTTAATTCTAAATTGCATCTTTTTTCTAGTAAGTTAAGGTCTAGATGGGATGGTCTTTATGTTGTTCAATAGGTTTTCCCTTCTAGTGCTATTCAAATTAAGCATCCTCAAGATGGTAGTACTTTTATGGTCAATGGTCATCATTTAAAGCCTATTATTAACAATGTTGTCAAGGAAGGATTAATTGAGTGTATTAACGTAGTAGACCCAATATATATTGAGTAGTTCGTAAGGAATTCAAGTCTGGCTGAAGACTTTAAACTTAGCGGTATTTGGAAGGTAATCCAAGTTTTTTTTATTTTCTTTTAATAAATTAGTTTTTAGTTGTTAGTTTCACCTTATTGTTTGAGTCAGCTTAAGTGCCCCCCAAATTTAGGAGTCTTTGTATGGGGATGTAAATACTATTGACTAATAAAAAAATAAAAAATTATAAAAGAAAATTTTAGATTGTTTTGGTTTTTATTTCTTTATTTATCTCATTTTATTTGTTTTTGTTGTTTTTATTGTTAGTTTCAAATGCTACTCATTTGTTTTAGAAATGATATTATGATTTTTTAGATTGTGTTACAGAGTTAACTCTTGTGCTTCTCTTTGTCTGACATTGTATCACTTTTCATCAAGTTGTGTTTCTCTTTTCTTTAACCACTTTATTTTTTTGTCTTTCACATTGAAGACAATATGTGATTTAGATGTGGGGGTGCAGAAAAAAGATTAAAATTTTTTTTGAGAAAATATTGACTAAATTTTTTTAGAGATTTGATGGTCTCATTGTGCATGATTATCTTGTTTATTTATTAATTAAAGTTCATGCAGCCTATATGCATTTAAGGGCAATTTTTGGTCTTAATAGGTTGGTAGTCAAAGTTTTTGCGGCCATATTCTATTTCACCTTGAACTATAATATAGAAGTCAAAATGAAAGTAAAGTATAGAAGTAAAATGAAAAAGGCAAAATATAGAAGTCAACAACGATAGACTGTCATCTCGGGTCGTACCCATGATAACCTTAAGATTGCTCTTCAGAGTGTCAATTATGTTGAAACTATATATATAAAACTCTTCTTGTTGGCCCACCCAACAAGGAAGGAGATTAATTCCATTTCTTCAGGCGTCATATTATCCTCCTTGGTTTCAATTTGTTCCTAGGTCTTCTCCCAAGCCCTTTAAGTCCAATAAAGGAAGATAGTTGACTACCCTTCTGGCATTAGAAAGAAATGTTGTGTTCCAAGAGTGACCTCCAGATGAAAAAAGTCCTTCTTGAAATTTTTATATGGGTCTTGGTAGGGCTTGAACACTTTACGCTTATCATGAGTCCCCAAGGTGATCTAACCTTTAGTGTGGCCTATTCCTTAAGGCTTAACGTGGGAGAATAAGTTAAAGAAGGCAAAATTGTGAATGGAAGCTCTAGATGTTGGCATAATAGCTTATATGCCTACATGAACCCGAAGCATTGGCATGAAATTAAGAGGGTGCTACTTTCAAATGATTAAGCATTCTAACCTCGAATTCGGTGAATGAAAGCTGGACCCCAAGACACACAAACATTGTTTCATACAGATACATGAAATGATTAGTACCTGAGGTCCAGGTTGAACACACTCATTCCTGATCATCGAGTGGGAGTATTATGAACTCATCATCACGACTTCCATCCTCTGTGAACTGTATCTATTCTCTTTTCTCAGTCACTGCCTCTAGCGTACTTATTTGAGAGGGGGTCCCTAAGGCCTCTCGGTCTACCTACAAGTATAAACTAATATCCTAAGGTACCGGATACTTGCTTGCTGGGGCTGTGACTGTAACACCCCTCGATTTAATAACCAAGGCACAATCGTCATTATGTCATGGTCACTAAATTTCGACGTGCTAACATTGTCAAATAACAAACTTTACAAAAATATTACTCATTTCGCATACGAGGAAAATAGGAGCCACGAATGAATAGTTACATATACAACCAATTAAAATATGAATTATAATATGTACTCAATTTACAAGATTTTAGACTGAATAATCACCTTAAAACATACATATACTCAAAATACACTTTATACAGGTAATGCAAAATAAAATATAAACTACCCATAACATATCCATGACTAAGGAGTTGGGCACTCCATCGGATCCCGAATGCGTGAGGCAACTCCGGGCTCACCGGCGTAGTGGGAAATACAGAATAGAGTCCTCAATCGCAGTCCTCTTCAAGGTCAAAGTCAGACCCCCAACATATCGCATACGCTTGCCGGTCTAGTCGACTCGCCAAGTCTTGGAACCACCAGTGAACACAATTCGAGTGAACCCAATAGAACTCTTTTCGCGACGACATCACCGGATATAGTGGGTCAAACCAAGAAAATCCAAAAGAATCCAACCTCGTTCCCACTTACAGTCTTTAACCAAAAATTGACATAGAGCAAGAAAAGTACAAGAAAGAGGTAAGACATCCTACTATCATTACCAATTATAGCAGCAAGGAACCAAACGGCGCAAAGCGCCCACATAGTATTTTTGACATCAATAATGATAATAAACATTTAGTAGCAGTTATAATCAACCAAACAGTTCTAGGCAATTATATATACATATATCAGTAATGCAACAGTTCCAATTATAATAACAATGAATGTCAGATAATTCATGGACTCACTGTGCATATGCATTCTGTTAGCCATGGCAACCATTACCCAAGAGGGGGGGTGAATTGGGTGATGCCTAGTTTTAATGCAACTTTGACAAATTATGCATTTTGAATAACTCAATTAATAAATGCAGCGGAATAAGTCTAATAAATGTACAACTATTGAGGATTACTCAAATACAACTTGGGATATATGATGAACTAAGTGAATAAGCTAGATATCAAGTTGTAACAATCAAAACATCAAGATATGCAATAGATAAATATATTCTACCAAATACTAAATTTAAAGAGTGTAGGGAAGAGAGAATCAAAGTCAATAATTTATCCTGGTTCAGCCACCAACCACTTGTGGCCTACATCCAGTCCTCAAGCTTAACTTGAGATTTTCTTCACTATCTCCTAGACTTTACGGGTGCTAGAAAAACCTTTATACATACAAGAGCACTCCTCACACCTTGGGATACCTCACCCTTGTGCTAGAGCCTCCAATTCTTCAAGCTTCACAGGTGCTTGATGACCTTTACAATCAAGAGCACTCACAACACCTTTGGGATACCTCACCCTTTGTGTTTGAGTCTCACTATAAGGGATACCTCACCCTTTTCTCTCTTGAGGGATACCTCACCCTCTTACAATGATTTCTAGATGAAGAGAAAGAATAGAAACTCTCACAAGAGTGGATATACAACTTGAAGAACAAAGTAGATGATAGAAAACTCTCTCAAGAGTAGATAATACAAGTTAAAGCTCAATGGGTATAAAGGATTTACACACTTAGCTCAAAACAAAGAATTTGGAGAAAAAGATGATGAATTTCGTTTTCAATATTCAAGGGTAATTTTCAGAATGTTCTCCAACTAGTTTTTGATGCCCAAACACTTTTATTTATAGCCCAATGAGTTTTAGAGCCGTTGGAGGTGTTTAGAAATGATTTTCTATGAAAACTAGCCATTTATAGCCGTTAGAAACGTTCCTGGGCACTTTGTAATCGATTACAAGCTTCATGTAATCGATTACAAAGCTTTCTGGGCACTTTGTAATCGATTACATACTCGTAATCGATTACACTACTTGTCCAACGTTGTAATCGATTACATGACTTGTGTAATCGATTACACCATTTCTGGTTTTCAAAACCGACTTTAAAAGGTCATAACTTCTTCATTTCTTATCCAATTAAAGCAAATGACCACTCATTGGAAAGCTCTTTGAGTCTATTTTCATATGAAAGAAGTTTCAGAACAAAACTCAAAGTATTTTGAAAGATATGATCAAAATAATAACCAAAGGTCATATTTTCAAAACTCAAACTTTAATTGGTCATAACTTTTTCGTTTCTTATCCATTTAAAGCAAATGACCAGTCATTGGAAAGATCTTTGAGTCTATTTTCAAATGAGATAAGTTTCAAAGTAAAACTCAAAGTATTTTAAAAGTTATGATCAAAAGAGTAAGTATATGTCAGTTTTGTAAAACACAAACTTGACTATTTTTCATAGATTTGAAATACCACCAAGACTAGCTTTCCAAAAATAGTTTGTTGGGCATTTAAACATTTTAGAAACACTTAAAAATATGTTTAAAACTTGTTTGAGCTTAGTGTGATTCCTTTTTACCTTTACACAAGATCTAAGTCCTATAAGCTAAGCTTGAAGATGTTGGACTAGATCTTTTACCACCATCACTTCTTGATGTAATCCAAGCTTCCAAAGAAAATCTTCTCTTCAAAACTTGCAAATGCTTGGAACATCTTTTCATTTTCATTCTCCTTGAGTTGAGCATAGTTGTGATCTTTTGCTTTCTTGTTGCAATGCTCACTCTTGGTACTTGAACTATCCTACAAAATATTGCTCACTTAACCAAACATAGTTAGTCCAAATTCATAGCTCAATATCTTCATATGCATGATTCATAAATGTATAACTCTAGTTAGTCTAACATGCATACAAGACTTTCATAGACATATCCAATATTAATTTATTTATAACTCATATAAAATATTATTGGATATATTATATGATGAATGTTACATATATCTCATTAAACACATTTATGTAACATGGTCAACATTCTTTTGTGATACATTTGTCATTTATTAAGTACAACTATAAAGCATAAGCATCATTCTTTTTGTCTTGTATTTGTCATCATCAAAACTTAACATATTAAATCATTGGGGCAAACCTATTTCCACAATCTCCCCCTTTTTGATGATGACAAATCACCAAAGAAAAAATATGTTTAGCAATATATAAGGATAGATATTCATGTAAGCATATCAAACAATTAAGCACAAGCACATATTTTTCTTTCCAATTTTCTCTCCCCCTATTTGACATCAACAAAAAGGCTTAGAAAGGAAAGATAATATTTTTCTCTCCCCCTAAAGATAAGAACCATGTTGTCAAAAAGAGTAGGACCATCAAAACCATAAACTTCTTCAAGTTATTCTTATATACCTAATTCAAGAAAGGAGAGATGAAATAAGTATGCTTTCAAGATATAAAAGATTATTCATGCAATACTTGTCATATTTTGGTACTTCAACATTTAGCATATGATAGCAATAAGCTTAAGAAATTATGTCTAACATATAATATCTTGCATACCACATCATAAATAAGTACCACTTGATATCACTTGATAGGAGATACAAAATATTCATGTAAGATCATGGAATTAAGGTTTTTAAATAAAAGATCATACAACTTGTCACATATCAAGCATTTCTCAATGAAAAAATCAAAAGATATGAAGCTTAAGAATGTTTACCTTCTTTCATTGATATAGGAAAAGAGAATGAACGATGATCTTTGTTGACATGTTGATAGTATTAACAATAAAACACTTCATGTCAAGTAAGGATGTAAGCCAAGAGATATAAGCAATAATCTAATAGCTAGGCTCCCCCTCATAATATGCATGTTATCAAATTATCAAATATAATGGTTTAACATAGTTATGCATATGTTCTTAGTCAACAAGGATATGGAAGAATGATATGTAAGATAAGTTCCCCCTTATTGAAGCACAAGATAGATAAAGGGAAATATGCATGCCAAGATCATATAAGCACATTACTATAAAGAAAAGCAAGGCATAGAAACATATTCTTAATCCCTCAAACAAAATCATTTTAAAAAAAAAACTTCTCTCCCTTTCAAAAAGAATTTTATAATAACACATTACATTTTCAAAAGCATTTTAGAATGTACATATGCCAATCAACAACAAGAAATCTCTTATTGTAGTGAAGGAATTGAAAAACCATGGAACTATAATTTTTGAATATTTATAATTCATTTCAAGATATACTTAAAAAAAAAAACATTGAAGTTCAAATACAAGTTCAAGACACAAAATGAATCATTTACTTCTTATTTTCAAAGTATGAACATATCAAGAAATTTCAAACAAAAGATGTAACACCCTCCAAATTGCTGCATGAACGTGAGTTTCCAAGGAAATTTTCGACGAAAAACGACATAACAAAATTCGGTAAGATGGGAGAACATCATTTCCCCAAGAATGGTTAAAATCAAGTGTTGTCGGATGAGGACTCTGTCGAATGGTGATTCTGTCAAACGAAAATGAAAGGCTGTCGGATGAACTTGAAAAGATCAACAAATATCCTAATTCGTCGGACAGATGTTGATGTTGGAGAAATCTTCCAATTGTCGAATCGACGAAATATTATATGGTCAGAAGATCAAATTCGACGGATTTTGACATTAGAGAAGTTTTTCTACTGAAATCAGGAATTCTTACTCGATGGTCGTTAGCACCATAACTCGACGAACCTTATCATTCAAATTCGATGAACATTGGTATCCCCACTCGACGGAAATTGACATTCTAACTCAACAGACATGAGCATCCTCACTCGACGAATATTGATATTTTCACTTAACTGATACTAGCATCCTCACTCGACAAATTTTAACTTGGTACCAAATAGTAAGAAGATTAAATTCGACGTATTTGGATAGAAGTCCAAATTCGATGGATATGACATTGTCTTAAAAGATCCTATTTCGACGAATATAAACATCTTCATTTTGACTTGTGAAATCGTCCAACAAGATTTAGGGAAAAGGAGAACCATATTGTTCTTCACTGATTCTTCGCTAACAGAATGTTCATCGCTTTGTCGAACCTGAGGACTTCTCCCATGTTTTGAATAGATGGTCTTCTGTCGGAAAGATGGTCTTGGTCGGAATAGATGGTCTTTGTCGGAAGAGGCAGCCATAACAGCCAAAATCTTTGATTTCTGATTTAAGAATTGAGAATCAATTTCATCCAGTCTTGAGGTATTTTGGGTTTTGTCGAACTACCGATTGATGTTGTCGGGAAAATGCTCTGAAGGTGTCGGATTCAACTCACCATTTAACTTATGCTTGCATTCAGTAATTAAATCCGACGGAATCAAAATGTTAGGAAAATTTCTTCAAGTGTTTGGATCTTGTCCAAATTCTGTCGATGTCAAGACCTTCAAAAATCTTGGATTGTCGAATGAGTTACGTGAGATTGATCTTTTGGATCCCTGTAAGGCTTGAGAAAGACCGAGTCTATCGACAGGAGTATATTCATAAAACTACCGAGCTTTGTTTGTCGGAATAGGCTTGAAATGAAGTCAGTATCGACAAGAATCTATTCTCAAAAGAAATTGTCGAATTCGGTTTGTCGAAACAGGTTTTGAAATGAAAACCATTTGGGAAAATGTTGAGGAACTTCTGTCGGATTGGGATTTCTAGAATTTTGGTCGAATTAGAATTCCAAATTTTGGTCGGTTGAGTATAATGGCAAATTAAACTATCTGGGTCAAAATAATTCATAGCAATAACAACTATGCATCAAGCAACATATATTTATCAAGTAAAATAGAATTATTTTACGGATAAATTCTAAAAATTAATAGATTCTTTTACGTGTTACTCAGATTCGGGTTAAGTAAGATCCCCGTCTCTAAATAATCGACAAGAATTTCCCACCTAAAAATTATTATTTTCTTGACCAAGAGCAAATCACACAAAATAATCACAAATAGTATCGAAATAATCAAATTATTTTTATAATGCACTGAGAAAACGCAAAGTAGTGTAATTACTCAGCTCTTGCAACATAGTCTAAAAATTTGGGGTGTTACAAAGACATATGACATTTTACTTTCCAATCTCCAAATAAATATATAAGACAATTAAGCATCAAAGAGAAAGGATTAGAACTACTAATGAGCAAGTGAATTTACATATTTGAGCGAAGAGAATTGGTCACAAGCTCAAGAACAAAGATATTGTCATAACATGTCATTCCAAGCAAAATGTGTGCATATCTAACATGTTAGCATATATAAAAATATTTTTAAAATATAGTGCTAGAAAAGCTCAACTTAAGGCATGATAAGGCATAAAAACAAATCTTTACTTATCCAACTATCACATGATATACAATTTAAAGTATAAGTAAGGATAAGAGATTGATATCACCAAAAGTGTACTCTTTGAGTTTTTGTAGGTGACTCCAACTTCCAAGTTTCAAGTCTTCATGATTCTTAGAAAACTTTGACCATTTCAAGTTTTCAAACTCAAGTAGCATATTTTCACTTCACTTGCATGCTTGAGCTAATAGTCACCCTATAATATAATTCAAAGCATTTTCTTTGGTATCCACTAATTTTGGATCCATAGGGGTTAGTCATTGATCATTAATCCATTATGCTCTCATAAATATTAAATTTTGCATAGTATGTAATTTGAGCACAACAAATGTAAACAATCAATTATCATTAAGCACATAGCCAAAAATATGCATGCTTTCATGATTTATGGACAATCTTAAGTGAAAATGATCATTTTAGCATTGAAAACCATTTTTAAAGCCTGTGTAATCGATTACAATATGTGTGTAATCGATTACCCGATACTGAATCCATGTAATCGATTACATGTTTGGTGTAATCGATTACACGAGTTCTGAGACGTTGTAATCGATTACATAGTATGTGTAATTGATTACACGCTCTCGACTTTACTTGGAACGCTTGGCGAGCCTGCAATGTCGATTACAGAGGTCTTATAATCGATTACAAGCTTGCTGAATTCAGTTTTTGCACTTCAAACAGTAAGGGTCTGAACTCAAAGCTTTCAAATTAATTCCAAAACTTTCCAAAATAATTCCAAACATCATATAAGCTTAAAAACTGACCAGTTCTTGATCCAAAACTCATGTTTATACAAAAACTACAAATTATGCAGAAAAATGTAACTTTATGCAGCAAGAGTTATGATTTATCCAATATGCCAAGTTCTAAGATATTTTTATCAAATGAGCTTCTTCAAACAAGAAGTGAACTTATCTAACATATTATCACGAGATATGCAAGGTAGTGAGTAAAGGGTGTAACAATAATATAATCATGTGCTATATATAATATTCAAATTTTACTAAGCACACATAGTTCTATCCTTTACCTAAGGCCTATAAGGAATATACCTCAAATTCATTGACTTTACAAGTGAATGTACATAAGAGGTAGAAACATTTGATACCTTGGCCTTGCTAATCAAGGAAACTCTTTTCCTTACCCATTGCTTCTCTTTTGGTGTTTTAAACTTTGCAAGTTCCACATTTTGTGCTTGAGAAGCTTTGGTTGAAGCCATCTTCCTTCTTTGATCAAAACTTCTTTCAATGGGCTTTGGAAGTATTTCCTTTGATGATTCCTTTTTCCTTTGATCAATTAGTCCATCCTTTTGAGAAGTTTTCTGCATAATTGAAACACTAGGAGGACTTTTTGGTACCCACTTCATCTTGGGTCCTTGAACGTTAGTATTAGGGCATTTAAGGTCTTTAGGAACCCATACCATATTATTTCTCATATAAAAATTTCTTCTATAATTGCACAAATGAGAAATATGTCCTAGATGACCACAAAAATTACAAACAAGTGAATTCAATGATGGCTTGGTCCTTTGAAGATCATTTTTGAAAAACTTGAGCCTTTGGTTGTTATTACATTCTAAACTATTTTTGCCATAAGCCTTGCTTGAATTTTCATGTGGAATAACATTAATTTTATTCTCATTAACAAGCATAGGATGTAAGCAATTAAAATCATTAGCCTTGGCAAATTCAGAAAATAAGTCCTCAACTTGATTTTCTAAATCAATGCACTTTTCACAAGAAGTTGAGGTTTCAAATTTCAAAGGCATTTCCTCATTGAGAAAAATATATTCATTTTTCAAAGTCTCAATTTCAATTTCAATAGAGGAAATGTTTTCCAAACAAGATGAGTTTTTCTTTTCTAAATTCAACAAGCCATCATACAATTCATCATATGCACATTGTAGCTTATCATAGGAAGGACCATAATCAAGATAGGCATTATTTACCTCAAGGTTCTTTGGAGTCAAGTGGGAGGTTGTCACAATTTCTTGCACTAATGACTCTTCAAGGGAATCACCATCTTCCTCATTGTTGTCCAACAAGAATTTGAGAATATCTTCCTTCTCAATTTTATTTTGCTTTGCCTCTTCTTCAAATTGAGCACCATCATCACTAAGAGGCATTGAACTCATTTTCTTGCTTTGAACATGTTCTTGAGGACATTTTTCAACATTGTCTTCCTTTAAAGACTTTTGCTCTTCTTGCTCTCTATATACAACTTTATGTACAGAATCATCATTAGCAAGATAAATAGAATCAAGAGCATTCCATATATCTTTAGCACTAGAGCAACTCTTAATTTTAGCATAAGCATCATCATTTAAACTACTTCTCAATATTTGCATTGCTCTAATATTCAAGGAAAAATATTTCTTATCATAGTCATTCCAAGTTTGTTTTGATTTGCATGTAAATCCATCAAGCATAATATCCCACAAATCAATATCAATAGATTGCATATAAATTTCCATTCTAGCTTTCCAATAAACGAAATTCACACCATCAAAGAATGGTGGTTTATTAATTTCAAAACATTCCATTTTGAAAAGCTTTTAATGGTTGCCAAACAAATAAAGATCTTTAACTCCAAGCTGTTAAGCTTTTACCAGAGCACGAAGCTCTGATACCACTTGTTAGCCATGGCAACCATTACCCAAGGGGGGTGAATTGGGTGATGCCTAGTTTTAATGCAACTTTGACAAATTATGCATTTTGAATAACTCAATTAATAAATGCAGCGGAATAAGTCTAATAAATGTACAACTATTGAGGATTACTCAAATACAACTTGGGATATATGATGAACTAAGTGAATAAGCTAGATATCAAGTTGTAACAATCAAAACATCAAGATATGCAATAGATAAATATATTCTACCAAATACTGAATTTAAAGAGTGTAGGGAAGAGAGAATCAAAGTCAAGAATTTATCCTGGTTCAGCCACCAACCACTTGTGGCCTACATCAAGTCCTCAAGCTTAACTTGAGATTTTCTTCACTATCTCCTAGACTTTACGGGTGCTAGAAAAACCTTTGTACATACAAGAGCACTCCTCACACCTTGGGATACCTCACCCTTATGCTAGAGCCTCCAATTCTTCAAGCTTCACAGGTGCTTGATGACCTTTACAATCAAGAGCACTCACAACACCTTTGGGATACCTCACCCTTTGTGTTTGAGTCTCACTATAAGGGATACCTCACCCTTTTCTCTCTTGAGGGATACCTCACCCTCTTACAATGATTTCTAGATGAAGAGAAAGAATAGAAACTCTCATAAGAGTGGATATACAACTTGAAGAACAAAGTAGATGATAGAAAACTCTCTCAAGAGTAGATAATACAAGTTGAAGCTCAATGGGTATAAAGGATTTACACACTTAGCTCAAAACAAAGAATTTGGAGAAAAAGATGATGAATTTCGTTTTCAATGTTCAAGGGTAATTTTCAGAATGTTCTCCAACTAGTTTTTGATGCCCAAACACTTTTATTTATAGCCCAATGAGTTTTAGAGCCGTTGGAGGTGTTTGGAAATGATTTTCTATGAAAACTAGCCGTTTATAGCCGTTAGAAACGTTCCTGGGCACTTTGTAATCGATTACAAGCTTCATGTAATCGATTACAAAGCTTGGCACTTTGTAATCGATTACATACTACGTGTAATCGATTACACTTTGTCAACGTTGTAATCGATTACATGACTTGTGTAATCGATTACACCATTTCTGGTTTTCAAAACCGACTTTAAAAGGTCATAACTTCTTCATTTCTTATCCAATTAAAGCAAATGACCACTCATTGGAAAGCTCTTTGAGTCTATTTTCATATGAAAGAAGTTTCAGAACAAAACTCAAAGTATTTTGAAAGATATGATCAAAATAATAACCAAAGGTCATATTTTCAAAACTCAAACTTTAATTGGTCATAACTTTTTCGTTTCTTATCCATTTAAAGCAAATGACCAGTCATTGGAAAGATCTTTGAGTCTATTTTCAAATGAGATAAGTTTCAAGGTAAAACTAAAAGTATTTTAAAAGTTATGATCAAAAGAGTAAGTATATGTCAGTTTTGCAAAACACAAACTTGACTATTTTTCATAGATTTGAAATACCACCAAGACTAGCTTTCCAAAAATAGTTTGTTGGGCATTTAAACATTTTAGAAACACTTAAAAATATGTTTAAAACTTGTTTGAGCTTAGTGTGATTCCTTTTTACCTTTACACAAGATCTAAGTCCTATAAGCTAAGCTTGAAGATGTTGGACTAGATCTTTTACCACCATCACTTCTTGATGTAATCCAAGCTTCCAAAGAAAATCTTCTCTTCAAAACTTGCAAATGCTTGGAACATCTTTTCATTTTCATTCTCCTTGAGTTGAGCATAGTTGTGATCTTTTGCTTTCTTGTTGCAATGCTCACTCTTGGTACTTGAACTATCCTACAAAATATTGCTCACTTAACCAAACATAGTTAGTCCAAATTCATAGCTCAATATCTTCATATGCATGATTCATAAATGTATAACTCTAGTTAGTCTAACATGCATACAAGACTTTCATAGACATATCCAATATTAATTCATTTATAACTCATATAAAATATTATTGGATATATTATATGATGAATGTTACATATATCTCATTAAACACATTTATGTAACATGGTCAACATTCTTTTGTGATACATTTGTCATTTATTAAGTACAACTATAAAGCATAAGCATCATTCTTTTTGTCTTGTATTTGTCATCATCAAAACTTAACATATTAAATCATTGGGGCAAACCTATTTCCACACATTCTGTAATCAAAATCCTACTCCATGGAGCTAGACACAAAACAGTCGGAGAGAATGATCAGGGAGACATGCCAGTATCTCGTCAGCCGTAAAACAAGTGCTTTCCAGAAAATAATCAGTCATTTTGCGCAACAAGGCTTTATACAGCGGCATTCTCACAAGATCTCGATATAGGACTGTGGCCAGTCAGGATCGTCGGTGCGTGTGTATCGGTTTGTCTCACGGTCCAGAGGAGCTACCACTGCCCTCTGTGAGACGCCCGCGCCCCGACGCCCTCAAGGCCAACTATAGGACCCCACTTGTCTATTCGCACCCGCACTAAGGTGTGATTCATCTCCTAGGCAACTCGGCCTTAACAAAGTCCAATGGACATTCTCTTTCTTTTTGTGCAATGCATGACTCAATCATGCTCCTCATGACAACTAGGTCCATCATGCTTCAAATGCATGTCATATGATTTAACAACAAGATTTGATCCCATTCACAGATCCACATCAAGCCAATAGCACATTTTAAGGATAACCACAATCCCATTCATAGTCATGATAAAAGTCAACCATTAGGTTCATTATGTTCCTCACAACCTCACCCATACTTATGTTCTTTCTGTACTCAAATTCTCACTAGTTGTAAGGCATGCTCGCATTCCTTATTTTTCCCTGTTTATAAATCCCTAATTAGTTTCTAGTCATCCAATTATTTACGATTAATATGCTTTTATTAGTCCAAAAGTCTTGAGTCCAGGAAAATACACGGCTGGAACCACCAGCAATACCACTAATTAAATTTCTAGGTGTTGGGTGATAACTTACACTCTTGAATTCGACAGAGACAATGTATTTAGTGAAAAAATTGAGGCTGCCATTCGATGAAAAATAACATGGCAGAAAGATGAAAGATGGGAGAACATTATATGACGAGATTGTCTAAAAATCGATTCCTGTCAAATGGAGGTTCTGTCGAATGGAGATCAAAGCTGTCGATTATATTAGATGATCAGCAGAAATTCTGATTCAATGGGTGGTGTTGACGTCAGAGAAATCTCCCAAGTGTCGAACCGACGAGAACACTATGGTTAGAAACTCTAATTTGATGGATCTTGACATTCTACGCGACGAATATTGACTTTAGAGCAGTTTCTGTTAAACTGACAGAAAATCTACTCGACGGATATGTCACTCGACGAATGTTGACGTTCAAACTCGACAAATATTGACTTTGGAGAAGTTTGTGTTAAACGGACAGAAAATCTACTCGACGGATATGTCACTCGACGAATGTTGACATTCAAACTCGATGGATGTTGACATTGGGTAAGTTTCTCTCCCAAGTGGTCAGAAACTCTACTCGACGAATTTGGCATTCTAACTTAACAGATTTGGCATTGGAGAAGTTTCTCTCCTAAGTGGTCAGAAACTCTACTCGACGGGTTTGGCATTCTAACTCGACGATTTGGTATGAAGATTAATTTCGACGGGCATGGCCAAGGGTTCATACTCGACGAGTTTTGACATTGCACTAAATAATCAGGAAATCAAATTCGACAGGCATGGTCAAGGGTTCATACACGACGGATTTTGACATTCTACTAAATGGTCGGAAGATCCAATTTGACAGATATTAGTACTCTAACCTAACGGATTTTGACATTGTGCTTAATGGTCAGAAACTCAAGTTATTACAATTTCTCACAAAGAATCCCAAAGTTTTAGTCTCAAACTGTGGCCATCCGAAAACCAATCCGACGTCACTCCTTCCATATTATACGTTCCAATACATTCAGATATATCAAAACATATAAAAACAAACAAATAGCACACATAGATCACAAACAACATGCAAACAAAAATAACCCTCAATACCAAACACAGACAACGTTCCTAAATGCTAAAAGAGGTTGAGGAGGAGTGTCTTCCTCTTACCTTAGAGAAGCACAAAGAAAGGTTGCTCCTTTTTGGTCAGGAATTTCATGTTCAGCTTCCTGGAAATCCTTGAATATTAAAACTTACAAAATCAGAATCAAATATTGAAATGGATACCCATGGTCATCAAAATGACAGTGGGTTACGAAAATGAGAATAGAGGAAGAAAAAGCTAAGAGCTTTACCTTAAAACTCCAACCTTTAAGCTTCAAAGGTGGAAAAGAATGAAAATGAAGAGAATGGTGAACTTTGAAGATGACTTCCTCAATGATGGTGATCTTCCAAATACAAAGATGGTGCAAGGAGTGTGACGGTTTTGAAGATAAAAATGGAAGTATGATTTGTAATGATGTTGCTGTTGTGGAGTGAAAAGAGAAGGGAGAAGATGAGTGAACAGTGAGTGAGCAGCGTATTGGGAGGAGGGGAAATGAGAGAAAAAATGAATTATGCCCCCCTTAGTCAACGTGCAACACCAAAAAGGGAGGAGAGAGAGAAAGGAGTGGTTGGAGGAAGCTTCCTTGAGAAGCTTTGCATAATTCTCAATAAAGTGCATGGCAAGCTTGTCTCCTCAATTAAATACATCTGATAGATGATTTAATTGCACTGTTAGAATTATTTTCCCTGTGAATAAAAGTTACAGCCGATGAAAATAATATTTTATTATTCATCAGATGATTTTATGATACAGTGATTTTATTTATCAGATAAAATCTTGAAAAACATAAATCTCGCAAACTGTGCCCGACCTCAGGTTTAGTAAGATCCCCCGTCGACACGTTGACAGTCCAAGGTTTGCCAGACTCAGGGAAAACATTTCGTTATCCCGGCTCCGCTCATTGCACACGTAAAACGAGGAATATATTAAAATATTCATCATTTCCAAAAAAATCCACAAAAATTCCTAAAAAATCATAAATATTATAAAATGATCATTTATAATGAAATAAATAATTTATGGGATGTTACAACACTCCCCTTCAAAAAGGAAATTTCGTCCTCGAAATTCATCATATCTTAGAACGAACGCAACTGTGTTTCTTTCATTTCGTCTCCTAGTTCTCGTGTTATATCTTCAGTTGCATCAATCTGAATTACTGGCAATTAGGTTGCTTCCTTCCACTGAGTATCTTATATTAACGAGCAAAAACGTGTTGACGTCATAGGCCGATCAATAAAAAAAATTCTATGCCCTTTGTGTCTTCAGCCATCCAATAGTCAACTCTCTAAACAACTATACATCGCGGAGTGGCTCTATCGAACTTATTCTTCTTGCTCACTTAGTAGACAACTAAGCGTACTTTCTTCTTAAGGTATCCGCCACGACATTCGCCTCTTTTGGGATTTTACTAAAACGAAAAATCAAAATCTTTTGGAACTTCTAATCATCGTCTCTGCCTCATATTCAACTCATTCCAATAGACCAAAATACATTTGGCTCTTAAGATTACCATAGGCATTGAGAATTTCTCCCTGTAGAAATTGCTTCTAGATCTTCAATGCAACTACAAAGCTAACTCTGAGTTGATGTAAGGTAATCCTTCTCGTGTATTCTCGATTGTCTCTAAGCGTACGTTACCATTCCTTCTATTCTGATCAAGCACAAGTTCTAATTTCCAATGCGAAGCTCCACTAGGCATCCCAAAAGTTCATTGGGATTTGGGCAGAATCATCTTTAGTGAAGAAATCAAGTGTCTCTTCAATTCTCAAAAATCTTTCCTTATATGCACCAATCCTATAAACTTGACTCTCATACATGAGTTTGACATGAAATCTTGCCACTTTGGAGAATTCTGCGATGAGTCTCCTGTATTAACTAATTAATTCCATCTGCCTACGAATTTCCATTACGGTCGTCGGTCTTTCTCATTGAAGAAACGCTTCGAGCTCCGATGGGTTCACAATAATTCCTTCCCTTGAGATCGAGTAGCCCAAAGGTTGAATTGCCTCCAACTAGAATTCGTACTTAGATATGTTTACGCATAACTTCTTCTTCTTCCTCAGGACTTTAAGAATTATTCCAAGAGATTTAGCACGTTCCTCCAAACATCAAGAATAGATCAGAATGTCGCCAACAAGGACAATGACAAATCTTTGAGCGAACTCGATGATAGTCCAGAATACAAGTTAATATTGGAGAAAATAGCGACGTCCTTCGATTGATTTGCCAAACCATCTTTCCTTGATTCGAACAAATGTCTCATAGGGTAAGTTCTCACCTAATTGTACTACACTTGGCACATTGTTATGGTTCAGATTCGGGAATACCTCTGCTCAATTGAAGCATACTAGAAACGTTATAAAGATTAAAAAGAAAAGCAGGGAAATCACTTGATTCACCACTGGACCCGCCTAATGAAGAGTGTGATGTATGGTCCAATAAAACTTAGGAGCGAGTTTCATTGATTCACATCTAGGAAATTTCTATTTCAAGAAACACAAAGTTTCTGTTGAAATCGAACAACGAGACTCGTTTAGAAAATAATCAACCCCCTTCCTGAGATTAAGTCTATTCATGAAGAAAGTAAATGATTGAATTGGTAGAAAAGGGTTCCAATTTCTAACAACAACAGGATAGTTTTTAAATAAACTAGTTGTAACAAGGGCAGGCTTACAAACGAGAACAGTATCATTTGAGTCAAAAGAAGTAAATACACAGACAACTCAATTCTAGAAACGAACTCTTAGAATTTCATTGGAACATTTCAACAAAATATGGCTGGAAGATAACCAATCCCTTTCGTAACATTACATCTAATTTGTAAAAGAAGTAAATAAATCAGATCAACAGAAAGACTCAGTCTTTAACAGGTCATAGGACAATTTTAAACAACTTGGCTACCATCAACAAGTTCTTAGCAGCCAAAATAGAAATAACTTAGTCAAAAGATAACGAAGGTACGAACATCCCTATTGGATTCCTACATTCATACGTCATAAAGAAACGGGTTACCCCCGGAATTATACAGTACAATCACAGGGTCATCCATCGTAGTACAAGCTTCCTCGCTTAGGCCGTTAGTCTTGGACGTTTCTACTCCACTAGAGAAATTAACCCTCCTTTCTTCATGAGATTGTGAAGTGCGTGCATCACTAACAAAAGGCTTCGTCCTTCGTGAAGTACAGTTCTTAGCCACATGTCCTAGCTCTCTGCATTTGAAACAGATTACTCCTTCGATCGTACAATCCTTTATTAAATGGTCCTTTCCACACTTGAAGCAGATTGCCCTTTTGATCGCATATGGAGGCTTTGTCTCATGTAAAACACAATCCCTGAACACATGTCCTTACTTTCCGCACTTGAAACAAATTCTTCCTTCGATCTTACAGTCCCTCGTGAAGTGGTCCTTTCCGCACTTCTTACACATTGATAACGGTACCACAGTTGGATTGGACTTACTACCGCTCATACCTCCTTCAGGCATTTGTTGTTGCTGTTGTCCCCTTGGTCGTAGCGTATACAGTTTCTGCTTAAACCGATTGGCCTTCCTATGGTTCCTCCTTTGGAACTTCGGTAATCCAGAGTTACCCCAAAGTCGACTTTCTTCCTTCAAATTCCGAACCTCAACTTCCAATTCCTGCTATTGTGCGACTCTCTGATCTTGACGTGTAGTTATATTAACCATTCTTTGTATTTCTTCGATTGCCGTAGTCGTGCCATCATTGTCACTCCCCGTGTTCACGCGCTTACATTTACCTCGAGTCATTGTCTTCCTTCAAGAACAAACAAATCAAATCATAAGGAAAATCAAAAACATTCAGTCCAGACAATATTGTCTCTTCTCGGAAACCGAACACAAAGACTTACACAACCCAACAAGACAAACCCAAAGGACTATAACTTGAGCTCCTTCATTCTGCCTTCCGCGGCGCGATCTCCAGTAAGTCTTTGACTCCTATGCAGCTCCTCAAACTAAACTTATGCCAGATACTCTTCTCCAAAGAGAATTGGTTTTTGAAAACCCCTTGGACACCTCGGTCCACAAACTTTGCAAGTCTTATCCAACTACCCTTTTTCTAACCCATAGGCTCAAACAATTCTAGAGGTAACACAACAAGGGTGTGAATGCAAACAAGTCCTAAGCAAGTTTAGTCATACCAGCTGAGCTTCTTTCTAAAAGAACTTCTATTCGCTTAATACGCCTAGGTGAAGTCATAGTTTCCCGTAGACACAGAACATTATACATTGAGTGGGCCAATACTCAATATCATATAACTATGCAACAGTAACTACCAACACTCAACCTACGGCAAGCTATGCCTTCCTTTCCTAACATCTCAATCAAGAGACAAGGAAGTACATAACATACAAGAACTTCTAACATGTCTAAGCATAGTCAGTCCATACCCCGACTCAATAGGATGAACTGAGCTCTGATACCACCTTAATGTAACACCCCTCGATTTAATAACCAAGGCACAATCGTCATTATGTTATGGTCACTAAATTTTGGCGTGCTAATATTGTCAAATAACAAACTTTACAAAAATATTACTCATTTCGCATACGAGGAAAATAGGAGCCACGAATGAATAGTTACATATACAACCAATTAAAATATGAATTATAAGATGTACTCAATTTACAAGATTTTAGACTGAATAATCACCTTAAAACATACATATACTCAAAATACACTTTATACAGGTAATGCAAAATAAAATATAAACTACCCATAACATATCCACGACTAAGGAGTTGGGCACTCCATCGGATCCCGAATGCGTGAGACAACTCCGGGCTCACCGGCGTAGTGGGAAATACAGAATAGAGTCCTCAATCGCAGTCCTCTTCATGGTCAAAGTTAGACCCCCAACATATCGCATATGCTTGCCGGTCCAGTCGACTCGCCAAGTCTTGGAACCACCAGTGAACACAATTCGAGCGAACCCAATAGAACTCCCTTCGCGACGACATCACCGGATACAGTGGGTCAAACCAAGAAAATCCAAAAGAATCTAACCTCATTCCCACTTACAGTCTTTAACCAAAAATTGACATAGAGCAAGAAAAGTACAAGAAAGAGGTAAGACATCCTACCATCATTACCAATTATAGCAACAAGGAACCAAATGGCGCAAAGCGCCCACATAACATTTTTGACAACAATAATGATAATAAACATTTAGTAGAAGTTATAATCAACCAAACAGTTCCAGGCAATTATATATACATATATCAGTAATGCAACAGTTCCAATTATAATAACAATGAATGCCAGATAATTCATGGACTCACTGTGCATATGCATTCTGTAATCAAAATCCTACTCCATAGAACTAGACACAAAATAGTCGGAGAGAATGATCAGGGAGACATGCCAGTATCTCGTCAGCCGTAAAACAAGTGCTTTCCAGAAAATAATAAGTCATTTTGCGCAACAAGGCTTTATACAGCGGCATTCTCACAAGATCTCGATAAAGGACTGTGGCCAGTCAGGATAGTCGGTGTGTGTGTATCGGTTTGTCTCACGGTCCAGAGGAGCTACCACTGCCCTCTGTGAGACGCCCGCGCCCCGACGCCCTCAAGGCCAACTACAGGACCCCACTTGTCTATTCGCACCTGCACTAAGGTGTGATTCATCTCCTAGGCAACTCGGCCTTAACAAAGTCCAACGGACATTCTCTTTCTTTTTGTGCAATGCATGACTCAATCATGCTTCTCATGACAACTAGGTCCATCATGCTTCAAATGCATGTCATATGATTTAACAACAAGATTTGATCCTATTCACGGATCCACATCAAGCCAATAGCACATTTTAAGGATAACCACAATCCCATTCATAGTCATGATAGAAGTCAACCATTAGGTTCATTATGTTCCTCACAACCTCACTCATACTCATGTTCTTTCTGTACTCAAATTCTCACTAACATGCTCGCATTCCTTGTTTTTCCTGTTTATGAATCCCTAATTAGTTTCTAGTCATCCAATTATTTACGATTAATATGCTTTTATTAGTCCAAAAGTCTTGAGTCCAGGAAAATACACGGCTGGAACCACCAGCAATACCACTAATTAAATTTCTAGGTGTTGGGTGATAAGTTACACTCTTGAATTCGATGGAGACAATGTATTTAGTGAAAAAATTGAGGCTGCCATTCGACAAAAAATAACATGGCAAAAAGATGAAAGATGGGAGAACATTATATGATGAGATTGGCTAAAAATCGATTCCTGTCGAATGGAGGTTCTATCGAACGGAGATCAAAACTGTCGATTATATTAGATGATTAGCAGAAATTCTAATTCAACGGGTGGTGTTAACCTCGGAGAAATCTCCCAAGTGTCGAACCGACGAGAACACTATGGTCAGAAACTCTAATTCGACGGATCTTGACATTCTGCGTGATGAATATTGACTTTGGAGCAGTTTCTTTTAAACGGACAGAAAATTTACTCGACAGATATGTCACTCGATGAATGTTGACGTTCAAACTCGACGAATATTGACTTTAGAGAAGTTTGTGTTAAACGGACAGAAAATCTACTCGACGGATATGTCACTCGACGAATGTTGACATTCAAACTCGACGGATGTTGACATTGGGTAAGTTTCTCTCCCAAGTGGTCAGAAACTCTACTCGACGAATTTGGCATTCTAACTTGACGGATTTGGCATTGGAGAAGTTTCTCTCCTAAGTTGTCAGAAACTCTACTTGACGGGTTTGGCATTCTAACTCGACGGATTTGGTATGGAGATTAATTTCGACGGGCATGGCCAGGGGTTCATACTCGACGGGTTTTGACATTGCACTAAATAATCAGGAAATCAAATTCGACGGGCATGGTCAAGGGTTCATACACGACGGATTTTGACATTCTACTAAATGGTCGGAAGATCCAATTCGACAGATATTGGTACTCTAACCCGACGGATTTTGACATTGTGCTTAATGGTCATAAACTCAAGTTATTACAACTTCTCACAAAGAATCCCAAAGTTTTAGTCTCAAAAGGTGGCCATCCGAAAACTAATCCGACGTCACTCCTTCCATATTATACGTTCCAATACATTCAGATATATCAAAACACATAAAAATAAACAAATAGCACACATAGATCACAAACAACATGCAAACAAAAATAACTCTCAATACCAAACACAGACAACATTCCTAAATTCTAAAAGAGGTTGAGGAGGAGTGTCTTCCTCTTACCTTAGAGAAACACAAAGAAAGGTTGCTCCTTTTTGGTCAGGAATTTCGTGTTCAGCTTCCTGGAAATCCTTGAATATTCAAACTTACAAAATCAGAATCAAATATTGAAATGGATACCCATGGTCATCAAAATGACAGTGGGTTACGAAAATGAGAAGAGAGGAAGAAAAAGCTAAGAGCTTTACCTTAAAGCTCCAACATTTAAGCTTCAAAGGTGGAAAAGAATGAAGATAAAGAGAATGGTGAACTTTGAAGATGACTTCCTCAATGATGATGGTCCTCCAAATACAAAGATGGTGCAAGGAGTGTGACGGTTTTGAAGATAAAAATGGAGGTGTGATTTGTAACGATGTTGCTACTGTGGAGTGAAAAGAGAAGGGAGAAGATGAGTGAACAGTGAGTGAGCAGCGTATTGGGAGGAGGGGAAATGAGAGAAAAAATGAATTATGGCCCCCTTAGTCAACGTGCAGCACCAAAAAGGGAGGAGAGAGAGAAGGGAGTGGTTGGAGGAAGCTTCCTTGAGAAGCTTTGCACAATTCTCAATAAAGTGCATAGCAAGCTTGTCTCCTCAATTAAATACATATGACAGATGATTTAATTACACTGTTAGAATTATTTTCCCCGTGAATAAAAGTTACAGCTGATGAAAATAATATTTCATTATTCATCAGATGATTTTATGATACAGTGATTTTATTTATCAGATAAAATCTTGAAAAATGTAAACCTCGTAAGCGTGTCCTACCTCGGGTTTAGTAAGATCTCCGTCGACATGTTGACAAATCCAAGGTTTACCAAATTTCGGGAAAAACATTTCATTATCCCTACTCATTTCATTGCACACGTAAAACGAAGAATATATTAAAATATTCATCATTTCCAGAAAAATCCACAAAAATTCCTAAAAAATCATAAATATTATAAAATGATCATTTATAATGAAATAAATAATTTATGGGATGTTACAGTGACCACTTTTCTTTTGCCCATTCCTATCCCTCGTGCCCTAGAAGAAACACCCACAAAGGCACAAAGGCCCAAGTTCTCAATGTCAGAACTTGAGCAAGAAGATAAACCTAGATGTTCTAACTCAGCCATGATCTCAGAAGCAAGACGAGCTAGGTTGAGTGATGATGCTCATCGCGAGGCCTCCATCCTCTTCACAACCATGTATTGGATCTTCATTGAGGATCATGACCTCTATTCCCTCATAGGGTTACCACCCTTTGGGGCTGCCCCCACCACATATGGCATGACGACGATGGGCGTTCTAACAAAATTTCAAGGGAACTTCTCTCTTTCTCATCACTTCCAATCCCTCTCACTCTTGCCATTTATGAAAAATCAAGGAAATGAAGGTACAAATGGAAAGAGAGTACCTTTTTAATGAGGGAAAGATTGGAAAAAATGGAGAGAAAGGATGAAAATGGTTTTTGCAACTGCTGCAACCATTATCGCTATCATGCACTACAGTGGATCCCTCGCCAGAGAACTTGAAGAAAAAGTGAGAAGGAAGCAGAAGTGGGAGGTCTCACCCCACTTCCTTATTTATAGGAACAATAGCGACTTAAATGCGACCATCAAGGCTAGGGCACACTGTAATGTCCCAATACTAATACTAATAGCATATCTGAATTTACACAATAGTAATTAGGATTAGGCACGACATAACTAAACTAATAACATCCTCTGATAAGTATTTATAATTTATATGCATATATATGAGCCTTATAAGGGAAAAATAATACACATATTACTAAAATTTCTGATTTGTTCAAATCTTTACATCATTGTACTAAATATACAACTAGGTCTTTAAAGGCATAAATACAAACAAAGTACAATTCTTTGAACAAAGTAAATACAAAATTATGATTTAAACAAGTAAATCATTGACTCCACATCCATATCCTTTATCTTAATTTACAAGAGAATCGTGCCTTGGAATTGTCATGGAAATATAATATATAGGGTGAGAATTCTATAATTCTTAGTAGTTCTAACATATATAATGACATCACAATAATTTCAGCTGCTTCGGGAAATCAAATCAATAATTAAAATATATCATAAAAAGGTGGCAAAAACTAAAACAAGTCCTTTCTTTTCCTCAGGCACAGAATTCAAATTATTATTCTTAAACAATAACTTATATCCAAATATTATAACTAATCTCAATGCATTATCAATAAATTATGAATTTCATCAAAATATATCACATATAAGTCATAGCTCACAATAAAAAGAATATAATCTCATATCCTTCATCTCAAATATATAGAGAGGGTATGTTGCCTTTTTAAACTATCTAACACTTAGTGATAGTCTAGCTTTATTTCTTAGTATTCCAAGTAACCTTTGTCAAATATCCAAAGGTTCACCATTACTTTCTAGGGTTACAATCTCTATACCATCTCCTCCTAGTACGAGTATTATATTCATCTTTATAGTATTTCCTCTACGTACAAGGATTATATTCAAAGTATCTATCTTTATACTATTTCCTCCAGGTACAAGGATTATTCTATAATATATCCTTCAGATACAAGAATTATACTATAATATATCCTTCAAATACAAGGATTATTTTATAATATATCCTTCAGATACAAGGATTATTCCATAATATATCCTTCATATACAAGGATTATATTATAATATATCCTTTAGATATAAGTATTATTTTGTAATATATCCTTCATATACAAGGATTATACTATAATATATCCTTTAGGTATAAGGATTATTCTCGTAATATATCCTTTAGATACAAGGATTATTCCATAATATATTCTTCAAATACAAGGATTATACTATAATATATCCTTTAGATACAAGGATTATTCTATAATATATCCTTCAGATACAAGGATTATTCCATAATATATCCTTTAGATACAAGGATTATTCCATAATATATCGTTCAAATACAAGGAGTATTCTATAATATATATTGTCCAGATACAATGAGTATTCTATAATATATCCTCCAGATACAAGGAATATTCTATAATATATCCTCCAGATACGAGGATCATATGCAATTATTTCCAACATCAAATTCAGGATCATCTTCAAGTATGAAGATCATATTTGACATCTCTTAAATTTAAGTCACATTGTATATCCATTCAACTCTAGCTCAACTTTAACAATGTAAAGGAGCAATTCATCTCTTAGTATATCTTGTAAACATAATAAGGGTACTTATTAAGTTATACTAGGTGCACAATATCATCAATTCATAATTTACCAAGTGCACTATACTTTCACTTCATATCATACTAAGTGCACAAAGCATACAAGGTACTCATTCATAGTCTAAGTCACTTCATAAAGTAAACTTAGTCAAATTACATCTTATCACATAGTGTAGATGTATCCAACTTAGTTTCCATAGATCAAAGTACTCCATTTTTGCAAAACAGAAACTTGGTAATCAATTATCATGTTTGGTAATCGATTACAATACTCCATTCTTCCAATTCTGTAAACTTCTAATCGATTAGCCACCAATGGTCGATTAGCAACTAGTTTTCTTTCTAATTTGGACTCTTCTAATCGAATAGGCATTTGGTCTAATCAATTAGCACTCAATTTCCAATCTTTCTGGAAATGACTAATCGATTAGGACTATGGTCTAATTTGTGCTAAATTCTGAGCTAATATGACCTATTTTCCACATCCTGAATTATAGCATCATACCTAAACTAGCTCAAAAAATTACCAAAATTAACAATTAATTAGTACAAATATTAATGAGCTTTTATATTAATTATTAAGACTAACAGGTTAAGGAGGATGTTACACACGTTAGTCATTTCGACAACATTTAAAATGATTATAGCTCAAAAACCTAATGGCAGCCACCATTCCTCAAGCGGCATGTGTCCACAAAAAGTTGTCAACAATAGAGGAAACGATCTCGGCCCTAGATGTAACATCGTGGACAAGCCAAGTGTCAATTACTCTAAAGACATGATAATACGTAAGATCTAAGTTTGTAGTACCCTAAGTATAATTACCTCACTATTCTCAAGACTTATACTGAAGTAATCAACTCAGGCATGTTCATGTCAACTATGTATGAGTTGGTCATTTGATCATACACCCACCAGTAGTGAAAGTGCTCCTAATAGATCGATAGCAGCGACATCGTCAAATTGTAGTGACAGGGGTTGGAATACCATGGAAACATAAATGGGGTGAGAATTCTATGAATTCCCAGTAATTCTAGTAAACAGGTGCCATCATGATGATTCCAGCTGGTTCAGGGTTTTCACAAACGTTTACAGATAACAATTAAAGTGACGTTTACCAAAATAGTTAATTATCCCTTAGCCAGAGGTTCATTTTAATATCAAAGTCCATATAATTTTAACTCACAGGTTCATTATTAGATAATTCTAATATCACATATCAACAAAAAGGAACAATTCAAAGGACCAGTCTCATCCACAGAAACTTAAAGAAATACTAATAGAAAACAAAGAAGGCTGTCATTCATAATCAGGATACCATAGATATCCACGACAGTCAGTCAAAATAATAACACTAATGCATAATGCCATGCAAATGCAATGCACATTCTCTTTAATTAATGCAATACAATGCATGTTCTCTTTAATTAATGCAATGTAATGTCATGACTACTTTTTATACCTTACAGTGCTCATTTCATCATTTCATCTTTCCATAAGCTCATTCCCAGTGGATCCCAGATCCTCGTAATCATAAGTAGGGAGTCTCTTGCTCCACCTACACATATACACTTGGTGATAGACTGCTTATCAGGTATGAGCCCATCCTATACGTCACCATACTTCGCCACACAACTCTATCCTTTAATATTAAGGTCTCGCCTGTAGTTTGGGAATAGCACATAGGATCACCTCTATGCATAAGAGGATCATGTCCAACATCTCTTTTTCATTTAAGCATTTAAGGATTTTTATAGTACCATGTCATTCTTTATCTTTATGGCTTAATTTAGTAGTTTCAAAGAGCATTTCCACTTTTTCCATGCATGCTCAACATTGATGTAATTATGCCATTTTTTCAATCAATCAAATATATCCAATCATCATGAGTAATATATATATATATATATATAGATATATATATATATAGAGAGAGAGAGAGAGAGAGAGAGAGAGGACATGAATCAACTTATCATACACATAAGTCATCTTATCTAACTGTTCATGAGTCAACTTATCACTTTCAGTAGTCATCTTATCTATTTTAGTAGCTATCTCGTCTGTGACTTCAAGCATCAAACAATTAGTGCTTTAATAAAAAATCAACCTAGTTAATCAACCTTGTCTTAACCTGTTTAGATTCTAATTAATCATATTATTATTAATTAAGCCTAATTAGCCAATTTCTTTTATTTTTAGCTTATCCAAGGTATTAAACCAAGTTTCTAGGTTCACCATTAATCAACTAATGGTTTATTTAGCTTCTAATTCAATGTCATCAAGCTAGGATAAGTTCAATTGCCTAATTAAATTTTAGATCATCTTCCTTGGTGCATTAACACCCTAAACTTGAGACCTCAACCACCCTAGGCCTGCAAAGTTTCAACTTACAAATAGCCATTAATCACTTAATTAAGCTAATCCAAGTAAGATTAAGGTCCAATTATAATGATTTCAATTCAAACTCTACATGGTGCATTCAACCTGTAGAACACAAGACCTCCATCAATATCATCATCATTATATACTCAAAATCCATCATATGATTCATCCTTTTTTAACAAGTTCAAGCATGAATTTACCATTAATTACAAAGAAGACTCCAAATTGGTGCAACAAGCCCATTGGACTCGAGACCATGAACTCAGCCAAGGTGGAGAATTCAACCCAAACATCCACATGCAACCTCAATTCCAAGCACACCTCCATGCAAGTATTCATAATCCAAGCACAAATAAAAAATCAACCAATGATTCAACCCATTCACCGATAGAATCTAAGACAACCCCATGAGAATCAACACAAAATTTCCAATCCAAACCAACATGTAGAGGCACCAATTAACCAAGAACAAGCAAAGGAGAAGCAAGGTAAGACAACACCCCTATGATAACTCCAGGGAATGAAGTTATTTCAGTTGAATTTGAATGTGTATGAGCATGTTATTATTAAGTTTTCAAGTCCAAAGGTTTAATTCATGCATGATTTTGATGATTAAAGATTTTTGTCTCAAATGATTAAGAATTGAATATTTAATGATTTTATTAAGAAATTTGGGTGGATCCTGATTTGACGAACTTTAGCATTGTTTTGATGCATGTATTTAAGATGAGAAGGTCTTGAAAGAGATGAGGAAAGAAAATAGAAGCTTAAATTTGGAAGAAATCGTGAAAGGATAAAGACTTGACAACCCACACCTTGGAATGAAAAAACCACACATAAGTATGACACTCTCGGTTTTCAAGAAAAATCAGACAAAGAAACTCATGCCTAGGCATGGGAAAGTGGCGCACGCCTAGGCGTGGAAAGGTTGCACCTAGGCGTGGGCAGCAAGCTAACAGTACGTGTTTTGTTATCACTCCTAGGGAAAAGTCAGGCAGAAAAGGCCAGGTCCATGATGTAACACCCTAATTCTATATATTGTAGTATACTATCAATATACTCAAGTAAATAGAATTACACATATCACTTTTAAACTTAAACGTAAACACAACCTGTATATTCACTATCAACAAATAGATATATAGAGTCTTTAATATAAAAGTAAAGAGAACAAGACCTTTTACACAATCTGGAAACTTGTTATTTACTATACAACCACATGATACATCTGAGATTACATACTTCTATACAACTAGCCGTGAAGGCTTATATACAGAACCATAAATTTAAGTACAAAACCAAAATATATACACGAATAATTTATTAAGTCTTTATTTTTTGAGCTGCTCCTGTGTCGGTCTTTCTCTGGATTTATCATGGAAATAGAAAAGTGGGGTAAGAATTTACAAATTTTCAGTAGTACATTTTAAAAACGTGTCATCATTGTAAATCCAAATGCTTCAGGGATAAACAAGTTATACATAAATATATATATGAAAAGGTGGCATAGGCTAAAAAACTCAATCATTTCCCTTCTTGAGGTAGACAATTCATTTAATTAAAAAAATAGTGTGAATATCACACTATAACCAACATAAGTAAACATACTTGTTCATACAGCAATATATATATATATAAAACTCATCTCATCATTCTAGGGGTAACAAGACCATTATCCTCAGTCCTCATCACTTTTAGAAAAATAAGACAATTGCCCATACAATTGTTATTTTATGCAATGCATTATGATTTATGATTATACATAATGAATGCCCTAATGTATGCTTGTGCAATATGGTTAAAAACATTTTATTTTAGAAAAAAACTCATGATATTTGTATATTCCCAAGAAACCTTTGTTCCTTGTATTTCCTCTAGCTAAAATAAAGTATTAGGAAAACCTTTGTTCCCTGACCTCCCATAATATCATAACCCTGGCATTAAGAGTTTGACTTAAGCCAAATACATGGAAATAGGAACATCAAGTTTGAAAACCAAAACATGCAAAGGTACTTTCAAAACCATTTATACGAAAAACATGTTACTTGCATATTTCCAAGGATCCCTTTCTTCTAGGAAGACCTTTATTCCAGGAAGTCATTTTGATCCTTGTATATCCTTACGTAGGAAGAGGTAGGAAAACCTTTGTTTCTTGACCTCCTTGAACTACCTTGGTATAAGTGGTCAATCTTGCCCTACAACAGTGAGGTTAACGTTTACCTTTCCACCATATTTGGTATGAGAACCCACAACCCTAGC
This sequence comes from Ormosia semicastrata, assembly GCA_029884595.1. Lineage (NCBI taxonomy): Eukaryota > Viridiplantae > Streptophyta > Magnoliopsida > Fabales > Fabaceae > Ormosia > Ormosia semicastrata. Next base: position 5,386,949 of record JAQQTO010000028.1, on the reverse strand, counting down.
ACTAGGAGCATCTTTGGCTCAAGCTATAGGACCATTCATACAAGGAAATAGTAAGTAACAAATTTGAAAACAAAACATATAAAAGTATTTTTAAACCTTTCCTTCATTAACTTTTTACATAACCTTGCTTTTCTTTGCATAATAAAGAGGCATAACCTTAGTCATCAAACTTTTCATTCATACAATTCATTGTATATAAAATTATTCAATCTTTTCATTTTTATGCCTCTCAATACCATGCTTATCGTTACTATTCATTAACATGCATATATCAATATGCTCCTCAACATCATTCATATATACCATTTATCAACATCATTCACATATATAATTCATTCCATACTAAGTACATACAATGATTTACTTCATTAGTGTTTCAATCCATTGCATTCATACATCAAAATATCATACATTCATTTCATTTCAAAACTCAATAAAGGAGCATTTAGTTTAAGTTGAACTCATAAGAGAGCAATCACACTCTTAATACACTCTTTTAACTAAACTTTAACTATTAAAAGAGCTACTAGCATTCATAAGGTTCAAACCATCACAAAATACCTCTATTTTTGCCTAAAAATGTAGTTTTTTGTGAGTGCACCAAATGCACATTCTAACTAAATTTTTTTTGAAATTTTACAGGTAAGTAGCCTCATCTCATATATTTCAAATGACATAAACCTCACTTCATTTGGTTAAGTGTAACAAAAGTTATGCCATATTATGCAGAAGCTAAAACGGGGCACTTACTGTTTTACCCAAAACTGACGTTACTTTAAAATGAAACTGGGATCAAATGAATAGTTTAAAATTTTTGAAATTTTTTACCTCTTATAGCCTTACATGTTAGCTTTCAAATTCCATTAGTCTCATGTAATTATGACATCGAAGCGGGAAATTATGCAATATGGTTTAATAGGTGCCAGATGGCTTGTTTCTGCAGAATCTATCTCGGATTGAAACCTAAACTGGTGCTAATTAGGTTGGCAGAAAATTCTGAAATTTTTACTACATATAATCTTATGTCTTAGCTTTCAAATGCAATAAGAAACAAGTCATTTCAATGTCTGTAGCTCAAGTTATACAACAAACATCACAGGCTATCAGAGTGAGATTTCTGCAGAATCAGCAAGCAGTTTATGCATAATTGGTTCCCCAACCAATTTCTAACACTTCCAACTTCATTCCTAGACGTTTTCCAACATAAATCATGACCTCTAATCATGTCATAAACTTCCTACGTAAGTCTTAACTCATCCAAGTAAAGATTTAAGCATCAAACATCAACCTAAAACTCGTTTCTCACTTTGTGCATCAAAGGTTTCTATGGAGTTTTCTAGGTTCATAACCCATAAACCTACATGAAATAAGTCATAAACCACCATTTCAACCTCTAAAGATAGATTCATCACTTAGAAAACATCATACTCATCTAAAACCCTTATTCTATATCTCTACACAAAGAATCATAAGGGATTTCAAGAGTTCAAAACCAACAACCAAGAATCAAACAATGCTAAATCCAATCCATTTTCAGTCATAGAGATTAAAGAACAAACACGAGAATCACGAATTCATGCCACACCCATTTTTAAGCTCTAAAGCTCATGTAAATCAAGAACATAAACAAGCCCTAAATCACCATCAAACTTCACACAACTAAAACCAAACCGACTTCATCCTTAAAAATAAAAAATCAAACATGAAACTACAACCCATCACCTAAACCCATTTATCATTCACCAGAGATTATGTAGCAAAAAGAAGTATAGAAAGGGTGATAAGTGTAAATCAAGTTCCCCTACCTCAAGCTTTGGCCTTTCTACCTTCTTTTCTTTCCTTTCCGTCTTCTTTCTCTTTTTCTTTTTCTCCTCTAGTTTCTTGTGTTTCTTCCCTCATTTTTGTCTCTTCTTTTTCTGTTGAAGGATGCATGAATTATGAGAGAAATAGTCACAAAATGTCAAAGGAAAGGATAAATACGTATAACTTTTCTTTGGGTTGTTGAAACTTTATATCTCTTAGGAACACTTTGATTCTACTAAATCAAGTTTCCTAACTTCCAACAACATTAGAACAAATCTTAGGATTCATCTAAATTCTTGTTTCACCATTTTCATAATTTTTCATATCTTCTACACTTCAATCCAATATTTAAACACTCACTCGATGTCCTTAAAAATACTGAACTGACTCCGTTTACCCTCAAAATTTAACTATATCCTCTTCCACATATTTGTGACCTAAAAATAAATTTTTCATATTTATTTCTCTTAACCAAACAATTTATGCTATTTTCCTATGTTAAAATAACCATTTTGCATATTCTGTATTGCGACAAATTGCCTAATTTAACTCAAAATGTCACAAAATTTGGCAGACATGTTAACAAGTACTATGGTACCCCTATAGCCATATACAAGTCTAACATGCTAAAAAGAGGATGTTACATGTGAAATTAGCCTTTTTATATGATTTTGGAGAGCATTAGAGGCACTTTTGATTTTTCTGAAAGTAGAGTTCGATAGAGAAAATGAGAGGAAGGAATTTCTACTTGGAAAAAATGAGATTCAAGGGAAGAATCAAGATCAAGGGAGGAAGATCAATCTTGGATTCTCTCCACTTTTGTTCATTTTTACCCTTTTTCTCTCTTGATTTGTAATTTGATGGATTCCATGATCTTATTTGCTTTTCCTTCTTTTATAATGTGTAACTAAACTCTAATTTAGGGGCTCTCTAGGATCTTGTTATGAATTTGAATATTTTGTAATTCTTTGGGTTTTTATTAATGAATTTGGTTTTGTTCTTCCATATCCATGCTTAATACTTGTTCTTGATTAGCCATCAATTGCAAGATTATAGTATTCTCAATTGAACTAGACATAGGAATTTGGGAATATGGATATAGTATGGTTGATGTATGTTCAATTACATTCAAGTTATTTGGGTGTGTTGATTAGCTAATGGGATGGACACATACCCTTTGATCATGCATAGCAAGTGTTTGAAACTTGGTCTTAATGAGTGATTCTTATGCTAATTCACATGGACACATAGTGGTTTGGATAAGTTTTACATGGGTAATTAACCTAGACATAGGCTTTTATCTATATTTAGTCTTCGCTAGCAAAATCAATTCTTTGGTAGATGCTTTTGAATTACAAATATTCATTGAAGTAGCAAGTGAATAGGGACCCCTAGACCTTTACCATACTTATCTTTCTCTTACGAACTTGGTTTTGGGGGCTTCTTGTCTTGTTTATTTTAAGTTGTTATTTTTCATTTAAAACCACTCTCATATTTTGATAGATTAGATAAGATCTTTGTGGAATTTGATTAAGTAGTAGCACCTTTCTAGTTGTCAATCCCTTGGGACATGATACTTTAACTTTCATTATATTACTTGTCGACCCTTATACTTGCAGATCTAAACAAGTTTTTGGCACTATTACCGGGGACTGAGTTTAGATTTGGTGCTATTTCTTATATCAATTCACAACTCTTATTTCAAGTTTTGTTTTTTTAATTTTGTTTTTCAGGTACTTGGCTCTTGTATGCAAAGGACTGAAAGTATATCTCGATTTCCTTACAATCCTGAGATCGAGAGGACCTTTCGTTGATTGCTAAGAGAACAAGTACAAAGGCAGGAACTCAATTTTGACAATGAATTTAAGATGGAGGAAGAAAAGAATACTGAAAGACTCTCAAGGGAGTATGCCACTCCAAATGCTTGAGAAATCCGATCTAGCATCAGAAGGCCAGTTGTATAAGCGCAGACTTTCAAGATCAAGCCCGCCATTATCTAGATGGTCTAATCTACTTTGTATTTCGCGGATCTACCTCATGAAGATCCCAATGCTTATCTAGCCAATTTTTTGGAGATCTATGATACCTTCAAGCACTGGGGGATGACTGATGATGTAGCTCGCTTAAGGCTCTTTCCTTTCTCTTTGAGGGATAGGGCCAAGGCCTGGCTTCAATCCTTACTTGAGCATTCCATCACTACTTGAGAGGAACTTGTGTAGAAGTTTTTGGACTGATTCTTCCCTTCTATTAAGTTAATGAAGTACAGAAATGATATCTTGTCCTTCATGAAGTTTAATAGAAAAACTTTATATGAGGCATGGGAGTGATTTAAGGAGTTGCTAAGGAAGTGCCCCCATCATGGTATAGCAAAATGGATGTTGGTATATACTTTCTATAACAGCTTGACAACATCCATTTGATCTATAATTGAGGCAGCAGCTGGAGGGGCTCTCATGAGTAAGATTGAAGATGCGGCCTATGACCTTTTGGATGAAATGGTTAACAACAACTATTAGTGGCCAACAAAGAGGGTTACTCCTAGGAGAATGGCAGCCGGTATACATGAAGTTGATGCTCTCACATCGCTTACAACTCAAGTGACAACACTCTCCAAGAAGGTTAACACCATGGGATTCAATTCAGTGGCAAGTGGAGCCAATAACTCAACTGAGATTTGTGATCATCGTGGGGACCTTCATTCAACTACAAATTATACAGCTAGCTTGGAGAGTGTGTAATATACAATCAATTCCGCCAACCTAGTCATAACAATGCTTTTGCAAACACTTACAACTCTAGTTAGCGGAACCATCCTAATCTCTTGGGGCAAAAATTCTCAAGGTTCTTCTCCTTATCGGCCCAAAGAAACACCCTATGCTCCTCTCGATTTTCAACAATAGATCTCCCCTTAAGCCAAAACTTCAACATCAACTTCAGCTTCTAACTTAGAGAAGATATTTGCTTAATTCATAACTAGCCAACAAGACTATATGACTAAAACTAATTCTAGGATAGCCTTCCATGATACTTTGATGCAAAGCCATGCAACTTCCTTGAGGAATCTTGAGACTTAAGTTGGCTAACTTGCCCAAGCTCTAAACAATAGGCCCCTAGGGAGTTTTCCAAGCAACACTATCAACAATCCTAAAGGTGCCTTTAATGAGCATTGTAAGGTCATATCATGGAGGAGTGGGGAGGAAATAGAAAGAAATCCCAAGACTAAGTTACTTGAAGAAGAAGTTGAGGTGGCAAATGATGAGGTGGTTGTGAGCAATGAAGGTGAGAAGAATGAGAAAATTACAAAGAGAAAGGTTGAGGACAAGAAGAAGGAGGACAAGCCTTATACACCACCACCACCTTTCCCCAGTAGGCTGGCTAAACAAAAACTTGATGCTCAATTCTAAAAGTTTTTGGAGATTTTCAAGAAACTTCACATTAACATACCATTTGCTGAGGCTTTGAAACAAATGCCTAGTTATGTGAAGTTCATGAAGGACATCTTGTCCAAGAAGAGAAGGCTTAGGGATTATGAGGTCGTAGCTCTCATAGAGGAATGTAGTGCCATATTACAAAATAAGCTACTTCCCAAGTTGAAAGACCTTAGAAGTTTCACCATTTCATGCACCATTGATAGTCAATTCTTTGGTAAAGCTTTGTGTGACTTAGGGGCAAGCATAAACTTGATGCCTCTATCCATCTTCTAATAACTAAGGTTAGGGGAGGTGAAGCCAACTTCAGTCACTTTGCAATTAGCCAACCGTTCCCTCACTTATCCTAAGGGAGTCATAGAGGATCTCTTGGTCAAGGTAGACAAGTTTATCTTCCCAGCTGATTTCATCATCCTAGACATGGGGGAGGACCGTAATGTACCATTGATTATTAGGAGGCCTTTCCTAGCCACCGGTAAAACTATTATTGATGTGCAAAAAAGTGAATTTACTATACAAGTCAATGAGGAAAATGTAACCTTTAATATTTAAATGCCATAAAATTTTCAAATGATCATGAAGAATGCTCTTACATAGGTATGATTGATCAAGTAGTCAATAATGCATTTCATACTAGTTTTACTGATGATTCCCTTGTTTTATCTTTGACATCCATATATGAGCATATAGATAGGGATGATATTATGGAATGCATTAAGAAACTTGACTCCTCTGCTAAGTTTTTCAGGAGGTTAAGCTTTGAACCATTGAACATATCTTTTAACAAGCCCATTCTTCAACCTTCCATAGTCACTCCACCCAAGTTGGAGCTCAAACTATTGCCTGATCTCTTGCGGTATTCATACTTGAGGGAGTCTTCTACATTTCTACTTATCATTTCTTCATCTTTGTCAGAGGATCAAGAATCCAAGTTGTTGAGAGTGCTTAGGGAGTACAAAAAGGCTTTGGGGTGGACTATTGCAGATATCAGAGGCATTAGCCCTACTATTTGCATGCAAAAAATATTGTTAGAAGCTGATCACAAGCCAACCATTGAACATCAAAGGCGCCTCAACCCCATCACGAAGGAGGTGGTCAAGAAGGAGATTATCAAATGGCTAGATGCGAGCATCATATACCTTATCCCTGATAACAAATGGATGAGCCTGGTTCAGTGTGTGCCTAAGAAGGGTGGAATGACGATGGTAGCCAATGAGAATAATGACTTCATTCCCACCAGGACAGTCACAGGATGGTGTATTTGCATAGATTATAACAAGCTCAACACTGCAACCCAGAAGAATCATTTTCCATTACCATTTATTAATTAGATGCTGGATAGGTTAATGGGTCGTGCGTATTACTATTTCCTTGATGGGTATTCAGGGTACAATCAAATTGCTATTGCCCCAGATGATCAAGAGAAAACTACTTTCACCTGCCCATATGGTGCTTATGATTTCATAAGGATGCCCTTTGGGTTGTGCAATGCCTCAATGACCTTTCAGAGATGTATGATGGCTATTTTCACTGACATAGTGGAGAAATGTTTTGAGATATTCATGGATGACTTCTCAGTCTTTGGTGACTCCTTTGATGAGTGTCTTCATAATTTAGCTCTTGTGTTGCAAAGGTGTGAGGAGATAAACTTAGTGCTTAATTGGGAGAAATGACATTTTATGGTCCAAGAAGGCATAGTACTTGGCCAAAGAGTATCACATAAGGGAATAGAGGTTGATAGCGCTAAGATTGAGGTTATTGAGAAACTTTTGTCACCAATTTCAGTGAAAGGAGTCTGGAGTTTCGTTGGATATGTTGGATTTTATCGGAGGTTTATCAAAGATTTTTTCAAGCTTGCCAAACCACTTTGTAACTTGTTGGAAAAAGATGTGCCTCTCAAGTTTGATGAGTCGTGCATGGAAACCTTTGTGGAGTTGAAGAAAAGACTTGTCTCAACACTTATTATCACTACTTCTGATTGGACCCTGTCATTTGAGCTGATGTGTGATGCTAGTGACTATGTAATTGGAGCGGTATTGGGCCAAATGAAAAATAGAATCTTTCACTCCATTTATTATGCAAGTCAGACACTTACTGATGCACAGTTGAACTACACCACTACGGAGAAAGAACTCCTTGCATTTGTCTTTGCATTTGACAAGTTTCGGGCATATTTGGTTGGTGCTAAAGTCATTGTCTTCACGGATCACTCATCCATCAAATATCTAGTGAGCAAAAAAAATGTGAAGCCGAGGTTGATTCATTAGGCTTTATTGCTACAAAAGTTTGATATTGACCATCTTTCTTGGTTGGAAAATGAGAATTATCAATATGACCTAACTTTGATTCGTGAGACTTTTCCAGATGATTAATTATTTACTGTGTTTGCTAGCTCAGATCCATGGTATGCTGACTATGCTAACTACATTGTGAGTAGATTGATACTTTCATAATTATCCCATCATCAAAAGAAGAAGTTACTTCATAATGTCAGATTCTATGTTTAGGATGAGTCTTATCTCTTTAAACAGTATACTGCTCAAGTGCTTAGAAGGTGCAGTCCTATGGAGGAGACTGGTGCTATACTCGAGCAATGTCATGCTTCATCTTATGGGGGTCACTATGGGGGAGAATGAACAGTTACTAAGGTGTTGCAATCAAGTTTTAATTAGCTTTCTTTATTTCAAGATTCCCACTCATTTGCTGCTAAGTGCGATAGATGTCAAAGGATCGGAAACATCTCCAAAAGGAATGAGATGCCTTTGAACTCCATTTTGGAAGTGGAAATATTTGATGTGTGGAGCATAGGCTTTATGGGGCCCTTTGTATCATCATTTGGTAACCGCTACATTCTTGTAGCAGTGGATTATATGTCAAAGTGGGTGGAATCCTGTGCCTTATCTATTAGTGACTCTAAGGTAGTCTGTAATTTTCTTAAAAAGAACATTTTCACAAGGTTTGGCACCCTTAGATCCATTATTAGTGATAGGGGATCACATTTTTACAACGAGTATTTTGCTATTTTACTTGCCAAATATGGGGTGACACATAAGGTGACCATTGCGTATCATCCACAAACAAGTGGCCAAGCAGAAGTTTCTAATAGAGAGTTGAAGAGGATTCTTAGAAAAACTATGAGCCCCTCTAGAAAGGGTTAGTCTAAAAAGTTGGATGACGCTCTCTGGGTTTACCGCACTGCTTACAAAACCCCTCTTGGCATGTCTCTATACTAATTGGTCTTTGGCAAGGCTTGCCACCTACCTATCAAACTCGAGCACCACGCCTATTGGGCTATCAAAAGATTGAATTGGGATTCTGAAGCTTGTGGGGAGAAAAGATTGTTGCAACTGAATGCACTCGAGGAATTTCGCTTACAAGTCTATGAAAATGCTAAGATATACAAGGATAAGGTGAAGAGGTGGCATGACAAGTATTATTCCAAGAAGCTTTGTACTAGGCCAGAAGGTTCTCTTATTCAACTCAAGGCTGAAATTATTTCCTAGAAAGCTTAAATCCCAGTGGTCAGGTCCATTTTTAGTTGCAGAAGTGTTTCCTCATGGTGTCATAAGCTTAGAAGATCCGATCTCAAAGTCAACCTTTAAGGTCAACAGGCAGCGGCTCAAGCTCTACTTAGGTGGTGAGGTGGAAAGGCACAAAACCTCACTCACCCTTGCCCCTCCATCTTGAAAGTTTGCAAAGTCCAGGTAGGACTATAAATAAGGCGCTTCTTGGAAGGCAACCCAACTTCTTAACTCTATCTCTTAGCTTAGGACACTTTTACGCATGATTGAAAGTTTTTTATTATAGTTTAAATGTGTTTTTGATAGTTTATTATTGTGTGATTTTTTTTGTGTTATTAAACTTACATAATGTTTGACAATGTTTCTTAGTTGTTTTTGTAAGAGAAGAAGTTGTGGAAGCATCAAAAACTAGGATTAGTGGCTATTTTTGCATAATTATGCAACCTAGGGATCCACGCCTAGGCGTGGATTGACTATGCCTAGGCACCGCTATCTCTGCCATATCAGGATCGAGTTTCCTAAAAGTATCACGCATAGGCGTGGATTTATCACGCCTAGGCGCCACGGTATCAACTATATTAAGCCATTTTTCCAAAAAGTCTCACGCCTAGGCGTGATATCTCTACCTAAAAAAAATCACGCCTAGGCGTGATAGGGGCTGCTGCACAAAACACAGCCCCTTTTCATAAAACACACGAAACCCTCATTCCCAATTCTTCTATTTCCCCCTTTTGCACCGAGTACCACCTCCTCCCACCACTCCAACCTCCTCTCTCCCTCCTTCCAGCCCCCAAAACCTCATCTCCCACCCAACTCCCCTTGTAAGCACACATTAACCTATGGCCTTCACCCCACAGCCCACCTACTATTTCAACCCCTGACCACACCACCTCGCATCCACCTCTTTCTCTAACCTACCCAACTACAATCCCTTATTCCTCCCTAACCAACCTCTTCCCAGAACCCAACCCCGTCCCACTCCATTCTGCCACCTAAACTTGTGTCAATTTCCACGACATCTCCTAACCCGTGACCACCCTAACCACCAACTCCCACCCATTTGTTCTCTCTCTCTCTAGCAACCATCACCTCCTCTCCAGTGTTTATCGATTAGAAGTTTGGTGCCTTGTTCTAATTTGTTTGGTTTGCCTAAGGTTAGTCTTCATTTTTGTCAATTTATCCATCTTCAGCATTTCAATTTTTTGTGCTAAATAGTTACAAGTTTTCCATTCAATGTCAATTTGCCTCTCTTTTGTGATTAATCTTGAAATATGTTCTTTTTTATGATTAAAATGTTGAGTAATTCTTGATCTGTATTTAATCGTGTGTCCATTATGCTAGTTGAATTTTGCTTCATTGTTCATACCTTACTTGATACATGCCAGGTTTGTAGTGATTATGCGTATGCCTATGTTAGTCCCTGTATTCTTGATGTTGGTTCTGAATTATTGATGCTGTGTTAGTCTCTAACTCATCCTATTTTTTGAATTTTCATGACATATACATGATATGATGCCTCAGTCTTGCGTAGGATCTATTTCCATTCTTTAGGACACTGAGGTGGTTTGGGGGTTTGCTGTGCATAGTAAATAAAGCTTCCAGGTTACAAACTTGTTCTAATTGTGCATTTGCATGATTTACTTAGAACTGGTTGCATGATATTTTCTAGCTTGGTTTGGGGGTGGCCTTTGTTTAAGTACTTGACATTGTGGTTGATTCATTTGCATTGGGACTTAATAAAAGATTCCTTTTTAGGTACTTACCAATCATGTCAAAACGCTAGAGGAAAACTATTGAGGCTAGGCCAAATAATATGGAAGACAATGATGACATCCCTATCTATAACCCAACCTTCTTTGTCTCTTAGGAGGTTTTCAACTATTTCTGTCTAAATTTGAGGAAAATTCACATCATTCCTAAGCGGGGGTTTCATAGAGTGAATGTGGTTCACTATCTAGCTATATCAAGCGCCACTGCTACATTTCACTGGGAAACTTTTGCTGAGCATCCTACGAAGGAACCAGTGGCAGCGGTGGTCAAGGAGTTTTATGCTAACACCCATGTTGAAAGGCGTTCTACCACCACTGCCAGAGTTAGAAGGAAGACTGTAAATTAATCTGTTGAGCACATTCGTCAGGTCATGGACCTTGGCCTTCCTCCAATGGAATGTGAGTACAAGGCATTGCAATGACCTAAACAGGAGGGAGGCACCCCTTTTGGGACGGTCATGGACGCTATCTATGATCTTGACTTTCCTATTCAAGTGCAGTGAAACGCAGATAATTTAATAAAATACTTCAAATAGGAGAGTTTGCACCATGAGTTGCGTCCTTGGAACCACTTTGTGTGTTCCTTCTTGCTACCCACCAAGCATAGGTTGAACATTTATCTTGAGCGTGTCTATATGCTGTATGCAATCCATACTCTTCAACAAATGGACACTGCTCAGATATTGTATGATCAGATTCGGCTATGCATTACGACAAAGCTCAAATCCTTATTCTTCCCCTTTCTCATATGTAAGCTCTGTCAGAAATATAGGTTACATGGAAGGATACTGAGATTCGTGTGAAAACTAAAATTGCTATGACTGAGAAAGAGGTGCAAAAGATCATGGATGCCCAAGAAAGACGTAGGCACGCCCTAGCCCAACATCCAGCTGCAAATCCCTACATCAGTCCCTACACCAGCCCCGCAGCCTATTCCAGTTTTTGAGGCTGCATGGGCAGCATCTGTTGATCAGCACTTGGATCAACAACAGGCAATGCTGGCTTCAATTTATTAGAGCGTCCACTGGTTATCCTTGTGTCAGGGACACCAAATGGATTATTTCCCACCATTTCCACAGGTTGTTGTAGGAGCACCTCCACCTCCACCACATTCTAATGATACACAGATGGGCACAGATGGTGATGACTTATTTGATGAAGGCGACTTATTTTGAGGCACCAGAGCTTATTTCCTTCATTTTACTATCTTCTATATTTTTTCCACTGTATTTTCCTTCATTTCACTATATTTTCTTTCTTCTGTATTTTCCTTCTTATTTTACACAATGAGGGCACTGCATGTTTTAGGTTTGGGGAGGAATTAATTCCTTTTTGAGCTTTTCGCTGAGCTATTTTCTTTTAATTGTTAATATATATTAATTTCCCTCTCATTCCTTTGTATTTGACATTGGTGTTAGGATAGTTTATTTTGTTGGAGTAGTTACTATGTTTGATGTTCTAATTACTTTAGTGATTTTTGTGTTAATTTCTTGCTATGATAGTTTAGTCTTGTTTTGTTTTTCCAATTAGCAAACATGTGAAGGCTTAATTATGATTAATGGACTGCTTGAGAATATACATTTAAGTGACAAGTTGTGCTTGGAAACAGGTTGAGGTACTGCATGCCAGAGTTCTTATTTGAGTATCCAATGATGCGTGATTTAAGATTTGCCTCATTGCTTGGGAAATCACATGCAAAAATTCAAATTTTGTGCTTACACTTATTGCTATAATTGTGTGTGAGTGTATTTCCCTTTTGTATGTGTGGTAGATTTTGGAATGTGAATGGATTGCAAGATTGGAGAAATTTATAAAAGGCATGTGTATAGTCAATTTGCATCTTAGAAGCTTGTTTGACTCCCTTTCGAGGCAAAATCCTAGGCAATGCATTTTTAAGGAAATGACTAGGGTACTTGTTTGGACCGATTGAACCTTTCAAGCTAACCTAAATTGAATGATATCCCTAGTTCCCCTTTGAAGCCTGGTGTGTGTGTGTGTGGCTTAAATTTTTCTTTCTTTAATCCTCACTTTTTTCCACCCTTTCACCCCTTATTGTGAAAAATCTTTTTACCACCATCACATGTCCCTTATTGAATGCATGATTAAGCATTTTTGTTGATTTGAGCTAAATTATCCTGCATGGTATTGGAGAGAAGAGATCAATTGGGAACTAACTCTTAAAAAAAATACATCTAGGCGTGATGGGGTTGCTGCATAAAATATAGCCCCCTTTCTGCAAAGAAACTAAACATATACATATGTTCTTCATAAAAAGAATAAAAGAGAAAAGGAGAAGAAAAGAATAAAGAGGGTTTGTTTTTCATATTGGATCCTCTATTTGATTTTTACTTATTTGGCTTGAATCAATGAACTTGTGTGATTATGTGTTTAATATTTGATTTTAAATCCTTCCCCTCCTTTCTTAACCAATACCCAGGCCTCACATTACAAGTTTAAAAGACCCTAATGATCTTTGATTATGTGTTGCTTACATTAGTGGAGAAAGGGATCAAAGACATTCTTATGAGAGTGCATGTGCATTTTATAAATTCATCCAACTTGTTTTTCATGATTAGGAAAGGATCTCAAACACATAAATTTAGGAAATCATTCATGCATGAAAATTACATTCAAGGGTAATCATGATAGTTGGAATTGTTTTTTCTTGCATGTGTGAACTATGTTGAGAGGTTGAGAAGTAATTCCTAAGGGCGTGATGATTGGAAGCTGGCTATGCTCTAGTTCAAATTGTTCCTTGATTTTTTGTGTTTGATTGTGCCCCTTCTTCCCTTGCTTGGCTTAGTTTGCTCGAGGACTAGCAAATCTTTAAGTTTGGGGGTGTGATAACTCTAGGGAATAAAGTTATTTCACTTGAATTTGAATGTGTATGAGCATGTTATTCTTAAGTTTTCAAGTCCAAAGGTTCAATTCATGCATGATTTTGATGATTAAAGTTTTTTTGTCTCAAATGATTAAGAATTGAATATTTAATGATTTTATTTAAGAAATTTGGATGGATCCTGGTTTGACGAACTTTAGCATTGTTTTGATGTGGGTATTTAAGACGAAAAGGTCTTGGAAGATATAAGGAAAGAGAAAAGAAGCTTAAATTTGGAAGAAATCGTGAAGAGAGGAAGACTTGACAACCCACGCCTAGGCGTGACACTCTTAGTTTTCAAGAAAAATCAGATAGAGAAACCCACGGCTAGGCATGGAAAGGTTGCGTGTAGGCGGGGGCAGCGAGCTGACAGTACGTGTTTTGTTGTCACACCTAAGCATGGAAAAGTTGCGCCTAGGCATGGGAAAAGCCCAGGTCTGTAAAATTAGCCTTTTTGTCTGATTTTCGAGAGCATTGGAGACACTTTTGATTTTTCTAAAAGCAGAGTTCAATAGAGAAAGTGAGAAGAGGAAATTTCCACTTGGAAAAAAAGAGATTCAAGGGAAAAATCAAGATCAAGGGAGGAAGATCAAGCTTGGATTCTCTCCACTTTTGTTCATTCTTACCATTTTTCTCTCTTGATTTGTAATTTGATGGATTTCATGATCTTATTTGCTTTTCCTTCTTTTATGATGTATAACTAAACTCTAATCTAGGGGCTCTCTAGGATTTTGCTATGAATTTGAATATTTTGTTATTTCTTTGGGTTTCTATCAATGAATTTGGTTTTGTTCTTTCATATCCATGCTTAATGCTTGTTCTTGAATGACCATCAATCGCATGATTATAGTATTCTCAATTGAACTAGACATAGGGATATGGTTGATGTATGTTCAATCACATTCAAGTTATTTGGGTGTGTTGATTAGCTAATAGGATGGACACATATCCTTTGGCCATGCATAGCAAGTGTTTGAAACTCGGTCTTAATGAGTGATTCTTATGCTAATTCACATGGATACATAGTAGTTTGGATAAGTTTCACATAGGTAATTGACCTAGACATAGGCTTTTATCTATAATTAGTTTCTGCTAGCAAAATCAATTCCTTGGTAAATGCTATTGAATTGCAAATATTTATTGAAGTAGCAAGTGAATAGGGACCCCTAGACCTTTATCATGCTTATCTTTCTCTTGCAAACTTAGTTTTTGGGGATTCTTGTCCTGTTTATTTTATGTTGTTATTTTTCATTAAAAATCGCTCTCATATTTCAATAGCTTGGGTAAGATCTTTGTGGAATTTGATTAGGTAGTAGCACCTTTCTAGTTGTCAATCCCTTGGGACATGATACTTTAACTCTCATTATCTTACTTGTTGACCCATGCACTTGCGGATCCAAACACCCTATTTGGACGCCTAGCTCGTGGCTTGGAGTTGAGGAGGAAGAGATGAAAGTGTTGAAATCCACAATCCAATTGATGCACAAGGTAGAGGAAGTGGTGAAGAGCGTTTTTGTCTTTAGGCTCGGGTCAGGACGAGGTCGTTTTGTCGCTCATGGAAGGGCTTGAAGTTGGAGAACCATGGTTTCCTTGGAGCTCTTATATGTGTGAGGGAGAGGAGAGAAATGAAAAAATGAGGTGTAGGTGGAGGGGTGGGCACCGGTCTTAAGGAGAAAAGGAAGGAAAGGAACTTAGTTCATAAGTTTAAGTTACCATAGGTGGATTATTAAGTTTTAATGCTCTTAGGAAAGTTCTAATCCTCAATTCTTAAGATTTCAGCTCCTAATAATTTTTTAAAACTCTTTAGGATTCATATATGATCTTAACTTAAGTCACTTAGTGTTAATTAGGTCTTAGTTATTAGTAATAGGAAGTTAACTTAAAGTTCTAGTAACCTACATGTATGCAATTCTATTAGTTTAAGTCTAATGAAGCCTAAATCATCTCATTTCAACATTTATTATCATCTAATAAAATTCAAACTTATCCTAGAAGTCACTATTGCATGAATTCCTATGGGTCAAGGGTGTAATCATTAATTTTCTTTAATTTAATTTAAATAGGATTTTAACCTTATATAATCATCCTAATTTATTACTATTTTATTAAGTCCTAACATAATTATAAGGTCACTATTATCATCTAAATTTATTCCTTAATTTATAAAAATATTTTTATAATTTTATCCTATTTATTTCAATTTCAACGCTACTTTTAAGCTAATAAAATCACTATAATTCAAAAAAATTACTAATTTAATTTATCTAAGTTCCAAAAATTTACTATAATTATTTTTATTTATTTGAACCTTAATTACAATTTTTTCATAATTTTTATCATTAACTTAAATTTTCTATATATATTTTGACTAATATTTTAGACTTAACTTATGCGCTAAGTTATTTCATGTCAACACTTAATTTACAAAAATTCATAGAGAAATGGAATTAAATCAAACAAACAATTATTAATTAATATAACTATTCATTGAAGTAATTTAGGAGCGGGATGTTACATAGTTCACTGGAGTCATCCACAATATAGGACCCTAACTCACAACGGGTCCTAGTCGCTTAGAGGCATCTCGTCCCAACACTACAGATCAAGGCACAATTCTAGGTCTTTACAGCTAAAAATAATTGTACTTGAACCACAAATGTAGGATCCATGCAGCAATCACGTGCCAACTCCGGGAGGATCTCAACATATACAACATAACATGTCCTAGCAACATGGGGGCATCGTGGCGCCACATTGCGGATAGCGGTAAGACACCCCTTGCAAGGGGTAGCTACGTTAAGAAACCTTGATAAAGGATCTAAAGCCTTAACGCCTCAAGATGAATCCCTATGTTTGGAGGCATCTAATGCTCCTATTGGCCTTTGTGCGGAGTACCTTAACACCCGCTATCACATCAGAGCGCCAAGTCAGGGGTAACTATTTTGGACCGGTATCCCGGATCCAGGTCCAACACTAGCAGCCCACCTTCGCTGACCCAATCATGGACCCTTATTGATAGGTCCTTATGAGTAGTTACTTGCTCACTAAGTTAAGCGTTATATCTTAATTATATCCCTTTTAATGAGAATATTTTGGGATCTTATCCCTTCATAACTATCAATCATAATCATATCTAAATAATATCTCTTCATATACTATTTATCATACAAGCAAACCAATTCTATAAAACTGATGCTAAGCGGCTTAGGTATGCATATACTTTAATATGTTTTTTCTCTCCTAATGCGCAACCTTAATTTGATTGTCGGAGTGCCTAATATTATGTGTAAATTTAATTTTATGTTGTTAATATAGATATTTTCTTTGCACCGATGTGAGAAAAGTCTAGCAATAATACTAAAAATGAAAAGATAAATATTTGCTTGTATTTTCTATTTCTCATGTTTAATAAGAATGAAAAGATTCAAACAGAATCTTTCGACGAAATTATTATATAGAGAATATGGGAATGGAGATGAAAGAATGAGTTTTCTTGAAATCTCTTTACCAATTTATAAAAAATTATTCCTCGTTGTGGATTCCATTTTTGTTGAACCAGGTTATATCTTCCCGTTTTCTTTGTTATGGCCGAGAAAAAGAAAGACTAAATCATATTTTCTCGTAAAAGCTTGCGATATAAACTGCATTCAACTTGCACAGCACCCTTTTGAAAATAGAAATTGAGGTTGGTAAGGTATTGTTCTAAAGCAGTGGCAAACATGAACAAAAAGAATTTGGAGTGGCGAAATTATTACTTAAATAATTTTTAGTAAAAATATCATATTTTTATATTTTAAGGAATTAGTTCAAAAAAATAAAAAAAATAATGTATATACTTATTTTTATATAACCCATTTAAATAAACACTTTTTTAACACAAAATAAATAGCTATATTTTAAGAATTTTGAAACATCTTGACAAATGTATAATTTTTTCATTTATATAAAAATGAAATTTAAGACTTTTATGTTAAATATTATTACTTTTCTTTTATATTTTGGATTTTATTATTTTTGTAAGTCTACATACACGAGACTCACAAAAATGTGAATATAATAATTAACTTAATTATTTTTCTTTTATCTTTACTTCAATTCATATATATATATATATATATATATATATATATATATATATATATATTACTTTGGCATAACCAAGTGGCTACATAGTCTAAGATAACAACAAAGCTAAATGTAATATTTAAAACATTTACATTTTTGTAGATAGATTTTTTTAATAAGCATGAAAAATGAACTTTGAATATTAAAAGAAAAATTCATTAATTACAATTATATCTAAGATATCATCAAAATCATCATATATCCAATTAAATTTTAATGATGTTCAGTGAAATGAAAAGACTTGAAAGATATAATAAGTATTGATTGTATGTGTTTTATTTGAGTTAATGCATGGCCTAGTTGTGTAACTCGTGAATTGTTTCCTCTGCTCTTGAAATGTTACGCCACTGTTTAAAAGTAATTAATTTGGGCTTAGAGTATCATTTTTCCATTTCCTGCATCATAAAAGTTAATTCTTCAAGTTCAAAGATAAGTTGAGCTGACTTTAGATTATGCTAATTGGTTTAATGTCATAGATTAGGATTCCCCAAGCCACACTTTATCTTAGAATAAGGCTACTTGTTGATGCTCAAACCCTAATCTCTCATTCACCAAAAAAAAAAAAAAGAGAAAAAGGGTTTGATGTCAGTGCTAAGTTCAAATGCAATGGTGCTTGGACCATACCAGAATGATCAGAGTCGATCCAATCCCTCATCCATCACCCTTATAAATTACAATAGGCTTGGCCCAACCCCCAACCCCCAAACACCACCTAACCTCATTCAGAACCGACCCATCAACATCACACCCTTCTTGCCTATTGAAGCATGTCCAACCCATAAAAGTCATTCGACCCGAATCTGACCCACCTTACTTATTCCTCCTAAATATCTCCCAAAAACATCTCTCAACGGCCTCAACACATGGTGCGACCCCAATGGAGAGATTTTGTCACGTAATCCCTTTCAATCATTATCAATAGTCACAAGGTGCACTCTATGCACCCTCACCTATCTTTCTTATAAATAGCTACTGTTGACATTGTAGGGGATTCTCCTCTCTCTCTCTCTCTCTCTCTCTCTATTTTCCCTTGTTTTAGATTACTTAGATTGTTATTGACTTGGGCATCATAATGACTTGCATGTACCCCTCACCCTCCATGTTGACCGACTTTAGAGGTGTTCCGACATGCTCAAACCACCATGAAACCCATCTGCTGAGGGAGAGGAAGGAACAATGCTATTTTTTGGTGAACATGCAATGGTGCTATTATCCATCCATATGACATGTCTAACCATGCTTGACTCTAAACAAACTAGTAGCCAACAACAAATCAGAAAATAAGTGGAATAAGCTTTGATATTTGATAGTAGTGTGAGGCTAGCCCAAAGCAGGCAAAACCAAAACCACCTGCTTTTCATCTGCCTCTATCGTAGCATTAGGTCAGATCCTCTAAAGTGAATGGTGAGGGTAAAATGCAGAATTTATAAATGGAAAAATTCATGGTTTATATGATATAAATAATTTTGTATTCTCCTAATAAATTTTTAATTACTTAAAAAAGAAAATATTAAATAATTTTTAAGCTCTTAAGAAAATAAATAATTTTTTATTTAATATTTATTGTTTTAAGTAATTAGAAGAATGAAAGAAGATTAAAGGATGTAAGAGGATTTATTAGAAAGATATAACATTATATTACTCATAAAATAAAGTCTATATATATATATATATATATATATATATATATATATATATATATATATAACAAATAAAAAATATGTGGAAATCTATTCCCTGATTTTTTTAAAATTACTCTTTAAAGTTTACTGTTAACTTTAGATAATGCAAATTCCGTTGCTTTTCCATCTAGCAACCTTTGTGCTGCTTCAAGTGCTGCCTTACATCTAGCATTTTCTGACTCAACCTCTTTCGTTCGCTGTTTTGAGCCTCGTGCCTATGTGCAGGCTGTATGGTATAAGTCCATTGCTTTCTTAAGCTCAAGCTTTAGTCTTAGGATTTCGTCAAACATATTGTCCTGCAAAACTGGAGATGATGCATTAATATAACACTGTTAACTTGCAACACAAAATTACGTGGACTAAATTTTCACGTATAACGCATGGTTCATAAGAGAAAGACTTAGAATCAAGAAATGAAAAATGAAGAATTAGGAGAGGGAAAAAGAATGAAAAGGGCAATTGTTCTGAATCAGGTTTTGGGATAGTTTAACAAAGAGCAACTTAGCTTGACTTTGGAGGATCTTGGCCCATGGTATGTGCAATATGGAGTTATAATGGTTCTTAATAGATTGGGAGGCAATCTCTCTAACAAATCCTCCATTTATAGGAATCACCATTAATGATAGTTATTATCCATTAATACCCATTTCAAACATGATTCTCCCTATTATTTTGCTACCTCTTAAACATGACACTCCTATAAATACTGGACTAAGTCACTAAGGCATGAATCTGAACCTCTAAATACCACCCACCTTGTGCATAGTCTAATTTGAGTATCGGAGTGCCTTTTACAGGTACACCATCCTCTGCACCACTGTTACTACCGCTCTGTCACAGAGGAAACCACCACTCTTAGCCATTCACAAGCATTTTCAGGTGAATCTATGAAATCCGTTTAAAACATTGGCGCCATCTATGGGAAAAGATACACTACTAAAAAAATCAGATTTAGAGATAAAATTTAGAGACAGACAAAATTCCATCTCTAATAGAGATGGAAACAGAGACAAATTTGATGATTTAGAAACGAAAAATAAATTTTACAATTCAGAGACAAAATTTAGAGACAAAAATTATCCGTCTTAGAAATTTCTGTCTCTATTTCCATCTCTAAATGGTTAACCTTAAATTTTCAAAAGTCAAATAAATTTCAAGAGGAAATTTAGAGACGGAAACAATTCTGTCTCTAATAGAGATGGCAACAGAGATAAATTTGATGATTTAGAGAGGAAAAATAAAATTTAGAACTTAGAGATAGAATTTAGAGACGGAATTAATCCATGACTTTTCCGTCTCTAATTTCGTCTATATTTTCTTAAAAAAAAATTCTCAATTTTCTTCCTCCCTCAGCCTCCAAATCCCTCTCAAACCCAATTTCCTTTTTACCCAGCGAATTTTACGCACTACGAAGTCACTACCAGCCCCAATTCCCATTTTCCTCAATTTTTTCCCCAATTCCTTTCTCTCTCGGTCTTTCTCCATCTCCATCTCTGATTCTCTTCCTCTTTCAGACTCTTGCTATTTGTTTCTCATTTCTCATTTCTCAGCCAACCCTCTTAGATCCCCCTATTCCTCTCAACTTCCCGTTCCTCTGATCCTCTTTGTTTCACTGCAGAATCGCGCCCCCACCCCCTATTCCTCTCTGTTTTGTCGCAGAATTGTGCCCCCCACCCCTTCTTCCTCTCTGCCTCCTTCTTTGTCATCTGACCTCTTAGTCCTCTCAGCCTCTCACCCACTACCCCCCCTGTCTGCCTCCCTCTTCGTCAGTCCCCAACCCTAAATTTCACATGACCACATCATACACAAGATGCATGCATAAACAGAAAGTAAAAAGAAGACGAATTCAGTGTTGATTCCAAAGCAACCTTTGGGGTTGAATTTCATACTAAGACTCTCATCATTAATAACAAGACCGTCAAGGCTCAAATTTGGGACATCGCTAGCCAAGAAAGGTTTCCCCTTCTTTTTCTCTCTCCCTGTGTATATAGCTTTTGGCATCAAAATTAATTTAGACATGGAACTTACATGTTGTTCTTGTGAATTGTGATGGAAATAATTTAATTGGATCAATTTCATAATTTGATAAAGTAGAGAAATGGATGTGTTTTTTGTTGATTCATTACTAGGCAGGGCCAACAAATATTTAAAAACAAAAACAAAAAAAAGTGGGAATAAGATTTCTAGAATCAAGTTATTTTGCAAGGTATGAGTCATGGATATGATTCAGGAATAGTCCTACATAGTTAGAAAAATATTAATCAAAATTTTGACATAATCAAGTTAGATTCAAGGGTGTTTATGCATAAGATAACACTATAATAAATTTACAAATTAGTGAGGGAAATGTCCCTCGCTAATCTCTGGCAATATATTTTTGCGAAGGATTAGTGAGGGACATGTCCGTTGGTTTTTTTCATCATTAAGTAGTGATAGAATGTATTCCCTTGCTAATCTGTCGCTAAATAAAGGAATTTCCCTCGTTAATCCATCGCTAATCCCTTGCAAATTTTTTTTAAAAAATAGCGCTTATATTCCCCTGCAAATCAGTGAGGGAAATTCCGTTGCTATAGTCTAAAAATCCGTACCAATTTTGGATCTAGTACAATCAAAATCCTTCGCTAATCCCTGGCTAATTTTCATCGCTATTCCTTCGCTAATCCCAGTCACAGCAGCAAAAAAAATGAAAGAAAGAAAAAAAAAGTAAAAGCCACCAGATTCCTAGCTTAAACATAACAGTTACTAACCAATGATATAAATATGAAATGGAAATAGTACATTATGAAGGCCAATAAAGAAGCATAAATCTTTGTGCGTAACTGATATTATATGACAAAGCTTGATTTTAGTGTATGTCCTAATCAGTTCAAATCAAATTTCAAACATGAAACATTTATTTTGTTTTGCTTGCAAAAGTAAATCCACACAATTAACTAATTCATAAGTTATTAGGATACTCATTGAAAGGTATGTATAATTAAGAACCAAAAAAAGACATGCACACATAGAGGGAAACGAAAATTAACTAATTCTAAAAAGGTCTCTTGAAGCATAGAAATACATAAGTAATATAATACTAGGTAGTATGATAAGACAACCGGTATTCTTTTCGGAAGCAGAAGATGAAGACTTACAACATTGAAAATATGGGGCACTCCAGGTCCTGCATATGAAAATTAAGAACATTTGTAACATGGTTTAAGACCTATAATGTAAATTGAATGCCAATGCGCAAGATAAATAGGACAAGCAATATAGTCAATAATAGTACTAATTTCAAGATCATGCCAAGGGTGGGTAGCAACTGATCTCCTCGATAAAGATGAAAGAATCCTTTCATTCAAGCGGGGAGCTGGACGATTTTCTCGAGCTTCTTGATCATTCTCACTCATCTTTAAAGGCATGACATACAAGAAGAAAAAAACATTGTTTTTTATGAATCAATAAGAGTAACAATGGTCTAAGACTATTTTTTTTTCAACAGACATGAAACATCAAGTCTAGTATCTATATAGTCAAGTTTTATAGGTCATGCTCCATCAGCACATGATTATGAATCAATATCCAGGCATGGTCCATATGATCATATGGACCCTAACTTCATCAAAATTTCACCAAAAAGATTTGATTCATTTCATGATATGTTATTTTTTACCTTAACAGATTTCCCAACATTAATCAGTGGTTATAAAGACTAAATTTTTGTATAATGTCATGCACATATAAATTAACCCCAAAAAAAGGCTATGGCTTTTTGCTGTTCATCTAACTACAGTTGACTATTACTGGATCTCCAAAAAAACCTTTTTTTATTTCCAGATAAAAAGGAATTACAAAATAAGTTGCTTCAGGAACTCTACCATTTTTTGGTACAGTGGTTAATACAAATACCCCAAAGGATCATTGGAAGAGACTTTGTAGCCATCTCAGAAAACCCAGAAAAGATGCAACTTGATGCATGAAACAAATACCAAACATAGCATTAACAAATGGAAAGGCTCTTATGGAGATAATATGCTTTGAAACAAAGCAAATAATGCACTTTGAACAAAATCAAGAGCAAATATTTTGAAAGATGGTAAAGGGTTGAGTATAGAGATCTGAGCAAGTGTTATGGTTTGTTATATTTATATATAGAGGTCAATTCTTTAGAGCACTCCTCGTGTCTGTATAGGATACAAATTAGCTTACCACTCCAGCTGTTCTGTGGAACTTTCAAAAGGCTAATTATAGCCAAAAAAATAATAAATAAATAAAGCATTTTTTTCCATTTCATATTTATAATTTTTTTTTTTCAAATGATAAATAGAATGAGCTTATTACAAAAGCAAAAAGGAAAAAACATTGACTCTAATAACTCTATGCTCTCAACACATGATTGTTTCTTTTGTAGATACAAGCCAATGTGAACTCAGCCCTCTCTGTAGGACTTGACAAAGGTATAAGAATAAAAAGTCTCCATTTTGTGGTTTCTTATATGCAATTTACAAGTTAGAACTTAGAAGAGAAACATCCAATTTGACTTAAATTTAAAACAAAATTGAGATAAATCCAAACTCGTGTATTTACAATTTGAATTTAATTTATGGTTTAAGACATTTAGGTAGACGCACCTTTGGATACATAAACATGAGAAATTGTATCAAATAAGATGGAGAATTTGGTCAAGTTGGAATATATGTGGGATCCAGCTAAAGGATGTATGTACCACCATACTCTTGTGGACACAACTCTGAATCAAGTATATATTCACCAATACATAACAGAAATAATTAAAATAACAATATATATAAACACCAAATCTAATACAAAAACACAACTAGACCAATAGCATATGCAAATATCATTGACTAAGTACACTCATGATTACTGAAATCAAGTTAAGTTATTGCAAAACAGCAGCAAGATTAACCAACCTAATTCACACACATACACATACCAGACATATCAGACATTCTTAGAAAGTGGGGATCTTTATATAATTTAAACATGGAATCTACCAGTCACTTTATTCATAAGCCAATACAATGGCTTACAATCCTTCCATTTTGAAGAAGTAGTAATATCCTACAAAAATAAGATATGATGCTTGATAGCAATTTATTTAGCCAAATAATGTGAAACACAAATCAGATCACTGGAAAACTATAAACCAATTTTACAAGATGTTAATTATTAGAGCACTTTTCAAGCCTCCAATACACTTATCCTTTTATAAACGCAAACTAAACCTATAGTTTATTGTCACAGGACCCAAGAAAGCATATTCAGACAAAAATCAAATTAGTTCATAGAACCAAAAACCAAATCACACAACATAGATGATAGTAATCTAGCATAAGTATCGATTCAGGCATTTCCTCAAAGAGATTGAAGGCAAGTGTGCATATACATTAAATCCTCAAGGTTCACGCAGCCCACACTTCACAGGGCCTCAATCATCATTCAAGAAAGCTTGCAAATAAGCATCAAAGAAAGAGGGAAAATTACCAAAGAATGAACCGTAGATCTTGCTGGAGAATCGAAGCCAGATATCTTAATGGGGTCTTCTTTACAGACAGTGCAGCCCAAATTGCCATGAACTGGGGCATACCATGGAAAACACCAAAAAAATTACAGTGCAACCAGTGCTCAATCTCCAAAATCACAAAAGCAAAACATACTTTGAAAAATCAGGGTTGAAATAAAAACATATAAAACCAGCCAAAGGACCCTACTTTTTGAGGCATTGCAAATATTTATTCAACCAAGCTCTACCCATAATATGAATGCTTTGTATTCTTCTTCAGTTCTCCACCCCCCTTCTCGGTGTTTTTCTGTTTTATATTCTGTAATTAAGCCCCACTCATGTGCTATTCATTGAACTTTAACATCAGCTTTAGTCTTTAGCATTAGATGAAGATCTAAACAACCAAAAATTGAAAAGAAAAAACTCAAGAAATTCTGAAATGACAAGGATACCTACAATTTGGACAAGCAGAACAAAGTACAAAACAGAGGTCAGAAATAATAAAACATGCAAAAAAAAATTCTACACCCAACCCCAATTAAAAAAAAGGGAATTTAGCATCTTCTAGAAATCTCAGAATTTCTGAAATGGAATAGTATCCAAAATCACATAATTCAACATTATCACAAAAAAATAAAAAAATAAAAAAGTTTTGGATTTTTGCTTCATATTAGACAGAGAGGAGGGTGGAGGGAATTACAGAGTGTTGGCAAACTGTATGTCAGCTTCAAGAGCTTTGAGGGAATCCTTGAAAGACTTGCGCATCTCTCCTATTACTCCTTGTTCTTCCTTACCACAGATATCTTAACGGTGGATGAGCTAGCGTTCAAGTCGTGTGCTGCAGTGCTCAGATGAGGAGAGTCTGGTCGCGTGCTATCGTGCTCAGATAGGGAGAGTCTAGTCGTATGCTTCCATGCTCGGATGGGGAGAGTCAGTCACGTGCTACCATGCTCGGATGGGGAGAGTCAGTCACGTGCTACCATGCTTGGATGGGGAGAGTGGTCGCGTGCTGGGATTGGGAGAGTGGTCGTGTGCTTGGATTTTGAGATTGAGAAAGGATTCTGTGTTTTACAGTGTCATGTGGCTGTGTGAGGGAACGGGTAGGAGATTTATTTATCAGGTTTTCTTCTCTTTATTTATCAGGTTTTGTGACGAAAATATCCCTCGTTAAAATTTTATCAAGTTAGCGAGGAAATTTTTTAGCAAGGGAAATGTTCCATCGAAATCCCTCACTAATCACAGTTTTTTTAGCAAGGAAAACTTTTCGCTGCAAATCCCTAGCTAATTCCACCTTGACTGTGTTTTTTGGAATTTAGCGAAGGCTAAATTTTTCCTCACTAATCTCTCATAATTCCCTCACTAAATTTTATCCATCACTAAATCGCGAGTTTCTTGTAGTGTGAAGTGGAAAGAATGAAGGATTACTGTCTATCCTAGATTCCATAAGCATGCCTGCATATTCTGTGAAAATTCAGGCAAAAATATTTTAACTATATATAATTTTCTATGATTCAATTTTCAAGAGCATTTTAAACATAAAAAAAAACCATTTAGTCATTGATTTTTATTTTTCTTTCTAAAAATATATGACTCTTAACTGTTATGGCGGGTCGATTTAGGAATGGCATATAAATTCAAATTGTTAGTATTTTTCATGTGAGTTTGTCTGAAAATATTGGTTGCTGACTACTGTGTGGATTTTGACAATATCCTAATTTACTATCTAGAGAGATTAATGAAGGATGTAAACAAAGTTCGTGCAGACAATTCTCTGATTTGGAAACCAACTTGGTTGGTGCGTCATTATTAGGATTTGATTTTTTGTCTTGGTTGCTTGAATATCATTTCTTGTGCAAGGGACTTTTGTGGGTCAATTTTCAAATGTTTTCTGATTTTCCTTCATTTATGAAGTTATTTAATTAATTTCCAGTCAGTTAGCTATAAGACACTGTTCTACAAAGTACATATTGCTTGAATTCACAGTAAGATAGAAATTAGCATCCAAGTTTTTCAACCATCTTCCTTTCCCTTTCTTATTTCTTATCAGAAGGTATATGAGTCTTGCTACTCGAGAACGTTTTGTATCAGGCAACTGATGAAGCTTCATCTAGGTTATTAGTCTGACAACTGATTATCCCACAATAAAATGCATTAAAAGTAGCAATGGTTCAAATACTACTTTGTATACTAGTAGCAGTACTATGCTTTAGATCAAGCTAGTTTTGAAGCTTTTCTACCATTCACCAGTATTGTATAAGATATATGAAAACAAATGGAAAACACTAAAATTACTCAGGTTTATTTAATGCAATATTTGAATGATTGTGGCTGTCTTAATATTATATTTTAACCATTTATGCGTCTTTACAATGTGGGGATTTAACTAGAAAAGGAAGTTCATTTGGTGTCCTATCCGTAGATTTATAAATAAAATTTTCATACTAAGTACTTGTTTGAGAAAGTTAAAAATTATAGATTATGCTGATAATTAATTATTATTATAATCGATTATTGTTATAATCAATTATAATCGATTTATTTTTATGTTTTGATGTATTAGTTATAAAGTGATTTTAAGCTAATATGATTCATTTGGATGATATAAAAAATCTTTTTTATGCATTAAATTATTAAAATAGGTATAAAATAATTAAAAAATTTATTTGATTGAGGATAAAATAGTATTTACATATCAAAGTGTAAGAAATAATTTATAAGTTAAAATCATAAGTTTTAATCTTTACCTTATGATTATTAGCTAAAAAAACTTTTATTTTGCATTGAATTTTGTGTAAAAACTTTTTAAAAAATAATCTTTTTACCCAAACATAATAATTATTTCACAAAATAACTTTAATCCTCTAAAAATAATTGTTTGGAAAAAATTTAATCTTTTCTAAATATGCTCTAAGTTGTTTTGAATAAATAAGCAAAGTAGCTTGGAAAAGGTCATTGAAAAATAAAAAAGAAGGAAGATATGCTTGGAAAAGGTCATTGAAAAATAAAAAAAGAAGGAAGGTATCACTAGCTTGACCTATGGTACTGTCTTCTTGATCAGATGAATAAGGTTGTTTACTAGATCATGAGTTCAAGATTTGCATAAGGAAGTAGTTATTAAATTTGACCTCATATTGTTAACTGTGCCTTCTGGATTTTGCTGAGAGTTTATTTTCTTTTTATTTTTCTAGATGCCATTTGATATAAGTAACCGAAGCTATCTGGCCTGCTTTTAGTTTGGCTTTGATATACAGCCTGTTCTCAGCCTTTGCTTTGTTTGCATCTTAGTTGGATACAGCCTGAATGGTTTCTTTCCAAATTTTATTTAAACCTTGTTAGCATTAGATGCAGACTTGTAGAATTTGAAGCTTTTATTTGCTATGTGTAGCCTCTGAAAGTTGTCTCTTCTTTTCTCTTTTAGGTACAGGGCAATTACTAGTGCATACTATCAAGGTGCTGTTGGAGCAATGTTAGTTTATGACATGACTAAGCATCAATCATTTGATCACATGGCTAGGTGGTTAGAAGAATTGAGAGATCACGCCGACAAAAAAATTGTTATCATGCTAATTGGTAACAAGTGTGATCTGGCAAGTCTCAGAGCAGTGCCAACAAAAGATGCAGAGGAGTTTGCACAAAGAGAGAACCTATTCTTTATGGAGACATCAGCACTTGAGTCCATTAATGTTGAAACTTGCTTTCTGACTATTCTAACTGAGATATATATACCGAATTAATGGCAAGAAAACCCTTATTGCCAATGATGATGCAGATCCCAATGGGAGTTTAGGGCTTCTGAAGGGAAGCAAGATAATTGTTCCTTGCCCGGAGATGGATGCAGGTGGAAAGAAGGGTGGCTACTGTTTTGCCTCCTAGCTTTTGTTTGTTTCACAGATTTGGAAACTGGATGACACTAAGTGCTTGGGCAAGATCTTATATTCAGGTAACCACCACCTCTCTACTTATATTTAAAAAAATTATCATCTGCCATTGTTTTGCGTCTAGAATAATTTTTTAATACATATGATTATTGCAGAAGATCTTTCAAACTTCAAACAACTTTTACATGCTGATAGACCCTGCACCTTTCTTGACTTAAAATTGAAAGCATTTCCAATATATATTTGAGGATTTAACTTGTATTATAAAGATGCCTTCCCAATTTTGTGCATCTTGTTCTATTTTGTTCAAAGCTTAAGTTTTATAAAGTTGGAAAAGTTGAGAATTTAAAGTTTATAAAAAGCATAGGTTTTTGTAACAGAATAGTAAATTCAAGATACTTAAGCAAACCTGGTGCGACTTATTGGCAGGCTGCAAAATGAGTTATGAGGTATCTACAAGGTACCAAATATTATATGCTTACACATAGGAGATCGGATCACCTTGAGGTGATAGGCTATTTTGATTCTAATTATAGTGGTTGTCCAGATGACCACAAGTCCATATCAGGGTATATCTTTATGTTGGCTAGAGGAGCTGTTTCTTGAAAGAGTGTTAAACAGACACTTACAGCTACTTCCACTATGGAGACAGAGTATATAACTTGTTATGAGGTTATGCGTCAAGCGGTGTGGTTAAAAAATTTGATTGCTGAATTTGGTATTGTGGAGAGTATTTCTTAGCCTTTTATTATCTATTGTGATAACTCTGTCATAGTGTGCTTCTCTCAAATCAATAAGAGCTTTTATTGCTCGAAGCTTTTGACACAAAGTATATGTTCGTAAGAAAGAAGACTAAGATGTTTCAAACTCATGTCGAGTATATCCTTACATAAGTTATGCTTATAGATCCCCTAGCCAAAGGTTCAACTGTCAAAATTTTGCTGATCATGTGACCCATATGGGCATAGTGAGGTCTTTTGATGTTTTAGGTTAGTGGGAGTTTGGTTTGTAATTTTGTTGTGACCTCATTTATTATTATGTCTCGAAACATTAAACAATTATATTATTATTATTATCGTTACCATATAATGTTGTTATTATTATTATCTACGCTGTTTTGATTGTTCATATTATGACATATTGTGAAGACATTTTGGACCCAGTCTCATTTGTTATTATGCTGAGATGTTAGTTAAATCTCAGAAAATATCTTGGGCGGATGCTTGAGGTCATTTTGTCGGGAAATGCACTTTGATCACATATTGGCATGCAATTTTGGATGTGCTTTCCCATTACCCATATACCACATTTTGTTGGGACACCTAGATATAAGTATCTTGTATGTATGATATCATTACTCTTTTGAGTATAATTTTTTGCATTGTTGATATGCTTGTACTCTTATTTTGGACCTGTTGTTGAGAGTGCTAGCTTGATTTTGGCATCATGTTGTGTCCACATATTGTTTGATTAATCTGGAGAACTATTTTCTTATTGATATAATGTAATATGACCTATATATGTTGTCTAAGTAGAAGAATGATAGAATTTTTTATGTACTAGCATAAATTATAACGCCCCTTTTTGAGAGGGAACGTCACACCATCCAAGACAAAGCGAAAAATAAATAGAATAAACTAAGACCCAGTTCATTATATTATAAATAAACTTAATTAGTTATAATTGTATAAATAAAATGGTGAATGTTTTTTTTTTGTTAAAGTAAGATCATAATACATGGTTACAACAGAAATTAACATGTGAAGAAAAACATACATCCATACATCATGCTATATATATACAGACATCATGTCTGTTTAGTTACATCACCAAATACACAAAAGAAAGCAAAAAGCTTTACCTGCCCCAAAATAGTTACACATATATATAGCCCACCA
Source organism: Ormosia semicastrata (assembly GCA_029884595.1). NCBI lineage: Eukaryota > Viridiplantae > Streptophyta > Magnoliopsida > Fabales > Fabaceae > Ormosia > Ormosia semicastrata. The sequence goes on along the minus strand of JAQQTO010000028.1, from coordinate 5,356,458 downwards.
AAAAGATAAGACATCCAGCCCCAAAAAGAAAACAGATAGCCATCAGTAGCTATCAACCGTATCAGGCCCTAAGAAGAAAGAGAAGGAACCATAGCTGGATCCTCCCCAGGGTCTTCCTCGTTAGAGAAAACCCTCATTGGAGCCATTGAATTATGGGTGGGGGCTCGGGAAGTAGAGAGGAATGAATCCTCCTGTGGGGAGTAATAACGTTCACCCCACATATCCCTAATAGGCAAATAAAATTCTAAATGCAAACGAACACTACAGGTAAAAATAGGCAGGTCATATCGCCCCCAAGCTATCGACACTGTCATATCCCCCAGATAAACATAGTGATCCAAAGCTAGGTTGATATGCCAACAATTCAGACCTCCAAGAAAAGTCAGCCTCACGTAGCCCAAAAAGCCTTGCGGACGGGACGTCATGATCAAGTAGGTACTAGTCAACGTTAGGCTAAAAACTGGGGAACTCGTGTACTTCCTCTTCTTCACCACCGTCTTCAGGGAAACATATATATATATATATATATATATATATATATATATATATATATACAAATAGTAGAAATACGAAATAGTAAAAGAGGTGAGACATCCTACGTTCATTACCAATTATGACAGTAAAGAAACATAACGGCGTAGGATGCCCACATAGCATTACAAAAGTAATAAACAGTAATCAAGAGGCAAATATTAAACAACTTAACAATTCCAGACAGTTGTACATCAATAAGGTAATAGTTCCAATTATCATAAGAATTAAATGCCAGACAAGATAATGACTCACTGTGCACATCCATACGATATCAAAATCCTACTCCATGGAGCTAGACACAAACATTCAGAAAGAAAGATCAGGAGGCATGTCTGTAACTCGGCTGCCATAGCCAAAGTGCTAAAATCATCAATTTATCCACGTGCACATCAAGGCATTGTACAAGACATTCTACACTAGATCGCGATATAGGACAGTGTCTCGGTCCGGATCGTCGGTGCATTTGCATCAGTCTGCCCTACGAACAGAAGAGCTACCAACTGTCCATTGCGAGGTACCTGCACCCCGACACCCAAAGGTCAACACTATGACCTATACTAGTTTACTCGCACCTGCACTAAGGTGTGTTCAATCTAGGCAACATGGCCTTAACAATAATCCATCGGACTTTCACAATGCATGATGACTCAATGCATATATCATGTATATTCAACAATAATATACTTTTCATAACATGCCACAATTTGGCTAAGATAAGCATCAACATATTCTTGGTCCCACTCACGGACCCACTATAAATACTATTAAGTCCTTAAATAATACATTACACTTTTAGGGTACATTATGGAATTATGCCTAAATTTCTACATCCTTCTTAATAAGTTTCTCTTTTAGAGAAATTCTCTCACATTATTCATTTAATCTTTATTATTTTAATTAAACAAGTCCATCACTAAATTTTAAACCTAATTCCCTTAGAGTAATTTAAATTGAGTTATTCAACATTCTTACTTACATTTATGATCTTCATTTAATTAAAAATTATTCCAAGTTTTAGGATAAAATCTCATTCTTGATTCTTTCCATTTTATGAATCTCTAATTGATTCCTAATTATCCAATTAATTAAGTTTCACCTCAATTTAATATTTCTTATGGAATTCTTCTCTAGAGGAATTCTCTTGAATGTTAAGTTCCTTACTTTAACTTCATTCAAACCCACTTAGAGAATTATTCTAAGGTTTTCCAAGTCTCATTCACTATTGTTCTTTACTTAGTTTCAAAGAGTCACTTTTAGTTTGTCAAATAGGTTTCTATCCATTACATTATTAGTCATCTAGTCATTTGATTATTTAAATTTCAAGGTTGCATGATATTACATAATTTGATCCTAAAATGGCCCTAGAGGCCGTGGCCTCCCAAGGGTGGAGCCCTAAGTTTTGCTTAACTCCGTTACATTTTATTCTCTTGATTAATTATGTTTCCATCCTAGTTACAAAATTTCAACCATGATCACCCCTTTTGAGGGTCATGGTCGTGAGCTTCCATAAGGAAAGTAAGGGACTTTTATTTCCATTTCATTTTTTCACTCCATCTAAATCAATTCAAGATCATCAATATACATATACAATCAACCAAATAGATTAAACAAGGCAAAATCAATATAACCATAAAAATCAAACATCAAAGAGAGTAACCCTAACTAGGATTTTCTCACAACTAATACAAAATCAAGTCTCTCACTATCAAGAAAGGTTAAAGAGGATTATCTCCCTCTTACCAAGAGAGAAAACAAGCCAAGAACTCTCTTGAAGCTCCTAGTGAAATTCGGCCAAGTTCACCAAAAATCCTAGAAATTACAACTTCATCAAATCAACCCCAAGGCTTGAAAAAAATAGATCAATAGTCATGGTGATGGCCATGAAAATGAAATTGAACAAGAAAATATGAGAAATCAAGAATCTTACCTTAGAGTTTTAAACTTGAAGCTTGAAGAAGATGATGAAGATAGAAGCTTTTCAAGTAGATCCAAATTAGAAAAGTGTTTAGAATGTGATGGAGATTAAGGAAATGTGGTTACTTAGAATTTTGAAATCTTTGGATGTGTGGATGAGGGTGTGGCCGTGTGGGCTGTAGAGAGAAGGAGGAGAAAACTTTGAGAGGAGATGAGTGTAGAGAGAGAAAGTGACAGTAGAAATGAAATAAGCTTTTAGGGTTTTGAAATTAGAAATGAGATTAAGTGAAAAGGAATTTTGGCTCCCAAATGGGCCTTGTGGCCGTGTAGTAGAGACGGAGAATGGGAGGGAAAATGTTCACCAAAAATTAGGGTTAAGTGTTAGCTTTTTCAAAAGTGGATTTGATTAGACATAAAGTAGATTACATTTGGATAAGATAATTAGGTGATAGGGTAATTAAAATAATAGGATAATATGGTGATTAGGGTTTTTCACTACAAGTTATTACTCAATGGACAATTGTTACAGTGCACAAAGCCAGTATTAATTATTCAACGAATAATAGAGCGTATCGCAAAATTTTACTTAACAGTACGTACAGAGATTTTATTTATCAGATAAAACTTTGAAAAATGTAAACCTCATAAACTGTGCCTGGCCTTGGGTTTAGTAAGATCTCCCGTTGACGTTTCCACAGTTCAAGATTTACCAACCGTGGGGAAAATATTTCATTTTCTCGGTTCCACTCAGTGCGCACGTAAAATGAGGAATATATTAAAATATTCAATATTTTTAGAAAAATCCAAATTTTTTCTAAAATCACAAATATTAGAAAATAATTATTCATCATGAAACAAATAATTTTTAGGGTGTTACACTGACTCTGCTCAGTGTGCATGTAAAATGATGATTATATTAAAATATTCAACGTTTCTGGAAAAATCTAGAAAAATTTCCAAAAATCACAAATATTAGAAAATGATTATTTATGATGAAACAAATAATTTTCAGGATGTTACAACTCTCCCTTCGAAAAAAAAAATCGTCCTCGAAATTTTCATACCTTAGAACAGTTGTGGGTGTTGTTCCTTTATCTTGTCTTCCAATTCCCATGTTACATGTCTCGTCTTTTTGTTTCAGATCACTTTCACCAATGAGATTTCCTTTCCTCTAAGTTGTTTTACTCTCATATCTTTAATCCTTACAGGAGGTGCCTCATAGGTTAAGTTCTCTTTCAATTGTACTGTGTCTGGTGCTCTGACATGGTTCGGGTTAGGAATATATTTCTGTAGTTGTGACACATGAAAGACATTGTGAAGGTTTGAAAGAAAAAGTGGTAAGACTATCTGGTAAGCTACTGGACCTATCCGGCTAAGAATTTGGTAAGGTCCAAGGAATTTAGGAGTAAGTTTTCTAGATTTCAAAACTCGGCTGACCCTAGTCGTTGGCATGACTTTCAAAAATACATGCTCGCCTTCCTCGAACTCAAGAGGCTTTCTTCTCTTGTCTGCATAGCTTTTCTGCCGACTTTGAGCCGTCCTCAACTTTTCCTGAATCATCTTGACCTTCTCAGTCATCTGCTGTATAATATTAGGTCCAACAGTAAGGCGCGCTCCGTCTTGGTACCAACACAAAGGTGTTCGGCACCGTCGTCCATACAGAGCTTCATAGGGTGCCATCCCTATGCTTGAATGAAAACTATTGTTGTAGGTGAACTCTACTAATGGTAAAACTTCATCCCAACTTCCAGTCTATTCTAAAGCGCAAGCCCTGAGCAAATCCTCCAGCGATTGGATCGTCCTTTCCGATTGCTCATCGGTTTGTGGATGGTAAGCAGAACTCAATCGTAGCTTTGTTCCCAATGTTTCTTGCAAAATTCGTAAAAACTTTAAGGTGAACCTTGGATCTCTATCTGAAACAATACTGGTAAGCACACCATGTAGCCTAACGATCTCACCGATATATAGCTGGGTCAACTTCTCTATGTTGTATCTTATGTTGATTGGCAGGAAGTGTGCTGACTTCGTGAGTCGATCAACGATTACCCATATTGAGTTATAACCTTTTCTGGTCTTTGGAAATCCAACCACAAAATCCATCGCAATGTTATACCACTTCCATTCGGGAATAGATAGAGGTTGCAACAGTCTTAACGGCCTTTGATGTTCCACCTTTGCTTTCTGGAAAACCAGACAAGAAGACACACATCTGGTAATATCGCTCTTCATCCCGTGCCACCAAAATAACTTCTTTAGGTCTTGGTACATTTTAGTTATCCCCAAGTGCATACTCAACTTGCTCGTGTGAGCGTGGTCAAGTATATACTTCCTTAGCTCTTGATCCCTAGGTATACAAACCCTACCTCGGAACCTTAGAATTCCATTTGTTCCTTCCTCGAATGTTATCGCATTGCCTTGCCTCATCAACTCTCTTTCCTCTTGTAAGAACTTATCAATTTTTTGCTTTTCCCAGATGTTTTCCATTAATTCGCTTGAGATAGTGACCATGTTCATGCAAAATTTTCCTGGTGCTAATTCCACGAAAGACCATACATCCCTGAATTGATCTATCAAATCTTTTTCCTTGATCATCATGGCTGAGATACTGAGCATCTTCCTACTTAATGCGTCTACCACGACATTTGCCTTTCCAGGGTGATAGAAAAGTCAAAAATCATAATCCTTCAAAAATTCCAACCACCTGCGCTGTCTCATATTCAACTCCTTTTGATCATATAAGTACTTCAAGCTCTTATGGTCATTAATGACATTGAACGTCGCCCCATACGAGAAGTGTCTCCATATATTCAAAGCAAAAACCACAACTGCTAACTCCAAGTCATGTGTTAGATAGTTCTTCTCATGCACTCGCAACTATCTCGAAGCATAAGCCACCACTTTTCCATTTTGCATAAGCACAGCTCCTAATCCTTGATATGAAGCATCGCAATACACTTTGAAGGGTTCATTCAGATCGGGTAGAACTAACACTAGTGAAGTAGTTAGTCATTTTTTCAATTCTTGGAAGCTCTCTTCACAAGCATTAGTCCACTCAAAGGCTTGATTCTTCCTTGTGAGTTGAGTGAGAGGCCTTTCTATTTTAGAGAATCCTTCAATGAACCTCTGATAGTATCCAGCCAAACCCACAAAGCTTCGAATTTTTGTCACTGTCTTCGGCTGTTCCCATTGTAGAATTACTTCTACTTTTGATGGATCCACAGCAATCCCTTCCTTTAAGATCACATGGCCCAAAAACTTGACTTCGTCCAACCAAAATTCACACTTTGATAATTTGGCGTACAACTTCTTCTCCGTCAGAATCTGAAGAACTATACCGAGGTGTTCAGCATGGTCCTCATGATTTTGAGAGTAGATCAGAATGTCATCAATGAAGACAATAACGAATCTGTCCAAGTAAAGATGAAAGACTCTATTCATGTAGTCCATGAAGATGACAGGTGCATTCGTTACACCAAATGGCATCACAAGGTACTCGTAATGACCGTAACGGGTATGAAAAGCCGTCTTGGGAATATCCTCCGCCTTTACTCGAATCTAATGGTAGCCCGATCGTAGATCGATCTTAGAGAACACTGCTGCTCCTTTTAGTTAATCCATTAAGTCATCTATTCTTGGGAGTGGATACTTGTTCTTGATTGTGACCTTATTTACTTGGCGATAGTCCATACACAATCACGAAGTGCCATCCTTCTTTCGAACTAGCAATACTGGTGCTCCCCAAGGTGACACATTGGGTCTAACAAATTGTTTTTCCTAGAGTTCTTCTAACTACTTCTTAAGCTTTGCTAACTCCGATGGTGACATTCTGTAAGGCGCTATAGATACAGGACCAGATACAGGTACAAGATCAATAACGAACTCTATCTCCTGCTCTGGCGATAAACCAGGTACATCATCAAGAAAGACTTCGGGGAACTCGTTAACCACTGGAATTGCATTCACATCAGCCTCGCTCTTGACCTTCAAGGAAGACAATAGCATGTATCCCTGAGCTCCTTCTTTCAAGAAAGCTTAAACTTAGTTAGCCGTAAAAAATCTAGAATCCTCATCCATAGGGAAAACTATGATCTTACTAGAGCAATCTAAAAGGATATGGTTGGAAGACAACCAATCCATCCCTAAAATTATGTCTAATTGAGAAAGGGGTAAACAGATCAAATCAACAGAAAAGATTCGACCCCCAACAATCAAAGGACAATTCAAACAGACCTTAGTGGTAACAACAGGTTTATCAGTGGGAGTAGAAACAGTCAAGTCAAAAGGTAAGGAAGACACAGGTAAACTAAGTCGTCGCACACAATATAAGAAATGAAAGAGTGGGTTGCCCCAGAGTCATACAGTATAGTCAAAAGGTTACCTCCTATGGCACCTTCTCCCTATATCAGATCTTTAGATTTGGAGGCTTCAACTCCACTCATGGTATAGACTCGGCCTCTTGCTTGTGGCTTTGTAGCTTGAGCAGCGTTGACTGAAGGCTCAGCCTTAGGTTAGTTGTAATCTTTGGAGACATGTCCAGGCTTCCCACATCAGAAAAAGATGATCCCTTTGATGGTGCAGTCTCCTGTTGCGTGATCCTTCCCGCATTTCAAACATTTCGAAGAAAATGCCACATTCTGTCCGGTTCGGTTCCCACCAGAACCTCTACTGGAACCTCCACCAGATGTCTGCTGCTGACTTCCCGATGGTCGGGAATAAGGCTTCTTCTGAAAGCGATTCGCGTTGTTGTCGCCTCCTTTTTGGAACCTAATAGGTCCAAAGTTTTGATTTCTTGTGTCTCGAGTTTGATCCAGAGCTTCCACCTGGCAGCACGTATCTAATAGCTTTGAAAATTGGTTGATCTTTAAGGTGATGACTGCTCTTTTCACTTCGTGCCTCAATCCTTCCTCAAATTTTTGACATTTCCACACCTCGTCCGACTGGTGCTAGAAATATGTTGAAATTTTTGACAAGCTTTCAAACCGTATGACATATTCACTGACAGTTAAGTTCCCTTGCCTCAAGCTAAGGAACTGCATTTCTTTTGCATGCCTGGCGCTTGCGGGGAAATATTTTTCCAAGAACTTATTCTTGAATACCTCTTAAGTGATTGCGCGACTTTCAGCTTCTAACACTTTCTGAGCCCCGTTCCACCAGTCTTCAGCATCTCCAATCAGCATAAAAGTGGCATAAGTTACCTTCTTGTCGTTGGCATAGTTCATGCCTCTAAATATTTTCTCCAGGTCCTTGATCCACAAACTAGCTTTTTTCGGATCAAATTCTCCTTTAAACTGAGGATGGTTGTGGCGACGAAACTCCACGAAATTTTGAGCGTCAGCCGATGCTTCCAGCTGTCGTGTAGCCCTTCCTTGCTGCTGAGCGGTCCTTTCCGTTTGTTATGCGATAACCTCAGCCATTCGTTGCATCGCCTCAGTTGCTGCAACCATGTCTCCACCTCGTGCCATTACGTTCTTTCAAAGTTAGATCAACTAAAAAACATAAGAAAAGATTAGATGTATCCTTTTGGAATACCAAACAATACATCTCTGTGTTTGGTTTCAGAGAAACACACAGCACAAACAAGACAGACTTAACCACAAAGACCCAAAGAAAACATAAATCAGGGCTCTGATACCAACTAATGTAACGCCCTTTTTTGAGAGGGAACGTCACACCATCAAAGACAAAGCAAAAAATAAATAGAATAAACTAAGACCCGGTTCATTATATTATAAATAAACTTAATTGGTTATAATTGTATAAATAAAATGGTAAATATTTTTTTTTGTTAAAGTAAGATCGTAATACATGGTTGTAACAGAAATTAACATGTGAAGAAAAACATACATCCATACATCATGCTATATATATACTGACATCATGTCTGTTTAGTTACATCACCAGATATACAAAAGAAAGCAAAAAGCTTTACCTGTCCCAAAATAGTTACGCATATATATAGCCCACCAAAAAGATAAGACATCAAGCCCCAAAAGAAAATAGATAGCCATCAGTAGCTATCAACCATATCAGCCCCTAAGAAGAAAGAGAAGGAACCATAGCTGGACCTTCCTCAGGGTCTTCCTCGTTAGAGGAAACCATCATTGGAGCAACCGAATTATGGGCGAGGGCTCGGGCAGTAGAGGGGAATGAATCCTCTTATGAGTAGTAATAACGTTCACCCCATATATCCCTAATAGGCAAATAAAATTCTAAATGCAAACGAACACTACAGGTAAAGATAGGAGGGTCATATCACCCCCAAGCTAGCGACACCGTCACATCCCCAGATAAACACAGTGATTTGAAGCTAGGTTGATATGCCAGCAATTCGGACCTCCGAGCAAAGTTAGCCTCACGTAGCCCAAAAAGCCTTGCAGACGGGACGTCATGATCAAGTAGGTACTAGTCAAAGTCAGGCCAAAAATTGGGGAACTCGTGTACTTCCCCTTCTTCACCACCGTCTTCAGGGAAACATATATATACACAAATAGTAGAAATACAAAAAAGAGGTGAGACATCTTACGTTCATTACCAATTATGGCAGTAAAGAAACAAAATGGCGTAGGACGCCCACATAGTATTACAAGAGTAATAAACAGTAATCAAGAGGCAAATATTAAATAACTTAACAATTTCAGGCAGTTGTACATCAATAAGGTAACAATTCCAATTATCATAAGAATTAAATGTCAGACAAGATAATGACTCACTGTGCACATGCATACGATATCAAAATCCTACTCTATGGAGCTAGACACAAATATTCAGAGAGAAAGATCAGGAGACACGTCTGTAACTCGGCTGCCACAGCCAAAGTGCTAAAATCATCAATTTATCCACGTGCACATCAAGGCATTGTACAAGAAATTCTGCACTAGATCGCGATATAGGACAGTGTCTCGGTCCGGATCATCGGTGCGTTTGCATCGGTTTGCCCTATGGACAGAAGAGCTACCAACTGTCCATTGCGAGGTACCCGCACCCCGACGCCCCCTAGGTCAACACTATGACCTACACTAGTCTACTCGCACCCGCACTAAGGTGTGTTCAATCTCCTAGGCAACATGGCCTTAACAACAATCCATCAAACTTTCACAATGCATGATGACTCAATGCATATATCATGTATATTCAACAATAATATACTTTCCATAACATGCCACAATTTGGCTAAGATAAGCATCAACATATTCTTGGTCCCACTCACGAACCCACTATAAATACTATTAAGTCCTTAAATAATACATTACACTTTTAGGGTACATTATGAAATTATGCCTAGATTTCTACATCTTTCTTAATAAGTTTCTCTTTTAGAGAAATTCTCTCACATTATTCATTTAATCTTTATTATTTTAATTAAACAAGTCCATCACTAAATTTTAAACCTAATTCCCTTAGAGTAATTTAAATTGAATTATTCAACATTCTTACTTACATTCATAGTCTACCTTTAATTAAAAATTATTCCAAGTTTTAGAATAAAATCTCATTCTTGATTCTTTCGATTTTATGAATCTCTAATTAATTCCTAATTATTCAATTAATTAAGTTTTACCTCAATTTAATATTTCTTATAGAATTCTTCTCTAGAGAAATTCTCTTGAATGTTAAGTTCCTTACTTTAAGCTCATTCAAACCCACTTAGAAAATTATTCTAAGGTTTTCCAAGTCTCATTCACTCTTATTCTTTACTTGGTTTCAAAGAGTCACTTTTAGGTTGTCAAATAGGTTTCTATCCATTACATTATTAGTCATTTAGTCACTTGATTATTTAAATTCCAAGGTTGCATGATGTTACATAATTTGATACTAAAATGGCCCTAGAAGTCGCGGCCTCCCAAGGGTGGAACCCTAAGTTTTTCTTAACTCCCTTACATTTTATTCTCTTGATTAATTATGTTTCCATCCTAGTTACAAAATTTCAACCATGATCACCCCTTTTAAGGGTCATGGCCGTGAGCCTCCATGAGGAAAACAAGGGACTTTTATTTCCATTTCATTTTTTTAATCCATCCAAATCAATCCAATATCATCAATATACATATACAATAAACCAAATAGATTAAATAAGGCAAAATCAATATAACCATAAAAATCAAACATCAAAGAGAGTAACCCTAACTAGGGTTTTTTTACAACTAACACAAAATCAAGTTTCTCACTACTAAGAGAGGTTGAAGAGGATCATCTCCCTCTTACCATGAGAAAAAACAAGCCAAGAACTCCCTTGAAGCTCCTACTGAAATTCGGCCAAGCTCACCAAAAATCCTAGAAATTATAACTTCATCAAATCAACACCAAGGCTTGAAAAAGAATGGATCAATGGTCATGGTGATGGCCATGAAAACGAAAATGAAGAAGAAAATATGAGAAATCTAGAATCTTACCCTAGAGTTTCAAACTTGAAGCTTGAAGAAGATTATGAAGATAGAAACTTTTTGAAGTAGATCCAAGTTAGAAAAGTGTTTAGAATGTGATGGAGATTAAGGAAATGTGGTTATTTTGAATGTGTGGATGAAGGTGTGGCCGTGTGGGGTGTAGAGAGAAGGAGGAGAAAACTTTGAGAGGAGATGAATGTAGAGAGAGAAAGTGATAGTAGAAATGAAATAAGCTTTTAGGGTTTTGAAATTAGAAATGAGATTAATTAAGTGAAAAGGAATTTTGGCTCCCAAATGGGCCTTGTGGCCGTGTAGTAAAGAGGGAGAATGGGAGGTAAAATGGTCACCAAAAATTAGGGTTAAGTGTTAGCTTTTTCAAAAGTGGATTTGATTAGACATAAAGTGGATTACATTTAGATAAGATAATTAGGTGATAGGGTAATTAAAATAATAGGATAATATGGTGATTAGGGTTTTTCACTACAAGTTATTACCCAATAGACAATTGTTACAATGCACAAAGCCAGTATTAATTATCCAACGGATAATAGAGCGTATCACAAAATTTTACTTAACAGTACGTACAGAGATTTTATTTATCAGATAAAACCTCGAAAAACGTAAACCTCATAAACTGTGTCCGGTCTTGGGTTTAGTAAGATCCCTCGTCAACGTTTTCATAGTTCAAGGTTTACCAGTCTCGGAGAAAATATTTCATTTTTCCAGCTCAGCTCAGTGCGCACGTAAAACAAGGAATATATTAAAATATTCAACGTTTCCAGAAAAATCTAAAAAAATTATCAAAAATCACAAATATTAGAAAATGACTATTCATCACGAAACAAACAATTTCTGGGGTGTTACACTAACTTTGCTCATGTGCACGTAAAATGAAAAATATATTAAAATATTCAACGTTTTTGGAAAAATTTAGAAAAATTCTCAAAAATCACAAATATTAGAAAATGATTATTTATGATGAAACAAATAATTTTCAGGATGTTACATAAATCATATTATAATTTTATAAAATCTAGATTAATTAGATGTTAAAAATTGTTATAGCATTTTGTTTAGCCCAAATTGTGATCAGTATTATTAATGAGCCTATTATTGTTAAAGCACTGCTCATTTATGAGTTTTGTTTACGAGTCCTATATATGAGTTTGCTATAGTGGACATGTTTAACCCATTCTAGATATATTATATATATACAGGAAGAGATCCTTATTCTTAGTCACTCTAGTACGTACAGTTGTCTCATTGATACTGACATGTGAGTGACTACAGTAGGATAGAAATAGTATCTCTCCCTCATCGAGATTGTTTTTAAGGGTTTCAACAATGACTTCCTCATCAGCGCTTTTTCAAAGTAACTTTAAAACTCTTTATATATTTTGATATGTCATAAATATTGAGATTAATAGATCCTAAAAATTCTAGCGTAGTTATCTAATAAGCATTTAATAAATGTACACAGGAAAGGAAATATACTCCAAAAAATCAATATAACAGACCGAATATTTATTGAGATAATTATAAAGATTAAGAATATGATATGGCAAATAGTAATACTTATTTTTGTGTACTTTGAGTAAGTTGATATTGTGCATGATTAGTAGCAATTTTCCATGCTATTAATTATAGGAAAACGTTTTTCGTCCATCCAAAATACTCTTTCCTCCATATTTCCGTGATATATGTTTGTTGACTTTTCCGTATGCCAATATTTTCATTTCAAGCTTTTCATTTCCCGCTTCTTGATTCCTAAAAATTAACTAGCGTAACGTATTAACCATTTAATTTCCCGCTTTTCATTTCTCGCTTTTGGATTCACCGTGAATAAGCATTCTAACGTATAAATTTAATTTCTCGTACTTCTCATTTCCTACTTCTTGGATTCACCAGGAAACTAATATTGATTAACCACTTATTCTTAACGTATTAAATTTACTCATTATTGAGAACTCTTTCTTGGATTTACCGAAACATATCTTGATTAACCACTTATTTCTAACGATTAACCACTTATTCATTATTAGAACTAATTATAAAGATTAACCACTTATTTCGAAGGTATTAACAAAATTTATACTTGATTAACCACTTATTCTTATTTTACTTACTTATTTCAATGTATTAGATTAACCACTTATTCATAACGATAACCACTTATTGTGAACATTTCAGTATTTTTTCCAAATGATGCGTGACATATAATGGTGAAAAAGTTGAAATCTTTTGGTTGATTAATTAATTATATATGGTATAAGAAACTCATCAACAACACGCAATCATAAGAGGAAAAACTAAATGCATGCGTAAGAAAGAAATGCCAGTTAAAAGCAATTATTGGGATAAAAAGAAATAAAATATTCCATGTGCATTCTATGAGTTAGCCATGTTACAGGCTGCGGCTAGTTTGCAAGAGAACTGCAAACTATGTCATAAACACAGGCTATGGTGAAATGAAGGTGTATAGTAGGAGTATCTCGCAACTCGCAAGAGTGTACGGCCGATTGGACGTTGCTGTTATTGCAAAAGAATATTGGATTTCTCGCTTCCTTTATGCATTGCAATATAGCCTTTGAGTTGCCATCGTTCAACAACTTTCTAGATGGAGCAATTGGCATGTCATTTTGGAGGCTAGTTCCTTTGTACTTCTAAGTTCTAATCAGGCTGTTAGTGTATTCACTTGTGGTGATAGTAGTACATCTATGGAGGCTTGCCTCTAGAGAGAAAATCCTTTAAGGTTAGACCAAGAACAGAAAGTGGTAGAATATTATCGGTTAAGTAGCAAAGCATACATTGTATATGTAAGCAAATGTAATTACAAAAAAAAAAAAAAAGGCTTGACGTCTTATGTGTGTGTTGCGTCTTATGACATTTAGCTGTAAGAAAGTGCAGCACAAGTACGAGAATTTGTGAGTGTGTGCGCAATATCTATTATTATTCTATCCGTTCCTTTTTATATGTTTTTTAATATTTTTATATATAAATTAAAAAATTATTAAATAATATTAAATTAAGTAAAATATAAATTACTATGATTAAATTATAATATTTTATTTTATTAAATATGTATAAGAAATTATAAAAATTAATTAATATGAATAATTATTAAGTTTAGTTAAGAGAATAAATAATAAGATAAAATTAAAAAATATTAATTAATATAATCTTAAAATTTTTACATAACAAATAAATTAAAATAAAATATTTAAAAAAAAATAAAAAGGAACAGAAAATGTATCTATCCATCTATATTATTATTATATATACAAAGCAGCTGTTAAGTACACACGCAAAAGTCATCTTCTCGATCGTGAATCTATTTTCCTGCCCAAATAAAGAGCATTTTTTTACAATAGACATATTAATTAAACCGATGAATGCCTTTATCTTCCATTATCTCCTTCACATAAGATTACAATTCAATCCTCTTTCTTAATGAGCCATCATAAACAACAAAATGATGGCAATTCAGTCCAACAAAATAAAATAATGTAAACACAAATATGCCCTCCTTGGTACAAGAAACAAAACTCTTCAACCAATCGATGGCTACAGCTTTCACTGTCTCCTTCACATAATATTACCATTCAGTTCTATATCTTGATGACCCAACATAAATGACAAAATGAGGGCAACTAAGTCCAACACAAAAAAATTATTTGAAAACTCATATATCCTCTTTAGTGACGATGCACGCGTCCCCTGCAACTCATAAAGCTTTCATCCTTGCACTCGTATGAGAGAAGCTTCATTCTCTCTTCATTTTTCTCTCAACTCTTTTTCTCCCCTATGCAAATATATTTCTCTGTCACACGTGATGCTCTTCGCCCCAATTTTCCTATAGCTTCTCTTCCTTTATCCGCCATTCATGTTTAATTTTCTGAGCAAGCATGGGATAGGTTTTCCAGTGGTAATAATTTCGCCAGTTAACCCTAACTCCTACATGAGGATGCTTATAAATAGAGCGGTATATTGCCTTCAACTCTTGCACTTTTCGTTTGTGTAATTCTCATACATTTTCTATTTTTGAGATTGTATATTTCTTGCAACTACTAATGGATCCTTCACTTGATCCATTGGTCAAAATTACTCCTGAGAGAGTGTTGGAGGGTGAAGTTCGAATTGCACGCTTATGGTATTTACCCAGCTTCAACAACCTTGGAGTCACTAATTCTATATAGATGGTGTTCATGGACGAATATGTAAGCTTTAAATGAAGTTTCTACATATATTTATCTATTTATGTATTTAATCTATCTATCATAGTTTTTTAATGTTAATTTGTTACCACCAGGGATGCAAGATTCATGCTTTTATTATCAGGAAGACTTTGGTTTACAAGTTCAAGCCTCTTCAAAATGAGGGTGATGCTTATATCTTTGTTTATTTTGTTGTTGGTGAGAATTGTGGATCCTTTTGAACCTCCAAACACCAGTTTTGTTTGACTGTTCACATGTTTTTGTCATTTTGCTTTTGCTAACAATCCAAGAAGGATATACCAGTTATAAAAGTATAAGGATATAAGGATAGTGAATAACTATACTTATAATTCCTTTCAAGATGCATGTTATGCTCGTGGTTAGTTATCAAATAATGAGGAATTTATTGATGGTATCAATAAAGCTTTAGAATTGGCTTTTGGCCATTATTTGAGATACCTTTCTGTTATATTGTTGGTCTCAAACTCAATTAGTAGTCCAACATTTGAATGGGAGCAAACATGGGAATATTTAGTGGATGGAATCCTTTATCAAAGAAGGAAGTTGTCAAATAACCATAGTATATAAAATCTACAACTTCTTATAATTAATAATTTCTTTGTGTTTGTTTTATGATTAATTTTTTTACACTATTTTTTATATTTTAAAATGACTTATATAAGTATTGGGGGTCAAAATTAGTCATTTTGACAAATATAAAAGCAGGCTATATGAAAGGCATTAAAAAGACTAAGTTTCAAAGATCCGTCAAAGACAATGATCAACAAAGTAGCCAACTGACATCAACAATGTTTTGACTACTGATTTAGCCAAGATCACAAGTCAAAGAAGACCATGTTGACATAATGAAGAATTTGATAGAAATCAAGTGTCAAGAGACAAGTGGATTCGACAAAGGAAAAACATAGACAAATACAAGTGCAAAGTTTCAAATTATTGTCTAAGTGAAGCTATGCTAGTATATCGAAACTATGTGAGTGAAGGTGTGTCGATGTCAAAGCTTACGATCGATGAAGAACAGTTTGCAAGCCGAAAGGAGAACATGGTGGGTACCATTACTAAACGCGGACAGTTCCTAAAGTCGATACTGAAAAATAAGAATGTGGCATCATGGGAAGTTAGAAGCCGAAGAAAGGAAAGAAATCACCCACTACTTGGAGCGGTTACCAAGTGAAAAGCCACATGAAAATTACGCACACGTAGGAAACTGCATGACTGCTAGGCAGCAACATCTTAGGGGCTATAGAATTCAAAATTTAAGTGCCAAAGGGAGAGGCTGGTTGCTTATAAATAGAATATTGAACGATGTTCAACAAGCTGGTCCACCTACTTGCAACACACCCTATATTTACTATAGTTCCTAAGTCCCTAGTGTGACACTCAGGGATTGACAGATTGATGGGTTATTAGTCAAGTATGACTGCCACTTTCAATTCACATGCCTCTCTATGTTTCGGCATTTGTCTTTCAGTAATTTCAATTTCTTCAAGTTCTTGCTTGTTCTTTATAATTCTTGGTTTTTTTTCCAAGTCCTCTTTAAATATTGCATTTTACTTGTTTTCAAGGTTAATTTTCATGCATTTTACCTTTCTGCAAGTTCTTCTAAATGTTTATCTAACTCGATGCAAATTTATGCTTTTTACGTTTACTTTCTGCACTTTGTTCGTTCTTCGAGTTCTTGAAGTTCATGCATTCTCTGCACTTTTTTATCTTTAATCTCCACTTGAACACACACAACACTCCAAAGATGTTTTTGTTAGCACATTACATCAACATTGACAATTCTACCATTTACTTTCTACCATTTATATTCTATTAGTTTACTTTCCTCTAGTTTACTTTTGGCAATTATTTACCTTTATGTTAAGTTTACTTTCAGTCAAGTTTACTTTTGAAATTTCCTTTCCGTTGCTTTACTTCTACTGAGTTTTTATATTGTCATTTCATTTCCATTTTGTTTATTGATGTTCATATCACACGGTTAACTCTTTTTGGATATACCCTTTTATTGACGCTTGACTAATCGAAGGTTACTTAATAATTTTACTAATTACCAAAAACTTGAGGGTCCTAAGAGGAGTCGATTCACTCTTAGATATTAGATCTTCAAGAAAAAAGAGTAGTTATTACTTTTGACAAAAAATCACCACAAACAAATTGGCACGCCCGGTAGGACCATATTGAGAGCAGTTGCACAAAATTGCTTTCAATTATGTCCATATTAAAAAATATGAGCGTCTCATGCACTTGAGAAGCGGAAGAGACACAGTGACAATGTCTAATCGTGATTCTACTTTCGATTCGTCAGAAAATGTAAGCGCTGATGGCAATGCCAATTTTGTCAATGACAACCTAAGTACTGGTCCTGACACAATTATGGCGTCTCAAGGTTGGGCTACAATCCACAATCTATGGTGTTGCCGACGCAACTAGTTATACTGCAGCCAAATTCAACAGTCAATCCAAATGGCAACACTAGAAATGGTAATATGCCGCTAAGGCCGCCACTCCTTATGGTATGCCTTATAATTTCATTCCACCTATTGCGAAGCTAATTGTAGTGGTGTCAGGAAGTTTTCAACCAGTAAATCAACCTACGATGTCGACAACAATTGGTGTTTTGCAGCCAACAATGATCGCGTCAAGTGTTTTTGTAGATATATCGGTCACAAGCTAGAATGTTGGACAATCTGGCCCAAACCATGGTATTCCTTTTCCCCGACTAGAAGGGTTGCATATCGGAGGACATCTTATTTATCCTCACATGACATGGGAAATGCCTAGTGTGCTTACTGGAACCACATAGAATATGCTGAACAATGCTCCTCAACAGATGGACAAGAGCAATCATGACATGGTTCACATGTTAACACAATAATTAGGCATTATCCTTACACATTTGATCGAAACAACAAACAACATTTGCAATCAATTAGCCCAACATATGGGTTGATTGACAGGAGCTTTAGGATTCAAAAAAATTGATCCAATTGTTCGACAAGTTAGAGCACTTGAATTGCCTCCTGGAGAACCTGATCGACGACTAGAACTCTAGTATGGCCATGTCAATTTGTCGAGAAGGGATGATGATCAACTTGGAGATAATGAATATGAGATCCAGAGACTTTTACAAAATACTGAGGGGCATCCTGCCCCAATTCAGCTTCGACCTAGGTTGAATAATTAGAACCTAAACTAGGTTGTTGAACAAATACTCAATAGGTTTGGTTTCAATATGGGTTGTGCAAATCAGCCCTACTTAGTTTTGACATTTCTTGAATGAATTCAACAAGCCAAATTTCCTAGGGGTGGCAAAGTCCCCAAGCTGTCAAAGTTCATTGGTGATCTTGGCGAGTCGATTGTCGAACATATAGCCAGGTATACTATTAAGCTAGGTGAGATAGCAGCTAATGAATATATCAAAATGAGATACTTCCCTAGTTCTTTAACAAAGAATGCCTTCACCTAGTTCTCGACACTTCTGCTAAATTCTATCCATTCATGGACCCAACTTGAAAGGAGTTTCCATGAACAATTCTTCAAGGGTGAAATGAAAGTTAGTGTAACAGACTTGTTCAATATCTAAAGAATATCAAATGAATCTATTGATGACTACCTATGTCAATTTCGTTTAATGAAGAGTAGGTGTTACACACCCATCCTTGAATATGAAATTGTCAAAATGGCCTCCAGTGGACTTGATTATGATATTAGGAAGAAGTTAGTGAACCAACAATACCTTGACACAGCCCAACTTGCCAAAAAAAAATATATAGTAAATTGAAAAATTGAGGATAGAAAAATACGCAAAATAAAAGAAAGCCTTCAAGAAAGAGAAAATCATTTTTGTCGAATACGACAAAGATGAGGATATCGAAATGAGTGATGTTAATGAGGCCGAATTTCAAATCGGCCTACCTTATGCTTGTCAAGCATTACGTCATATCAAGGCTAAAGGCAAAACAAATTATGTCAACCAGAAAACTTATTCCTTTGGCATTACAAAAGATGACCAAATATTCAACATTATGTTAAAAGACAATCAAATTAAATTGCCTAAGAGGCACAAGAAATTTGATGTTAGTTCCTTAAATGAAAGAAAATTTTACAAATATCATGGTAGTTATGGCCATTGGACTAATAACTGTGTTCGTTTTAGAGATCTAATCTAAAAAGGGATCAAAGAAGGTAGATTGAAGTTTGCTGACAAGGTCCAGGTTGACATGAAAATTGAAACTGATCCTTTTAATGTCAACTTAAGCTTTGTTGAACCTGAAGAGGTTGTCGAGCCATTCACTTGTATGCAAATTAACGTAGTCAATATCAATGATATCACTAAACATATGGGTATTGATATTAAAGATGTTTTGGATATTTATCCCAAACTTAATGAATCCTTAGAGGACTTTCAAAAAAGGAAGAAAGAGAAAGGACAAGTTAGGCTTTGTCCTCGTTGCAATGCCATGTATGATTAAGTAGCGGCAAAACACAATGAGATAAGAGAGCTAAAAAATGCTCTATGAGAAATTAAAGCTTTCTATAAAAAGCAAGCTAAACAGTGTAAATTCGATAGATGGTGGTTGGGTAATAGTTGTAAAATGGAGAAACGTTAAGATGAGCATGTTGATTGTGATCCTCCTCAGCCAAAACAAAAGCTGAAGTCTATTATGGTTGTTGATGTCGATCCATATGAATTAAAGGGTAGAACCAGAGTTTCGCCAGTTAATGTGATAAAAGGAGAAATGGGTCAAGAACTTTCAGCGCTATGAGCAACCTAAGTATGTCAAGAAGTGTAAATGGTACAAAGAGTCAAATTAGAGTTACCAAACATTCAACCTAAGAAGCAGGCCAAATACTTGGTATAGGGAAGGTTACTATAGTTTGGCTCAATCCAACCCACAACCATTGACAAAGACTTAGTTGAGAAGAAAACAAAGAATTGAAGCTTCCAGGAGAAAGGCTCAAGGTAGAGTGACTGCAAAGCCTTTTATTGAAAGTAGACAAACAAAAGAGGTCAGGATGACAAGAAAATCAATGGCTAAATCTGAAGAAGTCCAGAAGTAGGCTAAGTCTTTAGTGCCTGTCGAAGACAAAGGAAATGGTGTTATCATCGAAGCTCTCTAGTTTGGAAGTAGTGACGACTTTAAAGATATTGATATTGACTATGATATTGAATTTGAACACACCATGGATAGTTGCAACTTTGACGTCAATCTAGTTTTAGTCCTGCCAGCTAATTATGACGTGAATGAATGAGCCAACCAGCTAGAGGATGATTATATGGATAAAAATGAATAGGCATTCTTGAACAAAGATTTGACAATTATGTTTGTTGATATAGCTCACTTTGAAAAGCCCACTGAACAACTAAAAGCTCATTTGCATCCCTTGCACATTAAAGCACTCATCAAATAGAGACCCACAAATAGAGCTCTGATCGACAGAGGAGTAGCCGTCAACCTAATACCAAGAGCTATGTTCTGAAAACTTGGTAAAAAAGAAGTTAATCTATTATGTCTGTGATAGATTTTATAAGCAAAATTGCTTCGTCGGATGGGATGACTGTATTAACCATCCAAGTGGGAAGTTCTGAAAGATCAATTCCTTTTATTATTGTCCCATGAAAAGCTAGTTACAGTTTGCTACTTGGCAGAGAGTGGATTCATGTTGTAGCTGCAATCTTTTCAACATTACATCAAAAGATAATCCTTTGGAATGAGGATGAGGACATAAAGATCATCAAAGCTGATGATAACCCATGTTATCTCTAACAAGAGCATGTAGATTACAAGATCAATAGCCCATATCTAAAGCCTTTGGAGTATAAGCAGAAGTTCAACACAACTCTTTATGAAAATTTCATAATGGATCACTATGGATTCTATTTCATGCCTAAGGTTGATGTAGTGTGGCCAGACAACATCAATGATGATGATAAGCCATGAGAGCTAATTGGCTCAATTATTGGCTTACATCGTCAACAAAAGAAAGGTCTACGTTGCTGAGGGTGCAGTATCAAATTTTATATATAAAGAAGAACTTGTTAATTTGTAGGCCATCAAAAGGCGATGTCAAGAAAGTTGAAGTATAAGACCCCATGGAGGAAGTCAACTTAGGCACCAAAGTTGACAACATACTTATTTATGCCAGCAAGTTACCATCAAAATATTTCAAGGCATAATTGATTGTCCTTTTAAAGAAGTATAAAGATTGTTTACCCTAGGACTATAATGAAATGTTGGGACTAAGTAGAAATCTTGTCGAACATAGATTACCAACCATATCTAGATGTTCACTAGTGAAACAAATGCCGCAGCGATTGCCAAAAACCAAAAAAAAATTAAATGACTGGTATAAGCCAACTTCATTAGAATTACCAAGTATATCGATTGAATATCTAATGTTCGTTATAAAGAAAAATGGCAAATTAAAGAGTCTACATTGACTTTAGAAATTTAAATTTTGCTACTCCAAAAGATGAATATTCGATGCCTATAATCGATATACATGTTGATTTGGTTTCTTGTCATGATATTTTAAGCTTTATGGATGGATATTATGGGTACAACCAAATATTCATTGTCGAAGACGATGTGTCAAAATCAGCATTTAGATGGCCCGGGGCCATTAGAACTTATGAATGAGTTGTTATGCCCTTTGACCTTAAAATTGCTGGGGCTACATATCAAAAAGCCATGAACACCAATTCATGATATGATTGGTGATTTTATGGAAGTCTATATTGATGATGTAGTTGTCAAATCAAATTCTAAAATGGCTCATTTGACAGATATAAAAAATAACATTTGACAGAATACGAAAACATGGATTAAAAATGAATCCAACAAAATGTTTCTTTGGTGTGTCTGAAAGAAACGTCCTAGGATTCCCGATGCATAAAAGAGGAATCGAAGTTGACAAAAACAAGGAGAAAGTTATACTAGAAGTAGCACCAACGACAAATAAGAAATAGTAGTAGTCTTTCCTTGGCAAAATCAACTTTTTACGAAGATTCATTTCCAATTTATCAGGAAAGACCATAATTTTCTTCCCATTGATGAAAAAGGTCTTTAGAGAAATTCAAATGGGAGAAACATCACCAAGAGGTGCTTGACGAGTTGACGAGATCAAAAGATACTTGACAAATTTGCCTATTATAATGCTGTTGACACCAGACTGTCCATCTAAATTATACATATCGGCATCTAAAGATACTATTGGGAGTATGTTAGCCCAAGAATATGAAAACGACATCAAAAAAGTTGTCTACTACCTTAATAGAGATCTCATTGATGCTAAAAGAAGATATAGTACTATTGAGAAACTTTGTCTTGCCTTGTGTTTTTCATGCACAAAGTGAAAGTATTATATGATGTCGTTTGATGTATTAGTCTTGTTAAGGACAAATGTAATTAAATACATATCATCAAAACCCATAATACATAGAAGAATTAGTTGTTGGACCTTGGGCCTATCAAAATTTTCTTTATATTATGTTCTGTTAAAAGTTTTTAAAGCCCAAGTTATAGTTGATTTTTTGTCCGATCATCCATGTCTTGACGTTGAAAATGAAAATGTTAGTTTTATTAGGTTAAAACATTGAAAATTATACTTTGACAGTTCCCACCATCAAAATGGTGTTGGTATGGGGTTTTAATTATAACTCCTGATAATAAACTAACAAAGTTTATGTTTGAATTACTTCGCAAGTGTTCCAATAATGAAGCAAAATATGAAACTTTAATTGTTGGGTTAGAAATCCTAGTTGAACTAAAAGCTTGCAATGTTAAAATTATTGGAGATTAATAACTTGTTATAAAACAATTGACAAAAGGATATCATTGTATAAGTTATAACTTGATGAAATATTTGTTAGTTATGGCAATGCTCTTAGATGAATTCGACGATGTAATTGTTAAACATGTGCCACGACATTTAAATGGTGAATCTAATGAATTAGCTCAAATCGCTTCTGGGTACAAGGTGTCAACTAAAACTTTAACGCAACTAATAGGGATAAATGAAATAATATATCCCTTTGAGCAACATGAAATTTTAACAGTTGGAAACATAGATCCAGTCAACTAGCGAAAACCTATCATTGATTACTTGGAAAATCCAAACTAGTAGGTTGACAAAAAGCTCAGATATAGAGCTCTAAGTTATGTGTTGTCGGGAGGAATGATGTATAAAAGGTTTGTAGACGAAAACCTTTTGACATGCCTAAGTGAGCAAGAAACTTACTTAGCCCTTGTGAAAGTCCATGAAGGAATTTGTGGAGCTCATTAGGCAAGTGAGAAAATGAAATGGGTACTAAATCGACACCGGCTATATTAGCTGATGATGATAAAAGATTGCTTCAAATTTGCTAAGTCTTGTGAAGAGTGTCAAAAGCATGGAGTTGTGCAATAACTTCCTGCAAGAAAATTGTATGCAATTATTAAAACTTTGCCATTTAGAGGTTGCAATCTAGATCTAATTAGTAAAATTTATCCCATTTCATCAAAAGGTCACAAATATATCCTAGTCGCCATCAACTACTTTACCAAATAGGTAGAAGTTATTGCCTTAAAAGAAGTAACTCATCAAGAATTGATAAACTTGATCGAGAATAAAATTATTTGTTGATTTGAAATTCCACAATCATTGACAATAGATCAAGGAACCATCCTTATTGGCAAGAGAGTAGTCAAATATGCCAAGTCAAGGCAGATCAAGCTATTGATGCCAACACCCTATTATGCTCAAGAAAACGGCCAAGTGGAAGCTGTCAATAAAATTATCATCAACTTAATTAAAAATTATATTGCCCAGCAACCTAGGAATTGGCTCAATACACTTGAATAGATTTTATGGGCATATAGAAATTCACCAAAGGACTCGACAGGACTTACTCCTTACAAGTTAGATTTTATGCCATGTTGCCTGTTCAAGTCAATATCCAATCAGTTTGTTTATTAAAACAAAATAATTTACTAACTAAAGATTATTGGAATGCTATGTTTGATGAATTGAACTAGTTAAATGATGAACAACTATTGCCATTAGAACACTTTATTCAATAAAAAGAAAAGATCGCTAAGTATTACAATTGTTGAGTTAAGTATAAATCTTTGAAAGTTGGTGATTTAGTTTGGAAAGTTATTTTGCCCATTAATCAAAGTGGTTAAAGTTATGGAAAGTGGTCACCAAATTAGGATGGCCTTTACAAAATTACCAAGGTTTTTGGTGGAAATGCTTATGGCCTCATCAACGTTAATACAAGGAAAAAGCTACAAGCAGTTAATGACAAGTATTTGAAACAGTATAAGCCAACAATGTACAAAGTAAAAGTGCATTGAAACTTGTCATTATATTCAAAATGGCCATAAAGGCTGATCCATTGCATTTCAAAAGTGTCGGCCATAGTTGCCTACATAAAGAAAAATACTTTTAAAGTACATAAAAATACAAAAGTCAAAGAATAGACTTGTTAATAATAAAATTCTTTCCAAGTATTCCTAGTTCTTCTGCATGATGTTCTACTTTGACAAGGTCTAATTGTAGACAATATCATTTTATCTTAATTTTGTCAAAAGTACAGAACCTTCAGCCACCTACTTTCGAGCTTCTTCACGAAGTTTCTACTTCTCCTTCACACAAAGTTTAAGAGCTTTATTGAAATTTTCTTGCTTTGAAAGAAGCTCTTGAAGTTATTTTTCTAAATTAGTTAGGTGTTTCTCCCCTTCGGTAGTCTTTGCATCTGTTCTGAATAGGTTTCAGAGGTAGACCTGAAAGTGGTTGATGATGGCGGTTTCCTCTGTAGCACAGCGGTAGCAATAGTGGTGCGAGGGGTGGATACCTACAAAAGACACTCTGACGCTCAAGTTAGACTATGTACAAGGTGGGTAGTGTCTAGAGGTTCAGATCCATATACCTTAGTGACTTTGTCTAGTATTTATAAGAGTTTTGTGATGGAGGGAGATCATATTTGAAACAAGCATTAAAGGATAATGAATGCCATTGATGATAATCCATATAAATGAGGGATTGGTTAGAGTAATTATCTCCTTAACTATAATTATTAGAAATAAGGGATTTAAAAGAGATTTCCTCCTTGTTTGTTGAGTGTTATCAAGGTTTTAGGCAGCGTGGACAGTGAATCAAGATCTGCCTTGGACGTGTCGGGTTGCTGCTTGTAAGGACACCCTGGAGTTCGGTCTAGAACAGTATCAATAATGGCCTTTGTTTGGCTTCAGTCATTTGAGCTGCCAAATAACTTCTTTTCCTCAAACACTCATTACAGGCGGCCACGATGTCGACCAAAGTTGGATAATTAGCATTTAAGTTAACTACAGTAATCTTTAATTTCCAGAAGAATTTTCAGAGGGACTCGGGAAGATGAACTTTCACCTAGTGGCAAGCGTTGAGAGCGGTTTGTAGTTTATACGTCAACTATTGGTCCTCAGAGAGTCGATTAAGAGGTATGTCGAAAAGTTGCTCTAGAGCCAATATAGCTTCCTTCACTTGGTTTAAAGAGGAAGATGGTTCAGCAACAATAATCGACGCCGATTCCAACGTACTTTGAAAATTGGCTTGCAGAAGATTGTCAAGAAAAGCCAATGGGTCATCAGAGGCTTCCAAAGCAACATTGGTGACTTTAGTAGGATGGTCGACAATTATTGGTGAGGTGTCAACCACAATTTCCAGGTTCCTCATTTTAACATCTTGGGTAGCAAGAGGCATAGTTTCTGGAGTGCTTTCTCTTGAAGGTACTTTAGGAGGTGCATTTTTGGTCGATGCTAACATGACCTTTTCTATTTTCTCATTCTTTATTTCAACTAAGCCTAAAGAGGCTGGTAAGTCGATGTCAGAAGCAGTTGGAGTTGGTTGTTTATCTTGCCAAATGAATGAAGGAAATAGTTAATTAAAGGTCAAGGAAATTAAAAAAGCACACTTGAAACAAAGGTTACCTTAACAACAGGCGACTTTTATATTGTTTTTGACACAACTAGTTTAGCCTTTGGAAGATGTATAGGCGTTTTCGTTTTTGACTTGTTGCGACCGGTAGGAGTCTTTGCCTTACTAGACTTCATCTTTTTAGGGACTAGTTTGATAATGTCTTCATCATCATCATCCTTAATGTCGATTGGATCAAGAATTATTGATGAAGATTTACCTACTACAAGACAAAAAAAAAACAATTTTTAATATAAAAAAAGACAAAGTCAAAATTAAAAGGCTTTACCTAATAAGTGGTGACAAACCGCCCTTGCACTTAATTGAGTCAATCGGTATCTGCATCCATACAAATGCATGTAGTTGTTGGTAAAAGTAACTTGAAGATATGTACCTTTTGACTTGGAAGGTGTGCCCTTTATAGCCATTGTGGTCATTTAGCTAAAGCAAGTATTCAGATCTGACAGCAAACATTGGTAGTAATATTCCTATCATTCGACAAAATCAGGGATTGGGAAGCTATTGGTGGTGCAGTTAATAGGCTTGAAAGATTGTCTAATCTGTTGATTGTTCCTTTCTAATTTGGAAACGGCCTCTGTCAAAGACAAATTTATAATAGGCCGCTTGTATAAATATTTTTTTAAAATAGGAGTAGGAATTGCTTGAGTATAACCAAGTTATCGAGCCACTAAGTTTGGGAGATGATAGGCAAATCCAAGATCATCAGAATCCAAAAAGCCTATGCAAAAGATTTGTTGATAGAGGTAACTTGCCCACATAGCATTTATCTGCTCTTGGAAATCACTATCTTTAGAAATCATCGTGTTGATGAAGTGGGCAAGACCATTGATCACAATCTCAAAGGGGTTGAAGCTTATGTCAATAACATTCATTTTCATAGAGTGAAACACCTTGAAATACTTCTTGATGTCATCGACATAAGAAGCATTTTTACTCTCATGATGGCGATAATAGGCAAACATATACTTTTAAATTCCTTTAAGTAAATCATCAGGTGAATCATTGACTAAGTAATCATACAGAACGACATTAAGCCACATTTGCAATTTCCAGAAAAGGTCACTAGTAAGCATCTTGCCACGAGCACGAATCATGTTAACAATCTTATTTATCGACTGATAGAGGCAAGAAATTATCAATTAGCTTAAAGCCAAGAATTAACCTTCATGAATCATTATTGCTAAGAGCAAAGAAGCTTTCGACACCTGTAAAGATTTATTGTAGAGAACATGGCCACAAAGCCATAACGGCAGAAATGCTATATGTTCTTCATCCGACAAAGTTAGGTAGCCAACTATGCAGTGGTGATTTATTGAAGGCCCATAGGATCAATCTAGGTCTTCAATATTGATAGTCTTATTAGGAGCCTTATCAGGAGAAATAGTTTCCCCATGAAGTTCCATACCAGTAATAGTGGCTAAATCAAACAAAGTTGGTCTCATCATTCCATAAGGAAAATGAAAATTGTTTGTAGTCTTATTCTAAAAGAACAAAGTTGTGGCCATCATGCTCGAGTTAAGTTTGATGTAATGGTGGCTTAGTTGAATCAAGTCAAAGATACGAAGTTCTTTCTAGAAACTCTTTTTGAAGGATTGAACTCAATTAAGCCAAGCAATGTACTCTTTGAATTATTTTGCTTGAAAAGCCCTAAAAGGCCATGCCTTTCAATCAAAATACCCAATAGGAAGTGAATCCAAAGAGGCTAGAATTTGTTGGTCTTTACGGGAAGGAAAAAAGTCATGAACATTAGGATGCAAAGCTTCAGAATTTGGTAACAAAAGGCCAAGGTAACAGGACATTTTCTGGCCAATAGGATAAAGAATGAGAGTCTGGTTTTTTCAGGTTTCAGATTTTTGACTTAAAGGATCAAGAGCAAGAAAAATCCTATCTTTCTGAGCAAGATCTTCAACATGCGATGCCATAGGAAGTTTAGAAGAAGAACTTGGGTTGGTGTCAATAAAGGAAGCAATGGGAAAGAATAAAAAGAAGAAACAGAGAAACTGCAAAGTTTTACCCCAAAAAAAGATGGTGACAGTGAAAAATAGGTTTTACCTCATGGCATATTTATAGGCTCAAAAACTTTTTATGAAAGTTCAAACCATTTCACCTTCTCAAATCTGATTTTAAATTTCAAATATCAGATAAAATATGGTAATAGGATAAGAACATGTCCGTTTGACAAATGATAATTATTACATCCATTTCCCGACGGATTTGAATCTAGCAGTCACATCAAAGGTCAATCACCATAAAGGCAAAAACCTTTCTATATTCTTCAAAGTGTTCCAAAAACATCCATAGCAAGCTATAGAAATGAAAGCTACCAAAAAGTGTTTTAGACAACGTCAAAAGATAACATTGTCAAAATATGATTTGTCAAAGTAAAATTTACCCTTTTTCCTCCTTACTTCGTCAAAAGGTAAATTTTGAAGGCTAATTGTTAAGGGTCAAAATTAGTCATTTCGACATATATAGAAAGCAGGCCATATGAAGCCACTTAAAAGACTAAGTTTCAAAGATCCATCAAAGATGGTGATCGATAAATTAGCTAACCAACATCAACAATATTTTGACAACCGGTTCAACCCAAATCACAAGTCAAAGAAGACCATGTCGACAAAATGAAGAATTCAACAAAAATCAAGTGTCAGGAGATAAGTGGATTTAACAAAGGAACAACACAGACAAATTATGAATCTTCAATTGGAAAGTTCCAAATTATTGTTAAAGTGAAGTTATGCTAGTATGTTGAAGCCATGCGAGTGAAGGTGTGTCGATGTCGAAGGTTATGATCGATGAAGAACAGTTTTCAAGTAGAAAGGAGATCATGATGGGTCCCATTACTAAACGTGGGTAGTTCCCAAGGTTTATGTTGAAAAGATAAGAATGCAACATCATGGGAAGTTAGAAGTTGGAGAGAGGATAGAAACCACCCACTACTTGGAGTGGTTACCACGTGGAAAGCCACGTGAAAATTAAACACAAGCTGGAAACTGCATGATTGCCAAGTGATAACATCTTAAGGGCTATAGAATTCAAAATTTAGACTCCAAAAGGAGAGGCTGGTTGCCTATAAATAGAAGATTGAAAGATGTTCAACAGGCTTGTCCATCTACTTGCAACATACCCTATATATCCTATAGTTCCTAAGTCTCATGGATAGACGAGTTATTAGTTAAGTATGACCACCGCTTTCAATTCATATGCTTCTCTATGTATCGACATTTATCTTTTATTAATTTTAATTTCTTGTATCATTTACTTTCTAGACAATGTAATTTCAGTTTCTTCAAGTTCTTGCTTATTCTTCATAGCTCTTGGTTATTTCTTTTCCAAGTTCTCTTTAAATCTTGCATTTTACTTGTTTTTAGGGTTAATTTTCATGTATTTTACCTTTTTGCAAGTTCCTCTAAATCTTTATCCAACTTAATGCAAATTTACGCTTTCTGCGTTTACATTCTGCATTTCGTTCGTTCTTTGTATTCTTGAAAGTTTATGCATTTGTTGCACTTTTTTATGCTTTAATCTTTACCTGAGCACACACAATACTCTAAAGATGTTTTGGTCAGCACACTGCATCGACATTGACATTTTTGGCATTTACTTTCTGCCATTTACATTCTGTCAATTCACTTTTTGCAAGTTTACTTTCGACAATTATTTATTTTTATGTCAAGTTTACTTTTAGTTAAGTTTACTTTCAACATTTCTATACTATCACTTTACTTCCAGTAAGTTTTTACATTGTCGTTTCATTTTCATTTTGTTTATTGATGTTCATACCACAATGCTAACTCTTTTTGGACATACCATTTTATTGACGCTTGACCGATCGATGGTTGTTTAATAATTTTGCTAATCACAAGAAACTTGAAGGTCCTAAGAAGAGTCGATTAACTCCCAGATATTAGTTTTTGAATCAAAAAGAGTAGTCATTACTTTTGACGAAAAAACACCACAAACAATAAGTGAATGATGTTTATATTTTTTTAATTATCTTGATCAGTCTCTTTTTATGTTACTTCTGTTTACAAATTTAAATATTGGATAATCTGAATTGAAGAACTTATGTAAGATTGAATTATAGAAGTTGCTTCATTCAAATGGAATGATTTTGAAGGAACTTGAGTAAATGTTGTTACCCCAAAACTCTCCATTAAATTAGTTTGAAAATATATTCTTGGTGGAAGAATTTAATTATAATAAAGAAGACATGACTACAAAACATTGCATATATTTTTCTTCTCTTATCGATAAGAAAAAACATATTTACAATGAAGTTATTGATGTTGTAGACAGTGGAAAAGGATTGTTTTTTTGCGTATAGATATGGTGGAGTAGGAAAGACATTCACTCGGAGAACTTTGTTCTCTGTCCTTTATTTAGAAAGTAAAATAGTTCTTAATGTTTCATCTGGTGGCATTATTTCTCTTCTTCTTCCAGGTAGAAGGACGACTCATTCAAAATTTTCTATTCCATTTATTCTCTTTGAAGAGTGCACCTGCAATATTAAACAAAGAAGTTTTATGATTAAATTTTTTCGTCATACAAGTCTTATTATTTGGGATGAAACACCAATGATAAGCAAATGGGCTCTTGATAGAAATCTGAGAGATGTTTTGAGGTTTTTTAATGACAATTACATTGATCAACCTTTTCGAGTAGATTTTAGGGAAACATTGCCAATTATTCCAAAAGGTAGCATAAAAGATATTGTTATGGCGTTAATTCATCTAAATTGTGAAATCATTGCAGGATTCTAACAATATTTACTAAGAGCATGAAGTTACAATTAGGATGTCCTATATCAAACTTGGATAAAATGAATTCATTTGTAGGATGGATTATTAAAGTTAGGGATGATGATTTGGGAAGCGAGAATGATGATGAAGTTGAAATTGAAATTCCAAAAAATCTATTGATTTTGAATTATAATGACCATATTGCTTATATTGTTAATTTTACATATCCTAATTTGATTTATGGTAATGATGGTAATCTATGTCAAACAACGAAAAATATTGTCTATAAAGAAGCCTTTCAAAAGATTTGAATAGAAGGTAATAAAATTAGTTTAAATTATTTAATTAATTTTTATTTTTTTAATATTTTAATTTTATTTACCCAATTATATATTTTTTTCTATATGTATTTTCAAGTTTTAATGGTTGTTTGATCGGGATTAAATGTTACATATGTAATATCATCCTTTGAGTTAAATATTCTTTTGTTCCATATTATATTTTATGTCTATTTTTAGTACAATTTATTTTCTTAATTTTCCTGTGTATTACATAGGATAATCACAAGTAATAGTACATGACCAAGTATTATTGCAATATAATTTTTGAGCAGTGTTTTGAAGTAGATTCAGAGGGTACCTAAGATAGGCACGTATGTGGTAGACTCCTACGATGCATGTCTATTACCAAGCGTGTTGAACCAGGAGGTGGTTACTTGTAAAGGGACTCCAACGCTCAAGTCACGATGTGCACCAATTAGGTCTATGCTATGGAAGAACTCCTACATGATTTAGGTGACTTAACCTGATATTTATAAAGGTTGGATTGATCCGTTCTCTTAATGAAGAAATATATTCCCATTATAATTATAGAAGAAGATATGTTCCTTATTTAGTTGTAGAGAATCCCTGTATTATCGTAATAATGGTATGGTAGTTACAGTGCAATTATTCCATAAGATCATGATTGGCAAATAGGATATATCACAAGATTCATCCATTGCGCGGATCTTAGAATAAAGTTGTTACCATCCAAAATTAGGATCACACATTAAGCTGAGTCAGCTGGAGGCGTGAAGCCTTGGACCTCTGTTTGTATGTGTATTGGGCTAGACTACATATTAAGAGCCTACGGTACGGTTCAGAACAGTTGCCCCCAGCTTGGCGCTTAAGTGGAACAGTTAAGTGTCAAGATTCCAAATTTGATGAGAACCCGTGGTGCTTAATAGATAGAAATCCATTTAGGCCGAGGTCCATTATTACGGAGTACCTTCGAGGTTTGCATATAATACCATCCCACCATCCGAGGTGCATCCTTTGCCCCCGCATATATTTTCACAGGGTTTTCTGACTTTTTCCATACTCCTTGATAGTACTGAGCTTTCTTGGGAAATCACTGTTCACTCTTTTGCTTACCGCAAGTGCACAGGTCGCACTTGTAGTATCGCCAGGAGTCAGATATCGTTCCCACGAGGACAACATATTTCATTTAAAAGCCAAGTATTAACCAATAGTCTAATTAATCCTATCCAAAAGCATAAAATTCATAAATGAATGTTTAAAGAGATATAAAGACTGAAAAGCCAAAAATCTAAGATAAACAGATAAATAGAGAAATAAGAATTAGTTTTCATCTCCTATTTCAACTAATGAATTGCAATCCTTACAAGCAACATCAAAGAATTGTTAAGTTAGCTTGAGAATCTGATGTAGTCAAAAGTCTATGTCTAGGTCAATCAATCCTGATTTCTACTTGCCTAACTCACTAAGTTTCCTTGAGAGCTAGTACAACTTCCACTCATAAATGATCTATTCTCAAACACACACTATACATGGCTAATAGGTATATTTCTATCCTATTAACGAATTAACTCATCCAAGCCAATTGAACTCGCCAAACATGTATCAACCACACCATATCCATATCAACAAATCCTTATGTCTAGTTCATTTGCTAATATTAAAATCATGCAATCGAGGCCAACCAAGAACAAGCATTAAACACAGATTATGATTGAACTTAACTAAACTTCAATATATACTCAAAAGATTACATATTCATCAGTATCTATGAGAAACTACAAACGAAAACTTATATACAGCCTAGCTAGCCATGAAACATGAAAGTACAAATAATAAATCATGTTCATGAAGCAATAAGAGGGAAAAGAAGAAAGGAAAGGAAGGAAGCTCATTAGATTTCATCCTCTAAGCTTGATTCACCCTCTATAAGAAGGATGGCCTCCAACTTTAGCCTTTTTCACTTCCTCTAGGTCTAAAAACCTAAAACCAGCAGCTGCTCTCCAAAAATGATGAAAAACTCTCGTAGAAATTAGGTGCAAATGTATTTATAAGTTGAATAAAATAGGGTCACGCCGCGGCGTCCAACATGTCACGCCGTGGCGCGCGTGTAATTAGGTCACAAGCGCCCACTCTTCAATGTTGCGGCGCTTCAGCCTCGGGTTTTATCTACTGAAGCAGGTGAGCGTCGCGGCGCAACCAATCCACGTCGCGACGTTGGGTGCTGATCTTCACTTTTAAGCTTCTCTTAGGCTTCCTGGTCCAAAGCTATTGCAATTTCTTTATTTCCATGCTTTATTTGAGACCTGCCTATAGCAGAGAAAGTATCAATTCATTTAATCACACAAATGTACTCAATTTGATCATAGTTTTGAAAATATTTACACAAATCAAAATAGAAGTCATCAGAATGAAATCAGATATAAATGATGCTAAAACTTTCCATTAATGCTTACAAACAAGGACTAATCATGCCATAAAGCACAGATATAGGGCACTAATAACTACACTCTATACAGTTATCACACCCCCAAACCTAGATTTTTGCTAGTCCTCGAGCAAAACAAAGTACATTCACAAAGATCAACTGGCAACCTATTTTCAGCCATTTTTTTTTAACATTCCACTTTCACTTAACTCAAACTAGTATATAATGATTGCACAAACCTCAAAGAATACAAATACCTTAGAATCAGTTTCATGCATATACAATCCTCATCATGCTAACATTCATAGCTTCCTTTCATATAAGATATTCTTCCCAAACTCATGCAAGAAAAACCTCTTTCATTCAATTCAAATTCACCCAAATGAGGTTATAAACATATACACGAACATAATTCACAAAATCCACAAGATTGTAATACAACTCTCTCTCCACTAATGTAAATCATGCAAGATTAAGGATCAAAAGGGTCTTTATTAGCTTATAATGTCAGGCCAAGGATAATGGGTAGCAGAATAAAAGGATATGATTAAACACAAACATTGAGAAACATAAATACGATATTCCAATTCATGAGCCAATAATGATATTAGCAGGGTATTTAACAATGAGATCAGAAAACTTGCCAAAACCACTTTGATGCTTTTCAACTTTACTACACTTTTGCTTTTGCTTTTCTTTTTCATTCATTTGTTTTTCTTTCTTTCTTTTTCTGTTCTTTTGCAAAGCAATAAATTTTTTTTCTTTAATTGCATCTGGTTCCTTCAGGCTTATTTTGTACTGAATATTCATACCCCTAATCATAAGACTCACTTCAAGAAATAACATATATAATGCACTCAACAAACAAGGAAGGTAGGAAGAAAATGCAATGTTTTCACATGCATTAGAACGGTTAACAGGTTAACAATCACAATGGTTATGAAAAACAAATAAGGCCAAACAGTATAAGGTTTCAAAATAGGACCTAGGGATATCATCATATCAGGTAAGCTTTTTAAGGCTTAATCGATCCAAACAATGCCCTAATCATTTCCTCACTCATGCACAACCTAGGATTTCGCCTCAAGAGAGTTGCTAAACAATTTCTAGGATAATCAAATTTTTCACATGTATCATTCATAAACTTTCTTTCAGCAAACATTCTTATCCTTTCCAAAGTTCAAAAAACATGCAATTGGGAAACTCACCATGCATAAAAAGAAACTAGAATGCTTAAACATGCACCAAAGATTACATATGGATTCACAGAAAAATGAAGGTAAATTTGCATCCGCATCTATCATTGGACAATCATACACACTAGCTTTTGAGCAACATTACAACACACCAAGTGAAAGGGAACGACGATTGTATCTTGAATGGATTTTTCATCAAATTTTTTCAAGATAACGGTTCCTATAGTTAATATTTAAGCTAAAATACTATAACATATATATACACTTCTAAAAGAAATATAAAACTAACATACATACATAATACCAAAACATATGCATATAAACATAATAAACTGAAAACATAATAGTACTGCATAAATAATCAAAACATAAAGTTAAAGACACCCCCCCAAACCTGAGGGAAACAGTGTCCGCACTGTACAAAAGAGAGATACATATATCAAAAAGTAAATACAATGAAAGAAATAATGCCCTAAATGCACAACTAGAAGGACAGATCATCACTGTCAGGGCCCTCTGCATCAGAACCATTACCATCCGCGTCATCATCATCATCAGTATTAGGGACGTCGGCAACAGGTGCGCGAGAAGGGCCAGCCTGGGTGGGAGCAGCTACCAAAGTGGGTGGGAAAGAAGGAACTAGATAATCAGCCAATGACAGCCTAAGACGCTCTGCCATCCAGCGCTGCGTCTGCATCTGATACACCAACATAGCTTCCATCCGGGCACGCCAATCGGTATCATCAGTAGGTGCGGCCTGGGATGGAGCAACGGCCTCAGGTGCTGGAGCTGGTCGAGGCTCTTCACGAGCCTGCCTCTGCCGTGCTGGCGCTGCAGCGGGAGCTACCCCCACTCGCTCAATAAAGGTATCGTTCAGTGGCTGCCGAACGTCTGTCAGCTCCTCATGAGGCCCCCAACGGACCTGATGTCGGCTGTACAAGGAATGGATGAGAAATGGAAAGAAGAGGCTCTGATACTCCCTAGCAGACCTCAGTATCTGATGGAAGATGAGCGTGGCAACATCAATAGAGCGATCCTTCATGATGGCATAAATTAATATGGCTCGATCGAGGGTAACCTCTGAGAGGTTAGCGGATGGCAGGATGCGCGTGCTGATAAAATGGTACCACGCCTGGGCCTTCGGTGTCAAATGGGTGCACGCAAAATATCGAGGCCTGTTGGTCTGGATGCTCATGGTCCACATCACAGGCTGAGACTCAGCTAAGCAAATCTGAGTCGTGACCATGTTAACATCAATACCTTCCTCCGGCTCCCAGCGACAAAATTCAGTATAGTCACAAATCTCTGGAGGCGGAGGAAGTCCCAGGGCAGCGCGAATAGCGGATGGAGAAAACGAGACCACATGACCTCGAACTCTGACTGCTGTACCCCCTCACCAAGGAAAGCTACATTCGTGTAGAACTCGCGAATAATAGGAAACACTGCAGAGGATTCCGGATGCTGGGCAAATGTGCTCTAGTTCAGGTGGTTCAAACGCCTCTCCAGCTCCGGATGTAGAGCGCGTGAAAATGCGAGGCCTCGCTCCAGAATGAGCGGTCGGGTGATAAGAGTCGAGTACCTCTCGGCAGCCTCAGCTGAGATAAATCGCCTCCTATCAAAATCAGCAGGAGGGGGAAAAGGCTCCCTAGGCTGCCGACTGGATGAGCCTCTATGCAAAACTCGCCCTCTCTTTGGAGCCATAACCTGAAACAAAATTGTCAAAAATCAGAGTGGATAATAGAAAACATTAAATATATGGAAAAATGAACAATTCTGCCAAATTTTAAGACTCAGCGCCGCGACATGCACACAGAGCGCCGCGGCGCCCAAAACTCAACACAGCACCACGACATTCAACTTCACGTCGCGACATTCACCCTGTTCTTACTCACGCCGCGGCATTCAACCTAACGCCGTGGCGCACAGCCCTTAAATTTCTAGGTGCACACGCCTCAGGGCATCCAATCTAACCTAAAAAGTGCAAAACAGGCATTATTTAAAACTAGAACTTAATAAAACCTAAGCATAATTAACTAAAAAGAGCTATTGAACAAATTAAGAACAAAACTAAAAATAGAGACCCAAAAACAACCGAAGAAGACAGGAAAATGAAACTAAAAATTGATAAAAAGCTAAAAAGAATGAGATACATACCGTAATGGAGGCAAATGTAGGGTTAAAAGATGATGAGAAAGCAGAGAAACATAGGGAACTTGAAAGAGAGAGAACAGAGAAAATGAAAGTGAGAGAGAAAATATTGACAAAATGAAGAGACCCAAGCGTCTCTGCATAAAACACCACCGCCCACACGTGCCGCGGCGTGACACCAAATGCGTCGCGGCATGTATTAATTCCCTCCTAATTTAATTATTTAAATTATTACTATTTACTAATTACTATTTACTTTTCTTTTTTTCTTTACTGCTACGCTCATAGCGCCGCGGCGTGAGGGTCTGCTAAGTCGCGGCGCTGAGCTCCCTGGAATGTAGCCCAAAACAACATCACACCGCGGCGTTTTAAGTGCCACACCGTGGCGCTATCAGTCTAACTGCATAATTCTGCAGCAAATTCACTTCAGTTGTGAATTTGACTAAAATACGGCCTCCAGCATCTCAAAAACTTACCTACAAGGTTAAGTTACAAAATAAAATACATAAATATACAAAATCTTAAAAAGTGAAACATTTACATATTCATGCCTTAAAATTGAAAATTTGGGTTCCCTCCTAAAAAGGGCCTAATTTATAGTCCCGAAGTAGACTTGTCTCATTGTTCCAAATGCATTTCTATCAGTAAGGAGGAGCTTCCTCCTAATTTAAAAAATTAGTTTGATGCATTTGAAATGGCATGACTTTCAACTCCAAGTTTGGAGTCTGCTCAACAGGTGCATTTAACAAATTTAAGACCATAGTAGCTTTTAGCTGGTTCATTTCATTATCAAAAATGACTTGACCTTTGCCATGAACACAGGCTTCACTGACACCTCCTGCCTTGGATGTCGTCCCATCAATATTGCTCACCAATGCACAATCTTCTAGATCGTGAGGGCTTTGTTGTGCATCAAAAATATTGAATTTCACCTCTTGATCCTGAACCCTCATGGTGAGTTCACCTTTCTCCAAATTAATCTGAGCTCTTCCTGTTGCTAGGAATGGCCTGCCAAAAATCAACGGTACTTTGCTATCCTCCTTCATATCAAGTATAACAAAATTCGCAGGGAAGATAAACTGATCCACTTTAACCAACACGTCCTCAATAACCCCCTTCGGATGAGTAAGGGTTCGGTCCGCCAACTGTAGTATAACTGAAGTAGGCGAAACTTCTCCCAAACCTAATCTTTGATAAATAGAATAGGGCATGAGATTGATACTGGCTCCTAAATCGCACAGGGCATGGCCAGTGAACTTATCACCAATTGTGCAGGGTATGGTGAAGCTTCCGAGATCTTGGAGCTTAGGAGGGAGTCTGTTAAGTAGAATTGCACTGCATTCCTCCGTCAAGGCAACTGTTTCGAATTCACCAAGCTTTCTCTTCTTGGATAAAATTTCCTTCATGAACTTAACATAGCTTGGCATTTGTTCTAAAGCTTCTGCGAATGGGATGTTGATTTGCAGCTTTTTGAACACTTCTAAAAATTTCTGGAATTAGTGCTCAAGCTTTTTACTCATTTGCCTACTAGGGAAAGGCAATGGATGGACATATGGCTTGAACTCCTTCTTCTTCTCCTCTCCATTCCCATTGACAATATCTCGACTTTGCCTGACTTCTGGGCTCTCTACTTCCTTTTCTCTGACAACTTCATTATCCTCTTCAAGTAGCTTTGTTCTCGGATTCCCTTGAATGTTTTTCCCACTTCTCAGTGAAATGGCGTGGCAGTGCTCATTAGAGACACCCTTCGGATTATTTACAGTGTCACTAGGGAGGGTGCCGGGAGGCCTATTATTGATGGCACTAGCCAACTGCCCTACTTGAGTTTCTAATGCTCGCATAGAAGCAGTTTGGCTCTGCAACATCACTTCATGTTTTACCAACTGAGAATCGGTCTTTGTCATATAAGAATCCATCTTGAGCATATACTGTGAGAACATGTCTTCTAAAGAGGGTTTCCGACCTTGACACTGTTATCTTGATTAGGAAGGGAAACCTGAAGAATTATAAGGTCTGTCATTCAGCGGAGCAGATGAGGAAGCTCTTGGATTGTCCCTACAGGAGAAATTAGGATGATTCCTCCATCCTGGGTTGTACTGGTTAGAGTATGAATTATTTTGTTGCGGGCGGTAATTACCAATATACTGAGCATTTTCTGTACTGAAAGGGCAACTATCACTTGAATGATTCTCTCCACACTTGTTACACAGCACAAACGGGTTTTGTTGATGGCTAATCCCCAAACGATCCACTTTACTTGTTAATGTGGCCACCTGAGCTGATAATGCTGCCATTGAGTCAATTTCATGCACTCCTGCCACTCTCCTTGAAGTATTTCTTTCCAAAGGCCATTGGTAGCTGTTAGCTGCTAATTCATCAAGCAATTGGAATGCATCATCAAAGGACTAGCTCAATAAAGAGCCTCCAGCACCTGCATCTACTATAGGTCGATGGTGGGGTAGCAATCCTTTGTGAAATGAGTAAACTTGGTGCCATGGTGGAATATCATGATGAGGGCACCTTCGAAGCAAATCCTTTATCTCTCCCATGCTTCATACAAGGACTCAGAATCAATTTGGGTGAATGATGTGATATCATTCACCATCTCAGCAGTCTTGGTCGGTGGAAAATACTTATTTAGGAATTTACCACACAAATCATTCCAAGTGCTGATGGATCCCACAAGTAGAGACTGCAACCAACTCTTGGCTCTATCTCTGAGAGAAAAGGGAAAGAGCCGTAAGCGAATAGCATCATTAGAGACACCATTATGCTTGAACGTGTCACAGATCTCCAGAAAATTTGAAAGATGAGCATTAGGATCCTCCTTGGGCAAACTGTAACACCCCAAATTCTGGCTATATGAATAGTAATAACAGAATTGCACTGTTTTGTATTTTCTGTGTGGTATAAAAATAATTTGACTGTTCTGAGATCATACTTGATCATTTTGTGTAATTTGCTCCTGGCTAGGAAAAATAATATTTTTCAGGCCGGGGAAATTCTGATTTGCCTCATTTGGAAACGGGAGATCTTACTAAACTCGAATCTGAGTGACTCAGAAAAGAATCTTTTAAATTTTTAGAATCTATCTATAAAACAAAATAATATTGTACTGATAAATATTCGTGATTAGATTTATAGCAGTCGTTGCTATGAATGTTGGAACCGATAAGTTTTAATTAATAAGAAAAAGTGTTTAGAATATTTCTTGTAAGTAAAATTAAAGTGAACCAATAGGATATAGTCAAAACAATTGGTTAGACTTTTCTAACCAATGAGAATTAGTCAAGGAAAGAAGTTTAGACTTCCTTGTGGACCATTAGATTTGAAGCTTGACTTAGAAGCTTTGATCTTCACCATTGATTCAATCAATGGTGTAAAACAAATCCTATCAAAATTATCAAGTAATATTTACCATAGATAAGATTAATGGATAAGATTGAGTCAACATTAATTGTTTGACTTTTACTTAGGAAACTAATTAACCTTAATTTAGTTGTCCTAATTACCTAATTAAGAAATTAAGTATACTAACTTGATTAGGGAATTGTTATAACTTAATCCTTAATTTAATATTCTAATTCTAATTAGAAGTGATGATGCATGTTAAATATGTATTAGATGCATGCTAAATAGGTTAAGTTAAATTAGTTATGTACTTGAAGGATTAAGTAAGAATGGTTAGGAAATTAAACTTAATTAATTAGCTAACCAATTAACTAGTAATTAGGCTTGAACTAATGATGAATTAAGGATTTAAAACCCACCTAAACCACCATGGACAAGAAATGAATGGAGCGAAATTAGAGACAAATTTCAAAAAGACCTAAACTCATGGTCCAAAGAAAATTTTGAACAGGAATTGAGGCCCAATGAAGAAATAGAATTTGGAGATGGTCCAAATTAATTGGAGCAACAAATGGAGCTTCACGGTCCAGTCAGAAACTGCCCAAGAAGAAGAACAAAATGGCCCAAAGAAGAGCAGCGTAAGTAGACGTCCAACAAGCGAAGAACCGTCCAGCAGATTTGTGAAGATTTCAAGTAATATTTGAAGGTTCAAATACCATGCAAAGTCAAGTGAGCAACCAATGAGAAGAGAGTATCCTTGTGCAATTAATGCATGGCTACTTAAGCAAGCAAAGGCTCACTCACGTCAATCACCAAAGCAATATGCAGCAGCTGTAAAAAAAAAATTGGGAGAATCCTCATCAAATCACACGGTCATTCACACGGCAACAGCTTGGCAGCAGCTGGAATGGAGTGGATAATGATGCAATAAAATTCTTATTTTATCACCACAATGATTCACGGCTGGCAGCTGTATTTTACACTCAAAATGAGATAAATTTTCAAGTGAAATTATCCACTTTTCACGTGTTATTACACTGCTGGACAGAGACATTTCCACAACCTCACCCTTCACTTGTTACTTCTCAAACATAAGCCCATTTATCTCCCAAATATACACGGCCAGCAGCCTCCCCAAAACATATTCATTCTTCACTTTCTACTTATCAAGATATAAAGCTAATTCTCTCAAAGTTTCAAGGAAAACTCACACTTCTCTCTTCCATCTTCTCCTTCCAATCGGTCACCATCTTGAAATCACACCATCCTTCCTTTTAAACACTCATCTCTTAGTTTGTTTTTGACTCAAGCCATGTTCTAAACATTCCTTCTTCACAAGGTTCTAAACTTCTTCAATTTTCTTCTTAAAGAGGTAAGCTTTGAGTTAATGATTCAAAGTTGATTTTTTTTTTTGTTAACCATGATTTTTCCATGGTTTTCAACCTTGATTCTTGTATAGGCCTTCACTAATTTTTCTTGAAAATTTTAGGGCTTGTTAGAAGAATAACAAAGTTTCAAGGCAAGGGAGGAAAGCTTACAAAGCTTGTCTTCAAGAGGTAAGAGGGAGACTCTACCTTACCACCCATGTTCTGGTAGTATGAGGATGGTTTATTCAGTGAAAAATCCTTAAGGATTTATTCACCTATTGTTTGAGGTTAATTCCCTATTGTTTGAGATTTTTGGACTGTGTTGATTGGACTGTATTGAGATGTACCTGTGATCTGATAATAATTTCAGCTTTTTAATGTTCTTTGTTTGATCTAATTGGATTCCATATGAGTTTAATTGTTAACATTTAGCTAAGTTTCTGATTTAGAATTATCTTTGGATGTTTATTGTGAAACTTTGCTAAAATGTGATTATAAACACTCATAAATGTGTTGTGATTTTCAGGAGATTCATGAGTGATGGAGTCCATTGGTTTTGAACTATTGAGAAGAGAGTTGAAGGACTTTAAAGGAATCAGTATCAACCCCTAGAAGCAAAGGGAGAAGAGTATGCACGAAGAATCAAGGCTGATTTTGATTATATTGAACAACACGGCCCGTGTCAATTGACACGGGTAGGCCGTGTCCTATTCTCGAGTTTGAAGATTTGAAGAATTAGAACAACACGGCCCGTGTCAAATGACACGGGAAGGCCGTGTACTCCTCTGACTTCACGAGGAAGAGCCAATATCAGGCCTTGACCGAAAACACGGCCGTGTCAAATGACACGGGGTGGGCCGTGTTCCTCTCTGACTTGGAATGTTTGGAAATCTGCCACCAGAATAAGACACGGGTTGGGCCGTGTAGAAGGACACGGCCCGTGTCATCGCACCAGGAGGTTAAGTTCGTGCTTTAATGTTAAAATTAGGTTCCAAAACCTATAAATAGGGTGACTTAGAGCCCTTTAAGATATTCTGGACAGAGAGAGCCGTCAAGGAGACTAAGAAAACACGAAGACCAAGAAAGAGGAGGATTCGATTGAAGATTGGAGACTCGATTCGAGCGATCAAAGATCAATCATTCTCAAGCCTTGGAAACTAGTTTGATTTTTAGTTTTTCTTTTCTTCTTCTGTTCTGAACAATGTTTTCCTTTAATTTTTATTGTGATTTTGAATTTGCCATGTGTGGCTAAACTCTTTGATTGGTTAAGGGAGGATGAAACTCTAGTTTTGATTATGTGAATCTTGCATACCTCTTTATATCAATACAATTATGTTTTTATTCATATGTTTCTGTTCATAAATCAATATAAAGGTTTTTATATTCTTGCCAAATTTCGAGAGTGGTGAAACTAGGATTGCTATGCGCTGGTCATGCGGTGGTATGACTAGTGAGACATATGATCTAAGTAATTTAATCCCGGTGTGTGATTAGACCTTAGTGTGATTGGTTTTCTAATTCTTAATGCAATCATTAGGTAGGTGTAAGAGCGGTTGCTTTACAAATAACTAATGGTTAGGGTTTGATTTGAGCGGTTGCTGAATTGAGTGAAACTTAAGGAAGACATGGGATTTATCTCACAATCACATAAGAACATAATTGATCATGTTGGTATAAAGGGTATGTAAGTTAGCATAATCATATAAATCTAGTGGTGGATTCTATCTCTTAACCAATATCTTTAATTTGATAATTTAGTTTGTGTTTACTGTTTTGATTTTAGTTCAATTTCTCTTTTCAGTTTTAATCAACAAAACCCCCTTTTACTTTTACTGTTTATTTTTCATCAGAGTTTAATTTAGGAATTGGATTGATAGTGTTAATTGAATTAGTTCTCTGTGGATCGACCCTTGCTTACTACAACTGGTTGCAAGGTTTTTATATTTTTGGTGGAACTTAGCAACTGTTTTTGATATTATATTTAATCACATTCCACACCACACCAAATTTTGGCGCCGTTGTTCTTGGGAACTGATCTTCTAATTGCGCTATTAATTTGTTTCCTATTTTTCTCTCTGTTTTTGTTTTAATTTTAATAGTTTATTTGTTCTTTTCAACTATCTTGCGTGTTCATGTCCGGTGAAGAGGTGAACGAGCAATTGAGGAATCTGCGGCATTACTTTGAACAAATCAGCTCGCAATTCACACTTGCTGACGTTGAAGCTGCCCGTCACGTAGATCTTTCCAGCTCTGCGGCATCCGAGATATCCGAGCCACCAAGAAGTGATGGCGTAAAAACACATTAAGGATGTTGGGTGCTCCTGGACTTAGACCAACAACCTCTCAGTGCATAGAAATTCCCGAGAATGAAGAGGCATTTGAATTGAAATCTGACTGATTCATCTGTTACCATCTTTTAATGGACTAGCCGGAGAGGACCCTAACAAGCATCCGAAGGAAATTCATGTTGTGTGTTCTAGCATGAAGCCTCGGGAATTTCAAGTAGAGCAAGTCAAGTGAGAGCTTTTCCGTTTTCCCTAAAGGACTCGCAAAGGAGTGGTTGTACTACTTGCCGCCCGGATCAATTCGACATGGCAGGGGACATGGCTCGGGATTTCCTAGACAGATACTTCCTCGCATCAAAGGCCGCAACAATCGAAAAGAAATTTGCGGCATCCAACAAAGACATGGGGAATCACTTCATGAGTACCGGGAGAGATTCAAGAGATTGTGTGCTAGCCGCCTCAAAGACCAAATTAGTGAACAACTTCGATACAAGATTTCTATGAAGGTTTGCTAGGAATGGACCGCAACATGATTGATGCTGCCATTGGAGGAGCCTTGGTTGATAAGACTCCTCGAGAAGCCAGAAATCTGATATCTAGAATGGCTGCAAACACTCAACAATTCTTTACTCGGAATGATACAGGAGTGAGAGCAGTTAAAGAGGCTGACACTACTAGTCCGTTAGATCAAATGACACAGCTTGACCGCCATGATTCAAGCCGATGGACACCGGGAAGGCACCAAGACAGCATGTGGGATTTGTTGCTCTTCGACATCCCACCGATATGTGTCCCACTTTGCAAGAAGACTCAAATGAAGAAGCCAAGGCGTGGGGGGATTTTCTCGCTCCATCTAAGAACTACAACCCCTACTCCAACACATATAATCCGGGGTGGAGAGATCATCCCAACTTTGGCTATGCAAAACAGCCTCAAGCTCAAGCGCCACCCCAAGCCTATGGTCCTCCGTGGTTTCAAAGAAAGGCAAGCACCCTTTCCTCCAAGGCAACCTCAAGTTCGTGCCCCTAGACAACCCGAGCCTTCGTTGGAAGATCTAGTGAGGCAAATGGCCACCAGGAATATTCAGTTTCAAAGAAGAAACAAGGGCCACTATCAGTACTTTGCAGAACCAAGTGGGACAGT
Source organism: Ormosia semicastrata (assembly GCA_029884595.1). Taxonomy (NCBI): domain Eukaryota; kingdom Viridiplantae; phylum Streptophyta; class Magnoliopsida; order Fabales; family Fabaceae; genus Ormosia; species Ormosia semicastrata. The sequence goes on along the minus strand of JAQQTO010000028.1, from coordinate 5,311,476 downwards.
TGGCTACTGAGATAAACAAGGTGCAGAGTCAGACTTCAGGGAAACTTCCCTCGCAGCCAGAAGTGAACCCAAGAGAAAATGCTAGTGCTGTCACTTTGCGCAGTGGGGGAAGACACTTGACGACCCACATCTGAAGATAAAGCTCACAATTCGAAGGAGGTAGATGAGGAGGGGCTCAATTCTAAGACCCCTAAGGTAAGTGTTTCTGACCCATGTCCTAAATATGTCACTAAGGCCCCTTTTCCGAGCAGGTTGGTTAAAAACAAGAAAGAAGAAGCGGATAAAGAGATCTTAGAGACTTTTAGGAAAGTTGAAGTCAACATTCCTTTGTTAGATGCCATAAAGCAAGTGCCTAGGTATGCTAAATTCTTAAAAGAGTTATGCACTAACAAAAGGAAGTTGAAAGGTAATGAACGGGTCCAAGTGGGAGCTAATGTTTCACTATTTTTTAATAAGAAACTCCCAACTAAATGTAAGGATCCCGGCACATTCACTATACCTTGCACCATCGGTAATGCCAGTTTGAGAGGGCCATGCTAGATTTAGGTGCATCCATTAATGTTATGCCTTTTTCTATTTATGCATCTTTACATCTAGGACCTTTAGAACCCACCGGAGTTATCATTCAACCGCGTACATGTGTCTAATGCATACCCTAAGGGGTGGTTGAGGATGTTTTGGTGCGGTCAATGAGTGGTGTTTCCAAAGCAGATTTCTATGTGCCGGATATGGAGGAAGACAAATCTCCCAACTCGCCCCCATTCTGTTGGGAAGGCCTTTCCTCAAGACTGCCCGAACTAAAATTGATGTGCATTCGGAACATTGACTATGGAATTTGATGGCGAGTTGATTAGATTCAACATCTTCGAAGCCATGAGATACCCGAGTGATGTCCATTCTCAGCTTGTGTTATTGATTCTTTTGATAATTTTGAATCTTTAATTTCTACTATTTTTGAGTCTAATCCATTTGATGTTCTTGATACGCTTATGACTCGCGGTTTAGATTTTCGTGATTCAAAGAAGGATGGCCGAGCGAGGAGGTTGATGAAGTGGTGGCACCTTTACATACACTCTCTTCCACCTCGGAAGGGCATGAGGTATCATATGTTGAATTACCTTTACTACCGATGTACCCAAACCTTCACAGTGCAGCACCGAGCTAGAGTTGAAGGAACTACCCTCCCATCCGAAATATATTTTCCCGGGCGAGAAGGAGACACTTCCTGTAATAATTGCTAAATCCCTCACCAAAGAGCAAGAGGAGAGCTTGATTTCTCGTGTTGAAAGAACACAAGACAGCCATTGGGTGGACTATTGCGACATCGAGGTATTAGCCCCTCCATTTGCATGCATCGAATCTTAATGGAAGAGGGGGCTAAACCAAAGGAGAGAACCACGAGGAGGTTGAATCCCCCAATGATGGATGTTGTGAAGAAGGAGATACTGAAGCTCCTAAGTGTGGGGGTTATCTACCCCATTTCGACAAGAAGTGGGTAAGCCCTGGCCCGTAGTACCAAAGAAATCGCATTACCGTGGTAAGAAATGCCGATAATGAGCTTATTCCCACTAGATTACGTATGTGGTGGCGTGTTTGTATAGACTATAGAAAATTGAATGTCGCCACTTAAAAGACCACTTTCCTTTACCTTTTATTGATCAAATGTTAGAAAGGTTAGCTGGTCATTCTCATTATTGTTTCTTAGATGGGTTTTCAGGTTATAACCAGATTGCTATTGCTCCGGAAGATCAGGACAAGACCACTTTCACTTGTCCTTTTGGCACCTTTGCTTATAGGCGAATGCCTTTTGGATTGTGTAATGCACCAGGACCTTTCGTAGATGTATGGTGAGTCTTTTTTCTCGATTACATAGAAAACATCATTGAGGTCTTCATGGATGATTTTAGTGTATTTGGGAATGGCTTTGAAAAATGTTTGGAACATTTAACTTTGGTTTTAAAGAGATGCATTGACACTAACCTGGTTTTAAATTGGGAAAAATGCCATTTCATGGTAGAAGAAGGTATTGTGTTAGGTCATGTAATCTCTGCTAGGGGCATTGAAGTTGATAAAGCTAAGGTAGAGCTTGTATGCGTTCCTTTACCTACCACAAGTGTGCGGGATATTCGTTCTTTTCTTGGTCATGCAGGTTTCTATCGGCGCTTCATCAAGGATTTCTCCAAGATATCAAGACCCTCTCTGCACACTTCTCCAAAAAGATGTGTCATTTCAATTTAATGAGAAGTGTATGAAGGCTTTCACCACACTTAAGGAGTTGATGACTGAGGCACCTATCATTAGGCCACCGAATTGGGAGCTTCCATTCGAATTGATGTGTGATGCTAGTGACTTTGCGGTAGGGGCTGTCTTAGGACAGCGAGTTGATAGGATTCCTTATGCTATTTACTATGCATCAAGGACCCTAAATGATGCTCAATCGAATTACTCTACAACCGAGAAAGAACTTCTTGTCGTTGTTTTTGCTTTAGAGAAATTTCGATCATATTTAATTGGCTCTAAAGTAATTGTTTTTTCTGATCATGCGCAGATTGAAGTATCTCTCTTCGGCAAAGAAGGAAGCGAAGCCAAGATTGCTCCGATGGATTCTGTTGCTCCAAGAGTTTGACTTGGAAATTAAAGACAAAAAGGGAGCGAAAACTTGGTGGCGTACCATTTGAGCAGATTGGTGATCGAAGAGAGGACTTACCTATACCGTAAAAGCTTTCCTGGATGAGCACTTAATGGCTATCGCGACCACTATTCCGTGGTATGCCGATATTGCCAATTACTTAGCCACCAAGGACTTTCCGTACAGTTCGAACAAAGCACAATGAGATAAGCCGAGGAGTGATTGCAAGTACTACATTTGGGATGATCCTTACCTTTGGAAGCATTGCGCGGATCAAGTGATTCTGAGATGTATCCCTGATTCGTAGAGACTCACTCCATTCTATCTTTTGCCATACTTATGCCTCGTGGAGGACATTTCGGTATGAAGAGGACAGCCAACAACAAAGTGCTTGACAAGGTTTCTACGGCCTACCATCTTTAAAGATGCTTATGATTTCTGTAAGTCATGTGACCGCTGTCAGAGAACAGGTAATATTGGTCCACGAAATCAAATGCCTCAAACTCCCATAATCTTTGTGGAAGTTTTTGATGTTTGGGGCATTGACTTCATGGGGCCGTTTCCTCCTTCTTTTGGTTTCTCCTATATTCTTTTAGCTGTGGATTATGTTTCCAAATGGGTGGAAGCTAAAGCCACCAAATCTGATGATTCTAAAACTGTTGTGGATTTTGTGAGGTCCTTTATTTTTTCCAGTTTGGCACTCCAAGAGCCATCATTAGTGATCAAGGAACACATTTTTGCAACAGAATTTTTGAAGCCCCGTTAAAAAATATGGTGTGGTGCACCTGGATCTCTACTCCTTATCATCCTCGTACTAATGGCCGATCGAAGTATCCAATCGGGAGATCAAGTCCATCCTCGAAAAACCGTGAATCCTACGCGCAAGGATTGGAGTACTAGACTTGCTGATGCCTTGTGGGCTTATCGGACCGCATACAAGACCCCTATTGGCATGTCCCCATTCCGATTGGTTTATGGGAAGCCCCATCACTTGCCGGTGGAGCTAGAACACCTGGTCTTATCGGGCTATCGTGCAAGTTAACTTGCACTTGGAAGGTGTCAAGCAAACGCAGAGAAAACTCCAAATTCGGAGTTGGAAGAATTGAGGAATGAAGCCTTTGAGAGTGCCTTCATTTACAAGGCCAAAACCAAAGCATTTCATGATCAAATGATCTCAAGGAAAAGTTTCCACCAAGGCCAAAAGTGTTGCTATACCAATCCAGACTCAAATTATTTCCATGTAAATTACGTTCTAAATGGATTGGCCCATTTGTAGTAACTACTGTTTTTCCTTCTGGTGCAGTGGAGATCATGAACGAGGCCTCTGGCAAGGCATTCAAGGTTAATGGGCACCGTCTCAAGCCTTACCACGAACTTCCGGAGAATGCAGAGGTTGAAGACATGCCTCTCCTCCATCCGTCTTATGAAGCATAATGAGGAGCATCACAATGTCTGGCTGAGGACAATAAACCAAGCGCTCTTTGGGAGGCAACCCAATCAGATTTGCTTTCTTTTCCCTTTCTATTTTGCATTGTTTAGCTTTTTAGTTTAGCTTATTTTTAAGTGTTACTTGCTTACTGATATCTGTTTCCTTGCTGCTATGTGTGTTTTGATTCGCTCAGTTTTTAGTTTGATTGCTTGAGTTCCTGGTTTGCTAAGTGTTTGCGGTTTTGAGGAGAATTTAGAGTGCTTCTAGTAAGTCGAGAAAGTACACGGGTGGGCCGTGTCCCTTGACACGGCCCGTGTCCCTATCACAAAGAATCCCATTACTTGCGCAGAAATTCACACGGGTGGGCCGTGTCACATGACACGGCCCGTGTTTTCGAGGTAAGCATGTTTGGTAATCTTCCGGAGCAAGACACGGTGTGGCCGTGTCCCATGACACGCCCGTGTTGTATGGACACCAGAACCCTTGTTTTCCAGAGAAGTACACGGGGTGGGCCGTGTCCCATGACACGGCCCGTGTACTCGTTGCCCAGCTTCCTACTGAGACAGAGTAGTACACGGGGTGGGCCGTGTCATATGACACGGCCCGTGTACTCGTACCAGCGCGTCATTTAAACCCTGAGTTAGGGTTTCTTGCCCCAAATTCCCCTTTTCTTCTTCCCTTCTTCGCGCAGCCCTCACCCCCATTCCCTTCCAATCTTCACCATTACCTTCACTACCCTCAAATTTCCACCACATCCCATCATCCCCTTTGATTTATATCACTTTCCACCATCCTGCGCAACTCCTCTCCCTCCTATCCACCATCTCTCGCGCCACTTCTCTCCTCTCCATCCCCTTTCTCGATTTCACATTCCACATTCTTCATTTTTCTGTTTCCTCCGATAATGGGGCCTAAGAAGCGTGTCAAAACCACTGCCGCGTCCTGCTCGCTCCATCCCCATCGCGCTGGCTCCGTACGTGCTCGGTCTCCCTCACCCCCACGTGAGCCCTCACCCCCTCGTGCCTATTCATCCTATCGATAGAAAGGTAGTGGTTCCCACTGCTTTTTTAGATGTCGATACTCTTAGGGCCATAGGATTGTATGATGAGGTGTTTGCTCTTTTAGGTAGAATTGGTTGGGTTGATTTTGCTTTGTTACTGAAAACCTACTTATGCCGCATTGACTAGGAGTTTGTTTCTAGTTTCAATCGTAAGCTTTACCCTCTCGTCTGATCAAACTAGATGGCCTGGGAAATCACCTTTAGGTTGCTAGGTAACTCCCATTCCATTGATATTCATATGTTTAGAGTTATTTTTGGTTTTCCCGAGGGGGAAAATATGTTACCCCGTGATTTTAATGCCGATCATGTGTGGTCCGCCCTCACCGTACTGGTCCGATGACTATGATCCTAAGATGTCGAAAGCTTCTCGCCTTCGGGTCCCCCGCCCATCGCTATATTCAAAAATGGTTAGCTAATACTACGTGTGGTCTGGGAAAGTCAAGGGACCATTAGCCGTTCCGAGTTGTTTTTCTTACACCGCATGATTGAGGGTGTACCGTTAATGGGGGTATTGGCTCAGAACTCCGCTTCACCATGTCGGGACCACTACACCGGTCGCATCGTGTTAGGAGGGTATGTCACCGCTATTGCGGATCACTTTGATTATTTGGATTTGTTGGAGGAGACGCCTGCTTCGTGGTTCCAGTGCTATATTGATGGGGCTATTTTGGTGTCCATGAAGCTCGTACTCGTATTAATGGTGCTCTCGCCTTGCTTGGCGCCGATGGAGCCGCCTTGCCTAGAGCCGATCCGGCTCCCGAGCCCCATGAGGATATTGCTTGTCTCCCTCCCTCCCCGAGTTTGCACCGATGCGGGTCCTTCTACTCGGCCAGTGTGCGCTTCATATGATACTCTTTTGGCCCGTCTTGACCGCTGGAGGTGGATCAGCAGCCGTTTCCGCCGCTAGAGGATCGCTTTCAGGCTCTCGGAGGTTGCGCAGATCGGCGGATGGATGCCATTGATGGCAAACTTGACCTTTTGCTCCAGCATTTTTCATCTCCCCCTCCCCCTTCCTGATGTATTCTTTTGAGGCTGTGTCCTTCATTTTGATGGTGTATTGTACATTGTTCTGATTACTATTGTTACTCCTTTGTATTGAACTGAGTTTCATGATGCAATATACTTTGTCTATTTACTTGCATTCATTTTCTCTGTTGTGTCTGCTTTGACATTGAGGACACTGTCTGTTTTAAGTGTGGGGGGAAGTTTGGGTTTAAGCCTCATTGCACATTCTGATCTTAATGGCATATCTGGTGCATGTTTGTTCTAACTGGTTTTTAGAGTATGTTGAGCAATGAGCAAGTGATTGATTTTTAATTGAACAGGTTTTTAAGCCTAAAGGCCTAAAGGAGTTGACTTTCTTGCTTCTAAATTTGCACTGAGAGGTTTTTAAAATTGAAAGGGTTTTGAGAATTTGATAAAATTTGAACCTAGTGAGTTTTTGGGCCTAAATATGAATGACTAATTTTAAGTCACTGCTTCTTTGTCGTGTGATTCCACTTGTGATTATATGTTTTTCAGAACTTGATTTGACTCTCTTTAAAGTTGCAAATGATCACTGCACATTTTTGAGATGATAAAGGCATTTCTTTCTTTTAGCCACTGGCCAAATAGCTATCCTGGTATTTTGATCCATTGTTTCACCCCTTTGAGCCTGAATGATATCCTTTCTTTTTATTATAGCTCAATACAAGCCTAATAATGAAAAACCATTGCTACCCTACCTTAGGGAGTAGAAGAGCTTAATAATTATGTTGGGAATTGTGTTTGAATAAGTGTGGGGGTGATTACAATGCTTTGCCTAAAAAAGAAAAAACAAGAAAAAAAAAAAAAAAAAAAAAAAAAAGCTCTCAAATGAATGAAAAAAAAAAAAAAAAAAAAGAAAGAAAAGATTGGTTGTTGAAAAGAGAAAATCAAGCGAAAGATGAAGATGGATTGAAAAGTGCCGGGGTAATTGTGTAAAAAATGTTTGATCTTTATATTTCCCTATGCTCTTCTATTTCCGATGGTTTAACTTGATTTATCCTTGATATATCTTACCTTGACCTTGACCCCAATACAACCTGATCAAAGACCTTTTGATCTTTGCGTGCATGTGATTTAGGTGATGGAGAAGTAGAGGCTTGTCAAGCCTATGGTAAGGCATGTTTTCATGAGTTGGTTGAGAGTGAATACAAGCCAAAATACTTGAGTGAAAGAGAGTACATCTGTGAGGATTTATCATGTTGGCTTAACCCTGATTTTGGATTGACCTGTCTTGCGGATTTGGATTGCTGAGAGAGAAAATTCCTGAATACTTAGATTCCTTTAAAGGATTGATGTGTGTAGATCTTTGCTCATTGTTCAGTACTTTCATTACTTTTTGGGAAGCATGTGCTTGATTTTATGTTTTTGCCCAGGAGTGCAAAAGGATAAGTGTGGGGGTATTTGATCTGATAATAATTTCAGCTTTTTAATGTTCTTTGTTTGATCTAATTGGATTCCATATGAGTTTAATTGTTAACATTTAGCTAAGTTTCTGATTTAGAATTATCTTTGGATGTTTATTGTGAAACTTTGCTAAAATGTGATTATAAACACTCATAAATGTGTTGTGATTTTCAGGAGATTCATGAGTGATGGAGTCCATTGGTTTTGAACTATTGAGAAGAGAGTTGAAGGACTTTAAAGGAATCAGTATCAACCCCTAGAAGCAAAGGGAGAAGAGTATGCACGAAGAATCAAGGCTGATTTTGATTATATTGAACAACACGGCCCGTGTCAATTGACACGGGGTAGGCCGTGTCCTATTCTGAGTTTGAAGATTTGAAGAATTTGAACAACACGGCCCGTGTCAAATGACACGGGAAGGCCGTGTACTCCTCTGACTTCACGAGGAAGAGCCAATATCGCCTTGACCGAAAACACGGCCCGTGTCAAATGACACGGGGTGGGTCGTGTTCCTCTCTGACTTGGAATGTTTGGAAATCTGCCACCAGAATAAGACACGGGTTGGGCCGTGTAGAAGGACACGGCCCGTGTCATCGCACCAGGAGGTTAAGTTCGTGCTTTAATGTTAAAATTAGGTTCCAAAACCTATAAATAGGGTGACTTAGAGCCCTTTAAGATATTCTGGACAGAGAGAGCCGTCAAGGAGACTAAGAAAACACGAAGACCAAGAAAGAGGAGGATTCGATTGAAGATTGGAGACTCGGATTCGAGCGATCAAAGATCAATCATTCTCAAGCCTTGGAAACTAGTTTGATTTTTAGTTTTTCTTTTCTTCTTCTGTTCTGAACAATGTTTTCCTTTAATTTTTATTGTGATTTTGAATTTGCCATGTGTGGCTAAACTCTTTGATTGGTTAAGGGAGGATGAAACTCTAGTTTTGATTATGTGAATCTTGCATACCTCTTTATATCAATACAATTATGTTTTTATTCATATGTTTCTGTTCATAAATCAATATAAAGGTTTTTATATTCTTGCCAAATTTCGAGAGTGGTGAAACTAGGATTGCTATGCGCGGTTGCGGTGGTATGACTAGTGAGACATATGATCTAAGTAATTTAATCCCGGTGTGTGATTAGACCTTAGTGTGATTGGTTTTCTAATTCTTAATGCAATCATTAGGTAGGTGTAAGAGCGGTTGCTTTACAAATAACTAATGGTTAGGGTTTGATTTGAGCGGTTGCTGAATTGAGTGAAACTTAAGGAAGACATGGGATTTATCTCACAATCACATAAGAACATAATTGATCATGTTGGTATAAAGGGTATGTAAGTTAGCATAATCATATAAATCTAGTGGTGGATTCTATCTCTTAACCAATATCTTTAATTTGATAATTTAGTTTGTGTTTACTGTTTTGATTTTAGTTCAATTTCTCTTTTCAGTTTTAATCAACAAAACCCCCTTTTACTTTTACTGTTTATTTTTCATCAGAGTTTAATTTAGGAATTGGATTGATAGTGTTAATTGAATTGGTTCTCTGTGGATCGACCCTTGCTTACTACAACTGGTTGCAAGGTTTTTATATTTTTGGTGGAACTTAGCAACTGTTTTTGATATTATATTTAATCACATTCCACACCACACCAACCTGATTGTGTTTGTGTGTTTGAATTGTGTTTCTTGGGATGTACCTGATTGTGTTTCTATGTTTTTATGTGTAGCATTTATGAGATCTCGATTTTATTTCGACTCTTGTCTGTATCTTTGTAATGCTTAAGGAACCCGATAATATGTATGCATGTAGAATATATACCGTGAGAAACTTATACTTTGCATGTAAATGGAATTTATACCGTAAATTTTTGTAAATTTTATGAGAAAGGGATTTAATTGGAAATATTATGGAAATATGGGGTCATTATGTAAATATAAAGTTTTGAGGACTATAGTGAAAATACTGCTTTTTTGAGGGATAAAAATGTATTTTATGTATTTTGAAGAACGAAAATATAATTAATTTGTTTTAAGGGACAAAAATGTAATTTATGTATTTTAAGGGACTATTTTGTAAATATATGAGAAATACGAAATTTTAATATTAAATTGAATAAAACAAGAATTTCGATTCAAAACGTATGAAAAATAATCACGTGATTAAAAAACATTGAAAAATCACTACGTGATTCGAAAAAGGCGACAAATTGAGTCGCGAATGAAAATATACGAGAATATGACTACGTGATTAAATTACAAGAATACGCTTGTTAAATTATTGTATGAACCCCGCATAGGATATCAATGGAAATTGTGAATAGTGCATACCACATGCATTGAAAAGGTCCAAAGGATCGTGTGTAAGGCAAGATGCCTAGGAGATATTACACTTCCCGAGTGGGTGCGATAAGCGTAGTGTAGGTCACCGATTGACCTTGGGGGCATTGGGGTGCGGGTTGCCTACAATGGACAGGTTGGTAGCTCTTCTGTACCGTGGGTTAGACCGATGCAACACACCAATGATCCGGACCGAGACACTATCCCTAATCATGATTTGATAAAGACCGGCGTGCATGTGCTAGATGTGCGAATTTGAGCACGTGGTCTGAAGCATGTTGGTGCCGAAAGATCTTTTCGGTCATTCTCTCCGACTTGAGTTGTAGCTCCATGGAGTAGGATATCGAGTCAGTATACATTGCATTTACATTTGCATTCATAGAGGATGTATCATTGAAATTCTTACCTATGTGTAATTCTTTCTTGTGATAATTAAAATATTGAATATTTGAGTATTGAAAATAGCATAGTTGTACAGCTTGTTTTTATTTATTGTATAATGATAATATATAAGATTAATAGCATAACTGTAATTATAGTATGATATCTGTATGATATTTTGGATGTGTTTATCTTCATTGCTACCATACTGGTATTGGCATAGGTGATCTCACCTCTTGTATGTATATATTGTATCATGTGTATGTGTTGTTAAGACACTGAGCCGGACGTAGGACGAGAAGCAGAGAAAAGTCCAGATACTGTTGAGAACTTCGAGTTCTGATGGCGGTGGAGATTCCTAGCTTCCTGGGTTACATGAGACTGACATTTATCAGAGGGGACGAAGCATGGACTGAAGATCTTGAGAGAGAAAGTATATACTATTTAGGAGATGTAAATATTAGACTGAGTAGACTACAGTCAGGGAACCCTTACTTTTCTGTTACTATTTATGTACAGTTAGAGTTTCCTATATCTATCGAGCGACTTTGGGAGCGTACTATCGCACCCGTAGAGAGAGTAGTGTTGTATCGTCCGCTCGGACATTCCCTCCCCGGACTTTACGTCGGGTTGGAATTCCCCCACCCGGGGAATCAGAGGAGGACCCATCTGAGGGTCCGACTACTTCTGAGGGCTCAGCTGCCTAGTTGTACTTGGGCAAAGATGTCAATGTAAATAGTGTTTAAATTTTTTGGAGTGACTAGTTGTAATATTTATAGTATGACAGTGTTAAAGATTTGTACATGTATAACCAGAGACTTGGATATGTATAAATGATGTAAATTATTTGTAATGATGTTGTGATGTTTTATTTTCTGCTAAGTTTATTTTCTTGTTATTAAGAAAATTTTAAATTTCATATTTTTCCTATAACTTACGTTATCTAAATAAGGTTAATTTGGTAATTATGTAACATAAATGTGGCATCCTAAGGTGGGTGTTACATTAGTTGGTATCAGAGCCCAAGTTAGAGTCTTTTGGGTTTGTGGTTAGGTCTGTCTTGTTTAAGTTGCGTGTTTTTCTGTGTTTGTTTGTTGGAAAGGAAATCATATTACTAGAAGATTGATTTCAACTACTATTTGTGTTGTCCAGTTGATTTGAGAAAGACGAAATGGCTGGACGAGGTAGAGGGCGTGTTAATACTAGAGCAGAAAATGAGAATGCCGGCAATGACAATCAGAATATGGCTGCAGCTATAGCAGCAATACAAAGGATCGCAGAAGTTGTTGTACAACAGAATCTGAGGGCAACTGACGATGCTCATAGCTTGTCAGAATTTCGAAGGAATAATCCACCTAAATTTCATGGAGAGTTTGATCCAGAGAAGGCTGATCTGTGGATTAAGGAATTAGAGAAGATATTTAATGGTATGGGATGTACTGATGAGCAAAAACTTACTTTCGCGACGTTTGTGCTAGTTGGTGATGGAGAGGCCTGGTGGGCAGGAGCTCGAAGATTAATTGAAGCTGAAAGAAGAGTTGTAACATGGCAGCTCTTTAGACAGAAGTTTTTGGCAAAATATTTTCCAGCGAGTGTGCAACATGCTAAGGAGATGGAGTTCCTTAGTCTGAGGCAAGGAGCAATGACGGTGAGCGAGTACGCAGCAAGGTTCGAAAGCTTGTCTAAGTTTTCGAGGTACTTTCAGATGCATCCAGATGAGGAATGGAAGTGTAGGAAATTCGAAGAGGGGTTGAGGCTTGACATCAAGAGAGCGTTAGCGACGGTGGATATTGATCAGTTTCCAGTGTTATTGGACAAGTGCCGCAAGATTGAGGAGATCGATAACCAACGGGCAGCAAGGACTAAAAACTTTGGACCAGCACGGTTCCAAAAGGGAAGAGGTATCGGAGGTAGCGGTGGCAACCGTTATCAACAAAAATCCTACACTAAACTAGCAGCAAGTCAGAATCGACAACAATCAGTTAGGGGAAGTTCAAGTGGTAGTAAGACAGCTTCAACTGGAACTTCTGCACTTAAATGTTTTAAGTGTGGGAAAGGACATCTTACCGGAGACTGTCAGCATAAGGGGGTGATCTGCTATAGATGTGGGAAGCCTGGACATTTTTCCAAAGATTATGATCAATTGAAGGCAGAACCATCAGTGGGCAATGTTCGTACTGCAAGACCACAGGCGAGTGGTCGAGTATATACTATGAGCGGGGAGGAAGCCGCTAAATCTGAGGATTTGATAATGGAGGAGTGTGCTATTAAAGGTAACCCTTTAACATTATTATATGATTCGGGAGCCACACATTCTTTCATTGCATGTGATTGTGTGGAGCGTTTGGGATTGACTGTGACTACACTGCCATATGATTTGACTGTAGTTACTCCTACTGATAAACCTGTGATAACTACAAAAGTATGCTTGAATTGCCCTGTTTGTGTTAGGGATAGAATCTTTCATGTGGATTTGATCTGTTTGCCTCTTTCTAAGATTAATGTAATCTTAGGAATGGATTGGTTATCCTCTAACCATATCCTGATTGACTGTTCGAGTAAGACGTTAGTTTTCCCTGAGGTTAAGGATTCAAGATTCTTAACGGCTACTCAAGTGGAAGCTTGTTTAAAGGAAGGAGACCTAGGATACTTGTTGATATCTTCATTGGAAGTTCACTGTGAAGATGTTCTGAAGGATATCTTTGTAGTGAATGAATTTCCCGAAGTGTTTCTGAAGATATACTGGGATTACCACTAGGAAAGGGAGAATGAATTCTCTATTGATTTAGTACCGGAGCTGGACCTATATCTATGGCACCTTACTGAATGTCACCAGTAGAGTTGGCCGAATCCGAAGAAGCAATTGGAAGATTTGTTGGAAAAGTAATTTGTGAGACCAAGTGTATCACCTTGGGAGCTCCAAAGTGTTGTTGGTAAAGAAGAAGGATGGGACTTCTCGGCTATGTGTGGATTATCGACAATTTGAACAAGATTACAATCAAGAATAAGTATCCCCTACCAAGGATTGATGATCTGTTGGATCAATTGCGAGGAGCCACCATATTTTCTAAGATTGATTTACGTTCGGTTATCACCGATACGTGTAAAGGTGGAGGATATCCCGAAGACTGCGTTCAACTCGATACGGGCATTATGAGTACCAAGTGATGCCTTTTGGTGTGACTAATGCACCCGCAATATTTATGGACTTCATGAACGGACTTTTTGTTCATACTTGGATAAGTTTATTGTTGTCTTTATTGATGACATCTTGATTTATTCTCGAAGTCGGGAGGAACATGTTTGAACACCTCGTAGTGGTTCTCCAGATTTTGAAGGAAAAAAACTATATGCCAAGTTGTCCAAGTGTGAATTTTGGTTGAGCGAAGTACAATTCTTGGGGCATGTCATATCGACAGATGGAATTGAAGTTGATGCTTCGAAGGTAGAGACAATTGTTGAGTGGGAAAGACCGAAGACTGTATCGGAAATCCGTAGTTTCATCGGATTGGCCGGTTACTATCGACGATTCATAGAAGGGTTTTCAAAGATTGCAGGACCTCTTACCCAACTTACACGAAAGAATCAACCGTTCGTGTGGACTGATGCATGCGAGGAAAGTTTTCAGGAGTTGAAACGACGACTGACTACTTCACCAGTGTTGATTCTACCTGATCCGAATGAACCTTTCGAGGTGTACTGTGATGCTTCGTATCAAGGATTGGGTTGTGTACTTATGCAGAACCGTAAGGTTGTGGCATATGCATCGAGGCAGTTGAAAGTGCATGAGAGGAATTATCCGACTCATGACTTGGAGCTAGCGGCAGTGGTGTTTGCGTTGAAGGTATGGAGACATTTTCTCTACGGGGCAATGTTCACCGTGTTTAGTGACCATAAAAGTTTGAAGTATCTCGTTCGACCAGAAAGAGTTGAACATGAGACAAAGGCGTTGGCTCGAGTTTCTGAAAGATTATGACTTTCAGTTACAATATCATCCTGGAAAAGCGAATGTGGTAGCGGATGCTTTGAGTAGAAAATCGCTTAATGCTTCTGTTATGATGATGAAGGAGAAGGAATTGATAGAAGAATTTCGAGATATGCGATTATCTGTGAAGTTGACACCGGGGAAGATGTGTTTGAGTATGATCACCATTTCGAGTGATCTGATGGATAAAATATGAGAAGGACAGAATAGTGATCAATATCTGCAAGAAGCAAAGAAAGCAAGAAGTCAAGGAGTAGAATTGGAATTCAGCGAAGGTGTTGATGGAATTTTGAAGTTTAGAGGGAGAGTTTGCATACCAAACGATCCAGAACTTAGGAGATCGATTTTGAATGAAGCTCATAGAAGCAAGTTGAGTATGTATCCAGGAGCCACAAAGATGTACCAAGATTTGAAATAACTGTATTGGTGGCAAGGAATGAAGAGGGATATCGCAGAATATGTATCATCCTGTTTGACTTGTCAGAAGGCCAAGGTAGAACATCAACGGCCATCAGGAATGTTGCAACCTTTGCCTATTCCTGAATGGAAATGGGATGACATAGCAATGGATCTCGTCACAGGGCTACCAAGAACTCGGAAGGGTCACGACTCTATATGGGTAATTATTGATCGGCTTACAAAGTCGGCACACTTTTTACTGATTAATATTAAGTACTCAATGGAGAAGTTAGCTTAGATATACATTAATGAAATTGTTAGACTTCATGGTGTACCATCCAGTATAATTTCTGATCGAGATCTGCGATTCACATGAAGATTTTGGACTAGTCTACAAGAAGCGATGGGGACGAATCTACATTTGAGTTCTACTTACCATCCACAAACTGATGGTCAGTCAGAAAGAACAATTCAGTCGTTGGAGGACTTGTTGAGGGCTTGTGTTCTAGAGCAAACTAGTTGTTGGGATGAATTTCTGCCATTGATAGAGTTCACCTATAACAATAGTTTCCATTCGAGTATAGGGATGGCACCCTATGAAGCTTTATATGGAAGAAGATGTAGGACACCATTGTGTTGGTACCAGGATGGTGAAAGTACGGTGATAGGACCCGAATTTGTGCAACAGACAACTGAAAAGGTAAAGATGATCCAAGACAAGATGAGGACAAATGTGACGCGAAAAAGAGCTATGCAGATAAAAGGCGAAGACCACTGGAATTCGAAGAAGGTGATCATGTATTTTTACGTGTGACGCCTATGACTGGAGTTGGACGAGTCATCAAGTCGAGGAAGCTTACACCCAAGTTTATCGGACCGTATCAGATACTTCATCGGATAGGTCCGGTGGCTTATCAAGTTCTTGTTTACTGCCGTTTTATCAAATCTTCATAATGTATTTCACATGTCACAATTACGGAAATATATTCCAGATCCGACTCACATTATCGAACCAGACACTGTACAACTAAAGGAAAACTTGACCTATGATACAGTTCCAGTCAGGATTGAAGATCGAAGGATAAAGCAGCTTCGTGGAAAAGACATTTCATTAGTTAAAGTAGTTTGGAACGATGTAAGTGGTGAAGCCACATGGGAATTGGAAGAAAAGATCAGAGAGCAGTATCCGTTTTTGTGTTAAGTGTATGTCAAGTTTCGAGGACGAAACTTTATTTTAGAGGGGGAGAGTTGTAACACCCCAAATTCTGGCTATATGAATAGTAATAGCAGAATTGCACTGTTTTGTATTTTCTGTGTGGTATAAAAATAATTTGACTGTTCTGAGATCATACTTGATCATTTTGTGTGATTTGCTCCTGGCTAGGAAAAATAATATTTTTCAGGCTGGGGAAATTCTGATTTGCCTCATTTGGAAACGGGGGATCTTACTAAACTCAAATCTGAGTGACTCAGAAAAGAATCTTTTAAATTTTTAGAATCTATCTATAAAACAAAATAATATTGTACTGATAAATATTCGTGATTAGATTTATAGCAGTCGTTGCTATGAATGTTGGAACCGATAAGTTTTAATTAATAAGAAAAAGTGTTTAGAATATTTCTTGTAAGTAAAATTAAAGTGAACCAAGAGGATATAGTCAAAACAATTGGTTAGACTTTTCTAACCAATGAGAATTAGTCAAGGAAAGAAGTTTAGACTTCCTTGTGGACCATTAGATTTGAAGCTTGACTTAGAAGCTTTGATCTTCACAATTGATTCAATCAATGGTGTAAAACAAATCCTATCAAAATTATCAAGTAATATTTACCATAGATAAGATTAATGGATAAGATTAAGTCAACATTAATTGTTTGACTTTTACTTAGAAAACTAATTAACCTTAATTTAGTTGTCCTAATTACCTAATTAAGAAATTAAGTATACTAACTTGATTAGGGAATTGTTATAACTTAATCCTTAATTTAATATTCTAATTCTAATTAGAAGTGATGATGCATGTTAAATATGTATTAGATGCATGCCAAATAGGTTAAGTTAAATTAGTTATGTACTTGAAGGATTAAGTAAGAATGGTTAGGAAATTAAACTTAATTAATTAGCTAACCAATTAACTAGTAATTAGGCTTGAACTAATGATGAATTAAGGATTTAAAACCCACATAAACCACCATGGACAAGAAATGAATGGAGCGAATTAGAGACAAATTGACCAAAGACCTAAACTCATGGTCCAAATAAATTTTGAACAAAGAAAAATTGGAGGCCCAACAATGAAAGGAATTTGGAGATGGTCCAAATTAATTGGAGCAAAGAAATGGAGCTTCATGGTCCAAATAGAAACTGCCTAGCAAAGAAGAACAAAATGGCCAAAGATGAGCGTAAGTAGACGCCAACAATGAAGAACCGTCCCGAAGAAATTTGTGAAGATTTCAAGTAATATTTGAAGGTTCAAATACCATGCAAAGTCAAGTGAGCAACCAATGAGAAGAGAGTATCCTTGTGCAATTAATGCATGGCTACTTAAGCAAGCAAATACTCACTCACGTCAATCACCAAAGCAATATGCAGCAGCTGTAAAAAAAAAATTGGGAGAATCCTCATCAAATCACATGGTCATTCACACGGCAACAGCTGGAATGGAGTGGATAATGATGCAATAAAATTCTTATTTTATCACCACAATGATTCACGGCTGGCAGCTGTATTTTACACTCAAAATGAGATAAATTTCCAAGTGAAATTATCCACTTTTCACGTGTTATTACACTACCGACGTGCGGCATTTCCACAACCTCACCCTTCACTTGTTACTTCTCAAACATAAGCCCATTTATCTCCCAAATATACACGGCCAGCAGCCTCCCCAAAACATATTCATTCTTCACTTTCTACTTATCAAGATATAAAGCTAATTCTCTCAAAGTTTCAAGGAAAACTCACACTTCTCTCTTCCATCTTCTCCTTCCAATCGGTCACCATCTTGAAATCACACCATCCTTCCTTTTAAACACTCATCTCTTAGTTTGTTTTTGACTCAAGCCATGTTCTAAACATTCCTTCTTCACAAGGTCCTAAACTTCTTCAATCTTCTTCTTAAAGAGGTAAGCTTTGAGTTAATGATTCAAAGTTGATTTTTTTTTTGTTAACCATGATTTTTCCATAGTTTTCAACCTTGATTCTTGTATAGTCCTTCACTAATTTTTCTTGAAAATTTTAGGGCTTGTTAGAAGAATAACAAAGTTTCAAGGCAAGGGAGGAAAGCTTACAAAGCTTGTCTTCAAGAGGTAAGAGGGAGACTCTACCTTACCACCCATGTTCTGGTAGTATGAGGATGGTTTATTCGGTGAAAAATCCTTAAGGATTTATTCACCTATTGTTTGAGGTTAATTCCTATTGTTTGAGATTTTTGACCGTGTTGATTGACCGTATTGAGATGTGCCTGATTGTGTTTGTGTGTTTGAATTGTGTTTCTTGGGATGTACCTGATTGTGTTTCTATGTTTTTATGTGTAGCATTTATGAGATCTGATTTTATTTCGACTCTTGTCTGTATGCTGTAATGCTTAAGGAACTGATAATATGTATGCATGTAGAATATATACTGTAGAGAAACTTATACTGTATGTAAGTGGAATTTATACTTGTAAATTTCGTAAATTTTATGAGAAAGGGATTTAATTGGAAATATTATGGAAATATGGGGTCATTATGTAAATATAAAGTTTTGAGGGACTATAGTGAAAATACTGCTTTTTGAGGGATAAAAATGTATTTTATGTATTTTGAAGAACGAAAATATAATTAATTTGTTTTGAGGGACAAAAATGTAATTTATGTATTTTAAGGGACTATTTTGCAAATATATGAGAAATATAGTAAATTTTAATATTAAATTGAATAAAACAGTAATTCTGATTCAAAACGTATGAAAAATAATCACGTGATTGAAAAACATTGAAAAATCACTACGTGATTCGAAAAGGCGACAGAATTGAGTCGTGAATGAAAATATACGAGAATATGACTACGTGATTAAATTACAATAACACACTTGTTGTTAAATTATTGTATGAACCCTCGCACATAGGATATCAATGGAAATTGTGAATAGTGCATACCACATGCATTGAAAAGGTCCAAAGGACTGTGTAAGGCAAGATGCCTAGGAGAGATTACACCTCCTGAGTGGGTGCGATAAGCGTAGTGTAGGTCACTGATTGACCTTGGGGGCATTGGGGTGCGGGTTGCCTACAATGGACAGGTTGGTAGCTCTTCTGTATGCAGTGGGTTAGACCGATGCAACACACCAATGATCCGGACCGAGACACTATCCCTAATCATGATTTAATAAAGACTGTCGTGCATGTGCTAGATGTGCAGAATTTGAGCACGTGGTCTAAAGCATGTTGGTGCCGACAGATCTTTTCAGTCATTCTCTCCGACTTGAGTTGTAGCTCCATGGAGTAGGATATCGAGTCAGTATACATTGCATTTACATTTGCATTCATAGAGGATGTATCATTGAAATTCTTACCTATGTGTAATTCTTGCTTGTGATAATTAAAATATTAAATATTTGAGTATTGAAAATAGCATAGTTGTACAGGTTGTTTTTATTTATTGTATAATGATAATATATAAGATTAATAGCATAACTGTAATTATAGTATGATATCTGTATGATATTTTGGATGTGTTTATCTTCATTGCTACCATACTGGTATTGGCATAGGTGATCTCACCTCTTGTATGTATATATTGTATCATGTGTATGTGTTGTTAAGACACTGAGCCGGACATAGGACGAGAAGCAAAGAAAGGTCCGTAGATCCTGTTGAGAACTTCGAGTTCGATGGCGGTGGAGATTCCTAGCTTCCTGGGTTACATGAGACTGACATTTATCGGAGGGACGAAGCATGGACTGAAGATCTTGAGAGAGAAAGTATATACTATTTAGGAGATGTAAATATTAGACTGAGTAGACTACAGTCAGGGAACCCTTACTTTTCTGTTACTATTTATGTACAGTTAGAGTTTCCTATATCTATCGGCAAAGACTGGGAGCGTACTATCGCACCCGTAGAGAGAGTAGTGTTGTATCGTCCGCTCGGACATTCCCTCCCCGGACTTTACGTCGGGTTAGAATTCCCCACCCTGGGAATCAGAGGAGGACCCATCTAAGGGTCCGACTACTTCTGAGGGCTCAGCTGCCTAGTTGTACTTGGGCAAAGATGTCAATGTAAATAGTGTTTAAATTTTTAGAGTGACTAGTTGTAATATTTATAGTATGACAAAGTGTTAAAGATTTGTACATGTATAACCGAGAGACTTGGATATGTATAAATGATGTAAATTATTTGTAATGATGTTATGATGTTTTATTTTCTACTAATTTTATTTTCTTGTTATTAAGAAAATTTTAAATTTCATATTTTTCCTATAACTTACGTTATCTAAATAAGGTTAATTTGGTAATTATGTAACATAAATGTGGCATCCTAAGGTGGGTGTTACACAAACTATCAAATTGCACAGAAGTCTGTATCATTTGAATGATGACCGGTTTGATTTCAAAATTATTAGCACGGACGGCAGGCCATCTAATACTGGACTGCAAGTTCTCCATTTGAGGGGTTGCAAACTCCCTTAATGGTCTTGTATGACTATCATCCTCCAACTGGAGCGTAGTGTTATCGTCTGCCATCTTAGTACCTGATAACAAAATAACCTGAAAACTTAAATTAATATGTACAAGACAAAATTTGAATTAGTAATAACTAGACTCATTGCTAATATTAGCTAAACAGAAATAACCATTATTCCCTAGCAACAGCGCCAAAAAACTTGTTCGCTCTTTTGTTTACCGCAAGTGCATGGGTCGCACTTGTAGTATCGCCAGGAGTCAGATATCGTTCCCACGAGGACAACGTATTTCATATAAAAGCTAAGTATTAACCAATAGTCTAATTAATGCTATCCAAAGGCATAAAATTCATAAATGAATGTTTAAAGAGATATAAAGACTGAAAAGCCATAAATCTAAGATAAATATATAAATAGATAAATAGAGAAATAAGAATTACTTTTCGTCTCCTATTTCAACTAATGAATTGCAATCCTTACAAGCAACATCAAAGAATTATTAAGTTAGCTTGAGAATCTGATGTAGTCAAAAGTCTATGTCTAGGTCAATTAACCCTGGTTTCTACTTGCCTAACTCACTAAGTTTCCTTGAGAGCCAGTACAACTTCCACTCATAAACGATCTATTCTCAAACACACACTATACATGGCTAATAGGTATTAACGAATCAACTTATCCAAGCCAATTGAACTCGTCGAACATGTATCAACCACACCATATCCATATCAACAAATCCCTATGTCTAGTTCATTTGCTAATATTAAAATCATGCAATCGAGGCCAACCAAGAACAAGCATTAAACACAGATTATGATTGAACTTAACTAAACTTCAATATATACTCAAAAGATTACACATTCATCAGTATCTATGAGAAACTACAAAGGAAAACTTATATGCAGCCTAGCTAGCCATGAAACATGAAAGTACAAACAATAAATCATGTTCATGAAGCAATAAGAGGGAAAAGA
Source organism: Ormosia semicastrata (assembly GCA_029884595.1). Taxonomy (NCBI): domain Eukaryota; kingdom Viridiplantae; phylum Streptophyta; class Magnoliopsida; order Fabales; family Fabaceae; genus Ormosia; species Ormosia semicastrata. The sequence continues at coordinate 5,290,193 of JAQQTO010000028.1, read as the reverse complement.
AGAAAGGAAAGGAAGGAAGCTCATTAGATTTCATCCTCTAAACTTGATTCACCCTCCATAAGAAGGATGGCCTCCAACCTTAGCCTTTTTCACTTCCTCTAGGTCTAAAAACCTAAAACCAGCAGCTGCTCTCCAAAAATGATGAAAAACTCTCGTAGAAATTCGGTGCAAATGTATTTATAAGCTGAATAAAATAGGGTCACGCCGCGGCGTCCAACATGTCACGCCGCGGCGCGCGTGTAATTAGGTCACAGGCACCTGAGGTGCCTACTCTTCAACGTTGCGGCGCTCCAGCCTCGGGTTTTATCTACTGAAGCAGGTGAGCACCGCGGCGCAACCAATCCACGTCGCGGTGTTGGGTGCTGATCTTCACTTTTAAGCTTCTCTTAGGCTTCTTGGTCCAAAGCTATTGCAATTTCTTCATTTCCATGCTTTATTTGAGACCTACCTATAACAGAGAAAGTATCAATTCATTTAATCACACAAATGTACTCAATTTGATCATAGTTTTGAAAGTATTTACACAAGATCAAAATGGAAGTCATCAAAATGAAATCAGATATAAATGATGCTAAAACCTTCCATTAATGCTTACAAACAAGGACTAATCATGCCATAAAGCACAGATATAGGGCACTAATAACTACACTCTGTACAGTTATCAATCGCTGCCTCAGCTTTATCGAGTATTAAAAATCCATTAAAGGGGCATTAAATTCATGTTGTTTCCTAAATGCCCATTTACTTCTCTACCAATTAGAAACAAGGAGCATTAAAGATGTAGTTTATCTCGTATGATTAGTTCACCTTTCGAGGGACCAATTAGAATGCCCCATTGTGTCTATAAAATAGAGAATGTTTGTGTTTAGGGTAGCATTCCTTTTGCTGTATTCTTCTCTTCTTGCCATTGTGTTCTAGAGTATAACCTTCCATGGTTTTCTTCTCATTTTGCTCATATTCAAAGAGGGTTTTGTCCCCTGCGAAGATCATCTTCTTGCTCTTCCCAAAATCTGTGAAGATGTTCTCCTTTTCATTCACCAATGACTTTTTCAATGGGGACTTTTCTTTCTCAGCGTAGCAATGGCAGGTACTTTTCTTTCCTAGCATATAAGGGATTATTTGAAACATGCTTTACTGCTGGGAAAATCAGTGACTCCTGTCATGTCGGACAGTCTTCCTCAGAGAAACATAGCCTACACTCCTCCTCTTTTCCAAGAACTAAGCAGGTGCTTCGGCTCGAACCTTGCTAGTTCTTCAAATATGTAGGAGGGATTATTGAAGTAGCTCCGCAATTTGAGGCAACTTAGTGTAGTCATGAAGCTGGCGGAATGATCTTCTTCATGAAAGACTACACCCCGTTTGACAAAGTAAAGGAGAGGTCGATGCTCTTTCCTTAAATATTCCTTATTTCAATATTTTCTTTTCCCTCTTTTCCAGATGTAAGATGATGTATGGAATGAAAACAAATTAATAAAAATTTATACATTATGAGCTTTGTAAGATGCCCACTTCCTTCATTTAGCTTTTTATCACTGTTCGCACCTTTTTCTTTTTACCGGGGTAAGTCCAACGTTTATTCCGGCATAAAATTACTTTGCTCCCGGCTTAGTACCATTTTTAGTAAGTTACAAGCTTCAAGTTTCTATTCCAGGATTCAAGTAATTTATCACTATAGAACATGGGTCGGGGTCCTAGTACTTTGTTGCTTTAACAACCGTGATCCAAAGTGATAACTCTTCATCGAGCAAGTATCTCGGCTAAAGCTGTGGTTCATGGAAACAATTCGTACTCAAACTTAAGAAGTTGTATGATGTTCGAGTTGCTATACCATTGTCCTTTCAACTGCCTTAAGAACCGTATGGGCCACGTGACTTATTTTTACTAGAAGGACGTGCATAGTGCTTTATGCGCCATAATGAGCATTCTTTTGAAAATTAGACTGTAAGGACAATAGTGGTCCCTAACCGCTTAGCCTTTATAAATAGGGGTTTAGGGATGTACTATCTCTATTTTACTATTTCCAAATATCTTCAGAGAACTTAGCGTAGCGATGAAGTGGGAGCCCTAGAGGGTTTTTAACTATTTTCATCTTCAATAATTCTGAGCTTTTCGCACACGGTACTCCCCCTTCTCTTTCTTTCATTATTGTAATTGAGTAACTGAGCAATTACGTGCTCCTCACAGGAGTGCATTTCTGTTTTCCAATTTCATGAAGTAGATTTAGGATTTCTAACCCTCTTCACATGACCCTATATTCTTGAAACACCCTTTCTGCCATTGTAAACGTGACAGAGGTGTCCTTTTTAAGTTTCAGGCTTTGGAGGGAAAAGAGGTCGGCGTGTATGTGTGGACTGTAACGCCCTTTTTTGAGGAGGGAACATCACACCATAACCTCAAAGCGGAAATAAAATATATAAACTAAGACCCGATTCATTATAATATGGATGAGTCTATTTAGTTGTATTCGTATAATTAATTTGGTGAATTCTTTTTTTTTTTGTTATGATAAGATAATAATATATGGCTACAACAGAAAGTAACATGAGGAATGATCTATACATCCATACATCATACTATATATATATATATATATATATATATATACTTATATCATGTTTGTTTAGTTACATCACCAGATATACAAAAAGCAAAGCTTTACATGCCCCCAAAAAGAATTACACATATACAGCCTACTAAAAAGATAAAACATTAGGCCCCAAAAAGAATTACAGACAGCCATCAGCAGCCGTCAATAGCATCAGCCCCTACAGAGAATGAGAAGGAACCGTAGGTGGGTCCTCTTCAAGGTCTTCCTCGTCAAAGGAAACCCTCATCGGAGCCTCCGAGTTACGAGCGGGGGCTCGGGCGGTAGAGAGGAACGAATCCTCCTGTGGGGAGTAGTAGAGTTCACCCCATATATCACGCATGGGCAAGTAAAACTCTAAGTACAAACGAATACTACAAGCAAAAATAGGCGAATCATAACGCCCCCAAGCTAGAGACATAGTCACATCTCTAAGGTAAATGCAGTGATCCGTACCCAGGTTGATATGCCAGCAGTCCGGACCTCCAAGGAAAGTCAGTCTCATGTAACCCAAAAAACCTTACGAACGGGACACCATGATCAAAACAGATACTAGTCAAAGTCAGGCCAAAAGCCAGGGAAGTCATGTAATTCCCCTTCTTCGCCGACGTCTTCGGATAAACATATAAATAGACAGAACAATAGAAATATAGAAAAGAGGTGAGACATCCCACATTCAGTACCAATTATGGCAGTAAAGAAACAGAATGGCGCAGGATGCCCACATAGCATTGCAAGAGTAGTAAGCATTATCAATAAGTAAATATTAAACAACTTAACAATTCCAGACAGTCATGACATCAATAAGATAACAGTCCCAATCATCATATGAATTAAATGCCAAATAATATATTGACTCACTATACACATACATATGATATCGAAATCCTACTTCATGGAGCTAGACACAAACATCAGAGAGAATGATCAGGGAGACATGCCAGTATCTCGTTAGCCTAAAATCAAGTGCTTTCCAGAAAATCAATAATTTGCGCAAGAAGGCTTTATACAGCGACATTCTCACAAGATCATAATATAGGACAGTGTCTTAGTCCGGATCGTCGGTGCGTTTGCATCAGTCTGTCCCACGGCCCAAAGGGACTACCAACTGTCCACTGTGAGACACCCGCGCCCCGACGCCCCAAGGTCAACAGTATGACCTGCACTAGTCTATTCGCACCTGCACTAAGGTGTAATTCAATCTCCTAGGCAACATAGCCTTAACAATAGTCCATCGAACTTTCACAATGCATGATGACTCAATGCATAAACATGTGTATTCAACAATGATATACTTCATCAATAGCATGCCACAATTTGGCCAAGTTAAACATCAACAACTTCTAGGTCTCACTCATGGACCCAAACTAAATATCATCAAGTCCTCAAATAAGACATTACATTTTTAGGGTTCATTATGGAGTTATACCTTGTTCTTGTTATTAAGTTTTTCTCTAGGGAAATTCTCTCGCATTTTTCATCTAATCTTTATTACTTTAACTAAACAAGTTCATTACTTAATTTTAAACCTAATTCCCTTAAGATAAATTTTAATTTGAGTTATTCAACCTCTTACTTACACTTATGGTCTTCCTTTAATTAAGAATTATTCTAAGTTTTAGGATAAAGTCTTATTCTTGGTTCTTTCTATTTTATGTATCCCTAATTAATTTCTAATTATCCAATCAACTAAGTTTCACTTTAGATTTTCAGATAAATTTCTTTCCATCACATTGTTAACTACTTAACACCTAATTACTTAAATTCCAAGGTTACACAAAATTACATGCTTGGACCCAAAAAGGGTCCTAGTGGCTATGAGCCTCCCAAGGGGTAAGAACCCAACATTTTCCATTACTCTATTACATGTTAGTCACTTAATTAGTTATGTCTCCCACTTGATACAAAATTTCAACCATGAACACCCTATTTGAGGGGTATGGCCGTGAGCCACATAAAGGAGAGTAAGGAACCCTTGCTTCCATTTCATATTTCCAATCCATTCAAACCAATCCAAGATCATCAATATATATATATACATTTAATCAAATAGATCATACAAGGTAAAATCAACACATAGTCATCAAAATCACATGTCAAAAAGAGTAACCCTAACATGGGTTCCTCACAACTAACACACAATCAAGTCTCTCACTACCAATAGTGGTTGAAGTGGACAATCTGCCTTTTACCTAAGAGGAAACAAGAAAAGAAACCTCCTTGTGGGCTCCTTGAAGATTTCGGCCAAGCTCCTTCAAAACCCTAGAAATCACAATTCATCAAATCATCACTAAGGCGTGAGAAAAAGATGATAAATGGTCATGATGATGGCCATGAAACGAAAAAGAAGATGAGAAATTAAGAACATTACCTAAAAGCTTCAAACTTTGAGGCTTGAAGAAGATGATGAAGATGCAAGCTTTTTAGGTAGACTCCAACTAGAAAGATGTTTAGAATGTAATGGAGGTTAGGAAAATGTGATTATTGAAATTTTTGCAACCATAGAGGTATGGTGAGGGTGTGTGGCCGTGGATGGAGAAGAAGAGAGAAGGAGGAGAAAATATGAATAGGGAAAATAAGAGAGAAGAGGAAATGTAGAGAGAGAAAGTGATAGTAAAGTTGAAATGAAAAGGAGAAGTTTGACTTAATGAAAATTGAAAACTTTTAGGGGTATTTTGGCATGCATTGCTGTGGAGAAGGGAGAGAGAGAGAGGAGGGAAAAGTGTGTTCTAGAATTAGGGTAAAGCTTGTTAGATTTTTCAAAAATCAACATGATTAGACATAAAGTAGATTTTCTTTAGATAAGGTGATAAGGATTTTCACTATAAACTATTACCTAATGGACAATTGTTACAGTCCACAAAGTCAATATTTATTGTCCAATGGATAATAGAGCGTACTGCAGAGTTTTTATTTAACAGAACGTACTGCGATTTTATTTATCAGATAAAATCTTAAAAAATATAAACCTCGTAAACTGTGCCCACCTTCAGATTTAGTAAGATCCCCCGTCGACATTTCCAGAGTCTAAACGCAAAATGATGAATATATTAAAATATTCAACGGTTCTGGAAAAATTTACAAAATTTTTCAAAAATCACAATTATTATAAAATGACTATTTATCTTGAAACAAATAAATTTTGGGGTGTTACGCTGGTTCTTCTCAGCACGCATGCAAAATGAGAAATATATTAAAATATTCAACATTTTCGAAAAAATCCAGAAAAATTCTCAAAAATCACAAATATTATAAAATGACTATTTATGATGAAACAAATAATTTTTGGGGTGTTACATGGACCGTTCAGTTCACTTTTCATTGTGTCTAAGTCTCTAATTTGATTGATTCTGATAATTACTTACCAGCCTCTTTGGGTGTTCTCAAGATCTTTATGGCCAGAGGTAGGAAGGGAGCTAGAGCACACGTACCGGTTATGGAGGTTCATGAACCAACCGAGGAGGACCAAATCAGGATCCGACGCGGTCTAGGGCTGGTATACCTGTGGGTAGGGGATGATGTCTGGGAGCGTTTATCTGAGTTTTCCTCTGAAAATGAGCTCATACAATTAGTATAGTATCTAGAGTTGACCGAAGGGAGAAACCGCGATAGAGAATTCCAGGTTCTATGCCTAGAGTGGAACGAAAGGGTTTGCTCTTCTTGGGAAGCGGGTTCACATTTCATGTTTCTTTACGAACCCCTCTTCGTCAAACTGGGGCTTCGGTTACCCTTCACCGAGTTTCAGATTGTAGTACTCCAAACTCTGCATGCGGCCCCTACCCATATTCATCCTAATGGCTGGGGTTATATTATTGCTTTTGAGAGATTTTACCGGATAATGGGGCTGTTGAGAGTTTAAGGGAGAAAAAAGAAAGCTATTGAGAGTTCTGTTGACCGGGGTAGAGGAAGAGCTTTGGAGAGCATCAATCAAGAGAAGACAGACCCTTTGCCTATTATTTTAGGGCAGTTTGATATCAGGCTGTTCATAGATGGACGATTATTGAATGATGAAGTGATGGGACATATTTTAGGACGGGATATGGCCCAAACCCTGGCCAAGCTTTAGACTTCTGCAGTCAAGACTGCCGTCGAGGTCCGCTATATTAAAAAGTCCATTGAGGCCACCATTAGGAAGATGGTGGAAGAAAACAAAAAGCAAAATGAAGAGGCTTCCCGAAAGTTGACCGCAACTCTTAAGCTGGATGAGGATGCCCAATCATGGATTACTAAGCTGGATGCGGCATTGGCTTCCTCTGACCTGGCCAAGAAGGCACTTGAGGAAAAAAATCTTCAAGCTGGCAATACCATTAGCACCCTCCAGGCTCAGATTATTCAATTAGAGAAATATGTGGAGGAGCTAGACACCATTTTCAGGAAACATTGGTGGAGAGCAATTCCAGAATGTTGTGGCTCAAATCTAACATTTCAACCCCGATGTCACCCTTGCCTTGGAGGAGCTTGATTCAGAAAAAGTCTTTCATGATGGTCAACTTGTCTGGGTAAGGGAGCTTGCTCAAGTTGATTCTGCTACCAACCAAGATGCTGCTCCGGCTCCTGTAGAAGGGGAACCTGACACTTAGATCTTTTACTTTTTTCTTTTTCCTTGCCCCTTGCATGGGGTTTTTTTTACTTTTTGTAAGGATAATTACCCAACATCTAGGGTTTTTTTAAATTGACTCTTTTACTTTCGGTGAATGCTTTCCCTTGTGAATTTAATTTATTTCCACGGTCTGTTTTGGGTCCAATGCCCAACATGGAATGTAACAATTTTCTTATGCGGACTTAGGAAATAGTTTTCTTATCAGGAAGACCATGGTCCGGGATCCCACACCCATAATAACGAGTGTGTGGCATTCCATTTGACTTAGGTAAAAATAACACCTTAGTCTATAATCCAATGCCTATCATAACCAAGTGTTTTGGAATTTAAGACTTAGGCAAACTTAACACCTTAATCTATAATCCAAGGTTCATAGTAATGAACATTTGGAATCTAAATATTTAGATAAATATAACACCTTAGCTGAGGGTTTATTGCCTAAGGAAATTTGGCGCATGTGGTCCCTTCAGCCTTAGGTATAATTTTCAATAGACCTTACTCGGGATCCCATCTGGCTTAGGCATTGGTGAGGACCACAGATGTTGAATCCGCACTGCCTCTTGATTACTTGACCGTTTGATAGTCAATGTCAAGTATCGAGGATGGGTATTGACCCTATCTCATGACCTGGATGTACTAATGTGTCACATATTTAAGATAAAGTCTAAATAAATTTGTTTTATTAATGTCATTGGAGGATAGAAGTTTGTACAGAGTGAAAGATTCAACATGATGTGCGAATTAAACATTAGCTTTACTAAAAGACTAGGCCATCAAAGGCACCTAGCTGTAGTATTTTCTAAGTTTATCCACATTCTAGTAATTCTTGATTGGGGTGCCCGTTAGAGTCTCCAGTGTGTAAGCTCCTTTATCAGTGCTGACAACAATATGGTAGGGACCTTCCCAATTAGGGGCTAATTTCCCTTGGGAGGCATTTTTCCCCCCGATATCTGCTCTTTTGAGCACTAAGTCTTATGGCTGGAACCTTCTAGGGACTACTTTTTGGTTGTATCTGGCTGCTGTTCTTTATTTGAGGGCAATATCAGGTATATGGGCAACACGTCTTCTTTTTTCTATCAAATCTAGGTTTTCCCTTATCAAACCGGGGTTATTGTCCTCTGAAAATTACTGATTGCGCAAACTTGGCTTGCCTATCTCTACTGGAATCATAGTCTCACACCTGTAAGTAAGCTTGAAGGAAGTTTCACTCATGGTAGAATGGGGAGTGGTCCGGTAGACCCAGAGAACATGATCAAACTACTTGGCCCAATTTCCCTTAGCTTTATCCAATCTTCTTTTAATTCCACGCACAATAATCCTGTTGGCCACTTCGGCCTGTCTATTAGTTCTGGGGTTCTCCACAGAACTACAATGGTGCTTTATTTTTAAGCCAATCAGTAGCTCTTCAAAGCTTTTATCCTTAAACTGGGTACCGTTGTCCATTACAATGGACTCCGAAATTCTAAACCTGATGATAATGTGGCACCAGGTAAACTTCTGAATCCGCGACGAAGTGATCGTGGCCAAGGGTTTTGCCTCAATCCTCTTCATAAAATAATCCACTGCTACCACCAAGTACTTTAATTGACCTAGGGCCAGTGAAATGGACCCAGAATGTCCATACCCCATCTGTAGAAAGGCCAAGGCACCGACATTTTAGACAGCTCTTCTGAAGGAGCCTGATAATGATTCGAGTAACGCTGACATTTACCATAAATTCAGACATGCATATGAGAGTTAGCTTCCATCGTTGGCCAATAATATCCTACTCTTAGCGCTTTTAGGACTAAGGCTTTGCCTCCTAAATGATGTCCACAACTTCCCTTATGAATCTCGACTAGGACATATTCAGCTTCTTTTAGAGTGAGGCATTTAAGAAGGGGTGATGAGAAACTGCGATGGTATAACCATCCACCATCAATAGTGTACCTTACAACTGTCTTGACTAACTTAGAGGCTTCTTTGGGATCGGAAGGTACAACCCCAGACTACAAGTATTCCATGATAGAGGTGATCCAGGATGGCTCCTTCTCTTCTATTTAGAATATGGCATGATCCGTGATGGAAGGCTGAGAGAGAGTTTCTTGGATTACTGTCCAGTTATTTCTGGGGCCCTCAAAAGCAAATTGAAGATTCAAACTGTATTTGTCCTTTTTTATCCAACCAACAGTAGCAAATCCCTATTTGGACCAAATTAAACTACCAAATCGCCTTTTATTGTCATATAATACAAACTTTCGCAATTTGTGATCCAATGAAAAATTGGAAAATATGAACTTATGCAATTCAGGTTTTTTTAAATATTTATTTGATAGGTAAAAGATTAAATTTTTAAGATAGCATAAATTATTTAAGTAGAAAATTTCTCTTAATAGTGTTATTCTAAATGAATTCAGAGGGATACCTGTAAGAGGTATGATGTGTGATCTCTTCCTTGCGCAGCCGTACTCAAGCGTGATGATCCGGTGGGGGTGGTACCTGCAAAAAGACTCCAACGCTCAAGTCAAGCCGTGTACTAGTTGAGTTTTTTGTTTAGATTACAGTTACCTCCTTAGGTTGATCCAGACTGATCTTTATGGAGCATGATTGAAATCGTGACATTAAGTGCAGGTATTATTGGAATCTGGACGTTACAGTTATTAATTGCGAGGAGAGGTTACAGAGCCTTTAATTTTGTAAGATCCTGATTGGCAGTTACAAAAGTCTACACTGATTCAGTGATCCTTGTCATATGCCCAATGCCGTAGTCCGAGGTCTTACATACCTTTTTGGGGTATTAATGGAGAAGCCCAGTGGAGCGTGTGCCGAGTTGATCCTTCTGGATAGGATCTCGGTCCACGGTCCAGAACAGTTACCCCCAGCTTGGTGCTTTGATAGGATAGCTAAGCGTCAAGGTATTAGCTTTATTAAGATAAGGCTTAGTGGATTATGCCCTGAATTTTACGATAGGTTTTGCGGTCTCATACTATGGCCGACATCCATTGTATAAAAATATCTCTGGGGTTGGAATGTGGTAAATCCGTATTCCTTGTTCTGGGATTTGGATCTTATTGCCCCCTTGGGTTATTGGGGCCCTTTGCGGTGAGATTTCCTACAACTTGTATAGATTCGAGTCCTATCTTTGGAAACTGTTGCTTTTGACTTTATTGGGAGATAAGGATCCTTTAAAGAGGATTAGTTTTAATGTTTTCCTAACACTCGTTGCTCCTATAACCAATGGGAAAGGGAGAGCATTAAGTGCGGATGATTTGATTCGTGGGGCTAGTCAAAGCTTTTCATTCTATAAATATAGAAGGTTCGTGTCTGATACTGTCATTCCTTCTTTTAATTTTCCCCCTCTATTTTCCAGAATGGTTTTGTTGTTTCTCTTATGCTTGTACTAATGCTCAAAGAAAGCTAGAGCTTTGCCCTTTGCAAAGGCCACCATTTTTCTACTTCTCCCCAAATCTTTGAAGATACTTCTCTTCTCTTTTTGCCAACAGCCATCTTTCATTAGGAACTTTTCTTTCCCAACATATTGACGATAGGAACTTTACTTTTGTAGCGTACGAGGGTGTGTCTAATTCATGCTTTGTCACTGGGGAGCTTTGTAAATCCTGTCATGTTGGATAGAGGTAATTGGAGAAATAGAGCCCCTCTTGGTCCTCCTTTTAAATAAGCAGAGGGAACTACTGAGGTGGCTGCTTTCATGCGACCTGGAATGATCATGACACTGGTTGGGTTCTTGTGGAATGAACTTCTTCATGAATAACCCATGCCTCGTCTAGCTGGAGAGAACGTACCCCGGCTCTTTCTTATCCTTATGAGTGGCACCGAAGAATGGTGTGGCTAAATTTCCATAATTCGGCAGCAGTGTTCTATTTCGATTATCCTTGGTTTTTCGAAGCCTATCCACTTTTTCAAGAAGCCTCAACGGGGAAGAGACTGATGTGAGATCTAGAGAATCTGGATGTGAAGCATACAAGCAGGAAGTTGGCCTCCGGGCTTGTCAGTGCTATTTAACCTTTTCATATCCCATGTTTTTCTTCTCCTTGTATTGATGTATGACGATGTATGGAATGAAATAAAATATTATTTTGCTTGAATCATCCATCTTTTTAATCCGTAGAATTTATATTGTGTCGGGGTGAGTCCAAAGCTTGTCCTGTATAGCACATTACCCCAGCTTTGTACCTAGTCGAGATCGACGAAGTGCAAAGCTTAAGCAGTCTGACTGGGGTCTTTGTACCGTGAGGGAATTCTCCAGGATATATAATGTGTCGAGGTCCGTAAAATTTTGTGAACGTTGTAGATACTAGGGTTGTCTCGGTCTGCTGAGTAGACATCCCCTCAACTGCCATGACAGCGACGTGGGCCACGTGGCTTGCTACGGTTGAGTGGACGTGCATAGTGCTTTACACACCATAATGAACATCTTTTCAAATCCAGACTGGTCGGACGGAAATACCCCCTAGCTGTAGCCTCTATAAATAGGGTTTTACCCTTTCCCTTTTTGCATTTTGCTATTCCTTCGCTACTCCTTCCCTGAACTGGTGGTCTGAAGGGATTTCCAACCAGTGTAACGACAGAGAAAGGCGGTTCTAGCCTTTTCGAAGATTTACAAGCTCGATTTCTCCAGTTTTTGAATTTTCTGCAAGGTATTCCTTCCTAACTCAGTTGCTGATTATTAAGTGGATTGCGTACTTCTTTTGGTGGAGTGTATTTTATTCTTCTTTTTTTTTGCAAATGGATGGGAACATTGTTTTCCCTCTTTTCGGTGGCAACACCTAATGGAGCACCTCCTCCATCGCACTGTGTGCGGCGAGGGTGTCCCCCTGAGGCTTTAGCCTCGGTGGGTACGGAGGCCAACGCGTGGGTGTTCAGTTTTCTCTACTCGCCCATTGCCATGTTTGGATTTTCAAACATAATTGGTTCTGACCCTAGGCCTCTGTGTCTCTTCTAGGAAACCAAATGGCTAGAAGGAGCCGGCCAAGAACTGAAGCGCCTGCCTCAACTCCTAAAGTTCGAGAGCTGGATCGACAGGCCGAGGAGCAAGCAATTAGGATTCGCTAAGGTCCGCTGTTACCCTGCACGTGGGTTGCCGATGACGCCTATGACAGGATATCTCGCCATGAGTCCGGTGCGGAATTGGATAAGCTGAAGGAGTATTTGGAACTCACCGAGGGGGTGAAAGGGATGATGAATTCGTGATTTTGTCCCTGGGGAAAGAGCAGGTGTGTTGGACTTGGGAAGCGGGTGAACACTTCATGTATCTCTACGAGGACTTTTTCACGAGGTTCGGACTTCGGCTTCCTTTGAACGACTTCCATATTTCTATTCTCCAAACTCTTCACGCTGCCCCTAGTAAGATCCATCCCAATGGTTGGGCGAACATCCTGGCCTTTGAAAGAATATGCCGGGTGGTGGGATTGCGATGCTCTGATAAGGCATTTTTCTATTTCCACACGGGGTATTTGGTCCATGGATCCTGCGCTCGTCAACAGTCCTGGCTTTTAGTCCAATCTCGGCAGGGGAGGACTGTGTTCTATCCATACTTGAAGAGTTACAAAGACTTCAAGGAGAAGTTCTTCAAGTTGATGGCGGCTAACGACACTCATCCTTTCTGGCTAGGTAATGGTGAGGAGACAACATTCAGCCTCTATTGGAACCCGGTGGCGGGTATGGATAAATGACCCTAGTGTGTTTTGATTAATAACTAAACTGAACATGATTATTATTTCTTTAATTCACTAACTACTTGCCAAGCTTTATTTTTTAAATGAGATTTAATGGAGCAAGAAAAGTGGATGCAAAGAATCATGGAACAAAGCATTTCAATGCAAGGATCATGAAGGAAAACTTGAAGAAGGAATTCAAGGAAGATCATTAGAAACTTTTTGTAAAGAAAAGACTTAGTATAATTCTTTGATTAAGCTCTCTAAATTAAGTGAAAAATGGTTTTCAAAAGTAAAAATGGACTAAGAATGAAAAATGTTAATTAATAAGTTTGTACATCTATGTACTTTCAGTTAATTAACTAACTTTTAATGAAAACCTATGTATACATCTATGTATACATCGATTGATTCTGGACTTACTTGATCAATATGCATTTTTGACATATATACATCGATTAGTACATCTATGTATAAGTCAACACAGACGATTATATATATATATATATATATATACATCGATACATCGATGTATAAGTTAATTGATGTATAATTTTTAATTGATGTATAATTTTCTAAAATATAAGTGTTTTTCAAGAACAACATCGATGTATTAATATGTGTATCATTCAAGATCAAGAACATCCAAGAAAACAATCGATTAGGCAATCGATGTACACATGTTATAAAAGTGAAATCTTGTTTAATACATCTGTGTACACATCAATTGACTAATAACATAAATTTTCTGATAAGTCTGTTATGATCTCAACTGACTTGTAAAGTGTATCCAACAAATCTATTTTGAGATAAACCTATATAAGGACATTGGGAAACACCTTTTACAAGGGAATTCATTCAAAATTTGAGAACACACACACAAATATTGAGAGAGCTTTTCATTGAAGAAAAACTGAGTATTTTTCTCTAGAGCTTCAATTTGTAATTTCTGATTTCTTGGAATCTGGTTCAATTTTTTCAAATTTTGTAAAAGAGAGATAAGAAAGAAGGTTCTCTAGCTGGTTAGATCAATAGTAGAAGGGACTCTTGGTGCTGTGCAAAAGTAGAAGGAACTCTTGTGGGAATTGCAAGATTGCTTTGACTGAAAAGCTGTTATTTGGGTAGAAGGAACCAAGAAGTGGAGCTTTCGTAAAGAATCTTGTATATTGATTTTCTATAGTGGATAAATCTCATAGTGGTGTGGAGACTGGATGTAGGTTACCAGTGGAGGTAGCCGAACCAGGATAAATCTCGGTTTGTAATTTTCTCTATCCCTTAACTCTTTATTTGCTTTATTGTTGAATGTATGAATTAAGCAATATGTTAGGGATGCTTGTATGATCTAATTTATTAATGATCTTATTCTTATCTGAAATCAATCTTACTATTAATATTTCTTTATAAGTTTCAATTCTTGATTGCAATACATCTTGCAGAAACACATTTTGATTTGTTGGTTGACAAAATCTTTTTCTTGATTAAAGAAAAGAATCAGTTTTTGTAAAAAGGGGAAAAGTTTCAAAAACTTATCATACTCAATTCAACCCCCCTTCTTGAGTAATCAGAAGCCACAACCAACAGCGTGGAGCATCCCCACTCGATCATTCGAGAGGGAGATAAACTAACTTACTGATGAAGAGGTCAAGTGTATAAACTTCTTCGAAATATGGGTTGACGAGGTCAGTAAGATTTGACCTAAAGATATATTAGATTCCCCCGACGATGATGAACTCTGGACCGTGTTAGGTAGTATTGACCGTCATATATGTTAATTAAGAGCTTTAGTTATCTTGTGCAATAATGATTGTTGATTGTCTTCATATTGTGTAGAGAGCTTGGCCGAGATGGAAGAGGGTGACTTTTTGGCAATCTTGGAGGCCTTGAGGGCAAGGAACGCTGATGTTCTGATGGGGCCCCCAGTGGAGTTTTCTCTGGCACTTTCAACCCCAGTGACTGAGGTTCCTTCTGTGGTGGTAGAACCCATCGACGTGAACTCTCTCGAATCACCTCGGGGGTGCAAGAGAAAAGCGGTGGAGGAAGGTCAGTCCAGTTCCCGAGGTAGAAGGATGGCGGTGGGAGTATCCTCCTGGCCAATGGAGCTGTTTCACGAGGAATCAGATCCTAGAGAGTTCATTGACTTCCACATTTTGGACGAGGAGGTTTGCGAATACATGGCCAGATGCAACACCAAGGAGGCTTTGCTGGTGTTCCAAAATATGGGTGTCTGTATCTCTGCTGAGGCTTGTTTTCTTAAGCAAGCCCTCGAGGAGCATGAACAAGAGATGGCTGATAAGCTGGTAGAGGCTGAGCGGGGTGAAAATAAAGCTCTCAAGGCCATGGAGGACGATGTCAAGGCAAAAAGTGAGGCTTTATCTCGGATACGAGAGCTGGAAATTGAAGTTGCTGCTTTGAGGGATGCCGGTAAGGCAAAAGAGGCCACCCTGGCTGATCAGTAGAAGCAGATTGCCGCACTCCGGACTGAGAGCGATAATTCTCGTGATAAGTCCCAGTGGTGTGAGGCTAAAATTGCCTCCCTGCAGGCCGACGTCAGCCAGCTGATAGCCCTGTGTACCAAGATAAAGGAAGATCAATTCTGCAACGCTGTTAGCCAAGTTTAACACTTCAATCTCGAGGTTGCCTTGGTCTTAGACGGGCTTGACTCCGGGAAGTGGTTCGAGAAGGATCCCTTGTAGCTCCCCGTGTTGTCTCTTCAAACTTGGCTGCTGAAGACTCTTCTGCTAACGTCCGCGGTCCGGACTCCGCTATAGTTTAGATTTTTTTTTTGAACCCCTTGCGTGGGGTTTTGGGTTTATTGTTACCCCGTATTTTTTTGTAAAAGTGTTACCCCGAATTTGGGGTTTTATTAGTTACCTTCATTCTCGTTTATTCTAGGATGCCATATTCTTTATTCTTCGTAAAACTATTTGAACCTTGGCTTAGGATCCGATGTCCAGATTAGTCTGCCATTTAAGAACCGTGCCAAAGGTAGGAAACCTTGTCCGGGGTCCATAACTAGTTTAGTTTTTTAGGATACCATGCGATGTTGGTTTAAAAGACTGGTCCTTCCCAGGGTCTTTTCGTGCTTATGATTTGGTGCTAGAATTTTCCTAATATAGGATTTTTCTATTGCACGACCTATCTAACACAAGACAACTCTTGGTTGGTACCATGAAGTCTCGGGATATCGCAATATTTCTTGAAAGCTTGAAAACTTGAGTAGAAAATGCATAACACTTATTTTATTGAATATCACACAATATGCTTTCCATAACAATTGGGGCAAATCAAACAAAGTAAACTAGGAGACTAGGCCTAAAAAGGCACTCAGCTGTAATACTTTCTAAGTTTGTCTGCGTTCCAAAAATTTTTTACCTGCTTCCCTGTCAAAGTTTCTAGAGTATAAGCTCCTTTGCCGGTGCTGATTATGATACGGTAAGGGCCTTCCCAGTTAGGGTCTAGTTTCCTTTGGGAGGTATTCCTTCCGCCGACATCAGCCCTGTGGAGTACTAAGTCGCCCGGCTGGAATCTTCTTGGAATGACCTTCAAGTTATACCGGGATGCCGTTCTTTGCTTGATCTCGGCATCGCGTATTTGGGCGATGTGTCTCCTTTCCTCCAATAGGTCCAAGTCTTCCCTGATTAATCTGAGGTTATCATCATGTGAGAAGTTCTGAAGATGCCAGCTTAGTTCTTCAATTTCCATCGGGATCATGGCCTCACAACCAAAGGTGAGTTTGAAGGGAGTCTCACCCATTGAGGAGTGAGGAGTAGTTCGGTAGGCCCACAGGACATGGCCTAACTGCTTGGCCCAGTTCCCTTTTGCTTTATCTAGCCTTCTCTTTAATCCACAGACGATGATTTGGTTTGTGACTTCTGCTTGCCCGTTCGTTCTGGGGTTCTCAATGGCACTACAATGATGCTTTATTTTTAACCCGAAAAGTAGTTCTTCGAACCCTTTGTCTTTAAACTGCGTCCCATTATCTGTCACAATTGACTCCGAGACCCCGAATCTGGTAATAATGTGACAACAAGTAAATTTCTGAACTCTAACCGAGGTGATGGTGACCACAGGCTCTGCCTCAATCCACTTGGTAAAGTAATCCACAGTCACAACCAAAAACTTTAACTGCCCAGGAGCTTGAGAGAACGGGCCCAGGATGTCCATCCCCCATTAATAGAAAGGCCAGGGTATGGACATCATGGAAAGTTTTTCTAGTGGGGCGTGGTAGTGGTCTGAGTGTCGTTGGCATTTGTGGCATATTTGAACATGCGTAAGAGAGTCTGCTTCCATCGTCTGCTAGTAGTAACCCGCCTTTAGAGCTTTTAAAGCTAGGGCCTTCCCTCCCAAATGGTGTCCACAACTTCCTTCATGGACCTCGGCCAAGATATATTCAACCTCTTTCAGAGCAAGTTATTTAGGGAGGGGTAAGAAAAATCCACGTCAGTAAAGCTGTCCATTATAGATGGTATACCTGATCGTGGTTTTCTTCAATTTGGAAGCTTCCTTCAGGTCATCGGGGAGACTGCCGAATTGTAAATATTCTACCAACGACGTAATCCAATTGTGCTCTTGTCCGCCAACCTAGAAGATTGTCATGTCGATAACTGAGGGTTGTGGGATGATCTCCTAGATTACTGAGTAATTATTGCCCGGGCTCTTAGTGCTGACTAGTTTGGACAAGAGGCCAGCCCTAGAGTTATGCTCCCTTGGGATGTGCTCTAGCTGTACCGACTGAAAACTTGAGAGAAGTTGTTTTATTTTGCCAAATATCTTTGTAAGAGTGGCTCTTTGGCTTGATAATCACCTCGGATCTAGGAGGTCACGAGTTGGGAGTCACTACAAAGTTTAAGTTTGGTGTCCCCAAGTCTCTAGCCATTGTTAGTCCGACAATGCACATTTCATATTCAGCCTGATTGTTCGAGGTATGAAAATTGAACCTGAGGGAGTTTTCTATGGTAACTCCCTTGGGGTTTTCTAATATTACCCCGGGGCCACTTCCTTTTGGATTCGAGGACCCATCAACAAACATGGTCCATTGTGTTTTCTCGGTTCTATTGGTTTCCAAAGGTAGTTCAGCTAGAAAGCCCGAGAGTGCTTGTGCCTTGATTGCTACTCTGGGCTCATAGGTGATCCCAAATTTGGAGAGTTCAATGAACAAGGCAATCATCCTCCCTGCTAAGTCTGGTTTGTGCAATATCTGTCGGATAGGCTAATCTATCCTTATCATAACCGGATGACATTGGAAATATTGTTTTAGTCTTCTGGCTGTGATGACAAGTGCAAATGCAACCTTCTCGATTTTTTGGTACCAGTAGGGGTGCACAACCCGACCCGCCGACCTGCCAACCCGACGTACCCGACCTGACCCGACCACATATATCTGGGTTGGTTTAGGTAATCGGGTCGGGTCGGGTCAAATTTCGTAAACCTGATGAATATCGGTTCGGGTAACGGGTTTGGTGAACCAACCCGACAACCCGACCCGACGACCCGACGACCCAATAAAACGACGTCATTTTGCCTATATTTAAGTTTTTTTTATTTTTTCTTACAATCCGATCCGGTGAACCGACCAACCCGATTAACTCGATTATCTAACCCGAACTAACCCGATTCTAATCGGGTTGGTTCGGTTCGGGTAACTCAAATTTTTTCCCTCTACCCGACCCGACCCAACCTGAACTCACATGATTGTTTTAGATTTTTTTCTCCCCTAAACCCGACCCGACCCAACCCGTGTGCACCCCTAGGTACCAGAGCTCGGGGCCTTGCAATACCTTACTCACAAAATAAACCGGCTTCTGGACATCCCTGATTTCTCTGACAAGTACTGAACTAACGGCTTCCTTGTGAACGGAGAGGTACACGTACAACATTTCTCCTAGCTCAGGTCTTGTGAGGATGGGAGGGGATGACAAGATATTTTTTAAAGAGGTAAACGTGTCCTCACACTCCT
Organism: Ormosia semicastrata; assembly: GCA_029884595.1. Taxonomy (NCBI): domain Eukaryota; kingdom Viridiplantae; phylum Streptophyta; class Magnoliopsida; order Fabales; family Fabaceae; genus Ormosia; species Ormosia semicastrata. The sequence goes on along the minus strand of JAQQTO010000028.1, from coordinate 5,271,399 downwards.
ATGTCCACTCAAATCCTGTCCCATTTTTCAATAATTTGAAAAGTGAGAGGGATTTGTGAGCGGCTCTAGCTAGGAATCGTGTGAGAGTCACGATCCACCTATTTAACTGTTGTACTTCTTTCACACTTCAGGGACTATGCATATCAAGAATAGCCTTACACTTGTCGGGGTTTACCTTGATCCCCCGATGTGTCAGCATGAACCCCATAAATTTTCCAGTCTGGACCCTGAATGCACACTTTTTTGGATTAAGCCTCATATTGTGCTTCCTAAGCTGCATAAACACTTCTTCGAGATCTGAGGTGTGTGATCCTGATGACGGGATCTTGACTATCATATCATCAATGTAGACGTCTAGCATTCTTCCTATCTGATCTTTGAAGACCCTGTTCATCATTCTCTGATAAGTAGCTCCAGCATTTTTCAAATCAAAAGGCATTACTTTGTAGCAGTAACTTGCCCTTTCGATAATGAAGGCGATTTTATCTTCATCCCCGGGGTACATCGGAATCTGATTGTACCCGGAGTAAGCATCTATGAAGGATAGTAGCCGAAAATCGGAGGAGCTATCAACTAGCTTGTCCACGTTTGGCAGGGGGTATGGATCTTTAGGGCATGCCTTGTTTAAGTCGGTGTAATCCACACACATCCTCCACTTGCCGTTGGATTTTTTTACTAAGACAACATTCGAGAGTCACATGGTATACGAGATCTCCTTAATGAATCCGGTGTTTAGGAGCTCTTTGACTTGATCCTCAATAACTTACTACCTCTCTAGGCCAACTTTCCTTTTCTTTTGGGAGATCAACTTTGCATCTCGTTTAAGAGATAAACAATGGCAGATGAAAGCGGGGTTAATTGCATGCATATCAGCGGATGTCCAGGCAAAAAGATCCTTATTCTCTTGTAAAAGATTTACTAACTGAGCCTTCTCCCGTTCGTCAAGGTTTGCCCCTATCTTGGTGATTTGATTGGGCTTATCACCAAGTTGTAACAGAATCAATTCTCCTTTGGGCTGGGGTCTAGTGCCTCGGATTTCCTCATGCGCATCCAATTCGATCATTAAAATATTGACTTAGTAGTGGGTTGGGGTGGATGTGCGCGCCTTCATTTTTCTGGAAGCCCTACTAATTTTTAAACTTTCATTGTAACATTTGCGAGCTGCAATCTGATCACCCTTGATCATGACCACTTTATTATCCCGGTTAAGGAATTTCATAGCCTAGTGGCACGGTGGAGACTACAGCAGCAATGCCATTCAACGTAGGATGACCCAAAATAATGTTGTAAGCCGAGGGATAATCCACAACTAAGAATCTCACCTTGACGGTTCTGTACGTGCTGTCGTCACCTAAGGTTAGGAAAGTTTCAAAATATCCCACCGGGGTGACCTTCTCTCCGGAGAAACCAGTAAGTTCACCTTCATATGGTGTCAATGCAGACAAAGGGAACTCCAACATTTCAAAGGCGTCCATGAACATGATATCTGCCGAACTCCCCTGGTCCACAAAGATAGGACGGACTTCGGCATTGGATATTACTCTGGATATCACTAGTGGGTTGTCATGATCTCGGATAATATCACCGTAATCCTTTTCGGAGAAGGAAATGGGTGGTGCATCATTGTCTTGGACGTGTGGTCTTCGTGGGGAATTAGATACGCTCAAGGCCACTGTTCGAAGTGCCTTCTTCCAGGAATTATTTGACAATCCCCCTCCAGCGAACCCTCCAGAGATGGTATGGATAAGCATGTCTTTCCGGTATCCTCCTCCTTGAGTATCTCGGTTCTGACCTTGCTTGTTCTCCTCGTCTTGGTGTGGTGGGGTTCGGGATCTTCTGGCGGGGCTTCGGATTCTTCCGGCTGGACTTCGGGTTCTTTGCCAACGCTAGTTTGGACTCCGTCGTGGACTGCAGCTTTGTCTCTGATCCCTTCGTCTTCCGCGGTCTTCATTACCTCGAAAACTGCCAATGTACTTCTACAATCGTCCCTCTTTGATCAGGGACTCAATAACATCTCGAAGTTGATAACAATCTTCAATTTCGTGGCCGTAACTGTTGTACCACCTGCAATGCTTCGAATGATCCCTCTGGGATAGTTTCTTCACAGGTGGTGACCTTTTGATATCCTGGAACTCGGTTTGAAGGACCTCCTTCAAGATTGTTTCTCGAGGAGTGTTCAAAGGAGTATATTCAGAATACCTAGGTCTATACCATTCACTCTTGGGGGAATCCCAAGGTTGATTGGAGTTTTGATTCTTTTTCTGGTGAACGGGTTCACCTTTTCCCAAGCTCTCCTTAGCCTTGGTAATCTCCTCCAGTTCGACATACTTGTCTGCCAGCAAGTGAAACTCATCTAAACTGGCCGTCTTCTTTTTAGCAAGTGACCGGAAAAAGTCTGAATCAGTCCGTAGACCGTTTCTAGCATAATGGAGGGCTATCCTGTCATTGAGGCTTTCTATTCCCACACAGGCATGGTCGAATCTCTTGATGTATTTGCACAAGGATTCATTACTTCCTTGGCGAATTCTAGAAAGAGAATCGATCGACTTCGGTCGTTCCTTGGCAGTAGTATAATGTAATAAGAAACGTTGTGTGAGGTCTCCCCATCCCGTGATTTTTGTTCGTAAAGAGATGAACCAGCGGAGAGCATCCTTCTTCAAGAAGAGGGGGAAAGCACGGCATAGCAATTTCGGGGTGTACCCGTAAAGCTGCATAGATTGTGTGTAAGCATCCAAATACTCATGCGGATCCATGGTCCCGTCATAAGGCTCCAAGTTGCTTGATGGCTTGAAGTTCCTTAGGGCCCTGTACGCCATTAAAGCATCGGAGAATTGCTGTTGGCGGTCGGGGGCTGGGTCATTGTTTCCAATGATCCCGGCGCCGGCATGATGGGCTTCTCTCTGAATTATGATTCGCCCTCCACCCTCATTGTCAGCTCGCGTAGATCTTTCTAAATTGTCCAAACGATGGCGTTGCTCTTCCAACTGACGCCGTTGGTTGTCTATCAACGTAGTCTGTTGACGTAGTAGTTCTCGAAGTTCGTTCCTTGCCATTGCGGATTGCGAGTTGTCCTCATAATAAGACACATGGTCTACATCCACATTTGAAATTCCCAGGCGAACGTGTGCTGGGATCCTTGTCCCTTGATTTGCGATATTCTCTCCACCAGCGAGGGGGAAGACAAGCCTATCCCGGACAAAAACCCTTCGCGAGGGGGCGGGGCTTTCAGCTGAAGCAGAGGTCTCGTGCCCCTCGTGCAGTGTCTCTACCAGGATAGGTCTGCTTCTAGCGGCGGAGGTTTCCGGTGATGCAATAGAAGGAGAGTCACGCCGAGCCACTGGGCCCTGTCCGTGGGTAAGGGCAATATGTGCAGCACTTCCTCTCCTTTGGTTTTGTCACGTGCTCACCATGGTTAACATGGGAATGGAAATTTACCAGTTCCCACAGACGGCGCCAAATGTTCTAAATGAATTCAGAGGGATACCTGTAAGAAGTATGATGTGGTGATCTCCTCATTGCGCAGCCGTACTCAAGCGTGATGATCCGGTAAGGGGTGGTACCTACAAAAAGACTCTAACGCTCAAGTCAGACCGTGTACTAGTTGGGTTTTTTGTTTAGATTACAGTTACCTCCTTAGGTTGATCCAACCTGGTCTTTATGGAGCATGATTGGAATCATGAAATTAAGTGCATGTATTATTGGAATGTGGATGTTACGGTTATTAATTGCGAGGAGAGGTTATAAAGCCTTTAATTTCATAAGATCCTGATTGGCAGTTACAAAAGTCTACACTGATTCGGTGATCCTTGTCATATGGCCCAATGCCATAGTCCGAGGTCTTACATATATTTTCGGAGTATTAATGAAGGAGTTCAGTGGCGCATGCGCCGGGTTAATCCTTCTGGATAAGATCCCGATCCACGGTCCAAAATAAGTATTATTTTTATACACATAAATTTTTGAATCAAACTAAAATCTATATACTTAAGTGACTCAAATTTTTTTTACTCCGACTAATGTACATTGATAATGCAGGACTTTTTAATTACTTCTCTATATCGACTTTCTTTTATTTCCCCTCGTTAAAGGTGATGGTTTGCATATGCATGCCACACTATTCATTATTCATTTATTTGATCTGAATGATAGTTCCAACTAACGCAAATACTGGGATTGTCTTTTTCATTGCAAAAATGATGTTCTTACATCATTTCTGAATAAATACTATTTTTTATATTATTTTTAAATAATTATAAATAAGTGAAAATAATAATAATAAATAATATAATTAATGATATAAAAAATAATATAAAATGTAATATAAGAAAAAATATGATAAGAAAATCATAATTATTTTCCTGCTTTTCCTGTCCATAGATGCTCTTTACAACTATTTGTATGTTTAAAGAAGAAAGGTTGGTGCGGAGGTTGAGACCCATGCTGTGAGTAGGTTCAACATCGAATCATGTTAGCACCTTGATAACTCTATGTTGTTAATTAAGTACAATATACAGTATGATATTTCCAAGCCATTTTGATAAGATCCAGTTAATTCGACCTACTTTTGACAATTGTTATGCAAATAAAGGATATGGGTCCTAACTAATGCCAAATCTCACCCACCTAAGACAGCAATAATGTACCGAAAGACCATGGTCATCATAATTATTTGGTTAAACCGGTGCACTGCTCTTTTAATGTAGTTGTGGTATACAATTTCTCAATAGATATACGTGCGTGTGATTAATGATATTAGAACTGAGATATTAATAGTTAACCCTATCTGCGTTTCACCATGGAGCTATATTCAAATGTCAGATATGGCCAATGATATTGATATACTATGCAATATTGATAGCACTTGTCATTGTTCACAGAAAGGTGAAGGGTTCCAATTAACCTTGTATTTGTGTATATTCTTTATTGTTAGTTATTTCAAGTGCATAATCAATCGATATTCAATATCATATATATAAAAAGAGAGTGATAATTTGTATAATTCTACCATATAGTAATGCTATTTTATGACATTAATACTTTAGTAAAATCATGACAAATGGCATACTAATTTAGTGATATGTGTATTTTTCTATTATTTAAATACACAAATTCAAATTTTAAATCTATAGGTTTTTTTTTACGACAATCTATATTTATTTCATTTTTATAGTATTCAACTATATTATAATTATGTTATTTGTCTATAATTTTGGTATTTTAATATTTATTGTATTAGATTTTATACTAGTGCAAATTTAATGATAAAAATAAATATAATTTAAATAAATAAAATTTTATTAAATAAAATATATGTAATAATTCATTAACAAAATATTTATAAGTTTAATTTAAAAACACATAATATTTTCATGTAAGAATTTCACTCCAATATAAATATTAAAGAATTTAAATATAAAATATTATAAAACAAACTATGTGCCTAAAATTATTTATAATATAAACAAAAAGATTTTTATTTTAAATGCATAATTTAATCCAATGATTTTAAAAAAGAAATTAATAAATTAAATTTATTGAAATATAAAATAGTTCAATTTATGTTTATATAACTTTAAAAAAGTAAGTCAAGTGATAAACAATCTATATAGCTCAGTTGAAAGTGCGCTTGTAGGAAGGGAGACTCACGTATCCTAAGCAAGTATAGTCTCAAAAACTAAAATGTGTAAGAAAATCTTATAAAAATAAAAAAAAATTCATGTAAATTTTAATTTTTTGTTAGTTTTATTTTTTATCTTTTTTTTTCATTTTCAGTTGTATTTTTTGGTCTTTCTTTGTTTATGTGATTTTTAGTATTATTTTTCTTTTTTTTAAGGAGTTTACATCGGCATTCTAACTTATTTAAATTTCAGTATTTGAATATGTGTCATTCACGTGTGCAAAAATATGACAGTGTTGTATTACAAAAAAAAAATGACATGCAAGTAAGAGGATTATTTAACACATGACAGAAAATTAGAACATATCTTACAAGTTAGGAGTAACACATGACAGAATTCTAGGTTATGTATATTTCTTTTAGATATTATTGATTATTGATTATATTTTTATATTATATTAATTGATTTGAAATTACATTCATTTAAAAATTTTAAGTATATTTTTATCTCAGTTATAATAATAATAATAATAATAATAATAATAATAATAATTATTATTATTATTATTATTATTATTATTATTATTATTTGAATGATAATATTATTCATAGAACATAATGAATGATTAATATATTAATTATTGAGATAATTAATTAAATGTACATAAATGACATTCAATTAAGAGAAAAATTTGAATTTGAATTTCTTTATTTTATTATTTGAGTTATTTATTTGAATGTAAATCTTATTAGTGGTAAATAATGTAATGTAGGGATGGAATAATTAATAATGGGTGATGACATTTAGGTCTAACATTGTTATTATAGCAATGCTACTCACTCACATTTTTATTTTCATTATCTTATATTTTTATAATTTTTATCATTTAATTATAATTAAATTTATTTTATTTTTATAAACTTATACTTCAATTATACTACATAGATAAATATGTGTGATAATGATATATGAGTACCATTTTTCTTATTATCAAGGTGTCTCGTGGTGATGCCACGACATTGTCATGCAAAAGTACTATGCTCACAATCAAGTTGCTGAGAATTTTACTTCTCACAGGCTCGTATCATTGCCTTTCTCATGACTAGGCTCTGTGTTTGTCGGCACAAGGAGTGAAGTATGGCTTAACTTTAAGTGGTTCAACGGGTTTTCCGCATGATACTAATATTATATATTTTAAATTTTAAGAAAAGAATATACACTTCTTGAACTGTAATTTTTTAAAATTATTATTATGAATTTTAAATTTTTTTAATTAATTTTTAAATTTTAATTAATATTTCAATATATTTTTTGTTTAATTTAAATTTATTAATTTATTAAAATGATATTATATAATAATATTTTATTCATATTAATATTTTTAGATTATTTATTAATTAATTTATTAAAATTTAATTTTAAATATATTTTCTTTCTTATAAAATAAATAAAAAATAAATTTATTTAAAAAATTATTTATTTATTTTGTAATAAAAAATATATTTATAATTAAATTTTAATAAATTAATTAATAAAAAAAAAAATATTAAAAATAAAATTTTATTACATAATATCATCGTTAATGAATTAATAGATTTAAATTAAACAAAAAAATTATTAAGACATTAATTAACATGTAAAAATTAATTAAAAAAATTTAAAATTTTTAATTACAATTTAAAAAAAAATTAAAGTTCAATAAGTGTATACTCTTTTCTTAAAATTTAAAATATATAATATTAGTATCATGCGGAAAACCCGTTTAACCACTTAAAGTTAAGCAATACTTCACTTCTTGTGCCGACAAACACAGAGCCTAGTCATGAGAAAGGCAATGATACGAGCCTGTGTGAAGTAAAATTCTCAGCAACTTGATTGTGAGCATAGTAACTTTTGCATGACAATGTCGTGGCATCACCACGAGACATCTTAATAATAAGAAAAATGGTACTCATATATCATCAACACACATATTTATCTATGTAATATAATTGATATCTCATGTATAAGTAAATTATAAAAAAATTCAAAAAATTAAAAAAATAAATGATAAAAATATAAAAAATTAATATTATAATTTTTAAAATGTATTAATAACATTGCTTAATAACAATTTAAACCTAATGTCAAACACCCAAAATTTTAATTTATTTCATCCCTACATTATTTTAACTTTTATAATTGAAACCTTCCTTAATTTTATATAAATATTTATATAAAATTTTTCTGAGATCACAGATCTACAATCCACTTACTCATGCTTATTAAACGGGGATAATACTAAACGCTATTTTTATATCGCATGAGGAAATCATGTCGTCGTCGCTTCCATAACGCCATTAATATTATCATGCAGCAACTTTTTGTTCTTCGTTAACCAAATTTTCTATCGAACATAAAAATCGCGTGATAAAATGTGAGCATAGTAACTTTTGTATGACAATGTTTTTGTTCACCACGAGACATTTAATAATAAGAAAAAAGTACTTATATCATCAACACACATATTTATCTATGTGATATAATTAAAGTATAAGTACATAAAAAATAAAATAAATTTAATTAAAATTAAATGATAAAAATTATAAAAATATAGGATAATGTAAATAAAAATGTGAGTTAGTAGCATTGCTATAATAACAATGTTAGACCTAAATGTCATCACCCATTATTAATTATTTCATCCCTACATTACACTTTTTTCACTTTTTGTGAAACCTTTCTTGCAATACATAACATAATTGATATACTTCACGCTCATAATAATTTCTCTCTATGAGGCTCTCCAACAGATAGTCTCATAATCCTAATTATTACAGTTCTGCTATCACAGCCATAGTGCCAGGGACATCTTCGCCAAATCATTTTGTTTTCTTAGCGGTGTTCGGTCGCTACCACTGTGTGAGCATTTAAGAAGCAAAGTTATACACGTGGCAAGATTTAGAAACGCTTGAGTACAAATCAGCTGTCTTGTACCCAATTAAACCAAAAAAAAAAAAAAAAGCTGCCTTGAACCCTACATTAGCAACAACAATGCACATTTAAGCTAAATGATTTAACTTTAGCCATGTTTAACTTAAGGTAAAAATTTTCGCAAAAGCCTAAGCCAAGCTTCGTAGTGATCTAAGATTTCTTAGACCGAAAAAAAAAAAAGAGAGAGAGAATGAAGGAAAACAAACGGCGGCGTTTCTCTCAAACAAGCAGCGTCAAATCTTACCGTCTTATTACGACGTTTTAGCTGCACAAACCTCATAAAATAAAGAAAACGACATGCCGTTCCCTGTGTCCCGTGAGAGTTTAAAATCCAAGAACACGAAACCGCTACCTCATCTTCATTTCGCGTTGAATGTGCGACACTGCGACCACACAGCTTAAACAACCAGTAACCGGCGCTCCGGCAATGTCGCCGGAAATTCCAGCTGATCCACCATACTTCCCCTAACTACTCCATCACCTCCTCCGCAGACTCCACCACCACTATCCCCATTACAATGCCTCCCACTACATCCCCATCCCAGAACATAAAGCACAGGGTACTCACGTGCCTCACCAAGCTCTCCGACCGCGACACCCACTCCGTCGCCGCCACCGAGCTCGAGTCCATTGCTCGAACACTCGACCCAAACTCTGTCCCCCAGTTCCTCTCCTGCATTCACTCCACCGACACTTCGGACAAATCACCGGTCCGCAAGCAATGCGTACATCTCTTGGGAATACTTTCCGAGTTGCACGGCAACGCGCTCTCTCCCTACCTCTCCAAAATCCTCGCCAACGTCGTCCGCCGGCTCCGCGACCCGGACTCGTCGGTCCGAACCGCTTGCGTCAATTCGGTTTCGGCACTGTCGGCGCACGTGACGAAGCAACCGTTTTCCAATTTCCTGAAGCCGTTAGCAGAGGCGCTGTTCACGGAGCAGGACCCGAACTCGCAGGCCGGTGCGGCGCTCTGCTTGGCTTCGGCTATCGATGCTGCTCCGGATCCGGACCCGAACAGGCTGACGAAGCTCCTGCCGAGGTTAGAGAAGCTTCTGAAGTGCGAGGGGTTTAAGGCAAAGGCGGCGCTGCTGACGCTGATCGGGAGCGTCGTCGAGGCCGGCGGCGCGTCGAGTCGCGGCGCCGTGAGGAACTTGGCTCCTTGCTTGGTGGAATCGTTGAGTAGTAACGATTGGGCCGCAAGGAAGGGTGCGGCGGAGGCGTTGGTGAAGTTGGCTATCGTGGAGAGGGAGTTCTGTTCGGAATTCAAGGCTGGGTGTTTGAAAGTGTTTGAGAATCGACGATTCGATAAGGTTTTTACTTCGGAGAATATTTTACTATTTGTTCAATTTCTTCTTCTCATTCCGTTTAGCTTATTTTGTGTAGAAATTAGCTTAAAATCAAAATTTTATTAAAAGAGTTTTTTAAAAAATAGAGCGTGTAAAAATTAATGTAATCCCAACATGCAGTTCTTCCCTTTGTTGTTTATTTATGGTAATTTTAAAGTGAATTGAGTTTGTGTCATGTTTGTTTTTTAGGTAAAGTTGGTTCGGGAAGTAATGAATCAGATGTTGGAGGTGTGGAAGCAGATTCCTGATGTTTCGGATGAATTCTCTCCACCTCCTCAATCGCAGTCTTCTTCAAAGGGTATTGATTTGTCTATATGTATTGTTTGCTTGATTTTGCCACTGAGATGAATATAAGTGTCAGATCTCTTTACGTGAATAGAAACTCAGATTTTGTTATGTACTTATGTTTCCTGTTGAGCCTTAAAAAGGAAATCATGGTAATAAAGTGAAAAAAGTGTTGGAGATGATGGTCTCTATCTAGGGTTATTTGATCTTTACATCAATTAAAAAATTTTCTCATCTAGAAATTTTTTTTTTTTGACAAGCTCATCTAGCATTTGTTTGGTGAGCTAGTTTGGATACAATTTTTTTAATAAAAAAGCACTTAATTTTTTTTTAAAAAGCACTCTAATATATTTTTAAGTGTGTTTGGATGGTATTTAAAAAAAAATAGAAGCATAAGCAAAACCACTAAAACCACTTAATTCTGAAGCTAATAATAATTCAGTGCTTCTGAAAATGTAGAAGGAAAAGTAGTTCTTTAATACAATTTTATGAAAGCACTACTAAAATAAGTACTTTTTAAATATATCCTAAATACAAAATAATTTTTTTTATAGAAAAAACACTACTAAAATAAGAAATATAAAAAAAAAACACTTTTTTTAATAGTGTATCCAAACGAGCCAATAAAGTATGAATGATTGTTTTTCTTGTGTCTTTCTGGGTTTGGGCTGTCTTTTTTGGTTCAGAGAATGCAAGTGATGGTCGCAATCCTCCAGTCTCTCAAAATTCATGTAATCCTGGTTCTGTAATCACTAAATTGAGGAAGAAATCCACCCCAGTTAGCAGATCAACACCACCAGATAGATCTTCTGCTAGCAATGCTAAAAAGATAAGTGCTTTGAATAGCAACCAAAGAATGGGTTCAGGTGTTTTGCGTAAACTAAACCATAAGAATTGGGATGTTCAAAATGCTGTGTCAAATTCTCCCCCAAAGGCCATGGCTGACCAGGGTGAACTTCAGCAGAGGGATGAAACTGTTTTGGAAAGAAGCAAAAAAGATAACAGATTTTTGAAGTCAGAAATGAAACGGGCTCTATTCGATAAAAATCCTGATGACAAGGCGCATAAATTAGGTGGGTCCAAAGCTGGATCTCGTGTGGTTCCTTGTTCTGAAGAGAGTCAAGACACACTTCCTGTCTGTAATGTCACTAAAAATCTCCATAGGAATGACAAAGAGAGTGAGGAATTATCTTTGATCCGCAAACAGTTACTTCAAATTGAGAAGCAGCAGTCAAATTTACTTGATCTTCTGCAGGTTTGTTCCCAATCCTTAACACCACGTTCCCTCAAACTATTTTTTGTTTTAGTATACACCCATTTTATTCCTCTAAAGATACACGTGACATTATTTTGGTCCTCTGGAGAAAGTTGACATTAATTTAATTCTTTAGTAGTTTATTCATAAAAAGCGACATCAGTTTACAATAATTAATCTAGTCCTCAAGGTTGACATTATTTTAGTCCCTTAATCATAGATAATGGCATCAATTTAGTCCATCGAACTTGCGACTCATACCCATGATTGAGGGACAAAATTTACGATAAAATTCTTTGGAGGACCAATTTCATGACAGTTGTATCTTTAAGAACTAAAATGGGGGTTTGCTTTTTTTTCTTTTAATCTGTTTTGCTCAACTAATGTCTCCAAATTTTGGGAAAGAAGGCTGGTTCATACTACTGTTTTGTTTAAACTTCTCTCTTATATATATGCATGTACATGTAGCATGCGTGCGAAACTGCTAATCCTTTAATGACAAACATATTTGACAATATCCCCTATATACTTCTTACAGAAATTCATTGGGAGCTCTGAAAATGGAATGCGTTCTTTAGAGACTCGTGTGCATGGCCTCGAGTTGGCATTGGATGAGATCTCTTATGATTTGGCTGTATCAAGTGGAAGGATGACTAAATCTGATCCTCCTGGGAATACATGTTGCTTGCTACCTGGTGCCGAATTTTTAAGCTCCAAATTCTGGAGGAAAACACAGGGCTGGTATTCATCCTCCCGCATCTCTAGATCTGGTGGCACCCCATCACTAGCTGCCATTAACTACAGATCGGACAGGAATGCTGAAACTAAGTTGAAAAACCACAGATTTAGGCTCCATGGTGATGGAGGCTTCATCACTAATCCTCTGGCAGAGATTAATACTAATTCAAGGGAGATATCAGGTTTTGCATGAGCAGAGCCAATTTAAAAAGCAGGTTCGCATTCTACATGTAGCAGTCTATTCCCACGGCTCCCATCTATTTTATTCCTCCTAGACAAGGGATTTAGTAGCCGCTATGGCATTCTGGGCTTACAATTTTTAAGATTAGTTACGCCAATTAATACAACTTTTTACCCTTGCTTTCTAATTTCTCTGCTCTACCATCTAATGCTATCTGCCTTGTCTCCTCTCCCCCCTTTTGTTTCTTACTTTCTGGCAGATGTGCTGCAGAATATAGACTGCAAGTTTGATCTTCTTTTGATTCTCAAACCAGCTTGGTGGAAAATCCCTTGACCTGGGAAGCGTGGCGATGATGTAGTCAGAACTTATATTTGTTATGCTGTAAAGTATTGTCTACTTGAAACTACTCAATGGTAGTCTTGTCACTCTTGAAGAAGGCGGAGAAGCTGGCTATCATACTTTCTTCATCCTAGTGCAGAATTTCATTTGTTATGCCACGAGAATTGTTGTACAAGAACAGCAGATTGGAGTGAGTTCAGGGCTAAATATTACTATTTCAATAGAGGGTGAATCTGATTATAAGAGTAACACTGTAACAGGCTGCTTACCTCTTTGGTTGGATGATTTACTACATTGTATTCAATTCAAGTTATGCTAAAGTCTAAAGGGGTGACTGGGGGACGCACTACTGTCTCCTGGTCCTGTTATTTCACCATTGGATGTCAATGCTTCTGTTCTACTCTCCGTACCCTCTCTTCGTGCTTTCCCTTTGTTTAAGGTTCCTTTTCAGTTTGAAGTCTAAGCTAGGCGTACTAAATAGTTGAGAGGGTTTGATGAGATTCTTGTATACAAAACCCATGTCCAACTCTTCTTAGCTCTGCTTACATCGTCATTCTGCTATCTGGGATATGTCGAGTGTTCCCTGATGGGAGGTAGGAACTTTTTACAACAGGGCTTCTTGATGTCCTTTAAGCACTCTTTATTATGCCATTTATAGCAGTCTACACTTGTTTGGGAATTGAAACCATTTTAATGAGGATAGTAGTTTTTATAGTTCCGTTTTTCAACTGTTCACTACCATCATGACCAGTTACAAAGGAGGGAGCATTAAAACGTGATCTCAAACGTGTAACTAGCTCGCCTTTCTAAGAGGCAATCAGAATGTCTTAATCTCTCTATAAATAAGGGATGCTTACAATGTGGTTACCGTTTGCTAAGATTCATGTCTCTTCTTAAAATTTTCTTTCATTTCTTTTTCAAATTACTAAAGGTGTTCCCTTTATCTCTGCATGTTTTTTCGGCGGAAGCCTTTCTCTCAGAGCGTAATGGCTTGGTGAGGGCTAAGTAACTGCTCTATGTGACTTATTCGCCCCATCTTAAAGTGGCAGAAGCCTTTCCTTCTAGGCATACGCAGCAGCGAGAAAAAAATCTTGTTCATTGGTAGGCTCATGGCTTCTGCCTTAGTTCTTGTGAGGCATGGAGGGGCTTCTTCGCTCTCCGACATCCATTTTCTTGACTGTAATTGATACTAGTTATGCCTTGGTTTCACCCTGAAATGTAGCTGAAGCGTGAGATCGTGAAGCCTTTTGCTCATGTTTCTCAACAAGGAAGAGACAGGTGTTGGTTTTTGAATGAACTGTGGAGGTGGTCGTGGTCAGTGATCATCATCATCATTATTGTCTCATCTGGCTTACTTTTTGGCTTTCTCCAGTGGGCATTCTTGTATTAGAGTAGTTTATAGGCACTTTTTGTAAAGTTGATGATGTATGAAATAAGAATAAAGTTTCCTTTTTTGTGCGTTATTTTCTTTTTTTTTTATTGCCTACTTCTTTCACTGGGATGAGTCCAACGCTCATCGTATAAACATATACTTAAACTCGTCATATTGCCCCCAACTTGGTACTTGGCTAATATAGCTAAGTATCAAGGTAATTCTCAATGCCTCTAACTTATGGGATCCATACTTCACACGAAGCCGGAGTCCGCAATGCCATCAAGGGATCAAGAACTCTAGCTTGGAGGCATCGCCATGACTAAGCCACTTGACACTCGTAGACGCATCGCAGTCAGGCCATGGTCCACTTGTCACAGTTAGGTGGACATTTAGGAATGCAACTGAGGTCTGTAGTATAAGCTTGGATTGTTACCGCTTTTCGTAGAACAAATCGATGCGTAAAACAGCGAGGCTTTCGTGAAGTCTGACTTTCTGAATGATACGCATAAAATACACTAAGAGCAAGTGCACTCTATCGCTAAGTAATATAGGACTTGAGTCCCAATTATCGATCCCACGAGGAATAAGTGGTAATTACTAGATTCGCTAAACTCTTAGTTATTTAGACAATCGAAAGAGTGAAGAGAAATTCAAAATAAAATCAGAAAAAAATAAAGAAAAATAATTAACAATCAAACAATGTAAAGATAATCAATCAGAGAGAGACTTGGACGCAAAGATCACTTGAATCTAATTAATTAGATTTTTACTTATTTATGATGTAAGGTAATTCTTTTGCCAATATTCTTTTATTTGCTGTTGAATCCTAATGGTCATAGATGTAACAATATTCTATTCCTAAATTAAATTACCTAATTGATCATTTAGTTGAATTAATTAGGAATGCATTAAGCCTCAATTCAAGAGATGAACTAACATACCTGTCAATTCCATTGGTATGATAAATTGATGTTTGGTCATTCACCAATCTAATCCTAGGTTTATCATATAGATCCACTCATTGAATGCAGATGGTCACCGGTCAAATAATGAATTAAAACATGCCAAAAGTAATCAAGTTATGGTAAGAATGCAAACTATATGATAAACCCTAAAAGAAATTATCTTAATCAAATTCGAGATCAAACCCAATTAAATAGGAAAACAAGATCCCCCATAGCCCTAGCTATGTGTTTAGCTACTCATGTTCAATACAAACAACTCATATCAAAATACAAACTAATAGAAAGAAAACTCAAAGAAAGGGGAAAACTAGAGGGAAAGAGAAATCAAAACTCATTTTACGGTAATTCTAATCTTCAAGCCTTCAAGAATTGAATTCTTCCTTCGAAGTCGTCCTCTAAGATCTACTGTCGCAAAAGTGCTCTCTCAAGATTAGGGATTTTCTACGCTTTGTGCCAAGTGTGTTGAATTTGGCTAAACTTTTCTTATTTATAAAAAATCATGTCTGTTGTTACGCGACCAACGCCTAGGTGTTAGCTTCCGGGCGCTCAAGCGCTGAGCCAATTAAACAAAGACGCACTGCATAATGCATTGCGCTCTCAAGCGCTCCCTTCCCAGTGTTCAGGCACTGGGACACTGAAATCACGATGCTGCATATGCTTTGGGGCTCAAGCGGTGGGCATCCAACAATTGAGCGCTGGACGTCTGATGAAAAATTCTTCTTTTTCTTGTTTCTTTAAATACTTAGTCTTCTCCATGTGTAATTACCTGCCAAAAACACATAAAAATACGTAATGAGAACACAATTGAAAATATCAAAAATATAATGAAACTTAAGAACAAAGTTCAATAACAAATATCAAAAGAGGCTGAAAAACTAAGGAATTGAACTGTAAAAAATATGAGTTATTGAAAGTTCATCAACTCCCCCACACTTGAACTTTGCTTGTCCTTAAGCAAAGAATAAGAATAAAAAACAAGATTAAACTCAACATCTAGAAACATGAGTCAAGGAAAATTTCATAATTTAAAAATTCAAGTTCAGCAATCAAATCCAATCAAGTAAGATCATTTAGCACTTAAAACAATTAGAGGCTTAAGTCTAGCTTGCAACTTTTCTCTTTACTAATCATTTGAAGTCACACATCTTTCCATTGCTCAAGTGTTTAAGGACAAAGAGATCACTCAAATATCTCCTGAAAAATGCAATACCATAGGCTTGGTTATCAATCTCATATTCACTTCCAAGTTCACATATAACACAAGAATCAAAAGGACTTCCTTTGGTTATAACGGGGCCAAGGGTATAATGAAAGGTAAGAAAAAAATAAGTAAGAATAAAGAATATTCATGAATAAATTAATACAAAGCAAAATCATATTGAAAAAATTATAAAAAGAGCATAATGCACAAAGATATAACAAATTCTCATTTTCAACCCAATATTCTCATTATTCTTCACAAACAATTTTTTTTCTTTTCTATTATTTTCTCTTTTTCTCTTTCACTTTTTTCTTTCTTTTCTTTTTTTTTTAAACCCTTGAAATCAAAAGTAAAATTTCAAGATTTTTCATTCAACACATCAGATGCTCCAAAGAATCCAACTTGATTATTCAATTGGGTATTTAAAGAAATCAATTACAAGCTCAAATGGGGCAACTAAGGAGTTATTTTATTAAAGCAACTCTGAAAGTCAAGAAAGAATTAAGTTTAATTGTCTTAATCGTATTCAAGTTTGTATGTGAATCATTAAAGTCTCAATAAGATATCAAAGTAAGTTCTAGCGCACATCAATCAAAAGAAAACCCACTCCAGAAGAAAAATAAGATTTTGTTTATGAAAAATCCAATCATTAAGGCTCAAAACTCACTTTCTGGCTAAGTTAATAAAGAGAACAAAAACAAGCAGACATGACAAATTTTCAAATAAGATGCTAAACTTCACTTTTCTTAATTGAACAAGATTGCTTCACACAAAATCAGCTCATGAATGATGGAACCCCCTTTAAAATATATATCTATCAGCTCAGAATAAATTAAGAAATTAACACACAATTCCAGCTTAATTACCAGCTGATGCGTGAGGATATAGTGATTAAAATTCAGATAAAAATCAATTGTCAGGCCCACCAGAAAATAAAAACCTTACAACTAGTTGTAGTTAGTAAGGGTCGATCCACAGACAACCAATTCAATTAACACTATCAAGTAATTCCCAATTTAAACTCTGATTGACAATAAACACTAAATAGGGGGGTTTTGGAGTTTTGATGAACAATGAACAGCTTCAAAGATAATAACAATAAATAAACTAAAATCAACAATATAAGAAAATTGGTTAAGAGATTGAATCCACTACTAGATTTATATGATAGTGTAAACCCACATATCCTTTCATTCCAACATGCTCAATTATGTTTTTATGCAATTGTGAGAGTAAATCTCTGTTTTCCTTACGTGTTGGCCAATTCAGCAACCGCTCAAATCAACTCCTAATCACTGATTAGTTATAAAGCAACCGCTCTTACAACTATCCAACAATTGCATTAAGATTTAGAAAACCAATTACACTAAGATCTAATCACACACCGGGATTAAATTACTTAGAACATATATTTATCTAGATCTATTACATGCAATCAGCATAATAAACCCAGATCTACCACTTTTATAACTGGCAAATAGTACAAAGATAATTATACCCACATGAACATCATACATTCCGCTAGATCTACTACCGTAACCGCGCACAATAAACCCAGATCTACCACTTTTAAAGTGGGAACAAGTACAAAAACCTTCATACCAACAATAGATTTAGAAATATATGAATAAAAACATAATTGTATTGAAATAATCAAATATGCAAGATTCACAAAATCAATACTAGTGGTTTCATCACCCCCTTAACCAAGGGAGGTTTAGTTACACATAGCTAGAAGGAAATCACAAGAAAAACTGAGAAAGAATAACATGATAAATAAAGTGCAGAAGAAAAACTAAATAGCAAACGAGTTTCTAAGGATTGAGGATGATGGATCTCCGATTGCTCGAACCTGAGACTCCAATCTTTGATCCAAGACTCCCCTCTCCTTCTCCAAGGAGTTGCAGCTGCTCTCCTCGGTCATAACTCCCTTCAAAATGTGCCAAGAGTGTCAATATATAGGCCCCCAACACAAACTTCGCGCAGAAGTTTGCAATAATTGATGTCTGGAAGTCATACACGGCCGTGTATGCATACATGGCCTAGGCCGTGTATGACACTGAGTTGAGGGTCCAAAATTCACTATTTCAAATGCAAAGTCAGAGGCGTACACGGCCTAGGCCGTGTATTCTCACACGGCCGTGTACTTTTAGGCCCTGTATTCTGACACAGGCCCTGTATTTTGACTCTGGCCCTGTAATGTGACTTCCAAGCTTAATATGACCCCTTAAACCTCCAAATATGAAAAAGTGTTCAACATGAAAGTTGTAGATTTGGATCTTAACTATCAACCATCAAAAGTTCAGCTCATTTGACAACTTGTAGCTCGAGATATGCCATGAACAGTATGCAAAGGTCAAGCTGTTAGGATTAGCACCCTAGTTCTTGCTTCAACTCCAATTTGAGTTATCCAAACGTGTGATTGGGCCTTTGAGGTCTTCATGAAAGTAGTAGAGAATTGTCTTAGCTTTCCTACAAGACCAAAATCACATCAATTAAATATTTGAAACTCAAATTATAGCTAGTTCATTGAACATTGTCAAAGAGATAAATTAGGGCTAAGTCATGCAATAATTCCCTCAATGATCCAATTAGGCCCAATATCATAAAATGTGTCAAAACCAACTTAATTAAACCTAATTGAACCTTAAGAAGCCTAGTGACTGAAAAGCATAATTCAATTATGAGTGCAAATGAACACATTTAAGTAAAGTTTCACAGTAATGTTCCAATTAGGGTTTGATATCAGAAACTAAGCTAAATGATGACAATTAAGCACAAATGGAGTTCAATGAATCAATTATAAGGCAACTAAAATATAAGAATAATCAACAGATCACCAGCAATACTCAAGTGTTCATCAGTTGTGCAATTTTTTTTTCAAGGACCCCCGCACTTAAGATAAACATTGTCCTCAATGTGGAAGTAAAAGAAATAAAGGGGTTAAAGAAAATAGTAACACAACTTGATGAAAAGTGATACAGTGTCAAGCAGAGAAGAATTATAAGAGTCAACGCCGCAACAGAATCTAAAAAATCCCAAAACACATGAGTAGCATCTAAAAGAAAAAGAAAAATAACAAAAATAATTAAAATAAGATAAATAAAGAAGAAACACAGGTTGCCTCCTTTGAAGCACTTGTTTAACGTCATTAGCTCGATGTTGCCTTTTTTTTAGGGAAATCAAGGTGGCTTAAAGTGCCAAAAATAGGATGACCCCTTCTTTTTTTCAAAGCAGTGCCTCGCGCTCTGAGCATCTATCAAGAATGTATGTGAGTCATCTTTCTTCACCTCAAGCACACTGTACGATAAGACGCGAACAATCTTATATGGTTCACACCTTATTGACCAAAAATTACTAAGAAGAAGATGAAGATGTGAGTTATCAACAAGAATTTTATCCTCAATCCTAAACTCTCGTTGCTTGATACATATGTCATGCTTCTTCTTGCAGAGCTTGATATTCTCAAAGTCAGTGACAACCTTGGACAAGGTCTTCTCTAGCATAGCAACAGTCACAGATTCCTGCATATATGAGGACACAACTATGAATGCTTATGTCTTGAAGCATATCAAATGAATTTTTGATGATAACAAAAACAAAAGAGAAGATCAAGATCAAAAGAGAAGGTCAAGATCAAAAGAAGGGAACCAAGAGGTATATTGATATAAGGCTTAGGATTTCAATGTAAAATGCTCTCAAGGTATCTCAATGATCTTCAAATGGTTTTTTAAAGATCCTTTTAAATCAACTAAGAATTCAAAATTCATCTTTTAAGGATATGTTGATTTTAATCATGGATTTTATAACTCAAATGTAAATCTTGTTAAAATCCAAGCTTCTATATGTTGACTTATACACTTAATTGGGGTTGAAAAATGTGTTCAAAGGACAAGGTAATCGATTACAAGTGTTGTAATCGATTACAAGCTAAACAGAGACCTTGCAATCGACTACATTGAGCATGTAATCGATTACGAGCATGGCAAAAGCCTTATAATCGATTACACTGAGGCTGTAATCGATTACAGGTCTGGTAGAGGCCATGTAATCGATTACACAAGGCTGGTAATCGATTACTTCTTGTCCAGAAAGCCAAGAACACATTCAAATAGCTATGTAATCAATTACCACTATGGTGTAATCGATTAGCACTGCTCTGACAGTGCCCAACGACTATATTAGGTGCATTGAATGCAGGACATTAAAGCACTCAACGACTCTTTTAATGAAAAAATGTTTATATACTTGTGTTGGGGCATCATTAATGGCTGACCTTGAACTTGAAACATCTTTCTATCACTCTAATCCGAGAATCAATCATTCAAACCCTTATTGCTTTGTTTTTGCAAATCACTTGAGATATTCTTGAAGAGCATTCTAGAGCTTTAATTCGTATTAACTACTCTTGTGAGAGTTTCATCTTATATATACTTCAATTCTTTGTGAAGAGGGTGAGGCATCCCTCCAAATTGTAAAGGATGAGGTATCCCTAGTTAATAAAGAGGGTTAGGTATCCCTCAAGGTTGTAAAAGATGAGATATCCCTTATTGGTAAAGAGGGTGAGGTATCCCTCAAGGTTATAAAGGGTGAGGTATCCCTTGAAGAGGCTCAAGCTATAAAGGGTAAGGTATCTCAAGGTGGTGTTGAGTGCTCCAATTTGTAAAGGTTACAAGCACCTGATTCAAGATTGGAATTTAGTAGAAAATCTCGAGTGATTGCTTGAGGACTGGACATAGGCCACAAGTGGATTGGTAGCTAAACCAGGATAAATCTTGTGTTTGATCTTCTCAACTCTATCTCTTTACATTTGTGCTTTAATCTTATATGCTTGCTTGGATACTTTTTATCTTGTCTTATTTATTTGTGAATGAGTTACTCAATATCATCTATCTATTCACTTTAATCAATCAATAGCTTCAACAAAAATTGGTAATCAAGTATTTTGCAAAAGATTTGCTAAAATATTTTAGATACTCAATTCACCCCATCTTGAGTTTTGACTTAGATGTGTGGGATGCTGTTAAAAATAGTCCTTTTATCCCCACACATGTTATTAATGGTGTAAAAGTTAACACACCAAGAAGTGAATGGACAGATGATGATAAGAAAAAGGTCCAATACAATTTGAGAGCCAAAATATCATTACCACAACATTGGGGTATGATGAGTTCTTTAGAATCTCAAATTGTAAATCTTCCCAAGAAATGTGAGACACTCTACAAGTAACCCAGGAGAGTACTAGTGAAGTGAAAAGATCAAGGATAAATACTCTCACTCATGAGTATGAGCATTTCAGAATGAACCAAGGTGAAAGCATTTAAGAAATGCAAAAACGGTTCATACATATTACTAATCATCTTACTTCATTGGGAAATACTTTTCCTAATGAAGATCTTATAAACAAAGTGTTGAGATGTTTAAGCAAGCATTGTCAACCTAAAGTGACGGCTATTGCGGAGTCAAGAAATCTTTCAACTATGACCCTAGCCACACTTTTTGGTAAGCTCCAAGAACATGAATTGGAATTGAATAGACTCAACCAAAGTAAGGAACTTATCAAGAAAAAGAAGGGAATAGCTCTCAAGGCCACTTCCTCTATGGTCAATGATGATGATGATAAAGATGATGGAGATGACTTGGAAATAAATAAGGAGAATCTTGGTATTCTAGTAAAGAAATTTGGAAGATTCTTCAAGAAGAATAAAGCTCAAAGAAGACCTCATTTTCCCCAAAAGAATGTCTATCACAGAGGGGAAGGAACCTCATCCACTTATAAATGCTATGAATGTGGAGAATTGGGGCACATGAAGATGGAGTGCCTAATTTATAAAAAGAAAGTACAAAAGTATGAGAAGAGGTCCTCAAAGGAGAAGAAAGAAAGAAGAGCCTACATAACTTGGGATGATAATGACATGGATTCAACCGATAGCTCGGACAATGAGAAAGTTAATCTATATTTCATGGCTAGAGGAGAAGAGGAAGATGAAGATAACATGGAGGTAACATCCTTAAATTCTGAATCAAACTCTTCCCCTTCCTATGATGAATTGCAAGATGCATTTAAAGAATTGCATAATGAATCTATGAGGCTTGCACAAATGATTTCATATTCAAAGAAAATAATTTTCTCATTTGAAAATTAAATTTCTACTTTAAACAAAGAAATTAAGGAATTGAAATTAGAAAATGAAACTCTTGGGTTGATAGATGTAAATTCGTCATGCATAACATGCTCTTTACATGAAAATACAGCTATATCCTTTTCTTGTTCATTATGCAAAACTTTTAAAAAGGAAATTAAAGATTTGAAAATTACTCTTTCAAAATTTACCTTTGGAAGAGATAATTTGAACATATTACTTAGGAAGCAAAGATATGTTTTTCAAAAAGCTGGTTTAGGGTACAATTCCAAAAATCAACAAAAACTTTACAAGAATTTCCTTGTTCCCACAAACGTATCAACAAGTCCTTTCATCAAATGTTTTCATTGTGGCAAGAAAGGACATAGTGCATCAACTTGCAATGTAAGGAAGAATATCAATAATACGTTAAGGACTAAAATGGTTTGGGTTCCTCAAGGCACTTTACTAAAAGTTAACACACAAGGACCCAAAAAAATTTGAGTACCAAAAGCCAAAAATTGAAGTGTGTTGTAAGTGTGCTTGAAGGCCAAGAATTGACTTTGGAATCTTACAAGTGGCTGCTCCAAGCACAAGACCAGAAAATACCTCAAGTGCTTTTCCTTGTCTCCAAGAAGCATGGACTTGCAATCTTTAGATAAGTGGAGACTTGTTCTACGCTTTAATTTTCTTCTAGCTTCATATCCTGAAAAATATCTCTAGATGTGATAATATAAAAGAGAAGTTCACTTCTTGTTTGAAATAGCATATTTAATGAAAATATCTATGAACTTATTTTCTTTTTTTGGATCTTTCATGCACAAATTCATTTTACTACATAACTTCATTTGCTGCACCATTTGATGTTTGTTGCATAATCCTTTTTTGCTGCATAAAGTTACAATCTTCTGCAAAATCTAAAATTTGCTACATAAGTTGATTGATTTGCTGCATAATATGTCATTTCTGCTGCAAATTACTTTGCTTCAATCACTTTTGAATCCAATACTAACTTGAGTGTTGGAGGCTCCCTTAAGTTTGTTTTGAAGGTACTCAATTATGACTAAGTCCTCCAAGTAGCTCAAAATTCACCAATCCTAGTAAAATGGCTTGATCTTTGACAAAGATGGTAATTTTATAAGAATATGTGTTTTGGATCAAGAACTGGTCAATTTTTATGCTTACATGATGTTTGGAATTATTTTGGGAAGTTTTGGAACTAATTTGAAAGCTTTTGAGTTTGTTCATTTACTGTTTGAAGTGCAAAAACTGAATTCAACTAGCTTGTAATCGATTACAAGACCTTTGTAATTGATTATAGAGGCTCTGCCAAGCGTTCTAAGAAAAGTCAGAAAGCGTGTAATCGATTACACACACTATGTAATCAATTACAACATTTCTAGAACTCATGTAATCGATTACACTCACCATGTAATCGATTACAAAGTCCACAGAAAGTGTGTAATCAATTACACACCTATTGTAATCGATTACACAAGGGTTAAAAAGGGTCCCAGACGCGCAAACAACCATTTTTGGCCTGCAACTAATCCTTTCTCTTTGATGCTTAATTGTCTTATATATTTATTTGAAGATTGAAAAGTTAAAAGTTATTTGTCTTCTTGTTTGAAATTGCTTGATATGTTCATATCTTGAAAATAAGAAGTAAATAATTCATTTTATGTCTTAAACTTGTCTTTGAACTTCAATGATTTTTACGATGAAGTATATCTTGAAATGAATCATAAATGTTCAAAAGTTATAGTTCCATAGTTTTTCAATTCTTTAATTACAATAAAGGACTTTTTGTTTTTGATTGACATGTGTGCATACTAGAATTCCTTACTTGATATCCTTACTTGATATTACATGCCTTACATGATCATTATTTTCCCCAAAATGCTTGTATAAGTTTTGATATTGATCATGTGTATCTTGATAAACTTGAATCATGGTTTAAATTGCTTAAACCATATTTTTGGATTCAAGTGCATATGTCCTTTTTTTGTTCTCGTTAGAACTAACATTGCATGGTTGATAATATGGTACATGTTTTACATTATATATCAATCTAAACTATGCTTGTAAATGAGCTTAAATGATATTTGATACTAACCTATGTTTTAGAGAACTTTTAGAGTTAGCTTTGCAAGTGTCTCTATGTGCTTCAAATATAGTCATCAAATATTAAAATGTCAAGCATATGTAGATAAATGAGAAAAGTTGAATGAAGAAGGACATGAGGAAACTTTCTTCAAGTGCAATGAAATGGAATACTCAATGGAAGAAAGCACAAACTCAAAGGACAAATAAATGAAGAATACTCTAAAGAAGCATCATTCTCTCAATAAGTATCTCTATCTGTAAGCTATTATGGTATTCTATATGCTATGGATTATATGAGACTTATTGATAATTTGATCTTAAATGATTAGACGCTTTCCTTACATGAGAAGTATGCTTAGCATTGACAAAGTGACTAATTAGATATTAACTTACTAATTTTATCATTGCATATAGGGTGAATGATATTAGTCCTATACATGCTTTGATCCCTATAGCATATTTCATCAAGGTGAATGATTGATATCTATGATTCTCTTGATCTATGATTTCTTAGTGGTATAACACCTATGAGAATCATGCTCCTCTTTTGAAAAGAGTTTCTTGGTTGATTAAAAAGTTATTTTTTAAAGCAAAATCTCTTATTATATTTGAAAAAAGCTTTTCAAATTCCATATCTTTGAGAATCATTTGAACTTGTTTTAGGACCTTGAAAGTATTTCCACCTCCTAATTATCTTAAAAATTTGGAAATCATTGGATATGTGCAGTATTCTCTTCATTTACTTTAAAAAGTCTTATTTAATCTTGAGAGAATACTTAAGAAAGTTTCCAAATAAATCTTTTGAAATATTCTATAGAGACCGTCTTAATACGTCAAAAGATAAATCTTATTCTTCAAAGTGTTTTATTTTCTCAAGGCTTTTGTTCAATGAAAAAGAGAGGAGATATACTTTCATATGTTCTTTTAACTTGGGTTTGATCACTCCCAAGGAATATGTGGTTTTAATATTAAACCTCTCTACCCTTCTAAAATGCTTTTGAAAATATAATGTGCTCTTGTAAAATTCTTTTTGAAAGGGGGAGAAGTTTAAAAATGGTTTTTAGTTGATGGATTAAGAATATATATCTTTTCTTTGCTTTAATTTATGGTAATGTGCTTGCATGGTTTTAGCATACATATTTCACTTTATCCATCTTGTGCTTCAATGAGGGGGAGTCTAACTCATTGTATCTTATCACTTTTATAATTTTGTATATGACTTTGAATCTTTTGGTATTAATGTTTATTCAATCTGATTATTTTGCTAGTTCATATACATCTATTATTGCTTTGATCTGTTTAGGATAATTATACTCTGTTTCTGCTTTGACTGAATAAGGTAATCATGAAAAATGCTACTGGAATGCTGCTAAAATTTTACTAGTATTATTAACAAATTATTGAATGCTTATGTCTTTTTGATAATGCCAATGGGGGAGAGATTAGAGAGTTTATTAGACCATATGCTTTGCATGAGTACGAGGGAGTTTTTACATGCAAAATTGTTTATCCTATTTCATGCATAAACTACGAAGGAGAGTTGCGCTTAAATCTCGGATAATCAAATAAATACAAATATCTCTCTTCCTTTTAATGCTTAGTTTGTCATCATCAAAAAGGGGAAGAATGTGAATGCTTATGTCTTGAAGCATATTAAATAATTTTTTGATAATAACAAAAGCAAAAGAGAAGATCAAGATCAAAAGAGAAGACCAAGATCAAAAGAAAGAAACCAAGAGGTATATAGATATAAGTCTTAGGATTTCAATGTAAAATGCTCTCAAGGTATCTCAATGATCTTCAAATGGTTTTTTAAAGATCCTTTTAAATCAACTAATAATTCAAAATTCATCTTTTTAAGGATATGTTGATTTCAATCTTGGATTTTATAACTCAAATGTAAATCTTATTAAAATCCAAGCTCCTATATGTAAGGATTGACCAATACACTTAATTGGGGTTGAAAAATGTGTTCAAAGGAAAATGTAATCGATTACACATGTGTTGTAATTGATTACAAGCTAAACAGAGACTTTGTAATCGATTACATTGAGCATGTAATCGATTACAAGCATGACAGAAGCCTTGTAATCGATTAATTGATTACAAGTCTAGCAGAGGCCATGTAATCGATTACACAAGGCTGGTAATCGATTACATCCTACCTAAAAAGCCAAGAACACGTTCAAACAGCCATGTAATCGATTACCACTATGGTGTAATCGATTGCCACTGGTCTGACAGTGCCCAACGGCTATATTAGGTGCATTAAATGCAGGGCATTAAAGCACCCAACGACTCTTTTAATGAAAAATAGTTTTATATACTTGTGTTGGGGCATCATTAATGGCTGACCTTGAACTTGAAACATCTTTCTATCACTCTAATCCAAGAATCAATCATTCAAACCCTTATTGCTCTATTTTTGCAAATCACTTGAGATATTTTTGAAGAGCATTCTAGAGCTTCAATTTGTATTAACCATTCTTGTGAGAGTTTCAACTTGTATATACTTCAATTCTTTGTGAAGAGGGTGAGGCATCCCTCCAAATTGTAAAAAGTGAGGTATCCCTAGTTGGTAAAGAGGGTGAGATATCCCTTAAGGTTGTAAAGGGTGAGGTATCCCTTGTTGGTAAAGAGGGTAAAGTATCCCTCAATGTTGTAAAGGGTGAGGTATCCCTTTAAGAGGTTCAAACTGCAAAGGGTGAGGTATCCCAAGGTGGTATTGAGTACTCCAATTTGTAAAGGTTACAAGTACCTGATTCAAACTTAGAATTTAGTGGAAAATCTCGAGTGATTGCTTGACGACTGGACATAGGCCACAAGTGGATTGGTGGCTGAACCAGGATAAATCTTGTATTTGATCTTCTCAACTCTATCTCTTTACATTTGTGCTTTAATATTATATGCTTGCTTGAATACTTTTTATATTGTCTTATTTCTTTGTGAGTGAGTTATTCAATATCATCTATCTATTCACTTCAATCAATCAATAGCTTCAACGAAAATTGATAATCAAGTATTTTGCAAAAGATTTACTAAAATATTTTACATACTCAATTCACTTCCCTCTTGAGTATTGAGGCCACTTGGTAACAACAATACTATCCACAATATCATTAGCATTTATACGATTACATGAATCAAAGGAAATATAATTTTTGACAGAATTAAAAAACATTAAAAACCATTTCCTTATCATTTAATCGCAAGGTCAGCTTCCCTTCATGGACATCAATCATTGCCCTTCCAGTAGCGAGGAAAGGATACCCATGTATGATTGGGATCTCGTCATCCTCCTCCATATCTAACACAATGAAGTCAGTTGGAAAAATAAATTTATTCACATTTACTAAAACATTTTCCAGTATACCATGAGGGTAAGTGATGGATCTATCGGCCAATTACAATGAAATGTTGGTAGGCTTAGGTTCCTGCATCCCTAATTTCTTAAACACAGAGAAAGACATCAAATTAATACCAGCACCCAAATCACATAATGCTTTATCAAAATAAGAGTTACCAATAGAGCAAGGAATAGTAAAAATCCCTGGAACTTTTAATTTTGGGGGTAACTTCTTCAAGAGAATGGCAAAGCACTTCTCATCTGAACATATAGTCTCAAATTCCTCAACTTTGCATTTCTTTGTAAGTATTTCCTTTAAGAACTTTGCTTACTTAGGCATTTGAGAGATGACTTCAACAAACGGAATGTTAATTTGTAACTTCTTGAATATATCAAGAATTTAGCAAATTGCTCCTCTGACTAATTGTTCTTGAGCCTCTGAGGGAATGGGATCTTAGCATATGGTGATGGTTCATATAATGTGTTCTGTTCATGATCCTTCTTCTCTCTCTGCCACTTTGGTTATTCTTTCTCAACCTCTCTTTCTTCATTGCCATCTTGAATTGAGATATCTTCAGTAAGAACATCATTTTTCTTTTTCTCAATTCCTGACCAACTAGATGCTTCATTCACATGCTCTTCCAAAATCTTACCACTTCTCAAGGTAATTGCATTGACCTGTTCTTTTGGATTAGGCTCGGTGGTACTAGGCAATGTCCTCAGTGCTCTTTCTGACATGAAAGTAGCCAATTAGCTAATCTGAGTCTCCATGCTCTTCATGCGAGCCTCTGAATTCTGCATGTACTTCATCACAAAATTTTCAAAATTTTGCCTCTCTTCAGGTGCTTGGAAACCTGGGGGTGGTTGCAGAGCTCTCTTAATGGTTGACCGCCCGGTTGGTCCCTCCAACAGGGATTGTACATATTGGAATATGGATTGTACTGTTGTCGATTAGAATTACCAACAAAATTTACTCTTTCAGGCACGGGGGCAAAAGGACTACCAACTTGACAGTTTGAACTTGTATGACCCTGTCCACCACATGCTTCACATATGATTAGTGGAGCTGCATTGTTTGCTATCATCAAAGTCTCCACCTTCTTTGTCAATGCTTCTAATTGACTCAAAATGGTAGTAGAGGAATCAACAGCATGCACACCTGCTTGTTTCTTAGGAACCTGACGCTCATTTTGCCATTGAAAACTATTAAGCACCATCTTTTCAATCAATGCTTGGCTTTCAGTAGATGTTTTCCTCCAAACTGTACCTTCCACAGCGGCATCAATGAGTGAACGGTTGGCAAGTGATAAACCATTGTAAAAAGTTTGTACCTACTTCCAGACAGAAAATCCATAATGTGGATATCTTCTCAACAACTCTTGAAAATGTTCCCAAGCTTCATAGAGAGTGTCCATGTCAAACTACATAAAAGAAGATATGTCATTCCTTAACTTAGCAAATTTAGAGGGAGGAAAATACTTAGCCAGAAACTGCTGTGTCAACTAATCCCATGTAGTGAGGGAACCCCTTGGTAGTGACGTTAACCATTGACTCGCTCTGTCCCTAAGAGAGAAAGGAAAGAGTCGCAATCAGATTGCATCATCTGTCACACCATTATACTTGATAGTATCACACAACCGCATGAACCTGACCAAATGCTGATTTGGATCATCCGAAGGCAATCCACCAAATTGAACAGAATTCTGAATCATGGAGATCAATGCCAGTTTGATCTCATAATTGTTAGTCGCCACAGCTGGTCTTATAAAACTCCCTCCATACCCTTTAGTCTTGGACATGGAATATTCAAGCATGATTCGCTCTGCTGGGGTAGCTCGTGCTTCACGATTCCCCTTAACAGTTATCTCTTGCTCCATCTTGTTTTTATCTTCTTCAGTCACACCTTCAATGTTAATTTACTTCCTTAACCTGCGAGCTGTTTTCTCAATTTCTGGATCAAATGTTAAATTAGGAAATTGAGATCGAGTAAGCATAAACAAGAAATATAAGCAGAGAGATGAAGTGACAAATAAATTAAAAATAAAAATAAAAATAAAATAAGAAACAAAATAAAAGTGCATTTAAATTAACTAGATCTTTTCGCCTCTAATATTACCAAACTTATTTCCCGGCAACGGCGCCAAAAACTTGATACGCGTAAAATACACTAAGAGCAAGTGCATTCTATTGCCAAGTAATATAGGACTTGAGTCCCAGTTATCGATCCTACGAGGAATAAGTAGTAATTGCTAGATTTCCTAAACTCTTGGTATTTAGACAATTGAAAGAGTGAAGAGAAATTCAAAGTAAAATTAGAAAACAAATAAAGAGAAAAAATGAACAATCCAACAATGTAAAGATAATAGATCAGATAGAGACTAGGACTAAGGTTCACTTGAATTCAATTAATTAAATTTTTACTCATTTATGATGTAAGGTAATTCTTTTACCAATATTCTCTTATTTGCTATTGAATCCCAATGGTCACGGATGAAACAATATTCTATTCCTAAATTAAATCACCTAATTGGTCATTTAGTTGAATCAATTAGGAATGCATTAAGTCTCAATTCAAAAGATGAACTAACATACTTGTCAATTCCATTAGTAAGATAAATTGATGTTTGGTCATTCACCAATATAGTCCTAGATTTATCATATAGATCCACTCATTGAATGCGGATGGTCACCAATTAAATAATGAATTAAAACATGCTAAAAGTGATCAAGTTATGGCAAGAATGCAAGCAATATGATAAATCGTAAAAGAAATTATCTTAATTAAATTCGAGATCAAACCCAGATAAATAGGAAAACAAGATCCCCCATAGCCCTAGCTATGGTTTTAGCTACTCATGTTCAATACAAACAACCCATATCAAAATACAAACTCATGGAAAGAAAACCCAAAGAAAGGGAAAAACTAGAGGGGAAGCGAAATCAAATCCCATTTTACTGTAATTCTGATCTTCAAGTCTTCAAGAATTGTATCCTTCCTTTGAATCTGTCCTCCAAGATCTACTGCCGCAAAAGTGCTCTCTCAAGATTAGGGATTTTCTGTACTCTGTGCCAAGTGTGTTGAATTTGGCTAAATTTTTCTTATTTATAAAAAATCACGTCTGCTGTTACACGACCAGCACCTAGGCGCTGGCTTCCGGGTACTCAAGCACTAAGCCACTTAAACAAAGATGCGCTGCATATCGCGTTGCGCTCTTAGGCACTTCCTTCCTAACGCTCAGTCATTAGGACACTGAAATCACGATATTGCATACGCTTTAGGCGCTCAAGCGGTGGGCATCCAGCACTTGAGCACTGGACGTCTGATGAAAAATTCTTCTTTTTCTTGCTTCTTTAAATGTTCAGTCTTCTCCATGTGTAATTACCTGTCAAAAACACATAAAAACACATAATGAGAACACAATTGAAAATACGAAAAATATAACAAAACTTGAGAACAAAGTTCAATAACAAATATCAAAAGAGGTTGAAAAAATAAGGAATTGAACTGTCACAATATGAGATATTAAAGGTTCATCAACTCTCCCACAGTTGAACTTTGCTTGTCCTCAAGCAAAGAATAAGAATAAAATACAAGATTAAACTCAACATCCAGAAACATGAGTCAAGGAAGATTCCACAATTTAAAAATTCAAGTTTAGCAATGAAATCCAATCAAGGAAGATCATTTAGTACTTAAAACAATTAAAGGCTTAAGTCTTGCTTGCAACTTTTCTCTTTACCAACAAATTGAGGTCACTCATTTTTCCATTGCTCAAGTGTTTAAGGACAAAAAGATCACTCAAATATCTATTGAAAAATGTAATACCATAGGCTTAGTTATCAATCTCATCTCCACTTCCAAGTTTACATACAGCACAAGAATCAAAAGGAATTCCTTTGGTTGTAACGGGGCCAAGGGTATAATGAAAGGTAGGAAAAAGATATGTAAGGATAAAGAATGTTCATGGATAAATCAATACAAAGTAGAATCATGTTGAAAAGATGATAAAAAGAGCATAATGCACAAAGATATAACAAATTCTCATTTTCAATCCAATATTCTCATTATTCTTCACTAACAATTTTTTTTTCTTTTCTATTTTTTTCTCTTTTTCTCTTTCATTTTTTTTTCTTTTCCTTTTTTTTAAACCCTTGAAGTCAAAAGTAACATTTCAAGATTTTTCAATCAACACATCAAATGCTCCAAAGAATCCAACTTGATTATTCAATTAGGTATTCAATGAAATCAATTACAAGCTCAAATGGGGCAACTAAGGGGTTATTTTATCAAAGCAACTTTGAAAGTCAAGAAAGAAATAAGTTTAATTATCTTAATCATATTCAAGTCTATATGTGAATCATTAAAGTCTCAACAAGATATCAAAGCAAGTTCTAGCGCACATCAATAAAAAGAAAACCCACTCTAGAAGAAAAAAATAGGATTTTGGTTTATAAAAAATCTAATCATTAAGACTCAAAACTCACTTTTTGGCTAAGTCAATAAAGAGAACAAAAGCAAGCAGACATGACTAATTTCCAAATAAGATACTAAACTTCACTTTTCTTAATTGAACAGGATTGCTTCACACAAAATTAGCTCATGAATGATGGAATCCCCTTTAAAACATATATCTATCAACTCAGAATAAAATCAAGAAATCAACACGCAATGCCAACTTAATTACCAGTAATACTCAAGTGTTCATCAGTTGTGCAACTTTTTTTCAGGGACCCCCATACTTAAGATAAACATTGTCCTCAATGTGGAAGAAAAAGAAATAAAGGGGTTAAAGAAAAGAGTAACACAACTTGATGAAAAGTGATACAATATCAGGCACAGAAGAAATACAAGAGTCAGCACTGCAACAAAATCTGAAAAATCCCAAAACACATGAGTAGCATCTAAAAAAAAAAGAAAAATAAAAAAATAATTAAAATATGATAAATAAAGAAGAAACACGTGTTGCCTCCTTTGAAGCGCTTGTCTAACGTCATTAGCTCGATGTTACCTTTTTTTAGGGAAAACAAGGTGGCTTAAAGCACCAAAAATAGGATGACCCCTTCTTTTTTTCAAAGCAGTGCCTCGCGCTCTAAGCATCTATCAAGAATGTCTGTGGGTCATCTTTCTTCACCTCAAGCACACTGTATGATAAGACATGAATAATCTCATATGGTTCACACATTTTCAACCAAAAATTACTAAGAAGAAGATGAAGATATGAGTTATCAACAAAAATTATATCCTCAATCTTAAACTCACGCTGCTTGATACACATGTCATGCCTTTTCTTTGGTCTCTTCTTGCAGAGCTTGATATTCTCAAAGTCAGTGACAACCTTGGGCAAGGTCTTCTCTAGCATAGCAATAGTCATAGATTCCTACATATATGAAAACACAACACTATCCACAACATCATTAGCATCTATAGGATTACATGAATCAAAGGAAATAGAATTTTTGTCAGAATTAAAAACATTAAAAACCATTTTCTCATCATTTAATTGCAAGGTCAACTTCCCTTCATAGACATCAATCATTGCCCTTCCAGTAGCAAGGAATGGACGCCCATGTATGATTAGGATCTCGTCATCCTCCTCCATATCCAACACAATGAAGTCAACTAGAAAAATAAATTTATCCACCTTTACTAAAACATCTTCCAGTATACCATGAGGGTAAGTGATGGATCTATCGGCCAATTGCAATGAAATGTTAGTAGGCTTAGGTTCCTGCATCCCTAATTTCTTAAACACAGTGAAAGACATCAAATTAATACCAGCACCTAAATCACATAATGCTTTCTTAAAATAAGAGTTACCAATAGAGTAAGGAATAGTAAAAATCCCTGGAACTTTTAATTTTGGGGGTAACTTCTTCAAGAGAATGGCAGAGCACTTCTCATTTAAAATATCGTCTCAAATTCCTCAAGCTTGCGTTTCTTTGTAAGCATTTCCTTCAAGAACTTTGCTTACTTAGGCATTTGAGAGATGACTTCAACAAACGGAATGCTAATTTGTAACTTCTCAAACATCTCAAGAATTTAGCAAATTGCTTGTCTGAATGATTATTCTTGAACCTCTGAGGGAATGGGATCTCGGCATATGGTGATGGTTCATATAATGTGTTATGTTCACGATCTTTCTTTGCTCTTCGCCACTTTGGTTGTTCTTTCTCAACCTCTCTTTCTTCATTGCCATCTTGAATTGAGACATCTTTAGTAAGAACATCATTTTTCTTTTTCTCAATTCCTGACGAGCTAAATGCTTCATTCATATGCTCTTCCAAAATCTTACCACTTCTCAAGGTAATTGCATTGACCTGTTCTTTTGGATTAGGCTCGGTGGTACTAGGCAATGTCCTCGATACTCTTTCTGACATCAAAGGAGCCAATTAGCTAATCTGAGTCTCTATGCACTCCATGTGAGCCTCTGAATTCTGCATGTACCTCATCACAAAATTTTCAAAATTTTGCCTCTTTTCAGGTGTTAATTTCCCCATTTAAAATTAGGTTGGTCCCTTCAACCGGGATTATACATATTGGAATATGGATTGTACTGTTACCAGTCTAAATTACTAACAAAATTTACTCCTTTAGGCTCAGGGGCAAAAGGACTACAAACTTGACAGTTTACACTTGTATGACCCTGTTTGCCATATGCTTCACATATGATTAGTGGAGCTGTATTTTTTACTATCATCAAAGTCTCCACCTTCTTTGTCAATGCTTCCAATTAACTCAAAATGGTAGTAGAGGAATCAATAGCATGCACACCTGCTTGTTTCTTAGGAACCTAGCGCTCATTTTGCCATTGAAAACTGTTAAGCGCCATTTTTTAATCAATGCTTGACTTTCAGTAGATGTTTTCCTCCAAACTGTACTTCCCACAGTGGCATCAATGAGTGAATGGTTAGAAGGCGATAAACCATTGTAAAAAATTTGTATCTTCTGCCAGACAGGAAATCCATGATGTGGAAATCTCCTCAACTACTCTTGAAAACATTCCCAAGCTTCATAGATAGTGTCCATGTCAAACTGCACAAAAGAAGATATGTCATTCCTTAACTTAGCAAATTTAAAGGGAGGAAAATACTTAGCCAGAAACTGTTGTGTCAACTAATCTCATGTAGTGAGGAAATCCCTTGGTAGTGACGTTAACTATTGACTCGCTCTATCCCTAAGAGAGAAAAGAAAGAGTCGCAATCAGATTGCATCATCTATCACACCATTATACATGATAGTATCACCCAACCGCAAGAACATGACCAAATGCTGATTTGGATCATCCGAAGGCAATCCATCAAATTGAACAGAATTCTGAATCATAGAGATCAATGCCGGTTTGATCTCAAAATTGTTAGCCGTTACAGCTGGTCTTATAATACTCTCTCCACACCCTTCAGTCGTGGGCATGGAATATTTAAGCATGATTCACTCTATTGGGGTAGCTCGTGCTTCACGATTCCCCTCAATTGTTATCTCCTACTCCATCCTGGTTTTATCTTCTTCAGTCACACCTTCAGTGTTAGTTTGCTTCCTTAACCTGCGAGCTATTTTCTCAATTTCTGGATCAAATGTTAAATTAGGAAATTGAGATCGAGCAAGCATATACAAGAAATATAAGCAGAGAGATGAAGTAAGAAATAAATTAAATATAAAAATAAAAATAAAATAAGAAACAAAATAAAAGTGCATTTAAATTAACTATAGTTTTTCGCCTCTAATATTACTAAACTTATTCCCCAACAATGGCGCCAAAAACTTGATATGCGTAAAATACACTAATAGCAAGTGCACTCTATCATTAAGTTATATAGGACTTGAGTCCCAATTATCGATCCCACGAGGAATAAGTGGTAATTACTAGATTCGCTATACTCTTAGTTATTTGGACAATTGAAAGAATGAAGAGAAATTCAAAATAAAATCAGAAAACAAATAAAGAGAAATAATGAATAATCAAACAATGTAAAGATAATCAATCAGAGAGAGACTAGGGCCAATGTTCACTTGAATCTAATTAATTGGATTTTCACTCATTTATGATGTAAGGTAATTCTTTTGTCGATATTCTCTTATTTGCTATTGAATCCCAATGGTCATGAATGAAACAATATTCTATTCCTAAATTAAATCACCTAATTGGTCATTTAGTTGAATTAATTAGGAATGCATTAAGCCTCAATTCAAGAGATGAACTAACATATTTGTCAATTCTATTAGTAGGATAAATTGATATTTGGTCATTCACCAATATAATCCTAGGTTTATCATATAGATCCACTCATTGAATATGGATGGTCACCGGTCAAATAATGAATTAAAACATTCCAAAAGTGATCAAGTTATGGAAAGAATGCAAACAATATGATAAACCGTAAAAGAAATTATCTTAATCAAATTTGAGATCAAACCCAATTAAATAGGAAAACAAGATCCCCTATAGCCCTTGTTATGAGTTTAGCTACTCATGTTCAATACAAACAACCTATATCAAAATACAAACTCATGGAAAGGAAACCCAAAGAAAGGGAAAAATTATAGGGAAAGAGAAATCAAAACCCATTTTATTGTAATTCTAATCTTCAAGCCTTCAAGAATTGAATTCTTCCTTCGAAGCTGTCCTCCAAGATCTACTGCCGCAAAAGTGCTCTCTCAAGATTAGGGATTTTATGCACTCTATGCCAAGTGTGTTGAATTTGACTAAACTTTTCTTATTTATAAAAAATCACGTCTGCTGTTACGCGACCAGCACCTAGGCGCTAGCTTCTGGGCGCTCAAGTGCTAAGCCACTTAAACAAAGACACGCTGCATATCGCGTTGTGCTCTCAGGCGCTCCCTTCCAAACGCTCAGGTATTGGGACACTGAAATCAAGATGCTGCATATGCCTTAGGCGCTCAAGCAGTGGGCATCCAGCGCTTAAGCACTGGACGTCTTATGAAAAATTCTTATTTTTCTTACTTCTTTAAATGCTTAATCTTCTCCATGTGTAATTACCTATCAAAAACACATAAAAACACGTAATGAGAACACAATTGAAAATACCAAAAATATAACAAAACTTGATAACAAAGTTCAATTACAAATATCAAAAGAGGTTGAAAAACCAAGGAATTGAACAGTAAAAATATGAGAATTTGAAGGTTCATCACTGAACAAGCGTTGCTTTGTCTGGTGTGACAACTGTGATTATCCACGTAGCACTTTTTGACTAGGTTTCTCTATTAGGGTTACGCGTAATTCTGAGTGTCATAGTGAGGATTTTTGAAATTCAAAGTATTAGGATGGATTTGCCCCCTTAGCACTACCTCTATAAATAGGAGCCGAGGAAGGCTTTTCTACAGTTTTATTATTTCTCTCAAATCTCTAGCGACCTGAGATAACTCTTTTTTCAAGCGGTTTTGAGCAGTTTTCAACGGTTAATCAACCTCTTTTTCACCAATTTTTTTTATTCTTCAAGGTATGCATCCTTTTGCCCCTTATTCTTATTTTTCTTGATGCCAACCTTAGGGAGAAAACCCGTGTCTTTCTATTTTGGGTCTTTTTCCATTTTGGGGTACCTCTACTTGCTTTGTGGTGAAGTGAGTAAGGATATCAACAATTTTTGGTCCATTTCAGTGGTGTTGCTTTTTGGAGCACCCCCTCTATTGCGCTGTGAGCGACGGAGGTGCCCAACTCAAGTTTATAGAGCTTCGAGGGCATGAAGGCCAGTGTCTGTAGGAGGTGTAGATGACTGGAGACAGAGGGTGGAGGAGGATGTAAATAACTTTTAATAGGCTTTCCCTTTGTAGTCTGCCCTCTTCTATGTCTGAATCTGTAGGTTTGAAGATATTTATTATTAGCACCTTACCGGCATTTATGGGTTTTGCCAGGGATTTCATGTCGAGAAAACAAGTGGTAGGGTAAATGAGGTCGGCTACTAGGAGGTCGATGATTTTTGTCCCCAAGAGGGACATGTATTCCTGGGTTGGGGACGACGTTTAGGGCAGCATGTCTGAATATCAAACTGTCGAGGACACCAAAAAAATTTGTAGCTATTTGGAGTTAACAATAGATGGCACATAGGACCGTGAGTACCGGGTCTTGGCTCTAAGAGAAGACGAGAGAGTATGTTCATCCCGAACAAAGGGTGAACACTTCATGTTTCTGTACGATGGCCTCTTCCTTTGATTGGGGCTTCGACTTCCTTTTATTAACTTCCAAATTAGAGTCCTCCATACTCTAAATGTGGCATTGTCCTAACTCTATCCCAATAGTTAGGGTTTCATTCTTGCCTTCGAGAGGTTCTACCAAGTGGTCGGACTGCGATACTCGATGAAGGCTTTCTTCTATTTCTTCACTCGGTGGTCCCCCAAGGGAAAAGGGCGACAAAGAAAAACTGGCTCACACTCCAGTTGACGATCAGATGGAAGGTCTTCGAAGTCTTCCAATATAGCTTTAAGAACTATAAGACGGAGTTCTTTAAGCTAATAAGGGTAACCAGAGTCCACCCATTCTATGAGGAGACCGACAGGACTTCGGTGTTCAACTTGTACTAGACCACCTAGGCTTATGACACTCCAATTGAAATGATTGAGGTGGAGTGGTCCGAGCATGATCAGGAGGACGCCGAGTGTATTAAATTTATCAACATATGGGTCGAGGAAGTCAGGCTTATTTCTTGTAAAGAAGTTCTGGATGCCTCTAACGCTGAAACCCTTAAAGTCATTCTAGGTAGAGTGTAGGCTGCAGTTTGTATTTAATTTTTGCTTATATTTCCTTTTGAATTACCTTCTTACTGTTTATGACTTGTGTTGCATTTGTTTTGCAGAAAGCATGACATTTGAATCAACTTTTTTCACCCTCCAGGTCATGCAGGCGAGGGTAGAGGGTGTTAGGCCATCTAACACTCTGACACATGTTACTCCGGCCTTACTGTTCAGGGCCCGATGAACGACGTGGCTCCAGCCCAACCAAAGGAGTCTCCTACTCAGCCCCTGCAAAGGAGGAAGAGAAAAGTTAAAGGTAGTAGGGCGGAGGACCGTGCAAAGAGGCCGACCATGGAACTAGTTAAGGTCTAGGGTTTGATTTCCTTGTACAAGAAGGACGCATCGCTCGGATCATTTATGGACTTCAAGCTTTTGGATGACATTATCATTTCCTGCAACTCCAAGAAAAGTACGTCAGAGATCTTGACAAGGTTTTAGATCAGTGGACTCCGCCTTGCTGCTGAGGCTCATTTCCTTAAAAGGTGCTTGGACTAATTTGAAGAGGAAATGGCTGAGAAGATGAGGGTGGTCAAGGAGGAGGGGACTCGAAAGCTCAACTTGGCCCTTAAGGCTAAAGAGGAAACCCAAAAGCCCTTAGAGGATGCCGAGGCAAAGAATAATGAGCCGAAAAAGAAACTGGAGGACCCTGAGGCCAAACTCAGGGAGGAGAGAGCCAATGTTGAAGAGCCTTTAAAGGCCAACGCTGACTTTCATGTTGAGAATCAAAGTCTCAAAACTAGAATGGCACTGCTGTAAAAGGATGTTAGGCAAATTGATGAAGATCTATGCAGACATCAGTGGCGAGTAATTCTAGAATGTAGTCACCCAAGTCCAGCCGAGGTTGCCCTGGCCTTGGATGGATTGGACTTCCAAAGGTTAATTCTCAACAGTCGCTTGGTATTATCATCAGAAGCTCAATAGACCAATCAAGCTTCTACTGAGGTCCCCTTATTGCCAAACGCAATATAACTTCTGAGGGGGATGGTAGTGCAGCAGGCGTGGTCCACCCAAGCTTGGAGGGTGGTGATACTGAGGCTTAGTTTTCTTTTTTCTCTTCCCTCTTGTTACTTTTCTCTACCCCATTGGGGCATTTTAATTTTGTAAAGACAAATTTCCCGATTGTCGGCCTACACTTAAATGCATTTGTTGTATCCTTAACTATTTATTTTCAATGGTTCGTATTGGGTCCAACGATCATCATTAATGTGCATTTGGTAGCCATTGAGGGACTTAGGAGAATTATAATTGCATGAAACCTTGGTCTTGGGTCCAACGCCCAAATTCTTGAGCACTCAAAATTCCTTTGAGGACTTAGGCAAAAATAAAATGTGAATCATTACCGGGGTCTTTAGTGTTAATGGTCTAGTTTAGAAAACTACTTGGCACTTAGGAGTTTTTAAGTTAAGAACCAGTTTAACATAAAACATCTACAGTAGGTATCAAAGGTGGACAACGGATGACCTGTGTTGCCAATTAATAACTCATACTAGGAAATGGTTATGGCCAAGTGTTGAGGATTTGGGAAAGAACTCGTAACTCATAACACAACCACCAGAAATTAGTTTCATGGGTCATTCCTCTTAACTTGGATTCAAAGAGACCCCGGATCCCATAAAGAATGGGCTCTGTACACCCTCAAGGCGTGGTCTGCCTTGAGGGCCTTAAAACTTTTAAAGAAATCCCAGATCCCATAAAGAATGGGCTCCTTAGACATTCTCAAAGCGTGGTCTGGCTTGAGGGTCTTAAAAAGAAATTACTAAGCATATGTACAAAAAACTGCTATTTTATTGATTAAACAAAGACGAGAGTCCATACAATGTATGCTCACCAAAATTGGGGCAGATTAAACATAAAAGTGTTACCAAGTGGCCTCAATACTCAAGAGGGGGTGAATTGAGTTTATAAAATAAGTTCATAAATCTTTCGTAAAATACTTGAATTCTTATTTTTTGTTGAAGTTATTGTTTGTTAGAGATGAATGGATAGAGAAGATATAAACTTTTCACTCTTAAATGAATTAATCAAGAGAGATAAAATTCAGATAAAGCAATAAAACAGTGCTCAAAGTAAAGAGTAGAGTTAAGAGAAAACAAACACCAAGCTTTATCCTGGTTTAGCCACCAATCCACTTGTGGCTTACATCCAGTCCTCAAGTAAACACTCGAGATTTTCCACTAAATTCCAAACTTAAATCAAGTGCTTGTAACCTTTAGAAATTGGAGCACTCACTACAAGAAAAATCTTACGAAGGATAAATCCACCACAAATCACCTAAAATCCACCCCAAATTGTAAATGTATGACGGATTTGCAGCGGATTCATGACCGCCACAAAAATGGTCGTTACAATTTTGTTTACGGCTGATTTGTTCATAATCTGCCACTAATTTGCGACAGATTTGTCTGCTTTTCTACAAGGATTTGCGATGGATTTTGTGGGGGATTTTTTCGCTGCAAAATTTTCTAGATTTTTAAAAATATTTAAAATAAATGTTCAAAATCCACAATTATATTACTGTCAATACACACAGCACTCAAATATCAATTTCAACCTGTCAATGTATTCAAAACAACACTCAAACATCAATTTCAACTTGTTAATGCATTTAACTAATCCATAAAACAAACATAATAAATTATATTACTTAAACAAAGTTTCTTCAAATACAAAGTTTAAAAGAACTATCAGAATCTATATAGCACTCAAACATCAATTTCAATCCATATAATCATTATCATTGTCATCTTCATGATCATCTTCAGTATCCTCATTGTCTTCTTCTATTAGTGCTTGTTGCTAGCTTGGCTAAGTACCAGCGGCTGTGATTTCAACATATTACTAATCATTTGTTACTGTTGACGCTGGTATCATTCAAATCGCATTTTCCACTCTGCCTCATGTTGTTGGCTCTGCTGCTCCATTTGTTGTTGAATCTTCTGAACCCGATCCAACATCTCCTGCTGCAACTGCTCCTTAACCTGATTAATATATGTAAATACAAATTCATCAATTCATTCCACAAATTAATTAATGTTACCAAGTGGCCTCAATATTCAAGAGGGGGGTGAATTGAGTATGTAAGACAAGTTCGTAAATCTTTCGCAAATCGTTTGATAAATAATTTTCGTTGAAGCTATTTGATGATTAGAACTGATTGGATATATGAAATAAATACTTTTACTTATAAATGTAATAATCAAGAAGAACAATATTCAAGCTATTCAATGAAACAGTGCTCAATGTAAAAAGAAGGGTTTAGAGAGAGCAAACACAACGATTTATCCTGGTTCGATCACCAATCCACTTGTGATCTGCGTCCAGTCCTCAAGCAACAACTTGAGATTTTCCACTATATCTTCAAGCTTCAATGGGTGCTTGACAACCACTACAACCTTGAGCACTCAACACTATGGGATACCTCACCCTAATGCTTGAGCCTCTATTTTCCAAGGGATACCTCACCCTTACAATACAAGAGGGATACCTCACCCTCTCTAAACAGATTGTATAAGATTTAGAAGGAAGAAACTCTCTCTAGAGCAAGTATTACAAATTGAAGAACTATTGTATTTGGGATTCACACAAGTTCAAGCTCAAAACAGAGGATTTTGTAGAATGATGAGAAAAACTTGTTTAAAGCTCAATGATAATTTTCCAGAAAGATTGACTCAGTTTTTCTAACCTTCCAACGAAGCTCCATAACCAAATATATAGGTAAGTGTTATTTAATGCCATTGGAAGTGGTTGTGAGCAATTAATGCTCATCAATATAGTCGTTACGGGCTTCTTCTTATTTTTCCAGAACAAAGGCTAACCGGTTAGCCAAGTATCATAACCGGTTAGGGGCTCATTTAGGCTGATACAGAATTGTTCTGGTTTGACAACTAACCGGTTAGGAATGTGTCCTAATCAGTTAGGACCTTACGAAAATGAGTTCTAGGAAGGATGCTAACCGGTTAGACCTGCAGGCTAATCGGTTAGGATATGGTCAGGATAGTTTCTGAGTTGATGAATAACCGGTTAGGTCTTCTACCTAATCGGTTAGGGCAACACGTTTTTAGCTTCTGAGTTATAGAATAACCGGTTAGGCCATCTGCCTAATCGGTTAGGACAGGATTAAAATGGTTTCTGAGTTTATGAATAACCGGTTAGGTCTTCT
Organism: Ormosia semicastrata; assembly: GCA_029884595.1. Taxonomy (NCBI): domain Eukaryota; kingdom Viridiplantae; phylum Streptophyta; class Magnoliopsida; order Fabales; family Fabaceae; genus Ormosia; species Ormosia semicastrata. The sequence goes on along the minus strand of JAQQTO010000028.1, from coordinate 5,228,643 downwards.
ACCTAATTGGTTAGGATAAAACATTTTGGCTTCTGGGAGTAAGACTAACCGGTTAGGTCTCTCACCTAATCGGTTAAGACAAATATATTTTGGCCTCTGAGTTATAAAATAACCGATTAGCTACTTTGCCTAATCGGTTAGGCATGTTATAAAAAATGAGGCAAAGCTTTTGTTTGAACTAACTAACCGGTTAAGAGCTGGTCCTAATCGGTTAGGAGCCTTGAAATTTTGGCTCCTAATGTTTATCAAGAGGCTGGTAAGTTTCCAAAAAGGCTTAGGATATTAGATTTGAAAGAGTTGTTGCATAAAACCTTTTTGATCCTAACTTGAAAAACCATTTTGCAAATACATTTTAAAGAAGCTATTTGAGCTTGAGGTGAATCTTTAGAATACCTTTACACAAAATCTATAATCCTACATGTTAAGCTTGAGTTCCTTGTGACTTGATCATTGTGTTCCCATTGCTTTCTTATTTGTCGATATCAAAATCATTTGCATCTTGTCCATGTCAATCACATTCTCCCCCTTTTTGATGATGACAAACACTTATTGAGAAAGAGATTAGTTCAAATGATAATTAGAATTTATAATTGAATTTGGAGACTTACTCCCCCTCTTTTGTTCAAGAGGTGCCTGAATCAGAGATGCACAGCTCCCCCTTTGTTTTGGGATTCCAGGACCATTAACAGACACAATACACTATCATAGCATATTCAATTACTGTTCTTACTTTTCTCAATGAATCTAAATAGAAAGCTAATCTAAATAGAAAGCTCTTTATCTTTCTCCCCCTTTTGTCATAATCAAAAAAATAAAGTAGAGTATTCGAAACCAAGTATTCAAAACAGAAACTAATAAATAAGATTAAGCATAGTGTCCAGAAACGCATAAACAGTCACACAGAGATGCATAAGCAGGCATACCATACTTAAATATATCTAAGATTCAGAATAAGAAACAAAGGTCACTATTGAGATAGTCATGCCAATTTCTAAAATAAGTCAAGGAAAAACAGTCATTAGATATGCCAAATAATTGTCTCAAAATATCCAAAATAAGATAACTAAGCAAAGTCAAAATAGAGTTCAGAGACAATTAGTGCAGCAACACAACTATGATAAAAACAGAGAGTCCATGCCTAAGCCCCAGGGTCCTCGGGTGCTAGAAAGCGATGCTCGATCTTATCCAAGTGGTCCTCCATGGCACTCAACAGATCAAAGATGACTGAGTTGCTATGCTCTTGGTAGGTGCGCAGATCCGCGATGGCTGCAAGAATGCGAGCTTCACTGGTGGATTCGGAGACGCTACACATATCTGGTGCCTCCTCCATAGGGACATCAGCTGTGTTAACAGGAATTTCTTCTAGTGGCGCTCCTCCCACTCATGCTTGACCATATGTCCATTCACCATTGACGTTCTTCATGTGCATTCTATTAAGAAAGGCAATACCAAATTTATGAGGGCCAGTAGTGTTTACAATGCCATCGTCCAATAGGGGAACCTTATGGTGGTCTAGGATTCGAGCAACCAGAAGGGCATACGGAAGATCCATAACTGCCTTGTTTTTAGCTTTCATCATAGTGTGTATAATGTAAAAAGACCAGTTGATCTTTATGTTTTCCTTGAGAAGCCACATCAGGAAGATGTCTTCCTCTTCAACCAGGGCATAATTACTTGCCCTTGGTGCGAGAATATGAGTGATGATGAAATGAAGAAGACGATCATGTATCTTCAGAAGCCCGGTAGTGAAAGTTCCTTTTGGCATTGGAACTCCAGGTTGAAGCATGCCCATTGCAGCGTCATCTCTCTTATAATTTTCCCACTGGCCATGTTTTTCCAATCTAAGCTTTTCACCGGAGTGGGGAAGATCTAACAAAGGGACCTACTCATTGGGATTCATAACAATCTTATGCTTCTTAACTTCAGAAATTAAAGTTCCACCCTTAATAGATAAATTACAGAAGAAGACTTTAGTGGGTTCAAGATTGAAGTACCCTGGATTTGTGGTGACGAGGGTTCTCAACCCATGGAACTCAAGAAGCTTTGTGAGAGGAGTGAATCTTTCTTGGATGAAAAACTCCTAGTCCATCCATTTCGGTGAGATGATACGCCTTGCATGGAATTCCAATTGGTACTTCTTCATCTGAGCAGGATCAGTGAAGTATCTGCCAAGATTTAATGCTACTGAAAAATTTGGGTCAGTGTCAGTAGGGGTTGTTTCCTTTGGGACATTGAGGTTTTTTGTACGTGTTCTTTTGGAGAAGGAAGAGCTGCTGGCCATGGTGGAAATGGAGGCTTAGGGCACGGTGGTGGAGAGAGAGTGTGTGAGGGAGATTGAAATGGAGGTTTAATTGAAGAAGGATGATGGAAGATGATGGAATGTGAGAGAAATGGGGTTTAAAGACCGAATTTAGGGTGGATTTATGGTGAGGGATGAAGGTGAGGGAGTGGGCGTGAGAGAGCTTGAGAGAATGGAGATGAAAAATGAGGTAGGGTGCGTGAATGGAGGGAACCACGCTGTTGAGGGGTGTTTAATTTGGAGTGACCTAACCGGTTAGGGAAGGTGGGTAACCGGTTAGGGCAATTGGAAATAGCCACTGAGTTTTCCAATAACCGGTTAGGATTGATGGCTAACCAGTTATTGTGCAAAGTCAGAACGCATAAAATGGTTTCCAAATACAGGGTAACCGGTTAGGAGTCATGCCTAACCGATTATTTGGCCATGACAGAGAGCCCCTCAGTATTCCAAAACATTTCCAAAGCTCAAACGAAAACATATTTTTCTTCTTTTACTTGATCATTGCACTGATAGCATTATAACAAACTCATGAGAATAATCCTTGACATATATGTTTCTTCTTGATGTTTATCTTGGCTTGACTCCATTCTCATTTAGAGATAAATTTCTCCCAATATCAGTACGAACTTTGACCTTTCAGATTAGGGGACTTAAGCATGAACTTAGCTCCTGCAAAACAAAATAAGGGGACACTCCGACGCTCAAGTCAGTTTTGGATTCAAATATGATGAAGAATTCAGAGATTATGCAGCAAAATGTCAATTTATGCATGATTGATCCAAAATACCAAGCTCATTTCTAATATAGAAAAATACTTCTTTTGATAGGGGTTTGGTGAAAATGTCAGCTAGTTGCTTAGTTGTTTCAACAAATTGAAGTATGCAATCACCCTTTTGAACGTGATCTCTAATGAAATGATGTCTTATTTCAATATGTTTAGTTCTAGAATGCAAAATGGGATTTTTTGACAAATTAATTGCACTAGTATTGTCACATCTTATGGGGATATGATCAAGCATAGTCCAAGAGTTGTTGTTTCATCCAAAGGATTTGAGAACAACAACTCCCAACTGCAACATATTCAGTTTCAGCTGTAGACAATGCCACACTATTTGGTTTCTTGCTATGCCATGAAACTAGTGAGCTTCCAAGCAAGTGACATGTCCCACTAGTGCTCTTTCGATCCATTTTGCATCCAACAAAATCAGAATCGGAATACCCAATAAGGCTACATGAGGCACCTTTAGGGTACCATAAACCCATTTGTGATGCGCCTATTAGATATTTCATTATTCTTTTAACAGCACTTAGGTGTGATTCCTTAGGATTAGCTTGATATCTTGCACACATGCATACACTAAACATTATATCAGGCCTACTTGCAGTAAGATAAAGGAGTGAGCCAATCATACCTCTATATTTCGTAATTTTTACTGATTTACCTCCTTCATCCTTATCCAAATAGCAAGAGGTGCCCATAAGAGTAGCCATATGCTTGGCATTATCCATTCCAAACTTTTTGAGCAACTCATTGTAATACTTGGATTGGCTTATGAACGTTCCTTCTCTTGCTTGCTTGATTTGGAGACCAAGGAAGAAATTGAGCTCACCCATCATGGACATTTCAAACTCACTTTGCATAATGTTTGAAAATTCTTTACAAAGAGAGTTGTTAGTAGCTCCAAATATAATGTCATCAACATAGATTTGAACTAGAAGTATATCATGCATTTTATGTTTTATGAAGAGGGTGGTGTCAACTTTGCCTCTAAAAAAACCTTTTTCTAAAAGGAATTTGCTCAACCTTTCATACCAAGCTCTAGGAGCTTGTTTCAAGCCATACAAGGCCTTTTTCAGTTTTAAAACATGGTTGGGCATTTCAAAATCTTTAAAACCAGGAGGTTGTTCCACATACACCTCTTCTTGTATGAAACCATTTAAAAAGGTACTTTTGACATCCATTTGATAAAGTTTGAAATCCATAATGCAAGCATATGCAAGTAACATTCTAATGGCCTCTAATCTAGCTACGGGAGCATAAGTTTCTTCATAGTCTATGCCTTCTTCTTGATTATATCCCTTAGCTACAAGCCTAGCTTTATTTCTTATTATTAAGCCTGTTTCATCTAGTTTGTTCCTAAAGACCCATTTGGTGCCAATTATAGGATGATCATTGGGCCTTGGAACTAATTCCCAAACTTGATTTCTCTCAAATTGGTTTAGTTCTTCTTGCATGGCCAAGATCCAATGCTCATCATTAATGGCCTTATTTATGTCTTTAGGTTCAACTTGAAAGACAAAGGCTAGGTGATTACATGCATTTCTAAGTGAGTTTCGAGTGATTACCCCTTTTGATACATCACTAATCACCTTGTCGAGAGGGTGATATCTTGAAGTCCTCCATTCCTTGGGTAGATCCAAGATTTCTAAATCTTTTTGCTATGAGTGATCAAGGATTCTCTCTTCTTCCTTCTTGGACTCTTTCTCTTGATTTTCCAAGTGCGTCTTTGCCAAGATTTCTGCAACATCATCAACAAGCTCCTTTCTCGGCTCATTTGGGTTATTTTCATCAAATGCAACATGTATAGACTCTTCTATGGTCATAGTTCATTTATTATGGACTCCAAAGGCCTTACTATGAATAGAATAACTAATGAATATTCCCTCATCAGATTTTGCATCAAACTTCCCTAAGTTATCTTTTCCATTATTCAAAACAAAGCATTTACATCTAAAGACATGAAAATGTGATACATTAGGTTCCCTTCCTTTGTACAATTTATATAGGGTTTTCTTTAAAATTAGCCTTATTAGGGCTCTATTCATAACATAACAAGTGGTGTTAACCACATCCGCCCAAAAGTACTTAGGAAGGTTGGCTTCATTGAGCATAGTTCTTGCCATTTCCTTTAAAGATCGATTTTTCCTTTCTACAACACCATTTTGTTGTGGTGTTCTAGGGGCAGAAAAATTATGCTCAATGCCATGTTCATCACAAGAAGTTTCAAATTCATGATTTTCAAATTCACCACCATGATCACTTCTTATGGATGCAATACAAAAACCTTTTTCGTTTTGGATAACTTTGACAAGTTTTCTAAATGATTGAAAAGCATCATTTTTGTGGGTTAAGAATAATGTCCATGTAAACCTAGAAAAATCATCCACAATCACTAATGCATAGTAATTCCCACCAAAGCTCATAGTTCTAGAGGGCCCAAAAAGATCCATGTGCAAAAGTTGTAAAGGTCTAGAAGTTGAAACTATGTTTTTAGCTTTAAAAGAGACCTTTACTTGTTTTCCCTTTTGACATGCATCACAAAGTTTGTCTTTTTCAAATTTGAGCTTTGGAAGACCAATTACTAGTTCTTTAGAAACCAATTTGTTTAAGTGATCCATGTGAATGTGAGCAATTCTTCTATGCCATAACCATGAATCATTTTCTTTACTCATAAAGCATTTAGCGTCATTTGAGGAGATATCATCGAGACTAATCATATATATATTGTTGACCCTATGACCAACAAACGTAACTTGCTTATCATCCTTACCCTCAATTATGCAACAAGAGGAATCAAATATAACTCTATTGTCTTTATCACATAATTGACTAATACTAAGCAAATTATGTTTACGTCCTTCAACAAGCAAAACATTATCAATAGATGATGAAGGAATCTTACCAACTTTGCCAATTCCAAGAATCTTCCCTTTGTTGTTGTCACCATATGTGACATGACCATGTTTCTTGTGTGTAAGGGAGGAGAACTTGGAGCCATCACCGGTCATGTGCTTGGAGCAACCACTATCAAGGTACCAACTTGAGCTCTTGGTCTTCAAGTACACCTACAACACACATTCAAGTTTTAACCTTTGGTACCCAAATTGTTTTGGGTCCTTGTGTGTTAGAATTAGGTATGGTGCCTTTAGGAACCCAAACCCTTTTGATTCCAACCTTGGTGTTTATGTTCTTTCTAATATTGCAAGTGGATGCACTATGCCCTTTTCTACCACAATGAAAACATTTGACAAAGGGACTACTTGAAGTATTTGAGGAAACAAAGAAGTTCTTATAAAATTTTTGATGGTTGTTTAGATTAAATCCCAAACCGACTTTTTGAAAAACACATTTTTGTCTCCCTAACAACACATTCAAGTTATCTTTTCCAAAAGTGAATTTTGCAAGAGTGTTGTTCAAGTCTTCAATTTCTTTTTCAAAAGCTTTACATGATAAACAAGATAATGATGTGGATGCATTATCATATGAGGAACAAGTCATGCATAATGAATTAGCATCTATGAGTCCTAGTGTCTCATTTTTTATTTTAAGTTCATTTATCTCCTTAGTTAAAGTAGAAACTTTGTTTATCAATAAGGAGATTGTTTTATTAGAAAACAAAATCATTTTTGTGAGCCTCAAAGATTCATCATGCAATTCTTGAAAGGCATCTTGTAATTCATCATAAGAAGGTGGAGGTTCTAGGTTAGAAGAAGTTACCTCGGTATCGCTTTCTCCACTTTCTTCTCCTTGAGCCATGAGGCAAAGATGGGCTTATTCATTCTCCGAATCGTCGGAAGAGCTTAAGTCATTGTCCTCCCAAGCTATATATGCTCTTCTTCCTTTCTTTTCCTTGGAGGGTCTTTTCTCAAACTTCTCCGTCTTATTGAGATATATAGGACACTCCATTTTCATGTGCCCCAATTTTCCACATTCGTAGCATTTTGGAGGAGTAGAGGATCCTTCTCCTTTGTGATATGCTTTCTTTTGAGGAAAGGGTGGTCTTCTTTGAAATCCCTTTTTCTTTAGGAATCTTCCGAACTTTCTCACAAGGAGACTAAGATTCTCCTCACTTAGCTCAATATTTTCATTATCCTCTTCACCATCTTCATCATCATCTTCAAGTATGGAAGAGGTGGCTTTGAGTGCAATTCCCTTCTTCTTTTTATCATGCTCTTCACTTTGATTGAGCCTATTTAGTTCCAGTTCATACTCTTGAAGCTTTCCAAATAAGGTGGCTAGAGACATTGTTGATAAATCTCTTGATTCCACAATCACCATCACTTTGGGTTGCCAATTCCTGCTTAGACATCTCAAGACTTTGTTAATAAGATCCTTATTAGGAAATGTCTTTTCCAATGAGATAAGATGATTAACAATATGAGTAAACCTCTTTTGCATATCTTGAATACTCTCACCTTGGTTCATTCTAAATAATTCGTATTCATGAGTAAGAGTGTTTATTCGAGATCGTTTTACATCACTAGTACCTTCATGAGTTACTTGTAGGGTATCCCACATTTCTTTTACGGTTTTGCAATTTGACACCCTAAAGAATTCATCATACCCCAAGGATGTGGTGATGATGTTCTTGGCTCTCAAATTGTATTGAACCTTCTTTTTATCATCATCGGTCCATTCATTTCTAGGTGCATTGATTTTCTCACCATCTTTAGTTTGTGTAGGAACAAAAGTACCATTTTCAACGGTGTCTCACACATCTAAATTAATAGCTTCAATAAAAATTTTTATCATTTCTTTCCAATATGCATAACCATCTCCATTGAAGTAAGGAGGTTTGTTTATAGAAGAACCTTCATTTGAAAAACCATTTGAAGCCATCACTTCTCTTGAAGCTGCTAAGTTCTTTATACAAGAGTCTAGCTCTGATATCACTTGTTACCAAGTGGCCTCAATACTCAAGAGGGGGGTGAATTGAGTATGTAAGACAAGTTCGCAAATCTTTCGCAAATCGTTTGATAAACAATTTTCGTTGAAGCTATTTGATGATTAGAACTGATTGGATATATGAAATAAATACTTTTACTTATAAATGCAATAATCAAGAAGAACAATATTCAAGCTATTCAATGAAATAGTGCTCAATGCAAAGAGAATGGTTTAGAGAGAACAAACACAGCGATTTATCTTGATTCGATCACCAATCCACTTGTGATCTACGTCCAGTCCCCAAGCAACAACTTGAGATTTTCCACTATATCTTCAAGCTTCAATGGGTGCTTGACAACCACTACAACCTTGAGCACTCAACACTATGGGATACCTTACCCTAATGCTTGAGCCTCTATTTTCCAAGGGATACCTCACCCTTACAATACAAGAGGGATACCTCACCCTCTCTAAACAGATTGTATAAGATTTAGAAGGAAGAAACTCTCTCTAGAGCAAGTATTACAAATTGAAGAACTATGGTATTTGGGATTCACACAAGTTCAAGCTTAAAACAGAGGATTTTGTAGAATGATGAGAAAAAACTTGTTTAAAGCTCAATGATAATTTTCCAGAAAGATTGACTCAGTTTTTCTAACCTTCCAACGAAGCTCCATAACCAAATATATAGGTAAGTGTTATTTAATGCTGTTGGAAGTGGTTGTGAGTAATTAATGCTCATCAATATAGCCGTTACGGGCTTTTTCTTATTTTTCCAGAACAAAGGCTAACCGGTTAGCCAAGTATCATAACCGGTTAGGGGCTCATTTAGGCTTATACAGAATTGTTCTGGTTTGACAACTAACCAGTTAGGAATGTGTCCTAATCGGTTAGGACCTTACGAAAATGAGTTCTAGGAAGGATGCTAACCGGTTAGACCTGCAGGCTAATCGGTTAGGATATGGTCAAGATAGTTTCTGAGTTGATGAATAACCGGTTAGGTCTTCTACCTAATCGGTTAGGGCAACACGTTTTTAGCTTCTGAGTTATAGAATAACCGGTTAGGCCATCTGCCTAATCGGTTAGGACAGGATTAAAATGGTTTCTGAGTTTATGAATAACCGGTTAGGTCTTCTACCTAATCGGTTAGGACAAAACATTTTGGTTTCTGGGAGTGAGACTAACCGGTTAGGTCTCTCACCTAATCGGTTAGGACAAATATATTTTGGCCTCCGAGTTATAAAATAATCGATTAGCTACTTTGCCTAATCGGTTAGGCATGTTTTAAAAAACGAGGCAAAGCTTTTGTTTGAACTAACTAACCAGTTAGGAGCTGGTCCTAATCGGTTAGGAGCCTTGAAATTTTGGCTCCTAATGTTTATCAAGAGGCTGGTAAGTTTCCAAAAAGGCTTAGGATATTAGATTTGAAAGAGTTGTTGCATAAAACCTTTTTGATCCTAACTTGAAAAACCATTTTGCAAATACATTTTAAAGAAGCTATTTGAGCTTGAGGTGAATCTTTAGAATACCTTTACACAAGATCTATAATCCTACATGCTAAGCTTGAGTTCCTTGTGACTTGATCATTGTGTTCCCATTGCTTTATTGTTTGTCGATATCAAAACCATTTGCATCTTGTCCATGTCAATCACAATTAATTAACCAAAAATACAAAAAAAAAAATGATTGACTACATCCATCAAAATACAAAAATGAATTAATAAAAAATGTTCCAGCTATTACTTAACATGATTAATAATGTGCTCAAGAACTTGACTCGATCCAGGCCTTGAGGAGGATGACTCTCCATGGTCATAGATAGATGCTTGAGAACTAAGGCCATAAACACGACCCTTCTTTATCTCGCCAACAATTTTAATCCAAAGCTCTCGACTAGTCATTTGTGTACCAGATGCCCCTTCTTCATTTGAGCACTGAGAAGATTATTCAGATTCCTTTGCTTTAAATTCCTCCTAAAGATGAAAATAAAAAACCTCTTATGGCTGTTATTATAAGATGAGTTAATATTAAATTTTATAATTTCAAAAGGAATACTAACATATAAATCCTTAGATTTTATAGAAACTCATGCAGGACGGTCTACTTTCCTCAAATGTACGTGACGAAAGGTCTCATCAATTATGGGCTCTCTACCCCAAGCCTTAGCCTATAATAATGAGAAAATAAGTTAATAACAAAATAATAAAACATATTACCAAACAACTGACGATGATAGTTACCAATTTCTACGCATAGGTGCCGGTAGAAATGCAACCACTAGTGTGCAAGCATCCACCAGTGTCAGAAGCACGATTCATCTTTACTTGTTGACATTTCTCCTTATACACACTACTAGCCCAGTGCTTGTATAAGTCTTCCTATATACCTTCTCCAATCCAAAAAGGTCTTTCATTTAAGTTGCGTGCCTGCCCTAGCAAACCTAATAGTCTCTTCGAACTATAACTATTATATGTCTTCCGTATATGGTTATGATGCTGAGGCTTCTACCAAACATAACCCTTCAAAAGTATATTGTAAATAACATTAAAGTTAAAAAAATTGCACGATTACAAGATAAACAAACATAATTAAACAAATAAAAATTGATACATGCTTGAAACTCTCGAAATCATATTTCTCTAGTATCATTGGGTATTTCTCCCCAAGATGTCCAAGGTTGATTATACCTAGATTGTATAATCTTTGTTATGACATCAGCAGCGGGTTTAGATGACAGAAACCTATGATATAATTTTAAAAAAGAAAATATAAATATTCTCAACAAAAAATTTGAATGCGTATAACTATAAATGAATAACAAATAGTTGTACACATACCCAAAATAACCATCAGGTTCAACAAATGTCTTGTTGCTTTGATTTGTTGCAGAAATGGGAACATTAGAATCACGGGTAGCCGGCAACTCACGGGTACCTGGTGACTCACGGGTACTTGGTGACGGGCCAATAGTAGATGACCCAGAATCATATGTTGTACCATGCAGTGAATGGGAAGTATATAACGGACGCTGGGATCCAGGTGTAGGTATCATAACGTACTCAGAAGATGGTGGCTGAAGCAAACCTGTAGTGGGTGATATTGTAAATGGGGGTGGAGATGATCCTGATGTTTGCCCCTAGGTGGCCTCCTTATATTGATTCTAAGACGTTGAGGTTGTTACTTCTCTTTCTCCTTCCCTTTCCCCTTATCTCCTCGTGATGATGACATCTACACAAATAATAAAAATATAATGTAAATATAATTCCAAACACAACATAATAATGTATAACTAGTAACAACAACATATTAATATAATTCTATTCTCATAGTTATGAGGAAACATTGTCCTCATCACTATTTGTTTCATATTCATTATTGGAAGATGTTTCATCATCGTCGTCATTAAAACTTTGTTCTTCTTCAACATTTTCATAATGTCTACTAAAGCCAACATCGTGAACTACATCAAAAACCTCATTAGTGTCTTGCAAGTCATCAATGAGATCCACATTAATAATTGGATCCACGGGAGTCATAGTATCATCTTGGAATGTAATTTCATGGGCACTTTCAATTTCAACTCAACCTCTTGCCTTGGTCTTTATTACCACCCACCATTGGACCTTATCTTTTTTCTTTCTAGGAAAAGGAACGTAATACACTTGTCTCACAGAGGAAGCAAGGATAAAAGGATCAAACCTCTCGTATCGTCTAGTGTGTCGAACCTTGACAATCTTATAATTTTTGTGAACTCTTGTACCTCTATTAATCATAGAATCAAACCATTCACATTTAGAAAGAACAGCTTTTATTTTTGGTTCCCCAGAATATTCTAACTCAACCACATTTTTTAATATTCCATAATAATCATTTTCATGCTCACCGTTAGTTGAGCCTTTAATACATACGCCACTATTGATTGTTTTCTTTCCATCTGACTAAGCATCTTTGTGAAATTTATATCTATTGACAAAATACACTGGCCAAGATATTACACACCTACTAGGCCCCCATGCCAAATCATGCAAGTAAGAATTATTTACCATATTTTGTGGATTGTGAACCTAGAAAAAAGTATAGTTAATGTTAATGATCTAAATCATATATAATGATTGGGAAAACCAATCCTTTATAATGTTTAAATACTTACATAACTTCTGAGCCACTCTATAAAATCTGTATTTATTCTTTCATTTGAATGTTCCTCAGGAATGTTGAAATATTGTAAAAAAACACTGAACAATTGAAAGTTTATGATTTGATTGTTAGTGAGCAATACATTTGAAATTTAAATTAAATTAATAGTACTACTTACTTAAGGTATGGTTCAACTTGTTCACAATTTAGCAAGATGTGGAATGTCGCAGATTTCATCTCAGCATCATTTAGCCATTATATTTTTTATATTCCATAACCTCGGCCGGGTTGATTAAAAATTGACAAAGTCGATTCCATTGACATATTTTCATTTGTATCATCATTTTGTCCAACTCTAGTTCTCATTGACTTAACATGAGGCTCAAAGTAAAATGAACAGAAATGAGATATCTCTTGAATCAAATAAGCTTCACAAATAGAACCTTCAACCTGAGCTTTGTTCTTGACAGTTTTCTTTATCTTGTTTAAGTACCTCTCAAATGGATACATCCATCTGTACTGAACTGGCCCCCTACTCTTGCTTCATAAAGTAAATGGATTAGTAAATGTTCCATGAAATTAAAGAAACCCGGTAGAAATTTCCTTTCCAATTTACACAAAATCTCCGAAATGTTCTGTTCCATTTGGAGCATGTCTTTTTTTTCGTTAAAGTTGTTGAGCACAAGTCTCTAAAAAATTAGCCCAATTTTGTCAATGGCTTCCAAATTTGATTTGGCAATGCAGAAAAAGCAATTGGAAGCAAACTCTCCATAAACATGTGACAATCATGACTCTTTATCCCAAACAATCGTAATTGATTCATGTCCACACATCTGGCCAAATTCGAAGCATAACCATCTGGCATTTTTAAATGTTGCACCCATTCACAAACAATTTTCTTTTGCTCTTTTGTAAAAGTATAATTAGCCTTTGGTTTCATGATCTTACCATTTGGAAAATCAATAATCTCCAAATCTTGTTGTTGACAATATTCTTTTAAGTCTATTCTTGCCTTCATATTATCCTTTGTTTTGCTGTTAACATTCATAACAGTGTTGAATATGTTATTAAAGATATTTTTCTCAATATGCATGACATCTAAATTATGCCTAATTAAATTATCCTTCCAGTATGGTAACTCCCAAAATATGCTTTGCTTAGTCCAATTATGATAAATATCATACCCATGGTGTTTGCACGACTGCATTTGAGTTATTTTACTAAAGGCACTAACAATCTCACTTAATTCATGTCCAGATAATCTTGGTGGAGGCAAATCATTGACTATAGTTTTCTTCTTAAATGCATTTTTATTTCTTCTAAACATGTGATCAACATGCAAGAATTGACGATGGCAGTCAAACCACAAATTTTCCCTCATGCTTCAAAGTTAATGTCTTTGTTTGATCTATGCAATATGGACATGCTAATTTACCAGCAATTATCCATCCAGACAACATTCCATATGCAGAAAAGTCATTTATTATCCATATCAATGCAGCCCTCATCATAAAATTTTGTTTGCCTGACACGTCATAAGTTAAAACACCAGCCCATAAAATTTTCAGTTCATCGATTAATGGCTGTAAATAAACATCAATCTTGCTCTTAGGATTGTTAGGACCGGGAATAATGCATGTTAGGAACATGTATGGGGCAGTCATACACATTTCTGGAGGCAAATTATATAGAGTGACTATCACAGGCCAACAAGAATAAAGAGAAGCAGATTGATTGTAGGGAGTAAAATCATCGGCACACAAACCAAGCCTAACATTTCTAGGATCAATTGCAAAATCAGGATATGTCCTATTAAAATGCTTCCATGCTTCACCATCAGATGGGTGAGACATCTCCCCCATTCTTATTATTTTTAGCATGCCATCTCATATGTACAGATGAGCTCATAGAGGAATACAACCTCTTGAGCCTAGGAATAAGAGGTAAATAATGCATTCTTTTCACCGAAACTTCATTGTTATTTCCATTACTGATTTTACGAAGTTTGTATTTTTCAGCACCACAAAACTGACATTGTCTAACATTATCATAGTATAACATACAGCCATTTACACAACAATATATTTTTCTTTAAGCAAGCCCGAGTTTAGCAACCAATTTCTTTGTTCTATAGTAATTCAGAGGAATTCGTGATCCTAGTGGAGCAGCCTCTCTTAATATCTCCATAAATGAATCAAAGCATGCATGCGTTACATTATAATCAGATTTGAGGCTTAACATTCAAACTACCAAGGATAACTCAGAATGAGTTTCGCATCCAGGCCATAATGGCTGACTTGAAGCATTTAATAGATCATAAAACTATTCGGCCTCTGGATGTGGAGGCTCCTCAACACTCTGTTGAAAACGACTCCTAAAATCCCCAAAGTCTATTCTAGCTGCATCACAAACCATATTTTTTGATATCTATCAACCATGTCTTCCTCCTCTAATATAGGACTATTAGTGGTATTCACATCAAAGTTTATATCTACACTAATTAGATCAGGCTCTTCCTCTCCATGATCTATCCAATACTAATACCTAGGTTTGAATCCTTTTTTATATAAGTGAACTTTCACAATCTCAGGTTTCAACAATTTCCCACTATAACACATCAAATAGGGATACCTAATTGTTCCTTCACTTAAGTAATGGGAAGATTGACATGCATAATTCACAAACTCTTCAACTCCACATACAAATTCTTGAGTAAGTCCTCTACGACCCGAATGAGTCCTATTATACATCCATCTACGATTTTCTAGAACTACCATGCTTTGCAATGATATTTTTACACTTAAATCAAAATACAAAAATATAAAATGCACAACATATATTGCATAATTTATCTCACTTTTAAAATTATACTTGTATAAATATTTCAATCCAAACAACTATTATTTCCAAAATCTTCATCTCTCTTAACATGGTATAACCCAATCCCATTCAAGAGTTACACTTTTTCAGCACTTGATTGATAGTACTCATATGATTCAATCACATATGATTCAATATCATCATGAAGTCATTTCTCAAATTTGTTTGGATGCATAATCTTTTCACAATCTAATGAATTCTAATCATTCGATTCAAGGTTTAAAGTTTATATTTAGGTAACTTGGGTTAAAGAACTATGTATCCATCAATTTCAGATAAAAAATGTCATTTTTAAAAATTTTGGTCTCAAACACAGGCCGTATCTTCAGACACGGCCTACTCCATGTCCTGCTCTATGAATGTTGTTCATAGAATTCTTCTGGCAGAGGAGAACACGGCCCCACTCGTGTCTTTAGACACGAGCGGTGTTTTTGGGCCAAAAACTCTTCATCTCACTTTGAAGAGTTGTGATACTGCTCCTAGGGCCAAAATCCAAGATTTTGGCTACTCTAATCCAATCTCTAAGTGATTCCAGGTACCAAACAAGTTCATAAACCTAAAAGAAACTTAAAACACTAATTTATTTCATAAAAAATGGATTAAAACACTAGATCCCTCATCCAAAATCACAAATCAAAATTGGGTTTATTACCCCTTTTTTGAATCTCAAAACTCATCCAAAATCAAGAGGGGAAAAATAAAGTTCTCATGTCATGAATCAAACACAAACACATGAATCTTTCATTCTTAATTAAAATCGCATCATTTGATAAAAAATCTAGTTTGAAAGAAAATGAAAATGGATAGGAAAGATGAGAAAAACCTCCTAGCTTAACTTGGTATCACTTTCTTCTTGCCTTTTCTATCCTCTTCCTCTTGATCTTGGTTTGATTCTCCTCTATTTCCCTTGATTTCCTTCCTTCTCCCTTTCTTTCTTCCTTCTTCAGCCACCAACAAAAGAGAAAAAAGAGTGAGCAGAATGAGGGACATGAGAGAAGAAAGAGAAAAATGAGAAAGGGAGAGAGGGGAGAGGTTTTAGATCTGGTTTGCGACGAATTTTTGCGGGGGATTTTTTCACCCCAAACTCATTTTTAAATTGTGGTGACTTTTTGCGACAAATTTTTCTACCGCAAATTTTTTTTAATATTTTATTTGGATTTTGTATTACGTTATCAATTTTGCGGTGGAAATATATTTTTAAATTGCAGCAATTTTTGCAATGAATTTTTTTGCAGCAAATTTTTTTTAAAAATTTTTTTACAAATTTTTAATTACGTTTATCAATTTTTGAGAAGAATTTTTCTGCGGCAAATTATTTTTAATATTTTTTTAAGTTTTTTAATTACTTTTATCAATTTTGCAGCAGTAAAAATTTTATTTTTAACCTTGCGGGGATTTAGCGGCGGATATTTTCACCAAAAGTTTTTTAAATTTTTTAAATTTTTATATTTTTCTCCTGAATTTTTTTATTATATTTTATTAATTTTGTGAAGGATAGTTCTATCGCAAACCTTTTTTAATCAAAAAAAATTTCACTGTAAAAATGTTACTAGAGCCCTATTTGCGGGGGACAATCCGTCGCAAAATTTTGCCGCAAATGAATTCACCGCAAAATTCACCACAAATTGAGACTAATTTTAATCCACTGCAATTGCGACTGATTCGAATCCGCCGCAAAAAATTAGCCGCAAATTTGTTGTTTTCTTGTAGTGACTCAACACCACCTTAGGATACCTCACCCTTTGTAGCTTGAGCCTCTTCAAATAAAGGATGCCTCACCTTTACAATTCTTTGAGGGATGCCTCACTCTCTTTACAAATTGAACAAGATATAGAAGAATTGAAACTTTGTCTATAGAGTAGATAATACAAATTGACGCTTATGGGTATCGAAGATTCACACGTTTAAAGCTCAAAAATAAAGTATGATTGAAGGGATATTAAAATCAAGTATTCAATGCTTAGAAATGATTTTCAGATTGTTTCTCTAACCTCTCATAAATGCCCAACACTTTAAATTTATAACCAAAAGCAATTAAGAGCCGTTGGGGGTAGTTGAAAGCATTAAATGCTCTTAATAGAGTCGTTGAGTGTAAGTTCTGGTTGGCCAGATAACTGTTTAGGACCTTTCTCCTAATCCATTAGGTGTCAAAAAAACTGACTCCAAAATTATCTCCTAACCGATTACAAGAAGTTGCTAATCAGTTAGGGACTTTAAGTTTTGGCTTCTGACATTTAGAATAACCGGTTAGGAGGACTTCCTGATCTGTTAGGAGCTTTAATTTTTGGCTCCTGTGATTTACAATAACCGGTTAGGTGGACTTCCTAATCAATTAGGAGTTTTAGTTTTTAGCTCCTGTGAAGCATAATAACCAATTAAAGTGAGCTTCTAATTGGTTAGGAGCTTAGAATTTTGGCTCCTGTGAATAGTTTGTCAAGAAAGATTACAAAGTGATTTTTAGGAACATTTTGCTTAAACTTAAAAAAACCATCTTAACAAATATAAAACTTGATTTTGCAAACAAATTTAAGTTAAGTACGAAATTAATTTATGAGGTTAGTGTGAATCCTTCAGCTACCTTTACACAAGATCTAAAAACTTATATTCTAGGCTTGATGCTCTTTAGGATTTGTCCTTTGCATTTTGCTTCCTTTCTTTGTTTGTTATCATCAAAATCATTGCTTGAGTCAATGTCAATCACATTTTCTCCCTTTTTGATGATGACAAACAACTATTGAGAAAAGGTTAGTTCAAACAATTATTGGAATTCATAAAAGGATTTAAAGACTTACTCCCCTTCTATTTTTCAAGAGGTGATTGAATCAGAGATGCACAGCTCCCCATTTGTTTTGAAATTCCAAGACCATTGAAAAAAATATACTTTCTCTTATTTTACTACTTTTCTCAAAACTAAGAGCCTTCTCCCCCTTTTGTCATGATAAAAAAAATTAGAGAGGGAGTGCATAACCATTGTTTTGTAATAAATAACCAGTAATAATTCATCAATAATGTGACCATATTTCAGCAATCCATTCATAAAAGGAACACTCAATTCATACTAATCATAGTTAAGCATGTCATGGTTCTAAGATAATGAACATCAAATCCAAAAAGATAGCCGTAAGCAAAATAAATAAGTTCATAACCATTGCTAGAATTGAAATAAGTGCTCCATGCCTAAGCCCCATGATCCTCTGGTGCTGGGTAGCGACGCTCAAGCCTATCTAGGCGATCTTCCATAGCATTCAAATTATCATAGATGATTGTGTTGTTGTGTTCTTAATAGGTTTTAAGATCTGCAATGCAAGCTTCAATACTAACTTGCATATTTGCAATGGCTTCCAAGATGTGGCATCATTGGTGGCAGGGGCCTCTTCCATAGGCTCATCAGCTATAGCAGCAGGAATTTCTCCTTGTTGTGCTACAACCACGTGTCCACGACCATAAATCCAGTCACCATTTACTTTCTTGACTTACATGCAATTTAGAGAGGCAAGTTCAAACTTGTGGGGACCCATAGTGTGCACAATTCCATCATCCTCTAAGCTGACTTTATATTGGTCTAGAATTCGAGCAACCAATAAGGTGTAAGGAAGATCTATAATTGCCTTTTCTTTAGCTTTTATCATGTAATGCATGATTTAATAAGGCCAATTGATCCTCACTCATCTTTTAAATGCCCATATCAAGAAAATGTCTCCTTCTTCAACCAAGGCATAGTTGTTTGCCCTTGGTACTAAGATATGTGTGACTATGAAGTGAAGAAGATGATTTTATAAATTCAGAAGACCAATAGTGAAAGATCCTTTTGGCACTTGAATTCATGGTTGAAGCATACTTACTACTGCTTGGTCTCGATAAAAATCCTCCCATGAGTTGTGATTTTCCACAGGGAGTTTGTCTCCAAAATAAGTGAGACCAAACAGGGGAGTCTGCTGACTCGATGACATAACAATTCTATATTTCTTAAACTCAGAAACTAGATTTCCACCAACAATATTTAAATTACAGAAATAAACTTTTGTGGGTTCAACATAGAAGTACCCAGGGTTGGTGGTGACAAGAGTTTTCAACCCATGGAATTCTAAGAGCTCTGTGAGGAATATGAATCCTTCTCTGACGAAGAAGTCCTAGTCCATGTACTTGGGTTGAATGAGGTGTCGCGTGTGAAAATGCAGTGTGTATGCCTTTATTTGATTTTTGTGGGAGAAGTACCTTCCAATGTTGAGGCTAACGGAGAAGTCTTGGTCAGTAGGTGAAGTGGGTGTTGGCAGGGGTTCATTGGGATTTTTGGAGCAAGAACGTTTGGGGTGAGATGAACTACTTGCCATGGTTGAAAATGGAGTGTAGGGCTTGATTAAGGAGAGAGAAAGTGTGAGAGGAGGTGCAAATTTTGAAGAGGATGGAAGTTTTAATTGGTGGAAAGTGATGGAAAGTGATCGAAAATGAATTTTAGTGGTGGATTTTGGTTGGATTTGGAGTGGGAGAGGTGTTTGAGTGAGTGGGTGTAAGTGGGTGCTTGAGGAAGAAGATGACAATGGAGGAAACGAGGGGGGTTGATACGTGAAGGAGGTCATGGCTCAAAGTGTTTTTTGATGTCCAATAACCGGTTAAAAGGACTTAAGTAACCGGTTACCGAGTGGTCTCTAACCGGTTAGAGAATGTCTCTAATCGGTTAGCATTTAATTTCAAATGGTTCCAAGAAATTCCAAAACTCCCATAATCGATTATTGAAGCCTTCTAACTGATTATTTTGCTTGGCAGAGAGCCCTTTTCCTTAACAAAATAGTTCCAGAAAACCAAATAATAGATTATTTTCTTCTTCTAACTGATATTGTACTTCCAAAATTAGAAAATCTTCAAGAAATCAGTCCTTAAAACATCAGTTTGTTCCATCTTAGCTTGGTTTTCTTTTCATCAATACTAATCACTTCAATAGCACATAATTTTTCTCCTTCAAGAGAACCAGAAAGCATTTTTCTTTATAAGGAACTTGATTAATGGAAATTGGGAGACTTAAGCATAGATCAAGTACCTGCAAAACAAATTTGGGGGACACTCCGATACTCAAGTCAGTATTGGATTCAAGATAAGATGCAAGAGAATCATGCAAAGAACTCAATTTTGACATGTTAAACAAAAAGATTGTTCACTATGCAAAAAAGAAATGTGCAGCAAGAGTTTAGATGCATGATTAGTCTAATATGCCAAGTTCACTTCTTATTTAAAAGAATGCTTCTTTGTTTAATAGTTTAGTGAAGATGTCATCTAGTTGTTTAGTGGTTTCAACAAATTCAAGCATGCAATCCGCATTTTGAACATGATCCCTTATGTAATGGTCCCTTATCTCTATATGTTTTGTTCTTGAGTGCAAAATGAGATTTTTAGACAAATTGATTGCACTAGTGTTGTCACACCTTATAGGGATGTGAACAAGTTCTATACCATAGTCTAGAAGTTATTGCTTCATCCAAAATATTTGAGCACAATAACTCCCAACTGCAACATATTCAGCTTCAGCTGTAGACAATGTCACACTATTTTGTTTCTTACTATGCTAAGAAGCTAGTGAGCTTCCAAGTAACTGGCATGTTCCACTAGTGCTCCTCCTATCCATTTTGCTTCCAGCAAAATCAGAATTGGAATAACCAATTAGACTACATGAGGCACCATTAGGGTAACACAATCCCATTTGTGAAGTACCTATTAGATATTTCACAATTCTTTTTACAACACTTAGGTGTCATTCTTTAGGATTTTCTTGAAATCTAGCACATGCATACATTAAATATAATATCAGGCCTACTTGTTGTAAAATAAAGGAGTGAGCTAATCATACCTCTATATTTTGTGATTTCTACAGATTTACCTCATTCATCCTTGTCCAAATAACAAGAAGTGTTCATTGGTGTAGCCATATACTTAGTGTTGTCCATTCCAAATTTCTTGAGCAGCTCTTTGCAATACTTAAATTGACTTATGAAGGTCTCATCCTTTGTTTGCTTGATTTGGAGACTAAGGAAGAAGTTGAGCTCACCCATCATTGACATTTCAAATTCATTTTGCATAATATTGATAAATTCCTTACAAAGAGAGATGTTAATAGCACCAAATATTATATCATCAACATAAATTTGAACAAGAAAAATGTCATGCTTTTTATGCTTGATGAAAAGAGCAGTGTCAACCTTTCTTCTAGAAAAGCCTTTTTCTAAAAGGAACTTACTCAACTTTTTATACCAAGCTCTAGTGGCTTGTTTTAAGCCATACAAGGCATTTTTCAATTTAAAGACATGATTGGGAAGTTCAAAGTTTTCAAAACTAGGAGGTTGTTTCACATATACTTCTTCTTATATAAAACCATTTAAGAAAGCACTTTTAACATCCATTTGAAAAAAGTTTGAAATCCATGATGCATGAATATGCAAGTAGCATTCTTATGGCCTTTAATCTAGCTACTGGAGCATAAATTTCTTTATAATCTATTCTTTCTTCTTAATTATAGCCTTTTGCAACCAACCTAACTTTATTTCTTATTATTAAGCCTGTTTCATCAAATTTGTTCCTAAAGACCCATTTGGTGCCAATTATGGGATGATCATTGGGTTTTGGATCTAGTTCCCAAACTTGATTTCTCTCAAATTGGTTTAGTTCTTCTTGCATGGCCAAGAACCAATATTCATCATTAATGGCCTCATTTATGTCTTTAGGTTCAACTTGAGAAACAAAAGACATATGATTACATGCATCTCCAAAAGAGTTTCGATTAATTACCCCTTTTGATACATCACCTATCACTTTGTCAAGAAGATGATATCTTGATGTCCTCCATTCATTGGAAAGGTCCATAATTGGTGAAACCTCTTTCCTTGGGGGATCAAATGAGCTTTCTTCTTGCTTCTTGGTTTCCTTCTCTTGATTCTCCATGTGAATTTTTGACAAAATTTCTGCAACATCATCAACTAAATCCTTTCTCGGATCATTTGGATTAGTTTCATCAAATGCAACATGAATTGATTCTTCAATTGTCATTGTTATCTTATTATAGATTCTAAAGGATTTACTACTAAGAGAGTAACCAAGAAATATTCCCTCATCAAATTTAGCATCAAACTTGCCTAAGTTATCTTTTCCATTGTTTAAAACAAAGCACTTGCAACTAAAGACACGAAAGTGAGAAATGTTTGGTTTCCTTCCTTTGTATAGTTCATAGGGGGTTTTCTTTAAAATTGGCCTTATCAAGATCCTATTCATAACATAACAAGCGGTACTCACTGCATCTGCCTAAAAATACTTAGGAAAGTTTGTTTCATTGGACATAGTTCTTGCTAACTCTTCTAAAGATCTATTTTTTCTTTCAACCACTCCATTTTGTTGTGGAGTTCTAGGAGCAGAAAAATTATGCTCAATGGCATTTTCATTCCAAAACATTTCAAAATCTTGATTTTCAAATTTCCCACCATGATCACTTCTTACGGATGCAATACTATAATTTTTCTCATTTTGAATAACTTTTACAAGTTTTCTAAATGCATGAAAGCCATCATTCTTATGAGTAAGGAATAATATCCATGTATATCTAGAGTAATCATCCACAATCACAAGAACATAGTAATTACCCCCAAAGCTCATAGTTCTTGATGGTCCAAAAAGATCCATATGCAAAAGTTATAAGGGTCTAGTGGTGGAAACAATATTTTTAGCTTTGAAAGAGATTTTTACTTGTTTACCCTTTTGACATGCATCACAAAGAGTATTTTTCTCAAAATTGAGCTTTGTTAAACTAATAACTAAATCTTTAGAAACAAGTTTGTTTAGATGATCCATATGAATGTGAGCAATTCTCTTATACTATAGCCATGAACCACTCTCCTTACTCATAAGACATTTTGCATTTTGAGAGGTAATATCATCAAGATTAATCATATATATGTTATCAACTCTATGACCAACAAACTTAACTTGTTTATCATTTTTGCCTTCAATTATGCAACAATTTGAGTCAAAGATAATTTTATTTCCTTTATCACATAATTGATTTATGCTAAGCAAGTTATGTTTGAGTCCTTCTACATACAAGACATTTTGAATTGAAATAAAGGAATTCTTACTAACTTTTCCAACTCAAAGAATCATTCCTTTGTTGTTGTCCCCATATGTGACATGTCCATGCTTCTTTGGTGCAAGGAATGAGAACTTGGATCCATCACTCGTCATGTGCTTGGAGCAACCGCTATCAAGATATCAATTTCAGCTTTTGGTATTCAAGCACACCTACAGCACACATTCTAGTTTTAACCTTTGGTACCCAAATTCTCTTCGGTCCTTGTGTGTTAGCATTGAGCAAGGTGCCTTTCTTTTAGTTCCAACCTTAGTGTTGATATTCTTTCTTACATTACATGTTGATGCACTATGCCCTTTCTTACCATAATGAAAGCATTTGATAAAAGGGCTACTTGATATACTTAAGGAACAAAGAAATTCTTATAAGACTTTTGATGGTTATTTGGATTATATCCCAAACCAGCTTTTAGAAAAACACATTTTTTCTTCCCCAATAACACATTTAAATTGTCTCTTTCAAAGGTAAAGTTTGCAAGAATATTTTTTAAATCCTCAACCTCCTTTTCAAATGATTTGCATGATGAGTAAGATAATTGAATGGATGCATTATCGAGTGAAGAGCAAGTCATGCATAATGAGTTAGCATCAATAAGTCCTAAGGTCTCACTTTCAATTTTATGTTCATTAATTTCCTTGTTCAACATAGAAACTTTGTTTACAATAAGGAAATTATTTTATTTGAAGATAAAACCATGTGAGCCTTAAGGATTCATCATACAGTTCTTGAAAAGTATCTTGCAATTCATTATAGGAAGGTAAGAAGTCTAGGTTAAAAGAAGTTATTTTGGTGTCATTTTCTTCTTCTTCTCCTTTAGTCATGAGACATAGATGAGCTTCTTCATTCTCTGAGCTATCGAAGGAGTCTATGTCATTTTCTTCCCATGCAATGTATGCTCTTCTTCTTTTCTTTTCTTTGGAAGGTCTCTTCTCAAACTACTCCACCTTCTTAAGGTACATTGGACATTCCATCTTCATGTGTCCCAGTTTTTCGCATTCATAACATGTTAGAGTTGATGAGATTCCTTCCCCTTTGTGATATGTCTTCTTTGGAGGAAAATGTACTCTTCTTTGAAATCTCTTCTTCTTTAAGAATCTTCCAAATTTCCTTACAATGAGACTAAGATTCTCTTCACTTAGCTCTAGATTTTCTATGCTATCTCCATCATCTTCATCATTATCTTCCATTGTAGATGAGGTGGCCTTGAGTGTAATACCTTTCTTCTTCTTGTCATGTTCCTCACTTTGATTGAGCCTATTTAGCTCCAATTCATGCTTTTGGAGCTTCCTGAATAAGGTGGCCAAGGTCATTGTTGATAAGTTTCTTAATTCTGTAATACCTATCACCTTGGGTTGCTAATTCCTACTCAAACATCTCAAGACTTTGTTAATGAAATCCTCATTAAGAAAAGTTTTTTCCAATGAAGCAAGATGATTTATAATATGTGTAAATATTTTTTGCATTTCTTGAATGCTTTCTCCTTAATTCATTATAAACAATTCATATTCATGAGTGAGAGTGTTTATTCTTGATCTTTTTACCTTACTTGTGCCCTCATGAATTACTTGTCGGGTATCCCACATTTCTTAGGAGGTTTTACAATTTGATACCCTAAAGAATTCATTATACCCCAAGGATGTGGTAATGATGTTTTTGGCTCTCAAGTTGCGTTGAACCTTCTTTTTATCTTCATCTGTCTATTCACTTCTAGGTGTGTTAGTTCTTACACCATCAACTATACGTGTGGGAACAAAGGGGCCATTTTTAATGGCATCCCACACATTAATATCAATAGCTTCAATACAAATTTTCATTATTTCGTTCCTATAGGCATAACCATCACCAATGAAATAGGGAGGTCGATTAATAGAAGAACCTCCGTTAGAAAAATCATTTGAAGTCATCACTTCTCTTGAAACTACTAAGCTCTTTACACAAGAGTCTAACTCTGATACCACTTGTTACTAAGTGGCCTTATTACTCAATAGGGGGTGAATTGAGTTTATAAAATAAGTTCGTAAATCTTTCACAAAATACTTGAATTCTTTTTTTTGTTGAAGCTATTGTTTGTTAGAGATGAATGGATAGAGGAGATATAAACTTTTTACTCTTAAATGAATTAACCAAGAGAGATAGAATTTAGATAAAGTAATAAAATAGTTCTCAAAGTAAAGAGTAGAGTTTAGAGAAAACAAACACCAAGCTTTATCCTAGTTCAGTCACCAATCCACTTATGACTTACGTCCAGTTCTTAAGTAAACACTTAAGATTTTTCACTAAATTCCAATATTGAATCAGGTGCTTGTAGCCTTTACAAATTAGAGCACTCAGCACCACCTTGGGATACCTCACCCTTTGTAGCTTAAGCCTCTTCAAACAAAGGATGCATCATCCTTTACAATTCTTTGAGGGATGCTTCACCCTCTTTACAAATTGAACAAGATATAAAAAAATTGAAACTCTCTCTGTAGAGTGGATAATACAAATTAAAACTTATAGGTATCAAAGATTCACACGTTTAAAGCTCAAAAATAGAGTATGATTGAAGGGATATTAAAAACAAGTATTCAATGCTTAGAAATAATTTTCAGATTATTTCTTTAACCTCTCATAAACGTCCAAACACTTTAAATTTATAGCCAAAAGCAATTAAGAGTCGTTGGTGGTAGTTGAAAGCATTAAATACTCTTAATATAGCCGTTGAGCGTAAGTTCTGGTTGGCCAGATAACTGGCTAGGACCTTTCTCCTAATGTTAGGAGTCAAAAAACTGACTCCAAAATTATCTCCTAATTGATTACAAGAAGTTACTAAGCGGTTAGGGGCTTTAAGTTTTGGCTTCTGACATTAAGAATAACTGGTTAGGAGACTTAATTTTTGGCTCCTGTGATTTACAATAACCAGTTATGTGGACTTCCTAATCAGTTAGGAGTTTTAGTTTTTAGCTCTTGTGAAGCATAATAACGGATTAGAGTGAGCTTCTAATCAGTTAGGAGCTTAGAATTTTGGCTCTTGTGAATAGTTTGTCAAGAAAGATTACAAAGTGATTTTCAAGAACATTTTGCTTAAACTTTAAAAAAACCATCTTAACAAATATAAAACCTGATTTTGCAAACATATTTAAGTTGAGTAAGAAATCAAATTATGAGCTTAGTATGAATCCTTCAGCTACCTTCACACAAGATCTAAAAACTTATATTCTAGGCTTGATGCCCTTTGGGATTTGTCCTTTGCATTTTGCTTCCTTTCTTTATTTATTATCATCAAAACCAATGCTTGAGTTAATGTCAATCACATTCTGCTCCTTTTTGATGAGGATAAACAACTATTGAGAAAAGGTTAGTTTAAATAATTATTGGAATTCATAAAATGATTTAGAGAGTTACTCTCCCTCTATTATTCAAGAGGTGATTGAATCAGAGATGCACAGCTCCCCCTTTGTTTTGGAATTCCAAGACCATTGAAAAAAATATACTTTCTGTTATTTTACTACTTTTCTCAAAACCAAGAGCCTTCTCCCCTTTTTGTTATGATAAAAAAGAATTGGAAGGGGAGTGCATAACCATTGTTTTGTGATAAATAACCAGTAATAATTCATCAACAATGTGACCATATTTCAGAAATCCATTCATAAAACGAACATTCAAGTCATACTAATCATAGTTAAGCATGTCATCATTCTAAGATAATGATCATCAAATCCAAAAAGATAGTCATAAGCAAAATAAATAAGTTCATAACCATTGCTAGAACTAAAATAAATGCTCCATGCCTAAGCCCCATGATCCTCTGGTGCTGGGTAGCGACGCTCAAGCCTATCCAGGGGATCTTCCATAGCACTCAAATGATCATAGATGATTGCGTTGCTATGTTCTTGATAGGTTCTAAGATTTGTAATGCGAGCTTCAATACTAACTTGCATGTTTGCAATGGCTTCCAAGATGCAGTCATCATTGGTGGCAGGGGCCTCTTCCATAGGCTTGTCAGCCACGGCAGCAGGAATTTCTCCTTGTTGTGCTGCTACCACGCGTCCACGACCATAGATCCATTCACCATTTACTTTCTTCACTTGAATGCGGTTTAGAGAGGAAATTCCAAACTTGTGAGAACCCATAGTGTGCACAATTCCATCATCCTCTAAGCTGACTTTATATTGGTCTAGAATTCGAGCAACCAACAGGGTATAAGGAAGATCGATAACTGCATTTTCTTTAGCTTTTATCATGTAATGCATGATGTAATAAGGCCAATTGATCTTCACTCGTCTTTTAACTTCCCATATCAAGAAAATATCTTCTTCTTCAACCAAGGCATAGTTGCTTGCCCTTGGTACTAAGATATGTGTGACTATGAAATGAAGAAGATGATCCTGTAAATTTAAAAGACCAGTAGTGAAAGATCCTTTTGGCACTTGAATTCCTGGTTGAAGTATACTTGCTACTGCTTAGTCTCGATAAAAATCCTCCCATGAGTTGTGATTTTTCACAGGGAGTTTGTCTCCAAAATAAGTGAGACCAAACAGGGGAGTCCACTGACTCGATGACACAACAATTCTATATTTCTTAAATTCAGAAACTAGATTTCCACTAACAATATTTAAATTACAGAAATAAACTTTTATGGGTTCAACATAGAAGTACCTAGGGTTGGTGGTGACAAGAGTTTTCAACCCATGAAATTATAAGAGCTCTGTGAGGAATGTGAATTCTTCTCTGACGAAGAAGTCCTAGTCTATGTACTTGGGTTGAATGAGGTGTCGCGCGTGAAAATGCAGTATGTATGCCTTTATTTGATTTTTGTGGGACAAGTACCTTCCAATGTTGAGGCTAATGGAGAAGTCTTGGTCAGTAGGTGAAGTGGGTGTTGGCAGGGGTTCATTGGGATTTTTGGAGCAAGAACGCTTGGGGTGAGATGAACTACTTGCCATGGTTGAAAATGGAGTGTAGGGCTTGATTGAGGAGAGAGAAAGTGTGAGGGAAGGTGCAAATTTTGAAGAGGATGGAAGTTTTAATCGGTGGAAAGTGATAGAAAGTGATCAAAAATGAGTTTTAGTGGTGAATTTTGGTTGGATTTGAAGTGGGAGAGGTGTTTGAGTGAGTAGGTGTGAGTGGGTGCTTGAGGAAGAAAATGACAATGGTGGAAAGGAGGGGCGTTAATATGTGAAGGAGGTCACGGCTCGAAGTGTTTTTTGATGTCCAATAACCGGTTAAAAGGACTTGAGTAACCCGTTACTAAGTGGTCTCTAACCTGTTAGAGAATAACTCTAATCGGTTAGCATTTAATTTCGAATGGTTCCAAGAAATTCCAAAACTCCCATAATCGATTATTAAAGCCTTCTAACTGATTATTTTGCTTGGCAGAGAGCCCTTTTCCTTGACAAAATAGTTCCAAAAAACCAAATAACAGATGATTTTCTTCTTCTAACTGATTATTATAATTCCAAAATTAGAAAATCTTCAAGAAATCAGTCCTTAAAACATCAGTTTGTTTCATCTTAGCTTGGTTTCCTTTTTATCAATACTAACCACTTCAATAGCACATAATTTTTCTTCTTCAAGAGAAGCAGAAAATATTTTTCTTTATCAGGAACTTGATTAATGGAAATTGGGAGACTTAAGCATGGATCAAGTACCTGCAAAATAAATTTAGGGGACACTCCGACGCTCAAGTCAATATTGGATTCAAGATAAAATGCAAGAGAATCATGCAAAGAACTCAATTTTGACATATTATGTAGAAAGATTGTTCATTATGCAAAAAGAAATGTGCAGCAAGAGTTTAGATGCACGATTGGTCTAATATGCCAAGTTCACTTCTTATATAAAAGAATGCTTCTTTGTTTAATGGTTTAGTGAATATGTCAGCTAGTTTTTTAGTAGTTTCAACAAATTCAAGCATGTAATCCCTTTTTTGAACATGATCCCTTATGAAATGGTGCCTTATCCATATGTGTTTTGTTCTTGAGTGCAAAATGAAATTTTTAGACAAATTGATTGCACTTGTGTTGTCACACCTTATAGGGATGTGAACAAGTTCTATACTATAGTCTATAAGTTATTGCTTCATCCAAAGGATTTGAGCACAATAACTCCCAGCTGCAACATATTCAACTTTAGCTATAGACAATGCCACACTATTTTGTTTCTTACTATGCCAAGAAACTAGTGAGCTTCCAAGTAAGTGACATGTTCCACTAGTGCTCTTCCAATCCATTTTGCATCCAACAAAATCAGAAATCGGAATAACCAATTAGACTACATGAGGTACCTTTAGGGTACCACAATCCCATTTGTGAAGTGCCTATTAGATATTTCATAATTCTTTTTACAGCACTTAGGTGTGATTCTTTAGGATTTGCTTGAAATCTAGCACATGCATACACTAAACATAATATCAGGTCTACTTGTTGTAAAATAAAGGAGTGAGCCAATCATACCTCTATATTTTGCGATTTCTACAGATTTACCTCATTCATCCTTATCCAAATAACAAGAAGTGCTCATTGGTGTAGCCATATGCTTAGTGCTGTCCATTCCAAATTTCTTGAGCAGCTCTTTGCAATACTTAAATTGACTTATAAAGGTCTCATCCTTTGTTTGCTTGATTTGGAGATCAAGGAAGAAGTTGAGCTCACTCATCATTAACATTTAAAATTCATTTTGCATAATATTGGTAAATTCCTTACAAAGAGAGATGTTAATAGCACAAAATATTATATCATTAATATAAATTTGAACAAGAAAAATGTCATGCTTTTTATGCTTGATGAAAAAAGTAATGTCAACCTTTCCTCTAAAAAAGCTTTTTCTAAAAGAAACTTGCTCAACCTTTTATACCAAGCTCTCGGGGCTTGTTTTAAGTCATACAATGCCTTTTTCAATTTAAAGACATGGTTGGGCAGTTCAAAGTTTTCAAAATCAGGAGGTTGTTCCACATATACTTCTTCTTGTATAAAACCATTTAAGAAAGCATTTTTAACATCCATTTGAAAAAAGTTTGAAAACCATGATGCATGCATATGCAAGTAGCATTCTTATGGCCTTTAATCTAGCTACGGGAGCATAAGTTTCTTCATAATCTATTCCTTCTTCTTGATTATAGTCTTTTGCAACTAACCTAGCTTTATTTCTTGTTATTAAGCCTGTTTCATCAAATTTGTTCCTAAAGACCCATTTGGTGCCAATTATGGGATGATCATTGGGCCTTGGAACTAATTCTCAAACTTGATTTCTCTCAAATTGGTTTAGTTCTTCTTGCATGGCCAAGATCCAATGTTCATCATTAATGGCCTCATTTATCTCTTTAGGTTCAACTTGAGAAACAAAAGACATATGATTACATGCATCTCCAAAAGAGTTTTGCTTAATTACCCCTTTTGATACATTACCTATCACTTTGTCAAGAGGATGATATCTTGATGTCCTCTATTCATTGGAAAGGTCCATAATTGGTGAAATCTCTTGCCTTGGGGGGATCAAATGAGCTTTCTTCTTACTTCTTGGTTTTTTTCTCTTGATTCTCCAAGTGAGATTTTGACAAAATTTCTACAACATCATCAACTAAATCCTTTCCCGGATCATTTGGATTAGTTTTATCAAATGCAATATGAATCGATTCTTCAATTGCCATTGTTCTCTTATTATAGATTCTAAAGGATTTACTACTACGAGAGTAACCAAGAAATATTCTCTCATTGAATTTAGCATCA
The DNA here is from genome assembly GCA_029884595.1 of Ormosia semicastrata. Lineage (NCBI taxonomy): Eukaryota > Viridiplantae > Streptophyta > Magnoliopsida > Fabales > Fabaceae > Ormosia > Ormosia semicastrata. The sequence goes on along the minus strand of JAQQTO010000028.1, from coordinate 5,197,831 downwards.
AACTTGCCTAAGTTATCTTTTTCATTGTTTAAAATAAAGCATTTGCAACCAAAGACACGAAAGTGGGAAATGTTTGGTTTCTTTCCTTTGTATAGTTCATAGGGGATTTTCTTTAAAATTAGCCTTATCAAGATCCTATTCATAACATAACAAGTGGTACTCACTGCATCTGCCTAAAAATACTTAGGAAGGTTTGTTTCATTGAACATAGTTCTTGCTAACTCTTCTAAAGATCTATTTTTTCTTTCAACCACTTCATTTTGTTGTGGAGTTCTAGGAGCAGAAAAATTATGCTCAATGACATTTTCATTCCAAAACATCTCAAAATCTTGGTTTTCAAATTCCCCACCATGATCACTTCTTACGGATGCAATGCAATAATTTTTTCTCATTTTGAACAACTTTTGCAAGTTTTCTAAATGCATGAAAGGTATCATTCTTATGAGTAAGGAATAGTATCCATGTATATCTAGAGTAATCATCCACAATCACAAGAGCATAGTAATTAGCCCCAAAGCTCATAGTTTTTGATAGTCCAAAAAGATCCATATGCAAAAGTTGTAAGGGTCTAATGGTGGAAATAACATTTTAAGCTTTGAAAGAGACTTTTACTTATTTACCCTTTTAACATGCATCACAAAGAGTATTTTTCTCAAAATTGAGCTTTGGTAAACTAATAACTAAATCTTTAGAAACAAGTTTATTTAGATTATCCTATGAATGTGAGCAATTCTCCTATGCCATAGTCATGAATCACTCTCCTTACTCATAAGACATTTTGCATTTTGAGAGGTAATATCATCAAGATTAATCATATATATGTTATCAACTCTATGACCAACAAACTTAACTTGTTTATCATTTTTGCCTTTAATTATGCAATAATTTGAGTCAAAGATAATTTTATTTCCTTTATCACATAATTGATTTATGTTAAGCAAGTTATGTTTGAGTTCTTCTATATACAAGACATTTTCAATTGAAGTAGAGGAATTCTTACCAACTTTTCTAACTCCAAGAATCATTCCTTTGTTGTTATCCCCATATGTGACATGTCCATGCTTCTTTGGTACAAAGAAGGAGAACTTGGATCCATCACCGGTCATGTGCTTGGAGCAACCGCTATCAAGATACCAACTTGAGATTTTGGTGTTCAAGCACACCTACAACACACATTCTAGTTTTAACCTTTGGTACCTAAATTCTCTTTGGTCCTTGTGTGTTAGCATTGGGCAAGGTGCCCTTAGGAACCCAAACCCTTTTAGTTCCAACCTTATTGTTGATATTCTTTCTTACATTGCATGTTGATGCACTATGCCCTTTCTTACCACAATGAAAGCATTTGATAAAAGGGCTACTTGATGTACTTGAGGAAACAAAGAAATTCTTATAAGACTTTTGATGGTTATTTGGATTATATCCCAAATCAACTTTTTAAAAAACACATTTTTTCTTCCCTAATAACACATTTAAATTGTCTCTTTTAAAGGTAAATTTTGAAAGAGTGTTTTTTAAATGCTCAACCTCCTTTTCAAATGATTTACATGATGAGCAAGATAATTGAATAGATGTATTATTAAGTGAAGAGCAAGTCATGCATAATGAGTTAGCATCAATAAGTCCTAAGGTCTCACTTTCAATTTTAAGTTCATTAATTTCCTTGTTCAACATAGAGACTTTGTTTACCAATAAAGAAATTATTTTATTTGAAGATAAAATCATTTTTACGAGCCTTAAGGATTCATCATGCAATTCTTGAAAAGCATCTTGCAATTCATTATAGGAAGGTAAGGAGTCTAGGTTAGAATAAGTTACTTTGGTGTTACTTTCTTCTTCTGCTTCTCCTTTAGCCATGAGATAAAGATGAACTTCTTCATTCTCCGAGCTATCGAAGGAGTCCATGTCATTTTCTTCCCATGCAATGTATGCTCTTCTTCCTTTCTTTTCTTTGGAATGTCTCTTCTTAAACTTCTCCACTTTCTTAAGGTACATGGGACATTCCATCTTCATGTGTCCCGATTTTCCACATTCATAACATATTGGAGTTGATGAGGTTCCTTCCCCTTTGTGATATATCTTCTTTGGAAGAAAAGGTACTCTTCTTTGAAATCTCTTTTTCTTTAAGAATCTTCCAAATTTCCTCACAAGGAGACTAAGATTCTCCTGACTTAGCTCTAGATTTTCTATGCTATCTCCATCATCTTCATCATTATCTTCTATTGTAGATGAGGTGGCCTTGAGTGTAATTCTCTTCTTCTTCTTGTCATGTTCCTCACTTTGATTGAGCCTATTTAGCTCCAATTCATGCTCTTGGAGCTTCCTGAATAAGGTGGCCAAGGTCATTGTTGATAAGTTTCTTAATTCTGCAATAGCTATCACCTTGGGTTGCCAATTCCTACTCAAACATCACAAGACTTTGTTAATAAGATCCTCATTACAAAAAGTTTTTCGCAATGAAGTAAGATGATTTATAATATGTGTAAATATTTTTTGTATTTCTTGAATGCTTTCTCCTTGATTCATTCTAAACAATTCATATTCATGAGTGAGAGTGTTTATTCTTGATCTTTTTACCTTACTTGTGCCCTCATGAATTACTTGTAGGGTATCCCACATTTCTTGGGCAGTCTTACAATTTGACACCCTAAAGAATTCATTATACCCTAAGGATATGATAATAATGTTCTTGGCTTTCAAGTTGTGTTGAACCTTCTTTTTGTCTTCATCCATCCATTCACTTCTAGGTGTGTTAGTTCTGACACCATTAACTATACGTGTAGGAATAAAAGTGCCATTTTCAATGGCATCCCACACATCAATATCAAATGCTTCAATAAAAAATTTGATTATTTCTTTCCTATAGGCATAACCATCATCAATGAAATAGGGAGGTCGATTAATAGAAGAACCATCGTTAGAAAAATCATTTGAAGCCATCACTTCTCTTGAAACTGCTAAGCTCTTTACACAAGAGTCTAGCTCTGATACCTATTGTTATTAAGTGGCCTCAATACTCAAGAGGGGGTGAATTGAGTTTATAAAATAAGTTCGCAAATCTTTCGCAAAATACTTGAATTCTTATTTTTATTGAAGCTATTGTTTGTTAGAGATGAATGGATAGAGGAGATATAAACTTTTTACTCTTAAATGAATTAACCAAGAGAAATAAAATTCAGATAAAGTAATAAAATAGTGCTCAAAGTAAATAGTAGAGTTTAGAAAAAATAAACATCAAGCTTTATCCTGATTCAGTCACCAATCCACTTATGGCTTACGTCCAATTCTCAAGTAAACACTCGAGATTTTTCACTAAATTCCAATATTGAATCAGGTGCTTGTAACCTTTACAAATTGGAGCACTCAACACCACATTGGGATACCCCACCCTTTGTAGCTTAAGCCTCTTCAAACAAAGGATACCTCATCCTTTACAATTCTTTGAGGGATGTCTCACCCTCTTTACAGATTGAACAAGATATAAAAGAATTTAAACTCTCTCTGTAGAGTGGATAATACAAATTGAAACTTATAAGTATCGAAGATTCACATGTTTAAAGCTCAAAAATAGAGTATGATTGAAGGGATATTAAAAACAAGTATTTAATGCTTAGAAATGATTTTCATATTATTTCTTTAACCTCTCATAAATGTCCAAACACTTTAAATTTATAGCCAAAAGCAATTAAGAGTCGTTGGTGGTAGTTGAAAGCATTAAATGCTCTTAATAGAGCCGTTGAGTGTAAGTTCTGGTTGGCTAGATAACCAATTAGGACCTTTCTCCTAATCGGTTAGGAGTCAAAAAATTGACTCCAAGATTATCTCCTAATCGATTATAAGAAGTTGCTAATCGGTTAGTGGCTTTAAGTTTTGACTTCTAACATTTAGAATAACCGGTTAAGAGCTTTAATTTTTGGCTCCTGTGATTTACAATAACCGGTTAGCTGGACTTCCTAATTGGTTAGGAGTTTTAGTTTTTGGCTCTTGTGAAGCATAATAACTGATTAGAGTGAGCTTCTAATCAGTTAGGAGCTTAGAATTTTGGCTCTTGTGAATGGTTTGTCAAGAAAGATTATGAAATGATTTTTAAGAACATTTTGCTTAAACTTAAAAAAAACCATCTTAACAAATATAAAACCTGATTTTGCAAACATATTTAAGTTGAGTAAGAAATCAATTTATGAGCTTAGTGTGAATCCTTCAACTACCTTTACACAAGATCTAAAAACTTATATTGTAGGCTTGATGCCTTTTGGGATTTGTCCTTCGTATTTTCCTTCCTTTCTTTGTTTGTTATCATCAAAATGATTGCTTGAGTCAATGCCAATCACAAAAAGAAAACTAAGTGACTAAGCCTGAAAGACATTTAGCTATAGTAGTTTCTCAGTCTGCCTGCATTCTAATAGTTCTTGATTAGCTTACTAGTTAAAGTCTCGAGGGTGTAAGCTCCCTTGCTTGTATTGATCACGATCCAGTAGGGGCCTTCCCAATTTGGGGCTAACTTCCCTTTGGAGGCATTCCCACCGCCAATGACCACTCTCTGAAGTACCAAATCATCTAGCTTAAACTTTCTTGGGACAACTTTCAAGTTATATTGAGTCGTCTTCTTCTATTTGAGGGCGACGTCGCATATATGAGCAACGTGTCTTCTTTCTTCTAGATGATCCAAGTCTTCTTTAATCAGTACAGGGTTGTTGTTAGACGAGAATTATTGGAGATGCCAGCTGACTTTCCCTATCTCCACCGAGATCATAACCTCACACACATGAGTGAGTTTAAAGGGGGCTTCCCCTGTTGTGGAGTGAGGCGTAGTCTGGTAGGCCTAGAGGACATAGTCAAGTTGCTTGACCCAGTTTCCTTTAGATTTGTCTAACCTTCTTTTAATTCCTCGAACGATAACTTAGTTGGCGGCTTTAGCTTGTCCATTGGTTTTAGGATTCTCAATGAAACTACAATGGTGCTTGATTTTAAGATCGATAAGCAATTCTTCGAAACATTTATCCTTGAATTGGGTTTCATTGTCCGTCATAATAGACTCCAGGACCCCAAATCTGATGATGATATAGTACTAAGTGAATTTCTAGATCCGAGCGTAGGTGGTCGTAACTAGAGGCTTTGCTTCGATCTATTTAGTAAAATAATTTATGGTCACTACCAAGTACTTCAACTATCCAGGTACTTGAGGGAACGGACCCAGGATATCCATACCCCATCTGTAGAATGGTCAGGGTATGGACGTCATAGATAGTTCTTCAGGGGGAGCTTGATAATGGTCCAAGTACCACTGTCATTTATCACAAACTTGAACATGTGCAAGGGAGTCAGCTTCCATTGTTGGCCAATAGTATGCATCCCTAAGTGTTTTCAAAGATAAGGCTTTGCCCCTCAAGTGGTGTCCACAACTCTCCTCATTGACCTCGATCGAAACATATTCTGCCTCCTTTGGTGTGAGGCAATTGAGGAGAGGTAAAGAGAACCCACAACGGTATAACTGTCCATTGTAGATAGTATACCAAACCACGATTCTGACCAGCTTAGAGGCTTCCTTTGGATCGTTGAGCTGAGTTCGAAACTGTAGGTACTCCATTATTGGGGTGAGCCAAGTATGCTTCTCTCCTTTCACTTGAAAAATGGCTATGTCCAAGATAGAAAGGTAAGAGAAGGTCTCTTGGATCACAGAGCGGTTGTTGCTCGGGCTTTTGGTGTTGGCCAGTTTGGATAGGAGGTCTGACTTGGAGTTCTGCTCCTTAGGTATGTGCTTTATCTTGGCAGCATAGAAATTCTTAAGGAGCTCTTGGACTTTGGTCAAGTATTTTTGAAGGAGGGGCTCATTAGCTTGATAGTCACCTCAGATCTAAGAGGTCACAAGTTGGGAATCATTGCATAGTGTAATATTAGCTGCCTTTATATCTTTGGTCATTACTAGTCTAGTGATGCATGCTTTGTACTTTTCCTGGTTATTTGAAGTGGAGAATTGAAACTTCAGGGAGTTCTCTACTGTTACTCCTTTAGAATTTTTCAAGATCACCCTGACACCATTCCTTTTGAGGTTCGAGGAACCATCAATGAATATGGTCCAAGAAATTCCCTTAGGTTTTCCAGGGTCCGATGTAAGCTCTACTAGAAAATCTGAAAGCGCTTGAGCCTTAATTACTAACCGAGGCTTATACACGATTTCAAACATAGAAAGCTCAATAGACTAAGCAATCATTCTTCTTGATAGATCTGGCTTGTGTAGTATTTGACAAATGGGATAGTCCGTCCTCACCACCATGGGGGTGGCACTGAAAGTACTGCCTAAGTCTTTTGGCCGTAGTGATGAGTGCAAAAGTAACTTTCTTTATTTTCTAATAGCGGAGCTTGGGGGCTTGCAACACCTTGCTCACAAAAAAGATCGACTTTTGTCCCTTCGTCATCTCCCGGATTAGTACTGAACTGAAAGGTACAAGTACAATGTCTCACTGGGTTCTAGTCTTATCAGTATAGAGGGAAAGACAGAAGATTCTTCAAAGATGTAAAGGCATCCTCATACTCCTGAGTCCACTCAAAATCCTTCCTTTTTTTGAGCAATCTAAAGAAGGGAAGAGATTTATGAGCAGCTTTGGCAAGGAAATGTGTGAAGGCTGTAATCTGGCCTGTTAGCTACTACACTTCCTTGATGTTCTGCGAGTTACGCATACTGAGCACTGCTTGACATATATCTGGGTTCACCTCGATTCCATGATGAGTCAGCATGAAGCCCAAGAGTTTACCTGCTTTGACCTTGAAGACGCATTTCTCTAGATTAAGCCTCATGTTATGTCTCTAGAGTTGTGTAAACACCTCTTTGAGGTCCTCAATGTGTGATCTAGCCTGTGGGGTCTTCACTATCATGTCATCAATGTACACCTCCAGTATTTTTCTCACTTAGCCCTCAAAGACCATATTCCTCATTCTCTGATAAGTAGCTCCTGCCTCCTTTACTCCAAAAGGCATAATCATGTAGTAGTAGCTCACCCTATCAGTGATGAAAGTGGTCTTGTCTTCATCTTCGGGGTATATTCAGATCTGATTGTACCCAGAGTAGGCATCCATGAAAATTTATAAATGGAATTCGGAGGAGCTGTCAACCAGTTTATCTATGTTGGGAAATGGGTATGGATCTTTGGGGCAGACTTTGTTTAAGTCCGTGTTGTCCACTCACATTCTACATTTCCCATATGATTTCTTCACCAATATTACATTGGATAGCCATGTGGTGTAGGCTATTTCCCTAATGAAGCCGGCACTGAGCAGCTCCTTGACTTGTTCTTCAATGACCAATAGTCTTTCTGGCCCAACCTTTTTCTTCTTCTGGGAGACTGACCTCACATCTTTCTTTATAGACAGGCAATGGCAGATGAAGGCGGGGTCAAGCCTAAGCATGCCAGAGGACGTCCAGGCGAAGAGGTCTTTTTTTTCACTAAGAGCTCAATCAACTGGAACCTTTCTTCTTCCTCTAAGTTTTCTCCAATCTTAGTGATTTGATCTGACTTGACACCAAGTTGGAGTGGTTGTAGTTCACCCTCTGGCTGGGTATAGTACCCCAGATTTCTTCACGCACATCTAACTTAGTCATAAGAATGTTAAGTTAGTGTAGAGTTAGGCCAGGTGTGTCGGCTTCCGTTCTCCTAGGGATCCTGTTGACTTTGAGACTTTCATTGTAACACTTACGCACCATGATCTAGCCTTCCTTGACCATGATAATCTCATTATTTTTGTTGAGGAATTTCATGGTCAAGTGGGTGGTAGACACCATGACACTAAGTGCATTCAGCGCAGGATGACCTAAGATGATATTATATGTCGAGGGACAGTTCACGACTAGAAACTTGACCTTAATAATCCTAAAGAGCATGTTGTTGCCCAAGGTTAGATGAGTCTCAACATACTAACTGAAGTAATTTTTTCACTTGTAAAACTGATGAACTCGTCATTGTAAGGGATCAGCTCTGAGTTTGGAAACTCCAGCTTCTTGTACAACTCCATAAACATGATATCAACCGAACTCCCTTAGTCCACAAAAATGCACTGGAGACCACTAGGGGATCATCATGATCTAGGATAATCTTATCGTAGTCTTCGTCTGAGAAGGAGATGGAGGGCACCTTCTGATCTCTAGCTCGTGGTTTGGGTGTGGAGTGGGAGACACTCAACACCGCTATCCTAAGTGCTTTCTTTGGAGCACCGTTGGATGACCCATAGCTTGAAAAACCACCTGCAATAGTATTTATAGTTCGGTTGACCTGGGCATGGCAGTCATTGTTATCATCTGACGGAGTGTCCTAGTTTCGATCTTGCCAGTTGTCAGTATTACGGTGAAGTAGACTTCGGGACCTTCTCCTTTGGTGCGGAGGCAGGATCCTCCTAGGGCTAGGGCTGCGTTTTCTTTAAATTCGTCTTCCGTGACTTCTATTATTTTGGACCTGACTGATGTATTAATCTAGCCATCTTACCTTAATCAGGGACTCAATAATGTCACGAAGTTAGAAGCAGTCTTTAGTCTCGTGGTCGTAACCCTTGTGCCATGAGCAATGCTTAGTACGATCCTTTTGAGCATATGATAACTCCATAAAATGTAGTTATTTATGCCCTATTTCTGTGCTAGAATGAATGCTTAGTCCTTGTTAATAATGCATATTTGGAGGTTTTGTACTTATATTTGATATATTCTGATTCTGATGCTTTCTGATGTGTTATTATACAAAATTGAGCTTTAATTATTATGGATTAAGTAGATTTATATCTGTTACTGATTTAGTATTTTCTCCATGTTAGGAAGGGCTCCAAACAAGGTTAAATGTGGAGCATGTGAGCTTAAAGATCAAGAGGAAGCCAAATTGGCATTTTGGCAAGTCACCGCCACGGCGCAAATTAGTGCGCGCCGCGGCGCAAAGGCGCATCATCAGAAATTTCATACTTGAACCCGAGGCGCCGAGGCCGCGACGCTTACTAATGGGGGCCGGGGCGTAGGCCAACTGACCTAGTGAGGGCCGCGGTGCTCACTAGCGAAGGCCGCGGCGCTCTGTAACCGACTCAACGCAGGCCTAGGCGCTCGTAAGTGGAGGCCGGGGTGCACGGCAGTGAGCTGAGTCTATAAGTAGGATTTTTCACATTTTTCTCTCTATCTTGGCTGCCTTAGCCATTTCTTTTTTAGTTTTCTCTCTTTTAGTTTAGGTTTTAGTTAGTTTTAAGTTAGAATGCTTTGGCTAGATCTCCATTGATGGTGGATTGGAGGCAAGGAACAAGGATAGAGGAGGATTCAAGCTTCAGAGACAAATCAATGAGTTTCCTTTCTCTTTTTCCTTTCTCTCTTCTCTTCCTTATCTTCCTTGAATATGAGTTAACTTGTATTTTCATATTCATTGTATAGTTGAGCTGTATTTAGAGATATTTTGGATCTTTTTCTATATATATTAATGATGTGTTTTTCTTTGAGTTTGTGTGGATGTTTGATTATGGTTCAATCATTATCTGTGTTTAATGCTTGTTCTTGGTTGGCCTCAATTGCATGATCCTAATATTGGCAAATGAACTAGACATAGGGATTTGTTGATATGGATATGGTGTGGTTGATACATGTTCGGCGATGAGTTGATTCGTTAATAGGATAGAAATATACCTATTGGCCATGTATAGTGTGTGATTGAGAATAGATCGTTCATGAGTGGATGTTGTACTAGCTTTCAAGGAAACTTGGTGAGTTGGGCAAGTAGAAACCAGGGTTGATTGACCTAGACATAGGCTTTTGACTACATCAGATTCCCAAGCTAACCTAATCAATGCATTTGTGTTTATGAGGGGATTGCATGTTGTTGATAGATGTAAGGGGTGAAGGAGGATTTCCTGAAACCTAACCATGTTTATGTTTATTGCTTTTGTAGATTAGATTAGTTTAGTTTATTACTTTCTTATTTTTTATGTCCTTGTCTAGAATTGATTAAGCTATTGGTTGGTACTTAGCTTTATAATCGAATATCCTCGTGGGGGTGATGCACACTTTTTAACCATGTTGTATCTGTATTACTTGAGCGATCCATACACTTGCGGTAGCAATCAGCATATTTCTTCAAAGGGGGTGATGCACACTTTTTAATTGTTGCATTGCGAACCCAAGTGCAGGTTGTCTCAAGTAATAAATTTCTCGGTGAGTCCGAGGTCGATCCACAGGAAATTGTTGAAGATTAAGGTGGAGTAAATATTTTGTTACTATGGTAAAAATTATTTACTTAAGTAAAAATATCCACTCTTGGTAAATAAAGTAAAAGTAAGATTAATTCCTTTTATAACTCAATTAGAATCCTCGCAATATGGAGGTTCCAATCAGAAAATACAACATTAAAAGTCCATTAAAATAATATATGTAGTTATACTATGATTCTTTTAATTATTATTACCACTTATAAATGGGTTAAAGCATTCACTGTGCCAAAATCTTATTTACAATAAATCAAGAACTCCTCTTTACAATGATGAAGTATTCTCATCTGTCACCCGATATTTTAAATTATCATAATCAAAATATAATACGTATAATAACTACTTAAAATTATAAATCATTAAAGCACAAGAGAGGAATAGATCTAACCTTATTTTATTACCAAGAGCTTCACACTTTGACCCAAGTAGAAGAAAAATTATTTACACATAATCTAGAAAAGAGAAAAAGAGAAAGAGAAAAGAAAAGAAAAGTGAAGGGAGACTGAGGAGAGGAGAGAATTCCTCCTCTCCTCCTCTAGAAATAAGCCCAGAGGCTCCTCTTCGTAACGTCCCAATTCAATTCTTCAATTGCCTTTATATAGGCAAATTTGGCCACTGTAGCTACAGTGGAAACTTAGTGGCTAAGTTTGTGACGTATTTTTCCTTTTTTTTCTTTTTTTAATTAATAATTGAGCAAATGCACAGCCGTGCGTCCATTCATTTTTTCATTTTTGAGAGAAGTGGTCTTATGAAAGTTGTAGGCCTAGATATTTGCTTTAAAATGACTTTGGTTTGAGTCCAAAATCATGCCCGGAACTCAAGATATGGTCCAATTACTGCACACTATTTAGGCCTGATTTCAGCTCCTCTGTTCTGACTTCAAAGCCCAATATCACCTACTAGACCTCAGAATTTGGAAAAATGTTCAACATGAAAGTTGTAGAGAATTGTCTTAACTTTCCTAAAAGACTAAAATAACATCAATCAGATATTTATAATTCAAGTTATAGCCAGTTTACTAAACACTGTCAAAGAGATCATTAAGGCTAATTAATGCAATAGTTTGTTTAATGATCCAATAAGGTCCAAAATCATAAAATGTGTCAAAACCAACTTAATTAAACTTAATTGAACCTTAAGAAGCCTAGTGAGAGAATTACAAAATATATAAAATACAATGTTATCAAATTCTCCCACACTTAACTTTTGCACTCTTGGGCAAAACACAAAAGACAAAAAAACAAGGAATAAAGAAAAACAACACAAATTCAAAAACTAAAAACTCTAAATTATTTAATGACTCAAGAAGAGCAACTAGACATTCAAGGATCAAAACATTCATGAGGTAACATTTCTTTGTATCTCAAACCAACAAGTAAGGAAACTTTAGTTGAAAAGAATGAATCAAGAATGATAGATCCTCATAAAATTCACTCTCAATCTCTCACAAGTGTTTAAAAAGGTAAGTATTTCACTCTATTCAACTCATGAATAATTGTACTACCATAAGCTTGCTTATCTTCTACTTCTTCGCTACTCAAAAATAACATATATACACAAATCATGAAGACTTTAATCAAAGTTATAATGGAGCCAAGGTAAAGGTGGAAGTAATATAGATAAGACAAGTTAAATACCAAAGAGAATAGAAGAGCATTATGTTACAGTTAGAGTGGAGAAGATGTTTGAGAACATTCAGTCTATCTTTCCCAAGATTTTCTTAATTCTTTCTCTGTTTGTTTTTTTTTTCTCATAAAGGGCATTGACCAATATTTGACTAATGTTTCGTTAAAGATCAAGTGGTAGGTTGAATTCATTGTTAGGCTTGACCATTCTCCTTCTATTCCTATTATTTCCAAGAATTCGCTGGCCAGCTCTTTTTTTTTTACCGATCTGCACATGCACCCCCACACTTGTTCAAGAACTCATCAAATAACAAAGTCAATGCTCTCTTATTCCCTAAGGCTGGGTTAGAACGTGGTTCTTCATTTAAGGCATGTAATGAGTTAGAAACAAAGAATGGTCAAATAAGCTCAAAGGGGTTAAGCAAAGGAAAATATGCAAGGTTGGCTATTTGGTCAAAGTAGTTAATTCAAGAAAAAAAATGTCTCAATCATGTTTATGTATACATATGAAAAAGTAGCCTCAAAAAGAATCAAAGCAAGTTCTAGAGTAACAATTCCATGAGAAAAAATAAATCACACAAGAAAGAAGATAATGGTACAAATGGTCAATCCATTCATTGATAGGCTCAAAATCTCACAAGGCATATATCCATCATTCTCAGACCACAAAAATTTCAACATCCATAATCAAGCATGTAATGTTTAAGAAAGAAGACAATTAACTCAATCATACAAATTTCCCTGAATCCATTTGCTACTTCCATACAACAAAGTTATCTACCCCAATCTAGATGCGTCTCAAGAGTAAAATTACCTCCACAGTAAAATTTACTCCTTACTCTGTCATCCTTAACTGGTTTAGGTTAGAAAATTACTAACAAACATATAAACACGTTAATAAACACACTTCCTAATTTTTATTTTTATTTTCAAATAATTTTTTTAAACAAATTTTTTTAACACAATTAGTCACACAACAATTATTCACACTATCCTTTCCCCCAACCAGATCACAACATTATCCTCAATGTTAAAATAAAATAGATAGGTAAAGGAAAGAAGATAGTACCTGTTACTGCAATTACCGAAAAGAGCAACCTCACATAAATATAAACAAAAACAAAGTACGATCAAAGATTGAAATTATTTAAATAGATGGAGTGTCTTGACTGGCTTCCTTTTCTTACTGCTTCTCGCAACATTTCCTTCGAACCACGTCTTGCTTTTTTTTTAATCTATAAAAGAAAATATATACATGTAGTTGTGATTGTGGCTCGCATCTTCCTCTGGTTTTACGTCCAGTAACGGCTTAAACGCCTTCTATGAGTCGATGATAAGCTTCCCATCCAATTTTCTTATAAATTGACAAACAGGGTCTTTTTGAGTCAGATTCCCGAGACTTTTTAAAATATATATATATATATTTACAAGTAGGCGGTATAAACCTGCCATTAAATATTAACAAAGGTGTGGAATAAACCAACCACCAAAGAAAAATTAAAAATGGTGTGGTAGAAACTAAAAATTAAAAATGGTCTGCTAGAAACCAACCACCAAATAAGACTTAAAAATGGTGTGGTAGAAACCAACCACCAAAAATAAAAATAAAAATAAAATAAAGGTGTGATATGATCCACCAAATAAAATAAAAAAATAACATACAGAAAATAAAATGCGAAAAGCAAATTACAGAAAAGTAAAAGAGAAAGTTTTTCCCACTAAGTTAGTGCAAAAAATAAAAAGGAGTTTACCCCCACTGTTAGTATATACAGAAAATTAAAAGAGAGAGATTTCCCGCACTGAGTTAGTATGTACAAAAAAAGTAAAAGGGAGAATTACCTCCACTGTACAGAAATTAAAAGGGAGAATTACCCCCACTGTTAATATGTACAAAAAATAAAAAGGAGAGTTTCTCCCACTGAATTAGTATATACAGAAAATAAAAGACTTAACTTTTTTTTTTCATTTTTTTATTATTTTTGGGTTTTTTTTTGTGGTCACTGGTGTGACTACCTTTTTCATTATTTTTCAAGGGGGGACAGCCTTGTCCCCCATTATTAATTTTTTTTTATACGTGGGTCCTTTATGTTTTTTTTAATATATAAACTTTTCTATTTTTTCTTTTACTTTCAACACTATTCACACATTTTTTATTATTTTTTATATTATTATTATTATATAATTTTTTTTACTTTTTTACTATTTATACTATTCACATACTATTCACATTATTCATACTATTCACACAAATTTTATTATTATTATTATTATTATTTATTATTATTTTTATTTTACTATTCATACTATTCACACAATATTCACGCACTATTTACGCACTTTTCACTTTTTACTATGTACAAAAATATTTACACCAGAAATTTATTCTTCAAATAAAATCCCCGGTAACGGCGCCAAAAACTTGATGCACACTTTTTAATTGTTGCATTGCGAACCCAAATGCAGGTTGTCTCAAGTAATAAATTTCTCGGTGAGACCGAGGTCGATCCACAGGAAATTATTGAAGATTAAGGTGAAGTAAATATTTTGTTACTATGATAAAAATTATTTACTTAGGTAAAACGATCCACTCTTGGTAAATAAAGTAAAAGTAAGATTAATTCCTTTTATAACTCAATTAGAATCCTCGCAACATAGAGGTTCCAATCGAAAAATACAACGTTAAAAGTCCATTAAAATAATATACGTAGTTATACTATGATTCCTTTAATTATTACTACCACTTGTAAATGGGTTAAAGCATTCACTGTGCCAAAATCTTGTCTACAATAAATCAAGAACTCCTCTTTACAAGGATGGAGTATTCCCGTCTGTCACCCGGGATTTTAAATTATCAGAATCAAAATATAATACGTATAATAACTACTTAAAATTATAAATCATTAAAGCACAAGAGAGGAATAGATCTAACCTTATTTTATTACCAAGAGCTTCACACTTTGACCCAAGTAGAAGAAAAATTATTTACACATAATCTAGAAAAGAAAAAAAGAGAAAGAGAAAAGAAAAGAAAAGTGAAGGGAGACTGAGGAGAGGAGGGAATTCCTCCTCTCCTCCTCTAGAAATAAGCCCAGAGGCTCCTCTTCGTAACGTCCCAATTCAATTCTTTAATTGCCTTTATATAGGCAAATTTGGCTACTGTAGCTACAGTGGAAACTTAGTGGCAAAGTTTGTGATGTATTTTCCTTTTTTTTCTTTTTTTTAACTAATAATTGAGCAAATGCACAGTCGTGCGTCCAGTCATTTTTTCATTTTTGAGAGAAGTGGTCTTCATGAAAGTTGTTGGCCTAGATATTTGCTTTAAAATGGCTTTGGTTTGAGTCCAAAATCATGCCCAAAACTCAAGATATGGTCCAATTACTGCACACTGTTTAGGCCCGATTTCAGCTCATCTGTTCTGACTTCAAAGCCCAATATCACCTACTAGACCTCAGAATTTGGAAAAATATTCAACATGAAAGTTGTAGAGAATTGTTTTAACTTTCCTACAAGACCAAAATCATATCAATCAGATATTTGCAACTTAAGTTATAGCCAGTTTACTAAACACTGCTAAAGAGATAATTAAGGCTAATTAATGCAATAATTTGTTTAATGATCTAATAAGGTCCAAAATCATAAAATATGTCAAAACCAACTTAATTAAGCTTAATTGAACCTTAAGAAGCCTAGTGAGAGGATTACAAAATGTATAAAATGCAGTGTTATCAGGTGGCAACCTCTTAGCATCTTGAAATTTGGTTTGTAACACTTCCTTCAAAATTGTTGCACGTGTAGTGTTCAGAGGGGTATAGGTAGAGTACATGGTCCGAGGTGAATCGTCCTTAGAGGAGTTCTAAGGTTGAGAATAATTCTGGTTGCCTTTCTGCCAAGAGGGGTCACCCTTCTCTGGGCTCCTCTTAGCCCTAGTGACCTCTTCCAAATTTATATACTTCTAGGACCATTGCTAGAATTCTTCCATATTCTTTGGCTTTTTCTTTGCCAAAGATTTTAAAAACTGGGAATCGGTCTAGAGGTCGCTTCTGACATAGTGGAGAGCAATCCTCTCATCGAGGTTCTCCACATTGATACAAGTTGTATTGAGCCTCTTAAGGTATTCACGAAGGGGCTCGTCATGCCCTTGGCGAATCTCAGAAAGAGATTCAATAGATCTGAGTTGTTCTTTGCTGATAATGTAGTGGAGCAAGAAACACTGTCTAAGGTTCTACCAGTTAGTGACAGATCTCCGTGGTAGGGTTACAAACCATCTGAGGGGCGCCTTCTTCATGGAAATAGGGAAGGCACGACATAATAGTTGTGAGGATCCCCCATGGAAGCGCATAGATTGGATATAGACGTCTATATGGTCCTGAGGGTTAGTAATCTTGTCATAGAGCTCGACGTTGGCAGGAAACTTGAAATTTCTTGAAACTATATACTCCATTAGTTGAGTAGAGAAAGGCTACTCCTAATCATCGAGGTCTGGATTTTCATTAACAACATTGGACATTTCGACGTTAGTGTGCGACATTCTCCTCTGATTGTTGACTGTGTTCTGCCTTCCATCATCGCGGTGTGGTCTGGGTTAATCTTCTTGTAAAAATTGTTCCAGATTTTCTAACCTGCTACGTGGTTCTTCCAGCACTGCCATTTGTTGTTGCACTAAGTCCAGGAAGCAGTTTCTGGACATATCAGATTGAATCATGCCCTCTGGATGGGACATGCGATCATCAACTTCTTTGCTCCTAGATCCCAGGCGCCATGACCATTAGAATTGGCTCCAAGAACGCGGGAACCAAGTCGATCCCTCACAGAGGTCTTACGCGATGGGTGAGGGCTTTCATCAAAAAGTGAGGTTTTAAGCCTATTCTGTATGTGCCTAGTCTTAGGCTCCTGGTTCCTTGCGGCGGAGGTTTTAGCAATTGGTGGATTTTAGGTCGTACAGTTGTCGTGTGGTGGTGCAACAGGGTGAGGAGGATAGTGTACCACTAGACCTCTCCTTTAGCTTGCAAGGGCTTGCGCAATATCTCCTCTGCTTGAGTTCTGTCTCGTGCTCATCATGGTTGAGTGGGAATAAGAATTTAAGATTTCCCATAGACGGCGCCAATGTTCAGTAATGGATACTAAGATGTACTTGAGAAGGCACATACTGGTGTTTTTCTCCTTGCACAGCAGTGAAGCGTGTTGAAACAGGGGTGGTTAGTACCTGCAAAGGCACTCCAACACTCAAGTCAGACTATGCACAATTAGGGTTAAAGCTAAAGAGCAATAATTACCTGTTGAAGGTGATAAAGCCTGATATTTATAGTGTAATTAGGAAACACATTCCTTTAATTGTAGCAGGAAATCCCTATAAAATAAGAACATTGATATTGCAGTTATAAGCAGTCAAAGGTGGTTATAGGTGCTATTATTTCGTAAGATCGTGATTGGCAGTTACGGATAATTTGGGATTTATCCACTGTGCAAATCTTGCGATCGTATAGTTGTTGCTCAATGCTATGGTCTGACATATGTTGTGCCAGGGTCTCAATAGTATCAAGCGAACTCCTGTTGGGGTGTTGATAGATTCTGGTTGGATGCGTGCCGGGTTGACCCATAAGACCAGGTTCCGAATCACGGTATAGAAAAATAGTCATGCTAATTTGTTTTCAATTTGTCCCCAAACAAAAGATGAAAGAAATCAAAAGGTCAAATCACAATTCACAGATATAATTGGTCAGCCACAAGTACAGAGAAACAACTACAATTTTGAAACTTAAAACAAAAAATATATAATTTCCTTAATTCTTGAGAAAAAGCAAAGAAAGTATTGGTAGAACCCAAAAAGAGTTACTACCTTCTTTAACATGTCTTATTTTTTACACCAAGATCTCATAAACCTTATATGTTGCTCAAATGTCGTGAATTAATGGAGGTTCAATTTAGAGATAAAAAGGAAACAAACCTCATCGATCATGGGTAGGAATTGACTCGCAGGTTGGAAGAGCACTGCTTCATTACCTTGAAACAAAACAAAAGAGCAATGATGAAGCTAAGTAGAAATTAAGAACTACAATTTTAAATCTTCATCACGTTAATTTGGTTACAGAAAGTATCTCTCACTTTCTTAGGACTTCTGCTTTTTGTTGGTTCTTTGATGTCCATTCCATGGATTCCTACATAGTACAGTTATGCCAATTGTACAAAGTTTTATACCTGAAAGAAAATTATAAAGAAAACTCAATTATTTATCAACAAAAAATGATTAATTATTATTTTGAGTTATTTCTAATTAACATTTTTTATTTGACAAAAAATGTACCTTGTTTATGCAACTTCCACTCATAATGGCTGTAGGAAAATTCCTTACTATATCCTCTAGTGTTGCTCTCATCTGATTTAAGGAAACAAGAAGGAAAATTAATTATCATATTCTATGGATTTTAATGAAAGGCCCATCAGCTGGCTTCAGGTACGAATTCCACTTGGAATCAAACACCAAACACTTATCTGGAGGTCTATAACCAGCATGTATCTTCAACCAATTAATTTTTTTATAATCTTTTTGTGAAGTCATCTTTGAAAGCAAGATTATTCCCTTGCATTAGAAGTTGGATGCATTCTTTAACACCTCAATCCTAATACTATAGTATATTTGGAATATACATGAGTAAACAGCATTAAGCACACCACTTCTAACATAAAAATATCATACTATCTTGATAACAACTACATTTGTTATTATATAGAGCCTTGAGAGGGAAATGTAACTTGTACATGAATAACTATACATCTAAAAAGTATATCCTTAACTGATATATCAAGTTCAACCAACTAGTACATCAATGTTTAAGTATATACAAACTAAGCCTCAAAGGCATATTTACAACACAACTTTATACAAGTCATTGCATTCACTATAAAATACTATGCAATGGCAAAAGAGTAAATAATTATATTCTATGTCATCCACTTTATTTCTTCTTTTTGGGTGGACCTCGTGCTAGAATTATCATGAAAATAAAGCAAAGGGGGTGGGAATTCTAAATCTTCAGTAGTGCTATTACATATAATGTCATCACAACAATTCTAGCTGCTTCGGAGAAATCAAATCAGTATCATAAATACCATATAAAAAGGTGGCAAAGGTAAAAACTGATTCCTTTCTCTTCCCGAGGCAGAAAAATCATTTATTACTATGGTTCAATGATCTCATAATCAACCATTATATCAAATCATCATAATATCATCATATCATAAGATGCAACAAGATTATAAAGCAGATATGAGTCATAACTCACTACCACTAGAATATTTACATACTTTCCTAATGTAAACATTCATATTACAATTCATGATCTATATATGTAGTTTTCATCTCTTTGATGATATAAAATTGCTCATACAAGTGTAATTCATATGCTAATATTCATGTAATGTCATATGCTAACACTTACGAAATGTTATGCCTCTTTGCATATTCTTAGGAACCCAGTTCCTTGTATCTCTTGATAGAGAGAGAATGTTACCGCCTCACACTACTAGTAACCCTGGCCCTATTGATGAGGAAACATATTGGGAAGACTCATACTACGAATTTAGGATCTCATTCCTCATCGAGGATCATCTCCTACAATTCCTATCTATGATAAGGAAACATATTGAAAAACTCCACACTGAGAATTTAGGATTTCCTTGCTTATCAAAGATCATCTCCTACAATTCTTTAGCCAAATGATTGTGCACATCATAATACGGTTACAATACTTAAGGAATAGCAAGTATGGATCACTTCTACTCAAGGTTCATATCATTTAGTGCCATTTATTAGGAGCACACACCACATCAATTTAACACAAGCTCAACTTCAATAGTAGAAAGGAGCAATTCACAATAACATTCAATAGTTGCTCAACTTTAGAAAATAAAGGAGCAATTCAGGTTGAAAAATTCTTGCATACATATGTATGTATTAATTCAGATTAAAAGTTACAAACCCAAGTGTAGGTTATTTCAAGTAATTAATTTTCGGGAGTCCAAGGTCGATCCACAGGGAATTGATGAAGAAAAATTCTTTAACGTAAAGTAGATATTTTACCACAACAATAAAAGTGATAAAACTTAGTTACAAATAAAAAGACTTACTTGGGTTAGGAGATCCATTATTGGTAAGTAAATTAAGGACAATATTAATTCTTTTTATAACTCAATTAGAATTCACACATAATGGAGGTTCCAATAGGAAAATACATCATTCAAAGTTCATTAAAAATTATATACGTAATTATATTATGATTCATTTAATCATCTATTAACACCACCACTCATAAATGGGATCAAGCATTCATTGTGCCAAAATCTTATGTACAAAAAAATCAAGATCTCCACTTTACAATAAAGGTTTCTAAATTGATTGGAAACAAAATACAACACGTATAATAACCACTTGAAAATATATCATTTAAGCACAAGAAAGAAATGAATCTAACCTTGTTTCATTGCTAAGGGTTTCACCCTTTCACCCAAGTAAAATGAAACTTAGTTACTCATAGACAAGAAGAAAGGAAGAGAGGAGAAGAAGAAGATCTAACCTTATTTCATTACTAAGGGTTTCACCCTTTCACCCAAGTAAAATGAAACTTAGTTACTCATAGACAAGAAGAAAGGAAGAGAGATGATGATGATGATGATGACTTCAATTTAAAACAAAGGAAAACTACGACAAGATAAACAAACAACACAATAGCATGATCTTATCCTCTAAGACCAAGACCCTTTAAATGTGTAGCCAATGCCCCCTTTTATAGAGCTTGAGGAGTACAAAATGACAATGGAGTGGTTTGATGATGAGTGGAAAATGTCAAAGGAGTTGTTTGATGAAGATAAGTGAGTGGGAAATTATTTTGATCCGTGTCTCCCCACTAGCACCAAATGATTCGATGCATATGTCATGGATGCTGTCAGAATTGAACAAAATGGTCAACATGAAAGTTGTAGATACGGGTCTTAAATATCTTCTGGTAAACTTTCAACTCTAAAGACCAACTATAGCCTAAGATATGACCCAATTACTGCACACTATTCAGGCCCAATTTCAATTCCTCTGTTCTAACTTCCAAGCCCAATATAACCTATTAGACCTTAGAATCTTGAAAGGTGTTCTTTATAAAAGTTGTAGATTTTGGTCTTAACTATTAACCATCAAAATTTCAGGCCATTTAACATCCTATAGCCCAAGCTATTGCATGAACAGTATACATAGGTCAAGCTGTCAAGATCAGTGCTCTAGTTCTTACTTCAACTCCACTTTGAGCTATCTAATCGTGTGATTAGGCCTTTGAGATCTTCATAAAAGTTGTAGGGAATTGTCTTAGCTTTCCTACAAGACCAGAATCACATCAACCAGATATTTGAAACTTAAATTATATCTAGTTTATTGAATACTGTCAAAGAGATAAATTAAGGCTAATTCATGCAATAATTCCTTCAATAATCCAATTAGGCTCAATATCATAGAATGTGACAAAACCAACATAATTAAGCTTAATTAAACCTTAAGAAGCCTAATAAGAAGATTATAAAATGTATAAAATATATTGTTATCATGTATCTTACATACACTCACATGGGATAGGCTCTACTCTATAATGGGACCCACCTCATGTGAGTGTATGTAAGATACATACGTATGTATGCAAGAATTCCTCATTTAGGTTACTAGTACACTTTCATGGTTCAACTTTAACAATTAAAGGAGCAACTTATTCTTTTTAATGCACTTCATGAGATATGATAAATGAATAATGTAAATATGTCTCACTTTGCATAAGTCTAGTGCACCATGCCTTCACTTCACAAGTGAACTCAATGCACAATATCATTACTCTCCAATGAACTTGATACATACCATTGTCACTCCACAATTAATTGAATGCACAATGTTATCACCCTTCTTAGATATGCTAGGTGAATGTTAACATCATAAAATACCCCTAATAGTGTATTAATTCACAATATATAACATAAATATGTAATCCCATCAAGTTGAGAACTTTATTTTCTCAAAATGGGAAATAAGAGAAAATCTATCTTTAAGTGATTAATCGCCCAAACATTCGCTGATTAATCTCCCAATGACAATAAGAAATCCCCTATCTTTCTGTCATTAATTGATTGATTAGTCACTTTTTGACCTATCAGTTGCTCGGCCTCTGCCTCTGACCGATTAATCGGTCAATTTTTGGGCACGCCAAATTTTCTCTTTGCCTTGACTGATTAATCAGTCACTTTTTGGGTGGCTAATTGCCCAGAGGCATAAAGAGTTCCTATGAG
This sequence comes from Ormosia semicastrata, assembly GCA_029884595.1. Lineage (NCBI taxonomy): Eukaryota > Viridiplantae > Streptophyta > Magnoliopsida > Fabales > Fabaceae > Ormosia > Ormosia semicastrata. The sequence continues at coordinate 5,175,680 of JAQQTO010000028.1, read as the reverse complement.
TTGATAGCCAATTTTTAACTTTCATAATCAACTTTTAAATGGTTTCAACACCAAAACAAGTTTCCCAAACATGTTAAATCTCACATATACATTATCAAATCATCATCATAAGGGTCCATGAATAATGAACAACTCAATGAACCCATATTCACAAACTTAAGATTATAAAGTTATATGGATGTACCTAAGTTCAAAATCCTTAACCATGCATGTGTCAACACTTTGACATACAATTTCTCAATTCCAACCAAGTTCTCTAGCACAAGTTTGGGGAACAAGGAGAGGAAGAATGAAGAAGCATCAACCACATGTTTATGGAATCTCAAAACTATTCTTAAGCTCAAAACCATAAACAAAAACATACACATATCATTAAACTTCAACAATCAATTCTTTCATACCAAGTTCCTCCATACAAAATCTTAGTAACAAAAAAGAAAAGAGTGAAGTGAAGAAACATCACAACCCTATAACCATCATATACCCATTTTCTATCATGTTGGTCATGCACCATGCATCATCAAGATGTAGAAAAAGAAAAGAGCTACGCGTAGTCAAACACCCCTACCTCAATTATGTTTGATGGTGCTACTCCTTTCTCTTTCTTTTCTTCCTTCTCTCCTTCTTGTTGCTCCCCTGGCCCTTCTTTCTTTCTTTTTCTCTTCTTTTCCCTCTTTTTGCTGCAAGATCCATGTGAGAGTGAGGGAAAACAAAAGTGAAAAGATGAAGAAAAAGGGTGAACGATGGTGGAGAAAGAATTGGAAGGATAATGTTAGACTTTCAATGCTTCATGGAAAAGTTGTATCTCTTAAGTATATTTTTATCTTCCATTGATGAGTTTTCTACTTTCCATAAGTGTTGGAAAAAATTCTAGGACTTCTTCCAATTACCATACTCATCATTTAATGATTATCCTTATACACCGTTAACAACCACTTAGTTATAATACTCTTCCTATGTAATTAAAAATACCAAATTCATTTAGTTGATTCTCATAAATTTACCACATCTCATTTTAAACATTTGTGACCTAGAAATGAATTTTTCATATTTATTTCTATCATCTAAATAGTTAATGTTAAGTTATGAGCTATTATAAGCTATTTTTCACATTCGGTGTTATAACATTATGCCCAAACAAACTTAGAAGGTCATTAAAATTGACAGGTAACTCATACAAGTGTTACTGAACTTTTATAAACATGATTAAGACTAATAGCTTAGGCAGGATGTTACACATTCTAGCAAAGAAAACACACTTTCAGGACTAATGGTGGAGGCATCATAAGGGAAATCTAGACATTTTAGGCACGGACTTCACTTAATCTTTTAATTCAATAATAACACTAATGCCAGTAGACAGACACCTATTGTTGGGTGGTCCGGTTCTTCAACTTCGAGATTTCATGGCCCAAGGGCTAGAGTTTCCCTATATAATTGTCTAAGAAAACCAAGTAAATAGACTTAATAAGGCAACCAATGTCAGTGCTACTAACTGGTGGATATTGAGATATGATTATGATTGATGAGAGAGTTTTTTACACATTTAAGGGTAATGTATTCAATAATTTAACTTTATTCAAAATTAATTTCATATTACCATTTCAATTTTTACATCATATATTATGCTTTCTTAGACTTGGTGTAATACTATAAAAATAAGTAAGAATTTCTCAATAAGTCATGATAAGAGAGGAGAAATGGAGATTACAACACTAAAATCCAAGGAAATAGTCAGCAAGGCAGAAATGAGGCGTTCTTACTAGATCTGAGGCGTCGTCGGAGCTGGGACATGCCTGACAGTTGGATGCGAAGGTGTTGGGTCACTAGTGGTACTATTTTTCGAAGTCGGGTTGCATGCGGTTGCTAGAAGCAAAAACGCTTGATTGCTGTAGGTCTGGGTAGCAAAGGTGTTGGGTCTCTCCAGATTTGGGTCGCGCTGGAGATGACATATCACGGACAAAAGGTGCTAGGTGAGAGATCAGGTCGTTAGGGGCACAGAGGAAAATCTAAGAAGAGAAAGAATGAGAAAGGAAAAAAGAAAGAAAATGGTAAATGAGATAAATGGGTTTGATTTTATTATTATTATTTTTAAATTGGCAGTTAACTTTGAGGCAGATCAATCCACCACAACGCAGAATAAATTTTTTTTAGTAAAGTCTTATTGACTTAGAATACTATAGTATTTTGTGGCAGTTATCTACCGCAAATTGTTTAAAAATAATTTTTAAATTTCTTTAAACTAGTTTTTTTAATAAATTTATAAACATGCAATGGATAAATCTGCCGCAACTTGTTCCTTTAATTTTTTATTTTTAAAAAATAGGGTGGTTGTGTCATCAGAAATATTTGTGTCAACTTTTCCGTCACAAAGTCATCTGTTGCAAATTCCGCCGCATTTGTGAAGGATTCGAATCCATCACAAATTATCTGCCACAAAAAGCTCATTTTTCTTGTAGTGGTTGAGAAAACAAGAGATGGAAGAAATGGACAAAAAAATCAAACATTCCACACTCTACTTCGAAAACTAACAAAGCCCTCATCACCATGAATGAGAAATACATTTAAAAAACAAAAATGGAGTGAGGGATAGAAGTTGTGAAGGATGATATGAAAGTTGTTCATGAGTGGAGGAGTGGTATCTCAACATTCTTCTTCAATACAAGTTCATCTTGGTAGATGAATGGAGCCACAAACTCCATGGATTTGTTTATTATAGGGAAGAAAGAAAATGAAGGTTGTTCTTGTAAATTTGTCATCATGGTTTTATAAGGAAAATGTGTGGGGCATTTTGCAATTATCTATAATGTAGGAACTTAACTTTCTCAAAAGGTACACAGTCAAGATGCATTCTACATGGCGCGTGTCCAATCAACAACTGAGATTGATTTCATAAATTCATTGGCCATACAACTCGCCACATCAGACGTTGCACCATACAACTCCACGTAGGCATTGCACTTTAGAGGAGTGGTTTATTGTTAAAGTGAATGAATAAATCTTAATCATCTATGTATAGTTTAATGATCAAGATTTACTCTTCTTACATCTCACTATGTATTTCTCTCTCTCTCTCTCTTTCTCTCTTTCTCTCACTATATATATATGTGAGTGTGTGTGAGTGTGTGTGTGTGTTGGGTTTAAGTTTTGATGATGAAAGATTTTTGTAGGAAAATTTGTTGGATTGATTGATAGTCATGAATTTCCTTCTCTATCAATTATCTTTTATTAATCTGAGTATAGAACGAAAGTTTTCAAATTTGATTTTCCTATAAAACATTTCCTTACTCATAATTTGATTTCTATTATTGCTAGACACAAGTCATTTATACATCTTTATGATTGAATCAAGCTCTTTTAAGTGTAAATGAATGCTCTAACATTCAAAAAATCGAATGATATGCTTCCATACATAAACCAGAGCAAAGGAGGGATTATTAAAGCGATTATTGGGTAAAGGAGCAACTATCAGAACAAAAGTAGTAACTATGCATTTTGTATATAGAATTAACTCCCGCAAATTAGAGGTTAATTTTCCCTAATTTTATCTGTCTCTAACGACTAGAAAAACACGAGGAAGCTTTCCACTATAAATAGGAAGCCTTGGAGAAGTTTAAGACGGACAATTGCTCAAAACAAAAAGTGAGGGAGTGTTGTAATCTTGCTATCTTCTTTTTCTTTTCTCTTAATTGATGCTAAACTTTTGTATCTACTTTAGAGAGAGTCTAGACCCTATTGTAGCTCATTGATAAGAGCAACCACAACCTTTGAGAGTTATAGCCTTGATCTTGAGAGAAGAAAGGGGTATGGGTAGCATTCCTTTGTTATTATTACTCTTCTTCAGGTAGAAGTAAAGAGAAGTTTAGTGGTATCCTTGGTGAAAGAAACTAGTATAACTTTGCTTTGAAGCTAAGGTAGAGGAAGATTCGTTAGAGTCTTTGTAAGAAAAAATTCGACAAGTGAAGAAAATCTCGAATATTTACTTGGAGACTGAATGTAAGTTACAGATTGTGACTGAATCAGTATAAAATTTATTTGTGTATTTCTCTTAACTTTTTCCTCCTTACTTTCAATTTTTACTTGTGTTCATATTACAATTGTTGTTTAATTTTTAAAATTTTTTATTATTGAACCCTATAAAACCAATTCATCCCCTGTTGACTCTATATATATATATATATGTGTGTGTGTGTGTGTTACATGACATTATGTCTAATCTTTGATTAGTGATTAACTAGATTGAAAATATTGATCTATGAAAAACTAAATCGAGAAAGAAAGCATTAGCGAGAGACCAAAATAGAATTTTTGTTAAAGTTTTTATGTTAAAAAAACTGACGAGTTACTCTTTTGACATTCTAACTATTTTACCCTCTTTAACATAACAGTTACCAAGTTTCAAATGGCTGAACTTTAAGAATTTTTTTTACCATTATCCATAATATGCTAAAGGCATAACTTGCCAGAACCAGAAAGGTGCTCCAACTCCTAAGAGGAGCTGCACGGCTTTTGGGGCCTTTGACTACAATGGGACAATTACACTGGAAAGGCAACAATGAGGTATGAAAGAGAATCATCATTGGCGAGGATATAATCAGCAAAATTTATATTGCAAACATTAAACTAAAACTAACCCCAAGAAAAGGGCAGCAACAGCATTTTATGTTTTATAGAATATTATGCTAAGCAATTGCCAAGGATGATAGAAAAGCAAATATACAGTAAAATTTAGCAACACATCCCACGGACGTAATGCATCCTTAAAACACCGCCACCAGAAACAATAGCGCACTGGATTGTGCTTTGAATACTCTTCTACCCAATATACTCATCATAGCAATAGACCGGTCTACTGCTACAATATCTTCTCGGACAAAGATGTGAGCTGCCAACAAAATTGAAGAAATACGTTAGATTATCCCTCTAGTTTTAGATAACTGCAAGCATCTTTGTAAGACTATAACTTAAAATTATGATGCCAATCATGATTGTAAAGCTCAAACAAGTGCATTTTCCAATTAACAATTGCACAGTTGAGATAAATTTAATTTGCTATTCGTGTTTATTCCCCAATTGCTCCTTTAGAAGTTAGATAAACTATTTCAAAGTCAGAGATTTGGCTTCCACAAAATATGGAATCCATCATAAAAGTTCCAGCAATGAGATATGTTAGAACCAGAAGCAAGTTTTTGATATTTGATATAAAACTTGGATACTTTCAGGTTACGAAATAACATCATCTAGGCATGCAAACAAACTAATTTGATTTAACATCTACTGATTGGAAACATTTTCCTTTTTAATTTACAAGTGAGGTCTAAGACCTGGTGTGAGAAAGGGCTGTTGGAAACATTTCTTTTTTTTTGGTACAAGGAAACATTTTCTATTAAAGCATAAATTGCAGAACATTGCACGAGTCCAGATATCTAATAAGCTCTTCAATTTTGGTTTAATCTGAATGTATTATATATTTCAACGAACAGACATTCTTATATTGCTGGTAGAAACAAGGAGAAACCCTCAAGATATCACAACAGAGCTGCTCGAAAGCAAGCAGGGATATCACAAAGGATTGCTTGGCCTGGAGTCACAAAGAAACCCAACACCATTTTTCTTCTCGCATGCTTCACTCCATAGAAGGGAGAAAAACACATGAATAATCAAAAGGTAGAAGCAAACACTAGGAAAAATCAAAGAAACAATAAACAGCTCCTTAGAGGGTCGATATGAAAGGGCTGAAATCCATCCCAAAGACCCAAAATGCCAAAATCTTCTGTTTCATCCCATTTAGAACAAGTTGAATTAAAACAAAAAGCTAGAATAAATTGAAACTGTTATGGACTAATATCTGTAAGCATATTCCTTGTAGTTTTCTTCTCTTCGTCTGAATGAATTTCTTCTTTTATCCCAAAAAAAAAAGTCTATCCTGATAGTAAGATTTTTACTTTGCTTGCTAGTCTCGAGAAAATAATGAAAAGCAAAGTGTCAAGTTTAATTTAGGGAAGATAATACAATATTATGTGAAGTGAAAAATTCAAGTCAGTATATTCAGCAACAACAACAACAACAATAACCAAGCCTTTTCCCACTAGGTGGGGTCGGCTACATGGATCAAACGAAGCCATTGTACCCTATCATAAACTAAGTCTTCAGATATGCTATTCAGATCTAAATCTTTTTTAATCGTTTCACCTATAATCTTTCTTGGTCTTCCTCTACTTCTAACTATCGGGCTATTATCTACCTGATCTACTCTTCTTACAAGGGCTTCTAAGGGTCTTCTCCTTACATGTCCAAACCACCTAAGGCGAGATTCTCCCATCTTTTCCACAATAGGTGCTACCCTTACTTTCTCTCTAATGCATTCATTCCTAATCCTATCTTGTTTTGTATGGCCACACATCCAACGCAACATCCTTATCTCCGCAACACTGATCTTATGCTCTTGTTGGCTTTTTACCACCCAACATTCAGTATCATACAACATCACGGGCCTTATAGCTGTGCGGTAAAATTTACCCTTAAGCTTGAGAGACACTTTTCTATCACAAATAACTCTTGAAGCACTCCTCCATTTCATCTATCCAGCTTGAATCATATGGTTTACATCTCCCTCTATCTCTCCATCATTTTGTATGATCGATCCAAGGTACCTAAATTGTGTGACTTGTGGTATTGTATGATCTCCAACTTTCACCGCTAAGCTATCATTAACACGCCTCTTACTGAACTTACATTCCATATACTCCGTCTTACTCCTACTTAGACGAAGGCCATGTTCTTCCAAAGTTCGTCTTCATAGCTCTAACTTCCCATTTGTTTCCTCTCTCAACTCTCCAACTAAGATTATATCATCTGCAAAAAGCATGCATTGTGGCACCGGCTCTTGGATATGCGCAGTAAGCACATCCAAGACCAAGGTAAAAAGATATAGACTCAAAGCTGACCCTTGGTGCAGTCCTATAGTTATAGGGAAATCTTCTGTGGCCCCACCCTGTGTTCTCACACTAGTTTTAACCCCATCATACATATCTTGGATTGCTCGAATATAGGCGATACGAACTCCTTTATTCTCCAAAGCCTTCCACAGAACCTCTCTCGGTACCCTATCGTAGGCTTTTTCCAGATCAATGAAAACCATATGTAGGTCTTTTTGCTTCCTCCGATACCTCTCCATTAATCTTCGTAGAAGATAGATTGCTTCCATGGTTGACCTCTCAGGCATAAAACCAAATTGATTCTCTGAAATATGAGTCTCTTGTCTTAATCTCCGTTCAATTACTCTTTTCCATAACTTCATGGTATGACTCATGAGCTAAATTCCTCTGTAATTTGCACAGTTTTGTATATCTCCCTTATTCTTATAAATAGGGATTAAAGTACTTCTCCTCCATTCGTTTGGCATTTTCTTAGACCTCATTATCTCGTTAAACGGCTTTGTGATCCAACTTATACCTTTCTCTCCTAGGCACTTCCATACCTCAATAGGTATATTATTCGGTCCGACCGCTTTTCCATTATCCATCCTCTTCAATGCTTCTTTTACCTCAAACTCCCTGATTCTACGATAAAATATTTTATTTTGGTCCTCTTCTCTAGTGTTTAGAAAGTCCGAGTCCCCTAATGTCCTATGTTCCTCATTAAATAATTTGTGAAAATAACCATTCCATCGATCCTTAATGTCTTGTTCCGTAACCAAGACTTTACCCTCTTCATCCTTAATGCATTTCACTTGATCCAAGTCTCTTGTTTTCCTTTCCCTACTTTTAGTAAGCCTGTAGATATTCCTTTCTCCGTCTTTGGTGCCCAACGATTGATATAACCCGTTGAACGCTTTAGTTTTTGCCTCGCTCACTGCCTTCTTAGTATCTTTTTTAGCTGCCTTATATTTTTTCCAATTCTCATCATTTTTACATACGTGCCAAGCTTTATAACATTCCTTTTTAACCTTAACCTTATCTTGTACACTTGTGTCCCACCACCAAGATTCTTTATCCTTGAATCCGATGCCTCTTAATTCACCAAGTGTCTCTTTTGCTACCTTTCTAATCCCTTCAGCCATCTCGTCCCACATATCATTAACACTCCCTTGTACTTCCCAAATTTCTTCCTCCATAATCCTCCTCTGAAAGAGCATTTGTTTTTCGCCCTTTAATTGCCACCATTTGATCCTTAGCTCTCTGTCTCGACAATTTTTCCTTACTCTCATCTTGACCCGTACATCCATAACCAAAACCCTGTGTTGGGTAGTCAAGCTCTCTCCAGGGATGACTTTGCAGTCCATACAAAATTTTCTATCAGATTTTCTTATTAAATGAAATCAATTTGAGAGTAAGAACTCCCGCTTCTATATGTGATTAGATGCTCTTCCCGCTTCCTAAAACAAGTGTTAGCTATTGTAAAATCAAACGCTACCGAAAAATCTAAAATCGCTTTGCCCTCTGCATTAGCTACTCCTAGACCATAACCCCCATGCAAGTCAGTATATTCAGGATTCTAGAAAATGTATGACTACTCTTTTCATGATAAAGGTTAGCGCATCTGGAGCTCCATCAAAATTAATATTGAAAACAATGAAGGAATTGCCAAAATCATAAAATCAAGCCAAACCATTGCTAGGATTCAATCAATGCTTACAATTTAAAGCAAAAAATGAGGAAAGAGCAGATTTAAGATACATATGACAAATAATGAAGAGCAAGGTGCCAATAATAATTTAGGGAAGACAATGCATTATTATCCTAAGTGAAAATTTCAAGTCAGAATATTCATGATTCCAGAGGATGTCTGACTACTTTTTATGATAAATGTCAGCATATCTGGAGCTCCATTTTGCTTACAAAATTAATATTGAAAAAATTAAGGGAATGCCAAAATCATAGAATCAAGACAATGGAATGCTAGAAGTCAATCAATGCTTAAAAATTTAAAGCAAAATTCAGGAAAGAGGAGATTTAAGATGCACAAGAACCAATCAGTAAAACTCAGCTTCCATTGAAATAGTACAACTTTGTGCCCAAAGAAACACTTAATTACACGAAGTTAAGAGAGATTGAGGTCTGCAGGAAAGTATAATTTGGCATAGGACATTTTTCAAGTTAAAAACTATTACACGTGCAGCATGAAAACTGGTGTTTTCAACTGTCTGGTGATTGCTTGGAAGTTGAAAAGCACTTGAATAAATTGTGGTCATGAAGATGAGTTCGGTCAGAATCTCAGATATTTTCTTCACCATACAAAGGAATATTATAGGGTCCCATTACATCTCAATGCAAAAAGAATCAAATTTGAAAAATGTTTTATGTTTGGTGCAGCTAAAAAACAGGAGTTACTTCCAAAATTGACCTTTTCCTCATCTTGCAATGGTAAAACAGAAATAGGAATTATTACAATGGCTTATTTTTCTTTAAATGTCACTTGATATCAATGAACTTTAAAAACACTGATGTTAATCCTTCCAGAAGATCCAGTAGCTTATATTATGGGTTAAATACGTGGGAACCATGACTTATAACTCCCTGGTGTTCCCTCTTATTTCCTTCCCTTAGATATAATCCAAGGTCACCACCATCCTATTATAAAAATTCATGTCCCCCAAAAAGACATCGACTGAGAAGCAGCTATCAACGCTACCCTTAGCCCCTTCTTCCATGGATATTGTTTTAAGGCAGAATTAAAAGAAGAGGATAAGGGTATTTTTTATATTGCATATTTAATAAAAAAGAGATAATTGCAATAAATTATATTAAGTTAGGATGTAATGTGATCAATTAAATAAAACAGGGTGGAAAGTGCTATAGAGCTAATAAATCAGGGTCCCAAAGTGCTTTTGACCCTTATATTATAATCCTATGTATGAAAACGTTCCTATGTAGCTAATGTGGGAGCAAAATGATGGTTTAGTCACATATCTATATAATTCAATGTTCACAATACATCCTTGTACTTAGGGGTGGGAATAGGCTAGGGGCTAGGGCCTATCAGGGGCTAATGGCCTAACCTATTTTGGCCTACTTAGGCTATCTTATTTAGCAAACAAGTCAAACTTAAACTTTTAGTAAGGCCTATTTAACTATGTAGGCTAAGACTTGGGCTTTTGAAAAAGCCAATTTGGCCTATCAGGATGACCTATTTATTATTTATATATATAATTAAGAATGACACAATGGCTTCGTTTGATCCATATAGTCAACCCCACCTAGTGGAAAAAGACTTGATTGTTGTTGTTGCATAATTTATTAATTATATATTAGTATAATATAATTTTATACATAATACAACAACAATAACAACCAAGCCTTTTCTCACTAGGTGGGGTCGGTTACATGGATCAAACGACGCCATTGTGCCCTATCATAAACCAAGTCTTCAGATATGCTATTCAGATCTAAATCTTTTTTAATCGTTTCACCCATAGTCTTTCTTGGTCTTCCTCTACTTCTAACTATTGGGCTATTATCTACCTGATCTACTCTTCTTACAGGGGCTTCTAAAAGTCTTTTCCTTACATGTCCAAACCACCTAAGGCGAGATTCTCCCATCTTTTCCACAATAGGTGCTACTCCTACTTTCTCTCTAATGCATTCATTCTTAATCCTATCTTGTTTTGTATGGCCACACATCCAACGCAACATCCTCATCTCCGCAACACTGATCTTATGCTCTTGTTGGCTTTTTACCGCCCAACATTCAGTACCATACAACATCGCGGGCCTTATAGCTGTGCGGTAAAATTTACCCTTAAGCTTGAGAAGCACTTTTCTATCACAAATAACTCCTGAAGCACTCCTCCATTTCATCCATCTAGCTTGAATCCTATGGTTTACATCTCCCTCTATCTCTCCATCATTTTGTATGATAGATCCAAGGTACCTAAATTGTGTGACTTGTGGTATTATATGATCTCCAACTTTCCCCGCTAAGCTATCATTAACACGCCTCTTACTGAACTTACATTTCATATACTCCGTCTTACTCCTACTTAGACGAAGGCCATGTTCTTCCAAAGTTCGGCTTCATAGTTCTAGCTTCCCATTTGTTTCCTCTCTCGACTCTCCAACTAAGACTATATCATCTGCAAAAAGCATGCATTGTGACACTGGCTCTTGGATATGCGCAGTAAGCACATCCAAGACCAAGGTAAAATAATTTTATACATAATAATACAATAATTTCATTAAAGATTATACCTATTTTAAAATAAAAAATTTAAGTTTCTTGGCCTATATGAAGGTCTTCATGTAATGTAGGCATTTAAATAAGTTTTCGGGCTAGGCTAGGCTTTTTTGCTTTTAGAAATAGGTCAGGTTAGGCCACACCGAGTCCCAAAAAAAGCCTAAGATAGGTAACATGTCATGCTCAGGCCGACATTTTACAAAACACACCTAGACCTATTTAGGCAAAGCCTACTAGCCTAGCCTATTTCCACTCCTAGGTGATACTATGCAATTATGCATAATAGGTAAAACTCTAACTCCATTATGATTGTGATTATTGAATTTGTTGCGATGGAATTTAATGTTTGTCATCTGCTAGTGTAAAACACATCAATAAGCAAGTTCAACAAGAAAAGAACCAAATTCATAATAGGACAACTATGTCCCCCTTCCAACCTTCCTATCCAGCTTAAAGGCATCATGTAGGGTTTCAACTTTTAAAAATGTGCCAAATAACATGGATTTTTATTCAAAGACGAGAAGATCCAAGGTGCCCAAGTCCTATATATAAGCACCAACATCTACACTGGGACCAAGAGGTACTAAATTTCAATTAATTTTGCACAAGGATTTTTTCTTCAATTATCTACTTTGGAAGCTGGAATGATTTATCCTTCACACGTTTTTTATTTCTTAACATATAGAGGCTCAAGCACAGGCTTATAAAATGAAATATATTGACTCCCAACTTATTTCTCTACTACTTTTGACAGAGTTAGTAAATACTAGATTTGTAAATGGTTGCTATACTGACACATAAAACCTAAGTCATGTACATTACAAAGCCTTGCTATTGAAACAACTTGCTAAATTTAAAGACAAGTTTCTTCTTCATAAGCCAACTAGAAGTACACAAAGTAGCATAAATGGGAAATGAGCAAGTGGAGTACTTTCTCTTCGTTTCATGTAAAAACTAATTCTTTGTGCTGCTAATAAACTCTTAAGGCTCATAAAATTACCACCACCAACAACAACAACCAAGCCTTTTCCCACTAGATGAGGTCGGTTACATGGATCAAACGATGCTATTGTGTCCTATCATAAACTAAGTATTCAGAAATGCCATACAAATCTAAATCTTTTTTAATCATTTCACCTATAGTCTTTCTTGGTATCCCTCTACCTCTAGTTATTAAGTTATCCTCCACTTGATTTACTCTTCTTATAGGAGTTTCTAAGGGTCTTCTCCTTACATGTCCAAATCATCTAAGGCGAGATTCTCTCATCTTTTCCACAATAGGTGCTACCCCTTCTTTCTCTCTAATGCATGCATTCCTAATCCTATCTTGTCTTGTATGGCCACACATCCAGCGCAACATCTTCTTCTTAGCGACACTGATCTTATGCTCTTGCTGGCTTTTTATCGTCCAACCATTTATAGCAATTATTTGTATATTTTCAAACAGGCATACCAACTCTTAAACCAAAGATTAGTCACGTAATCAATAGTCCTTGTCACCAAACCTCACATAACTTCTTTACTGAGTTACAACCATCTTTCAAATAGAGTAATAGTCTAATAATGATACAAAATCACATAGTTAGCACATGCATGGATAGTTAAATAGAAACATGCATACCCAAAAAAGTGAAAGGAAACAAACATTCACATATATCACCATTCACCAACCTGGCGAGCAACCTAAGGTAGTCGTCCACTATCCCGAGTTGATTCAGTCATTGTGCAAGACTTCTGAAGCTCCATATGACCATTTTGCTTTTCTCCACACTTTTTCTTCAAACTACTATGTTCTAGAAAGCAATTCGTATCAGGGACACTTGTAGGCTCTTTCTTACGCTTTCTCCGGAATGTGTACTTGAGAAATTTATCATTTACAGATTGACTAGAAACCCTCTCATCTAAATCAAATACTTTTGGATCGAGTTTATCTGATGACTCATTAGCTGCCTCAACATTTGCTCTGCAAGATGGAACATCCAAACTTCCAGTGGACAAACTCTCTTGTCTAGTTAAATCTGATTTATCCAACAGTTCCTTATCATCTTTAATTTTGTTCCAAGCACTGCAAGCTTTAAGAAATACTTGATCTTTCTCAGTATCATTATGAGATCCTGACTGCTCAACCATTGTAGTTGCATTTGTGGATACTTCAGGAAAAGTAAACACCGGATCCTTCAGAGCTTCATTTGCACATACCATTGAAGAATTAACCCTTGAGGGATCATTGGTATCCAATACACATGGAGAATCTTCTGTGCAAAAAAATTGTGATGCTTTATTAGTTTCCTTGACCTGGTCAGAATGTAATCTAGATAGAAGAGCCTCATTTATCCTTATCCTAAGTCTTCTCGTTTTACTTTGAACTGACACTTTGACATGGTCAGCAACTGTATTCACCACTTTAACTTCATCTGGTTTATCCGTTTCATAAATAATATCAGCCTTGGGATTAGTTGTTGCAGGCACCACTTTGTCTTCATCTCCTCTTACTAAAGTTTCATTCTTTACACCATCTACATTTGCTGAAAGAGACATATTTCCATCAAACAGGTTCCTTTCAAATGCACGTATTCTCTGAGTGCATCCATTTCGATAGAGCTCAGGTTCTTTCCTCCTAATGACTATGGAAGCAAAATCCGGGTTATGAATGTAGCAGTTGTTTATATGATCATCTGGCACACAGAACTTACTGCAGTCATTTGTTTCATTGACAGTTGAATTCCTATTGTCAAAAACTGCAACTGATAAATCAGGTACAGAATATACAGATCCATCAGAAGGATCAAGTCTGTTCTCCTGTAAACAATTTTCCTGAGATGCAATTTCACCCTCTTTGTTTTGTTCAACTGGGGAATGCACCTTGTTGCTTGTCACCTTCTCCAGCACAGCCTGTGTTTCTCTCAACTCAGCCCTTAGGTCTCTAACTATTTCCTCAGCTTCCTGGAGCTATGCTTCAACCTCCTCAATCTTCTTCTGCTGACTCAATGACGTCATCTCTGCTACCTTAACCTGTAAAATAGGCATGACAAACCAGGAGATAAGAGATAAAAAATTAAATCTACAGCACAATATATTTCTTTATATGATTCCCCAACTATAAAACAAGCCTAGCAGGTAAGATAGTTAAAAGCATACGAACATTAAAAGTATCCAGGTGTTGTATCATGTCTATATTCATCACCAAGTAACCCAGGAATGGGGGTGAGAAGCCTAACAAGAGTGTTCACCAATCATCTTATAGAAATCAATCGAAGGTTACAATTACCAGATTTATGCACAAATTGATGGAGAGTTAGACAATTGCAAAACTGTTGGTGATCCCTCCGACAGTGAGTCATAAATATATCATACTTTCTCATACGTATATGTTGATTGCATTCCTATAATGATCAGTACGAATGTCAATATGTCATATCAAATGAAGTCACTACTTAATATTGTTAATAAACAATTCTGGTAGACATAACCCTGCATGTCAAGGATGATCAGAATGTAAGTATTACTGAACCGTCCTTGTCATCTTTGACCGTGGACGCTTTAGATGCCTAACATTGATTATATTAATGAAAGGACGTGTCAAACTTAATAATACTGCCATTCAAGCATAACCATTACAAAGGCAATCCGCATTTTAAGTGACAGTAAGTTATTTTAACAACACAGATTCACAGAAAACTATGCGCCTTCATTATCTAAAATCTGTTAACCCTTTTTTCCCTCTCTTTGGATGGTTCATCTATTCAAACCATCACTGGAATTTGATGGGAGCTTTAACCTCAGTCTATAAAAACGATGCAAACAATTAGTCAACATTCCACACCAAAACTAACCCAACGAAGAGTATAGATCGAAACTTTCATGGTCAAGCAAGAACTGACACCAAACCTCATCACAAAACAGAAGCAGGGTGAAAACTAGCCAAGTCTCCAACTCGACACACCAATCAAAACAGAGAAATGAAGAGCAACCCCATTTAAGAACAACCATTATACCTTAGAATCCAGCATTTGTTTGAGGCGGAGAAGCATCCGAAGCGCCTCTTCTTTAGTCGAAACAAGCTCCTGCTGAAAGCACATGGCTTTTCTCTCCGACACCATGATGCGCGCCGCAGCCTCTTTGGCCGTGTTGAGGATTATATCGGCGTAGGCCTTCTTCAAGGCCGTTAATTTCTGTTCAAAACGATGAAAACACCGAACATCAAATCAAACACAAAAGCCCAGAAACTGCTTGAACCCACAATAACACTCCCCATTTCAAACATTCCCCCAGAAACCCAATGAAAAAGATTCAATTTTTTTGGGAATGAAAAAATAAAGGAAAAAAAAAACAGTTGAAAAGGTTGGTTAAAGTTTACCTCGGAATCCTCCATTTTGGTCTAATGCATCAGCAGAAAGGGGTGGTTGGTTGGTTTGGTATTTGGTTCCAGAACAACACAACTAGCGAAGAAGGAAACGGAGTTTGGTTTGTTTCAGTTTTTTCCACTTCCCAGAGGTCCCAGCAGCAGTAGCTGTCTGTTATGTTAGGAACTGAAATTCTGAATTCTCACTCCATACTAGATTGCCCTACTCATCCCCGTATAATTACCAGCTTGCCACTGTAACAAACCGTAACACCTGGCATGCGGTGTAAGAACGGGGCCCACCTGGCCCGTTTCAGGTTCTGACGTGGACCAATGCAAGCCAGGGTGCGTCAGCGCCGACGTTTCAGTTTTGGCCGAGTACTTTGTTTCGTTTTTGTGTTTGGATGAAAATTTTTCTTCTTTGATTATAAAATTTTATTTTGTACCGTGATTTGGGATATTAATCTTATGAGTTAACTTGCACACGAATTTGATTAGAGTATGCTATGACACCTTAGCCGGAATTCACTTGATATTGTAGAGATCACAACACAATAGATGTTGGACTACGATATTGGGTAGTAAGGATGTTATTGCGAAATTTATTTAGTGAATAAATCTCATGATAATCTGTAATTGTCAATCATGATCTTACGTAATAATAACGCTCATAACTATCTTTAACTACTCATAACTGCAATATTAACATTCTAATTTTATAGGAATTTTTAGTAACAATTAAGGGAACGTGTTTCCCTAATCATTTTCTATAAATATCATACTCAATCACCTTCAATAGGTAATTATTATTCTTTTGCTTAAACCCTACTTGTGCACAACTTGACTTGAGCATTGGAGTTCTTTTATAATTACCAACCGCCATCGTTTTAACACGCTTCACTGCTACTCAAGGAGGAAAACATCAGTTCATGTCTTCTCAGGTACATCTTAGTGTCCACTACTGAACACTGACGTCATCTGTGGGAAACTTTAAACTCCTATTCCCATTCAACCATGGTGAACACAAGACAGAACTCAAGGAGAGGAGATGTTGCGCGCGCCTTGTAAGCCAACGGCGAGGACCAGTGGCGCATCACCATCCTCACCCTGTCGCAGCACCACAATGTGACCCTACGGCCCAGAATCAACCGGTTGCTAAAACCTCCGCTGCGAGGAACCATGAACCCAACACTAGGCACCCATGCAATGGGCAAGAAACCTCACTTTCTGATGAAAACCCACACCTGTCACGCAAGACCTCTGTGAGGGATTGACTTGGTCCCCGCGTGCATGGAGCCAATGTTGATGATCATAGGCCTAAAATCCTAGTGTATCAACGCTTGGGATCCAAGAACAACGGTGCTGACAACCTCGTGTCCCACCTAGAGGGCACAGTCCAATATGACGTGTCCAGGACCCATCTACTGGACCTAGTGCGCCAACAAGCAACGCTGCTGGAAGAGCAACGTCGCTGAATAGAAAATCTGAAGCAATATGTGCACAAGGGCCAGTTCAGATCGCATAGAGATGACAAAAGACGGAATGCGGCCAAGGGCTAGGGAAGAATGACGCACACCGTCATCAGAATGTCCAATGTTGTTAATAACAACTCGAACCTAAAAAATGGCCAGACTCTAGGTACTGTCATCAGTTTAAAGAACTTATTCTTGAAGTTCTTAAAACTTTCTTAGAAGACTTCGAAGACCTTCTGTCTGCCCCGAGCATGAAGAGTGAGCCAAATTTTCATCGCTGCTTTCTCCCCTTAGGGGGACCACCGAGTAAAAAGATAGAAGAAAGTCTTCTCTGAGTACCACAGTCTGACCACCCGGTAGAACCTCTCAAGGGCAAGAATGAAACCCCAAATATTGGGATAGAGTTAGGATGGTGTCTCATTCAAATGGCCGAGGACTCTAATCTGGAAGTTGGTGAAAGGCAGTCAAAGCCCCAATCTGATGAAGAGGTCTTCATATAAAAACATGAAGTGTCCGCCCACTATTCAGGATGAACACACTCTTTCATCCTCCCCTGGAGCCAAGATCTGGTTCTTATGGTTGTGACTGCCCTTCTTTGTCAACTCCAAGTAGCTCGCAATATTTTCAACATCCCCCTCAGTTTGGAAGGCGGATATGCTGCCCCAAACATCATCTCCAACCTAGAGGTACATGTTTCTCCTAAGGGAAAATATCAGGGGCTTGTCCACAGCTGGTCTCCTAGGCCCTGCCACTCATTTCCTGGCCATGGAATCCCTGGATACAACCATAGAGGCCGGTAAAGTGTGTTAGAAGAATATCTTAAAACCTATGGATTTAGACATAGAGGAGGGCGGATCATGGAAGGAGAGCCTATTTAAGGCTGTCAACATCTGCCTCCGCCCTTCGTCTCTAGATGGACCGGCCTCCTTGCCCTCAAAGGTCTATAAACCTGAGTTAGGCACCTTCACCACTCATGGCGAAGCGAAGAGGGTTCTCTAGAAAGTAAAAAGACTGAGTGGACCAAGAACTGCTAGTATCCCTACTCATTTCGCCAAAAAGCAAGTAGGGATACCCCAAAACAGAAAAAGACAGGTTTTCTCCCTAGGGTTGATGTTAAGAATAGTAAGAATATGGGGCAAGAGGACACATACCTTGAAGAATTGAAGAAAACTTAGTGACTGGAGGTTGATTAATTGGTGAAAACTGCTTGAAAACTGTGGAAATAGGTTTGCCCCAATGATTTAATATGTTAAGTTTTGATGATGACAAATACAAGACAAAAAGAATGATGCTTATGCTTAATAGATGTGCTTTATAGATAACAAATGCATCACAAAAGAATATTGATCATGTTACATAAATGTGCTTAATGAGATATATTGTATCATGTATGATTATGTACTTTATCTAGTTATATTTCACTTAATAATCATGCAATGAGATATATGTAACATTCATCATATAATATATCCAATAATATTTTATATGAGTTACAAATGAATTAATATTAGATATGTCTATGAAAGTCTTGTATGCATGTTAGACTAACTAGAGTTATACATTTATGAATAATGCATATGAAGATATTGAGTTATGAATTTGGACTAACTATGTTTGGTTAAGTGAGCAATACTTTGCAGGATAGTCCAAGTACCAAGAGTGAGCATTGCAACAAGAAAGCAAAAGATCACAACTATACTCAACTCAAGGAGAATGAAAATGATAAAGGTGTTCCAAGCATTTGCAAGCTTTGAAGAGAATGAATTTTTGGAAGCTTGGATTACATCAAGAAGTGATGGTGGCAAAAGATCTAGTCCAACATCTCCAAGAATAGCTTATAAGACTTAGATCTTGTGTAAAGGTAAATGAGATTCACACTAAGCTCAAAATATGTTTTAACATCTTTAAAAATGTTTCTAAAATGTTTAAATGCCCAACAAACTATTTTTGGAAAGCTAGTCATGATGGTAGATCATTTCTATGAAAAATAGCAAAGTTTGTGTTTTGTAAAACTGACCTTTGGTTACTCTTTTGATCATATATTTTAAAATACTTTGAGTTTTACTCTGAAACTTATCTCATATGAAAATAGACTCAAAGATCTTTCCAATGAGTGGTCATTCGCTTAAAACAGATAAGAAACGAAGAAGTTATGACCATTTAAAGTCAGTTTTCAAAACTAGAGTGATTTATTCGAATAACACATGTGTTATTCGAATAACACAAGATTTATTCGAATAACAGAGTTCTTATTCGAATAACACACCCGAGAAAACATCCAGAACATGTTTTTTGAAGATTTATTCGAATAATCAAAGTGTTATTCGAATAACACAAGCCTTATTCGAATAACAAATGTGTTATTCGAATAACATAACTTAGAAAACGTTCAGAACGTGTTTTTGAAGATTTATTCGAATAACATAACGTGTTATTCGAATAACCAAAGCCTTATTCGAATAACAAGTTTCAGAAAACACTTTCTGGTGTGCTATAACTGGATTTATTCGAATAACACATGTGTTATTCGAATAACACAATATTTATTCGAATAACAGAGTTCTTATTCGAATAACACTTGATCAGAAACGTTCCCAACGGTCATAAAACGACTAGTTTTCATAATAATTCATTTTCAATCTTTACCCAACGACTCTAAATATTAATGGGCTATAAATATAAGTGTTTGGGTATCATAGAAAAGTTGGAGAACAATATGAAAATTACTCTTGAGCATTAAATTCATTTTTCACTCTATATTTCTCCAAAACTCTGTTTTGAGCTATAAGTGTGTGAATCCTTGATACCCATAGTGCTTTAATTTGTACTATCCACTCTTGAGAGAGTTTCTATCAATTCTACCTTTGTATAAACTGTAAAAGAGAGGGTGAGGTATCCCTCAAAATTGTAAGGGTGAGGTATCCCTTGGAAATAGAGACTCAAACACAAAGGGTGAGGTATCCCAAGGTGTGTTGAGTGCTCAAATTTGTAAAGGTCATCAAGCACCCGTAAAGCTTGAAGAATTGGAGGCTCTAGCACAAGAGTGAGGTATCCCAAGGTGTGAGGAGTGCTCTTATTTGTACAAAGGTTTTCCTAGCACCCGTGAAGTCTAGGAGATAGTGAAGAAAATCTCAAGTTAAGCTTGGGGACTGGATGTAGGTCACAAGTGGTTGGTGGCTGAACCAGGATAAATCCTAGTGTTTGCTATTCTCAACTCTATCTCTTTATATTTGTGCTCTTAACTATATATGCTTGAGTTAAATTTGATACCTAGCTTATTTGCATGATTTATCCCATAACCCAAGTTATATTTGAGTAATCCTTAATAATTGTGCATTTGCTATGCATGTTCCGCTGCACCTATTAATTGAGTTATTCAAATTGCATAATTTGATAAAGTTGCATTAAAATTTATAATTACCCAATTCACCCCCCTCTTGGGTAATGGTTGCCATGACTAACAAGTGGTATCAGAGCTTCGTGCTCTGGTAAAAGCTTAACCGCTTGGAGTTAAAGATCCTTGTTTGTTTGGCAACCATTAAAAGCTTTTCAAATGGAAGGTTTTGAAATTAATAAATCACCATTCTTTGATGGTGTGAATTTCGTTTATTGGAAAGCTAGAATGAAAATTTATATGCAATCTATTGATCTTGATTTGTGGGATATTATGCTTGATGAATTTACTTGCAAATCAAAACAAACTTGGAATGCCCATGATAAGAAATGTTTTTCCTTAAACATTATAGCAATGCAAATCTTGAGAAATAGTTTAAATGATGATGCTTATGCTAAAATTAAAAGTTGCTCTGGTGCTAAAGATATATGGGATGCTCTTGATGTTATCTATCTTGCTAATAATGATTTTTTGCATAAAGTTGTACATAGAGAGCAAGAAGAGCAAAAGTCATTGAAGGAATTTTATTGTGAAAAATATCATCAAAATGATGCTCAATTTGAAGAGGTGGCAAAGCAAAATCAAATGGTATGTACTCTTGAAGCTTTGATGCACAACAATGAGGAAGATGATGATTCCCTTAAAAAGGACTTTGAGGTAAATTATGCTAAATCATATTATAGTCCTTCCTATGATGAGTTACAATTTGCATATGATGAATTGTATGATGATTTGTCAAATTTAAAAAATAAAAATTTATCTTGTTTGGAAACCATTTCCTCCATTGAAAATGAAATTGAGATTTTAAAAAATGAATATGCTTTTCTTGATGAGGAACTATCCTTGAAATGTGAAACCTCAACTTCTTGTGAAAAATGTATTAATTTAGAAAATCAAGTTGAGAACTTATATTATGAATTTGCCAAAGCTAATGATTCAAATTGCTTACATTCCATGATTATTAATAAGAATGAAATTGATGTAATTCCACATAGAAATTCAAGTAAGTCTTGTGGCAAAAAATAGTATAGAATGTAATAACAACCAAATGATCAAGTTTTTCAAAAATGATCTTCAAAAGACCAAGCCATCATTAAATTCACTTGTTTGTAATTTTTGTGGTCATCTAGGATATATTTCTCATTTGTGCAATTATAGAAGAAATTCTTATATGAGAAATAACATGGTTTGGGTTCCTAAAAATCATAAAGGCTTTAGTACTAACATTCAAGGACCCACGATGAAGTGGGTACCAAAATGTTCTCCTAATGTTTCAATTATGCAGAAAATTTTTCAAAAGGATGGACAAATTGGTCAAGTTAAGAAGGAATCATCAAGGAGAATGCTTCCAAAGTCCAATGGTAGAAGCTTTGATCAAAGAAGGAAGATAACTCCAACCAAAGCTTCTCAAGTACAAAATATGGAACTTGCGAAATTCAAAACACCAAAAGAGAAGCAATGGGTAAAGAAAAGAATTTCCTTGATTACCAAGGCCAAGGTATCAAATACTTTTACCTCTTATACACATTCACTTATAAAGTCAATGAATTGGAGGTACATTCCTTGTAGGCCTTAGGTAAAGAGTAGAATCATGTGCACTTAATAAAATTTGAATATTATATTTAGCACATGATTATAGTCATTCTTGTTACACCTTTTGCTCACTATTTTGCATATTTCTTAATCATATGGTATTCTATGACTATGTATGTTTTCTATGCTTTAAATTATCTATTTATCATGAAAGTAAGCATACTATTGGTTATGTGTTTAATGACAATTGGTTATTTAATTAGTTCTGCTCAATTTACATATTATGAAAAATTAATATTTATGTGTTTACTTGGCATGTTTGCTTAAATGAATCTCTTTGATCATTGGATAAGTTTTTGTTAATCTCTTGGACCTGCTACATATGCTTACTGCTGTGTTTATAATGTGTTTATTCGAATAGAGGAACATTTTATTCGAATAACGTTTTCCAGTAGCCACTAAAATCTGCTCATAAATGAATGTTATTCGAATAAAGCAATTTTTATTCGAATAACAAAACACAGTAGCTCTGGAATCTATTTTTCTGATCATCTTATTCGAATAAGGGAAACCATTATTCGAATAAGACATGGCAGAGGCTAAAAGGCTTTTCTTGTTATTCGAATAACATGTTATGTTATTCGAATAATGTCTTCCAGAGGTTTTTTGGAAAATCGTGTTATTCGAATAACATATTATGTTATTTGAATAAATGGTGACAGAAACCCACGACCTTTGAGCTATTACGTTGTTATTCGAATAACAACAATGTTATTCGAATAAAGCCTAATAAAAAGACATTTGTGGTTGCTATGTTATTCGAATAACAAGACTTTTATTCGAATAAGGCTTGGCAGAAAGCTAAGTCTGGTTATTTCTGTTTTGCCTTATTATCATTGAATTACTATTGAATATCAAATTGATGCTGAACTTAAATAAATATAATCAATGACTAACCTCTATGGATCCAAAATTGGTGGATACCAAAGAAAGTACTATGAATTGTATTGTAGGGTGATTATTAACTCAAGCATGCATTGAAGTGAAGTGAAACTATGCTACTTGAGATTCAAAAATTTGATATAGTTCAAAGTTCTCCAAGAGTGATGAAAACATAAAAAGAATGGCATGGAGAACCACAATATTCTCAAGGAGCCTTGAGGCATGAAAGTTGGAGTCACCTACAAAAACTCAAATACTACACTTTTGGTGATATCAATCTCTTATCCTTGTTTATGCTTTAAATTGAATATCATGTGATTTTTGGACAAGTAGAGAGTTATTTTTATGCCTTAACACGCTAGATATGCATATGTAAATTCACATTTTCAGAAGTCATTCTAATGCTTTCTCTATGATGCCTAATTGTCTTATATACTCACTTGGAGATTGGAAAGTAAAATGTTACATGTCTTCTTGTTTGATATGTTAAATTTTGAAAACAAGAAGTAAATGATTTCAAAAGTTATAGTTCCATGGCTTTTCAATTCTTTCATTACAATATGGGATTTTTTGTTCTTGGCATGTGTGAGTACTAAATTTCCTTACTTGATATTACATGTCTAACATGATCATCGTTTGCCCTAAAATGCTTATATAAGTTTTGGTGTTGATCATGTATTTCTTGATAAACTTGAATCATGCCTTAAAATGCTTAAATCATATTCGTGGATTCAAGTGCATATGTGCTTCATGCATTCTTGTTAGAACTAATATTGCATGGTTGATAATGTGATACATGTTTTACATTATATATCAATCTAAATTATGCTTGAATGAGATTCAATGATATTTGATGCTAACCTATGTTTTAGAGAATTTTTAAAGTTAGCTTTACAAGTGTCTCTATGTGCTTCAAGTATAGCCATCAAATATTAAAGTGTCAAGCATATGTGGATAAATGAGAAGAGTTGAATGAAAAAGGACATTAGGAGACTTTCTTTAAGAGCAATGGAATAGAATAGTCAATGGAAGAAAGCCCAAACTCAAAGGTCCAATAAATGAAGAACATTCTAAAGAAGTATCACTCTCTCAATAAGTATCTCTATCCCTAATCTATTGTAGTATTCTATGTACTATGGATTATATGATACTTATTGATAATTTGATCTTAAATGATTAGATGCTTTCTTTACATGAGAAGTATGCTTAGCATTGATAAAGTTCCTAATTGGATATTAACTTGCTAATTTTGTCATTACATATAGGGTGAATGATGTTAGTTCTATACATGCTTTGATCCCTATAGCATATTTCATCATGATGAATGTTTGATATCTATGATTCTCTTGATCTATGGTTTTTTAGTGGCATAACACCTAAGAGAATCATGCTCTTGTTTTGAAAAGAGTTTATAGCTTGACTAAAAAGTTTTTTTTAAAGCAAAATCTCTTATCAAATTTCAAAGAAGCTTTTCAAGTTCCATATCCTTGAGAATTTTTTTTAACTTGTCTTAAGATTTAAAAAGTATTATCATCTCTTAATTATCTTGAAAATTTAGAAATCATTCGATTTGTGCTATATATGTAGTACTCTCTTCATTGCTTTGAAATGTTTATTAAATCTTGAGAGAGTATTTAAGAAAGTTTTCTAAATAAATCTTTTGAAATGTTCTATAGAAATCAATCTTCATACTTCAAAAGATAAGCCTTGTTCTTCAAAATCGTTTTATCTTTTCAAGGCTCTTTTTTAATGAGAAAAAGAAGAGATGAACTTTCAAATACTCTTTTGACTTGGATTTGATCACTCTCAAGGAATATGTGGTTTCAATATAAATCTCTTCTACCCTTCTAAAATGCTTTTGAAAATATAATGTGTTATTATAAAAGTCTTTTTGAAAGGGGGAGAAGTCTTAAAAATGGTTTTTGATTGATGGATGAAGAATATGTATCATTGCCTTACTTTTTGATAATGTGCTTACATGATCTTAGCATGCATACTTCCCTTTATCTATCTTGTGCTTCAATAAGGGGCAGCTTATCTTACTTCTCTTACATATCTTTCTTTCATATCCCTATTGACTAAATATATGCATATCTATGTTGAACAATTATGTTTTATTTTTTGATAATATGCATATTTTGAGGGGGAGCCTAGCTCTTAAATTGTTGTTTATAACTCTTGGCTTATATTCTTGTTTGACATGAAGTGTTTTATTGTTAATACTATCAACATGTCATAAAGATCATCTCTTATTGTCTTTCCCTCTATCAATGAAAGAAGGTAAATATTCTTAAACTTCATATCTTTTAATTCTTTCATTGAGAAATGCTTGATATGTGACAAGTTGTATGATCCTTTATTTGAAAACCTCAATTCCATGATCTTACATGAATATTTTGTAACTCTTAACAAGTGATATCAAATAATACTTATTTATCATGTGGTATGCAAAATATTATATGCTAGACATAATTTCTTAAGCTTATTGTTATCATATGTTAAATGTTGATGTACTAAAATGTGACAAGTATTGCATGAATAATCTTTTATATCTTGAAAGCATGCTTGTTTCATCTCTTTGACAACATTAGTTCTATTTATAAGGGGAGAGAAAAATATTATCTTTCTTTCCTAAGCCTTTTTGTTGATGTCAAATAGGGGGAGAGAAAATTGGAAAGAAAAATATGTTCTTGTGCTTATTGTTTGATATGCTTACATGAATATCTATCATTTTACATTGTTCAACATATTTTTCCTTAGTGATTTGTCATCATCAAAAAGGGGGAGATTGTGGAAATAAGTTTTGTAACACCCTAGCTCTGATTACCAACTAATGTAACACCTTAGCTAAGGCATCACATTTCTGACTTCCGACTCATAATCTGAAAATAAGTTTGCACAAAGTTTGAGTTATAAAAGGTGGTTTTAAAAATTTCTTTTCGCGGAAATATAAACTTACTAAAATTTATAGGTCATACTGCAAACAATATATTTAAAGAGCTTAATATACAATACTGACATTGATTAATAATTTGAAATTTCACAATTTAAAGAGAAATATAAAATTAACATACTTTTTTTTTTTATAGTAGCAAAACCCATGACGGGTCCTACTTAATAGCACGGTACAACACTAATGAGAAATTTTAACATACTTATTCCTTTTTCTGTCCATCTTGATGCATCAGACATCTGTTCCTTTGTCAACACTGTACATCTTCGAGTCCTGAATGTCCACTCCTTATTATTATCACCAATCTCGAGTATCCATTGCCCGTTATGTCTAAGACAACTCGATCCTTCTATTATTTGATTTTAACAGTACAAACACAACAAAATAACATAACAAAGAGGTGAGATCACCTACACCAATACCAACATGGCGAGCACAGAGATAACACACACCAACAATTCATACAGATAGATCATATCATAATCATGCTATCAAGCATTAATCAACTATCATTATCTAATCATTTATCAGTTCAATCATCATCAACAATAATCATGAACAATGCTCTCACCATTATCATCATCATCATCCAAGTATTCATAACAATCGTCATAACCAATATTCCTCAATTAATATATCACACGATATAAATGTTCGATTATGCATGTGCATAAAGACTCGCTTTTTCAAAACAACTCCATGGAGGTTTTCCAAATTTCGAGAAGAATGCTCTGGTCAATTCAGCCTTATTCCAAGACAATCTCCCAGTAGTAGAAAAGAATCGTGTTCTTGTCGGGTATCGTCAATGCGTTGCAACGGACTGCATCGCCAGTGGCACAGGGTACTCGCCAGCTGTCCACTAGTCGACCGCTACGACGCACCCCAAGATCCATCATAGATCTCACTATCAATTCTCATTCCCTCTTCAACCACAAGGGCCATAATAGCTTTTAGCTATCTTTTATACAATGCACGAATTTATCAAGTGCAAGTCCAACTTAACGGGCCAAATCTTTTCATTTGTACAATGCACGAATATATCGGTGCAAGTCCAACCCCAACGGGCCAAATCTTTTCAATTTCATTTATACAATGCACGACTATATCAGTGCAAGTCCAACCCTAACAGGCCAAATCTTTTCAATGCATATATAATGCATCAATTTCAAATACAAGCATCTCTTCCAATGCATATAAAATGCACCAAATACCAATCATAGGCAAAACACGTCATTCTCTCATACGAAAGGTCCATACACCGATTAAACAATAATTATACTTATTTATTTTCAACACAAAATCATGTTATCATGTTTTCATAGTTATAAAACACTTTCATTTGTGTTTTTCACAAAATTGTGCAACATTTCTATTTCGTTCTCACAATTTCCAAAACGTTTACATTACGTTACGTTTTCACAATTCCACAACACTTCTTTTACATTTTCTCAACACCGTAACACTCTTGTTACGCTTTTTAAAACTCCAAAACATTTTTATTACACTTTCAAAATATCTTTGTAACTTTTCTCGTTTGCACCTTTTAATCACGTACTAATTTTTCAACATTTTTCTTAATCGCATAAAAATATACGTTTCTCAAATCGCGTAATGATTTTTTCATCATTTTCAAAATCGCGTAACTAAAAAAATCATTCTTTTAAGTTACGTAAATCATTTTCTATCATTCTCAAAATATTTAAAACACTTTCCAAATCTCATAACAATTTTCCACCATTTTTTTCATAATCGCGTAAAAATATTTAATCACTTAGTGATTTTTCAACAGTAGTTCAAAATATTTCTCAATGTTCTAAACATTATTTGGACTTTCAAATAAATCAATATCCTTTTCAATACGTTTTTAAGATACGTAAATAATTTTTCACCATAATTCTATTACGAAAATATTTCTCAATCTTCAAAAATTCCATTTCATCCTTTCTCAAAATATTATGACTTTGTATTTCATTTTTCACATTTTCTTACTCAAGAAAAGCTTTTTCCACGTTTCTTTACTTAAGAAATTCTTTTTCATCATCATTTCAAAACTTAATATTTTCTAACGTGCTTCCAAACTTGAAAATAAGTCATACGTTAGTAAATTTTCAAAATACCATTATATTCTCCATTTTTCCAAATCATTTCCAATTAATCCTTTCTTCAAAATAAATTGAAGTTTGAAAATATTTTTGTTTACAAAATTTAATTACTCAAGTGAGTAAAATACTCGATTCCCTTTTCAAACTTCTTATATTAAATCAATTATATTTCCACTTGGTTATAAAACCAAATCCATTTGTTCAAATTCTTTTTCACTTTCTTTGCAAATCCTTAAAATCAACATTGCTATTTTCATTTAAAACTCATGTTTAGTAAAACACTTAGAAACTTTTTACACAAAATAAATTAATAGAAATTCCTTAATATATTTTTCTCAAAATCACTTTTTATTGATCTAGTCTTACACAATCACATTTAGTTGATTTAATTATTGTTTCTAACTTTAAATTTTCTAACGTTTTCCAAAATCCACTAAATAAATTCTACGTTAATAAATTTAAGTTACAAACATTTTCTTTTATATTTCTAAATCACTTCTAAAATTAATTCTCTTTAAAATAATTTGAAGTTCAAACACCTTCAATCTACCTTTTTCCTTTATTTATGAAAATTCCACTTGATAACACTTTAATTCCCTTTTTAAAAAATCCTTATTGGAAAAATTCTTATATTTCATAGCATCAAAACATGTTTCTAAATTATCAAAACGTTATAGATGGTCATTGGAACCATGAAATAATTTTCTTTTAACTTAAATAAATTCTATTTCTTGTTTCTACACAAAATGAATCAATAAAAATTCATTCTAAAATTTGTGTTCATGTTTTCTTAAAAAAAAAAACCTTTTGTTTATTTTCCATACTTCTCAAATCCATCCAATTTTATTCTTCATAAGAATATTAATTTGTAAACACCTATTTTGAGGTGTCTTGATCAAAATTCTCATTGTTCTAGGGATCAAAATTCAATTTCCTTGTTCTTGAAAAATTTCAACATTAACCCTAATCAAGGGTAATCAAAACCGAATCCTTCCTTGGCCATTGGAACCAAGATTAATTTTCTTTCCATCCACATATCATGGCATACATATATATATTTCATCTTGAATATCACAAACATGCCATATACTCATCATGCATAATATAAGCATATCATCAAGATCATAAAATCATGCAAAGCATATTAAGCATAGACAAAAATAATCAAGGCATAGGAAAATAATCAAAGCTCACAAAACATACAATTAATTATTACATGACCATGGATTGGAATTCTCACATGAATTCACAATCCATCAAATATAAGACCATCTCCCACCACCATAATTGGTTGGTGAGATGGATCTCCTCTTACCTCTTGAAGATCCTCAAAGCTTCTTGATTTTGCTTCTCTTTCCAAGTCCTTCACCACCAAGGGCTTCTCAAATTCAAAATAAAATACATAGAAATTAGTATACTAAGCTTGATTAAGAGGAACCATGGATCAAACATGGTTTAAAACTTTGAAAATCAAAAGAAAAGTGAAGATTAGTAAACTTCACCATAAATACCCAAGAACTTTGACCTTGAAGAAAATCCATGAAGATGGAGGATTTAGAGAAAATCTCCAACATGAAAGTTGTTTAGAATATCATGTAGATTCAAGATCTATGGTTGGATGAAATTAAAAGATATTGGAGAGTGGTTTTTGGTAGGTTGACCGAATAGTTTCTCTTGTAGCACAAAGGTTGAATTTTTGATTTTTGATAGAAACTTGAAGCTTGGATTTGAAGCTCAAGATGAATGATTTTGGAAAAACTCATAACTAGAGATGTTCTTAGAATGGTGTTTAGGTTTAGGAAATGTGTTTAGATAAAATTTTAGGAGTTTGGAGACATGGCTTCTAGTGTTGACCGAATATAGAGAAAGAAAAAGGAAGAGAAATGCTTCTTGGTGTTCTTGAGAGTTTGAGAGAAAATGAAGACTTAGATTTTGGAGAAATGTTGAAATGAATATTGAGAGTGCACAAAGAGGAGCTGCTGCCGTGAGAGTGAGAGAATGGAGAGATAGGGAATTATTTGGCATAATTGATTCAAAATATGACCAATTAATTGCACATGGAATCTCCACTTGGTCAACTTTTTTTTCCTTGGCCTAAAAAGGCTACTCCAACATGTCTTGAACATGTCTCCCTTCTTCCTTGCTTCCAAAACCGCCCCCTCTTAATCATGCATGCATGAAGTTTGTCATCTTTTCATGCATTATTTGAAGCATTACTAATCAATCTTAACTAATTTTCTAATTACATAACTAATTAATTAGACATATTATTTCATATATTATAATCTCTAATTAAAATTAGGATATCTAATTAAGAATTAGATTATAACAATTTAACATTTAATTTAGTTTACTTAACTTGTTAATTAGGCCATTAGATTAATTAAATTAGGCTTAAATAGTTTAAGGAGTTATTGTGTTTGAAGAAAACAAAGGAAATCAATAATAGAAATAATATAGTCATCAAACCTTTTTTTTTTCTATGTCCACCACCGTAGCCTCCCCCTCCATGCATTCTAAGTGTGCAAATAATTCAATGTAGTACATAATTGATCAAGACTTTTTAACAATGACATAAAGCAACAATGACATAAAGTAACTATTATTAGTCATCAAAACTTTTTCTTTGTCTCCTAACAAGCCAAAACCGTCCCCCTCCTTGCTATATGCAATAATATGGTCATCTTTTTTTTTTTTCATGCAATTATGTGAAGCATTCCTAGCCATTGATTAATTCAATGGTTAGGATTTTAGGTAGATTTTTATTTTATTTTATTTTAGAAACTAAATCTAGGCCATTAGATCTTCCTACTTGAAATTCTAACCATTAGATATATCTCCAAAATTAAGGGTCAAGATTGCTTCTTCTTACTTTTAATCCAATGGTCATAATTAGTCTTTGCTACTTTTTAAGACCAAATCTCCACCCTTGATTAATTCTTCATCCAATGGTCATAAATGGTCTCCTTCACTTTTTAAGACTAAATCTCCACCTTTGATTTAGTCTAAATCTAATGGTTGTAAATGGTCACCTTATATCATCAATTTTACACCATTGATTAAATCTACGATTGATATTAAAGTTTGCTGCCTAATTTTATTCTAACACCATTAATTAAATTAATGATGATTATCTTATACTTCTTTATTAAATTTATTTCTTAACTATTAATTAAATTAATGGTGGATATCTAAACCACTAATGTTGACTTAACAATATAATTTCTATTGTTATCTACTAAAAATCCCACGAAAGAATATATTTATTGTATTTTTATCTTTCGATAAATAAATACAAAGACAAAACAAATTTTCTAAAACTGTTTCCTGGATTCGGTTTAGTAAGATCCTCCTGTCTCGTCTAAACAAGATTTTTTTCTATACGTAGAAAATTTTTTCACTTTATGGGACCCACCTAGGCCCACGTATATGGCCACCACCACATACCCCTCGTGGGGCCCACAAATAGAAAGAAATTCAAAATCACACATAAAATCACAAAAATTAGAAAACGTATGAAAATCAAGTCGATTGTTAAAAATAATTAACAATCAAGAGAAATAAATACGAAAAGATTTTTCCGGCCCGAAAATTATCATTTTCCCGACACGAGTAAATCACTCAAAAAAACGATTAAATACGCTGATGGGATATTCAAAATAATTTTACAGTAACATTTAATTTACTAAACAAGAAAAATTTTGTTAATCGTAAAAATTATCATTTATGATATAGGAAATTTGGGGTGTTACAATTCTCCCCCTCTAAAAAGAAATTTCGTCCTCGAAATTTGATGAACATGATTTCACACCCATGAAATAATTATGGATATCCTTCTCCTATTCTTTTATTTCAGCTTTCACGTAGTTTCACTTTACGTCATTCCAAATGATTTTATCCAATGAAAGTCATTTATTTCTTGTTCCCTTCTACTGATCAAACGGACATCTCAATACTCTTATAATTACGGAAGATATTGTATGTTACTCCATAAAGAAAGTATCTCCATAGCTTTGATACCAACAACTGTAACGTATCACGTAAAACTTCCTTATTCTTGTATCACTTCACTTTCTGATAAGCTAAGTGAGAAGTCTTATGATCCAAAAATTTTTTTCATTACCGTTTCAACTTTTCCCATTGACAAACTTCTCCACAAGATGAATAACCCACCACGCTTCACAAGGCGTCACTCCAATACTATGACATGGTTAGGAATATCCTTTCTTGCAACATATTCTTTCATGCAAATGCAATATATGAAAGAACATTTTGAAAGATAGCAAGACGATCAAATATGTTACCAAACATATTCAACAAGAATTTGATTTTGTCGATTTTCGAGAATGAACTTTTCTCGAATACTAACACTTTATTGAGACAACCTCATAGGATATGGTTGGAAAATAACCAATCCGTTTTTCAAAGATCGTATCTTTTATGAAAGAAATAAACAGATTAAACTAATACAAAAATTTGATCCATAACAATAATTTGAATAATACAAGTAGTTTGATAGGCTACGAATAGGTATAGAAGTAAACAAGGTAAAGGATAACGAAGACACACATGATACCAAATAATACAATTGATCTACACAATCATATTTCATAAGGAATTAGAAATAAATAGATCGAGAGGATTACGAATAACTCTAACATATAATTGATCTACTCAATCATATGCCACAAAGAATAGGTTACTCCCAGTATACAGGATAGTTTATAGCATTAGCTCCAATGACACGATCTCCATTGTTTAAGTCTTCACTCGGAACACTCCTGTTCCATTCGAGTAACAACTTTCCCCACTATCGAGATTTTTATTAACGTAAAAACTCTGTTTTCAAAGAAACACAATCTCTAAAAAAATGTGTCTAAACTTTTCATAAGTTGTTTTCCGACATACTATACTTCATTAAACACTTTCTTTCACATCTTTTACTTCTTTTAGTTTCCTCAATGGTCCTTTTCACATCACTTACTGCTTCTGGTTTCTCAATGGTCAAAAATACATTTTCCATCAAAATCAATCACTTTCCCAATATTCCTAAGAAGAAATATCAGTGCCAAAATTACAATTCTTCCAAGACGATTCTCTTTCATCGATTCGAACTTCAACTTCCAATTCCCACCGTTCGATCCTCTGTTCTTCGTTGTCTTGTCACGCCAATCATTCTTCCACAACGCTCTTGTAGTCATGTAATCGCATTACTAGTAACATGTTCCACTTCCACACAGTACAACTATCACGAGCCATTTTCTTTTTCTCAAGGCGTGCGGATCGAAATACAATGGATCTGATATCCATTATAAATAACATTGTTTCCTTTCGGAAAACAATATCACAGAAAACACAAGCAACATAGACCTAACCACAAACCCCAAAAGACTCAAACCGTGCTCTGATACCAACTAATGTAACACCCTAGCTCTGATTACCAACTAATGTAACACCCTAGCTAAGGCATCACATTTCTGACTTCCGACTCATAATCTGAAAATAAGTTTGCACAAAGTTTGAGTTATAAAAGGTGGTTTTAAAAATTTCTTTTCGCGGAAATATAAACTTACTAAAATTTATAGGTCATACTGCAAACAATATATTTAAAGAGCTTAATATACAATACTGACATTGATTAATAATTTGAAATTTCACAATTTAAAGAGAAATATAAAATTAACATACTTTTTTTTTGACAGTAGCAAACCCCATGACAGGTCCTACTTAATAGCACGGTACAACACTAACGAGAAATTTTAACATACTTATTCCTTTTTCTGTCCATCTTGATGCATCAGACATCTGTTCCTTTGTCAACACTGCACATCTTCGAGTCCTGAATGTCCACTCCTTATTATTATCACCAATCTCAGAGTATCCATTGCCCGTTATGTCTAAGACAACTCGATCCTTCTATTATTTGATTTTAACAGTACAAACACAACAAAATAACATAACAAAGAGGTGAGATCACCTACACCAATACCAACATGGCAGCACAGAGATAACACACAGCCAACAATTCATACAGATAGATCATATCATAATCATGCTATCAGCATTAATCAACTATCATTATCTAATCATTTATCAGGTTCAATCATCATCAACAATAATCATGAACAATGCTCTCACCATTATCATCATCATCATCCAAGTATTCATAACAATCGTCATAACCAATATTCCTCAATTAATATATCACACAGATATAAATGTTCAGATTATGCATGTGCATAAAGACTCAGTTTTTCAAAAACAACTCCATGGAGGTTTTCCAAATTTCGAGAAGAATGCTCGGTCAATTCAACCTTATTCCAAGACAATCTCCCAGTAGTAGAAAAGAATCGTGTTCTTGTCGGGTATCGTCAATGCGTTGCAACGGATCGCATCGCCAAGTGGCACAGGGTACTCGCCACCGTCCACTAGTCGACCGCCATGCGCCTACGACGCACCCCAAGATCCATCATAGATCTCACTATCAATTCTCATTCCCTCTTCAACCACAAGGGCCATAATAGCTTTTAGCTATCTTTTATACAATGCACGAATTTATCAGTGCAAGTCCAACCCCAACGGGCCAAATCTTTTCATTTGTACAATGCACGAATATATCAGTGCAAGTCCAACCCCAACAGCCAAATCTTTTCAATTTCATTTATACAATGCACGACTATATCGGTGCAAAGTCCAACCCTAACGGGCCAAATCTTTTCAATGCATATATAATGCATCAATTTCAAATACAAGCATCTCTTTCCAATGCATATAAAATGCACCAAATACCAATCATAGGCAAAACACGTCATTCTCTCATACAGTGTCCATACACTTGATTAAACAGTAATTATACTGTATTTTCAACACAAAATCATGTTATCATGTTTTCATAGTTATAAAACACTTTCATTTGTGTTTTTCACAAAATTGTGCAACATTTCTATTTCGTTCTCACAATTTCCAAAACGTTTCATTACGTTTTCACAATTCCACAACACTTCTTTTACATTTTCTCAACACCGTAACACTCTTGTTACGTTTTTAAAACTCCAAAACATTTTTATTACACTTTCAAAATACTGTAACTTTTCTGTTGCACCTTTTAATCACGTACTAATTTTTCAACATTTTTCTTAATCGCATAAAAATATACGTTTCTCAAATCGCGTAATGATTTTTTCATCATTTTCAAAATCGCGTAACTAAAAAAATCATTCTTTTAAGTTACGTAAATCATTTTCTATCATTCTCAAAATATTTAAAACACTTTCCAAATCTCATAACAATTTTCCACCATTTTTTCATAATCGCGTAAAAATATTTAATCACTTAGTGATTTTTCAACAGTAGTTCAAAATATTTCTCAATGTTCTAAACATTATTTGGACTTTCAAATAAATCAATATCCTTTTCAATACGTTTTTAAGATACGTAAATAATTTTTCACCATAATTCTATTACGAAAATATTTCTCAATCTTCAAAAATTCCATTTCATCCTTTCTCAAAATATTATGACTTTGTATTTCATTTTTCACATTTTCTTACTCAAGAAAAGCTTTTTCCACGTTTCTTTACTTAAGAAATTCTTTTTCATCATCATTTCAAAACTTAATATTTTCTAACGTACTTCCAAACTTGAAAATAAGTCATACGTTAGTAAATTTTCAAAATACCATTATATTCTCCATTTTTCCAAATCATTTCCAATTAATCCTTTCTTCAAAATAAATTGAAGTTTGAAAATATTTTTGTTTACAAAATTTAATTACTCAAGTGAGTAAAATACTCGATTCCCTTTTCAAACTTCTTATATTAAATCAATTATATTTCCACTTTGGTTATAAAACCAAATCCATTTGTTCAAATTCTTTTTCACTTTCTTTGCAAATCCTTAAAATCAACATTGCTATTTTCATTTAAAACTCATGTTTAGTAAAACACTTAGAAACTTTTTACACAAAATAAATTAATAGAAATTCCTTAATATATTTTTCTCAAAATCACTTTTTATTGATCTAGTCTTACACAATCACATTTAGTTGATTTAATTATTGTTTCTAACTTTAAATTTTCTTACGTTTTCCAAAATCCACTAAATAAATTCTACGTTAATAAATTTAAGTTACAAACATTTTCTTTTATATTTCTAAATCACTTCTAAAATTAATTCTCTTTAAAATAATTTGAAGTTCAAACACCTTCAATCTACCTTTTTCCTTTATTTATGAAAATTCCACTTGATAACACTTTAATTCCCTTTTTAAAAAATCCTTATTGGAAAAATTCTTATATTTCATAGCATCAAAACATGTTTCTAAATTATCAAAACGTTATAGATGGTCATTGGAACCATGAAATAATTTTCTTTTAACTTAAATAAATTCTATTTCTTGTTTCTACACAAAATGAATCAATAAAAATTCATTCTAAAATTTGTGTTCATGTTTTCTTAAAAAAAAATAAACCTTTCGTTTATTTTCCATACTTCTCAAATCCATCCAATTTTATTCTTCATAAGAATATTAATTTGTAAACACCTATTTTGAGGTGTCTTGATCAAAATTCTCATTGTTCTAGGGATCAAAATTCAATTTCCTTGTTCTTGAAAATTTTCAACATTAACCCTAATCAAGGGTAATCAAAACCGAATCCTTCCTTGGCCATTGGAACCAAGATTAATTTTCTTTCCATCCACATATCATGGCATACATATATATATTTCATCTTGAATATCACAAACATGCCATATACTCATCATGCATAATATAAGCATATCATCAAGATCATAAAATCATGCAAAGCATATTAAGCATAGACAAAAATAATCAAGGCATAGGAAAATAATCAAAGCTCACAAAACATACAATTAATTATTACATGACCATGGATTGGAATTCTCACATGAATTCACAATCCATCAAATATAAGACCATCTCCCACCACCATAATTGGTTGGTGAGATGGATCTCCTCTTACCTCTTGAAGATCCTCAAAGCTTCTTGATTTTGCTTCTCTTTCCAAGTCCTTCACCACCAAGGGCTTCTCAAATTCAAAATAAAATACATAGAAATTAGTATACTAAGCTTGATTAAGAGGAACCATGGATCAAACATGGTTTAAAACTTTGAAAATCAAAAGAAAAGTGAAGATTAGTAAACTTCACCATAAATACCCAAGAACTTTGACCTTGAAGAAAATCCATGAAGATGGAGGATTTAGAGAAAATCTCCAACATGAAAGTTGTTTAGAATATCATGTAGATTCAAGATCTATGGTTGGATGAAATTAAAAGATATTGGAGAGTGGTTTTTGGTAGGTTGACCGAATAGTTTCTCTTGTAGCACAAAGGTTGAATTTTTGATTTTTGATAGAAACTTGAAGCTTGGATTTGAAGCTCAAGATGAATGATTTTGGAAAAACTCATAACTAGAGATGTTCTTAGAATGGTGTTTAGGTTTAGGAAATGTGTTTAGATAAAATTTTAGGAGTTTGGAGACATGGCTTCTAGTGTTGACCGAATATAGAGAAAGAAAAAGGAAGAAAAATGCTTCTTGGTGTTCTTGAGAGTTTGAGAGAAAATGAAGACTTAGATTTTGGAGAAATGTTGAAATGAATATTGAGAGTGCACAAAGAGGAGCTGCTGCCGTGAGAGTGAGAGAATGGAGAGATAGGGAATTATTTGGCATAATTGATTCAAAATATGACCAATTAATTGCACATGGAATCTCCACTTGGTCAACTTTTTTTTCCTTGGCCTAAAAAAGGCTACTCCAACATGTCTTGAACATGTCTCCCCTTCTTCCTTGCTTCCAAAACCGCCCCCCTTAATCATGCATGCATGAAGTTTGTCATCTTTTCATGCATTATTTGAAGCATTACTAATCAATCTTAACTAATTTTCTAATTACATAACTAATTAATTAGACATATTATTTCATATATTATAATCTCTAATTAAAATTGGATATCTAATTAAGAATTAGATTATAACAATTTAACATTTAATTTAGTTTACTTAACTTGTTAATTAGGCCCATTAGATTAATTAAATTAGGCTTAAATAGTTTAAGGAGTTATTGTGTTTGAAGAAAACAAAGGAAATCAATAATAGAAATAATATAGTCATCAAACCTTTTTTTTTTCTATGTCCACCACCGTAGCCTCCCCTCCATGCATTCTAAGTGTGCAAATAATTCAATGTAGTACATAATTGATCAAGACTTTTTAACAATGACATAAAGCAACAATGACATAAAGTAACTATTATTAGTCATCAAAACTTTTTCTTTGTCTCCTAACAAGCCAAAACCGTCCCCCTCCTTGCTATATGCAATAATATGGTCATCTTTTTTTTTTTTTCATGCAATTATGTGAAGCATTCCTAGCCATTGATTAATTCAATGGTTAGGATTTTAGGTAGATTTTTATTTTATTTTATTTTAGAAGACTAAATCTAGGCCATTAGATCTTCCTACTTGAAATTCTAACCATTAGATATATCTCCAAAATTAAGGGTCAAGATTGCTTCTTCTTACTTTTAATCCAATGGTCATAATTAGTCTTTCTTTTTTAAGACCAAATCTCCACCCTTGATTAATTCTTCATCCAATGGTCATAAATGGTCTCCTTCACTTTTTAAGACTAAATCTCCACCTTTGATTTAGTCTAAATCTAATGGTTGTAAATGGTCACCTTATATCATCAATTTTACACCATTGATTAAATCTACGATTGATATTAAAGTTTGCCTAATTTTATTCTAACACCATTAATTAAATTAATGATGATTATCTTATACTTCTTTATTAAATTTATTTCTTAACTATTAATTAAATTAATGGTGGATATCTAAACCACTAATGTTGACTTAACAATATAATTTCTATTGTTATCTACTAAAAATCCCACGAAAGAATATATTTATTGTATTTTTATCTTTCGATAAATAAATACAAGACAAAACAAATTTTCTAAAACTGTTTTCCTGATTCGTGTTTAGTAAGATCCCCCTGTCTCGTCTAAACAGACAAATTTTTCTATACGTAGAAAATTTTTTCACTTTATTGACCCACCTAGGCCCACGTATGGCCACCAGGCCCACATACCCCTCGTGGGGCCCACAAATAGAAAGAAATTCAAAATCACACATAAAATCACAAAAATTAGAAAACGTATGAAAATCAAGTCAGATTGTTAAAAATAATTAACAATCAAGAGAAATAAATACAAAAAGATTTTTCCTACCCATTAAAATTATCATTTTCCGACACGGAATAAATCACTCAAAACGATTAAATACGCTGATGGGATATTCAAAATAATTTTACAACATTGATAAATTTACTAAACAAGAAAATTTTGTTAACTGTCAAAAATTACTTGTTTATGATATAGGAAATTTGGGGTGTTACAATTCTCCCCTCTAAAAAGAAATTTCGTCCTCGAAATTTGATGAACATGATTTCACACCCATGAAATAATTATGGATATCCTTCTCCTATTCTTTTATTTCAGCTTTCACGTAGTTTCACTTCTTACGTCATTCCAAATGATTTTATCCAATGAAAGTCATTTATTTCTTGTTCCCTTCTACTTGATCAAACAGACATCTCAATACTCTTATAATTACTAAGATATTGTATGTTACTCCGTAAAAGAAAGTATCTCCATAGCTTTGATACCAACAACTGTAACGTATCACGTAAAACTTCCTTATTCTTGTATCACTTCACTTTCTGATAAGCTAAGTGAGAAGTCTTATGATCCAAAAATTTTTTCATTACCGTTTCAACTTTTCCCATTGACAAACTTCTCCACAAGATGAATAACCCACCACGCTTCCACTTGCGTCACTCCAATACTATGACATGGTTAGGAATATCCTTTCTTGCAACATATTCTTTCATGCAAATGCAATATATGAAAGAACATTTTGAAAGATAGCAAGACGATCAAATATGTTACCAAACATATTCAACAAGAATTTGATTTTGTCTGATTTTCAAGAATGAACTTTTCTCGGAATACTAACACTTTATTGAGACAACCTCATAGGATATGGTTGGAAAATAACCAATCCGTTTTTCAAAGATCGTATCTCATTTATGAAAGAAATAAACAGATTAAACTAATACAAAAATTTGATCCATAACAATAATTTGAATAATACAAGTAGTTTGATAGGCTACGAATAGGTATAGAAGTAAACAAGGTAAAGGATAACGAAGACACATGATACCAAATAATACAATTGATCTACACAATCATATTTCATAAGGAATTAGAAATAAATAGATCAGAGGATTACGAATAACTCTAACATATAATTGATCTACTCAATCATATGCCACAAAGAATAGGTTACTCCCCAGAAGTATACAGGATAGTTTATAGCATTAGCTCCAATGACACGATCTCCATTGTTTAAGTCTTCAGCTCGGAACACTCCCGTTCCATTCAGAGTAACAACTTTCCCCACTATCAGAGATTTTTATTAACAGAAAACTCTGTTTTCAAAGAAACACAATCTCTAAAAAAATGTGTCTAAACTTTTCATAAGTTGTTTTCCTGACATACTATACTTCATTAAACACTTTCTTTCACATCTTTTACTTCTTTTGGTTTCCTCAATGGTCCTTTTCACATCACTTACTGCTTCTGGTTTCTCAATGGTCGAAAATACATTTTCCATCAAAATCAATCACTTTCCCAATATTCCTAAGAAGAAATATCAGGTGCCAAAATTACAATTCTTCCAAGACTGATTCTCTTTCATCAGATTCTGAACTTCAACTTCCAATTCCCACCGTTCAGCGATCCTCTGTTCCTGTTGTACTGTCACGCCAATCATTCTTCCACAACGCTCTTGTAGCTGTAACTGCATTACTAGTAACATGTTCCACTTCCACACAGGTACAACTATCACGAGCCATTTTCTTTTTCTCAAGGCGTGCGGATCGAAATACAATGGATCTGATATCCATTATAAATAACATTGTTTTCTTTTTAGAAAACAATATCACAGAAAACACAAGCAACATAGACATAACCACAAACCCCAAAAGACTCAAACCGTGCTCTGATACCAACTAATGTAACACCCTAGCTCTGATTACCAACTAATGTAACACCCTAGCTAAGGCATCACATTTCTGACTTCCGACTCATAATCTGAAAATAAGTTTGCACAAAGTTTGAGTTATAAAAGGTGGTTTTAAAAATTTCTTTTCGCGGAAATATAAACTTACTAAAATTTATAGGTCATACTGCAAACAATATATTTAAAGAGCTTAATATACAATACTGACACTGATTAATAATTTGAAATTTCACAATTTAAAGAGAAATATAAAATTAACATACTTTTTTTTTTTTAAAGCAAACCCATGACGGTCCTACTTAATAGCACGGTACAACACTAACGAGAAATTTTAACATACTTATTCCTTTTTCTCATCCATCTTGATGCATCGGACATCCGTTCCTTTGTCAACACTTTGCACATCTTCGAGTCATGAATGTCCACTCCTTATTATTATCACCAATCTCGGAGTATCCATTGCCCGTTATGTCTAAGACAACTCGATCCTTCTATTATTTGATTTTAACAAGACAAACACAACAAAATAACATAACAAAGAGGTGAGATCACCTACACCAATACCAATATGGCAAAGCCACGAGAGATAACACACGACCAACAATTCATACAGATAGATCATATCATAATCATGCTATCAGCATTAATCAACTATCATTATCTAATCATTTATCAGTTCAATCATCATCAACAATAATCATGAACAATGCTCTCACCATTATCATCATCATCATCCAAGTATTCATAACAATTGTCATAGCTCATTACCAATATTCCTCAATTAATATATCACACAGATATAAATGTTCAGATTATGCATGTGCATAAAGACTCAGTTTTTCAAAAACAACTCCATGGAGGTTTTCCAAATTTCGAGAAGAATGCTCTGGTCAATTCACCTTATTCCAAGACAATCTCCCAAAGAGTAGAAAAGAATCGTGTTCTTGTCGGGTATCGTCAATGCGTTGCAACGGATGCATCGCCAGTGGCACAGGGGTACTTCGCCACCGTCCACTAGTCGACCGCGCGCTACTCGACGCACCCCAAGATCCATCATAGATCTCACTATCAATTCTCATTCCCTCTTCAACCACAAGGGCCATAATAGCTTTTAGCTATCTTTTATACAATGCACGAATTTATCAGTGCAAGTCCAACCCCAACGGGCCAAATCTTTTCATTTGTACAATGCACGAATATATCAGTTGTCCAACCCCAACGGGCCAAATCTTTTCAATTTCATTTATACAATGCACGTATATCGGTCAAGCAAGTCCAACCCTAACGGGCCAAATCTTTTCAATGCATATATAATGCATCAATTTCAAATACAAGCATCTCTTTCCAATGCATATAAAATGCACCAAATACCAATCATAGGCAAAACACGTCATTCTCTCATACAGTGTCCATACACTGATTAAACAGTAATTATACTGTATTTTCAACACAAAATCATGTTATCATGTTTTCATAGTTATAAAACACTTTCGCTGTGTTTTTCACAAAATTGTGCAACATTTCTATTTCGTTCTCACAATTTCCAAAACGTTTCTGTTACGTTTTCACAATTCCACAACACTTCTTTTACATTTTCTCAACACCGTAACACTCTTGTTACGTTTTTAAAACTCCAAAACATTTTTATTACATTTTCAAAATACTGTAACTTTTCTGTTGCACCTTTTAATCACGTACTAATTTTTCAACATTTTTCTTAATCGCATAAAAATATACGTTTCTCAAATCGCGTAATGATTTTTCATCATTTTCAAAATCGCGTAACTAAAAAAATCATTCTTTTAAGTTACGTAAATCATTTTCTATCATTCTCAAAATATTTAAAACACTTTCCAAATCTCATAACAATTTTCCACCATTTTTTTCATAATCGCGTAAAAATATTTAATCACTTAGTGATTTTTCAACAGTAGTTCAAAATATTTCTCAATGTTCTAAACATTATTTGGACTTTCAAATAAATCAATATCCTTTTCAATACGTTTTTAAGATACGTAAATAATTTTTCACCATAATTCTATTACGAAAATATTTCTCAATCTTCAAAAATTCCATTTCATCCTTTCTCAAAATATTATGACTTTGTATTTCATTTTTCACATTTTCTTACTCAAGAAAAGCTTTTTCCACGTTTCTTTACTTAAGAAATTCTTTTTCATCATCATTTCAAAACTTAATATTTTCTAACGTACTTCCAAACTTGAAAATAAGTCATACGTTAGTAAATTTTCAAAATACCATTATATTCTCCATTTTTCCAAATCATTTCCAATTAATCCTTTCTTCAAAATAAATTGAAGTTTGAAAATATTTTTGTTTACAAAATTTAATTACTCAAGTGAGTAAAATACTTTCGATTCCCTTTTCAAACTTCTTATATTAAATCAATTATATTTCCACTTTGGTTATAAAACCAAATCCATTTGTTCAAATTCTTTTTCACTTTCTTTGCAAATCCTTAAAATCAACATTGCTATTTTCATTTAAAACTCATGTTTAGTAAAACACTTAGAAACTTTTTACACAAAATAAATTAATAGAAATTCCTTAATATATTTTTCTCAAAAATCACTTTTTATTGATCTAGTCTTACACAATCACATTTAGTTGATTTAATTATTGTTTCTAACTTTAAATTTTCTAACGTTTTCCAAAATCCACTAAATAAATTCTACGTTAATAAATTTAAGTTACAAACATTTTCTTTTATATTTCTAAATCACTTCTAAAATTAATTCTCTTTAAAATAATTTGAAGTTCAAACACCTTCAATCTACCTTTTTCCTTTATTTATGAAAATTCCACTTGATAACACTTTAATTCCCTTTTTAAAAATCCTTATTGGAAAAATTCTTATATTTCATAGCATCAAAACATGTTTCTAAATTATCAAAACGTTATAGATGGTCATTGGAACCATGAAATAATTTTCTTTTAACTTAAATAAATTCTATTTCTTGTTTCTACACAAAATGAATCAATAAAAATTCATTCTAAAATTTGTGTTCATGTTTTCTTAAAAAAAAAAATAAACCTTTAGTTTATTTTCCATACTTCTCAAATCCATCCAATTTTATTCTTCATAAGAATATTAATTTGTAAACACCTATTTTGAGGTGTCTTGATCAAAATTCTCATTGTTCTAGGGATCAAAATTCAATTTCCTTGTTCTTGAAAAATTTCAACATTAACCCTAATCAAGGGTAATCAAAACCGAATCCTTCCTTGGCCATTGGAACCAAGATTAATTTTCTTTCCATCCACATATCATGGCATACATATATATATTTCATCTTGAATATCACAAACATGCCATATACTCATCATGCATAATATAAGCATATCATCAAGATCATAAAATCATGCAAAGCATATTAAGCATAGACAAAAATAATCAAGGCATAGGAAAATAATCAAAGCTCACAAAACATACAATTAATTATTACATGACCATGGATTGGAATTCTCACATGAATTCACAATCCATCAAATATAAGACCATCTCCCACCACCATAATTGGTTGGTGAGATGGATCTCCTCTTACCTCTTGAAGATCCTCAAAGCTTCTTGATTTTGCTTCTCTTTCCAAGTCCTTCACCACCAAGGGCTTCTCAAATTCAAAATAAAATACATAGAAATTAGTATACTAAGCTTGATTAAGAGGAACCATGGATCAAACATGGTTTAAAACTTTG
The DNA here is from genome assembly GCA_029884595.1 of Ormosia semicastrata. Taxonomy (NCBI): domain Eukaryota; kingdom Viridiplantae; phylum Streptophyta; class Magnoliopsida; order Fabales; family Fabaceae; genus Ormosia; species Ormosia semicastrata. The sequence continues at coordinate 5,130,946 of JAQQTO010000028.1, read as the reverse complement.
AAAATCAAAAGAAAAGTGAAGATTAGTAAACTTCACCATAAATACCCAAGAACTTTGACCTTGAAGAAAATCCATGAAGATGGAGGATTTAGAGAAAATCTCCAACATGAAAGTTGTTTAGAATATCATGTAGATTCAAGATCTATGGTTGGATGAAATTAAAAGATATTGGAGAGTGGTTTTTGGTAGGTTGACCGAATAGTTTCTCTTGTAGCACAAAGGTTGAATTTTTGATTTTTGATAGAAACTTGAAGCTTGGATTTGAAGCTCAAGATGAATGATTTTGGAAAAACTCATAACTAGAGATGTTCTTAGAATGGTGTTTAGGTTTAGGAAATGTGTTTAGATAAAATTTTAGGAGTTTGGAGACATGGCTTCTAGTGTTGACCGAATATAGAGAAAGAAAAAGGAAGAGAAATGCTTCTTGGTGTTCTTGAGAGTTTGAGAGAAAATGAAGACTTAGATTTTGGAGAAATGTTGAAATGAATATTGAGAGTGCACAAAGAGGAGCTGCTGCCGTGAGAGTGAGAGAATGGAGAGATAGGGAATTATTTGGCATAATTGATTCAAAATATGACTAATTAATTGCACATGGAATCTCCACTTAGTCAACTTTTTTTTTTCCTTGGCCTAAAAAGGCTACTCCAACATGTCTTGAACATGTCTCCCCTTCTTCCTTGCTTCCAAAACCGCCCCCCTCCTAATCATGCATGCATGAAGTTTGTCATCTTTTCATGCATTATTTGAAGCATTACTAATCAATCTTAACTAATTTTCTAATTACATAACTAATTAATTAGACATATTATTTCATATATTATAATCTCTAATTAAAATTAGGATATCTAATTAAGAATTAGATTATAACAATTTAACATTTAATTTAGTTTACTTAACTTGTTAATTAAGTAATTAGATTAATTAAATTAGGCTTAAATAGTTTAAGGAGTTATTGTGTTTGAAGAAAACAAAGGAAATCAATAATAGAAATAATATAGTCATCAAACCTTTTTTTTTCTATGTCCACCACCGTAGCCTCCCCCTCCATGCATTCTAAGTGTGCAAATAATTCAATGTAGTACATAATTGATCAAGACTTTTTAACAATGACATAAAGCAACAATGACATAAAGTAACTATTATTAGTCATCAAAACTTTTTCTTTGTCTCCTAACAAGCCAAAACCGTCCCCCTCCTTGCTATATGCAATAATATGGTCATCTTTTTTTTTTTTTCATGCAATTATGTGAAGCATTCCTAGCCATTGATTAATTCAATGGTTAGGATTTTAGGTAGATTTTTATTTTATTTTATTTTAGAAGATAAATCTAGGATTAGATCTTCCTACTTGAAATTCTAACCATTAGATATATCTCCAAAATTAAGGGTCAAGATTGCTTCTTCTTACTTTTAATCCAATGGTCATAATTAGTCTTTGCTACTTTTTAAGACCAAATCTCCACCCTTGATTAATTCTTCATCCAATGGTCATAAATGGTCTCCTTCACTTTTTAAGACTAAATCTCCACCTTTGATTTAGTCTAAATCTAATGGTTGTAAATGGTCACCTTATATCATCAATTTTACACCATTGATTAAATCTACGATTGATATTAAAGTTTGCCTAATTTTATTCTAACACCATTAATTAAATTAATGATGATTATCTTATACTTCTTTATTAAATTTATTTCTTAACTATTAATTAAATTAATGGTGGATATCTAAACCACTAATGTTGACTTAACAATATAATTTCTATTGTTATCTACTAAAAATCCCACGAAAGAATATATTTATGTATTTTTATCTTTCGATAAATAAATACAAGACAAAACAAATTTTCTAAAACTGTTTCCTGGATTCGGGTTTAGTAAGATCCCTGTCTCCGTCTAAACAGTACAAATTTTTCTATACGTAGAAAATTTTTTCACTTTCTGGGACCCACCTAGGCCCACGTATGGCCACCTGGGCCCACATACCCCTCGTGGGGCCCACAAATAGAAAGAAATTCAAAATCACACATAAAATCACAAAAATTAGAAAACGTATGAAAATCAAGTCAGATTGTTAAAAATAATTAACAATCAAGAGAAATAAATACAGAAAGATTTTTCCCAGCCCGAAAATTATCATTTTCCTGACACGGAGTAAATCACTCAAAACGATTAAATACGCTGATGGGATATTCAAAATAATTTTACAGCGCTCAGAATTTACTAAACAGTAAAATTTTGTTAACTGTAAAAATTACTGTTTATGATATAGGAAATTTGGGGTGTTACAATTCTCCCCCTCTAAAAAGAAATTTCGTCCTCGAAATTTGATGAACATGATTTCACACCCATGAAATAATTATGGATATCCTTCTCCTATTCTTTTATTTCAGCTTTCACGTAGTTTCACTTCTTACGTCATTCCAAATGATTTTATCCAATGAAAGTCATTTATTTCTTGTTCCCTTCTACTGATCAAACAGACATCTCAATACTCTTATAATTACGGAAGATATTGTATGTTACTCCAGAAAGAAAGTATCTCCATAGCTTTGATACCAACAACTGTAACGTATCACGTAAAACTTCCTTATTCTTGTATCACTTCACTTTCTGATAAGCTAAGTGAGAAGTCTTATGATCCAAAAATTTTTTTCATTACCGTTTCAACTTTTCCCATTGACAAACTTCTCCACAAGATGAATAACCCACCACGCTTCCGCTGCGTCACTCCAATACTATGACATGGTTAGGAATATCCTTTCTTGCAACATATTCTTTCATGCAAATGCAATATATGAAAGAACATTTTGAAAGATAGCAAGACGATCAAATATGTTACCAAACATATTCAACAAGAATTTGATTTTGTCTGATTTTCAGGAATGAACTTTTCTGGAATACTAACACTTTATTGAGACAACCTCATAGGATATGGTTGGAAAATAACCAATCCGTTTTTCAAAGATCGTATCTGTTTATGAAAGAAATAAACAGATTAAACTAATACAAAAATTTGATCCATAACAATAATTTGAATAATACAAGTAGTTTGATAGGCTACGAATAGGTATAGAAGTAAACAAGGTAAAGGATAACGAAGACACATGATACCAAATAATACAATTGATCTACACAATCATATTTCATAAGGAATTAGAAATAAATAGATCAGAGGATTACGAATAACTCTAACATATAATTGATCTACTCAATCATATGCCACAAAGAATAGGTTACTCCCGGAAGTATACAGGATAGTTTATAGCATTAGCTCCAATGACACGATCTCCATTGTTTAAGTCTTCAGCTCGGAACACTCCCGTTCCATTCAGAGTAACAACTTTCCCCACTATCAGAGATTTTTATTAACAGAAAACTCTGTTTTCAAAGAAACACAATCTCTAAAAAAATGTGTCTAAACTTTTCATAAGTTGTTTTCCTGACATACTATACTTCATTAAACACTTTCTTTCACATCTTTTACTTCTTTTAGTTTCCTCAATGGTCCTTTTCACATCACTTACTGCTTCTGGTTTCTCAATGGTCGAAAATACATTTTCCATCAAAATCAATCACTTTCCCAATATTCCTAAGAAGAAATATCAGGTGCCAAAATTACAATTCTTCCAAGACTGATTCTCTTTCATCAGATTCTGAACTTCAACTTCCAATTCCCACCGTTCAGCGATCCTCTGTTCCTGTTGTACTGTCACGCCAATCATTCTTCCACAACGCTCTTGTAGCTGTAACTGCATTACTAGTAACATGTTCCACTTCCACACAGGTACAACTATCACGAGCCATTTTCTTTTTCTCAAGGCGTGCGGATCGAAATACAATGGATCTGATATCCATTATAAATAACATTGTTTCCTTTCAGAAAACAATATCACAGAAAACACAAGCAACATAGACCTAACCACAAACCCCAAAAGACTCAAACCGTGCTCTGATACCAACTAATGTAACACCCTAGCTCTGATTACCAACTAATGTAACACCCTAGCTAAGGCATCACATTTCTGACTTCCGACTCATAATCTGAAAATAAGTTTGCACAAAGTTTGAGTTATAAAAGGTGGTTTTAAAAATTTCTTTTCGCGGAAATATAAACTTACTAAAATTTATAGGTCATACTGCAAACAATATATTTAAAGAGCTTAATATACAATACTTGACATTGATTAATAATTTGAAATTTCACAATTTAAAGAGAAATATAAAATTAACAGACTTTTTTTTTTGACAGTAGCAAACCCCATGACGGGTCCTACTTAATAGCACGGTACAACACTAACGAGAAATTTTAACATACTTATTCCTTTTTCTGTCCATCTTGATGCATCAGACATCTGTTCCTTTGTCAACACTGCACATCTTCGAGTCCTGAATGTCCACTCCTTATTATTATCACCAATCTCAGAGTATCCATTGCCCGTTATGTCTAAGACAACTCGATCCTTCTATTATTTGATTTTAACAGTACAAACACAACAAAATAACATAACAAAGAGGTGAGATCACCTACACCAATACCAACATGGCAGCACAGAGATAACACACAGCCAACAATTCATACAGATAGATCATATCATAATCATGCTATCAGCATTAATCAACTATCATTATCTAATCATTTATCAGTTCAATCATCATCAACAATAATCATGAACAATGCTCTCACCATTATCATCATCATCATCCAAGTATTCATAACAATCGTCATAACCAATATTCCTCAATTAATATATCACACAGATATAAATGTTCAGATTATGCATGTGCATAAAGACTCAGTTTTTCAAAAACAACTCCATGGAGGTTTTCCAAATTTCGAGAAGAATGCTCTGGTCAATTCAGCCTTATTCCAAGACAATCTCCCAGTAGTAGAAAAGAATCGTGTTCTTGTCGGGTATCGTCAATGCGTTGCAACGGACTGCATCGCCAGTGGCACAGGGTACTCGCCAGCTGTCCACTAGTCGACCGCCGCGCCTCGACGCACCCCAAGATCCATCATAGATCTCACTATCAATTCTCATTCCCTCTTCAACCACAAGGGCCATAATAGCTTTTAGCTATCTTTTATACAATGCACGAAATTTATCAGTGCAAGTCCAACCCCAACGGGCCAAATCTTTTCATTTGTACAATGCACGAATATATCGGTGCAAGTCCAACCCCAACCCAAATCTTTTCAATTTCATTTATACAATGCACGACTATATCGGTGCAAAGTCCAACCCTAACGGGCCAAATCTTTTCAATGCATATATAATGCATCAATTTCAAATACAAGCATCTCTTTCCAATGCATATAAAATGCACCAAATACCAATCATAGGCAAAACACGTCATTCTCTCATACAGTGTCCATACACTGATTAAACAGTAATTATACTGTATTTTTCAACACAAAATCATGTTATCATGTTTTCATAGTTATAAAACACTTTATTTGTGTTTTTCACAAAATTGTGCAACATTTCTATTTCGTTCTCACAATTTCCAAAATGTTTCTGTTACGTTTTCGCAATTCCACAACACTTCTTTTACATTTTCTCAACACCGTAACACTCTTGTTACGTTTTAAAACTCCAAAACATTTTTATTACACTTTCAAAATCGCAACTTTTCATTTGCACCTTTTAATCACGTACTAATTTTTCAACATTTTTCTTAATCGCATAAAAATATCGTTTCTCAAATCGCGTAATGATTTTTTCATCATTTTCAAAATCGCGTAACTAAAAAAATCATTCTTTTAAGTTACGTAAATCATTTTCTATCATTCTCAAAATATTTAAAACACTTTCCAAATCTCATAACAATTTTCCACCATTTTTTTCATAATCGCGTAAAAATATTTAATCACTTAGTGATTTTTCAACAGTAGTTCAAAATATTTCTCAATGTTCTAAACATTATTTGGACTTTCAAATAAATCAATATCCTTTTCAATACGTTTTTAAGATACGTAAATAATTTTTCACCATAATTCTATTACGAAAATATTTCTCAATCTTCAAAAAATTCCATTTCATCCTTTCTCAAAATATTATGACTTTGTATTTCATTTTTCACATTTTCTTACTCAAGAAAAGCTTTTTCCACGTTTCTTTACTTAAGAAATTCTTTTTCATCATCATTTCAAAACTTAATATTTTCTAACGTACTTCCAAACTTGAAAATAAGTCATACGTTAGTAAATTTTCAAAATACCATTATATTCTCCATTTTTCCAAATCATTTCCAATTAATCCTTTCTTCAAAATAAATTGAAGTTTGAAAATATTTTTGTTTACAAAATTTAATTACTCAAGTGAGTAAAATACTCGATTCCCTTTTCAAACTTCTTATATTAAATCAATTATATTTCCACTTGGTTATAAAACCAAATCCATTTGTTCAAATTCTTTTTCACTTTCTTTGCAAATCCTTAAAATCAACATTGCTATTTTCATTTAAAACTCATGTTTAGTAAAACACTTAGAAACTTTTTACACAAAATAAATTAATAGAAATTCCTTAATATATTTTTCTCAAAATCACTTTTTATTGATCTAGTCTTACACAATCACATTTAGTAGATTTAATTATTGTTTCTAACTTTAAATTTTCTAACGTTTTCCAAAATCCACTAAATAAATTCTACGTTAATAAATTTAAGTTACAAACATTTTCTTTTATATTTCTAAATCACTTCTAAAATTAATTCTCTTTAAAATAATTTGAAGTTCAAACACCTTCAATCTACCTTTTTCCTTTATTTATGAAAATTCCACTTGATAACACTTTAATTCCCTTTTTAAAAAATCCTTATTGGAAAAATTCTTATATTTCATAGCATCAAAACATGTTTCTAAATTATCAAAACGTTATAGATGGTCATTGGAACCATGAAATAATTTTCTTTTAACTTAAATAAATTCTATTTCTTGTTTCTACACAAAATGAATCAATAAAAATTCATTCTAAAATTTGTGTTCATGTTTTCTTAAAAAAAAATAAACCTTTCGTTTATTTTCCATACTTCTCAAATCCATCCAATTTTATTCTTCATAAGAATATTAATTTGTAAACACCTATTTTGAGGTGTCTTGATCAAAATTCTCATTGTTCTAGGGATCAAAATTCAATTTCCTTGTTCTTGAAAAATTTCAACATTAACCCTAATCAAGGGCAATCAAAATCGAATCCTTCCTTGGCCATTGGAACCAAGATTAATTTTCTTTCCATCCACATATCATGGCATACATATATATATTTCATCTTGAATATCACAAACATGCCATATACTCATCATGCATAATATAAGCATATCATCAAGATCATAAAATCATGCAAAGCATATTAAGCATAGACAAAAATAATCAAGGCATAGGAAAATAATCAAAGCTCACAAAACATACAATTAATTATTACATGACCATGGATTGGAATTCTCACATGAATTCACAATCCATCAAATATAAGACCATCTCCCACCACCATAATTGGTTGGTGAGATGGATCTCCTCTTACCTCTTGAAGATCCTCAAAGCTTCTTGATTTTGCTTCTCTTTCCAAGTCCTTCACCACCAAGGGCTTCTCAAATTCAAAACAAAATACATAGAAATTAGTATACTAAGCTTGATTAAGAGGAACCATGGATCAAACATGGTTTAAAACTTTGAAAATCAAAAGAAAAGTGAAGATTAGTAAACTTCACCATAAATACCCAAGAACTTTGACCTTGAAGAAAATCCATGAAGATGGAGGATTTAGAGAAAATCTCCAACATGAAAGTTGTTTAGAATATCATGTAGATTCAAGATCTATGGTTGGATGAAATTAAAAGATATTGGAGAGTGGTTTTTGGTAGGTTGACCGAATAGTTTCTCTTGTAGCACAAAGGTTGAATTTTTGATTTTTGATAGAAACTTGAAGCTTGGATTTGAAGCTCAAGATGAATGATTTTGGAAAAACTCATAACTAGAGATGTTCTTAGAATGGTGTTTAGGTTTAGGAAATGTGTTTAGATAAAATTTTAGGAGTTTGGAGACATGGCTTCTAGTGTTGACCGAATGTAGAGAAAGAAAAAGGAAGAGAAATGCTTCTTGGTGTTCTTGAGAGTTTGAGAGAAAATGAAGACTTAGATTTTGGAGAAATGTTGAAATGAATATTGAGAGTGCACAAAGAGGAGCTGCTGCCGTGAGAGTGAGAGAATGGAGAGATAGGGAATTATTTGGCATAATTGATTCAAAATATGACCAATTAATTGCACATGGAATCTCCACTTGGTCAACTTTTTTTTCCTTGGCCTAAAAAGGCTACTCCAACATGTCTTGAACATGTCTCCCCTTCTTCCTTGCTTCCAAAACCGCCCCCCTCTTAATCATGCATGCATGAAGTTTGTCATCTTTTCATGCATTATTTGAAGCATTACTAATCAATCTTAACTAATTTTCTAATTACATAACTAATTAATTAGACATATTATTTCATATATTATAATCTCTAATTAAAATTAGGATATCTAATTAAGAATTAGATTATAACAATTTAACATTTAATTTAGTTTACTTAACTTGTTAATTAGTGGCCCATTAGATTAATTAAATTAGGCTTAAATAGTTTAAGGAGTTATTGTGTTTGAAGAAAACAAAGGAAATCAATAATAGAAATAATATAGTCATCAAACCTTTTTTTTTCTATGTCCACCACCGTAGCCTCCCCCTCCATGCATTCTAAGTGTGCAAATAATTCAATGTAGTACATAATTGATCAAGACTTTTTAACAATGACATAAAGCAACAATGACATAAAGTAACTATTATTAGTCATCAAAACTTTTTCTTTGTCTCCTAACAAGCCAAAACCGTCCCCCTCCTTGCTATATGCAATAATATGGTCATCTTTTTTTTTTTTCATGCAATTATGTGAAGCATTCCTAGCCATTGATTAATTCAATGGTTAGGATTTTAGGTAGATTTTTATTTTATTTTATTTTAGAAGACTAAATCTAGGCCATTAGATCTTCCTACTTGAAATTCTAACCATTAGATATATCTCCAAAATTAAGGGTCAAGATTGCTTCTTCTTACTTTTAATCCAATGGTCATAATTAGTCTTTGCTACTTTTTAAGACCAAATCTCCACCCTTGATTAATTCTTCATCCAATGGTCATAAATGGTCTCCTTCACTTTTTAAGACTAAATCTCCACCTTTGATTTAGTCTAAATCTAATGGTTGTAAATGGTCACCTTATATCATCAATTTTACACCATTGATTAAATCTACGATTGATATTGAAGTTTGCATAATTTTATTCTAACACCATTAATTAAATTAATGATGATTATCTTATACTTCTTTATTAAATTTATTTCTTAACTATTAATTAAATTAATGGTGGATATCTAAACCACTAATGTTGACTTAACAATATAATTTCTATTGTTATCTACTAAAAATCTCACGAAAGAATATATTTACTATATTTTTATCTTTCGATAAATAAATACAGTACAAAACAAATTTTCTAAAACTGTTTCCGGATTCAGGTTTAGTAAGATCCCCTGTCTCCGTCTAAACAGTACAAATTTTTCTATACGTAGAAAATTTTTTTCACTTTGTTGGACCCACACTGGGCCCACGTATAGCCACACAGGCCCACATACCCCTCGTGGGGCCCACAAATAGAAAGAAATTCAAAATCACACATAAAATCACAAAAATTAGAAAATATATGAAAATCAAGTCAGATTGTTAAAAATAATTAACAATCAAGAGAAATAAATACAGAAAGATTTTTCCCGGCCCGAAAATTATCATTTTCCTGACACGGAGTAAATCACTCAAAACGATTAAATACGCTGATGGGATATTCAAAATAATTTTACAGCGCTCAGAATTTACTAAACAGTAAAATTTTGTTAACTGTAAAAATTACTGTTTACGATATAGGAAATTTGGGGTGTTACAGGTTTGCCCCAATGATTTAATATGTTAAGTTTTGATGATGACAAATACAAGACAAAAAGAATGATGCTTATGCTTAATAGATGTGCTTTATAGATAACAAATGCATCACAAAAGAATATTGATCATGTTACATAAATGTGCTTAATGAGATATATTGTATCATGTATGATTATGTACTTTATCTAGTTATATTTTACTTAATAATCATGCAATGAGATATATGTAACATTCATCATATAATATATCCAATAATATTTTATATGAGTTACAAATGAATTAATATTAGATATGTCTATGAAAGTCTTGTATGCATGTTAGACTAACTAGAGTTATACATTTATGAATAATGCATATGAAGATATTGAGTTATGAATTTGGACTAACTATGTTTGGTTAAGTGAGCAATACTTTGTAGGATAGTCCAAGTACCAAGAGTGAGCATTGCAACAAGAAAGCAAAAGATCACAACTATGCTCAACTCAAGGAGAATGAAAATGATAAAGGTGTTCCAAGCATTTGCAAGCTTTGAAGAGAATGAATTTTTGGAAGCTTGGACTACATCAAGAAGTGATGGTGGCAAAAGATCTAGTCCAACATCTCCAAGAATAGCTTATAAGACTTAGATTTTGTGTAAAGGTAAATGAGATTCACACTAAGCTCAAAATATATTTTAACATCTTTAAAAATGTTTCTAAAATGTTTAAATGCCCAACAAACTATTTTTGGAAAGCTAGTCATGATGGTAGATCATTTCTATGAAAAATAGCAAAGTTTGTGTTTTGTAAAACTGACCTTTGGTTACTCTTTTGATCATATCTTTTAAAATAATTTGAGTTTTGCTCTGAAACTTATTTTATATGAAAATAGACTCAAAGATCTTTCCAATGAGTGGTCATTCGCTTAAAACAGATAAGAAACGAAGAAGTTATGACCATTTAAAGTCAGTTTTCAAAACCAGAGTGATTTATTCGAATAACACATGTGTTATTCGAATAACACAAGATTTATTCGAATAACAGAGTTCTTATTCGAATAACACACCCGAGAAAACGTCCAGAACATGTTTTTTGAAAATTTATTCGAATAATCAAAGTGTTATTCGAATAACACAAGCCTTATTCGAATAACAAATGTGTTATTCGAATAACACAACTTAGAAAACGTCCAGAACGTGTTTTTGAAGATTTATTTGAATAACATAACGTGTTATTCGAATAACCAAAGCCTTATTCGAATAACAAGTTTCAGAAAACACTTCCTGGTGTGCTATAACTTGATTTATTCGAATAACACATGTGTTATTCGAATAACACAATATTTATTCGAATAACAGAGTTCTTATTCGAATAACACTTGATCAGAAACGTTCCCAACGGTCATAAAACGACTAGTTTTCATAATAATTCATTTCCAATCTTTACCCAATGACTCTAAATATTAATGGGCTATAAATATAAGTGTTTGGGTATCATAGAAAAGTTGGAGAACAATATGAAAATTACTCTTGAGCATTAAATTCATTTTTCACTCTATATTTCTCCAAAACTCTGTTTTGAGCTATAAGTGTGTGAATCCTTGATACCCATAGTGCTTTAATTTGTACTATCCACTCTTGAGAGAGTTTCTATCAATTCTACCTTTGTATAAACTGTAAAAGAGAGGGTGAGGTATCCCTCAAAATTGTAAGGGTGAGGTATCCCTTGGAAATAGAGACTCAAACACAAAGGGTGAGGTATCCCAAGGTGTGTTGAGTGCTCAAATTTGTAAAGGTCATCAAGCACCCGTAAAGCTTGAAGAATTGGAGGCTCTAGCACAAGGGTGAGGTATCCCAAGGTGTGAGGAGTGCTCTTATTTGTACAAAGGTTTTCCTAGCACCCGTGAAGTCTAGGAGATAGTGAAGAAAATCTCAAGTTAAGCTTGGGGACTGGATGTAGGTCACAAGTGGTTGGTGGCTGAACCAGGATAAATCCTAGTGTTTGCTATTCTCAACTCTATCTCTTTATATTTGTGCTCTTAACTATATATGCTTGAGTTAAATTTGATACCTAGCTTATTTGCATGATTTATCCCATAACCCAAGTTATATTTGAGTAATCCTTAATAATTGTGCATTTGCTATGCATGTTCCGCTGCACCTATTAATTGAGTTATTCAAATTGCATAATTTGATAAAGTTGCATTAAAATTTATAATTACCCAATTCACCCCCCCTCTTGGGTAATGGTTGCCATGACTAACAAAAACTACTCGAAAACCACTTAAAATCGCTTGAACACACTACTTTTCTATAGTGCATAGTCGCCAAAAATCGCCTAAGGTCGCCTGAGATTTGAGAGAAATAGTAAAACTATAGAGAAGGCATCCTCGACTCCTATTTATAAAGACAAGGCTAGGGGGCAATTTCGTCCTAACACTTCAAATTTCAAAAATCCTAATTATGGCACTCAAAACTACGTGGAGCCCTAACGACACTCCCTAGTCAGAAAGTGCCATGTGGATAATTACAACTATCACACCAAATAAAGAAACGCTTGCTCAGAAAGCCAAACGTTATGCAAGCCTCACTATTTTGAGCGTGAATTTGTTCTATGGAATACGACAACAATCTAAGTTTATATTATAGACCTCGGTTACACCTCAGAATGTCCACCTCTAATCACCTGACGCGTGGACCATGGCCAGACTACGATGCATTCGCAAGTGTCAAGTGACAGTCATGATAGCGTCTCTAACTTAGAACTCTTGATCCCTGACAAGCGCTGAACTCAATCAAAATTACAACCGAGTTATACCTATGACTTATAGCATAGGAAACAACACTGGATCATCTCTCAAGGATTGTAAATACAATTTGATTAGATCAAGCAAAAATTAGGGGAAGGAATTTGAGAACTCAGAATATGCAAATAATAGAATTAAAGTGAGAAATTCAATTAAAAGAACAATCAATTTAGAAACCTATCCGAAATTGGGTTGATTCTATCATGGATCTTTCAATAAACATTTGAAGTGCATTTGAATGGTTAATTTGGATTCAACTGAAATCTCTGCTTCAAATCCAGAATTCATACTAGACAATCATCTAGAATTCAATTAACAATTGACACACAAATTCACAATCGCACAATTCATGTTAGATCTATGTTAATTTGATCTCCGAATTTAATTAACCTAGGCACAAATCAGTAACCTAACTTCTGTAATTCCTTGATTAATTCAAATCAATCAACTTACATCTCATCACAATTCTCAATCTCAAATTGAGATCCAATCAGGTCAAACATAAATAGAATCGTCATTCATGCATTCAAGATCAAGCAGAAGAATGAGAAGAGGAATTCAAATGCAATTTAAACACAAAAATAGAACCAAGATCTCAAGAATCCAAACTATAATTTCTTCAAGAATCTATGAATTGATTACAGAATTTTAGCCCTACATAGCTATCACCATGAAGGAGCTTGAGAAAGAAGGAGGAAGAAGAAGAGAGAAAGAAAGATCTAGATGAAGGTGAGAATAGTGTGGAATGAAAAATGATCTTAGTTTTATGCTTCTACAGCTATAAACTAACTCCTATTTTGGCCTCACATCATTAGAACCCCATTAGTTACAAATCTGGGTCCATTATGAGTAATTGGGCCCAAACCCTATGTCATTTAGAGGTCTACAACTCAAGTTATGTTCTGATTAGTGCACACTGCTTGGGTTCCAGTAACAGAACCCATGTTCTGACTTCCAGGCCCAATTAGCTCCACTAGATATTCGATTCTACCCTGGAGCTCTTCATGAAAGTTGTAGAACTCCCTCTCTTTCCTACAAGGTAAAATACATAATTTTTAGACATCTAGAACTCAAGATATGGTTGAAATACAAAAATAGTGTCAAATCTCAATGATGCTAGAAAAAATCAATTAAGCCCAATTTGAGCCCAAACATACAAAACATGACCAAGCTCAATCAAGTACATGGAGAGTGTAAATGACCATAAATGAGGGTTTATTAATATATAAAATATGCAATTATCAAATTCCCCCACACTTAACTTTTTGTACTCCTAGGCAAAACATATAAGACCAAAACTAGGGAACAAATAAAAATAAAATAAACTCAAAAGCTAAAAACTCTAAAAGATTCAAATTCTAATGACATTCAAGAATGCAAAAGTTATAAGCAATAAGAGCAACCAAAGATTTAAGGGAACAAAGCATTCATAAGGTAACATTTATTCACATCTTAAACCCACAAACAAAGTATCTTCAATTTGAAAAGCATGAATCAAGAATGATAGATCCTCATAAAATGCACTCTCAATCCCTCAAGTGTTTACAAAGTAAATATTTTACTCAATTCAACCCATGAAAATTACACTACCATAAGCTTGCTTATATTCTACTTCTCCACTACTCAAACACACGCACACACAAATCAAGAGGACTTTATTCAAGGTTGTAATGGGGCCAAGGTAAGGGAAGGAAATAATATAAATATGATAAGTTAAATACCCAAGAGAATAAAAGAGTATTGAGGAGAAACTCAAATGACAAGCAACAAGCATGAAATTTTACCCTTAATTCTATATAATGCACATTATCTTTACATATTCCTTCTCTTATTTATTTTTTTCTTTTCTTTCACAACCTTTTTGCATTTATTTTTTTCTCTTTTTTACATTCTATTTTTTATATTATTTTTTTTCTTTTCATTTGGCTTTCTATTTTTTTCTTTCTTTCTTTTTTTTCTTTCACTAAACACTTTGCATATTGCACACCAATTTGTACAACCCCCACACTTGAATTATTAATTACCCATTAACAAAAGAGCTCATCCAATGAAAATGAACCAATGTTTTCCTATTCCATAAGGTAAGGTAAAAACATAGTTTTTCACGTAAGACATATAATGAGCTAAGACAAAGAATGAGCAAATAGGCTCAAGGGGGTTAATCAAAGGGAAATAATGCAAGGTTGGCTATTTGGTCAAAGTAGCTAATTCAAGAAAGAATGCCTCAATCATGTTCATGCATGCAAGTGAAAATGTAGCCTCAAAAAGAATCAAAGCAAGTTCTAGAGTGATCAATTAACATGAGTGAAAATAACACAAGAAAGAGGAGAATGACATAAATGCTAAATCCATCCATCAAAAGGCTCAAAGTCTCACAAGGTATACATCTATCAAACTCAATCTACCAATCAAACATCCAAAACCAAGCTTGTCAAATTTAAGAAGGAAGAAAATTTATTCAATCATGTTATGAATCTTGATTTTCAATTAATTCAAAGTCGTAAACTTCACAAATCTCAAAATATCATTGAAAAGTAATTAAAAACAGATTTTTTTCTTTAAAAATAAAAAATAGAATTAAAAACAAAAATAGAATTAAAAATAGAAAACAAAAATAGTAGCAAAAAATAACATAAACAACAAAAATAAAAATAACAAAAATTAGCAAATGAGAAAAATTAATAGCGTAAATCGAAAAACAAAAATAGTAAATAGCGAAATTAAGACATAAAACAAAATTAAGCGCAAAAAAATAGAAATAAAGCAAAAACAGTAGAAAAGCAATGAAAACAAAACAAAAACAAAAGAAACATTAGACATAGAAATAGAAACATAAAATTAAAGACAAAAATGAATTTAAATGCAAAAAATAGAAAACAGAAATAAAATAGAAACAATAAAATATCATAATGCTAGAATTCCTCCCACACACTTAAATTTTACTTTGTCCTCAATGTAAAACTCAAAAGAAAAATAACATCCATCAAAATCATCAATTAATGAAGGACAAGTAAAATAAAAGAGAGAAAGAATAAACATCCTTATCAAGTGAAGAGACTTTCACTAGGGTCTCATTGCTTGAAGTGTAATGACCAAGACCAAGTTAAGCTTGAAGCATGAGTTGAAGCATGAGAGCTTCCACCGGGGTCCCATTGGCCTTCCTTGATTTCCTTGACTTCACCACTAGAATGCAATATGTGTACTTTATCAATTTTATTTTCCTTGTTTATGTTGGACCATGGCCCAAAAATAAAATCCACCACCACAGTAGTGACTGCCATTTGGTGTTCTTCTCCCTTCTTTAAAAATCTTTCAAGGGTAGGTGGTTATTGCACTGAAGGTATCAATCTGGTTGAAGAAATTAATTCTGATGATTAAGTGTAGCATCACTTATAATCTGTGTACAATCCTCCAAAACAGCATGATCATATCGTATAGAAGAAGGAAATTCAGAAAATGCAGTATCATCTCCCACAACAAAAATTTCAGAACATGTAGCACACATACTAGTCTCATCACATCCAGAACATCTAGGAAAATCAACACTATCCAAAAATCTCACAATTTCAAGAAATTCAGCTAGCATATCAACATACATATCATCAACAAGCAAATCAATGACATCTAACTGAAAAGTAGAATGCTTTTCTAAAGGATATTTCATGGCATCAAAGATATTGAATTGAACCAAGTTATTCTTAAATTCCATGGAAATAGTACTAGCATGCACATCAATCTTAGTTTTTGCAGTTTTCAAGAAGGGTATACCTAAAATCAATGGTGGCTGACTACATACAAATTCCTTGTTCATGTTCAGAACATAAAAATCTACTAGAAATATTAAATCATTTACCCTTACCAAAACATCCTTAAGCACTACTACAAGATGAGTTGTGCTTTTATTTGCTAGCTGAATAATTACTCCAGTTGGCTTCAATTCTCCAAGCCGAAGAGATTCAAAAATTGATTGTGGCATCACATTGATCGAAGCACCTAAATTCAACATTGCATGAGTAAATTGCTTGTTGCCTATTGTGCAAAGAATGGTGAATGTTCCAGGATCCTTGCATTTAGGAGGCATATTTGGTTGGATCAAGGCAGAAACATTTCTTCCCATGCTCACT
The DNA here is from genome assembly GCA_029884595.1 of Ormosia semicastrata. Classification (NCBI taxonomy): domain Eukaryota; kingdom Viridiplantae; phylum Streptophyta; class Magnoliopsida; order Fabales; family Fabaceae; genus Ormosia; species Ormosia semicastrata. Next base: position 5,114,078 of record JAQQTO010000028.1, on the reverse strand, counting down.
TTCTCATTTCCTTTCAACCTTCTGTTATGAGTGCATAACTCCTTCAAGAATTTGGCATACTTTGGTATTTGCTTGATTGTATCCAGGAGGGGGATATTGATTTCCACCTTCCTGAATGTCTCCATGACTTCTCTTTTTATTTCTGCTTGGATTGTGTGATCCTATTTGGGAAAAGTAGTGGAATGGCCAGGTCTGAATGCTCTACACATTTCTTTTATGTCATGGATTGCTGGACTAAGCTATTTGTTTTCTGTGAATTATGCTGTTACTGGTCAATCTATGGTTACTGCACTGGTAGCTCTGGTTATGGTAGACTAGGACCATCAACTTCTCTACCACTTCTCAAGGTAAGGGCACTCACATTGCCTATTGGGTTATTGACTGTTTGTGAAGGCAATTGACTTGACTCTTGACTTTTGAACTCACTCACAATGGTTGCCAACTGCCCAATCTGAGTCTGTAGATTTTGAATGGTGGCATTGATATTCTGTTGGAATTGAATGTTGTTTGTGGCCATCTATTTCATTAAATTTTCCAATAATGGCTCGACTAGAGTAGCTTGGATAGACAGCTGCATAGGTTGGTGCTATCTAAATACAAGTGATTGCTGACCAGAATTCCCATATCTCAGGTTGGGATAGTCCCTCTAGCCAGGGTTATAAGTACTAGAAAATGGATCATATCTGGGCTGCTGTTGGGACTGTTGATATTGGGGTCTCCTAGGAAAAATGCCTGTTGTAGCAACAGGATAGGCTTGGATGGCAGAATTATCTTCCTGAAGTGTTGGACAGGCATCTATAGGATGAGATAGATAAGAACAAATTCCACACACCCTTGCAGGCTCTTGTACAGAAACTGGTACATGTTGTCCCACTGCTAATTGCCTCATCAAAGAAGTCAATTCATCAAGTCTGTGTTCCATTCTCTGTTGGTCTACATTAGACAATTGAACCTCATTGACTTCTCTGGTTGAGGTAAGGACTCTTGTGCCAAATTGTTAAGCATTGGCTGCCATATTTGCTATCAAATCTCTTGCTGCAACGAGGGTTTTATCCACCAAGACACCTCTAGAGGCAGCATCCACCATACTTTTGTCCATTAGCAGCAAGCCCTCATAGAAATATTGAATCAAGAGCTGACAACTGATTTGGTGGTGGGGACAGCTCGAGCACAACTTCTTGAATCTCTCCCAATATTCATACAAGTTCTCACCTGTCATTTGCCTTATGCCACAGATGTCTTTCCTTATTGCAGCAGCTCTGGAGGTAGGGAAAAACTTCTCTCAAAATAGTTTCATCATATTATTCCACAAGTCACAGAACCTAGTGAAAGATAATAAAGTCAGTCCTTAGCTGCATCAGCAAGGGAGAAAGGGAATGCTATCAGCTTGATATGTTCTTCATGGATGCCTTAAGGTCGCATGGTTGAGCACACAACATGGGAACTCCTTCAAATGCTTGTGGGGATCCTCACCTACAAGTTCACGAAACTTAGGCATCAAATGAATTAGTCTAGACTTTAATTCAAAATTGTTGGTGTATGCCCTAGAGGCTAATACATTTTCTGTATTTACATATATTCTATTATGCTATTTTATATATAAGGCATTTCATTTATTGTGTTCTTTTTTGATAAACATAATAAAGTCCTTAGAATAGTAAGTTTGATGCCATAGGACATCAAGTGGATGACTTGATCGTGAGATCCTTTTGGTTACAACACTATTCTTAAATGTCCCTAGTCAAGTATTATTGTTAATTAGGACAACAATAATACATTGAGACTAGTATGTGCAGAGACTGATGACCACATCTCATGAGTCATGGATATGAGATATCAAGTCTTCACATGGGTACATATTAGAGTAATGATGTACTGGACTGACCCACCATGAGAACGCTACATGGATCGTTACGTGAGTATCATAAGCGATTCTCATAGTGACAATGGTGTTTGTGGTCCTTTGACCTGAAATCACTACGATTCCTACATGAAGAGTTGTGTGTTTTAATGCCATCAAACGTCATCTATAACAAAGTGATTATAAAGTTGGTTATTGGACATACCACAAATCATGCAGAGGGATGTGAGTGACCTAGATGGGATTTGTCACTCCTACATAACAGGAGCGATATCTTCGGGCCCCCTGATTGAGTGAGACTGCGAAATGCATGGCCATGCTCAAATGAGTCAATATGAGATATTGATCTCATTTGTTATTACAAAATCTGCTCGAGTATCAGGAAACAAATGATTGGACTATGCAAGGGTGACGCATTCCATGCCTTGTGTTCAATCTAGATATCTTGACAAAGGGACTAAACGACACGGAAACATTGGTCACGAAAAGGTTATGTCAAATCACTGACATTCTTATTACTTGGTTAGCAGTGATGTGTTGCTAGATACCGCTCACTGCTTGTAATATTAAAATGAGATTTTAATATTACTGCCAATGTAATAAGAACCTACAGAGTCACACACATAGAGCAGACTAAAATTGGAGCAATGGATCCAAGTTAGACTCGGATTCAAATATGGGCCAGACTCATAACAGATGGGTCTAGGGTTGCACAGCTTACCTTGCTGCTGCTCACACTCACTTAAGGCAGTCACTATTATAAATAGTACTGTTAAGGGGGCTGCTGAGGGACATAATTCTGAACCCTAGCCGCACCTACAGAAAAGTGAGTGAGAGAGCGACAGGTTTCTTCTCTTCTCTTCGCAGCTAGCACTGTGTGAGAGACGTGAGGCTCCTCTTTGCAGACGTTGGACGTTCGTGGGTCTGTTCGTGTGGATACCACAGAGACATCATTTCTATTACGGTGTTAGTGATTCACGCTTCAAGAGGTAAATCATTTAAAAACTCGGATTATGGCTTTTTTCGCATGGATCCTCAGTGGGAATCCCTGTTTTCCGCTGCGTGTTGTATCCGCAAAATTCCCAACAAAAATCAGCATCAATATCAAGATATTGAATGCATAATGATTGATAAATGATGTCAGGGGCAGCAAGCTCTTTAAGAGTCTTATTATGCATATTATCAGTCATGGTTGAAGCTCTTGGATAGTATAACAGATTCAATGTCACAATCAAATTCAGAAGCAATTCTTTGACTAAGCTTATGAGCTCTAAGTAGTGCATGCAAAGTCTTATCAATCTCAGAATCAAAATCAAGCAAATTATCAAAATTAGACCTAGTCATGCACCAATGAGGGCTATAGAGGTGTCAGAATGCCAAAAACATAACAACACAAATCTAAACTACAGAAATGGTTAGAAAAAAAATGAAAAACACATCAAATGATTTTTAAAAATCATGGGGCTACCATGGAATGAAAACTACACGGATTTAGAAAATTATCATGCAAAGAAAATATTTCAAAAATTGAAAAAATGGTCTAAACTATGGAATTTGGGAAAAAAGCATAGCCAATGGAACATTAGCTGGGTCAATGAATTTTTTTCTAGCAACTGGCAAAAATTTAGGTCATTTTGAGTTATCAAAATAATTATTGAAATTACCGTTATATCCCCAATTTTCTCAAAAACCCTATTAGATGATGTAATTTAGCTAAAATTCGAGGGGATGAACATATGACCACTTTGCTCAAAATGATGATTTAACCTGAGGGACCAAGTCTGAACTCCAAACTTCACAATCAGATCAACACTAGTCTCCCCCTGCACCAAAAGAAATCAGAAACTAGGGAAAAAGTGTTAGCTGGGTATGAAACAATATTAGGTAGTGAGGAATTCATCCAAAATGATTGACTGACACTTACAAGAAAATCTTGCAATGCAATTATCAATAAAGACAACAAAAGAATGATCAACAGTAACAAAAGTCAATGTAATAGTAACCAATGATCAACAACAGAATGCAATGCAATAGTTATGCATTGAACAAAAGTTAATTCTTAGTAAGAACAAGAGTTAGTATGGTCACTTAATATGATCAGATTGCAATTTACAATCCCCAGCAACAGTGCCAAAATTTTGACGAGCGCCGAACTCAATCAAAATTACAACCGAGTTATATCTATGGCTTGTAGCATAGGAAACAACAACAAATCGTCTCTCATGGATTATAAATGTAATTTGATCAGATCAAGCAAAAATTGGGGGAAGGGGTTTGAGAACTCAAAATATGCACATAACATAATTAAAGTGAGAAATTCAATTAAAAGAATAATCAATTCAGAAACATATCCAAAATTGGGTTCATTCTATCATGGATCTTTCAACAAACATTTGAAGTGTATTTGAATAGTTAATTTAGATTCAACCAAAATCTTTGCATCAAATCCAAAATTCATACTAGACAATCATCTAGAATTCAATTAACAATTGACACACAAATTCACAATCGCACAATTCATGTTTGATCAATGTTAATTTGATCTCCGAATTCAATTAACCTAGGCACAAATCAGTAACCTAACCTTTATAATTCCTTAATTAATTTAGATCAATCAACCTAAATCTCATCACAATTATCAATCTCAAATCAAGTTCCAATTAGATCAAACATAAATAGAATCATCATTCATGCATTCAAGATCAAGAAGAAGAAGGAGAAGAGGAATTCAAATGCAATTCAAACACAAAAACAGTACGAAGATCTCAAGAATCTAAACCACAATTTCTTCAAGAATCTCTAAATTGATTACAGAAGTTTAGCCCTTCATAGCTATCACCATGAAGGAGCTTAAAGAAGAAGGAGGAAGAAGAAGAGAGAAAGAAAGATCTCGATGAAGGTAAGAAAAGTGTGGACTGAAAATTGATCTCGATTTTTTGCTTCTACAGCTATAAACTAACTTCTATTTTGGCCTCACATCATTAGAACCCCATTAGTTACAAAGCTGGGTCCATTATGAGTAATTGGGCCTAAACCCCATGTCATTTGGAGATCTACAACTCAAGTTATGTTCTGATTAGTGCACACTGCTCAGTTTTTAGTAACAAAACCTGTATTTTGACTTCCAGGCCCAATTAGCTCTACTAGATGTTTGATTATGCCCTAGAGCTCTCATGAAAGTTGTAGAGCTCTCTATCATCTTTCCTATAAGGTAAAATACATAATTTTTAGACATCTAGAACTCAAGATATGACTGAAATATAAAAACATTGTCAAACCTCAATGATGCTGAAAAAAATAAATTTAGCCCAATTTGAGCCCAAACTTACAAAATATGACCAAACTCAATCAATTAAGTACATGGAGAGTGTAAACGACTAAAAATAAGGGTTTGTTAATGTATAAAATATGTAATTATTAATCCCTTGGTGGCATCATGGACTCCGGATTCATATAAAGCACGGACCCTATGACCCAAGGGCATTGAGACTTACCTTGATATTTAGCCATGTTAGCTAAGCACCGAGCTAGGGGCAACGTGATGAGGTCAAGCATATTTTTACATGATGAGCATTAGAATGATCTTTACGAAGGAAGCAAATAATGAAAAATAGGACATCCACAAATGTAAACTTTTTATTATTCATTCACATTCTATACACCATCAACTTTACAAGAAGGACCTATAAGCTATGCTTATCTAAAAGTGGCCACTTAAAGGAAGCCAAGAATGTAGCATGCAGAGATAATGGGGATGATCAGGCACTGAACACGGCCACCTCAATGGTTCCTCAAGATACTAGCACCTATCTCTTCCCTATTGAGAAACATGAGTAGAAGGCTTCACAATTCCATGCTTTTGGCTGCACACTAGGATGAATCCAAGGCATTTAGAAGAGCAGAGCACGAAGATCAGTGAAACCCATTCATGCCTCATGAACTAGGGCAGAAGCCATGAGCCTACCAGTGAGCAAGATTTTGTCCTGCTACTACGTACGCCTAGAAGGAAAGGCTTCTACCACTCGGAGACGTGGTGATCAAGTCACACAGAGCAATTACTTGGCCCTCATCACGCCATTATGCAGGGATAAAGGGAATACCTTTAAGAATTTGGGAAAGAAATGAAAAATGATTTTAGAAAGAGGCATGACCCTTAACATGCCCACAAGAAGCTAAACGGGGACCATTCTCTAGAGAAGACCCACTATCAAGTACAACCAGAGGAATATGTGGTAACCCCATTGCAAGCATTCCCTATTTATAGAAGGAATAATGCATTTTGATTGGCTTTCAAGAAGGCAAACCAACTACACGTTCAAGGACACATTTAATCATTCCTCCCCTGTGATTGGTCATGTGGGCAGCAGGCAGTTAGGAAACAAAATAGAAAATTACCATCCTCTTTAAAGCAGTTTTTAATTCCCAATAAATTCAAAGGAACGGTTCCAAAGTAAGCACAGATTGTTACAAACCACAAAGTATAGGCTACTAAACGGACAAGTCCGAAGGAGTAATGAAGTTCGTACCCTCCTTCAAGAAACAGTAAAGACCCCATGAACTACACATGGGGGCAACCCATGACGTACCACGGATAGTGGAATGATAATGTAAGCATAGCGATCCAACTCGGATCTTGGCCTTACTCATTAACCATAGGGGGTATACCATGATATCATAGACCTCGACCCTTTGGAACAAACATCGTGAGATCTGACGTTGACATTGACTAGGATCCCTTTATTCATTGCGTGCTATGTGCTCCTATCAAAACTCAGATACCTTGACACTAAGTTGTCCCATCTAAGCGCTAAGATGAGGGCAACTGTTCTGGGCCGTGATCTGGGACACTAGTCCCATGGGTCAACTTGAAATGCATCTGGTTGAAGTTCGCAATTAACACCCTAATGGGAAATCACTCAGCACTGTAAAGATCCCAACACAACGAATGTTGACCACGACATTGGGTAACCGCAACGTTATTGTGAGATTTACACAGTGATAAATCCTATGATAATCCATAACTGCCAATCATGATCTTGAGTAATAATAGCACCCATAACCGCCTTTGACTGCTCATAACTGTAGTATCAACATTTTGATTTTATAAGGATCATCTACAACAATCAAGGGAACGTGTTTCCCTAGTCATTCTCTATAAATATCAGGCTCAATCACCTTCAATAGCTAACTATTGCCTTTTTTCTTAAACCCTACTTGTGCATAACTTGACTTGAGCGTTGGAATGCCTTTGCAGGTGATAACTGCCGAGGCTATCAAATTATATCAATTCATAATCGATTCACCAAAACTACTTGCAGTATAAGGTAACATCGGATCGACCCCGTAGATCACTCTAATTACACAATCAAATTAAGAGGTTAACAAACATGGTCGAAGGGTTTGCAAGATTAATCAACAGAAAGAAATTAAAACGGTAAATAGAATTAGGAAAACAACTAATCCAAGGGAATTAACCAATCTTGATTTTAATCCATCCCTGATCACTATGGATCCATCCAATCACTAACTGAATTCTTGTTCTTAGATTACCTTAAGAAGCCTCAGGATGATCCATGGATCCTCTACTAGGTAAGCATCCAAAATTCGATCAATCAAAGGTTAGACAAATTAAGCATCCATCTAATCCCAAATTAATTTAAAAACCAAAATCCAACTAAACTAAACAATTCATCAAACACCTTTGATGCCTTGTTTAGTCTTTGAAATCCTCTCTTAATACATGGTAATTACGCAATTATCATATGAACATCCCAATCAAATTAAGCAACTCAATTAGAATTAAACAAAGAGGAAGGAAAGAAACTTGATTAATAATTGAATGTAGAACAATTGAAACATAATCTCAGAATTAAGCATTAAGATTGTCAATCCCTAGAATTAATTAATGGCTCTAACCCTCCATGAATGAGTGGGAAGAACTACAAAAAAAAAGAGAGATAACCTAGAGAGAAGGGAGAGGGAGAGAGATTCAGAGAAAGAATTAAAAGTGTTGAATGAGAAGATGATTTTCTGTTCTATTGCTCTAACCTCTTAAACCTAACTCTTAATTTGGCCTTACATGGTTAGAATTCTAATAGGTACAAAGTTGGTTCCATTAGTAATGATTGGGTCCAAGTCTTATGTCATTTAGAGGCCTAAAACTCAAGTTATGCTCAATTAAGTGGCCTAACTCGTCAACAACTCGCCTCTACTTTCCATCTTCAATTGCATGTCGAAAATGACGTAATTCAACTTAGGATCTCATAAGAGTTGTAGCTTTGTATCTTAGCTTCCATTTGGGCTTGGTTTGACATCTATTAGATTCCTATAACGCAATATATAGGCTAATGAGTACGCAGAGGTCAAGCTGTCAAGATCAGTATTCTGACTCTTGCTTCAACTTTAATTTAAATTATCCAAGCGTATAATCCAGCTCCTAAAGTCTTCATGAAACTTGTAGAGATTTGTCTTAACAAGATAAGACCAGAATCATATCAATCAGATATTTAAAACTCAGATTATAGCTAAATTACTAAACACTGCCAAGTAGAGAAATTAAGGTTAATTCATGCAATAATTCCTTTAATGATCTAATTAGTCCCAATATCATAAAATGTGACAAAAACAAACTTAATTAAGCCAAATTGAACCTTGAGAAGTCTAGTGAGAGGATCATTAAATGAATAAAATATATTGCTATCAAATTCTCATACACTTAGCTTTTACGCTCATGAGCAAAACACATAAGACCAAAACTAGGGAATAAGAAAAACAACACAAACTCAAAAGCTAAAAACTCTAAAAGACTAAATTTCTAATGATATTCAAGAATGAAAAAGTTTATAAGCAATAAGAGCAACCAAAAATTCAAGGGATCAAAACATTCATGATGTAACATTTCTTCACATCTCAAACCAAAAAGCAAGGTAATTTCAATTTGAAAAACATAAGTTAAGAATGATAGATCATCATAAGATACATTCTCATTCCCTCAAAGTGTTTAAAAGATAGGTATTTCACTCAATTCAACCCATGAAAAATTGTACTATCATAAGCTTGCTTATCTTCTACTTCTCCACTACTCAAACACATGCACACATAAATCAAGAGGACTTTATTTAAGGTTATAATGGGGTCAAGGTAAGGGAAGGAAACAATATAGATATGACAAGCTCAATATCTAAGAGAATAAAAGAGGATTGGGGAGGAGCTTAAAGACAAGCATGAAATTTAGCCCCCAATTCCATATAATGCACGTTCTCTTTACATATTCCTTTTTTCTTCTTCTTTTTTTTTATCTCTTTTCTTTCATAGCCTTCTTGCATTTATTCTTTTTTTTTAATTTGCTCTTTTTCTTTCTTTTTCTTCCACCAAATACTATGCATATTACACATCAATTTGCACAATCATCACACTTATACTATTAATTTCCCACAAACAAAAGAGCTCCTCTAATGAAAATGAACCAATGCTCTCTCATTTCTTAAGGTAAGGTAAAACATAGATTTTCACATAAGGCATATAATGAGCTAAGAAAAAGGATAGACAAATAGGCTCAAGGGGGTTAATCAAAGGGAAATGATACAAGGTTGGCTATTTGGTCAAAGTAGCTAATTCAAGAAAGAATGTCTTAATCATGTTTATGTATGCAAGTGAAAATGTAGCCTAAAAAAGAATCAAAGAAAGTTCTAGAGTGATCAATTATCATGAGTGAAAATCACACAAGAAAGAAAAGAATAACACAAATGCTAAATCCATCCATCAATAGGCTTAAAATCTCACAATGTATGCATCAATCAAACTCAATCGACTAATTAAACATCCAAAACTAAGCATGTGAAATTCAAGAAGATAATTTATTCAATCATGCTATGAACCTTGAATTTCAATTGCTTCAAACTCTCAAACTTCACAAATCTCAAAACTTTATTAGAAGGCAATTAAAAACTCATATTTTTTTCAAAAACCAAAATATAAAATTTAAAACAACAAAATAGTTTAAAACAGAAAAAATAGAAACATAAATAGAATGTAAAAAAAATAGAAAATAGAAAATAACAACAATAAATAGAAACAACAGAAAAATAGAACAACATAATTATAAATAGAAAAATAGTAAAGAACAAATAACAAAATAGTAATAGTAAATTAATAGAGCAAAAAAGTAAAAATAGAAAAAATAATTAAAATAGTTGAATTAAAATAGAAAACAATAGAAAAATAGAATGCTAAAATTCCTCCCCCACACGTAAATTTTACATTGTCCTCAATGTAAAGCTCAAAAATCATTAGCAAACCATCAATAGCATAAACAAATATAAGACAAGCAAAATAAAAGAGAGGGGAAACAAACATCCTTATCAATTGAAGATGGCCATTTGCAAGTGCAGTTCCTCCACTATGTCCTCTTGAGCTCCGTCATAAAATGGCTTGAGATGGTGTTCATTGATTTTGAAAGCTTTGTTAGTGGCTAGAGCTGGCAAAATAGGTCCAACACGTTGGGTAAACTCGCCACCCATCATTTTTTGGTGGGCTGGGTTCAAGGATTAAACCCATATTTTTTTTCAACCCGCATAACCCATCTTGCTTAACCCGCAAGTTAAGCGGGTCAAGGTTGGGTTAGCCCGTCGGGTTGGCTCTTTTTTTAAAAAAAAAGTGACAAGTGATACTATAAATGAAAAGCTCTATGATGTTGTACAATTTATGTTCAAATATTTAATTTGGCTATTTTAAAAATCATTTTTTAGATATGTGATTTGTAATTTTTTGCTATTATTGTTTATTATTTTTTTTAATTTTTTATAGTATTTTTGGTTTTTTATATAATTCTTTTTTGTTTTTTAGGCGAGTTAAGCAAGTTGACCCATTAACCCGCTTACTTTTTTTCATTTTATCTTTTATGCAGGTTAACCCGCCAACCCATCCTAAAACGGGGTAGGTTGGCTCTTCCAACCCATTTCTCAAAACGGGCTAACCAACCTGCCTCGTATTTTGGCAGGTTAAGGTGGGTCGAGGCGGGTCGTCCCATTTTGCCAACTCTATTAGTGGCCTCACGTGTAATTTCCACCACACCATAAGGAAAGACCTTAGTGACTACAAACAGACCAAGCCACCTAAAATAGAGCTTTCCATGGATGAGCTTGAGGCAAGAGTTATAGAGGAGAACTTTTTGACCGATTAAGAACTCCTTCCTTGTTAACATCTTATCATGAAGAATCTTAGTCTTTTCATTGTAGATCCAAGAGTTCTCATAAGCTTTCAACTGAAGCTCTTCAAGTTCTTGGAGTTGGAGCTTTCTTTGGGATCCAACTTAGTTCAAGTCAAGATTGCATTTCTCTATTGCCCAATATGCCTTGTGTTCAATCTCCACCGGGAGGTGGCATGCCTTACCAAAGACTATCCTGTAGGGAAACATCCCAATGAGTGTCTTAAAGGCAGTTCTGTAAGCCCAAAGAGCATCCTCAAGCCTCAGGCTCCAATCCTTCCTATTAGGTTAGACAGTTTTCTCTAGGATTTGCTTGACCTTTTTGTTTGAGACTTCAGCTTGCCCATTTGTTTAAGGGTGGTAAGGTGTGGAAATCTTATGTAAGATTCCATATTTTCTCATCAAAGCCTCCATGCTCTGGTTGCAGAAGTAGGAACCCTGATCACTGATGATAGCCCTCAGAATTCCAAATCTGCATAAAATGTGTAATATAACAAAATCTAGAGCAACTTTAGAATCATCAGTCTGAGTAATCTTTACCTCCACTCATTTAGATACATAATCAACAACCAACAATATGTAAACAAAACTAAAAGAAATAGGAAAAGTCCCATAAAGTCAATACCCTATACATCAAAAATCTCACAAAATAGCAAAGGTTGCTAGGGCATCTCATTCTTGCAAGAAATATTCCCTGTTCTCTAACACTGTTCATAAGACTTACAAAACATATATGCATCATGAAATAGGGTAGGCCAATACAATCTAGAGTCCAAGACTTTCCTAACTATACATTGAGGCCCAAAATGCCCACCACATGCAAATGCATGGAAAAAACTAAGAACAGATTAGAACTCATGATCAAGTACACATCTCCTAATAACTTAGTCACTACAAAACCTCCATAGGTAGGGATCATCCCATACATAACACTTAGACTCACTTTTCAATTTATCATTCTAAGCCCTAGTAAAACATGCAGGAAAAACTCTAGAAACCAAGAAAATGACCATATCTATAAACCAAGGAGAGGTGATCTTACCTTGCAACTGTAAAAGCTGCTCATCAGGAAAAGAATCATGGATGGGAAGGGGATCTGAGGCTCTCTCAATCCTGCTCAGGTGATCAGCCACTAGGTTCTTTACTTTACTACTATCTCGAATCTCAATGTCAAACTCCTCGAGCAAAAGCATCCACCTAATCAATCGTAGCTTAGCCTCAGGTTTCTTCAAAAGAAACTTCAGAGTTGCATGATCAAAAAATACCACAACCTTAGAACCAAGCAAATAGGATCTAAACTTATCTAATGTAAACACAATAGCTAAAAATTCTTTTTCTGTGGTTGTATAATTCGCTTGAGCAGCATCCAAAGTTTTTAAAACATAGTAGATCACATGGGAGACTTTGCCCACTCTCTATGCCAAGACAACACCCACAACGTAGTTAGAAGCATCACACATCAGCTCAAACGAGAGTGTCCAGTCAGGTGGCAGGATTATGGGGGCACTGGTCAAAGCCTGCTTCAAATGATTAAAGGCTTTCTTGCATTTCTGGTTAAACAAAAACTCTATATCCTTTTACAGAAGGTTGTACAGCGGAAGGGCTATTTGGTTGAAATCTCTGATAAAGCGCCTGTAGAAACCTACATGTCCAAGAAAAGACCAAACATCCCGCATGCATGTGGGGTAAGATAAACAGGTAATGACTTCTGTTTTCGTAAGATCTACCTCAATACCCCCGCTAGACATTACATGACCTAGAACTCTACCCTACTCTACATGAAATGACATTTCTCAAAATTTAGACCAAGGTTAGTTTCAATGCATGTATGCAGCACTCTAGATAAGATATCAAAATAGGAATCAAATGAAGAATCATATACAGTGAAATCATCCATAAACACCTCTATGCACTTCTCTAGAAAATCAGAGAAGATATTTACCATGCACCGCTAGAAGGTACCAAGGGCGTTGGAGAGGCCGAAGGGCATCTACCTGTAAGCAAAAGTGCCGAAGGGACAGGTGAAAGTGGTCTTTTCCTAATCCTTAGATGCAATGTGGATCTGAAAGTAGCCAGTGTAGCCATCCAAGAAGTAATAATGTGATTTCCCAACCAATTGCTCCAACATCTAATCAATGAAAGATAGGGAGTAATGATTCTTTCGAGTGGCTTGGTTAAGCCTCTTATAATCAATACAGACTCTCCAACTATTCTGCACTTTGGTATGAATCAACTCATTCTTTTGATTTACTACCACTGTAATCTCGAATTTCTTCGGGACAACCTGCACAAGACTCACTCAAGTGCTATCAGATATGGGATAAATAATGCCAGCCTACAGTAGCTTGGTCACCTATTTCTTTACCACATCTAAAATCAGAGGATTCAGTTTCCTCTGGGGTTGCACCATTAGTTTAGCTCCATCCTCAAGTAATATCTGATGCATGCATGTAAAAGGGCTAATACCAGGAATATTTGCAAGAGTCCATTTGATGGATTTCTTATGCTCTCTCAGAATTTATATCAATCTTTCCTCCTATTCAGCAAAGAGGTCCTTGGCTATGATCACAGGAAGTTGCTTATCATCTGCCAAGTATGCATACTCTAGGTGCTCAGGCAAAGGCTTAAACTCCAATTTTTGTGGCTACACTATAGAGGGGAGTATTCTATGGGGCTGTACTATTTCTGCAGATTGAATATCCTCATAATCAACAGCTATTGCGTAATATATAGAAACAAAATCATCATCTCTCAAGAATACAGAAATCTCAGCACAAGCAACACATATCATATCACCATCATAATTAGTAAATAAGTGGCAATGGATAGAATCATTAAAATCAATAAAATTAGGAAATTCATTATATAACTCATCATAAGTTTCCTTAACTAAATCAGTAATTAAATCAATATGAAAAATAGAATGCTCCTCCATGGGATGTTTCATAGCATAAAAAAATGTTAAATTGAACAATAGAATCTCCAAACTCCATGGATAAAGTTCCTGCATGCACATCTATTTTGGTCCTCGCTGTTTTGAGGAATGATCTCCCTAGAATGAGTGGAGCCTTGCTAGATGGTGACTCCCCCTCCATCTCCAAAATATAAAAATATGCAAGAAAGATCATCTCATCAACCTTTACTAACACACCTTCAATTAACTCGGCTGGGTACACATTACTCCTATTAGCCAACTGAATAACAACACCTATAGCATGCAAAGGGTCAAGTCCAAGAGAATTAAAAACTGACATAGGCATTGCATTAATAAAAGCACCTAAATCTAGCATAGCATGCTCAAATCTGTAATTGCCTATAATACATGGAATTGTAAAAGTCCTTGGATCCTTGCATTTCTGAGGCATAGGCTGAATATGGGCTGAAATATTTTGGCCCATACTGATTCTCTCATTACCCTTCAGCCTCCTCCTGTGTGTGCATAATTGCTTAAGAAACTTGGCATATTTTGGAATTTGCTTAATTACATCTAGTAATGGAATATTGACTTCCACTTTCCTAAAGATCTCAAGAAGCTCTCTATCCTTCTCAGCCTCATCTATCTTTTTGGATTGAGTGGCTCTATGGAAAGGGATGGGTCTGCTACAGGCTTCTGCTACTCATCAGCAGCCACTTATTTCTTCTTACCTGTAGATTTTTAGGTTGGTTTATTAGAAACTGATTTCTCTATTACTTGCTTGCAGGTCGAGGTTCAGTTAGTACTTGTACAGGTTTTCCAGACCTAAACATAATGGCATTCACATTCCCCTTTAGATTAGGAATTGTTTGTGAAGGAAGTTGGCTAGAACCTTCGGCTAGCAGCTGACTCAATGGCAAAACCAATTGTCCAATTTGGGTTTCTAAATTCTGTAGGGTGGCCTTTATGCTCTGCTGGAACTGAATATTATTGGTAGCCATCTGCTTCACCAAATCCTCAAATGAAAGCTCAAGTTTTGTGGCTGCTAGACTTAGTTGTTGCATAGGCTACTGGAATTGCTGCCTACTTGGTCTAGCATGAGGCTACAATTGTGGTTGCCTAGGTAGTTGCTGGAATGGATGCTTACACTATTATGGTTGCTACTATTGTGAGGCTGCATTACCATACCTCATATTTGGATGATCTCTCTAGTCAGGGTTATATGTGTTAAAGTATGGATCATATCTAGGTTGCTGCTACTGCTGGTATTGTGGTTTACCAGGAAAGACACTTGTTGCAGCTACAGTGCAATCTTGAAATACAAAACCATCATCCTAAAGTGTAAGGGATGCATCTGTGGGGTGAGATGAACAAGAACAAATGCCACACACGCTTGTAGGCCACTGCACATGGAATTGTTGTCCCACTGCCAACTGTCTCACCAAAAAAGTCAACTCATCAAGTTTATGCTCCATTCTCTGTTGGTTAGCATGAGACACATGAACCTTATTTACTCCTCTGGTTGAAGTAATCATCTGAGTACCAAACTGTCGGGAATTGATAGCCATGTTAGCAATTAATTCATTGGCAGCAACTATAGTTTTATCAACCAATGTATCTCCACTAGCGGCATCAATTATGCTCCTATCCATAGACAACAAGCCCTCATAGAAGTACTGGATCAATAGTTGATCATTGATCTGGTGGTAGGGACAACTTGAGCACAATTTCTTGAACCTCTCCCAATACTCATGCAAAGTCTCTCCTGTCATCTGCCTTATACCACATATATCTTTCCTAATGGCAGCCACTCTAGATGCAGGGAAAAACTTCCTCAAGAATAGCCTCTTCATGTCATTCCAACACATTACTGAACCCGGTAAAAGGTAATATAGCCAATCCTTAGTTACATCAGCAAGGCAGAAAGGGAATGCTCTCAGCTTGATGAGTTCCTCACGTATCCTTTGTGACTTCATGGTTGAACAGACCACATGGAACTCCTTTAAATGCTTATAATGGTCCTCACCTGTAAGACCATGAAACTTTGGCAACAAATGTATCAATCTAGATTTAAGTTCAAAGTCAGCATCAAGATTAGGATATTGAATCCCTAAAGGAGGGTAAGTAACATCAGGAGCAGCTAGTTCTTTAAAGGTCCTATTATGCATATTATCACCCATAGTTGCAATACCACTTAAGCTCTCAATTTCATGGAGATAGGTGAAACCCATTCATGCCTCATGAACTAGGGCAGAAGCCATGAGCCTACTAGTGAGCAAGATTTTGTCCTGCTACTACGTATGCCTAGAAAGAAAGGCTTCTACCGCTCGGAGACATAGCGACCAAGCCACACAGAGCAGTTACTTGGCCCACACCACACCATTATACCTGGAGATAAAGGCTTCCATTGGAAAAACATGCAAGGATAAAATGGAACACCTTTAAGAATTTGGAAAAAAATGAAAAATGATTTCAGAAAGAGACACAGCTCTCAACATGCCTACAAGAAGCTGAATGGGGACCATTCTCTAGAGAAGACCCATTATCAAGTACAACCAAAGGAACAGGTGGTAACACCATTGCAAGCATTCCCTATTTATAGAGAGAATAATACATTTTGATTAGCTTTCAAGAAGGCAAACTAACTGCACGTTCAAAGGAACATTTAATTATTCCTTCCCTGTGATTGGTCATGTGGGTAGCGGGCAGTTAGGAAACAAAATAAAAAATTACCATCCTCTTTAAAGTAATTTTTAATTCTCAATAAATTCAAAGGAATGGTTCCCAAGCGAGCATAGACTGTTATAAACCACAGAGTAAAGGCTACGAAAAGGACAAGTCCCGGGGAGTAATGAAGTTTGTACCCTCCTTCAAGAAATAGTCAAGACCCCATGAACTATATATAGGGGCAACCCATGATATACCCTAAATAGTGAAATGATGACATAAGCATAGTAATCCAACTAGAATCCCGGCCCTACCTATTAACCATAGGGGCATACTATGATATCATAGACCTTAACCATTTGGAAAAAAGCATTGTGAGATCTGACGTTAACACTAACTAGGATCCCTTTATCCATTGCGTGCTGTGTGCTCCTATCAAACTTAGACACCTTGACACTTAGTTGTCCCATCAAAGTGCCAAACTGAGGGTAACTATTCTAGAAGGTGATCCAGGACACTAGTCCTATGGGTTAACCCAGTACACATCTGGCTGAAGTCCACTATTGACACCTCAACAGGATTTTCACTCAGCACTGTAAAGATCCTAATACAACTGATGTCTGACCACAATATTGGGTAGCGGCAAGGTTATTATGAGATTTACGCAGTGCATAAATCCTATGATAATCCGTAATTGCCAATCATGATCTTGCGTAATAATAGCACTCATAACTGCCTTTGAATGCTTATAACTATAGTATCAACATTTTGATTTTATAGGGATCCTCAACAACAATTAAAGGAACATGTTTCCCTAATCATTCTTTATAAATATCAGGCTCAATCACCCTCAACAAGTAACTATTACTTTTTTGCTTAAACTCTACTTGTGCATAACTTGACTTGAGCATTGAAGTGCTTTTGCAAGTGATAACTGTCAAAGCTATCAAATTATATCAATTTATAATCAATTCTCTAAAACTACTTGCAGTATAAAGTAACACTGAGTTGAGCTCCTAGATCACTCTAATTATGCAATCAAATTAAGAGGTTAACAAATAAGAGGAAAGGTTTGCAAGATTAATCAATAGAAAACAATTAAAATGGTAAACAGAATTAGGAAAACAACTAATCTAAGAGAATTAACCAATCTTGATTTTAATCCATCCTTGATCACTATGGATCCATTCAATCACTAACCAAATTATTGGTCTTAGATTACCTCAAAAAGACTCAAGATGATCCATGGATCCTCTACTAGATAAGCATGTAGAATTCAATCAATCAAGGTTAGACAAATTAAACATCCATCTAATCTCAAATTAATCTAAAAACTAGAATCCAACCAAGCTAAATAATTCATAAAATACCTTTGATGCCTTGTTTAGTATCTAGAATCATCTCTTAACATATGGTAATTACGCAATTATCATATGAACATCTCAATCAAATTAAGCAACTCAATCAGAATTAAACGAAGAGGATGGAAAGAAACTTGATTAATAATTGAATATAGAACAATTAAAACAGAATCTCAGAATTAAGCACTAAGATTGTCAATCTCTAGCATTAATTAAAGGCTCTAGATCTTTATGAATGAGAGGGTAAAACTACAAAAAAAAAAAGAGAAAACTTAGAGAGAAGGGAGAGGAAGAGAGATTTAGAGAAAGAATGAAAAATGTTGAATGGGAATATGATTTATTGTTTTGCTTCTCTAACCTCTTAAACCTAACTTCTAATTTGGCTTTACATGATTAGAATTCTAATAGGTACAAAGCTGGGTACATTAGTAATCATTGGGACCAAGTCTCATGTCATTTAGAGGCCTAAAACTCAAGTTATGCTCAATTAAGTGGCCTAACTCATTAGCAACTCACCTCTGCATTCCATCTTTAATTGTATACCCAAAACGACATAGTTAAACTTAAGAGTCTTCATAAGAGTTGTAGATTTGTTTCTTAGCTTCCATTTGGGCTTTTTTTGACATCCATTAGATGCCTATAACTCAAGATATGGGCTAATGAGTGCGCAGAGGTCAAGCTATTAGGATCAGCATTCTGGGTCTTGCTTCAAATTCTATTTAGATTATCCAAACGTATGATCCAACTCCTAAGGTCTTCATGAAACTTGTAGAGATTTGTTTTAACTTTTATACAATACTAGAATCACGTTAATCAGATATTTAAAACTCAGATTATAGTCAAATTACTGAACACTGTCAAATAGACAAATTAAGGTTAATTCATACAATAATTTTTTCAATGATCCAATTAGGCCCAATATCATAAAATGTGACAAAACCAATTTAATTAAACCAAATTAAACCTTAAGAAGCCTAGTGACAGGATCATTAAATGAATAAAATATATTGCTATTAGGAGGTACCAACCACGTTGCTCAAGGAAGAAAACACTAGTTCGTGTCTTCTTAGGTACATCTCAGTATCCATTGATGAGCAAAATTTGACTAAAAAAATTCATTAAAGGAGTTCATTAACTCTTTTTTTGACAAATTTAACAATAACAACAAGATTTTTACAATTTGAGAAACCTCAGCGAGGTGTGGCTCTGTTAGGGTTCACCTAGTGCCATTATTCTTGGCAGCAACCATCTGCGCTTGGCGACTCATCTCCATATCTAGCGATTTTAATCTCTTTTTTTAATGCTTGGTTCTCTTCCATTAGACTTTCCGATGGAGCTGCCACTGATCTCCATCCCCTTTGCTCTTTTTTATGTTTTTCTTTTTTTTTTTCTTTTTTTTAAGAATAAATTGATCAAGATCTCTATATATGAGGAGTTTGGGTTCAAATCTTTCAAAGATGTATTTTATCTAAATAGATCCGAAACTTTCTAGCCTTAATTTCTTAGATTGGTTGCACGCTTGGCATATAGTATAGGAAGACCTTCAAAAGCTACAGATCATGGAGATTCAAGGACATGAAACAAGAAAAATAAGGCCTTGAAGGCAACAAAGATGATAGTGGCGACAATGATGATAATGAAGATGACGACAAGGTCGTACATCTCAATGAGAAGGAGCTATAGAAAGAACTCAAGGTAACAAAGCCCAACCTTCATGGGATGTTATGCACTAACAAGAACTAGATTCATGCTAACACATCTTAGTGCAATCTGCAACTTGAAGAAAAAAAAGCGATTATCCTAGCATGAGATTTCTCTTAGATGTTGTGAGTTGCTCTAGAGGTTAGCTATTTGTACTTGAGTCAAAGAAAGGAAAAAATGTGTTTATTAGTTAAGAGTTTTTTCATTGATTTTTAAGCCACTCTTTCTAGTTTGTTGGCAGTGATTTGTGTATTTGCCCATGATTTTAGATCTTGTACTTGGGACTTAGTTTCCCTCTTCATTCTTAGTAATGAAATTAGCTATCTTCGACATAGAAAAAAAAATAACAATAATAACATAATAAATTTAAACTTA
The DNA here is from genome assembly GCA_029884595.1 of Ormosia semicastrata. NCBI lineage: Eukaryota > Viridiplantae > Streptophyta > Magnoliopsida > Fabales > Fabaceae > Ormosia > Ormosia semicastrata. The sequence continues at coordinate 5,093,994 of JAQQTO010000028.1, read as the reverse complement.
AAATTCCTAATCAACACCACTAGCTCATAATTATGTGAGCAATTACTTGTACTAAGAAGAATTTAAACTTTTTTTTAAAAAAAAAGATATGGACAGATAAAGACAACCAACGTGAATTGCACCAAATACACAAAATGTGTATATGTTACAATACGGGCTACATAGATTTTGAGGTAACTAATGAATATAAACTCAAGTTGATAATCAACCTTATGGTAATATATCTATTATTTAAAATATATTTAAAATTTATAAATACATATATTATAAAATTCAGTAGTTGATATATCACAATTTGTAAAATTCATCATGAACCCAAATCTATTGTAACATAACTCCCTAATAATATTTACAACTTCAATTATTATATGATCTAAAATTTTAATTTTCATGTGATTAAGGGTGCTTGATGAACATGCTTGAATTTAGGTCTCTTCAAATTCAATCCGTTAATAAAAATAGTGGCATGAGTGTAAGCTTCAAAGTCTTAAGACCTTTTTTTTGTAGCTTAATTTTGATATATCTATTAGTTTTGATGCTTAACAAACTCATTTTATTATGTTACTCATGAATTAAGAACATTGGAAAACTCCTACACTTGTGAAATATTTTGAGCATTGCACATATAGTGAGCCATCTTTCTAACAAATATATTATACCTTGATTCACCACTACTAAAGTTTCTTTGACAATTTGATTGAAGTGTGTCAAGTTTTGAAGATCTAAAACTATGAAGAACACATGTCTTTAATCCAAAATTGATTTAGAAAGATGTACAAAAAGCTGCTTAGAAAATTGAACAAAAAGGTGATCAGAAAAGTCGTAATTAGAAAACTTAAACCATTGGAAAACTATTTAGAAAAGTCTTACATCAAAGCATTCTAAAGTCCTATTGATGAAGTACAGAACAAAAAGCTACCCAAAAGTTGTAAAAGCTGCACGCTACAAGATAAAATAACGACCACAAATAGTTGTAACTACTTATGATAGTACAAAGCATTAAATGTATCCAATGGCTACATTTATTCAAAGTTCCCTATAAATTGAAGCCTTCCAAGAGCATTAAGGCTAGTTAGAAGTGTTGAAAAACTGCAAGTGTTTTCTAACAGTTTTTTGATAATTCACTCAACCTTCTATTCACTTTCTTATTCTCTCTACTTGCATCTCTTTATATTTTCTTTCATAGAGAGTTATATGTCTTATACTCTTTGTATCCTAGACCTCGTAGTGGTTTGTGAGTTTTCTAAGTAAGCCCAAAGAGGCTAGGAGTAAAAAGAATACTTGTAATCTAACTTGAAGAGGTTAGGATTGAAAAAAGAATACTTGAAGTTATAAAATCTCACCTAGTTGCTAGGGATTGAAAGTAAGTACGAGGATTTGGCCAAACCAATATATAACCTATTTGTATAGTTTTTCTTACCCTTTTTTTTTACTTCCTAAACTAACTTTTTTATCTTTCTAATCATCTAAGCTCTTTCTTATAAAGAGACAAGTTTGTGAAAATTGCTTTATGATATTTATACAATCAGTAAGGGCTTTTCAAACTATCTAAGAGAAGTTATTTGGGCATTCAAAAGTATTTTGAAAATACTATCTTTCTAAATTACTACACTAATATGTTCTCCTAAATATCCAAGTTTCCATGCTTGAGAAAGCTTGTTTAAGTTTTCATAAAGATTTCTAAAAATTCAAAAAGGCATGATTAAACCCATCTTCTTGTGCATTAAGCCATCTTTAATTGGTATCAAAGCATAGCGATTAAGTTAAGCTCCTAATAAGCATTAAGGAAAAGATCTAGATGGTGAAACGACAAATCAAAATGCAATTCCTTATGTTACTAAAGGTTCATCAATAAACTAGCAACCTGCATTCAATGGCGAAGATTTTCACTACTAGAAAGATAGAATGCATCTATTCATTGAACCTGCACATGTCGATATATGGGAGATCATTGAGGATGGACCATATATTCCAAAATAAGATACGATGAAGGAAGAATAGAAGATAATCTAATAGATCAATGGAATGATGTTGAGAAAACTATATATTAATTGAACTCAAAAGCCAAATTTCACCTTACTTGTGCTATCAACAGAAGAGAACGTGATAAAGTATATGACTATGCTACTGCTAAAGAAATATAGGACACTCTAACCATTGCTTATGATGGAACTAACCAAGTTGAGGGATTAAAAATCGGCATACTTGTTCATCAATTTGGATTGTAAAGCTCTTTGATTGGTGGATAGCTTTTTATAGCACCATTTTCCTTGCATCTTCGTCCAGTTACCTAAGAAAATTGATTGAACAAAGTTCAGAGCCTTCATCCGAAGAGAAGAAAAAGTCTTCAAAGGTATCACCTACAAAATCCTAAGGTCTAACCTCTTTGGCCAAATGTATATGATGTTTCTTTTTGCCATGATTTTTTAATACTTATTCTTCTTTAATTAATACTCTAAGAATTTCACTTTGGTGTAGGTAAAGTTGTTGTGGCTATCATAGATGTGGAAACCCTTCAAAGCTCCCCTGGAGGTATTTTAATTAATGCTTAAGATGGCTCACCTAGCAATCTACTGTTCCCATAATGAAAACCCTTGCTCCCATAGCAAAATCTAAAGGGTCGTTAGTCGAAGTTGACATCTCTGTTAAGGTAACAACCTTATCTAGCTCATTTCTTTTATAAGTCCTAGCCTTCACCCACACTAATATTTGGGATTTATTTTGATAGAAGAAGGCTAAAACTCAATCAATCTTGAAAATGCCTAAATCTTCAGCTACACAGCCCTTTGCCGAAGCAGAATCAACTACTTCCTTGAAGGTATCTGATGATGTACTAAGTCAATACTTCAAATCTTCATTTTTAAGACCTTTGTTGGTGACACTTCACCCTTCTCTATGTATATCAATTTTTTGTTAAGAATCAGCTTCAAAAAGATTTCGTTGCCAATCCAAAAATAGTGTCCGTTCTCAAGCTCTCTTTGACTAAGGTGACCAAGTCTTCTAATCCATCTTTGGCATATGTTGAACTTAAGGTGGCCTACAACCAATTTTTCCTTTTGCTACCTGACATATCCTTCAACCATCAAATGTATAAAACTTGAAAGGATAACAACCATAAGAATCTAGATTGCTGACCTAGCTTTAGGCCCAAAAATCCACCTTCTAGACACAGTATAAGGTTGTGGAAAAAGAGAGACAAGAAAATATTTTGTATCAGGCCCAAAAAAAATCGGGTAGATGAGTTTAATAAGGAATTTAGCTGCATCGATTAAAGCCAAAATCATTGTCCTTCATCCTCAATTGACAATTGTATCGGCAAGTGTAAAGTCTAGGACTAATGCTAGAATTCGGCTGTACACTCAATCAACTACTCTTGATGCTGAAATCGATTATTTGTTATAGCAAAAGAAAATGCTTAAATGCGATATAGTGGTTAGCAAAACTAAGTTAGTCAAGGCTGGGAAGTCATGGGGTGAAGTCAAGAACATCTTAGCTAAGGCCAAACATAAACAATTTGTGAGGAGCTTGGAAATGGTGATTACCCTACCTAGTTAAATAGTTGCCTCCATACCTACTCCAATTGTTACTGTAATAGATCCTACTTCTACCATTAACTACAACTGATCCACCCTTTACCAATTGAAAATCCACCAATACCTTTAGGACTTAGTTTTTTTTTGTATTATTTTTAAGGATAGTAGACTTCCATTTCTGGAAGTAGTTGCTTCTTGAGCCTTTTAGGTTGAACTTTATGCTCTTATTTGTTTTTTTTTTCTTTGCTGAAGTCAAGTAGCTGGCTTCCATTCTAGAAGTAGCTGTTTCTTGAGCCTTTTAGGTTGAACTTTATGCTCTTATTTATTTTCTTTTTTTTTTTTGCATGTTTCAAGGCATGGTCCACCACTATGACATTGATGTTGTTGTGTTTAAGTGTTCACATTATATTATATAACCTATCTTTCAAATATTTAATATTTTTTATAATGTAAAACATATATATTATAAAAATATACAATATTTATATGTAATGAAAAATTTAAATATTTATATTATATAAAATTATGTTTCGGTTCAACCACGGTTTGACCAAGTTGAACCGTTGAACCATGAATAAGTTCTTTCACTGATTTAATGACCAGTTCAGTTTATGAACCTTGCTTTTAACTGAATTGTTTCCCATATAGATGGATGGAAGGGTTTCAAAAACTTCCCATTTATGCTTTTAGAAAATTCTTCCCCTTAAATGTTTACTAAATGATATGATCCTCTAGGAATAACTTGACTGATAATGAAAGGTCCTTCCTAGTTTGGCAACCATTTGCCAAACTTAGGATCTTTAGTTCCAATAGACAAAATATTTTTCCAAGCCAAGTTTTCTTCCATAAATTTTTTTGGTTTGACATTTTTGTTGTAGCTTCGAGCAACCTTGGCTTTGTTTAGGCGGATATTTTCCAGTACCATGAGTTGATCCTCATTAGCTACTTCCAATTGTATGTACATAGCCTATAAATAATCTTCTGGCTTAGGGCCATTTTGCTTAGCTTCTCCCAAAGACTTTACTATTATTTCTAAAGGTAAAACTGCATCTTGACCATAAGTCAGCCAACATAGAGTTAGGCCAATAGTTGTACACTTAGAGTTATGATATACCCAAAGTACTTCAAATAAGACTTCATGCCACTTTATTGGCTTATCTTCTATGGCCTTTCTAATCATATCAATAAGGATTTTGTTAATAGCCTCAGCTTTCCCATTAGCTTGGGCATAGTATAGTGTTGAATGTATTATTTTGATTCCATACTCCTAGGCAAAGGCCACCATCTTATCCTCAGTAAAAACTATACCTTGATCAGTTGTTATGGTTTAAGGAATTCCAAACTTATGGATAATTTGTTGTTGAATGAACCTTGTCATGGTAACTTGGGATACACTCACCATGGGGATAGCATTAACCCACTGAGTGAAATAATTCGTAGCTACAATAATGAAGGAATGCTTCTTGGAAGATAAGGGATAAATCTTCTCAATGAGCTCCATGGCCTAACCTCTAAAAGCCCATGGTTTAATGATAAGGTGCAGCTCCTCGACTAGTACCTTCTGAACACCCCCATGTAGCTGACAAGGTTTACACCCTTTGGAATATTGAAAGCAATTGGCCTTAATGGTAGGCCAATGTTGGTATATTAGCTATCTCATTTGTGGGTCTGATCGGTGTGCACTGACACTCCATCATGAACTTCCCCCATCACTTTCAATGCTTTAGCTTTGCCTAAACATTTTAGCAATAGCCCTTCACATCCTTGCTTGAATAACTCATTATTGACTAAGATATATCTCAAGGCTTTCTGTTTAAGATTAAATTTAGCTAAAGATGATTGGCCAACTCGGTTCTCTAATCATCGTCAACAATTATAAAGTTCGTAATAACACAAGAAGGGGGTTGAATTGTGTTTCTTTTTTTTTTTCTTCTGAAAAACTAACATTTTCACAACTTTCTCAAGTTGTTCAAACTTGAAGGTCAAAAGGTTCAAGACTGATTCAAAGTATTAGTGACAAAGTTTAGAAATAAAGTATCAGAGCACGGTGAGGAGGTTCGTGAAAGAGTTAACTGGTTGAGTTAAAGTGACCTTCTCAATTCAGAAAGATAACTTAGTTTGTTATATTTATGTTAGAGGTTTATGTTTAAAGTATTCCTTATAAAAATGAAGTTCAGAAAATAAACTTTGAGCTTTTGATCTTGATTATATTAGAATTAGTTCTTTTTGAAAAAAAATTCTTAACACAACCTATTCAATGCAGAATTTTGTTTTAACTTTAAAACTTTAACTAAACCGATATAAGCAAATAAATAGTAAGGGAAGAAAAGCTTTGCGCCAAGATTTATACTAGTTCACCCTTAAGACATGTGGGGCTATGTCTAGTACCTAGCAATAACTAGGAATTTCCACTAAATTGAGTATTCTTTAAACACCAAGCTTTTCTAAGATTCAATATAAGTATTCTTTGACAACAACTTTTTTAGGCTCAAACCCAAGTATTCTTTAACACAGCCTCTTCAGACTAAATACCAAGTATTCTTTAACACAGTCTCTTCAGGCTCACTACCTCAGAATCAAGTGGCTTGTATAACCCACAAGCTCACTCACATCAAGTAAGAATCAATAGATTAGATGAAGTGTTTGTTTCAATTGGGTTCCTCTCGAAAACACTTTATGAGTGGATACAAACACTTAATCAAGCTTAACAACAACACCTACTAAAGTTTTACAGATTTCAGAATCAGTAGGTAGAGATAAGAATGTTCAATCCATAGTTCACTTAGTTAGGTTGGCTTCAAAGTTCATAACCTTCTGATCTTCAAGCTTGGATTCTTTTATAGGCTTCTAAAATATGACTGTTGATTATTTAAATGGTAACTGTACTTGCTTGTTACAGGTGACAGTTATTTTGTCATTTTCTTGTTAAGTTACCATGTCAGACTTCAAGTGAGAAGGTTGAGCAACTTTCGTATAACTAACCTTCTCATGAACATTCTTAGCATCAAGCTTCTCACTGAACTTTCTCAGTTAACTTTCTCATCCAACATTCTCAAGCTTGAAAGACTTCAATCTTCTCATCTTTTATTTTTCACCATCTTCTTGTTAATTCTTCTTGAGGATTCTAATGGTAGACAGTTCATATGATTGTTTAAAATTCTTTTGAAAATAGTCTTTGTGGAAGTTCTTCATTTTCTTGAACTTTCTTATAGTCTTCTTAGGACTTTCTTATGTTAAACTTTCTCATGTTCTTTAGGAACTTTCTCGAGTTGTACTTGACCTTTTTCAAGTCAAAATTTGATCTTCTTAGGCCTTTTTTTTACTAGAAAGCTTCCTTGGAACTTGTTTAGTCCTAAAAATCTTAACAATACAATGAAACACTCGACAAATATTATGTAACACTAGTTTAAGCATTGAGAATATTTGAAACTTCAACATAGTTGTTATCATCAAAACTTTATATGCAATCTTAAGCACAAAAGGACTTTGGAGCTTACGATTTGTTAGTAAGCTATTGCAATTTCTTCCTAAGAGAAACTCCCTTGATCAAAATTGTCAATTGACTCTTTGTAACTATAAGCTTGTTGAACTAGATCATTGGCATCTCATTCTTTCCCCTAAGAACATGCTTGATCACTACATTGACAAACTGTTGTAATAAAGCACTAGTCGTTTCATAGTACTTTGCCAAATTAAGATTATGACATTTATACTCTCTAATCAATTGTCTAATAATTAGTTGAGAGTTGCTGATAATCTATATAAATCTAGCCTTCAAGGATATTAGCATCTTTAATCTAGCTAATAGGGCCTCGTACTTAACTTGATTATTCGAGTAGTTTGGTTCTAGCTGAAACATTAATTTTCCTATTTTTCCAGCAAGGCTAGTAATAGTAGCTCTTGCCCCAACTCCTTTTTGACTTCTAGATCCATCAAACTTTAATACCCATACTTAAGTTGAACGTACCCTATCACCTCAGCTAACGAATCTTTTACGTCAACACAAAGATGTTGTGTTAAGAAATCGACTAAAGCCTACCTTTGACCATCTCTAAATGGAACATATTTTAATGCAAAAACATTTAGTTTAATGGCCCATTTCATTAACCTAGCCCTTAATACAAGTCTATTCAGCAAATATTTAATAATGTCAACTTTGCACATGATTAGAAGTTCCTTCGGTAATAAATAGTATTCAAGTTTTGTACATGCATGATATAAAGAAAGACAAAGTTTCTCTACAGGGGTGTATTTAGTCTTAGCATCATCTAATAATCAGCTAAGATAATATACAACTATTTCAGTTCCATCCTTAATATTCTGTGCAAGTAGGCAGTCGATGTACTCCTCTAGTGCTAAGATATAAAGCTTTAAAGGCCTACCTGATGAAGGAGGTATTAGTACTAGTGGATTAGCCGCTCTATGCTTGATTTTCTCAAAGGCTGCATGCTGCTCTTCTTCCTAGATAAATTCCTTAGCTCCTCTTAGCCATAGATGAGAAAACTAGACCAAACTAGTCAGTTCGACTAGGAAATTGGTTATGTGTTTGGTCCATATAACTAAGAAAATTGGCATTGCAAAGAGCCAGAGTAAAACCGGCTAAACCGATAAAAATTGGTGTTTCAACGGTTTGATCTGGTTTATTTTCTTAAGAAAAATGGTGAAGATGACGTGAACGATTTGAACGGTCTCTAGAAGACTAGAAGCTCTTGTGCTCCAGTAACTCATAGGCATTGTGAATCTTCTGGACCTAAGCATCTAGATAGTAGACTGGTAGCTCCTACGCTCTGGAGTCTCAACTATTTTCAATCAATTAATCAATAAAGACTATTCTTTTAAATATGAATGAGTTTGAAAGAGATAAACAAATGAAGACCGTGATAGATGATAAACGAATTATATGGATGACTTTGATAAAGACAAATAGTTAAGATGAAAAACCCTTATAAATGAAGTTGAAAAAAGAAAAGAGAAATTATAATGGCTATCTGTGATTCAAGAAAGAAGTACGTACGATAAGCTATTTTTTGGGAAAGGAGAGAGCAAAGATTAATGAAAAGAAATAAGCTTGAGAGAAAATACCCATTGGTTCATTGCATTGTCTTTTGAGTTTTGAATATAGCCTTAAGTCTTGCTAATCATGCAAACTTAAAGTGGCATTGAGTGGTGTGTTAGGGACTACTCTTTCAAAAGTTATATATAAAAAATATTTAGCTTAGAAGAAAATCTAGTAATGTTCTATACTTATTAAATAAAATTTATCATGCATAATTTGATATAAAAGATATAAATAAAATTTATACTCCAGTTCAATGGCAGTTTGACCACAATTGAACCAACGAATCATGAACCAGTTCTTTTATTAGTTCAATGACTAGTCCAGTTCTTAAAACATTAAAAAACCTGCATCTGCCCAACTGAATTTGCTATGAATCTGTGCATGAAGTTAACCTTGCTGATTAAACTCTATAATTCCTTTTTATTTCGCAGAGGTCTAGCCTCCAGCATTGCTTTAGCCTTATTTCTATCCACCTCAATTCCCTGTTGATGAACAAGAAAACCTAGGAAATTTCTAGTTGAGATCCCAAAGGCTCATTTTGCTGGGTACATCTTCAAATTATGGGCTTGTATTCTTTTGAAATCCTGTTCAATATCGGCTAAGTGTTAATTGAAGTCGACCAATTTCACCACCATGTCATCTATATAAACTTCTATGTTTTTACCAATCAAGTAATAGAAGATAGCATTCATCACCCATTGGTATATAGCCCTTGCATTTTTTAAATTGAATGGCTTCACAAGCCACTCACAGATCCCAAGGGCCCCTGAGCAACGAATGCAGTCTTTTGAATATCTTCTTAAGCTAGAAAAATCTAGTTGTAACCAGAATAATCATACATGAATGTTAAAATATCATTGTTGGCTGTCGCATCAACTAACATATTGGCTATCGACATGACATATTCATCTTTATGAGTATCCAAATTCAAGTCTCTGAAGTCTATACAGATTCTAACTTGTCCATTTTTTTAATCAAAGGGACAATGTTAGATAGCTAATCCACATACCTAGCTATTCGGATAAAGCTTGCTTTCAATAGTTGTTTAATCTCTTCTTTGATTCTTGGCATTAACTCTAGGTTGACTCTCCTACCAAGTTTCTTATATGGCTTATAGTCCTCCTTGATTAGCAATTGATATTCTACCAATTGTCTCAATAGGTCGGGCATTTCGTGATAGTCCTAGGAATAACAATCTTTGTACCACTTAATGAGCTCAATCAGGCCATCTTGATCTGCCTCAGCTTGTAATCCATTAGCCCTGGTTGTTCTCAGCTTTTCAGTCCCCGGATTTACTTCTATCAAAGGATCTTACGCCTCAAAATTAGATGTTTTTCGTTTTATAGGAGATTCTAAATTTTTTAACTTTCTTGGATTTAAATTTTATTTAACCCTCTCGGCTTGCCCCCCAAGTGTAAAAGGTTCTGCTTCCTCCGACTTGGATTTAGCTGTAAAGAGGGCTAGCCACTACATGATGTCTGTCATTACCTTATTATGTTGATCCATAGAAAACTAACTTTGGGAGTCGTGAGTCGGCCTTTGTTGAGTAGGTCCTGACCTTACATCCTTGAGTAGTGATGTCACATGCTTTAATAGAACCTTTTTCACAATATTCTAGTATTATAATTGGCCCAACATGAAGAGAACAAAAGTTTGCTTAAGCTATCTTGACTTATGCTGTAAATGGGTTTTGATCAGCTGAAAATACTTTGACTTTGTCTCTTTCTCAAAACATCAAAATGTAATGCAGAGTAGAGGGTACGTATTGATTAGTATGTTTCCAATCCTTTTCTAATAGAAATGAGTAAGTTGGATTGGCATTGACTACGAAAAATACTATATTCACAATCAAGACACCTACTGTAGCTATTGCTTCCCCTGTGAAGTTGGTCATTTTCATGCTGGTGGTTATTAAGTCAGCTTAGGATTTTCCAAGCTTCTATAAAGTACTGAAAGCCATTACATTCAATGTAGCCCCACCATCCACGAAAACTCAGCTAACATGCCTACCATTAATGTAAGCTTTAATATACAAAGGCTGTAAGTGCTAGGCCATAGCCTTTGCCAACTTTTCAAATATCATTATTGCAGGCTTATCATAAGATTCGCTTTTGGTTAATGTATCCCATTCTACTTCCTTGGTAAACACATCACCCTCCAAACTATCTAGTTGCTTAGCATTAGCTAAAAACTTTATCGGAAGGATGCCAATGACTGAAATAGGGGAAGCCTCGACATTGTTCCCATAATACAAGAAGTCTTCATCCTCTAGGAACTCATCATCTTCCTCATCCTCGACTACTTCTTTAACTTCATTTTCCTTACTCCTGGGTACCTTTTCACCTTTTGCTTCAAAGGTATCATTCTTGCTTTTTAGTCCTTTACCCCGCTTGGGTTTAACTTTCTAGGCTGTTCCACCTTTTCTCTGATAACTATCCAAGCTTCAGCTAACATCTTTAACATTTGATTCATTTTTTGAGTTGGCCTTTGTCACTGTCTTTTCTTTTTCCACATACGAGTCAGTAGGGTGATTGCTTCCTCTTGGTTCCTCTTGCTCTATTTTAGGAATGTACTTATTGGGAAACCACTGACCCTTCTCTATATCAACCTTTGGTTTGATTATCCTTTATGGCTTCAGTCTCTCATCATTCTTGATGGCTATAGTCCTTTTACCTTTAGGGACTAGCTCTTCATATATTACTAGGAACTTCAATCACTTTGAAATCCTGCTATTTCTCAGCTGATCTCCCCTTGGTAACTACAACCTTTCGAGCACGTTGAGCTTGTGCATTATGGATTTTAGTTGTCTAGGTTTTGCATTCAGCTGCCCCTTAATCTTTTTAGGTTTGAACTCTGATATCATATCCCTAACTCTCTATTGCTTTTGCATCATCGGCTGCCACCTCCATTCATATTGTTTGGAAGGTAGGCTAGATGAAGACACCATGTTGATAGAGACAAGCGGAAAAAGATTTGTGTCTATGGTTATATCGACTATCCTCTTATTTACTAGCTTAAAGCTTCCTTCCTTCAAAGCTTTTGGGATGGTGTTCTAAAAAACTACATAGTTTATAGTAGCATGGCTATAAGAGTGATTCTACTTATAGTATTTTTTGTTTCTGAACTCATCAACTAAAGGTATCTTGAGTATATTAGGTAGTTTAATTTGTTAGTCCTTCAATTGATAGTAAAAAAAATGATTTGTCTTAGAAATATCAAAAAGATATTCTTCCTTATTTTCCTCCTTTAGTATTTCATTTCCTCTTGAGGGCTTTAAGGCTAGATAAATATATGGCTTCCCTAATAGGATCTCGACTGCCAACACATCGACTGATAATGATTCCTGTTTGTCTACCGTTGTTCTTCCATCAAGTTCAACATTGTCCACAATAAAGACCAGTTAGGGACTATTTTCTTTGTTAGCCCTCCGTTGTTTCTTTTCCTGAATGAATTGCTTGATTCATACTGCTTTCATAGCCATTTAAGCCAAATCTATACACTCATGCGTGATAAGCTTTTGCCTAAGTTAAGGATTCATGTTTCCAACCACAATTATAGTATACTCGACTTCTAGGAGTTGGACATGACATTTGCTCTGCATATTTTTGAATTTTTTATATGAAGTCAGCTACTAGTTCATCAACCTATTGTTTAAGATTCATTTAATCAACTATTGTTATTTCTGGTTGAGGTTTGTAAAACCTGTCATGAAAGATTCTTTCCATATCTACCAAGTTTAGTATAGAATTAGGGGGCAAAGAAGAGTACTAAGTGAAAGTAGTTTTAGTTAATGATAATGGAAATAACTAAAGTTTACGATACTCATTCTTATTAGCTTCCTTATATTGGATAGTGAATTTGCTGATGTGCTACATCATGGACTTACCATCCTCTCCTGAGAAGGTAGTGAAGTCAGGAGTCTTAAACTGCCTTGGCAACGACATCATCCTATCAACCTATTCTAGATACAACTTTCTCTACATAGGTCTATCTAAGGGCCTTAACTCCACTCCAAAATGCCTTTTAATAATCTCAACTATCATATTAAGATCGATTAGTGGTTGGACAATAGGCTAGTTGGGATTTGTACTAGCTGTCTTGGAGTATATGAGGCATCCTAGCTATCAGAGGTTGAGTTAGCTACTCAAGGACATTAGTGTACATCGTTTGGTTCACAACATAAGGTGGAATTGGGTTCCATTGCTACTCTTTAACATAAATTGGCACTACGTAACATTGATGCGATTGTTCCACGATCGGATGGTAAGCAGACTAGATGTTTTGAAGATGTGGGATAGGGATCCATGGCTGCTTTCTATATTCCCCAGTTTTGTCTGCTTTGATCCAATGGGAATGTAATATATGGAGAGGATACTTGTGGTTTCACTTATGGTATCGCATATAGAAAAATGTATTAAGACTAGGATTAACATATGGCAAACTAAATGTACTTGACATATTGGATGGCCTTCTGATAACTCCAAGAAATAAAGTTATTAATTATACCTCTATTTGGTTAAATGATTCAAGTTGTTAGTCTTAATTTTTTATGATTTTATGGGTTTTATGTTAAATTTGGAAAATATGAGCTTACAACTCCTTTTGTGTTAACTTGGTCACATTTTGGTCCCTTATTGATTAAAAATGAATCTGCTTATCACTTTTTAGAAAATTATGTATTTTTTTGGTGATTCTTCATAGGTTTAATTAAGCCACGGGTGTTAAAGAAAGAGCCAAGCAATAGATTAGGTGCTAAGTGGGAAAGGCAAGGAAGAGAATAAGCTATTTTTGGAAGCAAGGAGTTATGGCCCTAGAAGTCTTAGCTGATAGAAAATTTGGGAGCAAGAGAGCACCTAGCCTAAACCTAACATGAGAAGCTAGAGAATAGCTCCACACCTCAACATGGCTATCCCTAGCCTAGGCAGGAGCAACTAGCTCTTTTGTACGAAAATTCCAAGCCTTAACATGACTTTTCCTGGCCTAAACCAAGCTAACTGACTTGGATTTGAGTTTATTTTTATGTCTTAAGACCCAATTAAATGTAATGATTTTTCATTCTACACTAAGCCCCTTTTAGAAAAAGAAGTTCTAGGTTTCTAGAGACTCAAATTCTAGAGAGAGACTTTCATCAAGATTAAGGATTCAAGCTTAACTAAGAGGGAAATCAACACACTCAAGCTCAATCATCTTAGTTTCTTCTCCTCTTTCTCTTTTATCTTTGATTGTTGTATGGAGATCTTTCTAGATATAGGTTTTGTTCTTTGTATAGATTTCTAAAATCTTTTCTAGGGGAACTTTTGGATCCCATTATGGATCTTGGGTGTTTGTGAACTTCTCTTAAAAATTTATTAATAAATATCAAGTTATTTAGTTAATTCTATGTTTAATTCATTCAATTGCTTGATTACTAATTGATTTGAGGCTTTTCCTTGATTTAGATATAGGGATAGGAAATTGGGACCATGGTTTGTGGTAATGCATGTTCAATTTCACTTGCTTAAGTTGGGTGTATTGATTCGTGTTATGAAATCGGCAAGTGCACCGAATCACAAAAGTAATAAAAAGTGAGTAAGAATATCGTGCTATGAGGATTAAATTATTAATTACTAAATTCACTGAAAGTTACACTATTTAAGCTAATGAAGAAAGAAAGTTATTGCAAATTCAATAAAAAATAAATATAAGTAAGCAAAACAATAAATCAAAGAGGTGAAAAATAATGGTAGCAAAACATTAGGGTTCAGATTTTACTTGAACTCTTTAAATGCACATTCAAATATTAGTTTAACTATATTGTATTTCAATGATTTATGGTCACTTTCCAAAATTAATTAATACACAATTTCTTGATATATTAATCCTCTTATATTATTTAAAATTAACTAATCCCTTAGTCTAACTCCAAAATAGAAAGGTATTATCAAGGACAAGAGAATTAAAAGAAAAACCACATAACCCACAATGTCTATTCTTAGCGATTGTAGAAATTATGGTCTTTATCACATATTCTAGGTTCATACAAATTTTGTCAAATCATGCATTAACCCAAAAGATCATTTCCAAATTGATCAGATTTAGAAAAGCATTAAGAATAGAGATAAACATGTAAATCATGAAATAGAAACATAAATTAAACCTATAAAAGAAGTTACATCATCAAAGTTCAAGATCCATCATCCCCCTGACAAGGGAAAATTAGTTACACATGGAAAAAGAAGAACATAAAGAGAAGAATATGACAAAATCCATTGTAGAAAAGTGGAAAGGTTGAAGAAAATCCCAAATCTTCAAGCCTAATTGCGCCCACACCACATTAGAGTTTGTGCCTCTTGACAGCTGCTGCGTTCTGTCCCCGTCTGTCAGAGTTTGGCGTAACTTTTCTATTTAAAAAGAATTTAGCGTTGCTGTTACGCGTTCAGCACTTAAGCTCTCAGTTTCGAGTGCTTGAACACTGGCTCACTTAAATCACGGTGTGGTATTCACAACCAGCACTTAGGTGCTCATTTTCCAGTGCTCAGGCGTTGGCTCACTTAAGCAAAAATTCTCTAGCGCATGTCGCACGCTCAAGCGGTGGATACCCAGCGCGCTAATAGCTTTTCTTCTATTTTTGTTGTGCACTTAAGCCTCCAATCTTTTCCATGCGCAAATACCTATAAAAACACATAAAATCACGTAATAAGAAAACAATTAAAATACTAAAAATATAATAAAATTTGAGAACAAAACTAAATAAAAAAGATTAAAAGAGAATAGAAACTTAAGATTTTGAACTGTAAAAGTATGAATTTTTGCAGGTTCATCACTCCCCAAAACTTAAGATTTTGCTTATCCTCAAGTAAAAAGAAAAACAAAAACAATACAAAACGACTAAACAAATAAAAACTCAAAACACAAAGACTCAAACATACTAATACCGAGTATTGAAAATCATTCATATCATCAGAAATTGCTTCACAATCTAACTTCAAAGTGTCACACATAAACAATTCAATTATCACATCATCTCTCACATGAAACTCCTATGCAAAAATGACTTCCCAAAAACATTAATGAAAGACCCAATCTTCTCATAAAGTACAAGCTCATATAGGTTTATAAAACTACAAATGCATATTAAATCCATATGCATAGGGTTATTTTTCATCTCTCTCTCCACTAATGTAAATAGCACATAATCAAAGATCAAAAGGGACTTTACAAAACTTGTAATGTAAGACTAAAGGTGCGGGCTAAGAAAGAAAGGGTAGGATAATAAAAACAAAAGTTGAGATACAAAATCATGTAAATTTCACAATCCAAGCCTCAAAATACTGAACAAGTGCAAAACAGAGCATAAGAATCAATACTTTATTCATCCTCTTTTTTTGTTTTGTTCTTTTTCAACAACCTCCACCCCCAAACTTATTTCTTTGCAATACTCTGGGTGAACTTTCTCTTCTTTTTTTATTTATTCTTTTTTTTTCAGCTTCTGAAATACTTCATGCACAAAATTACGAATGCTTGAATGATAAAATAATACAAAATATGCACTCAACAAATGTTATATAAGAGAAGAATTTTTTTTTCATGTGGGTATAGGAAAGGAAAATATGGTAAAAGAAAAGAAATAGAGGCCAAATATACACAAGGCTACAAAAAGGACCTAAGGATATACTGCATTCACAGGTTATCTTGAATGACTCAAACGGTCCAAAGAAGGCTCTTATCAATTCCTTAATCATGCACACTGCCTATGATTTCACCTCAAGAGAGAATCAAACAACTTCTAGATGCAAATCATCCACACACATGCAATCCTATAAACTTTCTCTAAGCTTGACATGCATGCAACTAAATTCCAAGGTCTATCAAACATAAAGATGGGAAGAACATCTATACACAATTGAAACAATAGAGATATACATAACTCATAGATTCTTATATGTTATCCCAAGAAAATAAATCAATCCATAATTCATGCAATCATTAGATATTCAATTCAACACACCAGCACGCATAGTATCAACACAAAGACTCAAAACACAAAATGGTGATGATGGCAAAATAAAATTAAAAGGAATAAATAAATAAATAAATAAAATATGAATGAAAGGAAAAGAAAAATTGTTTTTAGCAGCTGACAACTATATACATCCCCTACAAAGGCTCCAAACTCAAGGAGGCACCTAAGCCGACTCAACATTATCTTGAAAACAAAAACAAAAAAATGATAATCAATAAAATAACAAATAACAAAATAATAACAAAAACAAAAATATAGGAGTAAGGAAAGAGAGAAAATTTGGGTTGCCTCCCAAAAAGTGCTTGTTTAATGTCATTAGCTCGATGTTACCTTTTCAACTCATTAAGTTAGCTTGAAGTAAGAAAAATGAGATGACGCCTTTCTTTTGTCAGATCTTTGCCTCCATACTCGGCCACTGCTCTTGGAATCTTCTCCAAAAATAATCTAAATTAGAGTTATACTTACTTGTCCAGAAGACACTTTAGCATTTGAAATCTCATCAGGCCATGGAGGTCTCAATTTTTCAATAGATGATAGATCAGGTTTCAGTTTATCAGAAGATTTCAGATGCTTTTGCAATAAATTCTGAGAACTGGGAGGACCTTTCTCTTTCTCATCAATAATCTTAGAAATAAGAAGATCAACATTGATTAATGATGAAGGGCTCTTATTAGCCAAATCCTGTAAAGGCTTATCTTGAATGCATTTAACAAGAGCATAGAGATATGATATCAATGCAGATTTATCAAAAACGTTAATGGTCACCTGATCTCCATCCACCTTCAAAATAAGATCATCTCTTGATACATCAATCAACGCTCCTGAAGTAGCTGAGAATGGTCTTCCAAGAATCAGAGGAATATCAGCATCGTCATCCATATCTAGAATTACAAAATTAGTTGAGAAAATAAATTTGTCTACCTTTACTAGCAAATCTTCAACTATATCATATGGATGTTTGATTGACCGATTAGCTAATTGAAGAGATATTGTAGTAGGCTTCACTTTATCAATCCCAAGCTTGTCGAGAATTGACAATGGCATTAAATTGATGCTAGCTCCTAAGTCACAAAGAGCATCTCAATAGTAAGCTTGCCAAAAGTGCAAGGAATGGTAAAACTACCTAGATCTTTCAATTTAGGTGGTAGTTTCCTCTGAATTATAGCATTGCACTCTTCAGTAAGTGCCACAGTCTCATCTTCCTTGAGTTTCATCTTCTTTAAGAGCAAATCCTTCATGAACTTTACATAAGAGGGCATATGTTCAAGTGCCTCAGCAAAGAGAATATTTATCTGTAACTTCTTAAAGACATCTAAGAACTTCGACAACTATCTATCGTGATTCTCCTTCTTTAACCTTTGAGGAAACGGAGTCTAGCATACATTGAAAGGTCAATTGCCATTTTCTGCTCACGTTCTTTCTTCTTCCTCCGCCACTTTGGTTGCTTCTCCTTAGCTTCTTCATTACCATACTCTGGAGTTGAGACATCCATAACAAAAGCATAATTCTAATGAATCAGGAGTTTCTTTAACTTGTTCTTCCAAAGTCTTGCCACTTTTCAGTGTAATTGTATGGCATTGCTCCTTTGGATTTACCACAGTATCACTTGGAAGACTACCTTGAGGTTTCTCTGTGAGATATCTAGCTATCTGTCCCACATGATTTTCTAGACTTTTGATGTCTGCCTCCTGATTTTTAAAATTAGCCCTCGTCTCCTCCATAAAAGTGCTGGTACTAAGAGCAAGTTTCTCCATAATACTTTCAAGATTAGATAATTTATCTTATGGAGGTTGAGAAGATGAATACGATTGAGGTTGATGTGGTGGAGGTGGTGGTGGTCTCAACATATTTTGATTGCTCCATGAAAAATTTGGATGATTCCTCCACCCCAGATTGTATATATTTGAATAAGGGTTACCTTGAGACCTTGCAGGATTACCCATGTAATTTACTTGGTCTTGAGGAATAGCACCCATGTTGCTTGCATCATACTCACTATTAGCATAGTTGCCTCCACAAAAATTACAAGTCAACACTTGATGGTTCACTAAATTTACCTGTATGTTACCAAGTTGCTTAGTGAGGTTTGCTAATTGCTGAGAAAGACTTTTATTTTGAGCAAGTAAAGCATCGAGAGTACCAAGCTCCATAACTCCTTGTTTGACTATTGCTCTTCCACTAGGCAACTGATATTTATTGGTGGCCATAGTTTCAAACAATTCCGAAGCCTATTCAAGAGTCTTAGTATTCAAAGACCCACCTGCATATGCATCCACCATAAGTCTTGTGGAATGATTTAAATTATTGTAAAAGATCTGCACCTGCTACCAAACTTTAAAAGCATGATGAGGACATTTTCTAAATAGCTCATTAAATCTTTCCCATGCTTTATTGAGAGATTCTCCTTGATTTTGAGTAAACCATGCAATCTCACTCCTAATCTTGATGAACATTGATGGAGAAAAATACCGAGTGAGGAACTTACTGACTAGATCATCCCAAGTGGAAATGTTTCCTTGAGGCTGGGCTTGTAGCCAACTCTTGGCTTTATCTCTCATAGAGCATGGAAAAAGTCTTAATCTAATGGTATCATCACTAGCTTCATTATATTTGATAGTATCACAGAGTTATAATAAGTTAGCAATGTGCAAGTTTAGATCTTCTGCTTGACCTCCCCCAAACTAATTCTGTTGCACTAGTTGTAGCAAAGTTGGTTTAATCTCAAAATTATTGGCCTGAATAGCAGGACACACAATACTGGTAGAAAACATTTTTAGAAGATGGAGTAGCAAAATCAGCTAAAGTGCATCTTCTCTGTGCATTTGCTTTAGCCATTTTCTCTTCTTCAATTCTTTTCCTTTCTCTAGCTGCTTTCTTGTTTGTTCTTTCTGTTTTTGTTATCTCTAAATCAAAAAGTATTTCTTCTGACTCCAAAGAACCTTGCATAAACAAATAAACAAGCAAACTAGAGTGAAGTAAAAAAAATAAATAAAAATTAAAATTAAAATTAAAATAGATGACTAATAAAAATAAACAAAGGAAACAAAAATAAAAAGAAACAAATTAAAAAGAAAATTAAATAAAGAAAAATAAAAATAAACAAAGAAAAGTAAATGCTTAAATTAGTGTCTTTTTAACTACTATTTAATATTAATAACAATAATCTCCAGCAATGGTGTCAAAAACTTGTTGTGAAATCGGCAAGTGCACCGAATCGCAAAAGTAATAAAAAGTGAGTAAGAGTATTGTTCCATGAGGATTAAGTTATTAATTACTAAATTCTCTAAAAGTGACACTATTTAAGCTAACGAAGAAAGAAAGTTATTGCAAATTCAATCAAAAAGAAATATAAGTAAGCAAAACAAAAAATCAAATGGGTGAAAAACAATGGTAGTAAAGCGTTAGGGTTCAGATTTCACTTGAACTCTTTAAATGCACATTCAAATATTGGTTTAACTATGTTTTATTTCAATGATTTATGGTTAATTCTCAAAATTAATGAATACCCAATCCCTTAGTATATTAATCCTCTTACATTGTTTAAAATTAACTAATCCCTTAGTCTAACTCTAAATAGAAAGGTATTATCAAGAACAAGGGAATTAAAAAAAAATACCACATAACCCACAACGTCTATTCCTAGCAAATACAGAAATTATTGTGTTTATCACATATTCTAAGTTCATACAAATTTTTTCAAATCATACATTAACCCAAAAGATTATTCCTAAATTGATCAGGTTTAGAAAAGCATTAAGAATATAGATAAACACGTAAATCATGAAATAGAAACATAAATTAAACCCATAAAAGAAGTTACTTCATTAAAGTTCAAGATCCGTCATCCCCTTAACAAGGAAAAATTAGTTACATATGAAAAAAGAAGAACACAAAGAGAAGAATATGACAATCTCCATTGTAAAAAGGTGGAAAGGTTGAAGAAACCAAGCCTAATTGCACCCAAGCCACATTAGGGTTTGTGCCTCTTGACGACTGTTGCGTTCTGTCCCCGTTTGTCAGGGTTTGGCATAACTTTTCTATTTAAAATGAATTCAGCATTGCTGTTATGCGTTCAGCCCTCAAGCGCTCAGTTTCCAACGCTTGAGCGCTAGCTCACTTAAATCATGGTGTGGTATTCGCAACCACCGCTTAGGCGCTGGCTCACTTAAGCAAAAATTCTCTAGCGCGGGTCGCGCGCTCAAGTGGTGGATACCCAGTGCCTAGGTGCTAGGCGTTGATAACATTTCTTCTATTTTTCTTGCGTGCTTAAGTCTCCAATCTTTTCCATGTGTAAATACCTTTAAAAACACATAAAATCACATAATAAGAACACAACTGAAATAATAAAAACATAACAAGATTTGAGAATAAAACTAAATCAAAAAGATTAAAAGAGAACGAAAACTCAAGATTTTGAACTGTAAAAATATGAATTTTTACAGGTTCATCAATTCGCCAATAGAGAACTCTTTTCTTGTCAACATCTTATCATGAAGAATCTTAGTATTTTCTTTGTATATTTGGGAGTTCTCATAAGCTTCCAATTGAATCTCTTCAAATTCTTGGAGTTAGAGTTTTCTTTGGGATTCGGCTTGGTTCAGGTCAAGGTTGCACTTCATTACCGCCCAATAAGGCTTATGTTCAATCTCCACCGGAAGGTGACATGCCTTGCCAAAGACTATCCTATAGGGAGACATGCCTAAAGGAGTCTTGAAGGCAGTTCTATACACCCACAATGTGTCCTCAAGCCTCTTGCTCCAATCTTTTCTATTCGGTTGGATTATTTTTTCCAAGATTTGTTTCAACTCCCTATTTGAAACTTTGGCTTGCCTATTGGTTTGTGAATGGTAGGGAGAAGAAACCTTATGCATCACACCATATTTCTTCAACAATGCCTCCATGTTTTTATTATAAAAATGGGAGCCTTGGTCATTGATTTTGTCTCTCAAAACTCCAAACTTGTAGAAAATGTGAGACTTGACAAAGTCTAAAATAACATGAGGATCATCAGTTGAGTAGCCTTTGCCTCTACCCACTTAGATACATAATCAACAACTAACAGAATGTAAACAAAACCAAAGGAATTAGGAAAGGGACCCATGAAATCAATGCCCTATACATCAAATATTTCACAAAACAATAATGGTTGATGAGAAATCTTATTCCTACGAGAAATGTTACCTGTTCATTGGCATTATTCATAATTCTTACAATAACTATAAGCATCATGAAACAAGGTGGTCCAATACAATCCAGAGTTTAAAATCTTCCTAGCAATGCGTTGCAGTCCAAAGTGACCACCACATACAAAGGTATGACAAAAATGCTGAATAGACCGAAACCCATATTCAAGCACACAACGTCTAATCACTTGGTCACTATACAGTCTCCACAGATAAGGATCATCCTATACATAATATTTAGCCTTACTCTTAAGCTTATCAATCTAATACTCTTAAAATAAGTAGGAAACTTAGATGCAACTAAATAATTCACTAAATCAGCATACCAAGGGTCCTAACCTCAGAGCTGAAAAAGCTACTCATTAGGGAAGGTCTTTTAGATAAGAAGAGTGTCCACAACCTATGGGATGCAACTCAGATAATCTGCCACTAAGTTCTCAGCTCCACTCTTATCTCTGATCTCAATGTCAAACTCTTACAAGAGCAACATCCACCAAATGAGTCTAGGCTTTGCCTCTGACTTCTTCAGCAAGAACTTCAAGGTTGCATGGTCAGAGAAAACAAGAACTTTAGTGCTTAGCAAATAGGATCAAAATTTATCTAAAGCAAAAATAATTGCTAAAAGCTCTTTTTCAGTGGTGGTGTAATTGGCTTGGGTAGAATCCAAAGTTCGAGAGGCATAAGATATCATATGAGATTTCTTGCTAACTCGTTAAGAAAGGATGGCGCTAACTACAAAGTTGGAGGCATTACACATCAGCTCAAATGAAAGCTCCCAATCTAATGGCTGAATAATGGGAGAAGAGGTTAGGTTCTTCTTCAACTGATCAAATTCCTTTTTGCAATGCTCATCAAATTTGAACTTTATTTCTTTTTGAAGAAGCCTAGACAATGGAAGGACAATTTTGCTAAAGTCCCTAATGAAACACCTGTAGAACCTTGCATGACCAATAAAGGAATGCACTTCCAGCACATAAGTAGGATAAAGTAAAGAGGTAATAAAATCGATCTTTGTTATATTTACTTCAATGCCTTTGCTAGAAACTCCGTGCCCTAAGACTATGCCTTGTTCTACCATGAAATGACATTTCTCAAAATTAAGAATAAGATGTGTCTCAATGCACTTATCGAGCACCCTAGCAAGGCTATCTAAACATGCATCAAAAGAAGATCCATAAACTATGAAGTCATCCATAAAAACTTCCATGCAGTGTTCTAACAAGTCATAGAAAATTCTCACCATACATTGTTGAAATGTACCTAGAGCATTACAAAGCTCGAAAGGCATCTTCCCGTAAGAAAATGTGCTAAATGGACAGGTGAAAGTTGCCTTCTCTTGGTCTTTCAAGGCTATGTGAATATGAAAGTAGCCTAAAAATCCATTTAGGAAGTAATAGTATGACTTGCCAACTATCCTCTCCAGCATCTATTCAATGAAGGGTAAGGGAAAATTATCCTTCCTAGAGGCTTGTTTGAGCTTCCTGTAATCAATACAGACTCTCCGATTATTCTGTACTAAAGTAGAGACTAACTCATTCTTCTTATTGGCGACCATAGTCATCCTAGTCTTCTTAGGAACTACTTGCACCGGACTCACCCATTTGCTATCTAAATAGGGGTAAATTATACCAGCTGATAATAGTTTGCTCACTTCTTTCTTTACCACTTCTAAAATCAAAGGGTTAAGTCTTCTTTAGGGCTGCCTTACTATTTTGGCTTCCTATTCTAATAAAATTTGATGCATGCATTGTTAGTCATGGCAACCATTACCCAAGAGGGGGGATGAATTGGGTATAAATTTTTTTTCACAATTGGTCTTAAAATAAACACAAATATTTAAGCTATTAAATAAAAGAAAAGAAATTGTGAGATGAAGAAAAAAAGCTTTAAGAACAGCAAATAAATAAATGTGTAATAAAATAAAATTACTTAAAATAAAGAGATTGAGAAGAGAGAAGCAGGCACAATATTTATCCTGATTCGACCACTAACCCACTTGTGGTCTACATCCAGTCCTCGAAAACAATCTGAGATTTTTTACTATGTATACAAGCTTCAATAGGTGCTTGCAACAGTTATATAAAAGAGAACTTTTCACACACAGAAAAACTCTACCCTTGTGCTAAAGTCTCAGCCTGCAGGGATACCTCACCCTTATACAAACCTTGAAAGGATACCTCACCCTTATACAAACCTTGAAGGGATACCTCACCCTTATACAAATCTTGAAGGATACCTCACCCTCAATATAGAAGAATAGAAAATATAGATGAAGAGAAACTCTCACAAAGAGTAGATGATACAATTTGAAGCTCTATGAAGCTCTCTAAGGATATCTCAAATTTTGGCGAAAAAGAGCACAGAAATTTGGTAAAATATGTATCACAAAATAAAGAAAGAAAGAATTATTTCAGATAAATGGGTATTGCTAAAAGATGTCCCAAAAAATATATATTTATAGAGATCTTAGAAAAAGAGCCATTGGGTATCATTTATTTCAACATTAAAAGCATAGAAAATAGTCGTTGCGTGAAACTGGGCATGTTTATTCGAATAGGCCAAGTATTATTCGAATAAATCCTTTAAAGGTTACGTACCTAGACATCTCTATTCGAATAACATATTTGTTATTCGAATAAATTTCCAAAATCATGTTTTGGAATGTTTTCTGGGTCATGTTATTCGAATAACCCTTTAAAAACTCGTTCTGGTATGATTTCTGTGGTGTATTATTCGAATAACATATCTTTTATTCGAATAAACTACTCTGATTTCAAAAATTGACTTTAAATGGTCATAACTTCTTCATTTCTTATCCGTTTTAAGCAAATGACCAGTCATTGAAAAGATCTTTGAGTCTATTTTCAATTAAAAGAAATTTCAAAACAAAAATCAAAATATTTTGAAAGATATGATCAAAAGAGTGACCAAAGGTCAGTTTTACAAAACTCAAACTTGGCTATTTTTCATAAATTTGAACTACCACCATAAATAACTTTTTAAAACTTGTTTGTTAGGTATTTTACCATAGGAAAAACATTTGTAAAAACATATTTGAGATATCCATAAGACTTCTTACATAAAGACCCTAAGTCCTAAAAGTTATACCATTTAATCTTCCTTTGGACTTGGTCTTTGACATGACTTTGATGTTATCAATACCTTCATGAAATAGGCATTTACATTCTCCTTGTGTTGAGCTTAATTGAGATCTTTTGCTTTCTTATTGCAATGCTCACTCTTGGTACTTGGACTATCCTACAAAGTATTGCTCACTTAAACAAGCATAGTTAGTCCAAATTCATAATTCAATATCTTCATATGCATGATTCATAAATGTATAACTCTAGTTAGTTTAACATGCATATAAGACTTTTATAGACACATCCAAATAAGAGATTTATCAATTATTAATGGATATGCTCTATATAGGATGCAATAAAGAATATAAGCAAAGTATTCTTTTTGTCTTGTATTTGTCATCATCAAAACTTAGCATATAAAACCATTTGGGGCAAACTTGTTTCCACAATCTCCCCCTTTTTGATGATGACAAATCACTAAAGAAAAAATATGTTGAGCAATATACAAGAATGAATATTCAAGTAAGCATATCAAACAATAAGTACAAGAACATATTTTTCTTTCCAATTTTCACTCCCCCTATTTGAGATCAACAAAAAGGCTTAGAAAGAAAAAATAATAATATTTTCTCCCCCTTATAGATTCTACATATGATTCAAGAATAGAGAAATGAAATAATCATGCTTTCAAGATATAGAAGATTATTCATGCAATGCTTGTCATATTTTTGTATGTCAACATTTAGCATATGATAGCAAAAACATACTTTATGTAATCAAACAAAGATGTAAGACAAGAGATATAAACAACTTAAGAGTTAGGCTCCCCCTCAAAATATGCATATTATCAAATATACATCTTCTTAATCCTTTAAACAAAAATCATTTTAAAAGCTTCTCCCCCTTTCAAAAAGAATTTTATAAGAGCACGTTATATTTTCAAAAGCATTTTAGAAGGGTAGAAATATTTTATATTAAAAAAAACATATTCATTAAGACAGATCAATCCAAGTGAAAAGAACATAAGTACATCTCCTTGATGAAATATGCTATAGGGATCAAAGCATGTATAGAACTAATATCATTCACCCTAAATGCAATGACAAAAAAAGCAAGTTAATATCCAATTAGGCACTTTGTCAATGCTAAGCATACTTCTCATGTAAAGAAAGTATATAATCATTTAAGATCAATTTTTCAACAAGTATCATATGATCCATACCATATGGAATACCACAAAAGCTAAGGGATAGAGATACTTATTGAGATAGATAAAGAGTGATGATCCTTTTTTATTGGTCCTTTAATTTTTGAGCTTTCTTCCTTTGAATTCTCCATTCCATTGCACTAGAAGAAAGTCTTCTTTATCTTCCTCTTCATTTGAATTCCATTCAACTTTTTTCATTTATCAACATATACTTGTATGTAAAAAAAATCTGATGGCTATATTTGAAATACATAGAGAGACTTGCAAAGCTAACTTTAAAAGTCCTCTAAAACATAGGTTAGCATCAAATATCATGTAAGCCCATTTATAAGCATAATTTTGATTGATATATAATTTAAAGCATGTATCACATTATCAATCATGCAATGTCAGCTCTAACAAGAATGTATGAAGCACATATGAACTTGAATAAAAAAATAGTTTAAATATTTTAAGGCATGATTCAATTTTATCAAGAAATATATGATCATCATCAAAACTTATTTAGGCATTTTTAGGCAAATAATTTTCATGTAAGGCATGTAAAGGTATAACACAACTCTCTACTTCTCCATATATCACATGACACCAAATTTAAAACATAGATAAGGATAATAGATTGATATCACCAAAAGTGTACTCTTTGAGTTTTTGTAGAAGACTCCCACTTCCACTAACTTCCAAGCTTCAAGCTTTCATGAAGGAATAAAAATTCTTTGCATGCTTTTTAAAAGTTGAATCTTTTAAGCTTTACTATCCTCAAGTTGAATGAACTTATTCCATTTAAATGCTTGCTTGAGGTAGTTGATACCCTACAAAATAATTTAAAATACTTTCTTTGGTATCCATCAATTTTGGATCCATAGAGATTAGTCATTATGCCAAACTCATAAGAAAATAAGCATTCAAAATAATAAAACAACAAATGAGTTAACAAGGGCAAAAGATATTTCATTTCATTGATCAATTTAACTAAGTACATATATTTATCAAAAGAATTGTTAATTACATTTGATTAAGCATTTGTATTTTTAGTCCAATTATAAAGAATTTAGCATATATTAATTATTACCACTAATGCTATACAACACATACAGCAAAAAGAGGAAACGTAGCATAACCTTTCTTTTTAACAAAATCGTGTTTATTCGAATAAAATGGCTTTCATTCGAATAGACGAGCAGGGAAAGCCAAGCGTTATGGCCTTTAATAGATTTTATTCGAATAACCTATGGGGCTATTTGAATAGACAGAAAGCAATCTGTCAAGACTGATTAAAACAGGTTCTGGTTATTCGAATAGTCTGAGGTTTATTCGAATAGACAGAGATTAGTCAAATAAGACTGATGAAACAAGCTTCTGCTTATTCGAATGATCTGAAGATTTATTCGAATAGACAGAGATAGCAGCAGATACTGAACTGACATAGGAGTCAGTTTATTCGAATAAACTTAGTTTTATTCGAATAAAGCTATTAAAAGCATACATTCAGAAAGTGATTTAAAAGATAGTAAACTTACCTAAATATAAAGTACCTGCAAAACAAGATTTGGGATATCTCCAACGCTCAAGTCAGTGATAATTTAAGAGAGATAAAAACCATGTTTAAGCCATAAATTCAGATATTTAAATATATGTATGATTGATCAAAAACTCAAGCTCCAGGATATTATCATTAGACATGTCATTTCAAACAAAAAGTATACTTTATCTAGCATATTAACATGTAGAAATATTTTTAAATTATAAGGTTATAAAAGCATAATAAAAGTTTTCACTTATCCAAAAATTGTAAGTTCAAACTTCACGGAGACAAGGAAGAGAGCTTGAAATTATTTCCGGTCTTTGTACTTGGAGCAGCCACTTTCAAGGTGTCAAAGTCAGTTCTTAGCCTTCAAGCACACCTACAACAAACTTCAATTTTTGACTTTTGGTACCCAAATTTTATTGGGTCCTTGTGTGTTAGTTTTCGAATATTAATCTATTATACTATCATAAAGATTAATTTTTCATAGTATGTAAATTGAGCACAATAAATTAAATAATTAAATATCATTAAGCACATAGTTGATAGTATGCTTACTTTCATGATATATAAACAATTTTAAAGCATAGCAAACATACTAAGATATATAATAAATTAATGAATTATGATACAATAAGAATGAACATAATTATGTGCTAAACATAATATTCAAATTTTATCAAGTACACATGATTCTATCCTCTACCTAAGGCCTACAAGGAATATACCTCATAATCATTATTATCATTTTTAAGTGAATATGCATAAGAGGTAAAAACTTTTGATACCTTGGCCTTGGCAATCAAAGAAATGCTTTTTCTTACTCATTGCTTCTCTTTTGAAGTCTTGAACTTTGCAAGCTCTACATTTTGTACTTGAGAAGCTTTGGTTGAAGTCATCTTCCTTCTTTGACCGCAGTTTCTACCATTGGGCTTTGAGAGCATTCTCCTTGATGACTCCTCTTTCTTTTGAGCAATTTGTCTATCCTTTTGAGAAATATTCTGCAAAATTGAAATACTAGGAGGATATTTTGATACCCACTTCATTTTGGGTCCTTGAATGTTAGTATTAGGGCCTTTAGGATTTTTAGGAACCCATACCATATAATTTCTCATATAAGGATTTCTTCTATAATTGCATAAATGAGAAATATGTCCTAGATGACCACAAAAATTGCAAACAATTGAATTTAATGATGGCTTGATCATTTGAATATCATTTTTAAAAAACTTAAGTCCTTTGTTATTTTTATATTCTAAATTATTTTTTTCATAAGCCTTGCTTGAATTTTCACATGGAATAACACTAATTTTATTCTCATTAGCAAGTATAGAATTTAAGCAATTACAATCATTAGCTTTGGCAAATTTGGAATATAAGTTCTCAACTTGATTTTCTAAATCAATGCACTTTTCACAAGAAGTTGGGGTTTTATATTTTAAAGACATTTCCTCGTCAAGAAAGGCATACTCATTTTTCAAAGTTTTAATTTCATTTTCAATAAAGGAAATGTTTTCCAAATATGATAAGTTTTTCTTTTTTAAATTCAATAAACCATCATACAATTCATTATATGCACATTGTAACTCATTGTAGGAAGGACTATAATCTAATTTAGAATTATTTACCTCAAAATCCATTTTAGCCATATAGAAAGTAGTTTCAATTTCTAGCATGCTTGGCTCTTTAAGAGAATCACCTTCTTCCTCATTAATTTTGTTTTGCTTTGCCTCTTCTTCAAATTGAGCACCATCGTCACCCAGAGGCATTTGACTCCCTTCAATAGTTTGAACATCTCTTTGAGGATGCGTTTCGTGACAACCTTCCTTCAAGGATTTTTGCACTTCTTGCTTTCTATATACAACTTTATGCATAAAAATATTGTTAGCAAGATAGATATCATCAAGAGCATCCCATATATCTTTAGTACTATAGCAATTTTTAATTTTAGCATAAGCATCATCATTCAAACTACTTCTCAAAATTTGCATAGCTCTAATGTTTAAAGAAAAACATTTTTTGTCGAAACTATTCCAAGTTTGTTTTGATTTGTAAGTAAATCCATTTAGTACAATATCCCACAAATCCAAATCAATAGATTGTATATAAAACTCTACTCTAGCTTTCCAATAAATAAAATGCACACCATCAAAGAATGGTGGTTTTTGAAAAACTTTCAAGGTTGCCAACAGACAAGGATCTTTAACTCTAAGCGGTTAAGCTTTCACCAGAGCACGAAGCTCTGATACCACTTGTTAGTCATGGCAACCATTACCCAATAGGGGGGGTGAATTGGGTATAAAAACTTTTTCACAATTGGTCTTAAAATAAACACAAATATTTAAGCTATTAAATAAAAGAAAAGAAATTGTGAGATGAAGAAAAAAAGCTTTAAGAATAGCAAATAAATAAATGTGTAATAAAATAAAATTACTTAAAATAAAGAGATTGAGAAGAGAGAAGCAGACACAATATTTATCCTGATTCGACCATTAACCCACTTGTGGTCTACGTCCAGTCCTCGAAAATAATCTGAGATTTTTCACTATGTATACAAGCTTCAATAGGTGCTTGCAACCGTTACATAAAAGAACACTTTTCACACACAGGAAAACTCTACCCTTGTGCTAAAGTCTCAGCCAGCAGGGATACCTCACCCTTATACAAACCTTGAAGGGATACCTCACCCTTATACAAACCTTGAAGGGATACCTCACCCTTATACAAATCTTGAAGGATACCTCACCCTCAATATAGAAGAACAAAAAATATAGATGAAGAGAAACTCTCACAAAGAGTAGATGATACAATTTGAAGCTCTATGAAACTCTCTAAGGA
Source organism: Ormosia semicastrata (assembly GCA_029884595.1). Lineage (NCBI taxonomy): Eukaryota > Viridiplantae > Streptophyta > Magnoliopsida > Fabales > Fabaceae > Ormosia > Ormosia semicastrata. Next base: position 5,063,564 of record JAQQTO010000028.1, on the reverse strand, counting down.
TATCTCAAATTTTGGCAAAAAAGAGCACAGAAATTTGGTAAAATATGTATCACAAAATAAAGAAAGAAATAATTATTTCAGATAAATGGGTGTTGCTAAAAGATGTCCCAAAAACATGTATTTATAGAGATCTAAGAAAAATAGCCGTTGGGTATAATTTATTTCAACATTAAAAGCATAAAAAATAGTCGTTGCGTGAAACTGGGCATGTTTATTCGAATAGGCCAAGTATTATTCAAATAAATCCTTTAAAAGTTACGTTCCTGGACGTCTCTATTCGAATAACATATTTGTTATTCGAATAAATCTCCAAAATTATGTTTTGGAATGTTTTCTGGGTCATGTTATTCGAATAACCCTTTAGTTATTCGAATAAACCTTTAAAAACTCGTTCTGGTATGATTTCTGTGGTGTGTTATTCGAATAACATATCCTTTATTCGAATAAACCACTCTGATTTCGAAATTTGACTTTAAATGGTCATAACTTCTTCATTTCTTATCCGTTTAAAGCAAATGACCAGTCATTGGAAAGATCTTTGAGTCTATTTTCAAATGAAAGATTTCAAAATAAAAATCAAAGTATTTTGAAAGATATGATCAAAAGAGTGACCAAAGGTCAGTTTTACAAAACTCAAACTTGGCTATTTTTCATGAATTTGAACTACCACTATAAATAACTTTTCAAAACTTGTTTGTTGGGTATTTTAGCATAGGAAAAACATTTGTAAAAACATATTTGAGATATCCATAAGGCTTCTTGCATAAAGACCCTAAGTCCTAAAAGTTATACCATTTAATTTTCCTTTGGACTTGGTCTTTGACATGACTTTGATGTTATCAATACCTTCATGAAATAGGCATTTACATTCTCCTTGTGTTGAGCTTAATTGAGATCTTTTGCTTTCTTATTGCAATGCTCACTCTTGGTACTTGGACTATCCTACAAAGTATTGCTCACTTAAACAAGCATAGTTAGTCCAAATTCATAATTCAATATCTTCATATGCATGATTCATAAATGTATAACTCTAGTTAGTTTAACATGCATATAAGACTTTTATAGACACATCCAAATAAGACTTTTATAGACACATCCAAATAAGATATTTATCAATTATTGGTGGATATGCTCTATATAAGACGCAACAAAGAATATAAGCAAAGTATTCTTTTTATCTTGTATTTGTCGTCAACAAAACTTAGCATATAAAACCATTTGGGGCAAACTTGTTTCTGTTACCAAGTGGCTTCCAGTACTCAAGAGGGGGGGTGAATTGAGTACAAAACTTTTTCGCAAAACCTCTTTTAATTAAAACGAATATCAAAAGCTTAATAAATAAATGCACAGAAGGAATGAAAAGAAGAAAAAAAACAATAAAGAACAGTGAAAAGTAAATGCACAGTAAAATAAATTGCATAAAATAAAGAGATTAGGGAAAAGAGATGCAGGCACAGTATTTATCTTGGTTCGACCACTAACCCACTTGTGGTCTACGTCCAGTCCTCGAAAGCCGAGATTTTTCACTAAGTATACAAGCTTCAATAGGTGCTTGTTACCGTTACAAAATAGAGCACTTTTCACACACAGTGACACTCTACCCTTGTGCTAAAGTCTCACCCTGCAAGGATACCTCACCCTTATACAAACCTTGAGGGATACCTCACCCTCGATACAAAATATCAGAAAATAGATGAAGAGAAACTCTCACTCAGAGTAAGTAATACAAATTGAAGCACTATAGAGCTCTCTAACAATATCTCATAATTTTATCAAAAGAGCACAGAGAGAAAAAAGAGAAATTATGCAAGCAGTATTTTAGCACAGCTAGAAAATAAATTCAAGGATTGGTGTCTGTCAGCCATGAGGGAAGGTCTCTATTTATAGAGCCTTTGATCAGAAAACTTCGCTGAGAAAATTGAATGCATAATAAATGCAAAATCCGTTTGCATATCAAATTCAAAAATCAGAAGCTGAAAACTCGGGGGTTATTCGAATACTTTATTGTGGTATTCGAATACCACTGATATCAATATATAAAAAAATAGTTTAGGCTTGGGTTATTCGAATACCATTATGAGGTATTCGAATACCTCTGATATCAACATTTAAAAAACAGATCAGACCCACGTTATTCGAATACCATACCAAGGTATTCGAATGCCACTGTTTGAGATACGTTTGTAAAAGCATTTTTCAGAAGGTTGTATTCGAATGCCTCTAATGAGTATTTGAATACCTCTATTAAAAACACGTTGTATTCGAATGCCTCAAATGAGTATTCGAATACTTTTATTAAAAACACGTTTGTAGAAGCATTTTCAGAATGGTTGTATTCGAATGACTTTTGAAGTATTCGAATGCCTCTGTTAAAAAACATGAAAAACGCTTCTATGAACAAGATTATGTAAGATTAGAAAAACCACAATCTCTTTGATTATCAAAGGCTTGTTAGAACTTTAATTTGGTTTGTAGAAAAAAAAACAAGTTCTTAGATCTTTTGAGTTAAACACTGAGATATCCTATGAGAGCTCTGTACAAGAGAGATCCTAAGTCCTAAAGCTAAATTTGAACAACTTGGACTTGATCTTCTCATCATCTCATCATTTCCATATTTGTTATCATCAAAACTCATCATCAATGTCGCATGGTAATCACATTCTCCCCCTTTTTGATGATGACAAACTAACATTGAGAAAAGCATTAGTTCATATAGGTAATAACAGAACAAGCATATTCTCCCCCTTTCTTTTGGAATCCAAGCGCCAGTGTTAATCCTTTCTTTTCTCAAAAAAGATTACTATTTTTCTCCCCCTTTTGACATGATCAAAAAGGATACATTCACCCAATAAAGCATAGTGATGAGATAATAAAAAAACGATTGTAATTGACAATAGATTAAAGAAGATACTCATTGCATTAAATGAAAGTGGTCAAGCGCATATACAAAAGTAATTAAAGGGCAATCAATACAATAAACAGCTAAAAAATAGAACATAAGCAACTGATCCTAAGACTAAGCAAGCTCTAGAAGTAGGCATCAGGTGGTGGAGGAGGAGAGGCAGGGTCGTTGCCAGACAGCAGAGCTCGAAGGGCAGCCTGTTCACGCTTAACACCAGTGATTCTGTCAAACAGAATAGTGAAGGTGTTCTCCATGTAGGTTCTGTTATCCAACAGGGTAGCCAGGATTTGCTCATTTGTGACAGGAGCGGGGAATATCAGCAGCAGCAGCAGCAGTAGGGGCAACAGGGTCGTTGTCTTCATCATCAACTTCCATTGGGAACACCCAGCCTTCATCAGTCCTGATCATCTTCATTTTGTTAAGGGTAAAGGACCCAAAAACGTGATGATGGGTTAGCGGGGTCACTCGCTCAGTTTCCAGAATGTGTGGATACTTGCCTAAGAAGGCAGTGATGATTACGCCGTAGGGAAGTTCACACCGCTCTTTACCTCTTGCCGTCATCATGTGCTTCATAATGAAGATGGGCTAGTTGATCTAATGGCCTTGCTTTAGAATCCATAACATAAACACGTCATCTTCACTCATGTAGGCGTAGTTCCCACCTCTAGGAGCGAGGATATGGGCATAAGCATAGTGGAGGAGCCTGTCCTGGCTCTTCATCATGCCCCCTTTGACTCTTTTTTGAGTCGAAGGTAAAGCCAACCCAGGGCGAAGAACATCTTCAATTGCTCTGTTCTTGTTGAAGAGTTGGAGAAGTAAATCTTCGTCAGCAAAGTGGCCAGTGGACGGTAAGCCAAACATCTGAACCCAATCACCGGGTGTGATCACAATGTTTTGATCGCAGACACTGGAGTGTAGCTCCTGACCTTCAACCTTCAGATTGCAGTAGAACATTTTGACTAGGTCGAGATACAAAGCAGAAGAGAAAGAGCAGAAGCGAAGTACGCCTTGGTGGTTTAGCCGATTTAGAAAGTCAAAACCACCTTCTCTTTCGAAGAACCCCAAGTCAAGGTATTTAGGATGCACCAAGTTGCGCTCTCGAAAGTGTGTAACGAAGCGCCTGAGTTGTTGCTCATTGGAGGAAAGCCTGCGAAGGTCCAATGGGTTGTTGCATGGAGCCGTCTTTGTACGAGGACGCTTAGAGCGAGAGGATGATGAGGCCATGGAGGAGAGGAGAAGAGGAGGGGTGGAGACCGTGAGAGAAAGGGAAGTTTTTTTTTGTTTTTGGAGGAGGGAAAACCAAGAGTTTTTGAAAGGTGGAGATAGAGGAGAAAGGGTATACGGATACGCAGGAAAAGGGGGGTATTTAAAGGAAAGGGGAGGTATTCGAATAGGAAAGCTCAAAAGACGCAGCCTCCAAACAGAGGGTATTCGAATACCACACCAGGTATTCGAATAGATTACCAGAATGGGCTTGGCTGCCAAACGAAGGTATTCGAATGCTTTTAATGGTATTCGAATATTCCAGAGACAGAGGAGAAGGCCAAGGGAGCAAGTATTCGAATACGACATAATGGTATTCGAATACTCCAGAGAGAAACAGAAACAGGAAGCATCTGGGTATTCGAATAACCCTGATGACATTCGAATGCTCCAGAAACCTGTGAGAGAAACTGAGACAGAAGGCCTCTGGGTATTCGAATAATCCTCAAGGTATTCAAATGCCTTAAACAAAAAGAACGTAAGTTTTCTCATATAACAGTAAGGGTATTCGAATACCATATGGAGGTATTCGAATAACTAAACAAGAAAATGTTAGTCATGGCAACTATTACCCAAGAGGGGGGTGAATTGGGTATTAAAAATTTTGGCAAAACTTCTTTTAATTAAAATACAAATATTAAAACTAATTAAATAAAAGCACAGAAGGAATGAGATAAAAGAAAAGCTTTAGCAATAGCAAATGAATAAGTGTGCAATAATATAAAATTACGTAAAATAAAGATTGCATAAAATAAAGAGATAAAGAGAAGAAGAGCAGACACGATATTTATCCTGGTTCGACCACCAACTACTTGTGGTCTACGTCCAGTCCCCGAAACACAGTTCGAGATTTTTTACTATATGTACAAGCTTCAATAGGTGCTTGCAACCGTTACATAAAAGAGCACTTTTCACACACAGGAAAACTCTACCATTGTGCTAAAGTCTCAGCCTGCAGGGATACCTCACCCTTATATAAACCTTAGAGGGATACCTCACCACCTTTACAAATCTTGAAGGATACCTCACCCTCAATGTAGAAGAACAGAAATTATAGATGAATAGAAACTCTCACTCAGAGCAAATAACACAATTTGAAGTGCTAAGAGGCTCTCAAAGGATATCTCAAAAATTTACCAAAAGAGCACAGAGAAAAAGAGAGAATTATGTAACCAACATTTTAGCACAACCAGAATAATTTCAGAAATTTCGTCGTGTTTTAGACATGAGGCAAGGCCTCTATTTATAGAGCTAGATAGAAAATAGCCGTTGGGTGTAATTAAAAGCATAATAAATGCAAATCCGTTTGCGTATCAAATTCAAAACCCAGAAGCAGAATTTCGTGGGTTATTCGAATACCTTATTGTGGTATTCGAATGCCACTGTTCCAAATCTCATAAAAAAAACCATTCAGAAGTCAGTTATTCGAATACCAAAAGAGGTATTCGAATACCTCTATTTAAAACACATTAAAAAGGCTGTTCTGAAGTTTGTTATTCGAATACCAAAAGAGGTATTCGAATACCTCTATTTAAAATAGAGTTTAGAACGACTTTTGGGCTGTGGTATTCGAATACCACATCATGTATTTGAATGCCCCTTTAAAAAACTCATTCTGGAACGTTTTTTGTGCTGTGGTATTCGAATACCACAAGCTGTATTCGAATACTCCTTATAGATTTTGAAAACTGAATTCAAATTATCATAACTTCTTCATTTCTTAACCGTTTAAAGCAAATGACTAGTCATTGGAAAGATTTTTGAGTCTATTTTCAAATGAAAGAAGTTTCAAAACAAAACTCAAAGTATTTTGAAAGATATGATCAAAAGAGTAACTAAAGGTCAGTTTTGCAAAACTCAAACTTGGTTATTTTTCATAAATTTGAACTACCACCATAACCAGCTTTTCAAAACTTGTTTGTTGGACATTTTAACATATGAAAACCATTTGTAAAGATTTTGAAAAACATATTTGAGATATCCATAAGGCTTCTTACATAAAGAACCTAAGTCTTAAAAGCTATACCATTTAATCTTCCTTTGGACTTGGTCTTTGACATGACTTTGATGTTATCAATACCTTCATGAGATATCCGTTCACATTCTCCTTGTGTTGACCTTAATTGAGATCTTTTACTTTCTTGTTGCAATGCTCACTCTTAGTACTTAGACAATCCTACAAAGTATTGCTCACTTAAACAAGCATAGTTAGTCCAGTATCATAATTTAATATCTTCATAAGCATGATTCATAAATGTATAACTCTAGTTAGTGTAACATGCATATAAGACTTTCATAGACATATTCAAATAAGATATTTATCAATTACTAATGGATATGCTCTATATAGGATGCAGTAAAGAACATAAGCAAACTATTCTTTTTGTCTTGTATTTGTCATCATCAAAACTTAACATATAAAATCATTTGGGGCAAACTTGCTTTCACAATCTCCCTCTTTTTGATGATGACAAACCACCAAAGAAAAAATTATGTTGATGAGCAATATTCAAGAATGGATATTCATGTAAGCATATCAAACAATAAACATATCAAGCATATATTTTTCTTTCCAATTTTCACTCCCCCTATTTGACATCAACAAAAAGGCTTAGAAAAATTTTCTCCCCCTTATAGATTTTACATATGATTCAAGAATAGAGAGATGACGCAAATATGCTTGCAAGATATGGAGGATTATTCATGCAATGCTTGTCATATATTTGTATATCAACATTTAGCATATGATAGCAATAAAACACTTTATGCAATCAAACAAGGATGTAAGGCAAAAGATATAAACAACTCAAAAGCTAGGCTCCCCCTCAAAATATGCATATTATCAAATATACATCTTTTTAATTCCTCAAACAAAAAACATTTTAAAACTTCTCCCTCTTTCAAAAAGAATTTTACAAGAGCACATTATATTTTCAAAAGCATTTTGGAAGGATAGAGATAATTTATATTAAAAAACACATATATTCCTTGGAATGCATCTAGTCATTTAAGATTAATTTATCAATAAGTATCATACAATTCATATGACATACCATAAAAGCTAAGGGATAGAGATACTTATTGAGTCAGATAAAGAGTAATGATCCTTCTTTAGTAGTCCTTTAACTTTAAGCTTTCTTCCTTTGAGTTCTTCATTCCATTGCACTAGAAAAAGGTCTTCTTTATCTTCCTCTTCATTTGAACTCCATTCAGCTTTTCTCATTTATCCATATATGCTCGTATGTACAAAATCTGATCGCTATAATTGAAATACATAGAGAGACTTGCAAAGCTAACTTTAAGAAATCTTCTAAAACATAGGTTAGCATCAAATATCATATAAGCCCATTTATAAGCATAATTTAGGTTGATATATAATTTAAAGCATGTATCACATTATCAACCATACAATATTAGTTCTAACAAGAATGCATGAAGCACATATACACTTGAATCCAAAAAAAAAATTGTTTAAGCATTTTAATGCATGATTCAAGTTTATCAAGAAGCATATGATCATCATCAAAGCTTATTTAGGCATTTTTAGGCAAACAAATATCATGTAAGGTATATGAAGGTATAACACAACTCTTTACTTCTCCAAATATCACATGATATCAAATTTAAAGCATAGATAAGGATAATAGATTGATATCACCAAAAAAGTATTCTTTGAATTTTCGTAGATGACTCTCACTTCCACCAACTTCCAAGCTTCAAGCATTCATGAAGGAATAAAAATTATTTGCACCCCTTTAAAAGTTGAGTCCTTTTAAACTTCACTATCCTCAAGTTGAATGAACTTATTCCATTTAAATGCTTGCTTGAGGTAGTTGACACCCTACAAAATAATTCAAAGTACTTTCTTTGGTATCCATCAATTTTGGATCCATAGAGGTTAGTCATTATGCCAAACTCATAAGCAAATAAGCATTTAAAATAATAAAATAACAAATGAGTTCACAAGGGCAAAATATATTTCATTCCATTAATCAAATTAGCTAAGTACATATATTCATCAAAAAAATAACCAATTACATTTGGTTAAGCATTTGCATTTTTTATACATATCATTAAGTGTATATTTTCAGACAAAACAAACAAAGAATTTAGCATATATTGATTATTAATGCTAGGCAACATATACAATAATAAATGCAACAGAAACTTTTAAAATAAAGCAGGGGTAGGAAAAACAGCAGTAGTAGCAGCAGAGGCAGCAATGGCACCCTTCTGATAGAGGGTATTCGAATACCTACCCAAGTATTCGAATAGATGGCCATACTGGTTTGGCTCCCAAACGATGGTATTCGAATGCTTTTCACAAAGTATTCGAATACTCCAAAGAGAAACTGAAACAGGAAGCTGCAGGGTATTTGAATATCCCTGATGGTATTCGAATACTCCCAGAAAAAGAAGAGAAGGCCAGAGGAGCAAGTATTCGAATACTTCATAAAGGTATTCAAATACTCCAGAGAAGCTGAGTGAAAATTGAAAAGGATTGGCCTCAGGGTATTCGAATGCTTCTTAGGTATTCGAATACACCAGCTTTTAGAAAAGCTGTACTGAAGTAAGGTATTCGAATAACCATGTTGGTATTCGAATAGCCTTGATAGAAAAACACAAATTTTCACGTATAACATCAATGGAATAAGGTATTCGAATAAGTAAACAAGAAAAACACATATCTATGTCCATAAAAAGCATTTTTGAGAAATAAAAGCATACCTGTTGATGGAAATACTTTTTCTAGCATATTTACGTGTAGAAATATGTTCAAGATATAAGGCTAGAAAATCATAACACAAGTTTCACTTATTCAATGATTGCAAGTCCATGCTTCATGGAGACAAGGAAGTGAGCTTGAAATTATTTCTGGTCTTTGTACTTGGAGCAGCCACTTTCAAGATATCAAAGTCACTTATTGGCCTTCAAGCACACCTACAACACACTTTAATTTTTGACTTTTGGTACCCACATTTTCTTGGGTCCTTGTGTGTTAGTTTTTTTTTTGAAAATTAATCTATTATGCTCTCATAAAGATTAATTTTTCCATAATATGTAAATTGAGCACAATAAATTAAATAATTAAATACCATTAAGTACATAGTTGATAGCATGCTTACTTTCATGATGTATAGACAATTTTAAAGCATAGCAAACATACATAGTCATAGATTATTTTATGATCAATAAATATACAAGACAGTGAGCAAAGGGTGTAGCAGGAATATAATCATGTGCTAAACATAATATTCAAATTTTATTAAGTACACATGATTCTATTAATCAATTAAGGCCTACAAGGAATATACCTTAAATTTATTGACTTTGCATGTGAGTGTGCATAAGAGGTAAAAACTTTTGATACCTTAGCCTTGGTAATCAAGGAAATACTTTTTCTTATCCATTGCTTCTCTTTTGGAGTCTTGAACTTTGCAAGTTCTACATTTTGTACTTGAGAAGCTTTGGTTGAAGCCATCTTCATTCTTTGACCAAAGTTTCTATCATTAGGCTTTGGAAGCATTCTCCTTGATGATTCCTCTTTATTTTGACCAATTTGTCCATCCTTTTGAGAATATTCTGCATAATTGAAGCACTAGGAGGACACTTTGGTACCCACTTCATTTTGGATCCTTGGATGTTAGTATTAGAGCCTTTAGGATCTTTAGGAACCCATACCATACAATTTCTCATATAATGATTTCTTCTATAATTGTATAAATGCGAAATATGTCCTAGATGACCACAAAAATTACAAATAATTGAATTTAATGATGGCTTAATCATTTGAATATCATTTTTGAAAAACTTAAGCATTTTATTATTATTATATTCTAAATTAATTTTACCATAAGTCTTGCTTGAATTTTCACATGTAATAACATTTATTCTTATTAACAGTATAGAATTTAAGCAATTACAATCATTAACTTTGGCAAATTCAGAACATAAGTCTTCAACTTAATTTTCTAAATTAACGCATTTTTCACAAGAAGATGAGGTTTCATATTTCAAAGATATTTCCTCATTAAGAAAAGCATATTCATTTTTTAAAGTCTCAATTTCATTTTCAATCGAGGAAATGTTTTCCAAACACAATAAGTTTTTCTTTTCTAAATTCAACAAACCATCATACAATTCATTATATGCACTTTGCAACTCATCATAGGAAGGACTATAATATAATTTACAATTATTTACCCAAAGTCCTTTTTAGCCATATAGGAAGTAGTCGCAATTTCTAGCACACTTGGCTCTTGAAGGGAATCACCTTCTTCCTCATCAATTTTATTTTGCTTTGCCTCTTCTTCAAATTGAGCACCATCGTCACCAAGAGGCATTTGGCTTGCTTCAGTAGTTTGAACATCTCTTTGAGCATGCGTTTCATGACAGGCTTCCTTCAATGACTTTTGCTCTTCTTGCTTTCTATATACAACTTTATACACAAAATCATCGTTAGCAAGATAAATAGCATTAAGAGCATCTCATATATCTTTAGCACTAGAGCAACTCTTAATTTTACCATAAGCATCATCATTCAAACAACTTCTCAAAATTTGCATAGCTCTAATGTTTAAAGAAAAACATTTTTTGTCAAAACTATTCCAAGTTTGTTTTGATTTGTAAGTAAATCCATTTAGCACAATATCCCACAAATCCAAATCAATAGATTGCATATAAAACTCTATTCTAGTTTTCCAATAAACAAAATGCACACCATCAAAGAATGGTGGTTTATCAATTTCAAAACCTTCCATTTTGAAAAACTTTCAAGGTTGCTCACAAACAAGGATCTTTAACTCTAAGCGGTTAAGCTTTCACCAGAGCACGAAACTCTGATACCACTTATTAGTCATAGCAACCATTACCCAAGAGGGGGGGTGAATTGGGTATTAAAAATTTTGGCAAAACTTCTTTTAATTAAAATACAAATATTAAAACTAATTAAATAAAAGCACAGAAGGAATGAGATAAAAGAAAAGCTTTAGCAATAGCAAATGAATAAGTGTGCAATAATATAAAATTACGTAAAATAAAGATTGCATAAAATAAAGAGATAAAGAGAAGAAGAGCAGGCACGATATTTATCCTGGTTCGACCACCAACCACTTGTGGTCTACGTCCAGTCCCCGAAACACAGTTCGAGATTTTTCACTATATGTACAAGCTTCAATAGGTGCTTGCAACCATTACATAAAAGAGCACTTTTCACACACAAGGAAACTCTACCCTTGTGCTAAAGTCTCAGCCTGCAGGGATACCTCACCCTTATACAAACCTTAGAGGGATACCTCACCCCCTTTACAAATCTTGAAGGATACCTCACCCTCAATGTAGAAGAACAGAAATTATAGATGAATAGAAACTCTCACTTAGAGCAAATAATACAATTTGAAATGCTAAGAGGCTCTCAAAGGATATCTCATAAATTTACCAAAAGAGCACAGAGAAAAAGAGAGAATTATGTAACCAGTATTTTAGCACAACCAGAATAATTTCAGAAATTTCATCGTGTTTTAGACATGAGGCAAGGCCTCTATTTATAGAGCCAGATAGAAAATAGTCGTTGGGTGTAATTAAAAGCATGATAAATGCAAATCCGTTTGCGTATCAAATTCAAAACCCAGAAGCAGAATTTCGTGGGTTATTCGAATACCTTATTGTGGTATTCGAATGCCACTGTTCCAAATCTCATAAAAAAAACCATTCAGAAGTCAGTTATTCGAATACCAAAAGAGGTATTCGAATACCTCTATTTAAAACACGTTAGAAAGGCTGTTCTGAAGTTTGTTATTCGAATACCTCTATTTAAAATAGAGCCTGGAATGACTTTTGGGCTGTGGTATTCAAATACCACATCATGTATTCGAATACCCCTTTAAAAAACCCATTCTGGAACGTTTTTTGTGCTGTGGTATTCGAATACCACAAGCTGTATTCGAATACTCCTTACAGATTTTGAAAACTGAATTCAAATGATCATAACTTCTTCATTTCTTAACCGTTTAAAGCAAATGACTAGTCATTGGAAAGATCTTTGTGTCTATTTTCAAATGAAAGAAGTTTCAAAACAAAACTCAAAGTATTTTGAAAGATATGATCAAAAGAGTAACCAAAGGTCAGTTTTACAAAACTCAAACTTGGTTATTTTTCATAAATTTGAACTACCACCATAACTAGCTTTTCAAAACTTGTTTGTTGGACATTTTAACATATGAAAACCATTTGTAAAGATTTTGAAAAACATATTTGAGATATCCATAAGGCTTCTTACATAAAGACCCTAAGTCCTAAAAGCTATACCATTTAATCTTCCTTTGGACTTGGTCTTTGACATGACTTTGATGTTATTAATACCTTCATGAGATATCCGTTCACATTCTCCTTGTGTTGACCTTAATTGAGATCTTTTGCTTTCTTGTTACAATGCTCACTCGTAGTACTTGGACTATCCTACAAAGTATTGCTTACTTAAACAAGCATAGTTAGTCTAGTATCATAATTTAATATCTTCATATGCATGATTCTTAAATGTATAACTCTAGTTAGTTTAACATGCATATAAGACTTTCATAGATATATTCAAATAAGATATTTATCAATTACTAATGGATATGCTCTATATAGGATGCAGCAAAGAACATAAGCAAACTATTCTTTTTGTCTTGTATTTGTCATCATCAAAACTTAACATATAAAACCATTTGGGACAAACTTGCTTCCACAATAATGGATATTCATGTAAGCATATCAAACAATAAGCATATCAAGCATATATTTTTCTTTCTAATTTTCACTCCCCCTATTTGACATCAACAAAAAGTCTTAGAAAAATTTTCTCCCCCTTATAGATTTTACATATGATTCAAGAATAAAGAGATGACGCAAATATGCTTGCAAGATATAGAGGATTATTCGTGCAATGCTTGTCATATATTTGTATATCAACATTTAGCATATGATAGCAATAAAACACTTTATGCAATCAAACAAGGATGTAAGGCAAGAGATATAAACAACTCAAGAGCTAGGCTCCCCCTCAAAATATGCATATTATCAAATATACATCTTCTTAATTCCTCAAACAAAAAACATTTTAAAACTTCTTCCCCTTTCAAAAAGAATTTTACAAGAGCACATTATATTTCCAAAAGCATTTTGGAAGGGTAGAGATATTTTATATTTAAAAACACATATATTCCTTGGAAAGCATCTAGTCATTTAAGATTAATTTATCAATAAGTATCATACAATTCATATGACATACCATAAAAGCTAAGGGATAGAGATACTTATTGAGTCAGATAAAGAGTGATGATCCTTCTTTATTAGTCCTTTAACTTTAAGCTTTCTTCCTTTGAGTTCTTCATTCCATTGCACTAGAAGAAAGTCTTCTTTATCATCCTCTTCATTTGAACTCCATTCAGCTTTTCTCATTTATCCATATATGCTCGTATGTACAAAATCTGATCGCTATAATTGAAATACATAGAGAGACTTGCAAAGCTAACTTTAAGAAATCTTCTAAAACATAGGTTAGCATCAAATATCATATAAGCCCATTTATAAGCATAATTTAGGTTGATATATAATTTAAAGCATGTATCACATTATCAACCATACAATATTAGTTCTAACAAGAATGCATGAAGCACATATGCACTTGAATCCAAAAAAAAATAGTTTAAGCATTTTAATGCATGATTCAAGTTTTTCAAGAAGCATATGATCATCATCAAAGCTTATTTAGGCATTTTTAGGCAAACAAATATCATGTAAGGTATGTGAAGGTATAACACAACTCTTTACTTCTCCAAATATCACATGATATCAAATTTAAAGCATAGATAAGGATAATAGATTGATATCACAAAAAAAGTATTCTTTGAATTTTCGTAGATGACTCTCACTTCCACCAACTTCCAAGCTTCAAGCATTCATGAAGGAATAAAAATTATTTGCACCCCTTTAAAAGTTGAGTCCTTTTAAACTTCACTATCCTCAAGTTGAATGAACTTATTCCATTTAAATGCTTGCTTGAGGTAGTTGACACCCTACAAAATAATTCAAAGTACTTTCTTTAGTATCCATCAATTTTGGATCCATAGAGGTTAGTCATTATGCCAAACTCATAAGCAAATAAGCATTTAAAATAATAAAATAACAAATGAGTTCACAAGGGCAAAACATATTTCATTCCATTAATCAAATTAGCTAAGTACATATATTCATCAAAAAAATAACCAATTACATTTGGTTAAGCATTTGCATTTTTTATACATATCATTAAGTGTATATTTTCAGACAAAACAAACAAAGAATTTAGCATATATTGATTATTAATGCTAGGTAACATATACAATAATAAATGCAACATGAAACTTTTAAAATAAAGCGGGGTAGGGAAAAAGAAGAGAAAGAAGAGAGGCAAAGAGGGGGCACCCTTCTGATAGAGGGTATTCGAACACCTACCCAAGTATTCGAATAGATGGCCATACTGGTTTGGCTCCCAAACGATGGTATTCGAATGTTTTTCACAAAGTATTCGAATACTCCAAAGAGAAACTGAAACAGGAAGCCGCAGGGTATTCGAATATCCCTGATGGTATTCGAATACTCTCAGAAAAAGAAGAGAAGGCCAGAGGAGCAAGTATTCGAATACTTCATAAAGGTATTCAAATACTCCAGAGAAGCTGAGTGAAAATTGAAAAGGATTGGCCTCAGGGTATTCGAATGCTTCTTAGGTATTCGACTACACCAGCTTTTAGAAAAGCTGTACTGAAGTAAGGTATTCGAATAACCATGTTGGTATTCGAATAGCCTTGACAGAAAAACACAAATTTTCACGTATAACATCAATGGAATAAGGTATTCGAATAAGTAAACAAGAAAAACACATATCTATGTCCATAAAAAGCATTTTTGAGAAATAAAAGCGTACCTGTTGATGGAAATACTTTATCTAGCATATTGACGTGTAGAAACATGTTCAAGATATAAGGCTAGAAAATCATAACACAAGTTTCACTTATTCAATGATTGCAAGTCCATGCTTCATGGAGACAAGGAAGTGAGCTTGAAATTATTTCTGGTCTTTGTACTTGGAGCAGCCACTTTCAAGATATCAAAGTCACTTCTTGGCCTTCAAGCACACCTACAACACACTTTAATTTTTGACTTTTGGTACCCACATTTTCTTGGGTCCTTGTGTGTTAGTTTTTTTTTTGAAAATTAATCTATTATGCTCTCATAAAGATTAATTTTTCCATAATATGTAAATTGAGCACAATAAATTAAATAATTAAATACCATTAAGCACATAGTTGATAGCATGCTTACTTTCATGATGTATAGACAATTTTAAAGCATAGCAAACATACATAGTCATAGATTATCTTATGATCAATAAATATACAAGACAGTGAGCAAAGGGTGTAGCAGGAATATAATCATGTGCTAAACATAATATTCAAATTTTATTAAGTACACATGATTCTATTAATCAATTAAGGCCTACAATGAATATACCTTAAATTTATTGACTTTGCATGGAGTGTGCATAAGAGGTAAAAACTTTTGATACCTTAGCCTTGGTAATCAAGGAAATACTTTTTCTTATCCATTGCTTCTCTTTTGGAGTCTTGAACTTTGCAAGTTCTACATTTTGTACTTGAGAAGCTTTGGTTGAAGCCATCTTCATTCTTTGACCAAAGTTTCTATCATTAGGCTTTGGAAGCATTCTCCTTGATGATTCCTCTTTATTTTGACCAATTTGTCCATCCTTTTGAGAAATATTCTGCATAATTGAAGCACTAGGAAGACACTTTGGTACCCACTTCATTTTGCGTCCTTGGATGTTAGTATTAGGGCCTTTAGGATCTTTAGGAACCCATACCATACAATTTCTCATATAATGATTTCTTCTATAATTGCATAAATGCGAAATATGTCCTAGATGGCCACAAAAATTACAAATAATTGAATTTAATGATGGCTTAATCATTTAAATATCATTTTTGAAAAACTTAAGCATTTTATTGTTATTATATTCTAAATTAATTTTGCCATAAGCCTTGCTTGAATTTTCACATGTAATAACATTAATTTTATTCTTATTAACAGGTATAGAATTTAAGCAATTACAATCATTAGCTTTGGCAAATTCAGAATATAAGTCCTCAACTTGATTTTCTAAATTAGCGCATTTTTCACAAGAAGATGAGGTTTCATATTTCAAAGATATTTCCTCATTAAGAAAAGCATATTCATATTTTAAAGTCTCAATTTCATTTTCAATCGAGGAAATGTTTTCCAAACACAATAAGTTTTTCTTTTCTAAATTCAACAAACCATCATACAATTCATTATATGCACTTTGCAACTCATCATAGGAAGGACTATAATATAATTTAGAATTATTTACCTCAAAGTCCTTTTTAGCCATATAGGAAGTAGTCGCAATTTCTAGCACACTTGGCTCTTGAAGGGAATCACCTTCTTCCTCATCAATTTTATTTTGCTTTGCCTCTTCTTCAAATTGAGCACCATCGTCACCAAGAGGCATTTGGCTTGCTTCAGTAGTTTGAACATCTCTTTGAGCATGCGTTTCATGACAGGCTTCCTTCAATGACTTTTGCTCTTCTTGCTTTCTATATACAACTTTATACACAAAATCATCGTTAGCAAGATAAATAGCATTAAGAGCATCCCATATATCTTTAGCACTAGAGCAACTCTTAATTTTACCATAAGCATCATCATTCAAACAACTTCTCAAAATTTGCATAGCTCTAATGTTTAAAGAAAAACATTTTTTGTTAAAACTATTCCAAGTTTGTTTTGATTTGTAAGTAAATCCATTTAACACAATATCCCACAAATCCAAATCAATAGATTGCATATAAAACTCTATTCTAGTTTTCCAATAAACAAAATGCACACCATCAAAGAATGGTGGTTTATCAATTTCAAAACCTTTCATTTTGAAAAACTTTCAAGGTTGCTCACAAACAAGGATCTTTAACTCTAAGCGGTTAAGCTTTCACCAGAGCACGAAACTCTGATACCACTTGTTAGTCATGGCAACCATTACCCAAAAGGGGGGTGAATTGGGTATTAAAAATTTTGGCAAAACTTCTTTAATTAAAATACAAATATTAAAACTAATTAAATAAAAGCACAAAAGGAATGAGATAAAAGAAAAGCTTTAACAATAGCAAATGAATAAGTGTGCAATAATATAAAATTACGTAAAATAAAGATTGCATAAAATAAAGAGATAAAGAGAAGAAGAGCAGGCACGATATTTATCCTGGTTCGACCACTAACCACTTGTGGTCTACGTCCAGTCCCCGAAACACAGTTCGAGATTTTTCACTATATGTACAAGCTTCAATAGGTGCTTGCAACCATTACATAAAGGAGCACTTTTTACACACAGGGAAACTCTACCCTTGTGCTAAAGTCTCAACCTGCAGGGATACCTCACCCTTATACAAACCTTAGAGGGATACCTCACCCCCTTTACAAATCTTGAAGGATACCTCACCCTCAATGTAGAAGAACAGAAATTATAGATGAATAGAAACTCTCACTTAGAGCAAATAATACAATTTGAAGTGCTAAGAGGCTCTCAAAGGATATCTCAGAAATTTACCAAAAGAGCACAGAGAAAAAGAGAGAATTATGTAACCAGCATTTTAGCACAACCAGAATAATTTCAGAAATTTCGTCATGTTTTAGACATGAGGCAAGGCCTCTATTTATAGAGCCAGATAGAAAATAGCCGTTGGGTGTAAGTAAAAGCATGATAAATGCAAATCCATTTGCGTATCAAATTCAAAACCCAGAAGCAGAATTTCGTGGGTTATTCGAATACCTTATTGTGGTATTCGAATGCCACTGTTCCAAATCTCATAAAAAAAATCATTCAGAAGTCAGTTATTCGAATACCAAAAGAGGTATTCGAATACCTCTATTTAAAACACGTTAGAAAGGCTGTTCTGAAGTTTGTTATTCAAATACCTCTATTTAAAATAGAGTCTGGAACGGCTTTTGGGCTGTGGTATTCTAATACAACATCATGTATTCGAATGCCCCTTTAAAAAACTCATTCTGGAACGTTTTTTGTGTTGTGGTATTCGAATACCACAAGCTGTATTCGAATACTCCTTACAGATTTTGAAAATTGAATTCAAATGATCATAACTTCTTCATTTCTTAACCGTTTAAAGCAAATGACTAGTCATTGGAAAGATCTTTGAGTCTATTTTCAAATGAAAGAAGTTTCAAAACAAAACTCAAAGTATTTTGAAAGATATGATCAAAAGAGTAACCAAAGGTCAGTTTTACAAATTCAAACTTAGTTATTTTTCATAAATTTGAACTACCACCATAACTAGCTTTTCAAAACTTGTTTGTTGGACATTTTAACATATGAAAACCATTTGTAAAGATTTTGAAAAACATATTTGAGATATCCATAAGGCTTCTTACATAAAGACCCTAAGTACTAAAAGCTATACCATTTAATCTTCCTTTGGACTTGGTCTTTGACATGACTTTGATGTTATCAATACCTTCATGAGATATCCGTTCACATTCTGCTTGTGTTGACCTTAATTGAGATCTTTTGCTTTCTTGTTGCAATGCTCACTCTTAGTACTTGGACTATCCTACAAAGTATTGCTCACTTAAACAAGCATAGTTAGTCCAGTATCATAATTTAATATCTTCATATGCCTGATTTATAAATGTATAACTCTAGTTAGTTTAACATACATATAAGACTTTTATAGACATATTCAAATAAGATATTTATCAATTACTAATGGATATGCTCTATATAGGATGCGACAAAGAACATAAGCAAACTATTCTTTTTGTCTTGTATTTGTCATCATCAAAACTTAACATATAAAACCATTTGGGGCAAACTTGCTTCCATAGAAAAGCACTTATAAATATCCAGAAAATGTAATTTTGAAAGACAAACGCACACCTGTTGATGAAGTACCCGCAAAAAAGATTTTGATATAACTCCGACGTTCAAGTCAGTAATAGTTTAAGAAGGATTAAACATAAATTTAAGCAAATAACAAGCATTTAAATGTTGGACTAATCAATTATGCCCAATTCTCCTCTTATATAATAGAATGCTTCTTTTGCTAGGGGTTTAGTGAAAATATCTGCAAGTTGCTTAGATGTTTCAATAAATTCAAGCATGCAATCCCCTTTTTGTACATGATCTCTGATAAAGTGATGTCTTATCTCTATATGCTTTGTTCTAGAATGCAGTATGGGATTCTTAGAGATATTTATTGCACTAGTGTTATCACATCTTATCGGGATGTGATCGAGCTGAAGACCGTAGTCTAAGAGTTGTTGCTTCATCCAAAGGATTTGAGTGTAGCAACTCCCGGCTGCAACATATTCTGCCTCAGCGGTAGACAAAGCCACACTGTTTTGTTTCTTACTATGCCAAGAAACTAAAGAACTACCAAGCAAGTTGCATGTCCCACTAGTACTCTTTCTGTCTAATTTGTACCCAGCAAAATCAGAGTCAGAATAGCCTATTAGGCTACGAGAGGCACCCTTAGGGTACCACAAGCCCATTTGTGAAGTGCCTACTAGGTATTTCATTATCCGTTTAACAGCACTTAAGTGAGATTCCTTAGGGTTTGCCTTATATCTAGCACACATGCATACACTAAACATAATATCTGGCCTACTAGCAGTTAGATAAAGGAGAGATCCGATCATACCTCTATATTTTGTTATTTCTACTGATTTACCTCCTTCATCTTTGTCCAAGTAGTAAGACGTGCCCATCGAAGTGGCCATGTGTTTAGCGTTTTCCATTTCGAATCTCTTGAGCAATTCCTTGCAGTATTTTGTTTGACTTATGAAAGTCCCTTCATTCGTTTGTTTAATTTGAAGTCCGAGGAAGAAATTCAATTCTCCCATCATTGACATTTCAAATTCATTCTGCATTGACTTAGCAAAATCTTTGCAAAGGGATTCATTAGTAGCACTGAAGATAATATCATCCACATATACTTGCACAAGAAGAATGTCATGCTTTTTATTTTTAATAAAAAGAATAGTATCGACTTTTCCTCTTGAAAAACCATTTTCCAAAAGAAACTTACTCAACTTTTCATACCAAGCTCTAGGAGCTTGCTTTAAACCATATAAAGCCTTTTTAAGTTTAAAAACATGGTTGGGCAGTTTATGATTTTCAAAACCTGGAGGTTGTTCAACATATACCTCCTCTTGAATAAAACCATTCAGAAAAGCACTCTTGACATCCATTTGATATAATTTGAAATCCATGATGCAAGCATAAGCAAGTAACATTCTAATAGCTTCTAGTCTAGCTACAGGTGCATAGGTTTCTTCATAATCTATACCTTCTTCTTGATTATATCCTTTAGCAATCAATCTAGCTTTGTTTCTAGTTATTAACCCATTTTCATCAAGTTTGTTTCTAAAAACCCACTTAGTGCCAATTATGGGGTGATTATTAGGTCTAGCAACTAATTCCCAAACTTGATTTCTTTCAAACTGATTTAATTCCTCATGCATTGCGAAGATCCAATGTTCATCATCAAAAACTTCAATTAAATCCTTAGGTTCAATTTGAGAAACAAAAGCTAAATGATTACAAGTGTTTCTAAGAGAATTACGAATACTTACACCTTTAGATACATCACCGATAATCTGATCAAGGGAGTGATATTTTGAAGTTCGCCATTCTTTGGGAAGTTCTAAAGCTTGCGAATCTTCTTGTCTTTGTTTATTCTCTTGCTCATTGATTTCTTTTTCTTTATTATCCAAATGTGTTTCCGCCAAGACTTCTGCAACATCATCAATAACAAGATCCTTTCTCGATCCATTTGAGTCAGTTTCATCAAATGCAACATGTATAGATTCTTCAATAGTCATAGTTCTTTTATTATATATACGAAAAGCTTTACTATGATTTGAATAACCAAGAAATATACCTTCATTAGACTTAGCATCAAACTTGCCTAAATTATATTTTCCATTGTTTAAAACAAAACATTTGCAACCAAAAACATGAAAGTGTGAGACATTTGGTTTTCTTTCCTTATACAACTCATATGGGGTTTTCTTTAAAATAGGCTTATAAGGGCCCGGTTCATTACATAACAAGCTGTATTTACAGTATCCGCCCAAAAGTATTTAGGAAGAGCAGCCTCATTAAGCATAGTTCTCGCCATTTCTTCTAAAGAACGGTTTTTCCTTTCTACAACTTCGTTTTGTTGCGAAGTTCTAGGAGCAGAGAAATTATGATTAATGCCATATTCATCACAGTAATTTTCAAAAATATTGTTTTTAAATTTGCCACCGTGATCACTTCTTATAGAAGAGATTTGAAAACCTTTTTTATTTTGAATAACTTTGGCAAGTGTTTTAAAAGCTAAAAATGCATCATTTTTATTTGCAAGAAATAAAGTCCATGTAAACCTAGAAAAATCATCCACAATCACTAAAGCATAGTAATTCCCACCAAAGCTCATAGTTCTAAAAGGTCCAAACAGATCCATGTGCAAAAGTTGTAAAGGTCTAGAAGTTGAAACTATATTTTTTACTTTAAAAGAGACCTTTATTTGTTTACCCTTTTGACATGCATCACATAATTTATCTTTTATAAAATTAAGCTTGGGTAGTCCAATAAATAGCTCTTTAGAGACCAACTTCTTTAAGTGATCCATGTGAATGTGTGCAATTCTCCTATACCATAGCCATGAATCATCATTCTTACTTAAAAGGCATTTCGCATCATTTGAAGATATATCATCAAGACTAATCATATAGATGTTGTTTATTCTATGACCAATGAATTTAACATGCTTGTCATTTTTGTCTTCAATTATGCAACAGTTTGAATCAAATATAACCTTTTTTTCCTTTATCACATAATTGACTAATACTAAGCAAGTTATGTTTCAAACCCTCAACAAGCAGCACATTTTCAATAGAGGAGTTAGGGTTCTTACCGATTTTTCCGATTCCAAGAATTTTACCCTTGTTGTTATCGCCATAAGTGACATGTCCATCATTCTTAGGAATAAGCATGGTGAATTTTGAGTCATCCCCGGTCATGTGCTTGGAGCAGCCGCTATCAAGATACCAATTTGAACTCCTAGATTTCAAGCACACCTACAACACAAGTTTAGTTTTTAACTTTTGGTACCCAAACTTTCTTGGGTCCTTGTGTGTTAGTTTTGGGTATAGTACCCTTGGGAACCCAAACCATTTTTGTTCTAACTTTTGTATTTATATTTTTCCTTGCATTACATGTTGAAGCACTATGTCATTTTCTTTCACAATAAAAGCATTTAATAAAAGGACTACTTGAAATACTAGAATGCACAAAGAAATTTTTATAGAGTTTTTGTTGATTTTTCGGGTTATAACCTATTCCGGCTTTTTGAAAAACCACTCTTTGTCTTCCTAATAAAATATTTAAGTTATCCCTTCCAAAGGTGAATTTAGAAAGAGTGTTCTTTAAGTCTTCATTTTCTTTTTCAAGTATATGACATGAAGAACAAGATGAAGAAGTAGACGCATGTGAAGAATGATTTGTGCATGCATCAATGATTCCTAAAGTTTCGTTTTCAATTTTCAATTCTTCTATTTCTTTGTTTAAAACAAGAATTTGATTTTCTAAAGAAAAAATTATTTTCTTAGATGAAGAAATAATTTTTGTGAGTTTTAAAGATTCTTCATGTAGTTCCTCAAAAGCATCTTGTAACTCATCGTAAGAGGGCAATAAAGTAGTATTAGAACTTACCTCATTTTTATTTTCTTCTTCATCTCCTTTTGCCATGAGACACAGTTGAGCTTCTTCGCTATCTAAGCTGTCAGTTGAGTCCATGTCGTTTTCATCCCACGCTATGTAGGCTTTTCTTCCTTTTCTTTCCTTGAAGGGCTTCTTTTCAAATTTCTCCTTCTTCTTTTGATAAACTGGGCACTCCATTTTCATGTGACTAGGTTTGCCACATTCATAGCAAGTTGGAGTCGATGAAACTCCTTCGCCTTTGAAGTGTGTTTTTTTAGGAGGGAAGGGAGGTCTTCTTTGCTTTCCCTTTTTCCTGAGAAATTTACCAAACTTTTTAACTAGTAAACTTAGATTTTCTTCGCTTACCTCGATGTTCTCTGAACTTTCTTCATTTTCTTCATCATCATTATCGAATGTTGATGAAGTGGCTTTGAACGCTATTCCTTTTTTCTTTTTATCGTTCTCTTCGCTTTGGCTTAGTCTGCTTAGTTCCACTTCGTGCTCATGAAGTTTTCCAAAGAGGGTAGCTAAAGTCATTGTGGACAAATCTCTTGATTCTGATATTGCTGTCACTTTGGGTTGCCAAATCCTGCTAAGACATCTCAAAACTTTGTTAATCAAATCTTCGTTAGAAAAACTTTTGCCTAAAGATGCAAGATGATTAACTATGTGGGTGAACCTCTTTTGAATTTCCTGAATGCTTTCTCCTTGGTTCATTCTAAATAATTCATATTCACGAGTTAGAGAATTTATTCTCGATCTCTTAACTTCACTAGTACCCTCATGGGTAACTTGCAAAGTATCCCACATTTCTGTAGCAGTTTTACAATTTGAAATTCTAAAAAACTCATCATATCCCAAAGCAGTAGTAATAATATTTTTGACTTTTAAATTAAATTGAACTTTTCTTTTGTCTTCATCAGACCATTTATTTCGTGGTGTTTCGGTCCTTACACCATCGACCTCATGTATGAGTATAAAAGCGCTATTTTCGACAACATCCCATACATCTAGATCAATAGTTTCCATGAAGATTTTTATTCTTTCCTTCCAATATACATAACCATCCCCGTTGAAAAAGGGTGGTCGGTTTATGGAAGATCCTTCTGAAAAATCATTTGAGGAAGCCATGTTCTCTCTAAGCTGCTAAGCTCTTTATACAAGAGTCTAGCTCTGATACCACTTGTTACCAAGTGGCTTCTAGTACTAAAGAGGGGGGGTGAATTGAGTATAAAACTTTTTCATAAAATCTCTTTTAATTAAAATGAATATCAAAAGCTTAATAAATAAATGCACAGAAAGAATGAGAAGAAGAAAAGAAACAATAAAGAACAGTGAAAAGTAAATGCGCAGTAAAATAAATTGCATAAAATAAAGAGATTAGGGAAAAGAGAAGCAGGCACAGTATTTATCCTGGTTCGACCACTAACTCACTTGTGGTCTACGTCCAGTCCTCGAAAGCCGAGATTTTTCACTAAGTATACAAGCTTCAATTGGTGCTTGTTACTGTTACAAAATAGAGCACTTTTCACACACAGGGACACTCTACCCTTGTGCTAAAGTCTCAGCCTGCAGGGATACCTCACCCTTATACAAACCTTGAGAGATACTTCACCCTCGATACAAAATATCAGAAAATAGATGAAGAAAAACTCTCACTCAGAGTAAGTAATACAAATTGAAGCACTATAGAGCTCTCTAACAATATCTCAGAATTTTATCAAAAGAGCACAGAGAGAAAAAAGAGAAATTATGCAAGCAATTTTAGCACAGCCAGAAAATAAATTCAAGGATTGGTGTCTGTCAGCCGTGAGGGAAGGTCTCTATTTATAGAGCCTTTGATCAGAAAACTTCGCTGAGAAAATTGAATGCATAATAAATGCAAAATCCGTTTGCGTATCAAATTCAAAAATCAGAAGCTGAAAACTCGGGGGTTATTCGAATACTTTATTGTGGTATTCGAATACCACTGATATCAATATATAAAAAATAGTTTAGGCTTGGGTTATTCGAATACCATTATGAGATATTCGAATACCTCTGATATCAACATTTAAACAACAGATCAGACCCACGTTATTCGAATACCATACCAAGGTATTTGAATGCCACTGTTTGAGATACATTTGTAAAAGCCTTTTTCAGAAGGTTGTATTCGAATGCCTCTAATGAGTATTCGAATACCTCTATTAAAAACACATTGTATTCGAATGCCTCAAATGAGTATTCGAATACTTTTATTAAAAACACGTTTGTAGAAGCATTTTCAGAATGGTTGTATTCGAATGACTTTTGAAGTATTCGAATGCCTCTGTTAAAAAACATGAAAAATGCTTCTATGAACAAGATTATGTAAGATTAGAAAAACCACAATCTTTTTTATTATCAAAGGCTTATTAGAACTTTAATTTGGTTTGTAGAAAAAAAAACAAGTTCTTAGATCTTTTGAGTTAAACACTGAGATATCCTATGAGAGCTCTGTACAAGAGAGATCCTAAGTCCTAAAGCTAAATTTGAACAACTTGGACTTGATCTTCTCATCATCTCATCATCTCCATATTTGTTATCATCAAAACTCATCATCAATGTTGCATGGTAATCACATCATGAAATAGGCATTTACATTCTCCTTGTGTTGAGCTTAATTGAGATCTTTTGCTTTCTTATTGCAATGCTCACTCTTGGTACTTGGACTATCCTACAAAGTATTGCTCACTTAAACAAGCATAGTTAGTCCAAATTTATAATTCAATATCTTCATATGCATGATTCATAAATGTATAACTCTAGTTAGTTTAACATGTATATAAGACTTTTATAGACACATCCAAATAAGACTTTTATAGACACATCCAAATAAGATATTTATCAATTATTAATGGATATGCTATAGGATGCAACAAAGAATATAAGCAAAGTATTCTTTTTGTCTTGTATTTGTCATCAACAAAACTTAACATATAAAACCATTTGGGGCAAACTTGTTTCCACATGCATATGGAGGGGCTAATCCCAAGAATGTCTGCAAGCATCCATCCAATAGCTTTATTGTGCTGCCTCAAGATCTGCAACAATTTTTCTTCTTGTTCAGGCTGTAAATTCTTTGCTATTATCACGGTAGATTCTCATCTGCTTCCATGAACACATACGTCAAATGTTCAAGTAAAGGCTTTAACTCAAGGGTAGGTGGTTGCTGCATTGAATGTATTAATCTATTCAAAGAAACCAATTTTGCTGATTTAACTACAACATCACTTGTGATATGTATACATTCTTCCAAAATAGCATCATCATATCTCATAAGATCTAAAAATTTAGAAAATGCAATATCATATCTTATATATACAAAAATCTCAGAACATGTGGCACACATATTAGTCTCATCACAAATAGAAACAGAACATCTAAAACATCCAAAAAAATCAATATTATCCAAAAATATCTTAATTTTAGGAAATTCAGTTAGCATGTCAATATGTATATCATCAACAAGCAAATCGATGACTTCTACTTGAAAAATAGAATGCTCTTCTAAGGGATATTTCATGGCATCAATGATATTAAATTGAACTATGTTATTCCCAATTTCCATGGAAAAGGATACCAGCATGCATATTAATCTTAGTTTTTATAATTTTCAAGAAGGGTCTACCTAAAATCAATAGGAGATGACTAGAAGCAAATTCATCTTCTATGTTCAAAACATAAAAATTTGTTGGAAATATCAAATTATTTACCTTTACCAAAATATCCTCAAGCACTCATGCAGGATGAACTGTGCTTCTATTCACTAGCTAAATGATAACTCTGGTTGGCTTCAACTTTCCAATCTGCAGATATTCATAAACTAATTTTGGCATTATATTAATTGAGGCACCTAAACTCAACAATGCATATGTAAACTGCTTGTAGCCTATTGTGCAAGGAATGGTGAATGTTCTAGGATCCTTGTAATTACGAGACATATTTGGTTGGATCAAGGCAAAAACATTTTTTTCCATCCTTACTTTCTCATTTCCTTTCAACCTCCTCTTGTTAGGGGTGTTAAAATAGGTCAAGCCCGATGGGCCGGCCTGAATAGCCCGACAAAATGGACGGGTTGGGCTAGCAAAATGCCAGCCCAAAACTTACATGACCCGAATGGGCTGAGCTCGAATGGGTTGAGCCCGAATGGGCTGGGTCAGCCCACTTTTTAACACTACATAAGACTAAATGGGCTGGACTGAGCTAACAAAATACCAACCCAAAACTTATATGACCCGAATAGGCCGGCCCAAAAATGGCCCGACCCCGAATGGGCCAGGCCAGCCCGTTTTGACACCCCTACCTCTTATGAGTACATAATTCATTCAAAAACTTTGCATACTTCAGAATCTGCTTTATTGCTCCTAGGAGAGTTATATTGACTTCTATCTTTCGAAAGTTCTCCATAATCTCCCTGTCCAATTTTGTTTCAGTTATCTTCTTTGATTGAGTCATTTTGTTGGGAAAAAGAAGAGGAATGCTGAGAACATATTTTTCTATAGAATTTTTCATTAACTTCTGATTTTTCTTCTAATTCTCTACATGTTCTATATTCTACTGTATTGAATCTTCTACAAAATTTTAGTTTGCTAAATCTAATTTTTTTTGCACAATCCTACTACGCAATCTCTAATTGGAGTTGGGTTGGACCACTCACTTTTTTGCCACTTCTCAAAGTTATGACACTCACATTGCCTCTTGGATTATTAATTGTTTGGGAGGGTAATTATCTGGAACCTTGAGTTTTTAACTCATTGATGGAAGTTGCAAGTTTACTAATTTGAGTCTCCAAGTTCTGAATGTTGGTCTCAGTTCTCTGTTGAAACTAAAGGTTATTGGTTGCTAACTGCTTCACCAAATCTGCGAACCTGGGCTCTGAATTGCTACTTTGTTGCATGGGCTATTTCACTAGTTGTTGAAACTATTGCTTGCTTAGTCCTGCTGTATTATATCTAGTTTGTTATTGTTGTTGCTGCTAAAGTTGGCCAGAATTATTACTATACCACAGATTGGGATGATTACTCCATCCAGGGTTATATGTGTTAGAATAAGGGTCATACTTTAACTGTTACTGGTATGGTCTGCCAGGAAAGACGTCAGCCACTACTTCACTACTTTCTTGGAGTACAGGATACTGGTCTATTGTGTGATCTGGAAAACAACAGATTCCACAAAGTTTTGTTGGGGACTGAATTTTTTTGGCCCTAATACTAGTTGCCTAACCAAGGAGGTCATCTCCTCTAATCCGTTCTCAATTCTATGTTAATCAGCATTAGAAACCCTCAATTCATTAACTCCTCTGGTTAAGGTAATGACTTGTATGCCAAATTGTTGTGCATTTGTTGTTATGTTTGCTATTAAATCTCTTGCTGCAGTAGGGGTTTTGTCCACTAAATCTCTTCCAGAGGCAGCATCTACTATACTTCTATCGATGGGTAAAAGTCATCCATAGAAATACTGGATTAGCAACCAGTCAATGATTTAGTGATGAGGACAGGTTGCACATAACTTCTTGAATTTGTCCCAATGCTCATGCAGAGTTTCTCCTGATATCTGCCTCATGCCACATATATCTTTCCTAATGGCAACAACTCTAGAAGTAGGGAAGAACTTCTCTAGGAACAACCTCTTCATATCATTCCTGTGATTACCATGCAACATTGTTGATGAGTTTTGATGATAACAAATATGGAGATGATGAGAAGATCAAGTCCAAGTTCTTCAAGTTTAGCTTTAGGACTTAGGATCTCTCTTGTGCAGAGCTTTTATAGGATATCTCAGTATTTAACTCAAAAGATCTAAGAACATGTTTTTCTACAAACTAAATTAAAGTTTTAATATGGCTTTCAAAATCAAAGAGTTTGTGGATTTTCAAAAATCACATAATCTGTTTCTTTAAAAGTGTTTTTTTAATATTTGGAATAGAGGTATTCGAATATTCTTAGAGGTATTCGAATACAATCCTTCTAAAAATGCTTTTATAAACGTGTTTCAAACAGTGGCATTCGAATACCTTATTGTGGTATTCGAATAATGTGGGTCTGAACTGTTTTCTATATACTGATATCAGTGGTATTCGAATACCTCATAATGGTGTTCAAATACCTCATAATGGTATTCGAATAACCCACGAGTTTCTATTTTTGGTTTTTGAATTTGATACGTAAACGGATTTGCATTTATTATGCTATTAATTCCCTCAACGATAATTTCTGATCAAAGGCTCTATAAATAGAGAGCTTACCTCACGTCTAAAACACACGAATCCTTGAAATTACTTTTGGTTGTGCTAAAATGCTGTTTACATAATTCTCTTTTTTTCTCTGTGCTCTTTTGGTAAAATTCTAAGATATTCTTAGAGAGCTCTATAGTGCTTCAATTTGTATAATTTACTCTGAGTGAGAGTTTCTCTTCATCTACTTTCTTTTATTCTGCTTTGAGGGTGAGGTATCCCTCAAGGTTTGTATAAGGGTGGGGTATCCCTGCAGGCTGAGACTTTAGCACAAGGGTAGAGTTTCCCTGTGTGTGAAAAGTGCTTTTTTGTGTAACGGTAGCAAGCACCTATTGAAGCTTGTATACTTAGTGAAAAATCTCGGCTTTCGAGGACTGGACGTAGACCACAAATGGGTTAGTGGTCGAATTAGGATAAATATTGTGCCTGCTTCTCTCTTCTTAATCTCTTTATTTTATGTAATTTTAATTTACTACATATTTATTTTTCACTGTTTTTATTATTTTTTTTCTTCTTCTCGTCCCTTCTGTGCATTTATTTATTAAGTTTTTAATATTTATTTTTGATAAAAAGAGGTTTTGAGAAAAAGTTTTATACTCAATTCACCCCTCTCTTGAGTACTGAAAGCCACTTGGTAACAAGTGGTATCAGAACTAGACTATTGTATAAAGAGCTTAGCAGCTTCAAGAGAACATGGCTTCTTCAAATGGTTTTTCAGAGGGATCTTCCATAAATCGACCACCCTTTTTCAATGGGGATGGTTATGCATATTGGAAGGAAAGAATGAAAATCTTCATCGAAGCTATTGATCTAGATGTATGGGATGATGTTGAAAATGGTGCTTTTATACCCACACATGAGATCGATGGTGTAAGGACCGAAACACCACGAAATAAATGGTCTGATGAAGACAAAAGAAAAGTTCAACATAATTTAAAAGCTAAAAATATTATTACTACTGCTTTGGGATATGATGAGTTTTTAAGAATTTCAAATTGCAAAACTGCTAAAGAAATGTGGGACACTTTGCAAGTTACCCATGAGGGTACTAGTGAAGTAAAAAGGTCGAGAATCAATTCTCTAACTCGTGAATATGAATTATTCAGAATGAACCAAGGAGAAAGCATTAAGGAAATGCAAAAGAGGTTCACCCACATAGACATAGTTAATCATCTTGCATCTCTAAGCAAAATTTCTCTAACGAAGATTTGATTAACAAAGTTTTGAGATATCTTAGCAGGATTTGGTAACCTAAGGTAACAGCTATATCAGAATCAAGGGACTTGTCGACAATGACTCTAGCTACCCTCTTTGGAAAACTTCATGAGCACGAACTGGAACTAAGCAGATTAAGCCAAAGTGAAGAAAATGATAAAAAGAAAAAGGGGATAGCACTCAAAGCCATTTCCTCAACATTCGATAATGATGATGAAGAAAATGAAGAAAGCTTAGAAAACATCGAGGTAAACAAAGAAAATCTTAGTTTGTTAGTTAAAAAATTTGGTAAATTTCTCAAGAAAAAGGGAACAAAAAGAAAATCTCCCTTTCCTCCAAAAAAGACTCATTACAAAGGCGAAGGAGCTTCATCGACTCCAACTTGCTATGAATGTGGCAAACCTGGTCACATGAAAATGGAGTGCCCAGTTTACTAAAAGAAAAAGGAGAAATTTGAAAAGAAGCCCTTCAAGGAAAGAAAAGGAAGAAAAGCCTATATAGCATGGGATGAAAATGATATAGATTCAACTGATAGCTCAGACAGCGAGGAAGCTCAACTATGTCTCATGGCCAAAGGAGAAGAAGAAGAAAGTGAAAATGAGATAAGTTCTAATACTACTTTATTGTCTTCTTACGATGAGTTATAAGATGCTTTTGAAGAATTACATGAAGAGTCTTTAAAACTCACAAAAATTATTTCTTCTTCTAAGAAAATAATTTCTTCTTTAGAAAATCAAATTCTTATTTTAAATAAAGAAATAGAAGAATTAAAAATTGAAAATGAAACTTTGGGAATCATTGATGCATGCACAAATCATTCTTCACATGCTTCTACTTCTTCATCTTGTTCTTCATGTCATATGCTTGAAAACGAAATTGAAGACTTAAAGAACACTCTTTCTAAATTCACCTTTGGAAGGGATAACTTAAATATTTTATTAGGAAGACAAAGAGTGATTTTTCAAAAGGCCGGGATAGGTTATAACCCGAAAAATCAACAAAAACTCTATAAAAATTTCTTTGTGCATTCTAGTGTTTCAAGCAGTCCTTTTATTAAATGTTTTACGGCGGAAGAAAAGGACATAGTGCATTAACATGTAATTCTAGGAAAAACATAAATACAAAATTAGAACAAAAATGATTTGGGTTCCCAAGGGTACTATACCCAAAACTGACACACAAGGACCCAAGAAAGTTTGGGTACCAAAGGTTAAAAGCTAAACATATGTTGTAGGTGTGCTTGAAAGCTAAGAGTTCAAATTGGTATCTCGATAGTGGCTGTTCCAAGCACATGACCGGGGACGACTCAAAATTTACTATGCTTATTCTCAAGAATCATGGACACGTCACTTATGGTAATAACAACAAAGGAAAAATCCTTAGAATCGGCAAAGTCGGCAAGAACCCTAACTCCTCTATTGAAAATGTGCTGCTTGTTGAAGGCTTGAAACATAACTTGCTTAGTATTAGTCAGTTATGTGATAAAGGAAATAGGATAATATTTGATTCAAACTGTTGTATAATTGAAGATAAAAATGATAAGCATGTTAAATTCATTGGTCATAGAGTAAACAACATCTATATGATTAGTCTTGATGATATATCTTCAAATGATGCGAAATGCCTTTTAAGTAAGAATGATGATTCATGGTTATGGCATAGGAGAATTGCACACATTCATATAGATCACTTAAAGAAGTTAGTCTCTAAAGAGCTAGTAATTGGACAACCCAAGCTTAATTTTGTAAAAGATAAGTTATGTGATGCATGTCAAAAGGGTAAACAAATAAAGGTCTCTTTTAAAACAAAAAATATAGTTTCAACTACTAGACCTTTACA
The DNA here is from genome assembly GCA_029884595.1 of Ormosia semicastrata. Taxonomy (NCBI): domain Eukaryota; kingdom Viridiplantae; phylum Streptophyta; class Magnoliopsida; order Fabales; family Fabaceae; genus Ormosia; species Ormosia semicastrata. Next base: position 5,031,275 of record JAQQTO010000028.1, on the reverse strand, counting down.
ATTTTTGCACATGGATCTATTTGAACCTTCTAGAACTATGAGCTTTAGTGGGAATTACTATGCTTTAGTGATTGTGGATGATTTTTCTAGGTTTACATGGACTTTATTTCTTGCAAATAAAAATGATGTATTTCTAGCTTTTAAAAGACATGCCAAAGTTATTCAAAATGAAAAAAGTTTTCAAATCTCTTCTATAAGAAGTGATCATGGTGGCGAATTTGAAAACAATGTTTTTAAAAATTACTATGATGAACATGACATTAATCATAATTTCTCTGCCCCTAGAACTCCACAACAAAACGGAGTTGTAGAAAGGAAAAACTGTTCTTTAGAAGAAATGGCGAGAACTATACTTAATAAGGCTGCTCTTCCTAAATACTTTTGGGCGGATGCTGTAAGTACAGCTTGTTATGTAATGAATAGGGCCCTTATAAAGTCTATTTTAAAGAAAACCCCATATGAGTTGTATAAGGGAAGAAAGCCAAATGTCTCACATTTTCATATTTTTGGTTGTAAATGTTTTGTTTTAAATAATGGAAAAGATAACTTAGGCAAGTTTGATGCTAAGTCTGATGAAGGTATATTTCTTGGTTATTCAAATCATAGTAAAGCTTTTCGTATATATAATAAAAGAACTATGACTATTGAAGAATCTATACATGTTGCATTTGATGAAACTGACCCAAATAGATCGAGAAAGGATATTGTTATTGATGATGTTGCAGAAGTCTTGGCGGAAACACATTTGGATAGTAAAGAAAAAGAAATGAAGGAGCAAGAGGATAAACAAAGACAAGAAGATTCGCAAGCTTTGGAACTTCCCAAAGAATGGCGAACTTAAAAATGTCATTCCCTTGATCAGATTATCGTACTCGTAACTCTCTTAGAAATGCTTATAATCACTTAGCTTTTGTTTCTCAAATTGAACCTAAGGATTTAATTGAAGCTTTAGATATGAACATTGGATCTTAGCTATGCATGAGGAATTAAATCAGTTTGAAAGAAATCAAGTTTGGGAATTAGTTGCTAGACCTAATAATCACCCTATAATTGGCACCAAATGGGTTTTTAGAAATAAACTTGATGAAAATGGTTTAATAACTAGAAATAAAGCTAGATTAGTTGCTAAAGGTTATAATCAAGAAGAAGGAATAGATTATGAAGAAACCTATGCACCGGTAGCTAGATTAGAAGCTATTAGAATGTTACTTGCTTATGCTTGCATCATGGATTTCAAATTATATCAAATAGATGTCAAAAGTACTTTTCTAAATGGTTTTATTCAAGAGAAGGTATACGTTGAACAACCTCCAGGTTTTGAAAATCATGAACTATCCAACCATGTTTTTAAACTTAAAAAGGCTTTATACGGTTTAAAGCAAGCTCCTAGAGCTTGGTATGAAAGGTTGAGTAAGTTCCTTTTAGAAAATGGTTTTTCAAGAGGAAAAGTCGATACTACCCTTTTTTATGAAAAATAAAAAGCATGATATTCTTCTTGTGTAAGTATATGTAGATGATATTATCTTTGGTGCTACTAATGAATCTCTATGCAAAGAATTTGCTAAGACAATGCAGAATGAATTTGAAATGTCAATGATGGGAGAGCTGAATTTCTTTCTCAGACTTCAAATCAAACAAACGAACGAAGGGACATTCATAAGTCAAACCAAATACTGCAAGGAATTGCTCAAGAGATTCGAAATGGAAAACGCTAAACACATGGCCACTCCGATGGGCACTTCTTGCTACTTGGACAAAGATGAAGGAGGTAAATCAGTAGAAATAATGAAATATAGAGGTATGATTGGATCTCTCCTTTATCTTACTACTAGTAGGCCAGATATAATGTTTAGTGTATGCATGTGTGTTAGATATCAGGCAAACCCTAAGGAATCTCATTTAAGTGCTGTTAAACGAATAATGAAATACCTAGTAGGCACTTCACAAATGGGCTTGTGGTACCCTAAGGGTGCCTCATGTAGCCTAATAGGCTATTCTGACTCTGATTTTGCTGGGTGTAAATTGGATAGAAAAAGTACTAGTGGGACATGCCATTTGCTTGGTAGTTCTTTAGTTTCTTGGCATAGCAAGAAACAAAATAATGTGGCTCTGTCTACCGCTGAGGCTGAATATGTTGTAGCCGGTAGTTGTTGTGCTCAAATCCTATGGATGAAGCAACAACTTTTAGACTACGGTCTTCAGCTTGATCACATCCCAATAAGATGTGATAACACTAGTGCAATAAATATCTCTAAGAATCCTATTCTGCATTCTAGAACAAAGCATATAGAGATAAGACATCACTTTATTAGAGACCACATACGAAAAGGGGATTGCATTCTTGAATTTGTTGAAACATCTAAGCAACTTGCAGATATCTTCACTAAACCCCTAGTAAAAGAAACATTCTTTTATATAAGAAGAGAATTGGGCATAATTGATCAATCCAACATATAAATGCTTGTTATTTGCTTAAATTTGTTTTTAATCCTTCTTGAATTATTACTAACTTGAGCGTTGGAGTTATCCTGAAATCTTTTTTATAGGTACTCCATCAACAGGTATGCCTTTGTCTCTCAAAAATGCATTTTCTGGATATAGATATGTGTTTTCTTGTTTAGTTATTCGAATACCTCCATATGGTATTCGAATACCGTTGCTGCTATATGAGCAAACTTGTGTTTTTCTGATAAGGCTATTCGAATACCATCAGGGTTATTCGAATACCCTGAGGTTTTCTGTTTCAGTTTCTCTCACAGGGCTCTGGAGTATTCGAATACCTTGTAAGATATTCGAATACTTGCTCTTTGTGAGTATTTGAATACTGTAAAAAGCATTCGAATACCATCGTTTGGCAGCCAAGCCTAATTTAGTAATCTATTCGAATACCTGGTGAGGTATTCGAATACCCTCTGTCTGAAGGTTGCGTCCTTTGAGCTTTCCCAAACGCTGATACCTGGTGAGGTATTCGAATACCCTCTGTCTGAAGGCTGCGTCCTTTGAGCTTTCCCAAAGGTTGTTTTCGAATACCTAATCATGGTATTCGAATAGATCTGGGTATTCTTTAAATACCCCCTGCATATCCGAATACATCTTTCTCTTCTCTCTCTACTTTCAAAAACTCTTTGCTTTTCCTCCTCCTAAAACCTCCTTTTCTCATGGTCTCCACCCCTCTTCTCTCCTTCTCCTCCATTATTTTCCTTCTATGGCCTCATCCTCCTCTCGCTCTAAGCGTCCTCGTACAAAGACGGCTCCATGCAACAACCCGCTGGACCTTCGCTGGTTTTCCTTCAACGAGCAACAGCTTGGGCGCTTCGTCACATACTTTCGAGAACGTAACTTAGTGCAACCGAAGTACCTCGACTTGGGGTTCTTCGAAAGAGAAGGTGGTTTTGACTTTCTGAACCGGCTAAATCACCAAGGCGTACTTCGCTTCTGCTCTTACTCAGCAACTCTGTATCCCGACCTGGTCAAGATGTTCTATTGCAACCTGAAGATTGAAGGTCAGGAGCTACACTCCAGTGTCTGAGATCAAAACATTGTGATCACACCAAGCGATTGGGTTCAGATGTTTGGCTTGCAGTCAACTGACCGCTTTGCTGAAGAAGATTCACTCCTCCAGCTCTTCGACAAGAACAGAGCAATTGAAGATGTTCTCCGCCCTGGGTTGGCTTTACCTTCGACTCAAAAGGGAGTCAAAGGGGGCATGATGAAGAGTCAGGACAGGCTCCTACATTATGCTTATGCCCACATCCTAGCTCCTAGAGGTGGGAACTACGCCTACATGAGTGAAGATGATGTGTTCATGCTGTGGATTCTAAAACAAGGCCATCAGATTAACTGGCCCGTCTTCATTATGAAATACATGATGAGGGCAAAAGGTAAAGAACGGTCTGAGCTTCCCTATAGTGTGATCATTACTGCCTTTTTAGGCAAGTATCCACATATTCTAGAAACCGAGCGAGCATCCGCGCTAACCCATTATCACGTTTTTGGGTCCTTTATCCTTAACAAAATGAAGAAGATCAGGACTGATGAAGGCTGGGTGTTCCTAGTGGAAGTTGATGATGATGAGGACGACCCTCAAGGCGATCCTGCTGTTGCTACTGCTGATATCCCTGCTCCTGCTCCTGTCATGAATGAGCAAATCCTGGCTTCTCTGTTGGATAATAGAACCTACATGGAGAACACCTTCACTATTCTGTTTAATAGAATAGCTGGTGTTGAGTGTGAACAGGCTGCCCTTCGAGCTCTGCTGTCTGGCAACGACCCTGTCTCTCCTCCTCCACCACCTGATGCCTATTTCTAGGGCTTGCTTAGTCTTAGGATCTATTGTTTATGTTATGTTTTTTGGCTATTTATTGTATTAGCTGTCTTTTAATTACCATTGTATATGAACTTGGCCACTTATATTTAATGCAATGAGTACTTTAATTAATCTATTGCCAATTACAATCATTTATTGTTTATCTCATACATATTTATCAATGTGCTTTGTTGATTGAATGCATCCTTTTTGATCATGTCAAAAGGGAGAGAAAAATAATCAATCTTATTTGAGAAAAAATAGGTTAAAATTGGATTAATACTGGCTTTTGGATTCCAAAAGAAAGGGGGAGAATATGCTTGTTTTGTTATTAAATTACCTCTGAGAGTAAGTCTCCTATCTTTTTGAAATTCCTGGCTCTTGGATTCCAAAAGAAAGGGGGAGAATATGCTTGTTTTGTTATTAAATTACCTCTGAGAGTAAGTCTCCTATCTTTTTGAAATTCTAATTTATATGAACTAATGTTTTTCTCAATGATAGTTTGTCATCATCAAAAAGGGAGAGAATGTGATTACCATGCAACATTGATGATGAGTTTTGATGATAACAAATATGGAGATGATGAGAAGATCAAGTCCAAGTTCTTCAAGTTTAGCTTTAGGACTTAGGATCTCTCTTGTACAGAGCTTTTATAGGATATCTCAGTGTTTAACTCAAAAGATCTTAGAACATGTTTTTCTACAAACTAAATTGAAGTTTTAATATGGCTTTGAAAATCAAAGAGTTTGTGGATTTTCAAAAATCACATAATCTGTTTCTTTAAAAGTGTTTTTTTAATATTTGGAACAGAGGTATTCGAATACTCTTAGAGGTATTCGAATACAATCCTTCTAAAAATGCTTTTATAAACGTGTTTCAAACAGTGGCATTCGAATACCTTATTGTGGTATTCAAATAATGTGGGTCTGAACTATTTTTTATATACTGATATCAGTGGTATTCGAATACCTCATATTGGTATTCGAATAACGTAAGTTTGATCTGTTTTTTATATACTGATATCAGTGGTATTCGAATACCTCATAATGGTATTCGAATAACCCACGAGTTTCTGTTTTTGGTTTTTGAATTTGATACGTAAATGGATTTACATTTATTATGCTATTAATTCCCTCAACGATAATTTCTGATCAAAGGCTCTATAAATAGAGAGCTTGCCTCACGTCTGAAACACATGAATCCTTGAAATTACTTTTGGTTGTGCTAAAACGCTGTTTACATAATTCTCTCTTTTTCTCTGTGCTCTTTTGGTAAAATTCTGAGATATTCTTAGAGAGCTCTATAGTGTTTCAATTTGTATAATTTACTCTGAGTGAGAGTTTCTCTTCATCTACTTTCTTTTATTCTGCTTCAAGGGTGAGGTATCCCTCAAGGTTTGTATAAGGGTGGGGTATCCCTGCATGCTGAGACTTTAGCACAAGGGTAGAGTTTCCCTGTGTGTGAAAAGTGCTCTTTTATATAACCGTAGCAAGCACCTATTGAAGCTTGTATACTTAGTGAAAAATCTCGGCTTTCGAGGACTGGACGTAGACCACAAGTGGGTTAGTGGTCGAACCAGGATAAATATTATGCCTGCTTCTCTCTTCTTAATCTCTTTATTTTATGCAATTTTAATTTACTGCATATTTATTTTCCACTATTTTTATTGTTTCTTTTCTTCTTCTCGTCCCTTCTGTGCATTTATTTATTAAGTTTTTAATATTTGTTTTTGATAAAAAGAGGTTTTGAGAAAAAGTTTTATACTCAATTCACCCCCCTCTTGAGTACTGGAAGCCACTTGGTAACAATTCTAGCATGTTATAGCAGTTGGCTGCAAGTAATACAGTTAATCCTTGGCTGCACCATCTAATGAGAAAGGGAAGGCTCTCAAATTAATATGATCTTCTGAAATTCCCTGAGGCTTCATAGTCGAACAAACCACATGGAACCCTTTCAAATGCTTATGAGGGTCTTCACTTACAAGTCCATGAAACTTTGGTAGCAAGTGTATCAATCCAGATCTCAATTCAAAATCAACATTTAAATTAGGATATTAAATGCACAAAGGCTGGTAATTCACATCAGGTGTTTCTAGTTCCTTAAGAGTCCTATTATGCATATTATCAACCATATTTGCAATGTTATTTGTATTCTTAGGTTCAATTTCAATTTCGATGTCACTTTCAATTTCAGAAACTATCCTTTCACTATGCCTACGAGCTCTATTAAGTGTATGCAATGTCCTCTCATATCAGGATCAATATCAAGCAAATGATTACTAAAAGACCTAGTCATACAACATGCAAAAGTGCAAAAACAAAATATATGCAAAATGGACTACACAACACTAAAATTTGACCAAAATAACACTAGTTACCATATCTACACTCTTTTAAAAATTATGGGACCACCATAGGGTGAAAACAACTAAAAATTGGTACCAAAAAATGCAATAAAAAAGGAAAAGTGGTCTAAACGATGAGTTGATATGATCAAAACAACCAAGGCATCAAAACAACCATTAGTTCGTACAAAAATATAAAAAATAGCCTAATTATATTGAAAACTACCAAAACAAAGCAGAAAAGGGTGTTAGGAGTTAGACAAGTTCTCGATATGATCAAATAGCATCCAAAGGCATCCAATAAGATCCTATACTTGCCTACCAAAATATAGCTCAATCAGAGATGGGTTGGGCCGTACACTTGTTCTTGCACTTGGAGACCATAATGAAATTGAAAACTATGTGAAACAAGGAAAACAAGGGTTACTGAAGGGTTAGTAGTTAATTATACTCCTAATATGATTGATTAAACTCAGAATGATCCTCAGCAACGGCGCGAAAACTTGATAGTTGTAAAGACTATCAAATTATATCAATTTGTAAGTCAATTCACCAGATTAATTGTAGTATAAGACATAACTAGGTCGAGTCCTTGGATCACTTTAATTAAGCAATCATATTAAGAAGTTAACAAATGGGAGAAAAAGTTACAGAATTAATTAAATGAAAGCAATTAAAAATTGGGAACAGAATTAAGTATACAACCAATCTAAGGAAATCAACTAATCTTGAATTTAATCCATCATTAATCACTAGAAATCCATTTAATTGCTAATCATATTCTTGGTCTTAGATCACATCAAGAAGCCTTAAGATGATCCATGAATTCTCTACTAGATAAGCATCCAGAATTTAATTAATCAATGTTAAATGAATTAAGCACCCATCTAATCCTAAATTAACCTAAAACCTAGAATTCAACCAAGCTAAACAATCTTACAAATAACTTTGATGCATTGTTTAGTCACTGTAATCCTCATTAACATGTGATAATTATGCAATTATCACATCAACATCCAAATCAAATTAAGCAATTTAATCTAGATTTAACAAAATCAAAAATGGTAAAAGAGAAACTTGACTAATGATACAAATTATATGTTGCAAACCCAAGTATACGTTGTCTCAAGTAATAAATTCTCGAGAGTCTGAGCTCGATCCACAGGGAATTGATGAAGAAAATTTATTAAGGTAAGGAAAATATTTGTCACAACAATAAAGGTGATAAAAATTATTCATAACTGAAAAGGATTTGCTTGGGTTAGGAGATTCACTCTTAGTATATAAACTAAGGACAAGATTATCACTTTTTATAACTCAATTGGAATCTATGCATAACAGAGGTTCCAATTAGAAAATACAATATTCAAAGTTCATTTAAGATTATATATGTAGTTATATTATGGTTCCTTTAATTATCCACTAATGCCAACACTTGTAAATAGGTTCAAGCATTCATTATGGTTATCTCTTGTCTACAACAAATCAAGATCTCCACTTTATAAGGAGGGTTTCTAAATTGATTGGAAATAAAATACAACATATATAATGATCACTTGATAATATATCATTCAAGTACAAGAAAGAGAAATAAATGATACAAGAATATGGTATTAAGCCTCAACCAAGATACCATAAATGAGTAGCCAATGCTATATTTTATAGAGCATAAATAGTATAAACTGACAATAGAATTGGTTGGTGAATGTGAATGCATGGAAAATGTGTGTCATGCTCAACAACCAAGTTGGTGTCTAACTCGTAGCCATCTTCACATGAGCATAACGCTATCAAAATATCACCATTTTGAAACTTGATCTTCATGAGTGTTGAAGGACTTTGTCTTTGCTTTTCAATGACACTATTTCAGCCTAATAAAACTCCTACAGCCCAACTTATGGTCCAATCTTTGCACACTGCTCAGGTTCTAGTTACAGCACCTATATTCTGACTTCCAAGCTAAATATGACCTACTAGATAACCAATTAAGTTCTTGAGTTCTCATCAAAGTTGTAGATTTGGATCTTAGCTTTCATTTGGGCTTAGTTTGGCATCTATTGAACTCCTACAACTCAAGATATGGGGTGATGAGTGTGCAGAGGTCAAGCTGTCAAGATCAACATTCTAGCTCTTGTTTCCATTTCAATTTAAATTATTCAAACGTGTGATTCAGCTCTTGAGGTCTTCATGAAACTTGTATAGAATTATATTAGCTTTCCTACAAGACCAGAATCATATCAATCAAATATTTGAAACTCAAATTATAGCTAATTTATTGAATGCTGCCAAATAGACAAATTAAGGCCAATTTGTGTAATAATTCATTCAATGATCCAATTAGGCTCAATATAATAAAATGTAACAAAAATAGCTTAATTAAGCCAATTGAACCTTAAGAAGCCGAATAAGAGGATTATTGAATGAATAAAGTATATTGCTATCAAATTCCCTCTCACTTAACTTTTGCACTCTTGGGAAAAACACATAAGACCAAAACTAGGAAACAATGAAAAATAATATAAACTCGAAAGTTAAAAACTCTAAAAGACTCAATTTCTAATGCAAAAGTTTAGAAGCAAGAAGAGCAATCAAAGATTCAAGGGATCAAAACATTTATGAGGTAACATTTCTTCACATCTCAAACCAACAAACAAGGAAACTTCAATTGAAAAGCATGAGTCAAGAATGATATATCCTCACAAGATTCACTCTTAATCCCTCATGTGTTTGAAAGGTAGGTGTTTAACTCAATTAAGCCCATGAAAAATTACACTACCATAAGCTTGCTTATCTTCTACTTCTCCACTACTCAAAACGCATGCACACACAAATCAAAAGGACTTTATTCAAGGTTGTAATGGGGTCAAGGTAAAGGAGGGGGGATAATATGGATATGATAAGTTAAATACTAAAGAGAATAGAAGAGCATTAGGGTTAAGTTCAAATAACAAACATGAAAAGTTCATCCCAAGTAAATATAATGCAAATTCCTTTTATATATTCTTTTCCCTTCCCTTGTGCCTTGTTAGTCTTTCTTTACATATATTTGTTTTTATAAAAAAAAATTTAGTTGACTACTCTTTCCTTTTTCACCAACCATTTTGCACATACACCCCCACACTTGTTCAAGAACTCATCCAATAACAAAGTCAATGCTCTCTTATTCCCTAAGGTTGGGTAAGAACATGATTTTTCATTTAAGGCACATAATGAGCTAAAAATAAGGAATGGTCAAATAAGCTCAAAGGGGTTAAGTAAGGGAAAATATGCAAAGGTTGGCTATTTAGTTAAAGTAGCTATTTCAAGAAAAATGTCTCAATCATGTTTATGTATGCAAGTGAAAATGTAGCCTAAAAAAGAATTAAAGTAAGCTCTAGAGTAACAATTTCAAGAGTGAAAATCACACAAGAAAAAAAAGAATGGTACAAATGTTTAATGCATTCATCAATAGGGTTAAAATCTTACAAGACATACATCTATCATTCTTAATACACTAATTCAACATCCATAACCAACCATATAAATTTTAAGAAAGAAGACAATTTATTCAATCATGCTATGATCCCTTAATTTCAATTGCTTCAAAGGATGCGAAAGTTCATTCACAAAATAGTTATTTCCCCAATTTAGATGCGTCTCAAGAGTTAAATTACTTCAAGAGTAAAATTTACTCCTTACTCTGCCATGCTTAGATGCGTCTAAAGAGTAAAATTATTTCAAGAGTAAAATTTACTCTTTACTATACCATACTTAAATTGGTTTTACAATTACTAATTTACTGACAATCATGTTAATAAACATACTTCCCCAATTTTTTTTATGTCAACTATCTTTCCCCCCAACCAGATCATAACATTGTCCTCACTATCTAAATATAAATGAGTAAATTATAGAAGATATTACCTGTTGTGACAATTATTGAAAAGAGAAAACTGACACAAATTTAAACAAAAACAAAGTATGATGAATAAAACCAAAGGTAAAGGGAAGTTATAGATGGAGTGTCAGATCAAACCCACGTTCCTTGCTGCTTCCCTCCCACTAATCTATCTAAGCCATTACTGGATCAGATTCATAGACAAAAGCTTGTAATTTATCAATTAACTAATCGGCAGTGAAAGCAGAGATAAGGACCCGTCTTGCTGAATGTGTGATAAAGTTCTGTTCCATAGCGTGGTAAAAAAAAGATAACAAACCATCAAAGAAATTATTAACATTCAACGAACCTATGGGTTTATGGTTGATGTTCAGTTAGGCCCAAGAGACAATTTGAAAAACTTATTCCAAAGTACTATAGCCACCTGGTAAGGCAATAAATGCATCAAAATTTTTAAGCATTTTAGTCATTCGTTCATGCATAGTTAATACTCGTAGTTCTTCCCCAGTTGTCTTTCCAATGATGCTCTTTTCAGTTAAAGCTTTATGAATGATACCTAAAACTTGACTGCCTTCTAGATGTGCAGTGATTGATATAACTCCAATTAACCCAAAGCTACCTCTCTCATATACTACATGAATTTTTCTCACAACTAGCACTCGACCACGAGTACTTGCTACTATTATAAACTTTTTATCCTTCCCAAACCTTGGTCCACAAAATACATAAATAATTGTAAATCGACGAACATAAGCTCCCTCTATTTCTACGCTCACCCTCCCTTTAAATGATTATGAGCTGGATGAAAATGAAGAAAATGAAGTGTTTAAATAAGAAAAATAATGAAAAATGTAATGATAGCACTTATATGGGTAGGCTGACTGTTGTTAGAAAAGTTTGAAATTAAAAAATATAATTTTTTTTATTTTTTTATCTTTTTATTTTTTTTAAAAGATAAAACGAGAGCTAGAACTAGTCCAAAACTGGAGGCTAGGCTCTCACGTTCATTTGTTCAACAAAGATGACATATCTTTATACTGTGTCATCAGTGCAATTTTACTTGCAAACCTTCTGCTTATGGAATACCAATTCTTGTACCCTTGTGGATTCAATGAAGAACCCATATTCTAATAAGTATGAAACTCCACCATAGCCAAGACCTGCCGATCTGGAGCCTAGCAAATTAATGTCAGTACAGACTTCAGAGATTGTTTCAGGTAGACAATAAACACAGGTCTAAATCTATAGACCAATACTTCAACAGAGCCTAAAAGCTTGGCTTGGGAACATTGAAGATGGCTTTCTACAAAGCATGGCACACGAACCTTATTTAAGGACCAACATGCAAAGTTCCAACCTAAGTCAATGATGGGTCTAACCCTATGGTTAGGGGCTCCACACTCAATTAAGAGCATGGTACTCTTTTGATCACCTCTTTTTTTTTTAGATGAACAAGATAATGTTACTGTGATTGTGGCTCACATCTTCTTTTATTTTTACGTCCAGTAACAACTTAAACGGCTTCTATGAGTCGAGGATAAGCTTCCCATCCAATTTTCTTATAAATTGTCAAACAGGGTCTTTTTGAGTCAGATTCCCAAGATTGTAATGCTTATGTTCGTCCCTAAGGAGATTCCGTAAATTAAGAAGTTCACGATACACAACTCCACAAGAATGCATCTTAAAAGTTAATAAGATATCATCTAATGACTCCTTACTCAATCCATTCTTAATAAAGTATATTTTATGTTTTTGATTTGTGGAAAGCATTCCTAAAGAATGACATCACTTGTTACAATTCCACCGTACACATTTGTGACAAACTTGTAATCTTTTTACTCTTCTCCTTTTAGAATACGGACTTTTACCAAGACCTAGCATGTATGAGTCCAATGAATTTGAAAATTCACCTTCCAAACGGACCTTTGCTTCGATTATCCAGCATATATCTTTCGGGATGCCCTTGTGCATTAACATTCTCAATCTTTCACACCTAGATTTGTAGATTTTTGTTAGAGTATTTTGAGGAAGATAAGGAAAATGTTTTCTTAAATTCGAGAGAATAACATCTATTTTAAAGGAGAAGGAATCAGTTATTATGGAAAAATAAAAAATAAACTAACTTGAGAGTCACGGAATACCATTATCCGCCACTTAACTGATGTCACAAAGAACTGCAAAAAGAAAGTTACAAAATTAAAATAAATTCTTCTCATAACAAGGATTAGAAAGGAAAATTGATTCTACCTCAACAACTTGGTTTTCCAGAAATGATTTGAGTATTTGTCCATTGACCTTAAACGCATTACCATTCCTAAGGTTCTCAATGTCTATGGTCTCATGAGGATACACATGTTTGACAACAAAAGGGTCACTCTACCTAGATCTCAATTTTTCAGGGAATATGTGAAGATGAAAATTATAAAGCAGAACTTTTTGACCAATTTCTAAAAATTTCCTCAAAATTGATTTGTCATGAAAAGCTTTTGCTCTAGCTTTATAAATTTTTGAGTTTTCATATGCATCATTTCTCAATTCCTCAAGTTCATTTAATTACAATTTACGTAACTTGTAAGCATCATCAAGGTTTAGATTGAAAGTTTTAATGGCCCAAAATACTTTATGCTCAAGTTCTACAGGCAAGTGACAAGGTTTTCCATAGACTTACTAATAAGGTGACATGCCTAAAGATGTTTTGAAAGCAGTACGGTAAGCCTAAAGTGCATCATTTAGTCTTAAAGACTAATCTTTACGATTTAGGTTAACCATTTTTTCTAAAATTTGTTTAATCTTTCTATTTGTTAATTCTACTTGTTCACTTGTTTGAGGGTGATAAGGGGTGACAATTTTGTGGGTAATGTCATATTTCTTCATTAAGGATTCAAATGGTTTATTGCAAAAATGTATTCCCCCATCACTGATGATAGCTCGAGGGATTCCAAATCGACTCAAGGCATTTTCTTTTAAAATTTTAAGAATAGTTTTATGATCATTGTGTTGACATGGAATCGCCTCAATCTATTTTGATACATAATCAACTACAACCAAAATATACACAAATTCAAATGATGGTGGAAATGGACCCATGAAATCAATTCCCCAACAATAAAAAATTTCAATGACAATGATAAGGCTCAAAGGCGTCATGTCTCATTTAGAAATGGAATCCAATTTTTGACAGTTTTCACAACTTTTGTAAAATGTATAGTTGTCCTTAAATAAAGTGAGCTAATAAAATCTACACTGCAAGATTTTTGCAGCTATTTTCTTTGAAGAAAAGTGACCTCTACATGCTTTTGAGTGACAAAATTTAATGACAGTACCTACCTCATTGTCGGGCACACATCACCAAATGATTTGATCAGGACAATATTTGAACAAATATGAGTCATCCTAATAAAAAACTTTCGCCTAAGTCAAAAATTTCCTTCTATCTTGGTGCATCCATTAAGGCGGCATCTTTCTTATTACAAGAAAATTGACTATGTTAGTAAACCAAGGCATAGAATTGACAGAAAATAAAAATTCATCGAGAAAAGAATCATTGATAGGTGTGATATCAAAAGGTGAGCCTGTCATAAGTCTGGACAAATGATCCGCAACAACATTTTTGACTTATTTCTTATCTTTTATTGTGATGTTTAATTCTTGAAACAATAAAATTCACGGTACCAACCTAGGTTTAGTATCTTACTTAGACATTAAATATCTAATAGTAGGATGATCTATGAAAGCAACAGTAGAAGAATCAATTAAATAAGCTTGAAATTTGTCCAATGCATAAATTATGGCAAATAGTTCTTTTTTAATAGTGGTATAATTCATTTGTACACTATTCAAAGTTCGACTTGCGTAATAAACAACATGAGGCTTACTTTCCTTTCTTTGGCCTAAAACAGCACCAATAGCAAAATCACTAGTATCACACATCAACTCAAAAGGCAAAGGCTAGTCAGGGGTTTGCATAATAGGAGCAGATGTCAAAAGACTAATTAATTTTTCAAAAAGATTTTAACATTATTGAGTCCAATCAAATGGTGCATCTTTTATCAGAAGATTACATAATGGTCTAGATAAGGCACTAAAGTCCTTAATGAATCTTTTGTAAAATCCTGCATGTTCTAAAAATGAACGAACTTCCCTGACTGTTTTTGGTGAAGGCAAATAAGCAATTAATTTAACTTTGGCATTATCAACTTCAATTCCTTTAGAATATATCACATGACCTAACACTATTCCTAAGGTAACTAAGTAATGACATTTTTCCCAGTTTAACACAAGTCCTTTTTCTTCACATCTTTTAAGAACTTTTCCAAATTATTAAGACAAATTTCAAATGAATTTCCATAAACTGTCAAGTCATCCATGAAAACCTCTAAATAATGCTCAATCATGTCACTAAAAATACTTAGCATACATCTTTGGAATGTTGCTAAAGCATTACAAAGGCCAAAAGACATTCTTTATATGTAAAAGTACCAAAGGGACATGTAAAATTGATCTTTTCTTGATCCTCTAATGCAATGGGTATTTGATAATAGCCCGAATAACCATCAAGAAAATAGTAGTAGGTATGTCCTGCTACCCTTTCAAGAATTTGATCAAGAAAAGGCAAAAGGAAATGATCTTTCCTAGTGGCAGCATTTAATTTTCTATAATCAATACATATACGCCAATTAGATGAGACTCGCGTAGGTATTAATTCACCTTTTTCATTTTCAACCACTGTTATTCCAAATTTCTTTGGCACAACTTGTGTAGGGCTTACCCATTGGCTATCAAAGATAGAATACATAATTCTAACATTAAGTAATTTGAGAACTTCAGCTCTAACTACCTCTTTCATATGTGGATTTAATCTTCTTTGAGGTTGTTGAGATGTTTTAGAATTATCCTCTAAATGTATTCTATGTGTACAAATTAATAAATTAATGTCTTTTAAGTCCTTTAATGTCCATCCAATTGCACTTTTATGTCTTTTAAGTACTTCTATCAACATACATTCTTGTTCTTTGGTAAGGATCAAGGAAATTACCACTAGAAAGCTTTGTTCTTCTCCCAAAATGTGTACTTCAACCTAGCAGTTAATGATTTTAGTTCCAATGTGGGTACTTCTTCATGGGTATTATCCTTCATGGGTTTTAGCTCTTCGAATCTCGGCTTCTATCCTTTGTATTCCATTACTTGTGTACAATCAAGCAAAGAGCATATTTCAAAAATATCATCATCTAATTGTATACCTGAGTCAAATGAATTGATTAAATAAATTTCTAATGGGTTAAAAGAACTCTTGGTTTGAAGATGATCATCTATAGCCTCAATCCATTTAACTTCCTCCTTTTTGTCATGGACTTCCTGTGGTTGCTTGCACATATTGAAAACATTAAGCTCCAGTATCATATTTCTAAATGTTAGCTTCATCACTCCATTTCTGCAATTTATCAAAGCATTAGATGTTGCTAAAAATGGGTGACCTAAAATAACAAGAATTGACTTGTAACTATTGACCATAGGTTCAGTTTCCAAGATAATAAAAACCACAGAATATATGAATTTATCAACTTGTACTTACACATCTTCCACTATTCCTCTTGGAATTTTAATTGATTTATCGGTAAGTACAAGAGTTACAAAAGTTAGTTTTAACTCACCCACGTTAAGTTGCTGATAAACTGAATATGGAAGCAAATTAACACTAGCACTAAGATCAAGCAACGCTTGTTCAATTTTATGTTCTCCAATAATGCATGAAACTGTAGGACAACCAGGGTCTTAATATTTCAAGGCATTATTATTCTGAAAAATGGAGCTTACCTGTTCAGCCAGAAAGACTTTCTTTTTCCCATTTAGTTTCCTTTTAACAATGCACAAGTCCTTCAAAAATTTGGCATAAGAGGAAACTTGTTTGATAGCATTTAACAGAGGAATATTAACTTTCACTTGTTTAAAAATTTCAAAAAATTCAGTATTGTGGTTCAATTTCCTTGAATTGTTTAATGCTTGAGGAAATGGGGGTGGAGGCGAAAGTTTGGTCTCCTTTTGGCCAAGTGGCTTATCAGCCCCTTCCTTATCTTGGGGGATTGATTCATCATCTTTCTCACAAGGTTCAGGAATTCGTTTTTCAACAACTTTTCCATTCCTAAGAGTTATCACTTACTTGACTTGATCTATTTGTTGACTTTCTGAACTACCTTCATTTAGACTGTACTGACCCTTGAAATTCAGTTGAGGTTAAGAAGAAACTTTTTCTTTATCGTGAATGGTGAGTGTAGAAGCAAATTTAGCAAAAGTATTTTTTATGTCAATCATGGCTTGAGTGTTTCGGTTATTAATATCCTCTTGCTTTTCCATGAATGCATACAATGTTCCTTCAAGATTTTTCCTATATGGTGGGACATAAGGTGCATATCCTTAAGAATTTTGAGAGTCCAGTTGTGTCTAAGGAGGTGGTGGTTGCATAAATTGTACGTGATTATAATTCTTTCGGCTGAAGTTTGGGTGATTTCTCTACCCTAGATTGTATGAATCTGAAAAAGAAAAGGTAAATGACTTTTTAAAATTATTCATTGCATTTATTTATTCATGCACAACTTTTTTAGAAACAGGAATTTTTGAACATTCATTTGTTGAGTGTCCTAATTCATCACAAATGTCACAAATTTCTTCATTTTGCACAAATTTGACTTTTTTCACTTTCCCTAATTCTGTGGCTTCAATCTTTCTAGCCAAACTTACGAACCTAGCATTTAGATCTTCTTCTTGACTCAGGTTATATTTTCCTTTACTAGCAATTGCAAGGTTAAATGTAACTGAATTTTCAGAAGGATTAGTACTATACCAAGATTGAGAATTCTCAACCAAATGGTCTAAATATTTTAAAGTTTCTTCAGGTTCTTTATCAAGAAACTCACAATTGCACATTATTTCCACGAATTGTTTAGTTTCAAGTATTAACCCTTCATAAAAGAAACTTATAGTGTGTCATTTTTCAAAATCATGATGTGGGCAAGAATTTAATAAATCTTTAAAACGTTCTCAACATTGAAAATATGCTTCATTTAAATTTTGGAAAAAAAATTAGATTTGTCTTTTCAAAGCATTAATTCTATGTGTTGGAAAAAATTTCTTTAAGAACTCACTTTGCATTTCTTGCCATGTGCCAATTGATCTTGGTTTCAAAGCATTAAGCCAAATTTTTGTTTTATCTTTTAAAGAAAAAGAAAACAATTTAAGCTTAATAATCTCTTCAATATAATTTTGATCATTGAAAGTGATACGTACTTCCTCAAATTCTTTTAGATGCAAATATGAGCTTTCATATTCTAAATCATAGAAATTAGGAAGTAATGAAATCATACCCGGCTTAAATCTAAAATTATTAGTATTGAGTGGAAAGATAAAACATGATGGACTAGAATTTCGAGGTGGTTGCAAATATTCATGCATAGTTCGTAATGGTTGATTTTCATGTTCATCATGTATACTTTCATTTTCAGACATTATGTCTAATGTGTGTAATTGTGATTCAAACAAATCAATATATAAAGTACTAGGATTAATTTTAACTAAACAACTAGAATTTGAATCACAATACTAATTACGCATAAATAAGTGACTTAAAATAGGAAAGAAAATGTACAAGTAGGTGGTATAAACTTGCCATTAAATATTAACAAGTAGGCGGTATAAACCAACCATTAATTATGATACAACTAGGAAATTAAAGGAGTAGGGAAATAATATACCAGATAAAGAAGTTTACTTAAAGAAAGAAAATCTCAATAAATTTGTTCTTTGAATCAAATCCTTGGCAACGACACCAAAAACTTAATACGAATTATATGTTGCAAACTCAAGTGCAAGTTATCTCAAGTAATAAATTCTCGGGACTCTGAGGTCGATCTATAGGGAATTGATGAAGAAAATTCATTGAGGTAAGGAAAAGATTTGTCATAATAATAAATGTGATAAAAATCCTTCACAAATGAAAAAGATATGCTTGGTTTACGAGATCCACTATTGGTATATAAATTAAGGACAAGATTATCTCTTTTTATAACTCAATTGGAATCCACGCATAACGGGGGTTCTAATAGAAAAATACAACATTCAAAATTCATTTAAGATTATATATGTAGTTATATGATGGTTCCTTTAATTATCCACTAACGCCAACACTTGTATATGGATTTAAGCATTCATTGTGGCAACCTTTTGTCTATAACAAATCAAGATCTCCACTTTACAAGGAGGGCCTCTAAATTAATTAGAAATAAAATACAACATATTTAATGATTACTTGATAATATATCATTCGAGCACAAAATAGAGATTAATCTAACATTATTCCATTACCAAAAGCTTCACCATTTCACCCAAGCAAAATGAGAATTAGTTACTCATGAATAAGAAGAAAGAAAGAAGGAAGAAAAAGAAGATGAACATAACTTCTATTTAGAACAAAAGAAAACTATAACAAGAGAAACGAATGATACAAGAATATGGTCTTAAGCCTCAACCAAGATACCATAAATAAGCAACCAATGCTGCTTTTTATAGAGAATAAAGAGTACAAAACTGACAATAGACCCTGTCAAAACGTCACCATTTTGAAACATGATCTTGTCTTAACTCTTTATGAGTATTGAAGGATTTTGTCTTAATTTTCCATTGGCACCAGTTTTAGCTCAATCAAACTCCTACAGCCCAACTTATGGTCCAATCTTTGCACATTGCTCAAGTTCCAGCTACAACACCTCTGTTTTGACTTCTAGGCTCAATATGATCCACTAGATAATCGATTAAGCTCTTAAGTTCTCATCAAATTGTAGATTTAGGTCTTAGCTTTCATTTGGGATTGGTTTGGCATCTATTGAACTCCTATAATTCAAGATATGGGCTGATGAGTGTGCAGAGGTCAAGCTGTCAAGATCTTCATTCTAACTCTTGCTTCCACTTCAATTTAAATTATCCAAACGTGTGATTCAGCTCTTGAGGTATTCATGAAACTTGTAGAGAATTATCTTAATTTTCCTATAAGACTAGAATTACATTAATCAAATATTTGAAACTCCAATTATAGCCAATTTACTGAATGGCACCAAATGGACAAATTAAGGTCAGTTTATGCAATAATTCTTTCAATGATTCAATTAGGTTCAATATCATAAAATATGACAAAACTAACTTAATTAAGCCCAATTGAACCTTAAGAAGCCCAGTGAGAAGATTATTGAATGAACAAAATATATTACTATCAATTAACAAGTATAAGAGAAAGTTGATTAATAAGTAAAAGAGAAACTTGATTAACAATTAAATATAAAACAATCAAAACAAGATCTCAGAATTAAACATCAAGATTGTCAATCCCTAAGAATGATTAAAAAGGGTCTAGCCCTCCATGTATGGAAGGAAAGACAAATAGAAAAGAAAGAAAATTAGAGAGAAGGGAGAGGAAGAAAGATAAAGAGAAAAAGTGCAAGCAAGAGTGGTTAAGAGAAAATTAGGGTTGGATTCGTTGTTACTACTTCTGCATAAATAAATGTCTATAAAATAAAAAATCCAAGTTTTCTCTTAGATTAGGGCTAGTCCTCTTTCTCTTAACTTTAACTGAATACCTAATTTGCCTAATTTGGGCTTAGGATGGGAGAATTATGCCCATAATATTCTTAACAGCTCTCTAGACCCATCAGCCAACTTCAAAAGGTGAAAATACTATCAAAACATCATAGTTTTGATTACTGATTTTTATACGAGCTAAATATCTGTGTCTAAGATTTCCAATGGCACTAGTCTCAGCTCCATATGACTCCTACAACCTAAATTATAGCCCAATCTTCGCATATCATATAGGTTCCAGCGACAACATCTTTGTTCTGACGTCATCACCCAATTTGACCCACTAGACATCTGACCTTCGAGCTATTCATCAAAGTTGTAGAGCTTTCTCTCATATTTTCTACAAAATACAATTCATAATTTTTAGATGTTTAAAACTTAAGTTATATCCAAAATACAGAAACAGTGTGAAATTCTCAATAATGCTGAAAAATATAATTAAACCCAATTTGAACCCAAACTTATAAAATGTAGTCAAGACTAAATAATTAAGCATATAAGAGGTCTAAGAGACTAAATACGAAGGTTAACTAATGCATAAAAATTGGGTTTATCAGTTGTTAAATATGGTCAGAGTAAAGAAGGCAAACGAGAAGTGGCATATGTGCATTGACTATACGGACTTGAATAAGGCATGCCCAAAGGACCCTTAATCGCTTCCTAATATAGATAAGCTTATGGATAATTCATTCAGATTCCAGTTTCTCTCATTTATGTATGCCTATTCTAGATAGAACTAAATTCCTATGAACCCAGATGACGAAGACAATAATGTGTTTATAACCGAGATAGGAAGTTATTGCTATCATGATATGCCATTCGGGTTAAAAAATGCAAGCACAACTTAGCAGCGAATGATGACTAAATTTTTTTAAGAATAAATCAGAAAGATGCTTGAAGTTTATATCGATGACATGATTGTTAAGACAATGGAGTTTGAGAACCATGTGGAAGACTTGGAAAAAGTGTTCGCCCAAATACAAAAGCATAATATAAGATTGAATCCTGAGAAATGCACTTTTGGGGTGCTGGCTGATAAATTTTTGTGATTTTTATTGATGAATCGTGACATTGAAGCTAACCCGTAGAAATGCCAAGCTGTTCTCAGTATATGTAGTCTGCAATCTGTGAAAGAGGTGTAACAATTAACAGGACAAATAGCAGCCCTCACTTGTTTCCTAGCTAAAGCTGCTAAAAAATCTCTTCCTTTTTTCAAAACTCTAAAAAAAGGAAAAAAAATTAAGTGGATCCCAGAGTGTGCAACTGTGTTCTAGGAGTTGAAGAAGATGTTAATAACACCCCTAATTTTGACGAGGCTGGATCCCAGAGAAACTTTATATGTCTACCTCTTAGTCAGCAATGAAGCAATCAGTCCAGTCTTGATAAGAGAAACCAAGGAGGGTTAGAAGCTAGTTTATTTTATGAGTAAGGTCCTACAAGGCCTCAAACTCAGGTATCAAAAGATTGAGAAACTAGCTCTAGTATTGCTAACCAGTTGCAATGATTGTGAAGAAGGTCATCCAATTCGTTAGGTATTGCATAAGCTGGACCCTGCTAGAAAAAATAATCGCTTAGTCTATAGAGTTATCTGAATTCGATATCACTTACGAGCCAAGACAAGCCATAAAGGCTTAAGTGTTATCCGAATTTTTGGTGGAGCTTATATCAGATCCCAGCCACCTTAGAGTGAATTCTTGGACCATCTATATTGATGGTTCCCTGAATCCTAAAAGGAGTGGTTCCAATGTCATAATGGAAAATGGAGCCAGGCTCATTCTAGTATACTTTTTAAGGTTTGAATTCCCAACTTCAAATAACCCAGTGAAGTACGAAGCATGTATTTTTGGTTTCACAATAGAAAAGGAAATAGAGGTCACAGATGTAGTCCTTTGCAGTGACTCACTGATAACTCCTTGAAATATAGTTATTTCAGCCCCTATATGTGTGTGTTTTGATTGCTTAGTCCTTGTTTTGAGACGTGAATGGAAGACTTTGGTTTGATTTTCACTCAATTCCATGAATGAAGTTTTCCGTTCTGCTTTTGAGAAAATCTTTCCAATTCATTATTGAATTAAGTAGATTGTGTACATATGCTTAACTGGGTGAATTCTTAATTGTAGATGGGCTCAAAATGGATAATTTGATGCAAGTAAAGACCCAGCATAGGGTGGAAAAGCCTATGGAGCATCTCAGCATAGAGGGCCGCGGCGCATACACATGAGGGCCGCGCGCTTGGTGCATCAGCAGCATTTCAGTACTTCAACCCGAGGCTTCAGGGCCGTGGCGCACATATAGTGAGGGCCGCGGCCCCAGTGACTTAATTGAGGAGGGCCGCGGCGTGCAAAGATCAGGGCCGCGGCTTGCAGAAGTTAATTTCGTCTATAAATACTGTTCCATTAGTTTTTCTGAGGGAGATTACTTAGAAATAGATTCCAGCTGCTAGGGTTACGATTTTTGGGTAGAAAAGAAGCAGAAATAGCCAAGATTGAAGGCCTTCTTCACCTTGGTGGAGGATTGAAGCTTGAAGGATCATCTCCCTAAGCTTTATTCTTCCTTTTTCTTCTCCTCTCTTATCTCTATCTCCATGACTATGATTAATCTTGTTGTATTTTCGTTTGTCATGGCTGGCTAGGCTGTTATAGGGTTTTTCTTTGGATCTTCCTATGGATGTTGATTAAACTTGTAATCCTTTGAGTTATATACATGATTTGGTCTCTGTTCAGTTATATAGTGCTTAATGCTTTGTTAGTCTGATCAGTTTTCAATTGATTTGTTTAAATCTA
The DNA here is from genome assembly GCA_029884595.1 of Ormosia semicastrata. Taxonomy (NCBI): domain Eukaryota; kingdom Viridiplantae; phylum Streptophyta; class Magnoliopsida; order Fabales; family Fabaceae; genus Ormosia; species Ormosia semicastrata. The sequence continues at coordinate 5,008,344 of JAQQTO010000028.1, read as the reverse complement.
ATGAACCTAGACATAGGAATTTGGGTTTAAGATCAAGTGTATGATTGATGCATGTTCTATTTCATTCAATTGGGTTAGATGCGATGATTAGTTAATAGGATAGGAATATACCTATTGACCATGCATAGTAATTAGTTGGGAATAGATCTTAATAAGTGGATTTACTCTAGTTCTCATGGAAATAGTGAACTAGGTAATGGAAGCGGGGTTAATTGACCTAGACATAGGTTTTTAACTAATTATGATTCCCAAGCTAACCTAGCCATTTCGTTTATATTGCTCTTAAGGATTACTTGTTATCAATTAAAATAGGAAGTGAAAAAGGAATCCCTATTCTTGAAATATCAACTCTCACTTTAATTTAATAGTTTTTAAGTTCTTATAATTAACAAATACATGAACACTCCAATTTATACGTCCTTGAATAGAAATATTTGAATTATTGGTTTATACTTAGCAATTAATTTAACATTTTTTCCTCGTGGGAACGATATCTAACTCCTGGCTAAACTATAAGTGTGACCCGTGCACTTGCGGTAAGCAAAGATCGAACACTCACAACTTGCGACATCCTAGATTTGGGGTGACTATTAGGCTAAAGAACCCTTATTGCAAAAATTGTGGAAATAAGTTTGCCCCAAATGATTTAATATGTTAAGTTTTGATGATGACAAATACAAGATAAAAAGAACTTTTTGCTTATGTTCTTTGTTGCATCTTATATAGAGCATATCCTTTAATAATTGATAAATATCTTATTTGGATATGTATATGAAAGTTTTATATGCATGTTAAACTAACTAGAGTTATACATTTATGAATCATGCATATAAAAATATTGAATTATGAATTTAGACTAATTATGCTTGTTTAAGTAAGTAATACTTTGTAGGATAGTCCAAGCACCAAGAGTGAACATTACAACAAGAAAGCAAAAATCTCAATTAAGCTCAACACAAGGAGAAGGTGATTAAACATATGTCTTTGAAGAATGTTTTTAATGATAACAAACATGAAGACAAAATGAAGATGATGGAAAGACCAAGTCCAAGATCTTTTAAGGATAGCTTTAGGACTTAGAGTCTCTCTGTTCGAGGATCTCTTTGGATATCTCCTAGTGCATTAAGATAAAACAAAAATGATTTTCTTAAACTTATACCAAAACTGTTTTGATCTTGAAAATAACTTTAAAATGTTTTTGGTGTTTTTGATAAACTTTCTGGGATGGTTTTCAAGCTTTTATAACTGCTTTATAAATTGAGTTATTTGAATAACTTATTGGTTATTCGAATAAAGCTTCAATATTGGCTGCTGTGTGATTCTGTGTTTTAAAGTGTTATTCGAATAACACTTCTGTTATTTGAATAAGAATTTTCAGAATGGCTTATTTCATACTAGCTATTCGAATAACTCGTTAGTTATTCGAATAGAGCTGTTTCCCAGAAATTTGTTTTAACCAGTGTTATTCGAATAAACTTAGAGTTATTCAAACAACCAGTTTTCTAAAGGAATTCTTTGTGGTAGCGTTATTCGAATAACACGAAGGTTATTCGAATAATCGGTTTCAGAAACATTTTTAAAAGAACGTGTTATTCGAATAGCCAAAGGCTTATTCGAATAAACACGGTAAACACAGATCCGAATATAGAAACTAACAAACACTTTTTTCATATTAATCATGGAATTAATTTCTTACAACGGCTATTTTCTATCCGACTCTATAAATAGAGACCGTGGGTCTCATCTGCAAGAAGCCTAGCTATTTGTTTAATTTACGCTTGCTCTGAAAAATGTGATTTACAATTTACGCTTATTTTCTGTGCTCTTTTTGCTGAAACTTTGAGATATCCTTTGAGAGCCTCTTAGCACTTCAAATTGTATTATTTACTCTGAGTGAGAGTTTCTCTTCATCTATATTTCTATTCTTCTATATTGAGGGTGAGGTATCCTTCAAGATTTGTATAAAGGTGAGGTATCCCTTCAAGGTTTGTATAAGGGTGAGGTATCCCTGTAAGCTGAGACTTTAGCACAAGGGTAGAGTTTCCCTGTGTGTGAAAAGTGCTCTTTTATGTAACGGTTGCAAGCACCTATTGAAGCTTGTATACATAGTGAAAAATCTCGGATTGTTTTCGAGGACTGGACGTAGACCACAAGTGGGTTAGTGGTCGAACCAGGATAAATATCGTGCCTGCTTCTCTCTTCTCAATCTCTTTATTTTACGCAATTTTATATTATTACACATTTATTTATTTGTTGTTCTTAAAGCTTTTATTCTTCATCTCGCAATTTATTTTCTTTTATTTAACAGCTTAAATATTTGTGTTTATTTTAAGAGCATTTGTGAAAAAGTTTTTATACCCAATTCACCTCCCTCTTGGATAATGGTTGCCATGACTAACAAGTGGTATCACAGCTTCGTGCTCTGGTGAAAGCTTAACCGCTTAGAGTTAAATATCCTTGTTTATTAGCAACCTTGAAAGTTTTTCAAAATGAAAAGTTTTGAAATTGATAAACTACCATTCTTTGATGGTGTGCATTTTGTTTATTGGAAAGCTAGAATAGAGTTTTATATGCAATTTATTGATTTGGATTTATGGGATATTGTGCTAAATGGATTTACTTACAAATCAAAACAAACTTGGAATAGTTTTGACAAAAAATGTTTTTCTTTAAACATTAGAGCTATGCAAATTTTGAGAAGTAGTTTGAATGATGATGCTTATGCTAAAATTAAAAATTACTCTAGTGCTAAAGATATATGGGATGCTCTTGATGATATCTATCTTGCTAACAATATTTTTATGCATAAAGTTGTATATAGAAAGCAAGAAGAGCAAAAGTCATTTAAGGAAGCTTGTCATGAAAAATATCCTCAAAGAGATGCTCAAACTATTGAAGGGAGTGAAATGCCTCTTGGTGACGATGGTGCTCAATTTGAAGAAGAGGCAAAGCAAAATAAAACTGACGAGGAAGAAGGTGATTCCCGTAAAGAGCCAAGTACCCTAGAAATTGAAACTACTTCCTATATGGCTAAAAAGGATTTTGAGGTAATTAATTCTAAATTATATTATAGTCCTTCCTATGATGTGTTACAATGTGCATATAATGAATTGTATGATGGTTTATTGAATTTAGAAAAGAAAAACTTATCGTGTTTGCAAAACATTTCCTTTATTGAAAATGAAATTGAAACTTTGAAAAATGAGTATGCCTTTCTTGATGAGGAAATGTCTTTAAAATGTAAAATCTCAACTTCTTGTGAAAAGTGCATTAATTTAGAAAATCAAGTTGAGAGCTTATATTTTGAATTTGCCAAAGCTAATGATTGTAATTGCTTAAATTCTATACTTGTTAATGAGAATAAAATTAGTGTTATTCCATGTGAAGATTCAAGCAAGGCTTATGGCAAAATTAATTTAGAATATAATAACAATAAAATGCTTAAGTTTTTCAAAAATGATATTCAAAGGATCAAGCCATCATTAAATTCAATTGTTTGCAATTTTTGTGGTCATCTAGGACATATTTCTCATTTATGCAATTATAGAAGAAATCATTATATGAGAAATTGTATGATATGGGTTCCTAAAAATCCTAAAGGCCCTAATACTAACATTCAATGACCCAAAATGAAGTGGGTACCAAAATGTCCTTCTAGTATTTCAATTTTGTAGAATATTTCTCAAAAGGATGGACAAATTGGTCAAAAGAAAGAGGAGCCATCAAGGAGAACGCTTCCAAAGCCTAATGGTAGAAACTTTGGTCAAAGAAGGAAGATGATTTCAACCAAAGCTTCTCAAGTACAAAATGTAGAGCTTGCAAAGCTCAAGACTTCAAAAGAGAAGCAATGGGTAAGAAAAAGCATTTCCTTGATTGCCAAGGCCAAGGTATCTACCTCTTATGCACATGCACTTAAAAATGATAATAATGAACATGGGGTATATTCCTTGTAGGCCTTAGGTAGAGGATAGAATCATGTGTACCTAATAAAATTTAAAAATTATATTTAGCACATGATTATGTTCATTTTTATTATACCATAGTTCTTTAATTTGTTATATATCTTGGTACATAAAGTTCTATAATGCTTATGTATGCTTTATATGCTTTAAAACTGTCTATATATCATGAAAGTAAGCATGCTATCAACTATGTGCTTAATGGTATTTAATTATTTAATTTATTATGCTCAATTTACGTACTATGAAAAATTAATCTTTATAAGAACATAATAAATTAATATTCGAAAACTAACACACAAGGACCCAATAAAATTTGGGTATCAAAAGTCGAAAATTGAAGTGTGTTGTAGGTGTTCTTGAAGGCCAATAACTGACTTTGACATCTTGAAAGTGACTACTCCAATTACAAAGACCAGAAATAATTTCAAGCTCTCTTCCTTATCTCCGTGAAGTTTGAACTTACAATTTTGGATAAGTGAAAACTTTTATTATGCTTTTCTAACCTTATAATTTGAAAATATTTCTATATGTTAATATGCTAGATAAAATATACTTCTTGTTTGAAATAATAATATCCTTGAACTTGAGTTTTTGATCAATCCAATATATGATTGCATGTTTTATTGCTGAATATTATCTCTCTTTAAATCACACATATATATATGCTTTGAATTCTTGAACGTATGCATCTCTGTGTTTCTTTGTTAGTTTTATAAGGTTTTTATTCGAATAAAACTCTTTACTGCTTGTCAAATAATGTGTTGCATATCAGCTTTATTCGAATAATTCTTAGTCTATTCGAATAAACTGGTTTCTGTGTTAAACCTGTGTTTAATATATGCTCTGTCTATTCGAATAAATCAGTTTCTATTCGAATAACCTGAATCCTTGTTTTATCAGTCTCTTACGTTTGATCTCTGTTTATTTGAATAATCCCTAGGTTATTCGAATAAATCTTGTTAAATGGCCAAAATGTTTGGCCGTCGTAGATCCTCTATTCGAATAAAACCCAGATCTTCTTCTTTTATTCGAATAAACATGTTTCTTTTTAAAAAGAAAAAGGTTCTGCTACGTTTCGTTAATATATGCTAAATTCTTTATAATTGGACTAAAAAATGCAAATGCTTAATCAAATGTAATTGACTATTCTTTTGATGTTTATTGGCTAATTTGATCAATGAAATATCTTTTGCCTTTGTGAATTCATTTGTTATTTTGACTGCTTATTTGCTTATGAGTTTGGCATAATGACTAACCTCTATAGATCCAAAATTAATGGATACCAAAGAAAGTACTTTTAATTGTATTGTAGGATGATAACTACCTCAAGCAAGCATTTAAATGGAATAAGTTCAACTTGAGGATAGTAAAGTTTAAAAGGATTCAATTTTTAAAGGGGGTGCAAAGAATTTCTATTCCCTCATGAAAGCTTGAAGCTTGGAAGTTTGTGGAAGTGAGAGTCATCTACAAAAATTCAAAGAGTACATTTTTGATGATATCTAACTATTATCCTTTTTTTATATACTTTAAATTTGATATCATATGCTATTTGGAGAAGTAGATAGTTATTTTTTTGCCTTTACATGTCTTACGTGATCATTATTTGTCTAAAAATGCTTAAATAAGTTTTGATGATGATCATATGTTTCTTGATAAACTTGAATTATGTCGTAAAATGCTTAAACTATTTTTTATTTATTCAAGTTCATATGTACTTCATACATTCTTGTTAAAGCTAATATTGCATGGTTGATAATGTGATACATGCTTTAAATTATATATCAATCAAAATTATACTTATAAATGGGCTTACATGATATTTGATGCTAACCTATGTTTTAGAGGACTTTTAAAGTTAGCTTTGCAAGTCTCTCTATGTGTTTCAAATATAGCCATCAGATTTTTACATACAAGCATATGTGGATAAACGAGAAAAGTTGAATGGAATTCAAATGAAGAGGAAGATAAAGAAGTATTTCTTCAAGTGCAATGGAATGAAATACTCAATGGAAGAAAACTCAAACTCAAAGGACAAATAAACGAAGAACATTCTAAAGAAGCACACTTTTTATCTATCTCAATAAGTATCTCTATCCCTAAGTTATTGTGGTACTTTATATGATATGAATTGTTTGATTGATCTTAAATGATTATATACTTTCTTTACATGAGAAGTATGCTTAACATTGATAAAGTGCCTAATTGGATATTAACTTGCTATTTTGTCATTGCATTTAGGGTGAATGATATTAGTTCTATACATGCTTTGATCCCTATAGCATATTTCATCAAGGAGATGTACTTATGTTCTTTTGACTTAGATTGATCTGTCTTAATGAATATTTTTGTAATATAAAATATTTCTACCCTTCTAAAATGCTTTTGAAAATATAATGTGCCCTTATAAAATTCTTTTTGAAAGGGGGAGAAGTTTTAAAATGGTTTTTGTTTGAAGGATTAAGAAGATGTATATTTGCCTTGCTTTTCTTTAAGGTAATGTGCTTACATGGTCTTCGAATATATATTTTCTTTATCTATTATTTTGATAATATGCATATTTTGAGGGGGAGCCTAGCTCTTGAGTTGTTTATATCTCTTGCCTTACATCTTTGTTTGATTACATAAAGTATTTTATTACTATCATATGCTAAATGTTGACATACAAAAATATGACAAGCATTGCATGAATAATCTTCTATATCTTGAAAAACATACTTATTTCATCTCTCTATTCTTGAATCATATGTAGAATCTAAGGGGGAGAAAATATTATTTTTTTTAAGCCTTTTTGTTGATGTCAAATAGGGGGAGTGAAAATTGGAAAGAAAAATATGTTCTTGTGCTTATTATTTGATATGCTTACATGAATATCAATTCTTGTATATTGCTCAACATATTTTTCTTTGGTGATTTGTCATCATTAAAAAGGGAGAGATTGTGAAAATAAGTTTGCCCCAAATGGTTTAATATGTTAAGTTTTGATGATGACAAATACAAGACAAAAAGAACTCTTTGCTTATGTTCTTTGTTGCATCTTATATAGAGCATATCCTTTAATAATTGATAAATATCTTATTTGGATATGTATATGAAAGTTTTATATGCATGTTAAACTAACTAGAGTTATACATTTATGAATCATGCATATAAAAATATTGAATTATGAATTTGGACTAATTATGCTTGTTTAAGTGAGTAATACTTTGTAGGATAGTCCAAGCACCAAGAGTGAACATTACAACAAGAAAGCAAAAGATCTCAATTAAGCTCAACACAAGGAGAAGGTGATTAAACATATGTCTTTGAAGAATGTTTTTAATGATAACAAACATGAAGACCAAATGAAGATGATGGGAAGACCAAGTCCAAGATCTTTTAAGGATAGCTTTAGGACTTAGAGTCTCTCTGTTCGAGGATCTCTTTGGATATCTCCTAGTGCATTAAGATAAAACAAAAATGTTTTTCTTAAACTTATACCAAAACTGTTTTGATCTTGAAAATAACTTTAAAATGTTTTTGGTGTTTTTGATAAACTTTCTGGGATGGTTTTCAAGCTTTTATAACTGTTTTATAAATTGAGTTATTTGAATAACTTATTAGTTATTCGAATAAAGCTTCAATATTGGCTGCTGCGTGATTCTGTGTTTTAAAGTGTTATTCGAATAACACTTCTGTTATTCGAATAACACTTCTGTTATTCGAATAAGAGTTTTCAGAATGGCTTATTTTATACTAGCTATTCGAATAACTCGTTAGTTATTCGAATAGAGTTGTTTCCCAGAAATGTGTTTTAACCAGTGTTATTCGAATAAACTTAGAGTTATTCGAATAACTAGTTTTCTAAAGGAATTCTTTGTGGCAGTGTTATTCGAATAACATGAAGGTTATTCGAATAACCAGTTTTAGAAACATTTTTAAAAGAACGTGTTATTCGAATAGCCAAAGGCTTATTCGAATAAACACGGTAAACACAGATTCGAATATAGAAACTAACGAACACTTTTTTCATATTAATCATGGAATTAATTTCTTACAACGGCTATTTTCTATCCGACTCTATAAATAGAGACCGTGGGTCTCATCTGCAAGAAGCCCAGCTATTTGTTTAATTTACGCTTGCTCTGAAAAATGTGATTTACAATTTACGCCTATTTTCTGTGCTCTTTTTGATGAAACTTTGAGATATCCTTTGAGAGCCTCTTAGCACTTCAAATTGTATTATTTACTCTGAGTGAGAGTTTCTCTTCATCTATATTTCTATTCTTCTATATTGAGGGTGAGGTATCCTTCAAGATTTGTATAAGGGTGAGGTATCCCTTCAAGGTTTGTATAAGGGTGAGGTATCCCTACAGGCTGAGACCTTAGCACAAGGGTAGAGTTTCCCTGTGTGTGAAAAGTGCTCTTTTATGTAATGGTTGCAAGCACCTATTGAAGCTTGTATACATAGTGAAAAATCTCGGATTGTTTTCGAGGATGGGACGTAGACCACAAGTGGGTTAGTGGTCGAACCAGGATAAATATCGTGTCTGCTTCTCTCTTCTCAATCTCTTTATTTTATGTAATTTTATATTATTACACATTTATTTATTTGTTGTTCTTAAAGCTTTTATTCTTCATCTCGCAATTTATTTTCTTTTATTTAACAGCTTAAATATTTGTGTTTATTTTAAGAGCATTTGTGAAAAAGTTTTTATACCCAATTCACCCCCTCTTGGGTAATGGTTGCCATGACTAACAAAAATACCTAGCCATGGTAAAAAAGCTAATAGAGAACTTCAACAGTGTTAAGGTGGAACACATCCCCAGAGAACAGAGCTCAAGAGCTAACATATTGTTAAAGCTCGCTAGCATTAAAAGTTCTGGCAATAACAAGTCTATCATAAACACTACTTGCACCCAATATTAAGGACTCCAAGGTTTTCCTACTAGAAGATAACGAAACTTGGATTACACTGATTGTTGCCTATCTCTGTAATGGCACATTGGCTGAAGATTAGAAGGAAGCCTAAAAATTAATATGGATAGCAGCGTGGTACACCATCATAGTACACCATTGTAGATAATCAGCTATACCGTAGTAGGTTTTCTTCCTCTCTCCTCAAGTGTCTTGGCCCAAAAGAAGTAGAATACATCTTGGCCAAAATTCATGAAGGAAGTTGTGGCCACCACCTCAGTGGAAAGTCCTTCGCATGGAAAGCATTAAGGGTCGGGTACTATTAGCCTAGTTTGGAGCCAATAGTATGGAACATATTCAGAAATATGACAAATATCAACAGTTCTCGGACATCTATGCAGCCCTACTAGAAGAGCTATCTATAATGTCCATACCCTGACCTTTCTATCAGTAGGGTATGGATATCCTAGGTCTTTTTCCTCAGACCCCAGTACAAGTTAAGTATATAGTGGTAGTTGTCGACTACTTCACTAAGTGGATTGAGGCAGAACCATTGTCCACCATCACCTCGACACGAATGCAAAAATTCACCTACAAGAACATTATTAGTAGATTCAGTGTTCCAGAATCAATCGTTCAGATAACAGAACATGGTTTATTAACCAAAAGTTCAAGGATCTCCTAGTCAGACTTAAGCTTAAACAACATTTGAGTTCGGTAGAGCATCCAAAGGCTAACGGACAAGTTGAGGCCTCCAACCGGGTTATACTTTGCGGGAACAAAAAGAGACTTGAAGAAGCGAAAAAGGATTGGGTGGAATAACTCGATCACATCCTATGGGCATACCAGATCATGCCCTACTCTTCAATAGGAGAATCTCCCTTTAAGCTAACCTATGGATGCGAGGCCATGATCTCAGTGGAGATAAGAGAACCAAGCTAGATGAGGCAAAATTTATCTAAGGAAACTAACCCAGATCTCATCCACCATAACTCGGATCTATTGGAAGAAAAATGTCGCATTGCCCATATTCGAGAAGCCGTTGTCAAACAGAAGATTGCAGCTTGGTACAATTCCAAAGTGATACCACGGAGGTTTGTTATCGATGATCTCGTTTTGCACATAGTGGATATTGGAGGCAAAAATGTGAAAGAATGAAAACTAGCTTCTAGTTGGGAATGACCATACCAGATCACTTCCAAAACAAACACTGGAGCCTATACCTTGAAAACCCTTACTGGAAAAGTATCAAGAATTTTTGGAATATGGATAAACTTAGAAAGTATTATAGCTAATTGTCTTTATTTTATGTTTTTATCATGTAAGTGACGAGTTCTGACATGAATAAATTAGTGATTATATTCCCAATATTTAGTTGTTTTACATTTTTACACCTGTTACAACCTGTAACACCCTCCTCAGGGCGTCACACTTCTTGTTACTCAATTACCAAATTACCCCTTCATTGGAAAACTGTGCTTTATGATGTAAATACGAGTTATAAAATTTCTTGATGATAGTTAGATAAACTTAGCGAAAAATAAAAACATTACAACAACATCATAAAATAATATACATCTTATATATATATACAAGTCATAGTATTGTCATATTTTAATGTTTACAAACTAGACTCTCAAAATATTTAAACTTTAATTTAAACTAACTTACTGCCCAAGTATTACTAAATAGTAGAACCCTCGGGTGGGTCCTCCTCAGACTCCTCAGAAAATAGAAGTCCGACTTGACGCGAAGTCCTACGAACAGGTGTCCGCACAGACGACACTACACTAGTCGCACTCGGAGTACGATAGTATACTTCCCAATACTGTCTAATTGACAATGGGAACTCTAAGTATCAATATTCACACTAATGTCCAAGATGTAGCCTACTCAATCTCATATACACAAGGAAACGAGACTCCTCCATCAGTTCAAAACTCAGCGTCTTCAACAGGAATTTGCTCTTCCTCAGCTTCTTGCTCAAGTTCTCGCTCAACGTCTTTAAAATTATAAATACGATACAGAATAGACATACAAAGAGGTGAGATCACCTACGCCAATACCAGTATGGTAGCAATGAAGATAAACACATACAAATTCTTATGCTAACACATCATACATAATTACAATTATGTCACCGATATCATTTATCTACACATATCATATCTCATATCAATACATCATACATAATTACAATTATGCCAACAATATTCCTTATCATCATAATTCATACAATAAGTCATAATTACGATCATGTCCTTATCAATATTCAATTATTCAATAATTCAATTATCATAAACAATAATTATGATAATACTCTCAGTATCTCTGCACATTCACCTAGACTCAATTTCCTACTCCATGGAGCTACAACTCAGATCGGAAAGAGTGATCGTAAAGATCTGTCTGCACTACATGCCTCGGACCACGTGCTCAATTTTTGCACATCTAGCATATGCACCAGTCTTTATCAAATCTTGATTACGGATAGTGTCTCGGTCCGGATCATTGGTGTGTTATACCGGTCTAACTCACGTACAGAAGAGCTACCAACTGCACATTGTAGGTAACCCGCACCCCAATGCCCCCAAGGTCAACGAAAGACCTACACTACACATATCGCACCCACTCAGGATGTGTATTCTCTCCTTCCTAGGCAAATAGCCTTATCTAGTCCATCGGACCTTTTCAATGCATATACAAATGCACCATTCTCAGTTCAATTCATTCTATCATATTCTCAATTAAATTTTTCTTTATCTCTAGTTCGGGGTCCTCATATTGGCCCAACAGTGTCATTACTGTAATTTCATCGCGAAACCATATTTTTCGCATTTTCTCAATTGCGTATCAATTTTTCATCGTTTCTCAATCGTGTAAAATATTTTTCACACGTTTTAAATCAAAAATACTATTTTCCTCATTTAACACCAAAATTCAACTTCATTTTTCATATTTGCATCATAACCTACATAATATTTTCTTTATAATCCTCATTTAAATAATATTTTCACAATTCAGCTCATAAAATTCATATTTACGAAATAGTCCCTCGTAAAATTCATATTTACTGAAATTGTCCCTCATAAAATTCATATTTACAAAATAGTCCCTCATAAAATTCATATTTATAAAATAGTCCCTCATAAAATTTATATTTCCAAAATAGTCCCTCCAAAACATAATATTTTCGTTTTAGGCCCTCAAAAATTATTATTTACAATATGGCCCTATTAAAAATGAAAATTACTATTTTGTCCTTCTAAAAATCATAATTACAATATTGCCCCTCTAAAAATCATAATTACAGTATTGCCCCTTTTTAAAATGAAAATTACAATATTGCCCATCTAAAAATCATATTGGTAATAATTCATTTTCCCAAAAATCATTTTACTTTGCTATACTCAAATTTGTCCCAAATTCATTTAAATCTCTCAGTTCTCATTTTAATTCATCAGTTTAATTATATCCGATTATTTTCTCACAACCTTCAAACTTGTTCAAATTCATTTCTTTTTCATTTAAATCCTTCATTTTCAATTGAATTTCTCATTTTCAGGACTTTGGTCCTTCCTAGCCTAGTATGGCCGTAAGCCTCAAGCTCTTTGGAGCTTTCATAAAATCAGTTCATCATATTATTCACATCTTACTTTACTCATACATTTTCATGCACACAATTTCATACATACAAACATATATCAAAACAACAATTTCATACATATAAACATATATCAAAATAATAGACATAATATCACATATGCAAGCACAAAAACACAATCATACACAACACAAACACAATCAAATAGCATCAAACAATCGGTGAAGAACCCTTATGGATTTTTCCACCGTACAAAAACCATCCCCACACCACCAAAACATGGTTGGTGAGGTAAAATCTCCCTCTTACCTCTTGAAGACAATTTAATCGGTTAGTTCTCCTCCTTTCCTTCAAATTCGTGTAATTCCCCAAACAAATCCCTAAAATTCTTAAACAATTAGTAAAAACACAAACAAGGTTTAATATTGAAAAACCATGGAACAATCATGGTTAGAAAAATTAGAAATCCAATTTTGAACCATAAAATCAAGACTTACCCTTAAGTAAGTAAGCAAAAGGTTGGATTTTGGACAAGATAGAGTAGTTTTTTGGAAAAACTTTGTGAATGAAAAGTGTTTAGAATAGGATTTGGGTTCAAGAAAAGCTAAGAGAAAAAATTATAGAAGATTGGTGGTAGTACTTTGGTGCTTGGCCGAAAATAGAAGAGAAAATAGAAAAGGAATGGTGCTTGGTGTTCTTGGGAATTTTGAGAGAATATCTTGAAATCTTTTTGGTGAGAGAAAAGAAATGAATATTGCATGTAAATTGGGAGTGGGCTGCTGCCGTGGGATAACATAGAGAAAATGAAGAGATTTACTTGAAACAAATATCCAATTTAGGTGCACATGGCTTATGTCATCATTTGGCCACCTAGTGTGCATGCTAATTGGTTCAAGAATGATGTAGAACTTGTCCAATATTGCCTCCCAAGGCTGCTGCAAACCGTGTGGTCCAAGGGCACTTTGGGTCTCAATTTGTTTTTAATTCAAGTCTAATTACTTGCTAATTAAGTAGATAATTAATTAGGTTTAGTTTCCTAACCAATTTTAATTAATCATCCAATTACATAACTAATTAATTAGACATATAATTATATATATTATAATCTCTAATTAAAATTAAGATATCTAATTAAGAATTAAATTATAACTCATTAATAACTAAGCTAGTTTACTTAGTTTGCTAATTAAGTAATTAAATTAGTCAAATTAAGCTTAATTAGCTACTAACCAAATTCAAGCCTACAATTTTTGACTTAATTCTAACCATTGATTCATCTTTAATTCCTAGCCATAGATTAGATCTAAGGTAGATATCAATTGGTCATAAAACTAGCATTCTAATCTCACCATTGATTAGATCAATGGCTAAGGTTAAAGGCTTCCTAACTAAGTCCAAGCCACTAAGTTTGACTTCATCTTAGCCATTGAAATCATCTTGATTTCCTATCCATTGATCTCATCTACGGTGGATATTGCTTAGTGATTTTATCTAGATTCGTTTTACACCATTGATCGGATCAACGGTTAAGATCAAAAGCATCTAAATTATGCTTTTCATCCAACGGTCCTAAATAAAGTCTATGCTTCTTTTGTTGACCTTTTCCTATTAGTTTAGAAAGTCAAGCCTACTTTCGTTGACTTGCTCTAATTGGCTAGAATTTGTCATTCAACAAGACAGTTGACTATTTTTCCTAAACGTGGGCCCCACGAACTTTTTCGGTCCACAAATAATTTTTCTACTTGTTTTTGAGACAAGAGGTACTTATTGAATAAAATAATATTATAATAATACAAAATTATTTTATTACACGCTTAAATTCTAAAAATTATAAGATTAATATATATATCAATCAATTGGGTTTAGTAAGATCCCCACTCCAATTAATTAAAATAAGAATTTTCCTACTCGAAAATTATTATTTTCCTGACCCGAAGCAAATCACACAAAACAATCAAAAATAGTATCGGAATAATCAAATTATTTTTATATTGCACAGAAAATACAAAACAGTAAAATTCTGTCAGTTCTGTAACATAGCCTAAAATTTAGGGTGTTACACAACCTACAAGGTTATTATACCTTGGAGAGTTCCGAGGAATACAAGGTCCACCTTGATCAGAAATTCTAATGCATAAATGAAGGTGAAAAAAGGGCAACTCATTTGACCGTTCTCTGCAGTCAAGAAGCGAGTTCAGGGGTTTTAACCTATGCTCTAATGATCCTAACCTTAACCTATAAACTTAAAGCAAGTTTAAAAAGATTAAGAGTATCTGATTAATGCCCAGGGTAAGGCAACAATATTTACTGGTATTCAGAAAAATGATACCACCCCAAGAGGCTTCTATGTTAAAACCACACTTAGAAATTTAGCTTAGTGTTAAAAGACTCCAACGAAGAGTAAGAGTTGAAATATGGTATATAACAAAGATCAAATCCGGAAGACAGGCTGCTATATAAACAAGAATAGACGAAAATTTACTAAATGTCAATTGAAAAAACCACTGAGAAAAAGCGTTGTACCCATCCTGGTTGGAAAAAATGAAAAGGCAGAAGATATACAAGTAATAGTAAAAAATATTCTAAGTTATTAAAGTTATGCTCGAAACACAGGACTTGTCTATACACATATAAAACTTAACCCCATGTAAAGGCAAAATAAAAAGAAAAGAAATTAGGCACCCGAGTTGGGCTCTTCGTGGTCGGCCTCCTCCATCTTAGCTTCTTCTTCCTAGCTACCCTACTCATTCCTGTCGCCCTCCTCCTTTCCGCCATCCGCTATTGGAACCTGATTCACTAGGGTGGCTTCAGAGATGGCATCCACAATATAACCATCTCCGACTACCTTTCGTGGTTCGGTCCTTTTGGTAACAAGGTATGGATTTAAGAGGTGAATTTGGCGAAGCACATTGGCAAAGGAGTCGTCCACTGAAGTATCCTATTCATCTTTAGATATAGAACATCAATTTTCAGTTTTGCCTTGGACTGGCGGAGGATTTCATTCTCAACATGGAACACGGTGGACTCAGTTGAAGAGATTTGATCCTTTAGGGTCTTCTCCCATGATTTACCTTCCCCAACCTTTTTTTGGAACCTTGTTATTTTGGCCTTTCGTAGACCAAGCTCCTCACTCATCTAGGCCAGCTGCCCATCATCTAAGCCACCACCATTTTTAGCTGCTTCTTCTCATCCCAGAAGGCATCTAGCTCATTCTTTAAGTCACGAGTTTGACAAATAAACTCAAAAGTAAATTCCAGGAAACAGAGGACGAAGGTATTACGAAGAGCTTGTACCTGGGCATCTCGAATGATTTTGATTAAGTCCTGCTCAATCAAGACATCTTGATCAGCTTGGGTTACGAAGGCGTAGTCAATGATCCACCCCAGGTCAACCCCCTGCCCTAGATGTTCTGGCAACAAAATAGAGGGGAACGCCCTCCAAGATCTCTATTTCACGATCAGTAGTGAGGTTGATAGGATCTGCCTTAATCATCGGTCGTTTCCCTCTTTGCTCATTTCGGCCATCTCTATTCCTCTTTCGCGGTCAGAGTAGTTAGGTAGGAGATCCGACATTCACCTCCTATGTTGTGGCTTAGGGTTAGGATTGTGGAAGAGGAACTGCCATCGATGACTGGGATCCAAAGCTCGATGCCCCAGCCTTTTGTTGCGCCAAGCGCAGAGCAAAAGCTTCAAGTCTGTCGAGAGGCGCCATACTCTCTGCAAAAATGAAAAAAATAATGTTACTACATTTAGAAAATCATGAGTAACAAACATATTAATATACTCAAAGTGACATACTTAAGAATTGTCTTAAATAATCGAAGGGCTCATCTAGAACATCTTTACAATAGATGGTCTCATTCTTGTTGACCCACTCAACTAAGAAATTGAGGACGTTGGCCTCGCCTTTAGTCAGTAAGGACAATGAAGTCTCGATTTCTTCCTAACTCCACTCCCATACTACTTATGTCTAGTACAAGTACAACCGTGGTGCGCCCTCCGGGGAAACATAAAAAAGCGTTGTCTCTAGAGCCCCCTATATTTATAAAAGATCTTTCTTAAAGTTTTTAAAAGACTCCTAGTATGGCTTGAACACTTTCCACCCTGCTTGAATGTGTAAATTGACTCACCTTTTTGGAAACTATTCTCAGATAGTGAAAACTAGGTGAAAAGGAAAAAGAAAGCTTCTACCAAGTACGACTAGCCAAAAATGTTATAGATTAGCTTATAAGTTCAAATGAAGCCCCATGCCTTTGGATGAAGTCGTGTTGGGGCCACCCACAGATGATTAAAAACCCTAATTTCAAAATCAGAGAACCATAAATAGAAGTCGATGAGAGTAAATTGTGTCTCGTACATATAAACAAAGTGGTTGCTCTCTATTCTAGTTGAGTAGACTCGCTCTTGATCCGTCAGAGCCCAAATCACAAACTCAACGTCGCAACACCAACTTTCCATGAGATGGATGTACTCCTGCTTACCCCTGGCATCTTTCGAGGTCTTAACGTTGGATGGGGTACCCCAGAACTTCACTGTCAACCCATTGGTACAAGTTGACGTCCCTAGGGAATGTATACTCTCTTGGTTCTGAAGTCACCATCCTTCGCCATCCCATCTCTGAATTAATGACGTTACCTATAGAGGTCGTACTCATGTTAGAATTAGAAAAAGTTTCATTATAACTCTCTAACTCCCTTATAAGTACGAAAAGTAAACGTGATAGCCTTTGTCTTGCTAACTCACTAGCTCTGTCCACCTCCGTATCATTTCTAGGATATCCACCCTGGATAGCAGCCTTTATCCCCTACCAATATCTCTACCATAAGGAGATTATCTCCGCCACACCTGAGGTGGTGGAGCACTCAAAATTTCTAAAGAGCTACTCTCTCCATCGCTACTGTTCATTGTTCTCACTCTCACCTTGAGGATGTGAGAAAAAAGAAGTTTGAAAGAAGTCATAAACCACTAAAAATTGTTGCTTGAACTCATTGGACATCGCCTGGTATATTAAGAGAATCAGAGAAAAAATATAGCAAAAGGTGAAAATAAAGGGGGACCTCCCACTCTTATTTATAAGCGTGGGGGTAACCCCCAACAACCACCATACACGAAGGCAAAACTGTCTTTATGCATTTAATTTGAAAATGGCAATTATGGCGACACAAAGATTAAACAGCAGCTTCTAGTAACTTTCTGCCACGTGGCGAAATGTACTTGACATAGTAGCCAAAAAGGCTGTGGTTAGACTTGAAGCGACGAATGGCAAAATAATATAGTACTAAAGCTGGATGTCAGATCAACGTTATGTTGATGTGATAGGTTATAATGCAAATTATGGATTCTATTTTAGTGAACTCACGATTAATAGGTGGACCCCACTGCCAAAATTGGCATAAGGGCAACACAGCATGAATCCCGGACAATGGTGTAACAACTATATGGCAGAGTGATCTATATCATATCTTGGCCTAATTCATCAATATATACTGGGGGGCATCTTAGTTTTTATTTTTCATCATAGACTTCGACCCTTTGTTAGAGACCTCGCGTGATCCAACATCTATATCATAACTTGAATCGTTTTGTCCCACATGTGTTGTTTGTTCTTAATAATTTTGGATATCATGACACTCAGTTGTCACATTTAAGTACCAAGTTGGGGGCAATTACTCTAGACTAGGTTTTGGGTTAGCAATTTAGGAGCATCTCAACCCGCTAGAGTTGGATCCCGAATATTTATGAGTGTTATTGGATAAGTAACTTACCTATTTATGACGAGAAAATCTCTCATAAAATCCTTCATAAATAGAAGAATCAGTTATAACAGATAATAATCTTATTAGATTTTTATCCTAATTAACATTTAATATAGATTTAAACATTATTCTTATGTTCCAAGATGCTCCTATAATTACCACACAAGGTATCAAAGATATGTATCTAATTCTACACACTATCCATCTTGTGTACGGTTTAACTTGAGTATCAGAGTACTTTTTATATATACTTACCCCTCACACAATTGATGCAACCATCGTATTACGAAAGAAATCACACCTCCATCAGCTTCACTCAAGTAATCATCTGTAGGTTAAAATATATAAGAAGTTCTTAATTTGACTTGAACTCCTTTTAATCTTGCTCCTGATATTATTTGAATCGCAATGAGTACAGAAGAGATATTGGTATTGGTTCTTTATTGTCTTCTCTACAGGAATCATTGACGATGTGAGCTGAATATTGTTGTGCCCATTTTAGTACAAGTATGACGCAAATCTGGGCTTTTTTTTACTTGAATAATAATCGTCATTTGACCATGCTATTTGGACTAATATGAGTTTTAGCACTGAGAAATCAAGGACTCGATTTTATTGGATGTGCTTTTTATCGGGATTTATGAGCAGGTCATATTTTGGGAATGTCAAGCGTGTTTGAACTGAGTGTCTTATTATTTCTTGTAATGTGAGATTGTGCATTGAGCAGGTATTCAGGTTTGTCTCATTATTTAAAAAAAAAAATGAAGAGATTTGCTTTGTGTTGTAATGATGCCTATGTTGACTCTTGTTCTGTCATAGCACTTGATGCAGAAATCTTATCTATCCTTTCTATTATGGTCAAAGGAAACACTATCAACTTGTTCTTCAATCTAACCATGTGTACCTACTCGTTAATTTCTGGTCTTTGGGGTTTTATCACGTGAGATTTTTCCTGTTTTGCTGTCCCTATAACGAGTGGACCTAGGTTGCTGTATAGTTTCACTGGGGATGCTCTTATGTTGAGGAGCCTTTTGCTGGTGTTTGGTGGTTTGAATTGGTGAGTCTCATTTATTCTTTTCTTTCTCTAGAATGGGATATCAAAGTTAAGTTTCATTTAACAGGTTTGTTTTTATTTTTGTTACATGAGGATGTGATCTATCTCACCTTTGTTTTCTTCTGGTTTCTAGGCGGTGGGATTTGAATTTTCCTGCTATTTTGAATTTCCCTTCTTCCTATGCAAACACGCTCTCACGTAAAAGGTTAAAATAAAATGCTAATCATTTGGAGAACTACCAAGGATGTGGCTAAAATCTTTTGTTTTGAGTAGGTGTGTCGTGGCCTTGTGATATAAATTCATGAGCTTGATAAAATTCTAATAATTGAAATTGATGCTCTGGTCTTATATTACATTAATATTCATTCTTTGTAATCCTATTTTTTTTCTTTCTTCTTGATAATAATAATAAAATCAATAATGAGACAACTTTGGACTCATTAGTTTTTCTAAGATTCTGTTTTCTCCATAAAATAAAACCTAAAAAAAAGCTTTTCTGTAGCTATGAATCGATGGCTCCTTTATTTGGGAAATTTTGTGTCCTTTTCATATCGTCTAGCTCATTTCTTAACTTTAATTCCTTGGTCCTGTTTCTTTTGTAGCATTTATTTATATATAAGAAAAAAGTTAAAAAAATTGACAAGTAACGCATAATTTTTGCTTAATGAATGGGACCACACTTCATTTTCTCTTTATAGTTTGCCTTTTTTTAAAAATTAAATTAAATTCTTCTTTTATTCTCAAAATAAAATTTGGACCAATTGAGTTTTGACCATAGTTGTATAACATGTATTGGAGGTCGACTTAGTCAGAAGGCCAAATCACCAAGTCAATGGTCCAGCCGTGAATCAAACAGTTGAATTAAAAAATTTAGACAAAGAAAAAAATAATTTTAAAAAAATATTAAATAAAAAATACTATATAAAAAAATACTTCAAAATAAACGATAATAATAACCTATTGCTTACATAATAAATTAAGAAATTAAAAATAATATTCAATAGAAGTATATGATCTAGTAGTAGAATACATTTTTTGATAAAGATCTTCAAGTATAATATTCAAATCTTAAAAATTGCATTTGCGATAAGTTTTAGTGAAAAAAAGAAAACTAGCCAATCCAGGTCCATCCAGCCGAGTGGGTCACCGAGTCACTTGATCGGATAATTGAGAAAATTGGTCCAACAAATTGACTAGACTGATCTAGAGTTCAGGCCATGAGTTTCTCAGGTCGACCGACCGGATCAGCCCAGTCTAGACAACTATGATAGCTTGTTGTGTTCAAACTTTTCTATCTATTTTATGTTTATGATAATAAACAAATTTTGTGATCAAGCTTTTAAAATAATAATAATAATAATAATAATAATAATAATAATAATAAATGAAGCTTTTCTTTGAACTTAAATTTTAATAATAATAATAATAAATGAAGCTTTTCTTTGAACTTAAATTTTTTCCCGTAAATCAAAATCAATCAAAACTTTTACAATTATTAAGATCATATGAGCTGTGATAGCTTGTGATCTAAGTTTTTTAATCAAATAAACTTTTTGAAAGACAAAATAAACTTTTTTTTCTTTTATAACTAAAGTCAATTTAAAAATAATAATAATAATAAAATAAATAAGTAGTTTAGTTTTTTAATAATTGCATTCATTTTATTTTAGGTGAAATAAATATTTAAAGGTTATTAATAATTTACATAATTAATTTAAAATAACCGTCTTAAAGATAATATATTAAAGATGCTATAAGATTTAATTTTTATCATTTTTATAGACAATCAAGTCTTGAATTTAACTTACTTTAAAGACCATATTTTGTTTAAAAAAATATTTCATTTTCATTATTGAAATAAAATTGATGATCCCTCCATTTACTTTTCAAAATCTTTATTATTCACGATCTCGCCTAGGGATGGCAATTCTTCCCACATTTTGGCGATCTCCGTTGGAACCGCCCTGAATGGGACCCCGAATACATGGTTTTTCTCCTCGTAGGGATAGGGACGGGGAGAAAAATCTCCCCGTAATATACTCGGGGACAGAAACCATACTCCTCACCCTGTGAGGTCCCCATCTCCAAAAAAATTACCAAAATATCCTTTATAATATATATATATATATATATATATGTATTATATAAATAAATAAATATATTTTAGTAATTTTATCTTTAATTACATTTTATATTTATTTAAAATTAAAAATATTAAAATAATTTATTTCATTTATTTCTTTTTTTTCAATTTTTTTTATTTTTTTAATATAGTAGGGAATCTCTGCGAATGTTTGCAAGGATTCGGGGATTGAGGATAGGAGAAAAAATTCTCCTGTAACGAGGAATGGGGTTGGGAATAGGGATGGGGTTGGGGTGTGAGGACGAGGAATGGGGAGTACCCCGCCTCCGCCCCGCACAAGTGCCAAGCCTAGTCCCGCCGTGCGTGAGGTTGCATTACCTACATAATAAGTGGGATATGTTCATCATTAGCGAGGATCTTCCTAAGCATGCAATAGTTGTTGTGTAAGTTGCTTTTGCCTCTAAAAACAATCTGTTTAATGTCGTGATGAAGTCACACGAACACATTCAGAGGAGATCTAGTCCCTTCGTAGAGGCAAAACTTTTCTGAGTTCTGAAAAGTCAAATGGAGAACTCGTGCGATCTGCTACTGCGCTTTGATAATGGCACACCCACATTACCCAACGGTGACACCCAATTAAGACCAAGGTTGCAGGATATAGTATGGGGCTTCACAATCTTGTTCCCCCACTAGCCTTCCTTACTGGAATGATAGAAAGCTTCGCAATGATGATAACACCCTAAATAGAAATTATCCTTCTTTCACGAGGCGACCAAGTTTAGTCACTATAACTAACTTTTCTTCTTCTTTGTAATAGCCTGAGGCTCTACGGCAGCCATCGCAACTCCTATCGCCGCGGCCACGCCCGCCTAAGCCACGATTGAAGCTGTCACAACCTCTGCCACCATCACCGCCATGGCACACCAGTGCTCATCTTCTTCTCCACAAAAAAAAAAAAGAACTGCAAGCATGCAGCCATGGCGGAGTGACTCAAGAAACTATAATCAGTGGTGCAAATAACCGGGATCAGTAGCTCAAGCGACCTCTCCGAGTTCGCGACCTCAACACCCATTGACGAGCCCCTGCTCCCCAAGCACTAGAGCCCCATCGTCCTCCACCCACGAGTTGCAGATGTGGGGGTTAACGAGGTGGGGTTGATGGTGTTGGTGGCATGTGGAGGTCGTGGGTCATGGTGGTGGCAAATCGCAGCAATAGCTGGCCAGTAGATGCGTTGGGCTGCTGTCACTACCATCGTGGTCCCTGCTCGTGCCTACTGGCGAATCACCCCTGCCAAGATGACCTTCTGTCTCCCTTCACAACTCAACTACACAGTGACCTATCGTCGTTCGATCTGCATCAACAACGAAAAGCTTTAAGCCTTCATTATTGGCAAAATAGCAACCTCCATGAATGGCCAGTCAGCCTCATATGGAACTCAGTTTAGATTCGATTTTCATTCCATAAAAGTAAGCAACACAGCAAACCACGACGTGTCTTTCTATTTTGTTCTCAGGAAAATACTCAAGAAAGAGAAGCTGCGTTTGACAACTGAAAGATGTGGCAGCGGTGCCAAGGTAGATGACTTTGTGGGTGGCGCGGTGGACACAGACGTGAGCAACAGCATCCTGCCCCTCATCTAATGCACTTATGCACCACCCGGAATAAGCCTCCACCTCCACCACCCCAGCCCTCCATTAATGGCAGACACTGCAACGACAGCCCATGACCTTTTGATGTCACTCTCGATTCAGATTCATTCTAGTCACACAAGACACAACAGCAAAAATAGATTGAAGAGAAATAGCCTTGTACCACAAGCGTGATTGTGAGGCTAATGGGCCTGGAGCCTTTGCTGGATTTGGATCCTAAATCAATGAAGGAAGCGGAGCTCTGAAGATCAACGTCTAAGTCCAGGGCCTCCAAAGATCTACCCCAGTATCATTTCTGGACTTGAAATAGTTATAACAACAAGATAATATTTCTAGCAATGTGGTCTGCGAGAATAATGATGGTTAATTGTGCTCTGCCAATTGTCGTTGCAGCCTTGTTGAATTTCTTTAAACCCCGAACTTTGAAGTGTTGGAGGTTAGTTGGCTATACTTTGTGTTGCTGGTTACGCAACTATAGTTGTAGGTATAGCTGTGAACACATAATTAGTAGATGCAAAGCCTATGGAAAAGCCTTCTTCATTTTCTTCTGTTAAAGTGTGGGCATAGACTAGGTTCACCTGATATCATTCACCGCCAGCACCTCGACCAGCCATTAATGGCAAAAAGGCGGCCTCATTGCTGCATTTGATGCCAAGACCCACACAGCTGGCATAAAAGAATTGACAAAATGACTAGCTGCCCATTGCAGACGTGCTTCGATCCAGGTAAAGTGTGAACCGTTCGGACGTGCTTCTAATGGAGTTCTAAAAAACCATGCCCACTCTAGGAGATCAAGCGTAAAGGTTATAAAGTGCCCACTCCCATTCAGTGGTTCAACCGCAACTATAACTATAAGCGCATGACCAATTATTAGTACGACTACTTGAGTTACGCCTTGAACCTCATTTGAAGGCACAACGGGGATTTCCAAGAGGATGGCTATGATGACTTTTGGAATTTCTCTTCACACAATGTTGTTACGGTTCACGTGAACGTAAAGAAGGTGGCTACAGGTTAACGTAAGTTGTGTGTTATTGGGTAGCACGATGTCTGAATCTAAAGCGCGTGAACAAGTTCTATCTTGTTTTGCTCCCAATACACGAATGGAGCCTCTCAACACAACCTTTTGATCTTGGGACCTACGGGATTGAATCATGAATGAGTAAATTAGCAGCTATATAATAGTGAGGCAACGATCCAACTCATCCACCCTTGAGTCCTACAAGTAAGAAATCTCTCAATTATCATTTAAGTGCCAAGCCAGCAAGTATTTTATGGTGAAATGCCATTTATTACTTTGGCCTAGCATCATCTAAACTAGTATTTCGGTCGCGACCACGAATCCACTTTAGAACACCACCCCTCTCTTTTGTCACCCAGCAAAAAGGCAATATTTATAAACAAACACCGAAAACATACAAACATATGGATTTGGCATTTGGGTCAATTTGTTTTTGCCATTAATTCATTAATATATAGGATGAGACTTTTTTTATTATTTAAATTTTGTTAACAAAGGATAGCACAATGATATTACTTGGTTTTCTTCTATTTCTCACATTTCACAACAATATTAAGAGGAGGGCTTGGAAAGAACGAAGCCACTGTAGAAGTTGGCTAAGCACTACTTTTCTTAAATGTGTTTTCATTTTATGATAGATTGTGTGTAAAGCTGATGTGTTAAGATTTTGCGTAACCAAGAATAATGCGGAGATGGGTTTTTCCTACTTAAATGGTTTTGTTAGCATTTGTAATGGTTGTTGGCATTGGTCTATGTCTGCATTATAGTGACCGAAACATTGAACTTTGATAACCTCAACCCCAACAAACTTCGACAATAAAGTCACCGGAGTTTCACCTTTTGGCTTTTATAGTACTGAGGGGAAAGCTAGGCGTTTAAAAGCTCATTGCTGGGTTTAGGAAGTGATCTCACTAGCTCATATTAGTCAATCTCCAATTTCACCTCTCTCAGTCATTGGTCACAAGGATTTTGGTACCACACACTAATTTGTAGACAAATTATTCTTATAAAAGTAGAGGGCTTAAAAGCAATACATATGATGACATGAATATGAGGCTTCAAACTTTAGCCGAGAAAGCACACTCCACCCTCATCCCCAATTCACAAGTAACCTTAAACCAAACTCCACCAAATCACTTGCACCACCAACCTAAATGAACTCCCAAGCCCCTTCCCCTGATGAGGATGGTTATGTTTCCCCTGCTCTTCTCAAGTGATTCAAGGTGCTTGTTTGATCACAACATACTGATTTATCATGGACCTAGCCATTAATCTTTGGTAGGATTTCTCCATCGTCGACGACGTTGTCTCCAACGAAGACATCGTGGAAGGCTTGAACAATAATGGAACAGCTCATCGGTGGGGAGCATGGCAATGTGGAAAAAAGTTTGCCCCAAATGGTTTAATATGTTAAGTTTTGATGATGACAAATACAAGACAAAAAGAACACTTTGCATATGTTCTTTGTTGCATCTTATATAGAGCATATCCATTAGTAATTGATAAATATCCTATTTGGATGTGTCTATGAAAGTCTTATATGCATGTTAAACTAACTAAAGTTATACATTTATGAATCATGCATATGAAGATATTGAATTATGAATTTGGACTAACTATGCTTGTTTAAGTGAGCAATACTTTGTAGGATAGTCCAAGTACCAAGAGTGAGCTTGTAACAAGAAAGCAAAAGATCTCAATTAAGCTCAACATGAGGAGAATGTGAATGCCTATTTCATGAAGGTATCGATAACATCAAAGTCATGTTAAAAACTAAGTCCGAAGGAAGATTAAATGGCATAGCTTATAGGACTTAGGGTCTTTATGTAAGAAGCCTTATGGATATCTCAAATATGTTTTTACAAATGTTTTTCCTATGCTAAAATACCCAATAAATAAGTTTTGAAAAGTTATTTATGGTGGTAGTTCAAATTTATGAAAAATAGCCAAGTTTGAGTTTTGCAAAAACTGACCTTTGGTCACTCTTTTGATCATATCTTTCAAAATACTTTGAGTTTTGTTTTAAAACTTATTTCATTTGAAAATAGACTCAAAGATCTTTCTAATGACTAGTCATTTGCTTTAAACAGATAAGAAATGAAGAAGTTATAACCATTTAAAGTCAGTTTTCGAAATCAGAGTGGTTTATTCGAATAACTGATATGTTATTCGAATAACACACCACAAAAATCATACCAGAACGAGTTTTTAAAGGTTTATTCGAATAACCAAAGGGTTATTCGAATAACATGACCCAGAAAACATTACTGAACGTGTTTTTAACGTTTTATTCGAATAACTAAATGTTTATTCGAATAACTAAAGGTTTATTCGAATAAAAGGTTCCAGAAAACACCTCTTGATGCGTTATAAGTGATTTATTCGAATAGGACTATGTTTATTCGAATAAACTCGACCCAGAATCACGTAACGGCTATTTTCAAATGCTTTTAATGTGATATTAATTTATACCCAACGACTCTTTTTCTTAAAACACTATAAATACATGTTTTTGGGACATCTTTTAATAACACCCATTTATCTGAAATAATTTTTTCTTACTTTATTTTGTGATACATATTTTACTAAATTTCTGTGCTCTTTTTGGCCAAAATTTGAGATATCCTTAGAGAGCTTCATAGAGCTTCAATTTGTATTATTTGCTCTGAGTGGGAGTTTCTCTTCATCTATATTTCTGTTCTTCTATATTGAGGGTGAGGTATCCTTCAAGGTTTGTAAAGGGGGTGAGGTATCCCTCTAAGGTTTGTACAAGGGTGAGGTATCCCTGCAGGCTGAGACTTTAGCACAAGGGTAGAGTTTCCCTGTGTGTGAAAAGTGCTCTTTTATGTAACGGTTGCAAGCACCTATTGAAGCTTGTATACATAATGAAAAATCTCGGATTATTTTCGAGGACTGGACGTAGACCACAAGTGGGTTAGTGGTCGAACCAGGATAAATATCGTGCCTGCTTTTCTCTTCTCAATCTCTTTATTTTACGTAATTTTATATTATTGCACATTTATTTATTTGCTATTCTTAAAGCTTTTATTCTTCTTCTCGCAATTCTTTCTCTTTTATTTAATAGCATAAATATTTGTGTTTATTTTAAGAGCATTTGTGAAAAAGTTTTTATACCCAATTCACCCCCCTCTTGGGTAATGGTTGCCATGACTAACAAGTGGTATCAGAGCTTCGTGCTCTGGTAAAAGCTTAACCGCTTAGAGTTAAAGATCCTTGTCTGTTGGCAACCTTGAAAGTTTTTTTTTAAATGGAAGGTTTTGAAATTGATAAACTACCATTCTTTGATGGTGTGCATTTTATTTATTGGAAAGCTAGAATAGAGTTTTATATACAATTTATTAATTTGGATTTATGGGATATTGTACTAAATGGATTTACTTACAAATCAAAACAAACTTGGAATAGTTTCGACAAAAAATGTTTTTCTTTAAACATTAGAGCTATGCAAATTTTGAGAAGTAGTTTGAATGATGATGCTTATGCTAAAATTAAAAATTGCTCTAGTGCTAAAGATATGTGGGATGCTCTTGATGATATCTATCTTGCTAACAATATTTTTATGCATAAAGTTGTATATAGAAAGCAAGAAGAGCAAAAGTAATTGAAGGAAGCTTGTCATGAAAAATATCCTCAAAGAGATGCTCAAACTGTTGAAGGGAGCCAAATGCCTCTTGGTGACAATGGTACTCAATTTGAAGAAGAGGCAAAGCAAAATAAAATTGATGAGGAAGAAGATGATTCTCTTAAAGAGTCAAGTATGCTAGAAATTGGAACTACTTCTTATATGGCTAAAAAGGACTTTGAGGTAAATAATTCTAAACTATATTATAGTCCTTCCTATGATGAGTTACAATGTGCATATAATGAATTGTATGATGGTTTATTGAATTTAGAAAAGAAAAACTTATTATATTTGGAAAACATTTCCTCTATTGAAAATAAAATTGAAACTTTGAAAAATGAATATGCTTTTCTTAATGAGGAAATGCCTTTGAAATATGAAACCTCATCTTCTTGTGAAAAATGCATTAATTTAGAAAATCAAGTTAAGGACTTATCTTTCAAACTTTCCAAAGCTAATGATTCTAAATGCTTACATTCTATGCTTGTTAATGAAAATAAAATCAATGTTATTCCACATGGAAATTCAAGTAAAGTTTGTGGCAAAAATAACATAGAATGTAATAATAAGAAAAAGCTTAATTTTTTCAAAGATGATCTTCAAAAGACCTAGCCATCATTAAATTCAATTGTTTGTAATTTTTGTGGTCATTTAGGACATATTTCTCATTTATGCAATTATAGAAGAAATTTTTATATGAAAAATTGTATGGTATTCCTAAAAATCCTAAAGGCCCTAATACTAACATTCAAGAACCCAAAATGAAGTGGGTATCAAAGTGTCCTCTTAGTGTTTCAATTTTGCAGAATATTTCTCAAAAGGATGGACAAATTGGTCAAAAGAAAGATGAGTCATCAAGGAGAATACTTCCAAAGCCCAATGGTAGAAACTTTGGTCAAAGAAGGAAGATGGCTTCAACCAAAGCTTCTCAAGTACAAAATGTAAAACTTGCAAAGTTCAAGACTTCAAAAGAGAATCAATGGGTAAGAAAAAGCATTTCCTTGATTGCTAAGGCCAAGGTATCAAAAGTTTTTACCTCTTATGCATACTCACATGCAAAGTCAATAAATTTGATGTATATTCCTTATAGACCTTAAGTGATTAATAGAATCATGTGTACTTAATAAAATTTGAATATTATGTTTAACATATGATTATGTTCATAATTCATTAATTTGTTACATATCTTTGTACATAAGATTCTATAATGCCTAGGTATGTTTGCTTTGCTTTAAAATTGTCTATATATCATGAAAGTAAGCATGTCATCAACTATGTGCTTAATGGTATTTAATTATTTAACTTATTATGCTCAATTTACATATTATGAAAAAAATTGATCTTTATAAGAGCATAATAGATTAATATTCAAAAACTAACACGCAAGGACCCAATAAAATTTGGGTACCAAAAGTCAAAAATTGAAGTGTGTTGTAGGTGTACTTGAAGGCCAATAACTGACTTTGACATCTTGAAAGTGGCTGTTCCAAGTACAAAGATCAGAAATAATTTCAAGCTCTCTTCCTTGTCTCCGTGAAGTTTGGACTTTCAATTTTTGGATAAGTTAAAACTTTTATTATGCTTTTTCTAGCCTTATAATTTAAAAATATTTCTACATGTTAATATGCTAGATAAAGTATGCTTCTTACTTGAAATGACATGTCTATTGATAATATCCTTGAGCTTGAGTTTTTTGATCATTCATACATATAATTAAATATTTGAATTTATTGCTTAAGTATTTTTTTTTATCTCTCTTTAAATCACATATATATATGCTTTGAATTCTTGAACGTATGCATCTCTGTGTT
This sequence comes from Ormosia semicastrata, assembly GCA_029884595.1. Classification (NCBI taxonomy): domain Eukaryota; kingdom Viridiplantae; phylum Streptophyta; class Magnoliopsida; order Fabales; family Fabaceae; genus Ormosia; species Ormosia semicastrata. The sequence goes on along the minus strand of JAQQTO010000028.1, from coordinate 4,978,868 downwards.
TCTTTGTTAGTTTTATTCGAATAAACAGGCTTTTATTCGAATAAAATTCTTTACTGCTTGTTAATTAATGTGTTGAATATTAGCTTTATTCGAATAATACTTAGTTTATTCAAATAAATCGGCTTCTGTGTTAATCCTGTGTTTGATATGCGCTCTATCTATTCGAATAAATCTATTTCTATTCGAATAACCAGAACCTTGTTTTATCAGTCTCTTATATTTGATATCTGTTTATTCGAATAACCCCCAGGTTATTCGAATAAATCTGTTAAATGGCCACAACACTTGGCCTTCCCAGATCCTCTATTCGAATAGGAACTTCTTCTATTCGAATAAAACCCATTTTATTCAAATAAACATAATCTGCATGAAAGGTTTTGTTGCTTCTTTTCTTAAGAATTTGTTATACATTTTAAATTCTTTTTAATTAGACTGAAAATGCAAATGCTTAATCAAATATAATTGACTATTCTTGGCTAAATTGATCAATGAAATGAAATTTCTTTTGCCTTTGTGAGCTCATTTTTTATTTTATTATTTTGAATGCTTATTTGCATATGAGTTTGGCATAATAACTAACCTCTATGGATCCAAAATTGATGGATACCAATGAACGTACTTTGAATTGTATTGTAGGGCGATAACTACCTCAAGCAAGCATTTAAATGGAATAAGTTCAACTTGAGGATAGTAAAGTTTAAAAAGATTCAACTTTTAAAAGGGGTGCAAAGAATTTCTATTCCCTCATGAAAGCTTGAAGCTTGGAAGTTGGTGGAAGTGAGAGTCATCTACAAAAATTCAAAAAGTACATTTTGGTGATATCAAACTATTATCATTTTCTTTTTAATATACTTTAAATTTGATATCATATACTATTTGGAGAAGTAGAGAGTTGCGTTATACCTTTACATACTTTACATGATAATTATTATTTTTTTCTTTCTAAAAATGCCTAAATAAGTTTTGATGATGATCATATATTTCTTGATAAACTTGAATCATGCCTTAAAATGCTTAAACTATTTTTTTTATTATTTATTCAAGTTCATATGTATTTCATGCATTCTTGTTAAAGCTAACATTGCATAGTTGATAATGTGATACATGCTTTAAATTATATATCAATCAAAATTATGCTTATAAATGGGCTTACATGATATTTGATGCTAACCTATGTTTTAGAAGACTTTTAAAGTTAGCTTTGCAAGTCTCTCTATGTATTTCAAATATAGCCATCAGATTTTTACATACAAGCATATGTGGATAAATGAGAAAAGTTGAATGGAATTCAAATGAAGAGCAAGATAAAGAAGCATTTCTTCAAGTGCAATGAAATGGAATACTCAATGGAAGAAAGCTCAAACTCAAAGGACAAATAAACGAAGAACATTCTAAAGAAGCATCACTCTTTATCTAACTCAATAAGTATCTCTATCCCTTAACTTTTGTGGTATTCGATATGGTATGGACCATATGATACTTGTTAAAAAATTGATCTTAAATGATTATATGCTTTCTTTACATGAGAAGTATGCTTAGCATTGACAAAGTGCCTAATTGGATATTAACTTGCTATTCTGTCATTGCATTTAGAGTGAATGATATTAGTTCTATACATGCTTTGTGTAACATCCCGAAAACTGTTCATTCATTTATAAGATGTCATTTTATAATATTCTTGATTTTTAGGAATTTTTCTAGAATTTTACGGAAACGTCGAATATTTTAATATATTCCTCGTTTTGCGTGCACACTGGGCTAAGAATTTCGAGACCAAAGGTGTAACACTCCGAAATTGATTATTTCATCACCAATAGTCATTTCCTAATATTTGTGATTTTTGAGAATTTTATGGGAATTTTCCTAAACGTCGAATATTTTACTATATTCCTCGTTTTGCGTGCTTATCACATGAATCGAGATAATGCGACATTTTCTCTGTGAATCTTGGACTATGGATAAGTCGACGGGGATCTTACTAAACCCGAGACTTGACACGCTTTCGAGGTTCGCACCATTTTTCGAGAAACCTTGACGGATAAATTAAATTAATACTGTGTGTAAATTTCATCCGTCGATAAATTAATACCGACTGTCGATCGTAACTATTATCCATTGGATAATAACATGCATTAGAAATCCTATCACATTATCCTAATGCAATCTATTTTATGTCCAATCCATTCACTTTAATTCAAATTTAATAGTATTTTATTCTAAGCTTCCATGACAAGCTTTGACCCAAGCTTTGACCAACCAATTGGCTTCCTTTGGAAGCCAAAATTCGATCACTCTCTCTCTCCTCTTTCACGTCAGCTGCTGTTTGGAAAAGGGGGAAGGATTGGTTTTAACTAACCAAATATTGCATTATAGCATTTATCACCCAAAAGCTTATTTCCTTCTTCACTTTTACGTTCTCCCTCTTCCATTTCCTTCTTCAACATTTCTTTCTTTTCTCTCCCACTCACTCACGGCAGCCCACTCTCCCAATTCCCCAACCATCACAAAAACAATACTTGATCATACTTTCTTAATCTCCTACTCCTTCTCATCATCTTTTGTGCTTGGAGTTTTCAAGAAAGCTTCCATCTTCAACCTCTTTTCAAGCCTTGGAGGTGAGCTTCCATGGCTGAAAATTCTCAATTTAATTCCATTTTCGTTTTTCATTTTCACCTTGATTTTATGGCTATTCTCTTCTTCATTTTCACACCATTTCCTTGTTCTAATTCATGTTGCATTTTCTAGGGTTTTTGGAGCCAAAAATCCGAAAATCAAAGGGGTTCTTGGAGTGTTCTTGGTTCTTCTTCTTGGTAAGAGGAAGATTAATCCCCCTCAACCTCTTTAGCAACTAGGGACCTTGTATTTAATTTTTGGAAGAAAAACCACATAGTGGTTATTCTTGAATATGCTTGTAAATTTGCCTACTTGATTGCTATCTTAGTTTAGCTTTGAGGAATGGATTGAATGGTTGTTTAATCATGTATGTTTGTGATTAGAATCCATGTTTGATTGCTGAATTTTCTGGTTGCTGGACACTATGAGAAGGCCACGGTTTTGGGGCTGTTTTTGCTTGGAAATTGCATGGTGAATGATGCTTAATTTTTGGTCAATGCATGCTTAATTTAATCAAGTGTTTAATGTTGATTTAAGTGGAGAAAAATTCTGGCTGCTGGACCCCTGAATGTGTCACGATTTTGGGGCTGTTTTGGGCTGGAAAATGAAGGGGAATGATGCTTAAATTTTGATCAATGCAAGGCTAATTAAATCAAGTAGTTAAGGTTGATCCAAGTGGACAAAATTCTGGTTGTTGGACCTTAGTGAGTGCCACGGTTTTAGAACTAGTTGGTCCTTGAGTTTGAACCTAGGTCATGAACAACTAAGAGAGTGATTTTTGGGTTTGATTCAAATCAAGAGGTTTAAGTTAGTGATTAATGTTTTCTAAGTGTTAATGAACTAGTTAAGAACTTAAAATCACATAGAAAATGATCTTGAGTGATTGAAATTGAGAATTGTTTCAAAAGAACCATTTTCGGATTCAGCAGAATCCAGTGAGCAGTCAGCGATGTTTGCTGCATAACTCGAGCTACCGATATCGGAATGACCTGATTCTAGAGCCATTTGAAAGCTAAGACATAAGGCTTCATGTAGTAAAAATTTCAGAATTCTTGAGCAAGCCAATCAATACCAGTTTCTGTTTGAACCCACGACAGATTCTACCGAAAAATGTATTCTGGAAGTCAGTAAACATAATTGCATAATTTCTTGATCCGATGTCGTATGGACATGAAACCGGTGCCATTTGAAATCTAAGACGTGAGGCTTCATGTGATAAAAATTTTAGAATTTTCCCCCATGTAGTATATTCCCAGTTTCAATTTAAAGTTAAGTCAAGAAATTAGGATTCTTGGTGAGTTAATTTAACAAGTGAATAACTTAAATAAATTAGAGGAATGACGTGTAGTTGATGACTTGAATGGATTTGAGATTTGAGCCATTGTGAGACCACAACCTCTAAGGTATTTTTGAGTGTAAGTATTGGATTTTGATAAATTGGAATCATAAGGAATTAAGAAATTAGGAACCTATTTAATGAAATGGATAATTAATGAGTTGGAAGGATTTAATAAAATCAAGACTTCATAAATCTTAAAGGACTAAGAGTGAAAGCATCATAAAATTTAAGGTAATTCTAAATGAGTGAAGAACATGAGAGTGTGAGGCCTAAGAGCTTAAATAAATTACAAGTTTTGGGAAATTGAATGGCCTTGGAATGTTAAATTGATTTTAAGAATTGATTTTGAACATGAACCTTGAAAACGGAAACAAATACTAAGTTAGGATTCATAATGAACCTAATGACGCATCAATTGACTTGATCCTTGTATTCTCATGATATGGGTCCATGTGAGTGACCATTTGTATATTGATGCTTATATTGGCCAATTGCGGCATATTATGGAATTGTATGAAATTGTGAATCATACGTATTAATGAATGATATTGTGATTATCCTTGAAATGTGTTATTGGCTTGATGTGGATCCGTGGATGGGATTAAACCTTGTTGCTAAATGTTATGACATGCATTTGAAGCGGATTGACCTAGTTGATATGAGAAGCATGATTTAGTCATGCATTGAACCCATATGCATTTAAATACGCATCGTTATGGTGACATTGGGCCGTTGAATTATACTATGGAAATATCCGGTTGACGATTGAGTCGGATATACTATGGAAATATCCGGTTGACGATTGAGTCGGATATACTATGAAATATCCGGTTGACATCCGGATATACTATGAAAACATCTGTTGACGATTGAGTCGGATGTACTTTGGATTCATCTCCATGGAGTAGGGTATTGGGCGTCCATGCATATGCATCACATTATTATACATTTATTTATTGATGCTGTTTTGTATAATATGAATGGTTGACTACTCTTATTATTATGGACTGCCTGGATTTAACTGTCTGGATTTAACTGCCTGGATTTAACTGCCTGGATTTAACTGTCTGGATTTAAGTGCCTGGATTTAACTGTCTAGATATTATGACTTATTCATATTCTCTGTCGATGACTGCCTGACTGGTTATCTGTTTAGAAATTTATTTATCGCCTTTACATGCTACGTGGGCGCTATGCGCCGTTCGGTTCTTGGTTGCTGTATTGGTATTGATGGTAGGATATCTTACCTCTTTTCTGTATTGCTATTGTGCACTATTTGTATATACCTTGTATTTGTCGAAGACGACGGCAAGGAGGTCGGTGCTACTGAACCTTCGAGCGGGTGGCCGTACCTCAACTAGCATCAGCTTGGAGATGGAGGCGCGCATGCACGGACTTCTGGGCGACGTGCGTCTGACCTTTTTGGGAGGGCCGAGAATGCTGGCACATCAACCTCGCTCCGATCGCCGTGTGTACCTCGGCGACGTGTCTATTGCTCTAGCCTGGAGGTGACACGAGATGCCGGTTCTCACCGCCATATTCGACCACGTCCGGAGTTCTATCTACCCATTCGCGAGATGTGGGGTTCTCGTTTCCACAACCCGCGTGAAGACTCATTTGATTCTACGCTCGGGCCCCGTCCCGTGTCTCTGCTATTCCTATGGTGATTTCCTCTGATGATGAGGAAGATCTTGAGGAAGATCCCGAGGAAGTCCCTGAGGACGACCCCGAAGAGGACCCTATAGAGGATCCTGACACGATTCCTCCTCACATGAGGGATTGACACCACTGGTAGCTACTGATGGTCGCGCCAGTCTTTTATTTTGGGGGCCTGATGGTATTTTTGTCTTATGGGTTGTATATTTTGTTATTCTGGAGTAGTGTTGATATGTAAATCCATAGGCAGGTATAGTTTTGCTTTTTGGATTGATTCCAGGCTTGTAACTAAAACACCGTTATATTTAAGTATATGTATGTATGTTATTCAGGTGAAATTTCATTTATTGCTTTATTTTATGGTAATTAACATTCCGCATTGTCATCATTATTATAAAAAAAAAATATACTGCTATTTTTACATATTAAAGTATCAGGTAATTCAACCTTTAATTATTTAAACCGGGTCTTAAGTGATTAATTATTTAATTTCCGCATTTTATTTTATTTGACAATGTGACGTTCCCTCCAGAAAAGGGGCGTTACACTTTGATCCCTATAGCATATTTTATTAAGGAGATGTACTTATGTTCTTTTAACTTGGATTGATCTGTCTTAATGAATATGTTCTTTTTTAAATATAAAATATTTCTACCTTTCTAAAATGCTTTTGAAAATATAATGTGCTCTTATAAAATTCTTTTTGAAAGGGGAGAAATTTTAAAATAGTTTTTGTTTGAAGGATTAAGAAGATATATATTTGCTTTGCTTTTCTTTAAGGTAATGTGGTTACATGGTCTTCACATACATATTTTCTTTATAATATGCATATTTTGAGGGGGAGTCTAGCTCTTGAGTTGTTTATATCTCTTGCCTTACATCTTTATTTGATTACATAAAGTGTTTTAATATTGTCATATACTAAATGTTGATATACAAATATATGGCAAGCACTGCATGAATAATCTTCTATATCTTGAAAGCATGATCGTTTCATCTCTCTATTCTTGAATAATATGTAGAATGAATAAATGAGAGAAAATATTTTTTTTTCTAAGCCTTTTTGTTGATGTCAAATAGGGGGAGTGAAATTGGAAAGAAAAATATGTTCTTGTGCTTATTGCTTGATATGCTTAGATGAATATTCATTCTCGTATATTGCTCAACATATTTTTCTTTGGTGATTTATCATCATCAAAAAGGGGGAGATTGTGGAAAAAAGTTCACCCCAAATGGTTTAATATGTTAAGTTTTGATGATGACAAATACAAGACAAAAAGAACACTTTTCATATGTTCTTTGTTGCATCTTATATAGAGCATATCCATTAGTAATTGATAAATATCCTATTTGGATGTGTCTATGAAAGTCTTATATGCATGTTAAACTAACTAGAGTTATACATTTATGAATCATGCATATGAAGATATTGAATTATGAATTTGGACTAACTATGCTTGTTTAAGTGAGCAATACTTTGTAGGATAGTCCAAGTACCAAGAGTGAGCTTGTAACAAGAAAGCAAAAAATCTCAATTAAGCTCAACACGAGGAGAATGTGAATGCCTATTTCATGAAGGTATTGATAACATCAAAGTCATGTTAAAGACCAAGTCCGAAGGAAGATTAAATGGTATAGCTTATAGGACTTAGGGTCTTTATGTAAGAAGCCTTATGGATATCTCAAATATGTTTTTACAAATGTTTTTCCTATGCTAAAATACCCAATAAACAAGTTTTGAAAAGTTATTTATGGTGGTAGTTCAAATTTATGAAAAATAGCAAAGTTTGAGTTTTGTAAAAACTGACCTTTGGTCACTCTTTTGATCATATCTTTCAAAATACTTTGAGTTTTGTTTTAAAACTTATTTCATTTGAAAATAGACTCAAAGATCTTTCCAATAACTGGTCATTTGCTTTAAATGGATAAGAAATGAAGAAGTTATGACCATTTAAAGTCAGTTTTCGAAATCAGAGTGGTTTATTCGAATAACTGATATGTTATTCGAATAACACACCACAGAAATCATACCAAAACGAGTTTTTAAAGGTTTATTCGAATAACCAAAGGGTTATTCGAATAACATGACCCAGAAAACGTTACTGAATGTGTTTTTAATGTTTTATTCGAATAACTAAATGTTTATTCGAATAACTAAAGGTTTATTCGAATAAAAAGTTCCAGAAAACACCTCTTGATGCGTTATAAGTGATTTATTCAAATAGGACTATGTTTATTCGAATAAACTCGACCCAGAATCACGTAACGGCTATTTTCAGATGCTTTTAATGTGATATTAATTTATACCCAACGACTCTTTTTCTTATAACACTATAAATACATGTTTTTGGGACATCTTTTAACAACACCTATTTATCTGAAATAATTTTTTCTTGCTTTATTTTGTGATACATATTTTACTAAATTTCTGTGCTCTTTTTGGCCAAAATTTGAGATATCCTTAGAGAGCTTCATAGAGCTTCAATTTGTATTATTTGCTCTGAGTGGGAGTTTCTCTTCATCTATATTTCTGTTCTTCTATATTGAGGGTGAGGTATCCTTCAAGGTTTGTAAAAGGGGTGAGGTATCCCTCTAAGGTTTGTACAAGGGTGAGTTATCCCTGCAGGCTGAGACTTTAGCACAAGGGTAGAGTTTCCCTGTGTGTGAAAAGTGCTCTTTTATGTAACGGTTGCAAGCACCTATTGAAGCTTGTATACATAATGAAAAATCTCAGATTATTTTCGAGGACTGGACATAGACCACAAGTGGGTTAGTGGTCGAACCAGGATAAATATCGTGCCTGCTTTTCTCTTCTCAATCTCTTTATTTTACGTAATTTTATATTATTGCACATTTATTTATTTGCTATTCTTAAAGCTTTTATTCTTCTTCTCGTAATTCTTTCTCTTTTATTTAATAGCATAAATATTTATGTTTATTTTAAGAGCATTTGTGAAAAAGTGTTTATACTCAATTCACCCCCCTCTTGGGTAATGGTTGCCATGACTAACAGGCAATGGGATCTTTGAAGCTAAACTCAAAATCTGTGGCAGAGGTTGTCAGGTTAGTTGGGTGCAACAGATTCATGGTCGCTAAAAGAGACGCGGGGGCTGAGCGTGAAAGTTGCTTTCAGAGGTTCGATTTTGCTGCTATTGTTTGAGAAAAAGAGATAAAGTATTTCCCTTACTCATGGTTTTAAATTACAGTTCGCAACTGTAATTATAGTTACGCTCGCAATATTACGGTCTACGATCACATCGCGACTACAATTGCAGTCTCATCAACCGTATTTTTTCGTAATTATCTGTAATATTGTGATTTTAGTGGTCTTCGCAACTGTGACCACAACCGTAATTTAAAACCATACCTCTACTTAACTAGTTATAAGTGACGAATTGGAGCTCTTAAATTCATAACCAGGGTTTCAAATCTCGTTCTGAGATGGCTGTAGCCGCCGCGACAAAATCATCACGGTTGTCGCCGTTTCTGCTTCAGCCTGCGACACGGCTGAGTTTGAAAATCATGCGCGAAGGCCGTAACAGAATGGTGTTGCATCCGCGATGGACGAGACATAACGACATTTTCTCCGCAACACTCATCTATTCAGATTTTCTCACTTCCAACACCATTTCTATCAATTTTTCTCAGTATAAAAAGTCAAAAACATACACCAAGCCTAACCTCTTGAGAGACTTAAAGACCCATCTTGTCGCTCAGATCTATTGAATGAGCTCATGTTGCCGCATCTCTAAGTCAATCGGGACCTCTGTTTCGTGATCTCCAGTTCAAGTTGGTCTCAATCTATGGTGGAGGCATGGAGCTCTATTCTTCTTCGATTTAAAGTTGCAGCAGCTTAGCCCTTAGGTAACCCATCCAATCCATGGCTGATATATGTCTATTTAGTCTCTTAGAGATGATTTGTGTGTGGTGTGGGTGTTGTTGTAGGTGGGCATGTTGGGTTTCTATGGGAGTGAGGGAAGTGGGAACAGGAAAAGGGAAGGCTGTGGGTGAGCTCGACGAAATAGAGAGGTGAGGGAGTGAGAAACAGAGGAGGGAGGTGAGAAAGTGAAACCAAGGGAGGGGGAAACGGGAAATTTAGGGGAAATGGGGAAAAATGTGACGGAAAGGGGAAATTAGAGGGAATGGGAAAAAAATTAGTTAGGGAGAGGGAAATTTGGGATTGTAGGAAGAAAATTAGAGATTTAAAGTAGAAAATTGAGGGTGAGAAAATTTTTTTTAGAGAAACTTAGAAAATTCTAAGAATTAAATTAAAATTTACTTTCAATTAACTTGTTAGTTAAAAAAATTTATGAATTAGCTTGAAGTATATGTTATAATATTTAAGTTTTAATTATATAATTTATCATTGATTTTTTTAAAAAAAATTTGTAAACACATATTTGTTTATATGTAGATTAGTTAAACAATGTCAGTAAGAGAAGAATTTTCAACAATTAAAGAAGAAGGTGCTCCAAGTGAAGATATTGGTTGGCACTTTGGAAGACTTGTACCTAGTAAAACTAGAAATAATGTGCAATGTAAATTTTGTGGTAGAGTGTTAACGGGTGAAATTACTTGGTTGAAAGAACATCTTGCACACATGCAAGGAGAAGTCAAGGGTTGTGCTAGGGTCTCAACTTTTGTCAGAGAAAATATGATGAAGCTTTTGTTGGATAATAAAGTAAAGAAAATATACTTTAGAAAGAGAAAAGAAGAACTTGTGGCACGTTTAAGAGGAGATGAAGATGATGATATTGAAGGTTTTTTTTTTATGAAGATAGGGTTATAAGGCAAGCTACTGAAGAAAGCATTGTATCACAAAGACAATGGGAAGACAGGCAAGGATTTAGACAATAAATTAGAACATTGGATTCTATATATGAAGGTGGAGGCAACTCTTACGTCGGTGGTAGTAGCATAGCTTCTCGTCAATATTAACCAAGCGATCTTGAACACAAATTAAGGTTAGTGGATGTTGATTTGGCTAGAAGTAAAAGTATGAAACAGACCAAAATTACTACAAATATGATGAAAACACTAAGAAATAAGTTAGCAGCAGCGGCCTCGAAATTGATAATATATGAGCATCTTCCTATGAACTTATGCAATTCTCCATGGCTACACATTTTACTCACTAAAGCTATAGAGTTGGGACCATGAGTTAAATTTCTTACTTCTTATGAGATTTTAGAGGTGTACTTGGAAAAAGAATATTAGTCTATGAGATAGTATATAGATGATGAACTTAAACTAACATGGAAGGAGAACAGGGTGACAATAATGTGTGATGGCTGGACAAATAGCATAAATCACATGCACATCATGAATTTCCTAGTGTATTACAGCAATGGAACAATGTTCTGATGCTTCTAATGTTCTCAGTAGAAATACTGATTATTACTTTAAGCTTCTTGATAAAGTTGGGGAAGAAGTCGGAGAAGATAATGTTGTCTAAGTGGTCACTAATAATGAGAAGGCACTAAAAGCTGTTGATTTAAAATTGATAGAGAAAAGACCACATCTTTATTGGTTTGCATGTGAAGCTCATTGCTTGGATTTATGCTTGGAAGATATTGGAAAAAAATCTAATGTCTAAAAAATACTAGATGATGTAAAGAAAGTGACTTTGTTTATCTGCAATCATATTTGGACAATAAATCTTATAAAGCAATATACAAGTGGCAGGGAAATTATTCATCTAGCAATCACTCATTTCACAACACAGTTTTTGCAGGTTGAATCAATTGTGAAGCAAAAACATGCTTTGAGGAATATGTTTGAGTCTAAGGAATTCAAAAAATTTAAGTGGGGAAAGGAGAAATCAAGACCTGCATATGAAGCTAAAAAAATTATATTGAGCAAAGATTTTTGGAGTAAGGCTAGTGATATTATAAAGGTATTTGAGCCAATTATCAAGGTTTTGAGATTGGTGGATGGTGACGATAAACCAACAATGGGCTTTGTTTGTGAAGCAATTGATAAAGCAAAGCAATCCATTCAAAAAAATTATCGTTACTACACTCAATATAATGAGATCATTAACAAAAGATGGTTCTTCATGCATTCTGACTTGCATGGTACAGGTATATCAATATATTTAATTTAAATTTTTTCAAAGACTTATGTTTGATTTTGAGATGCTAATTATTATTATTTTTATTCATAAGGTTATTTTCTCAATCCTCAATTTCAATTTGGAGTTGAACACGGAAGAGATGTAGCAAAGGAAACCTTGGATGGAATTATAAAAGTAATAAGCAAATTGGAGGCAAACATTGATAATCAAATCAAAGCTATCAATCAGGTGAATTAATTTGCATTTAAGATTTTGGAATATATCATAATTGGTCATCTATGAACTAAACTGTGATATGTTAATGTTTAGAAACTTATAGTTTTTGAAGACTTATATGAATCTTCGGTGCTTGTAGTTACCTTTTTGAGGTAAGATAGAGACATTTGGTATAACACAAGCTCAAAGAGCTTGGTCACAAATGAATCCTAGTAAGATTTTGTAGTTTTTGGTGTTTGAGGTGTAAGTACAAGATTTTTTTACCTTTTATTTTTTATTAATATACATAATAATGGACAATCATTTATTTAATCAGCTGAATGGTGGATGATATATGGATCTTGTACTCCTGAACTTCAATGCATAGCTATAAAAATTCTCAACCAAACAACTTTAGCTTCTAATTGTGAGAGAAATTGGAGTGCATTTAACTATATTAATATAAAGACAAGAAATAGATTGAAGTACCAGAAATTACAAAAACTTGCCTTTACATTTTACAACATGAAGTTGAGAAAGAGAGACTATGAGGAGAAGTCAAAAAAAGATTGATGCTAGCTTCAATCCTATTAATCTTGATTATATATTTTAGGATGAAGATCCTTTATCTCCATGGCTTGAGGAGAGAGAGGGACCATTATTGGATGGGATCCAAAACTTAGAATGGCTCCTTATTGATTCTGATGATGATGGTGAAGGAATAGTTGGTGGGGATAATTTAAGTGAAACACCTAATCAAGGTCATGATAGTGGATTAAGTCTACTAAGTAATAACACTGGTAGTGGTGGTAATACAAAACAAAGTCAAGGAAGAGGTGAAGGGTTGTAACATTCTTTTCAGGAAGATTCATACTTTAGACGTGATCAAAATCTCATGATTGACATGACAAATTATAATATGGAGATGGATGTAGATCCTTCTAATGATGCAATTGGTGGTAGTAGTATAGGTGGATCCCAACCTAGGAAAAATGAAAAAGGGTGAAAATGCTATGTTGGATGATTCTTCCTCATCTAGTGTATCACAATCCTTTGGTGATTTTGGTATTAGTGCATTATTTGAAAGCATCCAAGGCAACTATCCACCATATTATTAGCATCCTTCTTACATGTCTCATGACTACTATCCACCTATGCTAGCCCACCATATTATCAACCTTCCATGAATTACTAAGAGCCTTATCAGTATCCATCATCAAATGTTTCCTATGATCAACAACAATAAATGGAACCACTAAGAAATTCGATATTTTTTTATTATGTCTTTAGCAAAGCAGGATATAATGATAACCATAGTGAAAGTGGAGGTTATGATCCAGCACGTCATTCTACCATGTGGTGAAGTAATCACTCATGCATAAACTTTGTTTAATATATTAATAGCTAATGATTTGTTTATGTTGAGGTTAAGGTAATCACTCATGTATGAACTTTGTTAAATATATAAGTAGCTATTGATTTATTTATGTTGAAGTAATCACTTATGTATGAACTTTATTGAATATATGAGTAACTACTAATTTATTTATGTTTTAATATTGGTCAATTAATTTATTATTTTTTGATGTCTCTTATTAATGAAAAAAATTATAAATTATTAGTATTGATACATTGTACAAATAAAATAGATAATTTAATCTAATTTGTGCCAAGCTGTGAAGAATTCACACTGTAGCGACCGCAATCTGCATCGCAGTACTCGTAACACCCGCAATCGCAAAAATCGCAACATGACTGCATCCTCGACTGCGACCTCAATTTAAAACCTTGTTCATAACCATTAAATCAACGACTTCTTATAAAGTGAGCATCGAGCATCGATGCTCGCTTATCTGATGTAAGTGGAAGACATCGCCTTTCTGCAAACACACCATGGTGCATTGAACAAAAGGAAGTGGAAGAGAAAGTCTTACTCTTGTACTTAGTCCCACACTAACCAAAGCTCTGCCTATGTTCAGCTAAATTGACTTCCTACTGAAAAAGTTTGAGTTGGGGCTAGTAGGTAGCCTTGACTAGGCTTGAATAAGACAAAGCAGTTCCATGTTCACTTAGCCCTGTATTACAAGGACTTGGCCTCACCAGTTCACCACCATAATCTTGCTGCTGTTTATCTTTAATGAGAAAGATATTATTGGTTTCCCAAATTGCCATGATGGCTATACTTTCCATGATTATACACGTGTATGATCTTGTCTTAAGCTATTAGTAACTTATTAATCTAAATTTTTTTGCTATTATTCACCCTTATTTTATTTGGAGACAGTCCCAAAGATAGTTTACAATTGTATTACCAGCTTCAAACCTAGCATGCAAAGTCTACAGGTGGGTGAAAGGGCAATTTGTGGTTTTAAAGGCTAACATTTCAAACATACTTTATGATTACTTGAATCAATCTTATGTTTACCAAGGCAATGAGTGATATTATATTCACCATGAGGATTTGTGTGCATGTTAACAATGCCACATGATTGTAAAGCAATACTATTTAGGCACTCAAATTTGGTACTGAAATTCTAAGATGTTCAACTTACATAAACATCCTCTATCATTATTGAAATCAAACTTTTTTAGGTTAAATCATTGATGTCAAAAGTAAGGTGTAATAATGGCCCAAAATTAGGTGTATCTAACTCTTACTTGATTATATATAGAATTATAGATGGAATTGATTGAGAGTTTGAGATAGACAGAGCGGTCTACTTTTAGTATTGATAGACGGGTGTCTATTTCCACCCCCTCTTTAAAGTAGTATAATTGTTATAATGCATTGGTCAGTATATCCTTTTAGAGGGTTAGATCACAGTTAGAGCTTTCCAGCATAAATATATTTTCCCATTAATCAAATCGGGTCGAATAGAGAAAAAAAGCATATTTACCCAATATTTTCCTATCGCAAAGGATGCCCTTTCATTCCTGTAGGATAATTTTTCTTCGTCCTTTGCTTTCCCTAGATGGAAGCTAATTATGTTGATTCTAGAACCAAAACTACTACGATAACAGAGCTTCAAAAAAGCGCAGTATAAAGAAATACTCAATATAAATTATCCTCACTGCTTTCCATTATGTGAACTTCTATACATTTCTAACTCCTGAACTGATTCTTGATCATGCTAAATTTTCTAGATGAATTTAACCTCAAATATGG
The DNA here is from genome assembly GCA_029884595.1 of Ormosia semicastrata. Classification (NCBI taxonomy): domain Eukaryota; kingdom Viridiplantae; phylum Streptophyta; class Magnoliopsida; order Fabales; family Fabaceae; genus Ormosia; species Ormosia semicastrata. The sequence goes on along the minus strand of JAQQTO010000028.1, from coordinate 4,963,823 downwards.
AATATACAATAAAATATATTGAGTTGTATGATTACTTAGAAAAGATGACGATAAAATTGTGATGTTTGAATCCTTGAAAATGATTTTGATGAGGGAGAGAAACTATTCTTATCCCACAATAGTTACTCACACATTAGTGTCGATGGGGCAACTATATGCACTAGAGTGACTAGGAATATGAATCTCCCCTTTTATTTTATATGAGCTAAATTTAGGACACATAAACAAAACCTACATATGAGTAATGCTTAACAATAACAGGCCCAATAACAATACTGATTACAATTTGGGCTAAACAAAATGCTCTAATAATTTTGACATCCAATTAATTTGGGTTTTATAAATAGATTATAATATGATTTAAGCTAGTCCATAAAAATTATTCTAACATTCTCCCACTTGGATGACAATAAGCAAACAATTTTTCTAGATTAATCAAACAATATATGGCCATAATATGATGTCAAAATCGAGTCAGCACTCTCAACCACTGGTCCAAAATGGGATTACAAACATCTCAATAATGTAGAAAATCATACTCAATAGGAGTAATGATATCATATATAACATTCTCTCTAATGACTATATTTATGATAATATTAGAGACTAGATTATAAGTTAAATTTTCTTGATAGCTTTGTAAGATTGGAACATAATAGGAATAAAAAATTAGTAATTTATTTAACAAATATGTGTAGCAAATACCTAAAGTAAACTAGAAAGTAATAATGACTATATGATGCCTTGACTTAGGAAAATAATTAGTTATTAGTAAAAATTATCGAGAGCTAGGCATGCCAAAAAAATGAGAATCACATTTTTTTAATTGTTATAAGATAAGGAGCTAATACACTAATATACATACATATATATATATATATATATATATATATATATAATATAAACATGTGCCTAATTGAGGAAATAAATAATAGGTTGGCTTGTCTTAGTGATCAAGTAAGAAAAATCTAGAAAGCACTAATTAAGTTTTAGTAACTTAGAAGCTTAGAATTAAAATAAGAAATCATCACTCATGTGTAAGCACCTAGGTGTGACACATAGGAAGAAAAAAACAAACGTTAATTAAACTTATACTCCTCTAATTACCATGAGTAAAACACTCAAGTTACCTAAGGATTAAAATAATAATTAACCTAATAAAAATCTAGTCAGTGGCCAACAGGTGAAAGCCCACTATATTAAGACATTGAACCTCACTCCCTTCTATATATCCCACATGGCTACCACCCTCACACACCCACACTCCACTTCATTTTTCTTGAAATAACTCTTGAGAGCTTAAAGGAGAGAGAGGGCCGAGAAACTAAGGAAGAAGAATGAGGAATTTTAGAGCTTGGGTTGAAGCTTGAAGCTTGTTCTTGGTGATAAAAGAAGGAACAGCACTTCCTCACCCCTTTTCTCACCCAAACCCACGAGCACCTATAAGAGGTAGGGGAGAATTCCTTTTCAAAACCTCATCTTATATCTTCTTTTGTTCAGGGAGTTGGAGCTATTGTTTTGATGAATCCAAACATGAAAAATTCTATTTTTGAAGGTCTAAAAGTTAGAATCCCAGTTAGGAAATGGTTTCCCATTAATCTAGTATGATGGAATGTCTTTGGTTGTGTTTTTGATAAGTTTATTGCATGTTTATGCCACTGCTTTTGGATGCATTTGTTGGAATCCGAGATTAAGATTATGGATTGGTTGTTATATGTCTTAATTATTGCTTAAATGGATGTTGAGACTTGTATCTTCTTGTTTTTTATTTTGTTGCAGCATGGACTTGCTTAGCATGATGATTTAATGATGAATTGGTTGGTTTCTTGATTGAAGGCCATTTAGCCAAGAGAGGGAAAAAGAGATGGTGAATGTGTTTTTGTGATTTCAAACCTTAGATGAGTTTATGAATGGGTAATATGTGTAATTAGTTGATGACTATTGAATTGCCTTGATGATTTGATAACTTAAAATGCTAGAAATTGAAGCTTTTAAAAAAAATTCTAGTACCTTTTGAGCTTGCAAAATTGTGACCTTGGCTAGGGAAAAACTTGGTTTTTATTTTAATTTGGCAAGGAAATTAGTGGATTGATAAATTAGAAGATGTTAGAGATCCTAGGTAATCAAAATAGTAGAAGAAATGGAGCGTAAAATGAATAAAATTACCACCTATTTATTATGCTAGTTTTGACCAAGGTAGGAGAAAATATAAGAGGAAGGCTTTTTATATTTCATTCATCTTAAGTTTAATTTAAATCATAGATACTAATTATTTAGCTAGGTTCTAGGGGTGGAAACAATGACCATGCATTGGTTGATTTCATAAAGTTGTAAGATAAAGAAAGAAAGAGAAAAGTAACATTAATTAAAAGGTAACTTTTAGTAAAGGACCAATAGATGGTCTCTAGGAAAAAACAAAGTGACGATTGTTCTTTCTAATTTCTTAAACCTAGACACTAGATACCTAGAGAAGAAGAAGATGACTCTTGGATAATTTTTGGTATTAAATTATTAAATTAATTAATAGCTTGGTGATTCTAATTAAACAAATAATATTAGGTAAAAAAATTTATAGGCCATTTAGCCATGGCATAGGAAAGGAGAACTGGGATATTAAATAAAAGTAAGAAAGAAATCATGAACAAGTGAAGAAAAAAATAATTTGGAAATATTCATTAGAGGCCATTCGGCCAATAAGGATTAATTATGCCATAGACCCTAATTCTTATAAAACATAATGATTAGTGATCTTAGGTATTTAATTGTTTAAAGTTGATCTTTACACTTATGACATATAATGTATTAATGGCTTTTAGTCGTGACTTTATTATATCTTATGCATATGTTGATTTGTATGATGAATAAAATGAATATCTCTGTAAAGACATGATAATCAAAGTGGACAAACCCAACGAGATTCCCTTTGTATTGGTAGAGGAGGTCTCAGATATAATCCTCTAGGAGATGATCCATAGAGTTGTTCATGTGCCCAAAAATAAGAAAAGAGATTGTCGAGGGATGCCTTTGACCAGAAAGTGAGCTCATAACCTCACACATATAACTAGAGAACGGGGGATGCCCCAAGTTAGCCAATCAAGAAAAGAAAAGGATGAGGCTCATCTCTAGAGTAATTAAAAGCTAATGTGGATTACAAGAGAATCAAACTTTTCATATACTTTGAAATATTTATCTATGTGTGTATTTCTTGTTTCTCTGTGAATTAGTGATTTTCTCTCTCTTGAACTTAATTATGATATAGTTGACGTGTTTTCTAAGAAAGAGAAAATGTTTTCTACGTTCCGACACAGCTGAAAGCATTATAGTTCAAATTGAGTTTTCTGCAAGTTTTCTCTCCTTACTGAGAATTTATAATTCTCATCCCTCAGTCTAATGTTTCCAGATAGCCAGTAGTGAAGGTGCCTATTCTCACAATTACCATAAAGGTCTACTATGTCTAGGTTTATATCCCATTAATTAATGGCTTTGTTCGAGCAGCTGTTGCTTTTATCATTCGCTTTGACGGATAGTCATGATGTAGTAGTAGTGCCTAGAATGAGCTAAATCTATATTTTGTGATTGCACCATGTAGGGTTAGCTATATTGTTAAACTTCTGTTTTGTATATGGTGTGTATGTGCTAGAGCCTATGGTGCCTAGACTTGATATGTGTTACTCGCTTTATTATATCTTCTAGTAGACTTTTTACATTGTTGACTTTTGGATGAACTAACAGATATGATGTATGACAATATGTTTTAAATTTCTATGTATTTTATTTACGCAACTCGATTAGTATGTGCCTGCATCACTTAGTATATGGAGCATATAATTAAAATAAGTTTTCTTTTATTAGGTAGCTTACGCGATAGATATGTTTTTAGAGAAATTATGGTCAAGTAAAATGATTGGTCAACTTGAGGATCAAAGGAGAAAAGAAATGAAAAATTCTATCATTTAGAAGAAGGTATTATAATCCACACTATATAGAAATAAGAATTACTTAGGCAAACAATTAGTCACCATTAGGCTTGAATTACAAAAAGAGGTGTTACATCATACATGCAAGATACTCATATCCTGGTGACCTAACAAAATGTGATATATGGGTAATGGGAAAACATAAAAAAATTTCATGGAAATATATAATCAAAGTGCAATTCCTAACAAAATGGTCCAATCATTTGCCTAAGATGCTTTATGAGATTTAACAAAATATTTTAGCACAACAACAAAATAAGAGTGGATCCAAAATACTTCCACAATATGCCATAATACAAACAAATAAAATTGTGCAGATAATAATACTAATAATAATATTATATGGCAACGATGATAATAGCAACATAATTGTTTAAGGTCTCGAGACATAATAATAAAATGATGTCATTATAAAACCTCAAAACAAACTCCCACTAACATAAAACATCGAAAGACCTCACTATACTCATATAGGTTATATGATCAACAAAGACTTCAACAACAAAACTTTTGGTTAGGGGATCTGCAACCTTAAGTTTTGTCGGGATATGCTCAACATGAGTTAGAAACTCCTGAAACTTCTCTCTAACAAACATATTCTGTGTCAAAATGTTTCGAGTGTTAAAACTCTTATTAGTTTGAGAGAAGCACACTACGACAAAGTTATCATAATAGATAGTATGAGGCCTGGAAATACTTTCCACAACATAAAACTTAATAATCAAATTCTTCAATTATACCACTTGATGCGTAGCCTCATAGTAAGCCAAATACTATGTTTCTATAGTGGAAGTAACTGTAAGTGTCTGTTAAATACTTTTCCATGAAACAACTCCTTCCAATATATAGATATACCTTGATATGAACTTGTGGTTATTTGGACAACCACCATAATCAAAATTATAATAGTCTATCACCTTAATGTGATCTGATCTCCTATAGGTGATCATATAATCTTTGGTACCTTGTAGATACCTATGACTCATTTAGAATCTTGCTAATAAGTCACACCAGGTTTGCTCAAGTATCTCTAAATTACACTAACAGTAAAAGCAATATCAAGACGTGTACAAACTTGAGCATACATAAGGCTGCCAATAGCGAAAGCATATGTGACCTTCTCCATTTCAACAACTTCTTCGTCATTTTGAGGACATTTGATATTAGAGAGTCTTTCACTCTTTTGAATAGGTACAGTATAAGGATTACAAGATTTCATATTAAATCTATTCAAAATTCTTTCAATATAATCTTTCTAAGACAAGCCAAGAATACTACGAGATCTATCACGGTGAATCTCAATGCCCAAAACAAAAGAGGAATCATTAAGATCTTTCATGTCAAAGTGCGTTGTCAAGATCTACTTAGTCTCATATAGAAAATCAATATCATTACTAGCCAATAATATATCATCAATGTATAAAACAAGAATGATGAATCTACTCACCTTATTCCTCAAATAAATGCATTGGTCAATAATATTTTCTTTAAAGCCAAGAAAGCCAACAATATGATTAAATTTCAAGTATCATTGCTTAGAAACTTGTTTCAATCCATAAATGGATCTTCTCCATTTAAATACCATATGATCTTTCCCATCTTTAATAAAATCATCAAGTTGATCCATATATACATCCTTATGTAAATCACCATTTAGAAAGATGATCTTAACATCTATTTGATGGTGCTTCAAATCAAATGAGCAACCAAGGTCATCACAACACATAAAGAGTCTTTAGTGGAGACCGGAGAGAAAGTTTCCTTATAATCAATGTTTTCCCTCTGGTTATATCCTTTAGCAGCAAGTCTGGCCTTATACCTCTCATTTTCAACTCTGGTATCACGTTTGGCCATAAAGACCTATTTATAACTAGCAGACAACTCCATTAATTCCCAACCACCATTCTTTCTCATAGAAGCCAACTCATCCTCTATAGCCACCAACTATTATGAACTATCAAGACTAGCCATGGCCTCTTGAAAGGAAATAGGATCAGAATCCTCAACTAAGTTAAACTCATGCCCTTGTAGGTACACAACATAATCTATGAATCTACTAGACCCAGTGGATATAAGAACCAGTTCAGATCTCCTAGGAGAAGCCACAACAACATCTAGATTCTGTACATTATTTTCAACTTGTTGAGGGAAATCAAAATTATCAATAAGATCAACAATATTATCATGGATCAAAGGATATGCCACTATATTTGAAAAGGGAACAACATATATAGGAATGATAACATGCTCTTCTCTAAAATCAACAACATGCGGCTCTTGAGTTTCATCATGCTCTAAGTCCCCTTCAAAATAGACAGCCCAATCAGACTCAATAACTCTAGTAGTATGAGAGAGACAATAGAACCTAGAACCCCTTGAGCCAATACAATAGCCAATAAAGTAGCCACTAATAGCTTTGAGATCAAGCTTCTTTAATTGTGGATTATAAGGCCTCACGTTTACCTTATAACCCCAAACATGAAAATGCCTCAAACTAGTTCATTCTCCTGACATAAGCACATATGGAGTTTTCGACACAGATTTACTTAGCACACTATCCAATATATAAGTAGTGGTCTTCTAGGCATCTCCCCACAAGAGTTCTGGAGTAGTAGAATGACTAAGCATGCATCTCTCCTTATCCATAAGAATACAGTTTCACTTTTCTACAACTCTGTTTTGTTGCAGAATGCCAAACATGGTGTATTGTGCCTCAAAACCATAATATTATAGGAATCTAGCAAAAGGTCAAGAATTTCTACCTGTTTCAGCATACCTGCCATAGTATTCACCATACCTACTAGACTTGACATATTTGATATGCTTACTAAATTTGAATTCAATAACGGTTTTGAATATTTTAAAGGCATATAAAGATTTGAAATTTTCTTGAAGCAAATCAATCTAACTAATGTTTTTAAAAACCAGTTGAACCATTGAATCGATGAAGTGATCCTCCATGGTTTAATTGGTTCAACCAATTTAATTGGTGGTCAAACCATTAATATTAAAGTCATATAAGTTTTTATTTATTAAAAAATTAATAAAAAAATTTAAATTTAAATTCATCTAGTTCAATCGAATGGTTCAACTGGTTAGTTCAGAAGCTTTCACCGATTTTCATAGTTTCTTAGTATTTTTTACGGTTCAACTGTTCATCTGATTTTTTGGGTGAATTAGAACAAGTGGAGTAACTGGTTCATGGTTCAACTAGTCTAACTGGTCCAATTGAACTAGTTTTTAAAACATCGAATCCAATCGTACTTAGAAAGGTCATCAATAAAGGTGATAAAGTACCTAAAATTGCCCATAGTAATAAGAGTAATGAACCCACAAATATTTGTATGAATTAACTATAGTATTCCTCCATTGTTAGTAACTCCACTCTTTGTGGTTCTAATTGTAAGTTTTTCTTTTATACAATTAACATAAATATCAAAGTCATACAAGTCTAGGTCATGAAGAATATTCTCCTTAATCAACCTTTTCATTCTCTCCTAGAAATGTGTCCTAAACGTTTATGCCACAGCATAGAAGAGTTTTCAACAACTCTACCACACTTGTTCCTAACAACATTATTGACATCTGAATGTTGTTGATTAATAGAAAGGGGATCAACGTCCAACATGTATAGACAATTAGACAAGAGTCTAGATCCAACAAGAACATAATCACAATATAAAGAAACATTTCCATTACTAAAGTGGAAAGAGTAGCCACAACTATCCAAAACATAAATTGAAACCAAATTCCTCCTCATCAAACCATATCTTTCAAAATTAAAACATATCTAGTACATAATTTTAAAGAAACTACTCCTATATGTTCTACTTTGACACTAGCTTCATTTCTTACTGTGGTCATCAACTTCCTTTCACTTGGTCTCTTCCTGCTTTTGAATTCCTTTCTTTTTCTCAAGTCAGCTCTTGAACTTCAAACAATTAGATTGCTTATGCTCAAATATGTCACAAAATTTACATTTTTCATCGAACCGATATTTGGGTTTAATACCAAAAATCTCACCAAGATTAAAAGGTGGCCTAGAAGGATATCCACGCTTATCATTCTCCTGTTTTCTTAAACTGGGGCTTACTATTCTTGTCCTTAGCAAATTTCTTCTTCTTGTCACCATTCTTATGGGAGCAAACTAAACACTATGGGTCTTATCCTTCTTCATTGTTTGCTCCTCTTGAGTAAGGATAGATATCAACTCATTAATAGTCCATTCCTCTTACCAAGCATTGTAAGAAGTCCAAAGAACATCAAAATTAGTTAGAAGAGATTCAAACACCTGCTAGACTAGGAAGTCCTCTCCCAACTCCACTTTCATGAACTTCAACTTGTTGTACCAGTTTACAAGCTTCAAGACGTGTTCACAAACACCACTCACACCAAGGTTAGTGTCTTCCGAAAAGTGTTGTCTCTGCTAACTAGGCTCTCCAATTTCAACCAGAATCATCTCCTCGCAACCATATGTTAACTTGAAGGGGGTTCTCTTTAGTTATATATAATTTGGTAGGCCTAAAGGTAATGATCGAGTTGTTCTGCCCAATTCCCGTTAGCCTTATCTAATATCTTTTTAAGGCCATGAAGTATTACCCAGTTGGTAGCTTCAACTTGGCCGTTCGTCTTTGGATGCTCTACTGAGGTGAAGTGTTGTTTAATCTGGAGTTCAGAGAGGAGATCTTTGAATTTTTGGTTGATGAATTGAATGTCATTGTCTGTGACTATGGACTATGGGACCCCAAATCTACTAATAATGTTCCTCTAGGTGAATTTTTGGATATGAGCTGAGGTGATGGTGGACAATGGCTTTGCTTCAATCTACTTAGTGAAGCAGTCCACAATTACCACTAAGTATTTCACTTGTTTAGGTGCTTGGGAGAAAAGGACTCAAGATATCCATCCCCCACTAATAGAATGATTAGGGTACAGACATCGTTGATAGTTCTTCTAGAGGAGTTGAATAGACATCCAAGAACTGCTGACACTTGTCACATTTCTGGACATGTCCCATTGAATCAGCCTCCATGCTAGGCCAATAATATCTTTCCTACAGCGCCTTCCGAGCTAGTACCTTTCCTCCAAGATGGTGTCTGCAACTTCCTTCATGTTTCTTGACCAAAACATATTCAATTTTGTTGGGCTTAAGGCACATAAAAAAGGGGGATGAAAAGCCACGATGCTACCATTGGTTATCATAAAGTGTGTACCACGCCACGGTCCACACTAATTTTTGGGTCTTATTCTGTTCTTTAGGCAGGGTTTCATCTCGAAGATAGGCAGCAATTGGTGTAATCTAAGTTTCTTGTCGAGCAAAAGGACTTCAGAGTCCATAATGCTTGGTGCTAACAGGGTTTCCTGGATCACAAACCTGTTATTATCAGAGCTTTTTATGCTCGTAAGTTTTGAAAGGATATTGGCATGCGAGTTTTGTTTTCTAGGAATGTGTTCAACTTTAGAGCTCGAAAATCTTTCTAGAAGTTTTTTTACCTTGACCAAGTATTTCTGAAGAAGGGGTTCCTTGGCCTAGTATTCACCCTAGATCTGGGAAGTTACCAGTTATGAATTATTGCAAAGCATTATGTTGGTGGCCCCCATTTCCTTAGCTATAGTGATTTTGGCAATACAAGCTTTGTATTTCACTTGGTTGTTTGAGGTTGGGACCTCAAATATTAGGGAATGCTCCAGAGTGATTTTGACTTTGCTCTCTAGTATGACCCTAGCTCTACTCCCTTTATGAGTCGATGAACCATCTATATGAATAATCCAATAATTTCCTTTGGAATGGCTGGAATTCGGTGTAAGCTCAGCTAGGAATTCGAATAACACCTGAGTCTTTATAGCTTGCCTTGGCTCGTAGGTTATCCAAAATTCTGAAAGTTCAATGGACCAAACGATCATTCTCCTAATGAGGTTTGACTTGTGTAATGCCTGCCGAATTGGCTAGTCCATCTTTTCCATAACAGGATAACTTGAAAGTATTTTCTAAGGCGCTATGCTGCAGTCAAGAGTGCCAATGCCAATTTCTTAATCTTTTGATACTAGAGCTTGGGTCCTTGTAACACCTTGCTCATAAAGTACATTGATTTCTAGCCCTTGGGAGTCTCTTTGATCAAGACTGGATTGGTAGGTTCACCATTGACAAAAAATATGCATATAGAGTTTTGCTATGCTCCGATCTTGTCAATATATAGAGTAATGCTAGCATACTTTTCAAATCCAAGAATGCAGCCTCTCATTCTGGGGTCCATTCAAAATCCTTTCACTTTTTTTGGAGTTTGAACAAGGGAAGAGACTTATAGGCAACTTTAGCCAGAAAACGAGTGAAAGCCGCTATCAATCCTGTGAGTTGTTGTACCTCCTTCACAGATTACAGGTTTCGCATATTGAACACTGCTTGGCACTTATCAGGATTGGCCTCAATGCTACAATTTGTCAATAGAAAACTAAGGAATATTCTGACTTGTATCCCAAAAGTGCACTTCTCTGGGTTTAGTCTCGTGTTATGTTTCGGGAGTTAGGCAAACACCTCCTCGAGGTCTTGTACATGGCTGCCACTCTCCAAGGTTTTGATGATAGTAGCTCACCTTTTCGATTATGAATGTCATCTTTTCTTCATCATCTGGATGCATGGGGATCTAATTATATCTGGAGTAGGCATCCATGAAAGGCAAAATTTGAAACCTGGATGAGTTGTCCACTAGCTTATCTATACTGGGAAATGGGTAAGGGTCCTTAGAACAATCTTTATTCAGATTCATATAATGGACGCACATACGCCACTTCCGATTAGCTTTCTTCACTAGGACCACATTAGACAACCAAGTAGTGTAGGATACTTCTCTGATGTACCCAGTGTCCAAGAGTTCCTTGACTTATTTATGTATAATCTTCTACCTTTCTAGTCTAACTTTCTTTTTTCGTTGTACGATTGACTTAGCATCTTTCTAATAGAAAGTCGGTGGGAATGAATTTGGGGTCTAACCTCGGTATGTCAGATGATGTCCAAGTGAAAAGGTCCTTATTTTTCTTAAAGAACGCGATTAGCTGGAACTTCTCTTCTCGACCGGCTTCACACCAAGGTAGAGGGGTTCTAGCTCACCTTCTAGCTAAAGGCGAGTGTCTTGGATCTCCTCACGTACATTTAACTCAGTTAAGAGGATATTGACAGCATCCGTAATGATTAGGCTGGACTTATCATGCTTTTCCATTTTCTTAGGCCTTTTTGTAATATTAAGGCTCTCATTATAGCATCTCAAAGCTGTCACCCGGTCTCCTTTGACTGTGACTATCCTGTTGTGCTAGTAAAGGAGTTTCATCGCTAAGTGTGGTGTGGATATCACAACTCCGAAGGCATTGAGAGAAGGGCAACCTAAGATAACATTGTATGCAAAAGGGCAATCCACCACTAAGAACTTAACCTAGAGTGTCTTAAACAAGGGGTCTTTACCCGAGGTCAAGTGAGTTTCCACATATCCCACTAAGGTGATTTTGTCTCCAGTGAAACCAATCATCTTTCCAATGTACGAGATTAAATACTTGTTCAAGAGCCACAACTTCTGGAAAAAATCCAATAACATAATATTCACCGAGCTCCCTTGGTTCACAAATTATACTGGACTTCGGCGTTGTGATTATCAAAAATATAACCATAAGATCTTTATTATCTAGGATCGTATTTCTGCATTCATCCTCTAAAAATGAAATAGTGGAGTCTTTGGTAATCCGCTTCTCACTTTGGAGATTGGATGGGAAGCCTCACTTAAGACTACTCAGAGAGCTTTCTTCCTTGCATTGCTGGATTTATTGCCACCTGTAAAGCCACCTGAAATTGTGTTACTTGTGTGGGTTACCTCCTTTTGATGGTGATCATTATTTTGAGTAAGCGGATCCCGAGGTTACCCTCTATCTTGGTTTTGGGCATTTCTTCAGGGTGAGGTTTCTCTTTAGTGGTCATTGCTAGCTTGGGACTGTCTTTTTTGATATAAGAAGGGCTTCTATGGGGACTTTAGCTTCATTTTCTATAGTTTCTGTTTCCCTTGCTATTTTCATTTTGAGATTGGTGTATATAATACCCCAAACAGCCATCCTGAATCAAGGACACAATTACGTTTTGAAGGCAAACGTAGTCTTCCATTGTATGCTTGTAACCCTCATGGAAGATGCAGTTTTTGGATTTGTCTTTTTGTGCATGCTTCCTTAGTGGAGGAGGTTTGGGGATGTCCCAAAACTCCGTGGTCATCACCTCTAGGTAAATTTGGGTCCAAGGTGTGCTAAGAGAGGGTGTAATCTTAATATCTCCATTTTGGTGGTGGCTTGGAGTTCCAAGATAATAAGGGGGCTTAGGCCGACTTTAGTCTTGCCTCTTCATTTTTATTAACATGTTTTCTTGCATGCATGATGTCTTCCAAGTTGATGTATTTATCTGCCCTTTCCTTTAATTCATTTATTGTCTAGGGTTCCTTCTTTATAAGGGATGTGAAGAACAGACCAGAACGGAGGTTATCTCATATGTAGTGGAGGGCAAGCCTTTCGTCCCAGTCATGGATGTTCAAGCACTCCTTATTGAACTGGGTTATATAGTCCTGGAGCAATTCTTATTTTCCTTGTTTGATATAGGACATGCATAAAATGGATTTTAGCTGCACCTTATTGGTGGTAAAATGTAATAGAAATCACGAGGACAAACCTTCCCAATTGACCACGAACTTCGGAGTCAGGGTCGTGAACCATCTCAAGGCACAAGGTTGAGACATAAGTATGGCTGAGACATAAGCATCCAAATGCTCTTGGGGATCCTAGGTCTATCTTAGGATTCAATGTTGGTGGGAAATTTCAAGGGCCTTGGGGTCTCATAGGACATTAGATCATTTGAGAATGGTTGATTCTACTAGACCACTGTTCTCAGTTGTCTGGGTTCTTGTTCCTTAGGATTCCTAATTTCTTGGTTTCCAATCCTTTGTCCAAGTTTCGTTATTCTAGAATTTTCTAGATCACAGTTACCATCACGAGCTTGTCCCTTTCCATTGTTGTGATTTCTCTATGGAACCTAGTTCTCGTCTTCTCTTTTCACGTGGACGGATCTCTTTAGTTCAAGAATGTACTCATCCTGAAGGTGGACTAAGGATATCAGTTCTTGGCGTGACAATCCTGCAGGAATTAACTCATCTTGCTGAGATTGGTCACCCTCATTGTTTCCTCTCACACCTAAGCGTTGTAGAGTAGAAAGACGAGGTCTGGCTTCTCCTGAAAAGGCTCCACATGGTCCGAGTCACTGCGTAGCCAAAACATGTCACGGCAAAAAGAAAGGGTTCTTTCTAGAAAGAGAAACCTCTTCTCCATCGTGCCTAGGTTCTGGTTAGGTATTGACATGATCTTAAGCAGCAGCAAAGACACGGCGGTGCCTGGTGGATGGTTGGTTTTGCATAGGGGTGTCCACGGGTCGGGTTGAACCCATGAACTCGCGGGTTTCGACCCAACCCATGCGGGTTGAGTGGGTTGAGTCGAGTTGAAAAATTCTTGCGGGTTGGGTCGGGTTGAAAAATCTTCGACCCACAGTGTGTGGGTCGGGTAACGGGTTGAAACACTCTCAACCCACACAACCCAACCCAACCCAACCCACCGTTTTTTTTTTAAGTGGCCAAGAGACTAACAGAAAAAGTTTTAAAAATATCTTAACTTTGTAATGTAAATATCAGGAGGATAATATAGAGGATGATGTTGATGTCTTTGATATTCTGCCATAGTGAAGCCTAAATGTCCATGGTGGCATTTTAAGATGTTTTCTCCTCATTTTTGTGTTGTTTCAATCAAGTTTAAGTGTAGGCATTGTAGTGTTACTTTCAAAGTGAACAACGAAAATAAGTTCATAAGACTTTCGGCTCATCTGAGTGACAGTTGTGTTGAAAAACTAATTGATAGCTTAGATGATAAATAGTATATGAAAAAATAGAGAGTGAAGTCAATGATTATGTTGTTCATAATTCATGTGACATGCGTAATGATACTGACTTTGATTAATTAGACTAATTTGTTGTTTGAGTTATGACTAGCTTTGTTTAATTTATTCAAGATTTAGTAAGACTTATTAGTTGTTAATTTGTTATGCACTTATTGACTTATGATATTTAGTTTATTTAATATTGAGATTTATGGTGTTAATTTGTTAGATTTTGTATTTCGACTTTTTTTTTCAAGATTTTTTTTTAAATGTCAGACCCACGGGTTCGACCCAACCCAACCCATTCTTGAGCGGGTCGGGTCGGGTCGAGCGAAAAAAATTTCATGGACGGGTCGGGTCGGGTTGGGTCGAGCAAAAAAAAATTTTGAACGGGTCAGGTCCAAAAACGAGCTAAACCCACCCAACCCAACCCACGGACACCCCTAGTTTTGCACAGTGAAGGCACGATTTTGCCTGGTGGTTACCATGGTAGAAGTGGTGGGAATTGAAGTTAACCTTTTTCCCACATACGACACCAATATTCTAAACGAGTCAGAGAAGTTTACCTGAAAGGCTCTTTAGTGATGGGTAGGTGGTGTATTTCTCTGTAGTACAGTGGCTTGAATGCTGGTGCAAGGAGGAGGGTATACCTGCAAATGACACTCCAACACTCAAGTCAGGTGATACATTGGGAGATAGTATTAGAGTTCAGAGAGTTACCTTGAGTGATCAAACTAGTATTTATAGGAGTGTTGCTTAAGGGTTAAATAGGATGGGGGAAATCCCAATTTGAATTCTCTTTGATGAGTAGTTGTGACTAATTGAAGAATGTGTGCAATGTTCCTATCTTTGTGGGATTTTCTAGGTGCAATTATCCTTTAATTCTTGTAACTGTCATTTTTTAGGTGGCGCTGACTTAGGCCTGGGTCCGTAGTGTAAGCGGGGCCAGGGTGGTTTTGTTGGCCAAGATGCCCTTAAGGGAAATGAGTCTAAATCCCGGTCCAGAACTATATATATATATGTGTGTGTGTGTGTGTGTGTGTGTGTGTGTGTGTGTGTGTGTGTGTGTGTGTATCACTCTTGTTTCTTTGTCTTGGGTAAAATAAAAGCTTCAATCTTCTCAAGGCTACCTTAGAAGATCAAAAGTATTTTGCATTAGCTCAAAGGCTAAAATGCATAGTTATCAATCTTTACTTTGTCATTGAATCATCCAAGGCACTAAGTTAATGGGTCATTGGTTTAATAAGTAAGTTGTATATATATGTGCATGCGTGTGTGGGAGGGGTTTATTGTCACTCCTCTTCAATTAAATTCTTTTGCATTTTTTTATTTTCCTAAAATGTCCTTTATAAAATAGATAGTTGAATCTAACACGTTCATTAGCTAATAAAGGACATTTTAAAAAAAATATATAAAAAAAACTAATTGAACAAAAGTGGCAATAGAAAAAAAGGAATGGTAATAGACACTCCATATATACTCACACTTAAATTTGGATTAATATCTAAACAAAAAATAGTTTGGTCTATAAACACTTAAATATGGGTTGAAATCAAAATAATAATAATAACATTTGGGCTTAGATGGGCCACGCCCCTTATGGACCTAGCACATCCCCACACTATTAAAAGTTAAAAAAAACCCTACTTCACTTTCAATCTTGCCAGCGCCTCCACACTCCACAATCACTCTCCCTTTTCTCACACCACAAAATCACTCTTTACACTACTACATTTCCTTCTCCATAGTCTGATTTTTTTTCCTTGTCACCAATACTCCTTCCAGGAGTTCCATCACTCCTAAATCTCCTACATCCGTTGTATCCACCATCACTACCTCTACCACCTTGTTGTTGGCATGGGTGTTAAGTGGCGCCCCAATACCCATAGCATGTAGAACCTATTTCATCTACAACTCTGCATGGCTCATCATTGTTGAGATCTCGCCAGACCTAGATCAACATTACCTCATGATCTCTAGAAAAGTAATGCCTCTGTTGTTCGATGGGTCATTTTTCTTTTTCTTTTTTTACACTGATCCAACAGTTCACAAAAGTCATTTCTATCACCAGTTCTACGCCAAACTTGGCTAGGTCACTGGATTGACACCAATTCACTAATTCATCCAGCTAGTCTGAGTCGAGTTTAGTAATTAAAGTAAAAGGTATGAAACCTTATCCTTATATATTATCTTTGTTGCACTCTTCTAATCAAATATGGTTAATTATTCCTCTCACATTAGGGTGCTTTTCTAGAAGAGTTGATGAAATCATCAGATTTAGTTACAAATTTTGGATTTGCTACTTAGTCTTTCTTGCTTTATATGGTCTTTATGGGGGTTGTGGGGCACAAATTGATATGTGAACATGAAGATATATAGCAAGCATTCTTTTGGTAAAAAGACGCTTCAAAGTGAACTTTTGCAAGCGGAAAGAAATAAGATGATTCGAGTTGTTTCAAAGCTAGATTTTTCTAAAATAATTAAGAACAATGAGGATTTAATTTGATTCTTACTTACCTTGAGCCCTAATATGGTGGTTTCATTTCTATCCATTAGCATTAACCAAGCTCGAATGGTGTACAATGATGAAAGGGTGATAAAAAATTTTGAATTTAGGATGTGGGATTCAGCTTCTAAGAATGATGATTTGATATAATAGGAGAGTTGCATATTCTGCTTCAAAGGGCTCTGGTTGGAAAAAGATTCCTCCTTGACAAAGATGATGTTTAGAATCATAAAGAGGAAATGAATATGTTTTTTCAAGATTGTATCAATGAATGGTAAACAAGGAAATAAGATACTTCTGACAACTCATCTAACAGAGATAACTAATTTACCTATTATCATTCTTCATAACATTTTCTCCAGGCTCCCAATTAGAGCTATTCTTAGCTATAAATGCATTTATAAAGAATGAAACAAACTCATCAAAGAGCCAAAATTTCCAAAAATGCCCATTTTGCATGTAATTGTCTACCCAATGTTAAGATCTATGAACCTAAATGTTGGCCTACTGAATTTCATTTTAGTAAATCTATCAACACAATGACCTTGTTCCTTATTGATGCTACATTCCAAGTTGTCACCACCTCAAGTCCTATTCATTCAGGTGGCCAATGAGTTAGTGATTCCTAAATTTGGTATAATGAATTCATGCAATTGTTTGCTTCCTATGGGTGCATTGTACTGTGTACTAACCTATTCAACAACCCCACGGTGTATGTAATCCCATTACTTGTGAATACATAATGTTTTCAAAATCTAAAACAAACTTAATACAAATGATTACCTCATGCTTAAACTATAAAAAGAAGAATTATGCATGACATATGTTGTTCTTTTTAACTTTGGTTTCAACATAAAGACTAACAAATATAAAGTGATGATAATATTAGATTTCAAAACAGAGCAAGAAAGATATATGGATTTGGAAACAGAGTAAGAATATAAGGTTATTCAAGTACTCACTCTTGTACTACAAGAAATTAATGAATTTTCTATGGAAACATTCGTAGCTAATCCCTAGCTAATCAAATTAGCTATGGAATAGCTACATATTGGTCTGTAGTCAAATCCTCATTGCTAATTAGCTAAAAAAAATTTCCCGTAGTTAGTCCGTAGTTAATTCTTAAATTATCGTAACTAATCTGTAGTTAATTTTCGTTCAAAACTTCTTTCGTTTCTGTCACTAATTAGCTACAAAATATCTTTAGCTAATTACGTAACTAATTTTTAACAATCCGTAGTAGGTTTGTAACAAATTCGTAACTGTTATGTTGCTAAATCACTAGTAATTCCATAACTATTTCCTAACTATTAGTGTTGCTAAATTCTTAACTATTCCGTAGCTATTTCTTAGCTATTGTGTTGCTAAATCGCTAGCAATTTTGTAGGTATTCTAAAGTTAACCCGAATTAATTTTATAATGACGATTAGTATATTTTAAAGTTATACCTATATAAATATTTTAATCTAAACAAAATAATCTAGCAAATAAGTTGTGTAAAGAAACAAAATATCATAATTTCATTAGTAAGTTCAAAACATGTTCTACAAAGAAAGCATAGTTAATCAATAAGTCTAAGTTAATACAAATAGTTCGAAACAAGTTAGCTCCACCATCATCATCATCAACTTCATCATCCTCCCCAACGGCATCTGGACAAAGGAAGTCATCGCTTCATTAACAACTCTCTTTATGGCTTCTTGTGTTGGAGCAGTACAGCAACCTATGAGGATGAAGCATAGCTAGATCCATGAATGCCAATATCTAACCTGTGACTTATGTCATGGACCCGTCTCTTCTTATTGGGACTTGTCACCTCCAACCACACCTCTTGATTAAGCATAGGATGCATTGAAGAGTCTTCTCTTTATTTTTTTAACATCGTGATGTCGTAAGAGTTCAGAAACGAAAAATGTAGAAAATTTTATCAAAACAATCAACTTCTTAACAAATATGATCAAGGAAAGAAAAGCTGTTGGATTTGAAAGAGGAGTTGGTACTGTGATATCAGAGTTTGTGGATGAGATATCAGAGCTACTGGAAGCAACATCAACTCTAGCAATAGGTCGAAAAGTTGAACTCAATCTTGATGAAGTACTTGAGATCATGTTTTAGCTTTGCTACATCAACCTGGTTGTTATGGATTCTATTAATGTAAGCTACTATTCAAAATTGAAGGGAATCTGCCAAATCATCAAAATAAACAATCAAGGAACAAAATCAAACGATATATCACGGAATTAATACTTGTCATTATAGGTAGAAAAGTTGGGAACAAATTTCTCATGTAATTAAATAAACTCATCTTTATACATGAAATAAAAACTGAGAACAAAAAAGACCTGAAAGTGCATTAGATAAATAGAATCATTAAGAGTTGGGAGCATGTCCGGCGGGTAGGTAAGGCCGCCAAGGTCATTGCTTCAGACCTCCTATAAAAATAGGCCTCACAATTTTAAAGCTATATATTATCATAATATATTAAAATGATGAAAAAACTAACTAATGAAATATTCGTATAACCATCCCAAGAGTACCCCTGCTGGTAATCCAACAATATAATGGCACCCAGTGTTGATGTATGCTACAAGAGATTGCCAACCAAGGCATAAATCTTTATTAAAAAGAAAAAAACTAACAACAACAATTATCATCCTTGATTGGATATAATTTGATTGTGTTTCATTCTTTCCGGGACTAACCGGATAGGACTGGTTGAAGGCTATTTAGAAGTACTGTGACACTGAGCAAGGCAGCAAGCTTAGTTGTTTCCTTGGCAACTGCAACACTCGTGGTAAACAAGTAAGGGAAGTAATCCCTCGTTGCATGTACTATGATCATGGCAACAACACCTATGGATACTGATGTGATGGAAACCGCCAACACTGAAAACTGGGCAGCCCGGAAACCACCAGCCCCAAGTTCATTTGATACTCTCACACTGTTCATAAATTAAGTACAAGATCTTCAGCATATTCATTAGGCACCCTTATATGCTTGCTGAGAAGAAATAGAGAATCAGTAAGAAACTCAAAATGTCCCAACTACATACATTGAAAATCCAAATTTCAAACTCAACTATTCATTTACTCCATTAAATAGGACCATAGAGATTTCCTTTATCAAGGATTTAATATGTTGTGATCAAGCAAGAAACTGTGTTGAGAAAAGGAACAGACAGAGAGATGATCACCTAATTGCAGCATTGAACCCCAAAGCAATCATGGTACCCAGCCATTTATGTTCGTACTGCAAACATGGGAACAAGTAATTAGTAATTATTATTGATCTTAAACTTTATTATGTTCTCTCCATACAGTGCAGTTGCATGATAACCTCAGTTTTGAATTGCATGCATAGCAAAACATGAGATGACATGCACATAAACATAAACTAGTATACTTTTATCACTTATCACCTTCACATGGCCAACTAAATTCAAAGTTATGTTTACTTCTCTAGCAAAGTGAGAATTTGGAGGAGGGAGGCTAAAGAACTTTTATTACCAGATAGATATGGCATCAACGGGTACTAAAGGGTTTTCCAAACTCCCTGTTATCACCACCAGTATCATCAAGCACCAAAACTCCAAGCTGCCATCCCATTTACAAAGTTCACTTTTAACATCAAATTTCCAACAAATATAATTAAGTCAAATTATGGAAAATGAAGTGAGAGAAAATAACATAACATAATAGATGAAGCCAAAGAAAACCTCACAAATCCAGACAAGTCAACAAAGGCTAGCCATGTGAATCCACTCCAAGCACCGTCTGACTTGGTGATGAAAATGTACAACAATTGAATGACAATCACCCACCATGATGTGTTAAGAGTAATTCCTGCCCCAGCTAAGCCCCATCCCAGCTTCAATATTAGAAGCCAACTAAAAAATGTATGCAACACCAATACAACTACTGATATCCATAACATCACAATGACTTTCCTCTGCGCCTGTAAGAACTTTTGGATTTGGAAAGTTCAAAGCGTAGGCAAACGACTGCAGTATCATCAACAGAGCAAATTTTCCTACAACAACAAAGTAGAAATAATAAATACAAGATACTCCCAATGATACTTAAAAGAGATTTTAAACTACACAAATTTCTTGAAGTTAATCTTATCCTTAAAATATGGAGTCACGGTCTATCATTATTTCTAAGCATCCTTAAAGTCATTACCCTGAATAATGAGCATAACTTTACTCCAAAGACCAAATAATTTGATAATAGGACATGCATTTATAGTGCAACATTATTAATATATTGGACCTACCATTCTATTTATTATTATATGATGTTAATCTGCATTGAGAATGTCCTACTGTGATGTTAATATATTGGACTTACCAGCACAATGACTTACAATGTACTCTAAAATCTCACGGTTTAAATGAGGGGGACTGCAATGGCCAAAAAGAGAAGAATGAGAGAAAAGACAAGATCATAGATTCCATTTTCCAGCTTTCATGAGTAATATTAATATAGTAAATAGTTTAATTTTGATGAACTTGAACTTTTTTATACTATCATCTCATTATATATTTTCACATTATTAAAAATTTGACTTCTCAAATAGTTGTTATTATAATTAAGCTGTTTTAATGACATGTAACACGAGATTACATAATAGTGTATTTACCAATAAATTTAGATGATATGAATAGAACTAACCAGCAGCATCTGCGATCTCAGCAGTCTGTCCAATGAGCTTCAAGATGGGAGGTGACCAAACATAAATAGGCACCAAATAAGGGCAGTAGTAATGGATATACACATATATTTTTTTCTCACATATCTCACACATGTGAGATTAAACAACTGATAAATCAATTTAAACACTTAACCACTCATAGCTAACTACTTGCTAAGGTGGTAATGGTAATTAATTAACCATTTGTAAAACATATTTAACTAATAATATACTTATACATAACCAATGAATTTAAAAGGGATTGGCAAAAAAATCGAGGTATTCATTGAAGACTAAATGGTAATTACTTTAAGCCTTGGAGTACCTGCAAGACTAAATGTCTTGCTTTCTATTTCCGTTTATTCATTGAAGTAATTTTTAATGGAGTGAAGTAATTTACTTCCAGGTACTCTGCTTCTATTTGATTGCCAGTTAAAAGAAGAATGCAAGTTAGAAAACTTTATTTTTTTTTAAACAATAGTAATGCTTTGAAAAAGGAGAAAGAGCACCAGAATATAAAATGAAACACATAATTAAACAGATGATATTAACACTACTAGTATTGATATTGTGACACATATAATGGGTGTCTTTGGAATGCCGCAAAGTTGGGGTCACAAATTGATAAATTGGTTTGATTTTGGATTGGATCATAATGGATAGATCCAAAATAAACCATCAATTCAGTTAAGATCTATTGTAAAATATTTAATACTATCTAATCTATCTATGATCCAATTTAATAGATGGATATTCAATCCATCCATTAATCATTTTTAATAGATTGGATGGATGAATATCAATCCACTCATTTACAAAAATTTCTCTATAGAAAATATTTCTCTCTCTAAAAATTTTCTTTCTCTATCTAAAAAATATTTTTCTCTCTAATAATTTTCATTTTCTCTCTCAAAAATTTTCTTCTCTCTCTAAAAAATAATTCTCTCTTAAAATTTTCTCTCTCTAAAAAATATTTCTCTCTCTAAAAAAATTCTTTCTCTCTCTAAAAATTTTGGGACTCATTGCTTTGTATTACGGGTTTTTGGACTTTAGTGAAAGTAAAAGTGTTGAACAAAAAAATGTAAAATACATTGGATATTCATTGGATTAGTTTTTAATAAGATATTTATTGGATATCAAATTGATGTTTTGGTTAAATTACTAACTATCCATAACTAAATTTAATCCATTAGATCCAATCCAATAAAATATATTATTTTAATTAGATGGATTGAATTGGTTTTAATATGAATGAATTGGATGGATTAAAAATTAATAGATTTTTTTGTCAACCATACTGCAAAGGATCACCCTTAATCGCAGAGAAAGTGAAATAATCTTCACATATATGATATGCAAAAAGACCTAAAATGCCTCCAACACACACTTCAGCCAAAATTAACATAACACTTGAAAAATATATCCTGCAATTTAAAAGAAATACAAAAACAAAAACAAATAAATAAACAAACTACCTAAAACCCTGAGCATCATAAAATTGCATCTTCACATCAGCAAAGTGGTGTAACTAAAGTTGAAAAATGTGAAATAGTGGAAACTCAAATGGTGTAACTGAAGCTCTCACACGAGGAAGAAGCAAAGTGGATAAGATAATATTTGTTAAAAATAATTAAGTGAACATATAAAGGAGAAAACATAATGAGCTTTGAAATTGACACAGAACAGTGAAATGGAGTGAAGAACAATAACGAACCTGTAATGGTGGTCGTAGGGGGGATATAATAAAGGACCTGAGCTTGACTCTGCGACTACTTCTGGCTCCAAGAGAAGGTAATATCCCAGTAGAGAGATTGATAGATCAATCAAATCGTTAAAGATGCAAAAAGAATAAAATCAAAAGCAAATAAGTGTTATGCACCCACTAGGTAGAACTCACCCCAATAAACCGGCTTACAAGGGGAGGGTGCCTAAGGGCTTATAAACTCACATAGGAAGCCTTAACTTACCGATGTGGGACTCAACAGGGTCGTTACAATCCACCCCCCTTGGGACTGACGTCCACGGTGACTTCGCGGACCCCGTCTTCTACGGATAGTAGCCCGAACCGCGACGAGGGCCCTCCCAGGTGGGGAACCATCCCACGAGGTTTGCCCAGGAGGTTAACTGCTCTAATACCATTGTTATGCACTCACTAGGTAGAACTCAGCCCAATAAACCGGCTTACAAGGGGAGGGTGCCTAAGGGCTTATAAACCCACATTGGAAGCCTTAACTTACCGATGTGGGACTCAACAAGGTTGTTACAATAAGAGAAGAGAGAAGAGAAGAGGGTTAGGGTTCATACCAGAAACAGAACCAGAGAGGTTTGTTAGGGTTCAAATTCGCCTCATCTCATCGCCAGAGAAGCATAGCTAGAGTCAATTGGTCAGTGGACCGATGGTGACTAGCAAGCAGTGGCACTAGGGCTAGTGGGCTCGGTTGCTGAAAATGGAAACAATCTGTGATAATGGAAACAACTGGGGATGAAAATGAAAAAGGGATAATAAAAATAATTTATTAGTTAGAGACGGAAACAATTTGTCTCAATATTTTAGAAAAAAATTATTTTATTAATTTTTAAATTTTTAAAATTACATAAGTTATTTAGAGACAAACACTTCCTTTTTTAAATATTTTTGACTTTTTAAAATGTTGAATTGATCAAATAGAGACATAATTAGAGACAAAAAAACTGAGACAGATAAATTTTCTCTTTAAATTTCGTCTTTAAAAATATTTGACCTTTTAAAATATTAAATTGACTAAATAGAGACACAATTAGATATGAAAAAATCTGAAACGGATAAATTCTATCTCTGAATTTCGTCTTTAACTATATTTAACTTTTTAAAATGCTAAATGATTGAATAGAGATACAATTAGAGATGAATAAATCTAAGACGAGTATTTTCCATCTCTAAATTTTTCTCTAAGTTATAAAATTTACTTTTTTTTCTCTAAATTATCAAATCTGTCTCTTTTTTTGTCTCTAATTGTGTCCGTCTCTAAATCAGACTTTTCTAGTGGTGGAAATTTTTTAGGGAAAAATAAATTAATGTATCAAGAAAAATTGGGTAATTAGCTAAGGATTAGCTAAGCTTTTTCCTAGCTAAATTCTTAGCTAAAATTAACTTTGAGCTAAATCTTTTTAACTACCAAATAATTCCTATCTAACTTAGTTAGTTACAGAATTTTATTTAGCTACAAAAATTTTCGTAGCTAAATCATAGCTATTTTGTAACTATTTGCTTGAAAAAAAAATTCTTTAGCCATTCGAAATTTAGTTAGGGAAACTTATTTCATAGTTAATCCATAGCTAATTAATTACGGATTAGTTAAAAATAATTTCCATAGCTAAATTGTAGTTATTTTGTAACTATTTGCTTGATAAAAGAAATTTTCTTTATGCATTTGAAATTTAGTTAAAGAAACTTATGTCATAGTTAATCCATAGCTATGGATTAGCTACAAAAGAATTTTGTAGTTAAATTTCATAACAAATTTGTAAAATTCTTGTTATGTCAATTCTTTGGAAAATATGGCTTGCTGATGAGTCTATTTCGTTCTTTGCAAACACACTTCTAGCTGAGAACAGTTCTAATTGGGAGCCTAGACAAAATGTTATGAAGAATGAAATTAGGTAAATTAGTTATTTCTGTTGGAGGATTTGTCAAAAGTATCTTACTTTCTTGTTTACCATTCATTGATACAATCTTGAAAATATATCCTTTTCCTCTTTATGATTCCAAGCATACCCACATCCTAAATTCACTTATTCACTCTTTCATCATTGTACACCATTTGAGCTTGGTTGGTGTTAATGGATAGAAATGAAACCTCCCTATCAGTGCTTAAGGCAAATAAGAATTGAATTAAATCCTCATTGCATGTAAGAGTTCATTTTAAAGTCTCTTTTACCAAAAGAATGCTTGCTATATATTTATGTTCATAAATTTGTGCTCTGCACACACCGAAAAGACAACAGACAGCAAGAAAGAATAGCTAGTAAATCCAGAATTTACAACTAAATCCGATAAATTCATCAACTCTTCCTGAAAAGAACTCATATGTGAGAGGAATCATTACCAAGATTTGATTGAAGAGTGTTACAAAGATAATATATGAGCCTAGCGTTTCATACATTTGAGCCTTTGAGCATCGATGTAAAAATCGCTTTTGATCATCCAAGGAAACTTTGAGAATAGTAAAGCTGCCAGTTTACCCAAGACAAAGAAAAAGTGATGTATGTATTAGAAAATATCTTTGTAACACTAGAGCTATTTGTCAAATAAATATTTCAAAAATTATTCCACGTTAGTTATCATTTGGCTTTGCTTAAAAGCTCTTCTTTGCTCTTATCCTTAGAGTGAATCTCATATTTCCTAACAATTTGTGGTTTAAAAAATTACATAATTTTTTATATTACACTCGTATCCATTTTTTCCCTTTATTTTAAAGGGAACACTAAAAATATTTCTAAGAGTCTTACGTAATTTGTCTTATAATAAAATCAATTTAATTAACTTCTTATAGTAGTAATTTTTTTTCTTTTTAATGAATATAATCATTTAGAATTGAGAAAGAAGCAATTCATTAAATAATAATAAAGTCATTATATATAAATTTATTTGGTACCTCTAATTTTCTCTTATTTTTAATTTGACGCCTTTATTTTCCTTGTTTTTAATTTGATCCCTATATTAATTCAAAGACATTGACATGGACAAAAATGTTACCACTTCTTACCATGTCAAACCACAAACTAACATACTCATAATGGAAACTAACAGTAGAAATCATTTTGCTAATTATTGTAGCTATAAAGATTGATTTGCAAAGAAAAAATATAGGGAGTAAACTTAAAAGATATAAACGATAGGACCAAATACATGGTTAATCAATTTTATTTCCAATACTTATATCAGAATATTTGCAATCTGATTCTCTGAATGGTGCCATAAAAATAAATTAATTGAATTAAGCACATTTCTGTGTTTCTGCTGTGTGATCAGACGCCCATGTTTTGGATTTTATGACAAAAAAAAGTGTTATTTGTAAGCTGATTTGCAAAAACATCATCCATGTTTTACATGCATATTACTGTCGCCATTAATCGTCAAATGATAGACAGTAGGTAAGTCATTTTCTTTGCAACTAAACTAAGAAACCACTTTTGGATTAACATATCCTTTACCGTGCAGATTCATCACCCATCTTATAAGATAAAAGAGATCGTCATATATCATCACATGCTTAAATGTACAAACCACCCTGGAAAGGGAGGAGGTGCTTTTGGTCTAATCGTCGGGTTGAGTGAGAGAAAAGGGTCAAGATGTTGTTTAAACTTCATATATATATAAAATCTTATGCACGCTAAAGTAGTGTATGCAATTTGAGACAAATTTTTTTCAAAAAAAAAAAAAACAATTTTGATATCATCTAATTAGTGAAGTAATGTGAATGTTAATAGCGTTTGTCGCTTGAATGTGGCCGCATAATTCAAGTGGTTGAGGAAAATTGAAGATTTGAGTAGAAAATTATAGGTTTAGATTTTGATAATGACTTATTAGTATATAAGAAAATCACTAATAGCCTAACTCTAATTTTAGCATTATTAGTAAAAGCAGAAAGTTGGTGAGCTTCCACTCATGACGGCCATTAGCCATACAAAGAGGTATAAGTCAAAAAGTTTTTGAGGAATTTTATAATTTTTTCATTATGGCTTTATCAAGCTTGAGATGAGATACCGCAATTGTTGGCTCTAACTCTTTCTATATATGTGCATTAAATATCAATAATTAACATCAACAAGATTCTAGATTCTCACGAATCACGACCTTCACAAAATGACGGTGATCAAGAGAAAGAAGAAAGAAGAGATGAAGAAAAATTAACACTTTAGTTGAAAGATTAAAATGCACTGCAGAGAAGGATGAAAAATTGAAAATTGAGAAAAAAAAATAATGTCATTGACAGGATAACGTGGTGAGTCCAATCAATGTTGTGGTGGGAGGCATTTATAATGTTCTTAAAAAAATTTTGATCATTAATGTTCCATTGAGTTTACCTATTATAATAGGTAAAAAAAATGTATTCTCTCATTTTTTCTTTTTTTCTACAAATATTCCATTGTGAATGTAACTTATTCAATAAGTTATAAGTAATATTTTTTGATCATAAGTGTAAAATTTTTGCAAATTAATGATTAAAAAACATTAAGCATCTTCAAAAATATTTTAGGAGCATTTTAAATTTTTCCATTGTGGTGATATATAGAAAGAAATTTATTTCTTATGAGACATTAAAGACTCTGTTGGTTGTTTTCCTTAACAGAGTTGTGATATATAGGGGTATAAATTAGTTCGGATAACCTGACTAACCCGATTAATCCGAACTGAATCAATTAAATTGGTTCGGTTTGATTTGGGTATATTAATTGATTCGGGCAAAATCTAAACTAATTAAAACTTAATTGGTTCGATTCATGGATTTGAAATTTTAAAATCAAATCAAACCATATATTTATATATATTATTATTATTATTATTATTATTATTATTATTATTATTAATTTATGCTACAACCTTTTTTAGCTATTACTTGTTTTTTTTTTTTTTGCTTTTTATAATACTTTCTCAATTCTCAACCCCTAAAATGTCGTCTTCGTCAAACGCAGAATGCCAGAAAACTCATCTGCCAAAACGTTCAATTCTACTCACTGGCATCGCAACTCACTGGCACCGCAGCTCACCGTAGGTTCTGCTCCGCCACAGCTCAGGTCATATCTACTCTGTCATAGCTCGGGCCACGCCATTCATTCAACGCAGAAAGCTAGAAAACTCATCTGTCAAAATATTCGGTTCTACTCACCGACACCACAGTTCACTAGCATCGCAGCTCACTAGCATCGCAGCTCACCGACCACAAAGGTGAAACAATGATTCTTTTTTGCTTACTTTTGGATTTGACATTTAAAAAGAGTGGAAGACGATATTTATGCTGATGTTTTTCATTTTTCCTTTTTTCCTTAGTTAACATTTCTTTTCTATCCACCTAAAAATTGACTCCTTTCTATCACTTTGATAAGAGGTGATATGTCTCCTATCCCGTTTACTTTTTTTTTTCCTTTGCAGGCAAGGATAGTTCACCTTAATAAAAATCCTGGAGATCCTAGGGCAGTAGAAAATTTTCAGGTAAGCATTATTAACTCATGTTTTGGTTTCATATTACTTTATGATATTAGTGGATTTTTATTAACAAACTTATTTACTTATTTCTTACAATTAGAGATATAGTCCTATTTGAAAGAGACACTAGTGTTTTAACTCTATTAATAATACTCAGTTATGGTCTGCATAATTACTAATTTTCTAACTTATTTCATCATTAGTTTTTAAATAAGTTGGTTGGATTATAAAATTAACTCTAGTCAATATTAAGTATAATATATATTAAAAAATTAAAAAATTAACAATTGTTTGGTGATATCCCCAAGTCATTCAACAATTGTCTGAGCTTGAAAATTTTATTTTTGGTCAGGAATATGCTATCAGTTACTATTCCAAAAACTCTTGGAGAGGTGAGAGGCTTGGAAACTTTGGATCTTTTCTCCAACCAACTCTCTGGATCCATTCCTATTGAAATTCAAAATTTACATGTCATTCAGCTTTTGAACTTCTCTTATAATGATTTAGAATGAATCATTTCTAGTGGTGGAGTTTTTCAAAATCTCTCTAATGTCTATTTAAAAGGCAATAAAAAATTTTACTTGTATTTTGCATGTGAGCGGAAGAAGGCATGTCAGACACTACATCATCATAGTTATAGTGGTAACACTGATACTATGTCTGTCAATTTGCTTGCTACTATACATAATGAACATAAAAGTAAAGATAACAGTAACAATATCATCTGAACTTTGAAACTTAAAAACGATGAATTGACTTTAAATACTATAGTATTGACTTTAAAAATAATGAATTTTTAGCTCTGATTTATGAGTACTTAAGTAATGGGAGCTTAAAAAATTAGATTAAGAGGAAGAGAAAGTATGCAAACGAAAATGGGTTGAACCTTATGGAGAGATTAAATATAGATATTGATGCTGCTTTTGCATTGGATTACCTACACAATGATAGTAAAGTTCCTATTGTGCATTGTGATTTGAAACCCAATAACATTCTCTTAGATGAAGATATGACTGTAAATGTTGGAGACTTTGGATTCGCTAAGTTACTGATTCAAAATTCAACTAATCAAGTATCCATTAGCTCCACTCATGTCCTTAGGAGTTCAATTAGTTATATATATACTTCCAGGTTAGTAGCCTCACAATTTTCTCTTTAATTGAATAATAGTAACATACAACTTCTCAAATTAAATCTCTCTTGAAGAATTTTTTAACTTATTCAAATATAATTTCTTAAAACAAATATCAATATGTTTCTTTATTCTCTCTTTATAAACCTTTTAATACACATTTTGAAACATGAAATAATTATTAGTATTCAAATCAATAAATTTGATTCTATTTTTAGAAATTTTTTCATAGGTTTATTATATATTTTTTTACTATGAAAAACTAATTATTTAACTGATTTTTATATTAAAAAATAACCAACCCAATCATTCGAATTAAACTAATCCGTAGATGTTCGATTTGGTTTGATTCAGATTTAACTATCAAAAAATATAAAATGCTGAGTTCACTGAAGTGAGCATCGATCCTCTACCTTTTTTACCTTTCACAACCGGTCACTCAGTTCTTCAAAAAATTGCAATCTAGTCCTCCACGTTATCAGGACCCATACTCGATAGAAAAGTGTGTGAAGTCAAAGAAGGAAGCAAAGGCAAATTCGCAGACCAACCAAATAAAACTGGGGAAAGTGCAAGAAACGGGCAGAAAACTCCAGAAAATTGAAGAAACGAGGCAAAAAATCTGGGGAAAATGTAAGTAAATGAAAGAAAATGCCAGAAAATACTGGAAAGATCAAGAAACAACGAGAACAGATTGAGAGAGAGAGAGAGAGCAGAAGCAGAACCCCTATTATAAGAGTTCTGATACCATTTAACAGTTTGTAATTGAGCAAAATGAAATTCTATTATTGATACTGTGATGAAGTGTTTATACACAAGCATCTATAGCTGAGATAAACAGTATAACCGTCTATGAAAAAGCTCATCAATCTACTTAAATTAGAAGCATTTATACATTCATGTGTAAATAGACACTATGCAGAAGCATGTACAAGATGATTCTTTCAAGTAATGCCTTGTAACTCATGAAGCTGATGTATATGGGTCACATCTGGGTGTTGATAAATGGTTTTGAGAATTCCTTGCAGCTTGAGGTGATATTTTTAAGTTTTAAATTCAGAGAATTTAACCAGCTTAAACGGTTACAAGTGATAAATCTCATCCTTTCAATTTTCTAATATTAAATCAATGAATACATTCTTCCGTGAGCATATGCTCACTGAATTTAAGTGAGCATTAAAGAAAAAGCCTATCCAAGGCTTATCTTCCATTCCCAGTCGCACCACCACTAAAGGCAACAATGGATCAATCAATCACAATATCATATAATAATCATATACGTAGAGAGAGAAAAAGAGGGTGTACCAAATGGCAAGAGATTATGAAATAAATCTTCTCCTTCCTTTATGACCAATAGATTTAACGAATAATGTTTACAAAGCCAACGGTCCATATACCATTTTAAATTACTTTTCATATAAATATAAAAAAAGAAAAATAATCATCTTGTATTTTTAAAAAATATATAAATATTATTTATATTCTTTTTAAGAAATATAATTGAATGAAAAAAATAATAAAAAAATATGTATAATAAATAATATTAAATAGAATATAAAAAGAGATATATATATTATTTGATATAAAAATATAAAAATTCATAAAAAAATTTAACATTTTATACTTTTAATATAAAATTTTTTACTCCATCTAATGATATAAGATAATTTAATATATGAAATTTTTTATACCAGACGCAATATATACTTTACATCAATCAATTAATTTCAGTCTGGTTTTTAAATTAATTATATTACGTCTGGTTTTTTAAATTTATACTTTTAAATTTAGACATAATATATAATTTAAAACTTTACATCATAAGATAATTATTACATCCTCAAAAAGTTTTTTATACTGTGAACTAGTCTCAATTATTACGTCTGGTTTAGGTAATTTAGACTGAAATTTACGTATGAAGTTGACAGGATTTAACTAAGTAAATAACAAATAGTAATTAATAATGAAAAATGTCATTTTCCGTGACAAATATCTCATGAATATATATACCTCTTTATTTGTTAATGCAATTGGCTTGGCCCTTAATAGCCTGTGATTGAGATTTTCTCGTACTTTGATCAGATAATAATACTGATGAGGCAACTTCAATGTTATCTTCACGTTGAAAAAAGAAACTAAATAAAAGGAATGGTAAACTTCAACTATCATCTCTAGGAGACAAGGAGGAGTTTAAGTTGTAATAAATATTTTTAAAAGAAAAGAGTGGTAAGCTATTCAATTTAAAAATTGATTAATTATCATTGAAGACTGTGTAGATTGTTGTGTATACATGGGCAAAAAAAGTCTTACTTCATTGTAAAGGAAGGAATTCTTACATAAATTAAATTGGGCACACTAGACTAATGTGATAGTTAATTAGGATTTTTATTAATTAATTATGGTAGTTATCTATTAATAATATTGTGATTAGCCTAATACATCTAATTTAGGTGCATCAGGTTTATGCAAGAATTTCTCTTGTAAATGAATGGACAAGGTGATGATTTTATAAAGTGGTTAGACCCATAAATTTAATGGTTTAAATTTTTTTGTTAAGATATAGTATCCAACCCACTTTGTTACTCCTCTTTAAGTCCATTAGTTTTAGATCTCCTAGGTATTTGGGCTTTCATATTTCTAACAAGTAGTATCAAAGTCAATGTCTCAATTAGGGATAAGGTGTGTACTTTGTCAAAGTTGTTACTCTCCATTAGAGAAAAGAGTCAATTTTGGGTAAGACAATTGACCCGTTACTCGGCTCGAGGGGGAGTGTTCGTGTGTGGTGTCTTTGTATGTGGACTTGCACTTGAGGGAGAGATTGTTGAGAATACAAATGTGAATTCCAAGTGTATGGGTAAAAGAAATCCTTCATTGTAAAGGAATGGACAATGTGGAGATTTTATAAGTAGTTAGATCAATGAACTTAATGTTTTAAGATTTTATGTTAAGATGTAGTGTCTGTCCTACTATTGTTGTTTCCCTCTAAGCCCATTGATTTCATATCTTCCTAGTATTTCAGACTTCTCTTTTTCTAACATAGACAATTTTCAAACATTATTATAATTAACAGCGAAAATATTATTTATATTTAGTTGTGTGCTTCTTCTTGTTGTTAAGGTGAAAGCGCTTGGAGATGGGATAAAGGTTTTAATTTTCATTCTCCTTTTAATTTTTGTTTCTGTTTTCATAAGACAAACTTAACATTGGTCGTTTATATCCAATTGTTGACCGAATTACAAGAAAATTACATACCAAGCAAGTTTCAACATATTAAGTTATAATAAGAAATTAAAAAAAAGACAATCTCAATAGATTGAAAATAAATACCCAAATAGAAAATCATAGTAATCTTCATGTTTTTGCACCTTAAGTTGTGTAGTTTGAGCTAACATTAATTGAAAGGAAAAAGTTAAAAAAAATAAGATAGAAATAAGAGATTAATTGTTCACGGCTACTAACTAGGGGGTTTTGGGTCCTCTCAAGCGGTGGGGACCCAAGGTGGTGTGGCCAAAAAGGATGGTTTATCTAGTTTTCAATATGGGGGTAAAAGGTTAGAAGTGAACTCTACTTTTTGTACTGACTTCACCTGTTATTTATAGGGGTCTGGGAGGGGTGTGTCATGTACCCCTTCACTCTTGCCATGCATGGGGTGAGTACATTGAGCACCCCCATCATGCTAATTGTGTCAATAGGTTTTGGAAGGAAATTTCGTTAGAGATTTATCCTATCAAAGCTTGTCACATGTCTTATTTGTTAATAGGGGTATGTTCTAGGTCATTCCCAAGGATTCTTTGTCCTTATTTAGTCAATGCCTCTCTAATCCCAAGCCCAAGAGTGGGCAGAAACCCTTTTGGGAAATCGCTGTGTGCACAAGGGCACGTGACCTTAAAGGTCTATAGGGTTACCCTGGCATAGTCCGTAGTCCCTCAAGCTTGTAGCTTGAGAGAGTTTACGAGCTTTAGAGGCTATTGAGTTAGTGTCGGGGATCTAGGAATAGCCCATAGCCCCTCAAGCTCATGGCTCGTAAGAGCATATGAGCTTTAGAGACTATTGAGTTGGTGCTAGGGATCCTAGCATAATCCACAACCCTTCAAGCCCATAGCTCGTAAGTGCGTATGAGCTTTAGAAGCTATTGAACTGATGTCGAGGATCCTAGCATTGTCCTCAGTCCTTTGAGTTGTCTTAAATGAGTTTGCCATTTCAAATTGGTGTGTTTCTTTGGTTTTTGTGTTTAAGGCATGTGTCTCATTTTGATAAGTTGGTTGTCATTCATTTGATTTGCTTGTCCCTTCGTTTGTTGCATTTGCTTGATATGACCGATGGGTTGTTAGGGATCGTTGGATCTTATTCTATCATTGCAATTAGATTTTGAGGACGATTATTGTCCTTTATGAATTGTTGGATTTTTTTAAATCTCATCTGTTAGTTTTGTTTGTGCCTTTTCTTCTTTCTTTTCCCTTTCTTATTCCATTCCTTTACTTAGCGTTTTCCCTGTAACTTCTTTTTTTCCATTTCTTTTCCTCCTCTGTTCTCATCTTCTTCTTTTTCCTTCTTGCATTGTATCTATGGCTATTTGGAGAAAAGTTACTTTTTTTTCCTATTCTAGTACGAGGGGTGTTTGCTAGTGCCATTTTCTTCCTCGATTCTGACTAGGCTTCCCTCTTTTTTGTTCCAAGTACTTGTTCTTCTTTTCTTGTTTTTTCGTTGGTGTGGTGGATTTTTTTTCTTCTTTCCTCTATTTCTTATTTGGATTCTTCCTTTTTCTTCTTATTTTAGCTTATTTTTCTAGGTGAGGTGTATCATAGCTATAAGTGATAGTGAAGGAGATTCTATTGAATTTCTGAGGGAATTTCTCCCTCAAGCCCCCGGAAAGGGTGAGGGTCACCGTAGTGAAGGTTGACTCACTTTCTGACTCCCCCAAGGAAATGTCATCTACCCCTAGGTCTGACCAAGGTCATGGGGTTTCCCCTTTAGTTTATGAGAAATTTTGGAGGGCGAAAGCAATGATGAGGGATATAGAGTCTTAGTTACCCTTGATTTTCGCCCATTTCTTCTAGTGAATTTTTAGACAGTTCAGATTTTGCCTATCTTACAGAATTAATGGCTGAAGGTCCCAGACCTCTCAAATTGGTGGAGGACGTGTTGAATGTGCCCTCTATTTTTCTGTTCTCGGAGAGCCTTCCAACTACGATTTGTCGGTTGACTAGGGATGGTACTAATACTAATTATAGTTAGAGAGTTATGCAGCCGAAGATTGTCTTCACGGTGATCTGGGTGAAAATCGCTTCTTTATTGATGCACACTTTTTAGTTGTTGCATTTACAAACCCAAGTGCAGGTTGTTTCAAGTAATAAATTTCTCGGGAGTCCGAGGTCGATCCACAGGGAATTGTTGAAGATTAATTAAGGTGAAGTGAATATTTTGTTACTATGATTAAAATTATTTACTTGGGTTAAAAGATCCACTCTTGGTAAATAAAATAAAGGTAAGATTAATTTCTTTTATAACTCAATTAGAATCCTCACAACATGGAGGTTCCAATCGGAAAATACAACGTTAAAAGTCTATTAAAACTATATACGTATTTATATTATGTTTCCAAAAATATTACTACCACTTATAAATAGGTTAAAGCATTCATTGTGCCAATATTTTGTCTACAACAAATCAAGAACTCCACTTTATAAGGAGAGTTTCTAACACCACCACTTGTAAATGGGTTAAAGCATTTATTGTGCCAATCTCTTGTCTACAACAAATCAAGAACTCCACTTTACAAGGAGAGTTTGGAAACAAAATATAATACGTATAATGATCACTTGAAAATATATCATTTAAGCATAAGAGAGAAATTAATCTAACCTTATTTCATTACCAAGAGTTTCACCTCTTCACCCAAGTAAAATGAAACTTAGTTACTCATAGATAAGAAGAAAGAAAGAGAGAAGAAGAAGAAGAAAAACATGACTTCAATTTAGAACAAAGGAAAATTACTACAAGAAAACTTAGTAACAAACTAGCATTATTTTGGTAACTAACACCTAATACCCTAATGATCTGCCAAGGCCTCCTTTTATAGAGGATTAGAGATACAAAATGTCAAGGGGGCTGAGTTATTAGTAGGTGGATGATTGGAAAATGAGTGGAAAATGCCAAATGACATTAAATGACATTAAATGAGTGGGAAATAATGGAGATTCCTTGTCTCTGAAATCATGCAGCTCTGAAGTCATTGCATTCGTCATTTTTGAACCAAGTGGTCTTCATGAAAGTTGTAGGCCTAGATCTTAGCTTTCAAATGGCTTTAGTTTGGATCCAATATCATTTCTACAACTCCAGATATGTTCAAATTACTACATACTGTCCAGGCCCAGTCACAGCTCCTCTGTTCTGACTTCCAAACCCAATATCACCTTCAAGGAATCCGATTCTGGAAAAGTGTTCAACATGAAAGTTGTAGATATGGGTCTTAACTATTCAGCATCAAAATTTCAATCCATTTTACAACATCTAGCCCAAAATCTGTGATGAACAGTATACGTAGGTCAAGCTGTCAGGAACAGTATTTTAGTTCTTGCTTCAACCCCAATTTGAGTTATCCACTCGTGTGATTGGGCCTTTGAGGTCTTCATGAAAGTTATAGAACTCTCTTTTATCTTTCAAATGCCACTAGAATCAGCTCCAAAGACCACCTACAGCCCAAGATATGACCCAAATACAGAAACAGTGTAAGATATGAATCATGCTAAAAAATTCAATTAAGTTCAATTTTGAGTCCAAACTTACAAAACATAATAAAACTCAATCAATTAAGTACATAAAGAGTGTAAATAACTAAGAATGAAAGCTTATTAATGTATCAAATATATGATCATCAAACTCCCCCACACTTAGCTTTTTGCACTTCTGAGCAAAACACATAAGATCACTCACAAAAAAAATAAAAACGAAACAGACTCAAAAGCTAAACACTCTAAAAGACTCAATTTCTAATAATATTTAAAAATGAAGAGCAATCATTCAAGTAATCAAAACATTCATGAAGTAATATATCTTCACTTCTCAAATCAACAAGCAAGGTTATTTCAATTGAAAAGCATGAGTCAAGAATGATAGATTTTCACAAGATTCACTCTCAATCCCTCAAGTGTTTAAAAGGTAGATATTTCACTCAATTCAACCCATGAAAATTGCACTACCATAAGCTTGCTTATCTTCTACTTCTCCACTACTCAGAACACATGCACACACAAATCATGAGGACTTTATTCAAGGTTGTAATGGGGTCAAGGTAAAGGAGGAGGTAATATAGATATGACAAGTTTAAACACCAGAGAATAAAAGAACATGAGAGTTGAGTTCAATTAACAAGCATGAAAATTCATCCCAACTCCACCTAATACAAATTCTCTTTACATATTCTTTTCCTTTCCTTTATTACCTTGTTGACCCTCTACCTTTTACAATTTTTTTTTAAATTTTTTTTGATTTTTTGATTTTTTTTTAAGAAAAAGAACATCATATATACACATTTTTTTTAAAATATTCTGCACACACACCCCCACACTTGTTCAAGAACTCATCGAATGACAAACTAATGTTCTCTTATTCCCTAAGGTCAAGTAAGAACATGATTTTTCATTTAAAGCGCATAATGAGTTCGAAACAAAAAATAGTCAAATAAGCTCAAAGAGGTTAAGCAAAGGAAAATATGCACAAGGTTGGCTATTTGGTCAAAGTAGTTAATTCAAGAAAAATGCCTCAATCATATTCATGTATGCATATGAAAATGTAGTCTCAAAAAGAATCAAAGCAAGTTCTAGAGCAACAATTCCATGAGTGAAATTCACACAAGAAAGAAAAGAATGATACAAACGTTCAATCCATTCATCAATAGGCTCAAAATC
This sequence comes from Ormosia semicastrata, assembly GCA_029884595.1. Taxonomy (NCBI): domain Eukaryota; kingdom Viridiplantae; phylum Streptophyta; class Magnoliopsida; order Fabales; family Fabaceae; genus Ormosia; species Ormosia semicastrata. Next base: position 4,926,483 of record JAQQTO010000028.1, on the reverse strand, counting down.
TCACAAGACATAATTCCATCATTCTCAGTCCACCAATTCAACATCCATAACCAAGCATGTGAATTTTAAGAAAGAAGACAATTTACTCAATCATGCAAATTTCCTTGAATTTGAATTGCTACTTCCATATAAATTAGTTATCTACCCCAACTAAGATGCGTCTCAAGAGTAAAATTTATTCCTTACTCTGCCATCCTTAACTGGTTTAGTAGTTACTAACAAACATATAAACACAACAAACATATTAATACACACACTTCCTAAAATTTTTTTATTTTGATTTTTTTTTACACAACTCTACACACGACAAACATAAACACACTTACTTTTTTTTATACATTTTTTTACACAACTATCATTCCCCCCAACTAGATCACAACATTGTCCTCAATGTTAAAAAATAGAAAGGAGAAAGATAGAAGATAGTACCTATTACCACAATTACTGAAAAGAGCAACCTTACACAAATATAAAAAAAATACGATAAATAAAACTAAAGATAAAGGATAGTTATAGATGAAGTGACAGATCACACTCTTGTTCCTTGCTGCCTCTTTTGCTGTTGCCTCTCTTGCTGCTGCCTCCCTTGTTGTTGCCTCTTGACCAATCTATCCGAGTACATTCGGATCAGTTCATAAACAAAAACTTCTAATTTATCAATCAACTCATCAACAAAGTGGAAGCAAAAATAAGGAGTCGTCTTGCCGAAAGTGTGATGAATTTCTGTTCCACAGATGGTCAAGAAAATATAACAAAAGATCAAAGAAATTATTAACATTCAGCAAACCTATGGGTTTATGGTGTATGTTCAGTTGGGCCCAAGAGACAATTTGAAAAATTTCTTCCAAAGTACCAAAACCACCTGGTAAAGCTATGAACGCATCAGAATTTGCAAGCATTGTCCTCATTCGTTCATCCATAGATGATACTTGAAGCTCCTCCCCAGTTGTTTTTCCAGTGATATTCTGTTGAGCTAAAGGTCTAGGAATGATACCTAAAACCTGACTGCCTTTTCAATGAGCAGCAAGTGATACAGCCTTCATTAACCCAATGCTGCCTCCCCCATATACTAAATGAATTTTTCTCGCAGCAAGTGTTCGACCAAGAGTGATTGCTGCGTCTACATACTCTAAACCCTTCCCATAAGTTGACCCACAAAATACACAGATATTGGTAAGTCTACGAACAGAAGAAGAAGCTCCCTCCATTTTACACTTACACTTCCTTTGAATGATTTTGAGTTGAAGGAAAGTAAAGGAAATGTATTGTTTAAATAGGGAAGAGAGTAGAAAAAGTAATGATAGTACCTATATGGGTAGGTTAGTGGTTTGTCGAAAAAGTTTGAAATTAAGAAACAAATTTTTTTTTTGTTTTTTTTTTTTTTTTTACTTCAAGAAAACCATCAGGGTAAAGAAGTCTAGAAACCCCCAAAGGATCCCATCCAAAGGATCGTCTGTCCAAAACCAAAATTCAACAAAATCATACAAAGATAAAATAATAATAACAAATGATTACATACCTTTATGTACAGGTTTCATGGTATATCTTTATACTACGCGTCATGAGTGCAGTAATACCAAGACGGCTCAGTCAATCTGGGTATTCTTCTCCCTCCCGCTTGTTTGAAGAAAAGAGAATAAAGAAACCATCGTGGGTTTCCATCCTGGGTCTAGAACCTGGAGAGCTCACACTTAGGTTCGTAACATCAACAAAGATGCTAAAATCTGAAACCCACAATGTCCAAGATCCAGAACGCTCCATCCCAGGGCGCTGGAAGCCCCTTCTAATAAAAGATAGGATCAAGCTCAGATGCCTCATACGCTTTGGCAGCCGCGGGTTACTTCTCACTAATAACCACAGTGGGACGCTTCTATCTGTCCATCAACTCCACAGTGCCTAGATGGTGAACATTGGGTTGTGGAGTGCGGCTCTCTACAGAGCATGGCACACGAACCTTATTTACCGACCGGCGTGCGAAGGTCCACCCGAGTCAATGACGGGTCAATGACTCTCCAGCGAGGGCTCTAATCTAATTAAAGACCAAGTACAACCGAAGTTTCGCCTTTTTTTTTTTTTTTATTTTTTTTTTTTCAATTTTTTTCTTTTTTTTTCTTTTTTTTTTTGAAAATGTACAAGATAATATATACATGTTGTTGTGATTGTAGCTCACATCTTCCTCTGGTTTCACGTCCAGAAATGGCTTAAACGCCTTCTATGAGTCAAGGATAAGCTTCCCATCCAATTTTCTTATAAATTGGCAAACAGGGTCTTTTTGAGTCAGATTCCCAAGACTATAACGCTCTTGCTCGTCCTTGAAGAGATTCCACAAACTAAGAAGTTCACGCTACACAACTCCACAAGAATGCGTCTCAAGAGTCAATAAGATATTATCTAATGACTCCTTACTCAGTCCATTCTTAATGAAGAATATTTTATCTTCTCTGTTTACGGAAACCATCCCCAAAGAGTGACATCGCTTGTCGCAATTCCATCGTGCACACTTGTAACAAACTTTCATTCTTTTTGCTCTTCTCCTTTTTGAAAATGAACTTTTACCGAGACCAGGCATGTATGGGACAAATGAATCTGAAGATTCACCAGCTAAACGAACCTTTGCTTCGATTATCCAGCGTATATCTTCTGGGATACCCTTATACATTAACAATCTCAGTCTTTCACACTTAGCTTCATAGACTTTTGTTAGAGCATTTAGAGGGAGAGAAGGAAAATGTTTTCTTAGATTTGAGAGAATGACATCCATTTTGAAAGGAGAAGAAATCGTTATTATGGGAAACGAAAAACAAACCGACTTGAGAGTCACGGAGTACCGTTATCCGCCATTTAACCGGGAACACAAAGAACTACAAAAAGAAAGAAACAACATTAAAATAAATTCTACTCATAACAAGGATTAGAAAGAGAAATGGATTCTACCTCAACAACTTGATGTTCCAGAAATGGTTTGAGTCTTTGTCCATTAACCTTAAATACAATACCATTCCTAGGATTCTCAATGTCTATGGCCCCATAAGAATACACATGTTTGACAATATAAGGACCAATCCACCTAGATCTCAATTTTCCAGGGAATAGGTGAAGGCGAGAATTATAAACCAGAACTTTTTGACCAATTTTAAAAGTTTTTCTGAAAATTGATTTGTCATGAAAAGCTTTTGTTCTAGCTTTATAAATCTTTGAGTTTTCATAGGCATCATTTCTTAATTCCTCAAGTTCATTCAATTGTAATTTGCGTAACTTGGAAGCATCATCAAGACTTAAGTTGAAAGCTTTAATGGCCCAAAATGCTTTATGCTCCAATTCTACAGGCAAATGACAAGGTTTTCCATAAACTAACCGATAAGGAGACATGCCCAAAGATGTTTTAAAAGCGATGCGGTAAGCCCAAAGTGCATCGTTTAGTCTTAAAGACCAATCTTTACGATTTGGGTTAACCGTTTTTTCCAAAATTTGTTTAATCTCCCTATTTGCTAATTCAACTTGTCCACTTGTCTGAGGATGATAAGGGGTTGCAATTTTGTGGGTAATGCAATATTTCTTCATTAAAGATTTAAATGGTTTATTGCAAAAATGTGTTCCCCATCACCGATGATAGCTCGAGGAATTCCAAATCGACTCAAAACATTTTCTTTTAAAAATTTTAGAACAGTTTATGATCATTGTCTTGACATGGAATCGCCTCAATCCATTTTGAGACATAATCAACTGCAACCAAAATGTACACAAATCCAAAAGATGATGGAAATGGACCCATGAAATCAATTCCCCAACAATCAAAAATTTCAATGACAAGGATAGGGTTCAAAGGCATCATATTTCTTTTAGAAATGGACCCCAATTTTTGACAACTTTCACAACTTTTGCAAAAAGTATAACTGTCCTTGAATAAAGTGGGCCAATAAAATCCACATTGCAAGATTTTTGCAGTTGTTTTCTTTGAAGAAAAATGACCTCCACATGCTTCTGAATGACAAAATTTAATGACACTACTTACCTCATTGTTGGGTACACATCTCCGAAAGATTTGATCAGGACAATATTTGAACAAATATAAGTCATCCCAAAAGAAAATTTTCACCTCAATCAAAAACTTTTTTCTGTCTTGGTGTGTCCACTGAGGCGGCATCTTACCTGTTACAAGAAAATTGACAATGTTAGTAAACCAAGGCATGGAATTGACAGAAAATAAAAATTCATCGGGAAAATAATCATTGATAGGTGTGCTATCAAAAGATGAGCCTGTCGTCAGCCTTGACAAATGATCTGCAACAATATTTTCGGCTCATTTCTTATCTTTTATTGTGATGTTGAATTCTTGAAGCAACAAGATCCACCGTATCAACCTAGGTTTAGCATCTTGTTTAGACATTAAATATCTAACAGCAGCATGATCAGTGAAAACAACAGTGGAAGAACCAATTAAATAAGCTCGAAATTTGTCCAATGCAAAAATTACAGCAAGTAGTTCTTTTTTAGTAGTGGTGTAATTCATTTGTGCACTATTCAAAGTTCGACCTGCGTAATGAATTACATGAGGCTTACCTTCCTTTCTTTGTCCTAAAACAACACCAACAGCAAAATCACTAGCATCACACATTAATTCAAAAGGCAAAGACCAAATCGAGATTGCATGATAGGAGCGTAAGTCAAAAGACCAATTAATTTTTCAAAAGATTTCTGACAATCTTGAGTCCAATCAAATGGTGTATCTTTTGTTAGAAGATTACATAAAGGTCTAGATATGGCACTAAAGTCCTTTACAAATCTTCTGTAAAATCCTACATGTCCTAAAAAGGAACGAACTTCTCTGACTATTTTTGGAGAAGGCAAATGAGCAATTAATTCAACTTTGGCTTTATCAACTTCAATCCCCTTAGAAGATATCACATGACCTAACACTATTCCTGAGGTAACCATGTAATGACATTTTTCCCAATTTAACACAAATCCTTTTTCTTCGCATCTTTTAAGAACTTTTTCCAAATTATCAAGACAATTTTCAAAAGAATTTCCAAAAACTGTCAAATCATCCATGAAAACCTCTAAAAAATGCTCAATCATGTCACTGAAAATACTTAGCATGCATCTTTGAAAAGTTGCCGGAGCATTACAAAGACCAAAAGGCATTCTTCTATATGCAAAAGTGCCAAAGGGACAAGTAAAAGTGGTCTTTTCTTGGTCCTCTAATGCAATTGGTATTTGATTATACCCTGAATAACCATCAAGAAAACAATAGTAGGGATGTCCTGCTACTCTTTCTAGAATCTGATCAAGAAAAGGCAATGGAAAATGGTCTTTCCTAGTGGCTGCATTCAATTTTCTGAAATCAATACACATACGCCAACTAGATGAGACTCGGGTAAGTATTAATTCTTCTTTTTCATTTTCAACCACTGTTATTCCAGATTTCTTAGGCACAACTTGTGTAGGGCTTACCCACTGGCTATCAGAGATAGGATAGATAATTCCAACATCAAGTAATTTAAGAACTTCAGCTCTAACTACCTCTTTCATGTGTGGATTTAATCTTCTTTGAGGTTGTTGAGATGTTTTAGCATTATCCTCTAAATGTATTCTATGTGTACAAATTAATGGATTAATGCCTTTTATATCCTTTAATGTCCATCCAATTGCACTTTTATGCCTTTTAAGTACTTCTATCAACTTACCTTCTTGTTCTTTGGTCAGAGATGAGGAAATTACCACTGGAAAGCTTTGTTCTTCTCCCAAAAATATGTACTTCAACCCATCAGGTAATGGCTTCAGTTCCAGTGTGGGTACTTCTTCATGGGTATCATCATTCATGGATTTTAGCTCTTCGAATCTTAGCTTCCTTCCTTTGTATTCTATTTCCTGTGTACAGTCAAGCAAAGAGCATATTTCAGAAATATCATCATCTAATTGTGTAGATGAATCCAATGAATTAATTAAACAAATTTCTAATGGGTCAGAAGAACTATTGGTTTGAAGATGATCATCTATAATGGCCTCAATCCCTTCAATCTCTTCATTGTCATCATAAACTTCATGTGGTTGCTTGCACATGTTGAAAACATTAAGCTCCAGTGTCATATTTCCAAAAGTTAGCTTCACCACTCCATTTCTGCAATTTATCAAAGCATTAGATGTTGCTAAAAATGGGCGACCCAAAATAACGTAAACCGACTTAGAACTATCAACCATAGGTTCGGTTTCCAAGACAATAAAATCCACAGGATATATGAATTTATCAACTTGTACCAACACATCTTCTACTATTCCTTTTGGAATTTTAATTGATCTATCGACTAGTAGAAGAGTTACGAAGTTGGTTTTAACTCACCAAGGTTGAGTTGTTTGATAAACCGAATATGGAAGCAAATTAACACTAGCACCAAGATCAAGTAAAGCTCGTTCAATTTTATGTTCACCAATAATGCATGAAACTGTAGGACAACCAGAGTCTTTATATTTCAACTCATTATTGTTTTGAATAATGGAGCTTACCTGTTCAGTCAAAAAGGCATTCTTTTTCACATTATGTTTTCTTTTAACAGTGCATAAGTCTTTCAAATATTTGGCATAAGAAGGAATCTGTTTGATAGCATCTAACAGAGGAATATTGACCTTCACTTGTTTAAAGATTTCAAAAATGTCACTGTTATGATTCATTTTACTTGAATTGTTTAATGCTTGAGGAAATGGGGGTGAATACGAGGATTTGATCTCCTTTTGGCTAGGTGGCTTATCAACTCCTTCCTCATCTTTGAGAATTGACTCATCATCTTTCTCAAAAAGTTCAGGAATTTGTTTTTCAACACCCTTTCCACTCCTAAGAGTTATCACTGAGTTGACTTGATCTATTTTTTGACTTTCTGAACTACCCTCATTTAGGCTAAACTGACCCTTGGGATTTGGTTGAGATTGAGAGGGAAACTTTCCTTTCTCATGAATGGCAAGTGCAGAAGAAAGTTTAGCAAGAGTGTCTTTTATGTCAATCATGGCTTGAGTGTTTTGACTATTGATGGCCTCTTGTTTCTCCATGAATGCATGCAATGTTCCTTCAAAGTTTTTCCTATATGGTGGGACATAGGATGCATATCCTTGAGGATTTTGAGAATCTTGCTGTGCCTGAAGAGGTGGTGGTTGCATGAATTGTGGCTGGTTGCTATTCCTCCAACTGAAATTCGGGTGATTTCTCCATCCCGGATTGTATGTATCTGAAAAAGAAGAAGTGAATGGCTTTTTAAAATTATTCATTGCATTTACTTGCTCATGCACAACTTCTTTAAAAACAGGAATTTTTGGACATTCATTTGTTGAGTGTCCTAATTCATCACAAATGCCACAAATTTCTTCATTTTGCACAGATTTGATTTCTTTTACTTTCCCGGATTCCATGGCTTCAACCTTTCTAGCCAAACTAGCAAACCTAGCATTTAGATCTTCTTCTTGACTAAGATGATATTTTCCTTTATTAGCATTTGCAAGGTTAAATCTAATTGAATTTTCAGAAGGATTAGTACCATGCCAAGATTGAGAATTTTCAGCCAAATGGTCTAAATAGTCTAAAGCTTCATCGGTTCTTTATCAAGAAATTCACCATTGCACATTGTTTCCACAAATTGCTTGGTTTCAGGTGTTAACCCTTCATAAAAAAAACTTAAAGTGCGCCATTTTTCAAAACCATGATGTGGGCAAGAATTCAACAAATCTTTAAAATGTTCCCAACTTTGAAAATATGCTTCATTTGAATTTTGGGAAAAATTTTGGATTTGTCTTTTCAAAGCATTAGTTTTATGTGTTGGAAAAAATTTCTTCAAAAACTCACATTGCATTTCTTGCCATGTGCCAATTGATCTTGGTTTCAAAGTGTTAAGCCAAGATTTTGCTTTATCTTTCAAAGAAAAAGGAAACAATTTAAGCTTAACAACCTCTTCAGTGCAAGTTTGATCATGAAAAACAGTACATACTTCCTCAAATTCTTTTAGATGTAAATATGGGCTTTCAGATTCTAAACCATGGAAATTAGGAAGTAAAGAAATCATACCTGGCTTGAATCTAAAATTGTTGGCATTGACTGGAAAGATAAAACATGATGGACTAGAATTTCGGGATGGTTGCAAATACTCACGCATGGTTCGCAACGGTTGATTTTCATGTTCATCATGTACACTTTCGTTTTCAGCCATTGTGCTTAATGTGTGTGATTGTGATTCAAACAAATTAATATGTAAAGTACCTGGATTAACTCTAACCAAACGACCAGAATTTAAATTACGATACCAACTAAGCATAAACAAGTAACTTACAATAGAAAAAAAAAATACACAAGCTAGCAGTATAAACAGTCCATTAAATATTAACAAAGGTGTGGTATAAACCAACCACCAAATAAGTTAATAAACATAAAAATTAAAAAGTTAGTATACAGATAAATTAAAATGTTAGAAGCAGAAAAAGTAAAAAGTTATATAGTTAGTAAGAGAATTAGTAAGTTAGTAAACACAAAAAAAAAAATGACAGAAAATAAATAACAAAAAATGAGAAAAATAAATAAAGTACAAAAAAAAAAAATAAAAATAAAAATAAAAGGGAGAGTTACCCCCACTAAGTTAAAATATACAAGAAAATAAAATGGAGAATTACCCCCACTGTACAGAAATTAAAATGCAAGAAAAAAAAATAAAGTGCGGAAAGTAAATTTAAAGAAAAAAAATAAGTAAAAGGGAGAGATTCCCCCACCAAGTTAGTGCGTAAAATAAAAGGGAGAGGTTCCCCCACTAGTTAGTATGTTAGTATATGTACAAATTTTTTTTTTTTACACCAGAAATTCAATCTTCAAATCAAGTCCCCGGCAACGGCGCCAAAAACTTGATGCACACTTTTTAGTTGTTGCATTTACAAACCCAAGTGCAGGTTGTCTCAAGTAATAAATTTCTCGGGAGTCCGAGGTCGATCCACAGGGAATTGTTGAAGATTAATTAAGGTGAAGTGAATATTTTGTTACTATGATTAAAATTATTTACTTGGGTTAAAAGATCCACTCTTGGTAAATAAAATAAAGGTAAGATTAATTTCTTTTATAACTCAATTAGAATCCTCACAACATGGAGGTTCCAATCGGAAAATACAACGTTAAAAGTCTATTAAAACTATATACGTATTTATATTATGTTTCCAAAAATATTACTACCACTTATAAATGGGTTAAAGCATTCATTGTGCTAATATTTTGTCTACAACAAATCAAGAACTCCACTTTATAAGGAGAGTTTCTAACACCACCACTTGTAAATGGGTTAAAGCATTCATTGTGCCAATCTCTTGTCTACAACAAATCAAGAACTCCACTTTACAAGGAGAGTTTGGAAACAAAATATAATACGTATAATGATCACTTGAAAATATATCATGTAAGCATAAGAGAGAAATTAATCTAACCTTATTTCATTACCAAGAGCTTCACCTCTTCACCCAAGTAAAATGAAACTTAGTTACTCATAGATAAGAAGAAAGAAAGAGAGAAGAAGAAGAAGAAAAACATGACTTCAATTTAGAACAAAGGAAAATTACTACAAGAAAACTTAGTAACAAACTAGCATTATTTTGGTAACTAACACCTAATACCCTAATGATCTGCCAAGGCCTCCTTTTATAGAGGATTAGAGATACAAAATGTCAAGGGAGCTGAGTTATTAGTGGGTGGATGATTGGAAAATGAGTGGAAAATGCCAAATGACATTAAATGATATTAAATGAGTGGAAAATAATGGAGATTCATTGTCTCCGAAATCATGCAGCTCTGAAGTCATTGCATTCGTCATTTTTGAACCAAGTGGTCTTCATGAAAGTTGTAGGCCTAGATCTTAGCTTTCAAATGGCTTTAGTTTGGATCCAATATCATTTTTACAACTCCAGATATGTTCAAATTACTACATACTGTCCAGGCCCAGTCACAGCTCCTCTGTTCTGACTTCCAAACCCAATATCACCTTCAAGGAATCCGATTCTGGACAAGTGTTCAACATGAAAGTTGTAGATATGGGTCTTAACTATTTAGAATCCAAATTTCAATCCATTTTACAACATCTAGCCCAAAATCTGTGATGAACAGTATACATAGGTCAAGCTGTCAGGAACAGTATTCTAGTTCTTGCTTCAACCCCAATTTGAGTTATCCACTCGTGTGATTGGGCCTTTGAGGTCTTCATGAAAGTTATAGAACTCTCTCTTATCTTTCAAATGCCACTAGAATCAGCTCCAAAGACCACCTACAGCCCAAGATATGACCCAAATATAGAAACAGTGTAAGATATGAATCATGCTGAAAAATTCAATTAAGTTCAATTTTGAGTCCAAACTTACAAAACATAATAAAACTCAATCAATTAAGTACATAAAGAGTGTAAATAATTAAGAATGAAAGCTTATTAATGTATCAAATATGTGATCATCATTTATGTATGAGTGATGCTCGGTTGGTGGAAAAGTGATTAAGAAAATGAGTGGATAGGTCAATGAAGTTGAATATCAAACAAATCGTTAATACAAAAAACCACTACAACGTAGAATGCTTCAAGGTGCTCGGAAATGCTTCACACTTGATCTCATCCGAGTCTTTAGACAATAACATAGTTGAGTTGAAGGCCTCCAAATGTTCCTAAGGATCCATGGATCTGTCATATAACTCGATAGTAGTCAGGAGCCTAAAATGGGGCACTAGCAGGGTGAGCATGATGTCTTCCATAAATGAGTGTCAGGGTGTAGTGGGACCTGGGGTGGCGGAGTGACACCCGGGACCGACGAGGGTAGGGAGTGGTCGCCGGTGCAAAAAGATGAAGCATGAGCAAGGAGCGGCTCTTGGTAGGCTTCTAGGCGGAGGGACACATGAATGAACTGAATACACACCAGAATGAGAGGGATTCAGAGACTGTACAAGTATGGGACTGTATAGTTGAGGATGACTTAAAGAAATTGATTAGCACCACTCATATCAATAAGATGCATCTTCTTTTCGGGCGCTAAGAACATAAGTACTCCATAGTTAAGCGTGCTTGACTTAAAGCACTTGTGGGATGGGTGACCTCTTGGAAAGTTTCCTAGGATCCATGTGAGTGAGGATAAAGCACGCTGAAAAGACCTGTGTTGGTTTGTGGGGACACTAATTGATCCTGCAAGCAGTCTCGGGACGTTACAAATGGTATCAGAAACGGGACCTCTCCCAGTACGGTGTGGTTTGGGGAAGAACCATGCGGAAGCTGGTGGGCATGTGACACCTGGGGTCGACGAGGGCGAGGAGTGGTCGCCGATGCAAAAAGATAAAGCACGGACACGGAGTGGCTCTTTGCAGGCTTCTAAGCGGAGGGACACATGAATAAACTGAATACACACTAGAATGAGAGGGATCTAGAGACTGTGTAGGTATGGGACTGCATAGTTGAGGATGACTTAAAGGAATTGATTAGCACCACCTATATCAACAAGATGCATCTTCTTTTCGGGAGCCAAGAACATAAGTACTCCATAGTTAAGCGTGCTTGGCTTGGAAAACTTGTGGGATGGGTGACCTCCTGAGAAATTTCCTAGGATGCGTGTGAGTGATGACAAAGTACGCTGAAAAGACCCGTATTGATTTGTGGGGACACTCATCGATCCTGCAAGCAGTCTCAGGATGTTACAGACGGAGATGGGATATAAGGTTGGCTATACTAATTGGACAATTATGGTGAAAGTAGGTGATGAGTGGATTATCGGTGGGATGGAATCTTTATTGTCATAATGTAGTTCACTATGGTGGCTTTGGTTATGGTGGGTCAAGTCATTGATTTGCTACTGCATGGCCTCCATGGTATAGAGAAAGTTGTGGAGGATATTAGCATTAGGTTTTGGGGGGTGGCGGGGGTGGTGGTTTTAACATTCTCCTTAACCTATTAGTCTTAATTAGCATTGTAGAAGTTCAATGATACTGGTATAGGTCACATGTTAATTCTGGCAACTATCTGAATTAGTTTGAGCATGAATCTATGACATTGAATGTGAGAAATAGCTCATATAAATTCATATTTTTAGCATAAATAGCTTAAAAGATTGAAATAATATGAAAAATTTATTTCTATATTACAAATGATTGAAATGAGCTATAATAAATTTTAGAGGATTAAATGAATTGATTTGGCATCTCTAATGATACTGAGTGAGTGATTAAAGGCCAAAAATTAAACAGGAAAGTTGCTCAGATGATTATAAGATAATGAACAAAGGTCAAATAGGGGATGAAGATTAGTCTGAGAATGGGAACAAATTATAAAGACTACCTGTAAGCTTCTTGGCTCAAATTCCATAGGTTTAATTTAACCAAGGAAAGAGTAATGAAGTTTAGTAACTAATAAAGGTGTATAAGAATATTTGATGAATGATGAAATTGATAATTGAATGAAGTCTTAGAATTATCTGTAATACCTAGGAAGGTTAGAAAATTCGTCAAGGGAAGATTAAAAATTATCATTAAGAGATACCACATTTCAGTTGCATTTCATTCTTTTTCTCTATTTCTTTTCTTTTCCTCCACTACCTCTCCCCCTTATTTTTATCTCTTTTTGTTGATTTTTCTCTTATCTTTCTTTCTCTATTTCGTTCAGTAACCAGAAAAGAAAGGGAAAAGAAAGAGAAGAGAGAAATAAGAGAAAAGGAAGAAGGAAGCAGCCAAGGAGGAAGAAAGGAAAACCAAGAAGAAAGAAGAAAGGAAAAAGGGAAGAAGAAAGTGTCAAGTTAAGGTAGGGGGTATTTTCTTTGCTTTACCCATTCTTTCCTTGTATTCTTAGTGTTTGAGTTAGTAACTTGATAAAATGAGCTAAATGCATGGATAGATAATGAGAATAGAAAATACTTGTTTGTGATAGGTTTATGATTGATGAACTTGTCATTAGCTTGATTTTCTATGAATACTTGTGATTGATGATTGAATTTCAATATTTACCTATTCTTGATATATCACCTTGAGACTGATTTGGATGCATATACATAGAGTATTGTGATTGTAGTTGATGAATATTTGATTGGTTTTGGGTTGCTTTTGGTTCAAAACTCTTTTTTTTTTGTAACATCCCAGCTGGTAATCAATTACCACGAGCTGGTAATCAATTACCAAGCTGAAATGAGCTCCAGAATGGTGGTAATCAATTACCACGAGCTAGTAATCGATTACCAAGCCTCTATCAGGCTGGTAATCGATTACCAAAGACTGATAATTGATTACCAGGCCTCTGTTTTAAAGTTTTCGGCGTATGATATGATGGAAACAAAGTTCTTTACCCCTTGAGAACTAAATGTAAACCCTAAGCCTTGAATCAATGCATTACAAATCATTCTTTGAGATTAACTTTGAAAATGATTTTAATATGTACATTGAATTTATGGAAGTTAGATTATGAATTGTATTATACTATGATGTGAAATGATATAATGAAATATCTTATTGTATGCATGATGAGAACGATGGTTGAGATGTATAACCGAGAGATAATATTTGATTTTCAAGGGTAACCCAATATCTAGGAAATTGTCCTCGTGCCTACGGTAATACTTGGACAATGGTATAAGAGGATGCAATATTCCCTCTCTTTCAAAGTTATTAAGGTTGAGGATGGACATTTTCTCCCTTTTTACCTGAGTTTCCCTAGATGATAAGTAGTTGAGGATGAACATTTCCTCTCTACTTGAGGTGTCCCTAGATTATCGATAGTGTATGGAAGGATGATACCCTCCCTATTAGAGTAGTTGAGGATGGACACTCCTTCTCTACCTATAACTCTAGATTGAGGATGAACATTCCCTCACTAAAGGTGACTTGGTTTACTCGGAGTAGTTCTGTGTAACAAGATAAGACTGTTACAAATAGGTTGAAGTGCACTAACCTGAAAGCAGACTACTACCAAGAGTAAGATATTATGAGGATGGACATTCCCTCCATACCCTTTTAATAAAAGATGAATGATGAAACATGAAAGATGATGATATAAGATAAAAGTTTATCTTTGATAAATGATGAGACTCAATGAATTAGTTGATTTTACATATGATTTTGTTAAAAGGCATAATTGAAACCTTTGTTTCGGAACGAGAAAGGACATTGTTTTGGCATTAGCCACCTTTCTACAAAATTAATTTTTAAGAGTCACTTGATTTTCCCCGAAATAGTTGGAATTGTTATGATGACATGGATTTTATAATAACTACTAAGAATTGTGAGATTCTCACCCCATTTGCTTGAATTTCCATAATGATTCCAAGACAACCATATGTAGACAAGCGAGAAGAAGGACCTGGACTTAGAGATACTTTATTTCATTTCGTTTTGATATATGTACTTGGTTGTATACATTTTTGTGCCTTAGTGGCAAATTATGTATGTATAGTACAATGATGTACAACTTTGTATAGACTTCACTTCCAGAATTATGTATTATGTATTTCTGTTTCAGGCTCATATTTTCATATATTTATACATGTTTTCATAAGAATTGAAATTAGAGTAAGTGATGTGCCTAAATGTATTTACTAATGCATATATCCAAACATTTCATTAGTATTAGTATTAGGACATTACAGTGGTGATGGTGGAGGCGGAGGGGGTAGGGGAGATGGTGGTAGGCTTTGGTGGCCATTGACAAGGTTTTTAGCGATGCTGCTATTTGTGCCTTTTCTCCTAGTGTGTTCCATTAGGTGTGATTCCTTACCTAGACCGTTACACTTCGACAATGCAACAAGGATTAAGGTTTGTCAGCTAGAGGGTGTGATGTAGGTGGTGTAGAAGAAATGGGAAACTAGCAAATAGATGGTGGTGGGGAGAGTTTTACTAGTTTCCTACAGGCAGGGCCAGGATGTTCATGTCTGCCAATTGAGGGTATTGGCTTCTCTCAGGAAGTGGGGACCCAAGGTGGTGTGGCCAAAAAGGGTGGTTTATCTAGTTTGCAATATGGGGGTAAAGGCTAGAAGTGAACTCCACTTTCTCTGCTAACTTCATCTGTTATTTATAGAGGCCTACGATGTGTGTCATGTACCTCCTCACGCTTGCCATGTATGGGGGTGAGTACATTGTGCACTCCTTCCCCCCTGTCCCTCATACTAATTGTGTCAAGGGTTTTGGAGGGAAATTCGGTTAGGGATTTCTCCTGTCAAAGCCGACCACATGTCTTACTTGTTCTTGGTCAAAGATTCTTGGTCCTTATTTAGTCAACATCCCTCTGATCTTGGTGAAGGGCTACTCCAAGTGGATCTCCCACGCCCAAGAATGGGTAGAAACCTTTCTAGGAAGTTGTTGCACGCCCGAGTTCAATCCGTTTAAGCCCATTTCTTACAAGGGCACATGACCTTAAAGGCCTACTGAGTTGTTTTCGGAAACCCTAACATAGTTCACAATCCCTTAAGCTCATAACTCGAAAGAGTGTATGAGCTTTAGAGACTGTTAAGCTGGTGTCAGTGGTCTGGCATAGTCCATTAATTAATTAACCTGTTTCCATCTTCAACTCTAATACCCTCGAGTACGGTATACTAATTGCTATTTTAGTTGTAGTCAATTTTTGAAGTTTTTTTAATTAATTGTAATTCGCACCGACTCACCCCTTGGCTTTGATTCTGATTGACACATTTGTTTGTTCTCAAAGGCTTTAATCTGTCAATAACTTCAAAGTTACGCTATGTTGGCCAATAATTGCCTTTTTAATACAATCAATTCGTTAAATACTAAGTTCTTTTTCTTTTTTCTTTTTTTTCTTTGACTTGCATTAAATACTAAGTTCTTGATCGTAGGTTCGGTGTAGAACCCACTGATCCAACCTAGTATTTTTTATTTTATTTAGATCCTACTACTTTGTAATCCATTTTACTACCTTAAAAACTTATAACCTAACAATGTCATGTCTTCTCTTTTCATAATATCGATGCTCTATAAGTTATAACAAGCGAGGATTTATTGCAACGTGTCCTTTTTTATTCATTATAATTAATAACTACATAAGCGATTATGGATTTATCCGCATGTGAACACCCAATTTTGACCGGGGGAAAAGAAAAATAAAAAAAGTATAAAATAAAATAAAAAAAATTTGCTGCATGAAGCAATTTTCTTTGCTGACTCTACGTTTTTTTATTTCTAGCCATGCATATTTCACTCCTTCAAGCACTAGCACAAATTTTTTTTATTTGCATCCATCATAATCATGTAGCATTTTTTATTTCTAATCATGTTCCCACCAAAGACACACCCCACTTCACGTAACAAAGAAAAGGGGTGGGGCTCAATATAAAGTAAAAAAAAAAAGAAAGAAAAGAAAAGGGAGGAGTGATTGACGCAAAAGAAAAAAAGAGAAGAAAGGATCAATGAGAAAAAAATAAAAAAGAGAGAATTTTGATAAAAAGGAGGATTTTAGGGAGATTTGTCGGGAGAAGATGAAAATTTGAAGGAAGTCGCCAAACTCCCAGACGGTGAGCAATCATCACACCCACTACCATCCTCTTCCCTCCAAAATGTGAAGGATCCCTCCATAAATGCTCGCCATCATTTTCTCCAGGAGATCCTTGACAACCGATTCCTTCAAAAAAAAAAAAACTTCGCCAACCCCTAACCATCTTCGCCAATCCCATCTCCATCTTCTGCCACCCTCTCATCTCCAAACTCCATCAACCACTGCAACCTCACTTCTCCTTCCACCTTTCATCAACTACGTGAAGCAAGCCTCCCTGTGATTTCCAATCTCTATCTTTAACACTTCACCATCTCCCTAATCACCCTTATCTTCTCCAGAACTCCATCATCCACGTGAACTCCACCCATAACAGCACCTCATCATCCTTCCAAAAACTCCATCTCCACATCCAATCTTCAACCACCCTTCATCTCCCATCACCATCTTCAAGCAACTCACCCTTTACCACCGTTACTCACACCAGATCTGCACCCAAAAGCCTTAGCACTACACTCATTGGTTGGTAATGCGCGTTTGAAAAAAAAAAAAAAAAGCAAAAGTTTTCTTCGTTGCTTTGTCACTTTGAAGAGCAAAGAGAAAAAAAGAAGTTTTTTTTTTTGTCTCTGTTTTTGTTCGTTGCAACTGCAGCGCCATTCCCTTCTTTTTTCACGAGAAGACCAAAGCTTGATCTTTCATTCCTTTGTATCTCTATCTTCTGTAAGTGTTTTATCATTCAATTATTTACTTTTATTTTATTATAATTATTTATTTTTTTTTTTTGTCTTGTCGATTGTATTCTCTTGATAATTGAATATGGTTTGTGATTTGAAATTGATATTTTGATTTGGATCAACATCTTTTTTATTTTTAACATATAAAAATAAATAGTGGAGGCTTTGGATTAAAGAAAATCAGACCACTTTCAAGTGGTTGTCTGCCATCTTCGTTTTTTTTTTTTTTTACATTTGAATAAACAATTAATAAAAAAAAAGAAAAGTTAAAATTTATATAAAAAAAAAGTAAAACCACGTGAAAGTGGTTGTTGGCCATCTTTTCACTTGTCTGCCATCTTTTTTTTTTTTTTCGTATTTCAAAAAAATAATAATTAAAAATAAAAATAAAAAAGGTTTATCAGGAAGTTTGAAACCGAATACCACGTTCATGTGGTATCATGACTTTTTACATAAAAAATGAAAAGGTAAAGACAAGATAAAAAAAAAATGAAAAATGTAAAAAAAAAAAAAAAAAATAAAAAAAACACCAAAATAAAAAAATAAAAAAAAAAAAAAAGGGGAATAAAAAATAAATCAAAAAAAATGTTTTAAGTTTAATTGGTTGTGTTACTTGGGATTATTACTTGTTTGATAGTATTTACTTAATTTAATTGTGCATTTTATTTTATGTCTTGTGATTAATAGGAAGCAAAAAAAAAATAAATAAAAAATGACAAAAAATGTTAAGAAAAAAAAAAAAGAAAATATGTTTTTGTGATGTTGTGTTTTCATTCTATTTTATTATATTTACTTGGTTTATGAAAAATTATGTTTACTTATTTGTCTTAGAGTACTCCCAAAAATAAAATGATAAAAAATAAAAATAGTTTTTTTTTTTTATCCATGCAATGACCAATGATGATGATTGAATAGCGGATGCTATCTTCAACGTCATTTGGATCATAAGGGTTTATTGAGTAGCCTAGTGCTAACTTGAACCTTGTGTCAGAATGGATTTGTTTTCAAACAAAATATCTTTTTAAAAATCTTTTTCTTAATTAAAATCAACCAACCTACAATTATTTTCTAAAGAACTACGTAACTTTGAGTTCCCCATTGCACCAGGGGATACGTAGGAGCAGAATTTCATTTCTGTCAAGCCAAATTTAAATTTTCACAATTTTGTGGTTTCGCTTTTTAGTTACAATGTTTGCAAAAAAGGGGTAAAATAAATATTTTCAAGGATTGTTAATAATTTGCACAATTGACTTAAGGTACCGTCTTAGGGCCAGTGTGTCTTAAGGTCTTTGTGGGATTAAGTTTCCACCCTTCTCTAAGCATAACCGACTCCCGAATCCAATCTGGTTCTAAAGACCATTTTCAAAGAAAGGTTTTCCAATTTTTCCAAATTCAAATAAAATTGGTGGCGACTCCATTTTCTCAATTTCATTTTCTAAAAATCCAATTCGAGTTGCTATTATTCCCGCCGCGATCTCCGGTCGCGACAGATGGCGACTCCACTGGGGATATTTGGAGAGTCAAGCCTGTCGTTGTTAGTTGTGCAAATTGTTAATAATTTTCATTTATTTAGATTACCCTTTTTATCCTTGTTTGTAAATGGATTTTATTTATTTTGTTCTATGTAAATATCTGATAGCGTTATCCCTGTGTTTGTTTTGACCTGATATACTTGTATATAATTTGTACTTAATTGTGCATAATTGTTGAAACCTTAGGATAGATGATTGCTGCCTGGTTATTGTATATATGTTTCTGCAGGTTGGGGTAGTTTTATCTTTTAAAATTTTTGTACAGGTTTGTATGCTCCCTCACACACATCACTATCACTTACCTCACACACTTTTTGGGCTCTATACCCAGAGTCTGTGCGAACCCGAGGAGTAGGAGGGGTCTCGGCTTTTGTTATTGATTGAGGGCTTTATGCTCACTTGACATTTGTTGAGACACCACTCAGATTGTTACCATTATCATGGATGAATCATATTGAGAGGGTTTATCCCTACTTGTGATTAATTCATGATTTGGGTCTTTGTCTTTCGAGATAAGGGCAATCTGGGAACCATGACTTTTTAGAAGTTTAGACTTGTCCCGAAAATCTTGCACTGATAGATTGAGCATAGTGACTGTCAAATCTTAGGTTCCACCTGACTAGGGCACAAAAGGGAGCGTACTTCTTTTTCTTTAGTTATCTGTTTCTCATATCATTCATTCTTGCAAAAAAAAAAAACTTGCATTTTCATGACATTGCATTTCAAAAAATCATCATGCGTTTTTATGGCATTCTTGACTAAAAAAAATCATGCATTTTCATAGCATCCCTAGCATAAAAAAAAAAAAAACTTGCATTTTCATGACATTGCATATAAAAAAAAATCACGCATAATATCCCTAGCATTCAAAAAAAAAAAAGGGGCTATTCATCGCTTGCATTTCATGACATTGCATTTCAAAAAAAAAAAAAAATAACTTGCACTTCATGACATTACATTTCAAAAAATATAATACCTTGCATCCTCATGACATGCATTGCATAAGAAAAAAAAAAGAGAAAGGGGATATCCCCTCTTGCATTGTCATAACTCAAAAAAAAAATGTGTATTTGCATGGCATGCATTATCCTTTGGGTTTACGACCCTATAAGGGTTTCTCCATGTAGATTGTTAGCATACGTTCTCTAGAGTTACCTCGATAAGAGGTACCCCTAGAATGCACCATTCTTTTTCTAGCATGCTTACACTTTTTTTAGTATTGTAGGGTGAGTTTGCTGGGAAAAGTGGAAAGATTGGTACTTATCAATAGCAAAGAATGGAAGAAAGGTGTCATGGGCAAAACACAAGCAATGCAGTTGACCACAAGAGGAACATGAAGATTGCTGTTAATGGCAGTGACCTGAGGCTTGTGAGAGACATTACTCAACGATGACTCCTGAAGCTCGATCGGAGTTTTCGAGTAGTTATGGGCAGATCTTGGATTTATTGCGCATCACGGTTGAAGAGCCTGTTTTGAGTGGCTTAGCTCAATTTTGGAACCGGTCTACGAAATGTTTCGAGTTACCCGACCTAGATATTGCACCAACCATTGAAGAGTACGCTATCATGTTAAGACTCCCAATGAGCAAGCACCCAAATGTTTATCTTTATGGAGGATATTATGTGTCGGTAGGGAAGATAGCGAACGATAGGAGCTCAAACAAGTCAATTGGGATTGGAAAAAGGGGAGGAACGAAGGCTTGAAGAAAAGCTACCTCGAAGCACATCTTCGATATCTAGCACAACAAGGAAAGTGGGATTTCTTTAACAAAACACGGCCTTAACCATCTTTGGGTTAGTGTTATTCCCATTTACCTCGGATATGGTAGATCAAGCAAATGGATGTATTCTTCAAGTTTGAGAAGCATAAAGCAAATCCAGTCCACGCTATTCTTGTTGATACTCTCTTGACGATGGAAATCATCATCAAAAGGGTGGTGGAAAGATTCGATGTTGCACACACATGTTGTATGTTTGGATCATAACACACATGGATGTGCGCAATCGCCTGGGACTCCTACCGACCCGTTAAAGAATTTTGGTCGCATACCAGTGAAGCAACAAAAAGCTTATGAATGGAAAAATGAGTTTATGAGGATGAGGCCAGATGCTTTCAAATGGGTATGCCCGTGGTATCATGGAGAAGAGATAATTTTCAGTTGTGGTGACTTCCCTAGTGTTCCTTTGATGAGCCCTAGAGGTGGTGTGTCATACGCGCCAATCCTTGTGCTTAGACAACTCAGATGGACTCAATATGTGCCCAACGAAAAGCAACTTGAAGGGTTCACTTCTTATACCAAAGAAGATGGAAACACTACTAAGCTCGAAAAAGAGATTAGAGATGCTTGGAAGAATATACATATGGCGGGAACAAAGGAATTGGGGAAGCATGTGGTAGTCTGTACCCCTGAATACTTGCAATGGAGAGAGGCAAGAAGGGTGCAAAATAACATCCCTCAGATAGTTTCTGAGGATAAAGGTCATCCTCGGATCATACCTCAAATGGCCACCGAGATGGAAAGACTAAAAGCACGGATGAAAGTCTTGGAACAAGAAAAGGAAGCCGTGAGCTAAAAGTAGTCATCCACCGAGTCGATGCCGGAAGCTAGGCGATGAAGTTGAATATTTAAAAGACACATGTGCAAATATGGTGAGACCCCAAGCCGAGTAAAAGGGCAAGGAAAGGAAAGGAGATAGAATTTGAAAAGGCCACAACAGAAGTTCGTGAATTGCGAGCAAAGATAAGCACCCAAGAAGAGACAATGGCGTTGGTTTTGCAAGAGAAAGGAAAGTTGGAGACAAATGCTAAGGTACAAGATCGTAGAATGCAAGCCTTGCAAGAAGCTCTGACTGAAGCAAAGTGCCGCTCTGACCAAGGACGGGCATTAGCTACCAAATATCATGATGCACTCATGGAAGCGAACCTAGAGAATGAGCATTTAAAGCTGCAAATTCAAGAGTTGGGGCGAGACCATGAGCAGTGGAGACTCGAGGCCCCAAGACTAGTGAGACAGAAAGAAGAATGGGCAGAAATGTGGCAATCAGCAGCACAAGAGCAAAGGGTCGAAAAAGAAGAATGGAAGAAGAAATATGAGAGCATGTCTGATAGTGTGCAATATTATGCTGCGCAACTAGTTGATCGTTTTGAAGAGGCAGACCTCGCATTCGACTGAATCCATTGTTACGGCTACCACAAAAAATAGCCGAGTTCATGAAATATTGTCGAGGTCTTGCTAAAGGTCTTAGGAAGAAACAAACAAAGTTGTTAATGTAATGTTGTCTAAGACCTTGGATGATTAAATTTTGAAATGAAAATGAATGATCAATTGCGGTGTTTTGTTCCAAACATTGATTTTATTGTTTTGCACCTGGACATTATTCATTGAAGGGTGAATGCCCTCTTGAATAAGCTGTCAACTTCGCTCTCAACCTGAGACAATTCGTCCTTTAGCGAAAGTATAGGAATCCTAGTTTTCAGTGAAGGGGTAACTGCATTGCATGTGAATATCCAAGAAGATAGCACCCATTGAGGAGAGAATACTCCCTTGGGATCGCTATCAACCATATTCTTGCCTAAGGGATCTTGAACCCAAAGTGCGAATTTGGGATCTGCATTGCTATTGAATGTCCGTGCCGATCTTTCCACAATCACCAAGCATCCTCACAATAGCGCTAACCTCTTCTTTCCTTTTCTTGTTTAATGTTGTTTTGTTTTAATAAATCAAATTGATTCAGGAATCATTGCGCGACCTAGGAAGGAAGATACCAATCAAACCCGAGTTCACAATACCAGATCTCGGACCAGGATGGCTGCTAATAATCCTGAGGCAGGGAGGAATTTGAGCGAGAGAAGTCGATGAAATGACAGGGAGGATAAATGAGGTGTCAGAAGCCCAAATACGGTTGGAAGCAATATTGCAAGACATGAGGGAATCTCTTCACTTAATCAGCGGGAATAGATGTACAAATGAGGTTGAAGCATATGCAAATGTGTCATCAATGACCGCCCCGACCTTCCCGGCTATTACTTCAGGCATCACTATGGGGATCCATGAACAACCACCTCAAACGACACCGGTTGTCATGCCTATTGGGGAGGGTATCGCACTTTGGAAGGTGCTCATAATGAAGTTCCAGGTTATGCTGGCCCTGCTTGGGAACAACCTCATGTGTCCATCATAGGGCAAGCAACAATACCTCACTCTGGGAATAGCCACGTCATGGCTGAGAAAGACAAGATGAAGGAAGAGTGGATGGAGAAAATGGAGGAACAGATCAAGGCAATCAAGGGCCCTAGTGCTTATGGGCCTCTGAGAATAGAAGAACTGTGTCCTACCACTGATGTCATAATCCCTAAGGACTTCAAGATTCCTGATTTTGCCAAGTACGATGGAAGTGGCAACCCTCGGTTTCATTTGATCAGTTATGGAACCAAGATGGCTGTTTGGTCCAAGGATGATAAATTCTGATTAGCTTTTTCCACGAGAGTCTCACAGTCTGCTTTGGAGTGGTATCTTCAATTAAACCATTCTAAGATTTCTCGTTGGACAGAGTTGGCCGACCTATTCATGGACCAGTACAAGTTTAATTTGGACGCAACTCCGACCCGAGAACAATTGGGCTCGATGCGAAGGAAGTGATGAACCTTTCGGACAATACGCGCGAGAGGTGGAGAGCCTTGGCACTCGGTTCAGGCCCCCATTAACACTAGGCGAGATGTGCTCGTATTTCCTGGGAACCTTGGGAAACCCGTTTATCGGGGCAATGGTCGGGGTAGCCTATAAGGATTTTGCGGACTTGATAATGGTGGAGAAAGGATAGAGGTTATGGCCAAGGCGGGAAGTTGCTTGGTGAACAATACGAGAGTATTGCCTTCAAAGGGATTCCGTAGAAAAGAAGGAACCCGAGGTGAGTTATGTCCAACGTCGGCGGATCTTGGACCCCCGATATTCCCCACAAAACTCAAGCCGCCAATTACCATATAACCACGACTCGCACCTTCCATATCAAACACCTTCACTTCCTTATTACCCGCCCCACCAAACTATGCTTGCCGCAAACATCACCCCAACTCCGCAATTCCAAATCAATAATATCCCCACACCACAACCATATATGCCAGCTCGCCCAACCTATACTCGATACCCACCTGCACCTCCACAAGCCTACCCAAATCACCCACAACCTCGGCCAAACTTTCAAAATCAAGGTCGCTTTCGTCCACAAAACCTACCCCTTTCCCAAGACTGTCCATTTCAAATGCGGATCTGTTCCAAAAGTTGTTCGACACCCACCTCATTTCGGGAAATCCTGTACGTCCCTTAGAACCACCGTTCCCGGCATGGTATAACCCGAATTTGACTTGCAAATACCACATGGATATCCCAGGACATTCAATTGAAGATTGTGAGGCTTTCAAGATGGCAGTAAGGAAGCTTATTGCTTATGGGAAGCTTGACATTCAAGAAGAGGCTGGACCCAGTATCGTCAACAACCCGATCCCTAACCATGGTGGAAGAAATGAGGCGAATGCCGTGGAGATAGAAGGGCCTCCAATAAAAGAAGTCATGAGCCTGCATACGCCGATGATTCAAATATTCGAGGGACTGAAGATAGCGGGTTATGTTATCACTTCACCAGCTTCAGCGGTGAAAGAAGAAGAGAGGCATGATGAAGAGTCCAGGTGCGTTTACCATTGTGGGGCAACAGGACACGATATCGAGAATTGTTGGGACTTTAAGGATCGAGTCCAGAGGTTGCTCACATTAGGAGTAATACAAGCAAGATCAGGGGTAATTTCCTCTGAAGAGGTCCATATGATTGAACGATTTGTACTTAAGGTACCACCCCTCAACCAAGCTTCGGAGTCAGGGAAAGTGGTATTGACGGTCAAGAAGCCAACACCATTTGCTTGTAATGACACCCGCGCAGTGCCCTGGAGCTATGAAACAAGGGTGGGGATAAAGGGAGTCGGGGAAGGGACTTCGAATGTCCGAGTGGCAGAAATACACCAAGAAGGAGACCCAGTGACTAACATAGTCGGGGTAGGAGGAATAACAAGGAGCGGGCGATGCTATGGCCCAATAGAGGTAGAGAAGAAAAAGAATGATAAAGAATGGAGAAATGAGGAAAATGCAAGAGAAGAGGAGAGAGGGAAAGAAGGGGAAGAAGAGTTCCTAAAGATAATGAAGCAAAGCGAGTACGATGTGGTGGAGCAGTTGAAGAAGACTCCAGCAAGGATATCCCTCCTGTCACTTATTTTGACATCCGAGTTACATCGAAAGGCGTTGCTAAGAGTACTAAATGAGGCTTATGTCAAACCCGATGTCACTCTTGAGAATATTGTCGGCATGGTGGACCCGATAAAGCACGTCAACATGATCACATTCATGGATGAAGAGATCGCTTCTCGGTCTGAGAAAAACCCACGGGCTTTACACATAATCCTTAAATGCAAAGGGTATATGATTGCAAAGGTTTTGATTGATGGGGGGTCTACGCTAAATATCCTACCGAAGTCGACTTTAAACTCATTATCAATAAGTGAGGATGAAGTGTTACCTCGAGAAATGGTGGTGCGGGCCTTTGATGGAAATAGGAGAAGCATCTTAGGAGAGGTGATGTTGCCATTAGAGATTGGTCCAAGCAATTTTTAGGTATTGTTCCAAGTTATGAACATTGAGCCTGGATACACAATGCTCTTGGGGAGACCATGGATCCATGTTGCTTGGTCTTTGTTCCTCAACCCTGCATCAAAGTGTTAAGTATATTGAAAATGGGTCAATCATTACCATACATGGGGAGGAAGAGATTATGTTGTCAAAATCAGTTTCAGTGCCGTATGTGGAAAGTGCAGAGAAAGATGAAGAGAATTTGTGGCATAGTTTTGAAATAGTAGAGACTGGAGTCGGTAAAGATGAATCTCCGACGCAAAGTGTGGATCAAGTGGTGGCCCGGATTATGGCAAGTAATGGTTACGAGGAAGGAAAAGGCTTGGGCTCACAATTGCAAGGTACTCAGTCACCGGTGTCCTTCCCAAAAAAGTGGGACAAATTCGGGTTAGGGTATGAGGTATCCCTGGAAGAGAGAACAAGGAGCATGACCCTCGGGAAGAAAAATGACAGGGGCAAGGTGATGAATATTCCCCACCTGAGGGAAACATTCCCAGCACCAGCCGAGGTAATCATGTCTGGAGAAATCATTCGCTCCCAATGCCATCCCACTGTCAATATGTTGCAGGAAGAAGGCCCAGAAGAAAGCAAGGCAATTCGTCCCTCTGCTGATGAGAAGCCGCTGAAGAACTGGCAGTCCGAACCAGTGATTGATGTGATTGTGTCCAAGTAATTGTCTGGTCATATTTGTGCTAAGCTGATATTTAAGATTGGCTGTGTTTTAAGCTTATGTTTATGCTATTTGAGACATCAACTTAATGAATTCGCATGATTATTCAACATTCCTCCTCTTTGCACTTTAACTTGTCCACTTGCATTTATCATTTTTTGTTTTCTCTTTCTTTTGCCTTTTGTATAATATTTTGTTTTGTTTTCCTTTTATCATTCCTGCTCCATTCTGTTTTTCTAACTCCACGAAAATTACCTTCCAGGGATCTGAGTCTCATAGAAAGTTTGCCTCACGAAAGGGACCTTGAAAACTCATCAATTGTTTCCCATACGATGCTTGAGGAAGAAGATCTTGGATCTGATGAAGAGGAAGAAGTTGTTGAAAGTTTTGAAAAATTATTGGAGTATTCCGAGAAGGAATTTGACTTAAATGGCGAGGAAGCCGAGGTAATTAACATGGGGACAGAAGAAGAGAAAAAGGAATTGAAAATGGTGAAAAATCCTGAATGTGAAGAAATGATTGCACTCTTCAAAGAATATATGGATGTCTTTGCTTGGTCTTATCGGGATATGCCTGGATTAGATCCGGAGATAGCATCTCATAAAATCCCATTATATCCAGATGTTGAGGTAAAGAAGCAGAAGTTAAGGAGGATGCATCCTGATATGTCCCTAAAGATTAAGGAAGAGGTGACTAAACAGCTAGAAGCGGGATTTATAGAAGTGTCAAGACACCCAGAATGGGTAGCTAATGTTGTGCCTGTGCCTAAGAAAGATGGGAAAGTCCGAATGTGTGTGGACTACAGGGATCTGAATAAGGCTAGTCCGAAGGATAATTTCCCACTCCCTCATATCGATGTGTTGGTTGATAATGCTGCTAAGAACCACATGTTTTCATTCATGGACGGATACTCGGGATACAATCAAATCCCCATGGATGTCAATGACAAAGAAAAAACCACTTTCATCACTCCTTGGGGACATTTTGCTACACGTGATGCCGTTCGGATTAAAGAATCTTGGGGCTACTTACCAACGCGCTATGGTTGCATTGTTCCATGACATGATGCACAAGGAAATTGAGGTATACGTGGATGATATAGTTGCCAAGTCTAGAGAGGGGGAAAGTCATGTGGCAGTTTTGCGTAAGCTGTTTGAAAGACTCAGAAAGTACAAGCGAGGTTGAATCCTGCTAAATGTGTTTTTGGAGCATCCACTGGAAAGCTACTCGGGTTTATTGTTAGTAGAGAAGGAATAAAAGTGGATCCGAGAAAAAGTGAAAGCAATACGGAGATGCCTGCTCCTAAGACAGAACGTGAAGTGAGAAGTTTCCTCGGGAGACTTAACTACATTGCTCGATTCATCGCCAACTTGACCAGCACTTGTGAGCCTATATTCAAGCTGCTGAAGAAACACCAGCCAGGAAGATGGGATGAGGAATGTCAAGGAGCTTTTGACAAAATAAAGGCTTATCTAATGAATTCCCCTGTTTTGGTACCACCTACGCCGGGTCGACCTCTGATATTGTACTTAACCGTACTGCCAACCTCCATGGGAGCAATGTTGGGGCAGCATGACGAATCGAAGAAAAGGGAGCAGGCAATTTATTATCTGAGTAAAAAGTTCAATGAATGTGAAGCCCGTTACATGGCTGTTGAAAAGACTTGTTGTGCTCTGGTTTGGACCTCAAAACGGTTAAGGCAATACATGTTGTATTACACCACTTGGTTGATCTCCCGAATGGACCCCCTGAAGTATATATTTGAAAGCCCTCATGTTTCATTAAGGGTTTCAAAATGGCAGGTGATACTATCAGAATTCGACATCAAATACATGACTCAGAAATCCGTCAAAGGAAGTGCAATTGCGGATCATTTAGCTGAAAACCCTCTTGAGGGTGGACAACTAGTAACATCCGAGTTCCCTGATGGAGAAATTTTGACAGTAGAAGGAGAAGAAGAAACTGAGGATGAGCCCATTTGGAAGATGTATTTTGATGGAGCGGTCAACATGCATGGTAGTGGCATAGGAGCCGTGGTTATTTCACCAACTGGAAAGCAATATCCAGTCGCTATCAAGCTTGATTTTGAATGCACCAATAATGTTGCAGAATATGAGGCCTGTGCTAATGGTTTACAAGTTGCAATTGATTTAGGGATCAAACAGCTAAGCGTATTCGGAGATTCAGCGCTCATCATTTATCAGGTGAACGGTGAATGGCAAACCAAAGACCCGAAGTTGGTGCCGTATCAAAAGTATTTAACCCAGCTGATCGAGAAGTTTGAAGAGGTGACCTTCTCCCATTTGACTCGAGATAAAAACCAGTTCGCAGATGCCTTGGCCACTTTAGCTGTGATGACCAAATTGGAAGTTCACAATAATGTTCAACCTATCCAAGTAAAGATGCACAGTGAGCCTGCGTATTGTGCTAATGTGGAGCCAGATGGTAAACCTTGGTATCATGATATCAAACAGTATATTCAGCATAAAGAATACCCAACTGGGGCAAATGAAGTGAATAAGAAGACTATCCGTAGGTTGGCAATGGCCTTTTTCTTGAGCGGAGAAGTTTTGTATAAGAGGAGCCATGATGGCACTTTGCTGAGATGTGTGGATGCTCGTGAAGCCCGTATAGTCATGACTGAGGTCCATGAAGGAATCTGTGGAACTCATGCTAATGGTCATATGATGGCACGGAAAATTCTAAGGAGTGGTTATTATTGGTCCACCGTGGAAATAGACTGCATAGAATACGTACGAAAGTGTCAAAAATGTCAGATATATGCAGATCGAGTTAATGCACCTCCATTTCCCTTGCACAATTTGGTATCTCCATGGCCTTTCTCAATGTGGGGAATAGATGTCATTGGACCCATTAATCCTAAAGCTTCCAATGGTCATCGCTTCATTTTAGTGGCGATTGATTATTTCACCAAGTGGGTAGAAGCTTCCTCATATGCCAATATCACTCAAAAGGTGTTTTTGAGATTCCTTAAAAGGGATATCGTCTGCAGATATGGAATTCCAGAAAGGATAATAACAGATAATGGCACCAATCTCAACGTTGCTGAGATTCGAAAGTTTTGTGAGAATTTCAAAGTTAAGCATCATAATTCACTCCTTACAGGCCCCGGATGAATGGCGCGATTGAAGCCGCAAATAAGAATGTCAAGAAAATCATTGCCAAGATGGTAGTGAATTACAAAGATCGGCATGAAATGTTGCCCTATGCTTTGCACGCATATCGTACCAATATACGATCTAGCACTGGGCAACGCCTTTCTCTTTGGTATATGGGATGGAGGCCGTCTCTCCTATAGAAATTGAGATTCCTTCTCTAAGGGTCTTGATGGAGGCGAGTTGGAAGAATCGAATGGGTGAAGATGCGACATGAGCGATTGAATATGATAGAAGAGAAAAGATCGACACTATTTGCCATGGGCAATTATATCAAAGCGAGAATGGCGAGCCTTCAAGAAAGAAAGTTCGTCCCGAGACTTTTGTTCGGGAGATTTGGTTTTGAAAAAGATCCTCCCTAATCAAGAGGATGGCGAGAGGAAAATGGGCTCCGAATTATGAAGGCCCATATATAGTCAAACGAGGCATTTTCGGGAGGAGCATTAATTTTACGAGAATGGATGGAGAAGAATTGCCAAAACCCGTAAACACTTGATGTTGTCAAGAGATTCTATGCCTAAAAAAAAAAAAAAAAAAAACAACAACAACAACAACAACAAAAAAAAAAAAAAAAAAAGACCCGTTAGGGAAAACCCGAAAGGGCGGTCTAAGCAAAAGTAAGGGCAAATAAACGAGGCAAGATCTCAAAGAAAGTTGGCATGAAACTCTTTGAAGGGCTCACCAAATGGGGCAATTTTGTTCGTTTTCAATTGGCTACACTTGGGGCAATTATTTTTGAAGGACTGAGGAGAAGATGTGTTGAAGGAAGCAACCACACAGAGGCAATAGTTGAGTTATCAGGACATTGTAGGGAATCAATTGAATGAGGAACAAGGAACCAATACTGGGGCAAATTTTTCTTATCCTTTGTAACCTCCTATAGTTCCTAGGATTTCATCTTTCAAGCATGTGTCTTACTAAAAGTTCATATATGATTTGATCACCAAAGCAATAAAAAGAAGTTTGTTCATTCAACGAATTTCTATCCATTCATGAATGCATGTTTACTTATTAAGTTATGTCTCAAATAGGATAAATTTATGGTTAACAATTTGATTTGACAATTCTACAACAATCTTTCGATGATTGACTTGGGCTAAAAGATCTCAGCAGCTCGAACTACAGATTGCAACGCAGTATTGGATTTTGTTGCCAAGGAGAAAAAGGGAATTAAAAAGAAGAAGAAAGAAAAAGAAAGAGGGGAAAGATTGAGGTTATCAGGTCCAACGAGCAAAAGCATGTGAACGAGGGGTTTGATTGGTCAAAACTTTCCAAAAGTCGCCGTTGGTTCAAAGGTCTTTTAATAAAACTAAAACAAAAAAAAAAGAAAAAAAAAGAGGAAAAAGAGAAGAAAAATCCTGTTTTCCGGGACTCAGTTGCCCATTTGTCAATTCTGTTGAGCGCATCGGCTCCCTGCATTTTAATTTCTGTCAATACTTTGAGCGCATCGGCTCCATGCATTTTAATTTCTGTTGAGCGCATCGGCTCCCTGCATTTTAATTTCTGTTGAGCGCATCGGCTCCATGCATTAAATTCTGTTGAGCGCATCGGCTCCTTGCATTTAATTCCTGTTGAGCGCATCAGCTCCATGCATTTTAATTTCTGTTGAGCGCATCGGCTCCTGCATTTTAATTTATGTTGAGCGCATCGGCTCCATGCATTTTAAATTATGTTGAGCGCATCGGCTCCTCGCATTTTACTCTTTGTTGAGCGCATCGGCTCCATGCTTTCTAAATTCTTTTGAGCGCATCGGCTCCATGCATTTTAATTCTGTTGAGCGCATCGGCTCCATGTATTTTACTCTTTGTTGAGCGCATCGGCTCCATGCATTTGTCAATTCTGTTGAGCGCATCGGCTCCCTGCATTTTAATTTCTGTCAATACTTTGAGCGCATCGGCTCCATGCATTTTAATTTCTGTTGAGCGCATCGGCTCCCTGCATTTTAATTTCTGTTGAGCGCATCGGCTCCATGCATTTTAAATTCTGTTGAGCGCATCGGCTCCATGCATTTTAAATTCTGTTGAGCGCATCGGCTCCTTGCATTTTACTCTTTGTTGAGCGCATCGACTCCATGCATTTTAAAATCTTGTTGAGCGCATCGGCTCATTGCATTTTAACTTCCTATCATTGTTCTTACTTTGTTTTGCATTTATCCTCTTATGCATTGCCGGACAAAATTGAAGTTCATTTCTTTACTCGCTTCTTACGACGATAAAATGAAAAACTACAATTTTTCCTTTTATCTAATAAGAAACAAGTAAAGAGGGGCAACTGTGAACACCCAATTTTGACCGGGGGAAAAGAAAAATAAAAAAAAGTATAAAATAAAATAAAAAAAATTTGCTGCATGAAGCAATTTTCTTTGCTGACTCTACGTTTTTTTATTTCTAGCCATGCATATTTCACTCCTTCAAGCACTAGCACAAATTTTTTTTATTTGCATCCATCATAATCATGTAGCATTTTTTATTTCTAATCATGTTCCCACCAGCACACACCCCACTTCACGTAACAAAGAAAAGGGGGTGGGGGCTCAATATAAAATAAAAAAAAAAGAAAGAAAAGAAAAGGGGAGGAGTGATTGACGCAAAAGAAAAAAAAGAGAAGAAAGGGTCAGCAGAAAAAAATAAAAAAGAGAGAATTTTGATAAAAAAGGAGGATTTTAGGGAGATTTGTCGGGAGAAGATGAAAATTTGAAGGAAGCTACCAAACTCCCAGACGGTGAGCAATCATCACACCCACTACCATCCTCTTCCCTCCAAAATGTGAAGGATCCCTCCATAAATGCTCTGCCATCATTTTCTCCAGGAGATCCTTGACAACCGATTCCTTCAAAAAAAAAAACTTCTGCCAACCCCTAACCATCTTCTGCCAATCCCATCTCCATCTTCTGCCACCCTCTCATCTCCAAACTCCATCAACCACTGCAACCTCACTTCTCCTTCCACCTTTCATCAACTACGTGAAGCAAGCCTCCCTGTGATTTCCAATCTCTATCTTTAACACTTCACCATCTCCCTAATCACCCTTATCTTCTCCAGAACTCCATCATCCACGTGAACTCCACCCATAACAGCACCTCATCATCCTTCCAAAAACTCCATCTCCACATCCAATCTTCAACCACCCTTCATCTCCCATCACCATCTTCAAGCAACTCACCCTTTACCACCGTTACTCACACCAGGATCGCACCCAAAAGCCTTAGCACTACACTCATTGGTAATGCGTTTTGGAAAAAAAAAAAAAAAAGCAAAAGTTTTCTTCGTTCTTTGTCACTTTGAAGAGCAAAGAGAAAAAAAAGAAGTTTTTTTTTGTCTCTGTTTTGTTCGTTGCAACCTGCAGCGCCCATTCCCTTCTGTTTTCACGAGAAGACCAAAGCTTGATCTTTCATTCCTTTGTATCTCTATCTTCTGTAAGTGTTTTATCATTCAGTTATTTGCTTTTATTTTATTATAATTATTTTTTTTTTGTCTTGTCGATTGTATTCTCTTGATAATTGAATGTGGCTGTGATTTGAAATTGATATTTTGATTTGGATCAACATCTTTTTTATTTTTAACATATAAAAATAAATAGTGGAGGCTTTGGATTAAAGAAAATCGAGACCACTTTCAAGTGGTTGTATGCATATCTTCGTTTTTTTTTTTTTTTTTTACATTTGAATAAACAATTAATAAAAAAAAAGTTAAAATTTATATAAAAAAAAGTAAAACCACGTGAAAGTGGTTGTTGGCCATCTTTTCACTTGTCGCCATCTTTTTTTTTTTTTAAGTATTTCAAAAAAATAATAATTAAAAATAAAAATAAAAAAAAAGGTTTATCGGAAGTTTGAAACCGAATACCACGTTCAGTGGTATCATGACTTTTTTACATAAAAAATGAAAAGGTAAAGACAAGATAAAAAAAATGAAAAATGTAAAAATAAAAAATAAAAAATAAAAAAAAACACCAAAATAAAAAAATAAAAAAAAAATAAAAAAGGGGAATAAAAAATAAATAAAAAAAATGTTTTGAGTTTAATTGGTTGTGTTACTTGGGATTATTACTTGTTTGATAGTATTTACTTAATTTAATTGTGCATTTTATTTTATGTCTTGTGATTAATAGGAAGCAAAAAAAATAAATAAAAAATGACAAAAAATGTTAAGAAAAAAAAAAAAAATATGTTTTTGTGATGTTGTGTTTTCATTCTATTTTATTATATTTACTTGGTTTATGAAAAATTATGTTTACTTATTTGTCTCAGAGTACTCCCAAAAATAAAATGATAAAAAATAAAAAGTTTTTTTTTTTATCCATGCAATGACCAATGATGATGATTGAATAGCGGATGCTATCTTCAACGTCATTTGGATCATAAGGGTTTATTGAGTAGCCTAGTGCTAACTTGAACCTTGTGTCAGAATGGATTTGTTTTCAAACAAAATATCTTTTTAAAAATCTTTTTCTTAATTAAAATCAACCAACCTACAATTATTTTCTAAAGAACTACGTAACTTTGAGTTCCCCATTGCACCAGGGAATACGTAGGAGCAGAATTTCATTTCTGTCAAGCCAAATTTAAATTTTCACAATTTTGTGGTTTCACTTTTTAGTTACAATGTTTGCAAAAAAGGGTAAAATAAATATTTTCAAGGATTGTTAATAATTTGCACAATTGACTTAAGGTACCGTCTTAGGGCCGAGTGCGTTAGGGTCTTTGTGGGATTAAGTTTCCACCCTTCTCTAAGCATAACCGACTCCCGAATCCAATCTGGTTCTAAAGACCATTTTCAAAGAAAGGTTTTCCAATTTTTCCAAATTCAAATAAAATTGGTGGCGACTCCATTTTCTCAATTTTATTTTCTAAAAATCCAATTCGAGTTACTATTATTCCCGCCGCGATCTCCGGTCGCGACACCGCAGTTTTTAAAAAATCGCAGGAAAAGGAACTTACCCATTAAAAATGTCTTATTTTATAATAAAATGTTAAAAATAAATATTGTGTAAAAATTTTTAACTATCAGATTAATAACTGCCGGAGGTGCAATTTACGATCGTAATCCAAGTGATTAACGAATAATCGCTTGGATACACATACCAATATCTAGGAAGTCAACTTCTCTGAAAAATGGTCGAAGAAATTGAAAATCCATCAGAGCAATATGTTTAACTTCAAAACCTCATTTGAATGATTGAATCAAATTATTGATGCAGAAGATCTTATCTATTTCTATTTTAGTAGTTTCTATACCCACGCAATTAATTCAGCAAACTATTGTTTATGGTACTTGGATGAATGAATGGATCAAAAGAGAATGAATGGTATTTTTAATTAAAGTTTATATCTGCATATAAAGTAGAGATTACAACTATTTGGATTTAACCTAATAAATTGTCAAGGTTTCTTACCAAAAATAAATATAACTTGATTAAGAACTTTTAAATGAGAAAATATTTTGTTAAAAATTTATTACTATTAATTAAATTTAATAATCTATTCTTTCTTAAGATTTTTTTTTATAGACAAAAGTTCCCCCCTATTTTTAGATGATAAACACGTATTCAAAAATGAAAGTGTGAATTAAATTGTTTGAGTTAAAATTGAGATGCAAGTCCTTTTCTTTTGAATAAATAGGGTGAACTTCTCTTCTGAATAAATAAGGTAGATTCTTTGAAAAGGAGTGTTAGCCATTGTCGAAGCTAAATAGGTTGGAAATAATTATGTGAGGCATATTTAGAAAAACAAAATAACAAAATAATATAAAATAGAATTTATTAGAGTACTTTTAAAATGTTGAGGGGGCTAACGCCTCCCTTGGAGGCAACGATGCACTGATGCACCGCCCCTAGTATTAGTATTTGTTCTGAATGGGTTTAGAAGGGTGCACCTGAATGGGCTCAAGTAAGTAAAATGTGGTGTTTTCCTCCTTTGTATAGCGGCAACAATGGTGGAGTTAGGGGGTGGTGTACATGCAAAAGACACTATGACGCTCAAGTCAGGCTTTGCATTGGAAGAGTGAGTTTAGGGTCCAGAGAGATACCTAAGTGACTTAGCCTGTTATTTATAGTGGAGTGTTGCTTAATTGTTAAGTAAGATATGAGGGAATTATAATTTGAATTGCTATTGATGGACAATTATGGCTATTGGTGAGACTTGTAATCATTCCTATTTGTGTGGGATCTATTGGGAGTGGTTGTCTCTTGATTGCATAACTACTAGCAATGAGATGACATTGACTCATGTCATGCTCTATGATGAGTGTGGCCGGGATGCTCCTATTGACGGATTGCCCCCATGAGCATAGGAGCTGAATCCTAGTTCAGAACAGTTGTCCTCAGCTCGGTGATCTGCTGTAAATGGAGTGTCGAGGTACTTTGGATTGAGATCAACGGGAGCATTAGTTGCCCCCAAGTTATGCTATTGGCTAAGGAGTACTGGTGTTGGGTTCCTTGATGAAAGGGTAGTAACTGTTATATGACATATGGTGTACAAGTTTTCCTAATCATTTGCCCCGATATTTGTCTTGTCTAGATTGTTGTCGTGTTTGTATAATCTCAGCAAAAATGGTGGGCAATAAGCACTGAAATCTAGGATTTTGATGAAACATGCTTTGAGCAGAATTGATTCGCTAAGCCAGGATCCTAGTTAGTATTGTTTGGGGTGGAAGGGATCCAGGCAGTCATTCTGGGATCATTCATCTAGGATCATCCTTGGTTGGATTCTAATGTTGTGTTTGCAAAGTTGGTGATGCTTAGCTTGTCTACAATGTTTCCTTTGCAACTAGAGTCGTTTCACTTGTTGTTGGCAGCTTTTGGGGAACACGTGATGGATGGTAAGTGGATGTTATTGTTTGAGCTTCACACTGCCATTGTTTCAAACTTTTTGAAATGCCTAGCGTGTCTCTACCATGTTAACGGCAGTTGAGGCACCAGAGGCCTATAAATAGGAGAGTGGGAGAAAACCACCCACTTTTCTGCCTCTCCAGCATTCTTCACATATTTTCCAATGATGCAGGCAATTTCCAACAAGTTCATAAATGGTGCTTTATGGCGGCGTACACAGCGGCACAACTACTGATTCTTCGCTTCTATTTTCTATGCACTTCCCAGTTTCCTCTTCTTAGTTCTCTTTCGTTTTCTACCATTTAAGGTACTACCTAAATCATTTTTCCTCTGTTCAGCCCTTTTTTTTCTCTATTCTAGACCATGGTGGGGGTGCAAGAGATAAAGAGTAACAATGAGGAGGGTAGCAACCCAGTGGAAGCATTATTTGTAGTGTCACCGCCTTTACGCACGGTGGAGGTGTGGCAGAGGGTTTCCCGTAGGGGCAATGTTAGGGTACAGACGCCATTTTCAAGCTCTGAGATTCGAGTGTAATCTGGAGAGCGAAGGGCACAAAGGAAGCAGAAAGGCTTAAACCCTTGCATCCGTTTTCCGAGATCATGAAAGAGTTGACGTATAAGAGTTCTATTCCTTTTAGTTTTGATGAAAGCTCAGCCTCTGTAGGTTGTCCTACTGGTATCTGATATATGGGGAGGGAAAGGCAAGCTATGGTCCTATCTGTGCCCTGGCGTGCATGTCAAACATGGCTCCAAGTTTAGATATATACAGACGGGTGAGCCCTAACATAAAAATTATCATGTCCCTGTATAGCACCATGATGGAGGTGTCCAACCTGCAAGCATATCTTCAACTGATGGAGGACGGTGTTTGGGATGAGGATTTGAGATGTATCCTGTAGGCCAAAAGGAATGGATTTGTACAGCATGAACTTTGGGTGACAAACATTTCATGTACCTATACAAGGCAATGTTTGTGAAGCTCGGAATCTAGCTTTCATTTTCTCCTTTTGAGATGGGTATCTTGAACCATCTTAGATACTAGCATAATTGTACCCAAACAAATGGACCTATGTCCGAACATACTAACTATTGCACCAGCATCTAGACCTTCCGTGCACCATCCCCTCCTTCTTCAACTTCTTCTAAGTGGTTAGGTTTGATAGGGGTGGTCCAACTAAAGCTTGGGTCACTCTTCGTGCTCAGGGTGGCCAAAAAATCTTGGAGAACTTTTTTGAGTTCATCCTATAAAATTTTTAAGGATGAATATTTTTGGCTGAAGGCAGCTCTCGGAACACGACAATTTTTCTTGGCTTTGGAGGTAGAGTTAGTGATGTATCTTTACTGGATATCTTGACACTTCGACTTCTGCCCTGAAGAGTATGCTGTCCGTGATGAGCACCTAATGGAGGACGAGGTAGATATAGCAACCTTTTTTATTAGGTAGGTCACCAATTCAGATGTTATCCATTCAAAGGATTTAATTGAGACATCGAAAAATGAACTTCACTCTCTTCTAGGTGAATGATGTGAACTTGTTTATTTATGTTTCCTTTTGATTATGTTGTGAAACTAAGTTTTTTCCTTTTTTCTGTGCAGAAAGTATGGCCTCTGTTGACAACCTCGATGATCTCTATAGGCGAATTACAGAGAGAGCTGCCCATAAGCCAACAAAGGGCAAAGGCGCAGCCCCAAATACCCCAAATGAACCTATCCTGGAGATCTAGGACCAAAATATTGAAACAACAAATCGAGGTGCCGAGCTTCAGTCTCGGAAGCAGAGGGTGAGGAGTCAAGTGGCTAACCCTAGAGACCACGGGTTGAGGGCCCAATCTTAGACTTAACTGCCCCCAGGTGAGAAGTTGTCACCCAACGCTCCTATCCATTTCACTGCCTCTTCAATCTAGGGCAAAGATTTCCTAATCACTTGTAATTGGCTATTGACCATTGAAGATTTATTTTGATGATAACAAAGCTAAGGCAAAGACCAAGTCCAAAGGAAAATTAAATGGCATAGTTTATAGGACTTAGGGTCTTTATGTAAGAAGCTTTCTAGATATCTCAAATGTTTTAAAATATTTTTGAAAAAGCTCTAAACTTGTTTTCAAGGCTTTAAAATGGTTTTTGGGTTCTTAACAAATAGCCTTTAAGTGTCTAAGAGCTTGTTGGAACTTTTGGAAACATTTGGCAAGTTTTAAAAGCTAGTTAAAATGTTTTTCAAACAGGTTTATTCGAATAGAGATTTTCCTATTAGAATAACCAAATTCAAAATGACCAAATTTCCAAGCCACCTAGCCTTATTCGAATAAAATAAGGGTTTATTCGAATAAAGGTTCAAAACAAGCTGCGCATGCTTCTATTTTAAAAGATTTATTTGAATAACACATGTTATTCGAATAAAGGTGTTTCAAAATTTATTTTCTTAAAAGGATTTATTCAAATAACCAAAGGGTTATTCGAATAACAAGTTTCAAAACCAAAACTCTTTTTGTGCTATAAAAGGACTTATTCAAATAATCAAAGTGTTATTCGAATAAACAAGAGCCAAAAACACGGAACGGATATTTTTAGAGCATTTAATGCTGAAATAAATTGTCCCTAATGGCTCTTTTTCTTATAACTCTATCAATACATGATTTTGGGTCATCTTTTACATAGAACCAACAACATAAAACAAATCTCTTATGCTTTGATTCGTGATTCATTCTTTTTAATCTCTTGTGCTTTGTTTTCACCAAAATTTGAGATATCCTTAAAGAGCTTCATAGGGCTTCAATTTGTATCATCTACTCTAGTGAAAGTTTACCATTCATCTATATTTTGATTCTCTGTAAAGAGGGTGAGGTATCTCTAGTTGTTAAGGCTCAAGCACAAATGGTGAGGCATCCCAAGGTGTGTTGAGTGCTCTCAGTTGTAAAGGTTTTCAAGCACTTGTTTAAGCTTGAAGTAATAGTGGAAAAATCTTAAATGGTTTACTTGAGGACTAGAGGTAGGTCATAAGTGGTTGGTGGATGAACTAGGATAAATCTTTGTATTTGCTCTTCTCAACTTTATCTCCTTTACATTTGTGCTTTAATTATATATGCTTGAGTTAAATTTGATATCTAGTTTATTTGCTTAATTTATCTCATAACCCAAGTTGTATTTGAGTAATCTATAATAGTTGTATCTTCATTAGACTTATTCTATTACATGTGTTGATTGAAAATATCAAAATATATAATTTCTCAAAGTTGTTTTGAAAATTTGTGATTACCTAATTCACCCTCCTCTTAGGTGATAGTTGTCATAACTAATAAGTGATATCAGAGCTTCGTGCTCTGTTGAATGCTTAACCACTTAAAGTTAAAGATCCTTGTTTGTTGGCAATTGTTGATAGTTTTTAAAATGGAAGGTTTTAAAATTAATAAACCATCATTTTTTGATGGTGTGCATTTAGTTTATTGGAAAGTTAGAATAGAGTTTTATATGCAATCTATTAATTTGGATTTGTGGGATGTTGTGCTAAGTGGATTTACTTACAAATCAAAATAAACTTGGAATAGTTATGACAAGAAATGCTTTTCCTTGAGAATGCAAATGTTGAGAAGTAGTTTGAATAATGATGCTTATGCTAAAATTAAAAATTGTTCTAGTGCTAAAGAAATTATGAGAAGAAAAATATCTACAACGAGAAGAAAAAGGGTATCGGATCACTCGAAACTAGGGTTCTGTAGTTTTTTTTTGTCTTTCCATATTTAATTTTAATATAAAGCTCTATCCTTGTAATTAAGCCAAGAAAGAGCCTGACACCCTTGATGCTCTTTATATTGCTAACAATGATTTTATGTATAAAGTTGTATATAGAAAGTAAGAAGAGCAAAAGCCATTGAAGGAAACTTATCATGAAAAACATCCTAAAAAAGATGTTCAAACTATTGAAGGGTGTCAAATGCCTCTTGGTGATGATGGTGTTCAATTTGAAGAAAAGGCAAAGCAAAACAAGATTGATGAGGAAGAAGATGATTCCCTTAAAGAGCCAAGTATGCTAGAAATTGAGACCACTTCCTATATGGCTAAAAAGGACTTTGAGGTAAATAATGCTAAACTAGATTATAGTCCTTCATATTATGAACTGCAATGTGCATATGATGAATTGTATGATAGTTTATTGAATTTAGAAAAGAAAAACTTATCTTGTTTGGAAAACATTTCCTCTATTGAAAATGAAATTGAGACTTTGAAAAATGAATATGCTTTTCTTGATGCAGAAATGTCTTTGAAATGTGAAACCTCAACTTCTTGTGAAAAGTGCATTGATTTAGAAAATCAAGTTGAGGACTTATATTCTGAATTTGTCAAAGCAAATGATTCTAATTGCTTACATTTCATACTTGTTAATGAGTATAAAATTAATGTTATTCCACATAAAAGTTCAAGCAATGCTTATGGCAAAAATAATATAGAATGTAATAGCAATAAAAGGCTTAAGTTTTCCAAAGATGATCTTCAAAGGACCAAGTCATCATTAAATTCAATTGTTTGCAATTTTTGTGGTCATCTAAGACATATTTCTCATTGTACAATTATATAAGAAATCCTTATATGACACTACAAGAAAAGTAAGTTTTTGAGGCAAATAGCTTGCGACGGATTTTTGTGGTAGGATTTTTGCTACAAACTATTGCAAAATTATTAAAATGAATACAAATTTATTTTAAAGTTAAATAAATAAAAATAATAAAAATTCTGCAGCAAAATCTACCACAATTTTTTTTTAAGTTACAAATCTGAAATAGCCACTCATTTCTCATTTCTCACGGATCTGCCTCTGCCACCCATTTCTTCCCCTTGCAGCCACCAAAGGCATTGACCCATTCACCTATTTCTGCATCGCGTCGCGCCTCTACCCATTATGACACCACGTCGCCGCTGCCGCCCATTCACCCATTACCGCACTGCATCGTGCCTCCATTGCGTCGCGCCTCCACTACATCGTACCAAAACCGTGAGCCTAGGACCACCACTGCTTGAGGTCATCATCATGAAATAGCTGTCCAAACACCTAAGAAAATCGCGGATCTACACCATCGAGCCAATGCCCATTAACCTAGATCCGTGAGCACCAAGCCTATCCACCTCATGTCGCACATCGCAGATTTACAACCTATCTCACGCCGCACGCCACTGCGTCTCCCAAACCATCACATCCTGAGGCCGTCTCACTAACCACTGTGAGCCTCAGTCTCATTTCTTACTCCGTTGTTGCAACACCCAACTTCACCATGAGACCTGGTATGGCATTTTATCATATCTTGGTTCTCATACGCTGTCTGTGGATGAACTCCTTTTCGTTAAGTGAACTAATTGGTTTGAATATAACTAGCCCACCCCTTATCGTACCAAACCCACCCCTTTTTGCAACTTCTGTTGGCAACTGAGTTGGAGATCCTCTGTTTCGCAGCTTCTTCAGCCTCTATTTGGCAAGATTCCTCCCATCTAGCTTCTTTACTCTTGATTTTATTAAATTCTCAAAATTTTCCATTAAATTGGTAATTTCAATGTTTGACTTTTTGATCCATATTTAATGAAGAATGTTTATGTGAATGTTGTCTTGACTTGATCCCTGATGCAAATTATTATTGGGAACGCTTCATGTTGTTAGCTTGTCAAGTGGTGCATTCACTCAAGTGTCTTATCTTGGGTTCATGTATTTAATATGTGTCGATGAGTGAGTTGATTGGTTCCACCCATTGGACCTTTGGTCTTCTCCAACATAGTGCTGGCTTATGTCTCTAGTGCTATAAAAGTGCATATTATGTTGTCTTATTGGCCTTCTTCTGGCTTGTGTCTCTTTAATTATATGCTTCAGCAGTAGAAAGGTAGATACTTTTAATTGTAGGAGGGTCATAGAAAAGTTTCATCATTAGTTAGATGCCAAAAATAGACCACCTATTGGTAATGTGTTGGCATGGTAGACAAGAAGAATACCTACTAATTAGCATTATATGTTAAAGTTTTGTCATGTTTACTGTTAACAAAATAATATAAATCTAGTTTTGCAAATTCAGAGTTATTATAGAATGTAATTAATGAAAACTCTATTGACAATCTATTCTAGAGAGCATAATTGATACGCGTAAAATACACTAAGAGTAAGTGCACTCTATCGCAAAGTAATATAGGACTTGAGTCCCAATTGTCGATCCCATGAGGAATAAGCAGTAATTACTAGATTCGTAAAACTCTTGGTTGTTTAGACAATCAAAAGTATAAGAGAAATTAAAAATAAAATCAAAAAACAAATAAATAATAATAATGAACAATCAAATAATGCAGATGATGTGTGGATAAAATACACACCTCTTGTGCTTGATTTGAGGTGGATTTATGTGTGCTTTGATGGTTTATGTTGGAATTTATGCCACATTTAATCTAATTATCCTTGGTATCTCATGATTGGTATTTCTCTATGCTTTTGAGTCCAAAAGAGGTGTTTTTACATGGTTCTATGAAGCTTTGGATGGATTCATTACAATGGAGTTGAGCTCGGAATTTATGTAGCCAAGATTCATAGAATTTTTGACCTTTGCACGATACATAACTTAAGCTACAGAAGTCGAAATGAGGTGATGTTAGTGGCATTGGAAAGCTAAGAAAAATATCTACAACTTTCATGGAGATAACTTATCCAAAAAATGACATATTGAGAAATTAAAGAGTTAGACACGGTCGTGTCTAACTTGAAAAATGCTTCTGTCAAGCTCACAGGGCCCTATCTAACTTCAATGAAGCTTCTGTGTTGGAGACACGATCTTGTGACCCCTGAATGTGCAAATTACGCTATTTTTAAAGCTCACATGGCCGTGTCGAAGTGAGACATGGTCGTGTGAGTCCCTCTGACACGAAAAAGGAAAATTTTGCCCCTAAATCATTATAAATAGGGTAAAAACACCAAACAAAAGGGGACTCTTGCTAGAGACTTGTGTGACGGCAGGTTTTGAGAGGAGAAGTGCAAGGATTCAAAGGTGAAGGCTTTGAAGGCAAGGGCAAGACTCTTTGAAGATCATCCATTGAAGTTCTTTTCTCCATCTCCATCTTCCCTTCTTTTCTTTTCATTCATCAATCATGGTTGTTTCTTTAATCCTTGTTCGTGTTTGTGTTATAATTGCCATGAGTGACTAAACCCTTTTTTTTTAGGATTGGGATAAAACTCTCTATTTCTCTATATTGAATTGTTAATTTGATTCTTTGTTAATAAGAAATTATTGTTCTTGATTTGTTCTTGGTATGCTTAATGCTTGTGGTATGTTGCACGCTATATTTACATGATTTTAGACTTTAGGTGAAGGATCGAAAGATGAAATCTAATTGCTTGATAATCCAAGAATTGAACTTAAGAATTGAGACCTAGACATAGGCTTAAATCTTTCAAGGGGTAAACGATTGTCATGAATCTTAATGGGTTGGTGTTACCAAGTGGCTTCCAGTACTCAAGAGGGGGGTGAACTGAGTATAAAAACTTTTTCGCAAAACCTCTTTTTAATTAAAATGAATATCAAAAGCTTAATAAATAAATGCACAAAAAGAATGAGAAGAAGAAAAGAAACAATAAAGAACAGTGAAAAATAAATGTGCAATAAAATAAATTGCATAAAATAAAGAGATTAGGGAAAAGAGAAGCGAGTACGATTTATCCTGGTTCGACCACTAACCCACTTGTGGTCTACGTCCAGTCCTCGAAAGCCGAGATTTTTCACTAAGTATATAAGCTTCAATAGGTGCTTGCTACCATTACAAAATAGAGCACTTTTCACACACAGGGACACTATACCCTTGTGCTTAAGTCTCAGCTTGCAAGGATACCTCATCCTTATACAAACCTTGAGGGATACCTCACCCTCGATACAAAATATCAGAAAATAGATGAAGAGAAACTCTCACTCAGAGTAAGTAATACAAATTGAAGCACTATAGAGCTCTCTAACAATATCTCAGAATTTTACCAAAAGAGCACAGAGAGAAAAAGAGAAATTATGCAAACAGTATTTTAGCACAGCTAGAAAATAAATTCAAGGTTTCGTATTTTTCAGCCGTGAGGGAAGGTC
This sequence comes from Ormosia semicastrata, assembly GCA_029884595.1. Lineage (NCBI taxonomy): Eukaryota > Viridiplantae > Streptophyta > Magnoliopsida > Fabales > Fabaceae > Ormosia > Ormosia semicastrata. The sequence continues at coordinate 4,882,329 of JAQQTO010000028.1, read as the reverse complement.
TCTATTTATAGAGCCTTTGATAAAAAAATCTCGCTTAGGAAATTGAATGCATAATAAATGCAAAATCCATTTGCGTATCAATTTTAAAAAACAGAAGCTGAAACTCGTGGGTTATTCGAATACATGACTGTGGTATTCGAATACCACTGATATCTATATATAAAAAACCGTTTAAGCTTGGGTTATTCGAATGCCGTTATGAGGTATTCGAATACCTCTGATATCAGTATATAAAAAATAGATCAGACCCACGTTATTCGAATACCATATCAAGGTATTCGAATGCCACTGCTTGAAAAACGTTTCTGAAGGCATTTTAGAGACAGGTTATTCGAATACTATTATGAGGTATTCGAATACCTCTGAATAAAACACGTTTTTTAAAGGCTTTTAACAGATTGTATTCGAATGCTTCTAAGGTTATTCGAATACCTCTATTTGAAAACATGATAAACACCTTTAGAAAACAGATTAGGTGATTTCTAATTTTCACAAACTCTTTGATCAATTTAAGAACCTTAATTTGGTTTGTGAGAAAACATGTTTTTAGATCTTTTGACTAAAACACTGAGATATCCTATGAGAGCTCTGTACAAGTAAGATCCTAAGTCCTAAAGCTAAGCTTGAACAACTTGGACTTGATCTTCTCATCATCTCATCATCTCCATATTTGTTATCATCAAAACTCATCATCAATATTGCATGGTAATCACATTCTCCCCTTTTTTTATGATGACAAACTAACAGTGAGAAAAGCATTAGTTCATATAAATAACAAAACAAGCATAATCTCCCCCTTGCTTTTGGAATCCAAGAGCCAGTGTTAATCCTGTCTTTTCTCAAATAAGTTTAAGTTTGATTATTTTTTCCCCCTTTTGACATGATAAAAAAGGATACATTCAACCAATAAAGCATAGTGATAAATATATATATGAGATAATCAAAAATCAATTATAAATGACAATAAATTGAAGAAAAAAATACTCATTGCATTAAATGAAAGTGGTCAAGCGCATATACAAAAGTAATTAAAGGGCAACAATACAATAAACAGCCAAGAACAAAACACAGCAACAGATCCTACTACTAAGCAAGCCCTAGAAATAGGCATCAGGTGGTGGAGGAGGAGAGGCAGGGGTCATTGCCAGACAGCAGAGCTCGAAGGGCGCACTGTTCACGCTCAACACCGGTGATTCTCACAAACGTAATAGTGAAGGTGTTCTCCAAGTAGTTTCGTTATCCAACGGGGTAGCGAAATTTGCTCATTCGTGACAAGAGCGGGAACATCGGTGCAGCGCGGCGCAGGGGGCGGGGGTCGTTGTCTTCATCATCAACTTCCACTGGGAACACCCAGCCTTCATCGGTCCTGATCATCTTCATTTTGTTAAGGGTAAAGGAACCAAAGACGTGATGATGGGTTAGCGGGGTCGCGCGCTCGGTTTCCAGAATGTGTGGATACTTGCCTAAGAAGGCAGTGATGATTACGCCGTAGGGAAGTTCACATCGCTCTTTACCTCTTGCCCTCATCATGTGTTTCATAATGAAGACGGGCCAGTTGATCTGATGGCCTTGCTTTAGAACCCATAGCATAAACACGTCATCTTCACTCATGTAGGCGTAGTTCCCACCTCTAGGAGCGAGGATGTGGGCATAAGCATAGTGGAGGAGCCTGTCCTGACTCTTCATCATGCCCCCTTTGACTCCTTTTTGAGTCGAAGGTAAAGCCAACCCAGGGCGAAGAACATCTTCAATTGCTTGGTTCTTGTCAAAGGGTTGGAGGAGTGAATCTTCGTCAGCAAAGTGGCCAGTGGACGGTAAGCCAAACATCTGAACCCAATCACCGGGTGTGATCACGATGTTTTGATCGCAGACACTGGAGTGTAGCTCCTGACCTTCAATCTTCAGATTGTAGTAGAACATTTTGACTAGGTCGGGATACAACGGAGCAGAGAAAGAGCAGAAGTGAAGTACGCCTTGGTGGCTTAGCCGGTTGATAAAGTCAAAACCACATTCTCGTTCGAAGAACCCCAAGTCGAGGTACTTAGGATGCACCAAGTTACGCTCTCGAAAGTGTGTAACGAAGCGCCCGAGCTGTTGCTCATTAGAGGAAAGCCTGCGAAGGTCCAACAGGTTGTTGCACGGAGCCGTCTTCGTACGAGGACACTTAGAGCGAGAGGAGGATGAGGCCATGGAGGAGAGGAGAAGATGAAGGGTGGAGACCGTGAGAAAGGGAGGTTTTTGGAGAAGGGAAAACCAAGAGTTTTTGAAAGTGGGGATAGAGAAGAGAAGGGTATTCGGATACGTAGGGAAAAAAGGGTATTTAAAGGAAAGGGGAGGTATTCAAATGAGAAAGCTCAAAAGACGTAGCCTCCAGACAGAGGGTATTCGAATACCACACCAGGTATTCGAATGGATTACCAGAATAAGCTTGGCTGCTAAACGAAGGTATTCGAATACTTTTAAAGGTATTCAAATGCTCATGAAGTATTCGAATACTCCAGAGACAAACTGATGGTATTCGAATATGCCAGAGACAGAGGAGAAGGCCAAGGGAGCAAGTATTCGAATACGACATAACGGTATTCGAATACTCCAGAGAGAAACAGAAACAGGAAGCGTCTGGGTATTCGAATAACCCTGATGGCATTCGAATGCTCCAGAGAGCTGTTTCGGTGACTGAGATAAAAAAACCTTTGGGTATTCGAATAACCCTTTAAGGTATTCGAATGCCTTAAAAAAAACGTAGGTTTTCTCATATAACAGTAAGGGTATTCGAATATCCTATGGAGGTATTCGAATAACTAAGCAAGAAAAACACTTATAAATGTCCAGAAAATGCAATTTTGAAAGACAAACGCATACCACATTGATGAAGTACCTGCAAAAAAGATTTCGGGATAACTCCGACGCTCAAGTCAGTAATAATTTAAGAAGGATTAAACATAAATTTAAGCAAATAACAAGCATTTAAATGTTGGATTGATCAATTATCCCCAATTCTCCTCTTATATAAAAAAAAGCTTCTTTTGCTAGGGGTTTAGTGAAGATATCTGCAAGTTGCTTAGATGTTTCAACAAATTCAAGAATGCAATCCCCTTTTTGTACGTGATCTCTGATAAAGTGGTGTCTTATCTCTATATGCTTTGTTCTAGAATGCAGTATAGGATTCTTAGAGATATTTATTACACTAGTGTTATCACATCTTATTGGGATGTGATCAAGCTGAAGACCGTAGTCTAAGAGTTGTTGCTTCATCCAAAGGATTTGAGCGCGACAACTCCCTATTTCTAACATATTCACCTCAGCGGTAGACAAAGCCACACTATTTTGTTTCTTACTATACCAAGAAATTAAAGAACTACCAAGTAAGTGGCATGTCCCACTAGTACTCTTTCTGTCTAATTTGCACCCAGCAAAGTCAGAGTCAGAATAGCCTATTAGGCTACAAGAGGCACCCTTAGGATACCATAAGCCCATTTGTGAAGTGCCTATTAGGTATTTCATTATTCGTTTGACAGCACTTAAGTGAGATTCCTTAGGGTTTGCCTGATATCTAGCACACATGCATACACTGAACATAATATCTGGCCTACTAGCAGTAAGATAAAGGAGAGAACCAATCATACCTCTATATTTCGTTATTTCTACTGATTTACCTCCTTCATCTTTGTCCAAGTAGCAAGACGTGCCCATCGGAGTGGCCATGTGTTTAGCGTTTTCCATTTCAAATCTCTTGAGCAATTCCTTGCAGTATTTTGTTTGACTTATGAAAGTCCCTTCGTTTGTTTGTTTGATTTGAAGTCCAAGGAAGAAATTTAATTCTCCCATCATTGACATTTCAAATTCATTCTGCATTGACTTAGCAAATTCTTTGCAAAGGGATTCATTAGTAGCACCGAAGATAATATCATTCATATATACTTGCACAAGAAGAATGTCATGCTTTTTATTTTTAATAAAAAGAGTAGTATCAACTTTTCCTCTTGAAAAATCATTTTCCAAAAGAAACTTACTCAACCTTTCATACCAAGCTCTAGGAGCTTGCTTTAAACCATATAAAGCCTTTTTAAGTTTAAAAACATGGTTGGATAGTTCATGATTTTCAAAACCTGGAGGTTGTTCAACGTATACCTTCTCTTGAATAAAACCATTCAGAAAAGCACTCTTGACATCCATTTGATATAATTTGAAATCCATGATACAAGCATAAGCAAGTAACATTCTAATAGCTTCTAATCTAGCTACAGGTGCATAGGTTTCTTCATAATCTATTCTTTCTTCTTGATTATACCCTTTAGCAACCAATCTAACTTTGTTTCTAGTTATTAACCCATTTTCATCAAGTTTGTTCCTGAAAACCCACTTAGTGCCAATTATGGGGTGATTATTAGGTCTAGCGACTAATTCCCAAACTTGATTTCTTTCAAATTGATTTAATTCCTCATGCATAGCTAAGATCCAATGTTCATCATAAAAAGCTTCAATTAAATCCTTAGGTTCAATTTGAGAAACAAAGGCTAAGTGATTACAAGTATTTCTAAGAGAGTTGCGTGTACTTACACCTTTAGATACATCACCGATAATCTGATCAAGGGAGTGATATTTTGAAGTTCGCCATTCTTTGGGAAGTTCCAAAGCTTGCGAGTCTTCTTGTCTTTGTTTATCCTCTTTCTCCTTGATTTCCTTTTCTTTACTGTCCAAATGTGTTTCCGCCAAGATTTCTGTAACATCATCAACAACAAGATCCTTTCTCGATCCATTTGGGTCAGTTTCATCAAACGCAACATGTATAGATTCTTCAATAGTCATAGTTCTTTTATTGTAAATGCGAAAAGCTTTACTATGATTTGAATAGCCAAGAAATATACCTTCATCAGACTTAGCATCAAACTTGCCTAAATTATCTTTTCCATTGTTTAAAACAAAACATTTGCAACAAAAAATATGAAAGTGTGAGACATTTGGATTTTTTCCCTTATACAACTCATATGGAGTTTTCTTTAAAATAGGCCTTATAAGAGCCTGGTTCATTACATAACAAGCTGTATTTACAGCATCTGTCCAAAAGTATTTAGGAAGAGCAGTCTCATTAAGCATAGTTCTTGCCATTTCTTCTAAAGAACGGTTTTTCCTTTCTACAACTCCGTTTTGTTGCGGAGTTCTAGGGGCAGAGAAATTATGATTAATGCCATGTTCATCACAGTAATTTTCAAAAACATTGTTTTCAAATTTGCCACCGTGGTCACTTCTTATAGAAGAGATTTGAAAGCCTTTTTCATTTTGAATAACTTTGGCAAGTTTTTTAAAAGCTAGAAATGCATCATTTTTATTTGCAAGAAATAAGGTCCATGTAAACCTAGAAAAATCATCCACAATCACTAAAGCATAGTAATTCCCACCAAAGCTCATAGTTCTAGAAGGTCCAAACAGATCCATGTGCAAAAGTTGCAAAAGTCTAGAAGTTGAAACTATATTTTTTGCTTTAAAAGAGACCTTTATTTGTTTACCTTTTTGACATGCATCACATAATTTATCTTTTATAAAATTAAGCTTGGGTAGTCTAATTACTAGCTCTTTAGAGACCAACTTCTTTAAGTGATCCATATGAATGTGTGCGATTCTCCTATGCCATAACCATGAATCATCATTCTTACTTAAAAGGCATTTCGCATCATTTGAAGATATATCATCAAGACTAATCATATAGATGTTGTTTACTCTATGACCAATGAATTTAACATGCTTGTCATTTTTATCTTCAATTATGCAACAGTTTGAATCAAATATAACTTTATTTCCTTTATCACATAATTGACTAATACTAAGCAAGTTGTGTTTCAAACCCTCAACAAGCAGCACATTTTCAATAGAGGAGTTAGGGTTCTTACCGACTTTGCCGATTCCAAGAATTTTACCCTTGTTGTTATCACCGTAAGTGACGTGTCCATGATTCTTGGGAATAAGCATGGTGAATTTTGAGTCGTCCCCGGTCATGTGCTTGGAGCAGCCGCTATCAAGATACCAATTTGAACTCCTGGCTTTCAAGCACACCTACAACACAAGTTTAGTTTTTAACTTTTGGTACCCAAACTTTCTTGGGTCATTGTGTGTCAGTTTTGGGTAAAGTACCCTTGGAAACCCAAACCATTTTTGTTCCAACTTTTGTATTTATATTTTTCCATGCATTACATGTTGAAGCGCTATGTCCTTTTCTTCCACAATAAAAATATTTTATAAAAGGACTACTTGAAATACTAGAATGCACAAAGAAATTTTTATAGAGTTTTTGTTGATTTTTCGGGTTATAACCTATCCCAACTTTTTGAAAAATCACTCTTTGTCTTCCTAATAAAATATTTAAATTATCCCTTCCAAAGGTGAATTTAGAAAGAGTGTTCTTTAGGTCTTCGTTTTCTTTTTCAAGTATATGACATAAAGAACAAGATGAAGAAGTAGAAGCATGTGAAGAATGATTTGTGCATACATCAATGATTCCTAAAGTCTCGTTTTCAATTTTCAATTCTTCTATTTCTTTGTTTAAAATAAGAATTTGATTTTCTAAAGAAGAAATTGTTTTCTTAGATGAAGAAATAATTTTTGTGAGTTTTAAAGATTCTTCATGTAGTTCCTCAAAAGCATCTTGTAACTCATCGTAAGAGGGCAATAAAGTAGTATTAGAACTTACCTCGTTTTCGCTTTCTTCTTCATCTCCTTTTGCCATGAGACACAGTTGAGCTTCTTCGCTATCTGAGCTGTCAGTTGAGTCCATGTCGTTTTCATCCCACGCTATGTAGGCTTTTCTTCCTTTTCTTTCCTTGAATGGCTTCTTTTCAAATTTCTCCTTCTTCTTTTGATAAACTGGGCACTCCATTTTCATGTGACCATGTTTGTCACATTCATAGCAAGTTGAAGTTGATGAAGCTCCTTCGCCTTTGAAGTGTGTCTTTTTAAGAGGGAAGTGAGGTCTTTTTTGCGTTCCCTTTTTCTTGAGAAATTTACCAAACTTTTTAACTAGTAAACTTAAATTTTCTTCACTTACCTCGATATTCTCTGAACTTTCTTCATTTTCTTCATCATCATTGTCGAATGTTGATGAAGTGGCTTTGAGCGCTATTCCCTTTTTCTTTTTATCGTTCTCTTCGCTTTGGCTTAGTCTACTTAATTCTAATTCGTGCTCGTGAAGTTTTCCAAAGAGGGTGGCTAAAGTCATTGTGGACAAATCTCTCGATTCTGAAATAGCTGTTACTTTGGGTTGCCAAATCCTGCTAAGACACCTCAAAACTTTGTTAATCAAATCTTCGTTAGAAAAACTTTTGCCTAAAGATGCAAGATGATTAACTATGTGGGTGAACCTCTTTTGCATTTCCTGAATGCTTTCTCCTTGGTTCATTCTGAATAATTCATATTCACGAGTTAGAGAATTTATTCTCGACCTCTTAACTTCACTAGTACCCTCATGGGTAACTTGCAAAGTATCCCACATTTCTTTAGCGCTTTACAATTTGAAATTCTAAAAAACTCATCATATCCCAAAGCAGTGGTAATAATATTTTTGGCTTTTAAATTAAATTGAACTTTTCTTTTGTCTTCATCAGACCATTTATTTTGTGGTGTTTCAGTCCTTACACCATCGACCTTATGTGTGGGTATAAAAGCGCCGTTTTCGACAGCATCCCATACATCTAGATCAATAGCTTCGATGAAGATTTTCATTCTTTCCTTCCAATATGCATAACCATCCCCATTGAAAAAGGGTGGTCGATTTATGGAAGATCCTTCTGAAAAACCATTTGAAGAAGCCATGTTCTCTTGAAGCTGCTAAGCTCTTTATACAAGAGTCTAACTCTGATACCACTTGTTACCAAGTGGCTTCCAGTACTCAAGAGGGAGGGTGAATTGAGTATAAAAACTTTTTCACAAAATCTCTTTTTAATTAAAACGAATATCAAAAGCTTAATACATAAATGCACAGAAGGAATGAGAAGAAGAAAAGAAACAATAAAGAATAGCAAAAAATAAATGTGCAATAAAATAAATTGCATAAAATAAAGAGATTAGGGAAAAGAGAAGTAGACACAGTATTTATCCTGGTTCGACCACTAACCCACTTGTGGTCTACGTCCAGTCCTCGAAAGCCGAGATTTTTCACTAAGTATACAAGCTTCAATAGGTGCTTGCTACCGTTACAAAATAGAGCACTTTTCACACACAGGGACACTATACCCTTGTGCTAAAGTCTCAGCCTGCAGGGATACCTCACCCTTATACAAACCTTGAGGGATATCTCACCCTCGATACAAAATATCAGAAAATAGATGTAGAGAAACTCTCACTCAGAGTAAGTAATACAAATTGAAGCACTATAGAGCTCTCTAACAATATCTCAGAATTTTACCAAAAGAGCACAGAGAGAAAAAGAGAAATTATGCAAACAGTATTTTAGCATAGCCAGAAAATAAATTCAAGGTTTCGTATTTTTCAGCCGTGAGGGAAGGTCTCTATTTATAGAGCCTTTGATCAGAAAATCTCGCTTGTGAAATTGAATGCATAATAAATGCAAAATCCGTTTGCGTATCAATTTCAAAAACAAGTTGAAACTCGTGGGTTATTCGAATACATGACTGTGGGTATTCGAATACCACTGATATCTATATATAAAAAACCGTTTAAGCTTGGGTTATTCGAATGCCGTTATGAGGTATTCGAATACCTCTGATATCAGTATATAAAAAACAGATCAGACCCACGTTATTCGAATACCATATCAAGGTATTCGAATGCCACTGCTTGAAAAACGTTTTTGAAAGCATTTTAGAGACAGGTTATTCGAATACTATTATGAGGTATTCGAATACCTCTGAATAAAACACGTTTTTTAAAGGCTTTTAACAGATTGTATTCGAATGCTTCTAAGGTTATTCGAATACCTCTATTTGAAAACATGATAAACACCTTTAGAAAACAGATTAGGTGATTTCTAATTTTCACAAACTCTTTGATCAATTTAAGAACCTTAATTTGATTTGTGAGAAAACATGTCTTTAGATCTTTTGACTAAAACACTGAGATATCCTATGAGAGCTCTGTACAAGAAAGATCCTAAGTCCTAAAGCTAAGCTTGAACAACTTGGACTTGATCTTCTCATCATCTCATCATCTTCATATTTGTTATCATCAAAACTCATCATCAATATTGCATGGTAATCACAGTTGGAACTTGGATTAATTGCCATGAAAATAGGGTTAGTGAAGTCGTAACACATTTTTAGTGCCAAGAAATTGGGCTATAAATAATTTAGGATAAATCGCCTTCAAGACCATAATTGAACATTAATAAAGATATGATTACAATTTATCGTAAGGGGTAATGTAGTGAATTCTGAATCCTAGAGCTTTAAATCCTTGTTAAATCTCATCTTTTCTAGTTTCAATTATTTACTTTATTGCTTTGGTTTTCAAATTAATTTTAATTGAACCTTCTCTATCAATTTTATTCGCTTAAACAATCAAAATAGCGTAAGAGTTAGTAATTAATCGATTCTCGTGAGAACGATCTTTATTTACTACTTGTACGATCCGTGCGCTTGCGAAAAATCCACAACAAGTTTTTGGTGTCGTTGCTAGGGATCGTGTTGATATGAACACAAGCAAAAATTTGGTTGATTTAAGCAATTTTTATTTTATTATTTTTTATTTTTTTTATCTTATTTTATTTTAACTTTCTTTCATTTTTCTTTGAATTTTCAGGTGTTGTTTCTTTCTTATGTGTAGAACGAGGAGTCAAGGAGATCTTATTATCCCCGTTGATCTTGAGATCGAGAGGACGCTTCATAATATTAGAAGAGAAAGAAGAACACAGGGATTTGAGGAAGACAACATGGAAGACAATACCAATCAAGCTGCCAATGCAGAGTTAAGTTTGAGGGATTATGGAGCTCCCAACACTAATGCTCGTCAGTCTTCCATTGTTAGGCCATGGGTAGAGACCAAAAATTTTCAATTAAAGATGTTACTGATTCAAATGGTCCAACAAATGCAATTCAGGGGTTACCAACTGAAGACCCGAATCAACATTTGGACGATTTCTTGGAACTGTGTGACACAATCAAGATGAATGGGGTTTCGATGGATGCTATAAGGATCAGACTTTTTCCCTTTTCTATTAAGGGGAAAGCAAAGAAATGGATTCACTCAGAAGCCCCAAATACACTTACCACTTAGGCTTTGATGGAGTAGGCCTTCTTGAACAAGTATTACCCGATTGGAAAGACAATCAAGCTCTACCAAGACATCACTACCTTTTCTTAAAAGGAAGATGAATCTCTTCGTCAGTGTCCACATCATGGCCTACAGGATTTTGTTATCATCCAAACATTCTATGCTGGGTTATCTTTCTTTACAAAGGCAGCCCTTGATGCCGCAGCTGGCGGTGCTTTAATGGCCAAGACTCCAACAATGGCAAAGAGTTTGATCAACGAAGTGAATTCGAATATTTATTTGTGGCCAAGTGAGAGATCTACTTCAAGGAAGCAAGCCGAAATTTTAGAGCTTGATGTCGTTACCATGTTGAATACCAAGTTTGGCACCTTGGCCAAGTCACTTGAAAAGTTGAAAGTCAATGCTATAAATACGCCTAAAGTAACTTGTGAAACATTTGGAGGAGAGCATTTGACTTCAGAGTGTAATGCAGTGGAGACGTATTCTTAAGACCAGTCTATGGGCCATGTGAATTACATCCAAAATGGCAATTTCAGAGCTCAGGGGAATTCTTTTCCTAATTCATATATCCTCAGCTAGAGAAACCACCTAAATCTCTTCTATGGTAATCAACAACATAATGGGGACCCACCTGGATTCCAACAGGTTCAATAATCTTCTCAAGGTGAAAAATCCAATTTAGAAGCTCTCATGGAGAACTTTATTATCACTCAAAATGAGCATAATAATGCCATTCAAACTCAAGTGCAATAACATGAGGAGTCCATCAAGCAAATTCATACTCACCTTGATCAAATGGCGACTCATTCTAAGATGCTTAAAACTCAGATAGCCCAACAAGCAAGCTTGTTCAATATGGTACAGAGGCGAATCCCAAGTCAACCGGAGACAAACCCAAGGGAGCAAGCAAATGCAATTTTCTTGAGAAGTAGCAATCAAGTTAAAAGCCCCATAAGGGAAGAAAAGCATGAAGATGAGAAATCCCAAGAAAAGGAAGAGAAGCAAGAGAAGAACAAGGCCAAGAAAGAAGAAGAAGAAAGTGCTAAAAGGTATGTTCGTCCACCAGTATATGTTCCACCTTTGCCCTTTGAGACCTTTGCCCTTCCCACAAAAATCTCAAAGGGCAAAACTTGATGAGCAATTTGGAAAGTTTTTAGAGGTTCTTAAAAAGCTGTATATAAACATTCCTTTTATGGAAGTGCTCTCTCAAATGCCCACCTATGCTAAATTATTGAAAAAAAATCTTCTCTAATAAGAGGAAGCTTGAGGATTATGAAATTGTTGCTTTAACTGAGGAATGCAGTGCACTCATTCAGAACAAGCTTCCTCCTAAGCTTAAGAATCCAGGTAGCTTCTCTATTTCATGCTCGATTAGGACCATACAAATTAATTAGGCTTTATGTGACCTTGGGGCAAGTGTGAGTTTGATGCCCCTTTCCCTTTGCAAGAAACTTAATATTGGGGAGCTCAAACTGACAACCATCTCTCTTCAACTGGCTGATAGGTCAATCAAACATCCTATTGGTATACTAGAAAATGTCCCCTTGAAGGTTGGTAAGTTTTACATGCCGGTGGATTTTGTTGTACTTGATATGGATGCTGATGATAAAATGTTGATCATACTTTGGGCTTTGTATTTTGAAATTGGTGTTTTTGATTAGTCAGTATATGACATAAATAGTTTATGAAATATAGTGTAATGTTCATGAAAACATCTTATTTTGTTATTATTATTTTAGATTTTTAAGAATTTTTTATATGTTCTTGTAGTTTTTTTTTTTTTTGTTTAGATTTATTGATTGAAAATATTTTCTCTAAACTTCATGGATATGTTGCATTAAACAATCTCAAGTGGAATTAAATAGTTTTAGTTCTTTACATTAAATAATCTTAAATAGAATTAAATAGTTCAAAAAAATATTTTTTTTTAAAAATGCCACATCATCACTTATGATGATTTGGCATTAGAGGCTTGTAATAGCCTGCTTTAATAGATAAGATATAGATATATAGATTTAGATATATAGATAAAGATGTTTGATAAAATACTTGAGATAAAATAATACTAATTATTAAATAGTTTATATACTTATTTATATACATTAAATAATTAATTAATATTTTATTTTAGAAAACAACTATGTTTTTATGATCGATGCGCTTGAGAAATATTCTATGTGACAAAATACACATCACTATTTTCTAGCGGATATTTCCACTAGAAGTTTATAGTAAATGTATCTGTCGATAAGTTTTCGGCATATTTTTCTAGTGAAGGTGGATTTTCGACAAGGGTTTTACCAAGCACCATTATTTTGTCAAAAATTCATCAAAAATTTTATTTTCATTGAATTTTTAATAATTTCTGATGGGTATTGTTGCTAGAAATTTGTGTTTTTCTTGTAGTGAGTAATGTTAGAAATTCGATTTCATATTGTTAGAAATTTGTTCAACAAATTTAATTGAAGCAACAAGTGATTAAATATTGACCCATTAACCCAATGAAAGCACAAAACATAGAGCATATAAAACCCATACTAGAACCCTTTTAAGAACAATAAACTTCATGATCAAATAAATTAAACAACATTTGAGACTTAATAGATGACAAAGCTCAAGACTAAACAAGCAAACAAAAACTAAACATTATGTCAAACAGCTAGTGGGCCATAAATCATAGGATCAAATTAAGTAAATAAATAGGATACCAAACATAGCATGTGATCCACCCTATTACTCTACGTACATGACCAGAAACCATGAGCACATATCTACAAATTTCTTAGAATGCAAGGGTAAAATGCAAAGTGCATCAATCTTTAATTTCTACTTATATAATTCAAGCAACAACTGTACGTAGTAAAATCCAATTTTCTCATATCTATCCTTTTAGATTTGATATAGATTATTATGAGATTAAGAGAATTGGATATTTTCCTCTTAGTTCTCTCTCCTTTTCTCAATTGATTTTTGTTTCATTTTGCCATCTATGACTCTCATGTGCTAGCAATGAATGGCCTCCGGGTTCACTTCAAGAGTAGGTGCACACTTGAATGATGTAGGCAATTAATCTGGCAACAATGGCAGGGTTATAGCTAGTCTAATGATGATGGTGCCATGAAGAATCAGAAGGGAAAAGAAAGAGTGGCCTCTTGATGTTGGGTTAGGTGACCTCATGTGTAAGGAAGGAAAAAATCCCCGTTCTTGTGGGGATCTGTGGGGATTACCTGTAACGAGGCGAGGGATGGGTACCCATTTAGTAAATGGAGTTAGGGGCGGGGACCATAATACCCACCTCATGAGTACCCACTAAATACATTTTTTCATTTAATAGACTACATGTATTATAACTTTTTTCTATTTCACTTTAAAATAAGATGAAAATTTACTTCTTTTATTATTTTACAATGAATTTATTTAATGAATGAACCTATGATAATAAAAATTATTGAAAAATATATACTATTTGATAACAATACATTTTATAATCCTCTCATTGGGCTTCTTAAGGTTCAATTAGGTTTAATTAAGTTGGTTTTGACACAATTTATGATATTGAACCTAATTGGATCATTGAAATAATTATTGCATGAATTAGTCTTAATTTATCTTTTTGGTAGTGTTTAGTAAACTGGTTATAACTTGAGTTACAAATATCTGGTTGGTGTGATTCTGGTCTTGTAGGAAAGCTAAGACAATTCCCTACAACTTTTATGAAGACCTCAAAGGCCAAATCACACGTTTGGATAACTCAAATTGGAGTTGAAGCAAGAACTAGGGTGCTAATCCTGACAGCTTGACCTATGTGTACTGTTCATGACATAACTTGGGCTATAGGATGTCAGATGGGCTGAAATTTTGATGGTTTATAGTTAAGACCAAATCTATAACTTTAATGTTGAACACTTTTCGAGATTCTGAGGTCTACTGGGTCATATTAGGCTTTGAAGTCAAAATAGAGGAACTGAAACTAGGCCTGAACAGTGTGTAGTAATTAGGTCATATCTTGGTCTATAGCTAGTCTATGGAGCTAAAATTTTACCAGAAGATAGTTAAGACTCGTATCTACAACTTTCATATTGACCATTTTTTCAATTTTGACGGCATCCATGACATATGCACCAAATCATTTGGTGTTAGTGGGGAACATGGATCAAAATAATTTCCCACTCAGTTACCTTCATCAAACAACTCCTTTGGCATTTTTCACTCATCATCAAACCACTCCATTGTCATTTTGTACTCCCCAAACTCTATAAAAGGGAGCATTGGCTGCACATTTGAGGGGTCATGGTCTTAGAGACCAAGATCATGCTACTATGTTGTTTGTTTATGTTGTTGTAGTTTTCCTTGTGTTCTAAATTGAAGTCTTCTTCTTCTCTTTTCTTTTATTCATCTCTATGAATAACTAAGTTTCATTTTACTTTGGTGAAAGGGTGAAGCTCTTGGTAATGAAATAAGGTTAGATTCATTTCTTTCTTATGCTTAAATGATATATTTTCAAGTGGTCATTATACGTGTTGTATTTTATTTTCAATCAATTTAGAAACCCTTCTTGTAAAGTGGAGATCTTGATTTGTTGTAGACAAGATTTTGGTACAATGAATACTTGATCGCATTTATAAGTGGTGGTGTTAATAGATGATTAAAAGAATTATAATATAATTACGTATATAATTTTTAATGAACTTTGAACGTTGTATTTTTTGATTGGAACCTCCATTATGTGAGGATTCTAATTGAGTTATAAAAAGAATTAATCTTATCCTTATTTTATTTACCAAGAGTGGATCTCCTAACCCAAGTAAGTTTTTATTTTATTGTGTACAAGTTTTATTATCCTTATTATTGTGACAAATCATTTCCTTACCTCAAAGAATTTTTTCTTTATCAATTCCCTGTGGATCGACTTCGGACTCTCAAGAAATTTATTACTTGAGACAATTTGCACTTGGGTTTGCAACCTAAAATCCGCATCAAGTTTTTGGCGCCGTTGCCGGGGACTTGATTTGAAGAACAAATTTATTGTATAAATATTTTGTATATATATGTATATATATATATATATATATATATATTTACTCTTTTAATTTTTTTTTTTCTTCTTTGTACATACTAACGGACTAACTCTCCTTTCTCCCTCTATAATCTGCAATCATTAATGAAATAATCTTTCTTCTTCTCTTCTCTCTAACAGGAGCAAAAAATTGGCTTACCGATTCTTCAATTTTTATATTTTAAATTTACTTTTCGCACTTTATTTTCGTAATTTACTTTCTGCACTTTATTTTACTGTACTTTCGTTCTACACTTTATTTTTGTACTTTATTTTCTGTATTTTACTTTCTGTATTTTATTTCTAACTTTCTAACTTACTAACCTACTAACCTTTTAATTTTATTGCTTACTAACTATCTAACTCTCTTAGTAACTTTTTAACCTTCTAACTTTCTAACATTTTACTTTACTTGCTTCTAACATTTTAATTTACTTGCTTCTAACAGTTTAATTTACCTGCTTCTAACATTTTAATTTACTTGTTACTAACTTTTTAATTTATCAACTTATTAACTTATTTGGTGGTTGATTTATACCATACCCTTGTGAATATATATTTGGTGGTCGATTTATACCACACCCTTGTAATATTTATTTGGTGGCTGGTTTATACCACATCCTTATTAATATTTAACGGCTTGTTTACCGCATACTTGTTTATATATATTTTTTTATCATGGCAGGTTTATCGCCTACTTATTAATTTTTTTTAATAGAAGGTTAAGCTCTGTATATATTTTTATTTTATTCTTCCTATTTCTTATTCTCTTTTGTCATGTGTAGTTAAATTCGTGTGTTTCTAGGGTGAATATGTAACTTGATTCAATCAACATGTATTAAGATTGAAATTTTAATTAATTTCTTTTTTTATTCAATTTGAGTGCTTATTATGATTCTTAATGATTTTATGAATTGGTCACTCATAAATTAATCTAGTGAGGTGTATGTAGAATCGGAAGGTTTGCGTATGACCTAGACCATAAATAATAAGTGCCATGGTTTATAATAATCTAGGAATGGAGGTTATAGGTTGTATGGGAGAATTATGGTATTTTTCATGAGAATCCATAGAGTAAAGGTCATGCCTTTAAGAGTTAAGGTTTAGACCAAGGAATTGAGTTTTAATTAATTACTGGATTCTCCCCATCAATTGAATGATTAGAAATTAATTAGAATGAAAGTCCCAAAGCTACTCTATTATCTATGATAGATTATTGAATCAAGTGAAGTCAGATTCCTAGTGTTTTAATTTCATGTGTTTATATCCTTAATGTGTTTTGCATTCATGTGCTTTATTCTCTCTTTTCCCTCTTAATTTCATGTGTTTTAGTTTTTTTTCCTCTTAATCGTCAACTTTATTACTTTGACAATTCTGTGCACTTGTCGATTTTCTCAACAAGTTTTTGCAAACCTAGGTTGATACAGTGAATTTTGTTGCTTCAAGAATTCAACATCACAATAAAAGATAAGAAAGAAGCCAAAAATGTTGTTGCAGATCATTTGTCCACACTTACAAGAGGCTCACCTTTTGATATCACACTTATCAATGATTATTTTCCTGATCAATTTTTATTTCTGTCAATTCCATGCCTTGATTTGCTAATATTGTCAATTTTCTTGTAACAAGCGATGTCGTCCTTTGAGAATGGTTTCTGCAAATCGAGAAGATAAAATATATTTTATTAAGAATGGGTTGAGTAAGGAGTCATTAGATGATATCTTATTGACTCTTAAGACGCATTATTGTGGAGTTGTGTATCGTGAACTTCTTAATTTGTGAAATCTATTCAGGGACGAGCAAAAGCATTACAGTCTTGGAAATCTGACTCAAAAGACCCTGTTTGCCAATTTATAATAAAATTGGATGGGAAGTTTATCTTCGACTCATAGAAGGCGTTTAAGTCGTTATTGGATGTAAAACCAGAGGAATATGTGAGCCACAATTACAACAACATGTATATATTATCTTGTACATCTTCAAAAGAAAAAAGAAGAAGAAAAAAAAAAGAAAAAAAAGAAGGGCGATCAAAAGAGTACCATGCTCTTAATTGAGTGTGGAGCCCCTGCTAGTGGCAGACCTGTCATTGACTCGGGTGGACCTTTGCATGCCGATCCTTAAAAAAGGTTCGTGTACCATGCTCTGTAGAGAGCCGCACTCCACAACCCAATGTTCACCATCTAGGCACTGTGGAGTTGATGGATAGGTAGAAGCGTCCCACTCTGGTTATTAGTGAGAAGTAACCCGCGGCTGCCAAAGCGTATGAGGCATCTGAGCTTGATACTCTCTTTTATTAGAAGAGGCTCTCAGCACCTTGGGGTGGGGCGTTCTAGATCTTAACATTGTGGATTTTAGATTTTAGCATCTTTGTTGATGTTACGAACCCAAGTGTAAGCTCTCCAGGTTCCAGACCTAGGATGGAAACCCACGATGGTTTCTTTCTTCTCTTTTTCTTTTCTTCAAATAAATGGGAGTAAGTGTTTATTGCACTGGTGACACGCGACTGTACATAAAAGTATGTCATCATTTGTTATTATAATTTTATCTTGTATGATTTTGTTGTATTTTGGTTTTGGACAGACAATCCTTTAAGCAGAGTCCTTCAGGGGTTTTTAGACTTCTTTACCCTGATGATTTTCTTGAAGTCTGAAAAAACATACTAATAAAAAATAAAAAAATAAAAAAAATGTGTTTCTTTATTTTAAACTTTCTGACAGCAGCCAACCTATCCATATAGGTGTTATCATTATTTTTTCTATTCTTTTCCCTATTTAAACACTCAATTTTCTTTACTTTCCTGTAACTCATAATCATTAAAAGAGAGTGTGAGTCTAGAAATGGAGGGAGCTTCTTCTTCAATTCATAGATTTACCAGTATCTGTGTATTTTGTGGGACAAGTTATGGGAAAGGTTTAGAGTTTGTAAACGCAGCAAACACTCTTAGTTTAACACTTGCTGTGAGGAATATTCGTGTAGTATATGGGAGAGGTAACATTGGGTTAATAAGGGTTGTATCACTTGCTGCACATCTAAGAGGTGATCAAGTTTTAGGTATCATTCCTAAATCTTTAACTCAAAAGAACATCACTGGAAAAACAATTGGGAAGGTGCTTCAAGTATCATCTATGGATGGACGAATGAAGGCAATGCTTGAAAACTCTGATGCATTCATTGCCTTACCGAGTGGTTTTGGTACTTTGGAAGAAGTTTTTCAAATTATCTCTTGGGCCCAACTGAACATCCACCATAAACTCATAGGTTTGTTGAATGTTAATAATTTCTTTGATAATTTGTTATCTTTTATTGACCATGCTGTGAAATAGAAATTTATCACATCTTCGGTAGGACGACTCATTATCTCTGCTTCCACTGTTGATGAGTTGATTGATAAATTAGAAGATTTTGTTTATGAACCTGATCCTGTAACAGCTCAAATAGATTGGTCAGAAGGAAGCGGTGAGGGAAGCAGTATGAAAAGCAAGCCATACCAGACATTCTAACTATTTAAATAATTACAAGCTTTGGTTTTATTCATCATACTTTGTTTTTGTTTAAATTTGTATGAGGTTTCTCTTTTTAGTAATTGTAACAACAGGTAATATCTTTTATCATTTACTTATCTATCTTTTGACATTGAGGACAATGTTGTGATCTGATTGGGGGAAAGGACAGTTGTGTGAATAGTTGTGTAAACAAAATAAAAAAAACCAAAAAAAATCAAACCAAAAAAACAAAACAAAAAAATTAGGAAGTATGTTTATTAATATATTTGTCGTATTTATATGTTTGTCAGTAATTTACTAACAGCTAAACCAATTAAGAATGACAAAGTAAAGAGTAAATTTTGCTCTGGAGGTAATTTTACTCTTGAGACGCATTTTAGTTAGGGTAGATAACTATTGTGGTGTGGAAGTAACAATTCAAATTCAGGAAGCATAGCATGATTGAGTAAATTGTCTTCTTTATTAAATTTCACATGTTTGGTTATGGATGTTGAATTGGTGGACTGAGAATGATAGAATTATGCCCTGTGAGATTTTGAGCCTATTAATGAATGGATTGAATATTTGTATCATTCTTTTCTTTCTTGTGTGATTTATCACTCATGAAATTGTGTGATTCAAAACATTGAGAGTGAATCTTGTTAAGATCTATCATTCTTGATTCATTCTTCTCAACTGAAGTTTCCTTACTTGTTGATTTGAGATGCGAAGAAATGTTACCTTATGAATGTTTTGATCCCTTGAATCTTTGGTTGCTCTTCATTATTATTATTGGAAATTGAATCTTTTAGAGTTTTTAGTTTTTGAGTCTGTGTCATTTTTCTTTGTTCCCTAGTTTTTGTCTTATGTGTTTTACCCAGAAGTGCAAAAGTTAAGTGTGGAGAAATTTGATAATAATATATTTTATACAATTTATAATCCTCTCACTAGGCTTCTTAAGGTTCAGTTAGGTTTAATTAAGTTGGTTTTGACATATTTTATGATATTGGACCTAATTGGATCATTGAAAGAATTATTGCATGAATTAGTCTTAATTTCTTTTTTTGGCAGTGTTTAGTAAATTAACTATAAATTGAGTTACAAATATCTGATTGATGTGATTCTAGTCTTGTTGGAACGTTAAGACAATTCCCTACAACTTTCATGAAGACTTCAAAGGCCAAATCACACGTTTGGATAACTCAAATTGGAGTTGAAGCAAGCATTAGGGTGCTGATCTTGACAGCTTGACCTATGCATACTGTTCATGACATAGCTCGGGCTATAGGATGTCAGATGGGCTGAAATTTTGATGGTGTATAGTTAAGATCTAAATCTACAACATTCATGTTGAACACTTTTCAAGATTCTAAGGTGTAATAGGTCATATTGGCTTTGAAGTCAGAACAGAGGAACTGAAATTGAGCCTAAATAGTGTGTAATAATTAGGCTATATCTTGGTCTATATTTGGTCTATAGAGCTGAAATTTTAATAAAAGACAAATAAGACCCGTATCTACAACTTTCATGTTGACCATTTTATTCAATTCTGACAGCATCCATGACATATGCACCAAATCATTTGGTGCTAGTGGGAAACACGGATCAAAATAGTTTCCCACTCACTTATCTTGATCAAACAACTCCTTTGGCATTTTCCACTCATCATCAAACCACTCCATTGTCATTTTGTACTCCCCAAGCTCTATAAAAGGGAGCATTGGCTACACATTTAAGGGGTCTTGGTGTTAGAGGCCAAGATCATGCTATTATATTGTTTGTTTATTTTGTTGTAGTTTTCCTTGTGTTCTAAATTGAAGTCTTCTTCTTCTTCTTCTTCTTCTTCTTCTTCTTCTTCTTCTTCTTCTTCTTCTTCTTCTTCTCTCTTCCTCTCTCTTCCTTTCTTCTTGTCTATGAGTAACTAAGTTTCATTGTACTTGGGTGAAAGGGTGAAGCTCTTGGTAATGAAATAAGGTTAGATTCATTTCTTTCTTGTGCTTAAATGATATATTTTCAAGTGGTCATTATATGTGTTGTATTTTGTTTTCAATCAATTTAGAAACTCTCCTTGTAAAGTGGAGATCTTGATTTGTTGTAGACAAGATTTTGGCACAATGAATGTTTGATCCCATTTATGAGTGGTGTTGTTAATAGATGATTAAAGGAATCATAATATAATTACGTATATAATTTTTAATGAACTTTGAACGTTATATTTTTCAATTGGAACCTCCATTATGTGTGGATTCTAATTGAGTTATAAAAAGAATTAATCTTGTCCTTATTTTATTTACCAAGAGTGGATCTCCTAACCTAAGTAAGTTTTTATTTTATTGTGTATAAGTTTTATTATCTTTATTGTTGTGACAAATCTTTTCCTTATCTCAAAGAATTTTTTCTTCATCAATTCCCTGTGGATCAACCTTGGACTCCCAAAAAATTTATTACTTGAGATAACCTGCACTTGGGTTTACAACCTAAAATTTGCATCACTATTCATGTAATAATTGTGACGACCCTTACCCTGTATAGTCCACCTTGCACTCAACCAAATAAACAAGATAGGATAAAGTTTAGCACATATTCCCTTCTAAGTCCCATTACTAGTCTGCTTGAGTTCCTTACTTATTTTAACCATCTTTTATTTCGTATTTTTTTGATCCTTTTTTAAATGGATCATTGAGTTTCCTTAGCCTTTAACTTCATTTTATCTTTAACTTTAAGTTCTTTAGCACTCAAGATGAGCTAGGCCAAAAGCCATTAATAAGTGTACAATGGAAATCAATTCTAAAGAATGTATCTAATATCTCAAAGTAAGTCCTTATTGTCAAAACTCTAACTCTATCAACAATGTTCATATAAACATGCTAGCATAAACACAAATATCAAGTTTACCAACCCTCTATGCCTTCCACAAAACATTATTTATTAGAGTTTGTTTATACATAGTCAAAAGGATAAACATGGGCACTAGTACCTGATACGCGTAAAATACACTAAGAGCAGGTGCACTCTATTGTATAGTAATATAGGACTTGAGTCCTAGTTGTCGATCCCACGATGAATAAGAGGTAATTATTAGATTCGTTAAACCCTTGGTTATTTAAACAATAGTAAGTGTAAAGAGAAACTCAAAATAAAATCAGAAAACAAATAAAGAAGAATGATGGACAATTAAACAATATAGAGATAAATCACTTAGAGGGAAACTAGGGCGTAAGGTTCAGTTGAATCAAATTAATCATATTTTCTTTCATTTATGATGTAAGGTAATTCTCTTACCAAATTCTCTTAATTTCTATTAAGTCTCAATGGTCATGGATCAATAATATTTTATTCCTAATTAAATTACCTATTTGGTCATTTAGTTGAATTAACTAGGAATGCATTAAGCCCTAATTCAAGAGATGAACTAACATAATCGTCAATTCAATTAGTAGAATAAATTGATATTTGGTCATTCATTAATCTAATCCTAGGTTTATTAAATAAGCTTACTCATTGGTTACGGATGGCTACCGGTCAAACAATGAATTAAAGCATGCCAAAAGTGATAAAGTCTTGATAAGAATTCAAACAAAACAATAAACTCAATTAAAATTACCTTAATCAAATTCGAATTGAAAATTAATTAATTAAGAAAACAAGATTCCCCATAGGCCTAGCTATGGGATTAGTTACTCATGTTCAATATCAAACCCCAAATCATAATACAAATCCATTTAAAGAAAAACCTGAAGAAAGGGGAAAAACTAGAGGGAAGAGAAACCAAAATGCCTTTAATGGAGATTGTGATCTTCAAGCCTTCAAGAATGTCGTCCTTTCTTCGTGGTTGTCTTCCAGAGATTTGTAGTTGTCTTCTCTTATGAATTATCTTTCCTAAGTCTATCGCTGCAAAAGTTATTTTAGGTTTATGGATTCGCTTCTATTTATCATAGTGAGGAGCAAAACTACTATTTTTATATACAGGAAACCTCACATAATCGTGTCTGAGCTCGACACAACTGTGTGAGCTTGAAAACAAAATAACTACAACGTAAGGGAGACATGATCGTGTGACCCAGAAACACGACCATGTCTCTTAGTTAGAGATGTTTTCCAAGTTAGACAGGGCCATGTCTAACTCCTCAATCGCTTATGAGTTGACACAGGGCCCTGTCTAAGCTAAAATGATCTTCTTTTACTTTAAAAACGTGGTGTCTTCACCTGCTTTCACTCTAAATGTGATAAATCTCTTTCAATCTACAAAAACGAAGACAATGGTGAAGATCCATCTAAAATTCACCAATAAACATAAGCAAATCACTATAATTTATTCGGTTTGAGACTACAAAATATAAACTTATCAATCCCCCCACACTTGAGCTTTGCTTGTCCTCAAGCAAAGAATGGGCATTAAAAAAAGATTAAACTCAACATCCTGAAACATGAATCAAGGAGAATTTCACAATTAAAGAATTCAATCAAGTTCAACAATCAAATCCAATCCTGCAAGATCATTTAGCACTTAAAAAAATTAGAGGTTTGGGTCTAACTTTCATCTTTTCTCTTTACCAACCAGTTGAGGTCACTCATCTTTCCATCGCTCAAGTATTTAAGACAAAAAGATCACTTCAGTTTCTCTTAAAAAATGCATTACCATAAGCTTGGTTATCAATCTCATCTCCACTTCCAAGTTCACATACAACACAAGAATTAAAAGGGCTTCCTTTGGTTGTAACAGGGCCAAGGGGAACAATGAAGGGTAGGGAAAAGATAAATAAAGGTAAAGAATGATCATGAATAAATTAATACAAAATAGAATCAAATTGAAAAGATAATAAATAGAACATAATGCACAAAGGTATAATAGATTCTCACTTTTAACCCAATATTCTCATTATTCTTTACCAATAATCTTTTTCTTTTTTCTTCTTTTTCCATTTTTTTCAACAATAAACCCTTGAAGAAAAAAGTAACCATTGATGACTTTTCAATTAACACATCAGTTGCTCCAAAGAATCCAACCTGATTATTCAATTAGATATCTAAATAAATTAATTTCAGGCTCAAATAGGGCAACTAAGGGATTATTTTCTCAATGCAACTCTGGAAGTCAAAAAAGAGTTAAGCCTAATTTCCTTAATCATGTTCAAGTATGTATATGAACCAGTAAAATCTCAACAAGATATCAAAGTAAGTTCTAGCGCATATCAATCAAGAGAAAACTCACTCCAGAAGAAAAATAAGATTTTGTTTATGAAAAATTCAATCATTAAAGCTCAGAACTCACTTTCTAGCTAAGTTAATAGAAAGAACAAATACAAGCAAACATGGCTAATTTTTCAACTAAGATGCTAAAATTCTCTTTACTTAATTGAACAAGATTACTTTGCACAATATCAGCTCATGAGTAATGAATTCCCCTCTTAAACATATCTCTATTAGCTCAATATTAATTCAAGAAATTAACACACAATTCCTGCTTGATTACGAGCAATACTCAAGTGTTTATCAATTCAATGTAAGCAAAATTAACATTTAAGTGCACCAAAAAAAAATTAGGTGCACCGCCCCCACACTTAAGATAAACATTATCCTTAATGTGAAAAATAAAATAAAAATAACAGAATAAAGGATAATGAAACTTCCCTAAAAATTAAACACAAAATCACGGAGGAGGAGGGGGAGGTAGAGCCTGGGAAAGGCATGTAGCCATGAGCTCAAACATCTGATCTAACTGAGCGGTGACATGTTGTCGAAAACTACATAAGAAAAACAAAAATGTCAATATTTTTTTATAGGAAAAATAAAGAAAAAACTGAAAAATCAAATGCAAAGACTAAGAGTGCTATTAAAAAGGATAGAAACATAGGTTGCCTTCTGTGAAGTGCTAAGTTATAGTCATTAGCTTGACTATAGGTTGGTGCCATGCTTAGGTGATGTGAGGGAGTGGTTCTCAGTCCCCACTCTTTCTTCATAGTGTTTTGCTCTCTGGTCATTTATCTTGAATGGTTGTTGGCCTTCTTTCTTCACCTCACCGATCAGTAAGACTCATACAACCTCATATGGTCTATACCATTTTGACCACAACTTACCGGGATAGAGATGTATACATGAGTTATAGACAAGAATTTTATCCCCCATCTTAAACTCACGTTGCTTGTTACGCATGTCATGCACATTATCAAGAGCAGCTTCCTGCATATATGAAGACATAGTACTTTCCACAACATCATTAGCAGCTATGCAATTACATGAATCAAAGGAACTAGGATTTTTGACAGAATTAAAAACATTAAAACTACTTCCTCATCATTTAATTACAACGTCAACTTCCATTAATGGACATCAATCATGGTCCTTCCAGTGACAAGGAATGGATGCCCAAGTATAATTGGGATATCGACGTCCTCCTCCATGTCCAACACAATGAAGTCAGTTGAAAAAATAAATTTATCCACCTTCACTAAAACATCCTCCAATACACCATGAGGGTAAGTGTAAGATCTATCAGCTAGCTGTAGTGAAATGTTAGTAGGTTTGGGCTCATGCATTCTTAATTTCTTAAAAATAGAGAAAGACATTAAATAAATACTAGCACCTAAATCACATAATACTTTCTCAAAATAAGGAATCAAATAGTAAAACTCCTTGGATCTTTTAATTTCGGTGGTAGCTTCTTCAAGAGAATGGTAGAGTCCTTCTCATTTAGCCTTATTGTCTCAAATTCCTCAAGCTTGTGCTTATTTGTAAGTATTTCCTTCAAGAACTTTGCATACTTAGGCATTTAGGAGATAGCTTCAACAAACAAAATATTAATTTGTAATTTCTTGAACAACTCCAAGAATTTGGCAAATTATTTATTTTGCTAAGTGTTCTTGAGCCTCTAAGGGAATGCAATAGAGGGCTTCTGTGTCTCACTTTCATGTACTGAGGAGGGTGCTTCACTTGCCTTCTCATTTTCTATAGTAACTTACTCATCAAGAGTATCTCCATGCTCTTGCATTTCCTTCTCCTTTTTCTTGGGGAGCTCCCTAGGCTCTTTGCCACTTCTCAGGATAATTGTATTGACATGTTCCTTTGGATTAGGCTCGATAGTACTAAAAAATATCCTCAGTGCCCTTTCTGACATCAAGGTAGCCAACTGACTAATCTAAGTTTTCATGCTCTTCATTTGGGCCTCTGAATTTTGAATGTATTTTATTATAAAGTTTTCAAAACTTTGCTTCTCTTCAGGTGCTTGGAAACCTGGGGGTGGTTACGGAACTCTCTGATGGCTCTGTTAATTGCCTTGTTGATTTTTCCATTTGAAATTGGGGTGGTCCCTCTAACCGAGATTGTACGTATTGCCAACAAAATTTGATCCTTTGGGCTTGGGGGCAAAGGGACTACCAACTTGATAGTTTGAACTGTTATGTCCCTATCCACCATATGCTTCGCATATAATTGGTGGGGCTACACTATTTGCTACCATCAAAGTCTTAACCTTCTTCATCAATGCTTCCAATTGACTCAAAATGGCAATAGAGGAGTCAACAGCATGCACACTGACTTGTTTGTTAGGCACCTGATGCTTATTTTGCCATTGATAAATGTTAAACACCATTTCTTCAATCAGTCCATGGATTTTAGTCAGTGTTTTCCTCCAGATTGTACCTCACACAATAGCATCAATGAGTGAACGATTGACAGGCGACAGACCATTATAAAAAGTCTGTACCTACTACCATACAGGCAATCTGTGATGTGGATATCTCTTTATCAACTCTTGAAAATGTTCCCAAGCTTCATAGAGAGTATCCATTCAAACTGGACAAAAGTAGAAATGTCATTCCTTAACTTAGCAGATTTAAAGGGAGAAAAATACTTAGCTAGAAATTATTGTATCAACTGATCCCATATGGTGATGGAACCCCTTGGTAGTGATGTTAACCATTGACTTGCTCTGTCCCTAAGAGAGAAAGGAAAGAGTCACAATCTGATTGCATCATCTGTTATCTCATTATACTTAATGGTGTCACACAACTGTAAGAACTTGGTCAGATGTTAATTTGGATCATCTGAAGGTGATCCATTAAACTGAACAGAAGTTCGAATCATAGAGATCAATGTTGGTTTGATCTCAAAGTTGTTGGCTGCTGCGACTAGTTTTGTAATACTCCCTTCGTACCCTCCAGTCGTGGGCATGGAACACTCAAGCATTGTTCGCTCTGCTAGGGTAGCTCGTTCTTCACAAGTCCCTTCAATTGTCTGTCTCTCCATTCTCCTTATATTTTCTTCAGCCATAGTTTTAGTATTAGATTGCTTCCTTAACCTGCAAGCTGTATTCTCAATTTTTGGATCAAATGTCATATTAGGAGATTGAAAACGGGTAAGAATAAACAAGAAATATAAGCAGGGAGATGAAGTGGCAAATGAAATTAAAATAAAAATAAAATAAGAAATAAAATAAAAATTCATCTAAATTAACTAGAACTTTTCACCTCTAATATTATCAAACTTATTCCCTGGTAACGACGCCAAAAATTTGATATGTATAAAATATAATAAGAGCAAGTGCACTATATCGTATAGTAATATAGGACTTGAGTCTCAGTTATCGATCTTACGAGGAATAAGAGGTAATTATTATATTCGTTAAACCCTTTGTTATTTAAACAATGGTAAGTATAAAGAGAAACTCAAAATAAAATCAGAAAACAATTAAAGAACAATGATGGATAATTAAACAATATAGAGATAAATCACTTAGAAGGAAACTAGGGTGCAAAGTTCAGTTGAATCCAATTAATTAGATTTTCATTCATTTATGATGTAAGGCAATTCTCTTGCTAAATTCTCTTAATTTCTATTGAGTTCCAATAGTCATGAATAAACAATATTCTATTCCTAATTAAATCACCTATTTGGTCATTTAGTTGAATTAACTAGGAATGCATTAAGCCCCAATTCAAGAGATGAACTAACATAATTGTCAATTCAATTAGTAGAATAAATTAATGTTTAGTCATTCATGAATCTAATCCTAGGTTTATTAAACAAGTCCACTTATTAGTTACGGATGGTCACCGGTCAAACAATGAATTAAAGCATGCCAAAAGTGATCAAGTCTTGACAAGAATTCAAACAATACAATAAACTCAATTGAAATTACCTTAATCAAATTCGAATTGAAAATCAATTAATTAAGAAAATAAGATTCCCTATAGCCCTAGCTATGGGATTGGTTACTCATGTTCAATAACAAACCCCAAATCATAATACAAATCCATGGAAAGAAAAACTTGAAGAAAGGGGAAAGAGTAGTGGGAAGAGAACTAAAATCTCTTTAATGGAGATTGTGATCTTCAAGCCTTCAAGAATGTTGTCCTCTCTTCGTGGTCATCTTCTCTTGTATATTGTCTCTACAAAGTCTACCGTCGCAAAAGTTATTTTTAAGATTAGGGATTCACTTCTATTTATAATAGTGAGGGGCAAAATTGTTGTTTTTACATGCATGAAACCTCACACGGTCATGTCTAAGCTCGACACGGCCATGTGAGCATGAAAACAACGTAACTACAGCATAAGGGAGACATAGCCATGTGACCCAGAGACACAACTGTATCTCTTAGTCAGAGACATTTTCCATGTTAGACAGGGTCGTGTCTAACTCATCAATTGCTTCTGAGTTGACACAAGGCCTTATCTAATCTAAAATGATTTTTTACTCTGAAAATATGGTGTCTTCACCTGCTTTCACTTCAAATGTGATAAACCTATTTCAATCTACAAAAACAAAGACAATGGTGAAGATCCATCTAAAATTCACCAATAAACATAAGCAAATCACCATAATTTGTCCAGTTTGAGATTACAAAATATAGACTTATCAGTACCCAAGGTATAGTCATCCAGAAAAGTAACTAGTCAGTTAAACCAAAAACATGTAAAGCCAGAAGTGATAGACATTGTTGTTCATTGATAATTGCTGAGGGTACCAAATTTAAATCAATTTATAACCAGATTACCAAAATAAGTTATAATGTAAGGTAACATCGGGTCGAGCCCACAGATCACTCTGATTATGATCACGAAATCAAATTAATATGTTAGTAAACAAGAGGAAAATGGATTTGTAAGACCAAATCATAGAAACAGAAAGCAATTAAAGAAGAGAAAATAGAATTAAGAAATAATCAATCCAAGAGAATTATACAATCTTTATTTTAATCCATCCTTAATCACTATAGGTCCATTCAATTATCAATTGAATCCTTAGTCTTAGATCATATCAAGACGCCTCAAAATGATCTATGAATCTTCTACTAGATACGCATCCAAAGTTTAATTAATTAAGGTTAGACAAATTAAACATTCATGCATAACTTAAATTAACTTAAAAATCAAGATCCAACCAAGTTAGACATTTCATCAAACACCTTTGATGCCTTGTTTAGCCTTTGAAATCCTCTCTTAGCACATGGTAATTATGCAATTATCTTATGCAAATTCCAATCAAATTAAGCACTCAATCAAAATTAAACAAAGAGAAGAATGAGAGAAACCAGATTAATAATTGAATGTATAACAATTAAAACAAAATCTCAATATTAAACATCAAGAATGTCAATTCCTTGGGTTGATTAAAGGCTCTACTCCTCCATGAATATGAGGGAAGAACTCAGAAAAAGAAGAGAAAAATGAAAAACTAGAGAGAAAGGAGAGAAAAGAGAGATTTAGATCTAGAGAAAGAATAAAAAGTGTAGAATGAAAACTGAGTCTTGGACTTCTACTCCTAACCCCTATAACTAACCCCTAATTTGACCTTGCATGATTAGAAAATGTCAATAGAAATTATGCTCCATATTTTTTTGGAAGGGGCTTACTATGTAGGTAGTAAATATTGGCACATATGATATATATTAAAATATTATAAATTTTCAAACTTATATAAATGATATTAATGAATTATGAATTTTTTTTCTTAAATTTTGAAATTATATATATACATAAACAAAGTTCTTTAATTTACTTTGATATTAATTTATATTATGTGTGTGTGTGTGTGTGTGTCGTGTCTATGTCCTATAATTTTTTAAATTTGGTGTGTCCCCGTATTTGAGTCCGTGTCTATGTCGTGTCTCGTGTCCGTATCCGTGTCTATGCTTCATAGGTTAGGACAATGAATGAGAAAACTAGGATAACTACAATCTGTGTTGGTCGTGGGTGTGAATGGTATCTCCATGCTAGTTGTAATGTTGATCATGTGAGTTTTGAGATCAAGGTGTATGAAGGGAAACACACTTGTGTGAAAAACAATACTAACTCCAATGTGACATTAACTTGGATAGCTAATAAAATCATTAACCAGTTTAGGGTTCATCTTAATTTTAGTTATGAACTGATTTTTGCTTTCTACATATGGAATTGAGGTTTCTAGGATGCAAATGTATCGGGCCTAAAGGAAAGCAAGGGAAATGACAAAGAGTAACCATGCAAGGAGCTACAGTAAAGTGAGGCAATATACTGAGATAGTGAGACAAGATAACATTGGTACAGTTATTAAGTTGTAGGTTGAGAGGCTGAATACAATAGAAAACCACGTTTTTAGTGGATTCTTCTTGTGCCTAAAAGCAATGAATAAGGGTTTTTGTAAGAGGGTGAAGACCCTTTATAGGATTGGATGGATGCTATCTAAAAGGACCCTATGTTTAGGTACTATTGTCTAACGTCTCCTTGGAAGACAACAATGGAATATTCCTAGTTGCATTTGCTTTAGTTAAGGTGGAAAACAAGGATAACTAGATCTTCTTTCTAGGATTACTAGAGACAATGATTGGCACATTAGTGAAGGACAAGCCATTTATCATCATGAATGATCAACAAAAGGTTATGTACCCTACACCAATCACTAATTGTGATATTGGTTGCATATTGATATTCCTATATATTTAAAACTAATTGACTTTCTGAAGCACAAACATGGACACGAGACATGACATAGATACGAATACCGAGATACACCAAATTCAAAAAATATAGGACACAGACACAACATATATATACATATATTAATATCAAGGTAAATTAAAAAACTTAGTTTATATATATATATATATATATATATATATATATATATATATATATATTTACAAAATTTAAAAAAAAGATTCATAATTCGTTAATATTATTATTATAAACTTGAAGATTTACAATATTTTAATATATGTCAATATCATTTCTAATTTTTTTTAAAAAATATTAATGAATCGTATTCAAGTCGTGTCTTAGACGTATCCAAGTTTGTCCGAGACATGTCCAAACGTGTCCAAGACATGTTCAAGCCAAAAAAAATAATATTTTTAATCGGACACGTAAGACACGTGTGTCATACGCGCGTCTTCATATGTCATACACGGACACGTATCTGACATGCTGGAACGCTTCAAAAATAGTGTGTCTGTGCTACATTGGAGAATTCAAATCTATAACCATGTGAATGAGAGATACTTAAATGTTCTCAAAACAATTTTCAATGTATTATTAAAGAGTAAATTATCATTTTGATTCCTAAAAGATTGGGTTAACATTAATTTGATCCTTTAAATATAGGTAACATTAGTTTAGTTCCTGAAAGGTGGAGAGTGACATTAATTTAGCCCACTAAAGAAATTGAAATGAATTTAATACATCAATAATACAAAAATGATATAATCCTTAAATCATAGATAACTGATATTAATTTAGTCACTTAATAATAAAAAATGATATCAATTTAGTCTTTTAATTTTATTGTTTATTCACAAAATAATGATTTTAATGTCATTTTATATGATTAAAAAATTAAATTATTATCATTTATCTTTTAGAAACTAAAGATATCTATCTTTTAAGAATCAAATTGATTTCAACTAAATCTTTCAAAAATAACACAATGTTAGTTTTCTCTTTATTAAATGTATGTATACCATCTTATGTTACTGTTTTCCAATATATTTTTAATGTTATATAGTAAACAGCAAGAGAAATTTTTTACTAAAGTATTTGTGAAATTCTCCAATGTGTATGCACAAACATCACGTACTCTTCCGCCCTAAACCAATACCTTTTCATTTTCAACATCTTGTCTAGCTATGCTCTACACGACTACACATGTTGCCGCCTTATCTGTGTCTCCCCCTCTATCTCTAGTATTAATCTCACTCGCTCTCACACACCCACTACATATTCATTTTTCTTCTCTCGAACTCGCCTTGTACGGACTCAAAAAGATTCCTCCGATATATTCCCCCTGCCAACGGTTCATCGGAGGATGCCTCTCACCTGCGCCACCGCTGACTCCGCCGTCTCTAGCGCCGGCGCCGGCGAGATCATGCTGTTCGGGGTGAGAGTCGTGGTTGATTCGATGAGGAAGAGCGTGAGTATGAACAACCTCTCGCAGTACGAGAATCCTCACGACGCCTCAAACAACAAAGAAGACGCTCTCACCGCCGGTTACGCCTCCGCCGACGATGCCGTTCCCCACAACTCTGGCCGGCATCGCGAGCGCAAGCGAGGTCGGATCACTACCTTCTGGATTTCTCTGCAACGCTTTATTATTACAAATTTGCTTTTATATATATATAATTTGATTGATAACTACGCCAAAATTTGGATTTTTTTTTAAATGTAATAATTGTGGGTTTCTTCGATTGTTTGAAAAGGGAATATGAATATGAATATGATTATTGATTTGTTGCATTGATAGAGTGTTGATTTTTTTTTGTTGTGGTGGGTTTGGTGGGTGTTTGTTGATCAGGGGTTCCTTGGACGGAGGAAGAGCACAAGCTGTTCTTGCAGGGATTGCAGAAAGTAGGGAAAGGTGATTGGAGAGGGATCTCAAGGAACTACGTCAAAACACGGACGCCGACGCAGGTTGCCAGCCATGCTCAGAAGTACTTTCTCCGCCGGAGCAACCTCAGTCGCCGTCGCCGTAGATCCAGCCTCTTTGACATCACCACCGACACGGTAATTCTATCAACATATTATTATTCATAGTGTCTTCTGATAAAAAATAATTTTTTTAGCCTGAATTTATGTTGAATGAGTTATTCTAAGTCTATAGATTATTATTAATACAAAGTTGATGGTCTTGAAAAATGATAAAGAATATTAAACTTTTGCCATTTGGTTATGTATCTTGTGTTTCTTAATTAAATTCCTTTGGTAGTTGAAGAGAAGTTCAATAGAATAGAATCACTTGATTTCAGTTTTTGGTTATCTGCTATTGAAAGAGTTGACTTGTCTAGAAGTTAACCTTTTTTTTTAACTTGGAGGATTGGAGGAACATGATTTTATTTTCTAATGATCTTCATCTATTTTCTGTGTCAGGTCTCTGCAATCCTAATGGAGGAAGAACAGATCCAGCATCAAGATAATTTGTCTCGTTCACATCCTGTGTGCCCTGCAACCCCTGAAAGTAGCAACATGAATGGATTTCCAATGATGCTGGAATATCCCAAGGATGTTAGTTCTGGAGTCATCTCAGTTCAAGTTGGGAATCCAATTGAAAAACTCACTCTGGGACAAGGAAATGTGGAACAGAATGGGCCAACCAAGCTGGTCTGTACAATTCCTGTTGTTCCAGATCCTAAAGCTTCCGCAGTGTCTGATATCACTGCGGGTTTGAGCTCAGTTGTTGATCCACCAACACTGTCCCTCGGGCTATCCTTGTCTTCTGGTCAAAGACAGACATCATCAAGACATTCAGCTTTACATGCAATGCCGTGCTTCAACAATGGTGATAGCATCATAAGCGTTGCTTGAGAAAGATAACCTATGATTGTGGCCCATATCTAGAGCAACTTGGATTCACAAGAGATGTTTATCTCTAATCTCCTGTCTCTTTTGGTGGGAGAAAGAGAAAGGTGTTGAAGGAAAGGATGATGGATTAGACAAGGCAAGGTAACTAGGTGACCAAATTTGATCCTTCTGTTACTTTGACAGACCCGGAAAGGTTCTGTCATGTGCTTTCTCGTTTGCTTGGTATGACCTTAGATTCTTGTTTATTGGGCCTTTTATGTTTGTAGCTGATGTAACTGAAAATAACGAAGTACTTTCTGCTAATTGCTGATAACTTTGGATGTGGACTTTACAGATCAATGATTTCTAGCTCCTCTTTTGGGAGGAATTATCAAGATGGGTTTAATGGGCAGTGTGTGTCATCTTGTTAGCGGACGGACATGTTTTTAATTTTGTTTTTCTTTTTGTTCCTTTTTTTTTTTTGGTGAATATGACCTCATTTACTCCTGCCATTAATTGTGAACTGAATTCTTGTTTCTCATTCCTCTACTACTATCTTTAGAAGGAAGAAATCCGTAGGTGTGTTTGCTGAAAAATGTTCGTCTACTCATAGCAGTCTACCTAGCAGATGAACTTACTCAAACTACTATAATTAACAGAGCTAGAAATTAACACTCCAAATCCTGTGGAATCGGTGTCGGTTTGTAACAATGCAGGAAGACATTGTCAAATTTAGGTATGCCAAACTAGCTTAAAGGAGTGTCAAACTAGTGTCAATTTATTTATTTATTTATATATTGCTGAAGAGTGTCAAATTTATCTTTCTTCTGATAATGTTGCTGTAGAAAACGATGATCAACGAAGGAAAGATACTTGCGCCGAATCTTTCTATTTCTTGTACGGACTTTGAAAAGATCACGTTCTATATCTCGTTTTTGCCTTAGAAACTTGTTCACTTGACGGTATTCCATTTTTCCTTTTTCATCTGGCCTTATTCGCTTGTGGTTGGTGTAATCGGAAACAACTAGTACTTCGTTGCTATCTTTGGTGGTACAGTGGAGGTGGTATAAACTAGTGGATAGTGGATCGAGTAGCTTTGCATAGGAAAATATCTGGATGGTTTAACTGTCGAGAGTTGTGTTTCCTTAGCCCAGCTCAAATGCTCAATGTTTTAATAGGTAATTGTAGTAGCAGTAATACCTTATGTGTTATATCAATTTTGCGGGAACTTTTAGAAGTTAAATCAAGTCAATTTATCAGAGCCGGGTGAAATTGGTGAATAACAAATGATTAATCAAGTTATAGAACTGGTGTTAACCACTTACAATTCACTTATTTTCGAAGTTCAACAAGTTTGTTTAGCTTTCAACTTAGTAATTTTCCTTAAATGTTTTGCTTGTTAGATTAGTTTTATTAACTTTATTAATTTTATGTGGACTAGTATAAGTTACATTGTATTTTATAAAAATTCAGATTAATTAAATTTCAAAATAATTAGAGTATATTATTGTAATCCAAATAGTGATTAGTATTGTTATAATTAAGCACTGTTCATAAGTAAATTAATCTAACATGATTATCATTTGTGTGGGCTTACCATGATTGATGGATTTAGCTCATTCTTGTGATTATCTACACAAGGGAAAAGTTCTTATTCTTAATCTTCCTAGTGTGTGCAGTCGTCCTATCAAAATTGACGCAAGAGTAAACTACTGTGGGATAGAAATGGTTTTTCTCATTTACACCGCTTGAGATCGTTTTCAAGATTTCAGTTATGGACATTGTTCATCATCATCTTTTTCAAGTAATCTTATAACTCAATCTATATTATTTGTGCATGCTATAATTTATGGTTAAATTGATCAAATAATTTGAGGTTATTATATTTTGGTTTTAACTCAATTTAATTTTTGGACGAATCTTTGCTAAGAGTCAAGAGTCACAATTAACAAATGAGAAATTCTTATTGGCCGAGAAAGTATAATAGGTAGTAGATATGTAGGATCCAATCTCTATTGTCATCACACCCTAATTTTAGAGATTTAGGTTTGTATCAATTGAGTTATAAGTTTATTGACATATAAATTTAATTTTAGTTTACTGTAAGTAATACTACGGGTGTAAATGAGTTGAGTTATTCATGAATTATTTGAACTTGATTTATTAAATGCTCGATCGAGTTCGTTTATTTGACTAAAAACAAGCTGAAACTTGAATTTAGGCTTGATTGTATAAGTGAGTCAAGCTTAAGTTTTATATGTTTGATATTAAAAGCTTGTGAATAGCTCATGTCTATGGATGGCTAAAACTATAATGGGCTTCCTACTGATGCAAGGGGCTAGACGCAACGGAAAACTCTTACCTTCTTTGCGGTTCACAGTCAACACGGACTTGCCTATTAGCATAGGGCTGTACAGAAACCTGTGCTCTGTGATGCACACCAACTTCCTTATCATTTTCAGCTACATGCTCCCAGTTCTGGTTTACTGCTCAGAGTATCTTAGCTAGCTACTTTTGCTGTTTGTTGAACATAGTGAATAACTCTTGGTTGGTGGGAGACTGGTTTGAGGGTCTCTCCTCTCGCAAGACTGAAGAGAGAGTGTTGCCCTTGAGTGGAGCAAAATAGATGCGCTGAGAGGATGAAGGTCTGTCACGAGGCTGGCTGGCATCACTGAGGCCTCTGCTCCATCTCTTCACTCATGGTTTGTGACTGCTCTTTTTTGAGTGTTAGTCATAGTAGAAAGGTGGGAGTATCAGTTTATCATATCCCCACGGCGCCAATGTTATGTTCTGGATAGTTGGGCTCTTGCCAAAACTAGCTCACCACAACAATCTTCTTCTAGCTTAGAGGTGTTGGAGAGGGGGGTTGAGTACTTGTAAAACACTTCAACACTCAAATCAATGAGGGTACAAGATGAGTGCAATGAGCGGTAAAAGATCCTTAATCTCATGACCACTGTAGCTATTTATAGATGTGAGTGTCTTAAGGACTAAGGTATTATGCAGGGGTATTTGGTCATCATAGGTTCTATAAGAGAAGCTTCTTGACTATTTCCTAGACTTGCTTATTGTTAACTTGTGATTGGTTTCCTGAGGGATAATTCCTTTTGTCGAGTGAGAGAGATCACACCTCCTTTAGTCATTAGACTTAGTCTTAGTGATCTTAAATCCCAGTCCAAATCAATAGACTTGACCTTATTAATTGGGTCTAAATCCTAATCTAGTTCAAGACCCAGTTGTTGTTTGTCTTTTGACAAATATTCTTTCCAAAGAAATGCTTAAGTTTTGAAGAGAAGAGAGGTACAGAAGGATGTATACGTAGACATCTTTTGCTGAATCAAATTTATTCACTTCAAAAAGAAGGTATAATATAAGCATTATAAAGAAGAAAATTAATTAATATGACCGCCATACCCTTGATTTCAACACTACAGAAGCGTCATAAATTTGAGATAGGAGAATCAATTGCACTACTTTAGAGCACAGATATTGGCCCACTCTTATATCCCTACCAATCAGTGACATGACCATCAGCTAGCATCATCCCTTGATGTAATCGTTGCTTATATGAGCGTCAATTACGTCTCTAAACAAAGAAACTATCATGCTTTCATTTTCTGAGCATTGAACAAATGCAGATAACCATTTGCTTAGTTCACATCACATTATTGGTAGTGGGGGACTCCGGAATATTTGGTTCAGTTGTAGAGCAGACAATAACAAATACTTGGATTCATATTTCATGGCTGTAATTCATTTCAAAGCATACGTTCCCAAAGAAACCCAGCAGACCCATTATTCCTTTCGAAGACTGGCCATTTGGCATGATGCACAGCAAACTATTATTATTTGATGCTTTGAAATAAGTTTTATTTCTAGCATGAAACCAGAATTTGAATTCAAGACTCGTATACGTTATGCTGGTCATGGTGTAAAGGAGCACGCTATTGACTTCATATTGCTTATAGGATTTGCATGCCTCGAGTCGTTTACTCTTTGAGTCGTTTACTCTTCGTTCCTCTGTAGTGTCCGCCCCACACCCTTCCCCCACGCCCTTCTTTCTGTTGGTGTGATTAGGCAATGTACATAACAATTTGTTTCTCAAATTTATATAAGTTTAAATAAAATTGATTTATTATCAAATACTTACACCTCTAATTTTGCAAAAATGTTTGATTTATTATTGAGCTGCTATGATTCAAATTATTGAATGATAGATATGTAGTGCTTGATATATATCATTTTAAATTATCTGTGATTGGTTAGTTAATTAATCCAAATTAAAATTATTTAATTTATATGATTTTTCAATAATAGTTAAATCACCTAGTGACCCTACACTTATAATAAATATATGACTTAAATTCGAGTTTAAAAATCTCTTGTAGATTGGTTATTTATAAATTTTCTATAAATACTTATTGAAGATAAGAGCTTGCCCTAATCCAATATCAGGGCAACCACCATGCATCTCCTTACCTTTCTCTTTCCTAAAAGAATGTCTTTATTCATAAAACTAAAAGAAAAAAAAAGTTGTTGAAACTTATGTTGACTGAAAAAGCATTTGTCCACGTGTATTTGGTCATTAAGTTCAATCCTATACTCACTGCATTCTATAAAATTATTTGACAACTTAAATTTAAAAAAAAAAAAAGTTAGTCTTTGACCAGGAGTACAAGGCACCAATTGAAGTATGCATCTCTTTACTGTCAAACGCTGTACTTGTTGAATGGAAGAAACTCAAACCAGGGAAGATGGCTGCATGAGGCAAGCAGGAATGGATTAACTGCCATTGATGTTGCAGTGACTTTTGTTACTGCATAATGGTCATAAGGTAGCTCTCTTCCCATCCATATATTTGAAAACTTAAATGTTACTAAGAGGGTATCTTTGGACTTCTTAATGATGTAGAGAGTTCCATATCGGTCGGTAACGGCGGTCTATCAATCGAATATGGGGTGGGATACCTATAAAAAAATACTTTAACGTTTAAGTTGATCTCAGAGTAAAATGAGATAAGAGTGTAAGTAAAAAAATGAGCATGTTAAAGATACCTTTTTAGAATATATTTACTTAGAGAGAAAGGTTCATGGACCTTATAATTAGGTAATGTGCATGTCATTAGATTTGGGTCCAATAGAGACATATCCATAACCTCTAACTCAATAGCTGATAATGCTGAACCTCAATCTTGAATACTAAATGTATTCTTATGATTGTCATTGGTCCATGATACTAACTATTAACATGAATTGAAAAGCTGTAAATAATGTAGGACCTTAGTCCATCAAACAAGAACAGAAAAGCGGAAGCCTACCTCCACTTGAAGCCATTGTTATTACTCACAATTTCTCACAAGCTAAATATCAAGAACCTAAAACTCAAAAGAAAACAGAGAGACTATAGAAAGAAAAGAGAGAGAGCTCTTCTAACCTTAGCCTCTGAAGTGTGTGAATTAATGGAGCATCACATGCCTTTTTATAGGCAAGGCAATAGATCCCTCTCATAAAATGCAGAAGCGTAACTGCTCTTATATTGGCTCCTCCATTAAGAGTCAATTATTTTGGACTTTGTGATAGCTGCTACCTCATTAATTTGTAACAGCTCCCTTATCAAAGTCCCACCATTGCCAATATATGAGCCACATACATTTAGAATTCTAACATTCTCCCACCTACCTCATATACTATCAATGATAATCTTTATTTTGACAATATGGCCATAACTTGTCAACTTTGATATAGCCACTTAGAAATTATTATTCATGAATCATGGCGGTTATATTTAAGATAAACATTTTCTTCCATGTATTACAATGCACAACCTTTCTAAGTGAATATAAGGTCTAAACTTTATTGATTTAAATCAAAACTTTTACATGACAAACTTAAAGTGCACAAAGTCATATAAAAGAAAAGACAAATATTAATGTAAACTAATAAGACCCATATGAATTACATGATTCTGAAACACCTTAGCCGGCAATATTTAGTTAGTGGATCAGCAATCATGGATTCTATGTCTGTGTACTCTATAGAGACCAACTCTCTCTTGATGTCTTCTCTTACAACTAAGAACTTAATATCTGTATGCTTACTTCGACTTCCACTTTTATTATTCTTTGAGAAGAATACTGCAGCCGAATTATCACAAAATATTTTCAATGGTCTCTCAATTGAATTTACCACCTTAAGACCAAAAACAACGTTCTTCAACCATTTAGCCTGTGATGTGGCTTCGTAGCAACTAATGAATTCTGCTTCCATAGTGGATGATGCAACAATTGTTTACTTTTTGCTTCTCCAAGAGATAGCACCTTCAACTAAAGAAAATATAGCCTAAAGTGGACTTTTTAGAGTCCATGCATCCATCAAAATCCGAATATGAATATCCTATTATCTCCAAAGTATTAGAATGCTTGTATGTCAACGTGTAATCCTTAGTTCCTTGAAGATATCTCATAACCCTTTTTGCTGCCTTCCAATGTTCCATGCCTGGGTTACTTTGATATCTTCTTAATATTCCTACCGCGAATGCAATATCAAGCTTAGTGCTGACTTGAGCATACATGAGACTTCCTACTGCTGAAGCATAATGAATGCCTTTCATCTCCTCTTGTTCCAATGTTGTTTGAGGACATTGATTGAGATTAAATTTTTTCCCTTTAACTATAGGTGCAGCAATTGATGAATAATTCTGCATATTAAATCTTTTCAAAACTTTTTCTATGTAGGCTTTCTGAGATAGTCCCAATGTCCTTAGAGATTTATCCCTATGAATCTCTGTGCCAATGACATAGGAGGCTTCACCCATATTCTTCATATCAAAGTTTTGTGATAAGAAAAGTTTTGTATCATGCAAGAGACCTAAATCACTGCTTGCAAGTAAAATGTCATCTACATACAAGACTAAAAAGATAAATTTACTTCCATTAACCTTAAGGTATATGCATTGGTCTACCACATTTTCCTCAAATCCATATTTAGAAATGACGTTGTGGAACTTTATATATCATTGGCAAGAAGCTTGTTTAACCCATATATAGATCTTCTAAGCTTATAAACTAAGTGATTACCTTTTTCACTTTCAAAGCCCATAGGTTGAGACATTTACACTTCTTCTTCAAGATCCCCATTTAAAAAAGCTGTTTTCACATCCATTTGATGTAACTCTAGATCAAAATGAGCTACTAAGGCCATGATTATTCTAAATGAATCCTTCTTAGAAACCAGAGAGAAGGTTTCATGATAATCAATACCTTTTTTTTTTAGTAAAGCCTTTGGCTACAAGTCTTGCTTTATATCTTTCGACATTATCAGTTGAATCTCTTTTGGTTTTAAAAACCCATTTACAACCTACAAGAGAGACTCCCTCTGGTAATTCTACTAGATCCCAAACTTGATTTTTAGTCATAGACTCCATTTCATCTTTCATGACATCGTACCACAACTTAGAGTCTTTTCTACTCGTGGCTTATGAAAAAGTAGTAGGATCATCCTTAGGTCCAACATCATAGTCAGATTCTTGAAGGTATACGATATAGTCATTAAAAATGGCTGATTTTTTAGCTCTTGTAGATCTTTTTACTTCTATTGGTTCTTGATCAATAGGCTCTATATTAATAAGTTCCTCATGTGGTATATCCTCAACAGGTGGTTTTGGATGATGTTCAACCGTATCGTGTTGATTACGTTCAACACTAACCAGTTCCAATGCATTTAAGGGTATCAAAGGTGATTCCCTTATTTCCTCAAATTCCACTTGTTGAGAATTTCCACTCCCACTAACTTCATGATCTTCAAGAAATTTTGCATTTCTAGCTTCAACTACTTTAGAGTGTGAGAAAGACAATAAAACCTATATCCTTTGGAGTTGGTTGGATAACCAATAAAATAGCTGCTAATGGTTCTTGAGTCCAAATTCTAATGTTTAGATTGTAAATCCTAACTTCAACTGGACAACCCTATATGTGTATATGTCTTAAACTAGGTTTCCATCCATTCAAAATTTCAAAAAGTGTCTTTGGAAAAGCCTTAGATAGCGCACCTTATTTAATACATATACAGCAGTTTTCAAGGCTTCACTCCATAGCGACATAGGTAATACTTTTGAACTGCTAATCATGCTTCTAACCATGTCCATAAGCGTGCGGTTCCTTCTTTCAGCAACACCATTTTGTTGTGGTGTACCAGCCATAGTA
Organism: Ormosia semicastrata; assembly: GCA_029884595.1. Taxonomy (NCBI): domain Eukaryota; kingdom Viridiplantae; phylum Streptophyta; class Magnoliopsida; order Fabales; family Fabaceae; genus Ormosia; species Ormosia semicastrata. The sequence goes on along the minus strand of JAQQTO010000028.1, from coordinate 4,840,628 downwards.
TATTGGGCAACAATATCCTCTTCTATAAGGAACTTAGCAAACTGACCGGGATGTTGTCCCTTTTATGTGTATCTTCCATAATATTCCCCACCCCTATCTGATCTTGTGATTTTTATCTTCTTTTCCTTTTGTTTCTCTACTTCTGCTTTAAAAACTTTAAAAGCATCAAGTGCTTCTGACTTTTCAAACAAAATATAGAGATACATGAATCTTGAATGTTCATCGATGAAAAAGATAAAATATCTCTGACCATTTAAACAAGGCGTGGGAAATAGACCACAGATATCTGTATGAATAATTTCAATAAGCTCACTACTTCTTTTGGCACCTTTAGTGGTCTTGTTGGTTTGCTTTTTTGTGTATCTTCCATAATATTCCCCACCATTATCTGATCTTACGATCTTTATCTTCTTTTCCTTTCGTTTCTCTACTTCTGCTTTGAAAACTTTAAAAGCATCAAGTGCTTTTGACTTTTCAAACAAAAGATAGAGATACATGAATCTTGAATGGTCATCGATGAAAGAGATAAAATATCTTTGACCATTTAAACAAGGCGTGGGAAATGGACCACAGATATCCGTAAGAATAATTTCAAGAAGCTCACTACTTCTTTTGGCACCTTTAGTGGTCTTGTTGGTTTGCTTTCCCTTTATACATTCCACACAAGTACCAAAGTCAGTAAAGTGAAGATTCTTAAGAATTTCTTCCTTTACTAATCTCTTAAGTCTTTCAAGAGAAATGTGCCCTAACTTCTTATGCCAAAGCACGGAGGAATCCTCATTCACAATACTAAACTTAGTACCAACATTGGTGGTATGTAAAGCTATGAGACTTGTTTCAAAAATAGGATCTAATTCAAACTTAAATAAATTTTCAACCAAATAACCAAAACCAGCAACTTTATTATCATGCAATAGTTCAAAAGAAACATCACGAAAATGGAATTGAAAACTAGTATGAGTAAGTCTAGAAACAGAAACCAAATTTCTGGTAAACAAAGGAACACAAAAAGTGTTCTCCAAACATAAATTAAAACCAGAATTCAAAACAAGTTTATAAGTCCCAACAGCTTCCACATGTGAACTCATCTGATTTCCCGTATAGATGCTTTGTTCACTTCCCATTGGTCTCCGTAGGTTTAGAAGGCCATGCACATTATTAGCAATGTGAATTATAGAACCTGAATCAATCCACCAAGTATTGCTAGGAGCTTAAATGAAATTTGATTCAAAACAAGTTAAGGCAAAATTACCTTTCTTTTCGAGTCATTTCTTGTATTTAGAACAATTTTTCTTCATGTGTCCAGCCTTTTTGCAGAAAAAGCAATTTCCCTTATTCCCATTCCGCTTCATTTGAACAGTTTTGCGGATTCCAGGATCACCATTGCCTCTTCTACCATTTCCTTTATCATGAGTCATCATGTGAGCACATTCAAGTGTCTCATGTTTTGATCTCTCCTCCTCCTGAACACACATGGTCAGAAGTTCATTGATTGACCATTTATCCTTATGTGTGTTGTAGGATATTTTGAAAGGACCATATTCAGTAGGAAGAGAATTGAGTATGAAATGCACAAGAAATTATTCAAAAATTTCTACTTCAAGGGACTTAAGTTTAGCAGCAGTATCCCTCATTTCCATGATATGCTCATGCACACCCCTAATTTTGTCATGTTTCATGCTTGAAATCTTCTTCATTAGGGTGCTGGCCAGCGACTTGTCAGAGCTAACAAACTGCTCCTCAATAGCCTTCATATAAGCTTTTACCTTATCACATTCAAGAATGGATCCCCTAATGCTCTTACTTATATGAGACTTAATAAGCATCAAACTTAAGCGATTAGATTGCTCTCACCACTCCTAGTTAGCCTTTTCTTCTTGAGCACTTCCTTCCACGGGAATGGGTGGTTCATTCACACGTAGTGCCAAGTCCAATTTCATACACCCCAAGGTCAAGAGAATTAGTTCTTTCCAATCAGAATAATTGTCACCAATCAACAAAGGAATTCGAGACTCAAGAAAATGAGTAGGAACAACTGCAATATTAGGATTACACATGTCAATGCTATGAAAATAAAAAACTTAACAAGTAAATTCAAACCTTCCTATAGGCAGAGGTGCAAATCATGCATAGAATTTACAAACTTTATACATGGACACTAAATATCATAATAAAATAAATCACACCTGTGAGTTTAGAAATATCCTATTATGATTTTCTTAGTCCATTTTATAACCTTGATTAATTATTACTTTCCTATGGGACCAAGTAATAATCCTTTTATTACAATGCCTAGGATGCTATGGCTACTCCCAAACATGTAATTCACATAGTATCATATAATAATCCAGAATAAATATATTCAACTTATATGATACACAAAAATTATTGATAAGGATAAATTTAATTCTGGTTCATACATTCTTTGTCTTTAATCAACAATCATATAAGCATAAAAAAATAGTTTTATACCACATGTACTATAATTGCAATTTACGTTGATAGACCAATACTATGTACATATAATGTACCGCAACACAATGAACAACCCGTGAAAGAATTTACACTATTTTATGACAATAAAATAGAAATATTCCAGCAATATCATGGCAACCCTTGAATGACTCTGTTTGAAGCCTTCTTTATATGGATGCTCAAAGATCCAAAGCAATAATTTTAAAATAAACAGATGGCGATGGTAAACAGATCAGAGAAATAGTTTCAAAATAAAACCATAATTTTTCAAGCCAAAAACTGTACCAACACAATAATTTTTTTTTTTTTTTGAGTTATGAATTGTGATACAAAACAATACTGGATCAACAAAAATGAATACAGTACCGCAAAACAGAAGCTGAATAACAAGACTACAAGGTAGCTCTGATACCAAATGCTGGACCTCGATCTTGAATACTAAATGTATTCTTATGATTGTCATTGGTCCATGATACCATCCATTAACATAAATTGAAAAGCTGTAAATAATGTAAGATCTTAGTCCATCAAACAAGAATAGAAAAGCGGAAGTCTACCTCTACTTGAAGTCATTGTTATTACTCACAATCTCTCACAAGCAAAATATCAAGCACCTAAAACTCAAAAGAAAATAGAGAGATTATAGAAAGAAAAGAGAGAGAGCTCTTCTAACCTTAGCCTCTGAAGTATGTGAATCAATAGAGCATCACAGACCTTTTTATAAATAAGGCAAGGGACCTCTCTCGTAAAATACAAAAGCGTAACTATTCTTATATTGACTCTTCCATTAAGAGTCAATTATTTTAAACTTTGTAACAACTCTGCCTCATTAATTTGTAACAATTCCTTTATCAAAGTTTCACCATTATCAATATATGAGCCACATATATTCAAAATTCTAACAGATAAGCCTAAGGTATCTAAGTGCCAAAACGAACTAGTTACAGATAAGCCTAAGGTATCTGAGTGCCAAAACGTGCTAGTTAGAATATCCAATTAATGTTTACCAAGGTTCAGGATGTTTAGCAATCATATTCTTGAACTACTTGTTTACGATTGCTGGTACTTTATCCACATATGTTGGACCACAATGATTGTAGCACTCGAATAAGAATTTTTTAAAATGATGATTTTTGTAAAATAAATAAGTTCATATCAACTACTAAGAGATTAGTAGCACCCAAATGACAATTTCTTAGTACCTTTATTTTTATGAAGGTATTATTATGCTAAAATAATTAATGACTAATATTTAATTACGTATGTTATTTAAAATATAAAATACAAGAAATTAATTTATATTTATATTTAAATTAAATAAGACACATAATTAAATATTAACCATTAATTATTAAAGATACTGTACTTTCTTAAAAATAACTATATATATATAGTTGAAAAAAAAAAAACTTAACACAGGTTCTTCACAAATTACACATGGAAGCATTTGAGTGGAGAGAAATTTGTTGGACATTTTGATTTAGATGAGAAACACTTGTCTCGGTAGGTAATTGTGTTTGACTTCTCCCGTGTGTATAAGAGCATATATGATAAGATGAGTTGTTTATTATGAGAATGATAAATTTTATCTATTAAATTTGTATATGAATAGTTACGAGTAAATGTTAATTAAATATGATATAATTATTTAAAAAAGTTACATAATTTTATATTTTAATTTTAATTATTTATGAATTTGTTTTTTATAAGAAAAAGTTAATTATATATTATATTTTTTAGGAGTGTATATATTATTTAGATATATTTTTAAAAATATATGATTTAATGAGAAAAAATATGTATAATAAATAATATTAAAAGAAATATAAAAAATAATGTGAAAAAAAAAAAAAAAAACGGAGCTATTCTTATAAAGGGCATAAGCATTTGATAAGTTGGTATACAGCTCATAGGGGATAGACATCATATCATTCGTTATGTTTAGTTATGGCAAGAGAATAGGAAGAGTAACTCAGCGGGACGAGGGAGGTCACGTGATTTTCTATTTATCTAATTGGTGATAAGTTTATGAAATATGGACACATAGTTTTTAAGGTGTATTTGTGTATTAGATATGTGTTCGTATCAAATATATGAAGATATCAGTATGACACACATGTCCTGCGTGTCAGAATGCATCTAATTAAAAATATTTTTTTTAATTTAAACAAGTTTTGGACACGCTTGGACACGTCTCAAACATGTTTGGATACGTCTCGGATACGTTTGGACACGTCTAAGACACGAGTTGGACACAATCCATTAATATTTTTTTAAAAAAAAATTAGTTTCCATAATTAACATTCAATTAGTAAATCCGTAATTCACCCAAGTCCAATCATATAATTAACGTCTCAAGCTAATATTTTTACATACCAATATTTTATATTTTAACTGTTCACACATTACTATTAGACTTTTAAGCTTTATCTTTTCACATACTACTATTTTCATCTGCTCCTTGTACCTTTACTCGTACCAAATCGTCAACTTTGTCGTCACTGAAACTTGCTTCACATCAATTTTCTCTCTAGTTAATTTTTTTTATGTACATGTACTCGTACATGGTTAATTCTATTAGGAGAAGTTGGTTTAAAAATTTTTTTAGAATATATCAATAGAAATTATGCTCTATATTTTTTAAGAAAGACTTATTAGGTTACAAATATTAGCACATATGACATATATTAAGATATTGTAAATATTCTTACTTATAAAAATGATATTAATAAATTATGAATTTTTTTACTTAAATTGTGTGTGTATATATATATATGATTTGTCCGTGTCTTATAATTTTTGAATTTAGTATATCTCTATATCTGTATCTGTATCTGTACTTCATAGTTATGAGTGCGGGTTAATGTTAGCCATGAGATTTAAATGAAATAAAGGATTAAGATTGAGAGTAAATCTAAACACTTATAAAAAATATATGTGGATTACTTTATTTTGTGATCAAAATAATTTATAATCAAAAGTTTTTTCAGAGAATTTTTGAAAGATAAGTGATTATTTTTTTAAAAATATGCTAATCCAAACATGTCTTTATTCTTGATGATCCTATATATAGATAGATATTGTTAATAATTATTCCCCTCGTCTTTCAAATTTTGCTGTCATTTTGTGAATGGATGAGAGCTTATTACTATATAATCAATAAGGAGAAAGATATTGTCCTATGTCCCACTACTCAAATTTTTAATATATATTCTTCGATGAACATTTCTTTTCTAGCATAAACCAAAAATTGAATAAATTAATTAATAAATGATTTGTTTACCAAGGATTGTCTTAAAATATTAGTTTTAAATTTTGATGATGAAAGATTTTTGTAAGAAAATTTGTTGGATTAATTGATAATCATGAATTTCCTTATCTATCAATTACCTTTTATTCATTTGAGTATAGAAGAAAAATTTTCAAATTTGATTTTCTTATAAAACATTTCCTTATTTATAATTTGATTTCCATTATTGTTAGAGACAAGTCATTTATACTTCTTTATAATTGGATCAAGCTCTTTTAAGTATAACTGAATGCTCCAATGTTAAAAAATTAGATGATTTACTTCCATACATAAACTAGAGAAAATGAGCAACTATTAGAGCAACTACTGGTAAAGGATCAACTATCAGAGAATAGAAGGAGCAACTATGCGTTTCGTATATAGAATTAACTCCCATGAATTAAAAGCTAATTTTTTCTAATTTTCTCTATCTCTAATGACTAAAAAAATAGGAGGAAGTTTTTCACTATAAATAGGATGCATTGGAGAAGATCAAGACAAACAATTGCTCAAAATAAAAGTAAGTAAGTGTTGCAACCTTGCAATCTTTATTTTTCTTTCCTCTTAGTTGAATCTAAACTTGTGTATATCCACTTTAGAGAGAGTCCAAAACCTATTGTACCTCATTGATAAGAGCAACCACAACTTTTGAGAGTTAAAGCCTTGTTCTTGTGAGAAGAAAGGGTTGTGGGTAGCATTCCTTTGATATTGTTACTCTTCTTCGAGTAGAAGTAGAGGGAGGTTTGGTGGTATCCTTGGTGAAAGAAATCATTATAACTCTGCTTTAAGGCTAAGGTAGAGGAAGGTTCGTAGGAGTCCTTGTAAAAGAAAATTCGACAAGTGAAGAAAATCTCGAACATTTCTTTAGGGACTGGATGTAGGTTGTAGATTGTGGTCGAACTAGTATAAAATATTCGATTGTACATTTTTCTCTACATTTTCCTCTTTACTTTCAACTTTTACTTGTGTTTGTATTGCAATTGTTGTTTAATTTTGAAAACTTCTATTATTGAACCCTATAGAACTAATTCACCCCCTCTTGGTTTTGTCAATTGGTATCAAGAACTTAATTCTCTAGAAGGCCTAACCGCTTGAGAAGCTGATCCTTGTAGGTTCAATGACAGTAAACTTGATGAACTCAAATATCATTGAAGGACAATCCATCTCAAGGCTACCATACTTTGATGGGTCAAATTACAATTATCGGAAGGGGCACATAAGAATATTCATTCAGTCCATTGACTATAAACTGTGGCTCGTGATATAAAACGGACCATCCATTTCAAAGAAAGAGGTAGATGGCAAAGAGGTGGAGAAGACTAAAAAGGAATTCAATAATGAAAACATGAATAAGATGGAACAAAATGCAAAAGCCAAAAGCATCTTCTATTGTGCTGTAAATCCAGACGATTTTAGAAAAATCTCAAGGTGCAAAACAGCCAAGCAAATGTGGGATAAGTTAGAGGTGACAAGCGAAGGAACAAGCCAAGTAAAAGAAATGAAGATTGATATGCTTGTTCATGAGTACAAGTTGTTTAACATAAAAGAGGAAAAAAAGATTAATGAGATGTTTGAGAGGTTCTCTAACATAGTCAACACCCTTGATGCCCTTGGGAAGGTCTACACGGATAGAGAGTTAGTAAGGAAGATACTAAGAAGCCTTACCAAAGAATGGTAATCAAAGGTGGCTGTGATTCAAGAAGGACGATACCTCAACACTATTTCCTATGATGAATTAAGAGGTAATCTCATAACCTATGAATCAACTTTTCTAAATAAAATGCATGATGAAAATAGAAAAAAGAAAAGAGTTGCATTGAAAGCTACTTCAAGCACCTATCAAAAGGAAGAATATGAAGATGGAGGTCAAATGAACGAAGATGAAGAAATTGTCTTAATCGCAAAAAGGCTATACAGACTTCACAAGAAGAAGTTTGAAGCAAAAAGAAAGCAACAATTTAAAAGGAATCCATCAAATGAAGAGTTCAACAAAGATCAAATAATGTGCTATGGATGCAAGAATGTTAGTCACTACAAATCCGAGTGCCCCCACATCAAGAAGAAATTCCAAAACAAACCTACCAAGAAGAAAGCAATGATGGTAAACTCTACTTGAAGTGATAGTGATGACTCCTTATTGGAAAATGAACTTGAAGATGAAGGAGAAGTTGCCAACATGTGTTTCATGGCAAGAAGTCATAATGAGGTAAATGATCAAGACTCTACTTATACATATGATAAACTAAATCAAATGCCTGAACAAGTTCGTGAGGATTCTCAAAAATTGTCTTCAAAATATTTTGCCTTGAAATCAAAATATGATAATGCTTTAGTGAAAATTAAAAAATTGAGAAAAGAAGTGGAGCTTTTGAAAATAAAAGACATTTCAAATAAAAATGAGCAAAAATTAATTGACAAAAATGTTTTATTGTATAAGAAGGTTGAGGAGCTTACTAAAGACCTTGCCTACTTTGTAAAAGGAAAAGAAAAATTGGATATTCTCTTAAGAAAACAAAAAATGTTCATTTGATAAAGTTGGAATAGAATTTAATCAATGCAAAAGTGAAAAATACTATAAGAATTTTTTTGTGAAAACAAGTGTCTCTATAACTCCATATGTAACTTGTAACTATTGTGGACAAAAGGACACATCTCACATACATGTTCTATGAAGAAAAATGCTTCTAGGATGATGTGGGTTCCTAATGTCACTAAGGTTAGTTCTTCAAGCTCTAACCCATAAGGACCCAAGATAATTTGGGTACCAAATATAAAATCTATCTTGTAGGTATGCTTGAAGATGAGCATCAAGGAACAATGATTCCTTGATATTAGATGCTCAAGCGTTAGTGAATTTCGTCTCTCACGAGCTCAAACAAGGAAGAATTATGACATTGGAGACAATAAAAAAGGATAAGAATTGAAGTTGGTAAAACTAGTATCAACTCATGCTTCTTTGTTAGTTTTACTCAATTAAATATATATTTGAAGCAAATTATTTGTTAACTATTTTTCTTTGAGTAAGTTGCTATGCAAGGAAGGTGAAGGTAATGAAGTTCTCATTAAAAATAAAAATAGGAACATCCTTCTAGTTTCCAACTAATCATACTACCAAGGTAAACATTTTTTAGAATGGTAAAAGGTAGGATAAAATATACAAAGTTTAACATGTGTTTTATTTTATTCATATAATCACTTTGTCATACATGATATACTTGAGTTAAAAGTCTTAACATGTGCTTTATCTTGCTCATAACTTTAACATAATATGTGCTTTATGCCAATTTCATGCATTCTATGTTAATTTTGTGTTTTCTTATTAAAGTGCATGAAATGATGAAGCTCATATGATAATTATGCCATCTATACTTCATTGGAACCATGTCTAAATATTTCTTAAGATTTGCTTTCAAAATCTTCAAGTTTTAAAGTTGCTATCAAAAGGAGAAACTACTAGGAGAAAGAGCGAATACCTTGTAGTTGTTACTTATAGTTGCTACTCTTGTCTGATTCTAATATGGGATTTCAAATGTTGTTGTTTTTTTTTTTAAATTGTAGAGGTTTTTTTTTTTTTATCTTAAAAACTCTATAATAAGGACTTTTTAGTCTTTTTAGTTTTAAAATTGTAAACCCCTCTCTCCTTCCTTACTTTCACGCATAGCACCTCGTTCTTTCTCTTAAAAATTTATTCTTTCTAAAATCTTTTGTCCTCAAATGCTCAAATTTGCATTTTGATGTTTAGAACAACTTGCCATTTCACTTATACTTAAAAAATCACATCATCCACTCCACGAATTCATTGACTTAAGGTGCTGCAAGCTTGTATATGCATAATTCATTATAGGAGATGCTGACGACAAGCTCTCCACCATTTTTTCCAGCAAGAGGAAGCTCTAATTACCTTTGGATTTTCAAGAGTTAACTTGGATAACTCTTGGAGTTGTGTTTTCTGGAAATGTTTTTCATGACATGGAATTGCACAAATATTGTTATCCATTAATTACTTGTTGTCTAAGCAAATGGGACCAAATAAAAGTGAAAAATCTACAAACGGGTGAAAAATATCAAGTTATAACTTAAGAAGAAAATTAGCGAGGAATAGGGTGGACATCCTTCTTGACCCTTGATAAAGAATTTTGAGAATGGAGTTTTTACGCATAACTGGTAATATATTTCTCTTAAATCTTGATGCTGGAATTTGTTAAGTCTATTAAATTGAGAATTTTATTATGTTAGTCAAGTGAGCAAGGATGGGAAGAAAGCATAATATCATTGTCTTTGTTGTTTTTATTATGTTTGTGCTACAAAGAGAGAGTGAACTTAGATTACTTTTTGTTGTTTGGAATGAAGAGAACAATTAGAAGGATTAAAAGTTACTTGCCTATGATATGACAAATACATGGTCCTCCAAGCTTTTAATACTATGAATCATTCAAAGAAGAAGTCTTGATGATGAATAGTAAGATTATATGAAGTTCAAGAGTCGAGATAATGAAGAACAAATAGCACTTGCAAGCACTAAGTTACACTCAATCTCTTTTCAAAATGTTTTTCTAAATCTGTTTTGAATCTTTTAATCTTTTCAATATGCTTTAAAATTTGAAAATTGATATAGTCATCCATGATATATTTTTGACATGTTATCCTAATCATAGCATTTTACATCTTAATATACATTTGAAATTATATTATGTTAATTTTTACTGTTGCGACTATCTTTACTGCATTTTTTGCTATGAGTTTTGGACTATTTTTGCATTATACTTGACTTTTTTTATGCTAAAGTGGGAGAAATGATAGGTTTATCAATTTGGAATATATGCTTAGGGAGAACGAATTTTCATGGACTAAGGCATAAGCTGAGGGGGAACAAGTCAACAACTCTTCATAGATTAAGGGGGGAGCTTTCCTAACACTTATTCTTTAAATTTTTTATGAACCTAATTTCAATATTGCTTGCTGTCAACTTTGATAAAGCATGCATTGTTATCTTGTTCAATCTTGTTAAATTGAGTCATCATAAAAAAGGAGAATGTTAGTTTCAAGTTTTGATGATGAAAGATTTTTGTTGGGTTGATTGATAATCATGAATTTACTTATCTATCAGTTACCTTTTATTCATTTGAGTACAGAAGGAAAGTTTTCTAATTTGATTTTCTTATAAAACATTACCTTACTAATAATTTGATTTTCATTATTGTTAGAGACAAACCCTTTATACTTCTTTATGATTGGATCAAGCTCTTTTAAGTGTAAATGAATGTTCTAACATTCAAAAAGTGGATGATATGTTGCCATACATAAACTAAAGAAAATGAGCAAATATTAGAGCGACTACTGGATAAAGGAGCAACTATTACAGAACAGAAGGAGCAATTGTGCATTTTGTACATTGAATTAACTTTCACGAATTAGAAGTTAATTTTCTCTGTCTCCAACGGCAAGAAAAACAAGATGAAGCTTTCCACTATAAATAGGAAGCCTTAGAGAAGATTAAGACACACAATCACTCATAACAAAAATAAGTAAGTGCTGCAACCTTGCAATTTCTGATTTTGTTTCCTCTTTGCTGAATCTAAATTTGTGTATCCACTCTAGAGAGAGTCCAAAACATATTGTAACTCATTGATAAGAGCAACTATAACCTTTGAGAGTTAAAACATTGTTCTTGTGAGAAGAAAAGGGTGTGAGTAACATTCCTTTGATATTGTTACTATTCTTCGGGTAGAAGTAAAGTAAGGTTTGGTGGTATTCTTAGTGAAAAAAAGCATTGCTACTTTGCTTTGAGGTTAAAGTAGAGGAAAGTTCGTCGGAATCATTGTAAAAGAAAATTTAACAAGTGAAGAAAATCTTGAATATTTGCTTGTGGATTGGATGTAGGTTGTAGATTGTAACCGAACCAGTATAAAATTCATTTGTGCATTTCTCTCAACATTTTCCTTCTTATTTTCAACTCTTATTTGTATGTGTATTGCAATTGTTATTTAATTTTAAAATTTTCTATTATTGAACCCTGTAAAACCAATTCACCCTCTCTTAAAACCAATTCACCCTCTCTTGATTCTCTCATAAATCAAAAGAAAGCATTTGCATAATTCGTGTAATCCCACATTTTCTTGAAAAGCATCATCCATAAACTTGTATATACACAAGACTTGTCCATCCAACAAGGAATATCAAAGAAAGAAAGTAAAAGGTAATTGGGTCTCATCAAAAACAGCAAAATCTTCAATTTTTTTATCCAAGCAAAAAAGACCCATCAACCAGGCTTATTTATTACAGCTGGTTTATGTCAACCAAACGGCTGCATATGTAAGTAAGTAGTATTTCATTCATTCACATAATTACGAGGACAATAGTAAATTACTTGGTGACACACAAGAGAAGGTTTCCATGTCTCTTATAAACCACACCCGAGCTTGTAACGTATCTTTCTGATGTAGTCAGAAGCCAATCCATCAACACACTCTTCTGTCTTTGGCTTAACCTCATCGAATCTCTCTTCATGAATCACATGGGCAGTTGATTCATTGCTCCCAACTGGCTTGATCACATATGTGGGTTTTGCGCGGCTCCGTGGCTCTTGTGACCTTCGTCCAAGGAACTGGTCATGCACCAGTGGTTCCTTCTCAGGGGCTATATGAGAATAATCAGACCCTGAAAGGTCCTTCGCAACCTTTCCAGTAGTGGTAGTTCGAAGAGTCTTCTGCGCAATAGACAAAGAGGATAGCCTAATGATATTTGCTACAACCTGCATCGATTTCTCACAAAGAGACCTCTCGCTCTTGGACTTGGCTTTGCTATCCATGGCTATTGTCTACTGTACACTCCCACTATAAGTCCCTACTCCCTATATCTGAAAAGATGGTTGCAACAGAAAAGGCAAGCAAATTGTCTATTTATAAGCATAAGATGTAGGAGAGATATGATTATGGAGATGGACGAATTGGAATTTTTGGATTATTTTGGTTTCGAGTAAACTCTAATCCAAGATATACCAACTTCTTTTAGTGAGTGGATACCTTGCTCATCCAGTTGAATGAGGATTCTTTTGCAAACTGTCTGCGTGGGTGTCACACATCACTGTCCAAAAAAATAAACAAATAAAAAAAATAAAATAAAAATAAAAATAAAATATCAATCGAATAACAGTAAAGATGGTTCTTTTGCAAAGGTAGAGCCCACACAATAATAGAAAGAATCTTATTGCCTTACCTGTTGGACCATCAAACATAATAAACCTACTATAGACCTATACAAGCCGGCCATACAAGCCCATATGTTAGGTAGGTCTATTTCAAAACAACAAGTTTGGGAGAATCTGGATCAATCAGATCGAGGTCTTGCTTGTAGCATCCGACTAGTTTATACTCGAATGGGAAATGTTAAACACGTGCTTAATATAATTTCCCAATAGTCACTGACCACCTGACATCATCATGACCAACAGTTATGAACGGTTTCGCGCCTTAATGACCAAGAATAACGAATCCTAACGTTTGGAGGCCTAAAAGGCCTGAACGGCAAGTATCCAAGGAGTCAATGCTCAAATTATCTATATAAATAGGTCTAGCAGTTTAGACCTGACATGTTTCATTTTTATACAAACACTCATTCCGACCATACTCTATGATAATTCTGCTGACCTGCTTAGGTGTCATTGACCTTATTGTTGCCTCATCCATAGATCTCCAACGAGTCCTCTTATTACCTACCGAACTATATCGATTTAGGTCCCGGTCAATATCCGAAACACTATCACAGTTTGACAAATGAACGCATGTAGTAACTAGTTTGACTACTTGTTGCACGGTGTGCAAACCTTCATGATAGTGCGCTTTATAAGACTGTACATGGGGCGAGCAAAATTGATTTTAGTCACTCCCATATGTGGCTAGACTGCTAGAGATTGGGAAGACATAAGCGCGAGTTCCCCCGATGCTTAAATCAATCATCTAAGCCACGTGTTAGGAGAGGTCTGATATTTCATCATGCATGTTATACAAAGTCTAAAGTGGGAGAGGAACAAGATTCTTGGACACTGCTTAATCTCCTATCTGTGTTTTCAGAATGCTTCTCACGCTATCACTTTCTTAATGCCTGCCTTTACTTTTAATTAATGATTATCAACCCTTTGTTTATTGAGTACGAAGTACGTTTCTTTGGAATCTTCTCTCTTCCTCTGTTCACTTGAAAAGTAATTAAGCAGTGAACGAGTCCGAAAGCCAGTTCCAGCCAGCCACACAAAAGAATGTTTGGATTGTATACCCTGAAATGGTCCAAGGAGATTAGAAGGGAATTGTTGTACATATATTTATTGGTACGTCGGTAAATTGTTAAATATTTATTGGGAGAATTAACAAATAAGGAATGTTTAACAACACAAGACAAAGCCAAACATGTAAAAGCAATTTAGGAGTTCTGAAATGTAACACCATAACCTCAATTATTGGCAATTTATACATACACACATATATATATATGAGAAAGATCAATTAACACCGATGTAAGACTTGATATTTATATAATGTAACTTATATCGATTCAATTATTGAATTATAACTATTAATTATCTTGATCATTTGTGTGAAATTTTGAAAAAATCGAACATCAATAATAATGTTATCAAATAATTCTTATTTTAATATATTTCAAAAATATATATTACGCTTTTGATGTATATCAATAATTTATTAAATAATTTTAAATTAAATTTTATAAATATGATTTATATGGTAAAAACTTTCAATCTAATGTTGCATTCTTTTGGTAAAGTTATCCAATAAAAAATTATGTTACTTTTACTTACACGATTGAAAATTAAAATTGTTACTTTTACCTACACCATTGAAAATTGATCCTTATATATGTGCCTCAAATGGTATTTCTTAGCCCCACCAAATGTAGAGGTTCTCTTAGCCCCACCAAATCTAGAGGTTTGGGATTCGATTTTCATCCCCCAAATATGGCAAAATGTCAGTCCCTTCAACTATCTATCGGCAAAAAAAAATTAAAAATAAAAAAATAAAGATGCAATCAATAATTCTATTAATAATTAAGTCAAATGTGAAATTGTTTTGAGAAGAACTTAATAACACTATTAATTATCAATTTTATGTACATATAGTTTTGTTTAAAATTTAAGAGAAAAATTATCAAAATATAATTAAGATTAAAATAGAAAATTATTAATAAAACTATAAAATAAAATATAAAAAGTATTAATTGCATAGGTTTTTCATATCATGAAAAAAAAACACCTAGTGTGTGTGTGTGAGGAATAAATCTTGATCATTCAATTATACATGGATAGTCAAGATTGAAAGTTACTTAAAGATCATGTGACAACTTAAAAAAGTTATATACATTTATGTTTTAATATTAACCGTTCATGTAAGATCTAATGGTCAAGATTCACTTCTTTTACCTCTTATAATAAACACTTATTTGACTATATATATATATAAGCATTAAATTATGTATATAAACCTAAATCAGAAGTGCATCCAAATATTGCCCGGACAAATAAAATGAAACCAAGTATATAATTATTAAATTTTTAATATGAATATTTCTATTACACTTTATAAGATTAGAGTATGTTTGGATTAATTTATTTTACACTAAAAATCATTTTCAATCAAACAATTTTTTTAAAATATTTTAATTTTGTTTTTTTGAAAGCAAAATAAATTAATTTTAACATATACTAGATATTTATTTATTACATAAAAACTTATAATCATAAATATTAAATTTAAAACAACTTATATATGTAATGCATGAGTAACATAACTAGTTTACATTCTGTCAAAAATAATAAAATAATAATAACTAGTTTACATTAATCTTTCCAGAGGTTCGGTGAGACTGTGAGAGATGGCCCCCTAACACTATGTTTGGATGATAGGTAATAAAAAGAAGAGAAATAACTTCCCTTATTTGAGAGTTTTAAAATACATGGGAAGGGAATAGAACACATGGGGAATTATTTTCTGTCTCTTCTCCTCAAATGTTCAACTTTTGTTCTCCCCAAAATTGAGGTAAAATGAGAGGAATACATGGGCAATAAAGTTTCATTCCGTTTCGTTCCATTATTAATCTTCCAAACAAAGATAATGATTACTATGTTACATTCCTTCCATTTCCTTTCTGGTCCATCCCCATCTATTCCGTTTCATTCCATTAATGAAAAAACATCCAAACACAAGGTAAGACTTAACGTCGGTGCTCGCTATGTCTAGAGCGCTAATACCAAAATTAAAAACCTGAATATTGTAGGAACACTTTAAAATAAGTATTTTAAGTGATTGTTTTGTGTCTACTTCCCATCTTATAATAAGTAAGTGGTTAGTGGTGATGAGTTTGATTCAAACTTCCTTGCTTGCATTGTATTAAAAGAAAAAAAAAAGAAATTTTTAAGTGCAGTTAAAGTAAGTTATTTAATGCATATCACATCATTTATAACATTTAAAATATAGTTAAAATAAAAAATAATAATACATATAATTGAAATGATACACATTGATTATTACAAAACAAGCTAAAAAAACAAAGAGAAACCAAATCTAGCCCAACCAAGGTTTAGCAATAATAATATGGTGAAAATCTTAAAGGCTAGAAGGAGAAGGCTGATTCAGGCGAAATGTTCTAACAGACAAAAAAATCTTAATCCAAGGATGGTTAAATGTAAAGGCAGTTAAGAGTCACTCCAAATAATTAGGTCTCCCCACCTTTGTGGGTAAATCAAAGAAACAGGTGTTCAGTTTTGCTCAAGACCAAGTTTGGAAGAAGCTTAAAGGTAGGAAGGAGAAGGCTCTTTCTAAAGCAAGAAGAGAAGTGTTGATCAAATCCATTGTTCAGTTCATTCTGATGTATATTATAGGTTTTTTTTTTGTTTTTATTAGACCTTTGCAACCAAATAGAGAGCATGATCAATAATTTCTTTTAGGAAATGAAAGAGTAGGAGAGGAAAATGCATTGGATAAAATCGCCAACTTTGTATGATGAAAAATGTAAGGGATGGATGGGATTCTGTTGTTGTAATGCTTTCAATTTGGCTCTTTTAGCCAAACAGGGATGGCAGTTAATGCAAACTCCTACATCTTTGATGACTAGGGTCCTTAAAGCCAAGTACTATCCTAGAAAGTGTTAAGAGTCCCACATCGTCTGCCTCAATCTTTCAGATGCGGTTTTTTTATCTGTTGGACTACTCTACTTAAAGCCAATTAGTTTTAGGTTGAAATCTTACATGGTATCAGAACCAAGATCCCATATCTGTTGCCTACTTCACTAGGCTTCTCCTGCCTACTTCGCTAGGCTCACCTGTTCTATCCAAGCATCTATGGAGGGGGGTGTTAAGAGTCTCACATTTTTTTCCTCAATCTTTCGGTTACGGTTTATGTATTTGTTAGGTCACTCCACTTAAAGTCAATTGATTTTAGGTTGAAATATCACAAAAATGACTTTCTCCATGTAGGGAACCACTTTTGTCCTAGCTTTACATGGAGGAGCATCCAAAAGGCTACTTGGGTCTTGGAAAAAGGAGGGTATTGGAGGATTGGTGGTGGCAACTCAGTTAACATATCGAGGGATACTTGGATGCCATTCCAAAATGGTCATAAGGTTTGGAGCATAATAAATGGGACTGATGAAGATGTATCAGTTGCAAGTCTGATAGACCAAGACACTAAACAGTGGGATTGGGTGCTCCTTGACTCTATCTTCTTACCTTTTGAAGCCCAACATATCAAATATATTCCACTAGTAAATTGTCACAGTCCAGAAAGGTTCATATGTAGTGAAAGGAAAAGATGAGAAGTTCAAGGTCAACTTAGCATATCATTTTATTAGAGTTCAAAACCATAATGATGTTGAATCAAGAAATTCCAATAATGCAGTGGAAGAATCGGCATGGAAGAAGCTTTGGTTAATCAAGGTTCCTCCTCAAACAAACCATTTCCTCTGGTGTTGTCTTCACGAATCTCTTCCAGTAAGTGCAAACTTGACAAAGAGAGGGACTAATTGCTTAAGTCTTTGCTCAAGATATTTTGAGGTGGAGGAAACCCTCCTCGCATGCTATTAAGGACTTTCAATGGGTGAAGGAAGTTTGGCTCAAGTCTTTGATGGGAATCAGACTTGAGAGTCAAGAGCATGTTCTTCTCCAAAGTGGATTGCCAGATGTAACTCATGGAATTTGGCTAGCAAGGAATAAGTTGTGCTTCGAAGAAAAGGTGATTGATCCTAATAGATTGTTGTCCAAGTCCCTCTCTGTTTTGCAAGACTGTGGAGTAGAGAACTTAGTAGCGAGATTGCCTTAGTCCCCTCTGCACCTGAACTAGCCTACCAGGTGGCGTCCTCTTTAATATGATTGCTTCAAACTAAATGTGGATGTAGCTATGGGTAGAACTGTCAAAAAGGCCCAGCCCACCCCAACCCAAAAAGCTCATAAGACAAAAAAAAGCACACAGGGCCAAAAGCCCATAGGGCCAAGCAGGCTAGGGCTGGCCCACAATAAAAAAAATTTAATTTGGCCCACTTATTTAATGGGATGGCCCTGGTCCACCCATGGGCTGACCCACTAAAAAAAACTTGACGCACGTATTTTATGGGTTGGCCCTAGCCCACTCTATGGGTCAGAATCAGAATCAGAATCCAAAAGATGTGGAAACCCTAGTATTTAAGATTTTTATAGATATCTCTTCCCTGAAGTCAGCTTATATCTAGCTGTAAGCTGCTCATACTCCCTGTGACCCTAATAAAGTCCAAACTACTGATAAATTTGTTATTGGTGAGCTAAAATATTTGTTTGAACTCAAGCATTTCTACAGGGAAAAAAATGTAGCGTAGAAGAAGTTATATTCTAGAGGACCGCATAAATTGTTGGCAAATACATCTATACTATGATATAGACAATTTTGAATTTTGAAAGTGATAAAAGGAATTAGGGAGTGGACTAAGGAGTGGGCAGGGGTGACTTTCAAAGACTAAATTCTTCATTTTCCTTTGAGTGGGTTCTAAGAAACTTTCTAGAATATTGAGGGTGAAACTGGTGATTCACCCCTGCTTCTTCTGCTTGGATTTCTTACCTAGGGAGATGAGATCTATATACTGTAAATGAAACTGGTATAGTGTTTTCCTTTTCTTTTTCAAAAGTGGCCACTAGTTTTATTCTTTTATTTTTTATTCTATATAAGGGAAAACTAGTGGTGAACATGAATTAAACAAAAAATGAGTTAATGGAAAGTTATAACTTATAAGTTCCCATCTGGTTATCGTCCCATTAATATGAAAATAATAATTATTTACTTAAAAAATTGAATACAGTTGTGATGGTTTCTAGAAAATGATTGAAGTTGAAATTCATAAAAGCAAATGGCTTGAGAAATACTGACTACTGAGAAATGAAAAATTAAAAAAAAAGGAAGGGTAACTTACAAATTAACAAGCATAGAGACATAGAGCAACCTCCCTACTTTCCTAATTTAGAGCTAGAGTTCAAGTGTTCAGAACCAGAGCAAAGGCGGTGTCCTCAAAACCCACCAAAATGTGATCTTATACCAACCACAAACAAATCATTTACTCAGACATGCCAAAAATAAATAAATAAATAAAAAAGACTCAATTCTGATGATACCCTTATTCAGCATGCTAAATTGCAGGCTCTACATCAGTTGATCCTTATTCTTTATCAGAAGGCATGAAAATGATGAAGAAAAAGAAAACAACATGAGAAGAAAGGAATCAAGAAATGATAACTTTACCAACAAACAAATAACATTCAACTCCTCACTTAGGTTAGTGCAACATAAGTTACTTATAGCTGCCCTGTCTTATAGAAAACCAAAAAATGTAGGCTTGAAAAAGTAATTGTATACATTGAACAGAAAGTGATGGTAAACATGTCAAGTTCTCTACTTTGTAAAGCATGCCTTCCAATTTATGACAGAAGCACAACCATCTAGCAAACATACCTTTCTAGAATTTCTGAAAGAATTAGATTTCAGAAGTAATGTATGGTGTTAAAAGAATATCTCCTTCCTCTCAATTGTCATAGTCTTCTAACCCAATTCCACACTCAAGACCATCATTTACCTGTTTAGAAGGAAGAGAAAATGCATGTGAGTTCAGGCAATAGCAATTATAATTCATTAAAAAAAAGTTAAAATATTTTTGCATCATGCAACTCACTAATCATTAATCATCTAATGAAAAGCAAAGCCCCAAAATATAGCGACCCCAAATCAAAACCCTATATCACAGAGCACCCACAAATCAAAAGATCAATAATCGATTGAAAGAAAAAGGGAATTGAGAGTCAAGAGTAGGTTCACCTTGCAGAGAATGAGGTCAGGTTTTGGTAGTTTGGGGGATGAGGGGAACGACAGCACCATGGGACTAGAGCTATTTGGACTTGGCGTGTTCCTCGCAGATCTTCTGCATGTAAAGCATCCTCTCCATAACGAGTTCGTAATCTATGCGAGGAATGCTTTGTTGAGCGCTACTCTATTCGAGGGTGACCAAGTGGGAGCTCCGGTACCGGTGGCAAACGGCGGCTCCGGTGATATGCTTCAAGCACTACTGCACTGAACAATAATTAGAGTGAATTGGCATTTTTTAGGGATGAAAAGAATTTGAGAATTGAAATTATGATAAAAAATGATTAAAAGAAATAAAAAGTTTGAGATGGGGGCTTACCCATCGTATAACCCTACCTTAACCCACTTACAGGTGGGGCTTTGTGGGTTAAAGGCCAAAAAGCCCTACTAGTTAATGGGATAATAAAATAAATTGTCCCATGCAAGGTTTAGTAAGTTGTTCCATGGGCTTAAGCCTAGATTGATAGCTCTAGCTATGGGTTATGATCAAAATTGGGGTATTGGAGTTGTCATATGGGACAACCATGAAGAGTATAATAGCTTTTGCTGATTGGAAGATTTCAGCGCCAAATGAGGTAAAACTTGCTGAAGCCATTGGTTTGCATATGGGTCTCCAACTTTGTTTAGACTTGTGAATTTTATAAGTTGAAGAAAAGTCTGTCAGTTTGGAAGTAATCCAAGCAATCAGAGCTAAAACTTAAAATGGATCCTACTTTGCTATTGTTATTCAATAATGCCTTAATGTTGGCCTCAACTTCCACAATGTCAATTTCACGCATACAGGAAGGAAATCAATTGGCTTATGCTCTAGCTAAAAGGGCTTGTACTTCAGTTGATACAATTTGGATAGAAGAGGTTCTAAATGATCTTTGTAATTTGGCCTTACTTGATATACTTCTTGTTTTTGTTGAATAAAATTTTCAAATTTTCCAAGTCAAATAATAATAATAATAATAATAATAATAATAATAATATTATTATTATTATTATTATTATTATTATTATTATTATTATTTAAGTTCGTATATTTTTATTTATAATTACCAAAATGTTATGCCTTATTTTCATTTTATTTCTATTTTCAAAATTTTGTGAAGGAAATAATGAAACAAGATTTTGTTGTTTTCACCATTTCTTTTATAAAACTTTAAAAATATAAAATAAAATAAAAAATAAGGTGGCATTTTATACACACACACACACATGGACACACATATACAGAAAGTGCATTCTACCAATACAACATATGTTTCTGTTGAATATTATTCTTAATTTCTTAATTTATATTATTATCTAACTAATAGATTATTATTACCGCTTATTTGAAAGTAATTTTGTTCATATAGTATTTTTAATATAACACTTTATATCAAGTAATTTTCATATAATATTTTTAAAAAATATTTCCTTCTTTGTTAGAGTTTTTCAGTTTGACCGTTTGACACACAGTCGAACCGTTGACTCAATGTCCTGACTTTTTGACTGAGTTGACCTCCGACTCAAGTTATATAACTATGTCTAAAAATCTATAATAATAATTTAATAATCACAAATATCACCAAACAAAAATATCTTATAATAAAAAAATATTGTTTGATATCATATTTAATCTATGAAATAGAAGGAAGACCGCGAGCAATTCATTTTCGAAAAAATGCAATAACCTAAAGTTTAGTGCTACGAGATGTTAGAATTTATTGTAGAAATGAATGATATGTTTAATAACGTAAATTTTTACGAAAAAAAATTTGGCATTTCATATATAAAAAATTTAATTAATCTTGGTGCTAATTAGATATTTAAAAAATTATTAAAAAAATTAATCACTCTACTAAAAAAAAGTTAAAAACTTAATGACTAATACTCTCTTTCTTTATTTAATACAATCTATCTATTCATTAAAATGATACTTCACTATTCTCTTTCTTTATTAAATAATGTATAAAAGTTTTTTAAATATGCCCTTAAATTAAATTGTCTTAAATAGAAATAATGTTGGGCTTTTTGTTCAAAAGTAAAAGGTAGAAGTTACTAACATCCTCCCATTATGTTAAGCAAAGAAGTTCAATATAAAAGAATATAAAAATAAATAGAAAAGTCGTAGGTTCAAGAAAGAATAAAAATTTACAACAAAAATTCATAAACAAAGTCTGCAGTGAGTATCCAACTACTTTTAAGGATAGAAAAAGATATGTAGTAACTTTGTCCTATGAAGAAGGATTTAAAGAAATTAATATACCAGAAAAAGCAAGGCCAATTCAAATGAATCAACAATATCTATAATTTTATAAAAAAGAAATCCAAGAATATCTTGATAAGAAATTAATAAGACCCAACAAATCTCTATGAAGTTGTGCAGGATTTTATGTTATGAATGCTTCAGAAATAGAAAGAGGTGCTCCAAGATTAGTAATTAACTATAACTCTTTAAATAAGGTTTTAAGATGCATAAGATATCTAATACCAAACAAGAAAGACTTGGTCAACAAAGCTCATAATGCAACTGTATTTTCAAAATTTGATATGAAATCTGGTTATTATCAAATAGAAGTAGCCAAAGAAGATAGGTATAAAACTGTATTTGTAGTACATTTTGGTCATTATGAATGGAATGTAATGCCTCAAGGATTAAAGAATGCTCTAAGTGAGTTTCAAAATATAATGAACAATATTTTGAATCCTTATACAAAATTCACCATAGTATATCTAAATGATGTACTAGTCTTTTCCAACTCAATTGATTAACATTTTAATCATTTAGAACAATTTTTCAATATTATGAAAGAAAATGGATTAGTTATTTCAACTAAGAAAATGAAATTGTTCCAAACAAAAACTCGATTCTTAGGATTCGAAATTTATCAAGGAACGATTGTTCCCATAGAAAGGTCAATAGAATTTGCAGATAAGTTTCTAAATGAGATTAAAAATAAGAAGCAACTTCAAATATTTTTATGATGTGTTAATTATGTAGCAAACTGTATCCCTAACATTAGGATAATCTGTTCACCCCTATTCAAGAGATTATGAAAGGATCCTCCGCCATGGGATTCTACTATGACCACTGCAGTTCAACAAGTAAAGAAAGTTATCAAAACCATCCTTTGTTTAGATCTCCCTGATCCAAACGCTTCTTTAGTGGTAGAAACAGATGCCTCTGATTTAGGGTATAGGATAGTACTTAAGCAAATCCTCTTTAAATCATCAAAGGAGCAAGTAGTAAGGTATTACTCAAGAACATGGCAACTAGCTGAACAAAAGTATAGTACTATTAAAAAAGAAATTTTATCTATGATGCTATGTATCACAAAGTTTCAAGATAATTTGTTCAACAAAAAGCTTTTATTAAAAACTGATTGCATAGAGGCATCAAGTGTCATTCAAAAAGATGTTAAGAATTTGGTTTCCAAACAAATATTTGCCAGATGGAAATCTTTGTTATCCTGTTTTGAATTTGATGTTCAACATATTAAAGGAAAAGATAATCACCTTGTAGATTTTTTAACTAGAGAGTTTTTGCAAGGAAAAGATGAATCCTAGTTCCTCATCCAGATCAACATCATCTAGATCAAAATCAAAGGGTACTAAAATTACCCTAGATAATTATGTAAAGATCAACACTGGGTCATCTACCTAAAAAACTAGGTCATCTACCTAAGCAGGATCATCAATCCTGGTTTTTCTTTTCTTACCCCAATTCAAAAAGTAAGACATCATTTCCTTAAACCCCTGATCAAAACAAATTTAAAGCCCTTAGTTATCAATAGACTCTGATAAGCACCCCTCCTAATTCAATTCAAAAAGCAAAATAGTTATCCTCATTATTGTCAAACAATTCAACCATAGAATAATGTAGATATGTAAAGAATAACATCATGGAACCTGTTTTTACCCTAGAACCAGAGTTTTCCTTCCCAAGGACAACCCCTAGGGAAATTGTTCAACAAGTTCTAACCCTAGATTGGCACTTTGTTCCACATGAATCCCTTAAGAAAGACAGAACCTTTTTTGAGCTAATTATTTTAAACTCCAAATCTAAAGAACTTGAACATTACTATAGCTTAGAGAACCTTGATTACATAGAGTTCTCAAAGGTCAAGATCCTCAAAGTTCTCAGTCCTAAGGATTGGAATCAGTTGCTCCATACTCCCAAGGTATTTTCGATTAAATATGATCCACGGTCATATACATATTGGGATTATCAGCATGCTTGGTACAAGTTTATGTACATCAGACCATATTTGCACTCATGGAGTCATGGCTTTTTTGGTTTCAAAAAGGTCTGAAAGTCTTTCCATCTTGGTTAGCAGAATGGCTTTATGTTACAGGGCCATGCATTGAAATACTTCTTTAGCCCATAAAGGCATCTTATAATATATTTAGAGAAAGGATAAATTTTCTGAAAAGTTCAAGATTGCTCCAATTTTATACTCAGTTTGGTATAGCTTGGATCAACACTTGGGACTATAATTTTCATTAGAAATTTCAAGTTCAACATCCCACCTGGATCACCAAAGAATTCAGCATGAAATGGTGGCCTAGTTTTAATATGAATTTGGTCAACATAGCTGCTATTAATAGATGGTGTGAATTAAATCCCACCATGTTAAAAAAGAACCACAAGAAAGCTTCAAAGTTTGAAGAACTTAAATAGAAGCTGACTTAAGAACAAGCTAGCTCATCATCTAAACAAGACCTTCTCATGAAGATCAAAACATCCATGTCTACATCAGGATCTACACAATCTTTACCCAATGAAGAAAGTGATAGCAATTATCTTCTAAATGAAGATGGTTGTTATGGAGTCGATCTATTAGATATGTGAAGAACCTACTAAGGACCGTGTACAATGCATTGCAATCTTATAGATCAAAAAAGAGACTCTTCATGGTGTCGGTAAGCAGCTTTAAGGACAACGTATAACACATTTGTATTTAACCATTCAGAAAGATTCCTCCAATATAATAATGGTAAGGACACTGCGCAACACATTTTGTCCCCACCTATTTAGAAAGATTCCTTCAGGACAATAATGCGGAGCTCAAAGAACTTGGAATTTGACTCTACCAGGCAAGCTCAATAATTGCGAATTCAAGCTCCATTGGACCAAAGAATCAAGCTTGCATCGATGTCAATGTCGGGGCTAGTTTATTCTTCCTAGTACAAATGGATGACTTGCAACGCACTCATTCATTCTTGGGAAGAATTTATGGACACTGTCAAGTTACAATTTAAGGCTTCTCAATTCGAAGATCCAAAGGCAGCATTGAAGGAGGTCCATCAAATTTCCTTAGTAGCGGAATACTAGGCACACTTTGAGGAAATTTTCTTCAAGGAAATGGTCTTGTGGAATCTTAATTAGTTAGTTTCTTCATTTCTAGCTTAAGCGATCACTTGAAATGCGATTTACTGGTTACATAACCAACCACTTATGTTCAGGCAGTTGTACTTGCCGAGCTCCATGAGCAGAAGCATCTGCAATTGCAAACCTTATATCACACCTAGAAACCAGCCTACACACCTCCTTCACCTTCCAAACCTCAACCTTACCAATACCCACTTCTAGAGTCTATCCCATTCCATATAAACCCATGACTATTGTCCCCTACAACCCACCTTTACCACCTCCAAGAAGTCAAACTCGGTCCCAACCTCAACCTACCAAATCCACTACTTTCCAGAAACTGACACCTACTGAACTTAAGGACAAACGTAATAAAGGTTTACGCTATTATTGTGATGAACGATGTATGCCTGGTCTCAAATGTAAATCTCAGTGCTTGTTACTAGTTGGCGATGAGGAAATTGAGGAATTGTTGTAAGACCCCCCCCACTATTACAAGATTTTGCTTTGATGTAGATTGATCTTGAATCCTTAAACCACATTCACACCACTCCTGAGATTAGTTTACATGCTTTGGCTAGCCAGATTAATCCTTCCACTTTAAGGTCGACAAGTCTTTATGGGAACCATTGAATTAGTGTATTGATTGTCAGTCGTAACACGCATAATTTATTCAACCGGGGATAGCTAGGATGCTGCATTTACCAACGGTGGGAATTTCAGATTTTAAGGTGTTTGTGGGGAGTGGAGAATTTTTGCAATGTCAACAAAAATGTACTACTGTCCAGCTAACTCTACAGCAGCATAACATTATTGTAAACCTATTTGTGTTGGGTATGGAAGGCACTGAAGTTGCTTTAGGAGTGCAATGGCTGAGAATATTAGGTACAATAGATTTGAAAGAATATTTTTGAATATTATTTCTTAACAATAATTGTATATGTATAATCTATATTATATAAGTTTATGACAATAATAACTTGTCGAAAATAGAGCTAAATTATAGGAAATAATTTTGTTTTAATACAAAAATTAAATTTGTCCTAATAACGAAAATCAGAGAATAAATCTGTACAATAAAAAATAAATTTGTATAATAAAATCCAATGCTCCCCCTTAAGTTGGTGAATGAATATCTATCATTCTCAATTTGTTAGTAAGATTTTGAAAGTACTTTGTGGATAGTCCCTTAGTTAATACATCTGTCAACTGATATCCTAAAGGAATGTATGCGGTAGTTATGAGTCCACTATCCAATTTCTCATTAATAAAGTGCTAGTCTATCTCAATGTGTTTTGTCCTATCATGTTGAACCGAATTATGCGCAATGCTAATGGCTGATTTGTTGTCACAAAATAGTTTCATAGACACTTCACGCTTTAGTTTTAGGTCATCCAATATGATCTTCATCCATAGCAACTCACAAACTCCTTGTGCCATAACTCGAAATTCAGCTTCTACACTTGATCGTGCCACTACATTTTGTTTCTAACTTCTCCATGTTACTAGATTTTCACCCAGAAATATACAATAATTTGATGTTGACCTCTTGTCAATAACTAAACCTGCATAGTCAGCATCTGTGTACACTTTCATTAATAAGTTTTTTCCTTTCTAAATAGTAATCCTCTTCCAGGGGTGGTTTTAAGATATTGTAGAATTCGATCCATAACCTGCATGTGTCTCTCCCGCGGATTATACATGAATTGACTAACAATACTAATAACATACGCTAAATCTGATTTGGTATGTGTCAGGTATATTAGTTTCCCTACTAGTCTCTGGTATTGAGCTCTATCCACCTTGGGGCTCTCTTCATCATTTCCCATTTTGTGATTCTGTTTAATGGGTACCCTGGTAGCCTTACACCTAAGCTTTCCAGTCTCTTTGAGAAGATCTAGGATGTATTTCCTTTGAGAAATGAAGATACCTTGCTTGGAGTAGGCAACTTCAATTTCAAGGAAGTACTTTAGCTTCCCAAGATCTTTCATGTCAAATTTAGTTGCTAATTTCTTCTTTAGAAGTTATTTCTCAACTAGATCATCTCCTAATATAATGATGTCATCAACATACATAAGCAGAACTGTGAGTTTCTTGTGAATGTTTAAAAAAGAGAGTATGATCACATTGACTTTGTCTATATACCAGGGACAATATTGTTTTTGTGAATCTTCCAAACTAAGCACGAAGAGACTGCTCCAACCGATATAAAGCCTTCTTTAACATGCACATGTTGCTCCTTCCACTAGTAGAGTCGTATCTAGGGAAAATTTTCATATAAACTTCCTCCTCTAAGTCGCCATGAGGAAAAGCATTTTTAACATCAAACTGGTGTAATTCCCATCCAATGTAGGCAGCAAGGTAGAGTAAGATTCTTACAGTGTTCATTTTGGCTACTAGTGCAAATGTCTCCTCATAGTCAATTTCATAATTAAGTTTGAGTGTATCCTTTTGCTACCAACCTTGGTTTATACCGGTCTAGTGTACCATCAGACTAATATTTCAAAATATATATTTATTTGCACCCTGCTGGCCTTTTGTCACCTAGTCTCTCAACAATCTTCCATGTTTCATTCTTTTCCAAGACAGCCATCTCCTCATTTATGGCTTGAATCTAGTTCTTATCCTTCAATGCTTCTTGTACTGATGTTGGGATTTTGATAGAATTAATAGTTGAAATGAAACTCCAGTGCTGTAAGGAAAGATATTTGGAAGAGACAAATTAAGAAATAGGGTACTTGGGATTGAGACAATACATTTTCCTTTTCCTCAATGCAATGGGTAAGTCATCTAGGTCAGGTTCACAATTATTCAAAGACATGCTATCAAGTTCAGAAATAGTATTTTCTGGGTCAAGTTCAAAAATAGGAAGTTCAGTGATAGGAGAACTTATATCTTTACTACTTACTGCTAGTTCAGACGCCTGAAGTTGTTATTGGGATAATTCGGGTTTCCTTCTCCTTTGATACACTAATTTTGGTGTGTTAGCATTGGCCTCAACTTTAGCTAGTTCAAGTGGGGTGCCAGAAAAAGATGTCAATTCCTGTGTGTAGTCAGAAGGTAAAGGAAGGAAGGACCTAGGAGAGAAGGACTCAGCCTTAGCTTCCTAAATGTTCTCCTCCTGAAGCTGAGGACGAGTAAAGAAGGACCCATTTTCATGAAAAGTGACATTCATGGAGACAAAAAAAATAATGGCTTGATGGGTGATAACATTTGTACCCTTTCTTGTTATGAGCATAACCTAGAAAAATATATTTGATAGCACGGGGATCAAGTTTGCTGCAATGTTGGCGATGTACATGGACAAAAGCCACACAACCAACGACACGAGACTGTAGACTCTGCATAATAAGAATTGATGGAAAGTGAGAGGTTATATGTTGTACTGGACTTACATTACCTAAGACATGAGATGGTAACCAATTGATTAAATATGTTGCAGTGAAAACAGCTTGCCTTAAGTAAGAGCTAGGAATAGACATTTGAAATAGTAAAGCTCTAGTGATTTCAAGTAAATGATGATTTTTTTCCTACAACACCATTTTGCTGAGGAGTATCAACACATGTAAGTTTATGCACAATACCATGCTCTTTAATAAATGTAGAGAAATTTTGATTGATATACTCCTTACCATTATCAAAACACAAACACTTAATGAACTTTTCAAATTGGGTCTGAACCATACGGTAAAAATGAATAAATAACTAAAACACATCTGATTTGTCTTTCATTAGAAAAAGTCAAGTTACTCGAATACAATCATCAATGAAAGAAACAAATCATTTCGAGCTAAAAATGTTATAAATAGATGCAAGACCCCAAACATCAGAGTGGATAAGTACAAAAAGTTCAATACTTTTATTAGAAATAGGTGAAGAAGTTACACGATGGTGTTTGGAAAACTCACAAGCATCACAATGAAAATATTGAATAGATTCTTTTAAAAATAAAGACAAAAACATAGACTCAAGTAAAGAGAATGGAGGATGTCTCCAACGCTTGTGTTGTAGCCAAATTTAAGAAGCAAGAGACTCAGAAGTAGATTTATGACAAGAAAATAGCAACTTCTGATCAAGACCATTATTAGCTGGCATATTAAGGAGATAGTTCAAGTCTTCCTATTCCTTAGCAACTCCAGCTGTCCTCCCCTGTGACAAGATCCTGAAAGACACAATGAGAATGAGAAAAGATTATGGCACAATTATTGTCTTTAGTAAGTTTATAAATAGAAATAAGATTATTAGAAAGCTAGGGAGCATGGAGCACACTGTTTAAGTGTAGAGAAGGTTGGAGTTGAATAATACTAGAACCCGCAACTGATGTGTGAGAGCCATTAGCTACGGTTATATGATGCTTACTAGAATAGGGTTGATAAGATAACAAAGATGGTGAATAAAAAGTCATATGGTCAGTTGCACTAGAGTCCATAATCCATAAATTTTCATTGCCAGAAGCATTAAAGGATTGAAAACAAAAATTCTTACTAGTCATGTTCAACGAACAAGAGCCAGAAAGCTTACTGAGAGAGTCAATGAGAGTCTGCAAGAGCTCCAACTCATTTTTACTAAGGGCTGGAACTTCATCACCCATATTTGAGTCTTTACTCGGAGGCATAGAATCCGAAGTGGTCATATTTTCCTAACTCTGTTGCACACTCTTGAACCCTCCTATGCGGTTAAGAACTTGGTCTTTCCCATGGAGTCTGAAGCAGTTCTCCTTGGTGTGACCAGATTTCTTATAATAGGTACACCAACGACCCTCTCAGTTAGGCCTAGAGAAGGAAGAAGAAGAGCCTAATTTACTTGTCTTAACTGTAGCCAAGGTTGATCCACTAGTGGGCTTATCATCAAGCACGACAACCCTATAACTTTCCTCTCCTCAAATAGTGTAGAATACCTTAGATAGTGATGAAAGTGTCTCCTTGCCTAACATTTGAACTTGAATAGGGTCATATTCAGAATTCAGGCTAGAGAGAAACTCAAAGATCTGATCCTTTTCCACAAAACTAGCCAATGTGGAAGCAACCTTGCTCCACTCCATTTTGAGGTTCTAGTATTCATTCAACTCAATCCACAGGCCACTAAGGGTTCCATAATAATTAGTAATGGAGAGTGTCCCCTGTTTGGTAATAAAGATCTTAATCTTCAACTCATAACAAGTGGCAATATCATGTTTCATGGAGAAAGTCTGGCGAAGATTATCCCAAATTTCACGTAGGAAGGAAGGAACATATAGTTTCTTTTAATCTTAAGAGTCATGGAGTTCTAGAGCCACAGTCCTAATCATCCCATGTCTCAAAGTGAGGGTCATTCGTCTCAGGAGCAGTCCCTTCAATGTGGTTTAACTTCCAATGGCCCTTAAGCATAGTACAAATGACTTGGGCCAATTACAAGTAATTTTTTCCATTAAGGCAATAGGTGGGGTGCAAGATTGGGAGATCATTGGGATTCAGAGGTGGAGGCGGTGCCACACTAAGCTATGGGATAGTTTTGGCAGTCTGGTCATCTGACATACTCATGGTTCAATTTCCAAGTTGTGTTTTTCTTGTACATTGAGAGGCTAAACGAACATACCAAAAAATGAACAGTGGTGCGGCGAGAGAAGACGAAGGAGAGACCAGAAGTGAGAGAGGGCAAGACTAAAAAATGAGAAAGGCTTTTTATTTGTCGGAGCGACGGTCATAGTAATGTAAGATGAGGATGGTGGCAGCATAGTGGTTGCCATGATAGAAAGTACAGTGATGGACTATTGGTTGTGGCTAGTGACTTACAGAGGGGAATAGGTTTCTAGCTCTAAGGTGAGAGAGACAGAGGCGCTGAATAGCAGCGAGCTTGGGTATGGTCGCGATGGAAATTTGTTGCGCGTGGCTGAGGCAATTAGTAGTGGTCTGGTTCTGGTCCGGTTCTAATTGAAGGCAGCAATGAAGGCTCTAGAATCCTAATGATGAAGGCTGGTTCTAAACCCAACAATGAAGGTTGATCCAATTTGCAATGAAGGTTGATTGCAGTGGAAACAATATAGGCTCCTAGATCGGAAGCTCTGATACCAACTTGAAAGAATATTTCTGAATAATATTTCTTAATAATAATTATACATGTATGATTTACATTATATAGACTTATGACAATAATGACTTGCATAAAAAAATAAATCTAAATTACAGGAAATAATATGTTCTAATACAAGAATCAAATATATCCTAATAACGAAAATCAGGGAATAAATCTATACAATAAAGAAAATAAATCTGTACAATAAAGTCTAACAAGTAGTGACCAATTATCAAGAGTTAACTATGAGTTTCCAACAGGGGGAGCGGACAGTAACATTGAGAGGTGATACTGGTTTTAATTTGGATAGTATTCATGCAAGATAGATTCGGAAAATGACTTTGGCTGAGGGAATAGCTTTTCTATTCCAATTGCATTTGCAAAAGGTATTGCCTAGTCTAATAACAACAACCATGCCATCATTTGTGCAGTCTTTGTTAGATCAATATCAACAATTATGAGTTATGATTATTCCCTTTAGCTTAACTAATGCCCCAGCCACTTTCCAACTAACCATGGACAACACCTCTACAACTTTTTTGAGGAAATTCTTAGTGGTGTTCTTTTGATGATATATTAGTATACAATAAGAATTTGACTTAGTATCTTCAACACTTGCAAGCTATTTTGGAGACTCTAACTAAAGGTCATTGGTTTGCCAAACAGAGTAAGTGCTTCTTTGCTCAATCGCAGGTGGAATACCTTGGCCATATTATCTCTGAATTTGGGGTAGTAGTAGATCCATCTAAGATAAAGGCTACATTTTTGTGGCCCACACCTATTGACCTTAAATAGTTGTGAGGTTTGCTTGGTCTCGCGAGGTACTACAAGAGATTTTATCAAAGGGTATACCTTGTAAGCAACACCCCTCACTACATTATTGAAGAAGGATATGTTTTGTTGGAGTAGTGAGGTTCAATGTGCTTTTGACGCCTTAAGGCACCATGTCACCATATGACCAACACACCTGTCTTGGCCCTACCTGATTTTACTAAGGAGTTTGTTGTTGAAATTGATGCCTTTAACACTGGAACTGGGGCTATGCTTCATAAGAATTATCACCTGATCACTTTTTTCAGTAAGAAGCTAAGTTCCAAGCTTGCTGTTGCTTCTGCATACATTTACGAACTGTATGCTATTACACAAGTGGTTGCTAAGTGGTGGCATTATTTATTGGGAAGATGATTTTTAATTTTGACTGATCACCATAGTCTAAAAGAGCTAATGAATCTGGGGATCCAAACTCTTGAGCAACATCATTATCTCAGTAAATGACTAGGTTTTGACTACACCATAGCTTATCAAAGTGGTACTACCAATCTAGTTGCTGATGCATCTTCTAAAAAGGGAATAATTTAGGGCTTTTTTATTAGCTATTTCCACTATCAGCTGTCAACTATTACAGCAGGTGCATTGGGAGAATTTGCATCACCTTGAGTTGGTTGAATTGAGGGAATGACTGCAACAGGAAACTGTGCCGCATTACACCATCAACAATGATTTTTTGTTGTTCAACAATAAATATAAGATTGTTATTAATTCCCCTATTCGCGACAAGCTTCTTACTAAGTTCTATATGACACCACTTGGAGGACATTTGGGTATCCAGAAAACCATCCAGAAGATCAATGAATGCTTTTATTGGCCGAACTTGAGATCTGATGCTAAAGCATTCATAGCTAGATGCCAAGTATGTTAGCAAGCAAAGTACTCAACTCAGAAGTCGGGTGGTTTACTTCAGCCATTGCCTTGTCCCCCAGGATTTTGGGAGGACATCAATATGGATTTCATCACGGGTTTTCCTATGTCAAAGGGCTATGCTAGTGTTCTGGACCAGGTTATATGGGTTCACGGATTAGGAACAACTCGACTTACCAGAATAATACTCAGATATTATTACGCACTATTTTGATAAGTACATATGCCTATTTATTAGGCATAAATCTCTTAGAAAATCCTAGATGGATATGAACACTAATTATCTTCCTCATAAAAAGAAAAATTTGCTAAAAGAGATCACAATCCCTAACGGATTCTAATCCTAAACAACTATATTTAATAAAAATTGCATTCCATTCTAAAACACTTTTATAAATGTCATGCAAGGTCTCAAAGATATGTATCTAATCTGATATATAGACTACCTTCCTTGTGCACGACTTAACTTGAGCATCAGAGTGCCTTTTTCAGGTACCACCACCTTGTACCACCGTTGCAGCTACCGTGCCACAGAGGAGTCCACATTCAACCACTTATTCAGGTAATACTCAATATCCATTACTGAACATTGGTGTCGTCTGTGAGGAGAGATAAACTTCAAATCCCACTATCACCATGGTAAACAGTCGACGAAATCAAAATTCACCTCTGGTGTGTAGAATCCACAATCGACTAGCCGCTACCGTGGCTCTGCCCCAGTACACAACTTTTACGGGTCATACCTTAAAAAGGGTAAACCCAAAAAGGGAATACCCAATAGGGTAAACTCAAAAGGGGACTACCATATTCCAAAAAGGTGACTTTGCAAGGTTTTATGCTCAAGACGGTGTGGTTCATACTGTCAAAAGCCATAGATAGAACACCAATGGCCAATTATCTTTGGAGTTGTTTTCTTAAGAAAATAACAACATGAGATGCCCTAAATCAGCCTCTTTGCAAGCTAGCATCAATTGACATTTAATGATGTTTAAAGGCGTCCCTCCCACTACCATATTAAGCGGTGAAGCTCTATACTTGTTAATTTAAAAATACAGGGTATTTATGCCCATTAATGGAAGATCATTATTAATATTAATTTTACACTGGTGAAAGTCAAGGTCCTCATCCATTACGGCATAACATCTTAGCAAGTACCTCAGTCGTGAATTTGAGTCCATGAGTACTTTGACTCATCATCATTTAAGCCAATACCTCTGCCGTGACTCTGAGTCCACGAGTATTTCAGCCGGACATCATTTAAGCCAATACCTTAGCCGCGGCCTCGAGTCCACAAGTACTTTGGCCTAACATCATCCAAGCCTTTAAGACCCTCAAGCTGGACTCTGTCTTGAGAATGTTTGCAGATGCGGGTTTTCTTTCTAAATTTTAGAACCCTCAAGCCGGAAAACATCTTGAGAATGTCTACAGAGCCCGTTCTTTATGAGATCCGGGGTTTCTTTTTAAAGTTTTAAGACTCTCAAGTCAGACCATGTCTTGAGAATGCCTACAGAGCTCATTCCTTATGGGATCCAGAGTCTCTTAGATTCCAAGTTAAGAGGAATAACCCACAAAACCCATTTGTGTGTTTTGTCGTGAGTTATGGGCCCATACCCAAATCCTCAATATTTGGCCATAATCATTTTGTGGTTGTGAAATTAATTGGCAACATAAGTTACGTCATCCGTGGTCTACCATTAGGTACCTTCCGTGGATGTCTTATGTTAAATTGGTTCTGAACTTGAAAATTCATAAGTGTTAGGCGATTTTCTTAACTAGACCATTAATACTAAAGACTCCGATTATGGATCACCTTTTATTTTGCCTAAGTCTTCAAAGGAATTCTGGGTGCTAAAAAATTTGGGCATTGGACCCTGGACTAAGGTTTTACATAATTCTCCTAACTCCCTAAATGGCTACCAAATGCACAATAATGATGAGCGTTAGACCTAGTACGGACTATGGAAAAAAAGTAAACACGGCAATAATTCTAGTTCATTCTATGGACCCCGGTTGCACATTAGAATGTCCACCTCAAATCATCTGACGTGTGGACCATTGTTGGACTACGACACGTCCACAAGTGTCAAATAATTGACATGTTAGCACCTCCAAATTAAAGCTCTTGATCTCTTTGGGGGCATTGTGGACTCCGGCTTCGTGTAAAGCTTAGATCCCATAATCCAGGGACAATAAGACTTACTTTGATACTTAGTTACATTGCTACACGTCAAGTCGGGGGCAACTGTTCTTGACCATGATCCGGGATCCTGTCCCATGGGTCAACCCAGCATACATTAATGGTATAATGATGTAAGCAAAGTGATCCACCTTGGATTCTAGCCTTACTCATTAACCTCGAGGGCATACTATGATATATCACGGACCTCAAACCTTTTAGAAAAAAACATTACTAGATTCAGCATTAACACTATGACTTGGATCCATTTGACCACTGCGTGTTGTGTGCTCCTGCTAAACGTGAGTACCTTGACACTTAGGTACCTCATCTAAGCACCAAACTGGGGGCAACT
Source organism: Ormosia semicastrata (assembly GCA_029884595.1). Lineage (NCBI taxonomy): Eukaryota > Viridiplantae > Streptophyta > Magnoliopsida > Fabales > Fabaceae > Ormosia > Ormosia semicastrata. Next base: position 4,804,862 of record JAQQTO010000028.1, on the reverse strand, counting down.
ATTCAGGATCAGGTTATGGGTTCACGGATCAGGAGTAACCCGACCCACTAGAATAATACTCAGATATTATTACGCGCTATCTTGATAAGTGCATATGCCTATTTATTAGACATAAATCTTTCAAAGAATCCTAGATGGATATGAACACTATTTATATCCCACATAAATTGAAAAATTTAATTAAAAGAGATCACAGTCCCTAATGGATTCTAATCCTAAATAACTGCATTCAGTACAGATTACGTTCCATTATAAAACACTCTTATAAATGTCATGCAAGGTCTCAAAGGTATGCATCTAATATGATATACAGACTGTTTTCCTTATGCATGGTCTAACTTGAGCTTCGGAGTGATTTTTGCAGGTACCCACCCCCTCGCACCACTGCTGCAACTATCGTACTACGGAAGAGTCCACCTTCAACCACCAATTCAAGTAATGCTCAATATCTACTACTAAATAGCTAGTATTTTAGTCATTGTTGATAGGTTCACTAAATTTACACACTTTGGTGCATTGTCCAGTGGTTACATTGCTACTACTGTTGCTACTATGTTTGTGGACTTGGTAGAGAAGTTACACGAGATTCCAAAGACAATTGTCAGTGACAGACACCCAATTTTCATGAGCACCTTTTGGAGGAATCTCTTGAAACTCAGTGGCACTCACCTATAGTTTAGTATTGCTTACCACCTGCTAACTAATGGTCAATCCAAGGTCTTAAATCGATGTTTGGAGCAATATTTGAGGCTATTTGTCATAGATCATCTAGGAGAATCGGTGCGTTTCTTACCATGGGCTGAATTCTAGTACAATACCACTTATCAGTCCACAATTGCCATGAGCCTTTATCAAGCAATCTATGGCCGGCAACCACTGTTATGGCTAGGTTTCCAATAAGGCCATGTGGAGGAATTTACCTTATATCAAGTTTAATATTAAATAAAGTGTCTATGACTATTAAGAATTACTCTTTTTTGGGTTGCTTTAGTCTTCCAGATGTTAGGCTGTTCTTTAGTTTTTTTCTTTTCTTTTGTGTAGGCTAAACATGCTTATTTTTAGTGGGTAAGTTTGTTTCATTTATTATTTGGGCTCAAATATTGGGGTAGACATGTTTTCTTTTCTAAAAAAAAAAGGTTAAAATAGAACAATAAAAAAATGGAAATGAAAAATATAAAAATAAATAAAATGATAAAAAAAATTACCAAAATAGTTAGGATTGGGTAAGCACAGCCAAAGAAAATATAATGAAAAAAGATTCCTAAAAAATAAAGATAAGAAATATGCAAAAATGTGTTTTAGAGTTCTCGTGTTTGGTTAAGCTAAGTTTATTTAATGCTTATTTGATTATGTTTTATACATGATTTATCGTTACGAGCGTGCTCTATCTTAATGTCAATTTATTCAATTTTTTTAAACTTCTAAGAAAATATTTTTTAGAAAAATACAAAACTTGACACAACTTTTTTTTCGCTTTTGCCGTGTAATTGAATGTTCAACTTTTATATACCAAACATGGGCCATTGAGCACCTAAAACCCATACCCCATACCTAAAATGAGAAAGGCGCCAGTTGGCCACTCCACGGTCCTAACTTGGTAACATTTTCTGGTTCACGTAAGCCTTATATGTAGTAATATATTAATATTAATTATAGAATTTTATATATATATATATATATACATATTTATAATTTTAAATTATACTTTGAATGGTTAATATGTTAGCACGTATAAGATTCAATGTAACTCGAGTCTAAATTAATACTACTTTTTAAAACTTTTATATTAAAAACTCGAGTTTACATAAAATCTTATATATTGTAATATATTCACTATTAGATTTTTTAATATATACATATTTATAATTTTAAATTATATTTTAAGTAGTAGATATATTGTCAAGTATAAAATTCACTGTGAATCCTAATCCATATGGACACTACTCTTATTTTAAAAAATTGTGTATGGTTAATTAATAACATTTAAACATATATAATTAGGATAAGAATAACAGTTTCACCCGAGAAACTCTCCACAACATCCGTATCCTGGCCATTTTACAAGTAGGGTATGGATATCTTGGGTCTGTTCCCTCAAGTACCTGGACAACTAAAATTCTTAGTGGTAGTTGTGGATTACTTTACTAAATGGATCGAGGCTGAGCCTCTTGTCACCGTTACCTCGGCCAGAATTTAAAAGTTCACATGGCACCACATTATTACAAGGTTTGGAATCCCGGAATCCATTGTAACGGATAACGAGATGCAGTTCAAAGACAAGGGGTTTGAAGAACTACTCGCTGATTTGAAAATCAAACATCATTGTGGCGCTGTAGAAAACCCCCGGACAAATGGACAAGCTGAAGCTGCCAACATAGTTATTATTCGCGGACTTAAAAGGAGGTTGGATGAAGCCAAGGGAAACTGGGCCGAACAACTCGACCACATTCCTTGGGCCTACCAGACTACACCCTACTCTACAACAGGTAAGACTCCCTTCAAGCTCACTTACGGCTGTGAGGCAATGATCCCGGTAGAAATAGGAGAACCCAGCTGGAGCCTCCAACATTTCTCAACAGACAGTAATCCCGGACTGATCAAGGAGGACCTAAACCTCTTGGAAGAAAAAAGGCGCGTCACTCATATACGTGACGCCGCCATCAAATAGAGGACGGCAGCACGCTACAACTTGAAGGTTGTTCCCAAGAGATTCTAGCCAGGAGACCTTGTACTCCGCAGGGCTGATATCGGAGGTAGGAACACCTCCCAAGAGAAGTTAGCCCCTAACTGGGAAGGCCCCTACCGCATTGTGATCAACACCGGCAAAGGAGCTTACACCTTGGAGAAGCTAACAAGCAAGCCAGTGAAGAACTTATGGAACGTAGACAAACTTAGAAAGCACTATAGCTAAGCGCCCCTTAAGGCCTAGTCTTAGTTTACTTCTTGTCTAATCTGCCCCATTAACTACAGGAACACTTTGTATAGACCTTAGTCCTTTCTCGAATCAATAAAACAGAGTGATATTTTACTTCATTGTATGATTGTTTCCAGCAAGGATAGATTATCATGGTGCCCCCTGAGAGTGTCTTGTGTTAAAAAGGTTGTGCAGTAGAAAAATTCAAAGTCTTGGAAAAATTCTCGCACTAAACCATAAACACGAAAGACCTCAGTAAGGACCACTTAAACCAAAGCCACGAGGGATCCCAAAAGGCAAAATAATTGGCGGTGGACTCCAAGCAAGGTATCTTTTGTCAAATACCTCAGTCCCAAAGGGATCCCTAAGCCTTCAAAGGGCGTTGGACCCCGGACAAGGTCTTACTTAAACCAAAGCCGCATGAGATCCTAAAAGCCATGATAGTTAGCAAAGGACCCCGAGGAAGGTCTCTTTACTCTAATACCTAAGTCTTAAAGGGGACCATAAGTCCATAAAGGACGTTGGACCCCGGACCACAGTTTCTAATGAGTGAAAAACATACAAGTACGCATAGGGCATTGGACCCCAGATGGACCACGAAAATAAACAAACTTTCAGAGTGAAATTAAAAGATTAATACCTCAGAATACGGGAGAATTGCCTTTACAAAGCAACCCCATGCAGGGGCCAAAAGCAAAAATCAAAACAAAACATTTTCCTACTTCTCAGCGGTTCCTTGACCACGGACCATGGCGAACAAAGTTTCAACAACACTTCGATTTTTTGAATTAGCCCTAGGTTGCACGAGGTGTCCATCCCGCACCACCTTCCCAGAATCAAGGGCGTCCAAGGCCAGAGCCACCCCGGGATTAAAGAGCTGGACTTGGTCGATGGCGTTCTGAAATTGCTCCCCACTGATATCTGTACAAACAGTGACAAGCTTCTGGACGTCATCTTACAATGACTTAATCTTGGCTTTGAACTATTGGCCCTTGACACGAAAACCCTCGTTCTCTTTTTGAAGCACGGTCATGTACCTCTTAAACTCTGCCAAGCTAGAATCTTTTTGCTTCCCAGCATCCTTCAAGGCAGTCACCTTCTGCTCCAATTCTCGAACCCGGGCCTCAACATTGCTTTTGGCCTTTACGGCCTCTTCCATAGCCTTAAGAGCTTGGCTTTCACCTCGCTCAGCGGCCGCTATTTACTTCGTCATCTCCTGCTCATGCTCTTCATAAACTTGCTCCAAATATCAAGTTTCGACGGCAAGGCAAAGACCAAAAGTCTCAAACCATGCAAAAGTATCCTTCGTGCTACGAAGCACAAGGTGGTTTGCAACTTGCTCATCCAAGAGGTTGTAGTCAATGAATTACCGGGGGTTCGATTCTTCATGGTATAAACTAATCGGGCCAATGACTTCATCTACCGCCACCCTCTTGCCCCGGCCATCTAATGTAACGTCCTCCACCGCTTTTCTTTTACGTGTCTCGAGTGACTAGGGAGAATCCTCCTCCTGGATAGGCTCCTTATCCACTACAGGGACTTCAACTGGTGGGGGCGAAGGAGCTGCAACAGCATCCGCTGGGAGATCCAACGACTCGGGTGAATTCCTAGCCTTAAAGGCTTTGAGAATTGCCAAGGCATTCCCAATTGACATCTCAGCCAAACTTCCTACAAAAATATCTGAGGATCAGAATAAAAATATTTCTACAAGGTATCATGAAAAATGTTAAGCATACAAGTTAACATTTGGACAGCAGTCTAAACTACCTAGCACAGCCTAAAGAGTTTTATGATCCGCAGTGTCCAATATATCTTTAGATCGAATCAAACCAATCTCTTTCACCCACATTTCGAAGAAATCAACGCATTCAAGATCTTCATCGTTCAGATGACTTGCTTCACTCTCGAATAATTGAGTGGGAATGCTCCATGCCTGCGGGTTCCAATAAAAGCTGAATGTCAGTTCCCAAATGCCGCCTAACCAAAAGGGATACATATCACGAGTCGCCATCAACTTAAAGAACTTCTCTTTGAAATCTTTGTAACTCTCTAGGTATGGATAGAAGACCTTTTGCCCTTGCCGTGACCAGACAGAAAGCCAAGTTTTTTGAGGGGCCCTAGCACCATGAACAGAACACCGGGTATGAAAATAAAAAAATGCTCTATCTGAGCATCACAATCCAACTAACCGACATATCCTTTCAAAGGCCAAGATGTTTGCCTAACCATTAGGGTGAATCTGGGTCGGAGCAGCGTTCAAAGTCTGGAGGATGGCAATATGGAAGTTGTTGAAAGGAAGCTGAAGTCCAAATCTAACAAAGAAGTCTTTGTATATGTATATGAAGTGTTCCCCCACTTGACGAGTGGAACACACTCTTTCGTTTTTCGGAGATAAGATTTAGAACTCGTGGTCTCTATTTTTGGCCTCGGTCACCCAAGTAGCCCTTAAGCTCGTTGAGAAGTTCTCCTAGTTGGAAACGGGATATCCGACTATAGGCATTGTCCGTGACCCAGGGGTACACCAACCCTGGACCACGACGAATGTGGATTGCATTTTCCATGGCCGCTTCTTGTTCTACTAGCTCTCCTCATTCTGGGACCGGGGCAGCATCTGGAACTGGCTCTTCAAGCCTAGCCGCTCTTCTCCTAACCATTTGAGTTCTTGGAAAAACACAGAGGCCGGTGGTCAGAATCAGTCAAACTAAAAGATTCAGACATGGAAGTGGGCAAACAGCAAGGACTGTTTGCAACCACGCATTGGCCTCCGTACCTTCCAAGGTTCAAGCCTCAAAAGGACACCTCCACCACACAAAGTGTGAGGGAGGAGGTGCTTCACAGGACAACGCCGTTGAATGGGAGGGAAACAACACTCCCACCCCATGCTCACAAAAGAGTAAGAGGGAAGTACGCTCCATTAAAGAGGTACACAACCACCCATAAGATGAAATAGACAAGGATGAGTTAGAGGGAAAGTAAGTACCTTGAAGAAAATGTGGCAAAATTGGATTACTGAAGCTTCAAAGGGCTGAAAGAAATGCTGGAAATGCCCTCCACCGTAGCAAAAAATCATCGAGAAATTGCCTCAAACCACTGATTTTGAGAAAGAAATAGTGAAATGAATAATAAAAGGATCCTAAACCTATATTTATATGGGTTAAATGGTTAGGGGACAATTCAGTCCTGGTAATCCAAGTTTGAAAGATGCTCATTATGGCGAGCGGGGGCGCTATGCACATCTACTCAATCAGAATGCACCACATGGCCTTCACAACTGTCATGGCAGTTGAGAGGATGGTTGCACAGCAGGCCAAGGGACATGCAACCTCAATAGAGTTTATCAACTTATCTTGGAAATCTTCCACAAATCATGAAATTTAGCTATATACCTCAGTCAATTAAGAAGTCCTTAAATCACCAAGGGCCTGATTAATATACGAGGCCGTAGTCTTCCAAGACCTTGGATCAGTAACTTCAGCAAACCAACTCCAAGAATCTACCACGGAGCGCGAAAGTTCTCCACGTACCCCGTTTGCCTCCATCATGTTCATTACAGGCATGAAATACTAATGCGAACTATGGTACCCCCAAGAAAGGTCGGTTGACTTCGAGAGGCTAAGTTAAAACCCTTCACCCTATGAGGGACACGTATCCTGGCGGCAAGAGCTAAAACTCATCATTTCGTTGTTATAATAACCAAAGGCCAAGTTGGGGGCAACTTAGTATAGCTACAGGGTAAGCGTTGGACTCACCCTGAATAATGTAATGCGAAAAGTAGAAAAGAAAATATCAGAGATACAAGATTGATTCTCAAAAAGGAAATTTTTATTAATTTCATTTCATACATCATCAACCTCCACGGAAGGAGAAGAAAAAGTACACAAAAAGGAAAGTGAAAATAGTGTCCGTTAGAGAGCTTAAGGACGAAACCGACATCACCACTGAAGCACCCAGTTGCATTGTCACATCCACAACTCCTCCATCCTCTTCACTAGAGCAGATTGAAGCCACTCCAACCTATTTTTTCTTCTCTGCTTCCTTCACAATGATAATAAAAGGCCGGTAACCACCCAAAAAGTAAGTCCAAGAAAACAAATCACCCCAAGTTGTTTCAAGAGGATTTTCCCTTTCAAAAATGTGGCATTCTTGCATATCTAACCGCACTACAAAGAAGACCATCGTGGTGCCTCCAAATCACTCAAGAAGGAAGAAGCAAAAGGGTTAGAGTGCACTCCAATGTCCCTATGCACTAGTTTATGGAAGCATCACTCCATCCTGATAACACGTTGGATCAGACATCGCCGTGTATGCTAGGAGAGAAAGGCTTCTGCCTCCCTAAATGTATAGCGACTTAACGTTACGCCAAGAAAGAAAGGCTCCCAGAAAAGAAAAGGCTATTTGTAGAAAGTCAAACACTTTAATTTTGGAAAAAGAAAAAGGATAATCTTTGCAGAGGATGAAACCTTCAACGCAATTGCAAAAAGTGAAAGAGCAACTCTCTCAAAGAGAAACATCCTCGCATGGAATTACAAGGCAAAAGGAGTATAAGGGAATACCTGCTTTAATGCAAACATTTCCTATTTATAGAGAGAATGATGCACTCTGATTAGTCTCGTAAAAGGTGAATTGATCCCATGATGGTAGCCACATTAAATGCTCCCAGCTTCTGGTTAGTTACGGGAGCAACAGTCAGTTGGGAAACAGTACGAAACTGATATCCTCTTTAAAGGATATTTAATTCCTAATAAAGTCAAAGCAGTGGTTTCCCAAAGATTCACAAACTGCAATATCGGAGATTATGTTTAGAGTTCACGTGAAGAATACTCAAGGAAATCCCAAGAATTAATACTTGGAGGCAATGAACTTGAGGAGTGTAATAGTATACCACGGACACCGGCATTTTGCGTAAAGCATTCGAGATCCAATGTTAATTTTTCAGACTCTTATGTTAATTGCATGCCTGGATGATCCTATTGAAACTTGACACTTGGTTGTCCTTCCAAGCGTCAAGCTGGGGGAAACTGTTCTGGATCGTAATTCGGGATCCCGTCCAAGTGGATCAACCCGGCACACGTATAACCGGACTCCGCCCTGGACAATGCAGCTAAGGCCTTGAAGGCAGTCCGAACCTCGGAGCCATCAAGCGATAGTGGGTCATAATATCAAGATCGCTAGATTCATGCAGAGGAGGGTATATCACTAAATATCCGTAACTGCCAATCATCAACTTATGATATTATAGGACTCATAATTGCCTCAAATTGATAAGCAGCTCTCATATCAAGAGTTCTTAACTTGTAGGGGATCCTCCCAATAATAATGGAAAGGTAATCTTTATAGGATACAAATCCTAAATACCTGTATTCAACACAGATTGCATGAAAATTATATGCACGCTCTATAAATATCAAGTTAAGTAGCCTTAATCAAGTATCAGTAAATTACTCACCATATACTGCCTTACTTGTGCACAGCCTGAATTGAGCGTTAGAGTCATTTTGCAGGTACCCACCCCTTGTTACAATACGCTTGGTCGCTGCTGCTCAAGAAAGAAACTTTCGTTACGTGCCTATCTCATGCACCCTCTGAATCTACTTCAGAACAATAATGTTTTCCATGTTTCTATTCTAAAGAAATGGGAAGGCCAAGCTAGCGATTTGCCACAACCAGACAACCAAAACATTGATCCTCAGCTCTTGGGAGGTGTACCTGTGACGATCATAGCCAAACACACTTTCTCTAACCACAACAGCAATATTGTGGAAGTTATAGTTGAGTGGAAAGTTGCTGGCAGAGAGGAAGCAACTTGGGAAAGGATTGATGAGTTACAAAGACTGTTTCTCCATGTCAACCTTGAGGACAAGGTTGTTGTTGAAGGGATAGCTATTGATACGAATATAGCTTGAGGAGAAGAAGGGAAGAGTAGTTAAGCAGTTAATTCAATTGTACAGTTAGGGAGCTAGCTGGATTAACCAGCTGAATTAGTTGTTGATGGTTGCTGTAATTAGCTTGAGAGGGTGATTGTAATAAACTAGCTATATATAGCTAATTGTATAGTATAATCGGAATTCATTCATTGAAATAATAACTTGATCCAAGAGGATCAAAGGCTAGAGAGCATATTCTCTAGAGTGTTCCATTCAACTATGTGTTCTTGCTTTTTCAGATAAGTTAGACCTTATCATGTTGAGAATAATTTGCATTTTAGAGATTTACTTTATTTTTTTAATAATTTGACAAGTGGATCTGTTTTTTGATTTAGGTCAGCCATCGCAACCGAATCTGTTTAACTTATAAGAGTTGAAGACCCAATGTAATCATTAATTAATATTATAATCAATAAAAAAAAAGAACTATAGTTTGTGAAATTTTGGCAAGTGTCGTTTCTAGATTATGATACTAATAGCTTATTATTTGATACAATGATTTATTATAAATTCGAATTTGAATTTTGTTGTATGTTTATTTTTTATTTCATTGTTATTAGCATGTATCCCGTGTATTGTATGAATTTTTTTAAATTTAAATTTAGATAAAATCCAAATAAATATAGATTAAAAAATAAAAAAATTAAAATTATATAGAAGATATGTATAATTAATTTATTCAGACAGAATTTAAAAAATTAAATTAAAAGAGAAAAATATTTTAAATTATTAATATTATAAAGGGGATATACATAATTAATTAAAAAAATTAAATTTAAAATTTAAAAGATAAAAAAGTTAAGAATTATATGTATCATTCTTAGAGGATGAGTGACTTAATCTCTTAAGCCACTCTTAAGAGAATATATTCTAATTTATTATATAGCAGTAGATTATCTTATTAAAAAATATTAAATTATATAGGGATTCTCTTTTTATTATTGCTAAACACCTAGATAATCATATGGTTGTTACTAAACACCTTTTTTAAGAGCAAATAACCTTGCTCCATGGATGGTTGTTAACAACTTTTTTTTTAAAGAAAAAATATGGCTAGAAAGTTCAATGACTTGAATACCTCCTAAGTTTGATATTTATTTTAATGTTATTAATCATATTTATGATATATTTGGTGATCTTTTTCAAGTTAATCCATCAATATAATATATAATTTTAACTTTTATATATATGACTTTTTTTAAATACTTTTCTATATAATTAAAAAACTTATTATGATGTCAAACCATATTATTATATATACAGATGAAACTAAGGGTACTGATATTACTCACGGCCTTTAAAGCTAAAAACAAACTTTCAGTAAATTTTGAAACTTTTTAAAACTTCCTAATTTTTTTTATATAAACTTAATATTTGATCCTTTAAAAAAATGAAATAAATATTTAAACCTAGGGTGAAATTTCTGCTATGATCATGATCATATATGAAAATAGTATAAATATGTAATAAGGAATGCTGCAAGAATGTTGAAAGGTAAACCTAAGGTGAAATATTTTTCATTCTAGTTCAATTAAGACCAAGTCCAAAACCAGGGAATGCTGCAAGGAATGTTGTAGTGGGAGTGGAGAGTTCTAATCTCCCATACGCTCAGGGAGGGGAATAAATGTGCAGCCGTGCAGGTATCATGGCAAACTTGAGCCATAGTGGTGAGTTGGGATATAGGGAGTGAAACTGTCCTCCAGTGGAAGTGAGGGGATGTTACTGAATGATGAGATGGGAGTTTCATCTCCGAGACTTGTATTGATGTCGTTTATTTTTCTTTTGGCGTGTGACCCGATCTAATAACAAAATTTGCTTTCAATCTTTTTTTTCCAACTCTTATTTTTAATTCTTTTAATTATATTTTATTTATTACTTTTAATTCTATTTAATTAAATTAATAGACATGTAAAATTTAATTAAAAAAATTACTAAGAAAAGTAAAAAAAATTAAAATCAAGTTTTGTTCTTCATTTAGTATATATAAAAAAAAGCTGAGTCTGAAGTCTTGAGATGACAGATCGAATCGGGTCGGGTCGACCCATATTTGGCTTAGCCACTGACTGCGCTGCGCGCAACACACCGCACCATTGCCCTTCCCTCGTTTCTCTGAAATCGGAAGTATATATAATGGACACTAGTTTTGTTCCCACTGCACGATTCCTCGTAATATTGTCGTTGCTGCGGTCCATTTCAAAGCAAAAAGAAATTTTTTTTGCAATTTTGCATGACTCACTGACTTAAAATCTGTTTTTAATCAAGAAGAGCTTTCGTGCAATTTCACAAAGAGAGAGAGATGGCTACTTCCCTTTCCGAGAACCCTTCACCGGACATATACATCCCAGAGCAATGGTCCGAGGCCGCAGAGTCCATTGCGTACGGTTCAACTTCAACTCCTATCGCTTTTATATGTGGCGCCAAGAATTGTGGTAAGACAACCTTCTCCCGCCATCTCCTCAATGTTCTCTTGCACAGAAGATACACCAAAGTGGGTTATCTTGACACAGATGTCGGCCAGCCCGAGTTTACTCCTTCTGGTTTTCTATCGCTAACCATTGTTGACAAAGTAACTCCAGGTACGGTAATGATTCCTTATCTTAATTTTTACATTAAAAAAATAACTGTTTTTATTTATAATAGATATTGAGTCAGAGTTTTTTATTTTATTTTATTTTATTTGCTATTTTAGATTTGACGATTCCTTGCCTGAAATCACCAGAGAGGTATGAAGTGCCATCTCATCTCAATAATTTGGGAACTAAATCTGTCTTTCTTTCTTTCTTTCTTTCTTTTTTTTGTAATGTTGCTTTGAATTTGAAATATTTAACAAGGCTGTTGCTTTTGATTGCATATAACATGCAGTCACTTGTATTGGACCACATAATAAGCTACACTGTATTCTTCATTTGTTAGTTAGGTTAAGATAATTATAGTTTCTTAAGTTTCTCTTGAGTATTGGGGTAGGTGTATTGCATTGCAAGCTTTCCAGATTAAGTAGAACTTTCTTAACATCGAATATGAGATAGCTAATTATTTTATGTAGAGAACTAAAAACAATATTATGTATTATGACTTTTTTTATATGACCTTGTTCCAATTTTCTTATATGATTGCTCCTTTTTCTGTAGATTATGTAACTGTAAGAGTTCAAATCCCTAGGCGTTCTTCTTTCTTCTTTTTTTAAGGAAACAAAAAACTCTGTTTTATTGTTATGAAGTGTTTTGTGGATAGTGAAGTGGATGATCTTTATTGTGTCTGTTTGTCGGATCTATAAATGCAATTAGTAAGTGTCAGCCAATCCATGTATTGTTTGAATGAACATATGATGGATTTGCTTGACTCACTATGTGTCATTTATTCTGTAACAGGTGCCTTTTCTTTGGTGATGTTTCTTCTAAAAGAGATCCGTCTGCATACTTATATTATGTATTTGCCATATATGATTATTACCGAAAGGAGAATTGCACATCTGATAAGGGAGAAAATCCTCCTAGGACCGAGTTGCCTCTCATCGTGAATACTCCTGGCTGGGTAAAAGGTAAGCTCACTTCTTTTTCAGTTATTAATATGATTCTTTTTAATCCTGCATTTATATTTTTACTGCACATAAACGATTGCTTTCCTAGAATAATAACAATGTATCATCTGTTACGGTACTCATTCAATGGATTCTTCATTTCTCTTGCATTTTAGGTGTTGGTTATGATGTATTAGTGGACATGTTGAGATATATTTGTCCAACACATGTAGTTAAGATAAGCATATCCACTGAAAATAAGAATTTACCTGCTGGAGCATTCTGGTTAGATGAGGAACATGATGGAACAATCAACTTAATGGAGATAAATTCAGCTCGTCAGGACTCATTCAATAGATCGTAAGCCCAAATTTGATCAGAAAGTTATTCATTGCAGCTGCTAGTTTGGCCTTTATTTTTTGACTTTTTATACATCAAGTATCATAGAATATCCTTATTTGTTTCCCCAGAGTGCTTGTTCAGAAGGATGCATGTCTTTTGCGTGATTTACGAATAATGGCTTATTTCAGACAGTGCTTTCCTGGTGATTCAAATATTTCTACGATCAAGGAACTTGCACATTCCTTGGCTTCTCACTGTCCTTATGAAGTTCCCATTGCAAGCATAAAGATTCAACATCTTCATTGTGAGGTTGGTTCAAATTTTACTTATTATCTGTTCTGATTCAATGAGTCATGCCTTGGTGCAACAGTAAGGTTGCTGGCTTGCTGCCTTGTGACCTGATGGTCACTGGCAGTAGTCAAAGAAATAGCCTAGTCGCTCAAAAGATAAGGCTGTGTACATTTAACCCTCCCCAAACCCCACAATGGTGGAGTCTCGTGTTGCGACTGAGCTGCCCTTTATATGTTGTGATTTTATGCATTTGATCCACTTCAGTTCCAATCCCACTTTGAATTTTAAATGTTTTTAATATAAATTAAAATATTAAATGTATCATTTTTCAAGTTAGGAATTTCAACAATATTTCTTATATTATATCTATTTTATTCATATAAAGGTGCAACACGTTTTTATGGTTTAACTATAATTTTGTAGGTCCCAAGCTCTGAAATATTCTATAGTTTGAATGCTAGCATTGTTGGCTTAGCAGTTCATTCTGAAGGACCTGAAAATTTACCCTGGTGTCTTGGTCTTGGTAGGTAATTTGACTAACTTAAAATTCCAAAATATGTCTCATTATGTCTATCTCTGAAAAATTTCAAATTTAAAAAGCAAATTAGATGGCAGTAGTATTGCAAACTAGCTGAAAGCCCCCTATTCTGCATTTTCCCTCTCTTGAAAATTTCAAATGCCTCGTAAACAAAAAGGGGCATTTTGATTCTGATTAAAAGATAAAGGGTTTTGCTAACAAGTGTCTTAAGGACACTTGTTAAGGAATCCAAAGTGGAAAGTTTTAAATGAAAAGGTAAAGCATTTTCAATTTCCAATGCATTGAATGCATTGTTTTCATTAAAAACTTTCTTTTTTGGCTTCCTTGACAAGTTCCCAACCCAAAGATAAATTAGATTATTGAACTTGATATCAGTTTCAAACTTTTGGTGGCAGTGTGGCACACAAAAATACTGTGAAAGGAATGCATTCATGGTTTAGCTTCATTAGATCTCATATGTCTGTCGGTTGTAACAAGTTTATCAGCATTTCTTAACTTTGCAACAACATCTCAAGTGTAATATATCTTAAGGGATCTCTCACATGTGTAGGCTATCATACTTCCACAGATGCAAAGATAAAGAATAAAAAAAGTAATATTCCTATGGAGTTGTTTATTTTCACGATAAGCACAGATTATACAGCCTTCTAGTTGTTATACTTTTGGATAATTCTAAACGTCTTCACTATTAAACACATCTTGATTTCTTATTATTCAGGGATTGTGAGGGGCATTGACACATTCAAAGGTGTGCTCTATGTGATTACAGCTGTGCCACAGAGTTCTCTGGAAAAAGTCAACCTCTTGCTACAGGGTTATATCCAAATTCCTACTTGTTTATTGCAGGCAAGAGATTGTTTTATATTCTTTTGCTTTCTTCTTTAACATAATCTTATAGAAACACAAGACACTTTCTCAAAGTGTTATCAAACAGCTTTCTTTTGTTGGCTTACAGCTTTGATAATTAGTTGTTAAAAAGTGGTGTGTTAAAGGAAGATATGATTTCCAGTCTTCCAATCATGGGGCTGTGGCTGGGACTAGGTGCTGTCCTCCCCTTCATAATTCTAGAGAATTCTTTAAGTCTTGACATCAATCTTGTTCTTCTGGTGTCGTTGAGTCATCCGTGTTTCAACTTCAGCATGGTTTACATTTTTATGGGGCAGAATAAGTACACATTGTGATCGCCAGTGTTGCTTTGGGACTAGTAGGGTGGGGAGTGCTTAAGATATTGCTTTTCATTATTATTATTATTATTATTTCTGTTTCGCAATATCATGATTAATGAATGCGTGTTTTTCTCATATAAAAATCAATGGCTTCTTTTCAGGTCCAGGGATGCATATCACCTTACATGTTGGCGAATGTTTTGACTACAAGCTAGTTATCTTCTTGAGTTTGCAGAGAAGACCATTATAGTAATAGGGTAATAGCCAACTCATTATAGTTATTAACTTATTATAGATGCTTCCTTTCTCATGGAAGAAGTACATGGATTATAATTTATATATGCTTGAGTGTTTTTTCCTATATATGAAAAACCAACAAAATTGTAGGAAAAAAGAAGGATGTAGATTTGTTTGTCTAATTAAATATGGGAATGATAAAATTGGGTTGGCTTCTAGCTGTACTGTATTTTCTTTTACTGAAAAATGTCCTAGATATACAACTTACGAGCTATTTATTCAATTCTATACTTCAAAAAACATATTGGTAATTTGTTCTTAGTTATTTATGTGTAGCTACATCTGCGACTCCGTTGGATTAAACTAGTATGTTTAATCCCTTTCAAGCTTAGGATATGTATTTTTGTATGGGAAAATTATACTGACCTCTATGTTTGTCTAAATTACACTTGGCATTTCCTTTGTTTACATCTTTACAATGATTTCTCCTGAAATAGAAGTCAGAAATGAATTTTCCACTATGTCTTCTTTGTTAACAGCACTTTCTAAACATAAACACATTCCTTCTTTACAAAACTCTGAAAGACAAATCTCTCAATTAAAAAAACCTAAATCTCTCCATATCAAGCCTCCCTATCACTAATTTTTATCATCCATACAAATTGACCTGAAACTCATAAAATAAAATGGAAGCAATAAACACCTAATAAACACCTAGAAACCTAGCCATAAATATCCAAAATCTCCTGCTACAAACGCCAACCAAATCAACACACCCAAGCACATACAACTAAGCCTTTGCGCATTGCAAACCATCAAACCAAGCTCCAACCACACCACATTATATGACCCAAATCAACTCGTGAACCCATAATTACAAGCCACCATGCAACCATGTCAGAATTGCAACCCTAGAAAACTAGTCCTTGCAAGCTGCAGCATCGCGTCAACACCCATCCACACTATTCAGAAGCCCCAAAATAATTTTGAAGTTGGAAACATTACAAGCAATAGATTGTCAACGGCAGCGCTCTCACCCACACAAAATTTTATCCATTCTCATACACACCACACCCGTAGGTTGTGATTTTGTACTCACTCTTGGCTATGAGTTTGATGGTCATTTTGCTTGGCTACATTTGCAGTGGGTTACTGAATTAAGAAACCTCGAGGAATGGCTGAATTTGGTGGCCCTTAGTTGTTGTTTTCACGTTGGTGCTCAATTTTTTTGGTTGGAGTTTGCATAAATGCAAGGAAGAGGGGGGGAAGAAGGGGACTTCGATCTTTGAGGTGGGGGGAGATGCAAACATTTTAAATCCACTCAGTGACATATTTGTCATTTCAATCACAATGGGAGTCTAAAAAATTACAACATTACCATTAAATATCATGTGCAACGCGCTTGCCGTTAATTCTATTAACTTCTATAATGGCCATTAGATGGTAGAGGAGGTAAGTATAATGAAAATATAAATTTTAAAAGCAGTTGGTATAATTTTTGAAATAATAGAGTATTGAATATAATTAGGCAAAACATCAATAGATTAATGTAATTTTTCTTATTTATTATGATTGATTGATGCATCGATTTCTTGCAGAATTAATCAGAAAATGGAAAATAGTTGGAAAGATATCTTGTGATTGCCAAGTCTGGCAAATGTCATTTGAAGAGTATATTATATATGGCTGTTAACTTACGGTTGTTTGCAGAGAAAAAAGCTGAAGTTTCAAGTGTTGAGCGAAAGGAAAATTTATTTTGCATAAAATACATAATTATAATAAATCATTTTCATAAGGCTACGTATATTTAACTCTCCTTGGATCCATTCAAGTGGGAGTCTCGTGAACGGGCCAGTCTCTTTATTTACAATGCCGCAATATAAATATCGTTTTTTGTATATTCTTTTAGCGGTTAATGATGTACAATTTTTCTTTTGTTAATAGTATGTATTGTGTTGTTAACACGGTTAATAATCAAATTGCCAGTTATTGATAATTTATTATTAGTCCTGTTAATTGTGTAATACATGCTATCAATTAGAAATTTATACGACATTAATTAGTGTAAAACTTGTATAAGAAATTTGGAGTGTAAAAATAATTTTTGCTTTATTTATTAGATAAACTTAGGATGGAGTCATAAACTAAGGCATATAAAAGGAAAAATAAATCTTAATTTGTTAAGATAGAAGATTTACTTGACGTTAAAATAGGGAGAACCTTATGTACCGAAAAACTAAGGCATATAAAAGGAAAAATAAATCTTCATAGTGTGGCTATAACTGATTAGTTTGTAGATGTTTGGTGGTTGAAATTAACTCAAATCCTTAATTTGAAGATTGATATTGATAGTTTTTATTTTTATTGGAAATTTTATTTTTGTAACTAATATTAAGAAATGTAAAAAAATATTTAATAAATATGAAAAATATATGAGAGATATATAATATATGAAAGAGATTTGTTTTTAATAAAAAATAGGAAAATAAGAAAGTCATAAAGTGTGTAAAGGTGATTGCTTGTCAAGTACGTTTTTATGGGTTACAAATATTTGTATTGGGAAAATGTTTGAGGTATGAGAATGAAAGAGATGAAATTATTAGTGTTGTAGCAGAGGATTTGTAACTCTGTCCTCTGTTCTGGATTGGATATAGGGTTCATAAATCTGGAGCAATCCAACTCGCCAGGCTGGCACTCTAATGTTACTGTGCGCGTGAAGTAGCCTATGTGCAAGGCGTAACCCCCTAACTGAAATCAACCCTACATAAAGAGGGGAATCTTGACAAGGAATAGGGGTTTCCACGATTGAGGGGGACAACATTCAATATGCATTGAATGTTAAGATAATTCATACCCTAAAAACGCTCGTATATAAAGGTACTAAGTAAGAGGACAAATGCACGACCTAATTCCTAATGCACACTACCCTCCTCGCGTAGTCACTAACTTGAGCGTTGGAGTACCTTTTGCAGATATCCACTCATTCGCTCTATTGCAGTTGCCACTTCGCCACAAAGGAATCGCCCATCTTCCACCTTCTCAAGTAATCTTTAGAACCCACTTCTAAACATTAGCGCCGTCTGTGGAAAACGATAAATTTCTACTCCCAACACTATAATCAACGCTTCCGTCTCAGCCATCAACATGGTTAACACAAGGAGGAGGCAAAACTCAACTAATCAAAATCACGCTTCTGTTGCATGCAACCCCACCGTCCTCAAATCGCCATCCAGCATCCATCCTTATTGCTAATGAACTAGTACTGAGACCAATTATGGACCAATTGAAACCCAGGAAGGACGGACAAGAGACTTCTTTTACTAGAGATAATCTCTCCCCTTCTCCCTAGAGAGTTCTGGTAAGGCAACGTCTTAGTCCACAAAGGGCGCTTTCCAAAGATGTTGGACAGCGAGTGTCAACACTACAACGTCTTGGTGATTGTGTTGAGAACAAATCTCAGTCGCGCCCTGTCGGAATTGACCATCGGGAGCTATCTAAAACGTAACTAATCTCTCTAGTTAGACTCCAAGATGAGTGAATTCACCGTCAAGACGAAATAATTCACAACCTGGTGCAAGCTGCCAACCAGGACCATGATGGTGAAAACTAAACTCTGAGAAGGGATCGCGAAAATAAAAGAGACGGACTTCATGGAGATGACTGACTCCTAGAGAATTATAGGATTACAGATCCTAGTTGTAATCCTGAGCTTGCCCACTCAAGAGAGTAGGAACCTAAAGTCAGGAGCTTGGTTTCTCAAAACCAGTCATTCTTTGATGAACTGATGGTGCACGAGATCCTTAGGCATTTTAAGTATCCCACCAATATCGAAGCCTATGATGGGATCTCAGACCCTCAGGAACATTTGGACGCTTACGTCTCTGAGCTTTTATTTGCTGGGGGCGATGACTCTCTCATGTGCCGAGCTTTTCCTTTAGCACTAAAGAAAGCCACCTTGAGATGGTTCACCACTTTAGCCTCAAAATCCATTACTAACTAGGAGGGCTTGTCCTTAAGATTTTTGCAGTACTTCACCACCAACAAAGTGCAGCCTAAATCCATTTAATGCCTCGCCTAGATCAAGTAAGGAAAGGAGTAGTCTCTCTGAGACTTTATATCCTGGTTTAACAAAGAGATCGTGAACGTACGAGACTAGGATGAAAGACTCGGATAGTTCTACATCGGAGAAGGGCTCTATCCAGAACACTTCTTCTTTTCACTTGAGAAGAAGGAGCCTAAGACCATGGACGAGTTCCACGCTCATGCCGACAAATGCATCAATGCTAAAGATGTTCTCCGAACTAGGAAGCATATCGAGAAAGAGGATGCTAAGTCCAAGTCTGGGGAGCAGTCAAATCAACATGGTTGGAATTTGAGGCCACCTTTCAATGGGAAATATGAAAATTACACTCCTCTCAATACACCCTGGGCTTAGATCTACCATGACGTCATGAACACTAAGCTTCGAGATGTATAGAGACCTCCCCCTATAAAGAAATCGAGAGACAAGTCCAAGCGCTGTGCTTGGCAAAACAGCCATGGTCATGACACAGAGGACTATACCAACGTCTATGATGCTATCGAGTCCCTCATCTGAGATGGTCGCTTGGGTTGATATATGCGCCAAACCCGGAACAACAATCAAAGGGGAGGCCATTACAGGAAGTGGAGTTATAGCCCTCAGAGTCCCTATCCTCCTTACTGAAGACGTTCTCCGACTAGGAATAGCAATTCCAATCCTAATCTGAAGTACATTCACAGACACCGCAAGATATACATGGGGGCAACTTACTACCTACCCCAGACAATAGTGTGATGACTGAAGCAGAGTGATCCATCACGAATCTCGACCTTACTCATTGACCCTGGGAGCTTACCATGATACATCATGAACCTCAACTCTCTAGAGAAAACACTGTGAGATTCGATGTTGGCATTACAACTAGGATCCCTTTTGTTCATTGCGCGCCATATGCTCCAATTGAGCTCGTATGTTGGCACTTAGTTGTCTCATCAAAGCACCAACCTGGGAGTAACTGCTCTGGATTGGGTATAGGGTCCATGAATCTGGAGCAACCTGATATGCCAGGCCAGCACCCTAACGTTAATGTGCACGTGAAGCAGCCTGTGTGCAAGTCATAACTCTCTCAACTGAAATCTACCTTCATCATGCCCCGCATAAAGAGGGGAATCATGACAAGGAATATGCTTTCCACGATTGAAGGGGACAACATTCAATACATATTGTATGCTCTGACTTTTCACACCCTAAAAACGCTCATGTATAAAGGTACTGAGCAAGAGGACAAAAGTACGACCGAATTCCCAATACACACTACCATCCTCGTACAGTTGCTAACTTAAGTGTCAGAGTACCTTTTACAAGTACCTACCCTCTCGCTCCATTGCTACTGCTACTGCGCCACAGAGGAATCCGTCATCTTCTACTTTCTCAAGTAATCTTCAGAAACTAGTTCTGAACATCCTCAAAAGTTGCATTGGTAGAGGGTTTGCAACTTTTCTGTTCAAAAGTTGTATTGTATTATTGTTCATGAATTTTATCTCTTCTTATTCGTGAATATAAGCATATTAGGCATATCCACGTTAAATTATATGTGATTTGTGTGATACTTATCCATAATTAATTGTATTTATGCAATTGCGTGTGGAAGGAGATGTAATATTTTCTAACATTGGTTAAGTCTAAGTGTACTCAGATTTCATGAAAACTAAATGGGGGATGAGGTTATTGACATTCTCAAATGTCTATTTATACTCCATGTTAATCAATCATAGTAGGTCTACATTTTTCTAGCAAATTAAAATAATACCAGTGCAGCCATTTGAAACCTGGTTGATCTGAATAGAGATTTGTTTTTTTTTTTTTTTTGGGCGGGGCGGGGGGGGCGGGGGGGGGGGGAATCAAATCTGTTCTCTTTCAGTGCTGATTTTGACAAAAAAAAAAAATAGCGATTCATTATATATATATATTTTTTTTTTTTTATCAATTGTGATTCACTGAACCGCACTGCACTGCTGTGAATTTTTAAAATATTTTTTATATAAAATAAACATAAAATGCTAAAAGACACGCAAATGAAGCTCGGTTGGCTGTTTCTATTTTTCTCAAACCCACGAGGCATCTTTCTTTCTCCTTCTGGCATATTCCCAACAGGCACATATTTCTTGTTAGCTCTGGCTACGAGGCATTCTTGCGCACAAGCACTGTAACTGTTGGTGGAAGTTGTGCCTTACAAGGGGTCTTACATGAGATTCACTGTATTTATGTGGGTGACTGATGAACATACGTGCAAGAAAACCATGGTGAGCCATTCGGAGTCAAAGCTCCATGAGACTCCAATGGTTATATAAAATAAAATAAGTTCTAGAGATAAAAGCTCTCCGCGCATAGAAGGCTAAGAGGAAAAATGTCTAGAATATGAAAATTTGTGACATTCAAAATTAAAGAGATATTTTAGGAGGCATATATAAGAGCTTTTTTGAACTGGTCGAATAGCTGAGATATCTATCGATACGACTTACAAGTCACAACTGTGTCTAAAATCTAAAGCGTAATACTCTCACATTGTCTTACGCGAAAAATCCTGTTGCATCATCTATTGGCTTTCTTTGGAACGATGACGTATCTGTTTTTGTGCTACGGAAACCAAATTGGTAGAGAGGAGAGCGCACGATAGACCGTTATTTCAGGTTATTGTCTGCCTGACAGCCTCCATCGGATTTTACAGCAACAACTGTTTCTTCTATTTATGGCCAATTGAGTTCCACCACCCATAACTCTGAAAACCTTGTCTTCAAACCATAACCTTTTACATTCTATCTTCCTTCCTTTG
Organism: Ormosia semicastrata; assembly: GCA_029884595.1. Taxonomy (NCBI): domain Eukaryota; kingdom Viridiplantae; phylum Streptophyta; class Magnoliopsida; order Fabales; family Fabaceae; genus Ormosia; species Ormosia semicastrata. The sequence goes on along the minus strand of JAQQTO010000028.1, from coordinate 4,783,079 downwards.
CACGCGTGCCAGTGAGAGAGAGAGAGAAAAAAAAAAAAAAAACGCACACAGAGAGAAAGGTCGTGATCTCGTCCCTAAACAAGGTCATGATCTTCCTCCTTCTTGCCATCTTCTGAGTTTAATCTTCAGTTAGATTACAAAAAGTTGATTTTATTTTATTTTTTCAATTTCTGCTTTTTGTTGGGTCACCAAAGGAAAACAGATAACAAAGAAGGAAAACCAACATGGCTACTCGACCATTTACTCGTTTTGTTGAGCAAGAACTGGGAAAGTTCCCACACTTTGTGATCTATGTACTCCTTGAATGGGTGTTGATAATCATACTTTTCCTTGACGGGTTTCTTGCATTTCTTGCCAATGAGTTTGCCAGGTTCTTTGAATTGAAAACCCCGTGCTGGCTCTGCACAAGGTTTGATCATGCAATGGTTCACAGGAATCCTGATTTTTATTATAACGAGTCTATATGTGAGGCTCACAAGAAAGACATCTCGTCCCTGGCGTTTTGTCACAATCACAAGAAGCTCTCTGATATAAGGAAGATGTGTGAGGGTTGTCTGCTTTCATTTGCAACCGAGAAGGAATCAGATATTGACACCTACAAGTCTCTTGTGGGGATTCTGCATAAGGATCTAGAATGCTTTGTTGAGGATGGCCAACCAATTCAATTGAGTTTGAAGGATGAAGGGATCATGCAGGTTGAGAAAAGCAGCACTCAGAAGTGTTCATGCTGTGGAGAGCCATTGAAAGTCAAGTCTTCCTATGCAAAACCAAGGCATTCAGAATCATTTGCACGAGCTCCTACTCCTTCACCGCGAGCTTATCCATTCACCACATCGAAAAATGACGAACCTCATGCTCTAGAATTGCCTCACATCCAGTATACAAAACTCAAGTTTATGTCAGATAATGATTTAGAGCTTCCAGAGGATGAGGATGGTTCTAATACGAATAGTCAGAATGTTAAATGTGAGTATATGCAAAACGAGTTACCTCAGAATATGTATACGCTATCATGTGTAGATTATACCAAAAAAATTACAACTTTTTACTGGCTTTGAGTTTTTAGAGTAATGTTACATAGCCTGAATGAAATAGTTGGAATTTTAACATAATTCAAGGGTGATTGTTGGATGGAATAAAGTGATAGGGATCACTTATCCATCTAAAAGTCAACAAACATATCACATGAGTTACCTCAGATTTTGTCAAAATAATGTTACATAGCCTGAATGAAATAGTTGGAATTTTAACAATAAATCAGTTGGAATTCTTACATCAATTCAAGGGTGATTCTTAGATGGAAAATTTTTTTGGCTGTCTAGCATTTTTCGAGTTTTTGTTGTGCTACTATGCTTTAAATGGAGTCAAACAAATGGCTTACACTGTGCCAGTATGGCATCTCATAACTATGTTAGTTGGTAATGTTTCTGTTCTATACAGTTAGGGAAGACCCCAAAGCTATCTCTGTGCCTTTATTGGCAGAAGCCGAGGATTTGAACGATGAGCCCAACAAATTAACCCCAACTTTTACAAGGGGCAATAAGTTCTTTGGAATCCCACTTACAGATTCTGCAAACAACAGTCCCAGATGGTCTTACAGGATTAACAAGAAATCACCACTGGAAAAAACAGAATTTGCGTCAGACTCTAACGAGGTGAATGTTCAAAATGATTTCGATGATGCCATCTTAAACCATTTGAAGAGGCAAGTTCGTTTGGATCGTAAATCACTCATGGCTTTGTACATGGAGCTGGATGAAGAAAGAAGTGCTTCAGCTGTTGCTGCCAACAATGCAATGGCCATGATCACGCGCTTGCAGGCCGAGAAGGCTGCAGTGCAGATGGAAGCTTTGCAGTATCAGAGAATGATGGAGGAGCAGGCAGAGTATGATGAAGAAGCCCTGCAAGCAACTAATGATATGCTTCTCAAACGAGAGGAAGAGATCAAAGCTTTAGAAACTGAATTGGAGATTTACAGAAACAAATATGGAATCGTAGCAGCAGAAGAAGATGATTTTAAGGAAGCTAACTCCTCTCATGGTGGCAACAGCTCTCCACTGTTGCTCAATGAAGGTGAGGATGAAGGAGGAAAAGGCCTCATCTCTAATCAAGCTGTGTCATCGCAGGCGGAAAATGGAGGGGGAAGGCTCAATGAGTCAATCAAAGATTTTAAAGCGGAGAAAACATATCTTCTTGGCAGGATGAAAAAAATAGAAAACAGTACACCCTTTGCAGAAAGTGGAATTTATTCCTTGCAATCTAGCTTTGACAGTGTTAATAATGTAGGCATTGAGACAGGTAATGTAGCAGACATCCCTTGATAGGTAGTATTTTATTGCCTTGAGAGAGAACAATGTTATATTGCTTTTACTTTAATTAATGAGAGAATGAGGTAGTAATAAATAATGATGTGTGAAAATATTGTGCATATCAATTAAACTCTTAATTATTATGTTTATTACCGTTACTGACAATGCTTGTATTTTGTGACAGGAAAAGGAAGCGAAGACTCCCTACCAAAAGAACTGTCTTCCCTTACTTAAAGGGTGAAGGCTCTTGAAGCCAACAGCGGTTTCTTAGAGCTTGTTTCTAAGAAACATGAGAAAAATAGTGAAGGAACCAAAAATTTGACAGGGATATCACAGAATCTAGAGAAGCTCAACCACCTTGTTATGCCTGTTTTATCTTTTATGGTAATTGACTCTTAGTATTCTGGAACCAAGTGGTTACACTCAGAATGATGAAAATCGAATTTCATGAGGTTGCGCCAAAAACCCAAAAAAAAATTTTAGCTTGTGGTGTAGATTGTCGGTTATTCAGACAATAGATGCTTTGCCAAGGGGCAGCTCAAGTATCGGAAACATGGATGTGAGTTTTCTTCTAGCTCATGTATCTCTCTGTAAACTTCTTAACCTAGAGAGGTCAATGACTTCAAAACATGCCCTATTATATGACTTGAATATCCCCATTGCTAGGATCATTTGGACAAACTTGTCTAGGATTTGCTTGTTTATATGACTATTGTCAACAGTTCCTTTTTTTTTTAATTCCCTTTTTAGTATGTACTTCTTTCTCACATGGAAGAAATGCAATTTTTTACTGCTGGCTCTGAAGCTTCACTAAGCTGTAAGTCTACGCAGAATATTTGTATATTTTCCATTAAAATGTAACATATTCATATTTACATATTCAATTCAATTTTCCACATAACTCAATTCTTGCAGGAAATAGGATATAGAAAATCTAAACTAATTTACTTTTCCCGTCATCTCCAGACTTACCCTGTTTCTTTTTGCCAAATACTATATAATACCATTTTTTGCAAACAGCTCCTATATTTGTACATTATTTTTTAATACCACTTTCAACACATTGTTAATAATATATAAATTCGTAATTAATCATGTGTATTAAGTGGTTGATGAGTAAATCTAAGTTTCAATTCCTAAATTATGGATTTAGATATTAATCAATCAATGTATGTGATTAATCACGAATTTATATATCATTAACAAAATATAAAAAGTGATGTTAAAAAGTGATGTAAGATGATATTTTTACTTTTGCAAATGAAACTTGATACACTTCCGTTCACAGAGATGTGGTTCAAGTAGGTCCGTAATCAGTTAACCTTCTCTCACATTATTACTCCGGTAATGTCAGTGAGAAACTTAGAATGCACCTCTCAAATTACTAGGTAGCAATAAGAGGATTAAAAATTAGAAAGGTGAAAGTACAAAACTTCGTCTCCTTGATAATTGTTACTTGGGACAATAAGGCAAATCCAATATATTTATGAAGACAAAGTGGCGACCACTAATCAAGAAACTCAAAGGTATAACAAAAATATATTTTTAGGTACTCAAATAATAAATGAGAGAGAAACAAAGATTGAGAATTAAGACTTTGAGGCACAAATGAATCACTTTTTTAAAGAGTTATTTGTCCTCATACGAAGTTTGCTAACGGGTTAAATTAATAAACACTTTCAAGATACAATGAAGTCTTAGTAAATTTTGTAATTAGTAATATTGAAGAATTCTTTCTTTCCCTTATTCTATTGAATATTTCTAGAAATCACTTAATTAACCTTTTATAATAGTAGGGGGTATTTTATTTATAGACAACTAATAGATACCATCAAAGAAATGTATCTCAATTAAGACACACTTCTATAAGAAGACATGTCTTTACAAAAGGTAGCTATCCATAAAACTAATCGACACCATCAAAGAGATATATTTCAATTATAACACACTTTCATGAAAAGACATGTCTTTACAAAATGTAATTATCCATGAAAACTCATGTCCTTAGATCCACCAAAAGGTGTCATTGACTAACTACACCAAACCATGCATACCTTGAGTCATGTAATGGAAATTTGTAAACTACCATTATTTCCAACAATCCCCCACTAGATTACAAATTCAAATATCAACTATACAATTATGCATAAAGAAAGATATCGTCAAATTTAAACCTTTCATTTGTGTAAACTTTTCAAAGTTCTGACAAAGTGATAGGTGGCTATTTGCTTAAACATTCACTTTTGAGTTAAAATTAGAAAAGCCACACACATAACTATATTTAATTTCAAAATAAGAGATTTTGTATTGCATTAGCACTATTATGACTATGTGCTCATCCTAGTTTCATGAATATTTACAGGAGTAAAACTTTTAAACTCTTGTTAGAAGCAGCACCACTTCTATATTCACCTAGGTAGAATTCTATAATAATAATTATCAATTCATTAAGAGTGTAACTCATCCTACTAAATTATTTAGCACTAAATCCCGATTCTTAGTGCTTAGTCATTAAAGTAACTTATTATTACCCTTTAAACTTTGAAACTATCGTTAGCTAGAATAAGGTAGTGTTCCTGTCACCAATGATAATTTTAATTTAGATTTTAATCCCATTTTAGCAATGACATCTTTTACTATATCCCTTGACAAACCTTCTGTCAATGGGTTTGCTAAATTGTTACTTGACCTACCATAAATGATGGTGACTATACCATCTCCTATTAGTTGCCTTACATACTCATGTCTCAAGCTAATATGTCTAGACTTTCCATTATAAACCTTGTTGTATGCTCAAGACACGATAGATTCACTGTCACAAAATATCGAAATGGTTGACATAGGTTATGACCATAATTTAATATCTAATAAAAGATTCCTTAGTTATTCTGCTTCCTTTCCTATAGCTGTCAAAGCTATAAATTCAGCCTTCATTGTTGAATGAGAGATGCAAGTTTTCCTTTTAGAAGCCCAACTAATAGCTTCACCACCGATGCTAAAAATCCAACACAAATTTGATTTGTTGTCACTAAGACTTGTGATCCAACTTGCATCTGAATATCCTTCTAGCACAGTAGGATAGTCACTATAGAATAATCCCAAACTTATGGTTTTCCTTAAGTAACCAAAAATCCCAGAGATAGCTTTCTAATGGTTTGTACTAGGGTTATTTGTAAACCTTAACAATTTACATATAACAAATGCAATATCTAGTCTTGTGCAATGCATTGCATACATCAGACTTCCTATACCACTAGCATACCATAATTGTGCTATTGTTCTTCTAGAATTCTCCATTAGCTTGAAGTTAGGATGATATAGAGTATTGAAATCTTTAAACTTGAGATGTTAAAATTTCTCCAATACTTTCACGATGTAATGAGATTGGCTTAATGTAAAGCCCTCACTGTGCCTTTGCACTTTGATACCTAAAATAGTATCTACTTCATTTAGCCCTTACTTTGTTTCATGAACAACTTCTAAGTTCGTTCTAAAAATTAATAAATCGTTTACATAAAGATAAATAATCACTCCATAATTTTCTATAAATTTGGAGTAAATGCACTTATCCACATTATTATGTGTGAATCCATTTGAAAAGATTATCGAGGCAAATTTCTCATGCCACTATTTAGGTGCTTATTTTAAGGCAGATAATGACCTAATTAGTTTACAAACTTTATTTTCATTTCTGGGCAGCACAAAACCTTCTGGTTACTTCATATATACTTCTTCACTGAGTTCACCATTTAGAAAGTTTGTCTTAACATTCATTTGGTGCACGTGCAACTTATAAATAGTTGCTAATGCCAAAAGAACTTGAATCGAAGTCATCCTAGCCACCGGTGCATAAGTATCAAAATAATCTAGACCTTCCTTTTGTCTAAATCCTTTGGACTAATCTAGCTTTAAATGTTTGCAATGAATCATCAGTGTTGTATTTCCTTTTGAATACCTACTTGCACCTAATTGGCTTTGATCCTGGAGGAAAATCTACTAGGATCCAAGTATTGTTTGACAATATTGAGTCCATTTCATCATTTATTGTCTCTTTCCAAAATACTGAATACCTAGAAGTCATTGCTTCCCTATATGTTTGTGGGTCTCCTTCCAAATTCAGCATTATGGGGATCTTCATAATTATGGAATCCATGTTTCCTTCTATGAGGAACACTATAGATTGTGAGGATATAAAGTATGGACCTAGGTTCTTTTCTATCATCGCCCTTTGACTTTTCCTTGGTTCTATAATAACATCATCACTTTGATCACTTGAGATTCTATTAGTGGAGCTTTGTTGATCCAAGTGCAGATTTTCTAAGGTAGGGGTTAGATCTTTGCAGAATTTATTTTCAATAAACCCTGCATCTTTACTCTCGACAATTGTACTAGACACCAAGTCTAATGTCCTATATGCTTTTGAATTTTGAGCATAACCAACAAATACACCATTTATAGCTCTTAGGCTTAACTTAGTTCGCTTTTTGTTTGGAACTCTATAAAAGGGCAAGCACCCCCTTTGAAATATTTTAGATTTTGTTTTATTCCTTTGCATATCTTATATGAAGAAACCTTCATTTTCCTAGTCAAAATCCTATATGGATATAACAAGTCGTCAATAATGCTTCACCCTATAAATTATTAGGTAATTTTACATCTACAATAATTGAATTAACTATATCCACTAAGGTACTATTTTTCCTTTCCGCTAAACCATTTTGTTGCGGAGTGTAAGCTGCAGAAGATTGATGTAGTACACTATGTTCCTCACAAAAAGCATCAAATTCAATAGAAAATTATTCTCCACCTCTATCACTACCAAGAAGTTTAAGTTTTCTTTTCAAGCAAATCTTCTATTTTCGATTTATAACATTTAAACATTTCAAATGTTTCATCTTTATTTCTCATTAAATACACATAAGTATATCTAGAGCAATCATCTATGAATGTTATAAAACACCACTTTCCACATCCTGTAAGGGTTCTATTTAATTCACAAATATCTGAATGTATTAACTCTAGAATTTATGTATTTCTTTTAACCTTAGGAAAAGGTTTCTTAGTGATTTTTTATTGAATACATATTTAACATTTATCCTTAAAATCATTATCACTAAGAACAATATAATTATTCTTATGCATATATTGAAGAGATTTAAAATTTAAATATGCTAATCTAGCCTGCCATAATGAATAAGAATTAACAATATAAGCAGAAGAATTAACTTTATTAATATCAATACTGAGTTTGAAGATACTTCACTACAATATCCTTTTCCCACATATACTTCATTCTTAAGCAAGATAGCCTTATCAGATTTTAAGATGACCTTAAATTCTTTCTTACAAAGCAAACTAGTAGACACTAATTTTTTTCTCAAATCCGTAAGATGAAGAAATTCATTAAAGTTAATTTCTTTTTGGAAGTAAAATTTAGTTATACTATTCCTTGACTGGACACCTTAGCTGAGTTGTTATTGCCCATAAGCATCTTTCGATTCGCATATTCTTCATAACTTTTGAATTGCTCTTGGTCATTGCATACATGGACAGTAGTCCTAAATCAAGCCATCATTCACAATCCTTAGCATATGTTGCCAAATTGAGTTCGGTAATCATACTAGTATATAGGTCTTGGACTCCTTCGGTGACCATCGCCACCAAGTCCTTCTCCTCGACAATATTTTCCTTGGAACTAGAAGCCTCCTTTGACTGGTCGCCTTTCTTAAGAAGTCTGCATTCTTTAATGTAATGCCATTTTTTCTTGCAATAGTAACATAATTTCTTCATTTTGTTATCTTACTTGTCCTCCCCATCAGACAAGGGCTTTCGCTTGTCTTTCCAAGCATTCTTTTTCTCACATTCACCTACATAATTCACTTCAAAATTTTTAGGAAGATACACTACATCACACTTTCAAGTTTCTTCCTCAATGCGCAAGTGCCTTAGTATCTTTTCAATAGTAAAATCCTTAGCCATATGTAGGAGTTTCTTTCTATACTCATTCCATATTGAAGACAATTTAGAAATTATTGCCCCCACTTTTAGTGATTCTGGCACTATAACCTTTTGATCACGAAGCCTACTAACAAGGACTTGTAGTTCATGAACTTGATCCATGATGGGTAGGTTATCAACTATTTTAGATTCAAAATATTTCATCATAATAAATTTATCCCTACCTTGCCTTCCATTGCTGTATTTCTCCTCCAATGACTTCCAAATATCAATGGGAGACTTGATTGACATGTAGAGATTATATAGATGATTGGACAAAGTGTTCAAGATGTGTCATGATTCAAGTGTCGAGCTCAACCAAATAACAAAATTCCACTTCTACTGAACTTGTAGCACAAGGTAGGGAACTGAGTCGTCTCTCGAAGACTAAGATATTAATCAAACCAAATCAAGGTCAAACAGTGGAGAATTGTGCATGCAGAATGTAAACGTAATAATTAAATGTAAGAAAAATCAAATTGCAAAGCAACCAATCCAAGAAACCGTTAGAAACCTAGTTGGCTTGTCATCGATCACTAAACATGCATCTAGATTGAATTAATTAGTTAATCTATGATTGACCGAAATCTCTGTATCAAACACATAGAATTCAACACTAGATGATCACCTAAAATTTAACTAACAAATGATTCATAAATCTATTATCGCTAGATTCATGCAACCTATGCTAGTTTAATAACCAGAATTCAATTAACCTAAATTAACAAATCTGTCAACATAACCACATTCAATTCATGTGACTAAAGCATAATTAATCAATCATAATTTAATCACAAATCTCAATTAGGATAAAGGATCCAATCGGATCACATCACACAACAGAAATCTCTAATCATGCAATTCGAAATCTAAATCAAGAGTAGAAGAAGATAATTAATTCAATTCAAAATCGAAATTAGGTATAGAATCTCAAAGCCAAACCATAATTTCCTTAAGATCCTTGGATTGATCTCAGATATTTAGCTCTCCATGGCTGCCACACACAGTCTGCAAAAGAAAAGAGAAAACTCTAGGTAGAAGAATCAAGTATTACGGCTTACGACTACTATCTATCTTGGGTTCCCTATTTATACAAAAATAACTAACATAAAAATTAAGAATCCTATTTTCCCCCTAGGTTAAAGTTAATCCTATGCCTCTTAGCTTTCCTTAGCCACTGAAATCACTTCAAGTTATGCCCAAATCACTCTTAACAGGTCTCTGATCCCATCAGCCGATGTAAAAGGATGAAAACACCATCAAAACGTCATATTTTAGATAAGTGGTCTTCATTAGAATTGAAAATCTATGTCTTAACTTTCAAATGCTACCAGTTTCAGGTCCATATCACACATACAGCTCGAATTATGAACTAATTAGTGCACGTTGCTCGGGTTACATGACAAAACCTGAATTCTGACTTCCAAGCCCAATTCGATCCACCAGATATCTGATTCAACTCTAGGGCTCTTCATGAAAGCTGTAGAGCTCTCTCTTATGTTTCCTACAAGGTAAGATACATAATTTTTAGATATCTAAAACTCAAGATATGATCGAAATACAGAAATAGTGTAAAATCTTAATAATGCTAGAAAAAATCAATTAAGCCTAATTTGAGCTCAAACTTACAAAACATGGCCAAGTTCAATCATTTAAGTATATGGAGAGTGTAAATGACTAAAAATAGGGATTTATTAATGTATGAAATCTATGATTATTATGTCCCCTATAAGTGAACTCATCTTCTTCTCACTTTTTCTTTTGTTGTGCCATTTTCTCCTTCTCCTCGAGACTTGCATCCTTGGCAGGTTTATCTATTGGCTTCAAATTTAGATCCAAGACATAGGCGATGTTCAAAATGATAAGAATAAATATCATCTTATCTTTTCATCGGTTGAAGTTAGTGCCATCAAAATGATCCAATTTCACAAACTCTTAAATAACTCTCTAAAATTGTTAGGAAAAATAATAGATGGGAGAAAAACAAGATGAAGAATCAAGACTTCGAGGCATGAACGAATCACTTTCTTTAGAGAGATATTTGCCCCCACACAAAGTTTGCTAATGGGTTAAAGCAATAATACTCCCAAGATACAACGAAGCCTTAGTAAATTTTGGAACTAACAATATTGAAGAATTCCCTCTTCCTCTTATTCTATCTAATATTTCTAGAAATCACTTAATTAACCTTTTGTAATAGTAGGGAGTGTCCTATTTATAGACAACCAATGGATACCATCAAGAGATGTGTCTCAATTAAGACACACTTTTATGAGAAGACATGTCTTTACAAAACATAGTTATCCATGAAACTAATAGACATCATCAAAGAGATGTGTCTCAATTGAGACACACTTCCATGAGAAGACATGTCTTTACAAAAGGTAGTTATCCATGAAAACTTATGTTCTTTGATCCATCAAAAGGTGTCATTAACTAACTACACCAAATCGTGCATACCTTGAGTTATGCAATGGAAATTTGTAAACTACCATTATTTCCAACAAGTAAACTCAAAGGTATAACAAAGAGAAATTTTTAGGTACTCGTGTAGTAACTATTAAGTAGAAGTTATTTCTATGTTGTTATAACATTAAAAATATTATTAAAGTAGGAGATAGTAATGACCAACATAGCTGAGATGGTACAAAGTGAATGGTAAAAACTTTTTCTTACTCTGAGAGCGTACAAAAATTTCTGAATATAACAAACACAAATCGCATGAGGCTTTCACTTAGAAGTATCAGAAAAGTGAAATGAGACTGCAACCCGAAATCTATTCCATCTATTTGGAAAATGATATCTTTTGTTGTTTCTCTTAGCCTCACCTTGACTATAAGATACAAGAAAAATTACACTCGCTTCCTACAAGGTTTCTTATGAGGTTTTTGCTTATTACATGTTATACACGTGGCTCGTAATGGCTTAGCCGTCTAAGTTCCTTTGTTACATCTTCCTCCATTCTAAAAATAACAATTTTCCCTTTTTATGAATATGCAGCATAAAATTAATTTTGTGGGCTGGTTGAGCCAATCTTTCTTCGCGCGTTGTCTCTTACCTGAATCATCCACAATTACAATTAAATCTAAAAAATTGTAGTTCTTCTCAGATAAACCCTAACTTGCATTCCTCTATAGATGATTAGCCTATTTGTTTCACTTTTGGTGAACACAAACAAACGTGTGATAGAACAAAATACATTATTCCTTCCTCCAAACATTCCTTGGCATTCGTGTCCATAGCTAAAACAAACATGCTAGATGTTTGGTGAGTGGTTGTGCTTTCTTTTCCTTTTTTTTTTTTAAATTCCCACCATCTTTTTTTTAATCATCCTTAAAACCATTCATTAAATTTTAGTCTGGTGCTAGCTTCAAAAGAATGGGTTACAACAATGAGATTACAAGGATGAAGAAAGCTCAAGTGGTGACTTGATGGGTTCCAAGTGTTTAGGGGAAGTACCACATCTCTATTATGGATATCATAGATATGCATGAGTATAAAGATTGCTTGGTGCTTGGCCTGCTTGTGTTAGCACCATTGTACTGATCATATTTTGCATAGTTGTTGATATAAGGATTGTAGTGTGGTCAATGAAGAGCAGGGGTGGTTGGACATGAACAGTGGACTATGGTTTTAAAGGGCATTTGATTCAAGTTTTGAAAAAATGTTTCCAAGGATAGCATGCCCATGAATGGTATTTCCAAGAATCGTATTATTGATAATGATGAATTGATTATTATTATTTTTGGTTAACATTTTTATGAAAACATTCCCAAAAATGACTCTGATCGCTGATAACAATAGACGGTGAATGGATTTTAGTGACTAGTGACTAGCAGCAATAGTCGAAATCACCAGCCACTCATAAACAACTAGTAATGGTGGATGATGACCAAATTCCGATGATCGACGACTATGGTCAAAGTCATTGACCATTATCTATTACCAACATGGGTAGAAGGATGGTGGATTTCGATGATTGACAATAATGGATGAAATGGCTAGCCACCATCAACTACTGACAAAGACAAAAACTGTCTGAATTTCGATGAGTGGAGATTGTTAAGATAAATTCACAAAACCAAACTAGTTCGGCAAGTGCACCGAATCGCAACAAATAATATAATAATGAGAAAAGAAATATCATCTCCATAGGGATTGTAATTGTTTATCAAAGCAAAAGAAAAGATTGTTTCTACTTGAACTGAAAATAAACTTTTAGTAACTTGAAATGTATTGGTTTTAAACAAGTATAAGTGGAATGAATTAAAAATAGAACAATTAACAAATTAAAGAATATTTTTGGATTTTTAATGAGAAGAAAATCTATTGAGAAAAGCGGCTAGGGTCTGAATCTCATTGTTTACCCTTTTATGCTACTGATTTACCCTCAATACAAGTGATAATCATGCATTTGAAGTTCCAATCAACATATTAGACTTAGATCAATTCCTTAATTCAAAGCCCCTTTAACCCAAAATACAAAACCAAATTCCTTAGGTAATTGTTAATTCAGATTAAGCATTAATGACAATGATTTCATGGAACACATAATTACAAAGATATATTCCTATATTCAATCATAACTATGCCAACCCAACTCAATTCCAGCATTATAACTAATTTTCCAATTAGAAGAAATACCCAAAATCAAATCAATAGTGATCAAGTATTGATTAGTATTAAGCAAAGAGTAGGATGATTGAATACATGAAATTTAACTTGTATTGAAATAGTAAAACAAATTACATAAGAGTTTTCACAATATTCATCTGACCCTAACTCAAAAAGATTTAGCTACTCATAATGAAAGGGGAAGAGATAAGAGAAATCAAACAAATGGAAGAAGAAGAAGCCATTGATTCTTCAAGGTGTTGTTCCCAAGCTTGAATCATCAATGGAAGTGGAAGAAGAAGAAACCCTAGCAGAGCTCTGGGTGAAAACCCCCAAAATTAATGAGTTCAGAAAAAAAAAACAAAACGAAAGATCCGCAAAAAATGTTTTCTCTGGCTATTTAAAATTGGCTGGATAACGGCCATCGCCTCGCGATGGCCCGCATGATAGGCAAGCTCCAGCAGCTCCAAAGATCCTTCCAATTAGCATCTCGCCTCGCGATGAATATTCCTCGCCTCGCGATGGAACACACTCTCGCCTAGTGATGGAGAACCTTCGCCTCGCGATGGACGCAAGAATGAGATTTTTCTCTTTCTTCCAAATTAAAACTAATCTGTTTCAATCAAAAATTTTCATTCCATTAGCCAATGAATATCAAAAACCTATAATACTCAAAAATAATGAAAACTTATCTAAAAATTCTACCTAAAGTCTTTAATTCTAAAACTAATTTGACTCAAAAACTTACTTGTGCTAGAAATTCAACACAACCCCAAACTTAGAGTTTTGCTTGTCCTCAAGCAAACAACCAATTTCAAACAAGGGTCGGAGATTAAAACCAAGTTTTGATTCATTTTTCAAATAATCCATTCAAACTAAGTCACAAAATTGAACAACCCACCAAAGTTTCATCAATCAGTGCACAATCAATTCACTTACTCTTTTGCATTTGTGTTTCCCAATCAACACAACTTTATGTAACCAGAACCATGGATCCACTAAAAGCAACAAATCCATCCTCACTACTCCTCTCCAGAAAAAGTGTTTCACTCAACTCAAGTGTCTAGAGGTGTAAATTACACTCAATTCACATCACAAGTAATAGACCTTATGGATCAAAATATCTCGCAAATAATAGGATTCCCACACAGGGATCCATGCGAAAAATCCATAATCCGAAGTTTTTAAAAATTACCTCTTGAAGCGTGATAAACACAAGCGAGGTGAATCACCAACACCGTAATAGCGACGATGTTTCTCGCTGTATCCACACGAACTAACTTGCAAAAGGAGTCACGCCTCTGTTTCGCGGTGCTAGCGAATAGAAGAGAAGAACTTTCAACGTCTCTCACTCACTTTCTTAGGTGCGGCTAGGGTTGTGATGTAACATCTATAAGCAGCCCTGTAACTAGAACTATTTATAATAGTGGCTATACTTAAGTGAGTTGAGCCATGCAAGGTAAGTCTATTCAACCCTAAAACCCATCTGTCATGAAGTTAGGCCTACAATTGAATCCGAGTCCAACTTGGATCCTTATTGCTCCAATTTAGTCTCATTCTAAGTGTGCGACCTCCAGGTTCTCATGACGTTGGTAGTAATATTAAAATCTCATTTTAATATTACAAACAAGATGTAGCGGTATCTAGCAACACATCACCGCTACCCAAGTAATGAAATGTCGGTTTTGACATAACCTATCCGTGATCAATGTTTCCGTGTAGTTTAGTCCCTTTGTCCGATATCCAGATTGAACACAAGGCATGGAACGTGTCACCCTTGTTTAATTCAATCTTCGCTTTTCGATTCCCGAGTAGACATAGTAATAACAAATGGATCAATATCTCATATTGACTCATTTGAGCATGGCCATGCATTTCATAGTCTCACTCAATCGGGGGCCCGAAGATATCACTCTTGTTATGTAGGAGGGACAAATCCCATCTAGGTTACTCACATTCCTCCACATGCATCGCAATATGTCTAATAACCAACTTTATAATCATCTTGTTACGTGATGACGTTTGATGGCATTTAAAACACACAACTCCTCATGTAGGAATCGTAGTGATTTCGGTCAAAGAACCACATACACCATTATCACTATGAGAATCGCTTATGACACTCACATAACGATCCACGTAATGCGTTCTCATGGCGGGTCCGTCCAATACATCATTACTCTAATATGTATCCATGTGTAGACTTGATATCTCATATCCATGACCCGTGAGATGTGGTCATCGATCTACGCACATACTAGTCTCAATGCATTATTGTTGTCCTAATTAACAATAATACTTGACTAGGGACATTTAAGAATAGTGTTGTAACCAAAAGGATCTGACGATCAAGTCATCCACTTGATGTCCTATGGCATCAATCTTACTATTCTAAGGACTTTATTATGTTTATCAAAAAAGAACACAATAAATGAAATGCCTCATATATATAAAATAGCATAATAGAATATATGCAAATACAGAAAATGTATTAGCCTCTAGGGCATACACCAACAGCAGCACCTTACCATAAGCTTGACAAAGTTCTAGAGAAGTAAATGCAATGCAATGCACACACACACAAAAAGAGATCTTTTTGGGTTGTAATGGGGCTTAGGTACAGGTAGGAAATCATTTGGACAAGATGTTTTTTGTACTTGGAATTAGACACAAGTCATTTCATGACACTCATAAGCCATCATTCAATTTATTCAGTACCAAATTCCCCAAAACAATTCTTCAAAATAAATGAAATGAGAAACAATAATTTTTTTTCATATATTTTATTTTCTTTTATTTTTGTTTTTTTTTCATAAATCAAAACTTTTTTTTTTCTTTTTTTTTATAATTTTTTTGTTTATATATATTTTTTCTTCTTTTTTTATTTTTTTTTTTATTTTTTTATTTTTATCTAAATTGGACAAGGAAAAGTCCACAACTACCCCAAACTTAAAACATTGCTTACCCTCAAGCAATCCCAAACTTAAGAATGTGCCAAGACATGCCATGAAATGACCCATACCTAACTCTAAGTAAGTAGGGACAATGGTTTTCTAGTTATTGGCTTGTAATGAGGGTTAAGATCAAAGAAAAAGCTAAAAGCTCAAAGGGGTAGTAAAGGATCAAACTATGCAGGTGATTTATTTAGGCTCTAGTTAAGAACAAGAAAAGTGCCTCAGTGTGTCTGAACAAGCAACAAAAACAACTAAGAACAAAGTCAAGTTCTGAAGAATGCCACATGCAATGGAAACACTCATGAAAGAAATGACAGTGTTTAAGCCCAAATACTCATAAGTGTGTGTGAGAGTGAGGAAAGACATGTCACAATCAATTTCACTTTGATTAAAGTTACAGTGAGTTGCTGAAAAAAGTATACACCTAAGCAAAATTGCAGCTCCTTAATTACACAACTCATGCAAAACGAGGTGTCAAGTTCACAATTGTGTGCAATATTTGAAATTTAAGCAAGGAAGGAGGTCAATGTAGACACAATAGTCAAGAGAATTAATAGTCATCATCTAACAAAACCAGAATAATGAAAAGTCACAAACAAGTTCAATTGGGCAAGATAATAGCAAAATAAAAAATTAAACGCCCTCAATTGACTCATCAGCTAATCCTCAGCATTACGCTCTGCAACAGCATCCTCTGAGTTCCCCACATCCTCAGTAACAGTCTGAGCATCCGGATGTTGCTGAACTCTCTCTACATCACCCTCTCTTTGCTCCTCATCAGCCTCAGTAACCTGATCCGCCGGGATAGGATTATCAACTGGTTCCTCCTCAATATTTGTGGCAGCAACTCCAGATCCACCAGCACCATGGCTATGTCCCATAAACGGTTACATCATACACTGGAAGTATTGCTCGGTGGAAGGATCAAGCGACACATCAACTAGCAAGGATAAATCAAATCCCCATTCTGGAGCCCGAGATCTCATCATCAGCTCGATGTTACTCATAGACTGGAAACACAGAGCATTCAACCTTCCAAGAGACTGAATGTTTTGACTGTGAAGAACCTGCGTGGCCTGAATAGTGGAAAGCTACTACTGTATATCAGCCAAAGATAGTGGCTCAGGGGCTAATGCAAGAGCCCTGGGTTCCTCTTCTTGTAGCTCCGGTATTGGGGCAGCGTCAATTGGTCCCGATGGTTGTTTCTTTATCCACTGTGTTGTAATTAGAGCTGTGGGCTTCCCAATGGTATCAGTGTCTGATGCAGGAACATCCGCCTTAGTACACAACAAGCAAATTAAAGACGGGTAAGCCAGAGTGCTAGTATCATCATTCGTAATTTGGAGCATTTCCCTAGCAATGACATCACCAAGGTTGATGGATTCACCCTTCATGAGTGCAATAATGAGTTGTGCTCTGTAAATGATGACATCCGAGCTGTTGGAACAAGGAAGGATAGTGTGATGAACAAATGCAGACCATGCCTTGGCGAGTGGTTTCATATCCACACTTCTGAATCTTTGGGGAATATTGTCCTGGGTCTTGAACCGCTTTGCACCTAGCCTGCATAGGTAATCAAGCAACTCAGAATAATCAATCAACCCTTTTGTTCTGGTCTTATAAGCGCACTCCCATGAAATAGGAAGACTGAGAATTTCATTAATGCGTTGCCCAATAAAATTGATGGATTTGCCTCTGACATAGCTAACATAGACACGAGATGTGCCCGGAACTCTGTAGGTGTTAGCATAAAACTCCTGTACAATTTCTGGACAATGATCATTGAAAAATCGAGTCAGCTTTCCCTATTTCCTCCTAGCAATTTCAGATTGAATCGCTGGTATGGACTCCTGATGGAAATCAAAGGTTCGGTCAGCGATTATCTTCTTCTTGCTGATGATAGATTTGAACCTTTCTTGATGTTCAATAGAGTAGTACAGATGCTCTATAAACTCAGGTGCTTGCTCTTCAACCTGCTTCCTCTTTTTCTACTTTCCTTGTTTAGATGCCATGTTCTAAAAATGAAATCTTGGAAACAATGTGTTATCATGTCAATTCCATTTATGTACACAAGGCTTCAAGCACAATCAAGAAGTAACTGACATGTATTCAATTGACAAGAGAGTCCACAACCTCAAAAACATGTTTGGGCAATAACAAGAAAAGAGACAAATATCATTGGGAATTTTAGCAAACATGTGGTATGTGAAGGATATGCAATGGGAAAATTTGGAAACAAAAATGCCCGTACATTACCATTCCATAAATTCACAACTTGAACCAAGATCATAAATCCCCATATTCTTTCAGTCACATAATACTGTGAAAATCATTTGATAGCATATACAACGCATGGGCGCAACATAGCAGCATTATGAGAAAAGGAACAAAAGAGAATCTTCACAATAATGACATTTTGCATGAACCCTAGAATGAAGATAGAGGAGAAGACATACCTGAGGATGAATGGCAGAGAAGGAAGTGTGAAGAGTGAGTTAGAATTAGAGAAATGGAAGAAATGTACGAGAAGGGTAGAACCGAGTGAAGACCCTAGCAGAGAGTGTGGAATGTGTGTGTGGGAAAACACTTCAAATGACCAACTATTTAAAGAATACGACCCATCGCCTGGAGACAACAAAATGTCACGCCGTGATGGAACACACTGAGCAGAGTGAGAGATGGTCATCGAGCCATCGCTTGGCGAATGATACACCATCGCCTAGCGAAATAAGTCAGAAGCAAATTATTGGAAATTCACCCTGCGATGAAGACATATCGCGAGGTGATGGATACTGGAAAAGAGACCTGGATTTACACATCCCATATCGCCTCGCGAAGGACTCATCCTCACCTCGCGATATAAGTCAGTAGCATTTGGGAGAAATTCATTGCGCGATGGGAGAATTACCACGAGGCGATGAGCACTAGGAGGAATTTTGAATTTGCACATCACATATCACCTCGCGATGGCCTCAGCAATGCCTTGCGATTGAAGTTAGAAACAACTTACCAGAAATTCACCGCACGATAAGGAGTTATCGCCCTGCGATTCAACCTGATTCAGATTTGAGTTGTTCAAGTCAGCCTCTCGCCTGGCGAGATATCCCTTCTCACTTGGCGATGAAAGTCAGAAGCAAATTGAAATAAATTCACCGTGCGATAATGAGTTATCGCCCCGCGATAGATCACTGCTTCAGTTCTGAACTTTTTGAATCAGTTTCTCACCTAGCGAGACATCCCTTCTCGCCTGGCGATGAAACTCAGAACCAAATTGTAAGAAATTCGCCTCGCGATGAAAGTTCTCGCCTGGCGATGGCACGCTGGGAGGCGCATAGAACCCTCTTGCCTTTCAAATCGCCTCGCGATGAAAACTACTTGCCTGGCGATGGTGACTGGAGATTGATATCGCTGGGCGATCAAAGACATTCGCCTGGTGATGAACTGAACTTCTTCTGCTTTAATGCTAACTTTCAACAGCTCATTCCTTGCTTAAAAACAACATAATTTCAACATCATCTCTACAGCAACAAGTACCAAATCAGATCATAACTAGCATTTCATTTGGACAAAAACAAAACAAAGAAAATGTCTACCTAAAATGAATTCAAAAAGATTTAAGAAAGAAAAGTTGCTTGGGTTACTTCCCAAGAAGTGCTAGTTTAACGTTGTTAGCTCGACGCCTTATGATTTTTATGGCTCATGCAAAACAAGAGTAGCTTGTGCTCTTTCTATCACCCCACGAAGATAAAGTTTCAATCTCTAACCATTGACTTTGAAAGATCATTTTGAAACTGAATCTTTCACTTCTATTGCTCCATATGGTGTCACTTCTTTGACAGTGAAAGGTCCTGACCATTTAGATTTCAATTTTCCTGGAAACAACCTCAGTCGTGAATTAAACAACAACACCTGTTGTCCAGGATAAAAGTTTCTCTGTGAGATGTACTTGTCATGATAGACCTTCATCTTCTGCTTGTATATCCCCATATTCTCATATGCGTGCATACGTAATTCATCCAATTCATGCAGCTAATTAATTCTCTTTTTGCCACTCACGGTAGGATCAAAATTCAAGAACTTTAAGGCCCAATATGCCTTGTGCTCAAGTTCTACTGGTAGATGGCAAGACTTACTATAAACCAGCTGATATGGTGACAAGCCTAAAGGTGTTTTATAGGCCGTCCTATATGCCCATAAGACATCATCTAATTTATTTGCCCAATCCTTCCTTAAATTACCAACTATCTTCTCCAGAATTCTTTTGATTTCTCTATTTGATACCTCCACTTGGCCATTGCATTGAGGATGGTAGAGAGTGGCCACTTTGTGTTTAACATCATATTTGGACAAAACATTTTGCAGCTGGTTATTACAGAAATGAGTTCCCCCATCACTTATCAACACCCTTAGGACTCCAAATCTAGAAAAAATGTTCTTTTTGACAAATTTGACCATTGTTTGAGCATCATTTATAGAAGTGGCCATGGGCTCAACCCATTTTGAGACATAATCAACAGCCACTAAAATGTACTGATTGGAGTAGGAAGAAGGAAATGCCCCCATGAAGTCAATGCCCCAACAATCAAACAATTCAACTTCTAAAATGGGATTCAAGGGCATTTCACTCTTTCTTGAGATGTTGCCTGTTCTTTAGCATTTGTCACAGGCCTTCACATGGTTATATGCATCTTTAAAGATGGATGGCCAATAAAATCCAGACTGTAATACCTACGCAGCAGTACGTTCTCCATTGAAATACCCTCCACAAGAGGAATCATTACAGTGCCAAAGTATCTTTTGCCCTTCATCTTGTGAGACAAACCTCCTAAAAAGTCCATCTGGGCTAATCTTGAAAAGAAATGGATCATCCCAAATGTAATATTGGGCATCTAAAAAAAATTTCTTTTTCTGTTGCCATGTAAAGTCTTCTGGTATGACATTAGTAGCCTTGAAATTAGCCATATTAGCAAACCATGGCCTCTCCTCAATTGCAAACAACTTCTCATCTGGAAACTTCTCAAGGATCTCTCTCTCTTTTGTAGTGACTTCTGAGTTTTCCAGCTTGGACATGTGGTCTGCTACCACATTTTCACTTCCCTTCTTGTCTTTAATTTCAAGATCAAATTCCTGCAACAATAAAATCCACCTAATCAGTCTAGGTTTTGATTCTCCCGTAGTTAGCAAATATTTAATTGCTGCATGATCAGTGACACAGTAATCTTAGACCCAATCAAATAGGAACGAAATTTCTCTAAGGCAAATACTATGGCAAGCAATTCCTTTTCAGTTGTGGCATAATGAATTTGGTTCTCATTAAGGACCTTGCTTGCATAATAAATTGCATGAAAAATTTTATCCCTTCTTTGCCCTAATATAGCTCCTACTGCATAGTCGCTTGCATCACACATAAGTTCAAACGGTAACTCCCAATCAGGGGCTACAATAACAAGAGCAGAAATTAATTTGTCCTTCAAAAGATTAAAAGCATGCAAGCACTCATTATCAAAATCAAAAGAAGAATTCTTAATGAGTAGATTGCACAATGACTTTACAATTTTTGAAAATCTTTGATGAATCTTCTGTAGAAGCCAGCATGGCCTAGAAAACTTCTCACGCCCTTCACATTCAATGGTGGAGGTAGCTTTGCTATCACTTTAATCTTAGCCTGATCTATCTCCATACCGCTGGCTGAAATCTTATGGCCAAGTACAATGCCTTTTTGCACCATGAAGTGACATTTCTCCCAATTTAAGACTAAATTGGTCTCCATGCATCTTTTAAGAACATTAGTGAGGTTAAACAAACAATGATCAAATGAAGTACCAAAAATAGAGAAATCATCCATAAAGACCTCTATATATTTTTCAATCATATCAGCAAAGATAGAAAGCATACACCTCTGGAAAGTAGCGGGAGCATTGTGATCTGTTGATTATTCTTATATTTTAGTTGCCTTATAATTGATTCATTGAACTCCATTTGTGCTTAATTGTCATCATTTAGCTTAGTTTCTGATATCAAACCCTAATTGGAGCATTACTGTGAAACTTTGCTTAAATGTGTTCATTTGCACTCATAATTGAATTATGCTTTTCAGTCACTGGGCTTCTTAAGGTTCAATTAGGTTTAATTAAGTTGGTATTGACACATTTTATGATATTGAGCCTAATTGGATCATTGAGGGAATTATTGCATGACTTAGCCCTAATTTATCTCTTTGACAATGTTCAGTAAACTAGCTATACTTTGAGTTTCAAATATCTAATTGATGTGATTTTGGTCTTGTAGGAAAGCTAAGACAATTTTCTACCACTTTCATGAAGACCTTAAAGGCCCAATCACACGTTTGGATAACTCAAATTGGAGTTGAAGCAAGAACTAGGGGGCTGATCCTGACAGCTTGACCTTTGCATACTGTTCATGACATATCTCGAGCTACAAGTTGTCAAATAAGTTGAAATTTCGATGGTTGATAGTTAAGATCCACATCTACAACTTTCATGTTGAACACTTTTTCAGATTCGGAGGTCTAATGGGTCATATTGAGCTTGGAAGTTAGATTACATGGCTTGCCCGTGGTTTCTACCACGGCCATGGTTCGAGGGAGTCAGCATTAACAAATTTACTTCCAGAATCAACCACAGCCAGGCCGTGGTGGCCACCACAGTCGTGGTTTAGAGTCAGCATTCATAAATTTACTTCCAGAATTAACCACGGCCTAGCCGTGGTGGCCACCATGGCCGTGGTTCGCAGCGCAAACAGTAATTATTGAAACTTCTACGCGAAGTTTGTGCAGGAGGCCTATATATCGACACCCTTGGCACGTTTTTGAGAGAGTTTTGACCTAGGAGAGCAGCTACAACTCCTTGGAGAAGGAGAAGGGAGTCTTGGATCAAAGATTGGAGTCTCGGGTTTGAGCAATCGGAGATCCATCATCCCCAATCCTCATAAACTCGTTTGCTTTAGTTTTTCTTCTGCACTTTGTTTCTCATGTTGTTCTTTCTCAGTTTTTCTTATGATTTCCTTCTAGTTATGTGTAACTAAACCTCCCTTGGTTAAGAGGGTGATGAAACCACTAGTATTGATGTTGTGAATCTTGCATATTTGATTATTTCAACACAGTTATGTCTTTATTCATATATTTCTGAATCTATTATTGGTATGAAGATTTTTGTACTTGTTCCCACTTTCAAAGTGGTAGATCTGGGTTTATTATGCGCGGTTGCGATAGTAGATCTAGTGGAATATATGATGTTCATGTGGGTATAATTATCTTTGTGCTATTTGCCAGTTATCAAAGTGGTAGATCTGGGTTTATTATGCGCAGTTGCGGTAATAGATCTAGAGAAATATATGTTCTAAGTAATTTAATCCCGGTGTGTGATTAGATCTTAGTGTGATTGGTTTTCTAAATCTTAATGCAATTGTTGGATAGTTGTAAGAGCGGTTGCTTTATGACTAATCAGTGATTAGGAGTTGATTTGAGCGGTTGCTAAATTGGCCAACACGTAAGGAAAACAGAGATTTACTCTCACAATTGCATAAAAACATAATTGAGCATGTTGGAATAAAAGGATATGTGGATTTACATCATCATATAAATCTAGTGGTGGATTCAATCTCTTAACCAATTTTCTTATATTGTTGATTTCAGTTCATTTATTGTTATTGCCTTTGAAACTGTTCATTGTTCATCAAAACTCCAAAACCCCCCTTATTTACTATTTATTGTCAATCAGAGTTTAAATTGGGAATTACTTGATAGTGTTAATTGAATTGGTTCTCTGTGGATCGACCCTTACTAATTACAACTAGTTGTAAGGTTTTTATTTTCTGGTGGGCCTGACAACTGATTTTTATCTGAATTTAAATCACTATATCCTCACGCATCAGAATTTTGGCGCCATGTTGGGAACCAATTTTTCAATGACACTATTAATTTATTTTCTATTTTTACTCTATTTTTATTTTTGTTTTTATTTTATTTTTTAGTTTTTGATTCTTGTTTTCTAAGTATTTTGTAGGTGTTGATGTCCATAGAAGGGATAGACGAGGGATTGCAAAATTTGAGGAACTACATTGATCAACTCACTTCACATCCTCAATTTCCCTTCCATCCGACTAACTTCCAACTCACACCAGCTGACGTTGAAGCTGCCCGTTACATTAATCTATCGAGTTTAGAGACATTTGAGCCATCTGAAATATCTGAAGAAGTGACAATAGCAGAAAACACTTTAAGGGCATTGGGTGCTCCAGATCTAGATCAACAGCCTCTATGTATAGACATTCTTGAAAATGAAGAGGCATTTGAATTGATATTCGGCTTAATCCGTCTCTTGCAATCTTTCAATGGATTACCCGGAGAGGACCCCAACAAGCACTTGAAGGAAATCCATGTGGTGTGTTCTAGCATGAAGCCTGTAGGAATTCATGTAGAACAAGTCAAGTTGAGAGCTTTTCCATTCTCATTAAAAGACTCAGCTAAGGAGTGACTTTACTACTTGCCATCCGGATCCATCCAATCATGGCAGGACATGGCCCGAACTTTCCTAGACAGGTACTTCCCTGCCTCAAAAGCTACAATAATCAGAAAAGAAATCTGTGGTATTCAACAAAGGCATGGGGAATCACTCCATGACTACTGGGAGAGATTTAAGAAGCTATGTTTCAGCTGCCCTCATCATCAAATAAGTGAGCAGCTCTTAATTCAGTATTTCTATGAAGGCTTACAAGTGATGGATCGCAACATGATTGATACTGCTAGTGGAAGAGCATTGGTTGATAAAACTTCTCAAGAAGCTAGAAACTTGATCTCAAGAATGGCTGCTAATACTCAACAATTTTACTCTAGAAATGACACTGGAGTAAGAGCAGTGAAAGAAGTAGAGACAACCAGTCTACAGCAGCAAATGACTCAATTGACTGCTATGGTTCAGCGGTTAATGGATTCAGGCAAAGCACCAGTTCATGCTTGTGGGATCTGTTGTTCATCTGGACATCCTACTGATATGTGTCCCACTCTCCAAGAGGACACTAATGAGGAGGTAAGAGCAGTAGGGGGATATACAGGACTTTCAAAAAATTGCAACTCCTACTCAAACACATATAATTCAGGTTGGAGGGATCATCCTAATTTCAGCTATGCAAAGCAACCTCAAAATCAACTTCCAGCTTATGGACCTCCAGGATTCCAACAAAGGCAAGCACCTTTCCCTCAGAGACAGCAGCAAGTTCAAGCTCCTAAGCAATCTGAGCCTTCACTAGAGGAGCTAGTGAAACAAATAGCCACTGATAATTTGCAGTTCAAACAAGAAACAAGGACTGCAATCAATAACTTGCAGAATCAGATAGGATAGTTGTCCACAGAATTCAACAAGTTTCAAAGCCAAGCTTTAGGGAAACTACCATCACAGCCAAAAGTGAATCCGAGGGAAAATGCTAGTGCTGTCACATTGAGAAGCGAAAAGACGATGGATAAGCCTACATCTCTTCCACCAATCACTCAAGAGAAAGATGAACCACCCAAAGAAGCAAATGATAAGGGGCAAACTTCCAAAGCCCCTAAGGTAAGTATTTCTGAACCCCTTCCTAAATATGTCACTAAAGCTCCTTTTCCCAGTAGGTTGGTTAAAACCAAGAAAGAAGAAGCAGAAAAAGAAATACTTAAGACTTTTAGGAAGGTAGAGGTTAATATCCCTTTGTTAGATGCCATTAAGCAGGTACCTAGATATGCAAAATTTCTGAAAGAATTATGCACTAACAAGAGGAAGTTAAAAGGAAATGAAAAAGTCCAAGTGGGAGAAAATGTTTCAGTTGTAATTAAAAAGAAACTCCCAACCAAATGTAAGGACCCTAGCACATTCACCATTCCATGCACTATAGGTAACACAAGGTTTGAAAGGGCAATGCTTGATTTAAGTGCATCTATGAATGTCATGCCATATTCTATTTATGCATCTTTATACTTGGGTCCTTTGGAACCTACTGGTGTTATTATTCAATTGGCTGATAGATCTAATGCATACCCTAAGGGTGTGGTTGAAGATGTTTTGGTGCAGGTGAATGAATTAGTATTTCTGGCAGACTTCTATGTTTTGGACATGGAAGAGGATGAGTCTCACAAATCTGCTCCTATCTTGTTAGGGAGACCATTTTGAAAACTGCGCGGACAAAAATTGATGTGCACTCAGGAACTCTAACAATGGAATTTGATGGGGAATTAATTAGATTCAAAATTTTTGAAGCTATGAGATACCCAAGTGATGTGCACTCTGCTTGTTTAATTGATTCTTTTGATCCTTTTGATTCTTTAATTTCTGTAGCTTTTGATACTAACCATTTTGATGCTCTTGATACAATTCTAACTCATAGCTTAGATGTACAGGAGGAAAAGAAGAAGAATGAAGAAGAGCCATGGAGTGAAGACATTGATGAAATTGTTGCTGCCTTACAAGAGCTTTCTTCCACTCCAGAAGAGCATGAGGTAATTTTTGTTGATTTACCTGTTACTACTGATATACCTCAACCTTCCGTTGTGCAGGCACCTGAATTGGAACTGAAAGCACTGCCTGATCACCTTAAATACATCTTCTTGGGGGAGAAGGACACCCTTCCAGTAATAATTGCAAATTCACTCACCCAAGAGCAAGAAGAGAACTGGTAGCTGTTTTGCAGAACATAAGACCCATTGGTTGGTCAATAGCTGATATCAAGGGTATTAGTCCCTCCATTTGTATACACAGGATATTAATGGAGGAGGATACTAAACCTGTGAGAGACCCTCAGCGGAGGTTGAATCCTCCCATGATGGAGGTTTTGAAAAGGGAGATACTGAAGCTCCTAAGTGTGGGGGTGATCTACCCCATTTCTGACAGCAAGTGGGTAAGCCCAGTCCAGGTAGTACTAAAGAAATCTAGAATTACTATGGTAAGAAATGCTGAAAATGAGCTTATTCCCACTAGGTTGCAGACAGGGTGACGTGTTTGTATTGATTACAGGAAATTGAACGCCGCCACGAGAAAAGACCACTTTCCTTTACCTTTCATCAATCAAATGTTAGAGAGATTAGCTGGTCATTCTCATTATTATTTTCTGGATGGTTTTTCAGGTTACAATCAGATTGCCATAGCTCTAGAAGATCAAGACAAGACTACATTCACTTGTCCATTTGGTACCTTTGCATATAGGCGAATGCCTTTTGGACTTTGCAATGCACCAGGAACTTTCCAGAGATGCATGATGAGTTTATTTTCTGATTACATTGAAAATATTATTAAGGTTTTTATAGATGACTTTAGTGTCTTTGGAAATGGTTTTGAAAATTGCCTGGAACATTTAACATTGGTGCTTAAAAGATGTATTGACATTAACCTGGTACTGAATTGGGAAAAATGTCATTTCATGGTTAAGGAAGGTATTGTGTTAGGTCATGTAATTTCTGCTAGGGGAATTGAAGTAGATAAAGCTAAGGTAGAACTCATGCATTCTTTGCCCCCACCCACTAGTGTGCGGGAGATTCGTTCTTTTATTGATTATGCAGGTTTCTACCAGAGATTTATTAAAGACTTCTCTAAAGTCTCATTGCCCCTTTGCAGACTTCTTAAAAAATATGCCAATTTTAACTTTGATGAGAAATGTATGGAAGCTTTCAATAAACTCAAGAAGTTGTTAATGCTATGCTATCATCAGGCCACCCAACTGGGAGTTACCGTTTAAACTAATGTGTGATGCCAGTGACTTTGCAGTAGGAGCTGTCTTAGGATAGCGAGTTGATAGGGTTCCTTATGCCATTTACTATGCATCAAGGACTCTAAATGATGCTCAGCTTAATTACTCAACCACAGAAAAAGAACTTCTAGCTGTTGTATTTGCTTTGGAAAAATTTAGATCATATCTAATTGGTTCTAAAGTAATTGTGTTTTCAGATCATGCAGCTTTGAAGTATCTACTAACAAAGAAAGAAGCAAAGCCTAGATTGCTCCGATGGATTTTATTGCTCTAGGAATTTGACTTGGAGATTAAAGACAAGAAAGGGAGCGAGAACTTGGTGGCCGATCACTTGAGTAGGTTGGTAACTGAAGAGGAAGAAATGCCTATCATGGAGACTTTTTCGGATGAATATTTGATGGTTGTCAAGGCCATAATCCCTTGGTATGCTGACATTGTTAACTACCAAGTTACTAAGGACTTTCCAGGGGGTTTAAACAAGGCCCAAAGAAATAAATTAAGGAGTGACTGTAAATACTATATCTAGGATGACCCATACCTATGGAAGCATTGTGCAAATCAAGTCATTAGGAAGTGTATTCCTGATTCTGAGACACACTCCATCCTCTCCTTTTGTCACACCTATATATGTGGAGGACACTTTGGCAGTAAAAGGACAGCCAATAAAGTGCTTGACAGTGGTTTCTATTGGCCCACAATTTTTAAAGACGCTTACAACTTTTGTAAGTCTTGTGACCACTGTCAGAGAACAGGTAACATTGGTCCTCGTAATCAAATGCCTCAGACTCCGATCATTTTTATGGAAGTCTTTGATATGTGGGGTATTGATTTCATGGGACCATTCCCTCCTTCATTTGGTTTCATATATATTCTCTTATCTGTTGATTATGTGTCTAAATGGGTGGAAGCAAAAGCCACCTGATCTGATGATTCTAAAACTATTGCAGATTTTGTTAAAACACATATTTTTTCCAGGTTCAGGACCCCGAGGGCTATCATTAGTGACCAAGGGACCCACTTCTACAACAAAACCTTTGATGCTCTATTGAAGAAATATGGAGTAATGCACAGAATTTCCACTCCTTACCATCCACAGACAAATGGGCAAACTGAAGTGTCCAACTGGGAGATTAAATTAATCCTTGAAAAGACAGTGAATCCCTCAAGAAAGGATTGGAGCACTCGACTTGAAGATGCTTTACGGGCTTATAGGACTACCTATAAGACTCCCATTGGCATGTCACCATTTCGATTGGTGTATGGAAAGCCCTGTCATTTGCTCGTTGAGTTGCAACATCGCTCTTACTGGGCCATTAAATAAGTAAATATGGAATTGGAAGGTGCTGGAAAGCAAAGGAAGTTACTAAGCACAGAACTGGAAGAACTAAGAAATGAGGCCTTCGAGAATGCCCTGATTTATAAGACTAAAGCTAAGGCATTCCACGACCAATTGATTTCCAGAAAGAAATTTCACAAAGGACAAAAAGTTCTGCTATTCCAATCAAGACTCAAATTGTTTCCAGGTAAACTGCGTTCTAAGTGGATTGGGCCATTTGTGGTAACTAATGTCTTTCCTTTTGGTGCAGTTGAGATCAGGAGTGAAATTTCAGGCAAAGCATTTAAGGTCAATGGTCATCGTCTCAAACCTTATCATGAACCTCCTGACAGTGCAGAGATGGAAGTGATGACCCTCATCCTTCCACAATATAAGGAGCATTGAAAGTAGCATCATGTCAAGCTGAGGACAATAAACTAAGCGCTCATTGGGAGGCAACCCAACCAGATTTGCTCTCTTTATCCTTTTTTATTTTGCGTTTTCATTAGTTTCTTAGATTATGTTTTTATCTGTTTGTTGGTTGTAAGCATTTGAATCTTTAAAAAGAAAAAACCTTGTGTTTTGTTTGATTAATTGTGTGTTTGAATGGATTGTTTGTTTGATATTTGTGTGGATTAAGTACA
This sequence comes from Ormosia semicastrata, assembly GCA_029884595.1. Classification (NCBI taxonomy): domain Eukaryota; kingdom Viridiplantae; phylum Streptophyta; class Magnoliopsida; order Fabales; family Fabaceae; genus Ormosia; species Ormosia semicastrata. The sequence goes on along the minus strand of JAQQTO010000028.1, from coordinate 4,753,516 downwards.
GTGGAAACCAAGCGAAACTATAGGAATTAGTTCATTTGTAAATTGTTATTTTGTTCTTCTGATTACTGAACCATGTTCTTTGGGAAGGATTTCATTCAATTGAGAAGTTAAATTTTAAGTTCATGATGAATGGACTGAGTAAAGAGTTATACTCTTGAGACGCATTCTTATGAATTGGTGCCTCATGAACTTCATAGATTTTTGACATTCCCTCAAGAATGATGAGTAAATGTACCCTTTTAGTTTCCATTGTATTTTCATTCTCTTGTATTGTGTACATTTGGGATTTGATTTGCACTATTGATTTACTGGTTTCAGTCATAGTTGTTTTGTTTTTGCTTTCGGTTGTATATAGCTGTTTTTTGCTTGTTTTCCTTTTCTGGATGTGTGTAGCATTTCTTTTATTTTCTGGATGTGTGTAGCATTAAGTACAATGCTTGTTTTAAGTGTGGGGGTGTGGATACTTTGATGCTCTATTGTGAATACTGTTGATTTCTGAATTGTTCTCTTGGGATTTGAATGACTGATTGAACTTTCTTGGGGTAAGTGTATTTGATCTTGATGGTGTTGTTCTTCTTGTGATACTTCTCCATTGGGTTTTTAAAGTTTTCGATAAGCTTTCAAGTGATGTGATTAGTGAGCAATTGACCCGGAAAAAAAAAACTTTGAGCATGATTGAATGAACTTTCTGGTTAGTGATATTGTCGGGTGAAATTCTAAAAAATTAAAGGGTTTAATTCAAAATGATGAATCGAAACCTAGTGAGTTTTGGGCTTTGTTGTAAATGACTAACTTTAGGCCATTTTGGATCCTTGATTGTGTGAATGACTAACTTTAGGCCATTTTGGATCCTTGATTGTGTGATTTCACTCATGATTATTGTGCTTTTCAGAACTTGCCTTGGTTCTCTTTTAAGCTGCTAATGACCACTGCATGCATTTGAAATGATAAAGGCAATTTTCTTTTAAATAACTACTGGTCAAATAGCCATCCTTGCATTTTTTCCATTGATTAACCCCTTTGAGTCTAATTGACTAATTTTTCTTCTATCTAAGCTCAATTTAAACCTAAAAGTGAAAAACTATTTTACTACCCTACCTTAGGGAGTAGAAGAGCTTTATGATTATGATGGAAATTGGTTCTTGAATAAGTGTGGGGGTATTTGAATTAATGATGTATTTGCCTAGCTATGTTTGTATATAAAAGTCTCATGCTGGCATAATACCATTGTGAATAGGATGTAAGGTGTATATATTTCTAAAAAAAAAAAAGTCAGAAAAAGGAAAAGGTACATAATAGGAATTTGAATTTGAAGATTATTGGAAAATTCTGTGTAATGATTGAATATCTTTCCATTTTGCTCTTCTAGTTCCTATGGTCTAGCTTTGTCTATCTTTAATGTATCCTACCTTAATCCTGACCCCATTACAACCTGAATAAAATTCTTTTGATCTCTGTTTACATGTGGTCTGAGTAGTGGAGAAGTAGAGGCTTGACAAGCCTATGGTAGAGCATATTCTCATGAGTTGGTTGAGTGAAAACACAAGCCTGAAACACTTAAGTGAGAGAGCATTTCAGTGAGAATTTATCATGTTGATTGAACCCTGAAATTTGATTGATTTTGCTTGTCAACTTGGATTGCTAAGAAAGGGAAATTTTGAATTGTTTAAATGCTTTGAAAACTAAATGCACAAAGGTCTTTGCTCATTATTCTGCATTTGTTTGGCTTGTTGTGAAACTGTGTTGAACTGTATATTTTTGCCCAGGAGTGCAAAAGGCTAAGTGTGGGGGTAATTGATCTGTTGATTATTCCTATATTTAAGTTGCCTTATAATTGATTCATTGAACTCCATTTGTGCTTAATTGTCATCATTTAGCTTAGTTTCTGATATCAAACCCTAATTAGAGCATTACTGTGAAACTTTGCTTAAATGTGTTCATTTGCACTCATAATTGAATTATGCTTTTCAGTCACTGGGCTTCTTAAGGTTCAATTAGGTTTAATTAAGTTGGTATTGACACATTTTATGATATTGAGCCTAATTGGATCATTGAGGGAATTATTGCATGACTTAGCCCTAATTTATCTCTTTGACAATGTTCAGTAAACTAGCTATAATTTGAGTTTCAAATATCTGATTGATATGATTTTGATCTTGTAAGAAAGCTAAGATAATTCTCTACCACTTTCATGAAGACCTCAAAGGCCCAATTATACGTTTGGATAACTCAAATTGGAGTTGAAGCAAGAACTAGGGTGCTGATCCTGACAGCTTGACCTTTTCATACTCTTCATGACATATCTCAAGCTACAAGTTGTCAAATAAGCTAAAATTTCGATGGTTGATAGTTAAGATCCACATCTACAACTTTCATGTTGAACACTTTTTCAGATTCAGAGGTCTAATGGGTCATATTGAGCTTGGAAGTTAGATTACACAGTTTGCCCGTGGTTTCTACCACGGCCATGGTTCGAGGGAGTTAGCATTAACAAATTTACTTCCAGAATCAACCACGGCCAGGCCGTGGTGGCCACCACGGCCATGGTTTAGAGTCAGCATTCACAAATTTACTTTCAGAATCAACCACGGCCTGGCCGTGGTGGCCACCACGGCCGTGGTTCGCAGCGCAGATAGCAATTATTAAAACTTCTACGTAAAGTTTGTGCGGGAGGCCTATATATTGACACACTTGGCACATTTTTGAGAGAGTTTTGGCCTAGGAGAGCAGCTACAACTCCTTGGAGAAGGAGAAGGGAGTCTTGGATCAAAGATTGGAGTCTCGGGTTCGAGCAATCGGAGATCCATGATCCCCAATCCTCAGAAACTCGTTTGCTTTAGTTTTTCTTCTGCACTTTGTTTCTCATGTTGTTCTTTCTTAGTTTTTCTTATGATTTCCTTCTAGTTATGTGTAACTAAACCTCCCTTGGTTAAGGGGGTGATGAAACCACTAGTATTGATATTGTGAATCTTGCATATTTGATTATTTCAACACAGTTATGTCTTTATTCATATATTTCTGAATCTATTGTTGGTATGAAGGTTTTTGTACTTGTTCCCACTTTCAAAGTGGTAGATCTGGGTTTATTATGCACGGTTACGGTAGTAGATCTAGTGGAATATATGATGTTCATGTGGGTATAATTATCTTTGTGCTATTTTCCAGTTATCAAAGTGGTAGATCTGGGTTTATTATGCGCGGTTGCGGTAATAGATCTAGAGAAATATATGTTCTAAGTAATTTAATCCTGGTGTGTGATTAGATCTTAGTGTGATTGGTTTTCTAAATCTTAATGCAATTGTTGGATAGGTGTAAGAACGGCTGCTTTATGACTAATCAGTGATTAGGAGTTGATTTGAGCGGTTGCTAAATTGGCCAACATGTAAGGAAAATAGAGATTTACTCTCACAATTACATAAAAACATAATTGAGCATATTGGAATAAAAGGATATGTGGATTTACATAATCATATAAATCTAGTGGTGGATTCAATCTCTTAACCAATTTCTTATATTGTTGATTTCAGTTCATTTATTATTATTACCTTTGAAACTGTTCATTGTTCATCAAAACTCCAAAACCCCCCTTATTTACTATTTATTGTCAATCAGAGTTTAAATTGGGAATTACTTGATAGTGTTAATTGAATTGGTTCTCTGTGGATCGACTCTTACTAACTATAACTAGTTGTAAGGTTTTTATTTTCTGGTGGGCCTGACAACTAATTTTTATCTGAATTTTAATCACTATATCCTCACGCATCACATTGCAAAGACCAAAAGACATCTGTCTATATGCAAAAACTCCATAGGGACAGGTAAATGCTGTCTTTTCTTAGTCTTCAGGATTGACTGTAATTTGATTATAACCAGAATAGCCATCAAAGAAGCAATAATAAGCTTGTCCAGATAATCTCTCAAGCATCTAGTCCATGAAGGGAAGAGGAAAATGATCCTTCCGGGTAGCTTAGTTGAGCTTCCGGTAATCGATGCACATACGTCAACCAGTGACTGTTCTAGTGGGAATTAATTCATTCTTTTCGTTCCTCACCATAGTCATACCTCCCTTTTTAGGGACAACCTGAACCAGACTCACCCAAGCACTATCTGAAATGGGATAAATCATTCCGGCTTCAAGGAGTTTCAACACCTCCTTTCTCACTACTTCTTTCATTGTAGGATTTAACTTTCTTTATGGTTGAACCACTGGCTTGAATTCCTCCTCGAGTTTGATCTTATGCATACAAAAAGCTGGACTTTTCCTTTTAAGTCAGAAATAGTCCATCCAATTACAGTTTGGTGCTCTTGGAGTACCCTTACAAGCTTCTCTTCTTCAAGTTTTGATAAAGAACTGCTGATTATCACTGGATTTGCATCTTGATTGCCAAGAAAAACATATTTCAAATGAGATGGCAAGGGTTTTAACTCGAGTTTTGCTCTTTCCTCCACCTTGTCATTACTCAGCTCTTCTTTCATCTTACTGATAACATTCTTTGCTTGATTTGCTTCTAGATACTGCAAACACTCCTTAATGATTTCATCATCCACCTCACCATGATCATTAATGGCATTCACAATCACTCTTTCAAGAGATATAGTTGGAGTGTTGTGCTGAATAGATTCTGCAACTGTAGTATCAATCAAATCCACCTGATAAGAAGTTTCTTTATCATCTGGGTGTTGCATCGCCTCAAAAACATTAAAGGCGACTTTCTCATCCTTTACTCGCAACATTAACTGCCCTTACTAGACATCAATAAGGGCTCTTCCAGTAGCTAAAAATGGTCTTCCCAGAATCAAAGATGCCTCTGCATCCTCATCCATATCCAACACAACAAAATCAGCTGGAAATATAAATTTATCTACCCTTACTAGCACATCTTCCATGACTCCATAGGGGTGTTTATTTGAGCTATCTGCAAGTTGCAAAGCCATTCTTGTTTGCTTGACCTCACCTCCCCCAAGCTTCTTAAGCATAGACAATGGCATCAAATTTATACTTGCTCCCAAATCACAAAGAGCTTTACCAATGGTCATGTTGCCAATAGTGCATGGAATTGTAAAACTCCCCAGATCTTTCAATTTTGGGGGAAGCTTCCTTTGAAGTATTGCACTACACTCTTCTGTCAATGCCACCGTTTCATCTTCTTTGAATTTCCTCTTCTTAGTCAACAATTCCTTCATAAATTTAGCATATGTAGGCATTTGTTCCAATGCATCTACAAAAGGAATGTTGATTTGGAGACGTTTGAAAATGTCCAAGAACCTTGCAAACTGCTCCTCTTTCTCCTTTTTCTTGCTCAAGTGGGGATATGGTAGCTTCACATATGGTGGAATCACTTGAGGCTTATCCCCTTCTTGCAAAATCTGATGTTTTGTTCTCCTCAAGAATGAGTCTTCATCTACTAAGTTAGAACTCTTTTTATCCTCCTTTTTCTGATTTTCAACTTCCACTTCTTTTTCTTCTCTTTCATTTTCTTCTATGTTCATAATGTCACTCTTTTTTTTGGTTCTTCATCTAACATCTCCCTCTCATTTGTTTCAGCAGATCCTAAAACTAATGGCTCCACCACATCCAATATGACAGTTTTCCCACTTCTCAAAGTTATGGCTTTGCATAACTCATTTTTGGGGTTATCCACTATATTTCTAGAAAATTGTCCCCTGGATTGTTCAGCAAGTTGCTTTAAGAGCTGTCCAGTTTGATTCTCGAGGTTTTTGATGGAAGCTTCTTGGTTTTTGAAATGAGCCTCATGATTTTGAAAATTGGTTTGAGTCATATGCATGAATTGAGTTAATGCTTCTTCTAAAGTAGAAGGCTTCTCTTTAGGTTGCTGTAGTTGAGGAAGTTTGCTTGATTGAGGAGCTTCATGTTGTTTCCAAGAAAAGTTGGGATGATTCCTCCACCATGCATTATAGGTGTTAGAATAAGGATTCCCTCTCTGCCCCTGAAAATTTCCCATATAGTTGGCTTGCTCATTTGAATCACTTTGAGCTTCACAATTACCATGCTCCTGTCCTCCCGCACAAAAATCACACCTCATACATTGCATCACAGCCTTAGAATGATGAGATTGAGAGGAACATGTTTGTAAAGCTTGAAGCTATTTGGTGAGAACCTCCAATTGTTGAGAGACCAATCTGTTTTGGGCTAATAAAGCATCATGGGCATCTAGCTCTAAAACACCCCTCCTTGCTTGCACTCCTCTATCATGATGAATGAGATACTCATTTGAAGCCATTGCTTCCACTAACTCTCTTACTTCTTCAGCTGTCTTGTTATTCATTATACCCCCTGCCGAAGCATCTAGCATTATCTTTGTATTTGGTCTCAACCCATGGCAAAATATTTGCATTTATATTAAGTCATCATAGCCATGATCGGGACACCTTTTCAAAAGCCCTTTGAACCGTTCCCATGCTTCATAAAGATTTTCTCCATTTTTTTGCTCAAAACTGGTGATTTCAGCCCTTCTTTTGATGAACTTAGAAGTAGGAAAAAATTGATCCATAAATTTGTCCTCTAATTCATTCCAAGTAGTAATACTTCCTTGAGGAAGTGATTGTAACCAATCCTTTGCCCTGTCTCTCAAAGTAAAAGGGAACAATCTCATCCTCTTAACTTCTTCAGAAACACCATTCAGCTTCAAAGTACCACAAATCTCAAAGAAATTCACCAAGTGCTGGTTAGGATCTTCATTATCCGCTCCAGAAAATTGATTCTGCTTGAGAACATTTAATAAAGAAGTTCTGATCTCTAATAGCCAACCTTTAACGGTTATTCCTCCGCCCAAAATCTCCCAAAGTCTGCCTAGGTGGTGGTTGTGCAGCCATGACCTCTACTGTGAGAATATGAGAAGAAGAAGTAAATTCTTGTTTTTCTTGAGTTATTTTTTGTTGCTTTGCTTTCTTTGCTTGCTTCCTATTTGCTTTTTCTGTTTTCACAATCTCAAGATCAAGCAAAAATTCAGCTGCCTTTTTCGCTCGCATAAATAGAAAATAAGAGAATAGCAAGTAGCAAATCAACGATATTTAAGAATGAAGGAAATTAATACAATTAAATTGTAAACAAAACACAAAAGAAAATAGAAACAATTGTCTAAAGTAGTAACTCCTTTGCCTTGCTGATAATCAAATCAACAATCCTTGGCAACGGCACCAAAAACTTGTTAAGATAAATTCACAAAACCAAACTAGTTCGGCAAGTGTACCGAATCGCAACAAGTAATATAATGATGAGAAAAGAAATATCGTCTCCACAAGGATTGTAATTGTTTATCAAAGCAAAAGAAAAGATTGTTTCTACTTGAACTAAAAATAAACTTTTAGTAACGTGGAATGTATTGGCTTTAAACAAGTATAAGTGGAATGAATTAAAAACAGAACAATTAACAAATTAAAGAATATTTTTGGATTTTTAAGGAGAAGAAAATCTATCGAGAAAAGCGGCTAGGGTCTGAATCTCATTGTTTACCCTCTTATGCTACTGATTTACCCTCAATACAAGTGATAATTATGCATTTGAAGTTCCAATCAACATATTAGACTTAGATCAATTCCTTAATTCAAAGCTCCTTTAACCCAAAATACAAAACTCAATTCCTTAGGTAATTGTTAATTCAGATTAAGTATTAATAACAATGATTTCGTGGAACACATAATTACAAATATATATTCCTATATTCAATCATAACTATGCAAACCCAACTCAATTCCAGCATTACAACCAATTTTCCAATTAGAAGAAATACCCAAAATCAAATCAATAATGATCAAGTATTGATTAGCATTAAGCAAAGAGTAGGATGATCGAATACATGAAATTAACTTGTATTGAAATAGTAAAATAGATTACATAAGAGTTTTCACAATATTCATCTGACCTTAGCTCAAAAAGATTTAGCTACTCATAATGAAAGGGGAAGAGATAAGAGAAATTAAACAAATGGAAGAAGAAGAAGCCATTGATTCTTCAAGGTGTTGTTCCCAAGCTTGAATCATCAATGGAAGTGGAAGAAGAAGAAACCCTAGCAGAGCTTTGGGTGAAAACCCCCAAAATTCTGGAGTTCAGAAAAAAAAACAAAACGAAAGATGCATAAAAAATGTTTTCTCTGGCTATTTAAAATTGGTTGGATAACGTCCATCGCCTCTCGATGGCCCGCGTGACAGGCAAGCTCCAGTAGCTCCAAAGATCCTTCCAATCAGCATCTCGCCTCGCGATGAATATTCCTCGCCTCGCGATGGAACGCACTCTCGCCTAGCGATGGAGAACCTTCGCCTCGCGATGGACGCAAGAATGAGATTTTTCTTTTTCTTCTAAATTAAAACTAATCTGTTTCAATCAAAAATTTTCATTCCATTAGCCAATGAACATAAAAAACCTATAATACTAAAAAATAATGAAAACTTATCTAAATTCTACCTAAATTCTTTAATTCTAAAACTAATTTGACCCAAAAACTTACTTGTGCTAGAGATTCAACAGAGATGATGACCAAAGTCATTGTCAATCATTGGTAGAGGCAAAAGGTGGCCAAATTTTGGGAACTAACGACAGAGGATAGTAGTCGATAGTGGTCAATGGTCACTACTGACCATGGTGTGGTGGTGATTGTTTGATAATAAGACAATATAATGGTAGTTATTGCAGACATTTCACATGACAAAAATATTCTCATGGCATGTGATGGGAAAAGAGCAAACTCACATCCCTGATGGGAAAGAAATTGTGAGAATGTTAGGAAAATCATTTTAGGAAATGAATCTTGGATGAAAATGTTGTTTGAAATGTTGTACCAAACATTGAAAGTTAACATTACCATGTAAAGATTCCTAAGAATGAAAAAAATATCCACCGTGGGGTGTCTAGTTCAAGAGTTAGTTTTTTATTCTTGAGAATAAGACTCTTGGGAATGACATTCCAAGGAATTGTATTCCTAAGAATCTATCAAACCTATATTTGGTTAATTTTTTACTTTCCTGAAAATATTTTATAATATTCTCATATACATTTCATTTTTATGTTTGGTTTGAGATAATATTTCTAGGAATATTTGGTAATATTTCTAAGGCAGGTAAAAATCAATCTTCCTCTTTTGCATGTGATTAAACAAGTTCCTACTTATGCAAAAGCTCTCAAAGATTTGTGTACAGTTAAGAGAAAGCACCATGTAAAGAACATAATGTTCATGACAGAACAAGTTAGTGCTCTAATTAAGTAGTGAATTTCTCCCAAGTACAAATATCTTGGTTGTCCAACCATTACATGCAGCATTGGAAATCATGAGTTTGGGCAAGTTTTGCTAGATTTAGGAGCTAGCGTGAATCTAATGTCATATTCTATTTATTTGCAGTTGGGATTAGGAGAAATCAAACCAACAGTCAAAGTACCCCGAGGTATGGTAGAAGATGTTCAAATTCAAATTGTCAAATTTTATTATCCCGTTGATTTCCTAACCCTTGACACTAGCTCTACTGTTGATACTACTTCTAAAATTCTTTTGATTTTAGGTAGGCATTTCCTTGCCACTACTAATGCTCTTATTAATTGCAGGAATGAGCTCATGAAACTATCTTTTGGAAACATGACCCTCGAGGTGAATATCTTCCATAATGCAAAACAACCAGAATATGACGACAAGGGCCACCAGACATACATGATTGACTCAATCATTGATAGAGGAGTTTCTACAGCCCGTGATTTTGATCCACTTGAGTATTTTATTGTTAATTCTAAGTTTGCTTCTATCAGTAATCCATCTAATGTAGTTGATATTTGTTCTATTTTTTATAGAACTCAGGAGTATGGCACTCGGACTTGGCAACCAAAGTTTGAGGAGTTGCTTGAGAAAGGTTGGAGCATTGTTGATATAAAAGGTGTTAGTCCTTTAGTCTATTCTCATAAAATTAATTTGGAGGAAGGTAAATGGTAAACAGTTGAAGCCGTAACTTGAGTTGAAGGATATAGATGTAAAAGAGACTTTGGTAGACGATCCTGTCTACCAAAACTAAGGTAAGCTTTTTATTATTTTGTTTATGTTTTTATTGAGTCAACTTAAGTGTCTCTCAGATTTCGGAGCCTTTGTATGGGGATGTAATAGTGTTGACCAACAAAAAAATTAAAAAAATTAAAAATTTTCAAACCTAAAAAAAATATTTAGTTTGCATGCTTGTTTATATAATTTTACTTTATTTTGGTTTTGTTATTTTTGTCATTGTTAACCATTGTCAGAGCATAGTTATCCTCTTCTCATCTTCTCTTTTTAATTGCTAAGCATTTTAGGTATGTGACTCCTCTCATTACTCTGTTATTTTTGTCCCAATAATTTCTTTGATACATATTGATTGTTATTTATTAAGTGTGGATTTAATTTGAAACATTGAGGACAATGTTTGGTTTTGATTGGGGGAGGGAGTTACTTGAATTTCAGTCATGTTATCATTATGCCACTTTTGTGAAGAAAATTTTTTTATCATCTTGATCAATATGTTTCACATTATTCATAGCTACTACTGCATGTCTCTTTGTTGAAAAATTGAAATAATTAGAAAAATTGATGAAAACATATAGATACTATATTTTTTTCCTAGTGAATTTAGAACCATTCATTTTTATTATAAGTGTTTTCTTGGTCATCCAATGTTTATTGTGGTGCTCATATTTTTTTTTTTCACTAGATCCTTTCATTATTATTTTGGCTAAAGAGAAATTTTATATCACACTTGCATTTAATCTGATGTCATGAAATTTGGTAGAATTGTGTGTTTCCTTGAGAGATAATATTAGGCAATGTTTCTTATTTTGAGCCTTGGAATAATATTTTTTCTCTTTCACATATTGTCACTAGTCACTCATTTGAGCCTATTTATTAAGCCTTTTCTTTCTTAACTCCTTCCCAAAGTGTTTTGGGAAAGCAGTAATATTATTGTAATATAAGAAGGTATAAGGGAAGAAAAAAAAGAGAAAAATGAAAAAAAAAAGAAGGCAAAGTGAAAGTGCAAGAAAAAAAAAGAAAAGGAAGATTTTTTTTTTGAAAAGTGATCAATCAATTTTGAGGTATTCGTTATTGCTTTATATTTGGCCTAATTGATGATAATTATATCCAATATTATGTTTGTGGGTGAGTTTTAGATGATTGGGCCTCATTGAGCTTAGTTGTAAAAGCTTTATTAATTTTTGGAATTTAACTCATTTTGACCTTTCTATCTTGTACAGGCCATATCTTAGACTACAAATGTCACATTTGGATGATCTTGGTGTCCCCTGAAAGCTGAGACGAAGATACACAATTTTGTGTCTAATGCAGTTTTTCTAATTCAGCTGGATTCAGGGCAAAATTAAGCCTCAAAATTAAGATGTTGTTGCTGTCATAAAACTTGGACCTTCCCTCACTGATTTGGGCTTAACTCTCTCAATTTAAGCCCAAATAAGGCAAATTATATGTCTCTGAAAAGTTTATTCAAAGGGCTATAGTTTAGGCCATGGGTAGATTAGGAATTACAGAAGAATTTTTAGTTACAAATAGGTTAAGGCAGAATACAAAAAGTATCTTTTTTTGAATCCTTATTTTTGAGTTTTACGATTTGAATCAAGAAACCCTTTTCTCTCTTTTCATTTTCTCTATTTTCGTTTTCTCTCTTCTCTGAAAGTTCTGTATCTTTTCAATGGTGATGGCCATGGAAGGCTAAAGATCCAATCAATCTAAGGAATTCAATGATTGTGGTTAGAGTTTTGAGTTCTTTTGTTTATTTGTGATTTCTGATTGTGTTCTTCCCTCTTCTCCTTCTTCAATTGGTTTATGATTATGTTTTTGAAATTGAAGATAGATTTGGATTGATTAATCTGAATTTAATGGAGAATAAATCATCGACTGGTAATCTATGTTAATTCAAAATTATATTTAATTCAATCTTAATCAAGAATTGCGATTGTGATTCTGTTTTAGTTGATCAAATTGTAGGTGATTATCTAGTTTAATTTGAATTAACAGAGGTAATTGCATAAAAAATTCTACTCTTTTTGAACTATGATTAACTTTGTCACTTGAATTGAAGACCTTGGATTGGTGTTTCAATTTTTGATTTATTCCTAATTACTGCTGAATTTGCACTCTGTTACTTGATGAACAAAACCCCCTACTTATTGATAACTTCTAATATACTTGAGAAATCCGAATTGATCCTTGGGAGATGAACTAGGTTATGCACTATTCTATATTCCATTTAAATTCTAGTATATTTTGAGGCGAGTACGACATCGTTCATCAAAATTTGGCGCCATTGCCGGGGATCTATTTTCGGTTCCTTAGGTTTATTAGGAGTTCCTAGTAGTTATTAATTTCTCTGTACTCATTATCAACTTTGCTGGAAGTCCTTAAGTGCATTTTGTTTTTTTTTTTCTGCTACAGATTCTGCATTCTGCATTCTGCTGCACTGTTATATTGGATTACTATTGCATTGGATTTGTGTGCATTCATTGCATAATTCACATTTTGCTGCTTTGTCCTACCTGTTGCTACCTTGCACTTTGCTACACTAGTCACTGTTCCATTGGCTTAGCTTCACTTGCTGCAAATTTCATGCCACTGTTACATTGGATTTTGCTGCATTCCATGATTCCTGTTATTGAGCATTGCATCACACAACACAATTGGTATTTCTGTTGCACAAGTAACTCGTTCCTTTGCTGTGCTGCATAATCTGCTGCATAATTTGTTGTACTGTTCCATTGGACTCAGCTACATTGCATTCTATTATTGTGCATTGCATGATTGCCTCATACTCGTATTGCATTATTTAGCATACCACACTGCTCATTCTGCTACAATTAACACAATTACTCACATACTTGCAATTATGCTGCATAATTACTGTTCCATTAAATTTTGCTGCTGTTGACCATCCTTTTGTTGATCTTATTGCCAAGTGCATTGCAAGACCTTATTATGAGTGTTAAGCATTCATTTTGGGTGTGTTCCTAGCTTCTTACCACTGTTTTATATACTGCTAGCACTCTTTTCCTAATTTCTGGTGCATAGAAGAACAAAGTGCAATCTAGGCAACTCTGATTGAGCTGAAATTTGGTCTCCAAGGGTAAAACATCATTTGGAGCAAAGTGATCCCTTAAAGGATCAGGTATTCAGATTTTAGCCAATTTTCATCATTTGGTAAGGTTTTTGGGTAGTTTTGTAATTTCTGGAAAAATGACCTAATTTTAGATTGAGCTGAGACTCGTTCCCTTGAAGGAAGATGGCATATTAAGCAAGGCTTAGTATGATACTAAGGTCACTCATTTTTAAGCCAAATTCCATCGTTTAGACCACTTTTTCAATTTTTGAAGATTTTTTATTGCATTTTTAAGTTCCATTTTTGTGTAGTTTTTAGTTTGTGGTGGTCCTATAATTTTTAAAAATCATTTAATAAGTCAATTAGATTTATTTTAGTGCATTTTTGCTGTTTGATAGTCAATTTTGCTTGATTTTGTGTTTTTGAGTTTTCCATGTTACATGACTAGGTCTAACCCTAGTATATTACATCATTTTGATCCTGAGATAGATAGGATTTTTCATTCCTTGCATAGGTCTCATAGGATTGATTCTACACTTGATGAGCATATAGGAAGTAGTCATCATAATAATGATTCTGCATCTGAATTTCCTACACATAGTCATCATAATAGTGATTCTGCATCTGAATTTTCGATTCTGCATGCATTGTCATTGATCAATCTTTCCATTCCGATTCTACCGAGAACACGATATTATGGATGAAAGAACCTTGAAAGAGCTTCTTTTTGATGTTACATATCAGTCTTTATGCATTCAGTATCCTGATGTTGATGCTTCTTTTGAACTTAAATCTGGATTGATTCATTTGTTGCCTAAGTTCAGTGGTCATGCAGGTGAGGACCCTCATAAGCATCTTAAGGAGTTCCACATTGTGTGTTCGACCATGAAGCCTCAAGGCATTCCAGAAGATCACATTAAACTTCGAACATTTCCTTTCTCCTTACAAGATGCTGCTAAGGACTGGCTATACTATTCGCATTCAAGTTCTATCACTTGCTGGAATGATCTTAAGAGGCTATTTTTGGAGAAATTCTTTCCTGCATCAAGAGCTGCCTCAATCAGAAAAGAAATATGTGGCATTAGGTAATTTGACAGAGAAATATTATATGAATACTGGGAGAGGTTTAAGAAGATGTGTACAAGTTGTCCTCACCATCAGATCAGTGACCAGTTACTCATCCAGTATTTTTATGAAGGTCTGCTTCCTATGGATAGAAGTATGGTTGATGCTACTAGTGGAGGGGCATTGGTAGACAAGACTCCTATGGCTGTAAGGAATCTGATTGAGAATATGGCCACTAATTCCCAACAGTTTGGCACTAGAAGTAACTCAGTGGTATTGACTAGAGGTGTCCACGAAATTGAGGCTTCCTATGCTGCAGATCACAGGAAATTAGAAAGTAAAATTGATGATCTCACATCCTTGGTGAGACAATTAGCTGTAAATAAACACCAGCAGCCTGTTGCAGTAGTCCCTGCCAGAGTATGTGGCATCTACACCTCTACTGATCATCCCACAGATTCCTGTCCTACATTACAAGAGGGTGACATTGATGGTACCCCACAGGCCTATGCAGCAAATATCTATAACAACGGCCTCAAGCGGACGGCCAGAGAGTTATAATCGTCCTCCGGCGGATATAATTCGGAGTTGGAGGAATCATCTAAATCGAGGTGGGGGAATAACTCTACATCATCATCGCCCTACTCAATTTAGGCGTAAGCAATGACAGCACTGCAGATTCCTTTCCAATCCACTGTAGGTTCCAGTAGACCATATCAGCCACCTTTCCTGCAGCAGCAGCAGAATATGCAGCAGCTTACTACAGTACCTCCTAAATCTGAGCCAACCTTGGAGGAATTGATGAAGTAAATGGCAGTGAACAACTTGCAGTTCCAACAGAGAACAGAAGCTACCATTCAGAATTTGGAGAACCAGATTAGACAGCTTGCTAGTTCAATGAACCAATTACAGACACAAGATTCTGACAAGTTGCCTGCACAAACTGTGGTGAATCCAAGAAATGTGAGTGTCATCACTCTCATATCTGGTAAGACTGTTGATGCACCAGATTGTCGGTTGCAACATGGATTAGATAAGGAGAGTAAGAGCAGCAAGCCATACCAGAAATTTCATGTAGCAGCAAAATAAAGAAAACAGATTCTGTCCCCACTCCTAGTGTAGTTACTGATGAGCAAGAGCGATCCTTCCCACTACCATTCCCTCAGAGGGTTGTGCAACTTAAGAAGACTTTTGAGACTGACACAGATAGGGAGATCTTGGAGACTTTTAGGAAGGTTGAGGTGAACATTCCTCTCATTGAAGCAATCAAACAAATTTCAAGATATGCCAAGTTTCTTAAGGACTTGTGCACTCACAGAAGGAGGTTAAAGGGAAATGAGAAGATCAGTATGGGGAGAAATGTGTCTACACTTATTCAGCCTACAATGCCCCAAAAATGTAAGGATCCAGGGATTTTTACTATTCCATGCACCATAGGCAATAGCAAATTCAAAAATGCCATGTTGGATTTAGGTGCTTCAATTAATGTTATGCCTATGTCTGTGTTTAACTCTCTTGCCCTTGGACCCTTACAAAATACAGGAGTTATCATTCAGTTGGCAAACAGGAGTAATGCATACCCTGCTGGACTCATTGAAGATGTCCTTGTTAGAGTTAATGATTTGATCTTTCCAGCAGACTTCTATATTTTGGATATGAATGAAGAATCTGAATCCAGTAAGGCTCCCATCATTCTTGGCAGACCTTTCCTCAAAAATTCCAGAACTAAGATTGATGTCCATGCAGATACTCTTTCCATGGAGTTTGGAGATAGTGTGGTCAGATTTAACATTTTGGATGCCATGAAGCACCCCATGGAGGAGCATTCTATTTTCCATATAGATTTGCTAGCTGATATAGTTGATGATAACCTGTCTGAGTTCCTTGCTATTGATTTCCCAGATTTTGATGATATTTACACTTGTTCTACTTGTATTGAGTCTGAA
This sequence comes from Ormosia semicastrata, assembly GCA_029884595.1. Classification (NCBI taxonomy): domain Eukaryota; kingdom Viridiplantae; phylum Streptophyta; class Magnoliopsida; order Fabales; family Fabaceae; genus Ormosia; species Ormosia semicastrata. The sequence continues at coordinate 4,737,440 of JAQQTO010000028.1, read as the reverse complement.
ATGTACAGTGTTTGTACTGAGATTGCATCTTGTTTACACGATGATTTTGATGCAGATTTCGATGCAGATTTTACAGGTGCTGAACAGTTTGATGGTGGTGTAGCTGCGAATTCCATGGAGTCAGAATGCAGCAGTTTGGATTATGTAGGGTTACAGGTTGTAGACATAGTTCCTACCACCAGGATACTTCCATCTGTAGTTCAGCCACCTACACTGGAGCTTAAGCAACTTCCACAGCACCTTAAGTATGCATACTTAGAGGATGATAAAAAGCTGCCAGTGATCATTTCTACTAACCTCCATGCTGAGCAGGAGAAGAGGTTGTTATAAATCCTGAAGAAGCATAAGAGAGCTATTGGATGGACCTTGGCTGATATTCCTGGCATTAGTCTTCCATGTGCATGCACAGGATACTTCTTGAGGATGGTGCTAAGCCAGTAAGACAACCACAAAGGCGTCTCAACCCTTTGATCCTGGATGTGGTAAAGAAGGAGGTGATCAAGCTTCTGCAAGCTGGCATCATCTATCCTATATCAAATAGTGCTTGGGTGAGTCCAGTTCAAGTAGTTCCAAAGAAGTCAGGAATCACAGTAGTGAAAAATGATCGCGATGAGCTGATTCCTACTAGAGTGCAGAGTAGCTGTAGAGTTTGTATTAATTACAGACAGCTCAACCAAGCGACCAGAAAGAATCATTTTTTGTTGCCTTTATTGATCAAATACTTGAGCGCTTGGCTGGAAAATCTTACTACTGTTTTATTGATGGCTTTTCAGGTTATTTCCAGATCCACATAGCACCAGAGGACCAGGAGAAGACCACATTCACCTGCCCCTTTGACACTTTTGCCTATAGGAGGATGCCTTTCGGCCTATGCAATGCCCCTGGAACTTTCCAGCGATGCATGGTAAGTATCTTTTCAGACTTTTTAGAGGATTGCATTGAGGTGTTTATGGATGATTTTACTATTTATGGTTCCTCCTTTGATGCCTGTTTGGACAGTCTGGATAGAGTTTTGCATCGATGCATTGAGACTAACCTTGTTCTTAATTATGAGAAGTGTCATTTTATGGTAGAGCAGGGCATAGTCTTAGGCCATGTGATCTCTCAGAAGGGTATAGAGGTCGATCCTACTAAAATTGATGTTATTTCCCAGTTGCCTTACCCCTCTTGCGTGCGAGGGGTTCGTTCTTTTCTTAGCCATGCAGGTTTTTACAAGAGATTCATTAAAGATTTCAGCAAAAAGGCCCTTCCACTGTCCCACTTGTTGCAGAAAGATGTTGTCTTTGATTTTGATGATAGGTGTAGAGCGGCTTATGATTGCCTCAAAACAGCTTTGACCACCACTCCCATCATTCAGCCACCTGAGTGGACACTCCCTTTTGAACTCATGTGTGATGCATCTAACTATGCAGTAGGAGCTATCCTTGCCCAGAGAGTTGGCAGGCTGCCTCATGTTATCTCCTACGCTTCCAAGACTTTAGATGTTGCCCAGGCTAACTATACCACCATTGAGAAAGAGTTGCTTGCTATTGTATTTGCACTTGATAAATTTAGATCATATTTGCTTGGCTCTAAAGTGGTTATTTTTACTGATCATGCAGCCTTAAAGTTCCTGTTGAAGAAGGCAAATTCGAAGCCTCAATTAATTAGATGGATGCTACTTCTCCAGGAGTTTGATGTGGAGATTAGAGATAGGAGTGGAGCAGAGAATTTGGTGGCAGATCAATTGAGCAGGATCGAAAGAGCTGTTGACCCTTCTCCTATCAGAGATGATTTTCCAGATGAGCAACTTATGCAGCAGCATGACACCTCACTTTCCCCTTGGTTTGCTGATTTAGTTAATTACTTAGTTGCATCTATTTTTCCCCCTCATGCATCTAGATCACAGAGAGCTAAGCTTAAGAGTGATGCTAAATATTATGTTTGGGATGATCCATATTTGTGAAAATTTTGTAGTGACCAGGTGATTTGCAGATGCATACCTGACCATGAGATCCAGTCAGTTCTTCATTTTTGTCATGCCTCTCAAGTCGGAGGACACTTTGGACCACAGTAGACAGCTAGGAAGGTGCTGGATTCTGGATTCTATTGGGCTACCATCTTCAGAGATGCGCATCAGGTTTTCACTACTTGTGAGCAGTGCCAGAGAGCAGGAGTGGCCATTACTCGCAGGCAGGAGATGCCCCAGTAGCCCATTCTTTTCTGCGATGTCTTTGATGTTTGGGGTATCGATTTTATGGGCTCTTTCCCTGTTTCTTTTGGTTTTGCTTATATTGTGCTTGCTGTTGATTATGTTTCTAAATGGGTGGAAGCCAAGGCCACCAGGACTAATGATGCTCGAGTTGTTGTGGATTTTGTCAGGTCTAATATATTTTGCAGGTTTGGAGTGCCTCGCGCTATCATTAGTGACCAAGGGACTCATTTTTGTAACCGGACTATGGAGGCCTTGTTTCGGAAGTATGGGGTCGTGCATAGCGTGTCTACAGCATATCATCCCCAAACTAACGGGCAGGCCGAGGTTTCTAACCGAGAGATAAAGCAGATTTTGGAGAAGATGGTTCAGCCGAATAGGAAGGATTGAAGCCGCCGGTTAGAGGATGCTTTTTGGGCTCATCGTACTGCTTACAAGACGCCTATAGGGATGTCTCCTTTTAAGGTTGTCTTTGGTAAAAGTTACCACCTTCCAGTGGAGATAGAGCATCGTGCATACTGGGCAGTGAAGAGTTGCAACTTAGCTTTTGACCAAGCGAGTTCAGAGAGGAAGCTTCAATTGCAACAACTTGAGGAACTTCGTTTGGAGGCTTATGAGAATTCCAAGATCTATAAGGAAAAGACTAAGCATTTCCATGACAAGATGATTTCCCGAAAGGAGTTCTCCATTGGCCAAAAAGTGCTTTTGTTCAACTCTCGCCTTAAACTCATGCCCGGTAAGCTCCGTTCTAGGTGGGATGGTCCTTTTGTTGTCACTAACATCTTTCCTTATGGTGCAGTGGAGATTTCAAATAAAGCTACCAACAAGAGTTTCAAGGTTAATGGGCACCGTCTTAAGCCCTTTCTTGAGAGCCTCGCGCACTCCGCACTTGTGGAGGAGCTCTCCTTGGACAAGCCCACCTTTCCCCAAGTGCAAATCTTTCCACCTTGATGAGGGTGTTCTCTTCCCTTGCTCTTTTATTTCACTTGTCTACTTATCTTTTGATTTGTGTTGCCATTGAGGACAATATGGGATTTAAGTGTGGGGGAGGGAATTTTGCTATTTTTGTTTTCTTGTTTCTGTTTTTCTATTTTTTTTATTTTTTTGTTTTTTGTTTTACTGTTCTATTTTTGTTTCATTTTCATTTTACATTTCTGTTTGTTCTACTATTTTTATTTTTGCTTTTTTTCTATTTCTCTTGTCATACAAATTCTGCTATTTTTATTTTGCTATTTTTCTGTTCTATTTTTGTTTTCGTTTTCATTTTACTGTTTCTATATTTTGTTTTTGTATTTTGTGTTATTTTACTATTTTTGTTTTTATTTTCTTCTTTTAATTCATTTTTAAAAAAAGGGGGCACACAAGTGTGTTTTGAGTTACTTTCCAATTATGTTTTGAGGCTTGTAAAGTTGAAAAGTTTGAGACAATTGGAATTCAAGGTTCATAACATGATTGAATTTGATATGCTTGGTGGTGAATGTTGAATTGGTGGATCAAGTTTGATAGATGCATACCTTGTGAGATTTTGAGCCTATTGGTGGATTTAACATTTGCACCATTTTCTTCTTTCTTGTGTGATTTTCACTCATGTCATTTGATCACTCTAGAACTTGCTTAGATTCTTTTTTAGGCTACATTTTTCACTTGTATGCATGAATATGATTGAGGCATTATTTCTTGATTAACTACTTTGGCCAAATAGCTAACCTTGCATCATTTCCCCTTGTTTAACCCCCTTGAGCCTACTTGCCTATTATTTGTTTTAGCTCATTTTGTGTCTTATGTGAAAAATCATGTTTTTACCTTTACCTTAGGGAATAGGAGAGCATTGGTTCATTTTCATTAGAGGAGCTCTTTTGATGTTCAAGTGTGGGGGAATTGTGTACTTTGATGAGCAATGTGCAAGATGTCTGGTTGTGAAATTGAAAAAATTGAAAAAAAAAATATACTAGGATTGAAAAAATATACTAGGATTTCACAAACATGTCTGGTTGTGAAATTGAAAAAAAAAAATTTAAAAAAATAGAATTAAGAAAAAAAAAAGAAAAGCCAAAAAAAAAAAAAAGAAAAAGAATAAATTCAAGAAAGGTTGAGAAAGAAAAAGAAGATAAGGAAATTTGTAAAGGAGAATGTGCATTATTTGGAGTTAGGGGATAAAATTTCATGTTTGTTACTTGTCATTTGAGTTCCTTCACAATGCTTTTTCATTCTCTTTGGTAACATTGTCATATCCATATTGTTTCCTTCCCTTACCTTGACCCCATTACAACCTTAAATAAAGTCCTCTTGATTTTTGTGTGCATGTGTTTTGAGTAGTGGAGAAGTAGAAGATAAGCAAGCTTATGGTAGTGTAATTGTTCATGAGTTGAATTAAGTGAAATACTTACCTTGTAAACACTTAAGGGATTGAGAGTGTATCTTGTGAGGATCTTTCATTCTTGATTCATACTTTTCAAGTTGAAGCTACCTTGCTTGTTGGTTTGAGATGTGAAGAAATTTTAATTCATGGGTGTTTTGTTCTCTTGAATCTTCTATTGCTCCTCTTGCTTGTAAGCTTTTGCATTCTTGAATATCATTGGAATTTGAGTCTTTTAGAGTTTTTAGTTTTTGAGTTTTTACTTTTCTTGCATTCTTGCATTTTGGTCTCTTGTATTTTGCCCGGGAGTGCAAAAGTTCAAGTGTGGGAGAATTTGATCAATCAATTTTGAGGCATTCGTTATTACTTTATATTTGGCCTAATTGATGATAATTGTATCCAATATTATGTTTGTGGGTGAGTTTTAGATGATTGGGCCTCATTCAGCTTAGTTGTAAAAGCTTTATTAATTTTTAGAATTTAACTCATTTTGACCTTTCTGTCTTGTACAAGCCATATCTTGGACTACAAATGTCATATTTAGATGATCTTGGTGTCCTCTGAAAGCTGAGACGAAGATACACAATTTTGGATCTAATGCAATTTTTCTAATTCAGCTGGATTCAAGGTGAAATTGAGCCTCAAAGTTAGGATATTGTTGCTGTCATAAAGCCTGGACCTTCCCTCACTGATTTTGGCTTAACTCTCTCAATTTAAGCCCAAATAAGGCAAATTATATGTCTCTAAAAAGCTTATCCAAAGGGATATAGTTTGGGCCATGGGTAGATTAGGAATTACAGAAGAATTTTCAGTTACAAATAGGTTAAGGCAGAATACGAAAAGCATCTTTTTTTGAATCCTTATTTTTGAGTTTTACGATTTGAATCAAGAAACCCTTTTCTCTCTTTTTGTTTTCTCTATTTTCATTTTCTCTCTTCTCTGAAGGTTCTATATCTTTTCAATGGTGATGGCCATGGAAGGCTAAAGATCCAATCAATCCAAGGAATTCAATGATTGTGGTTAGAGTTTTGAGTTCTTTTGTTTATTTGTGATTTCTGATTGTGTTCTTCCCTCTTCTCCTTCTTCAATTGGTTTATGATTATGTTTTCGAAATTGAAGATAGATTTGGATTGATTAATCTGAATTTAATAAAGAATAAATCATCGATTGGTAATTTATGTTAATTCGAAATTGTGTTTAATTCAATCTTAATCAAGAATTGCGATTATGATTCTGTTTTTGTTGATCAAATTCTAGGTGATTATCTAGTTTAATTCGAATTAACAGAGGTAATTGCATAAAAAATTCTACTCTCTTTGAACTATGATTAACTTTGTCACTTGAATTGAAGACCTTGGATTGGTGTTTCCATTTTCGAATTTATTCTTAATTACTGCTGAATTTGCACTCTGTTACTTGATGAAAACCCCCTACTTATTGATAACTTCTAATATACTTGAGAAATCTGAATTGATCCTTGAGAGATGACCTAGGTTATGCACTATGCTATATTCCATTTAAATCCTAGTATATTTTGAGGCGAGTACGACATCGTTCATCAAAAAGCTATATAATGTTGAAATTTTTTTTGAGATAAGAAGTAAAAAAAAAAAGTATGGCTTGGGAGTTTAAAAAAAAAGTGATTTAAAAAAAGTAAATAAAATTGTGTTGAAAGTGTAGAAATCAAGCTTCTAAATATTCTTAAAATACTTTTGATTTTCATTGTTTTCCTTAATCTTCATATTTTCCCTTTACAAACTTAATAAAGTCATATTTGATCTTAAGGGATTGCACGATTCTTCCAAAGTACACGACTAATCTTAAGGTGTGATGTAAAATCTTTTCTTAACATTTATTCATGAAATGCTATTTGTTATATTTTCTCTACGTTCTTTCTATCATTTTATATGTGATATATTTGTTTTGATTTATGTCTACTACTCTACTCACATATACTTGCTATGAGTGACACCATACTTCTAAGTGATTTTCATTGTTGAGTGCAACTCTTGTGAGGATTGTATATGATTGAAAGATATTTTCTAATGAGGATTCTAGTTGTAATATTTAGAGACAATGAATATATGTCATAGTAGCTATATTATTTACACACTTTGAGTTTAATGATAGTAGAGTTTTTGTGACAATTGTGGTATTCCGATGCATGACTGATATTCTTGAGTTGAGATAAATTAGATTTGATTAAATTGGTTGGAGATATTGTTCATTTTAAGCTTTGTTTTAAGTCGCTTTTCATTTCTAAGGACTAGCAATAAGCTAATTAGGGGTTGTGATAATGTCAACTTTTTCTCTATTTTTTCTTATAAAAATAGGTATTTTTATATCTCATTATATTTTATTTTAGTGACTTTATAATACTATTTATTTATTTATTTAAAGAAGTCATTAATTTAATTATTATGATAATTGTAAGGAATCTGTTAAAAAAATCTTAGACAAAATAATGACAATTTGGTAGCAAGTTTAATTGAAGGAAGAAATCAAGACTTGGGCCCATAACAAATAAAGAGAGAAAAAGATAAGTTTCCTAAAATTAGTTTCTTAAATCCAACCAATATTTTTTTTTATTATTTAGAGACCAATTAAAGAGATTGAGTTTCTTAAATTTATTTTCCTAAGTCCAATCTATATCTTTTTATTATTTGGGAACTAATTAAGGGGATTTTGTACAAGATACGCTTCCATTAGGTAAAATCTCTTATTAATAGACAAGGAGAAAGGAGGCTGCAAAAGAGGAAAATGGAAGAGGACACATAGAGATGACAAACTTGAAGGCTTTTTCACTAGAATTTATTTGTCTATCATCATAGTATGGAGAACTAAATTCTCAAGTAAGTTTAGGGAAGAACTTGCACATTAGATGATATTTTCAATTTATTTTTAATTTATGTATTTGATTTTCAATTACTAGAACTCCTTTGTTTTATCATTTTCAATTCATTGTTGATATTTTCTTTTCTGAATAATCGTAGAATTTATTTTGTTTATGGATTCAGTCATGCTTTTTCTATTGAATGGTTTAGTTCTTTAATTATGTTTGGATTAATTTTTTTATCTATATTGATTTACTTCTTTGCTACAATATCACTCTCTGAGTATATTGTCGTCATTGAATTTTCTCGATATGGATAATAATTTATATATTCTAAAAGTAGTGAATGATTTTTCAAAGCGAAGTGGTGAATGATTTTTCAAAGCGTTACATTTGATTTAATTTTATTTTATAAATCTATACTTTCCTATTGGGAATTTTGGAAATTGAGTTCCCAATTGAGTTATTCAATGAAATAAGAATAATTAAAATATTGGATTTGTACAATGGATTCTCAATACTTTACTATTCATCAAATTTGAGTACTTTTTTTAGTCACTTTACTTCAGTTTAATTTGTATTTAAAATTAATTTTTATTTACTATTAATCATTTAATATTTTTCTTTAGTTTCTTTGTTTCTTCAGCTATTCTTTTAATTTGTCTATGTATGTAATCAATACTTCAAAGTTGTGCTACAACTACCACATTATTCTTTGGACATAATCAGATAACATCAAATCAATGATGGAAGAAGATGGAAGGAGCGCCAAGGTTTCATCACTTAGGTCACAACATTAATGGAGATGGCAGCAAATCGATGGGTTTTGCCCTCTGAGTCTCAATGTTGCATTAATGGAGATGGCAGCAAATCAATGGGTTTTGTCCTCTGAGTCTCAATGTTGCACAAGGGGAATTAAGAAGATGGAAGAGGATGAGGGTAGAGGAATATTGTCGATGAAGATGGAAGAAGATGACGAAAGGGGATTAGATTCTTCGATAAAATTATAATTATTTCCATTGGATGGGAATAAACTAAACCCGCTACTTCTGGTGGGATTCCTGCTTAAAAAAAATGTATGAGAATAATTTTTATATGGGAGTGTTTTTGTATATCTTGTACCAAATATAGGAGTATTTTATTTTCACCTCAAGATTTTTGGGAGTATAGAAACAATTCTTGAACCAAACAATACCTTAATATTTGGAGGACAGGGATTTGTGCTTGCTATTCTATGTGTAGGTAACTCCATAAGACAACATATCAGTAAAGGTAAGTTGAGGCTCAAAGGAGAAATGCTTCTATTTCTAGTCATTTTTTATTAATTGCCATTTCCCTTTTTTTTAGTGAGACTAAACAAGAAATTTCACCTATTAACTAGGCAATATATAATACCGTTTCATATAAGGAGGCCAATGTCATGTTAAAACAAGAAGGGTATCCAACAAACCTAAGGGGATGTAAACGTGATTTTCTCTAATATAAATTAATCCCTAGAGATATTTCCACAAGGGTACCTATTGACTAACCATGAATTAGGTAGCTGAAGAAAGTCCAACCAAAAAAATAATGGCTAAAGTTCCTATCCAGTTTTCCTTAAGCTAAACAACAAAATCCCTCATCTTCGTGTAGCAAATCTATGTAAGCATAAGAGGAAATGAGAAATGCTAGTAGACTGCAATTCATAGGGATCACAAAAAATTGTCTAGAGTTCTCCTTGTGGTTTCAGGTTCAATATCTAACAAGGTGCTGGATCTAATTGGACGAAGTTCTGCACCATATTCTCTCCAACTTCTAGTGTAACATCCTAGATAATCATTATAGAGTTATAAATGGCTCCGTTGGTAGCCTAACACTAGTTTGTCATGCTGATGAATTTTTGTGACCGTCTGAGCACGTTTAGTCACTTTGCCATAACATTATATGTCAAATATAACTATTTTTAGCCTTGATTTTGACTTAAACTACTTAGCTAGTGAAAATAAGTGTGGAGAACTTATTTCTAGGTCACAAATATGTGGAAGAAGTTGTGGTTAAAGTTTGAGATTTATCAATGTTGCTTTGACATTTTTAAGCATACTGGTTGTATATTTTAGTGTCGGATTGACCTCCAGCTAATATGAAAAATTATGAAAATGATGAAATCAGATTTTTAATGAATCTTAGGATTTATTTTCAGTCTGTTGGAAGCTAAGAAAACTAGATTTGGTGAAATCTGAATGTTCTTAGCTAATCGAGGCTTTAGTACCTTTTTAGGAGAAGCCAAAGTTGACTTCCCCTTTATAAATATCCCACGACAGGGAGAGAAAGGAAAAACAGAGAAAGAAAAGAAAAGAGAAAAGAGAGAAAGGGGAAACAGAAGGAGAAGAGAAAAGTGAAGGAGAAAGAGGATTCAATTGGAGGCATGACTTCATCTTCATCTTCAAGACCTTGAGGTAGGGGGAAAACTTTTTCTTAACTCATTTTCCTATTCTCTTCATCTTGTTCATGAGATTTGGTTTGATGTGGTAAGTTAGGTTTTGAGTTGTTTTTGATGGTTTGATGCTTGAATCTTGTTGTGAACTTGAGGATAGCATGATTTTTAGGTTGTTTGATGCTTGATGATAAGATTTCATCACTTAAACACCTAGGTTTTCTTTTGACATAGAAGATGAGTTTTAGGGTTTAAGTGGATGATTTGATTTTAGAATCCAAATTTGGTGTTATGAGTTGATGGTTTATATTTCCTATATGTTATTGAACTTGTTAGGGGCTTATAACCACATAGAAACCCATTGGGAGTGAGTAAATTTCGTGAGAACCATTTTTTGAAACAATTGCACGTTCTGCAAAAAAATTCTGTAAAATTACTATCATGTGGAGAGCACCTAGACGCCCAGTAATGAGTGCCTAGACGCCCAGAGTCTAGAGAAAATTGGTCGTGCAGCAGGTGATAAGCGCCCAGACGCTCAAGGATAGGGTGCCTTGACGCCTAGAACAAATTTCATCAGAATCATTGTTTTGATGTTTTGAGATTTCTAATTGTTAGGATCCTTTGTTTATGCCTAGTAGGAGGTGTTGAAACTCTAAAAGGAGTAATTGATGAAGTAAAAATGTATTAAGTCAAGTTGACTTGAAATGCTAATTACGGGAAGTAATTAGACATGACTATATATATATACATATTTTGTGTATTGTGATGAATTGAAGAAATAAGTTTCCCTAAGTATGGGAATTACTTATGTCTGTTCTTTTAAGAGTATTAAAGTACTCCTATAATTATTTGATGAAATGTTGAGAATTAAACTTGAAATGCATATAAATCAATTGTGAAACTAGTTATAGGAAAAAATTGGTAATTGTTTTGCATGAGAGATTTGTGGAATATAAAGAGGCGTGTAATATCCTCTCTATGTATGGTTGAATCATATTGATTTGTAATGCTAATTATGAGAGTTTAATTAGTAATTATGATTTTCTTGATTGTACGTATGCCTTTTTGAAATATGTGAGCCCCGTAGATATGAGTGATCTATATTAGGTGAGGTGGATTGTATCCTTCCTAATATAATGTTAAAAAGGATGGATTTCTTTGTTCATTATCGATAACTGTGTAGTTGATGGACTTCACTACCCCGGGGGAATGGATTTCCTCGGTGATAATGATGTTTGCTGGATGGACTTCCAGTGCTTGTTCAAGGTTATGGTTGTGACTTCTATTACTTTGTTCAAGTTTCATGCATTCATGACATTACCATGGAATTGGAAGTTCTTGAATACGGTATCATACATTGTATATTTTCATACTTAGGATTTTGCATAGGCATATAAACATTAGACATAACTTGGCATAACATAGCAATTGTATGGGCAGTTACTTTTATAACATTATTCATGCATTGCAATTGTATGGGCGATTACGTATCTCTGAGATGGAGATGTTTTTGCTTCTGTGATTAAAGTGTTAATTCCATAATTATAAATAATATCGATTGTATATATATATATATATATATATATATATATATATATATATATATATATATATGTATGTATATGTTGGTATTGGAATATTTCTATTGAGATATGTTATTTTTTACCCCATTTGTGTTGCCATGTAAATCCAGGTGCGAGGTCTTCGAAAGAGAAGAAGAAGATGTATGAGGATTAGCTTAGTATAGATGTTATTTTGAGCTGAGCTTATATTTTCTTAATTGTTCAGAGTTATGTATAACAGTATGCCCTTTTGAGACAGTGATGTATATATATATAAAACTTTTGATATCATGGCTCTCCATAATTATTGGTATAAATGTTATGGGTTTAGTTATGGTATTTTTGAAGTAGCATGGCCAGTGTTATGTTATTCTTTAATATGACGATATATCTAGATAGCAAATACTGGGATGTTACAATATGGTATCAGAGCAGTTCATCCTATTGAGCCAAGGTATGGATTAACTATGCTTATGCGTGTGTAGTGATGGTTATGCATTTCATATCTCTTACATGTGATTGTTTGAGTAGAATTGTATTTTTTCCTTGGGTATGTCTGCTTTAACTACTATTGCACGGTTACATTACATTGAGCCTAACTAACTCAAAATGTAATGTTCAGTGTTTACATGAAACTATGGCAGCACGAGGGAGATCACGTGGGAGTCGAAATAGGGATTCTGGTAATGAAGGTACAGAAATGACTGTAGCTATGATGGCAATGGCCAATGTTATAAGGCAACAGACTGAGCAAGCAATGACTGCAAGAGTGTTAGAGGGGTTGGTACCTCAGCAGCAAGTACAACCACTAGCTCAGGAGGTACACATCGGGACAAATCAGAATTTTCTTGACATTTTGGAGTTCAGAAAGAAGAATCCTCTGATATTCAGAGGCAACTGCGATCCTGTAAGAGCAGTGCTTGAGCGGATTAGAGAAGATCTATGAGGTCATGGTTTGCTCTGAAAAGCAAAGAGTTTCCTTTGCTTCTTTTATGCTGGAGGGGGAAGCAGAGTAATGGTGGCGAAGCACCAGGAGACTATTGGAAGCAGCAATGACTTTAATCACATGGGGAGTGTTCAAAGAGACCTTTTTAGAGAAATACTTTCCACAGAGTTTGCATGATGATAAAGAAACAGAATTTCTAAGTCTTCGACAAGAGGACATGAAGATTAGACAATATGAGGCAAAATTTCATGAGTTGTCCAAGTTTTCTTCTCAGTTTAGATATAATCCAAACGAGAATTGGAAGTGTGTCAAGTTTAAGCCTGGGCTGAGAGGGAATATAAGAAGGGCTGTAAGACCTTTGGAAATAAGGGATTTTCCATCCTTGGTAAACAAGTGCAAAATTATAGAGTTAAAAAATCTACAGCTTTAGGCAGAGCAAAATTTACAAAGCCTTCAGAAGAAGAAGAAGATGGATGGTGGATATGGGAAAGGTGCTCCTAAATCTAGCTACCCACAAGAGAAAGATGAGTAAGTTCGAAGAGATGATTAAGCTCTGAGGTGTACCAAGTGTGGCAGACACCATGAAAACAAAGTGTTTATAGTGGATCAGATCAACTGTTACAAGTGTGGTGAGAAGGGACACTACGCCAAGAGTTATCCTCAAAAGTAAGCAGATAAGACAAAGGATAGACTTATCGCTCGGAAAAGATTCTCCAATCTACAAGATATGCAGGCATTACCATCTTCTGGATCAGGAAGAGATGAGTACATGGTTGTACATGTTTAGTAACTTTGTTTTCTTAAAATTAGGTTGTATTTGTGGTTGTATGTTAGTTGTTAGGACTTTATATATAAGGTAAACCAAATTTTAGGGACAAAATTCTAAAAAGGTGAGGAGAATGTAACATCCTAGATAATCATGATAGACTTGTAAATGGCTCCGTTGGTAGCCTAACACTAGTTTGTCACGCTAGTGAATTTTTGTGACATTCTGAGCATGTTTAGTCACTTTATCGTAGCACTATTTGTGAAATATACCTGTTTTTAGCCCTGGTTTTGACTCAAACTACTTAGCTAGTGGAAATAAGTGTGGAGAACTTGTTTCTAGGTCACAAATATGTGGAAGAAGTTGTGGTTAAAGTTTGAGATATATCGGAGTTAGTTTGACATTTTTAAGCGTACTAGTTGTGTGTTTTAGTGCCGGATTGACCCCCAGCTGATATGGTAAATTATGGAAATGGTGAAATCAGATTTTTAATGAATCTTAGGATTTATTTTAAGTTTATTGGAAGCTGAGAAAACTAGATTTGGTGAAACCTGAGTGTTCTTAGCTGATCGAGGTTTTAGTACCTTTTTAGGAGAAGTTAAAGTTGACTTCCTTTTATAAATATCCCACGGCAGGGAGAGAAAGGGAAAATAGAGAAAGAAAAGAAAAAAGAAAAGAGAGAAAGGCGAAAATCGAAGGAGAAGAGAAAATGAAAGGAGAAAGAGGATTCAAGTGGAGGTTAGGTTTGCCTTCATCTTCATCTTCAAGACCTTGAGGTAAGGGGAAAACTTTTTCTAAACTCATTTTCCTATTCTCTTCATCTTGTTCATGAGATTTGGTTTGATGTGGTGAGTTAGGTTTTGAGTTATTTTTTTGTGTTTTGATGCTTGAATCTTGTTGTGAACTTGAGGATAGCATATTTTTTAGGTTGTTTGATGCTTGATGATGAGATTTAATCACTTGAACACCTAGGTTTTCATTTGAGATAGAAGATGAGTTTTAGGGTTTAAGTAGATGATTTGATTTAAGAATCCAAATTTGGTGTTGTGAGTTGATGGTTTATGTTTCCTATGTGTTATTGAACTTGTTAGGGGTTTATAACTACTTAGAAACCCATTGGGAGTGAATAAATTTCATGAGAACCATTTTTTGGAATAGTTGCATGTTCTGCAGAAAAATTCTACAGAATTGTTATCATGTGGAGAGAGCCTAGATGCCCAGTAATGAGTGCCTAGACGCCCAGAGTCCAGAGAAGATTGGTCACATAGCAGGTGATGAGCTCCTAGACGCTCAAGGATAGGGCGCCTAGATGCCTAGAGCAGATTTCATTAGAATCATTGTTTTGATGTTTTGAGATTCCTAATTGTTAGGATCCTTTGTTTATACCTAGTAGGAGGTGTTGAAACTCTAAAAGGAGTAATTGATGAAGTAAGAATGTATTAAGTCAAGTTAACTTGAAATACTAATTATGGGAAGTAATTAGACATGGCTATATATATACATATTTTGTGTATTGTGATGAATTGAGGAAATAAGTTTCCCTAAGTGTGGGAATTACTTATGTTTGTTCTTTTAAGAGTGTTAAAGTACTCCTATAATTATTTAATGAAGTGTTAAGAATTAAACTTGAAATGCATGTAAATCAATTGTGAAACTAGTTATAGGAAATAATTAGTAATTGTTTTACATGAGAGATATGTGGAACATAAAGAGGCGTGTAATATCCTCTCTATGTATGGTTGAATCATATTCATTTGTAATGCTAATTATGAGAGTTTAATTAGTAATGATGATTTACTTGATTGTACATATGCTTTTTTGAAATGTGTGAGTCCCGTAGATGCGGGTGATCTATATTTGGTGAGGTGGATTGTATCGTTCCTAATATAGTGTTAAAAAGGATGGATTTCCTTGTTCATTATCAATAACTACGTAGTTGATGGACTTCACTACCCAGGGGGGAATGGATTTTCTCTGTTATAATGATGTTTGTTGGATGGACTTCCAGTGCCTGTTCAAGGTTATGGTTGTGACTTCTACTACTTTGTTTAAATTTCATGCGTTCATGACATTACCATGGAATAAGAGGTTCTTGAATACGGTATCATACATTGTATATTTCCATACTTAGGATTTTACATAGGCATAAACATTAGACATAACTTGTCATAACATAGCAATTTTATGGGCAGTTGCTTTCATAACATTATTCATGCATTGCAATTGTATGGGCGATTGTGTATCTATATGATCAAGATGTTTTTGCTTCTGTGATTGAAATGTTAATTCTATTATTGTAAATAATATCTGATTGTATATATATATGTATATGCTGGTATTGGAATACTTCTAGTGAGATATGCTATTTTTTACCCCGTTTGTGTTGCTATGTAAATCCAGGTGCAAGGTCTTCGAAAGGGATGAAGAAGATGTATGAGGATTAGCTTAGTACAGATGATGTTTTGAGCTGAGCTTATATTTGCTTAGTTGTTCAGAGTTATGTATAACAAGATGCCCTTTTGAGGCATGATGTATATATATATATATATATATATATATATATATATATATATATATATATAACTTTTGATATCGTGACTCTCCATAATTATTGGTATAAATGTTATGGGTTTAGTTGTGGTATTTTAGAAGTAGCATGGCCAGTGTTATGTTATTCTTTTATATGACGATATATCTTGATTGTAAATACTAGGATGTTACAATATGGTATCAAAGCAGTTCATCATATTGAGTCAGGGTATGGACTGACTATGCTTATGTGTGTGTAGTGATGGTTATGTATTTCATATGTCTTATATGTGATTGTTTGAGTAGAATTGCATGTTTTGCCTTGGGTATGTTTGCTTTAGCTATTGTTGCATGGTTACATTATATTAAGCCTAGCTAACTCAAAATTTAATGTTCAGTGTTTACAGGAAAATATGGCAACACAAGGGTGACCACGTGGGAGCCAGAATAGGGATTCTGGTAATGAAGGTACAGAAATGGCTGCAGCTATGATGGCAATGGCCAATACTATGAGGCAGCAAACTGAGCAAGCAACGACTGCAAGAGTGTTAGAGAGGTTGGTACCTCAGCAGCAAGTACCACCACCAGCTCAGGAGTTACTGGTCAGGAGAAATCAGAATTTTCTCGACATTTTAGAGTTCAGAAAAATGAATCCTCTGATGTTTAGAGGCAACTACGATCCTGTAAAAGTGGAAGAATGCTTGAGCAGATTAGAGAAGATCTATGAGGTCATGGTTTGCTCTAAAAAGCAAAGAGTTTCCTTTGCTTCTTTTATGATAGAGGGGGAAGCAGAGCAATGGTGGCGAAGCACCAGGAGACTACTGGAAGCAGCAGGGACTTTGATCGCATGGGGAGTGTTCAAAGAGACCTTTTTGGAGAAATACTTTCCACATAGTTTGCGTGATGATAAAGAAACAGAATTTCTAAGCCTTTGACAAGAGGACATGAAGATTAGATAATATGAGGCAAAATTTCATAAGTTGTCCAAGGTTTCTTCTCAGTTTAGATATAATCCAAACGAGAATTGGAAGTGTGTCAGGTTTAAGTCTAAGTTAAGAAGGAATATAAGAAGGGCTGTAAGACCTTTGGAAATCAGGGATTTTTCATCCTTGGTGAACAAGTGCAAAATTGTAGAGTCAAAAAATCTACAGCTTCAGGCAGAGCAAAATTTACAAAGCCTTCAGAAGAAGAAGAAGGTGGATGGTGGATATGGGAAAGGTGCTCCTAAATCCAACTACCCACAAGAGAAAGATGAGTAAGTTCAAAGAGATGATTAAGCTCTGAGGTGTACCAAGTGTGGCAGACACCATGAAAACAAAGTGTGTATAGTGGATCAGATCAACTGCTACAAGTGTGGTGAGAAGGGACACACGCCAAGAGTTGTCCTCAAAAGTAAGCAGATAAGACAGAGGATAGACCTGTCGCTCGGAGAAGATTCTTCAATCTACAATATGTGCAGGCATTCCCATCTTCTGGATCAGGAAGAGGTAAGTGCATGGTTGTACATGTTTAGTAACTTTGTTTTCTTAAAATTAGGTTGTATCTGTGGTTGTGTGTTAGTTGTTAGGACTTTATACATAAGGTAAACCAAATTTTGGAGACAAAATTCTAAAAAGGTGGGGAGAATGTAACATCCTAGACAATCATGATAGACTTGTAAATGGCTTCGTTGGTAGCCTAGCACTAGTTTGTCACGCTAGTGAATTTTTGTGACCTTCTGAGCATATTTAGTCACTTTGTTGTAGCATTATTTGTGAAATATACCTATTTTTACCCCTGGTTTTGACTCAAACTGCTTAGTTAGTGGAAATAAGTGTGGAGAACTTGTTTCTAAGTCACAGATATGTGGAAGAAGTTGTGGTTAAAGTTTGTGATTTATCGGAGTTGGTTTGGCATTTTTAAGCGTACTAGTTGTGTGTTTTAGTGCCGGATTGACCCCCAGCTGATATTGTAAATTATGAAAATGGTGAAATCAGATTTTTAATGAATCTTAGGATTTATTTTAAGTTTATTGGAAGCTGAGAAAACAAGATTTGGTGAAACTTAAGTGTTCTTAGCTGATTGTGGTTTTAGTACCTTTTTAGGAGAAGCCAAAGTTGACTTCCTTTTATAAATATCCCACAGCAGGGAGAGAAAAGAAAAATAGAGAAGGAAAAGAAAAGAGAAAAGGGAGAAAGGCGAAAACCGAAGGAGAAGAGAAAAGGGAAGGAGAAAGATGAGTCAAGTGGAGGTTTGCCTTCATCTTCATCTTCAAGACCTTGAGGTAAGGGGAAAACTTTTTCTAAACTCATTTTCCTATTCTCTTCATCTTGTTCATGAGATTTGGTTTGATGTGGTGAGTTAGGTTTTGAGTTGTTTTTTTGTGTTTTGATGCTTGAATCTTATTGTGAACTTGAGGATAGCATGTTTTTTAGGTTGTTTGATGCTTGATGATGAGATTTCATCACTTAAACACCTAGGTTTTCTTTTGAGATAGAAGATGAGTTTTAGGGTTTAAGTGGATGATTTGATTTAAGAATCCAAATTTGGTGTTGTGAGTTGATGCTTTGTGTTTTCTATGTGTTATTGAACTTGTTAGGGGCTTATAACTAGTTAGAAACCCATTGGGAGTGAATAAATTTCATGAGAACCATTTTTTGGAATAGTTGCATGTTCTGCAGAAAAATTCTACAGAATTGTTATCATGTGGAGAGCGCCTAGATGCCCAGTAATGAGCGCCTTGACGCCCAGAGTCCAGAGAAGATTGGTCGTACAGTAGGTGATGAGCTCCCAGACGCTCAAGGATAGGGCGCCTAGACGCCTAGAGCAGATTTCATCAGAATCATTGTTTTGATGTTTTGAGATTCCTAATTGTTAGGATCCTTTGTTTATGCCTAGTAGGAGGTGTCGAAACTCTAAAAGGAGTAATTGATGAAGTAAGAATGTATTAAGTCAAGTTGACTTGAAATGCTAATTACGGGAAGTAATTAGACATGGCTATATATATACATATTTTGTGTATTGTGATGAATTGAGGAAATAAGTTTTCCTAAGTGTGGGAATTACTTATGCTTGTTCTTTTAAGAGTGTTAAAGTACTCCTATAATTATTTAATGAAGTGTAAAGAATTAAACTTGAAATACATGTAAATCAATTGTGAAACTAGTTATGGGAAATAATTAGTAATTTTTTTACATGAGAGATTTGTGGAACATAAAGAGGCATGTAATATCCTCTCTATGTATGGTTGAATCATATTTATTTGTAATGCTAATTATGATAGTTTAATTAGTAATGATTATTTACTTGATTGTACGTATGCCTTTTTGAAATGTGTGAGTCCCGTAGATGTGGGTGATCTATATTAGGTGTGGTGAATTGTATCCTTCCTAATATAGTGTTAAAAAGGTTGGATTTCCTTGTTCATTATCAATAACTGCGTAGTTGATGGACTTCACTACCCAGGGGGAATGGATTTCCTCTATGATAATGATGTTTGCTGGATGGACTTCCAGTGTTTGTTCAAGGTTATAGTTGTGACTTCCATTACTTTGTTCATGTTTCATGCATTCATGACATACCATAGAATTGGAGGTTCCTGATTATGGTATAATACATTATACATTTCTGTACTTAGGATTTTACATAGGCATAAACACTAGACATAACTTGGCATAACATAGCAATTATACGGACGGTTGCTTTCATAACATTATTCATGCATTATAATTGTATGGGCGATTGCGTATCTCTGAGATGGAGATGTTTTTGCTTCTGTGATTGAAGTGTTAATTCCATAATTGTAAATAATATCTTTTGTATATATATATATATATATGTATATGTGTGTGTGTGTGTGTGTGTGTGTGTGTGTGTGTGTATCTTTGGTATTAAAATACTTTTACTAAGATATGTTATTTCTCACCCTATTTGTGTTGCCATGCAAATCCAGATGCGAGTTCTTCGAAAGGGAAGAAGAAGATGTATGAGGATTAGCTTAGTACAAATGTTGTTTTGAGCTGACCTTATATTTGCTTAGTTGTTCAGAGTTATATATAACAGTATGCCCTTTTGAGGCATTGATGTATATATATGTATATATATAAAACTTTTAATATCGTGGCTCTCCATAATTATTGGTGTAAATATTATGGGTTTAGTTGTGGTATTTTAGAAGTAGCATGGCCAGTGTTGTGTTTTTCTTTTATATGACGATATATCTGCATAGCAAATATTGGGATGTTACATATTGCAGCCATATTACCACATCGGTAGCAATAATTTGGAGCACTAAACATTGTTACAACATTCTTATCCTAATAGAAGGAAAATAAAACAAGTTAATATTTGAAACACCAATATTAATAGTTATGCATCCTATTTAATATTTACGAACCTGGAACCAATTGTAGCCCTCCATGATATGTTGAAGAGCTCGAGAAATAAGAATGAGTCCATTAGTATGGTTAAATTTTGAGCTCACATTATAGCAATATAACTTGTTAGAATGGCTCGTACAAGTTGAGGTGACAACAACTAATCTTTTCTATAGCAATCGAATAGCAGCAGCCCAATAATATAGAGAAGTTGCATTTTACCTAGGGCTGTAAAATGGATGGTTTGTGATAACTCTAGAAATTGGAGTCGTTTTACTTTTATTTGAGTATTAACTGCACTCTAACCTTAGATTTTCAAAGTAATTTAATTTTAAGCAACTGAGCTTCTCTTCTCAAATAGATTGAAAAATTTAGCTTGTAGTGATTTCATATAGAAGAATGGAATAATTCTTAGATTCTTATACATATGTTGATACCTTATTGTAGAAATGGAAGATGAAGGAATATCTGGAAGAGCTTAGAGAAGTGAGAAAAAGCTAAAACATGGAGGAAATCAAGGAAGGAGCATGGTCAGAAGTCCACGCCTAGGCATGACATGATCACACCTAGGCGTGTCAGTCTCTATCTAAGAGCATCTATCAGCTGAGAATGTCACGCCTAAGCATGGGAATGCTGCGCCTAGGCGAGAAGGAAATGGCACCTAGGCGTGGGTCCCTAACTAGCACTATACTTGCAAGGACCACTCTCAGACGCGTAATAGACCTCGCCTAAGCATGGGAAAGACCTTGATACGTGTTTTAGACTTTATAATCTGTTTTTTAGACCATTTTTGGGACTTTTGGGCAATTGGGTGAACCCTAGTCTTGAGAGAAAAGCTTGGAGGATCGAGTTCAACTTAGAAGATGAGAAGATTTGAAGAGGAAATCAAGACTCAAGGAAGATGATCAAGCTTAGATTCTCCAATTTTGTTCTTTCTTCTCCTTTTTCCTACTCTTGATTTGTAATTTGGTACATTTTATTCTTCTTTGTGTTACAATGTCCTCCATGATGAGTAGCTAAACTTGTAACTAGGGGTTCCTTAGGATCTTCCTATGGATATGGGTGATTTATAATGCTTCTCAATTTTTGAATTAATGGATTGGTTTAGTTCCCTCATACCCATGCTTAATACTTTCTTTTCAATAGCCACTAATTGCATGATTTAAATGTTTCCAAATGAACTAGATATAGAGATTTGGGAATGTGGAATCGGTATGTTGGATGTGTGTTCAATTACATTTTACTTGGTTGAATGTGTTGAGTAGCTAATGGGATAGACACATACCCATTGGCTATGCATAGAAAGTGTTTGAAACTTGGTCTTAATGAGTGTTTCTTATGCTAACTCACATGGACACATAATGAGTTAGGTAAGAATCATATGGGTAACTGGCCTAGACATAGGTAATTAGCTACTTTTGTGTTTTAGCTAACTAATTGAATCCTTTGGTGAGAGTTTATGGATATTGCATGAACCCATGGAAATAGTAAGTGAATGAGGATCCCCTAGGCATTAACCTTGATACTTTTCTCTTGAGTTTTTGGTTTGCTTTTGTTACTTTATAGTGTTGTTCTTTGTTTTATTTTACTGTTGTTGCTTCAATTTGCCTTTATATTCTTGAAAATACAGTTGCTTATATAAGATTTCGTGAGGATTGGTTGGACATTAACGTCATTCTTTGATTTAAGTCCCTTGGGAAACGATATTTCATCTCTCACTTTATTATTTGTTTGACCCGTGCACTTGTGGATCAAATAAGTTTTTGGCACCATTACTGGGGATTGAATTTAGATTTGGTGTTACTTCTAATATTGATTCACAGCTCCTAATTCGAGTTTCTTTTCCTTGTTTTGTAGGTACTATACTTTAGTGCATGCGAAGGATTCATGGCGTATCTCAGTTTTTGTATGATCCTGAGATTGAAATGACCTTCCGAAGATTGCAAAGAAAATAATTACAAGCACAAGCACTTAATTTTGACCAATTATCTGACATGGCTAGTGAAGATCATCTAGAGAGACTCCTCAGGAACTTTGCCACTCCCAATGTTCGGGACATTTGATCTAGTATCTGCACACTAGTTGTTCAAGCTCACACATTTGAGATAAAGCCAACTTTATTCAAATGGCCTAGTCCACCTTACAATTTTCATACCTACCTCATAAAGATCCCAATGCCCATTTGGCCAATTTCTTGGAGATTTGTGACACTTTTAGGAATAATGGGATGTTCGAAGATGCAGCTAGATTGAGACTCTTCTCTTTCTCCTTGAGGGGTAAAGCAAAAACTTGGCTTCAATCCTTGCTTGATGACTTTATCACCACTTGGGATGAGTTGGCTAAGAAGTTTCTAGATAAGTTCTTGTTAGACCATTTGTGTACCGTAAGTACACAGATCATTCAAGTAATATAATGAAGAATAAAGTTCGTTCCCATAAGAATATTGGCTTTCAAAGCTAAGTATCAACCAATAACTTAATTTATTCTATTCAAGAACATAAAAATAAGGAAAGTGCAAATAAACTAAATCTAAACTACAAAACAATAAAGATAATATTTAGAGTTTTAGAGAATCCTTCTTTGCCTCCTATTTCAACTAATAATATGCAATCCTTATAAGCAACATCAATGAATTGTTAAGTTAGCTTGAGAATCTAACTTAGTTAAAAGCTTATGTCAAGGTCAATCAACCATAGTTTCATTTACCAAACTCCTTAGTTAGATGCAAAATTCACTCATTAAGATCAAATCTCAAACACAAACTATGTATGACTAAGAGGTATATTTCTATCACATTAGCGAATTAACTTATCCAAGCCAATTGAATGAAATCAAACATGCATCAACCATACATATGATCTAAAATCCAAATTCCTATGTCTAGGTTCATCATATTTCAACAAATCACTTAAAAGCTGATCAAACCATCAAGAACATTAAGAACCATATGATTGAACAAAACCAAATATCAATATATACTCAAAAGATAACAAAATCATCAATATTCATAAAAGGATTCAAAGTAATCCCTAAATACAGATTAGCTAATCATTGAACACGAAAATATAACCCCAAAACTCGTGTTTAATATACAAGGAAGAGAGAAAAGAGAAAGGAGAAGGAAGGAAAGCTCATGAATATGATCTTTGATGCTTGAATCTCCTTCCATGAAGAAGATGACCTCCAACCTTACTTCCCTTGGCTTCCTCAGCCTCCAAACAGTAAAACCTAGCTGCAGCTCTCTAAACCTAACGACTTATCTAACAAAAATCTAATAAAACAGCATTTATAGGCTCAGAAAAATAGGACACGTCGTGGCATTAACATGCCTACGTCGTGGCGCTTGTCAATTTAGGTCACCAACGTCGCGGCATTTGTAATCTGCGTCGCGGCGCTCTAGCCTAAGGTCTTTTATACTACTGCAAGGTATGCACCACGTCACGACATTGATATGCCTACGCCGTGACATGAGTAGCTAAGATGCTTCTCTTCTAGTTTTGGCTCAAATGCTCCATATATCAACTTATTTGGAGCCCTTCCTATAATAAAGAAATCACCAAATCAATAATAGTTACAAATTCACTCAATCACTTACCAAATAAGCACAATTTGTTCAAAAATATATAGGAAGATATTCAAATTAGAATTAACAAATATAAGCCTAAAATCTTCCATATATGCATCATAAACAAGGACTAAACATTATTTATGCACAGAAATAGGGCACAAATAACTACATTATATAGATTTATCACACCCCAAACTTATATTTTTGCTAGTCCTCAAGTAAAACAAAGTATAACTAAGTAAACATGCTTAACAATTCATTCTCAAATATTCATTCAACATATAATAAAATTTCAATCTTTCATTTCAAACCACAACCAATGTACAATGATTGTATAACCCTCAAAGAATGCTAATGTCTCATAATCAGCTCCACACATACACAATCCTTAACATGCTAACAATCCAGCTTCCTTTCATACAATCCATATTTTTCACAAACATGCAAGATAAACTTCTTCTAGTCAAGTCATACACATCTGGATAAGTTTATGAGGATACATATATATGAATTATAAGATCCACAAAATTGAATCTAAACTCTCTCTCCACTAATGTAAATTATACACAACTGAGGATCAAAAGGGACTTCAACAGCTTGTAATGTAAGACTAATGGTAATGGGCATAAGAAAAATAGGAAAATGATACAATACAAACATTGAGAAACGCAAACATGTTATTTCAAGACTTGAGCCTCCAACTGATATTAGAAGGGTATTCAACTGTGAATGAAAAAAACTCGCCAGAACCATTCAATGTTTTTATACTTTTATTTTCTTAAGCTTTGCTTTTCTTTTTCTCTTTTCTTTTTTTTAATTTTATTTTCTTTTTTTATTTTATTTTCTTTTCATTTTTTTCTTCTTTTTTTTTTACAAAGCAATGTTTCTTTTCTTTGACTGCATCTAGTTCCTTCAGGCTCATTTTGTATTGAATTATTAATACCCCTAATCACAAGACTCACTTCAAAAAATAACATATTATGTACTCAACAAACAATGATGGTAGGAAAAAAATGTAATATTTTCACATGCATTAGAATGGTTAATAGGTTAATGAACACAATGGTGACGAAAAAAAAATAAGGCCAAACATATATAAAGCTTCAAAAGGGGACCTATAGATATCATTCAGGGTATGCTCAAAAGGTTCAATCGGTCCAAATAATATTCTAATCATTTCCTCAATTATGCACAATCAACGATTTTGCCTTAAGAGAGTTTAAAAATAATTTTAAGGATAATTGAAACTCTACATGTACATCCATAAACATTCTCTAGACATGTACTATTATCATTTTCAAAGTTACACATGTATCTAAGTGAAATGTAAATCATGCATCAAAAGTGACTAAATTGTTTCACATACTTCAAGATCACATAAGGTTTCACTAAAAAGGAGGCAAATAACAACCTTTCATATCAGTGAACAACGATAACAACACCAACAATTTTTTTTGTAACATATCATGCATTCAAATAGATTTAACTTTTTTAATTCTAGCATGCATAACATCATGTGCCTAATATTAAAAATTGAAAATTTTTATTTTCAAACCCCATCAGTAATAGCCAAAGCAATATAGAAACATGATAACGTGATGGCTATCACTACTGCATACAGAAAATATCATCACATGCCATACATTCAACATTATAACATCCAAAACATGTAATAATACTCCCCCAAACCTAAGTGAGACAAGTCCTCACTTTCATTGGCACAAAGGGTAGCTAAACTTATCAAAAGTATATACACTGTTAGTCTAAGCATACTAAAATCTGAAATAAGATGAAAAATAAAAGAAATATATACAAAATGCAGCACAATGTTTGCAAAGATGAACACCTGCTGTGCACACATGCATTGTAGCTCGTCTGTAGAATTCTGCAGATAAATCACTCCAGCGCCTGCAAAAACTTGTTCAAAAAGTTAAATTACAATATTTATAATAGAATTATAATAAAATTACAAAATCAACATACTAACATATTTAAGACTTAAAACTTAATTAAAACATAAAAACTAACAAAAGCATAAAACTGCCATATTAACATACTAACATATATAAGTATTAACATAAAGAAGACTTAAAACTTTACAAAATCAACATACTAGCAAATATGTATTAACATATAAGTATTAACCTACAAAATCAACATACTACCTATTTATGTAAAAAATAAAGACAAGAATTAACATAAACTTGGGTATCCTCCCATGAAGGGCCTTATTTACAGTCCTGGCAGGACTTTGTCACCAAAAATAAACTATATACAACTTGGATTAGAACTAACTAAACTCATTGTTGATATTAGCAATATAGAATTAAACCATTATCCCCGGCAACGGCGCCAAAAACTTGTTAGACCATTTGTGTATCGCAAGTGCATGGATCATTCAAGTAATACAATGAAGAATAAAGTTCGTTCCCACGAGAATATTGGCTTCCAAAGCTAAGTATCAACTAATAGCATAATTTATTCTATTCAAGAACATAAAAATAAGGAAAATGCAAATAAATTAAATCTAAACTACACAACAATAAAGATAATGTTTAGAGTTTTAGAAAATCCTTCTTCACCTCCTATTTCAACTAATAATATATAATCCTTACAAGCAATATCAATGAATTGTTAAGTTAGCTTGAGAATCTAACTTAGTTAAAAGCTTATGTCTAGGTCAATCAATCATAGTTTCATTTACCTAACCCTTTAGTTAGATGCAAAATTTACTCATTAAGATCTATTCTCAAACACAAACTATGCATGACTAAGAGGTATATTTCTATCCCATTAGCGAATTAACTTATCCAAGCCAATTGAATGAAATCGAACATGCATCAACCATACATATGATCTAAAATCTAAATTCCTATGTCTAAGTGTGGATATAAGTTTGCCCCAAATGGTTTTATATGTTAAGTTTTGATGATGACAAATACAAGACAAAAAGTACACGTTGCTTATGTTCTGTTGCATCCTATATAGAACATATCCATTAGTAATTGATAAATATCTTATTTTGATGTCTCTATGAAAGTTTTATATGCATGCTAAATTAACTAGAGTTATACATTTATGATTCATGCATATGAAGATATTGAATTGTGATTCTGGACTAACTATGCTTGTTTAAGTGAGCAATACTTTGTAGGATAGTCCAAGTACCAAGAATGAGCTTGCAACAAGAAAGCAAAAGATCTCAATTAAGCTCAACACAAGGAGAATGTGAACGGATATCTCATGAAGGTTTTGATAACATCAAAGTCATGTCAAAGACCAAGTCCAAAGGAAGATTAAACGGTATAGATTTTAGGACTTAGGGTCTTTATGTAAGAAGCCTTATGGATATCTCAAATATGTTTTTCAAATATGTTTTTACAAATGATTTTCCTATGTTAAAATGTCCAACAAATAAGTTTTGAAAAGCTAGTTTTGGTAATAGTTCAAATCTATGAAAAATAGCAAAGTTTGAGTTTTGCAAAACTGACCTTTGATTACTCTTTTGATCATATATTTCAAAATACTTTGAGTTTTGTTTTGAAACTTCTTTTATTTGAAAATAGACTCAAAGATCTTTCCAATGACTGGTCATTTGCTTTAAACGGATAAGAAATGAAGAAGTTGTGATCATTTGAATTCAGTTTTCAAAATCTGTGAGGAGTATTCGAATACAACTTGTGGTATTCGAATACCACAAAGATAAAAAACGTTCCCAGATGAGTTTTTTTAAAGGGGCATTCGAATACATGATATGGTATTCGAATACCACAGCATAAAAAACATTCCAGATGAGTTTTTTTAAAGGGGCATTCGAATACATGATATGGTATTCGAATACCACATGCCTGAAAACGTTCCAGACTATATTTTAAATAGAGGCATTCGAATACCTCTTAAGGTATTCGAATAACAAGCTTCAGAATTGCCTTTTTAACGTGTTTTAAATAAAGGTATTCGAATACCTCATGTTGGTATTCGAATACCTCATGTTGGTATTCGAATAACCCATATAAATGTACTTTTCACGATGGTTTATAAACAGTGGCATTCGAATACTGATTTATGGTATTCGAATAAACACGTTTTTTACGAATACTGAAAAGGAAACAAACGGCCATATTCTCGTAATAATTATGGTTTTAATTTGCTCCAACGGCTATTTGTTGATCTGACTCTATAAATAGAGACCGTGGGTCTCATCTGAAGGTACCCAGCTATTTATTTAATTTGCGCTTGCTCTGAAAAATGTGATTTATTTTTACACCCATTTTATGTGCTCTTTTTGCTAAAACTTTGAGATATCCTTGAGAGCCTCTTAGCACTTCAATTTGTATAATTTACTCTGAGTGAGAGTTTCTCTTCATCTATATTTCTGTTCTTCTACATTGAGGGTGAGGTATCCTTCAAGATTTATAAAGGGGGTGAGGTATCCCTCTAAGGTTTGTGTAAGGGTGAGGTATCCCTGCAGGCCGAGACTTTAGCACAAGGGTAGAGTTTCCTGTGTGTGAAAAGTGCTCTCTTATGTAAAGGTTGCAAGCACCTATTGAAACTTGTACATATAGTGAAAAATCTTGAATCAGTTTCGGGATCGGACGTAGACCACAAGTGGTTGGTGGTCGAACCAAGATAAATATCGTGCAACTTCTTCTTCTTTTTATCTCTTTATTTTGTGCAATCTTTATTTTATGTAATTTTATATTATTACACATTTATTTATACAATTTTATATTATTGTACATTTATTTATTTACGATTCTTAAAGCTTTCTTTCTTCACCTCGCAATTCTTTCTCTTTTATTTAATAGCTTAAATATTTGTATTTATTTTAAGAGCATTTGCGAAAAGTTTTTTAATACCCAATTCACCCTCCCTCTTGGGTAATGGTTGCCATGACTAACAAGTGGTATCAGAGCTTCGTGCTCTGGTAAAAGTTTAACCGCTTAGAGTTAAAGATCCTTACTTGTGAGCAACCTTGAAAGTTTTTCAAAATGGAAGGTTTTGAAATTGATAAACCACCATTCTTTGATGGTGTGCATTTTGTTTATTGGAAAACTAGAATAGAGTTTTATATGCAATCTATTAATTTGGATTTGTGGGATATTGTGCTAAATGGATTTACTTACAAATCAAAACAAATTTGGAATAGTTTTGACAAAAAATGTTTTTCTTTAAATATTAGAGCTATGCAAATTTTGAGAAGTAGTTTGAATGATGAAGTTTATGCTAAAATTAAAAGCTGCTCTAGTGCTAAAGATATATGGGATGCTCTTAATGCTATTTATCTTGCTAACAATGATTTTGTGCATAAAGTTGTATATAGAAAGCAAGAAGAGCAAATGCCATTGAAGGAAACTTGTCATGAAAAATATCCTCAAAGAGATGCTCAAACTATTGAAGGGAGCCAAATGCCACTTGGTAACAATGATGCTCAATTTGAAGAAAAGGCATGGCAAAACAAAATTGATGAGGAAGAATGTGATTCTCTTAAAGAGGCAAGTACCTTAGAAATTGACACTACTTCCTATATGGTTAAAAAGGACTTTGAGGTAAATAATTCTAAACTAAATTATAGTCCTTCCTATGATGAGTTGCAAAGTACATATAATGAATTGTATGATGGTTTGTTGAATTTAGAAAAGAAAAACTTATCGTCTTTGGAAAATATTTCCTCTATTGAAAATGAAATTGAGACTTTAAAAAATGAATATGCTTTTCTTAATGAGGAAATGCCTTTGAAATATGAAACCTCATCTTCTTGTAAAAAATGCATTAATTTAGAAAATCAAGTTGAGGACTTATCTTTCAAATTTTCCAAAGCTAATGATTCTAATTGCTTATATTCTATGCTTGTTAATGAAAATAAAATTAATGTTATTCCATATGGAAATTCAAGTAAAGCTTGTGGCAAAAATAACATAGAATGTAATAACAAGAAAAGGCTTAAGTTTTTCAAAGATGATCCTCAAAAGACCAAGCTATCATTAAATTCAATTATTTGTAATTTTTGTGGTCATCTAGGACATATTTCTCATTTATGTAATTATAAAAGAAATCTTTATATGAGAAATTGTATGGTATGGGTTCCTAAAAATCCTAAAGGCCCTAATATTAATATTCAAGGACCCAAAATGAAGTGGGTACCAAAGTGTCCTCCTAGTATTTCAACTGTGCAGATAATTTCTCAAAAAGATGGACTTATTGGTCAAAGGAAAGAGGAATCATCACAAAGAGCGCTTCCAAAGCCCAATGAAAGAAATTTTAGTCAAAGAAGGAAGATGACTTCAACCAAAGCTTCTCAAGTACACAATGTAGAACTTGCAAAGTTCAAAACACCAAAAGAGAAGCAATGGGTAAGGAAAAGAGTTTCCTTAATTACCAAGGCTAAGGTATCAAAAGCTTTTACCTCTTATGCACACTCACATGCAAAGTCAATAAATTTGAGGTATATTCCTTATAGGCCTTAATTGATTAATAGAATCATGTGTACTTAATAAAATTTGAATATTATGTTTAACACATGATTATATTCATTCTATTATATAGTTCATTAATTTGTTATATATCTTGGTACATAGGGTCTATAATGCTTATGTATGCTTTATATGCTTTAAAATTATCTATATATCATGAAAGTAAGCATGCAATCAACTATGTGCTTAATGGTATTTAATTATTTAATTTATTGTGCTCGATTTACATACTATGAAAAATTAATCTTTATGAGAGCATAATAGTTTAATATTTGAAAACTAACACACAAGGACCCAAGAAAATGTGGGTACCAAAAGTCAAAAATTAAAGTGTGTTGTAGGTGTACTTGAAGGCCAAGAAGTGACTTTGGCATCTTGAAAGTGCTGCTCCAAGTACAAAGACTAAAAATAACTTCAAGCTCTTTTCCTTGTCTTCATGAAGCTTGGACTTGCAATCCTTGGATAAGTGGAACTTGTGTTATACTTTTCTAGCTTTATGTCTTAAACATGTTTCTACACGTTAATATGCTAGATAAAAGTATGCCCATTGTTTTGACATCCTTGAGCGTGAGTTTTTGTTTAATCATGACTTAAAATGAGTATTTGTATTAAATGGTTTTATCTTGTTTTATCCGTTTCTAACATAATCCTTGGCTGTTTTAAAAAATGTTTTGTAAGAATCAAGTATCTAGTTTAATTGTCATGAATGCATATTAAAATGAGTGCTATATTGCATGGTTGTTTTTAATCTTTGCAATTATTATTTGAAAATCCTTCTGCATATTAATATGCTAGATAAAGTATGCTCCATGCTTAAAATGACATGTCTAATGAGAAAATCATTGAGCTTGAGTTTTTGATAAATCATACATATAATTAAATATTTGAATTTATTGCTTAATTATAATTTCATCCTTCTTGAATTATTACTGACTTGAGCATCGGAGTTATCCCGAAATCATTTTTGCAGGTACTCCATCAAAAGGTATGCTTTCGTCTTTCAAAAATGCTTTTTCTGGACATAGATATGTGTTTTTTTTGTTTTGTTTAGTTATTCGAATACCTTCACATGGCATTCGAATACCATTGGTGTTTTACGTGCAAACTTGCATTTTTTTTTTAGACTATTCGAATAGCCTTACTGTTATATGAGAAAACCTTCGTTCTTTTTGTTTAAGGCATTCGAATACCTTAAAGGGTTATTCGAATACCCAGAGACTTTTATGTCTCACCAAAGCTTGACTCTGAGCATTCAAATACCATAGGGTTATTCGAATACCCAGGACGTCTCCTCTCTCGTTTCTCTCGAAGTATTCGAATACCATTATGAGCATTCGAATACCTGCTCCTTAGCCTCGCTCCTCTGTCTCTGGAATATTCGAATACCTTCAGATTAGTCTCTCGAGTATTCGAATACCTTATAATAATGGCGACCAAGCTTTTTCTGGTGTTTTATTCGAATACCTGGTGTGGTATTCGAATACCCCCTGTCTGGAGGCTGCGCCTGTTGAGCTCTCCTATTCGAATACCCTTCTGTTATTTGAGAACACCAACGCTTTTCTGTTTAAGGCATTCATCATTAAAACCACGTTTTGGTATGCTTTTAATCTTTCAAATAAGCATTCGAATACTTATCGGTTTTTAACCTGCTGCTACTGCTGTTTTTTCCTACCCATGCTTTATTTGAAAGATTCTGCTGCATTTGATTGTTGTATATGTTGCCTAGCATTAATAATCTATATATGCTAAATTCTTTGTTTGTTTTATTTAAAAATATACACTTAATAATATGTATGAAAAATGCAATGTAATTGGTTATTATTTTAATGATTATATGTACTTAGTTAATTTGATCAATGAAATGAAATATCTTGTAAACTCCTTTGTCGTTTTATTTTTGAATGCTTATTTGCTTATGAGTTTGGCATAATGACTAACCTCTATGGATCCAAAATTGATGGATACCAAAGAAAATACTTTGAATTATTTTGTAGGGTATCAACTACCTCAAGCAAACATGTAAATGGAATAAGTTCATTCAACTTGAGGATAGTGAAGTTTAAAAGGACTCAACTTTTAAAGGGGTGCAAATAATTTCTATTCCTTCATGAAAGCTTGAAGCTTGGAAGTTGGTGGAAGTGAGAGTCATCTACAAAAATTCAAAGAGTACACTTTTGGTGATATCAATCTATTATCCTTATCTATGTTTTAAATTTGATATCATGTGATATTTGGAGAGTTGTGTTATACCTTAACATGCCTTATATGATAATTATTTGCCAAAAAATGCCTAAATAAGTTTTGATGATGATCATATGCTTCTTGATAAACTTGAATCATGTCTTAAAATGCTTAAACTATTTTTTTTTTATTCAAGTGCATATGTGCTTCATGTAGTCCTATTAGAGCTAATAGTACATGGTTGATAATATGATACATGCTTTAAATTATATATCAATCAAAATTATGCTTATAAATGAGGTTACATGACATTTGATGCTAACCTATGTTTGAGAGGACTTTTAAAGTTAGCTTTGCAAGTCTCTCTATATGTTTCAAATATAGCCATCAGATTTTTACATACAAGCATATGTGGATAAACGAGAAAAGCTGAATGGAATTCAAATGAAGAGGAAGATAAAGAAGACTTTCTTCTAGTGCAATGGAATGGAGAATTCAAAGGAAGAAAACTCAAAGTTAAAAGACCAATAAAGAAGGATCATCACTCTTTATCTATCTCAATAAGTATCTCTATCACTAAGCTTTTGTGGTACTATATATGATATGGATTGTATGATACTTGTTGATAAATTGATCTTAAAATGACTAGATGCTTTCGTCACATGAGAAGTATGCTTAGCTCTGACAAAGTGCCTAATTAGATATTAATTTGTTGTTTTGTCATTGCATTTAGGGTGAATGATATTAGTTCTATACATGCGTTGATTCCTATAGCATATTTCATCAAGGAGATGTACTTATGTTCT
The DNA here is from genome assembly GCA_029884595.1 of Ormosia semicastrata. Lineage (NCBI taxonomy): Eukaryota > Viridiplantae > Streptophyta > Magnoliopsida > Fabales > Fabaceae > Ormosia > Ormosia semicastrata. Next base: position 4,704,461 of record JAQQTO010000028.1, on the reverse strand, counting down.
TTTAACTTGGTTTAATCTATCTCAATGAATATATGTTTTTCATATAAAATATCTCTACCTTTCTAAAATGCTTTTGAAAATATAATGTGTTCCTATAAAATTCTTTTTGAAAGGGGGAGAAGTTTTAAAATAGCCTTTTTTTTGTTTGAGGAGATGTATTTTTGCCTTACTTTTCTTTAAGGTGATGTGCTTACATGGTCTTCGCATACATATTTCCTTTATCCATTATTTTTATAATATGCATATTTTGAGGGGGAGCCTAGTTCTTAAGCTGTTTATATCTTTTGGCTTACATCCTTGTTTGATTACATAAAGTGTTTTATTACCATCATATGCTAAATGTTGATATACAAAAATATGACAAGCATTGTATGAAAAATCTTCTATATCTTGCAAGCATATTTATTTCATCTCTCTATTCTTGACTCATATGTAGAATCTATAAGAGGGAGAAAATATTTTTTTTTCCTTTCTAAGCCTTTTTGTTGATGTCAAATAGGGGGAGTGAAAATTGGAAAGAAAAATATATGCTTGATATGCTTACATGAATATCCTTTATTGTATATTGCTCAACATATTTTTCTTTGGTGATTTGTCATCATCAAAAAGGGGGAGATTGTGGATATAAGTTTGCCCCAAATGGTTTTATATGTTAAGTTTTGATGATGACAAATACAAGACAAAAAGTACACGTTGCTTATATTCTGTTGCATCCTATATAGAGCATATCCATTAGTAATTGATAAATATCTTATTTGGATGTCTATATGAAAGCTTTATATGCATGCTAAATTAACTAGAGTTATACATTTATGATTCATGCATATGAAGATATTGAATTGTGATTATGGACTAACTATGCTTGTTTAAGTGAGCAATACTTTGTAGGATAGTCCAAGTACTAAGAATGAGCTTACAACAAGAAAGCAAAATATCTCAATTAAGCTCAACACAAGGAGAATGTGAACGGATATCTCATGAAGGTTTTGATAACATCAAAGTCATGTTAAAGACCAAGTCCAAAGGAAGATTAAACGGTATAGCTTTTAGGACTTAGGGTCTTTATGTAAGAAGCCTTATGGATATCTCAAATATGTTTTTCAAATATGTTTTTACAAATGATTTTCCTATGTTAAAATATCCAACAAATAAGTTTTGAAAAGCTAGTTTTGGTAATAGTTCAAATCTATGAAAAATAGCAAAGTTTGAGTTTTGCAAAACTGACCTTTGATTACTCTTTTGATCATATCTTTCAAAATACTTTGAGTTTTGTTTTGAAACTTCTTTCATTTGAAAATAGACTCAAAGATCTTTCCAATGACTGGTCATTTGCTTTAAACGGATAAGAAATGAAGAAGTTATGATCATTTGAATTCAGTTTTCAAAATCTGTGAGGAGTATTCGAATACAACTTGTGGTATTCGAATACCACAGCATAAAAAACGTTCCAGATGAGTTTTTTTAAAGGGGCATTCGAATACATGATATGGTATTCGAATACCACAGCATAAAAAACGTTCCAGATGAGTTTTTTTAAATGGGCATTCGAATACATGATATGGTATTCGAATACCACATGCTTGAAAACGTTCCAGACTGTATTTTAAATAGAGGCATTCAAATACCTCTTAAGGTATTCGAATAACAAGCTTCAGAATTGCCTTTTTAACATGTTTTAAATAGAGGTATTCGAATACCTCATGTTGGTATTCGAATAACCCATATAAATGTGCTTTTCACGATAGTTTATAAACAGTGGCATTCGAATACTGAAAAGGAAACAAACGGCCATATTATCGTAATAATTATGGTTTTAATTTGCTCCAACGGCTATTTGTTGATCTGACTCTATAAATAGAGACCGTGGGTCTCATCTGAAGGTACCCAGCTATTTATTTAATTTGCGCTTACTCTGAAAAATGTGATTTATTTTTACACCCATTTTATGTGCTCTTTTTGCTAAAATTTTGAGATATCTTTGAGAGCCTCTTAGCACTTCAATTTGTATAATTTACTCTGAGTGAGAGTTTCTCTTCATCTATATTTCTGTTCTTCTACATTGAGGGTGAGGTATCCTTCAAGATTTGTAAAGGGGGTGAGGTATCCCTCTAAGGTTTGTGTAAGAGTGAGGTATCCCTGTAGGCTGAGACTTTAGCACAAGGGTAGAGTTTCCCTGTGTGTGAAAAGTGCTCTCTTATGTAAAGGTTGCAAGCACCTATTGAAGCTTGTACATATAGTGAAAAATCTCGAACTGTGTTTCAGGGACAGGACATAGACCACAAGTGGTTGGTGGTCGAACTAGGATAAATATCGTGTCTGCTCTTCTTCTCTTTATCTCTTTATTTTACGTAATTTTATATTATTGCACATTTATTTATATAATTTTATATTATTGTACATTTATTTATTTACAGTTCTTAAAGCTTTCTTTCTTCATCTCGCAATTCTTTCTCTTTTATTTAATAGCTTAAATATTTGTATTTATTTTAAGAGCATTTGCGAAAAGTTTTTTAATACCCAATTCACCCCCCTCTTGGGTAATGGTTGCCATGACTAATACTAAGTTCATCAGATTTCAACAAATCACTTAAAAGCTGATCAAACCATCAAGAGCATTAAGAACCATATGATTGAACAATATCAAACATCAATATATACTCAAAGGATTACAAAATCATCAATATTCATAAAAGGATTCAAAGTAATCCCTAAATACAGCTTAGCTAATCATTGAACACGAAAATACAATCCTAAAACTCATGTTCAATATACAAGGAAGAGAGAAAAGAGAAAGGAGAAGGAAGGAAAGCTCATGAATATGATATTTGATGCTTGAATCTCCTTCCATAAAGAAGATAGCCTCCAACATTGCTTCCCTTGGCTTCCTCAACCTCCAAACAGTAAAACCTAGCCACATCTCTCTAAACCTAACGACTTATCTAACAAAAATATAATAAAACAGTATTTATAGACTCAGAAAAATAGGCACGTCGTGGCGTTAATATGCCTACGTCGTGGCGCTTGTCAATTTAGGTCACCAACACTATGGCATTTGTAATCTGCGTCGCAGTGCTCTAGCCTCGGGTCTTTTATAGCAGGGTATGCACCACGTCACGGCATTGATATGCTTATGCCGCGACGTGAGTAGCTGAGATGCTCCTTTGGCTTTCTCTTCTAGTTTTGGCTCAAATACTCCATATATCAACTTGTTTGGAGCCCTTCCTATAATAGAGAAATCACCAAATCAATAACAGTTACAAATCCACTTAATCACTTACCAAATAAGCATAATTTGCTCAAAAACATATAAGAAGATATCCAAATTAGAATTTAACAAATATAATCCTAAAACCTTACATATATGCATCATAAACAAGGACTAAACATTATTTATGCACAGAAATAAGACACAAATAATTACATTATATAGAGTTATTAGTTCTTCCCTCCAATGAAGGTGATGAAGTTCAAAAATACAAAATTATGTCCTTTAGACAGTTTGAGGGTGAGACTTTATTTTAGGCTTGGGAGCGATTCAAGGAGATGCTAAGGAAGTGCCCTCATCATGTTTTATCTAAATGGATGTTGGTCCCTACTTTCTATAGGGGATTGACTGCACCTATTCGATCTACTATAGATGCAGCTGCTAGTGGTGCTCTCATGAGCAAGACTATGGATGTGGCATACAACCTTATAGAGGAAATGACCACCAACAACTACCAATGGCATGTAGAATGAGTTATCCCTAGGAAGGTGGATGCCCTTACCTCTCTTTCTTCTTAAGTGGTTGCGTTCTCCAAGAAGCTCGACACTTTGGCAGTCAATTCAGTGGCAAGCAAAACTAATAGCTCGATTGAAACTTGTGAACGTTGTGGTGACTTACATTCTACATCTAATTGCACGACTAGTTGGAAAGTGTGTAATATGTCAATCAATTCCGTCAACCTGGTCATAATAATGCTTTTGGAAACACATATAACCCAAGTTGGCGGAACAACCCTAATTTCTCTTGGGGTGGAAACTCTCAAGGCGCCTCTTCCTCTCAACCCAAAGAAGCACCTCGTGCCTCTCATGGATTTCAATAATAAAGTTCCCTTCAAGACAAAACTCCAACTTCCAACTAGAAAAAATGTTTCCTCAATTCATGACTAGCCAACATAACTATATGACTAGGATTGACTCCAAGCTTCCACCCATGATGCTATGATGCAAAGTCAAGCAGCTTCTTTAAGAAATTTGGAGCCTCAAGTTGGCTAGTTAGCTCAAACTTTGAAAAATAGGCCCCAAGGGAGCTTCCCAAGAGACACCGCTAATATCCCCAAAGGTGCCTATAATAAGCATTGCAAGCTATATCCTTGATGAGTGGGAAGGAAGTTGAAGGGAACCCCAAAGACTAAGTTACTTGAGGAAGAATGAGTGGTTACAAAAGAAGAGGTGATTGAGAGCAAAGAAGCCAAGAAGAACAAGGAAGTTAAAAAGAGTATGGAAGTTGTAAAGATAAAAATAGAGGATATGAAGAAAGAAGACAAGTCCTATACTCCACCCCTACCATTCCCCAACTGGCTAGCTAAGCACAAACTAGAAGCTCAATTTTAAAAGTTTCTAGAGGTGTTCAAGAAGATTCCCATCAACATTCCATTTGTGGAGGCTTTGGAACAAATGTCTAGCTATGTCAAGTTTATGAAGGACAACCTTTCCAAGAAAAGGAGGTTGAGGGATTGTGAGGCTATAGCTCTCATGGAGGAGTGTAGTGCCATCTTGCAAAATAAACTACTACCCAAGTTAAAAGACCTTGGAAGCTTCACCATAACATGTACTATTGGGAGTCAATTCTTTAGTAAAGCTTTGTGTGATCTTGGTGCAAGCATCAATTTGATGCCCCTTTCTATCTTTTAACTGCTAGGTTTGGGGGAGGTGAAGCCAACTTTGGTGACTTTGCAATTAGTCGACCACTCCCTTACTTATCCTAAAGGAGTAATAGAGGATGTTTTTGTTAAAGTTGACAAACTCATTTTTCCTACTGCCTTCATCATCCTAGACATGGAGGAGGATCAAAATGTGTCATTGATTCTTGGGAGACCCTTTTTAGCCACCGACAAAACTATGATTAATGTGCAAAAAGATGAACTTACCATGTAAGTGCAAGATGAGAAAGTAACATTTAATATTTACAAAGCCATGAAGTTCCTAAATGATCATGAAGAATGCTCCTACATAGGTTTGATCGATTAGGTAGTCAATAATGCATTTCATACTAGCTTTCTTGATGATTCCCCTGCATTATCATTAATATCAGCATCAGCATGTAAGCATGTAGATAGGGATGATATCTTTCAATGTATTAAGCTACTTGATTCTTCTCCTAAGTTTGGTAGGATTCCTAGGTTTGAACCATTGGATATACCTCTTAACAAGCCCATTTTGCAACCTTCTATTGTCATTCCACCCAAGTTAGAGCTCAAGCCACTTCCTGATCATTTGCGTATGCATATTTGGGATATTCTTTTACCTTGCCGATCATCATTTCATCATCTTTATCAGAGGAGCAAGAAGCCAAGTTGTTAAGGGTGCTTTGACAATACAAAATGGCTTTAGGGTGGTCTATTGTAGATATCAAGGGCATCGGCCTTACTATTGGCATGCACAAAATCTTGTTAGAAGCTGATCACAAGCCATCCATTGAACATCAGAGGCGCCTTAATCCCATCATGAAGGAGGTGCTCAAGAAGGAGATCATCAAATGACTTGATGCAAACATCATATACCCTATCTCTGATCGTAGGTAGGTGAGCCCAGTGCAGTGTGTACCTTAAAAAGTAAGGATGAATGTAGTTTTCAATGAGAATATTAACTTGATTCCCACCACAACAATCACAGGTTAGCGCATTTGCATGGATTATAGGAAGCTCAACACCGCAACCCGAAATGATCATTTTCCATTGCCTATTATTGATTAAATGTTGGATAGGATGGCAAGTCGTGCTTATTATTATTTTCTTGATGGTTATTCGGGGTATAACCAAATTGCTATTGCTCTAGAGGACCAAGAGAAAACTATTTTCACTTGCCCCTATAGTACTTATACTTTCCAGGGAATTGCATTTGGGTTGTGCAATGCACTAGCCACTTTTTAGAGGTGCATGATGGTCATTTTCCTGACATGGTTGAGCAATTCTTGGAGATATTCATGGATGATTTCTTAGTCTTTGATGATTCTTTTAATGGATGTCTGACCAATTTGGCTCTTGTGTTAAAAAGGTGTGTGGAGACTAACTTGGTGCTCAACTAAGAAAGATGTCATTTCATGGTCCAAGAAGGCTTTGTCTTAGGCCATAAGGTGTCATATAAGGGTATTGAAGTTAATCAGTCAAAGATCTCGGTTATTGAGAAGCTTCCTCCACCTACATCTATAAAGGGAGTTTAGAGTTTTTTAGGTCATGCTAGATTTTACTGTAGGTTTATCAAGGACTTCTCAAAGATATTTAAGTTGTTATTCAACTTGTTGGAGGAGGTATCTTTCAAGTTTGATGACACTTGTATGAAGGCTTTTGTAGATTTGAAGGAATGACTTGTTTCGGCACCCATCATCACTACCCTTAATTGGAGTTTACCATTCGAGTTGATGTGTGACACCAGTTACTATGTCATAGGAGTAGTGTTAGGTCAACGGAAGGACAAAATGTTTCACTCCATCTACTATGCGAGTAGAACACTCAATGAGGCTCAATTGAACTATATCACCATCGGAAAAGGACCTGCTAGCTATTGTGTTTGCCTTTGATAAGTCTCGGTCATATCTTATTGGTGCTAGAGTCATTGTCTTCATAGATCATTCATCTATAAGGTATCTTGTGAGCAAAAAGGAGGCCAAGCCACAATTGATTCATTGGGTTCTACTACTGTAAGAGTTTGACTTGGAGATTAGAGACAAAAAAGGTGTTGAAAACCAGGTGGCAAATCATCTTTCTAGGTTGAAAAATGAAGAATATCAACGAGAGTTGATTTTGATTCATGAGACATTTTTAGATGAGAAGTTGATTGCAGTTTCCAACTAGTCTGATCCATGGTATACTGATTTTGTGAACTTCATTATTTGTGACACTGTGAACACTCAATTTATCTAGGTCGTTAATTTTTTCTAAAAAAACTTTTGAAAAAATAAAGTAGCATAATTCTTAATTCTCATGATCTAACTTCTAATTCTTGATGCAATACGAGTCTCAATGCCTAATAAATATTAAAATTAAAAAAAAAAGTGTGTAGCAGTGACTATTAAACCCAATGGCCAATGAATATTAAAGGTAAGTAGCAGTGACTAGATTTGTAATATTGAAGGTTAACATACACACATATATATATATATGTGTGTGTCTTCACTTCTTTTTTAAAAAGGTGTTAATAATTTACACTTTTTACCTTTAGACAAAAAAACTTTACAAGTTTTTTTTTAAAGTAATGTAATTTTTTTTGATATTTTAGTTATTTACACTCTCACTCATTTAATGAATAAAGATAATAGTAAAATTTGATTTTAACAAAAAATAAAGTATTTGAAGAGGTTTTAATTAAGAGAGAGAATACAACTATTACAAATCTAGTCACCACTACTTAATTACTGGTTATTATTTTCATACATTAAAATCATGTAAAAATATTTAGTATTTATGATTTTATTCATTAAATAAAAATATACTAGATATATAAAATAATAAAAAAATAAAATTTAAATACACATAATTGATACAATTCAAAATTTATTTGAAACGAATCGATACATATAAACATATTTCATTTGGCATACCAAGCTTAAAACACGCTAATTTATGTATAATTTTTTTTTCCAAAATTTGTATGTTTTAATATTTTGCATCTGTATTTTTTTTAAGAAAATCATTATTATTGCATATTATGATTACATAATTTTTATTACAAATATCAAGTTTAAAACACGTTTGTTTAAAAATCATTTTTCTTTCCAAATATTATATTTTTTTAATATCTTATATCTGTATTATTTATAAATAATAAAATCATAAGTGTTGAATATTATTATTACATAATTTTTATTACAAATAATAATTAAAAATTATATATTAATAAGTAGATTTTAAAATTATATCATCTTCTCTTTTCATTAAAATTTAATCTAAATATAATTTTTCTTCATTAAAATCATATTTTACTTTTTATTTTTTAAAAATAAGTAAGAATGTAAATAACTAAAATATTAATAAACTTAAATTACTCTCGAAAGAAATTTCTAGATTTTTAACAAAATAAAAAATATAAGTTACTAGTATTTTCTTTGTAAAAAAATTAGATCATAAACTAATAAGGTGAATATATGAAAGTCAAAGCTTATCTCATTTCTTATTTAATAAACATGCCAAAAATTTCAATTGATTGAGTCAGGTTCGTGACTCTAACACCAGCCCTACCTTGCAATGCAATAGATGTTTTTATGTCATTTTTTTATATAATTTAATATTAAAAGAAAGAGATAAATAAAAAGATTAAAAGAAAAATTTTACAAATTATAATTAGATTTTATTAATAAATATATTTATATTTATTTTTCTTTTATTTGATTATATAAAAATAAAATAAAATGAGATGATACAAATCCAAATGCTGAAAATCGAAATGGGATGATACAGAAATTAAATATTTATAATTAATTAATAATAAAATTAAAAAAAGTTGAGAACACGGACGATGATGATACAGTGGTACACAAGAGTAGCAACAAAGGCTCTGGGTACTGGGCAGGTGTATCGCCCCTGTATTCCGCGCCCGTCTCGGCAGTTGACGATGACGAGTAACAGCAGCAACCAAGATGATCTCGATGCTATATCCAAGCAGAAACGGATGCTTCGAACTCAGGTCAGAAAGGTCCTCAAGGCCATGGACCCCTCCCTCAGATCTCAACAAGGTATTGCTGCTGCTTGCTGCTGATGCTGATGCTGATTGCTGAGTCATGAACAATCTAATCCTTTTTGTGTGTTTGTCCTACAAATTCATTTGGAATTTTATATTTTGGAGCAAAGGACAGAGGGATAATATGATTTGTCATATTTTCAGATAATGCTATTCAAAATATAATTTTGGGAGCTTCATGGTTCAAATCTAGTCTTAGATTATGCGGATACATTAGCTGCAGTGCTTTACGGGAAGTCGATACATTCAAACTATTGTCAGAAGTTTTGCAAGATCCGACTAGTGGTATGTCATCACTTATCTTCAAATAATGGATTTTGTGATACTAAATTAGAATTTTGTGCCTATATTAGTCATTGTAGGGATCTAACACTTGAGAGAAAATTGTTGAAGGAATCATTTATAACAATGACTTTATATGTATAAAGCGTAAAAACAACTGTCTGGTAATGTTTGGTACTTATGATATTTCATTGTAACAATTAGCTCTTCCTTTGTATTGTCAAATGTCAAGGAAATTTTAAGAGTAATTTTTTAGCGGATATGCTTTGTATACTTTTTTTTTTTTTGCATAATATGACTTTCATTTTTTGCTTTTTTCTAAAACGCCTGTCAACCATTTTTAACCCCTGCCTCCAAAGTTAAATCCTCTAGTTCTGTTGGATATCTATGTATTTTCTTACTCAAGACAAGATGACTATATGCAGGTGGAAAAAAACTTTATGTACCGCGGGTGGAGGATAAGAATAGTCACATGCGTATGCTCAACATATCACGTATTGATGATCTTGTTGCAAACTCAATGGACATCTTAGAACCAGCTCCAGTTGATGCTGACGGAAATGCACGCGAAGATGGTACTTGCCACTCTTTTTTATCTATTCAGAAACATGAAAAATTGTTTGCTGACTTTTTTCTTTTTGATTTACTACCAAACTCACTCCCTTCTTACTGCTTGAACATTGTAGCTTTCATAGGCATAGCCAACTTGCGAAAATAATTTGCTTAACTTCCAAATTTAAGTTTGAATCTTATGCAAAATGCCACAATTATCAAGCCATAATCTGTAACAGCACATGAAGCTAGTATTTAGGAATTTTTCCTCCTTGTTATGTAAAATTTTGTTAAGTTTCTTAGTTTTGCTTGGTGTCACTGTCAACTGTCTGTTGTTCCTATGGCTTCCAGCTGCTTCAAGACATGATCAGGTTGTCTACATCCTGGATGACATAGATTTATAGATAGTTTGCATTTCTAATTAGGGTTTCTTCAGCTAAAATATGTGAGATCTTTTTTTTTTCTAAGAGAAAAAGATAAAGTAAAGCCTCGCAATGGCATAACTTTTACAAAGCCGCTTCCACAGGACCACATACATGTGTATCCTTCTCCCTATCCTGGCTACTTTTGTGCATTTAATTTTGTTTTTCTGGTTCTTGTAGGGTTGACTTCCATCAAATTATTTTCTAATTATCCTGATTGGCCAATATTGACATCCGTCTGAAAGATCTCTTTGGTGCAGTTATGCAGGCGAATGACCCAGTTGATTTGTTCCTTTTACCTGGTAAACTTCTCATTTCTTATTTCATTATTAATGTCTAAGCCTGAGTATAGCTAATCATTTTCTATTATTTCTCTTTCCAGGACTGGCATTTGACAGATCTGGAAGACGTTTAGGCCGTGGTGGAGGGTATGTTTTAATATATCTTCTTCTGCCTAAACAATGTAAATCTGTGATACGAACCTTGGGAGAACCACACCACAAAAGCTAGTCATTGTAGTTGGAGAGCCCAAGGCCATATAAACCCCACACCGGAATCCCATACTTCCGATGTGGGACTCAAGTCCCATACCTTGCAATTGGACCCTAACATTCCACCACGCTCTGCAGCCCCGGCGCCCACGCGGGCTGACTGAGCACTAGCCCTCTGACTAGTCCCGGGCGAACACTGCAATGCCGGTGTCACCACCCGCGCCGCTCATTTGCGGCTGAGAGACATGGTGAAAGGCTCTGATACCAATTGATACGAACCTTGGGAGAACCACACCACAAAAGCTAACCATTGTAGTTGGAGAGCCCAAGGCCATATAAACCCCACACCGAAATCCCATACTTCCGATGTGGGACTCAAGTCCATACCTTGCAATTGGACCCTAACAATCTGTCACTCATGTTGTATAAAGTCTCAGTTGTATAGAAATATCTGAGCAGAATTAATAATTCTGGTCTGTCTTAATTTACCAACCTCTGCCAAAACTGAGCTTAGTGAGCTTACTTGTGTGTTTGTTAGAATAGTGATAATTGCACAAACTCTTAAGCTTGACTTTTGACATTTCACTCCTTATATCCTGATTATTATTTTTTTTATTACAAATGCTACAAAATCATAGTCCAAGGTTTGTTAACAGTTAAATATCCCCCCCCCTTCCACAGTTACTATGATACCTTCCTGAAAAATTATCAAGACCTTGCAAAAAAACAGAATTGGAAGCAACCCTTACTTGGTATGCATTTCTTCCCTCTAAGATTACATGATTTTGGTTGACTCAAGCCTGCAAAATCTATCATGATCAAGCAATTTGGCTTTGGATTTGCAGTTGCACTGTCATATTCCCAACAAATTCTGGATGAAGGAGTAATACCAATCACTTCATCTGATGTTCCAGTTGATGCTCTTGTGTCTCCAGCCGGTGTGATTCCCATCAGTACTGCTGCCTTCAACAGGTATCACTGAGCAAACTCATTCATTTTTGGCATTTGTTAGTGAGTGCCTTCAGGACACTGGTTGAAGAATTAAAATAGAAAGTATTAAATGACAAAGTAGAAGCATTTAATATCTTAGGAATCAAAAAATATTTAATACTTTCTTCTTTAAATAATTAGGAGAATTTATATATTAAATAATATTGTTAATGGAGAGTATAAATGCTTCTTCAACAATGCCCTAAAGGCACTGGTTAACAGCACCCTTCATTTTGTGCTATGTTGAATTTGGTCCAATTTTGCCATTTTAACCAAGTGAACATTTCCAGAGTGGATCTCTGACGTTGGACTTCAAAGCTGAACCTGAACACTTTCAATAGTCTATCTTTACTAGAGTTTTATGGTTCCTTAAGTGTACGGCACTAAAGGATTTGGATCAAGTAAAGGGTAACCAATTCAATACTTTTGGTCATTTTTCTCAGTTTAGTATGCTCTCTGTATTGTTTGAACTGTTTAATGTTTGTACTTTGAAGTTTGAGCTTAACTTTTAAAGCACACGTGTTCAGCTGGAATGGCTTTGTTTTAACTTCATATATGGTTTAGACAGGAGTCTTATATGGATACAACAACAACCAAGCCTTTTCCCACTAGGTGGGATCGGCTACATGGATCAAACGACGCCATTGTGCTCTATCATAAATCAAGTCTTCAGATATGCTATTCAGATCTAAATCTTTTTTAATCGTTTCACCTATAGTCTTTCTTGGTCTTCCTCTACTTCTAGCTATTAAGCTATTATCTACCTGATCTACTCTTCTTACAGGGGCTTCTAAGGGTCTTCTCCTTACATGTCCAAACTATCTAAGGCGAGATTCTCCCATCTTTTCCACAATAGGTGCTACCCCTACTTTTTCTTTAATGTATTCATTTCTAATCTTATCTTGTCTTGTATGGTCACACATCCAACGCAACATCCTCATCTCCGCAACACTGATCTTATGCTCTTGTTGGCTTTTTACCGCCCAACATTCAGTACCATACAACATCGCGGGCCTTATAGCTGTGCGGTAAAATTTATCCTTAAACTTGAGAGGCACTTTTCTATCGCAAATAACTCCTGAAGTACTCTTTCATTTCATCCATCCAGCTTGAATCCTATGATTTACATCTCCCTCTATCTCTCCATCATTTTGTATGATAGATCTAAGGTACCTAAATTGTGTGACTTGTGGTATTGTATGATCTCCCAACTTTCACCGCTAAGCTAGCATTAACACGCCTCTTACTGAACTTACATTCTATATACTCCGTCTTACTCCTACTTAGACGAAAGTCATGTTCTTCCAAAGTTCATCTCCATAGCTCTAGCTTCCTATTAGTTTCTTCTCTCGACTCTCCAACTAAGATTATATCATCTGCAAAAAGCATGCGTGGCACCGGCTCTTGGATATGCGCAGTAAGCACATCCAAGACCAAGGTAAAAAGATATGAACTCAAAGCTGACCATTGGTGCAATCTTATAGTTATAGGGAAATCTTTTGTGGCCCCACCCTATGTTCTCACACTAGTTTTAGCCCCATCATACATATCTTAGATTGCTCGAATATAGGCGATACGAACTCTTTTCTTCTCCAAAGCCTTCCACAGGATCTCTCTCGGTACCCTATCGTAGGCTTTTTCCAGATCAATGAAAATCATGTGTAGGTTTTTTTGCTTCCTCCGATACCTTTCCATTAATCTTCGTAGAAGATAGATTGCTTCAATGGTTAACCTCCCAGGCATAAAACCAAATTGATTCTCTGAAATATGAGTCTCTTGTCTTAATCTCCGTTCAATTACTCTTTCTCATAACTTCATGGTATGACTCATGAGCTTAATTCCTCTGTAACTTGTACAGTTTTGTATATCTCCCTTATTCTTATAAATAGGGATTAAAGTGCTTCTCCTCCATTCGTTTGACATTTTCTTAGACCTCATTATCTTGTTAAACAGCTTTGTAATCCAACTTATACCTTTCTCTCCTAGGCACTTCCATACCTCAATAGGTATATTATCCGGTCCGATCGCTTTTCCATTATTCATCCTCTTCAATGCTTCTTTTACCTCCAACTCCCTGATTCTACGATAAAAGGTTTTATTTTGGTCCTCCTCTCTAGTGTTTAGAATGTCTGAGTCCCCTAATGTCTCATGTTACTCGTTAAATAACTTGTGAAAATAACCCTTCCATCAATTCTTAATGTCTTGTTCCGTAACCAAGACTTTACCCTCTTCATTCTTAATGCATTTCACTTGATCCAAGTCTCTTGTCTTCCTTTCCCTACTTTTAGCAAGCCTGTAGATATTCCTTTCTACGTCTTTGGTGCCCAACGATTGATATAACCCGTTGAACGTTTTAGTTTTCGCCTCGTTCACCGCCTTCTTAGTATCTTTTTTAGCTACCTTATATTTTTCTCAATTTTCATCATTTTTACATACGTGCCATACTTTATAATATTCCCTTTTAACCTTAACCTTATCTTGTACACTTGTGTTCCACCACCAAGATTCTTTATCCTTGAGTCCGAAGCCTCTTGATTCATCGAGTGTCTCTTTTGCTACCTTTCTAATCCCTTCAGCTATCTCGTCCCACATATCATTAGCACTCCCTTGTACTTCCCAAATTTCTTCCTCCATAATCCTCCTCTGAAAGAGTATTTTTTTTCTCCTTTTAATTGCCACCATTTGATCCTTGTCTCTCTGTCTCGACAATTTTTTTTTACTCTCATCTTGACCCGTAAATTTATAACCAAAACCCTGTGTTGGGTAGTCAAGCTCTCTCTAGGGATGACTTTGCAGTCCATGCAAAGCTTTCTATCAGATTTCCTTATTAAAACGAAATCAATTTGAGAGCAAGAACTCCCGCTTCTATATGTGATCAGATGCTCTTCCCGCTTCCTAAAACAAGTGTTAGCTATTGTAAAATCAAACGCTACCAAAAAATCTAAAATCGCTTTGCCCTCTGCATTAGCTACTCCTAGACCATAACCTCCATGCAAACCCTCATACCCCTTAGATTCGCTCCCCACATGACCATTTAGGTCCTCTCCTCGAAAAATCTTCTCTCCTAATGGTATTCCCTGAATTAAATCTTCTAAATCCTCCCAAAATTTAATCTTGTAGTGCTCGTCTAGCCCTACTTGAGGTGCATACGCACTAATAACATTAAAAGTCTTCTGTTCCATAACAAACTTCAAAGTTATGATCCTATCTCCGAGCCTTCTCACATCCACAACCATATTTTTCCAATTCTTGACTACTATTATGCCTACCCCGTTTCTAGATTTTACCTTGCCGGTGTACCAAAGCTTAAAACTCGAAGAGTCGAGTTCCTTTGCCTTTTCTCCAACCCACTTAGTTTCTTGTAGGCACATAAAATTAATCCTCCTCCTAGTCATGGTATCAACTATTTCCATAGATTTACTTGTAAGTGTGCCTATATTCCAAGTTCCAAAACGCATCTTACTCTTGTGAACTAGTTTCTTTACCCACACCCGTTCACGACAATGTGGGAATCCTTGCTTATTTTTCACTACACCCAGGCGGCGATGCAGCGGCCCTTACTCATTTGACACTGTACTCGAGCCATACAGCGCGTTGCTTAGGGACAACGACCTAGCATTAACACAATTACTTCGTTGATCCATGTCATAAAGATTCGACAAAGTTTTACGTTGCCTGTCGACTGCCTAACATAACCCTCCTCTTTTATCTGGGCTTGGGATCGGCTATGTAGATATTTGCAACAAAACTCAGCATAGGCAGAGTTAGGAGTCTTATATGGATAATTTATTAATTTTAGTGTAGAGGTTATTGTGCTTTTTGGTTTGCTTTTGACCTTCAGGATATTGTGGTTGTGGAAGTCCCCAAATGTCATGTTTCTAGGTTCAAAGCTTCAAATACTGTGTCCAGCGTGCTCAGACTTAGTCCTATGATGGAAGGGCATTGAGAATCAAAAACCCTTATAAAGTGAGGTGTATGCACAAATGTGGACAATTTAAAAAGGGGGAAATGTTTGATGCACATAAAAAGGGGATCACATAACTCACGTAAGGGGTTGTGGGTCATTGATGGCGAGAACGAAAAGGGAGAAAGAGACAGAGAAAAGGAAATGGATGGTGATGAGGGTTATGTGAGAAACTTTTTAGGTGTAGATAATATTACCCATAAATAGGAGTTGTGGGATCTAGTTTGTTATGAGCGGAAATGAGCCATGGGTTAACATGTGCTCCCCTTGAACAAAATCTATTTCAATTCACAGCTTAACTTGACGGGAGCTGATTTTAACAACTTACAAGCAAAACAATTTTTGACAAGAATAAAAGATTTATTGGCAAGGTAAAAATGACTCTAAACCTACTTTTCCATTAAAAATTCAACATGAAAAATTTTTCTAATTGAGTTCTGTGATACTTGATGATAACTGGTGTGGGATATGCATTTTGGGTATTTGCATTTTTCTGGATTAAATTACCTATCAAGGAAAGAAGTTGTTTCTGGTTTTTGCCAGTTGTTAATGTTCCTAATTGTGTTTGTGAGATTTGTGAATTGGGAAAGAAACATAAAGAAACTTATCCTGTTGGAAAATCCTAGAGGAAAAGAAACTTGTTGGAGATTGTCCATTTAGATATGTGTATTGTTCATGTACCATCTCATAGTGGCAGTAGGTATTTCGTTACTTTTATTAATGATTTTACCGGAAAGACCTGAGCATATTTTTTTGAAACAGAAATCAGAAGTCTGTGATTCTTTCAAGTCATTCAAGGCATTTGTGCAAAAACAAAGTATTGCAGAATCAAAACTCTAAAAACAAATAGAGGTCAAGAATACCTTGTTTGTGCAGAATTCTTCGAACAATATAGGATTCAACATCAACTGACTATTAGATACACTTTTCAATAAACTGGAGTAGCTGTAGTTGAAAAAAAAAATGGAACAATCATGGACATGGAATGACACATGCTAAAATTTAAACAACTGCCTAACGAATTTTGGGCAGTTGCTTGTGTTGTGTATATTTTGAGCAGGTATCTAACAAAGAGTGTTCGTGATAAAATACCTGAAGAAACTTGGAGTGAAAGGAGACCTTCAATTCATCACATTTGAATTTTTGGATGTATTGCATATGTCCATGTGCACACACTAACTAAAAAAGAAATTAGATGATAAAGGTGAGATTTCAATTTAATAAGTTGAGATCTTAAGCAAGAATTGAGCATATTTAGAATATCTAGCTCACATAAAGGTACAGCTTGAGAAAAAAGCTTTCCATTTTTGTTTGTACAACTTATCATTGTATATTTAAACCAAATAGTTTAACTTAAAATGCAAATATAATTAACCACTAAATATGTTAGTAAAGAAATATTGAGTGGTAAATTATGTTTGTATTTTGGATTAAATTATGCTATTATTAGGTAAGAAGATATGGTAATAAGTTATATAAACTGAAATGAAATTGTTTCCCAAATTGCATTTACGAGTCATTTTTCCAAAGATAAATTGGGTAATACTAATATGCTATTATCTCACCAATTAAAACTCTCTCATACACAGGCATAAGAGTCACGCAACACACGAGGAAGAGAAAATGTTTTTTATTTCTATTTCATTTCACTTGCAAAACACATAATACAAGGCAATGCCTAGTATAGAAGAAAAAGTACAATATTTTTTACAAACTAAAGCAAAACCATTGAGAAAAGAAAACATCAAATGCCTAGAGTAGAGGGTAGTTGGCAGGAACAAATGAAAAAGAAAGAAAGAAAGAAAGAAGTACAGCTATGAAATTGTCAAAGCTCATAGAGGTGACTAGACGGTGGCTTTATAGTTGCAATTTGTCAGTGCAAGGGCTGTAAGGCAGTGTGGCTTGTGTACAAAATGTAGGCTTGGTTTATCTTCTTTCATTGTATCCCATAAACCAAGTTCGTAAAATGTCATTCCAGCCATTTTCATTGCTTTGTAAAAATATTTGCAATTTGTTCTTTAGTGTGAAATTAATCAATCAACACTTCCTTCTTAACCACCAATTCTCCAGTCTTATAAGATTAGTTATCTATATGCTTAGACCGCCTATGAAAGATTGGATTTTTTAGAGTGCTAGTGTAGACTACTTGTCACAAAATATTACTGTGGGAATTCTCTGTTTTTTATGTAACACTTTAAGAATTCTCCTTAGCCTTATTATTTTTGTACCACAACTGGTTGATTCTATGTATTCAGCTTTAGTTATAGAGAGTGCAATAATTGATTTTTTTTTTCGAAGACCAAGATATTTTGCCTAAGCGAGGATGAAATGCATAACTTGAAATGCTTTTTCGTGTTTTTATATCACCTCTCTAATCACTATCTGTATATCCAACAAGATTTACACTATTAACACCAGCATAAAAAATTTCATTAGTCAAGGTACCTTTCACATATTAAAGAATTCTTTTAACTGCTTGCAAATGATAGGTATGCGTCTCTTCCATGAACTTGCTATGTAATACAACTCTGAAATATATGTAGTCTGGTTGCCATCAAATATAACTTCCACTTAAACTCCAATAATAATAAGTTGGGTCTACACTTTTACCTTTATCCTCTCTTACCAATTTTAATTTTTCTTCAACTAGAGTGAAAACTAGCTTTGAATTCTCCATATGAATTTTCTTCAAAATATCATTAGCATGTTTCTTTTGTTAAAAGAAAATCTCATCATTTTGTTGAACAACTTCAATGCCTAGAAAATAAGACATCAAATCCAAATTTGTCATTTTAAAGCAACTCACCAACATAACCTCTCTAAATTCTACAACCATCTTCAAATTATTTCCAATAAAATCAGATCATCAACATAAAGACACACAATGATAATATGTTCATACTCAATAAATTTAATATAGAAAGTGTGTTCAAAAGGACATCTTTGCAAACTATGTTCAACAAAATATGAATTAAGCCGCTTATACCATGCTCTTTGTGTTTGTTTTAATCCATACAATGTCTTCTTCAATTTGTAGGCTTTATCCTCTTTTCTTTTGATAACATAACTTGGAGGTTACTCAACATATACTTCTTATTCCAAAGTATCATTTAGAAAGATAAACTTAACATCTATTTGACATATATTTCCACTTATTTTGAGCTGTAAGTGAGAGAATCATACGAATTGTATCTAATCTAACAACATGAGCAAATACTTCAAAGTATTCAATACCTTGCTTTTGCTTATATCCTTTTGCAGCTAATCTTGCTTTAAAGTGATCAATCTCACCATTAAGCTTGTATTTTATTTTGTATAATCATCTCACTCCAATTGGTTTTTTATCTGCAAGCAAGTTTGTTGGTACCTATGTTTTATTTTTTTTTCTATTGCTTGAATTTCTTTATCCATAGTTTTTCTCCATTGCATGAGATTAAGTACTTATTCAAAATTCACTAGTTCACAGTATACAAATAAAGAAAAATTGATAATCTCTTCATCAGATGGATCATTATCATTACTCACAACATAATCCAACAATTTGGATGATAACTGACATCGCCTCTAAGGTTGATTAGATGATTCTGGTTGAGGTGTTGAATCAAATTGTCCATTTTGTTCTTCATAATCTTCAAAAATCACCACTAGCACCTTTTGAGGTTTTGAGGACCAATCCCAAATTTTTTCTTCATCAAATGTTATATCATGATTGATAATCACTTTCTTTGTTTTTGGATAATATAGTTTATATGCCTTTCAACTCATGTTGTAACCAATGAAAACACACTTCTCACTTTTATTATCCAATTTCTTTTTCAGTTGGCTCGACACATGGGCATATTCAATACACCCAAAAACTCTAGGTGACGAATTGAAGATCTCTTTCCACTCCAAGCTTCTTCAAGTGTTTTATCACGAATACTCTTTGTTGGACATGGGTTCATAATATACACAACACAAGCAACTGCTTCTGCAAAAAATTCTTTAGACAATTGTTTAAATTAGCATGCATCTCACCGTGTCCATGATTGTTCTACTCTTTCTCTCAGCTATTCCATTCTGTAGAAGGGTGTGTCTACTAGCCAGTTGATGTTGAATCTCATACTGTTCGAAGAAATTTGCATAAGCAATGTATTCTTGACCTCTATCTATTCTTAGAGTTTTGATTCCGTAGCCACTTTGTTTTTTTCATAAATGCCTTGAATAACTTGAAAGAATTTAGCCTTTTTGAATGGTATTTTGGAAGAAGTATATGTTAAGCTAGCTATAGGTTATGTAATCAAAGGAAAAGAAAAGAAAGACTACAAATTGAAGAGACATTATATATATTAAAACAGGCACCAAAAGCATGGTATAAGCAAATTGATTCCTATTTTGTTGAATATGATTTTTAAAGATGTCATTTTGAATACACTTTTTATATTAAATTTTATTGAGCCTGAAGATATTCTCATTGTGTCTCTTTATGTTGATAACTTGATTTTTAATGGAAAAATTTTAAAGATTGTTGTAGAATTTAGGGAGGCTATGGTGAGTCGCTTTGAAATGATAGATTTGGGTTTGATGTTTTATTTTCTACGCATTGAAGTTGTTCAACAAAATGATGGAATTTTTATTTTACTAAAGAAATATGCTAAAGATATTTTGAAGATGTTTCAAATAGAGAATTCAAAGCCAGTTTTCACTTAGTTGAAGAAAATCTAAAATTGGTTGGAGATGATAAAGGTAAGGTGTAGATCCAACTTATTACAAGAGTTTAATTGAAAGTTTGAAATATTTGGCTGCAACCAGATATGATATAGTTTTTGTAGTTAGAGGTTCATGAAAAAGTCGGGTATTTATCATCTGCAAACAACTAAAAGAATTATTTGATATATCAACGGTACCTTGATTGGTAGAATTTCTTTTTAGCTAATGCTAATAATGTAAAACTAGTTAGATATACAGATAGTGATTGGGCAGGTGGTATAGAAGCACAAATAAGAACTTCAGGGTATGCATTTCATCTTCACTAAGGTGCAATATCTTGGTTTCGAAAAAATAACCAGTTGTTGCACTCTCTATAGTTAAAGCTTAATACATAGTAGTAGCCAATTGTGGTACACAAATAGTATGGCTAAGGAGAATTCTTGAAGTGTTACACCAAAAGCAGAGTACCCCTACAGAAATATTTGTGACAACAAGTCTGCTATAGCATTATGCAAAAATCTAGTCTTTCATAGGCATCCAAATATATAGAAGGCTTTAATGTTTTCCTTTCTCTATGGGTTTGCTTTAGTTGTCTAATATTTTATTGTACTTTTTCTTCTATAGAAGGCCATGCCTTATATCATGTTTTGCAAGTGAAATGAAATAGAAATTAGAAGCATTTTTTCTTCCTTGTGTTATGTGATTCTTATGTGTGTATATGAGAGTTTTAATTTGTGAGATAATGACATATTGGTATCACTCAATTAATATTTGGAAAAATGACTTGTAGATGCAGCTTGAGAAACAATTTTTATTTCAATTTGTATAATTTATTACCATATATTTTTACCCAAACATAACATAATTTAGTTCAAAATGCATACATAATTAACCATTCAACATTCTTTAATTACAATTTGGTGATTGATTATATTTGTATTTTATGTTATTATTTGGTTAATATATACAGTGATAAGTTATACAAACTAAAATGGAAAGCTTTTTTCTCAAGTTGTACCTTTATTTAAGCTATATATTCTAATATGTTCATCTCAACTTATTCAATTAAAATTGAGTCAAGCCATGAGCTACAAGTTTCTCGACTCATTTTTATCCCAATTTTCAATGACTATACAAGTAATTTTATTCACTTTCGAAGTTAAACCCCAATGGTTTTTTGGATGAGTAATGTGGTTGCATGATCCTTCTAGTCATAAACCTACAAACAAAGTTTTACATTTAGCTCTATTTGAGTTTACAAAAAAAAATTGTATTTCAGTTTAAGTAAAAGAGTTTAGGTAGGGCTACTTGAACATAAATAGAACTATATTAAATGGTTATTTTGGTCCCTCATTTAGAGGGCATTGGTCATTTTGGTCCATCGTTCAAAAAAATTACCCCGGAAATCCCTCATTCAGCAAAACGTCAGTCACTTTAACTAAACCGTTAGCTAGGCATAGTTAAAGCTAACGAGGATGTTTATGTGGCACGTACTTTGTTGGCTGCACACATGGCAGACCACTCCCCCTCCTCGTTCCTAAATGTGAAATGACATCGTTTCTTCTTATCATGTTCTCCAAAATTTCCTTCCCAGAACCCAAATTCCCAAATTCCCAAACCCCAAATCCCTAACCCCCAATTTGACCCCTACTTCCCACTACAACAAAGGTTTAAAGGGAGACATTGAGAGATGATGGGTGGTGGATGATCAACTTGTAGATGGTGATCCCTTTGCTTAGTTGTTCCAGTATGCTAGTTTACATACTACCTCTAGTGGGTCTAGAAGTTAGAGGCAATTTCTCTTTGATATTGATAATGATGGTGTTTATAATTGGAGTTCTCTTTATGGTGAAAATTAATCAAATGTGAGTTTTAGATGGTATAGGGTTCCCCATAGTAAGACTGATTCTTTCTCTTTTGCCATGGTTGAGTGCACAAAATTCATGCCCTCTTTGTCATTATGAGCTTTCAGTCAATGATGAAGATTATAAAGAGGGAAAGAAGAACATTGATGGTAGAAATGTGATCCATGAAAGGCATCAACTAGTTGTGATGGATGAGAGTTCCCTTGATGTCTTTGATGGAGCTGAAGTGAATGAAAAGGATGGTACTAGTCAAGTTAGGGTACACTAGAGAGAACTTGCGATCTTGGGTTCTACCATGAATTCTTCTACAATAAGAGGTGGTAGAGGAAGGTGGTTTTTTCTTGTTGTAGCTCCAATTGTTAGCCTAGTGGGCATCATTATTATCTTGTGTTAGGTAATCTTCAAAATCAAATTGAAGGGAGTAAACATCTAGATGGTTGCAACTTATCTAGGCAAAATCAACATGCAGTTCATGTTTATGCCCTAGCTAACCAAAGGGAAAGTAGAAGCAAAAGATGGAGGTGAGGGATTTGGGGTTTGGGAATTACGATTCTTGAAGGGAAATTTTGGGGAATATGATAAGAAGAAACAATGTTGTTTCACTTATGGGAGGGGAATGATGAGAAGAAATGACGTCGTTTCGTGTGTAGCCAACAAAGCACTTAATATGCCACACAAGCGTCTCCGTTATCTTTAACTGAGGTTGGTTAACAGTTGGACTAAAGTGACTGACGTTTTGTTAAATAAGGAAGTTTCAAGGTAATTTTCTTGAATGGGAAACTAAAATGACTGATACCCTCTAAATGAAGGACCAAAATGACCATTTAGTCAATAGCATACTCTACACCTTGTGTAAGTCTTTCTTTTTTATGTACTAGGCCTTAGGGAGGCCCCACCCACATATGGGACTTGGGGGTGACCCACCGGAGCCACTAGTTTGTAAATTATAAGTAGTACAAGTATAATTACAATCACTATGTTTGGAAATTGTATTTTAGAGAATAATTGCTTAAAAAAAAAACTCACTCAAGAAGTTTTTGATTATAAGTTATTTTGAACACAAAAGAAGTTAATCTAAACACACATTATATGTGAATTAATATTTAAAAACAATCTAAGGGCCTCCATTTAAATGATATTATAACTGCTTATGCTGCTCGAATAATGCTATAAAATCAGAATTTTGCCGAATGATTCATGATGATAATTACATAAGTGTTGACTTAAAATAATTTTATAATAGTTGATCTTGAAATACATATGGTTTAACACATTTTGCAATGTAGAAATCACGTTTCTGTTAAATTTAATTGGATCTATACTAGGAATTAGAACACCAATAGAATAATTCATAAATAAATATTAAATGCGTACATCTTGAAGACATTTTAGCAAGAAGTAATTCGTCAACAGAAATGCCAGCAGAAGCATACAAACATATATACATTAGGGGCAGTCTACCACTCTAATCCTCTAGTCTATAACTAACACTTCGATGAAGCAACACGTAGTTAAAACCGTAAAAAGAGTGGAGTAGGGATCTTGCCCTATGTATAATATATCAATAACCTAATTTCAATCTATCACGAACTCTACGTTACCTAGCTTACACCTTAATTCAGCACACTCACTATTGGACTCAAGCTCAATAAATGATAAACATTAAACATGATGACTTCTAAAACCTATAATGGATCACATAATTATATAGGTTGACAGGGAAAATATCAGGCCATCTATTCAACCTATTTTGATAAAACAAAATACGCCATAATCAATAGAAGTCCAAACATAGAAAATTCTAACATTCTCTCACGTAGACAATATTGAATAGGTTTTAATTATTTTCAAAATCATTTTGAAAATGACTCTCAGGTTGAACAATTTTGTGGCCACTAACATAACTTAGTAGTAATCATCACAAAACATGATCATATCCACTGACAAAACTATAAGCTAAGAGCCATAGGCGAAGATAAACTATTTCGAGTCTAGTTCTCCCATGACTATATAATTAATAACCTCATTGGCATAATCATATACAAGTGTGTAGGTGTAGTACACATCCATAGCATAATAAGTGATCCTTCCATGCTACTGTGTATGGATCCTCATTGTGTCTTTTCAAGAAAACACAACCCAATCTTCCCAAGGAAATCATAACATGTTTCCTATGAAACACCATTCCCCAAAAGGAATTAAAATATCTCGAGACAAACACAATAATGAGAATTGCTCAATAATCGTAATATTAACAATGATATAAATTGTCAAACATACGCATAAATTTATATAATTAAACCAAACAAGTCCAATGTAATAAAATGAATGTAAAATAAATAACAACTCCTACTAATCAATTACATCAAAAGACTTTACAATACTCATATTTTCAACATGTTTCATAAATACTCTGGGTCTAAGTCCCTTAATTAGGGGGTCAGCAAGCATTTTCTCAGTAAGAATATTCTCAACAAGAATTTATCCATTCTCAACCATCTCCCTGACAACCAAGAACTCAATCCTTATATGCTTAGAAGTAGTAGTAGTCCTGTTGTGTTTGGTGAAAGAGATAGCAGAACTATTGTCACAATAAATCGTCAATGGTTTTGAAATAGAGTCCATGATTCCAAAAATAGAAACAAAGTTTCTCAGGTACACTGCTTGTGATGCAATCCCATAACATTCAACAAACTCAGGTTGCATAATGGAATAGGCCATCAGAGTTTGTTTCACACTTTTTCAAGAAATAGCTCCTCTAACTAATAGGAAAACATATCCAGAGGTAGATTTCTCATCATTTGGACAACCAACAAAGTTTGCATCAGAGTAGCCAACAATATCTAAGTCATCAACTTTCTTGTACACAAGCATGTATTCCTTTGTCTTCTGCAAGTACCTCATAACCTTTTTAGTGGCTACCCGATGAGCATGTCTCGGGTTAGACTAGAATTTACCCAGTACACTAACAACAAAAAGACAAATCAGTGTCCTGGGTTAGACAGGAATTTACCTAGTACACTAACAGCAAAAGACAAATCAGATCTAGTGCATACTTGAGCATACATCAGGCTACTCACTGCACTGGCATAAGGAGCATTCTCCATAGCACTCTTTTCAATATCATTCTTGGGACATTGATCCTTACTCAACTTGTCCCCTTTGACAATAGGAATGTCACCAGGTTTGCAATTTTTCATATTGAATCTCTCTAAAACACAATCAATATAAGCTCTTTGGGATAAATCCAAAAGTCTGTGAAACCTATCTCTATGGATCTCAATCCCTAGAACAAAAGAGGCTTCCCCAAGGTCCTTCATATCAAAAGAAGTTGACAACATACTTTTGGTTTCAACAAGTAGATCATAACTACTGCTAGCAAGTAAGATGTCATCTACATGGAGAACAAGAATAATAAATTTACTTTCACAGACCTTGAGATATATGCATTGATCAACTTTATTTTTCACAAAACCCATGGAATATATAATCTCATCAAATTTAAGATACCACTACCTTGACGCTTGCTTTAAGCCATAAATTGACTTCTTCAATTTACACACTAAATGCTCCTTTCCACTCTCTGTGAAACCTTCTGGTTGCTGCATATAAACTTCCACATAAAGATCCCTATTCAGAAAAGTTGTCTCACATTCATCTGATGCAACTCCAATTCATAATGTGCCACTATAGCCATAATGATCCTAAAGGAATCTTTAGAGGAAATAGGAGAAAAAGTTTTTTTGTAGTCAATATTCTCTTTTTGAGTGTATCCTTTAGCTACTAATCTTGCCTTGAACAACTCTACATTTCCATTGGAATCTTTCTTGGTCTTGAAAACCAATTTGCACCTAATGGGTTTAAAACCAACAAGAGCCTCCACAAGCTCCTATACACCATTGTGATTCATAGAGAGAATTTCTTCATTCATGGCTACAATCCATTTATCAGACAGAGCACTAGAAACCACTTCATTGAAATTCTCTGGGTCTGACATGCATCCAATATTAAAGTTTGACTCTCCAAGAAAAGTGTAGTAATTATCATGGTTGATTGGTCTTCTCTCCCTTTGTGAACGCGTGAGAGAGGGAATCTTAACAGGTTGCTCGGGATGTGGTGGTGACATTTCTCCCAAAGCTTCCTATTGTGGTTCCTCAAGCACCCTCTCAGTTGGTTGATGCACAACCCTTTCCTGCACAATTACAACTAGTATAATAAGTTGTTGACTGCTAGAACTCATACCCTCATTAACAGAAAATGTCAAAACTACGTAGATCATTCTTAAGAAACTTGGCATGATTGCTTCAACTATCTTTTTTCCACGGGTAGGACAATAGAATCTATAGCCTTTAGCATTGATGGAATAACTAATGAAATAACATCTGGTGGTCTTAGGACTTAGTTTTGATATAGTATGGTCAAAAATCTGCACCTCAGCAGCACAACCCCATACACGAAAATGGTTAATGGTAGGTTTCCACACGTTACACAGTTCAAAGGGTGTTTTGGGAACAAATTTGGAAGGTACTCTATTTAGGATATATATGATTGTTTTAAGGGCTTATCCTCAAAAGGATTCAGGTAACTTAGCATGACTCATCATAGACCTCATCATGTTCATTAAAGTGCGGTTTCTTCTCTCAGCCACCTCGTTTTGCTCAGGAGTCCTCGATATAATAAATTGGGAAACAATACTAATCCTCAATATACTTTGCAAAGGCCCCCATAAACTGACAAATTTCACCATGTCTACCTTAGTATTCACCACTCTGGTATGACCTTACAATTTTGATGTTTTTACTACATTGATTTTCTACCTTAGTCTTAAAAATTTTAAATTTTCCCAAAGACAATGATTTATCATTTATCAAGTAGACATAACCAAAATGGGAAAAATCATAAATAAAAGTTATAAAATATTTATTTTCACATAAGGTTAGTTTTAGAGGACCACAAATATCAATATGAATAATTTCCAAAAAGTCTTTACTACGAGTATAACCCTTCCTACTTATCTTGATCAATTTTCCTCTTATATAGTCCACACACTCCCTAAGATTCGTAGGATCAAGAGAATGTAAAACCTTATCTTTCATTATCTATCAATTCTTTACTTAGAAATATGACCTAAACTCCTATGCCATAGATAAAAAGAATCTTCTTTAATTAAAGCTCTTTTGGTTCCAACAGTCTTAACATATAGGGAATTAAAAACATTCGAATCAAGATTCAAACAGTATAAACCATCAGATTTCATAGCATTGCCAACAACTTCAAAATTATAAGATAAAATGCAAAATCTATTGTTGAAATTAAAAGTAAATCCATAATCATCAAGTTTAGATAAAGAAATCAAAATTTGCCTGATAAACGGCACATAGACATTGTCTTCTAAAAGTAAAACAAATCATGATTTCAACTTTAATTTTAATTTAACTAATCCTATGAACTGGACATTAACTTTAATCTCATTCTCTACTAACAGACTGACTTTAGCATCACTTGGCTTTCGCTTACTCTTGAACCCCTGTAAAAAATTCACAACATGAATAGATGCTCCATAATTAATCCACCATGAATTCAAAAGAACATCTACCAAACTAGATTCATAACAAACAAAAGTAAGTGACTCACCTTTAGTCTTATTTTTCATGAAGGATTTAAAGGCTTGACAATCTGACTTCTTATGGCCTATAGATTTGCAAAACTAACACTTCAATTTATTCTTTTGTATATCAAGGTTCGAACCAAGGGGCTTTTGAGACAGATCAGACATTTTATCAGGACCATTGTTTCCCTAGGACTTATTCCATTTCTTTTTAGATTTTTTACGATGAGGCTGAGAGACCAAATTCACACTTTCAAATGACACATGGTTCATCCTATCCTCCTCTTGAGAATGGATAGAAATTAGTGTATTAATATCTCATTCTTTCTTCTGAGTATTATAGAAAGTTTTCAGTGCATCAAATTCGGCAAGTAAAGAATTAAGAGCATGATGCACAAGAAAATTATTAGTAATAGGATAGTTAAGGTCATTAAGTTTATTGGCAATAATTACCATTTTCATAATATACTGCGTAACACCACCATTCCCATCATACTTCATGTTGGTGAAATTTTCCATCAACTGACCTGCTTCAACTTTATCATAAATTGCATATCTTTCTCCAATAGAATTAAAGAAGGCCTTGGCATTATTAGAAGATGAGATTGTCTTCACAAGTGTCTTCTCAATTGACTGCTTGATAAACATCAATGCTTTGCGATTCGTCTTTTTCCACTCATTGTGATAGACTTTCTCCACATTAGTACTTTGATAAATCAAGATAAGTTCAACCTCATTGGCCATGTCAATATTTAACAAGTTAAGGGCTAGTTCAATATCATCTTTCCATCTTTTATAATTATTTCTAATATGAAGCTCAACATTATTAACCATGTTATTCAGGAAAAATGTTAGAAGAGTTGAAAATTACAACAAAAAGATTAATGACATGAACAATCAACAGTAATTATAAATATCAAATATAAGGATTCAACACATAATATAAACTCACTTGCGGGTGGATAATATATTACATAATTAAAAATA
This sequence comes from Ormosia semicastrata, assembly GCA_029884595.1. Lineage (NCBI taxonomy): Eukaryota > Viridiplantae > Streptophyta > Magnoliopsida > Fabales > Fabaceae > Ormosia > Ormosia semicastrata. The sequence goes on along the minus strand of JAQQTO010000028.1, from coordinate 4,675,674 downwards.
ATTACAAAAAATTTAACACCTATGGACAGAAAGATTTTTTCTGTCAAATTCATCGCAAACATAATTACTCGGTATTGTAATATATAATGATTCAATACATATAATATAAACTTACTTGTGAGTGAAAGATTTATTATACAATTTACAACAATTATAAAAAATTCAACACTTGTGAAAAGGAAGATTTTTCTTATTTAAGTCATCCCAAATATGCTTCAATGAATTAATATATAATTTAACCACCTACAAGTGAATCAAATCATAAACCAATTCAAGTCACACAATATCCTAAATATGTAGCAGATAACTTTATTAATTTTGTGAATGAACCATTATGATGATAGACATTTACTCTATTAAAAGAGCCCCCAACAGGATAAACAATTGGCCAAGAAAAAAATATTTTTCCACCCAGTTACAATTTCCCAACACATCCATGTAGACTTAACAACATTATTTTGCAATAATCAGGCTTACATAAAAATAAAATACATAAAAATAAAATAAATAAAAAAGATAAAATAAAACTCAGGAAGTTTAAATAAATTTCCCTTTTTTTTAAATAATTTGATGATCCACCCAAAAAGGAAACCGGGTCAAATGACCCGGTTGCTAGATGCGGGTCGAGTGACCGGCGTGCGTTCATCCACGTGAGGTCATCATCTCCTTCGCTGGAGCTTAGCACGCGGCAGCCATGGCAGAGCAAGCTGTGCCTGTCTCCTTTCTCGCCGGGATCCACACGGGTGGGCGAGTCAACCAAAGACCAGATCGGTCTCAACTTCATCTTCTTCCTCGCGATGAGTCGCATCCATGGCCGCTCGCGTTTCATCTTCTTTGTTCAAGAAGCTGCAACCCAGCAGCCATGGAGGAGGACCTCGTATAGCCCCTCCTCGCCATATCTCCCCAAACCCAGCAGTCTCGAATCTGCCTTTAATGGTGGACAGCCCATACAGCGATGACCCTCACGGATCGAGGAAGAAAGCACTGTCTCGCCTCGATTTGCAATGTATAAGAGAACCCCGTATCCTCCATTAATGGCAGCGCTAAAGCTCCACAGACACGACTGCGACCCAAAAACAGATCGGTTTCAAGACGATCACAACGAAGTACGACCCATCCCCTATGAAGGTCTCTCTTGAACGCGAAACAGAACCGAAGAAGAGCAATCCAAAGAACTCAGATCACAATCGAATTTTTAGAGAGCAAAAGCGCCCATCGAATCAGATATATTCAATTTAAGAATTAGATTTTCGCAAACCCTAAATCCCCATATTTCAATCAATTTGAACAATTTCTAAATTTAATTTTAGAGTTTTAAGCCTAGCATAACTCACTTTAATGCCACATTATAAATTTAATCTGATATATACTAGGAATTAGACTATCAATAGAATAATTCATAAATAAACAATAAACAGACATTTCTTGAAGACATTTTAGCAAGAAGTAATTCGATAACGGAAACATTAGTGTATACACATATATATGTTAAAAAGCTATGAAGCATAGATACGTCATCGTTGATCGTTGAGGTGTGTTTGTGTGTCGGATACGTATCTGTATCAGATATATTGGGACACTTGTACGATATATGTGTCTTGTGTGTTAGAATGTTTTCGATTAAAAAAATTATTTTTTTTAATTTGGACATGTCTCGAACATGTTTAGACATGTCTCGAACACGCTTGGATACATCTCGGACACTTTTAGACACGATTAGAACACAACTTGGACACGATCTATTAATATATATTTTAAATAATTTCCATGATTAACTTTTAATTAGTAAATCCGTAACTCACTCAAACCTAATCACATAACTAATGTCTTAAGTCACTATTTTTACACATCAGTTGTTTAAGTTTTATCTTTTCTTACATCATTATTAGACTTTTAAGTTTTATCTTTTCGCACAGCATTATTTTCATCTACTCCTTCTACTTTCGCTCGTATCAAATCGTTCATTTCAATATCATTGAAGCTTACTTCATATTAATATTTCCTCTAATTAATTTTTTTTATGCACATGTATTCATTCATGGTTAGTTTTATTAGGAAAAGTTAGTTTAAGAGATTTTAAAATATATCAATAGAAATTATGCTTCATATTTTTTAAGAAAGATTTATTAAATAGTAAATATTAGTATACATGACATATATTAATATATTATAAATCTTCAAGTTTATAAAAATAATATTAATGAATTATAAATTTTTTTACTTAAATTTTATAATTATATATACATATATGCCGTGTCTGTATTTATATCTTATTATTTTTAAATTTAATGTATCTCTATATTCGTATCGTGTCTCGTGTCTGTATCTACACTTTAAGAGTAATCAATCAGTCTAATCCTCTAATTTATAATTGGCATTTCGATGAAGTAACCACGGCCCATTTTGATGGAGTAATCATTGGGCATTTCGATGAAGCAATACATAATCAAAACCGTGAAAAGAGTAGCGTAGATATCTTCTTTGTTTATAATATATTAGTAACTTAATTTCGATCCATCATGAACTTTAAATTATCTAACCTACATCATAATCTATGACAATTCTCAAAATCCATAATGAATTATATAATTAAATGAACTCACAAGAAAATTATCAAGTCATCTATTCAAGTTATTTTAATAAAACAAAATATACCATATTCAATAGAAGTCTAAACGTAATTTTTTTTAACAATTTCGACCCTAGAAATATTAACTAGTCGTTAAATGTCAATGGTTTTGATAGACACTGATACATCAAAGGCTAACAAAATCAGGAGATCCTTCGTGGCCAATTATTAATGACATCTTGTTCTTCAAAACATTTACATTATTAAAAAACTCAGCATCTTAGTGCATTATTATTAATCATAGTGCATTTGAATTATTTTAACTCTTTTTTTCGAACTCTTTTCTCAAACTCCTTTAATCACTATTCATTTATTATTTTCAACTCTACTTAATTGAATTAATAAATACATAAAAAATAATTAAAAAATTAGATAAAAGAATTTAAAAAAAAAAGATTGGAGCCAAGTTTAGTTCTTATTAATATTATTGTTGTATACTAATAAACTCCACCATAACATATTGAGGGTCAAATATCAAGAGCATGCCCTAGATAAGAAAATATTCCTGAGGCAAAAAAAGGGCAGATATGTAATTAATGAATATGTAAAGAGTTATTAAACAAAAGTAACAGATTTGTGGGTTAATGTTTACAATACTATTTCATACACATATTTACACACACATCACTTCAAATTTTTACCATCTTATTAAAGTTAACCCCATATCGTTTTATACATAAGTAAGCTTGATGTAAGGTAATGTGCACCAACAAAATGTGTACCACGCGTTATTGTATTCTTTACAAACAACTATGACTGCATAAGATGCAGGTGTCTTTCAGATTGACAGTCTAGGGTTTCAAGACACACTAGCGTTCTCTTAATCTGTTTCTGCTAATGACTCAATTACAAACTTTGGGATAATTTTCAAACTGTCCACACGAAAAACACAAATACATACCTGCTAATACATATATTGTTACACAAAACAAATCAGGAGAGATGAATCCTATCACAGCAGTGTCTAGAAACGAAAACCACGCTAAGATTGTTTCTAGTTGCTAATTGCTAATATAGTGAAGCACATGCCCAATTAGATGATCCATAAGCAGATTAGATGCACTTCCTATAAATAATATCATTATCAAACAATAACAATGGACATATAAACCTACAACATTCTGCGGCAATTGACTAGGTTGTTAATAGAGCATACTATGTAACCAACCCCAATTTAAAAAAAAAAAAATAGAAAACCAACCCCAATGACTGATCTGTCATTCCCGATGAGACTTCCTCAAATTATGTTGCTCTCTCAAAACCACCACCTATCTGCATATGCAGCCATCCAGGTTGTGATCCCTGAGCATACCCCCTTGCTGCTTGTGATCCAAATATCATTCCAGCAACGTCAAATGGCTGGGTACCAACCTGAAACAATAGATCAAATGAACTGATTAATATCATAATATTATGAGTACGAACAGGGTTAAACTATGATGCTTCAGAGAAATGTTTTTGGTCTAGGTAATTTGGCAAAAAAACTGAGACAGAAGAAAATATAGTTCAAATTGACAATATTCATCGTTGTGATAAACACTGCAATTCTTCTAAAACGGTGGGGTTCATTAAGATTGTTCTTGGAATCAACTCACTAGGTTACATTTTGTATCACCATAAAAGTCATTTTCCACCCAGGATTGTGTTTGGACTAGTATTTCTTTTGGTTATATGGTAAGAGAATCCTCAGGCTAGCTTTCGCGTCAACTATAGACTAGGTCCCTCCCCCGGCAATCTCAGGGGCACACCCCACATTGGCCTGGTGCATTTAAGGTAGGGAGCACACCTTTCTGCACTCCGGGTACCATTTCCAAGGATTTTGGACCTCCACAACTAAATGCGAGGTTACTTTTACTGCTTGAAACTTCCTTGTGCATATTTTAAGAGGTAGCAATGCTATGAACATCAATTTGGATGGCTTCTTGCTATTTTGGATTCCTTAAGTGCTTGTATCTCAAGGCCTATCGATGTTAAAGTGCTGGACAGAATGAATATTATGGGTATAAGGCTTCAAGACGTTACAACCATTATGAGAACACAAACTTGAAATCAAGCTACAAGCCTTCTTACCATAATTATATGAGGTCAAACTTCTCTAGTTCCCACTACTTTTAACTCTTATGGTCATGCTTGCTACACTGATAACTACTATCATGAGTCTTGCTCCTATGATTCATATGATCACAATAACAAGTTGGATTGAACTCTAAATCTCATGGAAATTATGGTCATGCTGCCTCCAAAGATGTTCAAATCAAATCTGTAATTGAGCCAATTTAGGATTTGCCAAAGTGGGCTTGATCCGATTTTCAGATTTTCAGATGATTTAGAAGTAGCAGTTGAAAGCTTCAACCTATTGTCCTCTCCGTGAAGAATGATTTACAGGATGTTGTTCCATCTAAAATGGATGTTACATTGGAGACAAACCCAGGGAGATTATATGCTAATTGAATCCTCCCCTTCTACTGATTAGCCTAAGAGTTAATTTGCGGAATATATGATGATAATCAAGCCATTAGATTACTTGGTTATCAAGCTGGTTTTGCCAATTAATGGATTGTTGTGCACTAAGTTCTGGATACCGAGACTTGAATTTGAGAATGAATTGACATCACTATTCTGTTTCTCCCTATCTGATTCTGATCTATTCCTTCCCCTGCTCCACACTGATTCTCCCCTTTCTCCCACAATTTCTTTCTTTTCTTCCCTTTCTCCCTACTTGTTCCGTACGACATTGACTTCAATCGAGCTTTGTCAACTGATCAGTGAGAATGATGTCACAAATGGACCCATATACTTACAGATCACTTTGTTCCATGAGGTTTTTCAAATAAAAGAAGTTAATGATTATAATTTGCTATAAAACAAATCATTTTAGTTAACAATTTTCCAGGCAAAGCACTAGGCTAACTTTCTTCTGCAATGGTCCAAAAAATCGACAGCATTCAGCATATACAATTTCACAGAACATTTAAATCTTATGTATGGAAATGGAAATGGATTTGATGTTAGAAATCAATATGATTAACATATTAAAGTTTATAGACTTACATCTTTTGAAGGAAACCCTTCCATAGCAGGGTTCATGTTCAATCTTGAATTAACTGCTTCGAGCTTCATTGAAAGGAACTACAAAACTCAAATTGTTTTGCACAGAATTAAATTCAGTGGTTTAAAAACAAAAAGGAAAATATCATTGAGTGGAATTACTCAATAGAGATAGAAAGATGAAGAAGATATCCACCTCAACCTGATGCTGCAGCGACTGGATGTAATTGATTATCTCATCCAGGACAAGTGCTTTACCAATTACCTGAACAGGAAAAAAATTATATGATTATGGGAAAAACAGAAGGAACAATCTTGCACCGATCTGACAGAATATTATGTTTACCTTGTTGCACCCTGGGACCAAATCCTGAAGAATTTTCATCCTCTCACTGATCTTTTCTCTCCTTGCCTGCGACAACAGGTGTTATTAAGTGACATGCTCCTGAATAAATAGTATAATCAAAAGAAACGTCTAAAATTTTTGATACTTTTCATTTGTTTCTTGATCAAGAAACACCTCTAACAACATGCAAAGCTTAAAAGAGATAGCAAATACAATAAGAGACAAGTGAATTACTCTCTCTGCTAGACTGTGGCTATCGGTAGCTTGGCCCCTTCTTGCTCTCACATGAATATAGTCTTGCTTAGGTGGCTCAGAAGGCTTAGCGCTTTTTTCAGCTGACTTGTTACTGGCCGCTGAACTTGCTTCTGCTTCAGCTGTCAAACCACCATTTTCATTGGTGGATCCTCCTAATTTTACCCGTTTATTGCCAGAATCATTCTGTTCCAATTCCAAGTTGAACATATTCCATCAGAATTCATCTTCCCAAGATAAGTTTCAACAATTCAAATTCACGAAATACATAGATTCAAACTGCACTCCACAGTTTATAATTGTTCAATACCACTAAGTTCATAATGGAAACACTACAAATTTAGGTTCTATTAAAAGACAATAAAAGAACATTATCCAAAAAAAAGGACAACAAAAGAAAGATATAAAAATAAGGGCTTTGTCAACGTATGCGTAGGTATATGTTACCGAATAAAAAATAAAAAATATTAAATTAAAGTATAAGTATTTATTATCTTAAAAATTTAAAAAATATTTAATACTTTCTTCCTTAATTAATTAATAACGAGTAATAAATGTTATTTTTAATTTTTACTAACAAAACCTTAAAAATAAATAATTCCAAGGAAAAGAAATAGTAAGAGAACAGAGCAAACACACTTCTTTTTTTCTTTTTTTTTGACGGGCCGAGCAAATATACTTGTTATTCCAATAACCAATGGCATGAAAAAGATAGGACTATTGATTTAACCACTTTTTTTAATCGTAACTGTTAAAGAAACGTTATTCAGGGCGAGAATCGAGTTACGTTTGGAAAGTAAGATACATAATTGACTAAATTCCAAATATTCCGGAATTGCAAAAACCTCTACAGGCCCTCATGACGCCAGATCAAACAATAAGCCTTTAATTCGAGCTTCCAACACGTACTGAACTCGAATTGACGTATATTATCAACAAATCAAATTGAACGAGGGAAAAACAATGAGAGAGAGAGAGAGAGAAAGGGCGAACCAAGTCATTGTCACAACCGGTGGAAACGATCTTGGAGGACTCGTCTTCGGAGGTGGCATACTTCCGCTTCCTCTGATTTGGAGTAGCAGCGCCGCCACCGCCACTCTGCTCTGTGACGGTGGACTCCTCGGCTGAGCCATCTCGAAGCATCATGGAATGGGAAGTGTCAGCAAATGGAGGCAAATTGTGACCTAAATTACCCATTCGGAGGCCCAATACTCCTGTGGCCGTGGTAGAGAAGGGCCAAATCTCAGAGAGAGTGTAAGCGGATGGGTTAGCGGTAGAGAATGTAGAGTCGTTGATGAGAGGAGGATCCATTTGGACTTCAAATGGAACAACCCAAAATCATTCAATTTTGGGTATCTGTAGAGTGTGGTACTATTTTGGAATTGTACCTGTAATTAAGAAATTCGTAAATGCTGTGGGGGGACTGAGTGAGTGAGTGAGGGGAAATGATGGCTTTATTTAATTATAGTTAGGAGGTAGAGGAGTGAGCAGAGAAAAATGGACTTTGAAGGATGGAGACTGTTAATGGATGACCATGACAGGGAGAGAGAGAGAGAAGAAAGAAGAGTCCAATGTGAGCGAGCAAGAGAGAGAGTGAGGGAGAGAGGGGCATCCACAATGTGATCTTTTGTCAGCCTTTTTTTGGCTGGATTCGAGTAGCGTACTGCGCCCACTGCGCTTCTTAATCTATTCCATGGACCTCACCGTGATCGTGAAATCGGCAAGTACAAACCTTCAACCAAACCTAGACTGTTGGCAACTAGACACGTTTCATAATCTTCGGATCCCGATTAAGGATATATCCTATTTTAATTGGCTTTGTCGTAAATCTCAAACATGTGAACAATTGGACATGTTTTGGGAGTGTTTATTGTTTTTATTTTGTGTTTATTTTTTATTTTTATTATATTAATTTTTTTGATTGACTATTTCATTAATTTGTTATTAAATGATTTAATTTAAATTATTAGATTATAATAAAATTAAAATTTATTTAATAAAAATTTAATATATAATAAAAGTAATAATAGATATAAAAAAATGACAATAAACACTCAACATGTATAGCTTTTAATATTGAAGTCTAAAATTGGTATTTTAAAATGATTGCTAGTAATGGTATTTGTTATCATTATTGTGTAATATCCGACACATATTTTATTAAATTTATTTTGAATTTTTGAATACATATATCTTTAAGTTATTTTAAAACTTTTAAGTCAATAAAAATAAGATATCACAATGATTAAATAAATAATAGTATTTTATTATATTTATAATTATTAAAACTAATTTATGAAACATTAATTTTTTATTCTAATTTAGGATTTATATTTAATATTAATATTATAATAATTTTATATGTTGCATCTTACTAATATTGTATCCTATAATTTTTAAAATTTATCATATTTATATATTAATATCGTATTATATCCATATTTATATATATGTCCGTACTTCTTAAGTCTAAAATAATGTTGTGTTTATAAAAATTTGTTGCATATCTTCATAAAATATATTTTTAATAATTTTAAAATTTTATAAAGAAAATATTATGAGTTTGCTACAGTACTAAGATGGCTCTGAACCTGGCTTGCCATATTTGAGAGGTTAGTTTAGAAAATTCAAATTTGGGATTGATTCTGTTAAGGTGGGGCCGTCAACTTTTACTCTCATCCGGGCTTTCCGTGTTGATCTTCATCCAGGCCTACATCATCTTTCAAGTATTAAATAAAAAAAATACATAATATTTTAAAATATAAAATGTATTTAGTATTTTTTATATAAGAATTAAAAATATTTTTTTATAATAAAAAACTTCATTAACTAGAGACATCATAATAAAGAAAGTCACTAATGATTGTAATAAAAAAAAGAAGAAAGAAAGTCAGCAATGAAGTCAGGAGGATCTTTTAGCCAAATGCCAATGTCATAGTTCGTAGCATACTTGGCCACAAAATTTGTTACAGAATTACAATTAAGAGAATCATAAAGAACATTGTTCAAAATGAGTTTTTTTATTAAAATAATGTACTTTTTAATTTTAATTCTTAATGTATTATTGTTGTAAGATTAATTTTTAAAATATGTTTATTTTGGGTAATGTTGATTTTGAACGTGAAGACTTATATATATATATTTTTTAATATGGTATTAAAAAGTTGATTTGAGGAAACTTGATTTCTCAATACAATGAAATAAATTTTTTAATCACCTATTAGGAAATCCGTTCTTTAGCAACTGACTTCCTGGTTTTTCTTTTTTTTTTTTCTTTTTCTATAATCCGCTTCATCGACCAATACAGGAAAAATCATGTGACGGATCAGCCACAGGGCATTTTCTTTCTAGAATCAAAATGCATACCACGTTTGCTTTACAACCACAATTATCACACTAGACCAGAGGATTGTTCTATTTTCCACCACATTCATGCAACAGCAGTAAGCAAATGGAGACTGTCTCAGAACAAAAATAACGGACCCTCGTCATAGTTTTCACTTGAGCCTGACAACAATTTGCTTTATAGAAAAAAAAAAAAAATAAGACCCTATTTAGAGGTGGGTTTCTAAAGAACTGACAACCCAAAAGGTAATGAAAAAAAATTTATTTCTTGGTATCGAGATGTCGGTTTCTCTCGATGTGATTTCACAACACCTATTAAAATAAATATAAATTTTCACGTTGAGAAGTGCGATTTTGAGAATTAATTTTGTGACAACGGTACATTAAGAATTATAGTTAAAAACTACATTATTTTAATGAAAAAGTCTCAAAATGATGTTAAATTATTCTTATAAAAATTAAGGACATGTTTTTTATATATTTATTTTTAAGAAAAATTACATTGACCTCTATTGAAATTTAACTTAATTATACTTGATATCTCTTTTAGTTCAAAAATTACACTAATTTCTCTTGTGATTTATATTGTTATTATATTAATTTTTCTTAAAATTTATATTATTATTACATTGATTTTTTCTTAATCATTGCACTTACTTTTTTTATAAAAAAAGATCAGTATAAAAATACAAAACAATAAGGGTATCAAGTATAATTAGATTAGGAGTTCAATATAATTTTCCCTTATTTTTAAAACTCTTCTTACAAAGGAGACATACGATTAACAAATGACAAATTTCTTTCTAAAGACCTATGAATACACATCTGTCTTATGCGGACTCACTACCACTCCTATTCAGGTAAACAAAAACTAAATGTGGTCAAATGCCACCATACATGTTCTAATTTCAATAACTTAAAATGCCACATACTTAAAATTTGGTCAAACCAAAACTAATGACTGTGTTATCATTTTTTTTTATCTGAATGACTAATTTATAAAACTTCAACATCAAAAACTAAGAAAGAGGATAAAAAGTTTGGAGATTCTCAATCCAAATATAGGAACAAAAAATTCTATCATGAGATACTAAATAGTCAGCAACTCTATTACATGATCTAGGAGAAAAACCACAATCAAAGGCATCAATTTTATTAATAACTTTTAGTGCTTTCTCATTATCAGTGACTACTTAGACAACATTATCTTCTTCGACTTCTTCCACAACTTTATCAAGAAGCTTAAAGTAATAATCAGTGTTTCTAATGAGAACATTAGAAGCATCAATATATTTTAAGAATACTGTTCCATTGTTGCAATACACTAAGAAATTCATAATGCGTATGTGATTTATGTTATTTGTCCAGTCATCACATATTATTGTCACCCATCTTTCCTTTAATGTTGGTTTAAGTTCATCATCTATATACTTTCTCATAGATTGATATTCTTTTTTCAAGTACACCTCTGAAATCTCATAAGAAGTAGGGAATTTAACACCTGGTCCCAACTCTGTAGCTTTAGTGAGTAAAATGTGTAACTATGGAAAATTGCATAAGCTCATAGAAAGACGCTCATATATTATCAATTTAAAAACCGCTTCTGCTACCTTATTTCTTAGTGTTTTCATCATATTTGTAGTAATTTTGGTATATTTCATACTTTTACTTCTAGTCAAATCAACATCCACTAACCTCAATCTACGTTCAAGATCGCTTGGTTGATGTTAATGAGAAGCTCCGCTACTGTCACCGACATGAGAGCTGCCTTTACCTTCATATATAGAATCCAAACTTTCAGTTTGTTGTCTAAATCTTTGCCTATCTTCCCATTGTCTATGTGATACAATGCTTTCCTCAGTAGCTTACCTTATAACCATATCTTCATCAAGAAAACCTTCAATATCATCATCTTCATCTCCTCTTAAACATGCCACAAGTTCTTCTTTTCTCTTTCTAAAGTTTATTTTCTTTGCTTTATTATCCAACAAAAGTTTCATCATATTTTTTCTAACAAAAGTTGAGACCCTAGCACAATCCTTGACTTTTCCTTGCATGTGTGCAAGATGTTCTTTCAACCGAGTCCACCTATTAACACTCTACCACAGAATTTTTATTGCACATTATTTTTAGTTTTACTAGGTACAAGTCTTCTAAAGTGTCAACCAATATCTTCACTTGGAACACCTTCTGCTTTACCTGTTGAAAATTCTTCTCTTGGTAGCATTGTTTAACCAACTTACATATAAATAGATATGTGTTTGCAATTTTTTTTTAAAATCAATGATAAATTATATAATTAAAACTTAAATATTATAACATTATACTTCAAGCTAATTCTTAAAATTTGTTAATTAACAAATTAATTGAAAGTAAATTTTAATTTAATTCTTAAAAATTTCTAAGTTTCTCTAAAAATTTACAAAGACAAAATTTTTCTCTCATCCTCTATTTTCTATTTTGAATCTCTAATTTTGTTCTCACAATTTCACTCTTTCACTTACATAATTTTTTTTCTCCATTCAACCAAGTTAATATTTTCCTTTTCACCCTCTCCCAAAATTTCCCTCTACCTAATCAATCTAAATTTCCCCTTTCCTCACATTTTCCCCTTTTCCTCTAATTTTTCTTCCATCACTTCTATATTCCTCACCTCATTAGCTTTATTATTATTTTTCCTCCCTCACTTCACTTCTCCATTGCATTTCCCTTTCCCTCATTTTTTTGCCCTTTCCCCTCTAATCTTTCTTCTCTCACTTCTCTGTTCCTCACCTCACCAAATTTTATTTTTTTTCGTCTCCCTCACTTGACTTCTCTACGCCACTCACAAATCATAGACCCTTTTCACACACACACTCACCACTCTTTTCCACGACACCCACTCACCACTCACCATCTCACTGCAGCACAGTAGATCTAGCCCAGCACACACCCTCACAGTCACAACACCCAATCACCCACCGCAACACCCACACACCCACAACAATACCCACACAACAAATCATCTATAAGAGACTAAGATAGACATAAATCAATCATGGATTGGATGGGTTACTTGAGGGCTGAGCTACTGCAACTTCAAATCGAAGAAGAATAGATCTCCACACCTCTACCACGGATCAAGACCATCCTGAACTGGAGATTGCGAAACAGAGGCGAACAAAGCATATATCTACCCAGAGATGTGGCGACATGAGCTCCTTCAATAGATCTTTGAGTCTCTCAAGAGGTTAGGCTTCCATTATGGTTGATTTGGTGTATGTTTTTGGCTTTTTATACTGAGAAACAATGAACGAAACTGTGTTAGAAATGAAAAAATCTAAACGAAGGAGTGTAGCGGTTGAAATACTGTTACATCTTATCTATTGTGCCGTAACACCGGTCTATTGTGACCATCGCGCGTGATTTTCAAACTCAGCCGTGTCACGGGCTGAAGCGAAAACGACGACTGTTGCGACCGTTTTGTCGTGGTCGTTACAGTCATCTCGGAACGAGATTTGAAACCATGATGATGAGATTGAAATGCATTGCATCTTCTGGAATCAATCTTGGAATTACAAAAATAAGCTATTAGTCCTCAAGCAATGGAATTTGAACAAGGAATTGGTAGACTATGACTTCCACTCAATTCTATTATGGTTACAATGTTGGGGCTCACTAGAAGAGTGCTACATGGTAGCTATAGGCAAGAAACTCTATGAGCACTTGAGATTGGTAATGGACTCTAGGTTATACTCAGTTTGTGGAAGCTAATGATTTATCCCAAAAAGCCCTAGTTGCTCTTGATGTCCACTAACCTCTTTGGCGTAGGATCTATTTTGGCCTCCCAAATGCAGGTAAAATTTGGATGGGTTTTCGTTACAAAAAGCTTCATGTTTTTTGCTACTATTATGGTACAATAGGTTATGAGGACAAGAACTACTTGCTGATGATCCAAGATGACTTGAACAATGCCTTTAAAGAAAAGAAATTTGGACCCTGGTTAAAAGCAAACCAAACTAGCTAGAAGCTAGAGGTTTCTCGCCAAGCTAGTTATTGCAACCCCTAATACCAGTTGCTTTGAGTAGGGCTTGGTGGACCAAGTCTCCTCCTACCTTTCATTGTTAACAATGTCAGGTTCAAAATTAAGGCATACTGAGAACAATGTGTGACTTTAGAGATACAAGAGGAATTGAAGGTAGATCCTTTTCACCAGCATTAGGAGCCAAGCTAGCCACAACAAGGGAACCAAGGCCATATATGATAACTGCACAGATTATAGTTATTTGTGCCCTATATTTGTGCTTCATGGCATGATTAATCCTTGTTTCTAAGCATTAATGGAAGGTTTTAGCATCATTTATATCTGATTTCATTCTGATGACTTCCATTGTGATCCTGAGTAAATACTTTCAAAACTATGATCAAATTGAGTACATTTGCATGATTTAATGAATTGATACTTTCTTTGATATAGGCAGGTCTCAAATAAAGCAAGAAAATGAAGAATTTGAAGTAGCTTTGGACCAGGAAGCCTAAGAGGAAGCTAAAAGTGAAGATCAGCACCCAACGTCGCGACGTGGGATTTGTGGCACTGCGGCGCTCTCCTGCTTTAGTACATAAAACCCGAGGCTGGAGCGCCGCAACGTTGAAGAGTGGGCACCTCAGGCACCTGTGACCTAATTGCACGCGCATCGCGACATGATATGTTGGACGCCGCGGCGTGACCCTATTTTATTCAGCCTATAAATATGTTTGTACCCAATTTCTACGAGAGTTTTTTCATCATTTTTGGATAGCAGCTGCTGGTTTTAGGTTTTTAGACCTAGAGGAAGTAAAAGAGGCTAAGGTTGGAGGCCATCCTTCCTATAGAGGGTGAATCAAGCTTAGAGGACAAAATCTAATGAGCTTCCTTCATTTCCTTTCTTCTTCTCTCTCTTTAATGCTTCATGAACATGATTTATTGTTTGTACTTTCATGTTTTATGGCTAGTTAAGCTGTATATAAGTTTTTCTTTGTAGTTTCCTATAGATACTGATGAATATGTAATCTTTTGAGTATATATTGAAGTTTAGTTATTTTCAATCATATGGATCTTAATGCTTTTGAGAGTTTGATCAACTTTTGATTGATTTGATGAAATCTAATGAACCTAGATATAGAAATTTGGATTTTAGATCATATGTATGGTTGATGCATGTTCTATTTCATTCAATTGGCTTGGATGCGATGATTCGTTAATAGGATAGAAATATACCTATTGGCCATGCATAGTGGGAGATTGAGAATAGATCATTAATGAGTGGAGTTTGCACTAGTTCTCAAGGAAACTTAGTGAGTTGGGTGAATGAAACTAGGGTTGATTGACCTAGACATAGGCTTTTAACTAAATCAGATTCTCAAACTAACTTAACAATTCGTTGATGTTGCTTGTAAGGATTGCATGTCATTAGTTGAAATAGGAGATAAAAAGGAATTTCTTATTTCTCTATTTATCTTAGATTTATTGCTTTTCAGTCTTTATATTCTTTAAAACGTTCTTTTATAAATTCAATGACTTTGGATAGTATTAATTAGACTATTGGTTAATACTTAACTCTTATATGAAATACGTATTCCTCGTAGAAACGATATCTGGCTCCTAGCTATAATACAAGTGCGACCCATGCACTTGCGGTAAGCAAAAGAGCGAACAAGATATCATCTTTGCAGGAGATTGACACCACTGATACTATCATTATCATCAACAATCAAAACTAGTAGGAGATTTGGGTGAAAGCTAGAGATACTGAGGTTGGTAATGGTACCACTGATGTTCCTAACCCAAGTAAAGGTAAACTAGTGTTTGTTCCCCCTAAAGTTGTGCATTTCTTTGTTGGAAAATCATCAGGGCCAGAACATGCTCATGTTAAGAGGAGGGTGAAGAAATCATCAAATGAAGTGACACCACCTAAAGTCGCTGAAGGACAATTGACAGAAGTAGTTATCCAAGAGGCTACGGAGAATCTAATCCAAAGAAAAGGGCACTGCATAATAAGATTGAAGGTGAAGGAAAGAGGTTTTGTTTTGAGGTCCCTTGGGTTGGGGTTGTTATGATTTGCGCCTAAGGCTCGTAGTTGCTATCCTTCCAAGCATATTGGAAGTGATTTTGAGAAGCCTCCCATTTTTGTTGTTTTCCTTAGAACTTTGTTTTTCCTTCATTTTAAATAATGAATTTCTTATCTTTTGAAAAAAAATAATTAAATATTATTAATAGTTTTTCAAAGAGCTTCACAATGGCATCAAGTTGCAAGAATATGTTTCTAATGATAATGGATGCCATAGGACATTAGCGATGATGAGGTTGGAGTGCGCAGGAAGACACTAATGATGACGTGGATAAAGCACGCCGACAACAATGATGATTGGAGGACATTGAAAATGAAGATGATTGGTCAATGCTAGCGACAATGGTGGTTGACGACAATGGTTGCTAGCAAACTGACAGTAATAGTTGTTGTAGTTTTAATTTGAATTTTACGTATGTTTGTCCAATGGCAAAGCATTTCAGTATTTGACTATCTCGTCATATGCTACAAGAATTTTGCATATTAGCAACCTAAATTTAGCAACAGAATTTTTTCCTTACTAATCCCTTGCTAATTTGTATTGGCAAAGGATTAGCGACGAAAATGTTTTTCATTGTTAATTGACGACCCAAAGTAAGTGACTTCAGTGAGGGAATTTTCTATCGCTAATTAGCAAATTTATTATTATTATTATTATTATTATTATTATTATTATTATTATTATTATTATATTGATTTGTTAAAAATTTTGTACAATTATATCTTATTAGATATTTATAAAAAGAAATTTATTGTGATCAAATGCAATATATATATTTCAATGAAAATGGTTCAGCCTTTGGCAAGGAAAAGTATATTTCAATGAAATTAAGAAAGGAATACCACAACAAAAATATAATAATATAATTCATATAGTAAAAAATAATATAATAAAATTAAAGAATTAATGTCTTAATTAAATGAATATTAATAATAATTGATTGTAAAATATTGATATAGATATTGACCAACATTTAAATTTTAAAATATTAATATTGATATTGATTTATTAGAAAGTCATTTTAGGAAAAACTGATAGTGGCTGATTGAATTTGGTCCTTGAAAGATAGGCTGACATGAGTTTAGTCTCTCAAAAATAATTGACATCAATTTAATCACTCGATAATAAAAACTGACATTAATTTAGTCTTCTAAAAAAATTAATATCAAATTAGTCCCTCAATAATAGAAAAAAGATATAAATTTAATCCATTAATTATAGCAATTTGACATCATTTTAGTCCTTCAATAATAGAAAATGACATCAATTTAATCTCTTAATCTCACAATTTATGCGTAAAAGGACGATTTTGATGTTACTTTCCTTAATCGAGAAACTAAATTAATGTTAACTATCTTTGTCAATCTTATCTTTTAGGAGCCAAAATAATAGTTTACTCAAAAATTAATTTAGGAATCAATAAAGATTATGTTGGTCATTCGCTTCCGCTATAAATTATAAATTATACAAAGCAAAATTACAAAAAGAAAGAATGATAGTCTAAATAAGGAAAGTAACACATGTCGATAAAAGGTTTAGCCTTAAGCAAGAGAAATTAAATTTTAATAAAATTAAAAAAATAATACCCCCAAAAAATATATAATAATATAATAAAATTAATATTATGTTTGGTGTGAAGGAATAAAATGACATTCCACATTTAATCTTAGAATCAGAGGATTCTTGCATTTGTTAATGAAAATAAATATGGAATGACATTTCCATTACAAATTTTATTCCACAAATTAGTGGAATTCCATTCTTCCAAAAACAGGAGGGAATGAGATTCCATATTTTTGTAGAATATGATTCCACATTTTTTTACCTAATATACCATTTTTTAATTTATAAATTAATAAATATTACCCTTCAACAATCTATCTAACCCTTACCTATATAACTTCATCTAATCTAAATCTAGCCTTCAAACTTTTGTACACCTTGCATCTAAAAGAGATGATAGAAGCTTCTACTCTTACTTAAGATAGTAAAATAATATTATCAAAATTGATAAAAAATTATCATCATAGTTTCTATTATAAAAAAAATCCAAAACATTAATTTAGAAAATACAAATTTTATATATATATATATATGGAAGAAAAAAGTAATTTTTATTTTATTTTTCTCATTAAAAATAATTATATCATTTATACCAATTTAATTTCTATTTCATACTCACACACCAAACTATAAAATTGTTTTTCAATTCATATTATATCTCATCATAGCAAAACTATGAAATTAGAATAAGATTCTAATTTTAATTTCTCAATTCTCATTTCTATTCTTATTCTAATTTCATGAAATTTTATTTTTTGCACGAAACGTAAAAGGAGTTAATTTCTTAATTAATAAATATTGACTCTAATTGGTTATAAAGTATTGATATGAAATATTGGCCTACGTTTAAATTTAAGAATATTGACGTTGATACTGATTGTTGGAAAGTCTAATTTAGTAATGATTGATTGAAATATCAATTTAAGACTCAATTAAAATTAAGATGGTCAATTGCTTGCGCTATAAATTGTTCAATTCAATATCACATTAACAATAACAATAATTAAGTCTTTTTTTCTATTAATTGAGGGTTAATTACATAAATCAAACGATATTATTATATCTTATCATAAATCAAATTTTTAAAATGTCATATAAATCTAAATATTTTTTAATTATTTCACTTATAGTTTTTTTTAGTTTCTTTCTACCTCTAGTTATTGGGTTATCTTCCACTTAATTTATTTTTCTTACATGAACTTTTAAATATATTCTCTTTACATGTTCAAACCACTTAAAATAAGATTTTTTCATTTTTTCCACAAATATAGACAAACAATCGAGAAGGAAGAGGGGTGCTAGAGATAAATCTCTCATTTGCAGAATCTTAATGGCTCAGGTATATTACCAATGTGGACAATTCCTCAACATAATAATCCTAACTAAATTAACAGCATTGAGATGATTTTGTAATATGAGAAGGTATGCTCCTCATTCCAAACATATGATGCTTGCTATGTATTTGTATTTTTTATATAAGAAATAAATCAAATTCATGTTTAGATTGACATTTCTTATATGCAGGATGACCGAATTCATCTCTTATAGGCAATAAAAATTATATTTGAATAAAATTAAGGGAATAATACTGTGAAAAAGGCATAATATCATAAAATTATTGAATTAATGTCTCAATTAATGAATATTGATTCCGATTTATTAGAAAATCAATTTAGAATTCAATTTTGGACAAAACTAATAGAAGAATATCTAAATGAATCTTGGACAAGTAACGGAAATATAATAGAAAAAATATATAATATCATGAAATTAATGAATTAATGTCTCAATTAATGAATATTTATTATGAATGATTAGAAAATCAAGTTAATATTTAATTTGGGATGAAACTAAAGAAGCGGATCCTAAATGAAATTTGGATAATCAAGGAAAATATAATCTAATGAAATTAATTTAGAATATATTGTTGCATTGTTAATTTCATGATTATATGAGAAGGAGAAGGAGATAAAGCAATTTAAGTTATGAGGTACATTTACTTTCTCAAATTAATTTTTTTACTATTTTTCTATGTCATTGCTTAGCCTCGGAACATGTTTTCTGGTATGAACATGTTACACAATTAAATAAGATGACATTCAAACATTTCTTCTTTTTCTCAAGCTTTTTCACAACTTCTTTCTTTTATTGATGTATTGCAGACTATTTAACTAGCATGAATACAGAGCAAATTAAAGAAAATAGAACAATGAACCCATGACAATTAAGAAATTAATATCACAAGAAAAATATAACAATATATTAGTGCAAGAAATTAATTTTAAAAAAAGAAAAAATACTTTGGTTTTGGCCTTTCTATGTAAAAAAATAAAAATAAATTATAATCTAATAATTTTTTTTATAATGTATTGGAATTAAATTCCAATTAGTTTTAGCACAAAAAATTCCTATATATTTGAAATTAAATACAAGAAATTAAATAAAAATACTAATTAATTATAAAATCAATCAATAAAAGAATATAATATAATATAATAATATGATAGAATCAAAAATAATAAATGAAAAAAAGAGACGTAATACAAATATTGATTGATTAAAAAATTAGTCAAGAAAAGAGTAAATAATAAGATAAAATTAATTAATATTAAATTAAAAAAGAAAAAAAAACAAATATTGATTGATTGAAAAGTAGATCAAGAAGAGAATATGATAATAATATAATATAATCAAAGAATAATAAATATGGAAAAAGAGAAAATATTTGAACTTCAGCTCCTCTTTGTACAAAAAAAGAAAAATCAATTTAGTATGTATTTTTACTTTGTTTTCCCAATTACATGGGATACTATTACTTTTTTGCTTTGTTTTACCAATCACATGGGATACTATTACATTGTTTTTTAATTATGAGAGATAATGACCAGTATTTAAATTATGCTCAGGTCATCATCATGATGTCTATAGATGGAGTTAGATTTGAATCTTTTTATATTATTTTTTTCTATGTGATTAAGTAAAAGAGAGATAAATAAAAATATTTATTAGTAAAACTCAGTCATAATTTATAAAAATTTTTTATAATATTTATGTTTATTTCTCTCTTTTACTTAATTACATAAAAAACTATATAAAAGAATTTAAATCTTGTGAAAAAATAGAAAGCACAAGAAGTTAGATAGCAGTAATTTATTGTACTTTATTAGTGAAGAAAGGTTTGAGCCAATCATTTTACATCCATGTTTAAAACATTTGTTATTTCATTACATAATTTCGTTATATTATATTACGCATACATATATTTGTAGAACACATCTATAATTTTAATTTATTTAGTTTTATTTATTTCTCATCATGAAAGAATTGAAATTAATAATCAATTAAATAAATAAATAAGGATAAAATATTATTAATCCAGCATCGTTCGAGTTAAAATAAAGTTTAAAAGAATATTTAAACAATATTATTAATTATATCTATATTTTTATACAGTAAAATTGCCTTGAAAGAAAATGATGCTATTATTAAATATTAAATGTCATGTTATTTTGAGAAATATTTAACAATGACCTAAATTCAATATTAATAAATTTGTTAAAAGAACTAAAATTATATAATTTTTACATTAAAAAGTAACTTAATGTGTCATAAAAATTATATAATTTTTATACCATAAAACTATATAATTTGTTTCCTTCTTTATTCTCAATTAATATTAAATTTAAATTAAAAGTCATAGTTATATAAATTGTGTAACACCCGTTAAAATTACTACCTAGAACTTATGTTAAAAGTAATAATTAATTAGTTAGAAAATTTAAAGGTGTTTGTGTGTGCATGTGACTGCACGTGTGTGTGCATGTGTATGTATATATGTGTGCTTTGCATGAAACTTTGATACTTTAGGTTAAAGAAAATAATATATATATATATATACACGTATATATATATGTCGTGTGATTAAAAACATGTGAATTGCATGGATTTATGTGAACATGTGTGTGAGTGTCTTAGAATAATTAAATAAAGCTTAGTAGAAATAATAATAATAATAATAATAATAATAATAATAATAATAATAATATATGTATGTCGTGTGATTAAAAACATGTGAATTGCATGAACTTATGTGCACATGTGTGTGTCTTAGAATAATTAGATAGAGCTTACTAAATAATAATAATAATAATAATAATAATAATAATAATAATAATAATAATAATAATAATAATAATAATAATAATTGATGTGAAAAAATTGAAATATGAAAAGACTTGCTCTTCAAGAGGACTAGAATCATTTTTACATAAAATATTAGTACACTTAAAATATCCACATGGGTGGAATAAGAAAATAGTATTACTTTTAGAAGAATATCTAGAATGAGCCAATGAGAGGCCTTGCTTTTAGGAATAGGACAAAGAAATAGTAGAGCCTAGAGTAATCATTAGAGGCATAAGAAGGATTAGTTGAAGCAAGCTCAATGATTAGTGGAGCTTGGAGGTACATTAATTAGAAGCCATATTATTCAATTTGAAAGATCCTCTTCCCTCCTCTATATAAGGCCATTCGGCCAAGCCCCCATGCACACACCCAAAACATTTTCTCATAGCTCACTTGGAGAGCATAAAGAGCAGAGTGAGAGAAAGAGTGAGGCTGAGAGTGAGAGGGAGCAAGGAAGGAGAAGAACTTTGGTGAAAGTGCTATGATTTGGAGCCATTAATCATGCAACCTTAGTCACCTCTTTCTCTAGAGTTTTCGCACCACTAGAGGTAAGAATAAATTCATAGTTATTACCATTTGTTATTAATTTTGGATTCACTATATATGCCATTAGTTTGGATTCTAATGTTCATTTGTGATTGTAGATTGAATTAGAATTGATTCACTTCTTGGATATAATTTTGTAATTCTTGATATTGGTTGCTTGATTTGCTTAATGTTTAATAAATTTTTTGGTCATTGAAGAAGGGTAAATTCAGCCATGACTAGGTATTGATGGGGAGTTTAATAAGTGGTTTTGAATAATAATGCATGAGTTTTGATTAGTATGATTGATAAATGTTAGTCTCTTGCATGCTTGTTGATTTTGGCCATGACCTATAATTTAGGATAGAATTTTGTTAACATGCCTTGATTAGGTTACATTTGATTAATAATTGATGCATAGTTGAATTTGTATGGGAAATTGATTGATCTTTGAAGATATGATGATTTTGGCCATGACCTAGGATTTAGGACATAATTTTGTTAATATGCCTTGATTAGGTCACTTTGGATTGATAATTGATAATTGATACATTGTTATCTTGAATGAACTTGTACGTGTAAGTTCCAAAGCCTTTTTGTACTTTAGATTTAAAAACAAGTTTTGATGATAATAATTATATTGAAAATAAAGTTAAATATTTAAATGGTTTCAGATACTTGAATCATATTAAAAATTTCTTTGTGGAGTATTTTCTATGTTTTATCAAGTCTTACAGGACTCAATACATCAAAAGAAAGATATCTAGACAATCAAAGTGGGCTAAAAAGATCAATTTATGACTTGAGAGAGTTCACGAAAACTCTGAGAAGGTTCCTGAGGAACATGAGAAGCATCAGTGAGAAAGTTGCGAGAAGGTTGCGAGAAGGATGATTAAGATAAAAAAATTACACAAAGATTAATCTCAAGAAGGATTCTATGTGCCAAAGTAGACTATTAAACTTCAAGAAGAATCCAAGAAAAAGTGAAACCAAGAGAGATGAGAATATTGATAATTTCAAACTTGAAAAGGTTGGATGAGAAACTTGTTGAGAAGGTACTTGAGAAGCTTGCTGAGAAGATACTCGACAAGCTTTACAGTGAGAAAGTGCATGAGAAGGTTGAAGGTGAGAAGCTTGCTCAACCTTCTCACTTAAATAATGGCATGCCGACTCAATAAGAAGAAGACAAAATAACAGTCACCTGTAGTAAGCAAGGACAAGATTGCTGGTTGCAAGATTGCAAAGGAAATCTGGGATAAACTTGTCATAACTCATAAGGGAACAAATCAGGTGAAGGAGGCCAAGACTAGTATATTGGTGCATCAATACGAGATGTTTGTTTGCCCTTTTTCTAACCGCAAGTGCACGAGTCTCTTAAGTAATAAATTGATAAGTAAAGTTCGTTCCCATGAGGACTATGGCTAAATTCAATGCCAAATATTAACTAATAGCTTAATTAATTCTATTCAAGCACATTCAATAAGGGAAATGAGTATGAATTGGTTATGGTTCAAAAGACTAAAAAACATGAAATAGAGAATAAGAGACAATGATTAGAGGCTAGGGACTCCTTCTTCACCAACTACTTCTCTTGGCAATATGCAACCTTTCTAAGCAACGTGAATGATTAGTTTTGTTAGCATAAGAAGCTACATTAGCTAAAAGCCTATTTCTAGGTCAATTAACCATATGTTATTTACCTAGTTCAATATGTTTCCACGAGAACTAGAGCAAACCCCACTCATTAAGATTAATTCTTAGACAAATGTTTTGCATGACCAATGGGTATATTTCTATCTTATTAGCTAATTAACTCACCCTTCCATTAGAATGAAATTAACATTCATCAACCATATCCATGATCTAAAACCTAAATCTTTATATCTAATTCAATAGATTTAATCAAAACACATTAAATGTAGGTCAAACATTCAAGAGCATTAAGAGAAACATGGATGAACAAAACTAATCATCATTTTAAACTTAAAAGGGTACAAAATCACCAATGTACATAAAAGGATCCAAAGGAATCCATAAAAACAACTTAGCTATCCATGGAACACAAAAATCTCATGAGAAATTGCATGTCCATGACCTAGAAAAAGAGATAATAAAGAGAAAAGAGGGAAACACTATGACTGTGGTTCTTAGTGATAGCCATGGCAACCATTACCCAATAGGGGGGTGAATTGGGTGGTGACAAGTTTTAAAGTAACTTTGACAAATTATGCATTTTGATATTTTCAAATAACACATGCAATGGAATAAGTCTGACAAATGTACAACTATTATAAATTACTCAAATATAACTTAGGTTATGAGATAAATCATGCACAAGCATATTTTCAACTCAAGCATATATAGTTAAAGCTCAAATATAAAGAGATAGGGTTGAGAGAATCAAACACAAGGATTTATCCTAATTCAGCCACCCCTTGTGACCTACGTCCAGTCCTCAAGCGAACTACTCGAGATTTTTCACTAAACTTCAAGCTTGAACGGGTGCTTGAAAACCTTTATAGATTGAAGCACTTAACAACACCTTGGGATACCTCACCCTTGTGCTTTGAGCCTCAAAATAGGGATATCTCACCCTTTACAATCCTTGAGGGATGTCTCACCCTCTTTACAAATCAAGGGATACCTCACCCTTGACAACCTTTGAGAGATACCTCACTCTCTTCACAAACAAGGGATACCTCACCCTTTTCTCTAGAAGGATACCTCACCCTCTTTACAAATAATTAAAGTGTTTAAAAGATGAAACTCTCACAAGAGTAGATTAACACAAATTGAAGCTCTAGCAATGCTTTTCAAGAATATCTCCAATATATACAAAAATAGAGCACTTGATGATTCAAGGATGATTCTCAGATTATAATGATTGAAGACTGTTTTTCAGTTATTGTTCAACCCCAAATGATGCCCCAAGATGTGTATATATAAGTTTTTAGATCAAAGGTGTCGTTGGATGCTTTAATGGGCATCATTAAATGTTGATAAAATAGCCGTTGGACTTTATCAGATTGCTTGTAATCGATTACACAGCAAATGTAATCGATTACATTGTTGTTCCAATGTGTTCTTGGCTTTCTGGGCTCTGTGTAATCAATTACATTCTTGGTGTAATCGATTACTAGACTTCTGACTTACTTTGTAATCGATTACCATTTCCATGTAATCGATTACATACCTTCTTGAACGTGTTCTTGCCTTTCTGGGTTCAATGTAATCGATTACATTACTGGTGTAATCGATTACAAGGCCTCTGTTTGCTGTGTAATCGATTACAAACATCATGTAATCAATTACATTGGCCTTTGAACACATTTTTCAAGTTCAATTAGGTTTGTAAGCTATTTCTAACACTTCAAGACATTTGATTAAACATAAATCCTTTCATGAGTGTTAAATCTAAGATTGAAAATAAAGTTTCTTTGAAAAACATGTTTAGCTTTGAATTTTCACACTTATTTTGAAAATGATATATGAAAAACCATTTGAGAAATCTTGAGAGCATTTAACATTAATATTCTAAGTCTTATGACTAAATAAACCTCTTGACTTCTTTCTTTGATCTTGATCTTTTCTTTTGCACTTGATCTTCATTTTGCACTTGATCTTCATCTTTGACTTTATTATCATCAAAAATCATTTGACATGCTTTAAGGACATAAGCATTCACATTCTCCCCCTTTTTGATGATGACAAACTGATCATAGGGAAAAGAAAGAGTTTTTGCATTTGTATATATTAGAGATTTAGGCGCAACTCTCCCCCGGAGTTTATGCATGATATAGAATATGTGAAAGCATAAAACTCCCTCATACACATGCAATATATTTCACTAATCTCTCCCCTGTTGGTATTATAAAAAAGAAGACATAAGCATTCAGATTGGATATAATCATTTCAGCTCAGTAGGATCAATATCAAGGTATAAATCGTTTAGCACGTCTATATGTGATACCAATAACAAATGCAGATGAAGAGAAACTTAGATAGTATTTATCATTTAAGTATATAGTCTAATCAGATTATGATCCAAAACACATTATTGTGCAGCAAAACAATATATTATGCATCAAGATATCACATTATGCAGCAAATTAATGTATTATGCAGAAGATTGTGACATTATGTAGTAAAATGTTATGCAGCAAGACATTATGCAACAAGGTGACCAATTTATGTAGCAAATAAGCATATTATACAGCAGACCAATAAATTGTACAGCATAATTAGATACTCTGATACCACTTGATAGCCATGGCAACTATTACCCAAGATGGGGGGTGAATTGGGTGATGACAAGTTTTAAAGTAACTTTGACAAATTATGCATTTTGATATTTTCAAACAACACATGCAATGGAATAAGTCTAACAAATGTACAACTATTATAGATTACTCAAATATAACTTAGGTTATGGGATAAATCATGCACAAGCATATTTTCAACTCAAGCATATATAGTTAAAGCTCAAATATAAAGAGATAGGGTTGAGAGAATCAAATACAAAGGTTTATCCTAGTTCAGCCACCCCTTGTGACCTATGTCCAGTCCTCAAGCGAACCACTCGAGATTTTTCACTAAACTTCAAGCTTGAACGGGTGCTTGAAAACTTTTACAGATTGGAGCACTCAACAACACCTTAGGATACCTCACCTATGTGCTTTGAGCTTCAAAATAGGGATACCTCACTCTGTATAATCCTTGAGGGATGCCTCACCCTCTTTACAAATCAAGGGATATCTCACCCTTGACAACCTTTGAGAGATACCTCACTCTCTTCACAAACAAGGGATACCTCACCATTTTCTCTAGAAGGATACCTCACTCTCTTTACAAATAATCAAAGTGTTTAAAAGATGAAACTCTCACAAGAGTAGATTAACACAAATTGAAGCTCTAGCAATGCTCTTCAAGAATATCTCAAATATATACAAAAACAGAGCACTTGATGATTCAAGGATGATTCTCGGATTATAATGATTGAAGAATGTTTTTCAGTTATTGTTCAACCCCAAATGATGCTCCAAGATGTGTATATATAAGTTTTTAGATCAAAGGAGTCGTTGGGTGCTTTAATGGGCATCATTAAATGCTGATAAAATAGCCATTGGACTCTGTCAGATTGCTTGAAATCGATTACACAACAAATGTAATCAATTACATTATTGTTCCAACGTGTTCTTGGCTTTCTGGGCTCTGTGTAATCGATTACATTCTTGGTGTAATCGATTACAAGGCTTCTGACTTACTTTGTAATCGATTACCATTTCCATGTAATCGATTACATACTTTCTTGAACGTGTTCTTGCCTTTCTGGGTTCAATGTAATCGATTATATTACTGGTGTAATCGATTACAAGGCCTCTGTTTGCTGTGTAATCGATTACGAACATCATGTAATCGATTACATTGGCATTTGAACACATTTTGAAGTCCAATTAGGTTTGTAAGTCATTTCTAACACTTCAAGACATTTGATTAAACATAAATCATTTCATGAGTGTTAAATCTAAGATTGAAAATAAAGTTTCTTTGAAAAACATGTTTAGCTTTGAATTTTCACACTTATTTTGGAAATGATATATGAAAAACTATTTGAGAAATCTTGAGAGCATTTAACATTAATGTTCTAAGTCTTATGACTAAATAAACCTCTTGACTTCTTTCTTTGATCTTGATCTTTTCTTTTGCACTTGATCTTCATTTTGCACTTGATCCTCATCTTTGACTTTGTTATAATCAAAAACCATTTGACATGCTTTAAGGACATAAGCATTCACACTTGGATGCTTGATCCTCCTTGAAGAATGGTGGCTTCCACTTTAAATCCCCTTACTCCTCTCCAAAATGGTGTAAAACAAATCCTAGCTGCGTTTTCTGTCTTCCCAAAAGCTCTCTTTAGAAAAATATGATAAAATAGTATTTATAGATGCAACTGGCATCTATGCACCGTGGCATGAACCATCTTGAGCTGCGGCATGCTAGCCTCTAGTTTCAGTGCGTGCAACAGGCAGAGTGTATCACGCCGCGGCATGAACATGCTTGCGCCACGGCGTGAGAGGCTGGCTTACTTCTTAGGCTTTCTCTTCCAATGTTGGGCTTTGGCTTGCTTCAGTTAATTTGTTTTGAGCCCATCCTACAATAGAAAAATCATCGAGTTAAATACAAGTGCAAATCTACTGAATAGATCAAAGAATTGGAAAGATTTTATCAAGATCATAAAGGAAGATATCAAGATTGAATTTGACAAATATAAGCCAAAAATCTTTTAAATATGTATAAGAATAAGGATTAAGCAATCTATAAAGCACATATATATAGCACAAATAACTATATTTTATAGAGTTATCACACCCTCAAGCCTAGATTTTTGCTAGTCCTAGAGCAAAACCAAGTATGATTGCACTTGCATTGACACTTCCTGCCTAACATGCACTCAGCAGCTAACATGGATTCCAATTTCAATTTCACCATAACTAGTGCATGATGATTGCATAAACCTCAAAGAATGCTCATGCCTCACAATCTTCTCAACACATACACAATACTTATCATGCCAACAATCAAGCTTCCTATCATGCAAATCTCATCTCCCACAAACATGCAAGCCAAACTTCTATTTTTCAATCTATACTCATCCGGATAAGTTTATGAGCATACACATGGATATGAATCAAAGAATCCACAAAATTGTAATTCAACTCTCTCTCTCTACTAATGTAAATCACACACAATTGAGGATCAAAAGGGCCTGCAACAACTTGTAATGTAAGGCCAATGGTTATGGGTTAAAGAACAAAGGAGAAAAGATAAAATATAAACATTGAGAAACATAAACATGCGATTTCAAGACTTGAGCCACTAACTGATACAACTGGGGTGTGCAAAATGAAATAAATAACACTATCCATAACCATTCAATGCTTTTCATATTTGCTTTCTTTCATTTGTTTTTGTTTCTCTTTTCTTTTCTTTCTTTTTGTTTCTTTTTAATGAAAGCATTTTCTTGTATAGCAAATGGTTCCTTCAAGCCACTTTTGTATTGGCACAACCTTAATACCCTAATCATTGGACTCAAGTCAAGAAATAACATATTATGTACTCAACAAACATAAAGGGAAGGAAAAGAATGCAATGCTTTCACATGCATAAGAAAGGTTAACAGGGTTGGGAAAATGAAGGTGATGAAGAACATATAAGGCCAAACATTTAAAAAGCTTCAAAGGAGACCTATGGATATAATCATGTAAAGGTAAGATTGAAAGGCTCAATCGGTCCAAACAATGCCCTAATCATTTTCTCAATCATGCACAATCTAGGACTTTGCTTCAAGAGAGTTGCATGACAATTTCAAAGATAGTAGAAGTCTCCACATGTACAACCCATAAACATTCTCTAGACAAGTATATATATTATTTTCAAAGCTACACGTACATACAAGTGGGATGTAAATCATGCATAAAAAGTGACTAGATTGTTTCAGCATACTTCAAAGATTGCATATGGATTCACAAAAATATTGAGATCAAATCGCATACATATTTATCATAGGACAACCAACACCACACTTGCTTTTGACACATGCAATGCATTCCAAAAGATTTGGCTTTTCAAACATGCATTAAGAGCAAAAAATCATGTGCATAATATCACTTCAAAAAATTAAAAAAAAAATCAGCACTACTACCAAAGAATAGTCAAAATAAATTAAATACTAAATACAATAAATACCAAAATAGTTAGACACCCCCCAAACCTAAAGGAAACAGTGTCTTCACTGAACAAAATAACCAAAAAGTAAAAGCAAAATGACAGAAAGATGCCCTGTATGCATCATAGCTACTCATCATCCTTAGTAACAGTCTTCTCCTCATCATCATCACCCTCCTCAACCACAGCCATCGGTACATCAGCTAGATCCTACTACTGCTGAGGAGGCTCAGCAACCGCCTCTGGAGGGAACTCAGACATAGGAAATTCGTCTATAGGAAGGTTCAATCGCTCCACCATCCACTTGATTATCTGAACCGTATAAGTTTGCATGGCATCCAGGTGTGCCACTTGAGCGTGGAAATCATCATCTAGTGGAAGAACCGTTGTAGGCTTTCTTCGAGCCTGTCACTAGCATTGGTCTCTCTGAGGTACTGGCGCTGGAGTTGCTCCTAGCCTCTAAATGATATAGTCATTCAGAGGTTGTTTAACATTAACAAGCTCCTCGTGAGGGCCCCATTGTACTTGTCACGTGCTGCAGAGGCTGTGGATGAGGAACGGGAAGAAAAGACTCTTGTAATCCTTGGTAGACTTCCTGATCTAGTCATGGATGAGCTGGGCAGCATCTATAGCTTGATACTTAAGGATGGCATATATAAGAATGGCCCGATCCTTGGTCACCTCAGATAAATTTTCGGATGGGAGGATCCGAGTGTTGATGAAGTGGTACCACACCAATGCCTCTGGAGTCAAGCATAAGCGGGGGAAGTTCCTCGGTCATTAAGTCTATACACTGAGAGCCCACATCACAAGCTATGCCTACGAGGTGCATATACAGGCAGTGACTATGTTCAGGTCAATCCCCTCCTCTGACTCCCAACGGAGGAACTCCATATATTCAAAAATCTCTTGGGGAGCAGATGAACCCAAAGTTGCTCGAATGACTGTAGTGGAGTAGCACTCTGACTATAGAAGTGTCTGGGTCAGAGAAACCAGCATTTGTATAAAACTCGCGAACGATTGGCAGAATGGCAAACTATGGCTGTTTAGCAAACACCCTCCATTTGTGGTGTCGAATGGTCCTCTCTAGCTCCTGGTGGATGGCCTCTTTGAAAGAGAAACCCCACTTAGAAATTATTGATCGAGTGACCAGTTTAGCGTATCTCTCCTCAATCACTGCTGATACAAACGTCCTTCTATCAAACTCTTGAGGGGGAGAAGGCTCCCTGTTATGCTAGCTGCTCTCACCCTTCTAGCGCTTTGGAAGCATGGTGGTAGCAAAAGTATGGTACTTGGCCCTGTCAAAAAGATTTCCACAATTAGAATAAGTAATATATGTACAAATATACAAAACATTTAAATTATATACAAAACATGGTGGTAAACATGTAAAACATGTAAAACAGAGCAAAAGCTATAGCCACCAAAGTTAAAATAGGAACATGCTATAACGCATTCAAAGCAGGCAAAATAAGGGGGTCACGTCGCGACATACATTCTTTGTGCCACGACACGCAAGGCATTCAAAGAATGCGAGCAAACCCAGATCACGCCGCAGCGTGAATGTGTCACACTGCAACACACACGAATAGCCGCGCCTGAAAATGGTGCATAAGCCCAACAACAGGAAGGGCAACACCAATGGCAACCCAAATGCGCATTAAAACCACAAAATGCAACACAGACAACCCAAAATATGCACATATTCTCATAAAAAGCAACCAAAACAAAAACTCAAATTAAAAATCACAATAAATAGAAAATAAATTATGAAATAAATAAGAAAAATGTGAGAAAATGCAAACGAAACAAATGCACATTACAACGCCCAAAGGCGCACATTTTTTTTACAGAAATCAACAGACCATTCACCCAAAACAGAGAATGAAAGCAAATAGAAAATAGATTATGAAATAATAAAAGAAAATGTGAGAAAATGTTACCTAGAGCGAAATGATAGGTTGGATGGAAGAACATGCAAGAAATAGAGAGTGAAAGGGTAAGAAAGTGTGGGAAAATAAGAGTAAATTAGGGAAACTGAGAAGGAGAAATGATAGAGAGAGAGAGAGCAGTGCAAACCAGAAAATGAGAGAAATAGGGTGCACCACAATGTGACCCTGTTCTCATTTTCCCTCTCCAGCCGCGGCACGCATTTCAATGAAACACATGTTTCACTTTAGGTTTTTTTTATTGATTTATTTTTTATTTTTTTGGCACGCCGCGGCGTGCACTTTGTGCGCTGCGACATGGTGCTCTTAGCCTCCAAAACCCTGATATGGCAGAGGCTAGCACGCCGCAGCGTGAACATGCTTACGCCGCGGTGTGAGGCATCAAACTATAAAATTTTGCAGCAAACACAATTCATCCGCAACTCCTGCTCCATTTTGGTCTCCAACACCTGCAAAAATTGCCTAGAGGGTTAAATTTCAAAAAATATATATATATATCTAAGACTTAAACTAAAGAACTTGGGTTCTCTCCCAGAAAGGCTTGATTTATAGTCCCGGCAGGACTTTATCTTTAGTTCCTCACGTATCTGCTTATGGGAGGAAGGTCTTCCTCCTTTTCATCAAGATGAGCATGGCACACATGCCATGGCAAGGGTTTGAAATCCAAGTTTGGAGTTTCCTCAATGGCCGGGTTGAATGACTTTACCACTCTGTTTGACATGAGCTGATCCAATTTGTCATCATCCCTTTTACATGTAGAGATCAAGAGAGCTTCACTAGGGGCTAAGGGGACACTTGCACAAAATGCCTTGGATATTATCCCATCAATTTCACTCACCGAAGAACATTCTTTTAGATCTTGAGGATACTTCATAACTTTAAAAATATTAAAAGTAACCTCTTGATCTTGCACCCTCATGGTGAGCTCCCATTTTTCCACATCAATGAGAGTTCTTCCAGTTACCATGAATGGTTGGTCTAACATTAGAGGGACTTTGCTATCTTCCTCCATATAAAGTATGATAAAATCTACAGGAAAGATAAACTTGTCCACCTTGACTAAGACAACCTCAACAATTCCCTCTGGGTAAGTATAAGAACGATCAACTAGTTGGAGGGTCACTGATGTGGGCTTGCATTCCCCCAAACCTAGCCTTTGGAAAATGGATAAGGGCATGAGATTAATGCTTGCCCCCATGTCACATAGAGCCTGCCCAAAGAATTGATCTCCAATGGCACACAAAATTGTGAAGCTTCCAGGATCCTTTAATTTTAGAGGAAGCTTCTGTTACAGAATAATACTGTATTCCTCTGACAATGCCACTATTTCAAAGTCACCCAACTTACGCTTTTTGGATAAAATATCCTTCATGAACTTCATGTAGCTAGGTATTTGTTCCAAGGCTTCTGTAAATGGGGTGTTAATATGCAACTTCTTGAACACTTCTAAGAACTTCTGGAATTGGTGCTTAAGCTTTTTCTTAACTGGCTGATTGGGGAAAGGTAGAGGGTGTGTATAAGGTTTGAACTCTTTCTTCTTGTCCACTACCTTCTCAATGATAACTTCCTCTTTCTTGTCAACCTCCTCATTTACAACCTCTTGATCCTTTTTCACCTCGAGGTCTTCCTCAAGCAGCTTTGTCTTCATATTCCCTTCTATGTCCTTCCCACTTCTCAGTGAGATGGCTTTGCAATGCTTATTAGATGCACCATTGGGGTTGGTGATAGTGTCACTTGGAAAAGTCCCAAGGGGCTTATTATTTATAGTATTTGCTAACTACCCCACTTGTGTCTCCAATGCTCTCATTGAAGCAGTTTGGCTTTAAAACATTACATCATGCTTGGCCAACTGAACATCTGTATTAGACATATAGGAATCTGATTTGACCATGAATTGCATGAACGTGTCCTCCAGAGATGGTTATTTTTCTTGCATTGGTTGTCTTGACTGGGAAGGGAATCCAGGAGAATTATAAGGTTTCTTAATTCCAGCAGATGAAGAGGAAGCTCCTTGGTTGTCCCTCCACGAGAAGTTGGGATGGTTTCTCCATCCTGGGTTGAACTGGTTTGAGTATGGGTTACTCTGTTGGAGGCGATAGTTACTAACATATTACACACTTTCTGACATAGAAGGGCATCTATCGCTTGCATGGTTGTCACCACACTTGTCACACAACACAAATGGGCTCTGGTGAGGGCTTTGTCCCAAACTATCCAGCTTGTTTGCTATTGCTACCACCTGAGCTGATAATGTTTGATTGCATCAATATCATACACTCCAGCTACCTTCCTTAGAATGTTTCTTACAGAAAGCCATTGGTAGCTATTAGCTGCCAATTCTTCTGATAATTGAAAAGCATCATCGAAAGATTTGCTCAATAATGAACCACCACCAGCGGCATCCATAATTGGACGATGGTGTGGTAGCAAGCCTTTGTGAAAGGAGTAGATTTGGTACCATGGAGGTATCTTGTGATGTGGGCACCTACCCAGAAGATCCTTGTACCTTTCCTATGCTTCGTATAAGGACTCATATTCAGTTTAGGTGAATAATGTGATGTCATTCACCATTTCAGCAATCTTGGCCGGTGAAAAATATTTGTTCAGAAATTTATCACAAACATCATTCCAAGTGCTTATGGATCCCGTCGGCAGAGATTGCAACCAACTCTTGGCTCTGTCTCAAAGTGAGAATGGAAAGAGCCTTAAGTGAATAGCATCTTCAGATATCCCATTATGCTTGAAAGTGTCACATATGTCAAAGAAATTTGATAAGTGGGCATTGGGATCTTCACTAGACAAACCACCAAACTACACAGAGGTTTGTATCATTTGGATAATGGCTGGTTTGATTTCAAAATTATTGGCACGAATGGGAGGGCTTTTGATGCTTGACTGGAGATTACCCATTTAAGGAGTTGCGAACTCTCGCAAAGGTCTTGTGTGGTTATAATCAACCGCCATTTTAGTTGTACCTAAAACACAAAATAAATGAAAACTTAAATTAATATGAACAAAAAGAAAAACTTGAACTAGAACTAAATAAGCTCGTTATAAATATTAGTAATACAGAAATTAGTCGTAATCCCCGGCAACAACACCAAAACTTGTTTAGTCTCTTTCTAACTGCAAGTGCACGGGTCACATAAGTAATAAATTGATTAGTAAAGTTCGTTCCCATGAGGACTATGGCTAAATTCAATATGTCAAATATTAACCAATAGCTTAATTAATTCTATTCAAGCACATTCAATAAGGGAAATGGGTATGAATTGGTTATGGTTCAAAAGACTAAAAAACATGAAATAGAGAATAAGAGACAATGATTAGAGGTTAGGGACTCCTTCTTCACCAACTACTTCTCTTGGCAATATGCAACATTTTTAAGCAACATGAATGCTTAGTTTTGTTAGCATAAGAAGTTACATTAGCTAAAAGCTTATATCTAGGTCAATTAACCATATGTTATTTACCTAGTTCATTATGTGTCCATGAGAACTAGAGCAAACTCCAGTGCACGGATCGAACAAGTAATACACTTTAAGAGTAAGATATCGCTCCCATGAAGACAAAGTACTTCTAATGCTAAATATCAACAAATAGCTTAAATAATTCTATTCAAGAACATAAAAATAGGGAAAAACATATAAACTAAAGACTAAAAGGCAATAAATTGGAAATAAAAGATAATGTTTAGAGTTTAGGGAATCCTTCTTCACCCATTACTTCAACTAATAATATACAACCCTTACAAGCAACATTAATGAATTGTTTAGTTAGCTTGAAATCTAACTTAGTAAAAAGCCTATGTCTAGGTCAATCAACCATGCTTTATTTGCCTAATTCACTATATTTTCATGAAAACTAGCACAAATTCCACTCATTAAGGTCTATTCTCAAACACCTGCTATGCATGGCTAAGGGGTATATTTCTATCCTATTAGCGAATTAACTCATCCCACCATTAGAATGAAATCGAACACGCATTAACCATACATATGATCTCAAATCCAAATTCCTATGTCTAGGTTCATCAGATTTCAATAAATCACTTAAAAGTTGACCAAACAATCAAGAGCATTAAGATCTATATGATTGAATAAAACCAAACATCAATATAAACTCAAAGAAGTATAAAATCATCAATATTCATAGAAGGATCCAAAGTAATCCCTAAATACAGCTTAGTAACTCATTGAACACAAAAATATAACCACCAAAATCATGTTCATGATACAAGGAAGAGAAGAAAGTAAAAGAAAAAGGAAAGAAGCTCATAGATGTGATTTTGATGCTTGAATCCTCCTCTATGAGCAAGATGGCCTCTAATCTTATTCCCTTTGGCTTCCTCCCAGCCTCAAACGTGAACCCTAGTCGTAGCTTCTCTAAAACTAAAAAGCCCTTTTTGACTAAAACTAATAAAACAGTATTTATAGGCCTAAAAAACAAAGTCACGCCGCGACGCCACACATATCATGCCGTGACCCATATGTAAATTAGGGCCCCACGCAGCGACATACGTTCCTTTGCATCGCGATGTACTAGCCTCAGGTTCTCTGTATATAGCAAGGGAGTGCACCACGCCGCGACATAAACATGGTTGCATTGCGACGTGAGTTGTTGAACTTCACACTTGGCTTTCTCTTTCAATTTTGATCCAAGTCCTCCAAATTTCAACTTGATTGGAGCCCTTCCAGTAATAGAGAAAACATCAAGTTACTCACAGTTGAAATTTCACTTAATCACTTACAGAATATGTACAATTTGCTCAAAATCATATAAGAAGATATCAAAATTAGAATTTGACAAATATAAGCCTAAAACCTTCCATATATGCATAACAAACAAGGACTAAGCTATCAATATAGCACAAATATAGGACACAAATAACTATATTCCATGGAGTTATCACACCCAAACCTAGATTTTTGCTGGTCCTCGAGCAAAACAAAGTATGACTAAGGAGATATGCTTGACAAATTATGCTCAACATGCATTCAACAACTATTATAATTTTAATTTTCCAATGAAACCACAACCAGTGCATAATGATTGTATAGCCCTCAAAAAGTGCTAATGCCTCATAATCAGCTCCACACATACACAATCCTTAACATACTAACAATCTAGGCACCTTTTTTATGCAATTCACATTTTGCATAAACATGCAAGCTAAACTCCTCCTAGTCAAGTCATACTCATATGGATAAGTTTATGAGCATACATGTATATGAATCATATAATTCACAAAATTGAATCTAAACTCTCTCTCCACTAATAAAAATCACACACAACTGAGGATCAAAAGGGACTTCAATAGCTTGTAATGTAAGGCCAATGGTAATGGGCGTATGAACAGAAATAGAAAGGATACAATACAAACATTGATAAACATATTTTATGCTATTTTAAGACTTGAGCCTCCAACTGATATTAGTAGGGTATTTAAAAGTTAAAGAAGAAAACTTGCCAGAACCCTTCAATATTTTTTGTACTTTTCTTTTCTTATGTTATTCCTTTGCTTTTTTTTTTAATTTTATTTTGCAAAGCAAACCTTTTTTTTTTCCTTTGACTGCATATGGTTCTTTCAAGCTCATTTTGTATTAAATATACTTAAATACCCCTAATTACTGGACTCACTTCAAGAAATAACAAGTCATGCACTCAACAAACAACGATGGTAAGAAGAAAATGCAATGCTTTCACATGCATTAGAATGGTTATAGGGTAAGGAATACGAGGGTGATGAAAAACATATAAGGTCGTACATTTAATAAGCTTCAAAAGGGGACCTATGGATATAATCATGTCAGGGTAAGATTTTAAGGCTCAATCGGTCTAAACAATGCCCTAATCATTTCCTCAATCATGCATAATCTAGGATTTCATCTCAAGAGAGTTTTAAAAAAATTTCTAGGATAATCGAAACTCTACATGCACATCCATAAACTTTCTCTAGACATGTACTTTTATCATTTTCAAAGTTATATGTGCATATAAGTGGGATGTAAATTATGCATAAAAAAAAATAAATTGTTTCACATGTTTTATGATCACATATGGTTTCACTAAAAATGGGGCAAATAGCAACCTTTTATATCACTGGACAACCAAAACTACACAAGCAATTGGCAACATGTCATGTATTCAAATAGATCTAGCTTTTGCAATTCAAGTATGTATAACATCATGTGCTAGAATATTGAAAATTGGAAAAAATTCATCTTCACCCGTTAGTAATAGCCAAAGTAATAGAGAATCATGAAAATATGATGACCATCACTACTGCATACTTTAAATATCAAAACATCTTATACATTAAACATCATAATAATAAAGCATGTAATGATACTCCCCTAAACCATTGTGAGATAGTGTCTTCACTGTACATGGTGTATAAGGTACATGAACCTGCCAAAAATATTTGCAATGTTAGTCTGAGCATACTAAAATATAGAAAAACATGAAAAATAGATAAAATATGTACAATACAGGGTTTCACGCTACGGCATGAAACAGAACGCGCCGCGGCGTGTAGCTCGCAGGTGCCAAACCCTGATATGGCAGAGACTAGCATGCCACAACGTTAAGAACCTTGTGCCGTGGCGTGAATTTATCTGCATAATTCTATAGAAAAATCACACTTGCGTCGCGATATGAAGTATCTTACGTTGCGGTATGAGAGGTTAGTCTGCAAAATTCTACAGCAAAATCTACTCTGCTATCGTTTCTGCTTCCTAGTGGTCTTCAACACTTGCAAAACTTTTCTAGATAGTTAAAATATAGCAAACTCCAAAAACTTGTTTGCCTTTTTTCTAACCGCAAGTGCACAGGTTGCACAAGTAATAAATTGATAAATAAAGTTCATTCCCACAAGGACTATAGCTAAATTCAATATCAAATATTAACTAATAGTTTAAATAATTCTATTCAAGCATAGTCAATAAGGGAAATGGGTATGAGTTGATTATGGTTCAAAAGACTAAAAAACATGAAATGGAGAATAAGAGACAATGATTAGAGGCTAGAGACTCCTTCTTCACCAACTATTTCTCTTGGCAATATGCAACCTTTTTAAACAACATGAATGATTAGTTTTGTTAGCATAAGAAGCTACATTAGCTAAAAGTCTATGTCTAGGTGTGAACACCCAATTTTGACCGGGCTAAAACAAAGAAAAAAAAACCAAAAAACAAAAAAAATAGTCACGGGGGGTGGAGGGCTCAATATATAAAAAAAAAAAGGGGAAAAGAGTGATTGACGCAAAAGAAAAAAAAGAGAAAAGAAAGGGTCAGCAGCAAAGAAAAGAAAAGGAGGGAATTTTGATACAAACAGGAGGATTTTAGGGAGATTTGTCGGGAGAAGATGAAAATTTGAAGGAAACTGCCAAACTCCCAGACGGTGAGCAATCATCACACCCACTACCATCCTCTCACCTCCAAAACGTGAAGGATCCCTCCATAAATGTCTCTGCCATCATTTTCTTCGAGAGGCTGGCCAACCCATTCCCAAAAAAAAAAACTTCTGCCAACCCATTCCTTCCATCTTCTGCCACCATCCTTCTCCAACCATGTAACCAGCAGCCTCCATCCTTCTCCCTCCTCATCACAAACCAAGCTTCTCCTCACCCCTCCACCATTCACGTAACCACCATGGCAAAGACCTTCACCAAGCTCTCACCCTCCAACGTGACCACCATACAACACCCATCATCACCCCCTTCCCAAACTCTCTCCTCAGTAACCATCCAAAACAACAACCACCCTTCACTTCCATCTCCACAGAACCTCCATTACCTTGCACCTTCAACTTCTCATCATTTTCATTCATATCAACCACACCTCTCGGTAACTCTTCACCCACAACGCAACACACACCACCTCCAAACCATAATCCACCATACAATCATCACACCCACTACCATCCTCTCACCTCCAAAACGTGAAGGATCCCTCCATAAATGTCTCTGCCATCATTTTCTTCGAGAGGCTTGACAACCCATTCCTTTAAAATCTTCTACCAATCCCATCTCCATTTTTTGCCAATCCCATCTCCATCTTCTCGCCACCCTCTCATCTCCAACTTCATTTTCACTTTGCTCCACCACGTAACCCCATCAACTCCATCTCCACGTAAATTAGCCACCACTACACAACCACCATTAACTTCCATCAAAACCAACCACCTCTCCATTATCAACCACTCACCACCTCCACCTTCAAACTCTATCACCATCACCATTCCTCCAAGCTCCAACCGTGAGACACCATTTAAATCACCACCTCATGATTTCAAAACCATAGACACACTTTCTCCTCCTCTCTCCTTCACTCACGTAGCATTCCCCGCCATTACCCTCACATTCACTTTCAACCTTCAACAGAATCGAGTCACTCGGTGACTAACCGTGTCCACTAACTCACCACCAAAACCACCATAAAGCCAAACTTCCACGTGAAGCTCCATCAAAAAGAGGGCAGCACCCTTATCCTCCCAACCCCTCCATTATCTTCTTCT
This sequence comes from Ormosia semicastrata, assembly GCA_029884595.1. Taxonomy (NCBI): domain Eukaryota; kingdom Viridiplantae; phylum Streptophyta; class Magnoliopsida; order Fabales; family Fabaceae; genus Ormosia; species Ormosia semicastrata. The sequence continues at coordinate 4,635,503 of JAQQTO010000028.1, read as the reverse complement.
CTTTCATCTTCCACGTGAGCTTACTCACCACCTTCATCTCCATAATCTTCTTCCATTCCCAACACCCTTCAAACCCCAGATTTGCCACCAAACCCAACTAGCCGACCGTCGAATCCATCTTCTCATCCGACCGTCGGATGCACTGGCCATCGACCTTTCAACCGACCGTCGAAACCTTCACCACAACCAAATCAACCGTCGGGCCATAATCCTTTAAACCAAATCCACCCCTTCTCGCATCACTCACTCGACCAACTTCACAAAACCCACCTTCACCTCTAACTCGACCGTCGAACCATACCATTGCGACCTTCACCGACCAGCTTCACAAACCATCATATCCTCCAATCGACCGTCGAACCCTAAAACAGAATCATCCCACCATATCCTCCAATCGACTGTCGAACTAACATCCACTCCTGAATCCCTCTATACCCGACCGTCGAACTAACATCCACTCCTGAATCCCTCTATACCCGACCGTCGAACTAACAACCATCATATCTCACCGACTGTCGAACCTATCCAAACCTTCACCGTCAACCAAACTCCATCCCCTCACCCGACCGTCGAATCCATCCCTTCACTTAACCGTCGAAACACACCAACCGACCGTCGGATCCCCAAACTCCATCATATCCGATCCGTCGAACCATCCAATCTCCCTAAACCGACCGTCGAATCCCCATATATCAACCTTCACCATCCCTCTCACTATTGTTGTGAACCCACCCACACTAGCCAAAATCCAATAAAAGGGCCTCCATAACCTCTCCCGAAAACCATAGAACCTAACCAGAACAGACCGTCGGACCACGAACCAGAAACCAGACCGTCGAACTTCCAACTCCTTCTCCGCACTCGACCGTCGAACTTCCAGCTCCCTCTCCGCACTCGATCGTCGAACTTCCAGCTCCCTCTCCGCATTCGACCGTCGAACTTCCAGCTCCCTCTCCGCACTCGACCGTCGAATTTCCAGATCCCTCTCCGCACTCGACCGTCGGATTTCACCAGATCTTTCTCCGCACTCAACCGTCGAACTTCCAGCTCCCTCTCCGCACTTGACCGTCGAACTTCCAGCTCCCTCTCTGCATTCGACCGTCGAATTTCCAGATCCCTCTCCGCACTCGACCGTCAGATTTCACCAGATCTTTCTCCGCATCCGACCATCAAATTTCAGAAACTAAATTCTTCCACACCGACCGTCGAATCTCAGGGTCCAAACCCTCCCCAAATGTCCTCTGGTATGTACTCATTATTGTTACCCAAGTTTTCAAGCTCTCTTTCCTTTAAATTGAATTGTTGACTGCTGTTGAGGTTTGAGTTTGAATCATGTAGGTCACGCTTTGCCCATTCCATGTGAATGTAATAATGATACACTGTTTTTGGTAAAAAAAAAGAAGGGTATAAAAAAATAAAATAAAATAAAATAAAATCTTTTGATCCATGCAATGACCAATGATGATGATTGAGTAGTGAATACTACCTTCAATGTCATTTGGATCATAAGGGTTTATTGAGTAGCCTAATGCTAACTTGAATCCTATGCAAAAAAATGGATTCACTTTCAAATAAAATCTTTTTTAAATAAAATCAACCAACCCACACTTATTTTATAAAGAACTACGTAACTTTGAGTTCCCCATTGCACCAGGGGATACGTAGGAGCAGAATTTCATTTCTGTCAAGCCCAAATTAAATTTTCATAATTTTGTGGTTTCGCTTTTGTAAATAGTTATAATGCTTTTGTAAAAAGGGGTAAAATAAATATTTCAAAGGATTATTAAGAATTTGCACAATTAATCCAAGGTACCGTCTTTGGACGGGTGCGTTAGGGGTGCAGTGGGATTAAGTTTCCACCCTTCCCTAAGCATAACCGACTCCCGAATCCGATCTGGCTCCAAAGACTATTTCCAAATAAAAGGTTTTCCAATTTTTCCAAATTCAAATAAAATTGGTGGCGACTCCATTTTCCATTTTCATATTTAAAAAATCCTTCGAGTTGCTATTTTCCCCGCCGCGATCCCGGTCGCCACAGATGGCGACTCCACTGGGGATATTTGGAGAGTCAAGCCTGTCGTTGTTAGTTGTGTAAATTGTTAATAATTTTCATTTATTTATTTTACCCTTTTTATCCTTGTTTGTAAATGGATTTTATTTATTTATTTTTATGTAAATATCTGATAGCGTTATCCCTGTGTTTGTTTTGACCTGATATACTTGTATATAATTTGTATTTAATTGTGCATAATTGTTGAAACCTTAGGATAGATGATTGCTGCCTGGTTATCGTATATATGTTTCTGCAGGTTGGGGTAGTTTTATCTTTTAAAATTTTTGTACAGGTTTGTATGCTCCCTCACACACATCACTATCACTTACCTCACACACTTTTTGGGCTCTATACAAGTCATGCGAACCCGAGGAGTAGGAGGGGTCTCGGCTTTTGTTATTGAGGGGCTTTATGCTCACTTGACATTTGTTGAGACACCACTCAGATTGTTACTAATATCATGAACTAATCATATTGAGAGGGTTTATCCCTACTTGTGATTAATTCATGATTTGGGTCTTTGTCTTTCGAGATAAGGGCAATTTGGGAACCATGACTTTTTAGAAGTTTAGACCTGTCCCGAAAATCTTGCACTGATAGATTAAACATAGTGACTGTCAAATCTTAGGTTCCACCTGGCTAGGGCACAAAAGGGAGCGTACTTCTTTAGTTATCTGTTTCTCATATCATTCATTCTTGCAAAAAAAAAAAAAAACTTGCATTTCATGACATTGCATTTCAAAAAAAAACTTACATTTTCATGACATTGCATATAAAAAATCATGCATAACACCCCTAGCATTCAAAAAAACAAAAAAACTTGTATTTTCATGACATTGCATAAAGAAAATCATGCATTCCTAGCATTCAAAAAAAATCATGCATTTTCATGACACTCCAAGCATTCTTTAAAAAATAAAAAATCATGCATTTTCATGCCATCCTTAGCATTTGAAAAAATAATAATAAAAAATAAATCAGGCATTTTCATAAAAAAAAAAAATTTCATGCATGGCATCTTTAGCATTCTAAAAAATATATATATAAAAAAAAATAAATCATGCATTTCATTCCATGCATTTGAAAAGAAAATGTTTTCATTTCATTCATCTCGTCTTATGCATGACATTCCTTGTATGATGCTACCGTGTTCGGCAACTATTGCGCGACTAAGGAAAGAAAACACCGCCTCAAACAGTTTCAAGAACTTCCAGAGAATGCAGAAATTGAGGTGATGAACCTTCTCCATACGCATTATGAATAAAAAAATAAAAAAAAAAAAAAAAAGACAATTTGTGTGCAAAATTCGACAATGAGGTAGGTAGTGCCATTAAACTTTATCGGAAGCATGTGGAGACAACAACTGCGAAAATCTTGCAGTATGGATTTTATTGGCCTTTTTTATTCAAGGTCTGTTACACCTTTTGCAAAAGTTACGGAAAGTGGTCAATAAAGTTTTTGCTTTAAGATTCTCATCCGCACCTACTCCTTAGAAAATTGAGATCTAGGAGGCGCGGTTCTTTTGTTGTCAAACACGTGTATCTTGTGGGGCCATAGACATTGAGAATCCTAGGAATGATATTGTACTTAAAGTTAATGGACCAAGACTCAACCATGTCTGGAACATCAAGTTGTTGAGTTCTCTGTGTTGCCGGTTAAATGGTGGATAACGGTACTCCGTGACTCTCAGGTCGGTTTATTTTTTAGTTTCCCATAATAACTGATTTCTTCTCCTTTCAAAATGGAGGTCATTCTCTCAAATCTAAGAAAATATTTTCCTTCTCTCCCTCAAAATGCTCTGAGAAAAATCTACAAAGTTCGATGTGAAAGATTGAGATTGTTAATGTATAAGGGCATCCCAGAAGATATACGCTGGATAATCGAAGCAAAGGTTCGTTTAGCTGGTGAATCTTCAGATTCATTTGTCCCATACATGCCTGGTCTCGGTAAAAGTTCATTTTCAAAAAGGAGAAGAGCAAAAAGAATGAAAGTTTGTTACAAGTGTGCACGATGGAATTGCAACATGTGATGTCACTCTTTGGGGATGGTTTCTGTAAATAGAGAAGATAAAATATTCTTCGTTAAGAATGGACTGAGTAAGGAGTCATTAGATAATATCTTATTGACTCTTGAGACGCATTCTTGTGGAGTTGTGCAGCGTGAACTTCTTAGTTTGTGGAATCTCTTCAAGGACGAGCAAGAGCGTTATAGTCTTGGGAATCGACTCAAAAAGACCACATGTTTGCCAATTTATAAGAAAATTGGATGGGAAGCTTATCCTCGACTCATAGAAGGCGTTTAAGCAGTTTCTGGACGTGAAACTAGAGGAAGATGTGAGCCACAATCACAATAACATGTATATATTATCTTTCAAAAAAAAATGATGAAAAAAAAATGAAAAAAAAACAAATGAAAAAAATTGAAAAAGGGCGAAACTTCGGTTGTACTTGGTCTTTAATTAGATTAGGAGCCCCCGTGGAGTGGCGGACCGTCATTGACTCGGGTGGACCTTCGCACGCCGGTCGGTAAATAAGGTTCGTGTGCCATGCTCTGCGAGAGAGCCGCGCAAGCATTCCCGAGGTTTTAACCAAAGGCTCGCTTATTGATGGACGAAAAGAAGCGTCCGTGTTTGCATTCTCGCGTGACAATGCCTCTGCGAGCCGAATCCTGTGATTTAATGCCATGGGCTCTTCAACGACCTCTCACCGGCCGTGGTCGTTGGTGGTAGGCCGTCCGATTTTACGCACTTTAATTAGTGGCGTCGTAGCTCAATCCAAAATATCCCACAAGCGGGAGGGGAGAAGAATGCCCAGATTGGTGCCGAGCCGCTAGTCTTGGTATTACTTGCACTCATGACGCAAAGATAAAGATCTGCCATGAAACCTGTACATAAAGGTATGTAATCATTTGTTATCTTTGTATGATTTTGTTGAATTTCGGTTTTGGACAGACGATCTTTTGGATGGGATCCTTCGGGGGTTTCTAGATTTCTTTACCCTGATGATTTTCTTAAAAAAAAAAAAGTTAAAAAAAAACAAACAAAAAACAAAAAAAAAAGATTCAACCTTTTCTGACAACAGCCGACCTACCCTTCTAGGTGCAATTATTTCCCTTTCCATTCTTTTTCTTATTTAAACACTCCATTTTCTCCTTCATCTTCAACTCGAAACACTCAAAGAGAAGAAGGGTATAGAATGGGGCCTTCTATTCGTAACCTAAAAAATGTCTCGTGTTTTTGTGGGTCGAGTTACGGAAGGGATTAGAGTTTAAACGCAGCTAGCGCTCTTGGTCGATCACTTGTGCGAGGAATATTCATCTTGTATATGGGGGAGGTTGTCGTGGGTTAATGGGGGCTGTTTCACTTGCTTTGCTCTTATAGGAGGCGATCGGGTTTTAGGTGTTATTCCTAAACCTTTAGCCGAAAGTAACATCACGGCAAGACAGTTGGAGAAGAAATTCGGGTAACATCCATGCATGGACGCATGAAAATAATGGTGACAATTCGATGCATTTCTTGTCTTACCGGTGGTTTTGGTACTTTGGAAGAAATTTTTCAAATTGTCTCTTGATCGAATCCGAACATCCACCATAAACCCATTGGTTTGTTGAATGTTAATAATTTCTTTGACCTTTTGTTATTTTTTCTTGACAAAGTGTGGAACGAAATTTATCACTCCTTCGGCAAGACAACTTCTTATCTCTCGCCTCCACTATTGATGAGCTCATGGATAAATTGGAAGCTTTTGAGTATGTACGATAAGGTATTGGCTCGAATAGATTGGTCAATAGGAAGCAGATAAGGAAGTAACAAGAGAAGCAAGACAGATCTGACACTTTCTCTTTAATCGGTTTGATTTTATTGTACTTTGTTTCTGTTTAAATTTGTGTCCGCTTTCTCCAACAGGTAATTTATTCTATCCTTTACTCATCTATATTTTAACATTAAGGACAATGTTATGATCTGGTTGAGGGGAAGGATCGTTGTGTGCCTAAATAAAAAAAAAACAAAAAACAAAAAAACAAAAAAAACAAAAAAAAAAAACCAAAAAAATTTCAAAAAGTGTGTTTGTTAATATGTTTGTTGTGTTTGTCATCAATTAACAACAAAAGTTAAGGATGGCAGAGTAAGGAGTAATTTTTCTCTTGAGACGCATCTTAATTGGTGGCGAGTAAGGAGTAGTTTAGGGTAGTAATTAATTAGTATTAAAATGTGGAAGTACTTAAGTTTTATTATTTGATTTCTCTTCGTGGTCGATCGAGCGGCGGCCTTGATGTGTGCTTCATTTACGTTTGGCGTTGATTCACTTCTTATCGGGGTCGGATGCAAAGACTTCGTGTGTGCTTCTTTTACCTTGGAGTTGATTCACTTCTTATCAGATTGTTTTGCTCTTTTCTATATCTCTCTTTCACATTGAGGACAATGTTATGATCTGGTTGGGGGGGAAGGATCGTTGTGTGCCTAAATATAAAACAAAAAAAACAAAAAAAGGTGTGTGTATGTATTAATATGTTTACATGTTTGTCAGTAATTTTCTAAACCAGTTAAGGATGGCAGAGTAGGGAGCAAATTTTACTCTTGAGACGCATTTTAGTTGGGGTAGATAACTAGTTTGTGTGGAAGTAGCAATTGAAATTCAGGAAAATTTGCATGATTGAGTAAATTGTCTTCTTTCTTAAAAATCATATGTTTGGTTATGGATGTTGAATTGGTGGACTGAGAATGATAGAACTATATCTTGTGAGATCTTGAGCCTAATGGATGGATTCAACATTTACGCCATTCTCTTCTTTCTTGTGTGATTTTCACTCATGATAATGATCACTCTAGAACTTGCTTTGATTCTTTTTGAGGCTGCGTTTCACTTGCATGCATGAACATGATTGAGGCCCTATTTCTTAGCCACTTTAGCCAAATAGCCAACCTTGCATATTTTCCTTTGCTTAACCCCTTTGAGCTTATTTGACCATTCTTTGTTTCTAACTCATTACGTGCCTTAAATGAAAAACCATGTTCTAACCCAACCTTAGGGAATAAGAGAGCATTGACTTTGTTATTTGATGAGTTCTTGAACAAGTGTGGGGGTGCATGTGCAGATTGGTTATATAAAAAAAAAAAAAAAAAAAAAAAAAAAGAAAAAGAAAATATGTTTCTATAAAAAAGAAAAAAAAAAGAAAAAGAAAATATGTTTCTATAAAAAAAAAAAAAAAAGAGAGAGAGTGATTATTGCTACAATCAAAAGAATGCACCATGTGATATATTCATACCTAGAATAAGGGTGGATGATTGGAAATAACAGGAATAGAAGGAGAATGTTCAAGCCTAAAGGAATTCAATCTACCAATTGACCTTTAACAAAACATTAGTTAGATATTGGTCATTGTCCTGTATGAGAACAAACTAAGAAAATCTTGGGAAAGTTAGACTGAATGTTCTCAAACATCTTCTCTACTCTAACTGTATCATAATGCTCTTCTATTCTCTTTGGTATTTAACTTGACATATCCATATTACTTCTACCTTTACCTTGACCTCACTACAGCTTTGAATAAAGTCCTCATGATTTGTGTGTGCATGTGTTTTGAGTAGTGGAGAAGTAGAAAATAAGCAAGCATATGGTAGTACAATTTTCATGGGTCGAATTGAGTGAAATACCTACCTTTTAAACACTTGAGAGATTGAGAATAAATTCTGTGAGGATCTATCATTCTTTACTCATGTTTTTCAATTGAAGTATCCTTGCTTGTTGATTTGAGATGTGAAGATGTGTTATCTCATGAATGTTTTAATTACTTGAATTATAAATTGCTCTTCATTCTTGAATGTCATTGAGTCTTTTAGAGTTTTTACCTTTTGAGTTTGTTTTGTTTGTTCCCTAGTTTTGGTTTTTTCTGTTTTGCCCGAGGACGTGCAAAAGAGTAAGTGTGGGGGGTGTTTGATAATTAATGATGTCCAGTTGTCGAATCTTAACTCAAGCGAAAAAAAAAATCTTTTGATTTTCTTGCTATTTTATTTCCTGTGTCTTTAACCGTTGTAAATAATATCCTTTCTGTAGTCAAACTTCTAAGAACAATCTGGAAGTTGTTCGTTTCTTTCCTGTTGTACTTTTTGAATTCATGAGTGTCTGTGACATAATGCTTCAGGTAAAGTGACCATGAGTACAACACCATGATTTGACCATCTAATGGTAATTGCTTATTGACCAATTCAGATCGAAGAGATCTTGGAAATCCCAATTGGTGGAAGAGGAAGTACCCGAGCCAAAAAAAAAAACAAATAAAATGAAAAAGAGCCCGTTAGTCTGAAAACCTGAAAGGTCGGTCTAAACAAAAGTTAGGGCAAATGAATGGGCAAAATCTCAGAGGAAGTTGGCCTGAAACACCTTGAAGGGTGCACCCAAACCCAGGGCAATTTTGAATTGCGTGTGATCACCTACACAGGGCGCTTTGTTTGCATTTAGTTGGCCACATCTTGGGGCAAAATTTTTGAAGGATTAAGGAGAAGTGTGTTGAAGGAAGTAGCAACGCAGACAAGGATCGAGTTATCAAGCGAAGCTTGAGGAATCAACTAAATGAGAGATAAAGTTAAACACTGGGCAAAATTTTCTCTCAAGGAATCATCAAGCAATGGTTCATCCCATTTCTTGAAAGGAGAGTTGAAAGTGAAAAACAAAGAAAAAGAAGGAAAGGAGAAGAAGAAGGAAAGAAGTTTGAGTGGTCAAAGCTTTCCAAAGTCGTCCTTGCTTCAAATGCTTTTCAATAAAAATTTTTTTTAAAAAAAAATAAAAAAAATAAAAAAAAAAAAAAAAAAAAAAAAAAAGAAAAAAGAAAAATCCTGTTTTCTAGGACTCGGTTGCCCATTGTCATTTAAATTCAGGACTCGATTGCCCATTGTCTTTTAAATTCGGGACTCAAATGGCCCATTGTCTTTTAAATTTCGGGACTCAGTTGCCCATTGTCTTTCAAAATTCCGGGACGCAGTTGCCCATTATCTTTTAAATTTCGGGACTCAGTTGCCCATTGTCCTTTAAGTTTCCGGGACTCAGTTGCCCATTGTCTTTTGAATTTCGGGACTCAGTTGCCCATTGTCTTTTAAAATTCCGAAAAGAAAGCAAAAAAAAAAAAAGAAAGAAAAAAAGAAGAAAAGAAAAATCCTGTTTTCGGGACTCAGTTGCCCATTGTCTTTTAAATTTCGGGACTCAGTGGCCCATTGTCATTTAAATTTCGGGACTCAGTTGCCCATTGTCTTTTAAATTTCGGGACTCAGTTGCCCATTGTCTTTTAAAATTCCGGGACTCAGTGGCCCATTGTCATTTAAATTTCGGGACTCAGTTGCCCATTGTCTTTTAAAATTCGGAGCCTAGCATTGGCCATTGTTTTTTAAAATTAAAAAAAAAAAAAAAAAAAAGAAGAAAAAAAAAGAAAAAAAAAAGAAAGAAAAAAAAAAAGAAGAAAAAGAAAAAGAGAAAAAAGAGAAAAGCAAAGGAAAAACAAAGAAAAGAAAGTGAAAAAAAAAAATCTTTTTGATCAAGATGCTTATCCCATTGTCTTTTAAAATTCGGGACGCAGTTGCCCATTGTCATTTAAATTTCGGGACTCAGTTGCCCATTGTCTTTTAAAATTTCGGGACGCAGTCGCCCATTGTCATTTAAATTTCGGGACTCAGTTGCCCATTGTCTTTTAAAATTCTGGGACGCAGTTGCCCATTGTCTTTTAAAATTCCGAAAAGAAAGCAAAAAAAAAAAAAAGAAAAGAAAAATCCTGTTTTCTGGGACTCAGTTGCCCATTGTCATTTAAATTCTGGGACTCAGTTGCCCATTGTCTTTTAAATTCCGGGACTCAGTGGCCCATTGTCTTTTAAATTTCGGGACTCAGTTGCCCATTGTCTTTCAAAATTCTGGGACGCAGTTGCCCATTATCTTTTAAATTTCGGGACTCAGTTGCCCATTGTCCTTTAAGTTTCCGGGACTCAGTTGCCCATTATCCTTTGAATTTCGGGACTCAGTTGCCCATTGTCCTTTAAGTTTCCGGGACTCAGTTGCCCTTTGTCTTTTTTTACCTTCTGTTGAGCGCATCGGCTCCATGCATTTCAATTTCTGTCCTTTACTTTTGAGCGCATCGGCTCCTGTCTTTTAATTTCTGTCTTTTACTTTTGAGCGCATCGGCTCCTGTCATTTACTTTTTGAGTGCATCGGCTCCTGTCATTTACTTTTTGAGCGCATCGGCTCCTGTCTTTTAATTCTTGTCTTTTAATTTTGAGCGCATCGGCTCCTGTCTTTTAATTCCTGAGCGCATCGGCTCCTGTCTTTTAATTCTTGTCTTTTAATTTTGAGCGCATCGGCTCTTGTCTTTTAATTCCTGTCTTTTACCTTTTGAGCGCATCGGCTCCTGTCTTTTAATTCCTGAGCGCATCGGCTCCATGCATTCCATGCATTTTAAATTCCTGTCAATTTCTGTTGAGTGCATCGGCTCCTTGCATTTTACTTTCTGTTGAGCGCATCGGCTCCATACATTTTAATCTCTGTTGAGCGCATCGGCTTCCTGCATTTTAATTTCTGTTGAGCGCATCGGCTCCATGCATTTTAATTCCTGTTGAGCGCATCGGCTCCATGTATTTTACTCTTTGTTGAGCGCATCGGCTCCCTGCATTTTACTTTCTGTTGAGCTCATTGGCTCCATGCATTTTACTTTCTGTCGAGCTTTTTAGTGAGCGCATCGGCTCCACGCATTCCATGCATTCCATGCATTTCTGTCATTTACTTTTGAGCGCACCGGCTCATTGCATTTTAACCTCCATCGTTGTTCCTGCTTTATTTTGCATTTATCCTTTCATGCATTGCTGGACAAAATTGGAGTTCATTTCTTTACTCGTTCCTTACGACGATAATAAGAAGATCACAATTTTCTTATTATCTAATAAGAAACAAGTAAAGAGGGGCAAGCTAATGAACACCCAATTTTGACCTAGGGCTAAAACAAAGAAAAAAAAAAACCAAAAAACAAAAAAATAATAAAAATATAAAAAAAATAGTCACGGGGTGGAGGGCTCAATATATAAAAAAAAAAAAAAAAGGGAAAAGAGTGATTGACGCAAAAGAAAAAAAAAGAGAAAAGAAAGGGTCGTGAAGAAAGAAAAGAAAAGGAGGGAATTTTGATACAAACAGGGGAGGATTTTAGGGAGATTTGTCGGGAGAAGATGAAAATTTGAAGGAAGCGCAAACTCCCGGACGGTGAGCAATCATCACACCCACTACCATCCTCTCACCTCCAAAACGTGAAGGATCCCTCCATAAATGTCTCTGCCATCATTTTCTTCGAGAGGCTGGCCAACCCATTCCCAAAAAAAAAAAACTTCTGCCAACCCATTCCTTCCATCTTCTGCCACCATCCTTCTCCAACCATGTAACCAGCAGCCTCCATCCTTCTCCCTCCTCATCACAAACCAAGCTTCTCCTCACCCCTCCACCATTCACGTAACCACCATGGAAGCACCTTCACCAAGCTCTCACCCTCCAACGTGACCACCATACAACACCCATCATCACCCCGCTTCCCAAACTCTCTCCCGTAACCATCCAAAACAAACAACCACCCTTCACTTCCATCTCCACGAACCTCCATTACCTTGCACCTTCAACTTCTCATCATTTTCATTATCAACCACACCTCTCGGTAACTCTTCACCCACAACGCAACACACAGCCACCTCCAAACCATAATCCACCATACAATCATCACACCCACTACCATCCTCTCACCTCCAAAACGTGAAAGATCCCTCCATAAATGTCTCTGCCATCATTTTCTTCGAGAGGCTTGACAACCCATTCCTTCAAAATCTTCTGCCAATCCTATCTCCATTTTTTGCCAATCCCATCTCCATCTTCTGCCACCTTCTCATCTCCAACTTCATTTTCACTTTGCTCCACCACGTAACCCCATCAACTCCATCTCCACGTAAATTAGCCACCACTACACAACCACCATTAACTTCCATCAAAACCAACCACCTCTCCATTATCAACCACTCACCACCTCCACCTTCAAACTCTATCACCATCACCCTTCCTCCAAGCTCCAACCGTGAGACACCATTTAAATCACCACCTCATGATTTCAAAACCATAGACACACTTTCTGCCCTCTCCTTCACTCACGTAGCATTCCTGCCATTACCCTCACATTCACTTTCAACCTTCAGCAACCGAGTCACTCAGTGACTAACCGTGTCCACTAACTCACCACCAAAACCACCATAAAGCCAAACTTCCACGTGAAGCTCCATCAAAAAGAGGGCAGCACCCTTATCCTCCCAACCCCTCCATTATCTTCTTCTCTTTCATCTTCCACGTGAGCTTACTCACCACCTTCATCTCCATAATCTTCTTCCATTCCCAACACCCTTCAAACCCCAGATTTGCCACCAAACCCAACTAGCCGACCGTCGAATCCATCTTCTCATCCGACCGTCAAACTGCACAGAAGCCATCAACCTTTCAACCGACCGTCGAAACCTTCACCACAACCAGAATCGACCGTCGAGCCATAATCCTTTAAACCAAATCCACCCCTTCTGCATCACTCACTCGACCAACTTCACAAAACCCACCTTCACCTCCAACTCGACCGTCGAACCATACCATTGCGACCTTCACCGACCAACTTCACAAACCATCATATCCTCCAATCGACCGTCGAACCCTAAAACAGAATCATCCCACCATATCCTCCAATCGACCGTCGAACTAACATCCACTCCTGAATCCCTCTATACCCGACCGTTGAACTAACATCCACTCCTGAATCCCTCTATACCCGACCGTCGAACTAACAACCATCATATCTCACCGACTGTCGAACCTATCCAAACCTTCACCGTCAACCAAACTCCATCCCCTCACCCGACCGTCGAATCCATCCCTTCACTTGACCGTCGAAACACACCAGCTACTTCCCCTCAACCAACCGACCGTCGGATCCCCAAACTCCATCATATCCGACTGTCGAACCATCCAATCTCCCTAAACCGACCGTCGAATCCCCATATATCAACCTTCACCATCCCCTCTCACTATTGTTGTGAACCCACCCACACTAGCTAAAATCCAATAAAAGGGCCTCCATAACCTCTCCCGAAAACCATAGAACCTAACCAGAACAGACCGTCGGACCAAGAACCAGAAACCAGACCGTCGAACTTCCAGCTCCTTCTCCGCACTCGACCGTCGAACTTCCAGCTCCCTCTCCGCACTCGACCGTTGAATTTCCAGATCCCTCTCCGCACTCGACCGTCGGATTTCACCAGATCTTTCTCCGCACTCGACCGTCGAACTTCCAGCTCCCTCTCCGCACTCGACCGTCGAACTTCCAGCTCCCTCTCCGCATTCGATCGTCGAATTTCCAGATCCCTCTCCACACTCGACCGTCGGATTTCACCAGATCTTTCTCCGCATCCGACCATCAAATTTCAGAAACTAAATTCTTCCACACCGACCGTCGAATATCAGGGTCCAAACCCCTCCCCAAATGTCCTCTGGTATGTACTCTGTTATTGTTACCCAAGTTTTCAAGCTCTCTTTCCTTTAAATTGAATTGTTGACTTTGTTGAGGTTTGAGTTTGAATCACGTGAGGCTGCTGCCCATTCCATGTGAATGTAATAATGATACACTATTTTTGGTAAAAAAAAAGAAGGGTATAAAAAAATAAAATAAAATAAAATAAAATCTTTTGATCCATGCAATGACCAATGATGATGATTGAGTAGTGAATACTACCTTCAATGTCATTTGGATCATAAGGGTTTATTGAGTAGCCTAGTGCTAACTTGAATCTTGTGCAAAAAAATGGATTCACTTTCAAATAAAATCTTTTTTAAATAAAATCAACCAACCCACACTTATTTTATAAAGAACTACGTAACTTTGAGTTCCCCATTGCACCAGGGGATACGTAGGAGCAGAATTTCATTTCTGTCAAGCCCAAATTAAATTTTCATAATTTTGTGGTTTCGCTTTTGTAAATAGTTATAATGCTTTTGTAAAAAGGGGTAAAATAAATATTTCAAAGGATTATTAAGAATTTGCACAATTAATCAAGGTACCGTCTTTGGACGGAGTGCGTTAGGTGCAGTGGGATTAAGTTTCCACCCTTCCCTAAGCATAACCGACTCTCGAATCCGATCTGGTTCCAAAGACTATTTCCAAATAAAAGGTTTTCCAATTTTTTCAAATTCAAATAAAATTGGTGGCGACTCCATTTTCTATTTTCATATTTAAAAAATCCTTCGAGTTGCTATTTTCCCCGCCGCGATCCCGGTCGCGACACTAGGTCAATTAACAATGTTATTACCTAGTTCACTATGTGTCCATAAGAACTAGAGCAAACTCCACTCATTAAGATTAATTCTTAGATAAATGCTATACATGACCAAGGGGTATATTTCTATTCCATTAGCTAATTAACACACCATTCCATTAAAATGAAATTAAGCATGCATCAACCATATCCATGATCTAAAACCTAAATCCCTATGTCTAGTTCAATAGATTTAATCAAAACACATTAAATGTAGGCCAAACATTCGAGAGCATTAAGAGAAACATGGATGAACAAAACTAATCATCATTATAAACTTAAAAAGGTATAAAATCACCAATGTACATAGAAGGATCCAAAAGAATCCCTATAAATAGCTTAGCTATCCATGGAACACAAAAATCTCATGAAAAATTTCATGTCCATGACCTAGAAAAAGAGAGAATAAAGAGAAAAGAGGGAAACATTGTGAATGTGGTTCTTGGATGCTTAATCCTCCTTAAAGAATGGTGGCTTCCACTTCACATCCCCTTACTCCTCTCCAAAATGGTGTAAAACAAACCATAGCTGTGTTTCTTGTCTTCCTAAAAGCTCTCATTAGAAAAATATGATAAAATAATATTTATAGACGCAGTTGGAATCTACATGCCGCGACATGAACAATCTTGCATTGCGGCATGCTAGCCTCTGGTTTTAGTGCATGCAGTTGGCAGAGTGTACCACGTCGTGACATGAACATGTCTGCGCCACGGCGTGAAAGGTTGAATTACTCCTTGGGCTTTCTCTTCCAATGTTGGGCCTTAGCTTGCTTCAATTCATCTGTTTTGAGCCCATCTTGCAGTAGACAAATCACCGAGTTAAATACAAGTGCAAATTTACTGAATAGATCGAAGAATTAGAAACAGTTTATCAAGATCATAAAGGAAGATATCAAGATTGAATTTGACAAATATAAGCCTAAAATCTTTCAAATATGCATAAGAATAAGGACTAAGCAATCTCTAAATCTAAAGCATAAATATAGGGCATAAATAACTACATTTTATGGAGTTATTAATGTTTAACATGAATGATCATGGGATAATTGATGAGATGTTCTCAAGATTCACTATCATTGTAAATGATCTCAATTCTTTTGGGAAGACATATTCAAACCAAGAAGATATCAAAAAGTTATTGAGAATCCTGCCAAAGGTTTGGAGACCAAAAGTGATAGTAATCCAGGAAACTAAGGAGTTGTCCACTTGAAGATTAGATGAGCTTCTGGGGTCTCTCAGAGTACATGAGCAAAAGCATGCTGAGATAGGAGAAGATGTGGCCAAAAAAGGAAAAAGCATTGCTGTCAAATCTACTCACAAGTTTGCAAAGCAACCTTCTCACCAATCCTCTCAAAGCTCACTCACTTCAAGAGCAGAGTCTGATGATGAAAGTGAAGATGATGGAGATAAGCTTCTAATAAGGATGAGTTATCCTTCATGTCCAAGAAGATCCATAAGATGTGGAGAAGAAGAGGAAGGAAAGGAAAATGATTTCAACCAAAAAGAGATTCTTAGAAAGGAGAATCAGCAAACTTCAACAAAGGACAATTGGCCTATTTTTAAATGTAAGAAAGCTAGTCACATTAGATCAGAGTGCCCATTCTTGAAGAAATCATACAAAAGGTTCTTAAAGAAGAAGGGAATGATGGCAATTTGGGAGGATCTTGATGAATCATCAAGTGAAGAAGAGCAAGAGGAACTAGCAAACCTATGCCTGGTTGCTAGAGATCAAGATAGTGATGAAGATGTATCAAATATTGAACTTTCTTACCCTTCCTATAATGAACTCGAAACTGCCTTTGATAATATTCTCTCTGATTCTCACATATTATCTCAAAAATGCATTGTTCTAAAAGCCAAGTTGGCTTATAGCAATATATTTTATTTATTTTATAATCCTTTCACTAGGCTTCTTAAGGTTCAATTAGGCTTAATTAAGTTAGTTTTATTACATTTTATGATATTGAACTTAATTGGATCATTGAAGGAATTATTGCTTGAATTGATTTTAATTTGTCTATTTGGCAGCATTCAGTAAACTGACTATAATTTGAGTTACAAATATCTGGTTGATGTGATTCTAATCTTATACGAAAGCTAAGACAATTTTATACAACTTTCATGAGACATCAAGGGCCAAATCACATGTTTGGATAATTTAAATTGGAGTTGAAGCAAGATCCAGAGTGCTGATCCTGACAGCTTAACCTTTGCGCACTCATTAACCTATTTCTTGAGTTATAGGAGTTCAATTAATACTAAACAGTGGAATTGGAAATTTAAGACCAAAATCTATAACTTTCATGGAGAACTCAAGAATGGATGTATAGCAGGTCATATTGGGCCTAGAAGTCAGAACAGAGGAGTTGTAGTTGGGCCTAAATATTGTGCAAAGATTGGGACATGTCTTGAGTTGTAGGAGTGATGTTGGGCTGAAACTAGTGGCATTGGAATGCTAAGACAAAAGCCTACAACTTTCATGAAGCCCACTTTTCTATATTTTAACAGAAGCCATGAGTTCAGCACTGAATCATTTGGGAGACAAGCATCTCAATAATTTTTCACTCATTCATAATTATCAAACAACTCCCTTAGCATTTTCCACTCATTATCAAACAACTCCATTGTCATTTTGTTTTCCTTAAGCTCTATAAAAAGGAACATTGACTGCTCATTTGAGCCTCTTGGTTTAGAGATCAAGATCACGCTATTGTGTTATTTATTTCTCTTGTGGTGGTTTTCTTTTGTTCTAAATAGAATTTATGTTCATCTCCTTCTTCTTTTCTCTTTCTTTCTTCTTGTTCGTGAGTAACTAATTTTCATTTTACTTAGGTGAAAAGGTGAAGCTTTTGGTAATAAATTAAGGTTAGATTAATTTCTTTCTTATGCTTAAATGATGTATTATCAAAGTGGTCATTATATATATTGTATTTTGTTTCTAATCAATTTAGAAACCCTCCTTGTAAAGTGGAGATCTTGATTCATTGTAGACGAGATTGGCACAATGAATTCTTGAACCCATTTACAAGTGTTGGTGTTGGTGAATAATTTAAGGAACTATAATATAATTACATATATAATCTTAATTAAAATTTAAATGTTATATTTTCTGATTGGAACCTCCGTTATGTGTGGATTTCAATTGAGTTATAAAAAGAAATAATCTTGTCTTTAATTTATTACCAAGAGTGGATCTTTTAGCCTAAGCAAATTTTTTTTCATTTGTCAACAACTTTTATCACATTTATTGTTATGACAAATCTTTTTCTTACCTCAAAGAATTTTTCTTCATCAATTCCCTGTGGATCGACCTCAAACTCCCAAGAATTTATTACTTGAAACAACCTGCACTTGGATTTGTAACTTATAATTTGCATCATTGGCTGATTTAGAAAAAAAGAATTATTAAAAAGAGACAACATAGCTTTGAATGAGAAAGTTAGATCTTTAGTTTTCCTGAACATTAAGCTTATTGCTCAAAATAAGGTTAAGAAGGTTGAACCTTCTCAGTAACTTTCTCAAGTGATAGAAGAGAACGAGTTACTGAAAAAGAAAGTGGAAGGTTTGACAAATGACCTAGCTAAGTTTGTTAAGGGTACAAACAATCTAGAAAAGCTCCTAACAAGTCAAAAGTGAACCTTTAACAAGGCTAGCCTGGGATATAAAGAAGGGTCAAAGAAAAATGCTATAAGAACCTGTTTGTTCATGCTAAAAAGCCCTAGATGGTTTTCTTTTGTTGTCATAGGATAGGACAAAAAGCATCACAATGTTTACAAAAAAATAAACCACCTAAGGCGAAGTCTCCTAACTTGAAAGGACTCAAGAAGATTTAGGTACCTAAAGCTATGATATTTTCTCATGCAGGTTTGTCTAGTCTCAGAAAAAAAAAAGACTGATGGCACTTGGACAGCGGGTGTTCCAGACACATGGCAAGAGAAAAAAGCAAGTTCCTGTCATACAAGGACAAAGAAGGAGGTGAAGTGACATTTGGAGACAACATCAAAGCAAAAATAAAGGGAATAGGTAAAGTTAGTAAGATGAAATCCATTATTGTTAATAATGTATACTATGTGAGAGCGTTGGAGCACAACCTTCCCAGCATAAGTCAATTTTGTGCCAATGGTTTTGAGATTGTGTTTGAACCAATAAAGTGCATAGTAAGAGAAGTCAACAGTGGCAAAGTCCTCTTTTCTAGAAATAGAGACAAAAATGTCTATAGTATACAACTAGAGGACCTTAGCAATGAAAATATAAAATGTATTATGTCTATGAGTTTTGAAAAGTGGTTATAGCATAAGAAGATTGGCCACATCAGTATGAAAACAATTTCTAAATTGCTGAAACATGACCTTGTGAAAGGATTGCCAAAAATCAAATTTGACAAAGATATGGTATGTGAAGTATGCCAAAGAGGCAAGCAAACAAAGTCAACTTTTTAGCCTAAGAATATGGTGACAACTTATAGACCTCTAGAGCTTTCACATATTGTTCTCTTTGGTCCCACTAGAACTGCAAGTTTAGAAGGAAAGAGGTATAAATTTATCATAGTTGATGATTTCTCAATATTTACATGGGCACTTTTCCTTCAACACAAGGATGACTCTTTTGAGACCTTGAAAACATTTTGCAAACAAGTTCAAATTGATAAAGGCTTTTGTATAACTGCCATTAGAAGTGATCATGGAGGAGAGTTTGAAAATGCATTTTTTAAAAGCTTTTGTGATGAAAATGGAATTGTCCATAATTTCTCTCATGCAAGAACTCCATAGCAAAATGGGATTGTGGACAGAAAAAATAGGACTTTACAAGAAATGGCAAGAACTCTCCTATATGATATTGAGTTACTAAAATATTTTTGGGTTGAGGCAGTTAATACTTTATGTTATGTTTTAAACAGAGTTTCAATAGGCTAATATTAAAGAAGACATCATATAAACTATAGAAAGAAAGGAAACTCAACATAACTTATTTTCATGCTTTTGGATTTGAACGCTTTGTGTTGAATAACAAAGATCAATTGAGAAAGTTTGACTCCAAAATTGATAAAGACGTCTTTCTTGGTTATTCTCTCACCTTTAAAGGCTATACAATTTATAATCTCAAAACATTAGTTGTTGAAGAGAGTATGCCTATTGTTTTTAATGAAACTAACTCTCTTAATGAGATGAGAAGGCTTGCAGATCTAGATGATGAAATGGAAAGACTCTTACTCAAAGAAAAAGGAGAAAAAGATAAGAAAAAGGATGGAACTAGTGGAAGTAAGAAAAAATATCAAAGCAGAGATGAGAAGGTTGAGACAGAAGAAGAGAAAGTTTAAGCAGAAGCTGAGAATGTTCAAGAACATTCTCACTTACCAAAGGATTGGAAAATCCATTCTTTTCACCTAAAGGAACTAATAATTGGTGAAACCTTTGCTAGAGTGAGAACAAGATCATCATTAGAAGATAATCTCACTCAAACCGGTTTGTACTTCTCTCACAAATTGAGCCAAAGAATGTTGATGAAGCTCTCCAAGAAGAATCATGGATAGAAGCAATGTAAGAAGAGCTCAACCAATTTGAAAGGAACAATGTGTGGACTCTTGTGCCTGCATCTAAGATTCATTCACTAATTAGTGTGAGTTATTTGAAAATTATTCTCAAGGAGAGTTGCATAAGGATGAGAGTTAAAAAATGAGTTGGAAGGACAACAAATGAAAAGCTAAGAATACTAAGATTTTGCACAGGTGGCTTGAGTTGAGGAAAAGGTGCATGAGATGAGAGAAAAGGTGATACAATACATGAGGTGGCAATTGAATAGAGTTTTAGAAAGTTGAGATCGCGATGCTACAACACACGCTTCAACTTTTATATATTATAAATAGAAGTAGATTAGCAAATGTATGATGCATATGCGACACTTGAGCAAGTCAAGTGCAAAGAATAGGAAAATATGAAAAATGACTTTAAAAATAATTTTGGCAACTTAAAAACACATCGTTTCATTAAGTGCTATCTTGGGCATTTGAAAAATGAATTAGCAGCTTAATGTGTTTTCTTTTTACCTTTATATAGGATTTAAGTCCTATATACTAGTTTTGAAGGATCTTAGACTTGATCTTGCATATTTTTTCTTCTTTGTAATCATCAAAACCATTCTCATCTGCCACTTTCATTCTCCCCCTTTTGATGATGACAAACAATCATTGAGAAAATAGTTAGTTTAAATAAATAAGAATTCATAAAGGGTGTTAAAGAGTCTTACTCCCCCTCTATGTTGCAAAAGGTGATTAAATCAAAGACGCACGACTCCTCCTTAATTTTGAAATCCCAAGATTTTTAAATTTTTACCTTTTTTTTTTCTAATTTCCAATTTTACCTTTCCTTTCTCAATACGAAGAGCCAAATACCTTCTCCCTCTTTTGCCATGATAAAAAAGATGTTCAACAAAATATTTGACAAGAGAAAGAGAATAATGAAAAACAATTGCTAGAATATTTAATAGAATATCCATTAAGAAAAACAAAATGACAAAAGATGTTTAACAACATATCCATTTAAGATATCCATTAATAAAAAAATATCAGCATATTCAAACTTCGCACTAAAAAACCAACAACCTGTTAGCATATTGAATATCCACCAAACCAACTATGCATGCCAAAAATATAAACCCAACTAAGGTTAGATTAGCATGATATACATCAAAGATAACCAACAAAGTTCAAATGAAAGAAAATTAAAAGACTAAAATAAAGTCAGATAGCATCACCAAACAACCCATGACTATGCCCCATGGTCCTTCGGTGGTGGTGGTGGAAGGCAGTGCTCAATCGCATCGAGACAGTCATAGATGGCCCTAAAACTATGCTCCATGGAGACTTGGAGATCAATAATAGCAGCTAAAACTCGATCTTCATTCTCAACTGGAGCAGTTGGCATATCCACATCAACAGGGACAACCTTATTGTTAGTCATGACAACTATCACCCAAGAGGGGGTGAATTGGGTGATTACAAATTTTTGAAATACCTTTAAGAAATTATACATTTTGATATTTTCAATCAACACATGCAGCGGAATAAGTTTAACAAAGGTACAACTGTTAGAGATTTCTCAAATATTACTTGGGTTATAGGATAAATTAAGTAAATAAGCTAGATATCAAATTCAACTCAAGCAAATATAATTAAGACACAAATGTAAAGGAGATAGAGTTGAGAGAAGCAAACACAATATTTATCCTGACTCAACCACCAATCACTTGTGACCTACATCCAGTCCCAAGCATAACTTGAGATTTTCTTCACTATCTCCTAGACATCACAAGTTCTAGGAAAACCTTTGTACAAACAAGAGCACTCTTCACACCTTGGGATACCTCACCCTTGTGCTAGAACCTCCAACTCTTCAAGCTTCATAGGTGCTTGAAAAGCCTTTACAACTAAGAGCACTCAACATACCTTGGAATGCCTCACCCTTGTGCTTGAGCCTCAAAATAGGGATACCTCACCCTCTTTACAAACAATAGATACCTCACCCTTTACTCTTTCAAAGCATACCTCACCCTTTTATCACTTGAGGGATACCTTACCCTCTTTTATAGGAAATCAAAGAAAGATTGAATAATAAACTCTCAAAAGAGTGGATATTACAAATTGAAACTCAATGGGTATCAAGGAATCACACACTAAAGCTCAAAATAGAGGTTATGAGAAAAGAGAGTTAAAACTCATATTTAATGATCAAGAAGCTTATTCAGATTGATTCCCCACTTTTCTTTTATGCCCAAACACTTTCATTTATATCCCAAAGCATTTTAGAGCCGTTGGTGGTGGTTGGGAGCATTAAATGCTCTTAATAGAGCCGTTGGTTGTATTTTCTGGTTGCCCAAATAACCAATTAGAGGATTGTCCTAATCGTTTAGGAGCCTTAGAAATTGGGTCCTAACTTATCAAATAACCAATTAGGAGAATGACCTAATTAGTTATGAACTTTAGAAATTGGCTCCTGACTTACACAATAACCAATTAGGGGAATGACCTAATTGGTTAGGAGCTTTAGAAATTAACTCCTACTTAGGGGAATAACATAATTGATTAGGAGCTTTAGAAATTAGCTCCTGACTTACGCAATAACCAATTAGGGGAATGGCCTAATTGGTTAGGAGCTTTAAAAACATGAAAAATGCTCCTGACTTGGTGAATAACCAGTTATGGAAAATCTATAATCAGTTATTGCACTCTAGTTTTGAAAACTGACTTTAAATGGTCATAACTTCTTCGTTTCTTATCCGTTTAAAACACATAGCCACTAATTGGAAAGATCTTTGAGTCTATTTTCAGATGAAAAATGTTTTAGAACAAAAGTCAAAGTATTTTGAAAGATACGATTAAAAGAGTAACCAAAGGTCAACTTTTCAAAACTCAAACTTGACTATTTTTCATAGTTTTGAACTCCTACCATGACTAGCTTTTCAAAACATGTTTCTTGGGCATTTTAGCATGTAAGAACGATTTTTAAAGATTTAAAAATATATTTGAGCTCAGTGTGATTCCTTTTTACCTTTACACAAGATCTAAGTCATATAAGCTAAACTTGAAGAACTTGGACATGATCGTGCCATCATCAATTCTAGTCCTTAGGCTTGTTGATGTAATTCAAGCTTTCAAAAAAAATTTATTCTCTTTAAATCTTGCAAATGTTTGAACATCTTATCATTATCATTCTTCTTGAGTTGAGCTTAAATGTGATCTTTTACTTTCTTGTTACAATACTCACTCTTGGTACTTAGACTATCCTACAAAGTATTGCTTACGTAAATAAACATAGTTAGTTCAAATTCATAATTTAATATCTTTATATGCATGATTCATAAATGTATAACTCTAATTAGTTTAACATACATATAAGACTTTTATAGACACATCCAAATAAGACATTTATCAATTTACTAATAGATATGCTCTATATAGGATGCAACAAAGAACACTTTGCATATCTTCATTTAAACAGAGTCAAATCCTATATTAATTCATTATAACTCATATAAAGGATTATTGGATATCTTATATAAAGACTGCTACACATATCTCATTGCATGATTATTAAGTGAAATATAACTAGATAAAGTAAATAATCATGCATGATCCAATACAATCTAATAAGTACATCTATGTTACATGATCAATATTCTTTTATAATGCATTTGTCATCTATTAAGCACATCTATCAAGCATAAACACCATTCTTTCTAATAAGTACATCTATGTTACATGATCAATATTCTTTTATAATGCATTTGTCATCTATTAAGCACATCTATCAAGCATAAACACCATTCTTTTTATCTTGTATTTGTTATCATCAAAACTTAACATATTAAACCATTGGAGCAAACTTATTTCTATAATCTTTTCCCTTTTGATGATGACAAATTACCAAAGAAAAATATGTTGAGCAGTATACAAGAATAGATATTCATGTAAGCATATCAAACAATAAGTACAAGAACATATTTTTTTTCAATTTTCACTCCCCCTATTTGACATCAACAAAAAAGGCTTAAGAAGGAAATATAATATTTTCCCCTTATAGATAAAACTCATGTTGTTAAGAAGGGTAGGATCTTCTCAATGAAAAAATCAAAAGATATGAAGTTTAAGAATGTTTACCTTCTTTCATTGATAGAGGGAAAAAGAATAAGAGATGGTCTTCATTGACATGTTGATAGTATTAACAATAAATCATTTCATGTCAAACAAGGATGTAAGCCAAGAGATATAAGCAACAATTTAAGAGTTAGACTCCCCCTCAAAATATGCATATTATCAAAATATAAAATATAATAGTTTAACATAGTTATGCATATATTCTTAGTCAATAAAATGGAAGAAAGATATATAAGATTAAAAGGATAAACAAGCATTACAAATCAACAAATAATTATAAGGAGTTATAAGAAAAGAAGATAAGCTCCCCCAAAAATTGCAAACAATTGAATTTAATGATGGCTTGGTCATTTGAAGATCATCTTTGGAAAACTTAGGCCTTTTATTGTTATTACATTCTAAATTATTTTTTCCATAAGTCTTGCTTGAATGTCCATGTGGAATAACATTAATTTCATTCTTATTAAACATGGAATGTAAACAATTAAAATTATTAGCTTTGACAAATTCAGAAGATAAGTCCTCAACTTGATTTTCTTAATCAATGCACTTTTCACATGAAGTTGAGGTTTCACATTTCAAAGGCATTTTCTCATCAAGAAAAGCATATTCATTTTTGAAAATCTCAATTTCATTTTTAATAGACGAAATGTTTTCTAAACAAAATAAATTTTTCTTTTCTAAATTCAACAAACCATCATATAATTCATCATATGCACATTGTAGCTCATAATAGAAAGGACTATAATCTAGTTTAGCATTATTTACCTCAAATTCCTTTTTAGCCATATTTGAAGTAGTCTCAATTTTTAGCATACTTGGCTCTTTAAGGGAATCATCATCTTCCTTATAGTTGTCCATCAAGGATTCAAGAACATCTTCCTTCTCAATTTTGTTTTGCTTTGCCTCTTCTTCAAATTGAGCACCATCATCACCAAGAAGCATTAAGCTCATTTTCCTACTTTGAACATGTTCCTGAAGACATTTTTTAATGTTTTCTTCCTCTAGAGGCTTTTTCTCGTCTTGCTCTCTATATACAACTTTATGCCAAAAATCATTATTAGTAAGATAGATAAAATCAAGAGCATCCTATATATCTTTAACATTAGAGCAACTCTTAATTTCAGCATAAGCATCATCATTTAAACTACTTCTCAAAATTTACATAGCTCTAATGTTCAATGAAAAACATTTCTTGTCATAGGCATTCCAAGTTTGTTTTGATTTACAAGTAAATACATCAAGCATAATATCCCATAAATCAAGATCAATGGATTACATATAAAATTTCATTTTAACTTTTCAATAAACAAAATTCACACCATCAAAGAATGGTGGTTTATCAATTTCAAAACTTTCCATTTTGAAAAACTTTTAATGGTTGCCAACAAACAAAGATCTTTAACTCCAAGCAGTTAAGCTTTCAATAGGGCACGAAACTTTGATACCACTTGTTAGCCATGGCAACCATCACTCAAGAGGGGGGGTGAATTGGGTGATTACAAATTTTTAAAACACCTTTGATAAATTATACATTTTGATATTTTCAATCAACACATGCAGCGGAATAAATTTAACAAAGGTATAACTGTTAGAGATTTCTCAAATACCACTTGGGCTATAGGATAAATCAAGCAAATAAGGTAGATATCAAATTCAACTCAAGCAAATATAATTAAGGCACAAATGTAAAGGAGATAGAGTTGAGAGAAGCAAATACAATATTTATCCTAGTTCAGCCACCAACCACTTATGGCCTACATCCAGTCCCCAAGCTTAACTTGAGATTTTCTTCACTATCTCCTAGACTTCACGGGTGTTAGGAAAACCTTTGTACAAACAAGAGCACTTCTCACACCTTGAGATACCTCACCCTTGTGCTAGAGCCTCCAACTCTTCAAGCTTCATAGGTGCTTGAAAAACCTTTATAACCAAGAGCACTCAACACACCTTAGGATGCCTCACCCTTGTTCTTAAGCCTCAAAATAGGGATACCTCACCCTTTACAACTTTAGAGGGATACCTCACCCGCTTTACAAACAATGGATACCTCACCCTTTTATCTCTTGAGGGACACCTCACCCTCTTTTACAGGAAATCAAAGAAAGATTGAATGATAAACTCTCAAAAGAGTGGATATTACAAATTGAAGCTCAATGGGTATCAAGGAATCACACACTAAAGCTCAAAACAAAGGTTTATGAGAAAAGAGAGTTAAAACTCGTATTTAATGATCAAGAAGCTTATTCAGATTGATTCCCCACTTTTCTGTAATGCCCAAACACTTTCATTTATAACCTAAAGCATTTTAGAGTTGTTGGTGGTGGTTGGGAGCATTAAATGCTCTTAATAGCACCATTGGTTGTATTTTCTGGTTGCCTAAATAACCAATTAGGGGATTGTCCTAATCGATTAGCAGCCTTAGAAATTGGCTCCTGACTTATCACTTATCAAATAACCACTTACACAATAACTAGGGGAATGACCTAACCAATTAAGGGAATAGCCTAATTAGAAGCTTTAGAAATTGGCTCCTGACTTACATAATAACTAATTAGGGGAATGACCTAACCAATTAAGGGAATAACCTAATCGGTTAGGAGCTTTAGAAATTGGCTCCTAACTTACACAATAACCAATTAGGAAAATAGCCTAATCGGTTAGGAGCTTTAAAAACATGAAAAATACTCATGACTTGGTGAATAACTGGTTATGGAAAATTCATAATCAGTTATTGCACTCTAGTTTTGAAGACTAAATTTAAATGGTCATAACTTCTTTGTTTCTTATCCATTTTAAAATAAATGACCACTCATTAGAAAGATCTTTGAGTCTACTTTCAAACAAAAAAAGTTTCAAAACAAAACTCAAAGTATTTTGAAAGATATGATCAAAAGAGTAACTAAAGGTCAGTTTTTTAAAACTCAAACTTGACTATTTTTCATAATTTTGAACTCCTACCATGACTAGCTTTTCAAAACATGTTTCTTGAGCATTTTAGCATGTAAGAACCATTTTTAAAGATTTAAAAACATAATTGAGTTTTGTGTGATTTCTTTTTACCTTTACACAAGATCTAAGTCCTATAAGCTAAACTTAAAGAACTTGGACATGATCTTGCCATCATCAATTCTAGTCCTTAGGCTTGTTGATGTAATCCAAGCTTCCAAAAATAATTTTCTTCTTTTCAAATTTTGCAAATGTTTGAAACATCTTATTATTCTCATTCTGCTTGAGTTGAGCTTAAATGTGATCTTTTACTTTCTTGTTACAATGCTCACTCTTAGTACTTGGACTATTCTACAAAGTATTACTCACTTAAACAAACATAGTTAGTCCAAATTCATAATTTAATATCTTTATATGCATGATTCATAAATGTATAAATCTAGTTAGTCTAACATGCATATAAGACTTTTATAGATACATCCAAATAAGACATTTATCAATTTACTAATAGATATGCTCTATATAGGGTGCAACAAAGAACATTTTGCATATCTTCATTTAAATAGAGTTAAACCCAATATTAATTCATTATAACTCATATAAAGTATTATTGGATATCTTATATAAAGAATGCTACACATATCTCATTGCATGATTATTAAGTGAAATATAACTAGATAAAGTAAATAATCATGCATGATTCAATATAATCTATTAAGTACATCTATGTTGCATGATCAATATTATTTTGTAATGCATTTGTCATCTATTAAACCCATCTATCAAGCATAAGCATCATTCTTTTTATTTTGTATTTGTCATCATTAAAACTTAACATACTAAACCATTAGGGCAAAATTATTTCCACATTTATCCTCGCTAGCAACATCACCATCTCCTATCTTAGCCTCAGTCTCAGCCTTTTCTTCTCCATAGACCCACACATCATTCTCCTTCTTCATGTGCATATGATTGAGAGTACCCAATCCAAATTTATGGTGACCAGTGACCTTGGTTACTTCCTTAATTTCTATAATGGCAGGACACTTATCAAGAATTCTAGAGATGAGAAAACCATATGGGAGGTCCATGTTGTTCCTACTTTACACTTTCAGCATAATAATAAAGTAGGGTCAGTTGATATGCATTCTCTATTTAAAGGCCCAGAGAATGAAGATGTTATCCTTACCAAAAGAAGCATAGTTGCCCCTTCTAAGAGCTAGTATGCGAGCATATGCATAGTGAAGGAGATGATCCTCAGCTATGAGCTTCCTAGCTGTGAAGGATGCACCAGGGATGAGGTAACCTAGTTTGATCATTGCCTGGATTACAGTAGCGCGATTGTAGCTTTCCCAATCCCTGTAGCTATTCTTGGAGAATGATTGCCTTGTGTAGTGTAGTCTTAACAGGTCCAACCAGTCACGGGGCTTCACGACAATCTTATGCCCCTTCACTTCAGTAACCATGTCATCATTATCAATGTGAAGGTTGCAGTAGAATACCATAACCAAATCCGGATAGAAGTCCTGGTGGTGAATGTAGAGTTACAAGACCCACTGATGCTCAAGAAGGTAGATGAAATTGAATCCTTCTTTCAGGAAGGCATGAACGTCCATGTACTTTGACCGGACCAAAATTATCCCCAGATACTAACGCCAGAAGTTGTGCATTTGGGATATTTTAGAGACGAGCCTTTGGAAATCCAAGGGATTGTTGGGATAAACATTACCGGGAGCATTCATGGTGCAGGCTCGCTTAGGGTGAGAATTAGAGTCCATTGTTGTAGGTTAAGTCACAGGTTGGTGAGGGAAGGGAGATTTGAATGAAATTTGGGGAAATTTGGAAAGGGGTGTTAGGACTTTGACAAGTATACCAAGTTGTGTAAGTAATAAAGAGATAAGTGGGTTGTCGTTCCCAACGAGGATCGTGACAAATACTAACGCATAACAAGTCAATCACTATCTAAACAATGTTTTTGGAAAGAAGGGAGCTCTTAAGCTTTTCAACCACAATTAAGATTAAGACTAGAATTAAAGACAAGGAACACTAAAGATTCAAATTCTTTTTGGATTTTTATCGAACACTTAGAATGCGCAAAGATGGTTTACTGCAAGAATGGTGAGATGTTGAGGTTAAACTTACTAAACTTTACTCCCATGCCATAAAAGGACTATTAACAGAGTTTATATTCCAAAAATGATAACCAACCCTCTAGCTTACTTAAATCCTAATTCCTTAGATGAAATGAGCCTAAATTCCCCCAATTAACCCCTAATTCCTTAGATAGCCTAATTAGTGAATTTGCATAAAGATCAAGGGTCTTATGGTTACAAATAAATCAAGATCCATTCCTAGATGCATGATCTATGAGGTGATTAATTTTATATCTAGTTCTAATATGAATTTTCCAATTGCATACCAAAACAAGCATCAATCCATGGATGATAAAACCACAGAGGCATTAAGAGAAGAAATCAATCACTCAATACAGAAATAGAAACTCAAATTAATAAATTAATCCAAGAACATGAGAATTCAGAAATAGCTACATTTAACCCCAACAAAAGGGGAGCTTAGCTAGACATGTTAATCAAAATAAAAAGATAAAAAAAGATGGACAAAAGAGATAATGAAAACTCCATTGATGCTTTTCTTTTCTCTAGCCTTTTGTTTTTGTACTCCCCGAAAAACGTAAAAACTCCAACTGAATAATAAACCCTCTTCTGTGCAATGCCCTACTTTTAAAATGCTTCCAGACACATTCGGCACTTAGCGCAGCATCAATCGCGCTAAGCACGATTTAAGCGACTTTGTTGTTGCACCATGTGTGGTTGCGCTAAGCTCAGGTTAACTGGCGCTAAGCCCAACCCATGCTGAAATGCATTTCTCTAATCACTCTATCAGTCAATCTTCTGGATCCTTCAGGCTAAGTGCCATGACCATGGGGCTAAGCGCCATCTTCCAGATATGGACTTTAGCTTGAACTTCAAATTGGGCTTCAGTGGGCTTTAATCTCTTGCATCCAAACTACACAAAAACATATCAGAACATCATTAACTAACCTAAGAACAGCAATTAAGACAATACTCCAAATGACTCAATAACACACAAAACATGGGATAAATTAACCTCTTAAGTCTCAAAAGAGAAATAAACTACCTCAATGTACACCTAAAAAGGTATGCATGTTAGAAATTTATCAAACTCCCCCAAACTTAAGATTTTGTTTGTCCCCAAGCAAAAGTAAACACAAATCAAGATAAACAACTCAACGCACAAGTTAACAAACAATTGAACAAACTTCAAAAAGTGCAAGGTCTATCACAACTCAACAAGACAAAGTAATACACATTCCACAGATGAAATACCCAAAGAGAAGAATCCACCCATGGCTAACTTGCATCTAGAATTTGCTTACAAAGAAGAAGTCATAGAAAAAATGTACAGTTATTTTCACTCTTAAAAGTGCAATGATCATGGCATTAACAATACGGTCAAATCAATGAAAACTCAGCTCCTCACAAGATGCATCTTTTTCCCTCAATCACTCTAGTGTATGTAGGTATGTGTTTCCCTCGAAACCACACATTAAAACCCTACAACTCAAATTTGCTTTTCATCTCAATTCTCATCACACAATTCATATACATGCATAGTCACAAGGGTCTTTATTTGGGATGTAACTTAGTTAGGCCATAGGGAATGTGGTAAAGGATAAACAAGCTAAACACCAAGGAGAATAAGAGAGGATTTTTTTTAATACACAAATTCTCTATCCTATTTATCTTCCCTTTTTAGATCTTTTTTGATCGCACCATTTCTTTTTATTTCTTTCTTTTTTTCATTTTTTTCTTATCTTTTTTTTCTTATTCTTTTTTTTCTCACCCTTTTTTTATGTTTTATTTTTTACACATTGACCATTTCAATTCCTCGAATACTACTCCCCCAAACTTATGTTAAACCCGAACCCAAGAAAATGCTCTCTTATCCAAAAGGTGTTGGTAAAACATTATTTTTCATTTTAAGCACCTGGGTTATCAACAAAGATTAATCATTATCTTTCAGCTCAAGGGGATATCACAAGGGATAAATTTTAAAGTCAGCTTTTTAGTCAAGATGGCTACTAGAAAAGAAGTGCCCTAATAATTTCTATGACATGCATGTAAATTTTGAATTCAAACAAGATTCAAGCAAATTCAAGAGTATTAGTTCCAATAGTGTCACTCACAAAAAATTTATCATCAAAGGCCCAAAAGACTCACACAGGTACAACTAAACATTTCCATTGAATTTCCAAATTTCCTTGCCATAATCATTAATCACAAGAGTTCAAACTAAACATCAAGGCTATGATATCCTCATGAAAACAGAATCACAGAAGCACAACAATCACAAATGTCAACTTCAATAGAGGGAAAACAACATGGGAGAATGCATAATAGTGAAATTGCTAAGGGTGATAATCCTCAAATATTTCAACTCATTTCCAACATGCTACTTTATTCTCATATTATAACTAAATAGGCAAAACAGCCAAAAAAAAAAAAAACACAAAGAAAAACAAGCACTAAACAGCAAAAGTATTTAAACAGCAAATCCCAAATGTTTACACAAAATGCAAAATAAAAAATTAGATTAAAATCCTCAATGATCCTCAAAGCTCTCCTCTTCATCCTCATCAGCAGTCTCATTTCCAACATCATCATTAGCATGCTCATCCCCCTCCTCAAGATTATCCTCATCGCCAGGATAATCTGGCCATGCAACAAAATTATCCACCTCAGTAGGAGATGGGAAGTGGAATGACCCCTCAAGTAGACTGGGCAAATGGGCAAATAAGTATCGCATCACATTCCACATCATCATTTCTGAGCGATGAAGGGCATCTAACTTGCTGTGGAGCAGGCTATGGGATGATTCCAACGCTTCCACACGCGGAGGGATAGCTCGGGGTGCAGAAGGAGTCGGTCCAGAGGAAGCAGATGCATCACTGCCCAGATAATTTTTCTGAATGAACTTGGCAGTGATTGGGAGCCGTGGCTTAATCTTTGCTCCCTGAGAGACATCAACACTGGCTGCTTTACAAAGTTCAGTGATCAAGGATGGATGACCAAGCTGGCCAGCCCCCATAATGTCGGCAGCCTTCTGGATCTCAAAAGAAATTATCTCACCTAAGTCCATAGTCAATCCAGCCATGATGGCATAGAGCATAAGAAACCTCTATTCAGTAATATCGGACGTGTGGGAGCATAGGGAGATATTAGAGTGTAAGAAAGTCATCTATATTTGTGCCAACTGAGTTAAATCACTTCTGAGAATTTTCTACTTTTGCTCCGATCTACTGGTGACGTAGTCAGCCCCTGGCTTACAAATAGTGGCCAGAACCTATTGGTAGTCCTTGTTCCTATTCTTCCAAGTTGTATACCCGCAATCCAGTGGAGCCCAAGGGTTAGGAGTGCCTAGGAATCGATTGATGGCTCGTGCATCAAAGGTAATTTCTTTGCCCCTTACATAGCTCTTGTGTTGTGGGAAACCCTCCTCCACAGTAATAGCATTTGCGTAAAATTCCCGTACAATAGCTACATTAGTTGGCTCGGGATATGTAGACAGCTTGACCCAACCTCGCCGCCTCAACTTATTCTGAAATTCCTCATATTCACCAGGCATAAGCACCACCTTTCTCTCAGGTAAGAGGTTCCTGTTCTCTAGTATTTTGTGTTGCTGTTAGTGTTCTAGGGACAGGAATCAGTTAGCATCGTAGGAGGAGGAGGAAGAAGCACCTTTACACTTCTTGGTAGTGAGCTTGGCTGGAGGAGCCATATCTCTTTACATTAGAGAGAAGAGACAAGAGGTTGAGAGGGAGAGAGATGAACAACAGAATGAAAAAAGGAGAAAAGGTGAACGGTATGGGGAAATAGAGAATGGGGACGAGGATATGGGTTGAGAGAGAGAGATGTGTGGAGATGAGAGAGAGGTAGGAGGAGAAAGGAGGAGACGGTGAAGAAGTAGAGTGGGCAGCGGAAGGTAGTAGAAGAAGAAGAAATAACAAATGGAGTGGGGTATTGGAGGGTAACGCTCCTCTGTACGAGGGCGTCGCGCTTAGCACTAGGTCATCCGCGCTAAGCGCCGATTAATTAAGGCTAATTTTTTTTTTTTTTTTTTAATTTTTTTCTTTTAAATAATTTTTTATTATTTTTTAATTTTAATTTTTTTTTTTTTTTTTTTTTTTTTGAAGAACAGATAAGTGGGGTTGAGCACCACCTAGTCGAGGCTAAGCCCTAACGCATCAGAGACAACACTGAGAAATGGGTCTTAGCGTAAGGAAATGGGGTTAAGCCCCATCGCATCAGAGACAATACTGAGAAATAGGGATTAGCGTAAGGAAATGGGGTTAAGCCCCAACATGGCAGGGACTTTAGCAAAGTCTAGCTCGCAGGTGGCACTAAGCCCCCCAAAAATAGCGCTAAGCCCCATATGCAGAAACATCAGCATTTCAAAAATAACAGAATAACACCCCAAGTCTCATAAATTTCCATCAAAACTCACCCATAACCCTAAAATAACCAATCAAGGAGTTAATTGCTCACTTTAACATGGTAATTAAACATGAAATGCACTAAAGAAAGCATGCAAAACTAAAAATAAACAACTTATCTAATCAACCAAAATAAAGCAAAAAGGGATAGAAATCCTGGGCTGCCTCCTAGTAAGCGTTTCATTAACATCACTAGCTTGACGAATGGCCTTCAAGGGTCACGAAGATGCACAGTTGCTGTTGATCGCTCCAAATTACCACCCAAATAGACTTTGAGTCGTTGACCATTGACTTTGAAACTCCTCTGGGAGGAAGGATCCTCTACTTCTACAACTCCATGAGGGAGAACCTCTTTAACAACGAATGGTCCAGACCACTTGGACTTCAACTTACCCAGAAATAATCTCAGCCTTGAATTGAAAAAGATAACTTGTTGCCCAGGCTGGAATGTTTTGTGGATAATGTGCTTATCATGGTAGACCTTCACTCACCGCTTGTAGATCACCGCATTTTCATACACATTGAGGTGCATCTCCTCCAATTCATGTAGCTATTGGACTTACTTTTCACTCGCCAAAGAGGCATCAAAGTTTAAGAACTTCAATGCCCAAAAGGCTCAATGTTCCATCTCCACTGGTAAGTGGCAAGCTTTGAAACAGAGATAATCCCAAAGAGGCTTTAAAAGCAGTCTGGTAAGCCCACAAAACATCATCAAGCTTCTTAGCCCAATCTTTTCTTGAGGTGGCCACAGTTTTTTTATAAAATATGTTTGATTTCTCTGTTAGAAACCTCCATTGCCCATTGGTTTACGGGTGATATGGAGATGCCACCTTATGCCTCACGTCATACTTTGTCAAGACATTTTGCAGCTTTGAGTTACAAAAGTGGGAACCCCCATCACTTATAAGAACCCGTGGCACACCAAACCTAGCAAATATGTTCTTCTTGATGGACTTGACCACAGCATGCATATCATTTTTTAGAGTTGCGGTAGCCTACACCCATTTCGAAACATAGTCCACAACCACCAAGATGTATTGGTTCGAAAGGGACGACGGAAGTGGACTCATAAAATCAACACCCCAGCAATCAAACACTTCAACTTCCAAAATGTTTTGGAGGGGCATCTCATCTCGCTTGGAAATATTTTCAGTCCTTTGGCATGTATCACAATTCTTCACATGATTATGAGAGTCTTTGAAGATTATGGGCTAAAAGAACCCGGATTGAAGAACTTTTGCAGTGGTTCTCTCTCCATTGTAATGGCCACCATAAGGAGAGTTGTGACAATGCCACATGATGTCCTTAGCCTCATTCTTTGTGACACATCTTCTCAACAATCCATCCGGTCCAAACTTGAAGAGGAACGGGTCATCCCAGAGATAGTGATTAGCATCCTTAAAGAACTTCTTCTTTTGTTGCCATGAAAAATGCTCTGAGATTATATTTGCTGCTTAAAGTTGGCCATGTCAGCAAACCACGGCCTCTCTTGCACCATCAGTAGTGCTTCATCTGGAAATTCATCCCAGAGCTCTTTTTCCTTGACTGTGATTTCCTCATTGACTTGCCTTGAAAGATGGTCTGCCACCACATTCTCGCTGCCCTTTTTGTCCTTTATATCCAAGTCAAATTCCTGCAACAACAAAATCCATCTTATTAGCCTTGGTTTAGAATCTAACTTGGTTAACAGATACTTAATAGCAGCATGATCAGTAAATATGGTGACTTTGGACCTAATCACATAAGGGCGAAATTTTTCTAATGCAAATACTATGGCTAATAATTCTTTTTCAGTTGTTGCATAATGCACTTGATTTTCATTCAAAACCTTGCTAGCATAGTATATAACATGAAAAATTTTGTCCTTTCTTTGACCCAAAACAGCACCCATAGCATAATCGCTAGCATCACACATAAGCTCAAAAGACAAACCCTAATTGGGTGCAATAATAATAGGTGCAAAAACTAATTTTTCTTTCAGTGTTAAATGCATCTAAACAAGCATTATCAAAATGAAAATGGGTGTTCTTGTTAAGCAAATTGCATAACGGCTTTGCTATCTTGGACAAGTCACAGATAAACCGTTTATAAAAGCCTGCATGACTAAGAAAGCTTCATACTCCCTTGATATTCACCGGAGGTGGTAACTTCTCTATAACCTCAATTTTTGCTTTGTCCACCTCAATGCCTTTAACAGAAATTTTGTGCCCAAGACCAACTCCCTCTTATACCATAAAATGGCACTTCTCCCAGTTCAATACCAAGTTAGTCTCGACACACCTTTGCAACACAGTAGCTAAGTTAGTCAAACAATAATTAAAGGATTTACCAAACACAGAAAAATCAGCCATAAAAACTTCTATGCATTTTTCAATTAAATCAGAGAAAATGGAAAGCATACACCTTTGGAATGTCGCCGGTGCATTGCATAATCCGAATGGCATCCTCCAGTAAGCAAATACTCCAAAAGAACAAGTGAAAGCAGTCTTTTCTTAGTCTTCCGGGTTAATCGCAATTTGGTTGTAACCCAAATATCCATCTAAGAAACAATAGTATGCTTGTCCGGCTAACCCTTCTAGCATTTGGTCCATGAAAGGGAGTAGGAAATGATTATTCCTTGTTGCTTGATTAAGCTTCCGATAGTCTATACACATCCGCCAACTGATGATTATTCTAGTCGGGATCAACTTATTTTTTTCATTTTTGACAACGATCATGCCACCTTTCTTTGGAACAACTTGAACTGGGCTTACCCTGGCACTATCAGAGATCAGATATATCATTTCGGCCTCAAGAAATTTCAGCACCTCCTTTCTCACCACTTCCTTCATAGTTGGATTCAATCTTCTTTGTGGTTGCACCACCGATTTGAATTCAGCCTCCATCATGATTTTGTGCATACAATAAGTTGGACTTATCCCCTTGAGATTAGAGATAGACCATCCCAATGCTTCCTTGTTGTCTCGCAAGATTCTTACTAATTTTTCTTCCTCTAACTTGGACAAAGAGCTACTAATTATCACTAGTTTCTCATCCCTCTCCTCAAGAAAAACATATTTGAGAGTGGAGGGTAATGACTTCAATTCCAACTTGGATTTTTCCATAACTTCTTTTTTTTTTAACTCTTCCTTCTTCAAATTTACTGCTTGCTCTATTTTTTGTGCTTCCAAACCCAACAAACATTCCTCTACATCCTTTTATTCTTCTTCACTAAGATTTTCAAGAGAATTCATTAAAACCCGCTTAAGAGGTGTAGGAGTGTGTTGCTGCCTCATTGTGTTACTTACCATTACATCAACCACATCCATTCGAAAATAATGACCTTTATCGTCAGGATGGTGCATGGCTTCAAATACATTAAAAGTCACTTTTTCATTTTGCACTCTCAACATAAGCTGCCCTTGTTGCACATCAATTAAGGCCCTACCAGTTGCTAAAAATGGTCTCCCCAAGATAAGAGGTACTTCTACATCTTCCTCCATGTATAAGATCACGAAATCTGTCAGGAAGATGAATTTATCAACCTTCACAATAACAACTTCCATGATGCCATAAGGACACTTGATTGATCTATCCATAAGTTATAGTGCCATCCTTGTTGGTTTCACCTCACCACCTCAAAGCTTGTTCAATATTGAGAGTGGCATCAAATTGATACTCGCCCCTAAGTCACATAAAGCCTTACTAATAGAAATGCTTCCAATTGTACAAGGAATTGTAAAGCTTCCAGGATCTTTAAGTTTTGGAGGCAACTTCTTTTGAAGAATTGCACTACACTCCTCGGTCAAGGCAATGGTCTCATCCTCTTTAAACTTTCTCTTCTTTGTGAGAAGTTCCTTCATGAACTTAGCCTAGATTGACATTTGTTCAAGGGCCTCGGCAAAAGGAATGTTGATTTGTAACCTCTTGAATATGTCAAGGAAGCGAGCAAATTGTTCTTCCTTCTCCTTCTTCTTGGTTAGGTGTGGATATGACACTTTAACATATGATGGAATCTCTTGAGGTTCACCTCCATCTTTCAAAAGTTAGCTTTTACTCTTCCTCAACATAGAATCCTCATCTACTAACTTTTCTCTCTTTTTTTTTTCTTTCTCTTTTTCATTTTCTTCCCTCTCAATCTCTTTGCCATTTTTCTCACTTGTCTCACTTTTTTTTATCACTTGACTCATCTTTTTCAATAACTCTCTCTTTTTCATTCAAAGGCTCACAAAAAACATTCTCAAGATTTTTACCACTCCTCAACGTAATAGCTTTACAATGCTCTTTGGGATTGGTTTGAGTGTTACCTGAAAAACTCCCTCTTGATTGTTCTGCCAAATGCTTTGCAATTTGTCTAACTTGAATTTCCAAGTTTTGGATGGAAGCATCTGTGTTTTTCTGTTTGGACATAGATATTTGTATGAATTGATTGAGAGTGTGGTTGAGGGTTTACTTGGGGACCCGACATCTTGTTTCCACCCAAAGTTTAGGTGATTCCTCCACCCTTGATTATAGGTGTTGGAATATGGATAGTTTCCTTGCCTCCCATAGTTTCCCATGTAATTGGCTTCCTCAAAAGAATTAGGGGTGGCCTCACAATTGCCATTGTCATGATCACCTCCACAAAAATCACATTTCATTACTTGTTGTGGCTGCAGAGTGGTGCTTTGTATGGCTTGAATTTGCTGCAGAAGCTGAATAAGTTACTTGTTAATGGCCTCAAGTTGCTGTGTCAAAAGTTTATTTTGAGCCAAAATAGAATCCTTTGAGTCTAGCTCCAACACTCCCCTTTTTGAGGTGGTGCCTCGATCATAGTGCATCAAATAATCATTAGATGCCATAGCTTCTATCAATCTTAATGCTTCCTCTGGTGTCTTGGTGTTCATAGAACCTCCAGCTGAGGCATCCAACATGAGTTTAGTTGACGGTCTCAATCCATTGCAAAATGTTTGCATTTGGATAAGATCATCAAACCCATGATTTGGACATCTTCGGAGTAGTTCCTTAAACCTCTCCCATATGTCATGAAGAGTCTCTCCTTCCTGTTGAACATAGCTTGTGATATCACCCCGTGTCTTCACAAATCTGGATATGGGAAAGAACCTTGCGAGAAACTTGGTTTCTAGGTCATCCCATGTAGTAATGCTCCCTCTTGGCTGAGATTGGAGCCAAGCTCTAGCTCTATCTCTAAGAGAGAAAAGGAACAACCTTAGGTGGATTACATCCTCAGTGACACAATTGATCTTCACCGTATCGCACAGCTCAATGAAATTTGAGATATGAGTGTTCGGATCTTCTTTTTCCATCCCTACGAACTGATTTTGCTGCATAATGTTCAAGAGAGCAGGCTTGATCTCAAAATTATTGGCAATGACCAGAGGAGGTACTATGCTAGAGGTATGCCGGTTTGCATTGGTGTTGGCATAATCCCCAAGTGTCCTCCGAGCTCTATCACCATTTCCAGCCATCTCTTCCTCTACTTGTTGAACCAAAGTAGAAGATGAAGCTTCTTGTTATTGTTGGATTGTCTTGGCTAACAACTTGTTCTTCCTTGTTTGACCGCTATTCCTCCTAGCTATTTTTTTCTATTTTCGGATCGTAAAGAAATTGATCGACCAGAGTTTTACTTCGCATAAACAACACAAGCGAAAAAGATGATTAGCACACAATGAGATTACTAAATGCAAAAAGAGTAGAACAGAAAAATAAATTTGTGTCTAGATTAGTAACCAAAATGGTTATGCTAGTATTGAAACACAGATTCCCCGGCAACGGCGCCAAAAACTTGTTAGGACTTTGGCAAGTATACCAAGTTGTGCAAGTAATAAAGAGATGAGTGAGTTGTCGTTTCCAACGAGGATCGTGACAAATACTAACGCATAACAAGTCAATCATTATCTAAACAATATTTTTGGAAAGATGGGAGCTCTTAAGCTTTTTAACCACAATTAAGATTAAGACTAGAATTAAAGACAAGGAAAACTAAAGATTCAAATTCTTTTTGGATTTTTATTGAACACTTAGAATGTGCAAAGATGGTTTACTGCAAGAATGGTGAGATGTTGAGGTTAAACTTACTAAACTTTACTCCCATGCCATAAAAAGGACTATTAATAGAGTTTCTATTCCAAAAATGACAACCAACCCTCTAGCTTACTTAAATCCTAATTCCTTAGATGAAATGAGCCTAAATTCCCCCAATTAACCCCTAATTCCTTAGATGGCCTAATTAGTGAATTTGCATAAAGATCAAGGGTCTTATGGTTACAAATAAATCAATATCCATTCCTAGATGCATGATCTATGAGGTGATTAATTTTAGATCTAGTTCTAATATATGAATTTTCCAATTGCATACCAAACAAGCACTAATCCATGGATGATAAAACCATAGAGGTATTAAGAGAAGAAATCAATCACTATATGCAGAAATAGAAACTCAAAGTAATAAATCAATCCAAGAACATGAGAATTGAGAAATAGCTACATTTAACCCTAACAAAAGGGGAGCTTAGCTAGACATGTTAATCAAAATAACAAGATAAAAAGAGATGGACAAAAGAGATAATGAAAACTCCATGGATGCTCTTCTTTTCTCCAACCTTCTGTTTCTGTACTCCCCGGAAAACGTAAAAACTCCAACTGAATAATAAACCCTCTTCTGCGTAATGACCTACTTTTAAAATGCTTCCAGACACATTCAGCGCTTAGCGCAGCATCAATCGCGGTAAGAGCAATTTAAGTGACTTTGCTGTTGCACCATGCATGGTCGCGCTAAGCTCAGGTTAATTAGCACTAAGCGCAATCCATGCTGAAATGCATTTCTCCAATCACTCTATCAGTCAATCTTCTGGCTCCTTCAGGCTAAGCGCCATGACCATAGGGCTAAGCGCCATCTTCTGGATATGAACTTTAGCTTGAACTTCAAATTGGGCTTTAGTGGGCTTCAATCTCTTGCATCCAAACTACACAAAAATAGATCAAAACATCATTAACTAACCTAAGAACAGCAATTAAGACAATACTCCTAATGACTCAATAACACACAAAACATGGGATAAATCAACCTCTTAAGTCTCAAAAAAGAAATAAACTACCTCAATGTACACCTAAAAAGGTATGCATGTTAGACATTTATCAAGGGGAAGGCACAATTTTGTGGTGGAGAAGGATTTGGGGGTGAGAATGCGTGGTTTATGGTGGTTGGGTGGAGAAAGGTGGTGGTGAAGTAGTGGAGAGGGGTTAGGGTTTAAAGAGAAGGAGGAGAAAAGGGTGAAGAGAGAGAAGGAAGATTTTTGAAATGGGTTGTAGGCCTCTTAAACGTCTAATATAACTTGCAGATAATCAGTTATTGGGTCTCAATAATCGATTATTTGCGTCCTTTTCAAAAACTGATTTACCCAGATAATTGATTATAAACATTTTATAATCTATTGTCTTTTAAACAAAAAGGTGAGAGCTTTTGCCATGATGATAATTGAGTATGGCCTTCCTATAATCAATTATTTCCTAAAAAAAATCCTGAGCTTTCTAATACGATGCTAATTGACTATCTATCCAAGATAATTAATTATGCCCTATTGAAAACACAATTTTGAGCTGCTGTAACATTGCATAATTGAATATCCATACCCAATAATTGATTATTGAGCTCTAGAAACATTAGTAACTTCTACGCAGTAGCTGGAATTTCACATTTTGTAATTGGGGGACTTAGTCATGAGTCAAGTACTTACAAAACAATTTTGGAGGAACCTCTAACGCTGAAGTCAGTAATGGATTTAAATGAATAATCATAATAAAATTGCTTCAAACATAAACATTCACTCAAATGCATGATTGATCAATTATTCCTAGTTCTCCTCTTATATAAAAGAAACTTTCTTTTGCCAAAGGTTTTCTAAATATATCAGCTAATTGTTTTAGTATGTCCACAAACTCAAGCATACAATCTCCTTTTTGCACATAATCTCTTATAAAGTGGTGCCTTATTTCAATATGCTTAGTCCTAGAGTGCAAGATTGGGTTCTAAGTTAGATTTATTGCACTAGTGTTATCACATCTTATAGGCTTGTGATCAAGTTGAAATCCATATTCTAGAAGTTGTTGTTTCATCCAAAGGATTTGAGTACAACAACTTCTGGCTTCAACATACTCAGTTTCAGCCGTAGACAATGCCACACTATTTTGTTTTTTACTATGCCAAGAAACTAAAGAGCTTCCAAGCAAGTGACATGTCACATGATAATAACATATTTGATATATTAATAAACTCTCATTTTTAGTCATTTACACTCTCGATGTACTTAATTGATTGAGTTTGGTAATGTTTTGTAAGTTTGGACTCAAATTAGACTTAATTGAATTTTCTAGCATGATTTACGTCTTACACTATTTCTGTATTTGGGTCATATCTTGGGTTGTAGGTAGTATTTTGAGGTTCTTTTGATGGCATTTGAAAGATAAGAGAGAGCTGTACAACTTTTATGAATACCTCAAAGGCCTAATCATACGTTTGGGTAACTCAAATTGGAGTTGAAGCAAGAACTATGGTGCTGATCCTGACAGCTTGACCTATGCGTACTGTTCATGATATAGATCGGGCTATAAGATGTCAAATGGGATGAAAATTTGACGGGTAATAGTTAAGATCCAAATATATAACTTTCATGTTGAACACTTTTTCAGAATCTGAGGTCTAATCTATCATATTGGGCTTGGAAGCCAGAACTGAGGATCTATCGCTGGGCCTGAGTAGTATGCAGTAATCAGACCATATCTTGAGTTGTAGGAATGCTTTTGGGCTTAAACTAATGGCATTTGAAAGATAAGATCTAGGCCTACAACTTTTATGAAGACTACTTAGTGAAAAAATGATGAATGTAATGACTTCAGAGCTAAATAATTTCAGAGACAAAGAATCTCTATAATTTTTCACTCATCAAAAGTCATTTGACTTTTTTCACTCATTTTCCACTCATCCATTCACTCATGACTCAGCCCCATTATCATTTTGTATCTCTAATCCTCTATAAAAAGGAGCCTTAGCTGATCATTTAAGGGACTTGGTGTTAGATACCAAATTCATGCTATTTTGTTGTTTAATTATCTTGTTGTAGTTTTCTTTTGTTCTAAATTGAAGTTATGTTCTTTTTCTTCTTTTTCTCTCTTCCTTTCTTCTTGTCTATGAGTAACTAAGTTTCATTTTGCTTGGGTGAAAGAGTGAAGCTCTTGGTAATGAAATAAGGTTAGATTAATTTATCTCTTGTGCTTAAATGATATATTTTCAAGTGGTTATTATACGTATTGTGTTTTGTTTCCAATCAATTTAGAAACCCTCTTTTTACAGTGGAGTTCTTGATTTTTTGTAGACAAGAGATTGGCAAAATGAATGCTTGAACCCATTTACAAGTGTTGGTGTTAGAAACTCTCCTTGTAAAGTGGAGATCTTGATTTGTTGTAGATAAGATTTTGGCACAATGAATGCTTGATCCCATTTATGAGTGGTGGTGTTAATAGATGATTAAAGGAATCATAATATAATTATGTATATAATTTTTAATGAACTTTGAACGTTGTATTTTTCGATTGGAACCTCCGTTATGTGTGGATTATAATTGAGTTATAAAAGAATTAATCTTGTCCTTAATTTATTTACCAAGAGTGGATCTCCTAACCCAAACAATTCTTTTTTATTTGTGACTAAGTTTTATCACGTTTATTATTGTAACAAAATATTTTTCTTGCGTCAAATAAATTTTTCTTCATCAATTTCCTGTGGATCGACCTCAAATTCCCAAAAATTTATTACTTGAAACAACCTGCACTTAGGTTTGTAACTTTTAATCCACATCACGTTTTTGGCGCCGTTGCCGGGGCCTTGATTTGAAGAACAAATTTATGGTGTAAATATTTTGTATATATATTTTACTCTTTTAATTTTTTTCTTTGTACTTACTAACGTACTAACTTAGTGGGGGAAAGTCTCCCTAATATCTCTGTAATCTTTAATCATTAACGAAATAATTTTTCTTCTTCTCTTCTCTCTGTCTTCTAGAAGCAAAAAATCAGCTCTTGATTCTCTGGTTTTCATTTTTTAAATTTACTTTCTATACTTTATTTTCTTTACTTTAATTTCTGTACTTTACTTTCTGTATTTTATTTATAACTTTCTAACTTATTAATCTATTAACCTTTTAATTTTCTTGCTTACTAACTTACTAACTATCTAACTTTTTACTTTACCTGCTTCTAATATTTTAATTTACTTGCATACTAACATTTTAATTTATCTCAAGCATACTAACTTTTTAATTTAATTTTTTTTACTTATTAACATATTTGGTGGTTAGTTTATACCACACCTTTGTTAATATTTATTTTCTAAGTGTTAATATATATTTGGTAGCTGGTTTATACCACATCTTTGTTAATATTTAATAGATGATTTATACTGCTAACTTGTACATTTTATATTTTAAGTTTCTTATTTATGTTTAATTGGTATCGTGATTTAAATTCTGGTCGTTTGGTTAAAGTTAATTCTAATACTTTACATATTGATTTATCTGAATCACAATCACACACATCAAACACAATGGCTGAAATTGAAAGTGTGCATGATGATCATGAAAAATCAACCGTTGCAATCCATGCGTGAGTATTTGCAACCATCTCGAAATTCTAGTCCATCATGTTTTATCTTTCCACTCAATGCTAACAATTTTAGATTTAAGCCAAATATGATTTCATTACTTCCTAATTTCCATGGTTTAGAATCTGAAAGCCTATATTTACATCTAAAATAATTTGAGGAAGTATGTACCGCTTTTCATGATCAAACTTGTACTGAATAGGTTGTTAAGCTTAAATTGTTTCCTTTTTCTTTAAAAGATAAAGCAAAAGCTTGGCTTAATACTTTGAAACCAAGATCAATTGGCACATGGCAAGAAATGCAAGGTGAGTTTTTAAAGAAATTTTTTTTAACACATAAAACTAATGCTTTGAAAAGACCAAGCCAAATTTTTTTCCAAAATTCAAATGAAGC
This sequence comes from Ormosia semicastrata, assembly GCA_029884595.1. Classification (NCBI taxonomy): domain Eukaryota; kingdom Viridiplantae; phylum Streptophyta; class Magnoliopsida; order Fabales; family Fabaceae; genus Ormosia; species Ormosia semicastrata. The sequence goes on along the minus strand of JAQQTO010000028.1, from coordinate 4,590,940 downwards.
ATATTTTCAAAGTTGGGAACGTTTTAAAGATTTGTTGAATTCTTGCCCACATTATGGTTTTGAAAAATGGCACACTATAAGCTTCTTTTATGAAGGGTTAACACCCGAAACTAAACAATTTGTGGAAATAATGTGTAATGGTGAATTTCTTGATAAAGAACCTGAAGAAGCTTTAGACTATTTAGATCATTTGGCTGAAAATTCTCAATCTTGGCATGGTACAAATCCTTCTGAAAATTCAATTAGACCTAACCTTGCAAGTGCTAGTAAAGGAAAATATCACCTTAGTCAATAAGAAGATCTAAATGCTAGGTTCGCCAGTTTGGCTAGAAAGGTTGAAGTCATGGAATTAGGGAAAGTAAAAGAAATCAAATCTGTGCAAAATGAAGAAATTTGTAGCATTTGTGATGAATTGGAACACTTAACAAATGAATGTCCAAAAATTTCTCTTTTTAAAGAAGTTGTGCATGAGCAAATAAATGCAATGAACAATTTTAAAAAGCCATTCACTTCTTCTTTTTCAGATACATACAATCCGGGATGGAGAAATCACCTGAACTTCAGTTGGAAGACCCACAATCAGGCACAATTCATGCAACCACGACCTCCTCAGGCACAGCAGGACTCTCAAAATTCTCAAGGATTTGCACCTTATGTCCCACCATATAGGAAAAACCTTGAGGGAACATTGCATGCATTCATGGAAAAGTAAGAGGCCATTAATAACCAAAACACTCAAGTCATGATTGGCATAAAAGACACTCTTGCTAAACTTTCTTCTGCACTTACCATTCACGAGAAAGGAAAATTTTCCTCTCAACCTCAACTAAATCCCAAAAGTCAGTATAACCTAAATGAAGGTAGTTTAGAAAGCCAATAAATAGATCAAGTCCAGTCAGTGATAACTCTTAGGAGTGAAAATGTTGTTGGAAAACAAATTCCTGACCCTTGTGAAAAAAATGATGAGTCAAGTCCCAAAGATGAGGAAGGAGTTGATAAGCCATCTAGCCAAAAGGAGACCAAACCCTCGCCTTCACCCCCATATCCTCAAGCATTAAACAATTCAAGTAAAGTGAACCATAACAGTGACATTTTTGAAATCCTTAAACAAGTGAATGTCAATATTCCTCTATTAGATGCTATCAAACAGATTCCTTGTTATGCCAAATTTTTGAAAGACTTGTGCACTATTAAAAGGAAACATAATGTGAAAACAGGTAAGCTCCATTATTCAGAATAATAATGTGTTGAAATATAAAGACCCTGGTTATCCTACAGTTTCATGCATTATTGGTGAACATAAAATTGAATGAGCTTTACCTGATCTTGGTGCTAGTGTTAATTTGCTTCCATATTCAGTTTATCAGCAACTCAACCTGGGTGAGTTAAAACCAACTTCTGTAACTCTTCTACTTGCAAATAGATTAATTAAAATTTCAAAAGGAATAGTGGAAGATGTGTTGGTACAAGTTGATAAATTCATATATCCTGTGGATTTTATTATCTTGGAAACTGAACCTATGGAAAATAGTATCAAATCAATTCCTATTATTTTAGGTCGCCCATTTTTAGCAACATCTAATGCTTTGATAAATTACAGAAATGGAGTGGTGAAGCTAACATTTAGAAATATGACACTAGAGCTTAATGTTTTCAACATGTGCAAGCAACCACAAGAAGTTTATGATGGAAAGGAAGAAATTGAAGGGATTGAGGCCATTATACATGATCATCTTCAAATCAGGAGTTCTTCTGACCTATTAGAAATTTGTTTAATTAATTCATTTGATTCAGCTACACAATTAGATTATGATGTTTCTAAAATATGCTCTTTGCTTGACTTTACACAGGAAATGGAATACAAAGGAAGGAAGCAAAGATTCGAAGAGCTAAAACCCATGAATGATGATACCCATGAAAAAGTACCCACACTGGAACTAAAACCATTACCTGCTGGGTTGAAGTACACATTTTTGGGAAAAGAACAAAGCTTTCCAGTGGTAATTTCCTCATCCCTGACCAAAGAACAAGAAGGTATCACTACTAGAAATTTGGGTTTTAGTGACCGATTTAGAGACCGATTTATTTCAGTCTTTATAGAGACCGAAATAGAGACCAATTAAGAAAAAAAATTTAATTTGCTACCAAAATAAAATCGGTCTCTAATTCGGTCTCTAAATATTTTAGAGACCGAATTAGAGATCGAAATTATATTATAAAATAAATTTAAAAAAAATAAAAATGTATCTTATTATTAGAGACCGATATTTCAATCTCTAAATAAAAAATTTACAAAAATAAATAAATAAACAAGTAGTAACCACAAATTCAATAGCTAAAAAATAAAATAAAAAATAAAAAAATGAGAAGGTGTTAGAGACCGATATTTCGGTCTCTAAATGAAAAAATTTACAAAAAATTAAATAATTAACAACTAAATTTCTAATCATTAAAAAAGTAAAAAAAAATAAAAAAAAAAAAGTGTTAGAGACCGAATTTCGGTCTCTAACTAAAAATTAACAAAAAAAAAAAAAATCACTCACTTTTTCCTTATCTCCTCACTCGTTCGTTCCCTCTCGTTCACTCACCCTTTTGCCCGTTTCTTTCTCCCGTTCATTCTCTCTTACTCGTCCGCTCTCTGCTTAGGCATCCATTCTCTGCTGTTCTCGCTCGGCCGCCCACTCACTCCGTTCTCTCACGCTCGCTGTCCTTCTCGCTCGCGGTAGCTCTCGCTGCTCTCTCACTGGCTCACTCTTGTTGCTGTCAGATCTGGTCTGTTTGACTATTTTCTTGCTTTTCTGTTTCTTTGATTCTCACTCACACTTTCTCTTTCGTTTTGTGTGGGCTGGAAAACAGAGGGTTAGGGTAAGAAAAATGAAATATACCTTTATGGCAAGTTTGTTACTTTGCCCGCCGAACATAGTCTCTGCTCCGTTCGGGAACCGGACCAGGAACCCTCTCCTGCACCGACCTCACTCTCACGCTTTCTCCGGTTCGAGCAGGGACTTTCTTGGCTATTCGCTTTCCGTTGCCCGGTTTGGATTCAAGCCCGGTTTCTTACCCAAACCGGATGACGCCGAACACGTTATCAGGGAGCTGTTTGGCCGAGCGGAGGGCCTTCTCTACATGATTGCCAAATCAGAACAATTAAGCACAGTGCAGGATCATGAGGATGATTCTGATAATCTTATCGAGTGTAGAGAAGTGTACAAGCCTTTTGGGGAAAAGAAAATCCTAAATGGTGTCAGCTTCAAGGTGATTGATTATCCTTGTTCATTATCCCTTGGCGTTTTGGTTGGCCTCTTACTTTGTTTTTCTATAGAGTGTGATATTTAGTATGATATTATGAATGTTTGTCAAAATAAAATTGGAGTTTTTACTAATTGGGAGATTGCTAAATCTTTTAACCCATTTCCTTTTTAATTTTTTTAATTTTTAATTTTTTTGGACATTATGAATAGACCAGACATGGTGAAGCTGTTGGAATAATTGGTCCCTTTGGGATTAGCAGGATTATTGCAGGACTTCCTGCTCCAGACAAGGTAAGTATCTGATTGGGCTATGTCACGTTAATTTGAAACGACCGAGTTCTGCTTCTTGAATATTATCATTATTCAATGAGTAGGGAGAAGTTTATATTCGAGGTAGAAAGAGAGCTGGTTTAAGAAGTGATGACGAGATATCTGGGCTTCGAAGTGGATTAGTAAGTTTTAGAGTAATCTATAACATTCTCATTCTTAAATGCTATTACTTTTTCTTTGTAATTATTTTTTTTAAATTTTATCATGTAAACAGGTTTTCCAAAGTGCAGCACTTTTTGATTCTTTGACTGTTCGTGAAAATGTTGGTTTTTTCTTATAAGAAGCAGACTTAATTGCCTTTGAAATTTTCTTTTCTTTTTTAAAGTTACTAAAGGGTGATAAAATTAAAGGATTTGATTGATTTTCTGTCTTCTGTGACCCTTTTCAATTGTTCAGGTATGAACACTCAAGCATGTCTGTGGACCAGATATCAGAGCTTGTCAAGGAAAGCTTGGTCATGCAGTTGGATTGAAGGTATGCATTAGATTTCAATTATAATCATTCTGACAGAGGTCTGAATATCTTTTTACATCTGATTATGTCAATTATAGGTGCAATACTTGGTTCAACCATTAACATTAGGCATATTGGTTTATGCATTAAAGAGATGATCTAAGGTCAGGAAGACCCATGATGGGTGCACATGATCAGTATATTGGTAAGTCAAATGGTGAAGATATAGTACCTTTGAAGAATTATTTGGACGCTTAATATTTTGGTGAGGTTGGAATTGGCACACCCCCACAAACATTTACTGTCATATTTGATATTGTTAGTTCCAAACTTTGGGTTCCATCATCAAAGTGCTATTTTTCAGTGAGTTCAACTTAACTTTTGAGTCTTCACAACCATGTACATATATGCGTATCCTATTGACCAATGTTCTCTTGCAGCTTGCCTATATCAGTAATTAGAAACTTAGCAACTCTTTGTCCAATGATTTTGTAGGCCTTCCACCCATATAGAGTTTCTACTGAATGATTCCTGAAATGAAAAATTTAGGTTCAGCTCAAAAGCAATCTGAAAAATAAAAAAGAATTTGCAGAGGTAATTACTAAAAAAATTTTAAAATAAAAAAGTAGTTCAATCTAAATTGAGATTGGGTTTGATTGCCATTGAATTAGAAAGTGAAGGGCAGATACAAGTCTTAAAAATTTTAAAAGCCAAATTTCGGCCCTCACCTACCAGCTTAACGTTTCAAGTGGAATGCTTATTTCACATGATGCCAAAGCCTCTATGATCAATAGGAAGTGAACTTGTGCTTTATTCAAAGCTTCAAGCCTAGCAGGCTTTTGCGTGAGGAAGATTTAGATATTTTAAATTTGGCCCTCTCCTCGCTATTAATCCCTTTAGGTTAAATATTTTTTTTACTATAGGTTGTTTTGATTTTGATTACACAATGGATTGATTAGGTTGTACTAGCAAATCAGCTTCTATCAGTTCTGCATTTATCTTCATTTGCTTTCCAAACATATAGATCCATGGATACGAACATAACTTCATGGAACAGGGTGTTGGAGTGATCCACATTAATTAAACTTGATCAACACTTGGTAAGTAAAGCATGCCTTCTAACAAGTGATGCCGTAAACTGACGAAGCAAATGCAACACAATATCATTTTTCTTAGTAATATGGACCCCTAATAGAATACAAAAAAGTTGAACACTATGTCCTTTTTGATAAAGAAGACTTACATGCACAGTCTTCCAGTTCTAGGCTCCTATTGACTAATGTTCTCTTATATATATATATATGCCAAGGCCATTTAATATAAGTTTAATTACACCTATCAACTCAGGAACATCATGTAAAATACGCTATGGCTCTGGATCAATTTCTAGTTTCTTCAGTCAACATAATATTAAAGTTGGCAATGTTGTTGTCAAGCATCAGGTGAGTATTTTATTTATGATCTTCCACTTCAACATAGATTGTGCAGATTTGTAGCAATACTTATAAATATTAATATTATAAACTGTAAGATTTCATCGAGGCTAACCGAGAAGGAAGTCTTTCCTTTATGGCAGCAATATTTGAAGGTATACTTGGGCTTGGGTTTCAGGAGATCTCAGTTGCAGAAGCTGTGCCAGTATGGTATATTTTGACAATTCGATCTGTCTTTTGTTGTTTCATTTGTATATGATATCCATGTTAGAGTAAACTATTGTGAATCTTTTCTGTGCCTTTAATTTACCGGTCCATTTTAAAATGACAGGTACAATATAGTGGAGCAAAATCTTGTAAGTGATAAGGTGTTCTCTTTTTGGCTCAATGGGGATCAAAGAGCTAGTACAAGAGCTGATGTAGTCGATCAACTTTCAACTTTCTCAAATATTTCCCGTGACTGATGGAGCAGAAGAAGAAGAGGATGAAGACGAGGAGGAGTTTTTATGATTATAATTTAGTTTGTGTTGTATTCAACTTTCTTATATTTGAAATGTAGTAATGAGATATTGTAGACAATACTTAATTTAATTTATTATAGAATGTCTTGGTATTTAAATGATATATTTTAAAGATTAAATTAGTTTACTTTACGTTATTTTTTATTTATATTTTTGGTTATATATGAGATTGTTGATTGTTGTTTATTAAGTGTTTTAAAATTTGGATTTTAATAAATTTATAAATAATTATAAATTCATATCACAAATTAGAGACCGAATTAGAGACTGATAATTAGAGACCGATTTAGTGACCGATTTTATAAAATATATAATATATCCATGCTTTTAGAGACTGATTTAGAGACCGATTTAGAGACCGAAAAATCAGTCTCTAAAAAATCATTCTCTAAATCGGTCTCTAATGTATTTTTTTTTTAAATATGATTGACCAATATTTGACCAAAAATTAGCGACTGATTTAGAGACTGAAATAATCGGTCTCTTTAAAATCGGTCTCTAAATCGGTCTCTAATATTTAGCGACGAGATTTTTAGAGACTGATTTAAATCGGTCTCTAATTATTTTAGAGACCGATTTTCTTGATTTAGAGACCGATTTTTCGGTCTCTAAAACCCAAATTTCCAGTAGTGTATGTTGATAGAAGTACTTAAAAAGTATAAAAGTGTAATTGGATGGACATTAAAAGATATAAAAGGCATTAATCCATTAATTTGTACGCATAGAATACATTTAGAGGATAATGTTAAAGCATCTCAATAACCTCAAAGAAGATTAAATCCACATATGAAAGAGGTAGTTAGAGCCGAAGTTCTTAAATTACTCGATGTTAGAATTATCTATCCTATCTCTGATAGCCAGTGGGTAAGCTCTACATAAGTTGTGCCTAAGAAATCTAGAATAACAGTGGTTGAAAATGAAAAAGGAGAATTAATACCTACCCGAGTCTCATCTAGTTGGCGTATGTGTATTGATTTCAAAAAATTGAATGCAACCACTAGGAAAGATCATTTCCCTTTGCCATTTCTTGATCAGATTCTAGAAAGAGTAGCAGGACATCCCTACTATTGTTTTCTTGATGGTTATTCAGGGTATAATCAAATACCAATTGCATTAGAGGATCAAGAAAAGACCATTTTTACTTGTCCATTTAGCACTTTTGCATATATAAGAATGCCTTTTGGTCTTTGTAATGCTCCAGTAACTTTTCAAATATGCATGTTAAGTATTTTCAGTGACATGATTGAGCATTATTTAGAGGTTTTCATGGATGATCTGACAGTTTTTGGAATTTTTTTTTAAAATTGTCTTAATAATTTGGAAAAGTTCTTAAAAGATGCGAAGAAAAAGGATTTGTGTTAAATTGGAAAAAATGTCATTACATGGTTACCTCAGGAATAGTGTTAGGTCATGTGATATCTTCTAAGAGAATTGAAGTTGATAAGGCCAAAGTTGAATTAATTGCTCATTTGTCTTCCCTAAAAACAGTTAGAGAAGTTCGTTCCTTTTTAGGACATACAAGATTTTACAGAAGATTCGTAAAGGACTTTAGTGCAATATCTAGACTATTATGTAATCTTCTAACAAAAGATGCATCATTTGATTAGACCCAAGATTGTCAGAAATTTTTTGAAAAATTAATTAGTCTTTTGACTTCTGCTCGTATCATGCAATCTTCTGACTAGTCTTTGCCTTTTGAGTTGATGTGTGATGCTAGTGATTTTGCTGTTGGTGCTATTTTAGGACAGAAAAAGGAAGGTAAGCCTCATGTAATTTATTACGCAAGCTGAACTTTGAATAGTGCATAAATAAATTACACCACTACTGAAAAAGAACTACTTGCTGTAATTTTTGCATTGAACAAATTTTGAGCTTATTTAATTAGTTCTTCCACTGTTGTTTTCACTGATCATGCTGTTGTTAGATATTTAATGTCTAAGCAGGATGCCAAACCTAGGTTGATACGGTGGATCTTGTTGCTTCACGAATTCAACATCACAATAAAAGATAAGAAAAGAGCTGAAAATATTATTGCAGATCATTTGTCCAGACTTACAACAGGCTCATCTTTTGATAGCACACTTATCAATGATTGTTTTCCTGATGAATTTTTATTTTCTGTCAATTTCATGCCTTGGTTTGCTAACATTGTTAATTTGCTTGTAACAGGTAAGATGCCACCTCAATGGACACACCAAGATAGAAAAAAGTTTTTGATTGAGGTAAAAAAATTCTATTGGGATAACTCATATTTGTTCAAATATTGTCCTAATCAAATCTTTCGGAGATGTGTACCCGATAGTGAGGTAAGTAGTGTCATTAAATTTTGTTATTCAGAAGCATGTTGAGGTCATTTTTCTTCAAAGAAAACAGCTACGAAAATCTTGCAGTGTGGATTTTATTAGCCCACATTATTTAAGGACAGCTATATTTTTGGCAAAAGTTGTGAAAGTTATCAGAAATTGGGTTCCATTTCTAAAAGAGACATGATGCCTTTGAACCCTATCATTGTCATTGAAATTTTTGATTGTTGGGGAATTGATTTCATGGGTCCATTTCCATCATCATTTGGATTTGTGTATATTTTGGTTGCAGTTGATTATGTCTCAAAATAGATTAAGGCGATTCCATGTCGACACAATGATCACAAAACTGTTTTGAAATTTTAAAAGAAAATGTTTTGAGTCGATTTGAAATCCCTCGAGCTATCATCAGTGATGAGGGAAAACATTTTTGTAATAAATTATTTGAATCTTTAATGAAGAAATATGACATCACACATAAAATTGCTACCCTTTATCACCCTCAGACAAGTGGACAAGTAGAATTAGCAAATAGGGAGATTAAACAAATTTTGGAAAAAATGGTTAACCCAAATAGTAAAGATTGGTCTTTAAGATTAAATGATGCACTTTGGGCTTACCGTACTGCTTTCAAAACATCTTTAGGCTTGTCACCCTATCAGTTAGTCTATGAAAAACCTTGTCACTTGCCTGTAGAATTAAAGCATAAAGCATTTTGGGCCATTAAAACTTTCAACACAAATCTTGATGATGCTTCCAAGTTACGCAAATTGCAATTGAATAAACTTGAGGAATTGACAAATGATGCATATGAAAACTCAAAATTTTATAAAGTTAGAACAAAAGCTTTTCATGACAAATTAATTTTGAGAAAATCTTTTGAAATTGGTCAAAAAGTTCTGCTTTATAATTCTCATCTTCACCTATTCCTTAGAAAATTGAGATCTAGGTGGATTGGTCCTATTATTGTCAAACATGTGTATCCTCATGGGGCCATAGATATTGAGAACCTTAGAAATGGTAATGTATTTAAGGTCAATGGACAAAGACTCAAACCATTTCTGGAACATCAAGTTGTTGAGTTCTTTGTGTTCCCGGTTAAGTGGCGGATAACGGTACTCCGTGACTCTCAAGTCAGTTTATTTTTCAGTTTCCCATAATAACTGATTCCTTCTCCTTCAAAATGGATGTCATTCTCTCAAATCTAAGAAAGCATTTCCCTTCTCTCCCTCTAAATGCTCTAACAAAAATCTATGAAATTAGGTATGAAAGACTGAGACTATTAATGTATAAGGGCATCCCAGAAGATATATGCTGGTTAATCAAAGCAAAGGTTCATTTAGCTAGTGAATCTTCATATTCATTTGTCCCATACATACCTGGTCTCAGTAAAAGTTCATTTTCAAAAAGGAGAAGATAAAAAAGAATGCAAGTTTATTACAAGTGTGCACGATGGAATTGCAACACGCGATGTCGCTCTTTGGGGATGGTTTCCGTAAACAGAGAAGATAAAATATTCTTCATTAAGAATGAACTGAGTAATGAGTCATTAGATGATATCTTATTTACTCTTGAGACGCATTATTATGGAGTTGTGCATCGTGAACTTCTTAGTTTGTGGAATCTCTTCAAGGACGACCAAAAGCGTTACAGTCTTGGGAATCTGACTCAAAAAGACCCTGTTTGCCAATTTATAAGAAAATTGAATGGGAAGCTTATCCTCAACTCATAGAAGGCGTTTAAGTCGTTACTAGACGTAAAGCTAGAGGAAGATGTGAGCCACAATCACAACATGTATATATTATCTTATACATCTTCACAAAAAAGAAGAAAAAATAAAAAAAAAAAAAAAAAAAAAAGAATAAAATAAAACAAAAAAGAATAAAAAAAGGGCAAAACTTCAGTTATACTTGGTCTTTAATTAGATTAGGAGCCCCGTCGTTGACTCGGGTGGACCATCGCATGCCGATCTGTAAATAAGGTTCGTGTGCCGTGCTCTGTAGAGAGCCGCACTCCACAACCCAATGTTCACCATCTAGGCACTGTGGAGTTGATGGACAGGTAGAAGCATCCCACTTTAGTTATTAGTGAGAAGTAACCTGCGGCTGCCAAAGTGTATGAGGCATCTGAGCTTGATCCTCTCTTTTATTAGAAGGGGCTCTCAGCGCCCTGGGATGGAGTGTTCTGGATCTTGGACATTGCGGGTTTCAGATTTTAACATCTTTGTTGATGTTACGAACCCAAGTGTGAGCTCTCCAGGTTCTAGACCCAGGATGGAAACCCACGATGGTTTCTTTATTCTCTTTTCTTCAAATAAGCGGGAGGGAGAAGAATTCCAATATTAGCTGAGTCGTCTTGGTATTACTGTACTCATGACGCGCAGTATAAAGATCTGCCAAGAAACCTGTACATAAAGGTATGTCATCATTTATTATTATTATCTTTGTATGATTTTGTTGTATTTTGATTTTAGACAGGCGATCCTTTGGATGGGATCCTTCAGGGGTTTCTAGACTTCTTTACCCTAATGGTTTTCTTAAAGTAAAACAAAAAACAAAAAAAAATTCTTAATTTCAAACTTTTCTGACAACAGCCAACCTACCCATATAAGAGCTATTATTACTTTTTCTATTTTCTTCCCTATTTGAACTCTATTTTCTTCACTTTCCTGCAATTCATAATCATTCAAAAAGAGTGTGAGTGTAGAAATAGAGGGAACATCTTCTTCTGTTCGTAGAGTTGCCAGTATCTATGTATTTTGTAGGACAAGTTATGGGAAGGGTTTAGAGTTTATAAATGCAGCAAGCACTGTTAGTAGAAAACTTGCTGCGAGGAACATTCGTGTAGTATATAGGGGAGGTAGCATTGGGTTAATGGGGACTGTATCACTTTCTGCATTTGTAAGAGGTGATCAAGTTTTAGGTGTTATTCCTGAACCTTTAACTTTTAAGGAACATCATTGGAAAGATAATTAGGCTGGAACTTCAAGTATCATCTATGCATGGATGAATGAAGGCAATGCTTGAAAATTCTAATGCATTCATAGCCTTACCTGGTGGTTTTGGTACTTTGAAAGAAGTCTTTCAAATTGTCTCTTAGGCCCAACTGAACATCCACCATAAACTCATAGGTTTGTTGAATGTTAATAATTTCTTTGATAATTTGTTATATTTTGTTGACCATGCTGTGGAACAGAAATTTGTCACACCTTTAGCAAGACAACTCCTTATCTCTGCTTCTACTGTTGATGAGTTGATTGATAAATTAGAAGCTTTTGTTTATGAACCTGATCCAGTAACAGCTCAGATAGATTGATCAGAAGAAAGCGGTGAGGGAAGCAGTATGAAAAATAAGTCGTGCCAAACACTCCAACTATTTTAATAATTATAAGCTTTGGTTTTATTCATCGTACTTTGTTTCTGTTTAAATTTATGTGAGGTTTCTCTTTTCAGTAATTGCAACAATAGGTACTATCTTCTATCCTTTACCTATTTATATTTGAAATTGAGGACAATGTTGTGATCTGATTGGGGAAAAAGATAGTTGTGTAAAAAAAACCCAAAAAGGAAAAAAAACTAAAAAAAAACCAAAAAAAAAATTTAGAAAATGTGTGTATTAATATGTTTGTTGTGTTTATATATTTGTCAGTAACTTACTAAACCAATTAAGGATGGCAGAGTAAGGAGTAAATTTTACTCTTGAGACGCATCTTAGTTGGGGTAGACAACTAGTTTGTGTGGAAGTAGCAATTCAAATTCAGAAAAATTTACATGATTGAGTTAATTGTCTTCTTTCTTAAAAATCACATGCTTGGTTATGGATGTTGAATTGGTGGACTGAGAATGATAGAATTATGCCTTGTGAGATTTTGAGCCTATTGATGAATGAATTGAACATTTGTACTATTCTCTTCTTTTTTGTGTGAATTTCACCCATGGAATTGTTACTCTAGAACTTACTTTGATTTGTTTTAGACTACATTTTTATATGCATACACAAATATGATTGAGACATTTTTCTTGAAATAGTTACTTTAATCAAATATCCAGCCTTGCTTAGAAGCATATTGTCTCAATATGATATCAAACACTCTTATGACTTCTTAGAAATTCTCTGATTCCTAATATGATATCGAGTACTCTTATGACTTCTTGTAAATTCTCTGATTTCTGCCAATGTAAAGTATTGGAAATGACCTATTTCCCCTTACTTAACCCCTTTGTGCTTATTTGACCATTCTTTATTTTGAACTCATTATGTATCTTAAATGAAAAATCATGTTCTTACTTAGCCTTAGGGAATAAGAGATTATTAGCTTTGTCATTGGATGAATTATTGAACAAGTGTGGGGGTATGTGTGCAGAATGGTTAAAAAAATGTATATATGATGTTCTTTTCGTAAAAAAAAATTAAAAAAATTTAAAAAAATGTAAAAAGAAAAAAAGAGTCAACAATGCAATAAAGGAAAGGAAAAGAATATGTAAAGGGAATTTGTATTAGGTGGAATTGGGATGAATTTTCATGCTTGTTAATTGAACCCAGTTTTCATGCTCTTTTATTCTCTTTGGTATTTAACTTTTCATATCTATATTACCTTCTCCTTTACCTTGACCCCATTACAACCTTGATTAAAGTCCTCATGATTTGTGTGTGCATGTATTCTGAGTAGTGGAGAAGTAGAAGATAAGCAAGCTTATGGTAATGCAATTTTCATGTGTTGAATTAAGTGAAATACTTACTTTTTAAACACTTGAGGGATTGAGAGTGAATCTTGTGAAGATCTATCATTCTTGACTCATGCTTTCAATTGAAGTTTCCTTGCTTATTAGTTTGAGATATGAAGAAACGTTACCTCATAAATGTTTTGATTACTGGAATGATTGGTTGCTCTTTATTCTTAAATATTATTAGAAATTGAATCTTTAAGAGTGTTTAGCTTTTGAGTCTGTTTCATTTTTTTTAGTTTTGGTCTTGTGTGTTTTGCTCAGGAGTGCAAAAAGTTAAGTGTGAGAATTTAATAATCACATATTTGATACATTAATAAACTCTTCTTTTTAGTCATTTACACTCTCCATGTACTTAATTGATTGAGTTTGGTTAAGTTTTGTAAGTTTGGACTCAAATTAGACTTAATTGAATTTTTTAGCATGATTTACGTCCTATACTATTTCTGTATTTGGGCCATGTCTTGGGCTGTAGATAGTATTTTGAGGTGATTCTAATGGCATTTGAAAGATAAGAGAGAGGTTAACAACTTTCATGAATACCTCAAAGGCCTTATCATACATTTGGATAACTCAAATTAGAGTTGAAGGAAGAAATAGGGTGCTGATCCTAACAGCTTAACCTATGCATACTGTTCATGACATAGATCGGGCTATAGGATGTCACATGGGCTAAAATTTTGATGGTTGATAGTTAAGATCTAAATATACAACTTTCATGTTAAACACTTTTCCAGAATCTGAGGTCTAAGTTGTCATATTGGGCTTGGAAGTCAGAACTAAGGAGCTGTCATTGGGCCTGAGTAGTATGCAGTAATCAGACCATATCTTGAGTTTAGGAATGCTTTTGGGCTTAAACCAACGGCATTTGAAAGATAAGGTCTAGGCCTACAACTTTTATGAAGACCACTTGGTGAAAAAATGACGAATGCAATGACTTCAGAGCTAAATGATTTTGGAGACAAAGAATCTCCATAATTTTTCACTCATCAAAAGTCATTTGGTTTTTTTCACTCATTTTCCACTCATTCATTCACTCATGACTCAGCCCCCTTATCATTTTGTATCCCTAATCCTCTATAAAAGGGAGCCTTAGCTGATCATTTAGGGGGCTTGGTGTTAGATACCAAATTCATGCTATTTTGTTATTTGATTATCTTGTTGTAATTTTCTTTTGTTCTAAATTGAAGTTATGTTCTTCTTCTTCTTCTTCTTCTCTCTTCCTTTCTTCTTGTCTATGAGTAACTAAGTTTCATTTTGATTGGGTGAAAAAGTGAAGCTCTTGGTAATGAAATAAGGTTAGATAATTTCTCTCTTGTGATTAAATGTTATATTTTCAAGTGGTCATTATACGTATTGTATTTTGTTTCCAATCAATTTAGAAACCCTCCTTGTAAAGTGAGGTTCTTGATTTATTGTAGACAAGAGATTAGCACAATGAATGCTTGAACCCATTTATAAGTATTGGTGTTAGAAACTCTCCTTGTAAAGTGGAGATCTTGATTTGTTGTAAACAAGATTTTGGCACAATGAATGCTTGATCCCATTTATGAGTGGTGGTGTTAATAGATGATTAAAGGAATCATAATATAATTACGTATATAATTTTTAATGAATTTTGAACGTTGTATTTTCTGATTGGAACCTCCGTTATGTGTGGATTCTAATTGAGTTATAAAAGAATTAATCTTATCCTTAATTTATTTACCAAGAGTGGATCTCCTAACCCAAGCAATTCCTTTTTATTTGTGACCAAGTTTTATCACCTTTATTGTTGTAACAAAATATTTTTCTTGCGTCAAATAAATTTTTCTTCATCAATTCCCTATGGATCGACCTTGGACTCCTGAGAATTTATTACTTGAAACAACCTGCACTTGAGTTTGTAACTTTTAATCCACATCATCACACTAGTACTTTTTCTATCCACCTTGAATTCGGCAAAGTCAGAATCAGAATAATCAATCAAACTACATGAGGCACCATTGGGGTACCATAAGCCCATTTATGATGTGCCAACAAAATATTTTACTTTATTTTTATAGCACTTAGATGAGATTTTTTAGGACAAGCTTGATATCAAGCACATATGCACACACTGAACATTATATCCAACTTACTTACGGTAAGGTAAAGGAGTAAGCCAATCATACTTATATACTTAGTGATTTTTATGGATTTACCTCCTTCATCCTTGTTCAAATAACAAGATGTGCTCGTTGGGGTAACCATTTCTTTAGCATTGTCCATTACAAACTTCTTGAGTAACTCCTTGTAATACTTAGTTTGACTTATGAATATTCCATCTTTTGTTTGCTTGATTTGAAATCCAAGGAAGAAGTTGAGCTCACCCATCATTGACAATTTAAATTCAGTTTGCATTAGACTAGTAAACTCCTTACACAAGGATTCATTAGTAGCACCAAATATAATATCCTCAACATAAATTTGCATAAGGAGAATGTTATGTTTTTTATTTTTAATAAAGAGTGTTGTGTCAACCTTGCCTCTAGAAAAATCTTTTTCTAAAAGGAACTTGCTCAATCTTTTATACTAAGCTCTAAGAGCTTGTTTTAGACCATATAAGGCCTTTCTTAATTTGAAAACATGGTTGGGCAGCTAAAAGTTTTGAAAATTAGGAGGTTGCTCCATATACACTTCTTCTTGAATAAACTATTTAGAAAAGCATTTTTAAATCCATTTGGTAAAGCTTGAAATCCATGATCCATCCAAAAGTAAGTCACATTCTAATAGCTTCTAATCTAGCAATAGGAGGATAAGTTTCTTTGTAATTAATTCACTCTTCTTGATTATAACCTTTAGCAATACACCTAGCTTTATTTCTTATTATTATCCCCCATCAAGTTTATTCCTCAAAACCCATTTTGTTCCAATTATTGGATGATCATTGGGCTTTGGAACAAATTCCCAAACTTAATTCTTTTCAAATTGATTTAATTCTTCTTACATGGCCAAGATCCAATGTTCATCAATAATAGCATCATTTAGGTCTTTAAGTTCAATTTGAGAAACAAAGGTCATATGATTGCATGCATCTCTAAGAGAGTTTCGAGTTGTTATCCCTTTTAATACATCACTAATTACTTTATCAAGAAGATGATATCTTGAGGTCCTTCATTCCTTAGGAAGATCCATGACTTGAGATTCCTCTTATTTTGAGGGCTCAACTTGATTCTTTTCTTGCTTCTTTGCTTCTTTCTCTTTGTCATCCAAGTGAGTTTTAGCTAGAATTTCTGCAACATCATCAACAAACTCCTTTCTCAGTTTATTGGGATTAGTCTCATTAAATGCAACGTGTATGAACTTTTCTATGGTCATAGTTTTTTTGTTATAAACTCTGAAAGCTTTACTATGAATAGAATAGCCAAGAAATATACCTTCATTATATTTCACATCAAAATTGCCTAAGTTATCATTTTCATTGTTCAAAACAAAATATTTGCATCAAAAGACATGAAGGTGGGAGATATTTGGTTTCCTTCCTTTGTATAATTCATAGGGAATTTTCTTTAAAATTGGCCTTATTAGGACTCTATTCATTACATAACAAGCAATACTTATCGCATCTGTCCAAAAATACTTAAGAAGGTTAGATTTATTGAGTATAATTCTAGTCATTTCTTCCAAAGATCTATTTTTTTCTCTCTACAACTTCTTTTTGGTGTAGAGTTCTAGGGGCTGAAAAATAATGCTCAATGTCATTTTCATTATAAAAGGTTTCAAAATCTTGATTTTCAAACTCTTCACCGTGATTACTTCTAATAGATGCAATGTTAAAACTTTTTCATTTTTAATAACTTTGGCAAGTTTTCTAAAAGCTTGAAAAAACTCATTTTATGAGATAGAAACAATATCCATGTAATCTAGAATAATCATCCACAATCACAAGTGTATAGTAATTCCGACCAAAGTTCATAGTTCTTGAGGGCTTAAAAAGATCCATATGCAAAAGTTGTAAAGGTCTAGAGGTAGAAACAACATTTTTAGCTTTAAAAGAGACATTTACTTATTTTTCTTTTTGACATGCATCACATAACTTATCTTTTTCAAATTTGAGCTTAGGTAGTCTAATTACTAACTCTTTACAAACCAACTTATTCTAGTGATCTATGTGAATATGCGCAATTCTTCTATGCCAAAGCCATGAATCATCTTCTTCATCTATAAGACATTTTTGAAAAATTTGAGGATATATCATCAAGGCTGATCATATATATGTTATTCACTCTATAACCAATAAACTGAACTTGCTTGTCATCTACTCCTTCAATTATGCAATAATTTGAATAAAATATAATTTTATTTCCTTTGTCACATAATTGACTAATGTTAAGCAAGTTATGTTTGACTCCTTCAATAAGTAATACATTATCAATTGAGGAGGAAGATGTTTTACCAATTCTACCAATATCAAGAGTCTTTTCCTTATTGTTGTCTCCATAGGTTATATGTCTATACTTCTTGGGGACTAGGAAAGAGAACTTAGAGGCATCTCCAGTCATGTACTTAGAGTAACCACTATCAAAATATCAATGTGAGCTCTTAGACTTCAAGGACACCTACAACACACATTCAATTTTTAACCTTAGGTACCCAAATTTTCTTAGGTCCTTGTGTGTTAGTTTTGGGCAAAAAGCCCTTGGGAACCCAAACCTTCCTAGAACCTACATTAATGTTCTTTCTTGCATTGCATGTAGATGCATTATATCCTTTCTTGCCAAAATAAAAATATGTTATAAAAGGATTACTTGATGTGCTTGATGGATTAAAGAAGTTCTATAGAGATTTTGTTAGTTTTTGGGATTATACCCCAAACCAGCCTTCTTAAAAACACATATTTGTTTCCAGGCAAGATGTTCAAGTTGTCTCTTCCAAAGGTGAACTTTTTAAGGGTGTTTTTCAAGTCCTCAATTTCTTTTTCAAAAGCTTTACATAAGGGGCAAGAAGATGATGTAGATGCAAGCTCATGTGAAGTACAAGTCATGCATGAAGAATTAGCATCAACCAATCTAAGAGTTTTATTTTCAATATTGAGTTCCTCAATTTCTTTGTTCAGGATAGAAATCTTATTTTTTGGATATGAAATAGTTTTCTTGAAAGTGGAAACAAGTGTGGCAAGTCTCATGGATTCTTCATGAAATTCTTCAAATGCATCTTACAATTCATTATAAGAAGGGGAAGAGTCAATGTTAGAAGATACTACCTCCATGTCATCATATTCTCCTCTAACAATGAGACATAGATGAGTTTTCTCATTATCTAAGCTATATCATTGTCATCTCATTTTATGTAGGCTTTTCTACTTTTCTTCTCCTTTGAAGGCCTCTTCTTAAACTTCTTCATTTTCTTTTCGTAGATTGGACACTCCATCTTCATGTGCCTTGATTTGCCACATTTATAACATGTGAGAGTGGATGAAGCTTCTTCCCCTTTGTGATAAGTCTTCTTTGGTGGGAAGGGAGGTCTTCTTTGGTTTCTCATCTTCTTGAGGAACTTCTCAAATTTCTTCACAAGTAGACTAAGGTTCTCCTCATTAACCTTAAGATTCTCCAAGTTATCTCCATCATCTTCATCATCATCATCAAGTGTGGAGGAAGTGGATTTGAGAGCAATTCTTTTCTTCTTCTTATCAAGTTCCTCATGTTGATTGAGTCTATTCAACTCCAATTCATGTTCTTGAAGCTTTCTAAAGAGTATGGCAAGAGTCATAGTAAGAAGATTTCTTGATTCCATAATAGCCGTCACCTTTAGTTGCTAATGCCTACTCAAACATCTCAACACTTTATTAATAAAATTTTCATTAGGAAATGTCTTTCCTAATGAAGCAAGATAATTAACAATATAAGTAAATCTCTTTTGCATTTCTTAAATGTTTTCACCTTGATTCATTCTAAAAGCTCATATACATTTCTTAAATGTTTTCACCTTGATTCATTCTAAATGCTTTCACCTTGAGAGCAATTCTTTTCTTCTTCTTATCAAGCTCCTCATGTTGATTGAGTCTATTCAACTTCAATTCATGTTCTTGAAGCTTTCCAAAGAGTGTGGCAAGAGTCATAGTAGCAAGATTTCTTGATTCCACAATAGCCGTCACCTTTGGTTGCTAACGCCTACTCAAACATCTCAACACTTTGTTAATAAGATCTTCATTAGGAAAAGTCTTTCCCAATGAAGCAAGATTATTAAAAATATGAGTAAATCTCTTTTGCATTTCTTAAATGCTTTCACCTTGATTCATTCTAAAAGCTCATGTTCATGTGTGAGAGTGTTGATTCTTGACTTTTTCACTTCACTGGTACCTTCATGGATGACTTGTAAAGTGTCCTACATCTCTCGGACTGTTTTATAATTTGAGATTTTAAAGAATTCATGAAACCCTAAGGTTATGGTAATGGTATTTTTAGCTCTCAAATTGTATTGTACTTTCTTTTTATCCTCATCGGTCCAATCACTTTTTGGTTTGTCAACCCTTACACCATCAATAAGATGTGTAGAGACAAAGGGACCATTTTCTATAGTATCCTAAACATCCAAATTAATAGTTTCAATAAAAATTTTCATGTGTTCCTTCCAAGAGACATATCCATCACCATTGAAAAAAAGAGGTCTATTGATGGAAGCAACCTTCGATGAAAAAGGATTTGAAGAAGCCATCTCTCCTCTTGAAATAGTTAAGCTCTTATTATCAAGTGGCTTCAAACTCAAGAGGGGGTGAATTGAGTTTATAAAAGATTTTCACAAACTTTTCCAAAAACACTTGTTTATCAAACTTTGTTGAAGCTATTAATTTCTATATTTAAATAGATAGATGACGACGATAATCTCTCACACTAAAATAACCAAGAAACAAAGTATTTGAGAGAGCATACAATTATAAAATGCACAAATACAAAAGTGATGGAGTTGAAAGAAAGCAAATACCAAGATTTATATTGGTTCAGCCACTTCTTGTGACCTACGTCCAGTCCTCAAGTAATTTGCCTAAGATTTTTTACTAAACTTTAAGTTTCAATAGATGTTTGCAACCTTTACATCAAAGAGCACTCACAACACTCTTGGGATATCTCACCCTTAGTGTTTGAGTCTCACAACAAGGGATACCTCACATTTTCAATCTCACAAGGGATACTTCACCCTCTTACAATGAATATCAGATGAAAAGAATAAATAGAAACTATCACAAGAGTGGATTATACAAATTGAAGACCAAAAAGTAGTAAAGGATCACACAATTAAGCTAAAAAACATAGGGTTATGATTGAAAACTGTTGTAATTCTCAATAAATGCTCAAGAATAATTTTCAGAGTGTTATCTAACTCTATTTGAGTCCCCAAGGCTTTTTATTTAAAGCTCATGAATTAGAAGAGTCGTTGGGAGTGGTTGGTTGCATTTAATATGAGCTATTAGTAGTTAATTTCTAATTTTAGTAACCCAGATAATCGATTATTAAAAGGCTATAATCGATTATTTGAGAGATAGCACAAAAAAAAAATGTTTCTAGAGCATATGTAATTGATTATTGATAAGCAATAATCAATTATTGCATTTTAACAAATTGGGCGTGAATAAGCTTATTTTCTTCAATAATCAATTATGGTCATGCAATAATCGATTATTGCCTGAAAGAACAAAAGAACTTGGCCTACATTGTTTCATTAAGTGTTATCTTGGGCATTTGAAGAACGAATTAATAGCATAGTATGATCTTTTTTACCTTTACATGAGATCAAAGTCCTATATACTAGTCTTGAAGGATCATGAACTTGATTTTGTATATTTCTTCTTATTTGTGATCATAAAAAACATTGTCATTTGCCAATTACATAGTTTGATCCATCCCTCCAAATGCACGGAGTTTTTTAATAGCTCTTTGAAGGATTGGGTTAAGTTGCACTTATCCTCCACGATGAGGACTTCTCCTACTAGAAGTTGGAGTTTGCTCTTTACTACTACTTGTTCCATGTTTAGGTCCAAATGTAATAAAGTTATCTTTGAAGGTGCTGGTTATGACCCGTCGTCCCTTGGTCATTCTATTGTCAATCTTGTAGCGAATTATGGTCTTACTTTTCATGTGTCACGCCATTCTCGTAGGTATGTTCCTCAATACCAAATAACTCTTATATCTTGTAATCCTGCCCCGATTGGTTTGGTTGGACCAAGATCAACGTAGACAATTTTATGCTTGGGCCCTCAGCTCAACTTCTTGTGGTGGCATTGTTCGAAATGAGCACAATATGTTCCTTGGAGGTTTTATTGCTAACTTGGGAGTTTGCACCATAAACATGCATGGCAAAGCTGTGGGGAATTTTTCTAGGTCTCAAAACTACTTATGACTTAGGATTCAGGAAGATCATGGTGAAATTTGATTCGAGCTGTGCTACTCATCTTGATATCATGGGTATAGATCTCTAGCACCGGTGTGCCTCTCTTCTAGGCAACATTGAAGAGTTGGTTAATAGGCAGTGGCAATTGGTTATTGGTCATACCTACAAAGAGGGTAATTCCTATGCCGACATCTAGGCCAAATGAGGTCAATCTATGCCTCATGGGGCTCACTTTGTTCAAGATCTTCCCCTAGATCTTTCTGTCACTGTTTTGGATGATTGTAGGTTAGCTTTGCAAGGATTGTAATGTGTCCTAGTTTTTTCTTTGTTTTGAGTTGTTATCCTGTTATTATTTAAAAAAAGTAAAGAACTTACACATGTTACTATTTGAGCTTGCCACATGGCAACAAGTTTTCTGAGCATTTCATAAGTGCACTCTCACTTCATCTATTACTAGCAAATCAATTCGCATTTAATTTGTATTTTTTATTTTTTATTAATATAAAAGAAATAATGTCAAAGTATGTTTGAAGTGAATTATAATTATATAATGAGAAGTTGAAAAGTGTTTGAAGTTAATTGTAATTAAAGAAGGATTTAATTTGAATGTACTCAATGGAAAAGTTTTTTATTATCATTTAATAATGTATTGCTACGTTATAGAAAATGTTTGACCCTCACAATAACTATTTCAAAAGTCACATATGTAGTAATATATGATTGATTGATAATGTAAAAAATTTTATACTAATAATGCATTAAAATTAAAGTCATTGAACAATGATAAGTATATACAATTTTATCTTTTTTATATTTATTTTTAAATATAAATTTATCCTTTATAAAATTAGGGGTAAAATAGGATAACTCAAATGTGACCAAATGACGTGAATCCCCTTTATTAGTACTATAGATATAGATATATATTGAGGTTCATGACCTGAACGAGAGAATTAACCTCACCAGGCTTGAAAAGGAGAAGCTTAATGCCTCTTTAAGGACTTGAATCCTTCACCTCAAGAACTTCTTTAGCTTCTCTTCGTCCCCAAAGATCCTCTCATACATGTCCTTGTCCTTGAACACCCCATAGGCATTGTAACATAAAGGGTGTCCATCTCTGTCATACCCTTGCATATAAGCTATCACTCCTTCAAAGTCTAATTTGAACCCCAAGTTTTCTTCAATGATGTCGTCAGCACCAAACTCTTTCCTCCAAGCCAAGCACTTCATAAGCATGTTAGGTGCATCACAAAACTTGAAGTCCCTAACTCTTAGAAATATCAAGAGTATCACATTAGTTTTGTCATCGCCACCAAGGATATGAATACCACAGGTGGAGGCATCAAAAGAATCCTCATTAGATCAAGACATGAGCTTGTCCTTGAGCTCTTGTAGGGCTTTCTTCTCAAAAGACTTCATAATGGACATTTAATAGTTGTCATCAATCTTTAAAGGAAGGGGAACTATGAAGGATGCCAGCCTCCATTAGAGTGGCAACAAAGCTCTTCTTGTAAGGCTTTGGGGAAGCTTTTGGATAGTCCATAAAAAGTGTTTTTTGGATGGATATGGGGATGAGACATTTAAATATATTTGAGTTGTTATTGATTAGCAAGAGATAAAGTTTACTTTTAAAATCATTTATAATCAATATAATAATATAAAAAAGGAAGATACAAAGCCTGGAAAACTACCATGTATTTTTCCTATCAGCAAGTAAATGCATCACTTACTTGACATATGACATCTAGAGTATTTAATACTTTGCTACATGTTATCTTATGTGACAATTTCTTACCACATATGATCTGAAGTGGCAACATGAGACAGGTGGTCAAAAAAATGTCACATATACAAAAATTATTTAATAAATAAATATAAATAAATATAATACAACAGAAACAAAAATAAAAAGGAAAAAACATAAACATTATTATTGCATTAATAATTGAAAAAAAACCAATCAAAATGTTGAATTATTCTTCCACTTCTATTCTTCATAAGTCCTCATGAACAACTTCTTCATAAGTCCTCATGAACAACTTTTTACAAAAATCAAAAGACACGCTTCTTACTACTTATGCTTCTTCATCTACATGAAGCGTGAATAAAAAAGCACAATCAAGTTCATGAGAAAATGCTTCTTACCTTAATAATAAAAAAAACACATTCAAAATGTTTTGTGTTTATTTTTCCAGTGCTTGTTTTGATTTGAAGATGTCTAACTTGCTACAGACCACTAACTTCTTGGTCTTTCTTGGTTCCTCTGTAAATTTCCTTTTCACCTACCGAACGATGATTTATGATCGCAAGTTGTCACCTTCATTCCAACCATGATCTAATTGAAGGAAAACAATATTATTTTCCTTGCCACTGACATATGATATTGTTGAGAAATGTCAGCATCATTTCCCTCCTCTGTGAACTCAAAATAGGCACTATACAAAAACGTAAAATAAGTGTAAAAATATCAAAAAAATTAGCTTCTCAATATGAGCAAGAAAAAATCACGGGACCCGTAGGCCACTTAAATCTCCACTATAACAATAATGGGAATACAAACTTCACCCTTAGGTGGATCTAAAAAAAATTCTTTGCGAGGTTATCTCTATTTTTTTCTTTCTATTTTTCTCTCACTATTTTTTCGTGCGGCTTTCTGTGATGAGGATTTGCTGCTTCACCTCTATATCCAATTATGCTTCCTTGCCCTCTATTTATAGGAAGAAATCGAGCACACAATTGTTGGTGAATTGAGAAATGTCATTTGTTTTCAAAGCTGCACCGAAAGTTATTTTCAATTTGTCAAAAGTTATGCATCGAAAGTTATGCATTTTCTTTGACTGGACCCCACAATTCTCCCCCTCCAGCCAAAGGGAAAATATCCTTGGACCAATTTGGGGTTGATGCTAAGCCTGCAGCTTCTTGACAAAATTCTAACTTCTCTTTTGATAAAGCTTTTGTCATCATATCTGCACCATTTTCTTTGGTGTGTATTTTCTTAACCTGCAGCAGTTTACTTTCCAACACATCACGCATCCAGTGATACCTTATGTCGATGTGTTTTGATCTTGAATGAAATGTCGAGTTCTTGCTGAAATGAATTGCGCTTTGACTATTGCAATAGAGAACATAACTTTCTTGATTCTGACCTAACTCTTGTAGAAACTTCTTCATCCACAAGATCTCCTTGCAACCTTCAGTGATTGTGATGAATTCAGCTTCTGTGGTGCTTAAAGCAATGCACTTTTGTAGTCGTGATTGCCATGAGATAGCTCCTCCTACAAAAGTAATCAGATATCCCGATGTAGACTTTCTTGAATCCACATCTCCTGCCATATCTACATCTGAATACCCAGTGAGGATTAGATTTCTATTGCCAAAACACAAGAACTTTTTAGCAGTTCCTCTCAAATACCTTAGTATCCATTTTACAGCATTCCAATGCTCTTTTCCTGGATTCGATAGGAATCTATTCACAACTCCTACAGCATAAGCAATGTCTGGTCTTGTACAGACCATTGCGTACATAAGGCTGCCAACAGTAGAAGAATAGGACACCTTGTTCATTTCTTCTTTTTCTTCTTCATTCCTTGGACATTGTGTCTTGCTTAGTTTAAGATGACTAGGTAATGGAACATACACAGGTTTGGCATTATGCATGCTGAACCTTTCAAAAACTTTCTTGATATAGTCTTCTTGTGACATCCACAACATTCTTCTAGAATGATTTCTAATGATCTTTATTCCAATAATCTTCTTTATTGCACCCAGATCTTTTATGGTAAATGATTTGTTCAATGCCTTCTTGAGAGCAGCTATCTTTGTCTTATCTTTCCCAATAATCAGCATATCATCAATATACAACAATAGTATGATGGATTCACCATTTTCACAGTTCTTCACAAACACACAATGGTCTGAGGAGGTCTTCTTAAAATTGTGTTGGGTCATGAAGAGATCAAACTTCTTATACCATTGCCTTGGAGCTTGCTTCAGACCATAGAGGCTTTTCTTTAGACGATACACTAGGTGTTCTTTTCCTGGTTCTTCGAAACCTTCTGGTTGCTCCATATAAATTTCTTCCTCTAAGTCTCCATATAAGAATGTTGTTTTAACATCAAGTTGTTCTATTTCCAAGTCTAGTTTTGCAGTTAGACCAAGGATCGCTCTAATGGATGTCATCTTCACCACTGGTGAGAAGATTTCTTCAAAATCTATGTCTTTCTTCTGGTTGCACCCCTTCACAACAATCCTTGCTTTGTACCTGGGGTTTGGGTTGTTCTTTTCAGTCTTGAGTTTGAATACCCACTTATTTTTCAATGCCTTTCGTCCATCTGGTAATCTCACCAGGTCATACGTCTGATTCTCTTTCAGGGACTATATTTCTTCTTGCAAGGCTTGCATCCATTTCTCTTTATCATTCGTCTTAATGGTTTCTATGAAACTTTGAGGTTTCCCTTCATCAGTGAGAGTGACATAATCATTTGAGAAATACCTTCTTGATGGTTGTCTGACTCTTGTTGATCTTCTAACTTGAGGTTCTTGTTCTACCTGATCAGTCTCCATTTGTTCTCCCTACATTGCCTGACTTTGTTCTGTCTGGTCAGGTTGTTCCGTCTGATCAGGTTGCTCCATCTGATCAGGTTGTATTGTCTGATCAGGTTGCTCATTCTTTTGAGGAATCTCTCTCCCTGAATTGTGTACTATAATGGTCTTTGGCTTCTTAGATTGCTGAATATCTTAGATTGTATGATCTTTATAGAATACCACGTCTCTGCCTCGAACAATCTTCTTGTTTACATGATTCCATAATCTGAAGCCAAGTTCATCACTTAGTGAGCCAAGGTATATGCACTCCTTCGTCTTTGCATCAAGCTTTGCTCTTTCATCTTTAGGAATGTGGACAAATGTCCTGCACCCAAAGATTCTTAAATGACCATAAGAAGCTTTCTTTCTAGACCATACTTCTTCTAGAATCTCTCCATTTAAATGTCTTGAAGGAGACAAATTGATCAAATTAACTGCAGTTTTTACTACTTCACCCCAGAATGCCTTGGGGAGTTTTGCATGAGAAAACATGCTCCTAACTTTCTCTGCAATCATTCTATTCATTCTCTCAGCTAGTCCATTCATCTAAGGTGTCTTGGGAGGTACCTTCTCATGTCTTATCCCATGAGCTTTACAATATGCTTCAAATGGACCTCTATATTCTCCGCCGTTATCATTTCTCAAGCATTTCAACTTTCTTCCAGATGCTCGTTCTACAGAAGCATGGAATTCCTTGAAAGCTTAAATAACTTGATCTTTCGTCTTTAATGGATACACCCACACCTTCCTAGAGTGATCATCAATGAAGGTAACAAAGTATTGAGCACCACCAAGGGATCTTTCAAACGTTGAGCAAACGTCTGAATGAACAAGATCCAGAATATGCTTTCTTCTTTTGCATCATCTGATCTTTGGAAAGCTACTCTGTGTTGTTTGCCTGTTAGACAATCTTCACAGGATTCAAGTGGCAGCCCCTTTATGTTTAGAAGATAGTGTTCTGCTAAGATTTCCAGACCTTTCTCACTCATGTGGCCCAATTGTTTGGGCCACAATTCCTTGCTTGCTTCTTGAGCAACATTCATCTCCCCCTTGTATATCTTTCCCTACATAATGTACAGAGAGCCTTCCTTTCTGCCGCGAGCAATAATCATGCTTCTTTGGCTGAGTTTCCATCTGTCGACACCAAACTGGTTTATCATCCCAGCTTCGTCTAGTTTGCCTGCTGAGATAAGGTTTAGACGCATCTTAGGTACATGTCTTACCTCCTTCAGCACAAGCTTGGTTCCATTCTTACTTAACAAAGTTACTTCACCAATACCGACGATTTTACTTGTGACGTGGTTGCCCATCTTCACCGTACCAAAATCTCCTTTTCGGTATGATGAGAAAAAACCTTCATGAGGTGTGACGTGGAAGGATGCTCCGGAATCAATTATCCATATACAATCATCGGATGCAATGTTTAGATAATTTTCTTCTCTGACAAGAAATATATTCTCATCAGTCGAGGCTACTGCAGTAGTTGTTCCATCTTCCTTCTTCTTCTTTGGTTTAATCTAGTCAGGGTGGACTGTTCCAGCTTGTTGGTCTCTCTTCAAGAATCTGCACTCAGACTTTATCCGGCCTGGTTTACCATAATAATAACAACTTAGTCTATTGCGAGACTTGGATCTACCTTGTGATTTTTCACAACCTCCTTTTTCACGATTCTTACTCCTTCCTCTGTTGTCAACAACGTTGGCTTCAAATTGGTTGTTCAAGCCCCTTTCTCTCCGTCTTGACTCTTCATTCAGCAAACTGTCTATAACAGAATCCATGCTAAGCTTTCCATGTAGAGCAGAATTGTTGAGAGTGACAACTAGAGTGTCGCAACTCTCAGGTAGAGAACTGAGGAGTAGAAGAGTTTGCAACTCATCGTCTATCTTCATTTCTGTCTTCGTTAGTTGATTCACAATACCTTTCAAGGTATTCAAATGTTTGATCATGTTCTGACCGTCTGAGTACTCCAACTTCACCAGTCGTCTAACAAGGTGGGCTTTATTCTTGGGCGTCTTCTTTTGAATCAATTATTCAAGTTTCGTCCACAACTCATACGCATTGGTATAAGTTAATACATACTCAAACAAACTTCTGTCAATATATTTTTGGATCATAGCTACTGCTTTCCAATTCTGGAGCTCCCATTCTTTGTCGGTCTTCCCCTCCGATTTATCTTTCTGGGTGATTGGCTCATGCAAATCTTTACAGTATAAGTGGTCTTCCATCATTGGCTTCCAATAGGAGTAATTATCTGCAGTTAGCTTGAACATATCTCAATCATGAGTGACAGCTCCCCCCATCTTGAGTTACACAGGCCAATACAGTATATGTGAATAGTATTATATATGTAAATAATACCGTATAGTGAAACAATAACTGCAGTATGCAAACAGTGCACCAGGTAAGTTTCCAGGAAAGAGAGGTGGGTCACTAATAGACATACTTAAATACGAAGTCTTTCCTACTAAAACTTTTCCTAGACAGCACTTTCACACCACCACACGTTATTCCTAGCAACGAGAATAATTTTTTTCTGATGTGGGAGATCAGACAACGCTGCAACCACAGAGCATACTAAGAATTTTCTTATGAATCCAGCACCTAGTATCCGAGAGCTTTGAGAGCTCTGATACCACTGTTGAGAAATGTCAGCACCATTTCCCTCCTCTGTGAACTCAAAATAGGCACTATGCGGAAACATAAAATAAGTGTAATAACATCAAAAAAATTTAGCATAGAAAACATTCTCAATGTAAGTAAGGAAAAATCATGGGACCCGCAGGCCACTTAAATCTCCACTATAGCAATAATGGGAATACAAACTTCACCCTTAGATGGATCTAAAAAAAATTCTTTGATAGGTTCTTTCTATTTTTCTCTCTCTATTTTTCTCTCACTATTTTTTCGTGAGGCTTTCTGTGAGGAGGATTTGCTACTTCACCTCTATATCCAATTGTGCTTCCTTGCCCTCTATTTATAGGAAGAAAATGGGCACACAATTTTTGGTGAATTAGGAAATATCATTTGTTTTCAAAGCTGCACCAAAAGTTATTTTCAATTTGTCAAAAGTTATGCACCGAAAGTTATGTATTTTCTTTGACTGGACCCCACATACATAAATTTCTTGCCTACCGCAAGCCACCATCTTCTCTTGTCAATCTCCTTTTCACCCACTGAACCATGATCTACTTCATTTAGTGCCAGATCTTTTGATAATTGGTGGATTGTCGGGTCTTGGTGGGTGATTTGCAGATTGTGGTCTGGAACGATGGGTGGCAGGTCATGTTAGTGTGCTAAAGGTTGGCTCAAGCGGGGGTTGTTTGGGGTTCTGGTGATGCAAGCGGAGTTGATGGTGGTGGCTTCACATGCAGTGTTTTGCTCACAACTTGAGCAACACACCTCTAATTCATGCAGCATCAGTTGCATTTGAAAGCTAACACATGTGATTTCCACTTATAAAATTTTTAGAATTTTATACTTTCTCATTCATTTCCAATTTTTAGTTAAATTAGCATCTAATTCTGCTGATGGTCAATTTTTGACAGCAAGTAATGTTTCCTAGCTTCCTCTGTTTGGACGCCATCCCCTGACCCTTGTTTCAGTTTACACTTTCACCTTTTTTTTTTTGCTACATTCTTTTTTAAACTAATTATTTTATTCCCTTGAACTCCACAAGTGTTCTTGGTGGGGACTTGGAAGAAATCATTCTATTTCAAACCAAAGTCAAAAAAATGGTAAGGTTTCATGTGAAGATGGTACACCTATAAAAAAGATTTGCATGGTTTTAGCATTATCTCATACATCTTATGGTTATCAATCCAAAGAAAGCCATGCTTGCTTATCTTCTATGCTTACCATGTTAACCGATTATCTACTAATTCAATATGAACAAAGATTTATGTTAGCTTACATATTTAGTCCTCTTAGTATTTACTGTTTCTCCTATTAACTTGATAGACTGAAGTCTCAAATATCTCGCATCCAAAGAAGTTATTGCTATCTCTTTGCCCTTCACCTCACAGTCTTGAACCTTGATGTTGCACGTTTATGAATAACTTTTATTGACATGATTGAATCTTTTGAGTAGCTTTCTATTGACAAGATTAGCCAGGTTATGCCATAATTGATTTTCTGCTTTCCAACTCTTTTGAGAAGGAGTTAGCTAGGCTCATTCTTTTACTGTTTTAAGAACTTGCCAAGGAAAAAGTATGTGAAGCAAAGAAAGCTAATAAAGAGGTAGTTTTGCTTTTTGGTTCTGGACATCATGTTTTGTTGCTGTCCACATTTTTACCTTTTTCATCTCCTGTAGTCAACGGAAGTTCAAAGAAAAGCCATTGAAGAAATGAGCGAGGAAACTAAAGCTGAATTTGAGAATATGGGATTTTATAAGTTCTACCCTGTGCACCTGATGTCTCAAATGTTAAGGTAGGTGTTGGGGCATTCTAACATAGTTTTTCAGAGTTTCAAATTATGTTGCAAACATCCTAATTTGACGTTAATGCATCAATTTGTGCCCTTAAAATTGGTAATTCTTTCATGAAACATTTAATTCTTATAATGAATGTTAAGGTTGAGTGGCAAGCAATTTAAGTTCATGCACTTGCAGGATATATACGTAATAAACTAATAATGATAAGAGTAGTTCGGCACTTATTTCTCTTAAGTAAAATTTCAAATCTGAGTCTTGTGAATGAAAAAAATTAACATCAGAAGAACTTTACACCTTTATACCTTTATAGTCTAACTCAACTTTGAATTAGTGAGAGCCTAATGCAGCTTCTGAATACTAGAGGATTTACACTTGAACAAATAATAATAATGATAGGGAAGGTGCCAAAGTTCACTAATGCAAGAAATACAATTTCTCTTTCTTCTTCGGATATATTGTGAAAGCATTGTAAGTTGATTACATTCAGAATTCATTTTTCTTTCACATTTAATGTACATAGTATCATTTTTTGTGTTGTCAATCTCCATTCATAAACAGGTATTACGGAAAGGATCATGAGGTTCTGGCATTCCTTGATTGGCTCCAAGCCAATAATTGGCTTCAAATTTTGCATGCTTCGTGTTGCTTGCCACTATAGAGATTTTGTTCTATATGACGTTCAGGAGGCAACGACAGGTGCTTCATTATATTTGGTATATATACCATTCTAGGAATCTGGAGGAACATACAATGTAAAATTGTAGCTCAGCCTCAGAAATCCCATAGAAACGAATTAGATGCTAAGATAGGAGGAATATATGAGATATGTTTTTGGTTTCCAATTTGTGGAGAATTGGCGAGATTCAGGAGCTTCAATTTACGTGGCTCTTGCATGTCTTGGTTTCTCTTTTGAGATTCTTTTTCCATTCAAAATTGGTTGTATGGTGGAGTTTTGATTAGAAGTGAAGAAATGAATTCGCCGTTGTTTCCTCTTTAACGTAGGTGGGCTTTTAATATGCCTTTTTTTTCAAGTGAATGTATATACTAGATGTTTTAACTTATTGCTTTAATTTCTCCAAACATTATTATGTAATGGTCCTATAAATATATGATTACTAAATTGTAGTATCAATCATATATAAAAAAAAAAAATGAAAGGCTTTCATGCAAAATGCATTAACTTTTAAAAATGTAACTGAGAATGGCGTAGGTGGGAATAGGAATAAGGATCATATTTTGGATAAGAAGGCCAAATAGTGGATTGATAAAAAGAAAGATTGTGCTTTGCTTACAAGGTCTAAGATTCTAGAAAAATGGAATGTAATCAATATAATAATGCTTCCGTGTATGATTCTCTTTAAATAAAAAGTATATCAGGTATTTTGCATGCAAATTTGTTACATAATACAAGCATACACGGTTGCAGTAAATGATTGCAGAAATTGTCACTTCTTTATTTTGAATTTTTTCTTATTATATTTGAATTTAAATACTCAATATAATAATTTTAGCAATACAATTGTCTCATCATATACAAACATTTTAATTATGATACAAATTTCTCTTAAAGTTATTAATAATTTTTACAATGTGTTTGGATATTGGAAATAACTTTAAGTTTGTAATAAAATTATATTATATAACAATTTTAATCTAAAATTATAAAACCACAATTAAAATTAATTTTATTTTATTTTATTCTTTTCACACTATTTTTACTTTTAAAATGGTCTTATGCATCGCATGAATTTTTACCTACCTATGCTTCTCATCTTATGTTTCATATTTCTTGCATTCCATGGAGGCGCCGTCTATAATACACCTTAAAATATAGGGTGTATTATACACTTTACAATGTGAACCATTGATTTTGTGATAAATGAGATAAATGGCTGAGATTGAAGACTATAAACCTACTAACCAGGTTTCTTAAATTTTGTGATATGTTCTCTTCTCTTATGTAATCTAAAAATGAGCAACTAACTTTTTTTTCTTTTAACTTCATTTTATTTTCACAGTTATTTTTAATTATTTTTCATATATAACAGTCCAGAAAACATAATATTAGAGTACTTCAAAATAAAATATAAATTTTGTTGCTATAATTTAATAGAACAAAACTTAATTTTAATTTTTTTTTCAACTCTTCCTTCTAATTATTTTAATTACTCTCTATATGTTACTTCTAATATCATTTATTTGAGTTAATAAACATATAAAAAGTAATTAAAAGAGTTAAAAAAATTAAAGAAAAAAAAATTAGAACCTTGTTCAATTTAATATATTCATAAAATTAGAAAACTCAGTCAATCAACAAAACAAAGAGAAAAAGAAAACAAAGCAATTATTTATAATTTATTTTGTTTAAATTTTCTCTATTTTTTCTTTTGTTTTCTGGAACACACCATTTTGTAATACACCAAAAAGAAAAAGAAAATGATGTCATCCCATATGATGATGTTGAACACGCCGTCCCCCATCCCCCGTCGCCCTCGCAAACGTCGCCAGCCGCCGCGTCATCCAGTGCTACACCCATAGCACAGACTCCGTGTGCTCTAGCACCACTCAGATCTTCTTTGGGTCTCATTGAGGGAACCCCACAACCACGAATAAGGCATTCGGCTCATTGAGGTTGAGGCCCCCGACGCTGCGGTGGAGGACGAAACTGCAAGACTCATGGGTCTTGACAGAGACAGAGAGAGGTAATTGGCAATAACGGAGAAGGATGAGGTTTGGGATGAAACAGCGACATTTCGGGGCTGAGTGGGGGTTGGGGGTGCGAATATCTGTTTGGTCTTTCACTGAGAGAAAGCTCCACGGTTTTGTCTATGGTTTTAACTTCAGAAACGAAATAGCAGCCTTCTTTCTTTTTTACTTTGATTCAAATTTTAGTTCATTTGATATCATTTTGATAGTTAATGTCAGATGAATTAAGTGGATTGGAGTAATTATGTTAGAAGCACTATTTTGCAAAGTTAAAAAAGTTTTGAGATTACTTTTACAATATCAGAAAATAGATCAAAATAGTTCAACCACTTATTATTGTAAGTGATTTCAATGGTGTAAGATACACCTTAACTCAAGACGGAGCATTCTAGCATCCGCCTCCCACGGATACAAAACCTAGTCATATTAATTATTTTACAAGATTCATAATAGAATACAGTAACATCATTTAATCCCTGTAAAAATTATTTTACAACTAATTATTGTAAAATAATTATTTTACATTTAATCCACCTAATGGAAAAATTGAAAAAGTCTTTAATTGTTGTTGTATTAATTATTTTATAATTAATTAATAATAAAATTTATTCTCACCTGACATTTATATATTTCAATGAAAAACTTACACAATTATTATTTGTGCTTAACAATTGTTTCCATGTATTATTACATACATATGATCAACACCGTCTACTTAATAATAATTTAACAAAAATAATTTTAAATCTTCCTAAATAATTTTTTTAATAATTCTCTTATTTATTAAACAAAGAAAATATTAAATATTTTTTATATTTTCAAGATGTTAAATATATTTATTTTTTTATTTAATATTTTCTCAATTAAATATTAGAAAAATTATTTAAAAAATATTTTAAAAAATATAACAAAACTCATCTAACAATGCTTGCTTAAAATAATTATTATCCTAATTACTATATTTTTCCTTGAAAAATGCTGTAGCGTAAATATGCTTTGGAAGTAGTGCACACGTCTAATTATGTCAATAACTATCTATAACAAACATGCTCTAAGTTTGTGTCATTTTACTAGAGATTCACTTATTTTCTTATTTTATTCTTCTTCAAATAATGATATCTGAGATTCTTTAATTTTTCTTAATTTTTTAACAATATTACTATTTCTAACAAATTACTTTTTGTGAAATCGTTCTTGAACCAAGGTGGCACATCATGGGATGAGAAACCAATCATGGAATGAGAAAGAAATCAAGAATAGGTGAGAGAAAATAACATGGAGAGTAAGACACTTATGCTTCTTAGTACTGATTCATGTGAAACTTTTTGTGTGATTTAGCATTTTTTATTTTTTAAACTTTTAAATTCTCTTATAATTTAATTATACATATAATCTTTTTTTAAATATCGTTTCTCTTTTAATTTATGTTTTCTAAAATTCTAGCTAAATTTAGTTTTAAAAAAGCACATGGCGGAGACAGCCAGCATAATCTCAAGAGTTTTTTTGTTTTTCAACATATCACAAAAGACAGGATATTCATTCATCGGTCACTACTAATAAATATCAAACTCATTTTTCTTTCGTTTTGTAAGTATAAATTCGTGTTACAGTAAGACGAGTTTGACTTTTCATCAAACTAGCGGTCGCATATTTATCCATCTAAAAGATAATTAATTATTGTCTATTATATGTCAATATTTTTATTTTAAATTTTTTAATTTTAATTTTTTGAATTTATTAAAAATTAATATAAATTAATCACTTATTTTTAATATATTAACTAATTAATTTAATTTTTATCAATTAATAAAATTTACCACAAAACTCGTATATTAATTTTTACCAAATAATAAATAATTAGTTAATACATTACGTAAAAGTGGTTAATCACTATAGATTTCTAGTGAATCTTATTAATTGGTAAATTCAAATTAATTGGTTAATACATTAGAAATAAGTGGTTAATCTATATCAATTTCGGTGAATCTAAGAAAGAGTTCTAAATAATGAATAACTGGTTAATACATTACATAAAAGTGATTAATCACTATAGATTTTTGGTGAATCTCATTAATTGGTGAATCCAAATTAACTGATTAATATATTAGAAATAAGTGATTAATCTATATCAGTTTCTGATGAAATCCAAGAAAGAGTTCCCAATAATGAATAACTTGTTAATACATTACTTAAAAGTGGTTAATCACTAAAGATTTTTGGTGAATCTCATTAATTGATAAATTCAAATTAACTGGTTAATACATTAGAAATAAGTAGTTAATCTATATCAGTTTCTGGTGAATCTAAGAAAGAGTTCTCAATAATGAATAACCGGTTAATACATTACGTAAAAGTGGTTAATCACTATAAATTTTTGGTGAATCTCATTAATTGGTAAATTTAAATTAAATGGTTAATACATTAAAAATAAGTGATTAATTTATATCAATTTCTGGTGAATTCAAGAACCGAGAAATGAAAAGTAAGAAATTAACTTGTTAAAACATTAGAAATAAGTAGTTAATCTATATTAGTTTATGATAAATCTAATAAGTAAGAAATGAGAAGCGATAAATTAATTGGTTAATACATTAGAAATTGTGGGGTCCAGCTCAAAGAAAATAAGCACCAAAGGTGCAAGTTTTTCAACTCAACAGAAAATCATTTTTGGAGCACATGGTTTTGGAGCACATGGTTTTGCACAAACCACTTTTGGAGCACATGGTTTTGCACTCATTTTGCTTCTATAAATAGAAGCAATTGAGAGGAAGGAAGTGCATTAGATCCTCACAATCAAGAGAGTGAGAGAAAAATAGAGAGAGAGCCTCTTAGAGAGTTTCTTGAGAGAGAAAAATAGTGAGCCGATTTGTGAGAATTATATCCACAAATTGAAGATCAAATATCATTGTATTTTGTATTCCCATTATTTTATAGTGGAGATTTAAGTGGCCTACGGGTCCCGTGGTTTTTCCCTTACTCACATTAAGAAGGTTTTCCACGCTAAAAATTTTCTGGTTTTGTTATTACAATTATTTTACGCTTCCGCATAGTGCCTATTTTTGAGTTCACAGAGGAGGGAAATTATGCAGGCATTTTCCAACAGTGGTATCAGAGCTCTGGGATACTAGGTGCCGGATTCATAAGAAAATTCTTAGTATGCTCTGTGGTTGCAGCATTGTCTGATCTTCCACATCAGAAAAGAATTATTCTCGTTGCTAGAAATAACGTGTGGTGGTGTGAAAGTGTTGTCTAAGAAAGTTCTGGCTAGGAAAGACTTGGTATTTAAGTGTGTCCATTAGTGACCCACCTCTCTTTCCTGGGAACCTACCTGGTGCACTATTTGCATACTACGCTATTGTATACTGTACTATTTACCTATAACTATTCACGTATATTGTATTGGTTTTAACTCAAGATGGAGGGAGTCATTACTCATGATGGAGATATGTTCAAGTTAATCTGCGATAATTACTCCTATTGGAAGCCGATGATGGAAGACCACTTATATAAAAAGATTTGCATGAGCCAATCACCCAAAAGATAAATCGGAGGGGAAGACCGACAAAGAATGGGAGCTCCAAATCGGAAAAGCGTAGCTATGATCCGAAAATATATTGACAGAAGTTTGTTCGAACATGTATCAACTTATACCAATGCGTATGATTTGTGGACGAAACTTGAATCCTTGATTCAAAAGAAGACGCCCAGGAATAAAGCCCACCTTGTTAGACGACTGGTGAAGTTGGAGTACTCGGACGGTCAGAACATGATCGAACATTTGAATACCTTCAAAGGTATAGTGAATCAACTAACGAAGACAGAAATGAAGATAGACGATGAGTTGCAAACTCTTCTACTCCTCAGTTCTCTGCCTGAGAGTTGGGATACTCTAGTTGTCACTCTCAGCAATTCTGCTCCAGACGAAAAGCTTAGCATGGATTTTGTTACAGACAGTTTGCTGAATGAAGAGTCAAGACGGAGAGAAAGGGGCGTGAACAACCAGTTTGAAGCCAACGTTGTTGACAACAGAGGAAGGAGCAAGAATCGTGAAAAAGGAGGTCGTGGAAAATCACAAGGTAGATCCAAATCTCGCACTAGACTAAGTTGTTATTACTGTGGTAAACCAGGCCACGTAAAGTCAGTGCGATTCTTGAAGAGAGACCAACAAGCCTGGAATGTACCACCACGACCGTATTAACCCAAACAAGAAGAAGGAAGATGGAACAACTACTGTAGTAGCCTCGACTGATGAGAATATATTTCTTATCTAGAGAAGAAAATTATCTGAACGTTGCATCTGATGACTGCATTTGGATAATTGACTCAGGAGCATCCTTCCACGTCACACCTCATGAAGAATTTTTCTCATCATACCAAAAAGGAGATTTTGGTACAGTGAAGATAGGCAACCACGTCACAAGCAAGATTGTTGGCATTGGTGAAGTAACAATGATTACTGAGAATGGAAACAAGCTTATGCTGAAGGAGGTAAGACATGTTCCAGAGATGCGTCTGAACCTTATCTCAGTAGGAAAGTTAGATGAAGCCGGAATGATAAACCAGTTGGTGCCTAGAGGAAACTCAAGGAAGCATGATTATTGCTCGCGGCAGAAAGGAAGGCTCTCTGTACATTATGCAGGGAAAGATATGCAAAGAGGAGATGAATGTTGCTCAAGATGCAAGCAAGGAATTGTGGCATAAACGACTAGGCCACATGAGCGAGAAAGGTTTGGAGATTCTCGCAAAAGATCATCTTCCAAACATAAAAGGGCAACCACTTGAATCCTGTGAAGACTGTCTAGCAGGCAAACAATACAGAGTATCTTTCCAAAGATCAGATGATGCAAGAAGAAGAAAGCAGATTCTGGATCTTGTTCACTCAGATGTTTGCTCAACATCTGAAAGGTCCCTTGGCGGTGCCCAATACTTTGTTACCTTCATTGATGATCACTCTAGGAAGGTGTGGGTGTATCCATTGAAGACGAAAGATCAAGTTCTTCAAGCTTTCAAGGAATTCCATGCTTCTGTAGAACGAGCATCTGGAAGAAAGTTAAAATGCTTGAGAACTGATAATGGCGGAGAGTATAGAGGTCCATTTGAAGCATACTGTAAAGCTCATGGGATAAGACATGAGAAGGTACCTCCCAAGACACCTCAGATGAATGGACTAGCTGAGAGAATGAACAGAACAATCGCAGAGAAAGTCAGAAGCATGCTTTCTCATGCAAAACTCCCAAAGGCATTCTGGGGTGAAGCAGTAAAAACTGTAGTTGATTTGATCAATTTGTCTCCTTCAAGACCTTTAAATGGAGAGATTCCAAAAAGTATGGTCTGGAAAGAAAGCCTCTTATGGTCATTTGAGAGTCTTTGGGTGCAGGACATTTGTCCACATTCCTAAAGATGAAAGAGCAAAGCTTGATGCAAAGACGAAAGAATGCATATACTTTGGTTCACCAAGTGATGAACTTGGCTTCAGATTATGGGATCCTGTAAACAAGAAGATTGTTCGAAGCAGGGATGTGGTATTTTGTGAAGATCGACGATCCAAGATATTCAATCTAAGAAGCCAAAGACCATTGTGGTACACAATTCGGGGAGAGATTCCTCAAAGGAATGAGCAACTTGATCGGACAATACAACCTCATCGTATGGAGCAACTGCATTCGGACGGAACAACCCGACTGCGAACAAAGTCGCAATGCATGAAGAACATGATGGAGACTGATCAAGTAGAACAAGAACCTCAAGTGAGAAGATCAACGAGAGTCAAACAACCATCAAGAAGGTATTTCTCAGATGATTATGTCACTCTCACTGATGAAGGGGAACCTCAAAGTTTCATAGAAGCCATTGAGACGAACGATAAGGAGAAATGGATGCAAGCTATGCAAGAAGAAATACAGTCCCTGAAGGAGAATCAGACGTATGACCTGGTGAGATTACCAGATGGAAGAAAGGCATTGAAAAACAAGTGGGTATTCAAACTCAAGACTGAAGAGAACAACCCAAACCCCAGGTACAAAGCAAGGATTGTTGTGAAGGGGTGTAACCAGAAGAAAGGTATAGATTTTGAAGAAATCTTCTCACCAGTGGTGAAGATGATATCCATTAGAGCGATCCTTGGTCTAGCTGCAAAACTAGACTTGGAAATAGAATAGCTTGATGTTAAAACAGCATTCTTACATGGAGACTTAGAGGAAGAAATTTATATGGAGCAACCGAAGGTTTCAAGAACCAGGCAAAGAACATCTAGTGTGTCGTCTGAAGAAAAGCTCTATGGTCTAAGCAAGCTCCAAGGCAATGGTATAAGAAGTTTGATCTTTTCATGACCCAACACAATTTTAAGAAGACCTCCATAAACCATTGTGTGTTTGTGAAGAACTATGAGAATGGTGAATCCATCATACTACTATTGTATGTTGATGATATGCTTTAGATTGTTGGGAAAGATAAGACAAAGATAGCTGCTCTCAAGAAGGCATTGAGCAAATCTTTTGCCATGAAAGATTTGGGTGCAGTAAATAAGATTCTTGGAATGAAGATCATCAGAGATCGATCTAGAAGGATGTTGTGGATGTCACAAGAAGACTATATCAAGAAAGTTCTTGAAAGGTTCAACATGCATAATGCCAAACTTATGTTCCATTACCTGGTCATCTCAAACTGAGTAAGATACAATGTCCAGGAAATGACGTAGAAAAAGAAGAAATAAGCAAGGTGCCCTATTCTTCTGCTGTTGGTAGTCTTATGTATGCAATGGTCTGTACAAGACCAGACATTGCTTATCTGTAGGAGTTGTGATAGATTCCTATCGAATCCAGGAAAAGAGCATTGGAATGCTGTGAAATGGATACTAAGGTATTCGAAAGGAACTTGCTTGTGTTTTGGCAATAGAAATCTAATGCTCACTGGGTATTCAGATGCAGATATGGCAGGAGATGTGGATTCAAGAAAGTCTACATCGGGATATCTGATTACTTTTGCAGGGGGAGCTATCTTATGGCAGTCACGACTACAAAAGTGTATTGCTTTAAGCACCACAGAAGCTGAATTCATCGCAATCACTGAAGGTTGCAAAGAGATCCTGTGGATAAAGAAGTTTCTACAAGAGTTAGGTCAGACTCAAGAAAGCTATGTTCTCTATTGCGACAGTCAGAGCGCAATTCATCTCAGCAAGAACTCGACATTTCATTCAAGGTCGAAACACATCGACGTAAGGTATCACTTGGATCCGTGATGTGTTGGAAAGTAACTAACATAGATTGAGAAAATACATACCAAAGACAACTAACCGATATGATGACAAAAGCTTTACCTAAAGAGAAGTTAGAAGTCTCAGAAAGAAGTTGCGGGTTTAGCATCAACCCCAAATTGATCCAAAGATATTTTCTTTTTTTTATGCTAGAGAATTGTGGGGTCCAAAAAGAAAATAAGCACCAAAGGTGCAAGTTTTTCAACTCAACAGAAAACCATTTTTGGAGCACATGGTTTTGGAGCACATGGTTTTGCACAAACCACTTTTGGAGCACATGGTTTTGCACTCATTTTGCTTCTATAAATAGAAGCAATTGAGAGGAAGGAAGTGCATCGATCCTCACAATCAAGAGAGTGAGAGAAAAATAGAGAGAGAACTTCTTAGAGAGTTTCTTGAGAGAGAAATAGTGAGCCGATTTGTGAGAATTATATCCACAAATTGAAGATCAAATATCATTGTATTTTGTATTCCCATTATTTTATAGTGGAGATTTAAGTGGCCTACGGGTCCCGTGATTTTTCCCTTACTCACATTAAGAAGGTTTTCCACGCTAAAAATTTTCTGGTGTTGTTATTACAATTATTTTACGCTTCCGCATAGTGCCTATTTTTGAGTTCACAAAGGAGGGAAATTATGCAGGCATTTTTCAACAGAAATAAGTAGTTAATCTATATTAATTTTTAGTGAATTTAAGAAGTGAAAAATGAGAAATTTAAAATAAAAATATTAATATATAAAAAAATCAACAAATATACGTACAAAAGCATATAATAAATAAAAATTAAAGTATTTAGTTAGACCAAAATCGTTTTTCAGAGACTAGAGACATAAGTAGCAGGACCTACATTTCAGGTACAGTGACAAACATTAGTTCCTAAAATAGTTATACATCATAATTCCTCCATCTATATATGTGTGTGGAGTACAGGGCACGGACTCCCACTTTTTGAGTTGATGCGTCTAAAGTTATCGGAAAATCATCTCCAATCAGGTTGGTGGCAGTGATAAATGCCACCCCTCATTGTCAAAAAGCACTAGCTAGTTTACATAGTTGAAGAGGACTAGTTTCCAGTCTCAGTATAGCATTACTGCCTAACCGTCAATTATGAAAATTTTCACCCACAGAACAAGCACTCCCCATTGCCTAACTTGTTTAGTCAAAAAGTGATAATCAGCCAAGAAAAACTAATTAAACCCGAGAAAGTCTCTGTTTGCTATGCCCAAATACGGTTTTCCAGTTTCATGTGCTCCCAAGTTAATTTTTGACTGTAGAATATATAGACATAGATATAGACTAGCCAGTGGACAATATGGTGTTGTAACTGATGGAGGAGTGAGAGCGACTGAGTGAGTTTCCTTCGTCTTGGTGGTTCATCAATCTTCATTGGGTTTTATAAACGTGCTTAAAATCAATTCGAATTTGAAATTAAGCCATTTGGATCGCGTTGTCAAGCTCACAAGTCACGACTTTTCCAGCTCATTCTAACGTCACATGCCTTAACATCAAAAGTGACATATGTATGCCCACGCTGAAGGGAAACTTTCCACTGTAACATCAAAATTTGGTAAGCATAATATCTGCTGAAACGCTAGTACTGTCTCCAAACAAAAAAGGAGAATACGTCCAAACAGACGCTAGTACTTCGTTTGCTACCCTTCCCCTCCCCAAGCCCCTACGCAATGGACATGTGCTAAAATTTGTACATTTTTCCCTTATGAGAATTGTGCACGTGTTGCTATAGCAAGGATAAAAAGATGCGTAACTTATATCATATAACGAGGGGTTTTAGAAATGCAAGAGGCCATAAACCATGCGAAAATTGTGAAGAATGGACATGGCTCAAGTGGAAGAATCTTAACCTCTTATACTAATTTACACAATTTGTTATATTATTTGGGTGTCATTTTCCTCATAACTGACTCAAAAAGGACGTTTTGATTTTAACCATATTCAATTAATCAATAGTGATAAGAATTTCACATCGTTCGTCTTAATCTTTTGGATACGATTTATATATTTGTTAAGTCATTTTACTTCATGTCAATTAATTTAAGTTAAAATTTCACATAATATTACAATCAAAATTTTATCTCAATCTCTTATTTCGTTAGACTTTTCTCGCCTGTTTCACTAAGCTCTCTTCTCGGTGTTAATAGTCTCTTATCACATGTCTATCAATTAATTTTAAGTTAAAATCTCATAAAAAAAAATTGTCAAATTGTAGGTGATCACTGGTAATAAATGGTGAACACAAAACATTAAGTGAAATTGTAGGTGATCACTGGTAGTGAGTGGTGAACATAAAACATTAAGTCAGTATCAGCTTTCAAATCTAGCAGGGTATACGTGAATGTCTTGAATTACATGGAAATGGAATATGGCTGTCAATTGTCAATCTTGATCCATGTTTGTGGCCCTGGCAGAAAATTTAAAGCGTGTTTGTAAAAGACAAGTTCTTCGAAGATAAGCTTGCCAAATGAAGATAGTATTTTGCGTCATGCCAACTGCCAAGTTAGATGTCTTTCGAACGAGGAAGTTCAAAGAAAGTTGCCCACTTACTTGTGTTGTGCGTGTAAAGTTCTGATGCGTTTATAAAATCAACCGTAACTATCTGAGTTTGATGAAATGTGTCTGCCTCTGCAGGTACATAGAATTAATAATTAATGGCTTGTGATTGTATTGTAGGCCTCGCCGTGTGGCCTCCATTCAGCAGCAACGGGTTTATAATAGAGGATTCCAAGAATAAATATAACATAACGATAGAAGTTTTGCTTTAAAATTAATTTAATATCACAAATTTAATTTTTATACGATATATCCTATGAATTTTATTTTGATTCGTAATTTTATAGTACAGTCTAATCATGTAATATTATTATATTATATTTTTAAAAGGAATTGGTCTATGATAACGGTTAAATTAAAAATTTTAAATTTTTAAACTCATGTCATATTATCATTGACTAGTTATAATACTTTAAAAATATGAAAGATTCTCTTTTTATACGACTTTTTCATTCATCACTCTGTTTTTCTTTCTTTCTTTTTTCTTTTGCAACTTTTTTCTTCGTTCTTTCAATATGAAATCACCTCAAGTGTTTTTATTGCATAGCGGTGGAAACGAGTCAAACATTGCTTTAAATGAATGTGATATGTTTCTCAAATACAAGATCTGCTTATTTACTTGAAATATGTTATTTTTTAAGAGTAAATTTATTTTTTTAAAAATTTAGTCTGAGTTAAAAATTTATTTAAATATCTATTTAATAATAAAATTTTAAATAAACTAATAGATATACGTATAAATAAGTTAACAAGTTTAAATTTAAAAAAAATTATATTATTTATAAAATTAATTATATTTATACAAATATTCAAATGTTATAATATATATAAAGTAATAATATATATATAATTAAATAGATCAATCTGTTAGGCTTAAAAGACATTTCTAAATATTTGAAACTTAATTCATTTAACTAAATTAGCCTTTTAAAAATCATTGGTTTGACCTTTTTATTAAATGGGTTAGGACAGATCAGACCTTAAACAAAATAAGTCATAGGCTCTCGACGAGTGTAAACCTATTTCTACCCTTATTAATGAAATACACTATACTGACAATATTCGTGTAGGCAATTAAATTTATGGTTAATTAAAAATGTTCATCACATACTTTTGAAGCCAATCACAAATGTCATTTGTTAGGTCTCTCACACAAAAATTTACTGACCAATATTAGAAGTTTTCATGTGTTCTAAAGTTGTTTTTTAAGTTCATTCTTAACAACAAATCAAGGTATATCATGCTTAAACTTATAATAAAACCAATCACATATTCTCAATTATTTCTTAAACCGAATAAAATAGAAATTTATTAATAAAAATGGTAATGCTTTTTTATTTCTTTTTACTTTTTTAATACCTTTTTTAAATTTTTATAATCACTAAAACTTTAAAATTACTTTTGGATTATAAATGAATTAAGAAAGAATGTCATATGAGCAAAAATAGTAACAGAAAATTATGTTGAAAAAAATTTACATTCATCAATTATATTATGATATATTAGTTTTTAATAAACTAAATATATACATAATATATTATAAATTACTTTTCAAAGTATCTCAACCTAAATATATTAATATTAATAATAAATTAAATAATTTTAAATAAAATGATTCTATATTATAGATATTAATAATTTTATTATAATAAGTTAACATATACATTACTTATTTAACAAGCATGTGCATCGTAGAAGTAATCAATAGTACCAAGTCTTCTCTTATAAAAGAGGTAGGACTTGAATCATAGGGATAGC
The DNA here is from genome assembly GCA_029884595.1 of Ormosia semicastrata. Taxonomy (NCBI): domain Eukaryota; kingdom Viridiplantae; phylum Streptophyta; class Magnoliopsida; order Fabales; family Fabaceae; genus Ormosia; species Ormosia semicastrata. Next base: position 4,546,281 of record JAQQTO010000028.1, on the reverse strand, counting down.
TATCTATATCCGTAAAAAATAGGAAATTACCTTTATGTTATCAATAGTTACATTTATCTTATCCTAATCCTATCTTCTAGGACTTATACTTATCTAACTTAGTATTTGAATATTCTTTCAACTGTTTCAACACTATCCCTCAAACTGACTTAAAATACCTTTCATAGACAACTTGCTAACTAAACCATCAAAGTTCTTTGGACAATCCCTTGTTGAGAATGTCTACTACCTTTTTTTGTTGTCGCGACATAGGTTATGTAGATATGTCCATTTTATATCTTCTTTTTAATGAAATATTTATCTACTTCAATATGCTTGGCTCTGTCATATGGAGGACAAGATTGTGAGAAATGGAGATTGCTACCATGTTATCATAGTAGACTTTCATAGGTGTAGATTCATAAACCCTCAATTCTCTTAGTAGTCTTTCAATCCACATAATCTCACAGATTCTATGGGTTATTGATTTGAATTCGGCTTCAGCACTACTCCTAGTCACCACATTTTGTTTCTTTCTTTGCCTTGTAAAAAGGTTATAGATTTCTTGTTAATAATATGTTCATCCCAATCTGCATTTGTGTAGGCTTTTATATGCAAGTGCTCATGTTTCTTATACAGTAATCTTATTCTCGATGACCCTTTTAGGTACCTCAAAATTATGTATACAGCTTCAAAGTGTCCCAATCCTAGTGATTGCATGAATTGGCTTGCCAATCTTACTGCAAAAGCTATATATGGGTGAGTATGGGATAAGTAAGTCAATCTCCCAACCATTCTTCGATATCTTTCCTGTCTACCACATCCTCTATCCTTGTAGTTTTAATATCATTGTATTGGGTTCAATAGGAGCTTTAATTGCTTTACACCCTCACAGCCTTGTTTCCTTTAGCAAGTCAAGTACATACTTCCTTTAGTTTATGAATATGCCTTCTTTAGATATGAAATATTTTCTATTCTAAGAAAATATTTTAGTGGACTAAAATCTTTGATTTCAAACACACTTGCCATCTTTTTTTTCAAGCTAGTAAGCTCAGCTCCATCATCACCCGTCAATACAATTTCATCTACATAAACAATGAGTGTTCTGATTTTCCTATTGGTTGAGTGTTTGTGGACCAAAGTGTGATCAGCCTGATTTTGGGTGTATCAATGACTCTTCATCACTATTCCAAACGTCTAAAACTCTATGGGACTATTTCATCCCATACAGTGACTTGTTTAGTTTGCAGACTTTGCCTTCACCGACTATGTCTTCAAATCCAAGTGGAAGGCTCATGGACACATCTTGTTCTAAGTCTCAATTTAAGAATGCAATCTTCACATCTAGCTAATTTAATGGACAATTGAAGTTCACAACTAGGGATAATAGAACTCGGATTGAGTTGATTTTTGCTACTGGGCAAATGTCTCTTTATGGTCAATTCGATAGGTCTATGTAAATCTCATTGCTACCAACCTTGCCTTGCATCTTTCTACACTTTTATCTGCTTTGCATTTGATAGTAAACACTTATGTGCACCCTACCTTCTTCTTGTTTCTTGGTAAGTCAACAATTTATCATTTCCTACTTTTTAAAAAAAAAAAAGCTTTCATCTCCTCCACCATTGCTTCCAATTCGGATTACCTAGAGCTTCTGTGATAATTCTTGGAACAAACATACTAGAAATTCTAAAGATAAAAGCTCTATGGTTACTAGAAAGTTTCTTTTAGGGCATGATTTTAGAAATGGGATGAAGAGTACATGTCCTAAATCCTTTCCTAATGGCTATAAGAACATCAAAATAAGAAGTATAACTAGAATTAGAAAGGTCTTTGTTACCTAAAACACCCAAGGGTTCAATATCCAGAGAGTTTGATTGATCTTGTGCAAGGATGGTATGCCGACCATTGTCCTTCTTTGTTTTCCCTCAAGTGTAAACTAGGAGCTCATGATATCGTGGCACTTCTCTCATTTCCTATAAGTTATCAAGGTTAAGCACATTATTTTCAATTTCCTGGCCATTTATTTCTTGATCAATAGGATTGTAAGATAGCATTAGGTAATGGGTTAGCATAGTCCTAAAAATTATCTTCCTTTGTCCTTATCTCCCCCTTAACAAAATTTTTATCATAAAAAGGTTCGTTTTCCAAAAATGCAACACGTACACTCATTAGATTTTTTAAGTTGAAGGATCAAAACATTTATATCCTCTTTATGTGGGGTATATATAATGAAAACACATTTTTCAACCCTAGGTTCAAGTTTAGAATGATGGGTGTTTGATATATGAAGAAAAAATTTGCAACTAAAATTTTTTAATGGAAGATTAGCATACATCCAAGATGTAGGAAATAGGTTTTTAAAGTTATCTACTGGAGTGTTGTAATTTAGGAGCTTAGAAGGCATTCTATTTATCAAATAAGATGCAGTTAAGACAACCTCTCCCTATAAATACTTAAGGATGTTCATAGAAAACATAATGGCATGTCCTACTTCAAATAAATGTACATTTTTCTTTCACAAATCCATTTTGCTGAGGAATATCACATGTAGATTGATGTTGAAGCCCTTTCTTAGCCGCAAAAGTCCCAAACAAATATTAAAGTATTTTATGTCATTGTTTATTCTTAAGATGCTTATTCTTGTTTCAAGTTGATTCCCAATCATGTTATAAAAGTTTTTAAATAGTTCTACCACATCTAATTTCTCATACATTAAGTATACCCTATAATAATGTATTATCATCAATATATATAGCTTACAAACCATCTTATTTCCATATATTGTGTTGGTTTTGGAAGGACCCCAAACATCAATATGAACTAGATGAAATGGTTTAGATTCACAATAAGGTTTAGATAAATAAGAAATACAATGACTTTTCACAAAAACATAATTATCACATTAGACACTAGAATAATCCAGACTTTTATACAAAGCAAGGAAAAAATATTTAAAAATATTGAAAGTTAGGATGCCCTAGTATAAGGTGCCAAAGCATTAATTGATCTTAAGTTTTGAACTTGTACCACTAAGACCCTGACCTACTTTGTTCTTAGGAAGTAATAAAGACCACACATCATCTTTGCATTTCCAACTATCCTCCCTGAGTTCTGGTCCTAGAATAGATAATGAAAGTCAAGGAAGACAACTTTACAATTAAAATCCTTGCAAAGTTTGCTAACAAATAAAATGCTACATAATAGTTTTAGAACATGCAGAACAAAGTTTAAATCAATTAGATAGGAAACTGCTATAAGACCTTTTTCCTATAATAGGAGAAAAACTCTCATATGCAATTCTAATTTTCTTATTATTGAAACATGGGAAATAACTTTCAAACAAATAGGAAAGACTAATCATATGGTCAAAAGCACATGAATTAATGATCCATGATGCAAAATATAAAGTCAACGATAAAGCACCGGGAATGCTACATGTTTAAGCAAGAGAACCACTAGGAGGACTAGTTACATAATTAGACTTTGGCAATTTTAGGAGGTGCTCAACTTGCTTCTTACCTAAAGGGCTTGATTTAGCCTTGTGAGCTATAGGGTAGGCTTGGCTAGGCTTATTCCCTTGCTTGCTACCCTTCCAATTTGCTGCTTTACCATGGAGTTTCTAGTAGTTATCTTGTATGTAGCATGGTTTGTTGCAATATTCGTACCACACCTAAGATTGTTCATCAACCCACTGTTGGTTAAGAACATTTTTGTTGACATATGTATCTGCTACAACTTAGGGATTGGCGTCAACTGAGCTTGAATTTGAACTACCTCATTTCTCAAGTATCACATGCCTTCAAGTTTCTTCCCTTCATACCTCTGAGAGTAGTTCACTAAGTAAAAGAAAAGGCATCTTGCCATTAATCTATCCTCTAAATTCATCTAATTCAATGTCAAGGCCTACAAGAAATTTAAAGATTATGTTTTCCTCTACTAGCTTCTTAGAATGGTTTTCATCTACAGTTGACTTCTGTTCTTTGTCATGAAAGAGCCCATGTCTTGCCATACCCTTTTAGAGTGTTCAAGTATTTAATGACACTTTCTCTTCCTTACCAAATTTCCTCTAGCTTAAGGGTTAACTTCTAAACTTGGGATTTGATACCCAAATTTGAATACATCTTGTTCACATCGTCCCATATTTCATTCATTGTATGATGACACATATAGTTGGAGCTAATGTCCTCACTTGTGGAATTCACTAGGCATGTCATGACCATGAAGTTTTCAACATCTTAGGTAGCATACAACGAGTCTTTACTATCAAGTTCCTCTGTTTAACTCATTAGATTACTCGACTTTTTATTAGGTTAGTAAAAATCATTTTGCATATTATACTGCATTTAAGTACTTCCAAGCAATAAGAAATCTTGTTTAAGAAATGCAACATGCTTTTATTGTTTACTTGTAACCTCTATATTTATAATATATATGTTGGAATTATGGGGCTTAAGTAGAGAAAAAAGAAAGGAGAGAAAAGACAACTAGCAATAATAGCACGGAATATATTATTGATATGATATATTATGTTGTGATGTGATGCAAAATTTCAACCCAGTGGTCCTATATATACTAATAATGAGGTCAAGAACCTAGTACATGCCTAAGCCTACAAATACAATAAGACTACAAATCCTAATCAAATAAGGAAAAAAATTAAGAAATATAACAAAATCATAAAGTAACTCATATGATTGTTTCCTCAATTAGATGACTAAATGATTTCACAATATATTCTAAAAATCAATATATTTTGAATATATTCTAACACTCTCCTTCAAGCTAAAGTTAAAGCTTGCATGTTACAATTAAATTCACCAAAAAGAAAATAAACTAAAAATATAACGTATTAAAGGAAGCCAAACTACGTGAACGAAGGCAACAGGGCCCAAACTACATATAGGAAAAATCAGAACGGAAGTGGAGTCAAACTACATTTAAGATGGAGCTAAACTGCATTTGGGACAAAGCCAAACTGCGTAAAGTTGTGATGGAAAGGAGATAATTTGTGGAAAGAGAGACCAGGACGAAGCCAATATGTGGAAAAAGAGGCTAGCAAAATTAATTAGGTTTTAAATGATAATGACTATAGGAGAGGCGTCTCTGTAAGGGCGCATAGTGGAGGAGGCAAAAAAAAAGACTGGGAAGCAACAAATATAAAGAACACAACAAAACTAGATCTGGGTTTGATGTTGATGAGTAATGATTCTAACGAGATCCATTCTACATAGTGAAAGCGTGAAACTCTCCTTAAGGTGGATACTATGGCTTTGATACCATGTTGGGATTATGGGATTTAGGTAGAGAAAGAGGAAATGAGAGGAAAGACAACTAACAATAATATCATTGAATATATTATTGATATGATATATTACGTTATAATTATTGATACAATATATTATGTTGTGATATGATACAAAATATCAATCCAACAGTCCTATTTATACTAATAATTAGGTCAAGTACTTAATTCAAGCCCAAGCCTACTAATACAATAAGAATACAACTCCTGATTAGATAAGAAAACAAATCAAGAAATATAACGAAATCATAAAATAACTCTTAAGATTGTTTCCTCAATTAGATAACTAATTGATTCCATATTATATTCTAAAAATCAATTGATATATTCTAAATATATTTTAACAATATAAAGTACACAACCGCCACATTACTTGTATTCATTCTTTTGAAATCTCGTATAAATTATATTCAAGTAACATTAGCATATTTTGAGTGTTTTGAGCTTTTTCTTTGAGTGTCTTTTGAGCCCTCTCTTTTTCGACATCTTTCCCTTCTTATATTGCCACTACAAGTGCATTAATTTTAATGTAACACCCAAATTGACATCATTTGGCCAAAATGAAAAGAGCTCTCTCCAACTATAGGTCATGTGTAACAAATTTTTTGTACTTTAAAATTCACCAATATAACTCATTGAATTCACTAAATAGCGCATAAATATAACTCATTGAATTCACTAAATAGCGCATATTAACTCCTTATACGAGGTTTTCTGTACATGCACAAGGGGGATCAATATACACTAATATGCACTATTTGGTTAGTTTAAGAAGTTGTGCTAATTAGTTTCAAAGCACAATGGAGTTTTTTGCATGTAACTTATAGTTGGAATGAGGTCCATACATTTAGCCCACATTATTTATAAATTCTTTTAATTCTTCACCTTTTCACGTACCTCTCATCATTTCACAACTTTCCTCATTCATTTAATTTTTATTGTTTCTTCTTTTGCTTTATCAACCTTGAATATTAAGTCAGTTCACATTTTTCTTAAGAAGTTGTGCTAATGAGTTTCAAAGCACAAGGAAGTTTTTTGCATATGACTTATAGTTGGAATGTGGTCATACATTTAGCCACATTATTTACAAATTCTTTCAATTCTTCACATTTTCACGTACCTCCCATCATTTCACAACTTTCCTCATTCATTTAATTTTTACTATTTCTTCTTTTGCTTTATCAACCCTGAATATTAAGTCAGTTCACATTTTTCTTAATTGCTAACAAGTTTTAATGTTTCATAAAAATAAATTATTTAGAGTTAAGCTATGCAGTCATTTATTGAGCAACATGAATGTATATAACTATTTTGGTTGAAGACTTAAAAAAGGGATTTTATCTTTGTTTACTCTTTATTAATTTACGTGGTGTTTGTTATAAAATAAAAGTAAAGAGCTTAAACGATATAGAAGAAGTAAAAAGAAGAAAATAGAGAGAGTAAAGAAGATAATTCATTAATTTTAAAAGTGTCTAACAATAGGTACCCAAAAAGGGTATTTATAACCTAAGGGTGAGATATTAAAAAACAAGTCCTTATCAAATACGAACCTTCCTATCATCTTATCCTAATCCAAACAATAAGTTCAAACTCTAAGTCATGATAAGTTAAAGGTTGACATCTAATTTCATGACACTCCCCCTTAGATGTTCATTAGGAATATGTTTCGTTAAAACTTTATTAAGAAAAAACTAAGTGAGAAAAAAGTCTAGGAAAGGAAAAAGAGTACAATATCCTTTTGTAGGGAAACTACCTCATTAAAACCTTATCAAGGAAAACCTCGTGGGACAAAACCATAATCAAGGAAAAAAAGAGTACAATATTACTCCCCTTTTGGGAACATCACAAAGATCTCTGAAACGACGCATTTCAATTTTCTGAACTAACTTCTCAAATAAAGAAGTAGACAATGTCTTAGTAAACAAATATGCTAGGTTATCACTTGAAAGAATCTGTTGGACTTCAATTGCTCATTCTTTTTGAAGATCATGTGTGAAGAAGAATTTTGGAGAAATATGCTTCATTCTATCTCCTTTGATATATCCTCCATTTAATTGAGCTATGCAAGCAACATTGTCTTCATATAAAATAGTAGGGGGTTTATCATAAGGCAATCCACAAGAGACTTGAATAGGTTGAATCATTGTCCTTAACCAAAAATTGACTTGCTTCATGTATTGTGGTTACTTTTGTTTGATTTGAACATGTAGCAGCTATAGTTTATTTTGTAGATCTCCACGATATAATTGTACCTCTACATGTAAATACGTAACTTGTTTGAGACCCAGCTTTCTGTGGATTAGACAAATATCCTACATTTGCATAACTTATCAATTGTGACACAGACTCATATGAATAGAATAATCCTATATCAATTGTCTCACGAAGATATCGAAAGACATGTTAATTCCATTCAAATGCCTTCTAGTTGGAGAGGAACTATACCTTGCTAATAAACTTACAGAAAATGCTATATCCGGTTATGCATTGCAAGGTACATAAAGTGCGCCTATAGCACTAAGATATAGTACTTTAGGACTAGGAACTTCTTCATTACTTTCTCAATGACGAAATGGATCCTTTTTTGCATCTAGTAATCTAACAACCATTGAGGTACTTAATGGATGTGATTTAGCCATATAAAATTTCTTAAGGATCTTCTTGTATAACTTGACTAATGGACAAAATTTCATTTGTTAAATGTTCAATCTATAAGCCAAGACAAAAATTTGTCCTCCTAAGGTCTTTCATTTCAAACTCTTTCTTCAAGTCCTTTATAACTATGAAGACTTCTTCAAAAGTTCCAATAATATTCAAATCATCAACGTATATAGCGATTATAATAAATCATGTTATAAATTTCTTTATATAGACACATGGCAAATAGCATCATTTTTAAATCCTCCATTCAACAAATGTTCATTGAGATGATTGTACCACATTCGTCTAGATTACTTTAGCCCATATAGAGATATTTGTAACTTGATTGAATAAATCTCATTAGTATGCTCATTGGATGATGTAGATACTTTTAATCCTTCAAGGATTTTCATATAGATATCATTATCTAAAGAACCATATAAGTAAGCTATAATAACATCCATTAGATGCATATTTCACTTATTATATGTTGATAAGCTAATTAGATATCGAAATGTAATCGCATCCACCACTAGAGAATAAGTCTCACCATAGTCAATATTAGGGCTTTGCGAGAAACCTTAAGCTACAAGTCGAGCTTTATATTTCACAATTTCATTTTAATCATTTTGTTTTCTCACAAATACCCATTTGTATCCCACAAGTCTTATACCTTCTGGGATTCAAACTACAGGTCCAAAAACCTCATGTTTTGAAAATGAGTCTAATTTTGCCTGCATGACATCTTTCCATTTTGGCCAATCATTTCTACGTTGACAATCTTTGACGGTTCTCAATTCAAGATCCTTATTTTCATAATGTTGAGCGCTACATTATATGCAAATATGTTATTGACAATTATTTCTTTTCAATTCCACATTTTTCCTGTAGAGACATAATTTATTTAGGTCTCATCATTTTTACTATTTATAAATACTTGAACTTCATCTGAGATTTGAACTATTTCAAAAGCTTGGACTACTTCAAGAGTCCTAATTATATCTCCAACATTTTATTTTAGAGTATCAATTTTAGTAATGTTTGCGTCCTTAGTAATGCCATTTTCTCCTTTTCTTTTTCTGGGTTTTTTTTTACTTTGGAACCGATTGGTCTACCACACTTTTGACATGTCTTTAACCTATTTGATATATCATTAAATAATTGTCCTATTGAGACGTCAATCTTAACGGTAGCATTTACAATTGGTATATAAAATTTAGTTATCCTTTTTGTATCAGAAAATGCATCTGACAATTCATTTGCTATTCTTTGCAAATGTATTATCTTTTAAACTTCTAGATCATATTGCCTTGTTCGAGGACCTAAATGGTATAAAGATTATGTATTCCAAGTTATTTCCTTTTCTAGCTGTTTATTCTCTCCCCCTATATTGAAAACATTATTTCATCAAAATGGCAATATGCAAATCAGGCCTTGAAGACATCTCCTGTTTGTATTTCAAGATACTTGACTATAGAAGGAGAATTATATCCAACATATATTCCTAACTTTTTTTGGGGTCCCATTTTGGTGCAATAAGGTGGGGCAATTAGAACATATATTGCACATCCAAAAATTCTTAAATAGGAAATATTTGGTTGTTAGTCAAAAGCTAATTACAGGGGAGAGAGTCGATGATAAGTTGATGACCTTATACGAATAAGTGTTGCAATATGTAAAATAGCATGCCCCAAGCATAAATTGAGAGTTTTGTTCTTATAAGCAATGACCTAGCTATCAATTGGAGGCAATGGCCTAGCCCATTCTATATATGAATATAAGTAATAGGATATTCAACATTTATAGCATTGGCCATACAATTAGTATTAAATTCTTGAGAAGTAAATTCATTAACATTATCAAGACGAATTGTCTTCATTGGATTATCTCGAAATTGTGCTCTTAATTGAATAATTTGTGGAAGTAATCTCACAAACATCAAGTTGTGAGATGATAATAAGCACACATGAGACCGTCTTGTAGATGCATCTATTAAAATCATAAAATATCTAAAAGGTCCACAGGTGGATGAATTGGTCCACAAATATCACCTTGAATTCGTTCTAGAAATTCAGGAGATTCAATCCCAATTTTTATTGGTGATGGTCTTATAATTAATTTATCTTGAGAACATGCAGCATATGAAAACTCATTAGATTGAAGAATCTTCTAGTTCTTCAATGAATGTCCTTATAATTTCTCAATAATTCTTCACATCATTGTTGATCCAAGATGTTGTAACCAGTTATGCCGAATAATAAAATCATTTGGGATAGCAAACTTCTGATTTACAATAGCATGTGTCTCAATTGCGTTAATATTAGTGTAATATAGACTGGAGAAAAGGGCAAATAATTTTTCTAATACAATTTTCTTATCCAAAACACAAGTTGTAATATAAATGCACTCATTATTTCCCTCATTTACAATCTCAATATGATATTCATTTTGACGAATTTCTTTAAAACTCAATAAGTTCCTTCGTGACGTGGTAGATAATAATGCATCATGTATAATAAATTTTATTCCTCTAAGTAACAAAATGTTAGCTCTTTCGGAGCCCTCAATCATCTTTGTATTACCAATAATAGTATTAACATTTGTCTCTCTCATTATTAAATAGAAAAAATATATCTTATCTTTAAGAATAGTATGTGTTGTTGCATTATCCACAAGACATGTATCTTTACTATTTATCTTGGCCATTTTTCTTCAATTAACAATAAATCACATCGTAATTACACAATAAATAATGGAAATAAGTCATAAACTATTTACTCAAGAACTAAAAGAAGATTCCTTAAAAAAAAGATTTAACTAGTAACCATTTCCATCGCCAATCCAATGATCTGTTTCTTCCTTCGATATCTTCAGAAAAGTCAGACACATCCAAATGACTCATATTAATCGTGCCTTGGTCAACTAAATCATCTTCACAAACAAGATTTGCTTCTATCTTTTTCTCATTTTCTTTTAGTGATGCTTGATAAAGTTCAACCAAAGGTTTAGGCGTACGACAAGTACATGACCAATGTCCTTTCATGCCGCAATGATAGCACTTATTATCTAAACTCTTTGAATTATTACTCTGTCCACTCTTCTTCTCTTTGTTATCTTCCCACTTCTTATGAGATTTATTCTTATAAGAAGAGTTGGAAGCTCTACGGTAACGGTCATTCTTCTTACCTCTTCCATGTCCATGGCCAGAATCACGACCTCTGCCATGTCCAAGATTATAATTTGTCACATTCACTTCAGGAAATGGAACATAATTAGTTGGATGGGCTTTAAGATTTTTCACAATAACTCATTATTTTGTTCAACCATGAGAAGACATGAAATTAATTCAAAATATTTTTGAAACCTTTTTTCTCGATATTATTGCTGTAGAAGCATATTCAAGGCATGTATAGTAGAGAATGTTTTCTCTAGCATATATTTATCAATAATATTCTCCCTACATAATTTCAGTTAGGAAGTGATTCTAAACAGTACAGAGTTATATTCAATTATTGATTTGAAATCTTGCAACCGCAAGTGCATTCAATCATAATGAGTTTTTGGAAGTATTATTATTTTTTGGTGGTCATATCTATCTTTCAAATTATTCCAAAGATATACTAGATCTTTTATAGTAAGATATTCATATTTCAATCTTTCATGAAGGTGGCGGCAGAGGAAAATTATTACTTTTGTACAATCCTGCAGAGATGCTTGGTTTCTTTTTTTAATGGTATCTTCAAGACCCATAGAGTCAAGAAAAATTTTAGTATTTAGAATCCAAGATATATAGTTCTTTCCTGAAATGTCAAGGGCCACAAATTCAAGTTTGGAAAGATTTGACATGATTAAAGTATCTCTATAATATGAAGTAGAGAATTGTGTTAGGCAATAGTAATAGATCATATAACTTCATAGGTGATATAAAGATAAAACAAAATTGAATGGAGTCGTAGGAAGGATAAGAATCATAAATTAGAATAATTTAGAAAGAATAAAATAATAAGATATTACTCTTTCAAGGAAACCTTTAAGTTAATCAAGCCTTCACTTAAATGGTAGAGTCTTGTACTGATAACGTATTATAAAATAAATGTAAAGAGTTCAAAAAATATAGAAGAAGTAAAGAGAAAAAAATAGAGAGTAAGAGAGATAATTCAATAATCTCAAAGGTGTCTCACAATGGGTACCCAAAAGAATGTTTATAACCCAATATTGAGATATTCAAAAACAAATCCTTATCAAATACAACTCTTTCCATCATCTTATCTTATTCCGAATGATAACTTTAAAATCTAAGTCAGGTTGACATTTACTTTCATAACAGTTTTTCTTTTTTCACTGGACAATTATGTTTTTTTTTTCCACACTGAACAATTATGTTCAATGAACCAATAAAGTAAAAGACAACTTAAATCAGAATAGCAATAGCCCAACATTTCTAGGAACTGAAATAAAGCCCAGCACCCAAACGAAGAGAGACCAAGTTTTGTCAAGGGGGCCCAATTTGTTTGCTGCAAGAACGAAAAAGGCCTACCGATCGTACCGCTCTCCACTGTTACCAATGTGTATGCGGTGGACAATGGACACCAAGAATGAGACATTGAGATACACCTCCATGCGCTATGGTAGGAAGGAATGTGGGTGGATACAGGTAAAGTTGGACCTTGCTTTAGATGTGTTTAATCTGTTTTTTAAATGATAGGTTTGAGTTTGATTTATTTATTTGATATAAGTTATTTTTTAAGATTTAACTTAATATTTTTAAATGTTTTATATGATTTAAAAATTTATTTAAAAGTTTATTTTATAATAAAATTTTTAAATAGACTAACAAATTTATTTTTAAATAAATCAATTAGACAAATTAATAAGTTTAGGTCTTTATATAAAATAATGAATTTAATTTTTTTTAAAATATTTTTATTTATAAATTTAATTATATTTTATAAATATTAAAATATTATAATATTAATATATATATTAAATAATAATATATATAATTACTTATATCAATCAGGTAAATACATCATCTTACATGATAAAAATGATTAAGATAAATAATTTAAAAAATAATAATTTAATAAATAATTTTAAAAATAATATTTTAATAAATAATTTTCACACCAATAATAATTTGATAAAAGTGCGCATAGAGAACTGCGCACGATGCCCCAATTATCGCCCCTCGACGTCTATTTATATTTTATATTCTTTCCTCTACGAACATGTACATTTCCGTTTCAAAAATTTATTTAAATTTAATTAAAAAGAATTTAAGAAAAAATGAAACAGCCCAAAGATTTTTGTCTTGACTTGTCGAATATGTGATAATAAGTTGAACTCTGGTTTTGTAGAACCCACTTACAAAGTAGGACCCACTTTTTTTGCATTATCCGTACTCCCTTGCGTTGTGGGCTTTGTAGTTAAGCTCAAAGATAACTCTAAATTATGTTCAAAAAGAGATATATGACAAGATTTTTTCATTTATATAATAAATGGGAAAATTTACAAAGACTAAGTTGAAGTAGTAAGTAATTTTAATTTTTTAAGATAAATATATAAGTTTAAATTCAAGACAAATAATTCTTATAGAGAAATTACATAATTATTGTATTCTCATGATTAAACAAAAATTAGTTATATAAACAATTTAAATAAATTGAATATGTGAAAATACTCCATTGTCTAAAAAGAAAATGGGAAATGCAACTTTTATGTATCTTTTTTCTCACATAATTCACGTATCATCATTATCCATTTTTTTTCTCAATCTCTCTTTTTCCTTTTTTGTTTTATATAGAAGCATATTTAGTGAGATAAGTGAATCTTGACCATTCAATCTTACATAAATGGTTAAAATTAAAACATAAATACATATAACATTTTTAAGTGGTCATATAATTTTTTAAGTAACTTTTAATTTTAACCATTTATGTATGGTAAAGATTTACTTCTCTCACCCTCTCACAATAAAAACTTCAATCACTAGATATGCCTCTGTTCTGGACCGTGATCCGGGATCCTGTCCGATGGGATCAACCCGGCACGTATACCACCTTACTCCGCCATAAACACCTCGTTTAGGCCATCCGACTTCGGGCTTCAGTTGTGGGCCATATCAGCATCCCTTAGGTCTGCGCAGATCCTGACAACTGCTAATCATGACCCTTAGGATATGGAGACCATAACTGCCTGCAACAGCAGGTGGCCACTAACGCGACATCTCGAAATTTTAGGGATCTGTCTAGACGATTGTGGGAGAGATGCACCCTCCGTCAGGGCTCTGTCTGAATGATCGTGGGATGGAGGCACCCCCGTCAGGCCACGATCTTAATGTACCTACACCTCACGCGGATGCCACGAGGACCCTGTGCATGCTCTATAAGTATCAGGCTAAGTCATTCTAATAGAGGCATCTATAATCTCTGAGTAAAAAAAGAAAACCCTTCTGGTTTATTGCCTAACTAGAGCGTTGGAGTCCCTTTGTAGGTACCCAATTCCCTAGATCGCTAGATCACAGCTACACAAGGATAAACCACCATGTACGTGTCTTCTCAAGCACCCTCTGGTTCTACTTCAGAACATTGGCGCCGTCTGTGGGAATCCATAAACTTCTAACCTCACCCCATCATGGTGAACACGAGACAAATTCGAGGAGAGACATCGCGCAAACCTCTACTAACCAAAGGCAGATTCTGGCAACGCAACACTCTCTTCGTCCCCTCCCGCCACCTAATATGGAAGCCTCTGCCATGAGGAACCAGGCGCTTAACACGGAGCACCAGCGCGATGGGCATTCCGCTTCGGTCTTCGATGAGAGTCCCGACCCATCACGCAGGGTCTCTATAAGAGACAAACTTGAAATCCCAGGCCAAGGAGGTAACCCAAATGTCCAAAAATGCAGAATCCGAGTGAGTCAGCGCTTGGGAATGTCACATGGCGAAGTCGGTGATCGTGCAACTTGTTCCGAACGTGAAAATCAATACCAAATGTCCCAACGATAGTTCCAAGACATGCTACAGCAACACATGGCTAAGTTGAACGAACAGTATCAAAGGTTGGAGGACATGCAATGGGCTATGCATGAAAACCAACTCAAGCCAAACCGTCATGAAGAAGGACACAGCGCGGAGAATAATCAAAGGAGGGCCCATGTCGACCCTACGGTGTCCAACGTTGGGAACAATAACTTGAACCACGGCATCCAGGAACACCCCTTCTCCAATCAACTAATGGAGTAACGCGTTCCCAGAAACTTTAAGTTCCCGGTGAATTTAGAGATTTATGACGAAACCACGGATCCCCAGGAACACGTGAACGCTTTCGAGCAGTCCATGTGTTTTCATGGAGGATCCATGGAGTTACTATGCCGTGCATTCCCCCTCTCCCTCAAAAAAGGAGCCCTCAGGTGGTTCTCCAGCTTACCACGGAGGTCTGTGGTAGACTGGACAAATCTAAAACAACGTTTTCTGCTCCAATACACCACTAGTAAGGAGCAACCCAAGTACATTGAGTCCCTGGCCAAGATTTGGTAGGGACGAGATGAGCCCTCCGTGATTACGTAAGGCGATTCATGGCTGCAAGCACCAACTTGGAAAACTTTGATGACAGGATAGCCCTTCATTATGCCAGAAGTGGCCTCTGCGTGGGCTTTGAGTTTTTTGAGTCCTTGCTGAAAAAGAAGCCAGAGAACCTGGGTGAGTTCTAGAGGTGATCCCAAAAGTATGTCAACCTTGAGGAGGCGACCGAGGACCAGAGGAGATGGGATAAGGAGGAGACCCCTCATTAGAAACCTAACCAATATTCCTCACGATCTCGGCGTCCCAAAGGTAGCCACCCCGGAGGAAGTATTCTGACTACACTCCCTTGAACACCCCTCGGGAAACAATCTTGAGGGAGGTAATACAGACCGAGTTTCACAATATCCAGAGGCCGCTGATGCGGATTAAAAGTTGCAAACCCAAGTGCAGGTTGTTTCAAGTAATAAATTCTCGGGAGTCCGAGGTCGATCCACAGGGAATTAATGAAGAAAAATTCGTTGACGTAAAGTAAATATTTTGTCACAACAATAAAACTGACAAAACTTTGTCACAAATAAAAAAGACTTACTTAGGTTAGGAGATCCACTCTTGGAAAATAAAATAAGGATAAGATTAATTCTTTTTATAACTTAATTAGAATCCACACATAATGGAGGTTCCAATCGAAAAATACAACGTTCAAAGTTTATTAAAAATTATATACGTA
This sequence comes from Ormosia semicastrata, assembly GCA_029884595.1. Lineage (NCBI taxonomy): Eukaryota > Viridiplantae > Streptophyta > Magnoliopsida > Fabales > Fabaceae > Ormosia > Ormosia semicastrata. The sequence continues at coordinate 4,530,107 of JAQQTO010000028.1, read as the reverse complement.
ATTATATTATGATTCATTTAATCATCTATTAACACCACCACTCATAAATGGGATCAAGCATTCATTGTGTCAAAATCTTGTCTACAACAAATCAAGATCTCCACTTTACAAGGAGGGTTTCTAAATTGATTAAAAATAAAATACAATACGTATAATAACCACTTGAAAATATATCATTAAAGCACAAGAAAGAAATGAATCTAACATTATTTCATTACCAAGAGCTTTACCCTTTCACCTAAGTAAAATAAAACTTAGTTACTCATAGACAAGAATAAAGAAAAAGAGAAGAAGAAGAACACGACTTCAATTTAAAACAAAGAAAAACTACTACAAGAAAAACTAGTACAAAATAACATCATTTTAGTACCTAACACCTAATATCTTCAATGATCTGTCAAGGCTCTCTTTTATAGATAGGGATACAAAATGACAAGGGGGCTGAGTCATGAGTGAGTGGATGAGTGGAAAATGAGTGGAAAATGTCAAATGACTTTTGATGAGTGGAAAATTATAGAGATTCTTTGTCTCTGAAATCATTCAGCTCTGAAGTCATTGCATTTATCATTTTTTCAAATGCCACTAGAATCACCTCAAAAGGCCACGTACAGCCCGAGATATGGCCCAATTACTATACAATATTCAGGCCCAATTATAGCTCCTGTGTTCTAAATTCCAAGCCTAATATGACCTATAAGAAGTCCTATTTGAGTCTTGTGTTCTTCATAAAAGTTGTTAATATGGGTCTTAACTTATAGATACCAAAATTTCAGCCCAATCCAAATCTTACAGCCCGATTTATGCTCTAATTACTGTACAATATTCAAGTTCCAATCACAAAACTTATATTCTGACTTTCAAGCCCAATTAGTTTCACTAGATGTCTGACTTTGATCTCGAGCTCTTCATGAAAGTTGTATAGCTCTCTCTTATCTTTCCAACAAGATAAAATACATAATTAGTAGACATCTAAAACTCAAGATATGACGAAAATACAGAAACAGTGTAAGACGTAAATCATGCTAAAAAAATCAATTAAGTTCAATTTGAGTCTAAACTTACAAAACATAACCAAACTCAATCAATTAAGTACATAGAGAGTGTAAATAACTAAAATTGAGGATTTATTAATGTATCAAATATGTGATTATTAGCCGCCCCCCATCAAGAAGCACAAGTAGAAGGACCACTTTAAGCATTACGCATGGCACAAAGGCTACGACCATGACACTGAAGATTGCTACCAACTGCGCGACGCCATCGAATTTTTTATCAAGGCCGGATGATTATAACAATACATTCTCCACGCCTGAAACGATGAGCACCGCGGTAGGTGCAGGGATGACAAGTGACGGAGCCCGTCTCCTCGCCACAAGAGGAGAACCCGAAGCCCTAGGAGAAGATCCCAGACTCTACCCCGCCGGGACAGTAATGACTGGAGGGACAGGAATAGGGACACTCCACCCGACGATAACGATGACCAATGTCTCGAACCAAACAAGATGATCCACACCATTGCGAGAGGATTCGCTGGAGGAGGACCATCAAACGGGGCACGAAAAAAAGCTCTAAGGATGGCGGTCTTTAGCGTTTCCCATTCCAAACATAAATTAAGGACGGAAGAAAGAAAGATGCCTCACATCACCTTTTCGGATGAGAACTATGGCAGAATCATCCCGGACCACGATGACCCACTCGTCATCTCCGGAATAATTTCCAATGCCGAGTCTGGTGAATTGTTGTGGATCAAGGAAGTTCAGCAGATATTCTGTTCTTGGATCTTTATCAGAAGTTGTAATTTCCATGTTCGGACTTGACCCCATACGACGGAGAGCTTACAGGTTTCACGAGTGAGAATATCACCCTGGTAGGACACTATGAAACTTATTTGACCCTGGGGTCCCCCAAGCTTTTTAAGACGGTTAAGGTGAGGTTTTTGGTCGTGGACTGTCCTTCGGCTTACAACATCATCTTGGGCCGCCCCTCCCTAAACCCTCTCGGTGCCATTGTGTCCACCACCCACCTTGTGATGAAATTCCTAAATAAGCACAATGAGGTCGTCACTGTTAAAGGCGACCAAGTTACCGCCAGGAAATGCTACAACGAAAGCCTGAGGATCTGTAGGGTGCCCAGAAGGGAAAATTCCACTACTCCCAGCTCGGTCCTGGATCAGGTAAACATACTGATAACCGAGTTGGACGTTAGGGAAGAACTCCATGGCACCAGACCCCAGCCGGAAGGATAACTACAAACCCTCCAACTTGGAGCCAGGCCAAGCCAAGTTACCAAGATCGGAGCGCAATTAGAAGAAGACGAGAAGCAACAACTGACGGAATTCTTGTTGAAAAACAAGGACCTTTTTGCTTGGACGTCATCTGACATGCAAGGGCTTGACCCCTTCTTCATCTGCCACTACTTATCCGTCAAAGAAGACATGAAGCCGGTCACCCAGAAGACGAAGAAGGTCGGCCCAGAAAGATAAAAGGTGATTGAGTAACAGGTAAGAGAATTGTTAAGTTATGGTTTCATCAGGGAAATTGCTTATACTACACAGTTATCCAACGTGGTTCTAGTGAAAAAATCAAATAGGAAGTGGAGAATGTGCGTGGATTATACAGACTTGAACAAGGCCTGTCCAAAAGACCCGTACCCACTTCCCAATGTGGACAAGCTGGTTGACAGCTCCTCAAGATTCAAGAGGTTATCATTTATGGATGCCTACTCAGGATACAATCAAATTCTGATGTACCTTAGAGATGAGGACAAAACCGCCTTCATCACTGACAGGGCGAGCTACTGCTATAGGGTTATGCCCTTTGGATTAAAAAATGCAGGAGCTACCTATCAGAGGATGATGAACAGGGTCTTTAAAGACCAAGTGGAGAAGATGCTAGAAGTCTATATTGATGACATGATAGTGAAAATCCCACAAGGCGGGTCGCACACGACGGACCTTAAAGAGGTATTTGCACAGGTCCGAAAGCACAACATGAGATTAAACCCGGAGAAGTGCGTCTTCAGGGTGCAGGCCAAAAAATTCTTAGGGTTTATGCTAACCCATCGCGAAATAGAAGCTAATCTCGATAAATGTCAGGCCGTACTCGATATGAGGAGCCCCCGGAACGTCAAAAAAGTGTAACAGCTCACGGGCAGGATAGCGGCCCTCATAAGGTTCCTTTCCAAGGCAGCCCACAAATCCCTCCCCCTATTAAGACTACTGAAAAAGGGGAAGAACATTGAATGGATCCTAGAATGCGAGGACGCATTTTCGTCCTTAAAAAACCTTTTGTCTTCCTCTCCTATCCTGACGAGACTGAACCTCGGAGAACTGTTCTACCTATACTTGTCAGTCCAGTCAGAGGCTATCAGTTCGGTGCTAATCTGGGAGGTAGACAAAGTACAGAAGCCGGTCTATTTCATGAGTAAGGTTCTGCAATGACCTAAACTCCGATACCAGAAGGTTGATAAGATCACTTTCGCGTTGATCCCCACGGTAAGAAGACTGTGGCAGTATTTCCAGTGTCACCCTGTAATAGTGAGAACGGATCAGCCCATCCACCAAGTGTTGCACAAGCCAGACTCGGCCGGAAGGATGATTGCCTTGTCGATTGAACTCTACGAGTTTGGGATTGTATATGAACCACGGCTTGCGATAAAGGCCCAAGCCTTATCTGATTTCTTAGCAGAACTCACGACGGACCCCGGCGACCCACAAGAAATCTCTTGGACCATCTTTGTTGACGGTTCCTTGAATCCCAAGGGGAGTGGAGCCGGAGTAATTCTAGAAAACTTATAAGGACTAACCCTGGAGCATTCCTTGAAGTTCGAGTTCCCAACTTCGAACAACCAAGCTGAATATGAAGCATGCATTGTCGGCCTGATAATGGCAAAAGATATGGGGGCGACTAGGATCACGCTCTGTAGTGATTCTCAACTCGCGACCTCCCAAATCCGAGGTGAATATCAAGTTAAGGAGCCTCTCCTGCAAAAGTACTTAGTCAAAGCACAAGAACTCCTAAAAGGCTTCGAAGAGACTAAGATCGTGCATATTCCAAGGGAGCAGAATACCAGGGCAGATCTTCTGCCTAAACTTGCTAGCACCAAAAGCCCCAGCAACAACAGGTCAGTGATCCAAGAAACCCTTTCTCAACCCTCCATTACAGAACACATTGTCTTTCAAGTAGAAGAAAGGGAGGACTATTGGATCATCCCCATCATAAAGTACCTACAATCTTGAGCTACACCTTCAGACCCCAAAGAAGCCTCCAAGCTAGTCAAGACAGCGGTAAGATACACTATCTATGACAGCCATTTATATCGGCGTGGTTTCTCTTCCCTCCTCTTCAAATGCCTCATCCCGAAAGAAGTAGAATATATCCTGTCCGAGGTTCATGAGGGGAGCTGCAGACACCATTTGGGAGGCAGAGCCTTGGCCCCTAAAAGCATTAAGGGCAGGGTACTACTGGCCAACAATGAAAGCTGATTCTCGTGCATATGTCTAGGATTGTGACAAGTGTCAGCGCCACTTAGATCATTACGAAGCCCCCTCGGAAGAGCTATCCCTAATATCGATCCCCTGGTCGTTCTACAGATGGGGTATGAACATCTTGGGCCTGTTCCCCCAAACCCCCGGTCAGTTGAAGTACTTAGTGGTAGTAGTGGACTATTTCACGAAGTGGATTGAGGCAGAACCCTTAGCCACAATCACTGCGGCGCAGGTCCAGAAGTTTACCTGGCGCCACATTATCACCAGGTTTAGAATTCTAGAATCCATCGTAACGAACAAAGGAACCCAGTTCAAAGGCAAGGGTTTCAAAGAACTGCTAGTCGGCCTGAAAATTAAGCACTATTACAGCGCAATGGAGAATCCCAGGACGAACGGATAGGCCGAGGCTGCTAACAGGGTCATCATCCGAGGAATTAAAAGAAGGTTGGATAAAGTTAATGGAAATTGGGCCGAACAGCTGGATCACGTTCTCTGTGCCTACCAAACTACCCCTCATTCCACCACAGGAGAGACTTCTTTCAAACTCACCTATGGATGTGAAGCCATAATCTCGGTGGAAATAGGGGAACCAAGTTGGCGTCATCAGCAGTTTTCATCGAACAGCAACCTCGGCCTTATTCGTGGAGATTTGGACTTGATGGAAGAACGTAGGTGCGTGGCATATATATGCGACATCGCCTTTAAACAAAGGACGACAACTAGATACAACTAAAAGGTAATCCCGAGAAAGTTCTAACCAGGAGACTTGGTACTCAAGAGAGCGGATATCAGAGGGAAAATGCCTCCCGGGAGAAGTTAGCCCCTAATTGGGAAGACCCTTACCGTATTGTCGTTAGCACCGATAAGGGAGCCTACAAATTGGAAACGCTGACAGGCAGTCCAATCAAGAACTATTGGAATGCAGATAAATTTAGAAAATACTATAGCTAGATGCCCTTAATGGCCTAGTCCCTTAGTAAACTAATGTTTGAACTATCACGGCTGAGATTGTACGCCCTGTACGGACTTCTGTCCTCCCAAGGTTCATCAATGAAAGAGTTATTCAGAAATTTTTTTCCATGAGAGATAAAATTAGAAGCCCAGGTCAAGAGGTATAACACACCAAGATTTTGGTAGTAAGTTATAGGGTCAACACGCAACCTTAATACCTGACACTAACCGCTCAAAAGGTCAGAAAATAAGAGGCAGTGTGGATCAAATGATCTGTGACCCACCCTTATACCTAAACCAGGAGGATCCCGTAAAACCAACATGGTCAGTGAAGGACCCCGGGTAAGGTTTAATATGCCTAAGGCAGAAGGGATCGCACGTGCTAAGTTTTCTTTGACACCAAATCCTGAGCTAAGGTGTTAAATTTTGCCTAAGTCCAAAATTCTAAATGCTTGTTATTATGGGCATTGGACTATGAACTAAGGCGTCAAATTTTGCCTAAGTCCAAAATTCCAGATACTTGATATTTTGGGTGTTGGATTATGGATCAGGGCGTTATCTTTGCCTAAGTCAAGTGGAATACCACAATTTGGTGTTACGAATACGGGATCCCTGATCATGGTTTTCTCTAGAAGAAAAAATATCCTAAACCCACGAAACGGATATATAAAAAAAACCATAATGGGCGTTGGACCCAAGATGGACCACGGAAAGCAAATAAATCAGCAAAGGCGAAACAAGATAGCAAAACGAAATGCAAATCAAAATGCAAATTAACACCCCAATTGACGGAGCAATTGTTTATACAAAATTGAGAAACCCTTAGCAGGGGGCAAAAAGAAGAAAAGAGAAAATCAAGCTCTGATTTCCTCTACGGTTGGAGTCTGAGTAGCTTTTGGGGCAGCACCGGAATCGTGTTAAGGGATGTCCTCTACTAAGATAAGCTGGCCATCATGGAAGACTTTGTCAGAGTTAAGGTCTTCTAAGGTCAGGGCAACGCCGGGGTTGAAATGCTGAATTTGGGCCACGACATTCTAAAATTGCTCCCCTCCGATCTTCTTAGAAATCGCAACCAACTCATCCCCATATTTCTCCAACTAGGCTATGCGAGCTCAGAGAGTAGCATTGGCCTTCTCGGCTTGAAGTCTCTCTGCCTCAAACCTCTTGTTGGCCAACTCGGCCTCTGCTAGCTTTTTCTCCAAATCAGTGATCCTCACTTGAGCATCCTCATTCAGCTGGAGGGCGGTGTTAAGTTTTAGGGCAGCCTCCTTGGCATCTTCATCTTTCTTTTTGATCTCATCTGCCACTTTCTTATCCGCCTCCTCAACGGACATTTCAATGTAGCGGATCTCAGTGGTAGCACGAAGCGTCAAGGCCTAAAGCTCAATCAAAGTTCAGGCCAAGCTCCGCTGGGATATATGTTCCATCACCTCACCACTCATAAGTCGTTCGTAAACAAACGGCCGAGAATCAGTGCGCCCTGGGATAACAGGCAAGAAGCCCAACCTCTCCTCAGAACCACCCTCTGAGGCCGTCTCCCTACTCCGGTCGGAGGAGCTCTCAGTGGTCATCCTCTTCTTCCTCTGAAGGTTCTGGGAAGGAGATCCCGGTTGCTCAGGGGTTTCCTCGATGACAACACCCTGGTCGGAAGGTGCTGGGGCAGTGGCCGAAGGGGCACTTGAAGACCCTTCTCCTCTTATCCTGGTCTTTAAATTTTGTAGAGCGGCAACGGAAAGCCCAGACGCCGTGTCACTCACTGAAACACGATAGAGAAGTAGATTAGAAATCAAGAAAACAAAATCACATGGAGATATTAAGATACAAAAAGCCTAAGGTAGACCGTGGTGTCTTATTTCCCACCTAACAAAGCAAAGAGAAGGTAATCACTAGGGGTATTGAGGACATCTCTTATATTGATTTTACTATGCTCCTCGGCATACCGGCATATGAACTTAACTGTTTAAGTTCCTCCGGAGTCAGGTCTTTCTCCTCTTTCTCAAATGGAACAGTTGGAGTACTCCATGCATCCAGGGTCCGGTATAAGGGCAACTTTGGCTCCCCTTCGGCGTTCAGAAAAAAGGATGAAACACTTTCGCTGCCATAACCTTGAAGAATGTCGTCTTAAACCCTTTGAAGCTATCTTGGAAAATATCAAAGGACTTATGACCACCTCTAGACCGGATGGTGAGCCAATTCTTCTGCTCCGCTGAACCTTGGGGGCACACCTGATGGTAGAAGTAAAAGAATGTGTTGATCGAGTACTGCAACCCCATGATCTGGAAAAACCTTTCAAAGGCTATAATGTAACCCCAGCTGTTAGGGTGGACTTGGGTCAAGGCCACATTTAGGGTCCGGAGAATGTCAAACTAAAAATCCAAGAAGGGAAACCGCAATCCTAGCTTGACAAAAAGAGGTTCGCATAGAAACATGAAGTGTGAGCCTGCTTCCTGGCTCGAGCACACCCTCTCGTTCCACTCTGGGCACACGACCTGGAACTTATTATCTTGTGCCTTCTCTTTTATCAGATGAAGGTAATCCAGCGACTGCCGAAGGACCGCATCGGAAGAAAATTTGGAGAGATGTTTCTAGACATCATCCCCTACCTATGGGTACATTAACCCCAAGCCATAGCAGATTCGGATCGGATCTTCCTCCACTGGTTCACGAACCTCAGGGACCGGTACCCTGGCCCTAGCCCTTCTTCTGCCTCTCGCCATAAAAACCCTGAGAACACCCAAAAGGCTAGTGAGTAATTGTCAGAATCATTTAAATAGGAGATTCGGACACGAAAATGGGCGAACGGAGCAATTCACACCCATATACCGGCCTCCTTCCCCTCCAAAATTCAAAATTTCAGAAGGTCACCTCCGTCGTGCACTCCGCGGCGAAGATGGAGTTCTCAAAGGGTTAGGAGAAGTTTAGAAATCCTAACTCTACTTTGTAAAAGGGCTATTACCCAGTATCAACAGAAGGTAATCAGAAAAAGAAAGCGTCAACAAAAGCTGAGGAAAAGATTTACCTTGAACAAACGATGAAACTCACCAAGAAGCTTGAGAATGGGTGGAAAACGCTCGCAAACTGCACCTCTGCGCCACACGAAATCTCGAAAAAAAGGTGTTTAGAAACAGGTGACAACAATGCACCCTCAACCCCTATTTATAAAAACTAAAACGGTTAGGGGGCATTCTCATCCCTACGGCCCAGTAATTAAAAAAAATGCTCATCATGCGCGCGGATCTCTAGGCACGTCTACCTAGTCAAAACATCCCATGTGGCCCACATAACTGTAGAGGCAGTTGAAAGGACAGTTGCACAGTAATGTGCAACTCAAACGTCACGCAACCTCCGAAGGCTAAGTCCAGAAAATTAACCCAGGCTTAAACCGGGGTAACCATTTCAGGTTTAAGAGTTTCATCATGGATGACGGTAATCGAGAAAAGACCAACACGAAGGCCCCGGACGACAGGTTTAGAGCTTGCCACTTTGACTTTTCAAGCCAAGCACCAAGCTGGGGGCATGGTGACGTTACTCCAGAGTAAGCGTTGGACTTACCCCGGTCAAAGATAAAAGACTACGGACAGCGGAAAAGAAAGAAGAAAAGATAGAAATTCAAAAGATAAGAATTTTTATTAATTTGTTCTCATTTCATACATCATCTTATATCTGAAAAATAGGAAAAAGAAAATATTGAGACATGGAATGTATAAGGAAAAAGCAACGATTAAAGATCTCGGAGGAAATGTGGATGTGACATGACCCGGCCATCACAACATCTAGAGTTGCTGCCACCACCACGACTCCTCCAAGACCAGCCCCAACCTCTTGAAAAAGTGGATTGGCTTTGAAGAACCCTGGCAAACCGGAATCATGACCCCGGAACTAACGCCAAATCTTCTGCATTGCCTTCTCCACAATGATAATAAAGGCCGGGATGCACTCTCCTTCATTGGACGGGGCACGACCTTTCATGAAGAAGTTCATTCCACTGGAGCCTTGGCCAGTTTCCTGAACACCCCAGGTTACTCCAAGAGCAGTTCCAATAGTCCCTCCCACCTTTCCAAGCAACCTTGGAGGACGAGACACCCCCATGCTCTCGGAAAGGAGGAGGAAGCGTAAGCCTTGGCTCTAAGTACCTCCGTCCAACACGACAGGTGGCACAAATCTCCCTAGTGAAATACCAAACAAGCAACCACATCGCATATGCTGGGGAAGAAAATCACCTGCCGTTATTACGCTGAGAAAGAAAACCACCCACTAGAAAAGTCACTTGCAGAAGGGCAAAATAACTTCAGGTATTTTGGAAAAAAACAAGAACATTATAGCTTTTGCAGAGGGCAAAACCCTCCTTGAATAAAAACGAAACACATAGAAAACCATTGTACGAAGAAGAGGTCACACTCTTAAGCAAAGTCACAAGGTAGAAAGAATGCGATGGAAGGAGTGCCAGCTTCAATACAAACATTCCTTATTTATAGAGGAAATAGAGTATTCTGATTAGATCCAATGAAAGCGTACCGATCACACAAGGCAAGTAGCACTTTAATGCTCATTGTTCCTGATTGGACGATGGGGAAGCGTGGAGCTGGAAAACGTCATGGAATTGATGTCTCTTTTAAAAGATCGTTAATTCCTAATAAAGTCAAAATGACTGTTTCCCAAAAGGACTTAGCGCTTTCTGGCAAAGCGTACGAAGAAACAAAAACCCTGCGAAATCATGCATGGGGGCAAAAGGACACACCTCGAATGACGGGATGGTAGTACATGCCAACCCTGAAGGTACTCCCCAACAATGGATACCGGTCCGAATGGATCCCGCATCTAATGAAGCACCACGGACCCCGTCAGGGTTCGGTATTTTGACACTTAATTTTTTCACTTAAGCGCTAAGCTGGGGGCAACTGTTCTGAACCGTGATCCGGGATCCTGTTCGATGGGATCAACTCGGCACGTATACCACCCTACTCCGCCATAAGCACTCCGTTTAGGCCATCCGACTTCGGGCTTCAGTCGTTCGCCATATCAGCATCCCTTAGATTTGTGCAGATCTTGATAACTGCCAATCATAACCCTTAGGATGTGGGGACCATAACTGCCTGCAACAGCAGGTGGCCACTAACGCGACATCCCGAAATTTTAGAGATCTACCTGGACGATCGTGGGAGGGAGGCACCCTCCGTTAGGGCTCTGCCTGAACGATCGTGGGATAGAGGCACCTCCCATCAGGCCACGATCTTAACGTACATGCACCTCACGCGGACGCCACGAGGACCCTGTGCATGCTCTATAAGTATCAGGCTAAGTCATTCTAACAAAGGCATCCATAATCTCTGAGTAAAAAAAAAAACCCTTCTGATTCATTGTCTAACTTGAGCGTTGGAGTCCCTTTGCAGGTACCCAACCCCCCTGGATCGCTAGATCACAGCTACACAAGGAGGAAACTACCGTGTAGGTGCCTTCTTAAGCACCCTCTAGTTCTACTTTAGAACAGCCTCCATTCTTACACACTATCGATGATCCATATTTTTTAATGAGTTATGCAAGTTGCACGTTATATGTAACTAACATTACTCATAATAAATAAGTGATTAGATAGGACCCTAGAAGAAAAGGGGAGGGGTGTCCTCAAAGAACTGCCATAGAGTTTGGTTGTAGGGTGCCTTTGGATACTCATGAACAAAGTGAGATTGGCATGAGTGTGTAACAAGGAACACAAACATATAGGAGATATGTGTGACACATTGTTCTTGATAAACTTTGTCAATAGAAAAATAGGCAAGAGTGTCCACCAAGCTGCAAAGTACAAATATAAAGGGCCTATGAATGAAACTTGTTTCTGGAATTAATTCAATTTATTGCCAAAACCAAGTCAATCATTTGTATAAAAGTACTACTGTTATGGTTTATGAAAGAGTAGTGATAGTCCGGTATTCTTTTTTTAAGCAAAGACTCACACATAACATGATCAGGAGCTATTCATAAATTAATGACCTGCGGAGATGGGTGTAAATTTTGAACTCGGAAGAAGAAAGGAAGTAGAATCATCACTGCTCTTTTAAAATGTTCCATGTGACAGCTACATTTTGTACCTTTGGAAGATATTACAGCCAGTGGAACAGGACCAAACCCTACAGCTGCCAACATTTTCCCCAGGTACTCGGTCAAAGGACCTAAGAACTTGTAGTTTCACACAAGTGATGTAGACATACAGCAAGATCACAAGAATGGGCATTCAATGTTCATGGGCATTCAATGTTCAAACCCAAAATTTACTGGTACATATGGACCCCAAATATATCTGAAAATTAAATGATTCTGCAAATTTTTGCAAGCAAGGAGTGAGAGAGACATGAGAATATTAACTAAGCGAAAGAAGCACGCTTTCTATGACCTTTCATGTCTACAAGCGAAATGCCATATCAGATATCAGTTCTTTTTTTTTTTCTTCTTACTTTAGCTAATTGCCATATCTGGGATTTTATTATTTCTTCTCTGAAAACATTTCTCATACCCGTTAAGTCCAATTTGGATTCATAAAAACGTGTACACAACCATAAAACCATGTAGCATAGTAGCAATCACTATGCAAAATATTATATACTTGCAACTAGTCAACTTCAACAAATCGTAGCAGCATCTCATCTTCCTAGCTCTCCAACATTTTTCATTCACTCGTGTACGAGGGGATAGAAAAACAGAGTAATATAAAGAGAAATAAGGTAATTTATTTTAGACAAAAAATTATCCTTATCAAGACATTCCAGAATTATTAAATTAAAAAAATGATGTGACAACTGCAAAATAACGTAAAAATGAAAAAAAAATAACGCACAAAAATCAGGATTCTAATAAAGCACATTGATTAGATATACAGCAATAATTGGGGAATGTAGCTTGAAAAGGTGATTTCTTCTATAAACCCCATTAGTTACAATGTACTAACGCCTTCAGACCCACTTTAAAAGAGGTCCTGGAACGTCATAATTACTTAATTAGTAGGGAACAGGAGGGTGATCCATTTTTGAAGTAGAAGTAAAGTACAAAGGATACGCTACTGTAAGCAATTTCTAAGATTATATTCTATCATAAAAATTCTTCTGATTATTACAGAAGTCACTGCCTTCAACCTGCTTTTTGTACAGCGGTCTTAAACAAGAGGATGTATAACTTTTGATCCATGGAGAAATATAGAAATCCTCCAACAGAATGTGTCACAAAAGACCCATAATTGGTCCCGACAATACAATGCCATGCCGGCCCATAAACCCCATCAAATTCCTGCAAAAAATTGCAACCACCCAATCAAATCCATATCCACCAATCATTCACAAGAAACAGACACTTAAGTTTGAAATACTGCAAAACAATCAAATTGAAAATCCAGGTATTGAATAAAAAAACTATAATCTACCTTCTTGAGGGTAAAAGCAAGTGTCTTAGATGTGAACTTTTCCATGCTATCAAAAGCCTTTCTGGCACAATCCACAGCATGGATCTGCATAAACGGTGGCATATCAGCTGAAACCACTTTCACCCCATTGACAGCAAACACATCTCCTAAATCAACCTGTGAGCCACAGAAGGATCTCCTTCTACCACCACTGGGAGCCAGTGAAACAGAGTGCCTCTTAACAACATCATGCTGTAACATCCTCGAGTTTTCAACCTTAACATCCTCAAACAGAACCCTGCGATGAAGCCCTCCATCAGAATCCTTCTTCTCATTCTTCATTACACCCTCAAGTTTCCACCTTTCCATTTCTGAGTTGCATATCTGGGGCTTCTCTTTAGAGGGTCTCTTTGCATGCTTGCTCTTTCTTTCAAGCTTTGGTGCAACTTTGGTGTTATGGGTGTTGGGTTTGAGGAGAGAGAACTTGGAGGAATCAACTATGTCAGAGGATGTCATGGCTTTGGCCTGCAAATGGGTGTCAACACGAGGTGGTGGTGGCGGCTGAGGAAGGTGATTGGTTTGTGATTGTTCGTGGGGTGCACGGGCTTTGTGGCTTATGTTTAGGCTTGACAAGTGTTTAAGTATGAAAGAAGGCTTAGAGGGTTGTGTGAGATCTGGGTTTGGTGTTGGGTGGTGAGAAGGGGTGGCGGTGAAGGTGGTGGGTTTGGGGTGCTTTGAAGGAGTGGAACCACCCATGGAAGAGGGATTGGGTTCTGGTGCTGCTAAGTTGCGGCGTTGGGTGGGGCGGTGCGCCATGCTGGATTAGTGGTGAATGGAATGTAAGAGGGAGAAAATGGAGAACTAAGGACTAAGAAGAGTGTTTTTGTTTTTGTTTGGTTTGGTTTTGGTTTGGGAGGGGCGATATGTTAATGTTAATCAGATACAGGTACAGATAGCACTTCAGTTGTTGGGGAAATAACAAGATGAAGAAAAGAGGGGTGATGCCCTGACGTTGTGGTGGTAACTTTGCACTTACTTCATACTGTGGACTGGATGGAGACTTGTGTGGCGGTGAGATCCAATTACTGATCCAAGTGCCGTTTGATTCCATCACTTGCCACCCAGCATGTCGACAAGGGGTGTGTGGAGGTGTGGGACTGGGATTGAGAAATTCTTGACCGTTGACTTGATCTGAATTCTTTTTTCTGATTTTTTTATTATATTTTTTTCTCATATTACTTTTTATATTATTATTTATATCATTAATCATATCATTTTTTCTATTATTTTTTCTCAATTAATCACAACAATTCAATATAAATGTCAAAAGTAATGTTTACCTAAAAATGATGTAATAATATTATTTTTGTTCTTTTTTTTACCCACGAGAATGGGCATTGAGGAAAGATTACGATATAAATTATGAGTGTGTTTGGAATGCAAAAAATAAAAAATAATTTGATTTATAAATTAAATTTAATTAAATTTTATATTTGAAATATTAAAAATAAAAAATAATTTAATTTTTAAAATTTTATGAATTTCATTCTTTTTATTTTAGAAATTTTATCAAATTTAATAAGATTGGATTTGATTTGAAATAAATAGATTATTTTATCTTTAATAACTATCTATAATTACCTCTCATAAGGGTTAAAATATAAAATAATAAAATTAAATTAAATCAATTCTAATTTTAATAAATTTCAAATACAAAATTTGATTTCTAAATCAATTCAATTTTTTTTTAAAGTACCAAACACAAAATTTGATTTCTAAATCAAATCCAATCAAATCATTTCTCATTTTTATTCATTCCAAACACAACCTATAAGTTTTAGCAAATTGGTTCAATTTATGAACTTGTAGGTTTTAATCTAACTCAACTCATAAAATACGAATTGGTTTGGGTATGCGAGTTGGGTCGGACTGAAAAACACTCAAATCTGTAAGGTACAGGTCAAGTGACAAGTTTGAAAAGTATTGACTCACAAACTCAACCTATCCAAGTTTTTTTTATTTATTTATAAAAGTTATTTAGCCGTGATGACATCTTATGTTTCTTTTTCCATAACTTTTCTATAGTGTAGACATTGTAGTCACAATCTCAACGTGACCAAGAAAATAGATATTAAAAACTCATTACTGGATCACTTGGATGACAAAGTAATTTGAAAAAATTGAGAATGAAATAAATAATTATGTCAGTTCATAATGTGATTTGTTATTTATGAATTTTAGGACATGTTAAATTGCTTTAGTTTATTTTAAATTTATATTAACTTAGTAAGACTTATTAAGTTTATTTAACTTGTTTAGACTTATTTTATTTGCATAAAATTAGTAGTGTAACTTTTTAGTTTATTTGGACATGTATTATTTTTTTAATTAAAATGTGTTATGCGTAATAAATTTTTATTTTGTATATTAAAATTTATTTTAATAATAATTTGATGTTTAATGTACGTCAAATTCACGGATTTGACCTAACTTAACACACTCATAAATAGGTCAGATTAGGTCGAATTAAAGGAAAAAACTTCATCAATCCAACTCTCTAATTTAATGAATGTGTTAAGTCCAAAACCACCTTAAAACCCGTCAAACCCAATCAATGGACACCATTAAGTATATATATTTTTTGGTACATTAAAGTGTATCATTATTTATACCCAGTTATGGTTATTTTGGAACTTTATTAGAGTAAGAAAGTACTTATTTCTACTTTTTTTTGTTTATGTGTATTTTTACTTATTTTTGTTAACACTATTATGTTAGCCACATCGAATAATGGAGGTAGTGGAAAAAGATTATTGTTAATTTACAGTTTTGTTACACAACATAACCAAGACATTGTTCGTATTTGTTTATTATAATGAACAAATAAGTAAAAGAGAATAAAAGAGTCATATTTGACTATGATGACCTTAAAAGCTTTCTTGTGCTTAAAAATATTACATTAAAATAATTATAAGTTCTTGTTGATACTAATAAACTAGTAGGCAAAGACTGTTCATCATAAACACTCCATTCAATATCATATATGTATAAGATTTTATAAGTTATTATAAAAACGCATTTATCTCTATAAAATATATTTATATATGTTAGGATATGAGTAATTTTAAGAAACTAAGTATTTTTAAGATTAAGTTTAGGAATCATATCAAAATAGTATCAATTATATTTAATTGTACTTTAGGAGCCTAGGTGAGTATAAATAGGTGCAACCCTTATTGTACAAGACACATTCAAGAAATATAGATATCCTCTTTCAGTCTCACTCTTTTTGTTCTCTCTTGGTTTCTCATATGATATCAAAGGGCTTATTAGGCTCTCAATCCTTGTCTGAATTTTTCCAATGTATCATAGTTTTCCACCAACTCTCCATTGTCGAAATTCCCCACCATCAACTGTCTCTGACTCGTAGCCTTCCCAATGTCCTCAATCAACATCGTTGATACCGTTATCTTTTTCAGCTGTTGATCTCTTTACTGTCAAAGTCTCGCTACCATCGGACGTCGCACGAGCCCTCACGTGACTCTAGAAGCCTTTATGTGTGGCTTTCACGCGTCAAATCCAAATATGGTCACCTGACCCGATCCACGACCTCAAACCGCATCCTAACTCGGGCCCTGACTCGCGTCCCTTGCTAACACAAACATGCTAATGCATCCATTCCTGCTGACGTGGATCCCCTATGCTGATGTGGAACCTAACCTTTCCCAAGGATTTTTGGTAAGATCTTTTCATTTTTGAGGTCCTTTTTCAACAGTTTAGCCCCAAAATTTTGGTTTTTGAATTTTCCCTTGCTATAATGGAGAGATTCGACATTGCTCAACCTATTTCAATTGTGCTTAATGCCTCTAGTTGTTGCCAATACTATAAGAACCTAGGACATTTGATTCGGAATTGCCCCACCCGTCCTCCAAGATCTGATCAGAACAAGTCTCAACCTCATCTCAATTCTTCCAAGCATGTGCTTGTTGCTATTGCTGCTATTGAGTCTCTAGTGTTACCAAGTGGCTTCAAACTCAAGATAGGGATAAATTGAGTTTGTAAAAAGATTTTCAAAAACTTTTCCAAAAACAGTTGTTTATCAAGTTTTGTTGAAACTATTAATTTCTAGAATTGAATAGATAGATAAGGAAGAGAACTTCTCACACTAAAACAACCAAGATTCAAAGTATTCAAGAGAGCATTCAACAATAAAGTGCACAACTATAAAGAGATAAAGTTGAGAGAAAGCAAACACTAAGATTTTTACTGGTTGAGTTATTTATTGTGACCTACGTCCAGTCCTCAAGTGATTTACCCGATATTTTCCACTAATCTTCAAGCTTTAAGAAGTGCTTGCAACCTTCACAACAAAGAGCACCCACAGCACCCTTGGGATATATCACCCTTAGTATTTGAGCCTCACAACAAGGAATACCTCACCCTTTTAATCTCACTAGGGATACTTCACCCTTATACAATGAATCTTAAGTGAAAAAAAGAATAGAAACTCTCTTAAGAGCAAGTGATACAAATTGAAGTTCAAGAGGTAGCAAGATGGTCACACACTTAAGCTCAAAAATAGAGAATTATGAATGAGGGTTGTTATAATTTGCAACAAATGCTCAAGAAGGTTTTTTAGAGTGATATCCAGCTCTACTTGAGTCCTCGATGCTTTGTATTTAAAGCCCAATTCATTAAAAAGCCATTGGGAGTGAGTTGGGAACATTTAATTCAAGCTACTAGCTGTTATTTCTGATTTTAAAAACTCAAATAATCGATTATTGGAAGCTCATAATCAATTATTTGCGAGATAGCACAAAATAGTATGTTTCTAGAACACTAATAATCGATTATTGGTTAGCCATAATCGATTATTGCTTTTAACAAAAGGGGTACAAAACAACCATTTTAACTCAATAATCGATTATTATCGTGCAATAATCAATTATTGCTTGAATGATAATAAAAACTTGGCATTATGACTTTTGATAATCAATTATGGCCCCATAATCAATTACTAACTTATAACCCATAACAGGACATTCTACTAGGCCTAGATAATCGATTATGACAAGCCCATAATAACAGCATTAAAATACTTAGCCAGTATAAGCCTAACACATCCAATTGTTCCAAAACACTTTCAAACATTTAAAAGCCATTTTGCTTGATTCGAAAAGTATTTTTAATAACTTAAAAGCACATTGATTCCTTAAGTGCTATCATGGGTTTTTGAAAAACGAATTTAGAGCTTAACATCTTTTTACCTTTACATGAGATCTATGTCCTATAACTAGTCTTGAAGGGTCTTGGACTTGATCTTGGATATATCTTCTTGTTTGTGATCATCAAAAGCATTGTCGTTGTCAATTACATTCTCTTTCTTTTCGATGATGACAAACAACCATTAAAAAAAAATTAGTTCAAATAAATAAGAATTCACAAAGAATGTTAGAGAGTCTTACTCCCCCTCTATATTGTAAGAAGTGATTAAATTAGAGGCGCAACTTCCCATAAATCTTGAAATCCTAAGAACATTAAATTTTTCTTTTTTAAAATTTGTCTTTCTTTTCTCAATACCAAGAACCAAATACCTTCTCCCCTGTTTATCATGACCAAAAAGATATTCAAAACAAGGATTAGACCCAAGCAAAACCATTACCAAGATATTTAAAAAAAGCTTAATTAACAACAAATCCATAACTAACAAACCAAATTACCAACATAATCATAGTCAATATCTCTATTATAATAAACATAGCCAATATAACCAAAAATTATAAAGCAACATCATTACCAAAATAACTACAAGATATATCCATCAGATATCAAAATTTGCATCAAACCAACTATACATATTCAAAAATATAAACCCAACTAAGGTGAGATTAGCATGATATATACCAAAAAAAAAACATAGCAAAGCAAATTTAAACAACCAAAATAGTGTCAGATATCATGACTAAGCATCCCATGACTAAGCCCCATGCTCCTCCGATGGTGGTGGTGGAAGGCAGCGCTCAACGACAACGAGACAGTCATAGATAATCCCAAAACTATGCTCCATGTAGGCTCAAAGATCAGCAACCGCAATCAAGACGCGGTTTTCATTCGCAGCTAGAGCAGTCGATATATCTACATCAGTAGGGGAAGCCTCATCCTTGTCCGCAACATCATCATCTCCAATCTTGGCCTCAACCTCATCCTCTGCCTTAGCTTCTTCATCTTCATAAATCCACACACTATGTTCCTTCTTCATATGCATATGATTGAGAATATTCAAGCCAAATTTATGGTGACTAGTGACCTTGTTTGCTTCCTCAATTTCCACAATAGCAAGATAATTTCTCAAGAATTTTGGAGATGAGAAAAGCATAAGTGAGATCCATGTTGTTCCTATTTTGCACTTTTATCATGTGATGCATAATAAAGTAGGGCTAGTTAATATGCATTCTTTGTTTAATGGCCCAAAGAATGAAGATGTCATCCTCACTCAAGTAAGCATAGTTGCCCCCTCTAAGAGCAAGAATGCGTCCATATGCACAGTGTAGTAGATGATCTTGACTTATAAGCTTTCCAGCTATGAAGGAATCACTAAGGATGAGGTAACCGGGTTTGATCATTGACAATATTGCTATGGTGCGGTTGTAGCATTCCTAAACCTTGTAGCTATTCTTAGAAAACCTTAACTTAGTGTAATGCAAACCAAACAAATCTAACCAGTCACAGGGCTTTACCATAATCTTATGCCCTTTTACCTTAGTAACCAAATCATCATCATCAATTTGAAGGTTGAAGTAGAATACCCTAATCAGATCCAGATAGAACTTCATGTGGTGAATACAGAGTTGTAAAACCTGCTAGTGCTCAAGAGGGTTGATGAATTGGAAACCTTCTCTATGGAAGAAATCAAGGTCCATGTACTTGGATTGGACTAAGTTTCTCCACAAATAATGGCACCTGAAGCGGTTCATTTAGGAGTTGTCAAAGATCAGCTGCCTAAGATCCAAGGGATTGATGGGATTGACATCACCAAGAGCATTCCTTGTTGTAGGCTGGCTTGGGTGAGAGCTAGAAGCCATTGATGGAGGTTGGGTCACGGGTTGGTAAGGGCTAAGGGGTTTTGGGGTGAAATTTAGGGAAATTTGGAGAGCGAAGAAGGAATGTGGGTCGCGATTTATGTAGGGGAGGAGTTTGGGTAGTTGATTTTGGGTGTTTGGTGGTGGATTGGGTGGTTTGAAGGCGAAGGAGGCTAGAGTTTAGAGAGAGGGAGGAGAAAAAGAGCGGAGAGAGAGAGAGAGATAGAAGTTTTAAAACAGGGAAGAAGACGATGCAATTTGCTGATATAAACTCGTGGATAATCAATTATTGTCCACAATACTCGATTATTTCATCCCAATTTTCATCCACTATAATGCGTGAATAATCGATTATGGTTGGTCCATATTCGATTATTACTAAATTGAATCCACTATGAACTTCGTTCGCAAATAATCGAATATTTGCCCATGATATTCAATTATTGCTTGTAAAAAAATGTTTTTCAACCTATGACTTCAATATTCGAATTACAACACCCTATATTCGATTATTCTCTGTTAAGAATCATATTTCTCAACTTCTGTGACTTCCATATTCAAATACCAATATTCAATAATCAATTATTTATTTGCAAAAGCAGTAAAAACTTATATTCAGTAGCTAGAACTTGACCTTTTGAGATTAGGGGACTAAGTCATGAGTCAAGTACCTGCAAAAAACCTATGACGCTCAAGTCAGTAATGGATTTAAATGAATAAACACAATAAAAAATCATCAAACACAAACATTCAATCAAATGCATGATTGATCAATTATTCTTAATTCTCTTCTTATATAGAAGAAACTTTCTTTTGCTAAAAGTTTTGTAAAGGTATCAGCTAATTGTTTTGATGTTTCCACAAACTCAAGCACATAATCTCTTTTTCGCATGTGATCTCTTATAAAGTGGTGCTTATTTTCAATATGCTTAGTCCTATAGTGCAATATGAGGTTATTGATTAGATTGATTGTACTAGTGTTATCACATCTTATAGGGATGTGATCAAGTTGGAGTCCATAATCCAGAAGTTGTTGCTTCATCCAAAGGATTTGAGCACAACAACTTCTGAATGCAATATACTCAGTTTCAGCCGTGGATATTGTCACACTATTTTGTTTCTAGTTATGCCAAGAAACTAAAGAGCTTCTAAGCAAGTGACATGTCCTACTAACACTTTTTCTATCCATCTTGCATCCAGCAAAGTCAGAATCGAAATAACTAATCAAACTACATGAGACACCTTTGGGGTACCACAAGCCCATTTGTGTTGTGCTAATAAGATATTTTATAATACTTTTTACAGCACTTAGGTTAGATTCTTTAGGACAAACTTGATGTCTTGCACACATGTATACACTAAACATTATATTTGGCTTACTTACGGTGAGATAAATGAGTGAACTAATCATATCTCTCTGCTTAGTGATTTCTATGAATCTACCTCCTTCATCCTTGTCCAAATAGCAAAATGTGCTCATTCATGCAGCCATTCCTTTAGCATTGTCCATTTCAAACTTCTTGAGCAACTCCTTGCAATACTTGGTTTGACTTATGAATGTTACATCCTTTGTTTGCTTGATTTGAAGTCCAAGGAAGAAGTTAAACTTACCCATCATTGATATTTCAAATTCACTTTGCATAATGCTTACAGATCCCATACACAAGGATTCATTAGTAGCACTAAATATAATATCATCAACATAAATTTGTACTAGGAGAATGTCATACTTTTTGTTTTTAATGAAGTGTGTTGTGTTAACCTTGCCTCTTGAAAAATCTATTTCTAAAAGTAACTTACTCAATCTTTCATACCAAGCTCTAGGAGCTTATTTTAAGCTATACAAGGCCTTTTTTAATTTGAAAACATAGTTGGGCAGCTCATAACTTTCAAAACCAGGGGGTTGTTTCACATACAATTCTTTTTTAATCAAACCATACAGAAAGCACTTTTTACATCCATTTGGTAAAACTTGAAATCCATGATGCCAGTAAAAGCAAGTAACATTCTAATAGTCTCTAATCTAGTAATGAGAGCATAAGTTTCTTCATAATCAATTCCTTCTTCTTGATTATAACCTTTAGCAATAAGTTTAGCTTTATTTATTATTATTACTCTAGTTTCGTCATGTTTGTTCCTAAAAACTCATTTTGTGCCAATTATTGGCTGATCATTGGGCCTTGGAACAAGTTCACAAACTTGATTCCTTGCAAATTAATATAACTCTTCTTGCATGGCCAAGATCCAATGTTCATCTATAATAACTTCATTTATGTCTTTAGGTTCAATTTGATAAACAAAGGTCATGTGATTGCATGCATCTCTAAGAGAGTTTTGAGTTGTTATCCCTTTAAAAACATCACTAATTATTTTGTCAAAAGGATGATATCTTGAAGTCCTTAATTCTTTGGGAAGATCCATTACTTGTGATTCCTCTTGCTTTGGGGATCAATTTGACTTTCTTCTTGCTTCTTTGCTTTTTTCTCCTTGTCATCCAAGTGTGTTTAGCCAAAATTTCTGCAACATCATCAACAAATTCCTTTCTTGGTCTATTGGGATTAGTCTTATCAAATGCAACATGTATGAAATCTTCTATGATCATAATTCTTTTGTTATGAACTATAAAAGTTTTACTATGACTAGAATAGCCAAAAAATATACCATCATCCAAATTTGTATCAAATTTGCCTAAGTTATCTTTACCATTATTTAAAACAAAGCATTTGCATCCAAAGATAAGAAGGTGTGAGATATTTGGTTTCCTTTCTTTGTATAATTCATAGGAGTTTTTTTTTTAAAAAAAAATTGGCCTTATTAAGGCCATATTCATTATATGATGATTGAATCTATTCAACTCCAATTCATGCTCTTGAAGCTTTCCAAAGAGTATGGCAAGAGTTATGGTCGCAAGATTCATTGATTCTGTAATAACTGTCACCTTTGGCTGTCAATGCCTACTCAAACAGCTTATTACTTTGTTAATAAGATTTTCATTAGGAAAGGTATTTCCCAATGAAGCAAGATAGTTAATAATATGAGAAAATCTCTTTTATATTTCTTAAATACTTTCACATTGATTCATTCTAAAAAGCTCATATTCATGTGTGAGAGTGTTGATTCTTGACCTTTTCACTTCAGTAGAACTCTCATAGGTGACATGTAAAGTATCCCACGTCATTTAGGCTATTTTACAATTTGAGACTTTAAAGAATTTATCATACCCCAAGGTTGTGGTGATGATGTTTTTAGCCCTTAAATTGTATTGCACTTTTTTCTTATCATCATCGGTCTATTCACTTTTAGGTGTATTAACTCATACACCATTTACAAGATGTGTATGGACAAAAGGGCCATTTTCTATAACATCCCACACATTTAAATCAACAGTTTCAATAAAAATTTTCATTATTTCCTTCCAATCAGTATATACAGAATGGTTGCGCTGAGAAAAAGCATCGTCATATTCTTGACTTCGTTTGAGCAATGTTTGTCTCCCTCCTCTTGTCCTGAGTATGTTTGGGGTAAAGTCACTCTCACTGTTGTCTATGTCATCAACCGTCTCCCTTATTCTAACATTAGTAATGCCTCTCCTTTTGAGCATCTTCATAACACTCCTCCAAACTACAGTTCCCTCAAGGTCTTTGGTTGTGCTTTATTTGTTCTTTTTAAACCACATGAATACAATAAACTCAAATCTCGTGCTCAACTTCGTTGCTTTCTTGGCTATGGGATAGAACACAAAGGTTACCATTGCTTGGATCCCATCTCTCAGCGAACCCATATATCTCGCCACGTTGTCTTTTTGGAACACAACATGTTCTTTTCCTTGTCTAAGTT
Organism: Ormosia semicastrata; assembly: GCA_029884595.1. Classification (NCBI taxonomy): domain Eukaryota; kingdom Viridiplantae; phylum Streptophyta; class Magnoliopsida; order Fabales; family Fabaceae; genus Ormosia; species Ormosia semicastrata. The sequence continues at coordinate 4,506,367 of JAQQTO010000028.1, read as the reverse complement.
CAAGTCCATCCCTTCCACTACAAATTCTCTCTTCATTAATCCCTCTGTTAATTTTTTTTCCTTAATAAAACTAATGCAAGTTCCTCTAGTGAGCTCACAAACACTTTTGATGTTTCAACTGTAATATCCTTAATGACATGTTAGACTTGTGTATGTGTACAAAGGTGGCATATTACTTGCTTAACATGCATGTTTATTTTTGTGACGAACTGAGTTACTTTAAGTACTTTGTTGCAACCCAGCGTGTGAAAAGTAGCTTAAAATGACTCAGATAATAACATAAATTGCTTAGATGAGAGAAATAAATATGGATACTTTATTTCTAGGTCACAAATGTATGAAACAAGATATAGTTAAAGTTTCAAGGTAAACTTAATTAATTTGACATTTTTAGGCATACTGATTGTGCATTTAATGCCGGATTGACTAGTAATAACCATGAAAATATCAATTAATGGTGAAATAACTTTTTATATGAATCTTAATATTTATTTTAAAGTTATTGAAAGTTAAAATCTTGATTTAGCTAAATCTAAATGTTCTTAGCAGATTAGGATTTATCAGTTATGACATAAAGGCCTTATAAGTCTTTTGTTTCCTCAATTATAAGCCTTCTCTCACGGCCTTTTTTTGCACCAAAAATAGAAATAGAAAATGTGCAAGAGCAGAGGAAAGAAAAGGAAAGAAAGGAGAAGAAAGAGGAAGAGAAAAAAAGGAAGGGTAAAGGCAAAGCCAAGGTTTGAGATCAACCAAGTTTGAAGCTTCATCTCAGTTGCCAAAGGTAGAGGAACAGAGCTTCTTTTCATCTTTTTTCATCATTTTCTCCATGAATGCACTTTTGGTGCATAATAAGTCAAAATGAGTTTTGGAAGTGTTTGATGTATTTGGCTTGCATGATTGTGTTTCTATAATTGTTTATGACTTGTTCATAGTATAAGTTGAAGTTAGAAACTTAGAACATCTCATTGGAACCCTTGATTCACAAAATGAAGCTTTAGGTCAAGTATGTAGGTCTTTGGTTCATAATCTAAATTAAGAGATTTAAGTAGGCGATTAATGACTTTTATGTGTTAATGAACTAACAAGGGACTTAGGATCACCTAGAAACTGATTTAGAATGGTCAAGAACCATGAAAAGTTCCAATGGAACAGTTGCATAAATCTGCAAAATTATACAGATTTGCTGTCGTGCGGAGAGTGCCCAAGCGCTCTGCGCAGAGTGCTTAGGCACTAGTGGTCCAGTGATAAGTGATCGCGCAACAGGGCGATGAGCGCTTAAACGCTCAGTCCAGAGCGCTTAGGCGCTGGTCACAAAATAGCACAGGGCTGTGTTCTGCCTAGTGAGCGCTCAGGCGCTTCAAGAGAGGGCACCTCGCAAAATTCAACAGGAAGTGGATTTTTTATGGTTTAAGATCCCTAATTGTTAGAATCCTTTATTTATGCCTTTTTTAAGAGTGTTGAGGCACTAGAAAGAGTATTTCTTAGAGAGAAAGACCAAATGGCATATAAGGGAAAGTAAAGCGACTTTTTGCAGCCTTTGGTTATGGATTGACATAGGTTATGAATGATATACCACTCAAGGTAATTTGGTAAAAGAATGATCCTTTGTTATGTATGTTATATGTATGAACTTGTGAGCATTCAAGAGTTATGGTTTTCTTATGGTAAACATCTAGCATCTTAGGCCACTATTGTGGTATATGTGTGTCAATTGAGAGTAATGAGTGATGATGTGATGTTTAGATGTATGTAAAGGATTGTCTAGTAGTATTGATCATTATGAATATTCTTTGATGTTGTGCACCATCATTAAGGCCAAGGGAGATAAGTGAGGAGTTCAAAAGATTCTTTTGAACAAGGATTCAACTCGAGCTTCTCGATAGTGCCAGGGTACATGTAATGTGAGGATGAATTTTCTCTCTATTTACCACAAGATAATACATTAAATTAGAAATCCTAGATGAATGTCTTGGTTCTAAGTTGAACTAAGTGTGTATGTATGAATGTATGTTAACTTGGTTTATCTAGATATTGAAGTTAAACCATGTAGATGCTTTAAACATATCTTATTTAGCATGTGTTAAGATTATGTTTATTATGCTATGTATGACTGGTTTTTGTTTACTCATATTGAGGATTTGTTGATTCTCACCCTACTGCATTGTCATGTAATTACAGGTGAAAGTTCTTCAAAGAACGAAAAGAAAAAGGAAGCTAAAGATTATATTAGCTTTATAGATTATATTACAATTGTTGTATTTATTAGTACTTCTTTTGTAATGTAAAGAGTTATGTATTACTTCAAGCCTTTGCTAAGGCTAATGTTGTATATATGTGTATGTGTGTGTGTATGTGTGTGTGTGTGTGTGTGTGCATTTCGCTATGAGTTCTATGTTTTCTGCATTTCATATGGCTCTCTATAATATTTTCAATGAACATTATGGATATATAATCAGGTTATTATGTACGTAGTGACGATGTAATGTTGTTTGTCTCCTTAAATGTTTTTTTTTATCGAGATATTAGTATTAGGACGTTACACCAACCACTCCTAATGAGGCAGTCCCCAAACGTTGAACTTGTACTAGAAGTTGTTCCTTCTCCTCCTCCTGAGCACCCAACTTAAGTAATAACTCAACCCTCCTATCTTTGTTATTATCATTATTTTTCTACTATGTTTCACCTTCATGAACCGCAGTCCTATCAAGAAGCTTCCAACAGTCCTCTTTTGCAGCAAGCTATGCAGGAAGAATTATAAGTTTTGGAGAATACTAATACTTTGGACCTTATTTGCTCCTTCTTCTGACAAGATACTTTTAGGGTGTAAATGGGTGCACAAGATCAAGACTCATTCTGATGGTTATATTGAGCGTTACAAATCTCGTTTGGTTGTCAAGGGTTTTATTCAAGAATATGACATTGATTGTTAAGAAACTTTTGCGTCTGCTGCTTACATCACTTCAGTTTGCACTCTTCTTGCCATTGCAGCTACTAAAAAATGGACCCTTAATCAGATGGATGTGAAAATGTCTTTCTCAATGGTGATTTGGAAGAAGAAGTTTATATGCATTCACCTTCTAGCTACACTTGCTTGGAAAACAAATTTTGTCGTCTTCGGAAGGCTTTACATGGCTTCAAACAAGCACCCTGAGCATGGTTTGTCAAATTTCATTGCATTGTCAGTCAACTTGGATTTTCCTCTAGTTCTCATGATTATGCTCTCTTTATTCACAAGTCTAATCAAGGTACTGTTATGTTGCTCCTCTATATTGATGATATGATTATTACTAGTGATGACATTGTTAGTATTGATGAGCTTAAACAGTTCTTGTGTCAAAATTTTGAGATAAAAGATCTTGGATATTTTTAAGTTATTTCCTGAGGCTTGAGGTACTTCTTCCATTGAGGGCTTATTACTGTCTTAGGCTAAGTATGCTTCGAATCTAATTTCTCGGGCAGGTTTACAATAGCTAAATTGAGCACACCCCACTTAAACCAAATGCTTGGTTTATGATCCACAGGATGACACTTTGCTAGATGACCCAACCCTATATCGCTAGTTAGTCGGTAACTTGATTTATCTTACAGTTACTAGACCTGATATTTGCTATGTTGTTCACTTGGTAAGTCAGTTCATGAATGTACCGTGTACCACCCACTATGCTATTGTTATTCAGATTATATGATAAATCAAGGGTATGCTATTTCATGGCCTTCATTTCTCAGTTGATTCTCTTTTGGTTTTGCACGCATGCTTATTCAAACGTTGATTGGAGTGGTGACTCCAATAATCATTACTCTACTACGGGTTACTATATCTTCCTTAATAATTCTCTTATTTCTTGGCATAGCAAGAAATAAACCCTAATAGCTCAATCTAGTACCAATGTAGAGTATCGTGCCCTAGCTGATATCACTTCTAAGATACTTTACATTCATTGGCTACTAGAAAACTTGGGCATCTCATAACCTTCACCTACTGTTCTTTATTGTGACAATTAGAGTGTTATTCAAATTGCACATAATGATGTCTTTTATAGGTGCACCAAACACATTAAGATTGACTGTTATTTTATTCGCCAACACATCTTTCGTAGTGCTCTTCTTCTCATCTCCATTGGGACTCTTGATCAACCTGTTGATTTGTTAAACAAAGCTGATCATCGTGGTTGATTCCATATATACTCTAATTTTCAAACTCAAGTTAGTTTTCTCTACATCTGCTTGAGTTTGAAAGGAAATGTTAGCATATGAGTAAGTTTAGGAAACTAAATATTTTTAGGATTAAATTTAAGAATCACATCAAAATTATTTCAATAATATTTATTTGTATTTATTGTATTTTAGAAGCCTAGGTATGTACAAATAGGTGTAACCCCATTATATAAGACCCATTCAAGAAATATATAAATCTTCTTTCAGTTTCACTCTATTTTTTCTCTTAGTTTCTCAATATATATTAATTGTTGAATGAAGTGTTATATTAGACGCTACTTTCATAGCATTAATTGTTGGGAGTTGTAACTCATGTTGAAACGTGACTTCTCTTCCCCGAAACTTTTTTTTTTATTATAAAAAATGGGGCATGTACTCAACAATTTTTTAATGAGTAAAACATTCCGCTAACTAGCCTCCTGTCATTATTAATCTGAAAACATTCTTCTTTTTTTTATTTTTATGAACAACATTTTTTTGCATACGACCTTCAGTTAGTTGGCCCCGCGGCGCTGATGACTCTTATTACTTGTCGGCTGGACTCGTCCAGTTATAACATCTAGAAGTGCAACATCAGTGGGTGCCATGTTTTCATTCACGACCTCTACTTGGAACTGCGTCTGCTGGTTGTAAGGCTGGAACAAACTGAGTCATGCTCATCGTGAGCGGCTTTCTCCTGGTCAGGCATGCATGAACTGAGGATATGATGATATCATTTTACTGTCTTCATATTGATATCCACTCAAAAAACCACCCATAAATAGTGCAACATCATATGGATAGCCACTCCGATAAAAAAAAAAATGACAATCCATAAATGCTGAAATTGGGGTCCCAAATTGAAAACTGAACATAGTTGCTAAAGGCATAGACACCTTAAAAATCTAGGTGCAGCTCCTCTGATCTGGGTAAATCAGCCTACTATCTAAGACACGAGAAACTTGTTCATAGTAATAGTAAATAAAATCATTACTTAACGTTTTCGAAAATAAAAAATAAAAAAATAGGGTGAACTAAGGAGAAGGAATGTTAACAAAACAAAATTAAAGAAGGTTTAATAACTATTTACGTAATAACAATGATTATTTGAAATGGTTAATTGACTATTCAGAATGATTAATTAATTTTTCTTATTAATTTTATATTAATATTATTAGTGATCATTCTTGTTAATTTTTTCCAAAAAAATTGTGATTATATTAAAGTAAAATAAGTACTTTAGTTCCTTATCTTTATTTCTTTGTTTAATTTGGTTTCTTGTCTTTTATTTTTATTAATTTGGTTTCTTATTTTGTAAATTATTATTCAAAGTGGTCATCCATCACAATTCCATTACAAATCTTAACGGAAGTGATGACGTTTTACTAACGTCGAACGCCACATTATCGTCATGCCATATTCATATCATTACCATGTTATAGTCATGTTATCATCGTTAGTGACACATCACTTCTGTTAAGGTTTGTAGCAGAACAGTCACATACGAAACCATGACTAAAGATTGCATTGAATGATGATTTTGTAAGATAAGAGATTAAATTGACAAAAATAAAATATAAAAGACCAAATTTTTTAAAAAAATAAGGAATCAAAATTCCTATTTTACCACATATTAAAAACAACATGTACTAGTACATACCCAAAAAGAAAAAAAAAATAGTAAGAAGCCACTGAGTCCTAGGGAGTAGAGGTGTTCAAGGTTTGGTTTGAATCAATTTTGAGTTAAAAAGTCAATCGATTCAAATAATATTATTTATATTAATTTGAATTGGATTGAACTTGTTACATTTTGAAAATCGAACTAATTCAATCCAATTTAAATCAGCTTGGATTGGATCAGTTTAATTGATTTTTGACCTAAAATTTTTTTAAGCAAAAAATTGTGAGTTAAAAGCAATTTAACCTATTAAAAAGAAAAAAGAAAAAATTAGAAAATAAAAAGTAGAAATAATTCATTTCACATACCAAAAAAAATATTTGATCGTATAAAATGAAAAAAATGTGTGAAAAATTAAGTTATTATAAGTAAAAATATAAATTCTATAATAAATAAATATATTATATAATATTAATCTATTTGATTGGATTAGATCGATTTTTAAAGTCAAATTTAAAATCTAATCTGATCCAATCAATTTTCAAAAATTCAAGTAAAAAAGAACCAAATTTATTTAGTTTTAATTGAATTTTAATTTTTCGATTAAATTTTTGGTTTGAGTTTTTATTTAGATTCGATTTAAACTCCCGTACCAGGAAGAATAGTAGAATACAGTATTTAAGTTTTATTTAAATTGTATTCAATACACATTGGGACTTGAGAGGCAAAGGGGCTATTCTCGAAAATTGTTTTGTACTGCACAGTGAAACTAGTTTCCAGTGGAATTCTTTGAACTAGATTTTCCCTTCATATGATACACGAGTAGATTAAGAATTAAATGATAAAAATAAAAATAATTATAAATAAAAAATTTAATAAATAAAAATATATAATAATTTATCAAGAGAAACAATATTTATAAGTTTAATTTAAAATATATAAAATATATTTTTTATTATATTTTCATGAAAGAATTTTACTCTAATATAAATACTAAAAAATTTAAATATAAATTGTTATAAAAAATTTATAAACAAATATAAACAACTAATCTTTGTCTTTTAAATGTATAATTTATTCCAATAATTTTACAAAAAAATTAATAAACTAACTTTACTAAAGATTACATATAAATTATTTCAACTTATGTTTATGCAACTTAAAAAGAATAAGTCAAATGATAAGTCACTTCTATTTTATTAAAAAAAAACTTCAAAAAATAATATATATAAATTCTGCTTGGACAATTACTTAGGTGATTAAATATAATTTATTTAAAGGCTCAATATTTTTTTTTTTTGTCATTTGACCTATGAGAGTACTAACTTTTACTATAGGCAAAGTTCTTATCAAATGGTAAGGTAAGATTCCACTATCCAGATAAGATTCCAATATTGAATTTACATAAATTTTAAAAAATAATATTAAATTAAATAAAAGTAAATATTAATTAAAAAAATTAAATCTTTATAATTGAAAATCTATTTAGTTTATAATTGAAAAATTATTAAATTATTAATCAATAATAATATATTTTTATTATCATATAGTAAAAACTCATGACAATTAGATAAAATTTGAAAATAAAATATGTAACATTGATTAATTTCCTTTTATGTCATAATTAATTTGAAATTAATGTGAGCAATAAAAACTTACCATAATTCTTGTTGGGAGAGATCATTATGATAGATCAATACCAAATCATAATTACATATTAATATTGAGTCATTTGGCATTTAAGGGAGAGTACGAGAATTTAGTCTTTTTCATCCGATTATTAGAGTGTTATTTTATATTTTTATTAAAATATTATTTTATATTCCATATAAAAAAATTGTTTAGTATTTTTTAAAACTATTTAATTGAATTGTTATTTTTTAAATAAGAGTGTGAATTGAATTAAAGAATAAGAAGAATAGTAGTCTTTATATAGAAAAACAATTACTTCTCACTACCTCCACTTTCAATTCTAATTTTAATTTAATTACAGGTTTTCTGTGATTTACATAATTGACCAAATCACCCAAAATAAATTTTAAATATATCAGCCAAAATTAATTTCAAATCAAATTTGGATAAAATAGAGCTGATTGCAATGATTTATGATTGTAATATAATCAATTATATGTTAATTTAAATAAGTATTACCATATAAAGATAATTTTGGTAAGAATTATACATGAATTACATATACTTACCAATTATAATACACGACAACCACTTTTGGGGATTGGTGATTCTTTCCAACTTGCTCAGCCACCAACATAAAGCAATGTATTAATATTAATTAACAATATTATTATCTAATATGATTTATTATATTAAACAATTTGCCAAAAAAAAAAACAACATTACCTTCTTCAAGAGTGTTTTCGCCGGTGGTCCATAGTAGCATCACTTTCATTTGACCAAATGGTGCCTCCAGCTGTAGGCAATAAGCATAAACAACAAGAACAGAGACCTATTGGTGGCATGATGGGTTCCCTGCATGTGATAGAGCTTCAACTTGTGGCCTTCATATTAGTTTTCTCAGCAAGTGGCCTATCCCACTCATTGATCTAGTGTTCCCTACCCTTGCCTTTGCTTACATCTTAGCACTTGCACAAAGCACTCATCTTTCCTCAAATCCTCCAAAACCTAAATCAAGTCTGACGCAACATATGTCACCAATCATTCCCCTTAGCAAAGTTCCAATCTTTAACCATTTTATCTCCACAGCACATAGCACTTGTCTTTGCGGTGGTGGTTGAACTTGAATGCTTCCATGGCTTGGTGCTCAGGCAACGGTGGGAATCGTAGGGGTGGTCTCCTTCGATGTCACCTAATGGGATGATTGGATGCTACATAGGTATTTTGAGTAGAGGGGTTCCAAAGGGTTGAGCGGGAGAGTTCCTCTACCATCCATATGCCCTTCCACTGCCACCAAATTTTTTTCAATTTTTTGTTCCTTCTTCAATGAAATGTGAGGAGTAGTAGGCATTTCCACCAAGAACAAAGAAAAGTAATTTTTTGGAGACCCAGAAAGAGAAGAAAGGAAATGGATGTACATTAATGCCAAACTCAGAGACAAACACAGTCCTACATATTCCATAGAAGAAGGTCTTTTAGAAAGAGAAGAATGGTTATCGCAAGAAGTTTCTCAGGGACCAAAAAATAGTTCTTCTATTTCTTATCTTTATTTTATTATTATTGTTTTTTATTTTGTTTTCTGCTGGTTATTTTTTTAAAATTTATTATTTAGTTTTTATACATGTGCCATATCAAATCATATGTGACAAAAAATTGTCACATCAGATAATGTGTGGCAGAAAATTAACTATTTTAAATGTCATATGCCAAGAAATTAAAGCATATACTTGTTGACTGGAATGACATATAGTAAATTTTCAAGTTATATATTTTTATTATTATTATATTGATTGATTGAGGGATGGTTTGATTTCCAACCGATTGGTCTTGGGCCAAAGAGGAAAATTGGCTTGATATAAAGAATGTGAAAGTCGGGTTGCGACACTTGGCCGAGACGAGGACAGTATCTTACTCTTAGAATGTGCTGAATAGATTTACACTATGTTTGGATGATAGGTAATGAGGGGAACGGAAAGGGAATGGGGAGAACGGAAATAACTTCCCTTGTTTGAGAGTTTTAAAATGCATAGGAACGGAACGGAATACATGGGGAATCATTTCCCCCCTCTTCCCCTCAAATGCCCAACTTTTGTTCCCCCCAAAATTGAGGGGGAATAGAGGGAACACATGAATAATTTCGTTCCGTTCCGTTCCATTAATGAAACTTCCAAACAAAGAGAATAGAAATTATGTTCTATTCCATTCCTTTCTTTTTCATTCTATTCCTACCTATTCTGTTCCGTTCCATTAATGAAAAAACATCCAAACATAGGGTTAGGAGAGGCATTGCAAAAGGAACAGGTGTTGGAAGGAATGATTTTCCTTTGAAGGAGTGAGGCAGTGCCTTTACAAGGAAGAGATTTCAAAGCGGCAAGGCAAAGCCAGTTCGGGATGGCAGTAGGCCTTCCACATTATTTTGTTTGGACTTTGGATTCAAATCTTCTGTTTGTTTTATTTGAATCTAATTTTATGCCCCAATGTAAATTAGGAGAAAGAGGCAAAGATTCAAGAAAGAGATATAACTTTTTGCTAAGAGTCAAGACAGAGAAATGAGAGAAAGTTTTTTTTTTTTAATTGCGATCAAGTAATGTTTGTGCGTATCTCGACTAATTCACCTTTTCGATCTAGTCAAAGACAAGTCATTTATATTAAGATTATGAGATTTATAAAAATATTCATTGCGGCCTGATCTCATGAAATTGACATAGTTGAATTTAAATATGTGACTGTGTGTTTACTCATATATCACATGTTCATCTACTACTATACTAATCCCTTGAGGTTAGAAGGTTTAAATTGTTAATGCCGATGAGCATATCATCAATTGGAAGCCAAAATTAGTATCCTCTTCTCTTCAAATAATAATGCAGAGAAAGAGAACGAGATCTTTTCATCTTTTTAAAAATTTCTCAAAACATTTTATTTTTTCGTTGTAAAAACACTTAGGATCAAGGTTATTGTCTTATCTTAGCCAATGTTTTTAAAACTGGATCGGTCATTGAATTGGTAAAGACACTAATTTACAGTTCATCGATTCAACCGTGGTAGAATCGTAGTCAAATAAGTGGTAATTAAATATATATTTTTAATATTATATAATATATTAACTAATAAAACTAACATAAAAATATCTTATATTATGTTACTTAGTACTTCAAAGTCTCACATTATATAATAAGTGAAACATTCAAGCATACACAATATATAAAAGTTAAGAAGATACCACACTTATAAGTCCTACACAGAATAGTGAGTAAATCATCTACGCATACAATTTATATAAAAATCAAGATGAGAGCAAACATTCTTATGCCTTTATATGTGAGCCTTTGGAACTTGGCATTTGACCTCTATTTAGCTCAAAAATTATTTTTGAATAAATTAAAAATTTGTTAACAAAAAAGAAGAGTTTAATTTTTTTTAATAAAACCTACATAAATCGATTTATTATCGGTTTTATCGATTTTTGACCAATTCAGCCAATTCTTAACTGATTTTGACCGATTCTTTCACAGGCTAATTTTATGGGTCAAATGAACTGAACCTATAATCAATTCATCGATTTTTTGATTGAATCATCCACTAGTAAACCGGTCACAAGTCCAGTAATAATTTTTAAACAATGATCTTAACGACCAACTTAATTCACGTAGTTTATCCTTTGCAGCTATGCCACTACATTGTTGGCAATATTTCTCAAACATTAGGTAAAACTAAGAAAAGTTGATATTATACCCTTATGAGAATGTACCAGCAATTCATTTCACAATAGAAGTTTAAAATTCATCAAATATATCAATAATGAATCATAAATATTTGACAATTTTAAGTACACGTGTCTTTGAAAAATAAAATAGTATCGAAATAATTATATGAATATTTTAACTTTAAGAAAAAAAAGATGAGAAAAAAATTGAGTAACATATAATTTTTATCACTTTGGGGAGGACTTTTACTTAATTACCACTTTTGGTCCAAAATTGTATGAGCAATTAAATGTACCAAAAAATAAAACACACAATTTCTGCAAGTTGAAATTTTTATTTTAATAAAAGAAATTAACTTATGAACTATGAAATACGGACACGTCATTTTTTAGATGTGTCAGACATGTATTCGTGTCAGACACATGAAAACGCATATATGACACGTGTTCTGTGTGTCCTAATGTGTCTGATTAAAAAGATTATTTTTTACTGCTTGGACACGTCTTAGACACAACTCAAACATGCTTGGACAAGTCTAGGATACAATTAGACACGGTCCATTAATATTTTTTTTAAAAAAAATTAGTTTTTATAACCAACGTCCAATTAGTAAGCCCATAACTCATCCAAACCCAATTACATGACTAACGTCTCAAATTACTATTTTACCAGTATTTTAAGTTTTATCTTTTCACACACCACTAGTTTCATCTGCTCCTCCTACCTATGCTCGTATCAAACTGTCCACTTTGTCGTCACCGAAACTTGTCTCATACTACTATTCCCTTTAGTTAATTTTTTTTGAATGCATATATACTTGTACATAGTTAGTTATATTAAAAGAAATTGGTTTAAGAATTTTTTTAAAAAATGTCAATAAAAATTACGCTCCATAGTTTTTGGGAGGTACTTACTATGTAGCAAATATTGACACATATAACATATATTAAGATATTATAAATTTTCAAACTTATAGAAATGATATTAATGAATTAAATTTTTTTAATTTTGTAATTATATATATATGTGTTAGTCCCATATTTTTTTGAATTTAGTGTGTCCTCATGTTCGTGCTCGTGTCATGTCGTGTGTCCATATCCGTGTTTGTGCTTCATAGCTTATGATTCAATTATAAAACTTGTATCCATTACATAAAACAACCAAATTGGAGCAACTCATTTTGCTGCATATTTGGCAAAATCATAAATGAGTTGGGCATATCCAGTTAGCAACAATAACATGTCTCCTAGGGGTGTTGGGTTGGGTGGATTTTGTAGCATTTTTGGATTTGACTTGCTCATTAAACCAGTGGGTTGAGTTGGGTCGTGAAAATTTTTTTCCTTTAACCCAACCCACTTAAGAATGGGTTAGGTTTGGTTAAACTCGAGTGTCCAACATATATTACAAAAAATTCTTTGATGCTAAAATAAATATTAAAATACGACATCAAACATTTATAGCACATAACACGTCTTAATTAAAAACAATATATGTTCCAAAAAAAATTAAAAAGTCACATAACCAGTCTTACACAAATATAATAGGTTTCAAACAAACTAAATAAATATAACAAATCATACTAAGTTGACATAAGCTTGAAATAAACTAAAGTAAGTTAACAGATCCTAAAATCCATAAACCACAAACTACATTAGCTAATTGAAGTCAATGTCATCACATATATCATATGAATTGACATAATAATTTAGTTCATTATGAACTTTCTCAAGATATTCTTTCATCCAAACAATCCATTGAATTTTCATCACAATAGTCCGTTAAATACTTCATAAATTTCTCATCTCTATTTTCTTGGTCACATTCTCAATGTGACTATAATGCTTATATCTAAACTTAACTGGCACTACAAAAAAGTCTGAAAAAAGCAACTTAGAAATGTCAATACGGCTAAAGGACTTACATGAAAAAAAAAAAAAGAACTTGGGTGAATTGAGTTTGTGCGGGTTGGTACTTTTCAAACCTGTTACTCGACCCATACCTTGTAGGTTTGAGTGTTTTTCAACCCAACCCAACTAGACCTAATCCAACCCGCATTTTGTGGGTTAAGTTGGGTCAAAACCCTTGGATTCGTAAGTTGACCCAACTTGCCGGATACCCTTCTGTCTCCTATGTGAGCATTTACTGCCAGAATAGGGGAAGGAAGATGTAGCTCAGATGATAAGAACAATGTTTGAATTCAGACCTCTATAAAGGTAAAGCTCTGGATAGTGGATATTTCGATTCTTTTAACATTGTTCCTAACCTAATTCACAGCTTAAACCTGCTGATATACCCTCTAAAACATTCGTGTTGCAATGTTTTCATGGATAAGTACATTATAACTGGAAATCCTGTTCAAGAAAACAGCTAGATAAAAAGAATTTGGCAAGATGGCATCATGCTAGGCAGTCCTTCAAGTTTTTTTTCCAAGTTCAAGAGGTATTCCTAGCATTGCTCATTCGGAACATTATATACAACAACCAGAGTACAGAAATTGAGAATGATAACACGTCAATATTGTCAAGAAGAAGAAAGTTTCTACTTCCATGGACTTGGCTGCCGAGCATCTCTGAAAACAGAAGTGCTGCCAGATGCTGCTGGGGAAGGAGATGATGCAATGTAACTGGTTCCTGATACCGTCACTGAAGGCAGGTTCATGGGATTCCCTTGATGTCCTGAAAGAGCAAAGCGTGATGGACTACCGGTGGCCCCCAAACTTGCTCGAGAAGGGTGTGAAACCTTAATAGGAAATGTAACAACAAAACATTGATATATCATATATACAATCCAACAACAGGTCAACTCAAGGTAATATTGTATTCATGGGTTTAAATTGGACTCCCTATTCCCCTTCCAGCTTGACCTTTACTCGTATGTTCAGTTGAACATGCCATAATTTACTAAACTATAATCTATGTTGTCTATGGTGAGACATAGAGATATGTGTCAAGGTAGATAGTTATAGTTAGACTAAGTAACCACCTAAAAAAGGAGAAAGAGATGACTAAAAGTTAAAGTTGAATGGTGCTGATGCAGCGTAGATAATTAACACAAAACAGCATATGTATGTTCATACTCTCTACAAATACAAGCTAGTTTGTAGCACCATCAGAATCAAAAGTATTAGAACAGACAACAGAGTACATTAAACATGACCACAAATTCAATTTAGACCTCTGTAAAATTCCAATTAATACAAATTTAACATAATTTGGTACATGATTCAACCCTGCCTGAACTGAGTCAACAACTAGTGGAGTTAAATCAGGCGCATGGGAGCACCAGGTACCATTTAATGTTTAGTAAGTCTTTCGGTTTAGTTAGTGGCATGCATAAACATAACTCTAACCAATCTGCCATAGTTGACCCTCCTACATGCAGCCTATAATTCACATATTCATATATTCACCCCAAAATCACCGATCATAAGACCAACCCCCAATAGAAAAGCATAAATATGAATGAATCAAACGACACTTAGACAAACTGAGACACATTAGCAACATTACTAATTGTAATGAGCAATATACATTACCACATTCTGTTGAGCACTCGGGGTCCTCCTAAGAGGGGACTCTGAAGAAGGCGACATGCTACTTGTCCGAAGCATATGGCGAGAAAGCATATTATGGTTAGAGAGATCATCAGCTTCACCACCGCCTTCCACATCACCAACAAGATTCCCCTCAGAGCCCAACCTTGGAGCCATATGCCTGGTCATCATCATTGAACCAGTATCATTTGTTCCATCCGCTTGAAGCGGAACAGAAGGGCCGCGCATCGAAACCGCTTGAATGCTATTTCGCCTTTTTAATTCTTCCTCTGCATTCAAGATCTGCCAATCAACACACCCAATCAATCAATCGTAAAAATGCAAGCATACACAGAAATCAGAACATCCGAACACGTAGCCAGAGCAAAACCATAGCTTACCTGCTTCAACACTAACACCAGATTATGTTTCTTTGCATTCAAAACTTGTAACTTATCCTCAACTTCCTTTTTTCTTTTCTCCTTGTCATTAAGCAGATCTTCATTGTCACTGACCTGGCACAAAACACATAGTAATCGTAAACAAACAACGCTGATATCAACTGTGAAAGCACGGAATAAAGCACAAAGCACAAAAATCACTTAAATTAACCGATTCCAAGAACTCGATAGCTAAAAACGATCACGGATCACGCAAAATCGGAAGCTTACCGGGTCAGTCTGCTTTTCCATTGAAGCGGCACCGCCATCGACGGGTTCAGATGCTTTCTCCAAAACGTCATTCTTAGAATCGATTAATGAATCAGATCCATCAACTGGTTTCTTAGAATCTGCTTCTTTGCGATCTTCTTCTTCGTCGCCCTTGTTGGAAGGCCCTTCGCCGTGGTTGGTAACCTTTTCTGGTTCGGATTGAACCCCCAGAGAACCGTTTTGGGCGATGGAAAGAGGGGTAGGGTTAGGGTTAGCGTTAGGGATGGAGGTGGTGGTGGTGTTGCGGGTAGAGTGAAGGCGAGAGAGTGCCTTGGAACGACGAGCTAGAAGGGATTTGAAGTCTTTGAGAGAGATTTTGGGGTTTGGCATCAGCCATCGACGAGGCACGTCCGGTGCTCGGTGAAGGTTCCCTCTGTAAAGCGAAATGGCCACCATTTTCACCTCTTTTGTGTTTTCTATATCTTCTTCCACCCAAATTGGATCGTTATATAGGTTTCCCACCACAGAAAGAAAATTATTACCATTCATTAATAAAAAGAATTCAAACTCTCATAACCAAATTTTTTTTCCTAATAACAATGAATTTTTTTAACTGTTTTCCAAATAATGTAACCAAAAAAAATTAGTAACTGACATTTTACTTGTATAGTGAATTTTTTTATAAATTATTTCTTTATTTAATTTTCTTTTTTTGGTGTGACATCATATAAACTGTACATTTTAGTTAGATTTATTATGCCGGACATAGATTAATTAGATTGATAGCATTGAATAGTTCACATTACGCTGGACAGGAATTACGTTTCCAACGGGGAACATTATAACACGGTCATGATAGACATGGTTTACAAACTCTTATCAAGCCAACAATTGAAATTTCATCGCCATTTCCAGTTAGCTGCCAGAGGAAGAAGATCGACGCTGATATATGATTGATGTCTTGAAAACAAAAAAGAAGGAACAAAATAATGATATTGCTAGTTGAGAATGCACAATAAGGTGATAAACCCAGTTCTATTACCTTATTGCGAACTTATTTTTGCGAAATTTAGAATTATGTGATCAAACAGAAGGGAGCTCAGTAGTTGGACGGTTCCTCCATAAGGTGAGGAAAACTTAGAAACATCTCATTTTCTTGATCAAGCATGGCTTCTACGAATGAAATGTCAGAGGATGATGAAAACTGGAAGTCATTATTTGTGGCTTGTTGTGACCTGACCTCTTTCTCATTCCAACTTTGTCTTGTCACATTTTCTATTTGGCTCACCAAGTCCATTGACAAGAACCCAGGCACAATTTCTTGCTCCTGGTTATCAGCAGGCGGTGCAAAAGCATCTTCTAGAAGAAAGTCATTCCAACTGAAGGATACGGGTAAGGCTTCTTGTGCTGCAGTGGAACAAGTAGAAGAAGTAGATGGTGATGATGTTGTTGACAAGCAGCCTTCCCCAAATATAGATACTGGGATGGTCTCATTTTCTAAGTCTCTGCAATTTGAGGCACCTGTCACTATTGGTAGGGCTTGGAGCTGGGCAAGATCCATTGAGATGTTATCAGTATGACTTCCGTTAAATAAAAAGCTGTTTTCAGCTGGTTCCATTTTGGCTGGCGATGTTGGTGGTTGCTTTGGCTGGCTATTGATGTTTCTAAATCCTTGTGGCAGGGTTTGGTATGACTCTGATTTTAACAGGATTGCATTCTTTAAGTCTTTATTGACAGACCCAATTGGGGTACTTGGTTTCTCACAACCGCCAATGTTTCCATAGTCAGCAATGAGTTTAGAGAAGGGCTTATGGGTAACAGGGTCTATTCCCATTTGAGAGAGCTTCTTTTTCAGCTTTGTGTTCCAGTAGTCCTTTACATCATTGTCTGTTCTCCCAGGAAGTTGTTGGGCTATTATAGACCACCTGTGACACAGATATTAAGAATGCCATCATTTAATGCCCCTAACAAAACGTGAAAAGATTGGCAATTATGTTTGTCATGAACTCAAGGAAAAAAGAGATGGTATATTTTGCTTAGTATAAGCATGTAACAACTAACATCATGTGGCACACACACAACAAACAGAGCCAAGCAATAACTCTGAAGTGGTTTTTTTTTTTTTTTAACAAACCCCTCTCTTTCCTAATTGCCAAAAATTAACTCTGCAGTAATGGTATACAAACTTCTGATTTTATAGAACATTCAAATAGCAACCAAGAGAGAAATAAGAGAATAATACCTACAGGAGATTATGGTTGGAGTAAGAATGTTACTCCATAATTACAAGAAACTTAATGGAAATCATATCTCTAATTTTTTGCAGATGCAACAAGATAACGAGAAAGCATATGCTAGATGAGCACAACAGGACAGGATCACAGAGGGCTGCATTCGGTCACGAAATAATCCAGAAGTAAAGGAAGCAAGACCTAGTTGAAGAATTAGCCCACATTATTCACCTGCTGCCAATGGCTGAATGAAGCTTAATGATTAGATCTTCTTCTTGGGGTGTGAAGTTATCATGCTTAAGATCAGGCCTGAGGTAGTTAGTCCATCTAAGCCTGCAACTCTTTCCACACCTCTTAAGCCCTGTGTGAATGGCCAAAAATGCAAAACGTATAGTTAACGAGAATTTAAAATCTGAATGATAGAAATTCCATGAACTTAAAGTTTTAAAAATATCTCTAACCTACTCTTTTGGGGACAGAAGTCCAATTACCAGATCCATGCTTTGAGACAAATGCGAGTATCTTTGCATCTTCTTCTGCAGTCCACACACCCCTTTTGACATTGATTTTTTCGCAGCATGGAGACCTCACCATCTTATCTATTAATCCAAAATCACACGGGATTCATGGGATTCAAGGGCTTAAAAAATGTATATGAAGGAAAAAGAAAATGGCAAGTGTAAGACAGGATCAGAGAAAGGTGTCTTATGCAGCTTCAAATAACTTGTTCTGCAAAACACTCTTTGCGATGAAAGAGAGGAGGGAGGAGATGGGTTTAAAGGTATCACAAGTATGGTAAGCAAGAAAAGCATGGGGATTTGTTACAAATTAAACTTAATTTGCATGATGATTGGAATCATTCACAACAAACAGCTTCAGAAGAGATATGAAATAAAGAAAACACCACTCTCTAACCCAGCAATACTCACATGCTTGGCTCCATAAGCATTTTGAGATCAGGTTTGAATCCGGTGAATTATTAGGTTAAACTTAGATTAAATTTAAGTGGATTTAATTATGATTAGAACATATTCATTGGTTCATTGTGAAAAGGTAAATACTAGAATTGGCTTTCGATATATCCTCACAAGTTTGATGAGAATATTTATTTAAACTAAACATTCAACTAATTAAACTGATATTTTTCAAAACAACAATTATACTGATAGTATTAAAGACCTTTTAAGTGTCTTGTACCCAAAAATAAAAATAAAAAATGAAGAGACCTTTTCAAGTGTATTCTTTTAAATTTTGAACCGTCAATTCTGCGTGACATGTGATATTACAAAACCTTCTAAAGATTACGATCATTTTTTGGTACATGTCTAAAGATTACAATCATGAGAATTTAATAGTTTTATATAGTGCAAACATTTAAGAATAAATATTATTATTTTAATTTTATATTACTAGTTAAAAATAAAGTTAAATTAATCTGTAGGTTCATATACCTTTTTAAAAACTTTTATAAAGATCTTTATAGTTTAAAAATAACAAGTAGTTTTTTTAAAAAAATTAATTGAGTCTCTAACCAATTGAAAAGCTTTCTAAAACTATATAGAGCTATTTAAAAATTTTCAACAAATACAAGATCTATTGCTTAATTTAACCTTAAAATAATTCCAATGTCCCCTTCCAAAAGATTTGATTCGTCCAAATGTGTGCATCAAACCCTGATTGAAATTACATATTTCAAAAGTACTTAAAAGAGTAATGTTACCATCACCAACTCTTTTTTACATAGAAATTACACAAACATTAAAATATGTGGTTAAAAAAATTCCAATCATTATTTTATAAATATTATATATATAAAAAAAAAAACAGATCACAGCCATCGGTTCCTAATCTTGTGACAAATTTGTATAGTGGATCTGTGGAAGTATCAAGTATGTTTTTTGTTTTTTGGGTACAATCTGTGGAAGTATCTTTACCTTATTTCAAATTTGTCCAAAAGAAGTAAGTAGATTGCAATTTTTCTTTCATAGTCAACGTTATCATGAATAGAGTTTCAGATGGAGATGTCTTTTAAGACTTTCTAGTTTGTTATGTTTTTTATTTTCCTTTTTTTTTTTGGTCGTATGTTTAATCTTTTCCTTGAGGGACAGGTTTCATATCATGCATATATATGGATGAACTCAGGAACGCAAAACAGACCGAAGAATTGGTCATCCCAGTTAAGGTCAACTAGAGCCCAACCTCAGAAAACAACATTCTGTGGAACATTCCTGGTCCAATCCATGTCTGCGTTCACAAGAATTAGCATAACGTGCCGAGCATTTGGGCTTTTGTTGAATCTTTCTCCCTCTCCTTTTTTTTCCTCCTTACTATGGTCATTTCAAAAGTAATATTTGATTAGGGGTGGAAACAGGTTAGGTCAGTCTTTGTCTTAAACAGGTCTGACCTGTATCTCAATTATAAAATCTGAGTCGACTTTATGAGCTTTATAATAAGTTGATTTTTAAAGCGCAGTGCAGCGCTTTTTAAAAGCTCTCACTGTCGAAAGTTTATTTAAAGACTCTTTCTGAATGAGCGCTTTAAATAAATAACAGACTTACATTTAAATAAATAAAGTGACCTTTACATAGATTAACAGACTTACCTTTAAATAGGTCAACATGTCTTACATAGGCTAACAGACCTACCTTTAAATAAGTCAATATGCTTTTACACAAACTAACAGGCCTAAACCTTGAAATAAGCCAATGGACCTACTCAAAGCCAATAGGCATTTGTTATAATTTAACACTCACCTTTTAATTTTATAGATACTCACTACTTTCTTACTCTAATCTTTGGTCGATGTGGGACTTGGAGATATACCAAGTTGCTCACTTTCTTACTCTAGTCTTTCAAGTCCCACATCGACCAAAGATCAGAGTAAGAAAATAGTGAGCATCTATAAAAGTAAAGGGTGTGTGTTATAGATGTTTCATACTTTCTTACTCTAATTTTTGGTCGATGTGGGACTTGGAGATATACCAAATTGCTCACTTTCTTACTCTAGTCTTTCAAGTCTCATATCGACCAAAAATCAGAACAAAAAAGTAGTAAGTATCTATAAAAGTAATAGGTGAGCATCTATATGTTATTTCTATTCTAACTTATTAATTTAAGTTTTAATTATTGACTTTTATTAAAATTTAATTAAAAAATATATTTATATATTATAATAAATTAATAATTATAATTATAATTTATAATTATTATAATAATATATATTATATTATATATAATTAAATAGGTCGACCTACTACCAAGCTTAAAAGACCTATTAGATGACTTGAGGCCCGACATTTTTAGTTAAACGGTTTTTAAAAAAGCCTTGCTACTAACTTATTTAGTAAACAAAGTTAGCCGTCAGGTCGTGCTCGGCAGTCAGTATATAGGTTCTGACGACAAATTTAACTTATTTCCACTCCTATATTTGATGGGGACTAAACATCAAAGAGTGTATTTCTTTACATAGAAAAGTCTAAAATTAAACCTTTCAACTTATTTTTATATACATTTTTATCTTTTAATTTTTAAAATATATAATATGGTCCTAAATTTTTAAAAGTGTATAAAATGGTCTAAAATTATGACAGATATTATTTTTAGATAAAAAGTATCACATATTTTGTCATAATTTTAAATTATTCTACACACTTTTAAGATTTTACTGATCTTATCGTACATTTTTAAAAGTTAAAAGATCAAAGTGCATATGAAACAAAGTTGAAGAATATAATTTAAACTTTTTTATTAAAAATTAACATTGATCATCCAAAAATTAACGACTAACATAATTTTAGATTATTATGCACAGTTTTAAAATTTTAGGAATCTTATTACACATTTTGAAAGTTAAAGAACCAAAATGTGAGAAAAAATTGAAGGGTATAATTTGAACTTTTTCTTTCTTTTTATTATATAAAGTTTAGAGAAAGTGGAGATTATTCATTTCAAACTTAAAACATGTTACAAGCATTAATAATAATAATGGTTTACAATGCTTTTTATTTTTATTTTTTGTACTTGGGTTCTAACTCAAATTAAGAAAAGAAAAACACCTGTTGTACTTAGTTGTACTCTCTATAAAATATATGTTGTTTTTGAAAAATTATTTTATTTTAATTTATTTGTCATTTTAAAAAATTAAGAAAGTATGAATTAGTTTTCCTAACTTTTTTTCTTTCTCAAGAGGCACATATACAGATACAAAAAACAAATATGATATGATATTAGCATGTGATATACTAAATTCTAAAAATCATATAACACAATATAGTATATAAAATTCATATAATATTAATATAAAAATATAAATCCAAAATTAGAATAAAAACATTTTGTTTCATAAGTCAGTATTAATTATTGTAGATACAATAAAATATTATAATTTATTTAATTACAATAATATCCCACTTAAATTAGTACAAAAGTTCAAAAATAATTGTAAGCTAAAAATATTGAAGAAATATCGAATACATACATGCAATACGTGTTTGACATCGATACGATAACGATTTTAAAATGTTAGTGATTCCTAGTTCTTTAGAACTAATTTAATAACTTTAAATTTTATACAATTGCCTCAAACAATATATATATTTTTTAAAAAGAGAACAATTACAAGTCATTTATTAAGAGTGATTCTTCATTGCAAAAATCCAAACTTTACAATTGAAGTGTTTGATTTTTTTTTTTTTGGTAAAAGAAGTGTTTGATTTTTATTAGATACTATTGATATGTAAAGATTTTTTAAAATAAATATTATATTCTTTTTAATTAACAATAAATATTGTATTGTAAAAACATATTATTAGGATCTAAAAATAAATGTGACAAAATTATTGACTACCATAGAGCCATCTGGCCAAAGAATAATAATTGTTACACATTTTTTATGTGTACATTATTTTTACATTTGATTTAAGTGATAAAATTAGAATATATATATATATATATATATAATAAAATTAATTATAATTAAATAATAAAAATTGTATAAATATATGTAAATAATACTAATCTTTGTGTCAAACGTCGGTGAAAACGAGATATAGGAGCAGGCTACTTTTGAAAACGTGGACAACAAAAAAAAAAGGCGTTTTCATATTGTTGACTGCCACATGGCACGCACCTATGATATGTCTTCTGGATTAAGGAAAGTTATCCCTTGAAATGCTTATTGTTTGTCTTTATAAAAGAAAGTCTTTTACCCAACTAAAAAGTTAACGAACCAATAAGAAAATATAGGATTTGGGAGAGGGGAGTATAAGTAGTAATGGATTTGTATGCAAAAAAAGACAAGCGGTGATAGGAGACAGGTGAAGAATACATTGTTCACACCATAAGCCAACTAATTGTTAACATCAATCTGCAGTACAGCATATTTGGAGGTGAGGGAATCCGCATAATTATATGTTCCATATGAGCTGAATATGAATCATGTATGCTTCTTTTGTTCTGTTTATAATTAACATCTGGCACACAACCAATTCAACCACTATCCAGGTATTAAAAATTAAACTTTCCAGCGTAAAGGGCCACCATTTCGGATAATCCAATGATGCTTCTTGCAACATGTCCCTTTAATTAAAACCTTATTGCTAGTTGTGTGTTGTTGATTTTTCATAAGTGAACTGATCGTATAAATAATAAAATAAAGATTATTTTTATGATGATTGATTAATTACTAATTTTTATGACTGTTTTAATTATTTAAATAAATAAAAATTAATAGTAAAAGTTTAATTAAATTAAGATAAAAAATAAAGTAATATAATAAACAATTAAAATTAGAAAAGATAAAATTTAATAAGGATTTAAAGTTTTAGAATTCAGAATTCACTATACTACCCCCATACAATAAATTGTAATATTATCTTTGTTAATATTCAATTATGTTTTTGAAGGTGATTTGTCTAAAATTATTTAAAGTCTAATTTCTTGGCACTAAAAATGTACTAAAACTTCACTAACTCCATTCTCATGGCAATTAATCCAAGTTTCAACCCATTAAAATTTATGACAATTGTTTACCCCTTGAAGGATTTAAGCCTATGTCTAGGTTTCAATTCCTAAGTTCAATTCTTGGATTATCAAGCAATTAGATTTCATCTTTCGATCCTTCATCTAAATCTAAAATCATGTAAATATGACGCGCAACATATCACAAGTATTAAGCATACCAAGAGTGAATCAAGAACAATAATTTCATTAACAAAGAATCAAATTAATAATTCATAATAGAGAAATAGAGAGTTTCATCCTAATCCTAGAAAAAGAGGTTTTGCCACTCATGGCAATTGTAGCACAAATAAGAACAAAGGTTAAAGAAACAACCATGATTCCAACACAAAAAAAGAAGATAGAGAAGATGTAGATAGGGGAAAAGACTTCAATGGTTGATCTTCAATGACTCTTATTCTTGCCTTCCAAGCCTTCGCCTTTGAATCCTTGCACTTCTCCTCTCAAAACTTGCCGTCATACAAGTCTCTAGCCAAAAGTCTACTTAGATTTTATGTTTTTGCCTAATTTATAATGATTTGGGGTAAAATTTCCTTTTTTTTTCAAGTCAGAAGGGCTCACACGGCTGTGTCTCCCTTTGACACAGTCGTGTCTAATAAAATCACGTATCAGGGTTTTTAAGTTAGACACGACTGTGTGTCATTGAGACACGACCGTGTCTCTTACTCAGAAGCTTCATCAACATAAGACAGGGCCATGTCTTCTACCAGATCTATGTAACTTCAATGTTGGGGGAGACACGACCATGTGACTAAGAGACACGACCGTGTCTCCTAGTTAGAAGTCTTCTTCAAGTTAGACAGGGTTGTACCTAACTCCAAAATTGCTTCTGAGTTGACACAGGGCCCTGTCTAAGCCAAAATTGCCCTCTTTTAGTCTGAAAGTGAGATATCTTCGCTTGCTTTCACTTCAAATGTGTTAAATCTCTCTTATTCTGCACAAACGAAGATAATTGATAAGAATCTATCAAAATTCATCAATAATCACAACCAAATTATCACAATTCATCAATTTAAGGGCTATAAAATACAGGCTTATCAAATTCCCCCACACTTGAACATTGTTTGTCCTCAAGCAAAGATATGTATCAAAATCAAGATTAAACTAAACATAAAGAAACAAAAGCCAAAGGAAAATTCCACAGTTTTTTTAATCAAAATTTAATGAATGTTCAACAATCAAATCAAATTAAATAAGAAAGTCTAGCACTTAATACAATTAGAAGCTCTTAAGTCTAGCTCGCACCTCTTCTCTTAACCAAAAAATTAAGGTCACTCATCTTTCCATCTCTCAAGTGTTTAAGGGCAAAGAAATCACTCAAATTTCTCTTAACAAATGCATGACCATAAGCTTGACTACTAATCTCATCTCCACTTTCAAGTTCACATACATAACAAGAATCAAAAGGGCTTCTATTGGTTGTAATAAGGCTAAGGGTATAGGTAATGACAGGAAGAAGATGAATTATGGTAAAGAATGTCTAAGGATAAAGCTATATCAAGCAGAATAAGGTTGAAAAGATACTTAATAGAGCATAATGCACAAGGTAATTCTCACTTTCAACCAAATATTCTCACAATTCTTCACCAATTTTTTTTTCTTTTCATCATTTCATTCTTTTTTTTTCAAAAACAACCTTTTTATGACTTCTCAATTACCATATTAGTTGCTCAAAAGAAATTCAACCTAATTAATCAATAAGGTATCAAAGAAAAAATCAATTTCAGGCTCAAATTGGGCAACTAAGGAATTATTTATCAATGCAACTCTGGATGTCAAGAAAGAATTAAACCTAAGTGCCTCAATTATGTTCAAGAATGTATGTGAATCAATAAAATCTCAACATGATATCAAATCAAGTTCTAGCATACATGAATCAAGAGAAAATCTACTCTAGAAGAAAAATAAGATTTTGAGTATGAAAAATCCAATCATGAACCTGGCTCAAAACTCACTTTCTAGCTTAAGTTAGTAAAGAGAATAAAGTGTAAGCAGATATGGCTAATTTTCTAAATAAAATGCTAGATTTTTCAGCATTCAATTGAAAAAAAAAAATTATCATGCACAAAAAATAGTTTAAAAATAGTAGTGGATTCCCCTTTCAAACAAATTCATCAGCACATAAATAATCAAGAAATTAAAACACAATTCTTGCAAGGTTCAATGCAATAAACAAGTGCTCAATGATTCCCCCCCCCCCCACTTGAAAGAAACATTGTCCTCAATGTTTAGACAAGAAAAGTAACAGTACAAAGGATAATGAAACTTCCTTGAAAATAGAAACTCAAGATCATGACGGTGGTGGGAAAGGGTGGGAGAAAGAGGTAAGTAACCATAAACTCAAATATCTAGTCTTTATGAAACTGCACAAGAAAAACAAAGCAAAAACTGAAAAACAAAATGTAAGAACTAAATGCGAAAATAAAGAAACTAAATGAAAGAAAAGAAAAATCTTTTTGGGCAGTCGACAACTATATACATCCCCCTACAAAGGCTCCGAACTCAAAGAGGCACTTAAGCCGACTCAACAATAGCAAACTACAAAGCAAAAATAGAAAAATATTAATCAATAAAATAAATAATAAGAAGCTAAAAATAAAATAAAAAAAGAGTAAAGAAAAAAAAAAAGAAAAAAAAATTTGGGTTAGCTCCCATGAAGCACTAAGTTATAGTCATTAGCTTGACAATGGGTTGGGTTTATGCTTAGGTGATGTCAATGGAATGGTACTCAGTCCCCACTTCTTCATAGTGCTTCACTCTCTGGTCATTTATCAGGAATGTCTTATGACCTTCTTTCTTCATCTCAAGCACACCGTAGGATAAAATTCGAACAATTTCATATGGTCCTGACCATTTCGATCATAACTTACTAGGACAAAAACGTAGAAGCGAGTTATTGATAAGAACTTTATCCCCAAGTTTAAATTCACGCTTCTCGACACACTTGTCATTCCACTTCTTAAGTCCTTTCTTGCAGGGCTTGGACTTTTCAAATTTTGTGACAGCCTTGGGCAAGATCTTTTCTAGCACAATATCAGTCACTAATTCTTGCACACCTGAAAGTACAATACTATCTACAACATTAGTAGCATTTATGTGATTACATGAATTTAAGGAATTAGAATTACTTTTAGAATTAAAAACATCAAAAACTACTTCCTCATCATTCAATCGCAGAGTCAATTTCCTTTCATGGACATCATTGATTGCCCTTCTAGTGGCGAGGAATGGACGCCTAAGTATGATCGACATTTTATCATCAGCATCTATGTCAAGCACAACAAAATCCACTGGCATGTAAAACTTACCAACCTTCAAGGGGACATTCTCTAGTATGTCAATAGGACATTTGATTGACTTATCGGCCAGTTGAAGAGATATGGTGGTCGATTTGAGCTCCCTAATATTAAGTTTCTTGCAAAGGGAAAGGGGCATCAAACTCACACTTGCCCCAAGGTCACATAAAGTTTTGTTAATTTGCATGGTCCCAATCGAGCACAGAATAGAGAAGCTACCTGGATCCTTAAACTTAGGAGGAAGCTTGTTCTGAATAAGTGCACTGCATTCCTCAGTTAAAATAATAATTTTATAATCCTCAAGCTTCCTCTTATTAGAGAGGATCTCTTTCAAGAATTTAGTAGAGGTTGGCATTTGAGAGAGCACTTCAGTAAAAGGAATGTTTATATACAACTTTTTAAGAACCTCCAAAAACTTTTCAAATTGCTCATCAAGCTTTGCCCTTTGAGACTTTTGTGGGAAGGGCAAAGGTAGAACATATGCTGGTAGAGGAACATACTTTTTAGCGCTTTCTTCTTCTTCTTTCTTGGCCTCACTTTTCTCTTGCTTCTCTTCTTTTTCTTGGGATTTCTCATCTTCATGCTTTTCTTCCCTTGTGGGGCTTTTAACTTGATTGCCACTTCTCAAGAAAATTGCATTTGTTTGCTCCCTTGGGTTTGTCTCCGGTTGACTTGGGATTCACCCCTGTACCATGTTGAACAAGCTTGCTTGTTGGGCTATTTGAGTTTCAACCATCTTAGAATGAGTCGCCATTTGATCAAGGCGAGTATGAATTTGCTTGATGGATTCTCCATGTTGTTGCACTTGAGTTTGAATGGCATTATTATGCTCCTTTTGAGTGACAATGAAGTTCTCTATGAGAGCTTCTAAATTGGATTTCCCACCTTGAGAATATTGTTGAACCTGTTAGAATCCAGTGGGCCCCCATTATGTTGTTGATTGCTATAGGAGAGATTTGGGTGGTTTCTCCAGGCGGGGTTATATAAATTGGAAAATGAATTTCCTTGAGCCTTGAAATTACCATTTTGCATATGATTCACTTGCTCCAAAGATGGGTCTATTGCATTGCATTCTGAAGCAAGATGTCCTCCTCCAAATATTTCACAAATTATTTTAGGAGTAGTGTTGGCATTGACATTCAACTTCTCAAGTGACTTGTTCAAAGCATCAAATTTGGCATTCAACATAGTAATGACATCAAGCTCTATCATTCTGGCTTGCTTCTTCGAAAAGGATCTATCACTTAGCCACAAATAAATATTCGAAGTCACTTCATTAATTAAGGCCCTTGCATCGGTTGGAGTCTTGGCCATCAAAGCACCGCTAGCTGTGGCATCAAGAGCAACCTTTGTAGAGAAAGTCAACCCAGCATAGAATGTTTGGATGTCCACAAAATCCTGTAAGCCATGATGTGGACATTGACGAATCAGATCACTATACCTCTTCCATGCTTCATAAAGAGGCTCATCATCTTTTTTAGAGAAGGTAGTGATGTCTTGACGGAGCTTAATTGTCTTCCCAATTGGGTAGTATTTATCCAAGAAGGCTTGCTCCATCAAGTTCCAGGTGGTGAGTGAATTAAGAGCCTCTGAATGAATCCACTTCTTGGCTTTCCCCCTAAGAGAAAAGGGAAAAAGCCTGATCCGTATAGTATCCGTCGAGACCCCATTAATCTTGATGGTGTTACACAACTCCAAGAACTCATCCAAATGCTGATTTGGGTCTTCAACTGGTGACTACTGAATTGTAATTGTTGGACCAATTGGATCAATGATGTGTTGATCTCAAAGTTGTTGGCTTCTATCCATGGTCTAACAATGGAAGACTAACGAGCATTTGCATTGGGAGTTCCATAATCCTTCAACCTTCACTCTGGATTGGCGACTTGGTTAGCGTTGTTCACCATATTATCTTCCTCAAATTCCTGTGTTCTTCTTTCTCTTTTGATATTACGAAGCATCCTCTCAATCTCAAGATCAACGAGGATAATAAGATCTCCTTGACTCCTCGTTCTACGCATAGGAAAGAAACAACACCTGAAAATTTAAAGAAAAATAAAAGAAAGTTAAAATAAAATAAGATAAAAAAAAGAAATAAAATAAAATAAAAATTGCTTAAATCAACCAAATTGCCGCTCGTGTTAATATTAACACGATCCCTGGCAACGATGCCAAAAACTTGTTATTGATTTTTCACAAGCGCACGAATTGTGCAAGTAGTAAAATAAAGATCATTCCCACGAGGATCGATTAATTACTAACTCTTATGGCTACTTGATTATTTAAGCGAATAAAAATCAATAGTGAAAGTTCAATTAAATTAAGACAAAAAAGAAAAGCAATAAAATAAACAATTGAAACTAGAAAAGATGATATTTAACAAGGATTTAAAGCTATAGGATTCAGAATTCACTACACTAGCCCCTACAATAAATTGTAATCCTATCTTTGTTAATGTTCAATTATGTTCTTGAAGACGATTTGTCCTAAATTATTTAAAGCCCAATTTCTTGGCACTAAAAACGTGCTAAAACTTTACTAACCCCATTCTCATGGCAATTAAATCAAGTTCTAACCCATTCAGATTCATGACAAGTTCCCTAACCCTATGTCTAGGTTCAATTCTTAAGTTCATTCATGATTATCAATTGATTTCACTTTCCCTTCATCTAAGGAAAATCAAAATATGGCGCGCAACATTAAGCATACCAAGAATGAATCAAGAACAATAATTTCATTAACAAAGAATCAAATTAACAATTCATAATAGAGAAATAGAGAGTTTCATCCTAATCCTAGAAAAAGGGGTTTAGCAGCTCATGGCAATTGCAGCATAAACAAGAACAAAGGTTAAAGAAATAACCATGATTTCAAAACAAAAAGAGAAGATGGAGAAGATGTAGATGGGGGAAAAGACTTCAATAGTTGATCTTCAACGACTCTTGCTCTTGCCTTCCAAGCTTTCGCCTTTGAATCATTACACTTCTCCTCTCAAAACCTGTCGTCACACAAGTCTCTAGCCAAAAGTCTGCTTAGGTTTTGTGTTTTTGCCCAATTTATAATGATTTAGGGCAAAATTTCCATTTTTTTCACGTCAGAAAGACTAACACGGCCATGTCTCCCTTCAACACAGCCGTGTTTAATGAAATCACGTATCAGGATTTTTAAGTTAGACACGACCGTGTGTCATTAAGACACGGTCGTGTCTCTTACTCAGAAGCTTCATCAACATAAGACAGGGTCGTGTCTTCTACCAGATCTGCGTACCTTCAACGTTGGGCAAGACACGGCCATGTGACCAAGAGACATGGCCGTGTCTCCTAGTCAGAAGCCTTCTTCAAGTTAGATAGAGTCGTGTCTAACTCCAAAATTACTTATGAGTTGACACAGGGTTCTGTTTAAGCCAAAATTGCCCTCTTTTAGTTTGAAAATGAGATATCTTCGCTTGTTTTCACTTTAAATGTGTTAAATCTCTCTTATTCTACACAAACAAAGATAATTGATAAGAATCCATCAAAATTCATCAACAATTACAACCAAATCATCACAATTCATCAATTTAAGGGCTATAAAATACAGGCTTATCATTGTGATGTTTGATGAACAAGATCATTAAATCTAACTTTATTTCCTGTTTTTCTTATTCATATATATAGAAGTTTTCTATACGCAGCAAAAAGAAGTTAGTTTTCCTTCTATTAGTATGGTCAGAAATATAATAGAGTGCATTACCAAAAGTTTAGAAAAAAATAAATAGAGTGAATTTCTTAAAAGGCCGAATAAGATTGGCACATGATAGATAGGTCTGTCTAGTAAGACTGCACAACAATTAGGGATGGGAGTGAAAATAGGTCAAGTGACTATAAAAATTTAAGGTTTAATTTATTTCCAACTTATATAGGTTTAACTTATTTAACAAACGAGTTAAATTTAAGTTTTTTGAAAGACTTTTTTAATTATATAAGTTAAGATTTAGGTTTTAAAAAATATATATATTTGATCTATTAGGTCATCTATTTTTTTAATATTTATAAATATAATGAAGAATTTATAATATTTACATAATTTATTAATATATATTAATATAATATATTTATTTTATATAAAATATAATAATTTTGTCAAGAGTTATAATTATTTAAACATTAAAAAGTTTAAGTTTCTTGCTTAATATGAAGGCTTTCACGTAATGTAGGCTATTAAACAGACTTTCAAGCTAGGTTCAAGTCGACGCATTACAAAATAGGCCTAGGCCTATTTAGGCAAAGCTTAACCTAACCCATCCCATTTTCACCCCCTAGCAACAACCATGCCACCAAGTTTACAATGCTAGAAGTAATTGTGCCTTTCCAATAAAGTAAGGCAAAGAATGTCATATATATTGTATTGAACTAGTATCTTGGATCCAAACCCAACACGAGTGGCCCACCTTGGTTGGCCCAATCACCAGCCCTTGTTGTTGTAGTCTTCATGGGTAGTTACTTGCTTACTAGGCTAAGTATCTTTTCTTAACATAATTCATCTTTAATGATGATATTTTGGAATCTTATCCCCTCATAACTGTCAATCATAATCATATTTAAACAGTATCTCTTCAAATACTATTTGTCCTGCAAGCAAACCCAATCTATAAATATGAGGCTAAGCTACTCAGGTATACATTTACTCTAATATATTTTTCTCTCATAGTGTGCAGCCCTAACTTAAGCGTTGGAGTGTCTTGTAGGTACACTACCCCCTCTTCACCGCTACCACACAATGAGGAGCCACCATCTTCAACCACTCTAAATCGAATTAGGTATTCCATCCTTGATTCCCGTTCAAAACATTGGCATCGTCTGTGGGAACACTAAACTACTACTCCCATCTTCACCATGGTTAACACAAGAAAACAAGTTACTACAAACTAGAATCCCAAGAACCTCCTTTACCAACCAGAATCAGGCCAACCACCCACCATCATAGAACCCTAGAAGCACATTGCGCTCTGTCGTTGGGGTCCCTTCCCAACAAGAGGCACCGTAAGATGAGGAGCGCCCTCCACCGCTATAAGAATCATCCCATCATGAACCTTCCAACCAGGATTTGATGGACGTCATCAGGAGTCAAAACCAAAAACTAGAAGATCAAGCAAGACAGATTGTGGACCATTAGAAGGTGGCCCATTCTGAGCAGGAGGGTGAAGACAATCCTAGTCGCAATAATCAGATTCCGCCAAACAATTGTAAAGAAAGAATGGAACTTGCCAATCGGTTGCCACCCGTTGTGTCTGTCTTGTCCAAACCCTCGAACCAACACGATGAGCCGTACCAATTTAGCCATCTTTTCTCGAACTTCATTATGGGAGTCTAGGATCCAAAGGGGTCCAAAGGGGTTTAAGTTCCCAACAAACATTGACTCATATGATAGCATAATAAACCCCTAAGAATACATAAGCACTTTTATATCATTCATGTTGTTCCAAGGGGCAACTAACCCTATCTTGTGCCAAGTCTACCTTAAGATGGTTCTCTATCCTGCCTCCAAAGTCCATTAATTGGTTTGGAGAGCTAGCTTTGAAATTTTTATTGTACTTCACAACAAGTAAAGTGTAGACAAAAACTTCATACAACCTCATTAACCTCAGGCAAGGATGAGATGAGCCATTTCGAGACTTTATGGCCAGATTCAACAAGGAGTCATTGATGATAAAAAAAACCTAGACAAGGTGGTTGCCATGTGTGCCTTCATAGTCGACCTCCACCCTAGCCCTTTTGCATCCTCCATCGCCAAAAAGATCCTACAGACTTAGATGAGCTTAAAAGCCGATCCGAGAAATATATTAACATGGAAGAGATAAACAAAGCAAAAAGAGAACTTGAGAGGAATGAGGACCCTTAACTAAAAAAGATCCAGGAACAATGACCAACATGAACCCTTTCCAAAGGACCTCTAAAGGGAAAATACGAGGAAAGCACTCCCCTAAAAGTCCTTAGGAGCCAGATTTATCAAGAGGTTTATCATACCATATTTCAGGATATACCCAAGTCGCTCCCTTTGAAGAAACATGCACAAAAAGATAAGTTCAAGCATTGTGACTACCATGGTAGCTTCGAACATACTACAAAAGATTGTGTATGGCTTCACGATGCCATTTAGTTTCTCATCCGAGATGGACACCTCAGACAATATGTGTGCAAATCCCGAAATGAGAACTCTAATTGTGGATCCCAAAATTACAGGAAAATGAGCTTTAGCCCACGCAAGAGCCCATCCCCTTATTAATGAAGGCTTCCCTCCAGGGATGACCAACGAAAGGAAAGCCCAACCTGGGACACAAAGCAGAACTGAGAAAGCAAACCCCCTCGTGATCCGTCCCTTAATGGCAGTGACTGCCGCTACACCAAAGTCAAATGGACCATCAACATCATATTTTATGGCTTAGTAGGAGGTGGTGAGTAAACTCGGCTAGAAAACAACGCCTAAGATCAATCCTAAGTGTGGCTTCCTACCTCATCTCTAAAATGGGATGCAAATTAAGGATAATTCCACCATTTCCTTCTTCGATAAGGATTATGAAAAAATTATGTCTGGTCACGATGACCCATTAGTGATATCCAGAATCTTAGCCAATGTCGCGGTATGAAGAATCTTTGTAGATCAAGAGAGCTTGACTGATATCATGTTTATGGACCTATTCAAGAAGTTGGGGTTGCCCAAATCGAACCTAAACCCTCACATGGGGGAACTTATTAGATTCACGAGCAACAAGATCACCTCAAAAAGGCACGTTGAGAAACACCTAACGTTGGGAATTGAACCTTGGTTTAAAACAATCAAGGTGAGGTTCTTATTTATGGACTACCCCTTTGTGTACAATATAATCCTGG
Source organism: Ormosia semicastrata (assembly GCA_029884595.1). Taxonomy (NCBI): domain Eukaryota; kingdom Viridiplantae; phylum Streptophyta; class Magnoliopsida; order Fabales; family Fabaceae; genus Ormosia; species Ormosia semicastrata. The sequence continues at coordinate 4,472,620 of JAQQTO010000028.1, read as the reverse complement.
GCCCCCTTTCCTTGAACGCATTTGGAGTCGTGGTGTCCACTACACACCTACTCATGAAATTCCTAAACAAAGATGACGAGATTGTCACAATCAAGGGCGATCAAGCCACCATAAGAAGTTGTTACAATGCCAGCCTCAAAATTGGAAAAATCCCAAGTCAAATTGATTCTTGAAAACCCAACAAAGCCACTACAAACCACCCAAATGTCCTCTTGGCTGAGTTGGATATACGAGAGGAGATCTAAGATACACAACCCCATCCTAAAGGGGAACTTGTACCCCTCTAGGTTAGTGATAAGTCGAATAAAGCCACCAAGGTTGGTGGTCATCTCATTGTAATGAAAAAAGTCCATTTAACTATGCTCTTAAAAGAAAACAAGGACCTTTTGGCTTGGACCTCAATTGATATGCCTGGGATAGATCCTAATTTCATATCACACTAGCTATCCATTCATCCGAATTCTAAGCCGGTATCTCAACTGAAGTGAAAAGTTGCCTCAGAGAGGCACAACATCATTAAGGCTCAAGTAAAGGAGCTCTTGGATGCAGGATTCATCAGACAGAGAAGTGGTATACACTACCTGGCTTTCGAACATGGTCTTGGTTAAGAAGGCCAATAGGAAGTAGCGAATGTGCGTTGACTATATGAACATCAACAAAGCATGTCCAAAAGACCCCTACCCACTTCCCAACATTGAAAAATTGGTTGACAATTCTTTCGACTTCCAACGTCTCTCCTTCATGGATGTCTACTCTAGGTACAACTAGATCCGGGTTCTCTATGGAATGCCTTGGAAGCTTACCCTCCTCTCTATTTCATATAGCAATGGCTAGGTGTCAAATTTGAGTTTCTAATTTTGCTATAGATTGAGTATGAGAGTTTAAAAATGACATCTTAGATTCCATGAATTGCATCCTAAAGTCCAAGTTTGTCACACAAGATAATACCTTATCTATTTTGTCTTCCAAGTTAGAACTATTGTTAGGTACTTGAGGTGGATTGACCCACTTGATTAGGTCATTGCCCTTGTTGCGCTTCAACACCTTATTGCTTCTAAGAGAAGTTAAGATGATTCCTCCAACCAAGATTGTATTTGTTAGAATATAGGTTGTTTTGTGGAGGAAATCCTTGGGCTGCATTAGCTTGCTCTAGTGAAAATTCAAAAAATTATGAGGCAGCAGGACAATCATATTAAGTATGAAAATAGTTAGAACAAATAGTACACACATTATGCACATTAGAAGAATTAACATGTTTTTGACTCAAGGATAATAATTGACCCATCTTCTTAGATAATGCATCCACTTGGTCCATTTTCTTAGATAAAGATTCCACCTTAATTACCAGATTAGATATGTGTGAAATCTCATAAATTCCCTCTTTATTCCCAAATTGTCTTGATATATCTCACTGTGAGGATGAGTCATGCAATTTTGAATTATCACTTAAGTGCTCAAATAACTCTCATGCCACATCTCGAGTTTTGTGCAAGAAAATACCCCACATGACGCGTCAACCATCTGCTAGTTGCGTTCATTCAATCCAAAATAAAAGTTTTGCACTTGTTGCCATTTAGGAACTTCATGGTATGGACAACGACGCAAAAGATCCTTAAATCTTTCCCAACTCTCATGAAATTGTTCATTATTAACTTGAGAAAAAGTGGTGATGACACGTCTCATTGCAGGAAGTTTACCAGTTGAGAAATTTTTTTTTTTAAATTCTCTTGATAATCTATACCAAGTGGCAATGTTTTCACATGTAGAAAAGCAATCTTTAGTCTTATCCTTTAAAGAAAAAGGAAAAAGACGGAGACGAATTACATCATCAGTAACATTAGGGATTTTAAAGGTGGAACATACCTCTAAGAAAGTATCTAGGTGCTTATAAGGATTTTCAGACTCAAGCCCATAAAATGTTGGTTACATTTGAATTACACTAGGCTTAATTTCAAAGTGGTTGGCCCCAATCTTAGGCAAACAGGCACAAGCAGGAGAATCATATGCATTTGGAGTAAAATAGTCCCTCAGTGCTCGATTATTATTTGTCATATTAGTATCAATGAGTGCAGTTTAGTTTTGTGCTCTAAGTGTACACTCTATCTCTGAGTCATACTCTTTCAAATCTAATGACAATGAACACCTACCAAACATAACTCAGACAAAATATCAAACTAATAAGATTAAGAGTTGGAACAAAAGCACTTGAGTCGAGTAGAATTGACTTTCTCCAACATTGTCAACAATAAAAAAATAAAAATAAAAATAAAAAGTGAAAACCCTAATAATAAAATAAAAACACTGAATCCAAACAAAATAAAATAAAATAAAACAAATAAAAAAAAAAATATAGACTAAAAATTAAATTAGGAAAAAATTAAATTAAATCAATCACAAAATCAACTCCGACAATAGCACTAAAAAACTTGATAGAGAATTTTCAAGTAATAAAATTATTATTTACTTGCAAGTGCACAAGATCAATATATTATTTGATAAATATAAAGATATCGTATCACAAAGAGTGATAGAATTAATTAAAATATAATATCTACCTAAATTAATTTAAAGGAAAAAAAAAGTAAAGAGATTTTTATTTTATTTAATAAATTTAAGGATTTAAATTACATGATAAACTAAAACTAAAATTAAATAATAAATCTAAATAAAATAACTCAAATTAAAATGCAAGTTCAATTAAAGAATAATTCTAGAACCTTGAATCCACCACTAATCATGCAAATATGAATTTAACTTGAATGAGAATTATTCTTATTTTATAGAGTATCTACGACTACAAGTTTTGATCACTACTAAAGATTATTGAAATCTAATTATTAACATAATTCATCTAAAATAACATGACTTATTCAAATTATAACATAAATCATTTAATATAGCATGAACTATTCAATCCTTAGATCTCAAAAATAATGAATACTATTGCATAATTCATACTTAAGATTACAAAAATTAAATATGTGACTAAAAAATATCAATTTAAATTTATTAATTGATTATAAGATAATTAATAAAAATTAAATTAAATAATAATTAAAGATCAGTAATTATTAATATTGTATAATTATAGAATAACAAAAATTTCAAACAAAATTAAACTATCTAAAATAAATATTAGAATTTTATTTTAATATTAAAAAATAAAATTAATTATTTATAATAAGAGTATCAAACACAACAAAAGAAGATAAATCCATAACATCTATTCCGTGTGTACTGCGTTATGCGTTCTGCTTTTTCTTTCCTCGCGTCTCGTGTCGCGCTCCAGTCACTACTTCGTTGCTTTCGCCCTTTATAACAATTAAGTTTTATCCAATTTTCCACCGCCTCACATTACTTGATGGAGCGCACCGTTTATAGCTCCTCCTTTAAACTCGAGACCAACATTCACTTCAACACATAAGCAACTGGGCAACAAAGTTTGTTTGATCTTGGGCCAACATGCTTCAATTCATTTGCTATAGCTTGACTATGTTGCATCGTGAAAAGTATTTGAAAAAATTGTAAAAATTTGATTATGGTTAATAATTAATTATTATATAAATTGTTTTTATTATAATTGATTATAATTAATTTATTTTTATGTTTAGATATATTAATTAAAAAATAATTTTAAATTAATTTGATTTATTTAGATGATATAAAAAAATTATTTTTATACATTAAATTATTAAAATATATATAAAATGATTAAAAATATTATTTAATTGAAGATAAAATAATATTTACATATCAAAATGTAAAAAATAATCTATAAGCTAAAACAATAAGTTTTAGTGCATGTTTGTTTCAGATTAAATTAGCATTTTTTTAAAAAAATTATTATAATAGTGTTTAATCATGTTTGACAAAATCAAGCTCAACTTTTGCATAAAATTCAATATAAAATAAAAACTTTTAAAGCTAATTTTCATAATACTGAAGATTGAAGATCGCATGATTAATTTATAAATTATTCTTTACACTTTTATATGTAAATATCATTTTATCCTCAATCAAATCATTTTTTAATCATTTTATACCTATTTTAGTAATTTAATGCGTAAAAATAATTATTTTTTATACCATCTAAACGAATTAGATTAGCTTAAAATCACTTTTCAGCTAATGTTTCCAAATATAAAAATGATTTGATTATAATCAATTATAACAAAAAACTTTTATACAATAATCGATTACTAAGTATAATCAAATTTTTGCAATATATTAAATTTCGTGCAAAAACTGAAGTTGATTTTGCCAAACATATTATAACACTATACAAACAACTTTTTTTCAAAAAAAAAAAATTATTTGCATAGTAAAATTTTTTTTACCAAACACACTCTAAGTTAATACAATTTTGCTTCCATTCTTCTAATTGAGGGCCCACTAGCATGTTGACATCAAACTCAATGCACCATGTCTTTAAAAATTTTCCATTATTAGAGGTTGTCATTTTCTTTAAATTTTGTAATAATAAAAATAATTAAATAAAATTAGTTTCTCTTAATAATAAAATAATATTATAAAAAAAACATTAAAATTAATTATATTGAGTTATAATAATACCTACTTTTTATAAGGAAAAATGTAAATTTAGGCTATTATCAACGCCTCGTATAAGCCTAGTTGTTAGATGTGAGAAACTTAAACCTCAACAAATGTTCTAATACGAGGTTGGCTTCGCTTTCCAAGATGACCCCGGCTCCACTCCCTTTGAGGTTCGAGCACTTGTCGACATAGATAGTCTAAAAGTGTGCTCTAGGGTGGCTAAAGTCAGGGGTGAGTTTTATTAGGAAGTTGAATAATACCTGAACCTTTATGGCTGATCTCAGTGATAAACATAATTTTTATATATTATTTAATTATCATATTTAGTCTCTTAGACCTCTTATATGCTTAATTGATTAGTTTTGGCCACATTTTATAACTTTGGGTTCAAATTGGGTTTAATTGTATTTTTTAACATTATTAAAATTTTTACATTGTTTCTGTATTTTAGGCATAACTTGAGTTTTAGACATCTAAATATTATGACTTTTACTTTGTAGGAAAGCTGAGAGAAATTTATACAACTTTGATGAAGAGCTCGAAATATGAATCAAATGTCTAGTGGGTCAGATTATGATATGAAGTCAGAACAGAGATGTTGTCACTGAAACCTAGACGATGTGCAAAGATTGGATTATAATTTGGGTTGTAGGTGATATGGACCGACACTAGTTCCATTTGAAAGCTAAGACATATATCTTCACTTCTTATGTAGACTATTTATCAAAACAGTGACATTTTGATGGTGTTTTCACCCTTTAAAGTTGGTCGACGAGTTTAGATAACTGTTAAGAATGTTTTGAACATAACTCTCTCATCCCAAGCCCAAATTATACAAATTAGGTGTCCAATCAAAGCTAACAGGAAGAGGATTAACCCTAAGCTAAGGATAAACTTGGATTTTTAATTTTAGAGATAGTTATTTAAGTAGCAGCAGTAACTATGAAACTCAACCCTAATTTTCTCCTAGCCGCTCTTACTTGCACTTTCTCTCTTCATCTTTCTTCTTCTCCTTTCTCTCTAGGTTTATTTCTTTTATGTTTCTCTTCCTTCTCATCCAAGGATGAGAGGGAATAACCTTTTAATTAATCCTAAGAACTGACAATTTTGATGTTTAATTTTGAGATATTATTTTGATTATTTTACATTTAATTATTGATCAAGTTTCTCTTTACTTGTTAATCAAGTTTCGATTTTACTTGTTAATCAAGTTTCTCTTTACCTCTTTTGATTTTGTTAAATCTGAATTGAATTGCTTAATTTGATTTGAATGTTAATGTGATAATTGCATAATTACCACATGTTAATGAGGATTACAGAGACTAAACAATGCATCAAAGGTGTTTGATAGATTATTTAGCTTGGTTGAATTATGGATATTAAGTTAATTTAGGATTAAATGGGTACTTAATTCATTTAGCATTGATTAATTAAATTCTAGATACTTATCTAGTAGATAATTCATTGATAATCTTAAGGCTTCTTAGTGATCAAGGATGGATTAAATTCAAGAATAGTTGATTTCCTTAGATTAATTATTTACTTAATTATATTTACAATTTTTAATTACTTTATATTAATTAATTCTACAACATTTTCCCCCTTTGTTAACTTCTTAATCTGATTTCTTAATTAGAGTGATCCAAGGGCTCGACCCGGTTACACCGCATACTACAAGTTTTTGGTGAATCAATTTATAAATTGATTTAATTTAATAGTCTCGATAGCTATCAAATTTTGGCACCGTTACCAGGGATCATTCTAAGTTTAATCAATTATATTAGGAGTGTAATTAACTACTAACCTTTGTTTCCCTTATTTCAAGTAGTTTTGTGGTCTTCAAGTACAAGAATAAGCGGTCATTTACATCACTTGATAATGATGTTTCTTCCCTCTTTCATTTATTTTGTGTCCTAGATTTGTTGATGATATTTATGAGATATTGATGATTTTTAAGCTTTACATTGAGGATAATGTAGAATTTAAGTGTGAGGGAGGAATTTATATTCTATTTACTATTTCTTTTTAAATTCTATTGTTCTATTTTTCTATTTTTTTATTTTTGTTTCAATTTCACTATTTTTGTTTTATTTTTTGTTGCTGTTTTCTATTTTTATTTTTTGTTTTCTATTTTCAAATTTTGTTTCTATTTTATTTTTTTAAAAATTCTATTTTTCTATATTTTTTAAGAAAAAGAAAAATATGAGAAATTGTGTTTTTAATTGTTTTCCAATGGAATTTTGACATTAGTAAAACTTGTGAGCATGCATCAATTGAAGTTAAAGGTTTATAACATAAGTGAATACATTGCCTTTCCTCTTAAGATTAACTAGTTTGGTAATGAAAATTAAATTGGTAGATTGAGTTTGTTAGAAGCATACGTTGTGAGACTTTGAGCCATTTAATGAATGGATTAAACATTTATGTCATTCTCTTCTTTCTTGTGTGATTTTCACTCACGGAATTTGTTACTCTAGAACTTATTTTGATTCTTTTCTAGGCTACATTTTCATATGCATACATGACCATGATTGAGACATTTTTTCTTAAATTAGTTACCTTAGCCAAATAACCAACTTTGCATATTTTTCTTTGATTAACCCCCTTGAGCTTATTTGATTATTCCTTGTTTTTAGCTCATTATATGCTTTAAATTGAAAATCATGTTTTTACCTAACTTTAGGGAATAGGAGAGCATTGACATTGTCATTGGAAGAGTTCTTGAACAAGTGTGACGAAAGTGCTAATTAGTGTGCAAAATGTTTGGTGAAAAAGAAAGAGTAGTCAAGTGAAAAAAAAATAGAATAAAAATTAAAAAATTAAAAAAAGAAAGAAAAAAGAAAAAAAAGAAAGAATATGTAAAGATAATTTGCATTACATAGATTTGGGTTAAATTTTCATGCTTTTTATTTGAACTCATCCCCAATGTTCTTTTATTCTCTTTCATATTTAACTTGTCATTTCTATATTATTCTCCTTCCTTACCTTGACCCCATTATAACTTTACATAAAATCCTCTTGATTTGTGTATGCATGTGTTTTGAGTAGTGAAAAAGTTGAAGATAAGCAAGTTTATGGTAGTGCAAATTTTCATGGATTGAATTGAGTGAAACACTTACCTTCTAAATACTTGAATGATTGAGAGTGTATCTTGTGAGGTTCTATTATTTTTTATTTATACTCTTCAATTGAAGTTATCTTGCTTGTTGATTTGAGGTTTAAATAAATGTTACTTCATGAATGTTTTAATTCATTGAAGCTTTGGTTGCTCTTCTTACTTATAGACTTTTACATTCTTGAACATCATTGGAAAGTGAGTCTGTTAGAGTTTTTAACTTTTGAGTTTGTGTTTTTGTTCTTTATTCTCTATGTTGAATTTATAGTTTTGCCCAGGAGTGCAAAGTTAAGTATGAGGGAATTTGATAAATACAATTTTTATATATTAGTTAACCCTCATATTTAGTCTTTTAGACCTCTTATATGCTTCATTGATTGGTTTTGACCATATTTTATAAGTTTGGGTTCTAATTGGGCTTAATTATATTTTTCAGCATTATTGAGAATTTTACATTATTTCTGTATTTTGGGCATAACTTGAGTTCTAGATGTAACATCCTCCCTAACCTAATAGTTCTAATCAGGGTTATAGAAGCTCAGTAATACTAGTATGAGTTATCTGTTAATTTAGGTAATCTTCTGAACTAGTTTGAGCATAATTCTATAACACCGAAAGTGAAAAATAACTAAAGTTTCAGCAAAAACAATTGATATGGTGGAAATAAATATAAAAAATTTATTTTCTAGTTATAAATGATTGATATGAGCTGTAGTAAATTTTGGCAAATCAATTGAGTTAATTTGATATTTTTAAGGATACTGAAGGAGGATAAATGGAGTAGTTAAGTAGCTTAGAAAATTATGAAATTACATGAAGATGACAATTAAAATATGAAGAATATTTTGGTAAAGAATACTAATTAAGGTGAATATTAGTAAGCATATTTGATTAATTTTTTAGTTTAACTTAACTCAAAAAGGAGTAATGGAGCTTAACTGATAAGTAGCGGTATATGAAAAATTATAGAAATATGGATACAAGGACTAAATTGAGTCCTAAAATTTTGTATAACACATATGGACACTTAAAAATTCACCTTTGGAAGATTAAAGTGAATTTAACAAATACAGAAGTTTAAGCTAATTTTCTTTCTTTAACTTTTTCTCCTATTCTCCACCGCCTAACATTCTTCATGCTTATCCTTTTTTTGAGTATTCTTTCCTCCAATTTGGCTTCGAATTCATGCGTATAGCAGCCCAAAAATAAGAGAAGAGAAATGAAATAGAGAAAAGAAAAAGAAAAAAGGGAGATGTGAAGCTTCCTTCATCTTTGTTTCTCTTTGACTTCTCATTCTTTTTATTAATTCTTCTCTAATTTCACACGGCTCTTTATTCAATTTCTCACATGGTAACAGCAACAAAAATAGGGGAAGGAGAACGAAAAATAGAAGAGAGAAATAAGAAAGGGAAAAGAAAGAAAGGTGAAGAGGAAAAAGAAAATCCAAGGATTCAAGCTACAAGGAGTTAGGAAATGAGGTAGGGGATGCTTGTTTACATCTTGTTCTTTTTCTTTTATAAATTTTTGAATGGAAAATTATGTTTTTGATTGTGTTCTTGGTTGTAGAGTCCACATCCAAATCTTAGATAAAAAGGGAGTTTTTGTTGATTTTGTGCTTATGTTTCTTAATTCTAAATGATGAGAATGATGCATGCTTGATAATGAAACTTCATGTATGATTATAGAATGGAGTGGTCACGGTTCCCATATGGAGACTTGAGTGTTCCAAGTGTTCACACCTTGATTTTCTATGTTGGTTGTTAGAAAGTGTTCATACTTTGTGGTTAGCTAGAACCGTGTGTTCAACTTTGTTGACTCCTTAATTTTATATAGTTGTTTGATAGTTAACTTGATTAATGAGAAAGTGGTTGATTAATGAAATTATCAAATTGGTCATGAAAAGAAAGACTTGGCCAAACTGTGACTTGTCTATTGCTAGTTATGCTTGTAATGGTCATTTGAAACACTATGAGTTTATGAAGAAAGTCTAGTACTAGAATTCTTGTATTGGACATTTGGATGTGTAATGTAGTCATAATTGGATGTATATAATCTTTGAAATGTCATTTTGGTCATGTAGGCCGAATAGAAACTCAAGGAGATATGGTAATCTCTATATTGGATTTAATGCTTATGTGCTTGAATTATTGATTGTATGGAAATTTCTTGAAGAATTGACCGTGTAGCAAAGTGAGTTTGTCTATGCTCATTTTGGTATTCAATTGATGAATGAATGTGTTTGGAAATTGTTCACTTGTTGAGAACTTATGGAATGTGATGTATGTCATTGATAGTGTGAGGAAGAATGATTATCTCCCTATCTTAGATGAAGGGTAATATGAGGAATGATGATTCCCTCTTTACCCTAGATGATTGATAGCGTGAGGAAGAATGATTTCCTCCCTATCAAAGTAGTTGAGGATGAATATTCTCTTTCTACTTGAATTGAGATATATTAAATGAGGAAGGATGATTCCCTCATTATTAAGGTAGCATGAGGATGAGCATTCCCTCATTACCTATTTGATGATTGAGATATGATGAATGAAAGGCTGAGAAAGGATGATTCCCTCATTATTGAGGTAGCATGAGGATGAACATTCCCTCACTACCTATTTGATGATTGAGATATGATGAATGAAAGACCGAGGAAGGATGATGTAGTATGTGGTGGAGCATCCCCTCTCTACCTATTTGATGATTGAGATATGATAAATGAAGAATGATTTGATGATGAGATATGATGAATAATGATATATGATTAATAATGATATTTGATGAATAATTATGATATATGATGAATGATAATATTTGAATATGATAAATGAGCACCAAGATGAATTAGAATTTGAATGACATATTATGACTCAATTATTTATAAAAACCATTAAATGAATTTGAGATTTTGGTTCTTGATTAGAAATTGTTTCTGAAAGCACTTTTGGATATACTTTGAGATGCTTGATAATAAATGTTTTTGGAAACTATTAATAATTGGAATTCTGTTTCGGGAAGAGAAATGACTAGATTTGACATTTTACCACCTTTCTAGAGTATACATAATTTAATTTTTGAAAACGTATTTTTCCCCGAAACAGAATTCCAATTATTAGTAGTTTCTAAAAACATTTATTATCGAGCATCTCAAATTATATCCAAAACTACTTTTAGAAATAATTTCTAATCAAGAACCAAAATCTCATATTCATTTAATGGTCTTTATAAATAATTAGGTCATAATATGTCATTCAAATTCTAATTCATCTCAGTGCTCATTTATCATATTCAAATATCATCATTCATCATATATCATAATTATTCATCAAATATCTTTATTAATCATATATCATTATTTATCATATCTCATCATCAAATCATTCTTCATTTATCATATCTCAATCATAAAATATGTAGAGAGGGGATGCTCCACCTCATACTACCCTAATAATGACGGAATCATCATTTCTTAGTCTTTCATTCATCATATCTCAATCATCAAATAGGTAGTGAGGGAATGTCCATCCTCATGCTACCTTAATAGTGAGGTAATCATTCTTCCTCAGTCTTTCATTTATCATATCTCAATCATCAAATATGCAGTAAGGGAATGTTCATCCTCATGCTATCTTAATAATGAGAGAATCATCCTTCCTCATTTAATATATCTCAATTCAAGTAAAGAGGGAATGTTCATCACTTTGATAGGGAGAGAATAATCTTTCCTCACACTATCAATCATCTAGGGTAAAGAGGGAATCATCCTTCTTCATATTACCCTTCATCTAAGATAGGGAGGGAATCATCATTCCTCACACTATCATCCACATTCATCATATTCCATAAGTTCTCAACAAGTGAACAATTTCCAAACATATTCATTCATCAATTGAATACCAAAATAAGCATAAACAAACTCACTTTGCTACATGATCAATTCTTCAAGAAATTTCCGTATAATCAATAATTCAAGCACAATTAAGCACATAAGCATTAAATGCAATATAGAGATTACCATATCTCCTTGAGTTTCTATTCGGCCTACATGGCCAAACTGACATTTCAAAGATTATATACATCCGATTATGGCTACATTACACATCCAAATGTCCAATACAAGAATTCTAGTACTAGAGTTTCTTCATAAACTCAGTGTTTCAAATGATCATTACAAGCATAACTAGCTATGACAAGTCACGACTTGGCCAAGTCTTTCTTTTCATGGCCAATTTGATAATTTCATCAATCAACCACTTTCTTATTAGTCAACTTAACTATCAAATAAATATATAAAATTAAGGAGTCAACAAAGTTGAATATACAGTTCTAGCTAACCACAAAGTGTGAACACTTTCTAACAACTAACATAAAAAATCAAGGTGTGAACACTTGGAACACTCGAGTCTCCACGTGGGAACCATGACCACTCTATTCCATAATCATACATGAAGTTTCATTATCAAGTATGCATCATTCTCATCATTTAGAATTAAGAAACATAAGCATAAAATCTACAAAACTCTTTTTTTTATCTAAGATTTGGCCATGAACTCTTCAACCAAGAACACAACCAAAAACAAAATTTTTCATTCAAAAATTCATAAAAGAAAAAGAACAAGATGTAAACAAGCATCCACTACCTCACTTCCTAGCTCCTTGTAGCTTGAATTCTTGGATTTTCTTTTTCCTCTTCACTTTTCTTTCCTTTCCCTTTCTTCTTTCTCTCTTTTGTTTTTCGTTCTCCTTCCCATGTTTTTATTGTTATTACCATGTGAGAAATTGAAGAGAGAGTAGCATGAAATTAGAAAAGAATTAATGAAAAGAGTGAGAAGTCAAAGAGAAATAAAAATGAAGGAAGCTTCACGTCTCCCTTTTTCTTTTTCTTTTCTCTATTTCATTTCTCTTCTCTTCTTTTTGGGCTATTGTATGCATGAATTCGAAGCCAAATTAGAGGAAAGAGTAGTCAAAAAAAGGATAAGGATGAAGATGGTTAGGCGGTGGAGGATAGGAGAAAAAGTTAAAGATGGAAAATTAGCTGAAATTTCTATATATGTTAAGTTCACTTTTATCTTCCAAAGTTGAGTTTTGAAGTATCCATAAGTGTTATAGAAAATTTTAAGACTCAACTTATTCCTTGTATCCATATTTCCACAACCCTCCATATACTGTTATTTATCAGTTAAGCTCCATTACTTTTCCTTGAATTAAGTTAAACCTAAAAATTAAGTAAATATGCTTACTAATATTCATCTTAATTAGTATTCTTTATCAAAATATTCATCATATTTTAATTGTCATATCCATGTAATTTCATAATTTTTTGAGCTACTTAACTATTCCATTTATCCCCCTTTAGTATCCTTAAAACTACCAAACTAACTCAGTTGATATAAATCATTTATGATTAGGAAATAAATTTTTCATATTTTTTTTCTATCATATCAACTATTTTTACTGAAACTTTAGCTATTTTTGACTTTCAGTGTTATAAAATTATACTCAAACTAGTTTAGAAGGTTACCCGAATTAACAGATAACTCATAACAGTATTACTGAGTTTCTGTAACCCTGATTAAGGCTATTAGATTAAGGAGGATGTTACGCTAGACATCTAAGTATTATGAATTTTACCTTGTAGGAAATTTGAAAAAAATATCTACAACTTTGATGCAGAGCTCAAAGGCGAAATCAGATGTCTAATGAGTCAGATTGGGCAACGAAGTCAGAACAAAGATGCTATCACTGGAACTTAGATGATCTGTAAAGATTGACTCACAATTTGGGTTGTAGGTGTGCAATGAACCTGACACCAATGTCATTTGAAAGCTACGACATATATCTTCACTTATTATTAAGACCATTTATTAAAATATTGACATTTTGATAGTGTTTTCACCCTTTGAAGTTAGTTGATGGGTTAAGAGAGTTGTTAAGAATGTTTTGGGTATAACTCTCTCATCCTAAGCCCAAATTATGCAAATTAGGTGTCCAATTAAATCTATGAGGAAGAGGATTATCCCTAAGCTGAGGGCAAACTTAGATTTTCAATTTTAGAGATAGTTATTTAAGCAACAGCAACAACCACAAAACTCAACCCTAATTTTCTCCTAGCCGCTCTTGCTTGCACTTTCTCTCTTCATTTTTCTTCTTCTTTTTTCTCTCTAGGTTTCTTTCTTTTATGTTTCTTTTCCCTCTCATCCATGGATTAGAGGGAAGAACCTTTTAATCAATCCTAAGAATTGACAATCTTGATGTTTAATTTTGAGATCTTGTTTTGATTGTTTTAATTGTTGATGAAGTTTCTCTTTACTTGTTAATCAAGTTTCATTTTTACTTGTTAATCAAGTTTCTCTTTACCTCTTTTGATTTTGTTAAATCTAAATTGAATTGTTTAATTTGATTTATATGTTAATGTGATAATTGCATAATTACCACATGTTAATGAGGATCACAGAGACTAAATAATGCATCAAAGGTGTTTGATAGATAGTTTAGCTTGGTTGAATTATGGATTTTAAGTTAGAATTAAATAAGTGCTTAATTCGTTTAACCTTGATTAATTAAATTCTAGATGTTTATCTAGTAGATAATTCATTGATCATCTTAAGGCATCTTGATGTGATCCAAAGCCAAGAACTTGGTTAGCAATTAAATGGATTCTTAGTGATCAAGGATAGATTAAACTCAAGAGTAGTTAATTCCTTTATATTGATTATTTACTTAATTATGTTTACAAATTTTAATTACTTTCTATTAATAATTATGCAACCTTTTTTCCCTTTTATTAACTTCTTAATTTGATTGCTTAATTAGAGTGATCAAAGGGCTTGACCCGGTTACACCGCATACTACAAGTTTTTGGTGAACCAGTTTACAAATTGATTCAATTTGATAGTCTCAACAACTATCAAATTTTTGCGCCATTGCCGGTGATCATTCCAAGTTTAATCAATTATATTATGAGTATAATTAACTCTTAACCCTTCACTAACCCTTGTTTCCCTTGTTTCAGGTATCAACATAATTGTGGTCTTCAAGAGTAAGAATAAGCAGCCATTTACATCACTTGATAATGATATTTCTTGCCTCTCTCATTTATTTTACTTATCCTAGATTTATTGAACATATTTATGGAATATTGATGATTTGATGATTTTTATGCTTTACATTGAGGACAATGTTAAGTGTGTAGGGGGGAATTTACATTCTATTTATTATTTATGTTTTATTTTTTGCTGCTGTTTTCTATTTCTATATTCTATTTTCTATTTTCAAATTCTATTACTATTTTATTTATTTTTTTAATTTTTTTCTTTAAAAAGAAGAAGAAAAATATAAGAAATTGTGTTTTTAATGGCTTTCTTATGAAATTTTGAGATTTGTGAAAGTTGTGAGCATGCACCAATTGAAGTTAAAGGTTTATAACATAAGTGAATAAATTATCTTTCATCTTGAGATTAACTAGTTTGGTAACGAAAATTAAATTGGTAGATTGAGTTTGATAGAAACATATATTGTGAGACTTTGACCCATTTAATGAATGGATTGAGCATTTGTGTCATTCTCTTCTTTCTTGTGTGATTTTCACTCATGAAATTTTATTACTCTAGAACTTGCTTTGATTCTTTTCTACACTACATTTTCACATGTATACATGAACATGATTGAGACATTTTTCTTAAATTAGCTACCTTAGCTAAATCGTCAACCTTGCATATTTTTCCTTGATTAACCCCCTTGAGCTTATTTGATCATTTCTTATTTTTAGCTCATTACATGCTTTAAATGGAAAACCATGTTTTGACCTAACTTTAGGGAATAGAAGATCATTGACATTGTCATTGGAAGAGTTCTTGAACAAGTGTGGAGGTGTGCTAATTACTGTGCAAAATGTTTGATGAAAAAGGAAAGAGTGACCAAGTGGAAAAAAAAGAAGAAAAATTGAAAAATTAAAAAAAAAAGAAAAAAAGAAAAAGAAATTGTAAAGCGAATTTGCATTACATGGATTCGGGTTAAACTTTCATGCTTGTTATTTGAGCACATCCTCAATGATCTTTTATTCTCTTTTGTATTTAACTTGTCACATCTATATTATTTTCGTTCCCTACCTTGACCCCATTACAACCTTGCATAAAGTCCTCTTGATTTGTGTGTGCATGTGTTTTTAGTAATGGAGAAGTAGAAGATAAATAAGTTTATGATAGTACAAATTTTCATGGGTTGAATTGAGTGAAACATTTACCTTCTATACACTTTAAGGATTGAGAGTGTATCTTGCAAGGTTCTATCATTTTTGATTTATGCTTTTCAATTGAAGTTACCTTGCTTGTTGATTTGAGATGTAAAGAAATGTTACTTTATGAATATTTTAATTCCTTGAAGCTTTGGTTGCTCTTCTTGCTTATAGACTTTTGTATTCTTGAACATCATTGGAAAGTGAGTCTTTTAGAATTTTTAACTTCTAAGTTTGTGTTTTTGTTCCTTATTCCCTATGTTGAATTTCTAGTTTTGCCCCGGAGTGCAAAGCTAAGTGTGGGAGAATTTAATAAACATAATTTTTATATAATAGTTAATTCTCATATTTAGTCTCTTAGACCTCTTATACACTTAATTGATTGGTTTTAGCCATATTTTATAAGTTTGGGTTCAAATTGGGCTTAATTGTATTTTTTAGCATTATTGAGAATTTTACACTATTTCTGTATTTTGGGCATAACTTGAGTTCTAGACATCTAAATATTATGAATTTTATCTTGTAGGAAATCTGAGAGAAACTTCTACAACTTTGATAAAGAGCTCAAAGGCTGAATCGGATGTCTAGTAGGTCATATTAGGTCAGGAAGTCAAAATAGAGATGCTGTTGTTGAAACCTAGACGATGTGCAAAGATTCAGCCATAATTTGAGTTGTATGTGTGATATGGACCTGACATCGGTTCCATTTGAAATCTTAAGACATATATCTTCACTTATTATGATGACTACTTATCAAAACGGTGACGTTCACCCCTTTAAAGTCAGCTGACAAGTTCAGAGAGCTGTTAAGAATGGTTTGGGGGTAACTATATCATCATAAGCCCAAATTATACAAATTAGGTTTCCAATTAAAGCTAAGAGGAAGATGATTAACCCTAAGTTGAGGAAAACTTAGATTTTAAATTTTATAGATAGTTATTTAAGTAGCAGCAATAACCACGAAGCTCAACCCTAATTTTCTCCTAAACGTTCTTGGTTGCACTTTCTCTCTTCATCTTTCTTCTTCTCCTTTCTCTCTTGGTTTCTTTCTTTTATGTTTCTATTCCCTCTCATCCATGGATGAGAAGGAAGAACCTTTTAATCAATCATAGGAATTGACAATTTTGATATTTAATTTTGAGATCTTGTTTTGATTGTTTTACATTTAATTATTGATCAAGTTTCACTTTACTTATTAATCAAGTTTCACTTATACTTGTTACTGAAGTTTCTCTTTACCTCTTTTGATTTTATTAAAATTGAATTGAATTGCTTAATTTTATTTGGATGTTAATTTGATAATTTCATAATTAGCATATGTTAATGGGGATTAAAGAGACTAAATAATGCATCAAATGTGTTTGATGGATTATTTAGCATGATTGAATTATGGATTTTAAGTTAATTTCGGATTAAATGGGTTCTTAATTTGTTTGACATTGATTAATTAAATTCTAGACGTTTATCTAGTAGATAATTCATTAATCATCTTAAGGCTTCTTGATATGATCTAAAGCTAAGAACTTGATTAGCAATTGAATGAATTCTTACTGATCAAGGATGAATTAAACTCAAGAATAGTTGATTTTCTTATATTGATTATTTACATCATTATATTTACAATTTTTAATTACTTACTATTTATTAATTCTACAACCTTTTTTCCTCTTTGTTAACTTCTTAATCTAATTGCTTAATTAGAATGATCCAAGGGCTCGACCCAGTTACACCGCATTCTTCAAGTTTTTGGTAAATCAATTTATAAATTGATTTAATTTGATAGTCTTAATAACTATCACTCAGCTCATAGGTAATCCCGAACTCTGAAAGCTCTACTGACCAGACGATCATTCTTCCTGTGAGATCTGACTTGTTTAGTACTTGCCTGATTGGTATGTTAGTCCTTACTACAATAGGATGGCACTGGAAGTATTGCTTTAGCCTCCTCATGGTGATTACTAGTGCCAGAGCCAACTTTTCTATTTTTTGGTCACAGGTTTCTTGGTCTTAGAGGACTTTACTGGCGAAGTAAACTTACCTTTGTCATTCATCAGTTTCTCTCTTCAAAGCTGAGCTGGCTGCCTCGTTGTTGATAGAGAGGTAGATGTACAACGTTTCGCTGGGGTTCAGTCTTTTCAAGATGGGTGGGGTGGATAGCATTTTCTTCAGTTCCTAGAACGCAGTCTCACACTCTGGGGTCCACACAAAGTTTTTCCCTTTCTATAAGGTTTGGAAAAAAGGGAGGGACTTCTGAGCGGTTTTGGCTAGGAAGCGTGTGAGGACAACAATCCGGCCTGTGAGTTGCTACACTTTCTTGATAGATTGAGGGCTGCGCATATCGAGCACAGCTTGACACTTCTCCAGGTTGACTTCAATTCCTCAGTTTGTTAGTAGGAACCCTAGAAATTTGCCATCCTTTACTCCAAAAGCCCATTTCTCCGGGTTCAATTGCATATTGTGCTTTCAAAGCTCAGTGAATACTTCCTCCAAGTCCTTGACGTGACTACCGGTGTGCACCATTTTGACTATCATATCATCATTATATACCACCAACATCTTACCAATCTTTCCTTCAAAGACTTTGTTCATCATCAACTAGCTTGTCAATGTTGGGAAGTAGGTAAGGGTCTTTTGGGCATGCCTTGTTCAGGTTGGTGTAATCGGTGCACATATGATATGAATTAAAAGTTGCAAACTCAAGTATAGGTTATTTCAAGTAATAAAATCTTGGGAGTCCGAGGTCGATCCACAGGAAATTGATGAAGAAAAATTCTTTGATGTAGGGTAAATATTTTATCACAATAATAAGAGTGATAAAACTTAGTCACAAATAAAAAAGATTTACTTGAGTTAGGAGATCTACTCTTAGTAATTAAATTAAGGACAAGATTAATTCTTTTTATAACTCAATTAGAATCCACACATAATGGAGGTTCCAATCAAATATTCAACATTCAAAGTTCATTTAAGATTATATACGTAATTATATTATGATTCCTTTAATCATATATTAACACAACAACTTATAAACGGACTTAAGCATTCATTGTGCCAATATCTTGTCTATAACAAATCAAGATCTCCACTTTACAAGGAGGATTTCCAAATTGATTGGAAATAAAATACAATACATATAATGACCATTTAATAATATATCATTTAAGCATAAGAAAGAGATTAATATAACCTTATTTCATTACCAAGAGCTTCATCTTTTCACTTAAGTAAAATGAAAATTAGTTACTCATAAACAAGAAGAAAGAAAGAGAGAAGAAGAAGAAGAAGAAGAACATAACTTCAATTTAGAACAAAAGAAAATTACAACAAGATAAACAAATAACACAATAACATGATCTTGGTCTCTAAGCCAAGATTCTTAAATGATCAGCCAAGGCTAACTTTTATAGAGGATTAGGGATACAAAATGACAAGGGAGCTGATTCATGAGTGAGTGAATGAGTGGAAAATGAGTGGAAAATGCCAAATGACTTTTGATAAGTGAAAAATTATTGAGATTCTTTGTCTCTAAAATTATTCAGTGCTAAACTCATTGAATGTGTTAGAGAATTGAAAAATAGTCTTCAAGAAAGTTGTAAGCCTGGATCTTAGCTTTCAAATATCATTAGTTTGAGCTCAAAATCATTTCTATAACTCGAGATATGGTCTGATTACTGCACACTGCTTAGGCCCAGCTACAGTTCCTTTATTCTAACTTGGAAGCCCAATATGACCTCTAAGCAATCCGAAATGAGTCTTGTATTCTTCATGAAAGTTTTAGATATGAGCCTTAACTTGTAGATGCCAAAATTTTAGCCTAATTAAGTTCTTACATCCCGAGTTATGCTCTAATTACTGTACACTATTCAGGTTCTAATTACAAAATCTGTGTTCTGACTTCCATGCCCAATTAGTTCCATTAGATGTCCAATTTTGACCTAGATCTCTGCATGAAAGTTGTAGAGCTCTCTCTTATCTTTCCTACAAGGTAAAATACATAATTATTAAATATCTAGAACTCAAGATATGACTAAAATACAGAAATAATGTGAGACATAAATCATGCTGAAAAAATTAATTAAGTCCAATTTGAGTCTAAACTTACAAAACATAACCAAACTCAATCAATTAAGTATATGGAGTGTAAATGACTAAAAACGAGGGTTTATTATTATATAAAATATATAATTATTAAATTCTCTCACACTTAGCTTTTTACACTCCTGGGCAAAACACATAAGACCAAAACTAGGGAACAAGGAAAAACAACACAAACTCAAAAGTTAAAAATTTTAAAATACTCAATTTCTAATAATATTTAAGAATGAATAGCAACCAAATAGTTAACGGATCAAAATATTTATGAGGTAACGTTTCTTCACATCTCAAACCATCAAGCAAGGAAATTTCAATTGAAAAACATGAGTCAAGAATGATAAATCTTCACAAGATTCACTCTTAATCCCTCAAGTGTTTAAAAGGTAGGTATTTCGCTCAATTCAACCCATGAAAATTGCACTACCATAAGCTTGCTTATCTTCTACTTCTCTATTACTCAGAACATATGCACACAAAAATCAAGAGGACTTTATTTAAGGTTGTAATGGGGTCAAGGTAAAAGAAGAAGTAATATGAATATGACAAGTTAAATACCAAAGAGAATAAAAGATAAGCATAATATATACATTTTTTTAATTAAACATTTTTTAACTATTCTGCACACACACACCCTCACACTTGTTTAAGAACTCATCCAATGACAAAACTAATGTTCTTTTATTCCCTAAGGCCGGGTAAGAACATGGTTTTTCATTTAATACACATAATAAGTTCGAAATAAAGAATGGTCAAATAAGCTCAAAGGGGTTAAGTAAGGGGAAATAGGCCATTTCCAATGCCTTATGCTGGCAGGAATCAGAAAATTTCTAAGAAGCCATAAGAGTGCTTGATATCATATTAAAAATCAGATAATTTTCAAGAAGTCATAAGAGTGCTTGATATCATATTGAGACAATATGCTATTGAGCAAGACTGCCTATTTGTATGCCAGTCATTCTTGGCTATTTGGTTAAAGTAACTATTTCAAGAAAAATACTTCAATCATGTTTATGTATGTATGTAAAAATATAGTCTAACAAAATCAAATCAAGTTCTAGAGTAATAATTCCATGAGTGAAATTCACACAAGAAAGAAAAGAATGATATAAATGTTCAATTCATTCATCAATAGGCTCAAAATCTCACAAGACACAATTCTATCATTCTCAGTCCACCAATTCAACATCCATAACCAAGCCTATGATTTTTAAGAAAGAAGACAATTTTCTCAATTATGTAAATTTCCCTGAATTTGAATTGCTACTTCCATACAAACTAGTTACTACCCCAACTAAGATACGTCTCAAGAGTAAAATTTACTCCTTACTCTGTCATCCTTAACTGGTTTTACTGTGAGTAGGTTTCTGACAATCATATCAATAAACATACTCCCCAACTAAGATGCGTCTCAAGAGCATAATTTACTCCTTACTTTGCCATCCTTAACTGGTTTAGTAAGTTACTGATAATCATATCATACTTCCCAATTTTTTTTGAACAACTATCCTTCCCCCCCAACCAGATCACAACATTGTCCACAATATTAAAATATAGATGAGTAAAGGATAGAAGACATTACCTGTTGTAGCAATTACTGAAAAGAGAGACCTGATATAAATTTAAACAGAAACAAAGTACAATAAATAAAACCAAAGCTTGTAATTATTTAAATAGTCGGAGTGTATGATTTGGCTTGCTTTTCATACTGCTTCCCTCACCGCTTCCTTCTGACCAATCTATCTGAGTTGTTACTGAATGAGGTTCATAAACAAAAACTTCTAATTTATCAATCAACTCATCAACAATGGAAGCAGAGATATGGAGTTGTCTTGCTGAAGGTGTGATAAATTTCTGTTCCATAGCATGGTCAACAAAAGATAACAAATTGTCAAAGAAATTATTAACATTCAACAAACCTATGGGTTTATGGTGGATGTTCAGTTGGGGCTAAAAGATAATTTGAAAAACTTCTTCTAAAGTACCAAAATCACCCGGTAAGGCTATGAATGCTTCAAAGTTTTCAAGCATTGCACATTCGTCAATGCATAGATGATACTTGAAGTTCCAGCCCAATTGTCTTTCCAGTGATGTTCCTTCCAGTTAAAGGTTCAGGAATGACACCTAAAACTTGGCCACCTCTTATATGTGCAGAAAGTGATACAACTCCCATTAACCCAATGCTACCTCCCCTATATACTACACAAATGTTTCTTGCAGCAAGTGTTCGACCAACATGCTTGCTGCGTTTATAAATTCTAAACCTTTCTTATAACATGTTCCACAAAATACATAGATATTGGTAAATCTACAAACCGAAGAAGAAGCTCCCTCCATTTCTACATTCACATTTCCTTTGAATGATTATGAGTTGGAGGAAAGTGAAGAAAATAGAGTATTTAAATAAGGAAGAGAATAAAAAAAGGTAATGATAGCACCATATGGGTAGGTTGACTGTTGTCAGAAAATTTTGAAATTAAGAAACATAGTTTTTTTTTTATTTTTTTTTATTTTTTTTTACTTTAAGAAAACCATCAAGGTAAAGAAGTCTAGAAACCCTTGAAAGACCCCGTTTAAAGGATCGTCTGTCCAAAACCAAAATATAACAAAATCATACAAAGATAAAATTATAACAAATAAATGCTGGCATATCTTTATGTACAGTTTTCATGGCGTATCTTTATACTACGTGTCATGAGTGCAGTAGCCTTCACAATCTTATCGCCCCTTGAAAGAGATATCGAATTCCCTTAAGGAATTTCAGACTTAAGGCACTCCTCCCGCCTGTGGGATATCTCAGCGTATGCATCGTCCCTCTAGTTAAAGAAAGAAAATCTAAATACGACAATCAGTGACCACAGCTAGTGGAGCTACGCTCAGGAACCCAATAAATCAATACCAGGAATTAAGCTCAGAGGCATTGTCACGCGAGAATGCAAACACGAGATGCTTCTATCTGTCCATCAGCAAGCAGAGCCTACGGTTAAAACCTAGAAATGCTTGGGGTAGCTCTCTACAGAGCATGGCACACGAACCTTGTTTACGGACCGAAGTGCGAAGGTCCACCCGAGTTAATGATGAGACGGGCATTTACCCGGGGCTCCTAATCTAATTAAAGACCAAGTACAACCAAAGTTTCGCCCTTATTTATTTATTTCTTTTTTCTTTTTTTTCTTTTTTTAGGAGATATACAAGATAATATATACATGTTGTAATTGTGACTCACATCTTCCTCTGGTTTTATATCCAGTAATGGCTTAAACAACTTCTATGAGTCGAGGATAAGCTTCCCATCCAATTTTCTTATAAATTGGCAAACAGAGTCTTTTTGAGCCAAATTCCTAATACTGTAACACTTTTGCTCGTCCCTGAAGAGATTCCACAAACTAAGAAGTTCACGATGCACAACTCGACAAGAATGCGTCTCAAGAGTCAATAAGATATCATCTAATGACTCCTTACTCAGTCCATTCTTAATAAAGTATATTTTTCTTCTCGATTTGCAGAAACCATTCCCGAAGAACGACATCGCGTGTTATAATTCTATTACGCACATTTATAACAAACTTGCATTCTTTTTGCTCTTCTCTTTTTTGAATACGAACTTTTACTAAGACTAGACATGTATTGGACAAATGAATCTGAAGATTCACCAGCTAAACGAACCTTTGCTTTGATTATCCAGCGTATATAATCTGGGATGCCCTTGTACATTAACAATCTTAGTCTTCCACATCTAACTTTGTAGATTTTTGTTAGAGCATTTTGAGGGAGAGAAGGAAAATGATTACTAAGATTTGAGAGAATGACATCCATTTTAAAGGAGAAGGAATCAGGTATTATGGGAAACTGAAAAATAAACTGACTTGAGAGTCATGGAGTACCGTTATCCGCCACTTAACCGGGGGCTCAAAGAACTCAAGAACTTGGTTTTTCCAGAAATGATTTGAGTCTTTGTCCATTGACCTTAAATACACTATCATTCCTAGGATTCTCAATATCTATAGCAGCATAAAGATACACATGTTTGATAATAAAAGGGCCACGCCACCTAAATCTCAATTTTTCAGTGAATAGGTGAAGACGAGAATTATAAAGCAGAACTTTTTAACTAATTTCAAAAGTTTTTCTCAAAATTGATTTGTCATGAAAAGCTTTTGCTCTAACTTTATAAATCTTTGTGTTTTCATATGCATCATTTCTCAATAATAAAAAATTTCAATGACAATGATAGGGTTCAGAGGCATCTTATTTTGCTTAGAAATGGAACCCTATTTTTGACAGTTTTCACAACCTTTTCAAAATGTATAGCTGTCTTTAAATGAAGTGGGCCAATAAAATCTACACTACAAGATTTTTGCAGCTGTTTTCTTTAAAGAAAAGAAACATCTACATGCTTCTGAGTGAAAAAATTTAATGACATTACCTACCTCACTGTTGGGCATACATTTCTAAATGATTTGATCAGCATAATTGAGGCAGGATCTTTCGTGTTGTAAGAAAATTGATTATGTTAGCAAACCAAGGCTTGGAATTAACAGAAAATAAAAATTCATCAAGAACAGAATCATTGCTAGGTATGATATCAAAAGGAGAGCATATTATAAGTATAGACAAATGATCTGCAACAACATTTTCGGCTCATTTCTTATCTTTTATTGTGATGTTAAATTCTTGAAGTAACAAAATCTACCGTATCAACTTAGGTTTGCAAAAACTTATTGTGAAAATCGACAAGTGCACCGAATAGTCAAAGAACTAAAGTAGTTGATTAAGAGGGAAAAACACACTTAAATGCATGAAATTAAGAAGGGAAAAAAAAAACAAAGCACATGAATGCAAAACACATTAAGAATGTAAATACATGAAATTAAAACACTAGGGATTTGACTTCACTTAATTCAATAATCTATCATAGACAATAAAGTAGCTTTGGGACTTTCATTCTAATTAATTTCTAATCATTCAATTGATGGGGAGAATCCTTTAATTAATTTAAACTCAATTCCTTAGTCTAAACCCTAACTCTTAAAGGCACGACCTTTGCTCTATGGATTCTCATGAAAAATACTACAATTATCCTACACAATTTATAACCTCTTTTCCTAGATGATTATAAATCATGACACTTATTATTTATAGTCTAGGTCATATGCAAACCTTCTGATTCTACATACACCTCACTAGATCAATTTATGAGTAGCCAATTCATAAAAGCATTAAGAATCATAATAAGCAATCAAATTGAATAAAAAAGAAATTAATTAAAATTATAATCTTAATACATGTCGATTGAATTAAGTTACATATTCACCCTAGAAACACACGAATTTAATTACACATGACAAAAGAGAAGAAGAAATAGGAAGAATAAAATAAAAATATATACAGAGCTCAATCTTCCATAAAAAAATATTAACAAGTAGGCGGTAAATCATTATATAATAATAATAATAATAATAATAATAATAATAATAATAATAATAATAATAATAATAATATTATTATTATTATTATTATTATTATTATTATTATTATTATTAACAAGTAGTAAAAAGATATAAATCACCATTAAATATTTATTAATAAATGTGTGATATAAACCGACCACAAAATATATATTAACACGTAGTAAATAAATATTAACAAGGGTGTAGTATAAAACAACCACCAAATAAGTTAGTAAGCGAGATAAATTAAAATGTTAGTAAGCGATAAATTAAAATGTTAGAAGCGTAAATTAAAAGTTAGATAGTTAGTAAGAGAGTTAGATAGTTAATAAGTTAGTAATCAAGAAAATTAAAAGGTTAGTAGGTTAGAAAGTTAGAATGTTAGAAATAAAATACGAGAAAGTAAAATACAAAAAATAAAGTGCAGAAAGTAAAGTGCGGAAAGTAAATTGCAGAAAGTAAATTTAAAATATAAAAATCGAGAGAGAATGAGCCCCACCAAAGCCAGTGAAAGAGGAAGAAGAGAAGAGTCAAAATTAAGATATTATTAAAACATAAAGTAAAAACCAGAGAATCGGTAAGCCGATTTTTTGCTTCGGCGAGAGAGACGAGAAGAAAAAGATTGTTTCATTCATAATTAAAGATTACAGAGGGAGAAAGGGAGAATGGAGAGTTTCTTTTAAAAAGTTAGTACGTTAGTATGTACAAAGAGAAAAAAATTAAAAGAATAGAAAAATATATATATACAAGATCCATAGAAAAAATATATAAATATATATATACAAAATATTTACACAATAAATTTATTCTTCAAATCAAGTCCCCGGCAATGGGGCCAAAAACTTGACGTGGATTAAAAGTTATAAACCTAAGTGCAGGTTGTTTCAAGTAATAAAATCTCGGGAGTCCGAGGTCGATCCACAGGGAATTGATGAAAAAAAATTCTTTGACGTAAGGTAAATATTTTGTCACAATAATAAGAGTGATAAAACTTAATCACAAATAAAAAGAATTTACTTGGGTTAGGAGATCTACTTTTGGTATTTAAATTAAGGATAAGATTAATTCTTTTTATAACTCAATTAGAATCCACACATAATGGAGGTTCTAATCGAAAAATGCAACATTCAAAGTTCATTTAAGATTATATACGTAATTATATTATGATTCCTTTAATCTTCTATTAACACCACCACTTATAAATGGACTCAACCATTCATTGTGTCAATATCTTGTTTACAACAAATCAATATCTCCACTTTACAATGAGAATTTCTAAATTGATTGGAAGCAAAATATAATACATATAATGACCACTTAATAATATATCATTTAAGTGTAAGAAAGAGATTAATCTAACCTTATTTCATTACCAAGAGCTTCACTCTTTCACCCAAGTAAAATGAAAATTAGTTACTCATAGATAAGAAGAAAGAAAGAGAGAAGAAGAAGAAAAAGAAGAACATAACTTCAATTTAGAACAAAAGAAAATTACAACAAGATAAACAAATAACTCAATAGCATGATCTTGGTCTCTAAGCCAAGATTCTTAAATGATTAGCCAAGACTCCCTTTTATAGAGGATTAGGGATACAAAATGATAAGGAGACTAATTCATGAGTGAGTAGATGAGTGGAAAATGAGTGAAAAATGCCAAATAACTTTTAATAAGTTAAAAATTATTGAGATTCTTTGTCTCTGAAATCATTCAGTGCTGAACTCATTGAATGCGTCAGAGAATTAACATGAAAGTTGTAGGCTTGGATCTTAGCTTTCAAATTCCATTAGTTTGAGGCTAAAAGCATTCCTACAACTCAAGATATGGTCTGATCACTGCACACTACTCAGGCCCAGCTATAGTTCCTCTATTCTGACTTGGAAGCCCAATATGACCTCTGAGCAATCCAAAATGAGTATTATGTTCTTCATAAAAGTTGTAGATATGGGTTCTAACTTGTAGTTGCCAAAATTTCAGCCTAATTAAGTTCTTACAGCCCGAGTTATGCTCTAATTACTGTACACTGTTCAAGTTCCAATCACAAAATTCGTGTTATGACTTCCTTGCCCAATTAGTTTCACTAGATGTCCGATTTTGATCTAGAGCTCTCATGAAAGTTGTAGAGATCTCTCTTATCTTTTCTATAAGATAAAATACATAATTATTAAACATCTAGAACTCAAGATATGACTAAAATACAGAAACAATGTAAGACGTAAATCATACTAAAAAAATCAATTAAGTCCAATTTGAGTCCAAACTTACAAAACATAACCAAGCTCAATCAATTAAGTACATGGAGAGTGTAAATGACTACAAATGAGGGTTTATTAATATATAAAATATGTGATTATCAACATATGCCATTTCTCACTAGCCTTTTTGACTAAGACCATGTTGGAAAGCTAAGTGGTGTAGGAGACTTCTTATGAACTTGGCGTCTAAGAGCTCCTTCAACTGTTTTTGCATTACTTCTTGCCTCTTGGGTCTAACTTTTCTTTTTCGTTGGGCCATCAATTTTTCATTTTTATTAACGAAAAGTTAGTGGCAAATAAAGTCTAGGTCTAGACCCGGCTTGTCGATAGAAGTCCAGGCGAACAGGTCTTTATTTTTTGTCAATATTTTGATCAGTTGGGACCTCTCCTCTTGACTAAGTTACCCCCCAATCTTAGTCATATGATCTAGTTTGGTGCCGAGTTGAAGGGATTAGAGCTCACCATCAGGTTGTGGGGGTGTGCCGTGGATTTCCTCATGTATACATCTAACTCGGTTAAGAGGATGTTAGTTACGTTTATAATGAGCAGGGTTGAATCATTACGTCAATCTATGGTACATGGTTTCTTGGCAATCTTTAGGCTTTCATTGTAGCATTTCCTTGCCATCGCTTGTCTCTTTTGACGGTTACCACCCTGTCTTGTTGGTACAAGAACTTCATGGCCAAGTGGGGAATGGAGATCACCGCCCTAAAGGTGTTGAGTGATGGATGCCCTAGTATGACATTATAAGCTGAGGGGTAGTCGACCACTAGGAATTTTACCTTAATAGTTTTGAAGAGGAGACTTCCTTAAGGTTAGGTATGCCTTGATATATCTGACAGGGGAGATCTCGTCGCCTGTGAACCCGATCAGTTCTTTGGTATACGAGACCAACTCTTCCTTTGGTAGTCCTATCTTGTTGAACAAGTCCAGGAACATGATATCTACTAAACTCCCTTGATCCATGAACATTTTACAGATCTCGGGTTAGTGATGATTTCGGTGATGACCATAGGGTAATTATGATTCAGGATGATATTTTCGTAGTCCTCATCGAAAAACGAGATCAGTAGGGACTTTTTTGACCCTCTTCCAGTCTTAGTTTCTGTGAGGGACATGACGCTCATCATTACTCGGAGGTCCTTTTCCCAACGTTTCTAGAATCACTACCTCCTACGAAACCACCCTAGATGGTGTTTACTACTCGGGTTGGTTCAATGTGAGTTTCCTTATCTACCGCTAGGCTTTCAAAATTGTGTGGTGCTGAAGTTCTTTGCCCACAACCCTAAAAGGTGCTCCCTGGAGGGAAGGGCATTGCCTCGTCAAAATGCTCATGGAAGGAGGGGGAGATTCTCTCCAGTAAAAGAAGTTTTATGTCAATCTTGTATGGGTTCCAAGAGGGTTATAGTTGGGTCCACAACTAGTTGATGAGCTGTGAGGTCCGATGCTGGGCAGCGGTTTGAGGAGGGAGGGTTGTGTGTAGTGGAGGCTTGGTTTTGGTTGGTTGATGTCTATCTTCTTCTCATGTTCACCATGATGGTAGTAGTAGGGGGAATCTTTCAAAGTGGAGCGAAATGGTGGATGCCTACAAAGACATTCGGATGCTCAAGTCATTAGTTGCACAAAGAGGGTAGAGAGTAATGGATATTAAGTGTACATTGTCTCTCTTGCTTATTGTATTTAT
Source organism: Ormosia semicastrata (assembly GCA_029884595.1). Classification (NCBI taxonomy): domain Eukaryota; kingdom Viridiplantae; phylum Streptophyta; class Magnoliopsida; order Fabales; family Fabaceae; genus Ormosia; species Ormosia semicastrata. The sequence goes on along the minus strand of JAQQTO010000028.1, from coordinate 4,443,242 downwards.
ATGAATGTGTAATGGTTTTTGGTGTCTGAGCATTCAGTGTATGCCAAATGTTGCTACTTGAGATCGTGGGAGATAGGAGGTTAGGGTCACAAGGTCACTACCCTTCTGTGTTTACTTTCCTACTCATATGGGATATGATTAGGATTCATTCCTGCTATAGCCTTTTGGCTGTTTAATGTACATTGTACGCTTGGGTGCCAGCTTAGTGAGTCGAGTTGCTCCAATTCTTTAGGCCCGTAACTCGGTCCAGAACAATTGCAATATGGGAAGGTATAAGGGAAGGGAAAAAAGAGGAAAATGAAAAAAAAAGAAGGCAAAGTGAAAATATAAGAAAAAAAAAAAAAGGAAAAGGAACAAAAAAAATTCAAAAAGCTACAAAGTTGGAAAAAATTGAGAAAAGAAATGAAAAAAGAAGAAGTTTGGTTTGGGAGTTTGAAAAAAAATAATTTAAAGAAGGTAAATAAAATTGTGTTGAAAGTGTAGAAATCAAGCTTCTAAATATTATTGAAACACTTTTGATTTTCATTATTTTCCTTAACCTTCATATTTCCCTTTACCCACATTACAAGCTTAATAAAGTCCTATTTGATTTTAAGGGATTGCATGGTTCTTCCAATGTACATGACTAATATTAAGGTGTGATGTAAAGTCTTTTCTTGATATCTTTTCATGAAACGATATTTGTTTTATTTTCTCAGTCTTCTTTTTATCATTTTATATATGAGATATTTATTTTGATTTGTGCCTACTACTCTACTCATATATACTTACTATGAGTGACGCCATACTTCTGAGTGATTTTCATTGGTGAATACAACTCTTGTGAGGATTGTATATGGTTGAAAGATGTTTTCTGATAGGATTCTAGTTGTGATATTTGGAGGCATTGGGTATATGCCGTAGTAGCTATATTATTCACACACATTGAGTTTGATTATGGTAGAATTTTTATGTCAATTGTGGTGTTTTGATGCATGGCTGACATTTTTGAATTGAGATATATTAGATTTGACTAAATTAGTTGAAGATATTGTTCATTTTAAGCTTTATTTTAAGTCATTTTCATTGCTAGAGATTAACAATAAGCTGATTGAGGATTGTGATAATACCTAATTTTTATTTATTTTTTCTTATAAAGTAGGCATTATTATATCTCATCATATTTGATTTTAGTGACCTTATAATACTATTGATTTATTTATTTAAAAGAAGTCATTAATTTAATTATTGTGATAATTGTAGGGAATTTGTTAAAAAACTCTGCGACAACAAAATAATGGCAATTTGGCAATAAGTTTAATTAAAGGAAGAAATCAAGACTTGAGCCCACAACCAATAAAAAAAAGGACATCGGCTATTGAATGCAAGGCTAAGGCAGTGGAATAGAAAAAAAGAAAGTTATAAATTTAAGATTCGAGATAAGTCACAGAGGGGAATGGAAGCACTGTAGGGGAGAAGAAAATAAAAAGAAAAAGGAGAAGAGAATGTGCAGGTAACACGAGGAACGAATCAAAATTGGATGAAAAATGTTGCAACAGAAAAAGAAAGAGGAAGTTATGTGCAGTGAAGAATATTAGTGAGATGATTTTATTGTGTTATGATTTTACCATGTCTTACTAAATTCTCTGTACTAAAGGGATGATGAAACCTTGTTATTTTAGCATTGCTTTGTTGAATATTTACCTAATTTTAAGATTTAGTGCTTATTGATTTTATTTTCCTATCAAATTATATGAATGAATTTTTAGATGAGTTTGGGCATGCTTTGAAATTTATTTGTATTATCTGAATGTTGGTGGTAATTGTTGGATATTAATTGTGATTTGTTGTTAGGGATACATTTGATGATTTGATAATTTACTTTTAATTAAGGAAATTGTATCATACACTTTAGAATTATTTTTAGTGCTTTATTGATAGATATTCCATGATCACATACTTTGCCGCTAGATGTTCATGAGATAAATTATTTGGGTATAATAATTTAACATAGTTAATGTTAAAATTAATCATAGTGGATTCCGACCTTTAGTCCTTTTACATCTGATAGAAACCTTATCTGCATACTTGTTTTATTTTAATTTGCTTTTTATTTTAGTTATTTATTTTATTCTATTTTTGCATATTTGGGTCATCAATTTGTGCAACTAGATTAGGAAAAAATTCATAATACTTCAAATTTAACTTTAAGTTTCTATGATAACGACCTCGTACTTGCTCAACTATACTTCGGTACGGCTCATACACTTGGGAGTATTTAAAGGCTTTTAAAAAAAGGTCACAACAAGGAGCGTGGATGAGAACTCATGACGGTATAGTTAGTTGTCATATGGTGTGTAGTGTGTACTAAGCCGCTGCTCGTATTAATTTTTGTGTCTTTTTGGATCTTCTGGATGGATCCCATCACGCAGGAAAACAGCAATTGGGGTGATCCAATTTTTTACTTCATCATCCAGCAAGAGGACTTTGGAGTCCGTAATGCCAGGGGCAAGGACTATTTCTTGGATAACGAATCTGTTATTCCCAAGATTCTTTATGCTTGCAAGTTTGGAGATGATATCGGCACAGGAATTATGCTCTCAGGGAATATGCTTTACTTTAATGCTAGTAAAGCCATTCAATAAGCTTTTTACTTTGGAAAATACCTTTGGAGCAATGGTTCCTTTGCTTGATATTCACCCCAGATCTAGGATGTCGCCAACTATAAGTCACTGTGTAAGGTTATCTTAATGGCTCCCACATCCTTCGCCAATGCAATCCCGACAATGCAAGCTTCGTACTCCGCTTGGTTGTTTGAGGATGGGAAGTTAAACCTCAAAGAGTGTTAAAGGGTTAGGCCCTATTCATTCTCAAGGATGACCCCAGCACCACTCCTTTTGGGATTTGATGACCTATTGACATAGATTGTCTAAGAATTTCCTCTAAAATGGATAGGATCCTATGTCAATTCCATTATGAAATCAGACAATGCTTGAGTTTTTATGGCTTTCCATGGTTCATCGGTGATCCTAAATTCGAAAAGCTCCACGAACTAGGTTATTATTCTTCCTACAAGGTCAGTTTTGTGTAGCACTTGGTGAAAGGGTTTGGCTGTCCTAACAACAATAGGGTGGTATTAGAAGTACTATTGGAGCCGCATTGATATTGTTAAGAGTTGCAAAGCCTTTTGATACCATACTTCCTGCCCCTGCAGGACTTTACTAACATAGTAAACTGGACACTGCCCTTCTGTGGGCTCCCTAATTAGCACAGAACTAATTGCTTCTTCATTAATGGAGAGGTAGGTGTACAACATCTTGCTGTGCTCCAGTATCGTTAAAATTAGGGGAGAAGCCAATGTGTTCTTGAGCTTTATAAAGGCGGCCTAGCACTCCAGAGTCCACTCAATATTTTTTTCCTTTTTTTAATTAGTTTGAAGAGGGGGAGAGATTTGTGAGCATTCTTCGCAAAGAAATAAGTTAAAACTTTGCATTTCTTTAATAGATCTCAGACTCCGTATGTTTAACACCACTTGGCATTTGTTAGGGTTGGCCTTAATGTTGCGGTTCGTCAACAAAAAGCCTAAAAGTTTCCTAGCCTATACTCTGAATTCACAGTTTTTCAGGCTCAATCTCATATTGTGCTTTCAAAGTTATGCAAAGACTTCACCAAGATCCTGGACATGATCTCCGACTTATGTTGTTTTTACAATCATATCATCAATGTAGACTTCCAGCATCCTACCAATTTGTTTGTCAAAGACTTTGTTCATCATCCTTTGGTAGGTGGCACCAGTATTCTTCAAGTTGAAGGGCAAAACTCGGTAGTAATAGCTAGCCCTTTCTATGTTGAATGCAGTTTTATCTTCATCATCAGGGTGCATAGGAATCTGATTATAGCCAAAATAAGCATCCATGAATGACAAAAAGCAGAAGCCATATGAGTTGTTGACTAATTTGTCAATGTTCAGTAGTGAGTAGGGGTATTTTGGACATGCCTCATTTAAATATGTATAATCAATATACATGCGCCACATCCTATTCACTTTTTTAACTAGAACTACATTGGATAACCAAGTGGTGTAGGAAACCCCCTGATAAAGCCAGCATCTATGAGATTCTTCACTTGTTTTTCAATTATCTCCTACCTCTCTGGTCCTATTTTTTTTCTTTTAGGAGAGAGGTTTGGCATTCGGCTTAATGGATAACTAGTGAGAGATGAAATTTGGATCCAGCTCTAACATATCGCCAGAGGTCCAGGTAAAAAGGTCATTGTTTTCTTCATGGAACGTGATTAGCTAGGATCTTTCCTCTAGGTTCAACTGTCCTCCAATCTTTGTGACTTAGTCTGACTTAAGGCTAAGTTGGAGGGGCATATGTTCTCTTTTAGGTTGAGGGCGCATATCCCAGATCTCCTCCCTCACATCTAGTTCATTCAAGAGGACATTGGGGAGGTCCGTAGTCTCTAAACTAGTTGCATGTTATTCTGCTTTCTTGGGGGCCTTTGCTACTTTGAGGCTTTCATTATAGCATCTTTGCACCATCACTTGATACCCTTTTGTGAATGCTTATGTCCCTAAAGCATGTTAAATGATTTTTGATGATAACAAAGGCCAAAATGAAGATCAAGTGCAAAAGAGAAGATCAAGCGCAAAAGGAAAAATCAAGATCAAAGAAAGAAGTCAAGAGGTTTATTTAGTTATAAGACTTAGAACATTAATGTTAAATGCTCTCAAGATTTCTCAAATGGTTTTTCAATATATTATTTCAAAATAAGTGGGAAATTTCAAAGTTAAACATGGCTTTCAAGAAAACTTATGTTTCAATTTTAAATCTAACACTCTTAAAAGGATTTATGTTTAATCAAGTGTCTTGAGGTGTTAGAAATGACTTAGAAGCTTTATTGGACTTGAAAAATGTGTTCAAAGGCCAATGTAATCGATTACATGATGTTTATAATCGATTACATAGCAAACAGAAGCCATGTAATCGATTACGAGCAAGTCAGAGGCCATGTAATCGATTACACAATATATGTAATCGATTACATCAAGCCCAGAAAGGCAAGAACACATTCAAAGAGTCATGTAATCGATTACATGGATATTGTAATCGATTACACAGCAAGTCAGAAGTCATGTAATCGATTACATGGATATTGTAATCAATTACAAGCAAAGTCAGAAGCCATGTAATCGATTACACCAATAATGTAATCGATTACACAGAGCCCAGAAAGCCAAGAACACATTGGAACAACAATGTAATCGATTACATAAGTTGTGTAATTGATTACACGAACCCTGACAACGCCCAACGGCTATATTAAATGCATTAAATGCATGCCCAAACCACCCCAACGGCTCTATTAATTGAGAAACTTATAAATACCAAAGTTGGGTCTTCATTTGAAGTTGACCTTGAATCAAAAACTGATCACCAATACTTCCAAACGTGAATCAATCCTCAAATCCACTTCTTGCTCTGTTTTTCGTTAAAAACATGAAAAATCTTTGAGAGCATATTAGAACTTCAATTTGTAATCATCTGCTCTAGTGAAAGCTTCATTCAATCTATCATTATTGCTTTGTAAAGAGGGTGAGGCATCCCTCCAAAAGTGTAAAGGGTGAGGTATCCCTTAGTTGAAGAGACTCAAGCTCCAAGGGTGAGGTATCCTAAAGTGTTGAGTGCTCAAGGTTGTAGTGGTTGTCAAGCACCCATTGAAGCTTGAAGATATAGTGGAAAATTTTAAGTTGTTGCTTGGGGACTGGACGTAGATCACAAGTGAATTAGTGATCGAATCAGGATAAATTATTGTGCTTGTTTTCTCTAAACCCTTCTCTTCACATTAAGTATTATTTTATTAATTTGCTTGAATATTGGTACCTTTGGCTATTGCATTTATAAGTGAAAGTGTTTATCTTTTATATCCAATCATTTCTAATCATCAATTAGCTTCAACGAAAATTGTTTATCAAACGATTTGTGAAAGATTTGCGAACTTAGCTTTCATACTCAATTCACCCCCTCTTGAGTATTGAGGCCACTTGGTAACACCTTTGACTATGACAATTTCATAGTCCTTGTTTAGAAATTTTATAGCCAAATGAGAGGTTGAAATAACTACACCAAGGGCATTAGGCGAAGGGTGACCCAAAACTATGTTGTAAGCAGAGAGGCGATCAATCACCAAGAATTTAACCTTGATTGTCACCAGTGAAGCTAATCTGTTAGTGTATGCCCTAGAGGCTGATACATTTGTCTGTATTTACATATATTCTATTATGCTTATTTTAATATATGAGGCATTTCATTTATTGTGTTCTTTTTTTTATAAACATAATAAAGTCCTTAGAATAGTAAGTTTGATGCCATAGGTTATCGAGTGGATGACTTGATCGTGAGATCCTTTTGGTTATAACACTATTCTTAAATGTCCTTAGTCTAGTATTATTATTAATTAGGACAATAATAATACATTGAGACTAGTATGTGCATAGACTGATGACCATATCTCACGGGTCATAGATATGAGATATCAAGTCTTCACATGGGTACATATTAGAGTAATGATGTACTGGACTGACCCACCATGAGAACACTACATGGATCGTTACGTGAGTGTCATAAGCGATTCTCATAGTGACAATGGTGTCTGTGGTCCTTTGACCTGAAATCACTATGATTCCTATATGAGGAGTTGTGTGTTTAAATACCATCAAACGTCATCTGTAACAAGGTAATTATAAAGTTGGTTATTGGACATACTGCAAATCATGCAGAGAGATGTGAGTGACCTAGATGGGATTTGTCACTCCTACATAATAGGAGCGATATCTTCAGGCCCCCTGATTGAGTGAGACTGCGAAATGCATGGCCATGCTCAAATAAGTCAATATGAGATATTGATTTCATTTGTTTTTACAAAGTCTACTTAAGTATCAAGAAACGAATGATTAGACTATACAAGGGTGACACATTCCATGCCTTGTGTTCAATCTAGATATCTTGACAAAGGGATTAAATGACACGGAAATGTTATGTCAAATCACTAACATTCTTATTACTTAGGTAGCAGTGATGTGTTACTAGATACCGCTCACTGCTTGTAATATTAAATGGGATTTTAATATTATTGCCAACGTAATGAGAACATGCAGGGTCACACACATAGAGCAGATTAAAATTGGAGCAATGGATCCAAGTTGGACTCGGATTCAAATATAGGCCAGACTCATAAATGATGAATCTAGGGTTGCACAGCTTACCTTACTGCTGCTCACACTCACTTAAGACAGTCACTATTATAAATAGTACTGCTAAGGGGCTGGTAAGATACACAATTTTCAGAACCCTAGCCGCACCTACAGAAAAATGTGTGAGAGAGCGACAAGTTTCTTCTCTTCTCTTAGCAGCTAGCACTGTGTGAGATACGTGAGGCTCCTCTTTGTGGACGTTGGACGTTCATGAGTCTGCTTGTGTGGATACCGCAGAGACATCATTTCTATTACAGTGTTGGTGATTCACGTCCTTCCTTTTGATTACGCTTCAAGAGGTAAATATTTTAAAAAAACTCGGATTATGACTTTTCGCATGGATCCTAGGTGGGAATCCTATTTTTTTTGCTGTGTGATGTAACTGCAATTCCCAACACAATCAACTCTCTGGTGTATAAGATAAGGTCCTTGTCTGAGAAGTCCAACTTCTTATAGAGATCCATGAACATGATGTCCGCCAAACTTCCCTGAACTACAAAGATATATAAGACCTCGACATTAGTAATAACCCCAGACATCACCAGTAAGTTGTTGAGCTCTGGCACAACATTCTCATAGTCCTCTTTGGAGAAAGACAATGGAGGAGCATTTGCATTCTAGATCCCGTCTTAGAGATCGGATTAGAGGCAACGCCCAAGATTACGTGGAAGGTTCTTTTTTTAGCATTGTGTTTAGGGTCCAGGTGACTCCAACATGATAGCGGTCGTCATTCCGGGGAGACGGATCCCAAGAAGTTCTACGATCTCGATTTTGTCTATTATCCTAGGGTGAGTCTTCCCTTTGGCGCTCATTTCTTATAAGGAACCTTTTTCTCTAGTAGGAGGAAGGACTTCTTCTTGGACTGTAACTCCTTTTCTGGTAATTCTAGGATTCGTGCTAAGCTTCATTTTGAGATTGGAAAACATAACGCCCTAAATGGCCATATCAGATAAGAGATTTGATTGCATCCTTAAGGTAGATGTAGTCCTCTATGTTGTGTCTGTAGCCATTGTGGAACTTATAATGCTTAGACTTATCTTTCTGCACATACTTCTTAAGTGAGGGAGGCTTAGGAACATATAGAAACTTAGTGTTCATTACCTCTTAATATATCTGAGCATAAGGGCATTTAGATGCTTGTAGTCTGGTGATGATCACATATTTGATACATTAATAAGCCTTCATTTTTAGTCATTTACACTCTCCATGTACTTGTGTTTGGATGCATACTTTTGAAGACTTGTTTTGATGATAACAAACGTGAAGAATAAATGAAGATGATAAATAGACTAAGTCCAAGTTTATATTTGATTAGCATTAAGACTTAGGATCTATTGTACGGAGCTCACATTGATAACTCTTTATTTTTGAAAGAAAAGATAAAGCTTGTTTTAAACTTAGTTTTCAAAATGTTTTCTGAACTAAGTTATTCGAATAGAACCTAGTCTATTCGAATAAATCCTTTTACGAGACTCTGTGCTTAAAGCTCTTATTCGAATAACATGGCCTTTTATCTGAATAAATGAGGTTTTTCAGAACTGTGCTTTAAGTGAGTTATTCGAATAACTCATACGTTATTCAAATAAATCTATTCTGTCTGAACTTCTTTTAAACCACGTTATTCGAATAGATAAGCTGTTATTTGAATAACCCTTCGGTTTTTAAACTCTGTTTTAACGAGTTATTCGAATAACATATTGGTTATTCGAATAACCCATTTCAGATGAGTTTTTAATTTGGTTTCAGAAACAATGTTATTCGAATAAGCTTTTGCTCTATTCGAATAAACACGAAGCTTTTGTTTACGTATATGGAAACAGACAGCTTTCAAATTTGTTTTAAATGCTATTAATTATACCTAAACGGCTGTCTCCGTGTTTTTCCCTATAAATAGCAAGCTTGGGTCACGATTTTCTTTGCCCATAACTCTGAATTATTTTCTGATTACTCTGTTTTGTGAAAACTATTTTCTACGCTCTTTTTGATTAAAAACTTTGAGATATTTCTGTGAGAGCTCCTTTAGCACTTCAATTTGTATTACTTACTCTGAGTGAGAGTTTCTCTTCATCTATATTCTGATATTCTGTATCGAGGGTGAGGTATCCCTCAAGGTTTGTATAAGGGTGAGGTATCCCTGCAGGCTGAGACTTTAGCACAAGGGTAGAGTGTCCCTGTATGTAAAAAGTGCTCTATTTTGTAACGGTAGCAAGCACCTATTGAAGCTTGTATACTTAGTGAAAAACCTCGGCTTTCGAGGACTGGACGTAGACCACAAGTGGGTTAGTGGTCGAACCAGGATAAATACTGTACCTGCTTCTCTGTTCCCTAATCTCTTTATTTTATGCAATTTAATTTACTGCACATTTATTTTTCGTTGCTCTTTATTGTCTTTTCTCTTCTTCTCATTCCTTCTGTGCATTTATTTATTAAACTTTTAATATTTGTCTTATTTAAAAAGAGATTTTGCGAAAAAATTTTATACTCAATTCACCCCCCCTTTTGAGTACTGGAAGCCACTTGGTAACAAGTGGTATCAGAGCTAGACTCTTGTATAAAGAGCTTAGCAGCTTCAAGAGAACATGGCTTCTTCAAATAGTTTTTCAGAAGGATCATTCATAAACCGACCACCCTTTTTCAATGGGGATGGTTACGGATATTGGAAGGAAAGAATGAAAATCTTCATCGAAGCTATTGATCTAGATGTTTGGGATCTGTCGAAAACGGTGCTTTTATACCCACACATGAGGTCGATGGCGTAAGGACCGAAACACCACGAAATAAATGGTCGATGAAGACAAAAGAAAAGTTCAATTTAATTTAAAAGCCAAAAATATTATTACTACTTTGCTTTGGGATATGATGAGTTTTTTAGAATTTCAAATTGCAAAACTGCTAAAGAAATGTGGGATACTTTGCAAGTTACCCATGAGGATACTAGTGAAGTTAATAGGTCGAGAATCAATTCTCTAACTCGTGAATATGAACTATTCGGAATGAACCAAGGAGAAAGCATTCAGGAAATGCAAAAGAGGTTCACCCACATAGTTAATCATCTTACATCTTTAGGCAAAAGTTTTTCTAACGAAGATTTGATTAACAAAGTTTTGAGATGTCTTAGCGATTTGGCAACCCAAAGTGACAAAGAATATCGAATCAAGGGATTTGTCCACAATGACTTTAGCTACCCTCTTTGGAAAACTTCATGAGCACGAATTGGAACTGAGTAGATTAAGCCAAAGCGAAGAGAATGATAAAAAGAAAAAGGGGATAGCGCTCAAAGCCACTTCATCAACATTCGACAATGATGATGAAGAAAATGAAGAAAGCTCAGAGAACATCGAGGTAAGTGAAGAAAATCTGAGTTTGTTGGTTAAAAGGTTTGGTAAATTTCTCAGGAAAAAGAGAACGCAAAGAAGACCTCCCTTCCCTTCGAAAAAGACACATTTCAAAGGCGAAAGAGCTTCATCGACTCCAACTTGTTATGAATGTGGCAAATTTGGTCACATGAAAATGGAGTGCCTAGTTTACCAAAAGAAGAATGAGAAATTTGAAAAGAAGCCTTTCAAGGAAAGAAAAGGAAGAAAAGCCTACATAGCGTGGGATGAGAACGACATGGATTCAACTAACAGCTCAGATAGCGAGGAAGCTCAATTATGTCTCATGGCAAAAGGAGAAGAAGAAGAAAGCAAAAATGAGGTAAGTTCTAATACTACTCTATTATCTTCTTATGATGAGTTACAATACGCTTTTGAAGAATTACATGAAGAATCGTTAAAATTGACAAAAATTATTTCTTCTTCTAAGAAAACTATTTCTTCTTTAGAAAATCAAATTCTTGTTTTAAATAAAGAAATAGAAGAATTGAAAATTGAAAATGAAACTCTGGGAATCATTGATGCATGCACAAATCATTCTCCACATGCTTCTACTTCTTCATCTTGTTCTTCATGTCATATACTTGAAAAAGAAATCGAAGACCTAAAGAACACTCTTTCTAAATTCACCTTTGGAAGGGATAACTTAAATATTTTGTTAGGAAGACAAAGAGTGGTCTTTCAAAAAGCCGGGATAGGTTATAACCCGAAAAATCAATAGAAACTTTAGAAAAATTTCTTTGTGCATTCTAGTATTTCAAGTAGCCCTTTTATTAAATATTTTTATTGTGGAAGAAAAGGACATAGTGCTTCAACGTATAATGCAAAGAAAAACATAAATACAAAAATTGAAACAAAAATGGTTTGGGTTCCCAAGGGTACTATACTCAAAACTGACACACAAGGACCCAAGAAAGTTTGGGTACCAAAAGTTAAAAACTAAACTTGTGTTGTAGGTGTGCTTGAAAGCCAGGAGTTCAAATTGGTATCTTGATAGCGGCTGCTCCAAGCACATGACCGGGGACGATCCAAAATTCACCATGCTTATTTTTAAGAATCATGGACACGTCACGTATGGTGATAACAACAAGGGCAAAATTCTTGGAATAGGCAAAGTTGGTAAGAACCCTAACTCCTCTATTGAAAATGTGCTGCTTGTTGAAGGCTTGAAACATAACTTGCTTAGTATTAGCCAATTATGTGATAAAGGAAATAAAGTTATATTTGATTCAAACTGTTGCATAATTGAAGATAAAAATGACAAACATGTTAAATTCATTGGTCATAGAGTAAACAACATCTATATGATTAGTCTTGATGATATATCTTCAAATGATGCGAAATGCCTTTTAAGTAAGAATGATGATTCATGGCTATGGCATAGGAGAATTGCACACATTCACATGGACCACTTAAAGAAGTTGGTCTCTAAAGAGCTAGTAATTAGACTACCCAAGCTTAATTTTATAAAAAATAAATTATGTGATGCATGTCAAAAGGGTAAACAAATAAAGGTCTCTTTTAAAGCAAAAAATATAGTTTCAACTACTAGACCTTTACAACTTTTGCATATGTATCTGTTTAGACCTTCTAGAACTATGAGCTTTGGTGGGAATTACTATGCTTTAGTGATTGTAGATGATTTTTCTAGGTTTACATGGACCTTATTTCTTGCAAATAAAAATGATGCATTTCTAGCTTTTAAAAGACTTGCCAAAGTTATTCAAAATGAAAAAGGTTTTCAAATCTCTTCTATAAGAAGTGATCACGGTGGCGAATTTGAAAACAATGTTTTTGAAAATTACTGTGATGAACATGACATTAATCATAATTTCTTTGCCCCTAGAACTCCGCAACAAAACGAAGTTGTAGAAAGGAAAAACCGTTCTTTAGAAGAAATGGCGAGAACTATGCTTAATGAGGCTGCTCTTCCTAAATACTTTTGGGCAGATGCTGTAAGTACAGCTTGTTATGTAATGAACCGGGCCCTTATAAGGCCTATTTTAAAGAAAATCCCATATGATTTGTATAAGGGAAGAAAGCCAAATGTCTCACACTTTCATGTTTTTGGTTGCAAATGTTTTGTTTTAAACAATGGAAAAGATAATTTAGGCAAGTTTGATGCTAAGTCTGATGAAGGTATATTTCTTGGCTATTCAAATCATAGTAAAGCTTTTCGTATTTACAATAAAAGAAGTATGATTATTAAAGAATCTATACATGTTGCATTTGATGAAACTGACCCAAATAGATCGAGAAAGGATCTTCTTGTTGATGATGTAGCAGAAGTCTTGGCGGAAACACATTTGGATAATAAAGAAAAAGAAATCAAGGAGCAAGAGGATAAGCAAAGACAAGAAGATTCGCAAGCTTTGGAACTCCCCAAAGAATGGCGAACTTCAAAATATCACTCCATTGATCAAATTATCAGTGATGTATCTAAAGGTGTAAGTACTCGTAACTCCCTTAGAAATACTTGTAATCACTTACCTTTGATTCTCAAATTGAACCCAAGGATTTAATTGAAGCTTTTGACGATGAACATTGGATCTTAGCTATGCATGAGGAATTAAATCAGTTTGAAAGAAATCAAGTTTGGGAATTAGTTGTTAGACCTAATAATCACCCCATAATTGGAACTAAATGGGTTTTTAGAAACAAACTTGACGAAAATGGGTTAATAACTAGAAACAAAGCTAGATTGGTTGCTAAAGGGTATAATCAAGAAGAATGAATAGATTATGAAGAAACCTATGCACCTGTAGCTAGATTAGAAGCTATTAGAATGTTACTTGCTTATGCTTGCATCATGAATTTCAAATTATATCAAATGGATGTCAAAAGTGCTTTTCTAAATGGTTTTATTCAAGAGGAGGTATATGTTGAACAACCTCCGGGTTTTGAAAATCATGAACTACCCAACCATGTTTTTAAACTTAAAAAGGCTTTATATGGTTTAAAGCAAGCTCCTAGAGCTTGGTATGAAAGGTTGAGTAAGTTCCTTTTAGAAAATGGTTTTTCAAGAGAAAAAGTCGACACTACCCTTTTTATTAAAAATAAAAAGCATGACATTCTTCTTGTGCAAGTATATGTGGGTGATATTATATTTGGTGCTACTAATGAATCCCTTTGTAAAGAATTTGCTAAGACAATGCAGAATGAATTTGAAATGTCAATGATGGGAGAATTGAACTTCTTCCTTGGACTTCAAATCAAACAAACGGACGAAGGGACTTTCATAAGTCAAACCAAATACTGCAAAGAATTGCTCAAGAGATTCGAAATGGAAAACGCTAAACACATGGCCACTTCGATGGGCACTTCTTGCTACTTGGACAAAGATGAAGGAGGTAAATCAGTAAAAATAACAAAATATAAAGGGATGATTAGATCTCTCCTTTATCTTACTGCTAGTAGGCCAGATATAATGTTTAGTGTATGCATGTGTGCTAGATATCAGGCAAACCCTAAGGAATCTCATTTAAGTGCTATTAAACGTATAATGAAATACTTAGTAGGCACTTCACAAATGGGCTTGTGGTACCCTAAGGGTGCCTCTTGTAGCCTAATAGGCTATTCTGACTCTGATTTTGCTGGGTGCAAATTGGATAGAAAAAGTACAAGTGGGACATGCCATTTGCTTGGTAGTTCTTTAGTTTCTTGGCATAGCAAGAAACAAAATAGTGTGGCCTTGTCTACCGCTGAGGCTGAATATGTTGCAGCCGGGAGTTACTGTGCTCAAATCCTATGGATGAAGCAACAACTCTTAGACTACGGTCTTCAGCTTGATCACATCCCGATAAGATGTGATAACACTAGTGCAATAAATATCTCTAAGAATCCCATACTGTATTCCAGAACAAAGCATATAGAGATAAGACATCACTTTATCAGAGATCATGTACAAAAAAGGGGATTGCATTCTTGAGTTTGTTGAAACATCTAAGCAACTTGCAGATATCTTTACTAAACCCTTAGCAAAAGAAGCTTTCTTTTATATTCGAGGAGAATTGGGCATAATTGATTAATCCAATATTTAAGTTTGCATGTTTTTTTGCTGAATATTATCACATGAATATATGCTTTCTATTTCATAAATGTATGTCTTTACTATGCTTCTGTGTTAGTTTTATTCGAATAAGCAAAGGCTTTATTCGAATAAGCTCCTTTACTGCTTGTTAAAATGTGTGTTGAACATTAGCCTTATTCGAATAGAACTCAGTTTATTCGAATAAACTGATTCCTCTGTTAAATCCTGTGTGTTTCTCTTCTCTGTTTATTCAAATAACACCCTCCCTATTCGAATAACCAGAAGCCTTCGTTTATCAGTGTTTCTTTCTGCCCTTTGCTTATTCGAATAAGTCCCTCTTTATTCGAATAAACAGAGTCCTGCTTTTATCAGGTTCTGGTCTTGATCTCTGTCTATTCGAACAGACCCCAGGTTATTCGAATAACCTGAACCTGTTTCTATCAGTGTTGACTGATTGGCCTCAGTCTATTCGAATAACTCCCATAGTTATTCGAATAAACCCTGTCAGTTAGCCAAAATGCTTAGCTTTCCCAGTTGTTTTATTCGAATAGAATCCTTCCTATTCGAATAAACCCTAGCAGCCACACCTTTTCAGTTTCCTGCGGCACATGTCATTCGGCTTTCCAAAGAAGGTTTATTCGAATAAACCTCAGTTTATTCGAATAAACATGGGTTTCTTTTAAATAACCCCCTGCGTGCCCAAAACTTTTTCACCCTCCATCTTCTCTACTCTTCACGTCTCCTTTGCTCCTGCCTCTCAAACCTTTTTACCCTCTGTGTTTTTCACTCTCTCTCACCTTCCTCCATGGCCTCCTCCTCCAGTAAGCGTCCTCGCACGAAGAATGCTCCAAGCACCAACCCTCTTGATCTGAGAAGGCTCTGCACGCTTCATCTCACACTTCTGGGAGCGAAACTTGGTTCAACCCAAGTACCTGGATCTCTCCTTCTTCCAGCAGCATCGCGGCTTCGACTTCCTGACTCTACTGCAAAACCAGGGAGTTCTTCAGCTTTGCTCTCGCCGGGCCACCATCTATCCAACTTTGGTGAAGATGTTCTTCTGCAATCTGGCTTTCGATGGCCAGAATCTCTTCTCCGAGGTATGTGATCAGAACATTGTGATCACACCGCTGGACTGGTTGACTTTGTTCGGGCTGCAGTTCTCTGGCGCCCTTATAGAAGATGGTGACACCCCGTTTCTGGAAGAGTTCAACAAGCTTCAGGTGGTTGAAGACCTACTGAAGCCTGGCCTAGCCCTGCCTGACAAAGGTCTCAAGGGTGGAATGCTAAAGAGCCAAGACAGGCTTCTGCATTATGCCTATGCTCACATCCTGGCTCCTCATGGTGACAATTACGCCTACCTTAGCGAGGAAGATGTCTTCATGTTGTGGTTTCTGAAGAATGGCCATCAGGTCAACTGGCCTGTGTTCATCATAAGGCACATGATGAGGGCCAAAGGCAAGGAGAAATCTGACTTGCCTTATGGCATTCTTGTCACTACCTTGCTGAGCAAATATCCTCATGTCTTGGAGACTGAGCGGGCCATTGCTCTGACTCACCACAACGTCTTTGGTGCTCACACCTTACGGAAGATGAAGATGATCCAAACCGATGAAGGCTGGGTGTACCCAGATGAGGTCGCTGAGGATGAGCTTGACCCTGCTGATGCCCCTGCTGTTGCCCCTGCTGCTCCTGCTGATGCACCTGCTGCTGCTCCTGCTCCGGTCACCCTAGAACAGATCATGGCCACCTTGCAAGATAACCGAGCTTACATGGAACATACCTTCTCTATTCTGTTTGATAGAATAGAAGGCGTTGAACGTGAGGTTGCTGCTCTTCGATCTGCTTCACCTGCTCCTGCACCAGCTTCTTCACCACCACCTCCGGATGCTTACTTCTAGGAACTTTAGTTCTTAGGCTATCTGTTTTTGGCTTCATGTTATTTATTTCTGGCTTGTGTAATTGACTCTCTTTGTTATTAATGCATAAATAAAATTTCCGGTTGATCTATTGCTATGAGTACATTTCCTTTTATGCATTCTTATATATGTTTATGAGACTTACCCCTCCTTTTTGCTCATGACAAAAGGGGGAGAAATATTTGATCATTTGACTTTAATTGAGAAAAGACAGGTAAATTTAAAATGAGATTGGATTCAAATTGAAAGAGGGAGCTGCGCACATATCTGATATACATTACCTCTTATAATTAAAGAGGGGGAGTAAGCTTTTATACCTTTTTGTGAATTCCAATTATATGCACTAATGCTTTTCTCATTGCTAGTCTCATTGATAGTTTGTCATCATCAAAAAAGGGGAGAATGTGTTTGGATGCATACTTTTGAAGACTTGTTTTGATGATAACAAACGTGAAGAATAAATGAAGATGATAAATAGACCAAGTCCAAGTTTATATTTGATTAGCATTAAGACTTAGGATCTATTGTACGGAGCTCACATTGATATCTCTTTGTTTTTGAAAGAAAAGATAAAGCTTGTTTTAAACTTAGTTTTCAAAATGTTTTCTGAACTAAGTTATTCGAATAGAACCTAGTCTATTCGAATAAATCCTTTTACGAGACTCTGTACTTAAAGCTCTTATTCGAATAGCATGGCCTTTTATCCGAATAAATGAGGTTTTTTAGAGCTGTGCTTTAAGTGAGTTATTCGAATAACTCATACGTTATTCGAATAAATCTATTCTATCTGAACTTCTTTTAAACCACGTTATTCGAATAGATAAGCTGTTATTCGAATAACCCTTCAGTTTTTAAACTCTGGTTTTAACAGAGTTATTCGAATAACATATTGGTTATTCGAATAACCCATTTCAGATGAGTTTTTAATTTGGTTTCGAAAGCAGTGTTATTCGAATAAGCTTTTGCTCTATTCGAATAAACACGAAGCTTTTGTTTACGTATATGGAAACAGACAGCTTTCAAATTTGTTTTAAATGCTATTAATTATACCTAAATGGTTGTCTCTGTGTTTTTCCCTATAAATAGCAAGCTTGGGTCACGATTTTCTTTGCCCATAACTCTGAATTATTTTCTGATTACTCTGTTTTGTGAAAACTATTTTCTACGTTCTTTTTTATTAAAAACTTTGAGATATTTCTGTGAGAGCTCCTTTAGCACTTCAATTTGTATTACTTACTCTGAGTGAGAGTTTCTCTTCATCTATATTCTGATATTCTGTATCGAGGGTGAAGTATCCCTCAAGGTTTGTATAAGGGTGAGGTATCCCTGCAAGCTGAGACTTTAGCACAAGGGTAGAGTGTCCTTGTGTGTGAAAAGTGCTCTATTTTGTAACGGTAGCAAGCACCTATTGAAGCTTGTATACTTAGTGAAAAATCTCGGCTTTCGAGAACTGGACGTAGACCACAAGTGGGTTAGTGGTCGAACCAGAATAAATACTATGCCTACTTCTCTGTTCCCTAATCTCTTTATTTTATGCAATTTAATTTACTGCACATTTATTTTTCGTTGCTCTTTATTGTCTCTTCTCTTCTTCTCGTTTCTTACATTGCATTTATTTATTAAGCTTTTAATATTTGTCTTATTTAAAAAGAGGTTTTGCAAAAAAGTTTTATACTCAATTCACCCCCCTCTTGAGTACTGGAAGCCACTTGGTAACAGTACTTAATTGATTGAGTTTGATTATGTTTTGTAAGTTTGGACTCAAATTGGACTTAATTGAATTTTTCAGCATAATTTATGTCTTACGTTATTTCTGTATTTGGGCTATATTTTTGGATATAGGTGGTCAAATGAGTTGAATTTGATGACATTTTAAAGATAAGAGAGAGCTCTATAACTTTCATGGAGACCTCAAAGGCCCAATCACACGAGTAGATAACTCAAATTGGGGTTGAAGCAAAAACTAGAGTGCTATTCCTGACAGCTTGACCTATGTGTACTGTTCATGCCAAATTTTGGGATAGATGTTGTCAAATAGGCTGAAATTTTGATGATGAATAGCTGAGACCTATATCTACAACTTTTATGTTGAACATGTTTCTATAATCTGAGGCCTAATCAGTGATATTGGGCTTGCAAGTCAGAATAGAGGAGTTGTGACTGGGCCTAAGCATTGTGCAGTAATTTGAACGTATCTGGAGTTATAGAAATGATATTGGACTCAAACTAAAGCCATTTGAAAGCTAAGATCTATGCCTACAACTTTAATGAAGATAATATTTGCTCATTCTGACGCATTCAATGACTTTAGAGCTAAATGATTTTAGAGATAAGGAATCTCTATAATTTTTCACTCACCAAAAGTCATTTGGCATTTTTCACTCATTTTCCACTCATCCACTCACTAATAACTCAGCCCCCTTGTCATTTTGTATCTCTAATCCTCTATAAAAGGGAGCCTTGGCAGATCATTGAAGGTGTTAGGTGTTAGGTACGAAAATGATGCTAGTTTGTTACTAGGTTTTCTTGTACTAATTTTCCTTTGTTCTAAATTGAAGTCATATTCTTCTTCTTCTTCTTCTTCTCTCTTTCTTTCTTCTTATCTATGAGTAACTACGTTTCATTTTACTTGGGTGAAAGAGTGAAGCTCTTAGTAATGAAATAAGGTTAGATTAATTTCTCTCTTATGCTTAAATGATATATTTTCAAGTGGTCGTTATACGTATTATATTTTGTTTCCAATTAATTTAAAAACCCTCCTGGTAAAGTGGAGTTCTTGATTTGTTGTAGACAAGAGATTGACACAATGAATGCTTTAACCCATTTACAAGTGGTGGTGCTAGAAACTCTCCTTATAAAGTGGAGATCTTGATTTGTTGTAGACAAGATTTTGGCACAATGAATGCTTGATCCCATTTATGAGTGGTGGTGTTAATAGATGATTAAAGGAATCATAATATAATTACGTATATAATTTTTAATGAACTTTGAACGTTGTATTTTTTGATTAGAACCTCCGTTATGTGTGGATTCTAATTGAGTTATAAAAGAATTAATATTGTCCTTAATTTATTTACCAAGAGTGGATCTCCTAATCCAAGCAATTCCTTTTTACTTGTGAACAATTTTATTTATCATCTTTATTATTATAACAAAATATTTACTTTACTTTAATTAATTTTTCTTCATCAAGTCTCTGTGGTTCGACCTCGGACTCACCGAGAATTTATTACTTGAGATAACCTGCACTTGGGTTTGCAAATGCAATAATTAAAAAGTGTGCATCAAGTTTTTGACGCCATTGCCGGGGACTTGATTTGAAGAACAAATTTCTGATGTAAATATTTATATATGTTTTTACTCTTTTAATTTTTTTCTTTTATACATACTAACTTATTAACAGTGGGGGAACTTATCCCTTTTATTTTACGCACTAACTTAGTGGGAGAATCTCTCCCTTTTATTTTTTTTTGTACTTTACTAACTTTATAGGGGAAATCTCCCCCTTTTATTTTTTTTTACATACTAACAGTGGGGAGAACTCTCCCTTTTACTTTTCTGTAATTTACTTTTCACATTTTATTTTCTGTATGTTATTTTTTTTATTTGGTGGTTAGTTCATACCACACCTTTGTTATTTTTTTTTTATTTGGTGGTTACTTTATTACCACACCTTTATATATATATATTTGGTGGTTGGTTTATACCACACCTTTGTTATTTTTTTCTTTAGTGGTTGGTTTATTACCACACATTAGTGTTAATATATATTTGGTGGCTGGTTTATACCACATCTTTGTTAATATTTAATGGACGGTTTATACTGCTAGCTTGTACATTTTCTTTTCTATTTTAAGTTACTTATTTATGCTTAATTGGTATCGTGATTCAAATGCTGGTCGTTTGATTAAAGTTATCCTAGTACTTTATATATTGATTTGTCTGGATCACAATCACACACATCAAACACCATGGCTGAAAATGAAAGTGTGCATGATGAACATGAAAATCAACCGTTGCGAACTATGCGTGAGTATTTGCAACCATATCGAAATTCTAGTCCATCATGTTTTATCTTTCCACTCAATGCTAACAATTTTAGATTCAAGTCAGGTATGATTTCTTTACTTCCTAATTTCCATGGTTTAGAATCTGAAAGCCCATATTTACATCTAAAAGAATTTGAGGAAGTATGTACCGCTTTTCATGATCAAACTTGCACTGAAAAGGTTGTTAAGCTTAAATTATTTCCTTTTTCTTCAAAGATAAAGCAAAAGCTTGGCTTAACACTTTGAAACCAAGATCAATTTCCTTTTTCATGATCAAGGTGAGTTTTTAAAGAAATTTTTTCCAACACACAAAACCAATGCTTTGAAAAAATAAATCCAAATTTTTTCCCAAAATTCAAATGAAGCATATTTTCAAAGTTAGGAACGTTTTAAAGATTTGTCGAATTCTTGCCCACATCATGGTTTTGAAAAATGGCGCACTATAAGCTTCTTTTATGAAGGGTTAACACCCAAAACTAAACAATTTGTGGAAACAATGTGCAATAGTGAGTTTCTTGATAAAGAACTTGAAGAAGCTTTAGACTATTTAGACCATTTGACTGAAAATTCTCAATCTTGGCATGGTACTAATCCTTCTGAAAATTCAATTAGATTTAACCTTGCAAATACTAGTAAAGGAAAATATCACCTTAGTCAAGAAGAAGATCTAAATGCAAGGTTTGCCAGTTTAGCTAGAAAGATTGAAGCTATGGAATCCGAGAAAGTAAAAGAAATCAAATCTGTGTAAAATGAAGAAATTTGTAGCATTTGTGATGAATTGGGACACTCAACAAATGAATGTCTAAAATTTCCTGTTTTTAAAGAAGTTGTGCATAAGCAAGTAAATGCAATGAATAATTTTAAAAAGCCATTCACTTCTTTTTTTTTAGACACATACAATCCGGAATGGAGAAATCACCCGAACTTCAGTTGGAGGACCAACAATCAGGCACAATTCATGCAACCACCACCTACTCAGGCACAACAGGGCTCTCAAAATTTTCAAAGACATGCACCTTTTGTCCCACCATACAGGAATAACCTTGAAGAAACATTGCATGCATTCATGAAAAAGCAAGATGTCATTATTAATCAAAACACTCAAGCCATGATTGACATAAAAGACACTCTTACTAAACTTTCTTCTGCACTCACCATTCACAAGAAAGAAAAATTTATTTCTCAACCTCAACTAAATCTCAAGGGTCAATGCAGTCTAAATGATGGTAATTCAGAAAACTAACAAATAGATCAAGTCAAGTCAGTAATAACCCTTAGGAATGGAAAGGTTATTGAAGAAAGTAAGGAGATAAAGAGCCAAGTGTCCAAAGTGATGAACTCCTTGAGTGTGAATGAGTTAGAGGATGTGAAAAAGAATCAAGATAGTAGTGATGCTGAGCTACCCAAGGAACCTGAGGTGACAAAAAGTCTTGTTAAGCCAGAAAATGATGACGAGGGCCACCAGACATACATGATTGACTCAATCATGGATAGGGGAGTTTCTACAACCTATGATTTTGATCCCCTTGAGAATTTTCTTGTCAATTCTGAGTTTGATTCTATCAGTAATCCCTCTGATGTAGTTGATATTTCTACTATTTTTGATAAAACTCAAGATCATGACACTCAGGCATGGCAACCAAAGTTTAAGGAGATTCTTAAGAAAGGTTGGAGCATTACTAATAAAAAAGGTGTTCGTCCCTTGATCTGTTCTTATAAAATTAATTTGGAAGAAGGTAAATGGTCAGTGGTTGAAGCTATAACTTGAGTTGAAGGATCCAAATGTAGCAGAGACTTTGGTAGACGATCCTGTCTACCAAAACTGAGGTAAGTTTTTAGTATTTCGTGTTTTTATTGAGTCGGCTTAAGTGCCTCCCAAATTTCAGAGCCTTTGTATGGGGATGTAAATAGTGTTGGCCAACAAAAAAAAATTATAAAACAAAAGAACCCAAAAAAAAATGTTTGCATGCTTATTTATTTTATTTTATTTCATTTTTTTTGTCATTGCTAACCATTGTCAAGATGTAGTTATTCTCTTCTCATCTAAGCATTTCAGGTATGTGACTTCTCCCCATTACTTTGTTTAATTTTGTCTCAATAATTTCTTTGATGTATATTGTTGATTATTTCTTCAATCTGGATTTAATTGTTAACATTGAGGATAATGTTGTGATCTGGTTTGAGGGAAGGATAGTTATGTAAAAAAAAACCAAAAAAAAAATTAGGAAGTGTGTGTATTAATATGTTTGTTGTGTTTATATGTTCGTCAGTAATTTACTAAACCAGTTAAGGATGACAGAGTAAGGAGTAAATTTTACTCTTGAGACGCATCTTAGTTGGGGTAGACAACTAATTTGTGTGAAAGTAGCAATTCAAATTCAGGAAAATTTGCATGATTGAGTTAATTGTCTTCTTTCTTAAAAGTCACATGCTTGGTTATGGATGTTGAATTGGTGGACTGAGATTGATAGAATTATGCCTTGTGAGATCTTGAGCCTATTGATGAATGGATTGAATATTTGTACCATTCTCTTCTTTCTTGTGTGAATTTCACTCATGGAATTGTTACTCTAGAACTTGCTTTGATTCTTTTTGAGACTACATTTTCATATGCATACATAAATATGATTGAGACATTTTTTCTTGAAATAGCTACTTTAATCAAATAGTCAGCCTTGCTTAGTAGCATATTGTCTCAATATGATATCAAGCACTCTTATGACTTCTTGTAAATTCTCTGATTCCTGCCAACATAAAGCATTGGAAATGATCTATTTCCCCTTGCTTAACCCCTTTGAGCTTATTTGACCATTCTTTGTTTCAAACTCATTATGTGCTTTAAATGAAAAACTAAGTTCTTACCTGACCTTAGGGAATAAGAGAACATTAACTTTGTTATTTGATGAGTTCTTGAACAAGTGTGGGGGTGTGTGTGCAGAATGGTTAAAAAAATGTATATATGATGTTCTTTTTGTTAAAAAAATCAAAAAAATCAAAAATAAAAAAATCAAAAATAAAAAATCAAAAATAAAAAAAAATTAAAAAGAAAAAGAAGGCCAACAAGGTAATAAAGGAAAGGAAAAAAATATGTAAAGAGAATTTGTATTAGGTGGAGTTGGGATGAACATTCATGCTTGTTAATTGAACTCAGCTTTCATACTCTTTTATTTTCTTTAGTATTTAACTTGTCATATCTATATTACCTTCTCCTTTACCTTGACCTCATTACAACCTTGATTAAAGTCCTCATGATTTGTGTATGTATGTGTTCTGAGTAGTGGAGAAGTAGAAGATAAGCAAGCTTATGGTAGTGCAATTTTCATGGGTTGAATTGAGTGAAATACCTACCTTTTAAACACTTGAGGGATTGAGAGTGAATCTTGTGAAGATCTATCATTCTTGACTCATGTTGTTCAATTGAAGTTTCCTTACTTGTTAGTTTGAGATGTGAAGATATGTTACCTCATGAATGTTTTGATTACTTGAATGATTGGTTGCTCTTCATTTTTAAATATTATTAGAAATTAAGTCTTTTAGCTTTTGAGTCTGTTTCATTTTTTTTTTTTAGTTTTGGTCTTGTGTGTTTTGCCCAGGAGTGCAAAAAGCTAAGTGTGGGAGAATTTGATGATCACATATTTGATACATTAATAAGCCTTCATTTTTAGTTATTTACACTCTTCATGTACTTAATTTATTGAGTTTGATTATGTTTTGTAAGTTTGAACTCAAATTGGACTTAATTGAATTTTTCAACATAATTTACGTCTTACGTTATTTCTGTATTTGGGCTATATTTTGGGATGTAGGCAGTCAAATAAGGTGAATCTAATGACATTTTAAAGATAAGAGAGAGCTCTATAACTTTCATGAAGATCTCAAAGGCCCAATCACACAAGTAGATAACTCAAATTGGGGTTGAAGTAAAAACTAGAGTGCTGTTTCTGACAGCTTGACCTATGTGTACTGTTTATGCTAAATGTTGGGCTAGAAGTTGTCAAATGGGCTGAAATTTTGATACTGAATAGTTGAGACCTATATCTACAACTTTCCTGTTGAACACTTTTCCAGAATCTGAGGCCTAATGGGTGATATTGGGCTTGCAAGTCAGAATAGAGGAGCTATGACTAGGCCTGACCATTGTGCAGTAATTTGAACGTATCTGGAGTTATAGAAATGATATTGGACTCAAACTAAAGTCATTTGAAAGATAAGATCTATGCCTACAACTTTAATGAAGATCATATTTGCTTATTCTGACGCATTCAATGACTTCAGAGCTAAATGATTTTAGAGACAAGGAATCTCCATAATTTTCCACTCACCAAAATTCATTTGGCATTTTCCACTCATCCACTCACTAATGACTCAGCCCCCTTGTCATTTTGTATCTCTAATCCTTTATAAAAGGGGGCCTTGGCAGATCATTGAAGGTGTTAGGTGTTAGGTACCAAAATGATGTTAGTTTGTTACTAGGTTTTCTTGTAGTAATTTTCCTTTGTTCTAAATTGAAGTCATGTTCTTCTTCTTCTTCTTCTTCTCTCTTTCTTTCTTCTTATCTATGAGTAACTAAGTTTCATTTTACTTAGGTGAAAGAGTGAAACTCTTGATAATGAAATAAGGTTAGATTAATTTCTCTCTTGTGCTTAAATGATATATTTTCAAGTGGTCATTATACGTATTATATTTTGTTTCCAATTAATTTAAAAACCCTCCTTGTAAAGTGGAGTTCTTGATTTGTTGTAGACAAGATATTGGCACAATGAATACTTTAACCCATTTACAAGTGGTGGTGCTAGAAACTCTCCTTATAAAGTGGAGATCTTGATTTATTGTAGACAAGATTTTGGCACAATGAATGCTTGATCTCATTTATGAGTGGTGGTATTAATAGATGATTAAAGGAATCATAATATAATTACGTATATAATTTTTAATGAACTTTGAACGTTGTATTTTTCGATTAGAACCTTCGTTATGTGTGGATTCTAATTGAGTTATAAAAGAATTAATCTTGTCCTTAATTTATTTACCAAGAGTGGATCTCCTAACCCAAGCAATTCCTTTTTACTTGTGAACAATTTTATTTATCATCTTTATTGTTATAACAAAATATTTACTTTACTTTAATTAATTTTTCTTCATCAAGTCTCTGTGGTTCGACCTCAGACTTACCGAGAATTTATTACTTGAGATAACCTGCACTTGAGTTTGCAAATGCGATAATTAAAAAGTGTGCATCATCTGGATACCTCCCCTTTAGTGGTGGCTTTGAGTTTCGTGGTTGTGAGGGGGCCTAGACCAGCTTGGGCCATGTATGCTCACCATTTCCACGTTCTTCCTAGTTTTTATAGCGTCCTCCGTATTTATGTATTTTGGTGCTCTCTCTAAATTCATCCATCGTGAGGGTCTTCTTCTTTGCAAGGGAGTGAAAAAATTGGCCTTAGTGGAGCCCTTCCCTAATGTAGTACAGGGCCAATCTCTGGTCCCAGTCCTTGATGTTTAGGGACTCTTTATTAAATCTAGCAATATAATCGCGGAAGGACTCCTCTTTCCCTTGCTTGATGTGGGTCAGACATGAAATGGATTTTGACTGCACTCTGTTGGTGATGAAGTGCAATAGAAATATGGAGGACAAGCCATCCCAATCTACAATGGACCTTGGAGGGAGGGTAGTAAACCGTCTTAAGGCAAACTTTTTAAGAGAGAGGGGAAAGGCGTGGCACATAAGAAGATCATTCCCTCTAGTAAACATAATGGATGAAACATAAGCGCCTAGGTGCTCTTTGGGGTTCGTCGTACCATTGTACAACTCAATGTTCGTAGGATACTTGAACCTCCTAGGGACCTCAAATGCCATCAACTCATCCAAGAAAGGTTGCCCTTGCTAAGCGAGGGCCCTCTACCTGCTGGGTTTCATGGCCATTGAACTTTCGACCTCACGATTATCGACATGCATTGGATCCCTACATTAATCACGTTCCCTTCTCTGAAGCTGGGTCGTGTCCTTTGGTTCCACATGGACGGATCTCTACAATTTTTCCAGACACCTATCTTGTTACCATAGCCTCTCATTTTGACGATGGATCAAGTCCGCCATCTCACGTCGATATAGCTCTCGAGGCATGGACTTATGCTATTGTGAAGTGAGATCCTCCTCACACGCTCCCAAGCACTGTAATTGCAAGATCTGCTCTGGTAACTCTTTAGGGTACTGCTCGAGAACTTAGTCGTTGTCTGTTTGAGATCCGTGGCGAAGGACGAGAATGGCTCTCTTTGGGGAGAGAGGTCTCCTCCCTGTCCCACTTGGATCCAGGATTAGCCATCGCTGGTTGGTTATCAGTGGTGGCATATGCACGGTGTTAGATGATAGTAGGTTGATCGTGAGTAACAGAGACATGGTGTTGACAGGTGGCAGGTGGGTTTTGTGCCATGAATGCACATTGTTGTCTCGTGTTTACCATGGTGGTGGTGAGAGTAAGAGTTTATCGTTTCCCACTTATGGTGCCAATATTTTGAACGAGTTAGATGGGTTTACCTGAAAGGACTTTGGTGAGTTAATGGCAGTGCTTTCTTCCTTGGTGTAGTGGCCAAAACGGCAGAGCAGAGGGGTGGTGTACTTGTAAAAGGCATTCTGATGCTCAAGTCAAGTTATGCCCTTAGAGAGAATGGTTAAGGTTCAGATCCATACCTAAGTGATTTAGCCTGGTATTTATAGGGGAGCGTTGCTTAGTTGTTATGCATGATATGAGGGAAATTCCAATTCAATTTGCTATTGATGGATAGTTATAGCTATTAAAGAGATCTGTAATCACTCCTGTTTTCACAAGATTTATTGAGAATGATTGTCTCCTGATTGTATAATTGGCATTAGTGATATGGCCCTGACTTAGGCCATGTACCGTGGTGCGCACGACTAGGATGCTCACGTTGACTGGGTTGCCACCAAGGGCATGGGAGTTGGATCTGAGTCCAGAACAATTTACTATATTTTCTAAAAACATATAGATATAATTTGTTATTTTGGTCGTTGAAAACTTTTATGAGTATGATGACTATTTGTTTAGAAGTTTTGTGATCTAACAAATGTGATATGAAAGCGTTGATAATATTTGCTACCTTTATAAAATAAATAATAAATTCAAGTTTCTTTGACTAATTTTTTTCTTAATGCATGTTGGAAATATGTGCACTTTGTTGCATGTTATGTTGCTACATACTACTAAAAGTGTTTGTTTAAAAAACTTGTGACATGTATATGGCTTTGGATTGAGAATTTTATTGCTTGACTATTAAAAATTTATTGCAATAATAATGCTACTTTGTAATGGTCTTAAACATTTGGAAGTGAAAAATTTGTTGTCGGATATCTTGTGAAAAATAAAGACATATTTATTGAACATGCTTATATTAGTTCCATGTTAGATATTCAAAAGTCTTAGGCACATAGCGTTTAAAAGGCATGTTATAAATAAGGGCATTTGAGATCTTTTGATGCACTAGGTTAGTGGGAGTTTAGATATTTATATTATGATGTCAAATCTCTATCATTGGAAACTTTTAATGCTTGATTGATATGTACTATTTATTTTGAGCAATTGATGATACATTAATTTTGATTATTATATCTCTTTATGTATATATTTTTGTGTATATCAATTACAAAATTTTTAGCAATTCGGTGTTATTGGAACCACCATGCCTACAGTTGACATCATATTGGAGTTTGAGGCATAATGGCATTTTGAAACTTGGTGTCATTAGGACTACCGTGCATGTGGTTGACACCATGTGGAATTGAGGCATGATGGTTTTTCATGAACCATATAATTTCTCTAGCTTTCCTAAAGCATCATTGTAGAGAAACTATGCACATGTTATTTATGGTACACGTGTTATGCGCATGATTATTAATATTGCAATTGTCTGATGCTATTCTTTGTGTATCTGTATTGAGAAACTTGCGTTTTGGTGTTAAAGCTCAAGTAGTAGATATTGTCTCTTTATAAATACAATATTAGATAATGAGACATATTAATTTGGATTTCTCTTGCTTATTTTGTATCCAAGCATATTGAAGAGAAATTGACAAATTAGCGTTTGATTTCTCTTGCTTATTTTGTACCTAAGCATACTGAAGAGAAATCAAATTGCTCTTGCTTATGTTATACCTGAGCATGTTGAAGAGAAATCGAAGGACTAACGAGGAAACAACATTTCTTTTGGATCAATGTCAGATGTTGTTTTTCTTGCAACACTAACACACTAAGACTTGTGTCAATAGTGTTAAACTGTGTTATGACCATGGAAAGGAGTTGTGTCAATAAATGATCAATGACTGTCATGATTCAACATAGTTGCCATTATTTGATTGAGTCATATCAAGGGTGTTGTTTATAGATCATATGTCTTTTAAAAATCGTGGCCACATAATAAGTTTTTTCTTAGTTGTTCAGTCCTAGCATCGTTTTTAAAATAAAATGTTTTCAAAATTTAGATTTACAATTAATTTTATCCAAGTGAGAGAATGTTAGAATTTTCTTATGTGGGCTTCAATTAATTGTTATGTTTATTAGTGAAAACTTAAGTTGACAATATGATCTGGGATATAGATAAGTATTGTAAGTTCGATATTAATATTCATCCATGTTAAAGGTTTTGCACATCTATTATTAAGTTAGTGTGCTTAGGCGACAATAGTGTAGGCCCAATTAAACATTGATCTATTAGGTTTTACTCTTGACAATGTCTCTTGATGGGATAGCCTCTTGTGCTTATAAATATGTAACTAGGTCCCCTCCCTAATACCACTATATGTAATTTGACTTACCCCATTGATAGTCACTTGTTACAAAAGGTAGACAGGGATAATGATCTAACTAAAGGAACAGTTCTTATCAGTACATCAATCGATCATCCATAACTAACTCAAGTACACTTCATGTTTCATATTAATTTTTAATTGATATCCTGAGTTTATATAATTCGATTAAATCTTACACAAATAGCATCAAATTCATTTGGGACTTCTTAATTTAATTTTCATATCCACCACGATCACTTTAGCCTAATTCTCCCTCTCACATTAAGTTTTTAGACCTCCTTCATTAAGAAAAAATAATTAGAACTTTCTTATTTTTATAATATTATTTATACATAGAAGAGCTTATGAAATATATCATAATATAGTTTATATTTTATTTTTTTATTTACTATTCAATACAAACCATCAATGATCCCTGCGAAAAAAACCAAAACCAAAAAACAAAAAAAAACCGTTAATGATCAATACCTTCAGTTCTTTTTAATTTCTAACTTTTTTATCTTTCATAGTTTCTACCGCATTGCTTGGAAAAAAAATTGTAAACCTGTTTTTATGTATTTTTTTCTTTATTTTTTGGCTAAAATAAAAGAACATTGAACTTGTAAAAAAAAGCATAGGGACTTTAAAAGCGCACTTATATCCCTGTATAATTTGCAAGAAACTTTTTTTGAAAAAAAAATTATATGTATTTCATTGAAATTGTCTTTTTTTTTCAGTAGTAAGAGATTAACAAATATATTCTTTACAGTCTGATCTTTAAAAATTAATGTACACTACAACACAACAGGCTAACGACAGTGGTTTTGTGATCCATCTGCAGCGGTTAAAAGACTCTCGTGGCAGTTACGTATTTGTCGCTATTTCTAGCGTTGGGAGATTGAATCTACAATGGTTACATTAACCACTGGATAACCATCGCAGAATAAATATGACTTTTGCAATGGTTGTTAACTGCCGTTAAGTACCATTTTTGAAATTTGGTTTGAGAATCTGCAGTGAATTTTAACCGCCGTAATAAATTTTAAAAAAATTGTGTTGTATTTTAGCGACGATTTCTAACCGCCGTAATAAATTTTAAAAATTTCCTCTGGCCGATAATAATTTTTTTAAAAATTTTCCTCGTTTATGTTGCCGACGGTTATAAATCGCCGCTAGTAATAAAATTAAATTTACTTTTCTTACAATGCAGTGGATGTCAACCGCCGCTATTATTTGGAATGTTTTCACAACTAAAACATATGGCTATTTTTGTAACCACTGCAGTCTTTTTAAATTCTTTTTTAAAAAAAAATTCATCTGTTTGTACCGGTGGTAATTGAAGAAAGTTAAATATATATTTTTTTGCATATTTTCTATTTACATTCACTAATGATTTTTAATTTGGTTTTAAAATTATTTTAGACCATTAAAACATTAATTGATCTAAAGCATCAAATTCATTCATTACTTTAAACAAAAAACTACATAAAAACAATGCACAAAATACAAGTCCAATATCTTGTTCTAAAGTGCTAAGTAATAAAGAACTAAGCAGAAGATGATGGTCCATGGCTTTATGGTTGATGACTAGCGTCGGAAAAGCGTCTTGCATCTGCTGGTGAGCCTAAGTTTGTAGCCTGAAATTGAACAAAAAAATTTACATGCATATTTTAAAACAAATCTAAGTAGAAATCAAGTAAGCATAATTTCTAGAATTTCAATACCATTATTCAAACTAATTCACATATATGCTATCTAATCATCAAAGGGTCCACAACCAACAAGCATACATATCAAGGGTTTGCACAAGAAATTTTGGCATAATTTCACATACTCATACCAAAAGCCATGAAATTCTCTACAATAATCACGATAATAGAATAAGACTGGCAGATTTTATTTTTAATAAGACAAGCTATTAGAGCAACTAGTAAACCTATAACTCATGCTAAAAAAAAAAAACCCTGTAAAGGGCTTCACACATTCACTGGTTATGAAGGACAGAGCAGTATAAAGATCAAATCAACGCATTTTACTGAAAAATCAAGTCAACAATTGACAGGAAACTATTAAAATAACCTTCAAACTTTGAGATTAAGTAAATGCATACATTTATTACTATTGAGGGGTATTTTTATTGTAACTGGTTCAATAAGATATTTTCATGTGTTAGGACATCACCACCATAAGAAGACAATACCAAATAACCGCTTAAAGGATCCTGAATTAGGTTGATACCCTCACTCACAAGACTTATAAAAAGAGAATCCCTACAAATGAAAAGGATCCCATTCTTCACTCTTGAAGGACTCCTCCACCAAGAAACCAAAACACCCTATTGTAAAGACATGTATATTCTAAGCAAATACTACTGATCCAACAGTAATGGGAGAAAACCAGGCAAATACCATTGATATATGAATTTACCTGATTGACTCCTAAGTTGGGAAAACCAGGCAGCAATTAACCCCTATTAGTTTGCATAATATAAGCCAATAATTATTTAAGCATCATAGTATTTGTTGCAACTTCTAACTTCAATTTTTCATATTGAACTTTTGATGGGGCATCACTATATGAAGATGATGTCGACCTCCTAGAATGACAAGTAGGTCCAAAGACCTGAGATGGGCAAACTCCAAATCCCATACTTCGGACATATCCCTGGTGCTCTTTCCCAAAGACTTTAGTATATGCCTCATTTTTAGAAGGTGCCTCCTCAATTTCCTTTTCTAATTCTTCCTGTATATAACATTAAACAACATGTAATTAAACATCCAAAATATTGACAGCATAAACTTATAAATAACATATTGTACTTACACTCTTTTGTTTGGCTTCAGGATTGACAAAAGATCCATCCTTTTTCATGTGAGTAATAGGATACATTTCCCCTCTACTGTAAGGTCGTCCACTTTGAATTTCCTAAAATGTTGTTCCATATAATTAGTATGATTATAAAAGAATCACTTAATTTTCTAAAACTAGAAAACATCAAAAGAATAAATGAATTATACTAGCTCATGCTTCTTCTTAGCAATTGTCTTAGATGTGTGGAATTGTTTGCTTCTGTCAACATTTTTTCACATATCGCCTGCATTATTAACAAAAATATCAGTCAATAAATGATAAGCATATCTAGAAAATTTCCAATTATTGCTCATTACCATAGTTTCTTCACTCAATCTGTGGTTCAAATAAGCAGCCCAATGCTCTCTGGAAATCCTTTCTGGGTGCAAGTCAAGATTGGCTTCCCAATCAAGATCAAAATTATAATGATCATAAAAAAAACCTACTCTTATTATCCTTCCATTTCTTCCCAAGGTTTTGAAGTATATATTTTTTATTCTCCCTATCATTGACAACAAATTTTTTCTTCAAGGCAAACAAAATAAATTAAAAGGTTAGTAAACAAGACCAATAAGAAATCAAATTCATTTAGTTAAATATAATTCATACCTTTATAATGTTATTCCAAACATGTTCCTTGTATATGCCTGAAATTTTTTTCCCATTTATGTAGATAATGGGAAAATTATCAAAATTACTTGCAATAACCCCTAAAAATCCTCCCAATAGGCTACCAGACTCTCTAATTGGTTAACTCACGTCATTCCATTCTGTCATCACCATTTTCCCTGCGCGAAGCACAAATACATCTTGCACCTTTGAACGTGTTTCTTTTACAATACCCTCCTCATCTAACACGTAAAGCAAACCAAACTATTAGTATCCAAAAATATAACACAATCAAAAAGCATAAAATCTAAAATAGTAAGTTGTAAATCATATACCAATCACATCAACTATCCAATGCTTATTACACTTTTTCTCATAGATGCGTGGTGGATCTTCGACTTCATTAAGTTCAAGGTGTGGAAGATTTT
The DNA here is from genome assembly GCA_029884595.1 of Ormosia semicastrata. Lineage (NCBI taxonomy): Eukaryota > Viridiplantae > Streptophyta > Magnoliopsida > Fabales > Fabaceae > Ormosia > Ormosia semicastrata. Next base: position 4,409,952 of record JAQQTO010000028.1, on the reverse strand, counting down.
GGCAACTTATTTGTCCTCTTTTCCCATGAAATAATTATCAGTACCCCAAAAAAGTAGAAAGAAAATAAAAAGGTATGGATCTACCAAGTGTCAAAGAAAAGCATAGAAAAGCTAGTCCTTTCAAGAATTGGACAATGCTTAATGTTTGCTACCAAAAAAACGAAGGTCTTTCACATGTCAGCATTAGATTCATTAAAGATGTGGAGTTTTGAAAGCACTCTTACTTTATCATCATTTACATGAAAATTGTAAGAAGAAAACGGTACAAGTATCATGCACTTGCACATATATAGTGACTTGTTACATGCCTCTTTGCCTTTTCCTTGCTTCTTCCGAAAACCAACTTTCAATTAGAGCAAATTCTAATTGTGCACACAAACATAGGCATCAGGTTTCAAAAGTATTGACCCCTCAAAGCGAAGCAGCCTAATAATCCTTTTTAAGTTCACTGAGACCGGTGAAGGAACTGCTAACAAAGGCAGTTCAATTCAAACCCAAATTGATAACAATTTAGCCAAAATCAGGGCTATCAAACAACTGAGACAAGCAATAGAGACAAAAAGAAAGTTCACTGTTATTAATAGTCTTGGAATATAATAAGTGGTCAAAATCAGATAGGATCATAAAACATATCTAATTTCTTTTGCTATTATATGATTCCTATTAACTAATAATGTTGTTTGGTAGTGGCACACACACACACGTGAACACTAAAATCAGATTGTCAACTCATGTGAGCTTACTCCACTTTGTCTACCGCTTTACACTGCTGTTATCTACATTCTACATGTACTCTCCAACTTCTCAAGTCTATGAGAAGAAAGAAAAGCAATTTATTTTGAAACAGGAAAACAAAATAACAAAAGGCATTTAGTAATTTATATCAAATTGAAGGTTCAATATAGAAGGTTCAATTGAAATATCAAGCTACTGTCTATGCATATACGCTTTGTCTTTCTTCCTAAAAGGCATTTAGTAATTTATATAAAATTCATACATACTAAAATTAGGAATTCCCAAAATATGATACTTCGAAGAATAAATGGAGCTTCTTAATTTATTCCTTCATACTATCAGTTTTTTAAACTTGGTATATATTTTTAGATCTGCATCAATTGTCCATCATTGGAATTGATTTTTTATTATTTATTTGAACCCCTCTCACTTCACATAATAGTTCATACACCCACTTTGTACCATATATACATATATATGTTCAACGCATCTAAAACGTCACCAAGTATCCCTTCCTTCCAAAGTGGACCTCATCAAAGTAGGAACATGGCGTTGGTCAACCTAAAGGATAAATACGACGGCAGAGCATTCTACTCAGGCAGCTGGATTCTTTAAACTATAGTAAAACAAATATAGTAATTAAGCAGATTATAAACTCACACTTAATTTTTTGGAACCACTACAACTCAAAACCAAGAACAACAAATTCACAAATCAACACCCAAGAAAAGAAAAGAAAAAATAAACAATCTCTCAGTAAATGCTAATGTACAACTAGATTAATTTTAAAAAAAAGAGAGAATTAGATTTAAATAAAGAGAAAAAAGATAAAAGAAACAAACCCAAAATTACATTATTTTAAGCTATTTCTTTAAAAAAAATGTATGCATACCTAGGCAGATAGGACACTAAACTTCATTGCATACGTACCTGCAAGTATGTAGATTGTAGAATTAAATGACTGAAGCCAAATTTTAGAATTACCAAATTACTCTAAGACAATAATGGCAGCCCTCATGGCTCATAATAGATACATACAGTGAATCCTATTTTATTGTTTGAATAAAAAATTATCATCCTAACCCAATGCACACAATTCATCAAGCACAAATTCTAAGAACAAACTTTGCGAAAGCTACTCAGATGAATCAAATACAACAGAGACCAATCACAAATCAGAAAGGGCAGCATAACCTCCTTCTCGGGGCACGATGAGTTGGCCAAAAATAGTTATGAGTTGGCCAGAACAATGGGATTGCACGACCCAGAACCCATGGTTTGGAGTTGGATTGGAGTACCTTTTATGACATTGTGCAACTCCAGAACAATGTGTAAGGGTTCTCAGTGAACGATGGGGGTCGAGTGAACAATGGGGGTCTAGTGAGGGTTCTAAGAGTTTGGGAACGAGTGAGGGTTTACGCGATTTGGGAAATTTAGGGGTTAGAGGGAATGGGAAATTTGGGGGTTAGAGGGAATGGAAAATTTAGAGGGAACGAAGGCAAATTTTAGCGCCTAAAAAATGATTCCATACTGTGACGATTTAGTATAACTACTTGGAAATGCTACCTAACCGCCGCAAAGTATGATAACTGCAGCAATTATGAGAACTGTCGCTAGAACTACTGTTAGATTCAAAACTGCGGCAGTTACTGTTAACTGTCGCAATTTACTCGCCGCCGGTTGTTGGATTCTGTGTAGTGGTAGAAGAGATTCAAATCTACTATCGTTCGTTTACTCACATATGATATGTTCATCTACTTTTAAACCAACTTCTTAGAATTGTTTTTTTTTTAAACAAAACTCAGAGAATTGTCTTAAGTATAAGCATAGGTAATAAAATAAATATGGCTTGGTACTCATTAATGTATGAGTTTAATTTTAAAATATTTTCAATGTGAAAAAAAATTATACTATTATTTAATGGGATGGAGATCACCTGTCCCCATTTTCTGTCTCCTTCCCTGTCTCTCCACTTAAATTTTGACAAGTGTAAAATAAATTAAATGAGAATGAGACATATAATTAAGTTTAGAACACTTGTCAGAATTTAAGTGAGAAGACAGGGAAAGGGATAGGGAATGGGGACAGGTGATCCTCATCCTATTTAATGATGTGTTGTCACATTATTTAATAAATTAGACATTTTATATAAGTTTTAATTCATTAAATGATGTGATAATACTCATTAAATATCAATGTAAAACTTTTTTATACTAATATTGCATATAAATTAAATTCTTAATATATTAAGAAAAAAGATATATCTTTTTGTGTGGAATATATATAATACTCTATACACTATTAACTATTATCTAAACTCTGAAGAGGAACTCGAATATTGGACTTCCATTTTCAAATATCTGTTAAACCATTTTTTGGCTGTTGAATCAGAAATATAAATTCAATGGATTTGGGACTCCACCGTACCATTTGATACAGATGAAAAGCTAATGGGCAGAAGTTCTTTGATCATATCTCACGCTTGTTGCCATTCATATATATATATATGATTATCATATGGTACTCAACATATTTATTTTCACCTAAGAAAATATTTTTACTTGTTTTGTACTTCTGTTTGTATCGCCTACCTTCCAATTATCAACAAGATTTGTCGATATGAACAACATAATAATGCCCGAGTACTCAAACTTGCGTGATAATCACTCTTGTCTTTTTTGTTTTAGATTTTTCATTTGGTTCATTCGCCTATAATTAACGGCGCATTTCATTGTCATTCATTCAAAAGATAATTTTTTTTATATTATAATCTCTTTTTAATGTTTTTATATTATAATCTAATTATGTTTAAAATATTGTTAAAATAATTCAATTATAATAATAATTAATTAAAGATTATTTTCTTCTTATAATGTATCAGCAAATGATTATATCATAGGAAAAAAAATTATACTGAATAAAAACTACTCTTTATTTATTATTCTTCTTCTTTAATAAATTTTTATTTGATTTTTTTAGAATTTAATTTTAATACTCTATCAATGTAAAAAATTTTACAATATCAACTAGTCATACATTCTCATATATATAACTTTTGAGATAGTTATTAAATACTCTACATAAATTAGAAATTGTTTATTCATAGTCATTTTTCTTTTTCTTTTTTTGATACAAGCTTGGTCAGCATATTTTTAGTCAAGTTTATTATCTATTACAACCCATATATCTATCTGAAGTATAAGGTCCTCAGTAATTATGAAAATTAATTAATTTTAAAAATAAAAATCACTACTTGAAACTCATATTGAATCATAGACAAACTTTAATTTGTCCAAAATCAATTTAAAAAAGTAACACGCGACTCATATAGAAATAATTTCATGTCATCATTTTATGAAGTGTAAACTCCTATTTTCTTCATATAAAGATATAAATGCTATTACTTTGCTCTTTTGAAAGATTTTTGTAATTGATTTAATCTTTTAATAATGTAAAGTGTTTTCACTTTATTTTAGAAAAATCTTTGAGATCAATTTAGTTTGTCAATAATATAAAGTATTATTAATTTAATTTATTAATTATATAAAATATCATCAAATTAATCCCTACATTAGGATTATGTTGCACTCATATTTCTCAATTCGATCAAAAAAGATTAATCTGATGACATTTTATATAATTAAAGCATTAAATTAATAACAATAATTTTTTTAGGATTAAAGTGATGATTCTTCTATCTTTAGAGAACAAAAGTTAGGATTTATTCTTTTATGAATTCATCATTAGTAGCATTACAATCCATTTCCATAACAAAAACGATTTAACGTCTATATTTTGGATTTAGTTCAATGTCACCGGAAGTTCAACCGCAGGAGAAGGAGACCTCCTTTTAGTAAACGTTGCCTCAAACACCGAAACACGATGCTTAAAATCTAACACAAACAATCTCATGAGCTTAACTCATATGGTTGGGATATTTATGTACAAGTTCTTGGTAAAGGTTCAATACTTCCTGATGGAACATCCTTTTCCCTCATCCCCTCTTCGATCCTAACCCCTTTAGTAGGGATCCCTTAAACACCACTTAAGTGATGGGCCTTCCCTAGATCCTAGTAGGAAAAATAAAATAAAATCTAATACAAACAGGTCGTTAATTGTCCATTCACTCAATGTATTAAGCTGAGAGCCAAGTATAAAAGATACGCACAACATAAATCAGAAAGTAGTAGATACAGAATAATTGTGTTTCAAAGGTTGATTTTAAATTGATAAAGTTGTTTTTTTCCTTGCCTAGGTTATTGTTAAATGTTTTGGATGTAAGTCTAATCTTATTTAAAGTACCTAAGCTATCTCTCCTAACAATACGCTTCCACATACATGAACTCTTGATATTGCAAAGACCTCTCAACCGATCAAGCTATTTATAATTCAAAAACTTTTTCTTGATATTTAGAAAAGAAAACAAAATGAAAAATCTTATGCCGCAAACTTGAATATGCTTATATGAAGTTAAAAACACAACTGGTTTCTTCTTTTTTCACTGCCAACTCAAAATCCGTTTGTATTACATTTTGGTGAACGCATCACTACGTTCAAGGCACTTCAAATCCTTTTACTCCATGTGTCTCGGGAAGTGTTTTTCTTTCGTTTGCGGTTGACACAGGCACATATTAGTTTTGACATAAATGATTAAATTGTATTTGTTTTGGACTGTAATCCGGAACACGTCTATTGGATCAATTTGGCATGCGTACTATCGGTGTCTTTCATGAACATCTCAACTAAGCACCAGTGACACATTGTCAATATCTCGGTACCACGTATTTCAGACAGCAACATTAGGTAACTGCATCATGATCACGAGATTTGCGCAACGGATAAATCCCAAAATATCAGTAACTGTTAATCACGATCTTACGAAATTATAGCATCCATAATCACCTTAAACTACTCATAACTACAGTATCAGTGTTCTGAACTTATAAGGATTTCCTACTATAATTAAAGGAGACAAAACCGTAATTGTACTCTATAAATACTAGGCTTATTCACCTTCTACAGGTAACTTTTTGCTTATAGCATAAACCCTTCTTGTGCACAACTTGACTTGAGCGTTGGAGTCCCTTTGCATGTACCAACCCCCTTGTTCCCGGACGCTTCGTTGTTGCTGCATAAGGAGGAAACCACTAATGTGCTTATCCAAGTACAACTCAGTATCTACTACTGAACATTGACGCCGTCTGTGGGAATCCATAACATTCTATTCTTACTCAACCATGGTGAATACGAGACAGAACTAAAGGAGAGGAGAAGCTATGCAAACCTCCGCAGGCTGAAGGCGAGGATCAGTGGTGCACCATCCTCCCCACCCTATTCCACCATAAGTTGTCTCCGCTGTGAGAAACCAGGCACCCAACGTTAAACCTCTACGCGATGGGCATGAAACTTTGCTTTCTGATGAAAGCCCACACCCATCGCGCAAGGTCCCTGTGAAGGAAAGACTTGGTACTCTCATGTAATGAGCCAACTCTAACATTCATGGGTCTAGAATCCCAGTGCACTAGTGCCTGGGACCTAAGAACAACGATGTAGATGATTGCGTGTCCCGTCCAGAGGGAACAATTCAGTCCAATGCACCTAAAAACCCTCTCCTGGAGTTGGTACAACGATAAACGGCAGTGCTGGAAGAGCAACATCATATATTGGAATACCTAGAGCGATCTATGCATGAAGGCCACTCCGGAACATAAGGTGATGACGGAAGGCAGAATGCAGCTAATGATCAGAGGGGAATACCACACGCTGACATCGAAATGTCTAATGTTGTTCATAACAACCCGGACCTCGTCAATCAGGAGCAACCCTTCTTTGCTCAACTTATGGAGTTTAGGGTTTCAAGAAACTTCAAGTTTCTTCCTAACGTGGAGCTCTATGACCGGACCACGGACCTTCAGGAGCACGTAGAATTTTACATCCAGTCTATGCACTTCCATTGGGGATCCTCACAACTGCTATGTCGTGCCTTCCCCCTTTCCCTAAAGAAGGGGGCCCTCAGATGATTCATGACCTTGCCACGGGGATCTGTCACTAACTGGCCAGACCTCATACATCATTTCTTGCTTCACTATACCACCAGCAAGGAGCAGCCCAAGTCCATTGAATCTCTTTTTGAAATTCACCAAGGACACAACGAGCCCATTCGCAAATACCTTAAGAGATTCAATACAACTTGTATCAATGTGGAGAACCTCGATGACAAGATTGCTCTCCACTGTGCCAAAAGTGACCTCTGGACTGATTCCTAATTTTTTGTATCTTTAGCAAAGAAAAAGCCAGAGAATATGGAAGAATTTTGGCAATAGTTCCTAAAGTATATAAACCTTGAGGAGCTTACTAAGGCTAAGGAGAGCCTAGAGAATAGTGAGCCCTCTCACCAGAAAGGTAATCAAAACTCCTCAAGACCTCGGAACTCCTCTAAGGATGATCCACCCTAGACCAAGTACTCTAGCTATACTCCTCTGAATACTCCATGTGCAACTATTTCGAGGGAAGTGTTGTAGACAGAGTTTCAAGGTATCAAGAGGCCACCCTCTCTGAAGAAACATGCACAGAAGGATTGTACTAAACATTGTTCATGGCATAAGAGCTACAACCATGAAAGTGAAGATTGTTTTAACTTCGTGACACTATCGAATCCCTATTTAGAGCAGGACGACTGGATCAGTACATTAGCCACATCCAAAATGATGAACATGGCGGAGGACAGAGAGAAAGAAGATGCAGCCCTTAGCGGAGCCCCTCTCTGACTCGAAGAAGAAGAATCTGGAGTCCTAGGAGAAGATCCTGGAGTCCACCTCACTGTGAGAATGACAATTGGTAGGATCGAAACTAGGATGCTCCATCTGATGACAACAAAGACAGTCATGCCCAGCCCAACCAAACCATCAACACTATTGCGGGTGGGTTCGCCAACAGTGGGTCGTCCAACGATGCTCGAAAGAAAGCGCTCAGGATGACAGTGTTGAGCATCTCTCACTCCGCACCTAAGTCATGGGCCGGAGATAGGAAAGCACCCCCATCACCTTTTCAGAGGAGGACTATGGTGGAATTATCTTAGATCATGATGACCCGCTAGTTATCTTAGGAATAATTTCCAATGCTGAGGTCCGGCACATCTTCGTGGATTAAAGGAGTTCAACAGCTATTATGTTTATGGACCTGTACCAAAAGCTGGAGGTTCTATGCTCGGAGCTGACTCCCTATGACGACGAGCTTACCGGGTTCACTAGAGAAAAGATCACTCTGACATGATATTTTGAGACTCACCTAACACCGGGGAGCACTAAACTCTTCAGGACTGTCAAGGTCAGGTTTCTAGTTGTGGACTGCCCCTTAGCGTATAACATCATCTTGGGTCGTCCTGCTCTGAATGCCCTTAGTGCCGTGGTATCCACTACCCACTTGGCCATGAAATTCCTCAGTAATAATAATGAGGTCGTCACAGTCAAGGGGGATCAAATCATGGCATGTAAATGCCACAACGAGAGCCTTAAGATCGTCCGGACGACCAAGAAAGCAAAAGTTGGCACACCTAGCCCAGTTCTGGACCACCTCAATACCAAGTTAGATGTTCGTGAAGAAATCTGGGGTGCCAGACCTCAATCAGAAAGAGAACTACTATCCCTCCAACTTGGTATTAAGCCAGATCAAGTCACCAAGATTGGAGCAAATTTGGAAAAAGAAGAGAGGCGCTAGTTGATTGAGTTCTTGCAGAAAAATAAAGACCTCTTTGCTTGGACTTCCTCTAAAATGCCTGGAATTGACCCTACCTTCATCTGCATCTCTTATCCATAAAGAAAGATGCTAGGACGGTTTCCTAGAAGAAGAGAAAAGTTAGCTCGGAAAGGTAGCAAGTCATTAAAGAATAGGTTAAGGAGCTGCTCAGTGCCAGCTTCATCAGGAAAGTATCCTACACAACTTGGCTATCTAATATTGTCCTGGTGAAGAAGTCCAACGGGAAGTGGAGGATGTGCGTGGACTATACAAATCTAAATAAAGCATACCCTAAAAATCCATACCAACTTCCCAATGTGAATAAACTGGTTAGTAACTCCTCTAGATTCAGTTTGCTACTATTCATGGATGCATACTCCGAGTATAATTAAATCCCAATATACCCCAGAGATGAGGACGAAACTGCTTTCATCACTGAAATGACGAGCTACTACTACAAGGTTATGCCCTTTGCTTTGAAAAATGAAGAAGTCTCCTATTAGAGAATGATGAACAAGGTTTTTGAAGGCCAAGTGGGGAAGATGCTAGAAGTATACATCGATGATATGATAGTGAAGACTCCCCAAGTTGGATTGCACATCTCAAACCTCGAGGAGGTGTTTGCATAACTCTGAAAGCATAACATGAGGCTCAACTCGGAGAACTGCGCCTTCGGAGTCCAAGCTAGTAAATTTTTGAGGTTCATGCTGACTCACCGCGGGATAGAAGTGAATCCGGACAAGTGTTAAGCAATGCTCAGCATGTGCAGCTATTACTCAATTGGCAAGTATACCAAATCAAAAGTAATATAATGATGAAACAGAGTATCGTCCCACAGAGATTATGTTGTCAAGCATTAAATTCATCAAATTAACACTATTTAGGCTATCAGAAACTGAGATTAAAATGAGTTCGAAAGAAAAAATAATAATTGAAGGAAAAATAAAACAAGGTAAAAACATATAAATTAAAAATAGAAAGAGAGCAGGATAACAAATTAAGGTGTAAACAAGCAATGGTAAAGATGCTTGGGATCCGACTTCACTTAATTCAACAATCTATCATAAAAAATAGAGTAGTCTTGGGACCTTTATTCTAATTAATTTATAGTCATTCAATTAATGGGGAGAATCTGTTAATTAATTAAAATCCAATTCGTTGGTGGATTAATTCTCTTTAATTATCAAAGGCTAGTCAATTCCTTGATCTAAATCCAAACTCTTAAAGGCATGACCTTTTTGCTCTATGGATTCTCATGAAAAATACCATAATTTTCCCATACAACCTATAACTACTAGTCATAGATGATTATAAATCATGACACTTATTATTTATGGTTTATGTCATGTGTAAACCTTCTAATTCTACACACATCTCACTAGATCAATTTATGAAGGACATCTAATTCATAAAAGCATTAAGAACCATAATAAACACTCAAATTGAATAGAAAAGAAATTAATTAAAAATTCAATCTCAATACATATAAATTGAATTAAGTTACATCTTCACCTTAGCAAGAGAAAAAGTTTAGCAACTCATGGCAAACGAAGCAAAAAATAAATAAATGGGTAGAAGAACTATCATGAAGAAAATCCTAGAAGAGAAAGATCTTGGAAGTCTTCAATGGTGAAATCCTCTAAGCCTCCAAAGTGTAGTGTTTGCCTCCACTGTCACTCCTTTTGAGCCTTCAAAACTCTGTAATTTTAATGTATTTTTTTAATCAAAAGACAGCTCCTTTGCTAAACTGGTTTTCCCTCTTTTATAGAAAAGTTGACAGCTTTTTGTATCTAACTTGCATGATTTTTCTCACTGTCAAGATGGTCGAATATGCCCTCGATATCAACAGAGAAGTTTAGGATTTTATGTTAAATTTTCAATGCCATAAATGGAACCTCAATTGGATATCTATAACCCAATATATGGTCTAATTACTGAAACATAGTCAGGAGAGTGTGAGAATCCAAATTTACAATAAACTCTATCTTTCTGAAAATCCTTATCCAATCTTAAATATTAATGGCAGCTTAATTATGAAAAGTTGTAAACATGAGATTTGTAAAACTCTTTCTTTGCTTTCAAACTCCACCAGAATAAGGTAAATCACATACTTATATAGAAAGGTATCCCTAATTTATTAAGACGGATTTGATAGTGATACTTTCCTTAATTAATTTTTAATCAAATCTCTTGTTTCCTTTTTTTTTTTTGTTGAATCCATATAAATTAGGAAATAAATATCTCACTCAAATTAAGAAACTCCATGAGATCCTTGCATTAAACATAGAGATACTTGGTGACCAAGTAGAAATTATTTGCACTACAATTAAGAATCTAACTTGATCCTTAAAATTTATGAATGCTAGTTGACTTGGTTAAACTTCATCATTCACTTTGTGCATAGCTTTTCACCTTCTTAATATATGAATTGAGCTTTAATGTCTCATGAAAGTTGTAGAAATTTTTTTTATCTTTCCATAGACACTAAAATTAGCTTAATTTGAGCTCTGTAGTAAAAGTAATGCTCAAAATACTGCAACAATATCCTTATGCTTTTCATCAAGATTTTAATAACCATGCCTAAAATACCACAAAACCCGTAAATTCCTACAAACACAATAAAAATACATTTAATTCAGTTGACCCAGAAATTCACTTAATATCATAAATAAATAGCATAATTCTTATCTCAAAGTATTCAAATCCATGTTTAAATAAACATAAAATATGTGAGTTTTATACACACATCAACAGCCCATATAGTGTCAAGGAAATGTTGCAACTGACAGGACGAATTGCGATCCTCACACGTTTCCTTGCTAAATCTGATCACAAATCTCTTCCCCTCTTCAAATTGCTTATGAAGTGGAAAGGTTTTGAGTGGACTCCGGAGTGTAAGGAAGCCTTTACATCCTTGAAGATCCTTCTGTCCTCTCCCCCTATTCTAACAAGACCGGAACTTGGTAAGACATTGTCTGTGTACCTCTGAGTCCATGAAGAGGCCATGAGGTCTGTGTTGATTTAGGAAACAGCAGAAGGGCAGAAGTCGATCTACTTTGTGAGCAAGGTATTACAAGGCCCCAAGCTCCGCTATCAGAAAATAGAGAAGGTTGCCTTCGCACTCGTTATTACGATCAGAAGACTCAGATAGTACTTTCAGTGCCATCCCATGGTGGTAAGGACGGACCAACTTATCCATCAGATACTGCACAAGCCAAACCTAGCGGGAAGAATGATTGCCTAGTCCATTGAGCTTTCTAAGTTTAGAATCATGTATGAGCCACGACTAGCAATAAAGGCTCAGGCGCTTTCTGACTTTCTGGAAAAACTCACATCGGACCTCGGCAATCCCGAAGGAATTTCTTAGATCATATTTTTCGATGGCTCCTTGAACCCCAAGGGAAGTGGTGTCAGTGTAATTTTGGAAAATTCTGAAGGAGTAATAGTGTAAAACTCCCTAAAGTTTGAGTTTCTCACATCGAACAATCAGGCAGAGTACGAAGCATGCATTGTCGGACTTGCAATGGCCAAGATATAGGAGCAGCTAAGATCACACTTTGTAGTGACTCCCAACTTGTGACCTCCCAAATCCAGGGTGATTATCAAGCTAAGGAACCCATCCTTCATATTTGGCAAAAGTCCAAGAGCTCTTTAAGAACTTCCAGAATGCTAAGATAGAGCACATTTCCAGGGAGCAGAAATCCAGGGTGGACTTCTTGTCCAAACTGGCCAGCACAAATAGCTCGAGGAATAACCATTCTATGATCTAAGAGACCCTCTCTCAACCTTCCATCACAGATGGAACCATTTTCCAGGTAGAAAGAGAAAAACATACTTGTAACACCCCAATCATGGAGTATCTACAGTCTAAAGCTAGGCCTAACGATCCAAAGGAAGTCTCCAAATTGATTAGAACTGCAATCAGGTACACCATCTATGATAGGCAGTTATACAGACATAGGTTCTCCTCACCTCTCCTTAAATGCCTCATGCTAAAAGAAGAAGAATATGTACTGACCGAGGTCTACAAGGAGAGTTGTGGACACCGCTTCTAAAAGCACTTAGGGTTGGATACTATTGGCCAATGATGGAAGTTGACTCCCTCGCGCATGTTTGAGTCTGTGATAAATGCCAGCGTCACCCAGACCATTATCAGGCTCCCCTAGAGGAACTATTCATGACGTCTATACCCTGGTCATTCTACAGATAAGGTCTAGATATCCTAGGCCAGTTCCCTCAAGCACCTAGACAACTGAAGTACTTGGTAGTGGTCATGGACTACTTCACCAAATGGATCGAGGTAGAACCCCTAATCACGATCACCTCTTCTCAGATCCAAAAGTTCATTTGGCATCACATTATCACCAGGTTTGGGGTTTCGAAGTCCATTATGAAGGACAAGGGACCCTATTCAAAGATAAGAATTTTGAAGAGCTGCTTGCTGGGTTAAAAATCAAGCACCATTGCAATTTCGTTGAGAATCCTAAGTCGAATGGACAAGCTAAAGGCCCCAACTAGGTTATTGTCTAAGGAATTAAAAAGAGGTTGGACGAAGCTAAGGGAAATTGGGCTGAACAACTAGACCAGGTCCTCTAGGCCTACCAGATTATGGCTCACTCTACAATAGGTGAAACTCCCTTTAAATTCACTTATGAGTGTAAAGCTATGATCCCAATGTAGATAGGGGAACCTAGCTGGCGTCTACAATAGTTCTCGCTCGACACCAACCTCGAACTAATTAGAGAAGACTTGGATCTTTTGGAAGAAATAAGGCACGTCACTCATATGCGCAATGCCGCCATGAAATAAAAGACGGCGGCTCGTTATAACTTGAAGGTTGTCCCGATCAAATTTCAGTCAAGAGACTTAGTATTTCGAAGAGTGGACATTGGTGGTAGGAATATCTCCCAAGGGAAGTTAGCCCCAATTTGGGAAGGCTCCTACCGCATTGTGATCAGCACTGGAAAGGGAGTTTACACCTTGGAGACATTTACAGGTAAGCCAATAAAAAACTATTGGAATGTAGACAAACTTAGAAAGTACTATAGTTAAATGCCCCCTAAGGCCTAGTCTCTTAGTTTACTTTATGTTTGATCTGCCCCGTTTTTGTGGGTATACATTGTACGAGCTTTGGTCCTTTGCTCAGTCAATAAAACAAAGTTATTTTTATGCACTTAAGTCTTAAAAGACCCTTAAGCCATAATTTGTCTTTAGAATATTTACTGAGCTTCTCATGGGATTTGAGTTTTCTTTTAAATATTTTAAGACCCTCAAGCCGAAAAATGCCTTGAGATTTTCTAGAGCCCATTCCTTATGAGATCTGAGATCTCTTAGATTCCAAGTTAAGAGGAATAATCCACAAAACCCATTTGTGTGTTTTGGTCGTGAGTTATGGGCACATACCCATATCCTCAACACTTGGCCATAACCATTTTATGGTTGTGAAATTAATTAGCTACACGAGTTATGACATCTGTGGTCCGCCATCAAGTACCTACCATGAATGTCTTATGTTAAATCGATTCTGAAGTTGAAAATTCCTAAGTGTTAGGAGATTTTCTGAACTAGACCATAAACACTAAAGACCCAGATTGTGGAGCACCTTAAATTTTGCCTTAGTGGAATACTGAGTGCTCAAATATTTTGGGCGTTAGACCCCGAACCAATGTTCTACTTGATTAAAACTTTCCTAAGTCCTTAAACGGCTACCAAGTGCACATTTATAATGGGTGTTGGACCCAGTTCGAACCATGGAAAAGAAACAAGCATATAATGCTAAGTTATAAGTATAAAGGAAATGCATTTAATATACCCCGACGACCAGGGCAACTATCTTTATAGAAATAAAATGCCCCACGTAGGTGGCGAAGGAATGCAATAAATGAAAAGAAAAAGGGGAAAGGCAAGTTAAGCTTTAGCTCCATCTCTCTTCGGACTCTGCTGGTCCTCATCTGATGCTCCACCATCATATTTTGTTGGATCCAGCACACCAGTTGAAGGCCCGGTAGCGGGGACCCCTGCAGCAGTTTGATTCACCTCCCCAACCATCACTAGCGACTGTCCTAGATTAGCATTTCAGGATTCAATCCTTCCAAGGTCAGGGTGACATCAGGACTGAAGTGTTAGGCCTGGGAAATTGCATTACAAAATTGTTCACCACCAATGTTCATTTAGATTGCCTCTAGCTCCACATTGTCCTTTTCCAGTTACACCATTCTGGCCCGGAGATCTTGAATCTGAACTTGGAGGTCAGCGATGGTCTTTTCAAAGTTGGCCCTCTCTTTCTTAAACTTGGATCTAGAATTAGCCAGCTTCTTTTTTAGGTCTTGGGCCTTTGATTCATATTCCTCTTTGTCTTTGAAGGCCAGTTCAAGCTTCTAAGCACCCTTTTCCTTGACCGCCTTCAATTGCTCGACAGACTTCTTCTCATATTCCCCCAAGGTCCTCTCGAGACAATGAGCTTCAGCAGCGGCCCAGAGTGCGAAGGTTTGGAACCTCGATAGAGTCTTCGGCGAATTCCTCTAGGTAATGTACTTCACAATCTCATCACTCAAGAGTCATTCATCGACTAACTCTCTAGGCGCCGCGTGCCATGTAATCAAGGGCATTGAATCTTCCCTTTCCTCTTCGTCCACTTCTGTTGCTATCCTCTTCCCACGATCCTCCACTCTAGTGCCTTCAATCGCCTTTCTCTTCCTCTTTTGAAGAGGTTGTGCAGAAGAATCTGGCTAATTAGGAGCCACTTTAATAATAGGATCCTAAGAAACGGAAGCTGGAGTGATGGGTGTAGGAGCATTGGAAGGTAGGGCCCCCATTTCCTTGCCTTAAAAGCGTGAAAGGCGACAAAAGATGATCCAGATGCCATGCTTTTTGCAATAAAACATGAAAAACAAACAAGTTTGGAATAATTAGAAAGAAAGATACTAAAAGTAAGAGGTAAAGATGAACTATAGACTACGGTCTAATACCTACCTAGTATAACCCCAAGAACTTCATCATCGGAGGTTTCCAAAAGATCCTTGCAAGGAATCAACCCAACTTCTCAAGCTCATGTGTTCATGAACTCAATACACTTAGTGTCATCCCAATCAAGATCATGTTTCTCCTTTTCAATTAACCCAATAGTGGTCCTCCATGCCTGGATTATTCAGTATAAGTAGAACACCAGCTCCCCGTTGGCATCCAGAAAGAATAGACGGGTGCTTGGTACCTCCATTAGCTTAAAGAACTTTCCCTTGAAGCTCTTAAAGCTATCCTGGAAGACTCTGAACACCTTCCGTTTGTACAAAGACCGAATCATAAGCCAATTCTTTTGCATTGCCCCTTCCCTTTAGGGACACCACCGAATGAACAAGTAGAAAAAAACTTTTTCTGAGTACCGTAGTTTGACTACTCGACAAAATCTTTCAAAAGCAAGAATATTTCCTTAGCTGTTAAGGTGAAGCTGGGACGAAGCCACATTAAGAGTATGGAGGATAACTATTTGGAAATCAGTGAATGGAATCCGGCATCCTAGTCGAATGAAGAGATCTTCATACATAAACATATAGTGTGCGCCCGTTTCTTGACCTAAACACTCTTGTTCTTCGCCGGTGCCAAAACCTGATATTGGTGGTCCCTAACGCCACTCTCTATAAGATCCAAATACACCTTGAGATCCTCAATGTCCTTTCTAGTCTGGAAGTCGGACTCATTATTCTAGACGTCATCTCCTGCCCAGGGGTATACGGTTCTCCTGGGGGCAAGTACCAAATGTCCCTCAACAATCGGCCTCCTTTGCACTGCCGCTCTTCTCCTTGCCATGGAACTCTTGGAAACACCCATAGGGGCTGGTAAGTTATTGTCAGAATCAAGAATATCATCCTACACATTCAGACATGGAGGAGGGCGAACCACAGAGGGAACTGATAAAAGGCCACACCCACATCCACCCTCCATTTCCAAAACTATGGCCTCCACGCCCATAGAAGCTTAAGCCTCAGTTAGACACCCCCGCTGCTCACGACACGACATAGAGGATGCTCCACAGAGCCACGCCACCGAATGGACCTAGAAATGCAGGTATCTCTACTCATTTTACTAGAAAAGAGAGGGAATACCCTAAGATAGAGAAGGTAGAAACTCTCTATCTTAGAACGACGCTAAAAGCATCAAAAATAGAGGGTAAAAGCCAACATACCTTGAAGAAATAAAGGAAATAGATGGCTGAAGGAAGTGTAGCGAAAGAGAAACTATTGACAATTGATGAAAACTACTGTGAACCATTCAAAATCACACTTCTCCGCTATTCACGACTGATAAAAATCATCTCAGGTCACCGGAAACTAGTCAAAAATAGTAAAAATGGGGAAGAGATGCCTTAGCTCCTATTTATAGAGGCAAGATGGTTGAGCAACAATTTCGTCCAAACACTTTAGATATCAAAAGCCCCTCATCATGGCGCACAGAACCCTAACCATGTCTATCTAGTCAAAGTGCACCATGTGGACTTCCCAACTATCACAACAGTTGAAAGGACGGTTGCTCAGAAAACCAATCATCATGTAAGCCCTGCAATTGAGTCTGAATTTTTCCTACGGACCCCAGTTTAACACTGGAATGTCCACCTCTGATCATTTGATGCGTGAGTGGTTTCCGGACCACGATGTACACATGAATGTCAAGTGACAACCTTGATCAACACCTCCAAATTAAAGCTCTTAACCTTTTGGGGGCAGCACGGACCACGGCTTCTTGTTGGGTTCTATCACCCGGGGGCATTGAGACTTACCATGATACTTTACTATGTTAGTCATGCATCAAGAAGGGGAAAACATGAGCATAACAAGGTTAAACGATGAGCGATGGACTCATCCCGGTGAAAAAAGTAGACAATGGAAAATAGAAAATAGAAGATTCAAAAAATGAATTTTATTATTCACATTTCATATATCGTCAACTTTACAAAAAATAGTATATAAACTACTTTAAGTTAAGAATGCCCACTAGAAAGAGCCAAGAAGGAAGCCATACAAAGACAGTAATGATGATGATGACCACTGACCACAGCACCTTCCAAGGTTTTTTCAGAAACCAGCACCCATATCTTCTTTGTTAACTAATATGAGGAGAAAGCTTCACTCCAAGTTTCTCCAAGAGATTATTCCACCCTCCTACATATCCAACTACATTTTGAAGTATAACTAAGGCACTTAGGTAGTGCCTCTAGAAAAGTTGGGAAATGAGGAGAACAGAGTACGGAGCATCTTCATGCATCATAGGGACTACAACAGAAATGGTGAATTCTCCCAGCATGCGCAGAAGGGTTTCACACCCCTACATATACTTGGAAAGAAAGGCTTCTGCTGCCCATATGCATGTTGACCAATCCGTGTAGGGCAATTAATTGGTCCTCGCAGAACCATTACGCTTGGTAAGAAATGCCTCCACTGAGGAATAGGTTAAGGAAAACAAAACACCTTTAAGAATTTTGGGAAGAATAGAAAATGGTTTCGGAAGAAGGCACAACCATACACATGTTCACAAGAAATAGGAGAAAGATCATTCTCTGGAAAAAGACCACTCTAAAAAATGATTAGATAACAAAAGGAATGCCAGCCTCAATGTAAATATTCCCCATTTGTAGAGAAAATGAAGCATTCTAATTGGCTCCTAAGAAGGCAAACTGACTGCATGTTTAAGGTCGCGTTTTAATGCTCCTTCTCTATGATTGGCCACGAGAGTATAGAGTAGTTGGAAAATAGCTTGAACCTACTATGCTTTTTAAAAGAGTTTTTAATTCTCAATAAAGTCAAAGCAATGGTTCCTAAGAAAATTTAGACTACTACAAACTGCAGGATAAAGTTGCGAGAAAAGACAAGATAAACCCTGTGAACTACACATGGGGGCAATATATGTCATACCTCAAATGGCGGAATGATGAAGTAAGCAGAGCGATCTAATTTGGATTCTGATCTTACACATTAACCCCAGAGGCATACTATGATGTATCACAGATCTCGACTTTTTGGAAAAAACATTGTGAGATTCAGTATTTACACTGACTATTATTCCTTTGTCCATCGTGTGCCGTATGTTCTTATCAAACTCCAACACCTTAACACTTAGTTGTCCCATTTAAGTTCTAAGTTGTGGGCAACTATTCTAGACCATGATCTGAACCACGTCTAGTGGATAAATCTGGCACGCGTATTACCGGTGTTCGCCATGGACATCCCAGCTAAGCACTAGTGACACATTGTCAAGACCTAGATACCACGCACTTCGGACCACGATATTGGGAAACATCATGATCATGAGATTTGTGCAATAGATATATCTCAAAATATCTATAACTGCCAATCACAATCTTATGAACGCCCATAACCGCCTCAAACTGCTCATAACTGCAATATCAGTGTTTTGAACTTATAGGGATTTTCTGCTACAATCAAGGGAAACAAAATCCTAATTGTACTCTATAAATATTAGGCTTATTCACCTTTATAGGCAACTTATTGCTTATAGCATAAATCGTTCTTATGCACAGCCTGACTTGAGTGTTGGAGTCCCTTTGCAGGTACCAACTCTCTCGTTTCAACACGCTTTGCTGTTACTGCATAAGGAGAAAACCACTAGAACGTATCTATTCAAGTATAGCTCAGTATCTACTACTGAATAATGTTGAACCTTTTTTTTGTTATACTACAAAATAAGATATTTATTTTTTATAATTAACTCATCATATTACCAACTATTTTTTTTTAAATGACCAACTAATATGTTAGTTAATTATTCCCTCCATTTTAAAATATTTTTTGTTTTAGATAATAAGTTTTGTTTCATTTTATTTCAATAGAGGGTAATTTGGTTATAGTAGTTTTTTTTCTATAATTGAAGTTATTTAATGATTTTCTTAATTCTTATGAAAAAACTTTAAATGACTGATATTTTGAGACAGATGTAGTATCATTAGTTAGTTTGTTATATTGATTCAATAATTAATTATTATTTTGGTTGGGAATCAATATATTATTATTATTATTATTATTATTATTATTATTATTATTATTATTATTATTATATAAGTAAAACTGAGTTGAGAATCATTAATGACATTGTTATTTATTACTTATCACTTAAAAAAACCTTTAAAAAAGTAATGATACTATATATTATTAAATATTAAACATAAAACTTTTGTATAATTAAAATGATTCATACTTGGCATATGTGCTTGATTCATAAATGGTCTAAATATATTTTAAAATTTTAAGAGAGCTTTGTTTAAAACTAAAAAGAAAAGTTATCATAGTAAAAAAAAAGAAGAAGAAGAAAAAACTTGTCAAAAATTAATTATGATTGAGTTTAAAACATTGTTTGATAAAATTGTAAACTAAAAATTTTACAAAGAGTAAAAATTATATAAGTTTTTTGTGTCAAAGAAAATACTTACATAACATGACAAAATAAACTAAAATGAACTCTTTTCTTTATTTTTTTACTCTATTTATACAACTTACATGTAAGTAAGAAAATTTAAAAAAAAAATTATAAGTTTTTCATGTCATAAATAACACACACATAACATGATAAAAAAATTAAAAAAATATTTTTCTTTTTTTCCTTTTAATTCTATTTGCATACAGTTCTGATATTCTTACTATTAAGAATGCATACACCTTTTTTCACACTCCTCTTAATATCATTTATCATACTTACTTTTTTCTATCACTATCTTTCACTAAATCTGACACCCTTAAAAAGAGTGCCAACAGTGCATACACCCCTAAAAGGGATTTATGATGGTCTTTTTCCATTTGCATAACTTTTACTTAAGTATTATATTTTGACTATAAGTTTTTCTAGAATAAATGCACACTAAATAATTTGTCTATAAATTTTTTTAAAAAAATTAGAGTAAAGTATGAAACTTAAAATAACCCTTCTAAAATAACTAGTTTAGCACGTAAGATTATTTATTACTCTAATTTGTTTTGTTCCCTTAAAAGCGCTCTATATAAGTTCATAATTGTATTGTGTAAACTCTAACACTATGTTTGGATGATAGGTAATGAGGGGAATGAAAAGGGAATGGGGGGAACGGAAATAACTTCCCTTGTTTGGGAGTTTTAAAATGTATAGGAACGAAACGGAACACATGGGGAATCATTTCCCCCCTCTTCCCCTCAAATGCCCAACTTTTGTTCCCCCCAAAATTGAGGGGGAATGGGAGGACCACATAGGTAATTCCGTTTCGTTCCGTTCCGTTAATGAAACTTCCAAATAAAGAGAATGGAAACTATGTTCCATTCCATTTCTTTCCTTTCCATTCCATTCCTACCTATTCTGTTCCGTTCCATTAATGAAAAAACATCCAAACATAGGGTAAGGGGTTTGACCTTGAGGTAGATAAGGATGTAATGAGTGGTTAGGCGCATTGTCATATGTTCGAATCCTAGCTTTGCTAATTTTTTAGGATCAAACCGTAAGAAATATTCTAGTGAATCCCTTAGTTCTAGCGCGGATAACCTACCTTTGACTAGATTAGAGAGGTGAATTAATCGAGATGTGTGCAAGCTAACTCAGACACCACCTAACCACAATAAAATAAAAATCATTTCAATCTAAATTTCTCTGAATTTTCTCTCTTCTTTATCATATTTCTCAACAAATCATTATAATTAATAATGAGAAGTTTTAATAAATATAAGATTGATACTAGATAGAACTGGCTTAATTAGAAATAGAAAATATTACTATTTATGGAGTATTATTTTAAAAATAAAATAAAATTTAATTAAAAATAGAGGGAGAATTCCGTGATAAATACTCCCTCCATCCTTTTGTATCAATCCTTTTAGAAAAATTTATTAGTTCTATCTTATCTATCCTTTCAAAAAATTGGTGTCATTAATTCTTTTTTAGCTTTACCCTTGATATTAATAAGTGAAAGAAAATATTAATACAGTGACAATAATATTTTAAGTATTTCAATAAGGGTAATTTAGTCAAATGTAATTCCTTTTGCTTATGATCTAAGTTATTTAATGAGTTTTTAAATTCTTGTATAATAACCTTAAAAGACAAATAAAAGTAAACAAATAAAATAATTAAGAATTTTATTTTATCAAAATAATTAATAACTATAATCTTATATAACCATTTTAGCTGCAAAGGAAAGTGACCTCTAAATCAGGTCGAAATATATAATTAGTAAAATTAGTATTTGCCAGATCACACAATTTTTGTCAATTATGGCGTAATTCATCTTACTTTCACATTCTTCATGTAGATCACGAGTCATCAATCAATCTAGTTTGTCTTTGTGTTTTCATAAAAAAAAAATTAATTTGCTATAGTTACAGTTTTGTTGAAGATTTAAACATAGTAAGGACTTCAAATGAGATCTTGAAGATTACAAACTACCCAAAGAAGGAATTTGACATAAGGGATTTTGAAAAGACAACATTTTGTCTTGAATTTCATGTTGAACACTTGGTAAGTGAGATTCTTGTTCATTAATCATCTTATATAGAAAAAATCTTGAAACAATTGTATATGGATAAATCTTATCTATTAAACTCTCTAATGGTTGTTTGTTCATTTAATGTAAAAAAATATCCATTTTATCCACGAGAAGATGATGAATAAATTCTTGGTTCTAAAGTACCACCATATCTTAGTGTAATAGGAGCAATTTTGTATATATATTGCAAACAACACTAGACTATCATATATAGCTTTTGCAATCAATTTACTAGCAAGGTTTAGTTCTGCACCAACTCAAAGACATTGGAATAGAGTAAAACATGTTCTTCATTATCTTCATGGCACATCTAATAAAAGTTTAGTTTACCCAATGGAGTAAAGTCAAATTTGGTAAGATATGTTAATGCTAGATATATTTCTGATCCTCATAAAAAGCTCGATCACAAATAAATTATGTATTCATATGTGAAGATACTGCTATCTCATGGATGCCTGTAAAGTAAACAATCAAAACTACCTCATCAAACCATTCAGAAATAATGACTATTCATAAAGCAAATCGTGAATGTGTATAGCTGAGAATTATGATCTAACACATTAGAGGAGCATGTAGATTGTTGAAGGAAAATGACAAGCTAACAGTATTGCATGAGGATAATGCAACATCAAGAATTCCTAGAGAAAAGTGATGTTGATATTTGTAAAATTCGTTCAAGTGACAACTTAGAAGATCTATTCTCAAAAGTATTGTTAACTTAAATTTTCAAGAAGCACGTGCATAGCATTGGAATGCGTTAACTTAAAGACCTTTTGTATTAGTTGTATTTTGAGGGAAAGTAAGTTGCCTATACTATACTTTTTTTCCATCACTTAGTTTTTATCCGATTGGTTTTTTCTTAACATGGTTTTAATGAGGCATATTTATAGTGTATAGTCATCCAAGGGAAAGTGTAACACCCCTCGATTTAGTAATCACAACACAATCGTCATTATATCACGGTCACTAAATTTATGGCATGCTACAACTCAAATCACAGGTTTCCAAATTAAATCATTGTGTATATAAAGAAAATATGAGCCACCAATGAATAGATGCACATAGAGTCATTTAAAAATATAATCCTACAAGATATACTCAAAATACAACACATAAGACTAAATAATTACCTTAAAACATACATATACTTAAAAGAACCTTTATACAGGTAATGCAAAAGAAAATAAACTACCGATAATGACGCCATGACTAAGGAGTTGGGCACTCCATCAGATCTACCTCGAGATCCTTCCCCAGTTCATCTGAAGACACAAGGACAAGACAAAGTGCAGTCTCACGAGCAGGTGCCCTAGCAGCTAATGTCATAGAATCCTCGTCCTCTCTAGGGGTGTGAAGCGGATCACCCCATAGCTCCCGAATGGGCAAGGCAAACTCCAGATACACTGAGGTAGTGAGAGTCAGGATAGGATCTCCCTCGCGGGTCCTCCTCACGGTCAAGATCAAATCCCCAACATACCCTATACGCTTGCTGGCCCAGTCGACTAGCCAAGCATTGGCACTCCCCGGTGAACACAATCCTGACAAAACTAATACAATCCCTTCTTGCTGCCATCACCGAACGCAGGAGATCAAACCAAGTAAAATCTAGGATATTCAACCTCGTCCCCTTTGCAATCTTTAACCAAAATCACATAGAACAATAATAGTGCAAACAAGAAGAGAGATATCCTATATAATTACCAACATGGCAGCGAAGGAAAATAATACAAATGACGAAGTCATTCCATACATACAGATATTGCAGATATATTCAAGTTGTCCATTTCATAGATATCATTAGAAAGCATATCCCACAATAATATAAATATTAACAGCACTATAACAACATATATCCACCATAGATATATAATTAATAATTATGCCACCACAATATGTATGTTGACCATGCCATGACAATACGTGAACTGACCATGTGTATGCATAATGCGTATGCTGACCATCTTTGTGCACAATGTACTCATTTCCTACTCCATGGAGTTGAACACAAAATCATAGATGAGCATTCCAAAAAATCTGTCCCTCTCTCAAAAGATAGTCTACGCCGAACCACGAAAAGCAATAGTGTTTGTTGGGTCCTCGTCGTACGTTGCAACAGATCACCACGGCCAGGGGTATACAATGTGACAAACAGGTCACTAAGTGGATCACCACACACAGACGCCCCCTGAGATCCATCATAGATTGTATTATCCTGTAAGTTCTCGCTCACTCCTTAGGCATAAAACGCCACAATAGCCACGACTATATGATGCTCAAATACATATTCAATGTCCTCAAACTATTTGTACTATTCCCAATGGTATTAAAACAATCGTTCATACAATTGTTCAATACCTTTTGCATCAATGATATTATATAACTGTCCATATGACTACATAATGCCATTGATATTTAGGTTTCCTTTGATAACTAGTCCCATCTGACTAAATCGTCTACCTGATATTTCTGCTTATAAAAGAAAATCACATTTGACTAAATCGTCCATCTGATGTTTCTGGGTCCGGTACTTCGGTTCTAAAAGCACAATGTCAAATGCATGCGTTCACAAGGTATATTCATTCATGCATATTTCAATAGTCATGTTCAGCATGTTAGACTTTCTCAATGCATATTTCAATCATGTTCATCATAGATATTCAAATTCATTAGTCAATCACATATGATTCATTATCATCAAGAAATCATCTCCCAAATTTGTTTGGACGCATAGTCCTTTCATGATCTAATGAATGCTAATAATTGAATTCAAGATTTAAGGTTTATATTTAAGTTATCAGGGTTAAAGAGCTCTAATTCTATCATTTCAGACTAAAATCCTCAAATTAAAGGCTTGGTAATCGATTACATAGTCTTAGTAATCGATTACATCTTGCCCAGAAACACAATTCGCAGCTCCAAAAGCTTGGTAATCGATTACATGAACCATGTAATCGATTACAAAGCGCAAATTTGCAGAAAACAGTCTCTAAACCATTTTAACCTAAACCAAACCGTCAAACCTTAACAACATCATCATAATCATGTCATACAAGCACTCATAGCTCAACCAAGTCATATCATAACAAATATTTAAATCATACAACACAACCAAAGAAAATCACACAACAAAGTGAGTAACCCACACATAGATTCCTCACCATTAACACAAAAAGTGTTCCTCACCACCAAGATAGGTTGAAGAGGATGATCTCCCTCTTACCTAAAGAGAAAACAAGAGAACAAGCTCCTGGATGCCTCTTGAAATTCGTCCAACACCTCCAATCAAAACCCTAAGAGATTCAAACTCCCAAAATCAACCATCAAGTCTTAAAAGAGAAGCCCTTGGTCACAAAGAGGACCAAAAATCACGAAATTAAGAAGAGAAAATGAAGATTCAAGGACATTACCTCAAGAGCTCCAAGTCTAGGGCTTGAGAGAAAATGGTGGAAATAGAGGAATCAAGTGATGCTCACCAAAAAGCCAAGGATCATGGTGATGAGAGGATTTAACAAGTGAGATTAATTGAGCAAGAAAATTTGAGTGGCCAAAAATGGTGGGTTTGGCCATGGAAATGAAGAGAAAATGGAGAGGAAGAACGTGAGAGAGAATGAAGAAAGAACGTGAGATGGAAGAGAGAAAGAAAAGAGAGAATGTGATAGGTGATTAGGTGTGAAATGAAAAGATGACAAATTGTCACCCTTTGCCCCCTTCATGGTCGTGTAATCCCACATGGGAGGAGAGAGAAAATAATGGCTTCCTTGGGAAGCTTGGTAGGAAGCTTCCTTGGAAAGCTTGTTAGGAAGCTTCCTTGAAGTTTTCTTGAAGTTTTGCACGCTTTTTAATAAAGTGAAAGGTGATGATATCACTTAGATGATATCATAAAAATAACTAGATAGAAATGATCTACTAGATTTTTATTGCAAGCTATTATACATTGGATAATAGTCACAGTTGACAGAGTCAGTATCCACTGTCCAACGGATAATAAAACATATTGCGATTTTATTTATTAGATAAAATTTCAAAAAATAAAAACCTTGTAAACTGTGTTCGGCCTCGAGTTTAATAATATCCCCCATTGATGCTTCTACAGTTTAAAGTTTCCTGGCTTCGGGGAAAATATTTTATTTTTCGGGGCCTGCTCAGTGTGCATGTAAATCAAGAAAAATATTAAAATAATCAAACAATTCAATTAATCCTAGAAAAATTCACAAAAAATCACAAATATTATAAAATAAAAATATATTATGAAATAAGAAATTTTCAGGGTGTTACAACTCTACCCTTCTAAAAAGAAATTTTGTACTCGAAACGTGTCATTCTTTAGAACAAACGTGGCTACTGTTCTTTTATTTTGTCTTCTAGTTCCCTTGCTGCACCTCCAGTTGCATTAATCCATATTACCGGCGCTAAGGCCACTTCTTTCCATTGAGTATCTCATATTACTGGGTAAGAAGTGCGCTGACTTCGTAAGTCGATCAACAACTACCCATGTAGAATTTCACCCCCTTCGAATCTTTAGCAATCCAACAATAAAATCCACAAACAACCGCACATCTCTGAATTGCTCTATCAATTTATTTCCCTTGTTCACCATAGTAGACAAACTAAGTACTTTTTCTTCTTAAGGTATCCGCTACGATGTTCGCCTTTTCCGGGATGATACCAAAATTGAAAATTGAAATCTTTCAGAAATTTTGACTATCATCTCTGCCTCATAATCAACTCATTTCGATCGAACAAATACTTTAGACTCTTGTGATCACTGTAGACATTGAAAGTTGCTCCTTGTGGAAATGCCTCTAGATCTTCAATGCACCTAAAAATACTAACCCCGAGTTTAGTCTTCCTCATGTACTCTCAATTGTCTTAAAGTATACGCTACTACTCCTTCTATTTGCACAAGCACACGTTCTAAATTCTAACGCGAAGCATCACGAGACACCTCAAAAGGTTCGTTGGCATTAGGCAGAATCATCGTCAGTAAGGTAGTCGAGTGTCTCTTCAATCCTCAAAAATCTTTCCTCATATGCATCAGTCCCTACAAAACTTGACTCTTTCGTATGAGTTGGATGAGAGGTCCTGCATTTTGGAGAATTCTGCAATGAGTCTCCCATATTAACCAGCTAATCCTATAAAGCTACGAATCTCCATCACAGTCTTTGATCTTTCGCATTAAAGAATTGCTTCAACTTGCGACGAATCCATAGCAATTCCTTTCTTTGAGATCACGTGGCCTAAAAGTTGAATTACCTCCAACCAGAATTCGCACTTGGACAGCTTCACGCATAACTTCTTCTTCTTTTTTAGAACTTGAAGAATAACAAGATATGTTCAGTATGTTCAGTATGGTTCCTCCGGACCTTAAGAATAAATTAGAAAGTCATCAACAATGGACAACGACAAATTTCTCTTAATAGGGAAGCAAAATCCTATTCATGTAGTCGGTGAATACTACCAGAGTGTTCGTTACTCAAAACGGCATTACTAAATACTCATAGAGCTCATAACGCATCCGAAAAGTGGTTTCGGGAACATCTTCTACTTTCAAACGAACTTGATGATAACCCGAACACTAACTGATCTTGGAGATAACAATGGCTTCCTTCAGTTGATCCACCAAACCATTTATCCTCGATTTTAATAGGAAATGTCTCATAAAGCAAGTTCTTTCTAGCATTCAACGCTATGTCATGGTTCGTATTTGAGACATATTTTCTCAATTGAGATATACGAAAAACATTGTAAAGGTTAGAAAGAAAAGGTAGTAGGATCATTTGACATACTACCGGACCTATCTGATGAAGAATTTAACATGGTTCAATAAAATTTAGGAATGGGCTTCATAGATTCAAACCCAGAAATCTCTGTCTCAAGAAACACTAAAGTCTTATTGGAACAGAGTAACAAGATACGGTTAGAAAATAACCAATTCCTTTCTGAGATCAGGTCTATTTATGAAAAAGCAAACGACTAAATTGGCAGAAAGGTTCTAATTTCTAACAAGACCAAGGTAGTTCAAACAAACTTGTGTTATGATAGCAGGCTTAGAAACAAGAACAACAATATTCGAGTCGAAAGGAAACAAATACACAGACAACCTAATTCCAGAAATGAACTCTTAAAATTTCATTGGAATAATTTAACAAGATATGGTTAAAAGATAATCAATCCCTTCTTAAGATTACATCAAATTTATGAAAGAGGTAAACAAATCAGATCAACAAAAAAGATTCAGTCTTTAACAGACATAGGCTAATTTAAACAACTTGGCTACCAACAACAAGTTCTTAGTAGCAGAAGTAGAAATAACTTAGTCAAAAGATGATGAAGACACAAATGATCCCAATGGACCCAAACAATTATGTGTCATAAAGAAATGGGTTACCCCCAGAATTATGCAATAAAATCACAGGGTCATCTATTGTAGTACAATCTCCCTCGTTTAGGTCTTCAGTCTGAGATGCTTTTACTTCACTTGGGAAATTGAATCTCCCTTCTTCACGAGATTTTGAAGCACGTACATCACTAACGGAAGGCTTCGTCCTTTGTAAGGTACAATTCCTAGCCACATGTCCTAACTTTCCGCACTTGAAACAAACTATCCCCTCGATCGTACAGTCTCTCATTGTCATGACTTTTTGCACACTTCTTACATGTTAGTAAAAGTGTCACGGGTTGACTGGGTCTGCTACCACTAGTACTACCTCCATATGGTTGTTGTTGTTGTTGATTTCCTGGTGGTCGCGAATATGATTTCTGCTGGAGTTGCTTGACCTTACGATTTCTCCTCTTTCGGAACTAATACGATCCGACGTCATATGGTCCCATATCTTGAGATTTATTCAACTCGAACAAAATCTGAGCTTCGGCTATCAATTCCTGCTGCCGCACGATCCTCTGATTCTGTTGTATTATTGCTTCTGCTATTCCTTACATTGCTTCTACAGTCGCAGCCATCTCTTCGTTATTGCGTTCCACATTCCCACGCATACGTTTACCGTGAGCCATTGCCTTACATTTGAAAATAGACAAGTTAAACACAATGGAAAAAAGAAGTAACCATTTCAAACAATATTGTCTCTTTTCGAAAACCAAACACAAAGAGTCACACAACACAACAAGACAAACCTAAGCACCAAACCCAAAAGACTCTAACTTGAGCTCCTTCATTCTATCTTCTATAGCGCGATCTCTTGTAAGTCTTTAACTCCCAAGCAGCTCCTCGAACCATACTTATGCCAGATATTCTTTTCCCAAGAAAATCGATTCTCCAAAACCTCTTGGACGCCTCAGTCCACAAACCTTGCAAGTCCTATTTAACTACCTTTTTTTCTAACCCATTGGTTCAAACAATTCTAGAGGTAACACAACAAAGGTGTAAATGCAAACAAATCCTAAATAAGTTCAGTCATACTAGTTGAGCTTGTTACTAAAAGAACTCTTATTCCCTTAATACGCCTAAGTGAAGTCATAGTTTCCCGTCCATACAAACATTACACATTGAGTGGGCCAATACTCAATATCATGTAAGTATGCAACAGTAGCTACCAACATTCAACCTATGGCAAGTCATGTCTTCCTTTCCCAAACATTTTAATCATGAGACAAGGAAGTGCACAACGTACAAAGAAACTTCTAACATGTCTAAGCATAGTCAGTCCATACCCCGACTCAACAGGATAAACTGCTCTGATACCACCTAATGTAACACCCCTCGATTTAGTAACCACGACACTATCGTCATTATACCATGGTCACTAAATTTATGGCGTGCTACAACTCAAATTACAGGTTTCCAAATCAAATCATTGTGTATATAAAGAAAATATGAGCCACAAATGAATAGATGCACATGGAGTCATTTGAAAATATAATCCTACAAGATATACTCAAAATACAACATATAAGATTGGATAATTACCTTAAAACATACATATACTTAAAAGAACCTTTATACAGGTAATGCAAAAAAATATAAACTACCCATAATTACGCCACGACTAAGGAGTTGGGCACTCCATCGAATCCACCTAGGGATCCTCCCTTGGTTCATCTGAAGACATAAGGACAAGATAGAGTGCGGTCTCACGAGCAGGTGCCCTAGCAGCTGATGCCATAGAATCCTCATCCCTCTAGGGGTGTGAAGCGGATCATCCCATAGCTCCCAAATGGGCAAGGCAAACTCCAGATGCACTGAGGTAGTGAGAGTTAGGATAGGATCTCACTCGCGGGTCCTCCCCACGGTCAAGATCAGATCCCCAACATACCATATACGCATGCCGGCCCAGTCGACTCGCTAAACATTGGCACCCCCCGATGAACACAATCCTGATGACACCAATAGAACCCCTTGTTGCCGCCATCACCGAACGCAGGAGATCAAACTAAGTAAAATCTAGAAGATTCAACCTCGTCCCCCTTGCAGTCTTTAACCAAAATCACATAGAATAAGAATAGTGCAAACAAGAGGTGAGATATCCTACATCATTACCAATATGGCAGCGAAGGAACATAATACGAATGGTGAAGTCATTCCATACATAAAGATATTACAGATATATTCAAGTTGTCCATTTCATAGATATCATCAGAAAGCATATCCCACAATAATATAAATATTTACAACACTATAAACACAGATATCCACCATAGATATATAATGAATAATTATGCCACCATAATATGTATGTTGACCATGCCATGACAATATGTAAGCTGACCATGTGTATGCATAATGCGTATGCTGATCGTCTTTGTGCACAATATACTCATTTCCTACTCCATGGAGCTAAACACAAAATCAGAGATGAGCGTTCCAGAAGATTTGTCCCCCCTCAAAAGATAGTCTACATCGGACCACGAAAAATAATAGTGTTTGTCGGGTCCTTGTCGTGCATTGCAACGGATCACCATGGCCAGGGATATACAATGTGAGAAACAGGTCACTAAGTGGATCACCACACACAAACGCCCCCTGAGATCCATCATGGATCGCATTATCCTGTAAGTTCTCGCTCACTCCTTAGGCATAAAACGCCACAATAGCCATGATTGCATGATGCTCAAATACATATTCAATGTCCTCAAACCATCATTGTACTGTTCCCAATGGTATTAAAAAAATCGTCCATACAATCGTTCAATACCATTTGCATCAATGATATTATATAACTGTCCATACGACTACATAATACCACTGATATCTGGGTTTCCTTTGATAACCAGTCCTATCTGACTAAATCGTCTACCTGATGTTTCTGGTTATAAAAGCAAATCACATCTGACTAAATCATTCATCTGATGTTTCTGGGTCCGGTACTTCGGTTCCAAAAGCACAATGCCAAATGCATATGTTCACAAGGTATATTCATTCGTGCATATTTCAAGAGTCATGTTCAGCATGTTAGACTTTGTCAATGTATGTTTCAATCATGTTCATCATAAATATTCAAATTCATTAGTCAATCACATATAATTCATTATCATTAAGAAATCATCTCCCAAATTTGTTTGGATGCATAATCCTTTCATGATCTAATGAATGCTAATCATTGAATCTAAGATTTAAGGTTTATAAGAGCTCTAATTTCATCTTTTTAAGACTAAAATCCTCAAATTAGGGGCCTGATAATCAATTACATAGTCTTGGTAATCGATTACAAGCCTAACAGAAGCCATGTAATTGATTATAAGCTGGATGTAATCGATTACATCTTACCCAAAAGCCTTGTAATCGATTACAAGCTAACCAGAAGCCTTGTAATCGATTACATAAGCCATGTAATCAATTACAAACTTCCCAGAAACACAATTCGCAGCTCCAAAAGCTTGGTAATTGATTACATGAACCATGTAATCTATTACGAAGTGTAAATTTGTAGAAAACAGAGTCTCTAAACCATTTTAACCCAAACCAAACCATCAAACCTCAACAACATCATCATAATCATGTCATACAAGCACTCATAGCTCAACCAAGTCATATCATAACAAATATTTAAATCATACAACACAATCAAAGAAAATCACACAAGAAAGTGAGTAACCCACACATGGATTCCTCACCATCAACACAAAAAGTGTTCCTCAGCACCAAGATAGGTTGAAGAGAATGATCTCCCTCGTACCTAAAGAGAAAACAAAAGAACAAGCTCCTGGATGCCTCTTGAAACTCATCCAACACCTCCAACCAAAATCCTAAGAGATTTAAACTCTCAAAATCAACTATCAAGTCTTAAAAGAAAAGCCCTTGGTCACAAAGAGGACTAAGAATCATGAAATTAAGAAGAGAAAATGAAGATTCAAGGACATTACCTCAAGAGCTCCAAGTCTAGGGCTTGAGAGAAAATGCTGGAAATGGAGGAATCAAGTGATGCTCACTAAAAAGCCAAGGATCATGGTGATGAAAGGATTTAAGAAGTGAGATTGATTGAGCAAGAAAACTTGGGTGGCCAAAAATCGTGGGTTTGGTCGTGGAAATGAAGAGAAAATGGAGAGGAAGAGCATGAGAGAGAATGAAGAGAGAACGTGAGATGGAAGAGAGAAAGAAGAGAGAGAAAGTGATAGATGATTTGGTGTGAAATGAAAAGATGACAAATTGTCACCTTTTGCCCCCTTCATGGCCATGTAATCCCACATGGGAGAAGAGAAAAATTAATGGCTTCCTTGGGAAGCTTAGTAGGAAGCTTCCTTGAAGTTTTCTTGGAGCTTTACACATTTTTTGATAAAGTGAAGATTGATGATGTCACTTAGATGATATCATAAAAATAACTAAATAGAAATGATCTACTAGATTTTTATTGCAAGTTATTATACATTCGATAATAGTCGCAGTTGACAAAGTCAGTGTCAACTGTCCAACGGATAATAAAATGTACTGCAATTTTATTTATCAAATAAAATCCCAAAAAATGAAAACTTTGTAAACTGTGTCCGACCTCGAATTTAGTAAGATCCCTCATCGACGCTTCTACAGTTCAAAGTTTCCCGACCTTGGGGAAAATATGTTATTTTCCAAGGCCTGCTCGGCCCGTATGTAAATTGAGAAAAATATTAAAATAATCAAACAATTCAATTAATCCTAGAAAAATTCACAAAAAAATCACAAATATTATAAAATGAACATATATCATGAAATAAAAAAATTTTGGGGTGTTACAAAAAGTGTTTCAAAACATGCATATTTGACATGTGGTGAATGACTATCTTAAATAAGAAGTAAGGGTGCCTTTAATAAGGGTTTATGGTTATAAGCTTGGTGTGCTTAATTAATTTATAACCATTATACATAATGGTGCATTACATTGAAAAGTGTAACCAACCTCTCCTTATTTATGTTTAGAGTCCTATATAAGGACATATTTTCCATGAAGAAATGAAAAGAGAACAGAAAGAAAGAAAGATTGAGTGAAGGATGATATCTAGTTCCTAAAGAACTAGACCTTTGAGTTCATATTTGCTTTGTCTTGATTTCTCTACATTTTCTCTCTATATTTTACTTACAATAATATGAAAATAATTCTGTTTGTCCTTGTGTTTTCATTAATAAATAAATTCTACCTTTGTTATAGTCGTAATTTATGTTAATGGTTTAAACGTAGTGGGGACTCTAGAAGAGATCTCAAAGACTACAAACTACTTAAAGAAAGAACACCAAAGAAGGAATTTAAAATTAAGAATCTTGGAAAGACAAAATTTTGTCTTGAATTTCAAGTCGAACATTTGGCAAGTGAAATTTTTGTTCATCAATCATCTGATATGAAAAATAAAAATTGAAACATTTTGATATGGATAAATCTTATCCCTTAAGCTCCCTAATGTTTGTTCATTCACTTGATGTAAAAAGAGATCTTTTTCGTCCATGGGAAGATGATGAAGAAATTCTTAGTCCTAAAGTACCATATCTTAGTGCTATATGAGCACTTTTGTATCTTGCAAGTAGCTTTAGACCATATATAGCTTTTGTAGTTAATCTACTAGCAAGGTTTAGTTTCGCACTAACTTGAAGACACTGGAATGGAGTGAAACATGTTCTTCATTATCTCCGTGGTACATTTGATATGCGTTTGTTTTACCTAAATGGAGTAAAGCCAAAATTGTTAGGATATGTTGATAGTAGATATCTTTCTTATTCAAATAAAGCTCGGTCACAAACAAGTTATGTATTCACATGTGGAGAATAGCACAATCTCACCAAAAATAACTTCAATTCATTGGAAAGGAGAGTAGAATTCCAAAAAGAAGGAGAAAGTGGGGAGAGAAAATCCCCACTTTTATTTATAGGCGAAGGAAACCTCCCCATCTGTCACCTTAAGAAGGGGCAAAATCAGAAGCCCGCATTGAATTTGAAATAATAATAATGTTATTACGAATAACGGTGGCTTCCAATACCTTTTAGTCATGTGTTGTACTGTTTCTCAGCAGAGTAGTTGAAAGGACAACACTCAGAATGTTTAAGAATTAAAGCAATGCATGACATGGCAAGAAGATATCCATGCCGAATCACGGACTTCCATCTTGACAATATGATAAATCATAATATGGATCTCGATTCGAGACCAAATCACTTTTAGAATTAAATGGGCCCCACAAACAATTTTGTATAGGGGCAACCTATTATGGTTCCCGGACGACAGTGTGATGACTTTAAGCAGAGTGATCTATTTCAGATCCCGACCTTATTCATTAATACTGGGGCATTCTACAACTTATCACGGACCTCAGCCCTTAGGTAAAAACATTGTGAGATCTGGCATCTATGTTATGACTGGATCCCTTTGACTCATACGTGTCATTTGCTCCTGTTAAACTCGATTATCTTAACACTTACCTGTCACATATAAGCGTCAAACTGAGGGAAATTGTTCTAGACCGAGTTTCAAGTTAGCAGTTTAGGAGCAACCCAGCCCACCAGAATAGTATTTCAGATGATTGTATGCACTATTAGATAAGTTAATCTACCTATTTATGAGGAGCAAATCTCTAACAAAATCCTTCATAGATATGGACATCAATTACATCTCACATAAATAGGGAAATCAATTATAAGAGATAACAACCTCATGGATTCTTATCCTAAATAACAATATTCAATTCAGATTGAACTACAATTCTTATTACCTAAGACACTCCTATAAATACCACGCAAGGTCACAAAGGTATGCATATAATTTCAAACACTACCAACCTTGTGCATAGTCTAACTTGAGCATCGGAATTTCTTTTGCAAGTACCCACCCCTCGCTACCGTCGTGCTACGAAGGATTCCACCTTTAACCACCAATTCAAGTATTAATCTAAACCTTGTTCAAAACACATGTGTTATTGTTTAATTTGTGAATTAGATGACAAGGATATAAAGGACTGTACCAAAGTATTATTCTCAGAAATATTGGCTATTCATGAAGCAAGTTATGAGTGTATATGGTTGAGAACTATGATCCAACACATTAGAAGAGCATGTGGATTATTGAAGGAAAATGACAAGCCAACTGTACTGCATGAGGATAATGTAGCATGTATTGAACAAATCAAAGGTGGCTACATTAAAGGTGACAGAACTAAACATATTTCATGAAAGTTCTTTTATACTCATAACGTTAATATTTTCAAAATTTGCTTAAGTGATAACTTAGCAGATCTATTAATAAAAACATTTCCAACTTCAATTTTCAAGAAGCGCATGCATAGCATTTGAATGCGTCAACTTAAAGACCTTTTATATTTAGTTCTATTTTAAGGGAAGTAAGTTACCTATAAATATTGTACTCTTTCTTCTTCTCTAAGTTTTTATCCCATTGAATTTTTCTTAGCAAGGTTTTAACTAGGTATATTCATAAGTATAATCATCTAAGGGGAAGTGATGCAAAACATGCATATTTTGCATGTGGTGGATGACTATCTTGATTAGGAATTAAGGGTGTCGTTAGTAAGGGTTTATGGTCATAACCTTTTATGTGCCTAATTAATTTGTAACCATTATACATAATAATGAATTACATTGAGAAGTGTAACCACCCTCTCTTTATTTATGTTTAGAGTTTTATATAACGACATATTTCCCGTAAAGAAATGAGAAAAAAAAAAAAGAAAGATTATAGGTAGTTCTTAAAGAACTAGATATTTGAGTCCATATTTACTTTATCATGATCTCTTTACTTTTCTTTTCTTTATTTTATTTTCAGTGAAATAAAAATTAATCACAAAAATAGTGATAATAATAATAATTATAAGAGTAGAAGAACTCCGTGATTAATAGTCCATCCATCCTTTTGTATCAGTGCTTTTAGAAAAAAAAATTATCCTATTTTATCTATCTTTTGATAAAGTTAATGAGTTATTATTATTATTTTTAACTTTACTCTTAGTATTAATAAGTGAGAGAAAATATTAGTAGAGTGACAATAATATTTTGAGTATTTTAATAAAAAAATAATTTAATCAAATATAGAGTGTGTTTTGTTGTGCTTAATTTGCAAGAAAAGTATTATTTTATTAAAAAGCATTTTCTCAAATATGCACATCTGTTTCAATATTTTTAAAAAAAATCATAATCTAAAAAAATCAATTTTTTGCTTTTAATTAGAAACTGAAATAAGTAACTTACTAAAAAAATCAATTTTAAGAGTGACGAACTAGAAGAGAGACAAAGTAAAAGTGTTTTTTGTAATTGTATCCAAATACAAAATAGTTTTTGTTTTTTATAAAAATCTATAAAAAATTATGTTTTGTGTTATCTTAAAATTACTTTTTTAATGCTATTTATTGAATTTTCTAATTTTTGTATAATAATTTTAAAAGAAATATAAAAAAGACAGAAGAAATAATTAATAATTTTATTTTATTTAAAATAATTAATAATTATATAATCTAATGTAACTATTTTTAGTCGCAAAGGAAAATGACCTCTAAATCAGACAAGAATATATAGTAAGCAAAATTAGTATGCACCAAAGGTGCTTTCTCTAGTATCCTTGAAAATGGAAGGGTTTAAGAACCCTTCCAAGCTAGACCAAGTAAAACGTGACAAATGTCACATAATTGCCACATCAGCAGTATACCATATGTTTTTAGTTTGAGGTTTGACTTTCTCCTATTTATCAAATTAGTCCCTAGTAATTCTTAATTTAATTTATAATTTTTCTACTGTGATTAATTGGTAAAAAACTTTTACATGAATTACTTGGTGAAAGATTGAATATGTAACCCTATTCTCTTTCCTACCCCCACCTCATCGAAGAACCCTAATCATTTCTCACCATCCCCTTTCGCTGCCACTGCTTGTATTTTGGTTTCTGATCCATCGAGTTCTTCTTTCCATCTAAGAACCCTAATCCTTCCCTATCATCCCTTATCGTCTGCTACTACTCCCTTCCATCGAAGAACCCTAAGATGGACCACCATATATGAGCACCCCACAATCTTCATTCAAACTATATCCCCAAATACGAACCTCTACTGACCCCCACTGAATTGGACTATTTGAGTCATCTTCCCCTTAATATAAGGCATCAAATATTTGTATGAAGCACTAGAGTTATTTCACTTTGCACAGTCATCTACATCAATAATCTAATCAAAATATAGAGAAACATTATAGGTTTGTCCGCAACCATTTATAGCTAGCTGAACTTATTGGTGATACGTATAGTGCGATAAAAATGTAGCATGCTATTAATGTTTTTTTGTTAAAGTATGTTTGTTCAATGTTAATCTGTTTTGATTTGAAGCTAGATTATGTTACTGTTGAGTAGAATGTCATATTTCTGAGTTACTTATTATTATCTGTAATAACATTTATACTATTATTAAATTGTTGTTGTAGCCTAAGAAAGACTTAATTATACATACTATTTACCTTGAATAGTAAGAAAGTTGTTTAACTGATCAGTTATGGACTTTGTTTTCAATTTGACGTATTAGTATTATAGTGTATTTTGTTGGAATTTATGTTTTTATTGAATTTAGAGTATATTTTTTATCTTAGAAATTTTGTATATGAATGCAGATGGATGTGATTGGTGAAGAATCATTTGTTAATATGGATGATGATACTAATTCAAATTTTGATGATGATGTGAATTCTGAGGGATGTTTAGATGAAGACCAGAATGGTGGTGTAAATCATGGGATTGAGAATGAGGATGCAAACAGAGTAAAAAAAGATGGTTGTTATAAAAGAATAATGGATTTGGGCAGTGAAGATATCTGGGGTTTAGAGTTTGGTAGTGAATCAGAAGCATGTCACTTTTATAATACATATGCGATGTGTCATGGATTTGTTATAAGGAAAGATGATGTCATTCAAGACTTGAAGGGGAAAATTGTGATGCGTCAATTAGTATGCAATAGAGAGGGAATGAAAAAGAAGAAGCACTTGACAAGAATAGATAGAAAAAGAGATCACAAACCATTAACACGAACTAAATGTCCAGCTAAGTTGCGGGTGCACTTAGACCACAAGACATCAAAATGGATGGTTGTGTCACTTGAGGAGTCACATAACCATGTAATGACCCCTTCTCAATTTGTGCATTTAATTCCTAGTTATCTTGTTATGACTGGTGCAGACAAAGCTCAAGTGGACAACTTACATTTATATGGTGCCAAAACTTATCATATAATAGGTTTCATGTTGGGACAAAAAGACAGATATACTGATTTAGAATTTTACAAGAAAGACCTATACAAAAACCTTGACAAGAAAAGGCGTGCTAAGATTGAAGATGGGGATGCTTTTGCTACTTTGAGTTATGATGCACAATTTTTAGTTTCAAACAAGTTTACAAACTTAATGCGGGATTAATTGTTGCATTGCGAACCCAAGTGCAGGTTGTCTCAAGTAATAAATTTCTCGGGAGTCCGAGGTCGATCCACAGGGAATTGTTGAAGATTAATTAAGGTGAAGTAAATATTTTGTTACTACGGTAAAAATTATTTACTTGGGTTAAAAGATTCACTCTTGGTAAATAAAGTAAAGGTAAGATTAATTTCTTTTATAACTCAATTAGAATCCTCGCAACATGGAGGTTCCAATCGAAAAATACAACATTAAAAGTCCATTTAAAATAATATACGTAATTATATTATGTTTCCTAAAAATATTACCACCACTTATAAATGGTTTAAAGCATTCATTGTGTCAATATTTTGTCTACAACAAATCAAGAACTCCTCTTTACAAAGATAGTTTCTAAATTATAAGAAACAAATTATAATACGTATAATGGTTACTAGAAAATAAAAATCATTTAAGCACAAGAGAAGAATAAATTTAACCTTACTTTATTACCAAGAGCTTCACCCTTTCACCCAAGTAAAATAAAACTTAGTTACTCATAGATAAGAAGAAAGAAAGAGAGAAGAAGAACATAACTTTAATTTAGAACAAAGGAAAATTACTACAAGAAAATCTAGTAACAAACTAACATCATTTTGGTACGTAACACCTCACACCCTCAATGATATGCCAAGGCCCCCTTTTATAGAAGATTAGAGATACAAAATGACAAGGGGGGTGAGTCATTAGTGGGTGGATGAGTGGAAAATGAGTGGAAAATGCCAAATGACTTTTGGTGAGTGGAAAATTATGGAGATTCCTTGTCTCCAAAATCATGCAGCTCTGAAGTCATTACAATCGTCATTTTTGAACTAAGTGGTCTTCATGAAAGTTGTAGGCCTAGATCTTAGCTTTCAAATGGCTTTAGTTTGAGTTCAATATCATCTCTATAACTCCATATACGTTCAAATCATTGTATACTACTCAGGCCCAGTCACAGCTCCTCTGTTCTGACTTCTAAGCCTAATATCACCTTCAAGAATTCCGATTCTGGAAAAGTGTTCAACATGAAAGTTGTAGATATGGGTCTTAATTACTCAGCATCCAAATTTCAGCCCATTTGACAACCTATAGCCCGAAAACTGTGATAAACAATACACGTAGGTTAAGCTGTCAGGAAAAGCACTCTGGTTCTTACTTCAACCCCAATTTGAGTTATCTACTCGTGTGATTGGGCCTTTGAGTTATTTCATGAAAGTTATAGAGTTCTCTCTTATCTTTAAAATTCCATCAGATTCACCTCATTTGACCACTACATCCCAAGATATAGCCCAAATACAGAAACAACGTAAGACGTAAATTATGCTGAAAAATTCAATTAAGTCCAATTTGAGTCCAAACTTACAAAACATAATCAAAATCAATCAATTAAGTACATGGAGAGTGTAAATAACTAAAAATGAAGGCTTATTAATGTATCAAATATGTGATCATCAAATTTCCCTACACTTAGCTTTTTGCACTCTTGGGCAAAACACAAGACCAAAACTAAAAAAAAAACGAAACAGACTCAAAAGTTAAACACTCTAAAAGACTTAATTTCTAATAATATTTAAAAATAAAGAGCAACCAATCATTCAAGTAATCAAAACATTCATGAGGTAGTATATCTTCACATCTCAAACCAACAAGCAAGGATATTTCAATTGAAAAGCATGAGTCAAAAATGATAGATTTTCACAAGATTCACTCTCAATCCCTCAAATGTTTAAAAGGTAAGTATTTCACTCAATTCAACTCATGAAAATTGCACTACCATAAGCTTGCTTATCTTCTACTTCTCCACTACTCAGAACACATGCACACACAAATCATGAGGACTTTATTCAAGGTTGTAATGGGGTCAAGGTAAAAGAAGAGGTAATATGGATATGACAAGTTAAATACCAGAGAATAAAAGAGCATGAGAGCTGAGTTCAATTAACAAGCATGAAAATTTATCCCAACTCCACCTAATACAAATTCCATTTACATATTCTTTTCATTTCCTTTATTATCTTGTTGACCCTCTTCTTTTTATATTTTTTTATTGATATTTTTTTTTGATGATTTTTTTTAACGAAAAGGACATCATATATACTTTTTTTTAATCATTCTGCACACACACCCCCACACTTGTTCAAGAACTCATCGAATGACAAAACTAATGTTCTCTTATTCCCTAAGGTCAAGTAAGAACATGGTTTTTCATTTAAGGCACATAATGAGTTCAAAACAAAGAATAGTCATATAAGCTCAAAGGGGTTAAGCAATGGGAAATAGGTCATTTCCAATACTTTACGTTAGCCGGAATCAGAGAATTTCCAAGAAGTCATAAGAGTACTTGATATCATATTGAGACAATATGCTGCTAAGCAAGGCTGGCTATTTGATTAAAGTAGCTATTTCAAGAAAAATGTCTCAATCATATTTATGTATGCATATGAAAATGTAGTCTAAAAAAGAATCAAAGCAAGTTCTAGAGTAACAATTCCATGAGTGAAATACACACAAGAAAGAAAAGAATGGTATAAATGTTCAATCCATTCATCAATAGGCTCAAAATCTAACAAGGCATAATTCTATCATTCTCAGTCCACCAATTCAACATCCATAACCAAGCATGTGAATTTTAAAAAAGAAGACAATTTACTCAATCATGCAAATTTCTCTGAATTTGAATTGCTACTTCCACACAAACTAGTTGTCTAACCCAACTAAGATGCATCTCAAGAGTAAAATTTACTCCTTACTCTGCCATCCTTAACTGGTTTAGTAAATTACTGACAAACATATAAACACAACAAACATATTAATACACACACTTCCTAAAATTTTTTTTTTTTGGTTTTTTTTTTACACAACTATCTTTCCCTCCAACCAGATCATAACATTGTCCTTAATATTAACAATTAAATCCAAACTGAAGAAATAATCATCAATATTCATCAAAGAAATCATTGGGACAAAATTAAATAAAGTAATTGGGAGAAGTCACATACCCAAAATGCTTAGATGAGAAGAGAATAACTACATCTTGACAACGGTTAGCAATGACAAAAAAAAATGAAATAAACAAGCATGCAAACATTTTTTTTTTGGTTCTTTTGTTTTATAATTTTTTTTGTTGGCCGATACTATTTACATCCCCATACAAAGGCTCCGAAATTTGGGAGGCACTTAAGCCGACTCAATAAAAACATGAAATACTAAAAACTTACCTCAGTTTTGGTAGACAGGATCGTCTACCAAAGTCTCTGCTACATCTGGATCCTTCAACTCAAATTATAGCTTCAACCGCTGACCATTTACCTTCTTCCAAATTAATCTTATAAGAACAGACCAAAGGACGAATACCTTTTTTATCAGTAATGCTCCAACCTTTCTTAAGAAACTCCTTAAACTTTGTTTTCCATGCCTGAATGTCATGATCTTGAGTTTTATAAAAAATAGTAGAAATATCAACTACATCAGAGGGATTATTGATAGAAT
This sequence comes from Ormosia semicastrata, assembly GCA_029884595.1. Classification (NCBI taxonomy): domain Eukaryota; kingdom Viridiplantae; phylum Streptophyta; class Magnoliopsida; order Fabales; family Fabaceae; genus Ormosia; species Ormosia semicastrata. Next base: position 4,367,665 of record JAQQTO010000028.1, on the reverse strand, counting down.
CAAACTCAGAATTAACAAGAAAATTCTCAAGGGGATCAAAATCATAGGTTGTAGAAACTCCTCTATCCATGATTGAGTTAATCATGTATGTCTGGTGGCCCTCGTCATCATTTTCTAGCTTAACAAGACTTTTTGTCACCTCAGGTTCCTTGGGTAGCTCAGCATCACTACTATCTTGATTCTTTTCCACATCCTCTAGCTCATTCACACTCAAGGAGTTCATCACTTTGGATACTTGGCTCTTTATCTCCTTACTTTCTTCAACAACATTTTCATTCCTAAGGGTTATCATTGACTTGACTTGATCTATTTGTTGGTTTTCTGAATTACCATCATTTAGACTGTATTGATCCTTGGGATTTAGTTGAGGTTGAGAAGAAAATTTTTCTTTCTCGTGAATGGTGAGTGCAGAAGAAAGTTTAGCAAGAGTGTCTTTTATGTTAATCATGGCTTAAGTGTTTTGATTAATAATGACATCTTGCTTTTCTATGAATGCATGCAATGTTTCTTCAAGGTTATTCCTGTATGGTGGGACAAAAGGTGCATATCTTTGAAAATTTTGAGAGCCCTGTTGTGCCTAAGGAGGTGGTGGTTGCATGAATTGTGCCTGATTGTTGGTCCTCCAACTGAAGTTCGGGTGATTTCTCCATCCCGGATTGTATGTATCTGAAAAAGAAGAAGTGAATGGCTTTTTAAAATTATTCATTGCATTTACTTGCTCATGCACAACTTCTTTAAAAATAGGAATTTTTGGACATTCATTTGTTGAGTGTCCCAATTCATCACAAATGCTACAAATTTCTTCATTTTGCACAGATTTGATTTCTTTTACTTTCCCTGATTCCATAGCTTCAATCTTTCTAGCCAAACTAGCAAACCTTGTATTTAGATCTTCTTCTTGACTAAGGTGATATTTTCCTTTACTAGCATTTGCAAGGTTAGATCTAATTGAATTTTCAGAAGGATTAGTACCATGCCAAGATTGAGAATTTTCAGCCAAATGGTCTAAATAGTCTAAAGCTTCTTCAGGTTCTTTATCAAGAAACTCACCATTGCACATTATTTTCATAAATTGTTTAGTTTCGGGTGTTAAACCTTTATAAAAGAAGCTTATAGTGTGCCATTTTTCAAAACCATGATGTGGGCAAGAATTCAACAAATCTTTAAAACGTTCCCAACTTTGAAAATATGCTTCATTTGAATTTTGAGAAAAATTTTGGATTTGTCTTTTCAAAGCATTGGTTTTATGCGTTGGAAAAAATTTCTTTAAAAACTCACCTTGCATTTCTTGCCACGTGCCAATTGATCTTGGTTTCAAAGTGTTAAGCCAAACTTCTGCTTTATCTTTTAAAGAAAAAGGAAACAATTTAAGCTTAACAACCTTTTCAGTGCAAGTTTGATCATAAAAAGCAGTACATACTTCCTCAAATTCTTTTAAATGTAAATATGGACTTTCAGATTCTAAACTATGAAAATTAGGAAGTAAAGAAATCATACCTGGCTTGAATCTAAAATTTTTGGCATTGAGTGGAAAGATAAAACATGATGGACTAGAATTTCGAGATAGTTACAAATACTCACGCATGGTTCGCAACGGTTGATTTTCATATTCATCATGCACACTTTCGTTTTTAGCCATTGTATTTAATGTGTGTAATTGTGATTCAGACAAATCAATATGCACAGTACTAGGATTAACTTTAACTAAACGACCATAATTTAAATCACGATACCAATTAAACATAAACAAGTAACTTAAAATAGAAAAGAAAATGTACAAACTAGCAGTATAAACCGTCCATTAAATATTAACAAAGGTGTGGTATAAACCAACCACCAAATAAGTTAATAAGCATAAAAATTAAAAAGTTAGTATACAGATAAATTAAAATGTTAGAAGCAAAAAAAGTAAAAAGTTAGATAGCTGATAAAGTAAAAAGTTAGATAGTTAGTAAGAGAGTTAGTAAGTTAGCAAAAAAAAAATGACAGAAAATAAATAACAAAAAATACATGACAAGATAAAATACGAAAAATAAAGTGTGAAAAATAAATTTCAAAAAATAAATAAATAAATAAGAGGAGAGTTTCCCCACTAAGTTAGTATGTACAGAAAAAAAATAAAAGGGAGAGGTTCCCCCACTAAGTTAGTGTGTAAAATAAAAGGGAGAGTTTCCCCCACTAAGTTAATATGTACAGAAATTAAAAGCGAGAATTACCCCAACAAAGTTAATATGTACAAAGAAAATAAAAGGGAGATGTTCTCCCACTAAGTTAGTAAGTTAGTATGTACAAAAGAAAAAAAATTAAAAGAGTAGAAAATATATACAAAATATTTACACTAGAAATTTGTTCTTCAAATCAAGTTCCCCAGTAACGGCGCTAAAAACTTGATGCACAATTTTTAGTTTCAAACAAGTTTACAAACTTGATGCGGGATTAATTGTTGAATTACGAACCCAAGTGCAGGTTGTCTCAAGTAATAAATTTATCGGGAGTCCGAGGTCGATCCACAGGGAATTGTTGAAGATTAATTAAGGTGAAGTAAATATTTTGTTACTACGGTAAAAATTATTTACTTGGATTAAAAGATCCACTCTTGGTAAATAAAGTAAAGGTAAAATTAATTTCTTTTATAACTCAATTAGAATCCTCACAACATGGAGGTGTTGGTGTATGCCCTAGAAGCTAATACATTTTCTGTATTTACATATATTCTATTATGCTATTTTATATATGAGGCATTTCATTTATTGTGTTCTTTTTTTGATAAACATAATAAAGTCCTTAGAATAGTAAGTTTGATGCCATAGGACATCAAGTGGATGACTTGATCGTGAGATCCTTTTGGTTACAACACTATTCTTAAATGTCCTAGTCAAGTATTATTGTTAATTAGGACAACAATAATACATTGAGACTAGTATGTGTAGAGACCGATGACCGCATCTCACGGGTCATGGATATGAGATATCAAGTTTTGACATTGGTACATATTAGAGTAATGATGTATTGGGATGCCCACCATGAGAACGCTACATGGATCGTTACGTGAGTGTCATAAGCGATTTCATAGTGATAATGGTGTTTGTGGTCCTTTGACCAAAATCACTACGATTCCTACATGAGGAGTTGTGTGTTTTAATGCCATCAAACGTCATCCGTAACAAGGTGATTATAAAGTTGGTTATTGGACATACCGCAAATCATGCGAGAGGGATGTGAGTGACCTAGATGGAATTTGTCACTCCTACATAACAGAGCGATATCTTCGGGCCCCCGATTGAGTGAGATCTAACGAAATGCATGGCCATGCTCAAATGAGTCAATATGAGATATTGATCTCATTTATTATTACAAAGTCTACTCGAGTATCAGGAAACGAATGATTGGACTATACAAGGGTGACGCATTCCATGCCTTGTGTTCAATCTAGATATATTGACAAAGGGACTAAACGACACGGAAACATTGGTCACGGAAAGGTTATATCAAATCACTGACATTCTTATTACTTGGGTAGCAACGACGTGTTGCTAGATACCAACTTGTAATATTAAAATGAGATTTTAATATTACTACCAACGTAATAAGAACCTGCAGGGTCACACACTTAGAACAGACTAAATTGGAGCAATAAGGATCCAAGTTGGACTCGGATTCAATTGTGGGCCTAACTCATGAATGGGTTTTAGGGTTGCACAGCCTTACCTTGCACTTGCTCACACTCACTTAAGGCAGCCACTATTATAAATAGTACTTTAAGGGGCTGCTATAGATGTTACATCACAACCCTAGCCGCACCTAAGAAAGTGAGTGAGAGACAAAGAAAGGTTCTTCTTCTTCTATTCGCACTAGCACCGCGAAACAGAGGCGTGACTCCTTTTGCAAGTCTGTTCGTGTGGATACCGCAGAAACATCGTCGCTATTACGGTGTTGGTGATTCACCTCGCTTGTGTTTATCACGCTTCAAGAGGTAAATTTTAAAACTCGGATTATGGACTTTTCGCATGGATCCTGTGTGGGAATCCTATTATTCCGCTGCGAGATATTTTGATCCGCAATTCCCAACAGGAGGTTTCAATCGAAAAATACAACATTAAAAGTCCATTTAAAATAATATACGTAATTATATTATGTTTCTTAAAAATATTACCACCACTTATAAATGGGTTAAAGCATTCATTGTGCCAATATTTTGTCTACAACAAATTAAGAACTCCTCTTTACAAAGATGGTTTCTAAATTATAAGAAATAAATTATAATACGTATAATGGTTACTAGAAAATATAAATCATTTAAGCACAAGAGAAGAATAAATCTAACCTTACTTTATTACCAAGAGCTTCACCCTTCACCCAAGTAAAATAAAACTTAGTTATTCATAGATAAGAAGAAAGAAAGAGAGAAGAAGAAGAAGAAGAAGAACATAACTTTAATTTAAAACAAAGGAAAATTACTACAAGAAAATCTAGTAACAAACTAACATCATTTTGGTACCTAACACCTCACACCCTCAATGATATGCCAAGGCCCCCTTTTATAGAAGATTAGAGATACAAAATGACAAGGGGGTGAGTCATTAGTGGGTGGATGAGTGGAAAATGAGTGGAAAATGCCAAATGACTTTTGGTGAGTGAAAAATTATGGAGATTCCTTGTCTCCAAAATCATGCAGCTCTGAAGTCATTGCATTCGTCATTTTTGAACCAAGTGGTCTTCATGAAAGTTGTAGGCTGGATCTTAGCTTTCAAATGGCTTTAGTTTGAGTTCAATATCATCTCTATAACCCCATATACGTTCAAATCACTGTATACTGCTCAGGTCCAGTCACAACTCCTCTGTTCTGACTTCCAAGCCTAATATCACCTTCAAGAATTCCGATTCTGGAAAAGTGTTCAACATGAAAGTTGTAGATATGGGTTTTAATTATTCAGCATCCAAATTTCAGCCCATTTGATAACCTATAGCCCAAAAACTGTGATGAATAGTACACGTAGGTTAAGCTGTCAGGAAAAGCACTTTGGTTCTTGCTTCAACCCCAATTTGAGTTATCTACTCGTATGATTGGGCCTTTGAGTTATTCATGAAAGTTATAGAACTCTCTCTTATCTTTAAAATTCCATTAGATTCACTTCATTTGACCACCTACATCCCAAGATATAGCCCAAATACAGAAACAACGTAAGACGTAAAATATGCTGAAAAATTTAATTAAGTCCAATTTGAGTCCAAACTTACAAAACATAATCAAAATCAATCAATTAAATACATGGAGAGTGTAAATAACTAAAAATGAAGGCTTATTAATGTATCAAATATGTGATCATCAAGTTATTTATAGGAAAAGGCAGATAATGATTCATTGTTATTTGTGAAGTTCACAACTACAGAAGATGGTAGACTGTAACACCTGTTTTGGTCAGATGGATGCAGCTAAATTGATTTCTAATGCTTTGGAGATGTTCTTACTTTCGTCACGACATACAAGAAGAACAAATATAACAAGTTGTTGGTATTTTTTTTTTTTTGCTATAACCACCATGGGAAGACTACAATATTTACTTGTGCTTTGATTTATGATGAGAAAGTTGAGACATACAAGTGGGTCTTAGAGACTTTTTTGGAAGCTATGTTTAATAACATCCTAAGGCAGTGGTAACAGATAGTGATGGGGCAATGAGGGAGGCTATCAAGGATTTGTTTCTGGATGCATCTTATAGACTATGTGCATGGCATCTTCAGAATAATGCAATTGAAAGTGTTAAGAAATTTGATTTCCTAGATGACTTCAAGACAACTATTTATTCCAATTTTACCCATAGGAGTTTGAAGATTATTGGAAAAAGATGGTTTGAAAGTATGAGCTTTCCACCAACAAAAAGGTGATAAAGACATATGAGAACAAGCTTCTGTGGGCAACTACTTATCTGGGTGATAAGTTCTTTGGTGGTATAAGGACAATGTCACAGTGTGAAGGCATTAACTCATTCCTCAAAAGGTATGTTAGAAAAAAACATAGCCTAGTTGATTTCTTGCATAATTTTGAGCGAGCTTTGAAATAGTATAGGAATAATGAGCTCATTGCTGATTTTAATTCTCTATACTATGTGCTTGTGATGACAATATTTTTGCACAAATATGAGGCTTGTGCTTTAAAAACTTTCACAAGGGAAATTTTTAAAGAAGTTAAACATGAGATAAAAGATGTCAGTGCCTTAAGTGTTATTGAGCATATAGAAAGTCATGACAGTCTGAAATTGAAGATGAATAGATATAGATGTCTGAGGATTTTGTATGAGGTTCAATATGATAAAGTTACTTCTAAATTTTTATGTGATTGTCAATTGTTTGAATCACGTGGACTTCCATGTAGTCATATATTTTATGCGATGAAACAAGAGCACATGGATTCAATCCCAAGTAGTCTAATATGCAAACGTTGGACAAAGATACTAAGAGCGATTATATATCCTCAACTCCAGTAGAGTAGAGTGATGTAGAGAAAATATTCATCTTGCGATTTGGCTCTTTATCGGCTGCATGCGACAAGCTTTGTCATCTTGGTGCAAAAAACATTAATTATTTCACATTTATCATAGATGAAATCTTCAATCTAACTGTTAAGTTAGAGAAGTGAGGTGATCCAAGAAGCAATAAAGATACCCCTGCAAATATGATTGATGATCCCACAACGGTTAAAACCAAAGGTGCTTCATCGAAGAAGAAGTATGGAAGGAAAAGGAGACGGTGTTCGAATTGCAACAAAACTAGACATACAATTTACAAATGTCCAGATCTACTAGGAGGGGATGCAACTTATGATCTAATGTTGTTGTGTTTATCATATGCAATTAGTTTCCATATTACTTTTTTTCTGTATACAGAATGTGATTAAGTATGGTGAATTGAATAGAAATAGTCCTCAAGTTCATATGGCAACAGGTTCAATTAGAGGTCCTCAATCCTTAACCTCCCATTATGGACACCTTAGCCAAGGGTTTCCAATTTTGCCTCATTTTTCTAGAGTTCTTGTGTATCCCCAAATTCCTATTTTTCAATTCCCCCCAATATAATGGAGTTTTTCTATAGTTTGGTTGGTTGATGGGTAATGCATAGTAATTCCATTCTGGATCCATTTTATCATTTTTAAAATTTTTTTAATTAATTTTGATAATGGATTATTTTATGGTAGTATTTTGGTGGTTTTGAAATTGCCCATGGGAGAAGTGGAATGTTGTGGCATGGTGTGAAACAATAAGACCCAAAAACTTAGTACTGATGTTACTAGGTAAAGTGTACTTATTAGTTTATTTTTTTTTTTAAGTTTTATGACTTGTTGGTTACGCTTTGTAGGTAGCCTTAAAGTTTGCGGAATTCTTATGCAATGATTGTGCATCCAATACAGTTGATATATGATTTCTATTCGTTTGATGAAGTTAGACTGAAAAATCTTTAAGTATAACATCCTCCCCGATCGAATAGTTTTAAGAATTAAATGAGAAAAATTTATTTCTGGGCCACAAATGATTAGAATAAGTTATGGTGAATCTTGAAGAATTATCTGAGCAAGTTGGACATTTTTAATAACACAGTATAAGTGTTTAACAGTCTGAATTAAAAAGGATAGCTCAAAAGATAATGAGATTTTGAGAAGATGTTAAGTGAAGGATGGAAGTTATTTTGGAAATGGTTACAAGTTAAATTGGATACTTGTAACCCTATTAATTTATTCCCATAAGTTTGATTTAACTTAAGAATGAGTAATAGAACTTAGTAACTGTTAAAGGTGTATATGGATAATTATCAAAAGATAAGCTTTGAGATTAAATGAATCTTAAAATTTTCTATGATACTTATGAAAGTTAGAAAACTAGGTTATGAAGGATTAAAATATTCTAAAACAAGCTCCCAGAGCTTGGTATGAAATGTTGAGAAAGTTCATTTTAGAAAAAGGCTTCTCTAGAGGAAAGATTGACACTACTCTCTTTATCAAACATAAAAAGCATGACATACTTCTTGTTCAAATATATGTTGATGACATAATTTTTTGTGCTACTAATGACTCTCTATGTAAGGAGTTTGCTAACATTATGTAAAATAAGTTTGAGATGTCTATGATGGGTGAACTCAACTTCTTCCTTGGACTCCAAATCAAGCAAACAATGGACTAGACTTTCATAAGTCAAGCCAAATATTATAAGGAGATGCTCAAAATAATTGGAATGAACAATGTCAAACATATGGCTACACCAATGAGCACTTCTTGTTACTTGAATAAGGAAGAATGACATAAATCTGTAGAAATATCAAAATATAGATGTATAATTAACTCACTCCTTTATCTTACAGCAAGTAGGCCAGACATTATGTTTAGTAAGTACATGTGTGCTAGATTTCAAGCAAATCCTAAAAAATCACACCTATGTACTGTAAAAAGAATTATGAAATATCTAATACGTACTTCATAAATGGATTTGTGGTACCCTAAGAGTTCCTCATGTTGCCTAATTGGTTTTTTAATTCTAATTTTGTTAGATGCAAAATGGATAGGAAGAGCACTAGTGGGACATGCTATTTGCTTGGAAGCTCACTAGTTTTTTGGCATAGCAAGAAACAAAATAGTGTGACATTGTCTACAGTTGAAACTAAATATGTTGCAGTTAGGAGTTATTGTGCTCAAATCCTTTGGATGAAGTAACAACTTCTAGACTATGGTCTTGAGCTTGATCATATCTCTATAAGATGTGATAACACTAATGTAATCAATTTATCTAAAAATCTCATTTTGCACTCAAGAACAAAGCACATAGAAATAAGGCATCACTTCATTAGAGACCATATTCAAAAAGGTGATTGCATGCTTGAGTTTGTTGAAACCACTAAACAACTAGCTGATATATTTACTAAACCTTTGAATAAAGAAACTTTCTTTTATATAAGAAGAGAACTTGGTATATTAGATCAATCATGCATTTAAAATTGGATAAATGCTTTTGCTGCATAATGTCATTTTGCTGCATAATTTCATTTCACTACATAACTTCATTTGCTACACAATTTGATTTTTGCTGCATAATCTCAATCTTGCTGCATTTCCTTAATTTTTGCAGCATAATTCAATGTAATGTTGCTACATAATTCATTTTCTGTTGCATAATTACCATATTTTAATCATTTTTGAATCTAATACTAACTTGAGCGTCAGAGGCTCCCCTAAGTTTGTTTTGCAGGCACTCCATCATGACTAAGTCCTCCAAATAGCTCAACATTTTAGATAGACAAATGTTTTTCTTTTTAAATGATTTGATCATCGATAAAGATGGTGTTTTAGCAAGAACATGTGTTTTGGGTCAAGAACTGGTCAATTTTTAAGTGTACATGTTATTTGGAATTGGTTTGGGAAGTTTTGGAAGTATTTTGGAAGCTCTGGAATTGGTCTTTTGTTGTTTGAAGTGCAAAATCTAACTTCAAAAGGCTTGTAATCGATTATAGGATCTTTATAATTGATTACAAAGGTTCCACCAAGCATCCCAAGCAAAGTCAGAATGCTTGTAATCGATTACACATACTATGTGTAATCGATTACAACGTTTCTAGAAAGTATGTAATCGATTACACCCACTTTGTAATCGATTACAAGGTTCCCAGAAAGCATGTAATCGATTACACCCTTAAAGTAATCGATTACATAAGCGTTTTAAAATGCTCAAATGCGCGAAATAGCCATTTTTGTTCTGCAACCTCTCTTTCTCTCTCTAGCCTCACAACACACCTCACACAAAATTCCCAATTTCTCTCTCATTTCTTCACCAATCTTCACCATTCCACTTCCATTTCACTCGAATTTCTCCTCCCTACATAACCCCCAACCTTATTCCAATAAAAATCCCAACATTCAACCACCCATCTCTTCTCACGTTTGTCATTTTCTCTCTCTAGAAACCTTCACTTAAATCTTCAAATTTCTTCCATTTTCTCATAATTTTCCACTTTCTTCCACCACCAAACAGCCCGAAAACACCTTCCCTCCACCTTCCTTACATTCTTTTCACTCAATTTCACTCCAATGGTAGAATCATCAAAACACACAAAAAAGCCAAGAACAGGGGTCTCATTGGGAACATATTCTCAAGCTCCTCCACCTACCATTTCTGGGTTGGACCTCACATAACATTTCAGCACCACTAAGAGAGCTGAGTCCTTCTGCAAAAATTTCTAACTGAGGAAGATCATCCCACCTAGGTATCTCACTAAAGCCTTTTGTTCTAGTGAACCGTTAGAAAGTTTTAGAATGATGGAAAGACTTGGATTGACTGATTTTCTAAGTATTAAGAAGGACATTTATCTGGATTTACTTAAAGTCTTTTATGCAAATATGATATATGAGAATGATTGCCTAATTTTTGAGGTTAAAAAGAAACAGATCATTGTTATTAAGGATATATGGCATAGATTAACTAAGCTGACATTTGATGGTATCAACTTCTGTGGTAGTGAGAATGTATGGGGAAATGATTATGAATACAAACCTACTTGGACTTCATTTATGAGAGTTGGGTATGAGATTCCTAGGGGAAAACAAAGGGTAATGGCCACTGGGCTGACAATGGAAAACAAGGTGTTTCATTACATTGTGGCACGGGCCTTAGTTCCCAGGGAGGCAACTACTCCCAAATTCTCAAGGATGACGTTCTGACTCTGTGGGCTATGAACACTGACAGGCCAATTAATTGGGCCTAATATGTTCTTCAACATATGTTGTAAGCCAAAGAGAAAAAACATGCTCTGCCCTATGCTATGCTAGTCATAACTATTTTAGAGAAGTTCCATATTTCTTTGTCTAGGGAGGCAAAGGATACTAGCTCTGATGGGTCAGAATCCATAAGTCTACATACACTAGACAAGCTCCAACTGAGAAAGATTGACAATAAATGGTATTATCTTCTTCATGAAAGTTATGGACACATCCCTTAAGAAGCTGAGGATGCTGATGAAGATGAGGACCAATAGCCTGCTCCAGGCATAGCCACTTTGGAACTTTTACTCCAAGAGATGTGCAGCTTGCAGACTGGATGGATTGCCTTGAGCAGAAATTAGATCATCTTGGGCTAAGGATGGATCGCTCTGATCAAGAGTTGGCTTCTATTCGATCTCTGTTGGAGGGACCAGATTATGTACCGAGGAGAGGTGCCAGTGCTCATCCATCATCTACTGCACCTCATGTCCATACTGATGTTACAACTGGTGCTTGTGCGCCCCTATCCTTTGCTACTCCTCCTGGTGCTATAGCTAGAGATCATGATGATAATGAGGAGGTTCTTGGTTCTGATGATGATATTGATACTAATGATGACAGTGTGGATCTTGATGATGTGTTAGATGATAGTGATAGTGAGGCAACTAAATGACCATGGGGCTTAGTTATGATGTTCTTCTTTTACTCATAATATTTTGTCTAACCCATTAGCAGCTTGTTAATTTTATGACTCTGTATATGACTTTAGTCATTATGCTTCTAGTGGTTATATAATTTGATCATCTAATTATTATGCATCCTTTGTTGAGATGATGAATGGTTATCCTATAATTTTGATCTATTGTTATCCTCTGTTGTTGTGATGACTGGTTATATGGGCTGTATCATGCTAACTGCTGCTGAAATGCTGTTGGAATTATTACTTGTATATTGAATGCTTATGTCTTTTTTATAATGCCAACGGGGGAGAGATATAGCATATATCTTGCATAAGTACGGAGGAGTTTTTACATGCGATTTTTACATAATATTTGTCTCACCTCATGCATAAACTATGGGGGAGAGTTGCGCTTAAATATCTGGCATATAAATATAAATACTACTTTTTTCCTATGTTATTTTGTCATCATCAAAAAAGAAGAGAATGTGAATGCTTATGTCATGAATTATATAAAGTTTTTGATGATAACAAAGTCAAGACGAAGACCAAGTCCAAAAGAGGTATATTTGGTATAGTTTATAAGTCTTAGAATCTTAATGTAAGATGTTCTTAATATATCTTAACATATCTCAAAATGATTTTTGAAAGGTCTTTTTAAATTAACTTAAAGTTGATGGCTCATGTTTTAAAGAAATGTTATTTTTAATCTTGGACAATATAACTTAAGTTTATATCTCAACAAATCCAAGTATTTTCTAAGTTGGAAATGGCTATCAAGCTTAATTGGGCTTAAAAATGAGTTTAAGGGTGATTATGATCGATTACACAAGTGTTGTAATTGATTACAACTCTGGCAGAGGTCATGTAATCAATTACATAAGTGTTGTAATAGATTACAACTCTAGAAGAGGCTCTGTAATCAATTACATGAGTCATGTAATCGATTACGTCCAGTCCATAAAACCAAGAACGTGTTCTAAGGGCCATGTAATCGATTACATGAACTATGTAATCGATTACAACGAGTCTGACAGTTGGCAACGACTCTTTTCTTGTCATTTAATGTTGCCATTAATCACTCCCAATGTCTCTATTGTGCTGAACACTATAAAGACAAGTCATTGGGTCATTTTTAATGGCTAACCAACAACTTGATACACATTTCTATTGTACTAATCTATGAATCAATCTTTTAATCCATTTGTGCTCTATTTTTGTAAATATTTGAGATATTCTTGAAGATTATTATAAGGCTTCAGTTTGTATCAACTACTCTTATAAGAGTTTCATCTTTTATACACATTGATTCTTTGTAAAGAGGGTGAGGTATCCATCAAACAATTTGTAAGGGTGATATATCCCTTGAAGTTGAGGCTCAAGCACAAAGGGTGAGGTATCCCAATGTGTGGTGAGTGCTTTAGTTTGTAAAGGTTGTAAGCACTTGTTGAAACTTGAATATATAGTGAAAAATCTCGGGTAATTACTTGAGGACTGGACGTAAGCCACAAGTGGATTGATGGCTGAACTAGGATAAACCTTATGTTTGATCTTCTAAACTCAACTCCTTTACATTTGTGTTTATCTTATATGCTTACTTGAATACTCTCTATTTTAGATTGTTCATTTATGAGTGAAAGTATTCAATCTTCTCTATCTATTGATCTCTATCAATCAATAACTTCAACGAAAATTGATAATCAAGTGTTTTGCGAAAGATTTGTAAAAATATTTTGTAAACTCAATTCAACCTCCCTCTTTAGTATTGAGGCCACTTAGTAACACTACCAAGATTACTTCATGGGCAAGGTTGACTATCTTACAAAGTTATATGATTCTTAACCAAATTCATTTGTTCTATTTCATATATATGTATCCCAACTTAGAAAATTATCTTTTCTACTGTTTTAGATTTTTGTCCCAATCAACGAGGACATGGTGTGGTGTGGAATATGATTAAAAATAAATATAAAAAATAGTTGTCAAGTTCCACTAAAAATATAAAAACCTTGCAACCAGTTGTAGTAAGCAAGGGTCGATCCACAGAGAACCAATTCAATTAACACTATCAATTTAATTCCTAAATTAAACTCTGATGAAAATTAAACAGTAAAATTAAAAAGGGGGTTTTGTTAATTAAAACTAACAAAAGAAATTAAACTTAAACCCAAACAGTAAACACAAATTGAATTATTAAGTTAAAGATATTGGTTAAGAGATGGAATCCACTACTAGATTTATATGATTATGCTAACTTACATACTCTTTATACCAACATGATCAATTATGTTCTTATGTAATTGTGAGATAAATCTCTTGTTTTCCTTAAGTTTCGATTAATTCAGCAACCGCTCAAATCAAACCCTAACCATTAGTTATTTGTAAAGCAACCGCTCTTACACCTACCTAATGATTGCATTAAGAATTAGAAAACCAATCACACTAAGATCTAATCACACACCGGATTAAATTACTTAGATCATATGTCTCACTAGTCATACCACCAAAATCGCATAATATATCCAGATCTACCACTTTTATAATTGGCAAATAGCATAAAGATAATTATACCCACATGAACATCATACATTCTGCTAGATTTACTACCGCAACCGCGCATAATAAACCCAGATCTACCACTTTGAAAGTGGGAACAAGTATAAAAACCTTCATACCAACAATAAATTCAGAAATATATGAATAAAAACATAACTGTATTGATATAAAGAAATATGCAAGATTCACATAATCAAAACTAGGGTTTCATCTTCCCTTAACCAAATAAGAAAACTAGCCACACATGGCAAATTCAAAAACATAGAAGAAAAACATAGTTCGAATGAAAGTGCAAAAGAAAACTCGAAGATCAAACTAGTTTCCAAAAGTTGGGGATGATCGATCTCCGATTGCTCGAACCCGAGACTCCAATCTTCGATCCAATCTTCCTCTCTCTTGTTCTTTGAATCCTCTTCAGCCCCTTGGCTGCTCCCAGCCCAGACCTCCTTTAAGGGCTCTAAGCAACCCTATTTATAGGTTTTGAAACTTAATTTAGCATTAAAACTCGAATTTAAATTTCGATGCGATGCGACACGGCCGTGTCATGTTACACAGCCCAACCCGTGTCTGATTCTGATGTCAAATCTCCAGCTATTTCACAGTCAGAGAAGAACACGGCCCACCCCGTGTCATATCACACGGCCCGTGTTATCGGTCAAGGCTAAAAACTGAATTCTCTTGTGAAGTCAGAGAAGTACACGGCCTACCCCGTGTCATTGGACACGGGCCGTGTTCTTTAAAATCTTCTAGTCTTCAAACTCAGAATAATACACGGCCTACCCCGTGTCATTTGACACGGGCCGTGTTGATCATTTTCTTCTAATCCAGCCTTGATTCTTCATGAATGCCCTTCTTCCTTTGCTTCTGAGGGTAAAACTGATCTTCTTAAGTATTCGTCTCTCTCCTCAAATGGCCATCAAGCTTGGTTTGATGCTAATGGACTCAAACACTCAAAGATATCCTGAAAAGCATAATTCATTTATGAGTGTTTATAACCACATTTAGCATAGTTTCACAATAAACATCCAAAGACAACTCTAAATCAGAAACTTAGCTAAATGTCAACAATTGAGCATATATGGAGTCCACTTAAATCAATCATAAGGCATTTAAAGTATAGAAATAATCGACAGATCAAATACCCCCACACTTAGCCTTTTGCACTCCTGGGCAAAACATAAAACCAAACCAAGGAACAGGGAAAACAAAACAAATTCAAAAACCTAACAATTTAAAGAACTCAATTTCCAATGATATTCAAGAGAGGCAAAAAGAGCAAGAAAAGATTCAAGGGATCACAACATTCAAGAGATAACAATTCTTCATATTTCTAACCAACAAGCAAGGTATCTTCAATTTGAAAAGCATGAATTAAGAATGATAGATTCTCACAAGATACACTCTCAATCTCTCAAGTGTTTACAAGGTAAGTATTTCACTCAATTCAACCCATGAAAAATGCACTACCATAACCTTGCTTATCTTCTACTTCTCCACTACTCAAACACATGCACACACAAATTAAGAGGACTTTATTTAAGGTTGTAATGGGGCTAAGGTAAGAAGGAAATAATATGAGTATGGTAAGATGAGCATCCAAGAGAATGAAAGAACATTGGGGAGGAATTCAATTGACAAACATGAAATTTTTATCCCCTCAACTCTATATAATGCACATTCTATTTACATATTCCTTTCCTTTTTCTTTCTTTTCTTTTACAACCTTTCTTGAATTTTTTCTTTTTCTTTGCATATTTTTTTTTCACCAACACATTGCATATTACACATCAACTTGCACAGCTCCCACACTTGTCCTATTAAACACTTGCAAGCAAAAGAGCTCCTCCAATGAAAATGAACCAATGCTCTCCCATTTCCTAAGGTAAGGTAAAATCATGGTTTTTCATATAAGGCATATAATGAGGTAAGATAAAAAATAGGCAAATAGGCTCAAGGGGTTAATCAAAGGGAAATAATGCAAGGTTGGCTATTTAGCCAAAGTAGTTAATCACAAAAGAATGCCTCAATCAAGTTCATGTATGCAAGTGAAAATGTAGCCTCAAAAAGAGTCAAAACAAGTTCTAGAGTGATCAATATGACACGAGTGAAAATCACACAAGAAAGAAGAGAATGACATAAATGCTAAATCCATCCATCAAAAAGCTCAAAATCTCACCAGGTATGCATCTATCAAACTCAATTCATCAATCAAACATCCAAAACCAAACATGCAAAATTCAAGATGAAAGAAGAAATTTATAAATCATAACCTTGAATTTCAATTGCTTCAAACTCATAAACTTTACAAATCTCAAAACATTATTGGAAATCAAATAAAAACATAATTTTTTTTTCAAAAACAGAAAACAAAAATTAAAATTAAAATAGAAATAAAACAGAAAACAAAATGTCAATTCCTCCCCCACACTTAAATTCTTCATTGTCCTCAATGTACACCTCAACAATAAACAATCATTAATAAATCTAGGACAAGTAAAATAAAAGAGACGAAAGAAACATCCTTATCAACTGAAGTAACGGAGGAATATGAAGAGATTTCCACCAGGATCCCATTGGCGAAAGCATAATAACCAATTTATGCTTGAAATAACAAGAGAGCTTCCACCGGGGTCCCATTGGCTGAAGTGTAGTGACCAAGTTAAGCTTGAGGCATGAGGGCTTCCACCGGGATCCTATTGGTTGAAGTGTAATGACCAAATTAAGCTTGCAGCGTGAGGGCTTTTACCAGGGTCCCATAAGTCTTCCTTAGTTTCCTTGGCTTCACCACTGGAAACTAATATGTGTACTTTATCCACTTCATATGCATTTTTTGTAGTGAACCATGGTCCAAAAACAAAATCCACTTCAGTAGTGACCATCATCTGATTCTCTTCTTCCACCTTTGAAAACTCTTCAATGGCCTGCAATTCCACCTCCCTTTGGGTCTTAGATTCTACTTTGTAAATAAAATCATCAACTTTCAAGTCTACAGAAATCTCAGCACGATTAGCACATATGATATCAGTACATGAGTGGCAATGAATATAATTCTTGAAACCAATAAAATCAAAAAATTCATCACACAACTCATCATACTGTCTCTCCACTACCTTAGGAAGGGGTTCAATAATACTTACCTTGGGGGTCTAAGAGTTTTCCCCCTCCTCACTTACCTCTTCAGGCTCTATTTCTTTCTCTTCAATAGCTTGTGGAGGAGAGGTGAGTTCATCTAACGTCTTCCCACTGTGCAATGTGACAGCACTAGGATCTTCCTTCATATCCTCTTCGGATTGTGAGGGAAGTCTCCCAGAAATTAGGCTCGACATCTTGCTAAATTCTGTGGCTAACTGCCCAAAGAGTTTTGCAGGTCATTGCTCATGGCCTTTGTTTCTTGCTGAAACTAAATGTTATTAGTGACCATTTGTCTTATTAGCTCCTCCAATGAAGGTTCAGGTTGCCTAGGAGCTTGAACTTGTTGTTGCCCATAACTCAAGTTAGGAGGATCCCACCACCCTGGATAATATGTATTAGAGTAGGGGTTGTAGTTGTCGAAAGGTTCAGAATATCCTCATACTGCCTCTACCTCCTCATTTGTGTCTACTAGGAAAGTAGGACACAAATCAGTGGGATGTCCACATGATAAGCAAATCTCACAAGCATCCATGATCAATGGACATCAACACCTACAAACACTCAGAAAGAAAGAATCAAAAATTAAAATTAAAAACAAAAACAGAGTAAAAATAGGAAACAAATCAATAGCGCAATTGGAAAATTAGTTCCCCGGCAATGGCGCCAAAATTTGGTGTGGTGTGGAATGTGATTAAAAATAAATATCAAAAATAGTTGCCAAGTTCCACCAAAAATATAAAAACCTTACAACCAGTTGTAGTGAGCAAGGGTCGATTCACAGAGAACCAATTCAATTAACACTATCAATTTAATTCCTAAATTAAACTCTAATGAAAATTAAACAGTAAAATTAAAAAGGGGGTTTTGTTAATTAAAACTAATAAAAGAAATTAAACTTAAACCCAAACAGTAAACACAATTTGAATTATTAAGTTAAAGATATTGGTTAAGAGATGGAATCTACTACTAGATTTATATGATTATGCTAACTTACATACTCTTTATACCAACATGATCAATTATGTTCTTATGTAATTGTGAGATAAATCTCTTGTTTTCCTTAAGTTTCGATTAATTCAGCAACCGCTCAAATCAAACCCTAACCATTAGTTATTTGTAAAGTAACCGCTCTTACACCTACCTAATGATTGCATTAAGAATTAGAAAACCAATCACACTAAGATCTAATCACACACCGGGATTAAATTACTTAGATCATATGTCTCACTAGTCATACCACCGCAACCGCGCATAATATATCCAGATCTACCACTTTTATAATTGGTAAATAGCATAAAGATAATTATACCCACATGAACATCATACATTCTGCTAGATTTACTACCGCAACCGTGCATAATAAACTCAGATCTACCACTTTGAAAGTGGGAACAAGTATAAAAACCTTCATACCAACAATAGATTCAGAAATATATGAATAAAAACATAACTGTATTGATATAAAGAAATATGCAAGATTCACATAATCAAAACTAGGGTTTCATCTTCCCTTAACCAAATAAGAAAACTAGCCACACATGACAAATTCAAAAATAGAAGAAAAACAGAAGAAAAACATAGTTCAGAATGAAAGTGCAAAAGAAAACTGAAGATCAAATTAGTTTCCAAAGGTTGGGGATGATCGATCTCCGATTGCTCGAACCCTAGACTCCAATCTTCGATCCAATCTTCCTCTCTCTTGTTTTGAATCCTCTTCACCCTTGGTCGCTCTCCCCACCAGACCTCCTTTAAGGGCTCTAAGCAACCCTATTTATAGGTTTTGAAACCTAATTTAGCATTAAAACTCGAATTTAAATTTCGATGCGACGACACGGGCAGTGTCATGTTACACGCCCAACCCGTGTCTGATTCTGATGTCAAATCTCTAGCTATTCCAAAGTCAGAGAAGAACACGGCCCACCCCGTGTCATATCACACGGCCCGTGTTATCGGTCAAGGCTAAAAACTGAATTCCCTTGTGAAGTCAGAGAAGTACACGCCTACCCCGTGTCATTGGACACGGCCGTGTTCTTCAAAATCTTCTAGTCTTCAAACTCGAGAATAATACACGGCCTACCCCGTGTCATTTGACACAGTGCCGTGTTGATCATTTTCTTCTAATCCAAAGATTGATTCTTCATGAATGCCCTTATTCCTTTGCTTCTGAGGGTAAAACTGATCTTCTTAAGTATTCATCTCTCTCCTCAAATGGCCATCAAGCTTGGTTTGATGCTAATGGACTCAAACACTCAAAGATATCCTGAAAAGCATAATTCATTTATGAGTGTTTATAACCACATTTAGCATAGTTTCACAATAAACATTCAAAGACAACTCTAAATCAGAAACAGAGCTAAATGTTAACAATTGAGCACATATGGAGTCCAATTAAATCAATCATAAGGCATTTAAAGTATAGAAATAATCGACAGATCAGGACAATTCCCACTAATTTCTCTTGTTGGTTGACCTATGTAAACGTCAACTTATCTTGCTTGATTCTAGCCCATATCCAACACAATATGATTCCAAAAAGAAAACAATAAGAAAGTTGGTAATTACAAGCACCATCTTAAATTATATATGCACCTTTATATAAATCTTAATGATATCAATAATTGGTGAACTGTTGGTTTACAGGCAATGTATTTGGAAGAATTGCTAAAGCACGAGTACTTTTATGACTTTCACATAACTCCTAAACTGCAAATTTTTTAGTATCCAACTATTGAGCTTGAAGCAGTTGACTCTCAATTGGGTGGCTGTATGCATTATTTTTGTTATTATCATTTTCATTTGTGTTTCATTTAACATAATAATTGTATTCATAAAATTGAAATTAAATTCAGTGTTCTCTTTATAGGAATGATTGTGGAGCATGGGTAACTACTTGGATGATGCAACTTCGCACGTGCGACATGTATAACATACAAGTTGGTAACTTTAAACCATATTCCATAATTTTCACTAACCATTCAATTATAAATTAACCATCCTTTTACCTCTTCTATGTAGATGAATGATATTACAAGGATGCAAATTGCCTTAGATTTGGTTCTCAATCCATACAACAAAAGAAGGATCAAGTTGTTTTGTTTGGCAATTGAAAACTTCAAGAAATATGAGGACAAACAGAAGTGGCTAGTCAAGGCAAATGCTTAGTTAGACTTCAGTTGTGAAAGTCCAATATCTCTTGAACTAGTTATCCATATTATTTGCTTCATCAGTTCGCATATGTGGGCACTTGTTGGTGTTAAACTTTGTGTTTGCATAATATACTTGCATTTTTAATTTTGTTCTGTTAAGATAATGTCTCCGATATGGCCATTACTTGGCTAAACAACATATTATGCCAAATTTTTAATCATGTTCTTTTAAGAGAACAAACTTTGATTCATAGCATATCCTACATGCTTTAAGTTAATTGATAATATGCTCATATATTGCCATTCTTAATGGTGGAACTTAGACTATTATGTTATAGTTTCTTTACTTAACAAATGAAAATAAAAATTTGTGATGAATGTGGGAAATTGTCTCAATTTTTAAACCATTCCTTTAAGCACAATCTCCTTTTTGCTTTTATCACATATTCACAACACTAAACAATTTTGTTCTTATCTTGAATCCAAATTTTCTTAATTTTATAAATAAATTCAAAACTCTTTTGTAATGATCAACTAATAGCAACAAATGAGAAGTACATTATCATAATTTCAACCATTATCTTAATAAAATCCTATTATCATAATTTCAACAATTCATCTGACTTTTAAACTCAAAATTTGTATAACACCATCACATATATCTAATCTATTCTCAAAGCATAGGCACAATTGACAAGTACATATAACAAGTACAAGTTAATGTTCAGAAGCTAAAACTTTGTAAGCTACTTTACATATACTAATGAACTACCTTCTTCATCAATATAACAAGCTACAAGTTTCACTTAAGTTACAGACACCATTCAGAACCTGATTCAATGTTCTACATTGCATCCTATAACACTAAAAATTTACACCACATATCAAAAGGAAAAATAAAATTTTAACCAACTTTTATTTTTACTTCAATGTTCACTACACAACTAATCAAACAATATCTAAGGTAATCAGTTATACATCAAAATATCTAGAAAAAATATTACTGCTAAAATTCACCTTAAATATACAATAAACTTTGGTCATTACAAGTATTATTACTTCATCAGTCAATCAATTACACAGGGCAATTACGTTCTCATAATGACTAAAACACATACAAAACCAACCAATATCCAAGTTCCTATTAGCAAATTCAAATGCACCTCATCCATTTTCTTGCATTCAACTACTGCAACTTCAAGCTTTCCAAACTCAATGCCTTTCTTGGCCAATAGTAATTCTAACTCCTTCTTCTCCAACTCCATCTCCATCTCAATCTCATTTCGAAATCTACCAAATTTCTTAGTCGAGTTTAATGGTTTTGGTATCAAATGTCCATACTGGGGGTCATCAAAATCCAACTTTTTACTCAAACTTGAATGTTCTGGTGTCACAGGCTTAACTAGAGGGTCAACCCAGTCAAAAAACTTGTATTTCTATCAAACAAAACAAACAATCAAAATAAAAAAAATCACAAATCACACAAAAATATAACCAAAAAAACAAAAATAATTAAACAAATAAAACACATACACTTTTTCTTCCAGTTATTATAGGGCACTTGTAATATCTTCTCATGGGGTTATCCACAAACCACGATGTCTTTAAAATTGCAATCGCCCCACAGTAACAGTGTCTCATAACACCAATTCCAACTTCTTCAGTATGATATGTTAACAGATGGGAAGCCATGCTAAATGGAATTCAAACCTACATCCCTAGTTAACAAAACCAAAACAAACAATGCAACAATTTCTTTAACATAAAACTTTCACATTTTGAAAAGGGCTATACATAAGACACAAAAATCATAAATTGACCATTAATCAATGGAATGAATTATACACCATAAGTCACCAACATATTGACCTCATAAGCACCACCCAACACACCAATATGACTATTTCTCTTCTTCTCTTTATTAAGCATACCATAACATATAGGGAAAACCACACCAAAAGTAAATTTAAGCACAATAATCAATGATTAACACTAAATCAGCTACGCAAAAGGAACTGTTGAAAGATTATTTATCTATTACATCAAAGCTCATGCATTAAAAAATTAACATATAACAATAACTTCAACAATTCTATTAGTCATGATAAATAGATGCTTGAGACATTTAATTAAACATGGTATGGGCAACCAAAGTAAAGACTCACTTGAATAACAATATGAAGCTATAATTTTAAACCGAATTCATACATCATTCAATTCAAAAAAACGATAACATGTGAAAAAATATTGATGAAAACATCATACAATTTACTAGATTACCAAAACAACAACGAATAAGGGTGGGGAAATTCTTCAAAGAAAGAATAAATAGGAAACAGGAACATGGTGACAAGGTTAGGGTTGCTTCAATGGTGACAAAATGGGGCGAAATTCTTCATTCTAAGACCACAAAATAGGGGTACGACTAAGGGTTTATTCAATTCGATGAAGCTAAGCATTTCAAAAAACACAATTTTTTAACAAACTTGCTGACGATTAATCATGGTGGGGATAAACATTAAGGGACTTACAAATGGATCATACTATGAGGGGAGGGGGAATTCGAGACTAGGATTTAGGGTTTTTTTTCTTATTATTTGTGAGAGGGTGAAATTGGGGGTATGAATTTCAATCTCAACATTCACAGAACTACAATTTCTTTATATCATTCTACAAAATAAAATTTAATTTTTTTTACCAAAATAGAGATAAAAATGTGTCCTAGTTTTGCATAAAGTTCAAACGAAAGTAGAGAGGGAAAGATTCGAACCTCAAATGAATGACGTAGAATGCTTCGTACTAGATAACTGATGTAGGTGACGATATATTGCTTAGGGTCTGTGGATTTGGTAACAGAGTTAGGGTTCAAAAAAGGGGGTGGAGGTTCAATAAGGAGAAGATGACTCAAACAGTCTAATTTAATAGGGGTTAGTAGCGGTTTGTATTTGGGGATATAGTTCAATTAAAGATTGTGGGGTGCTCGTAAATGGTGGTCCGTCTTAGGGTTCTACAATCGAGGGGAGTAGTAGCAGACAAGGGGGATGATAGGGAAAGAATAGGTTTCTTTGATAGAGGAAAGAACTTGATGGACTAGAAACCAAAATGTAGGTGATGGCAGCAAAAGGGGATGGTGAGAAATGATTAGGGTTCTTCGGTGAGGTGGGGGGTGGGAAAAAGAATGGAGTTACATATTCAAATTTTTTTTACCAAGTAATTCATGTAAAAGTTTTTTATTAATTAATCATGGTAAGAGAATTATAAATTAAATTAAGAATTACTATAGACTGATTTGATAAATAAGAGAAAAATCAGACTTCAAACTAAAAATATATGTTACACTACTAATATGACAATTATGGGACATTTTTCATGTTTTATTTGGTCAGGATTCTTAAACTCTTTTATTTTTAAGGGTATGAGAGAAAGCACATCCACCAAATCACACAATTTTCGTCAGTTATGGCGTAATGTCTCACTTTGGCATTGTTCATCACGATCACGAGTCATCGGTCATTACAGTCATTATTAAATTAAAAACTTGTACAAAAAAAATTTTAAAAAGTAAAAACTAAAAAGAATCCGTTGGCAACTAAGTTTAATGCTGGATGGGTCATGGGTGTCCCATTTCCATCCCGGCTACTACGACTAAAATTCAATTCCATTATTATCATTTCCCTTTCAAAATTTCAAATCCATCGCCGTTTCTCCTCTCCATTATTATATTATTTTCCATCACCAAAACCAAAGTTCTCCTCTCTCAATTTCCCGGAAAATGCTAACATCACCGACCCGAATCCAACCACGACTTAACTCTTCCTTCAACTCTCTTCTACTCCAACCTCCCTTCTAATTCCCCTCTCTCTCTCTCTCTCTCTCTACGCGTTACTTTCAAATTTCGGTGTCGTTGGCCTGGTCTCTTTCCCCCCCCCCCCCACCGCGGGTCTCTCTGTCTCCTTTCATTTTCATGCTTGCTTTTTATTCTGTGCTGTGTTCTATATAACTTGGGTTGAGAGAGAGAGTTGCATTAGGAATCTTCGGTAACGGTTTTGTGGCTGCTAAAAATAAAATCTCAGAGATGAAGAGAAAGTTCGAAACTTTGGTGTCGTTAACCAGAAAAAGGTCGATTCAGTTTCTGATGGGAGTTGCCCTCTTGTACCTTGTGTTGGTCACGCTCGAAATCCCCTTCATCTTCAAAACCGGGTTCGGTGCCGTCACCCAAGACTTCGTCACCACGCGCCCCCCGAGGCTCCTCAGCGAGGAGAACCTCGAAGAAAGAGAAGCCCCAACTCGCCCCTTCAAACGGGTTTCCCAAAACGCACAAGCACCAAGTCAATTCGCTCGCCGCAAACTCGTCTCCGGGTTGGTCTTCGACGACTCAACGTTCGACCCGACCCGAAAAGACGGGTCCTCGGAGCTCTACAAGCTAGCCAGGAATGCACGCGAAGTGGGTTTGAGTCTCTGGGAAGAGCTCCAATCGGGTAACTTTAAAACCGTTAGGGCAAAACCCAAGAGTCGTTCGGAGTCTTGCCCGGGTTCGATTTCGGTATCCGGGTCGGATTTTTCGGGTGTGGTAGCACTTCCATGTGGGCTTACGCTGGGGTCCCACGTAACCGTCGTGGGGAAGCCGTTGTCGGCGCACGCGGATTTCGAGCCGAGGATATCGGTGGTGAAGGAGGACGATGAGCCGTTGATGGTGTCGCAGTTTATGGTGGAGTTGCAGGGGTTGAAGACGGTGGACGGTGAGGAACCACCTAGGATTTTTCACTTTAATCCGAGGTTGAAGGGTGATTGGAGTGGGAAGCCCGTGATTGAGCTCAACACCTGTTACCGGATGCAGTGGGGTGACGCGCTCAGGTGTGATGGTTGGAAATCCAAGGCTGATGAAGATACTGGTAAGTGGTGATGTGTCTTGAGTCGTGATTGTGAAATTAACTTGTTTGTAACACGGCATTCTGTACTTATCGTACATATGTGGTGTGATGGTTTTAGATTACGGTCCACAATTGCAATTATGCTCCAACATTGCAGTTTTGGAGGTGTATGCAATCTCAATTTAAAACCATTTAAAGTTGGAAGTAATGTTGGAAGTAGGTGGTACTATGGTAAAATTTAATTGCGGTTGCTTTCTTGCTGTGCTTGGTTTATAGAGAAATAGAATGTGTGGTTTGTTATGTATCTTCTTCCCACTTGCTTTTGAAAGAAAAGAATGTATAACATGAGAAGGTTTTCACTTGATTTCCAGGAAGTGATAATGTCTTTTGGTAGAGCTCAAACTGTTTTGTTTTATGGATGAATGTTATGGTATGTTGACTTCTATAGGGCAAATGTTAGAAAAGGATAGGGTGTGCGTGGTTTACTAGTAACCTTGAAATTTGGTTGTTCTTCTCAGTTACAAGGTTCTTAGTTGTCCCTCTTAACTTTTTAGCTGTATACACTCAAGTTTATATTCTCTAGGATATATATTTTTTTGTATTTATAACTGCCTCATAAAAAAATATGTGCCATATTCCAATTTATCTGTTGAGTTTTTCTACGTATTGTTCATTAATTTCTGTTGTGATTGAATCAAACTGAGTTATTCCTTATGTTGGACTCAGTTGATAGGCTGGTGAAGTGTGAGAAGTGGATTCAGGATGATGAAAATCATGAAGAGGAGTCTAAGGCAACATGGTGGTTGAATAGACTGATTGGCCGAACAAATAAAGTAACAGTTGACTGGCCATTCCCTTTTTCTGAGAACAAGCTATTCGTTCTTACTCTTAGTGCTGGATTGGAGGGCTATCATGTTACTGTTGATGGGAGGCATGTGGCCTCTTTTCCTTATCGCACTGTGAGTAATATCCTTGAACTTATCAAACTGAACCTGAAGATGGATTTGCATAATTTCTTAATTTTGCTTTTTGATTTCAACAGGGCTTTACTCTTGAGGATGCCACTGGGCTTTCGTTGGGTGGAGACATTGATGTCCACTCTATTTTTGCTGCCTCTTTGCCTTCAACACATCCTAGTTTTGCCCCACAGAGGCATCTTGAATTTTCAAGTAGATGGTGTGCCCCGCCACTTCCTGACTCTGGCGCAGAATTGTTCATTGGCGTCCTCTCAGCTGGAAACCATTTTGCTGAGCGGATGGCGGTAAGGAAGTCATGGATGCAGCATAGGCTTATCAAATCTGCAAAAGTGGTTGCTCGTTTCTTTGTAGCGCTGGTAATGGTTACAAGCTGACATGCTTTTCATTTTTCTGGTTATGATTTCAATTCTTATGTTCAGTTGGGGGATCTTAACGTTTGATGGAAATTTTGACAGAACCCGAGAAAAGAAGTTAATGCAGAGTTGAAGAAGGAAGCAGAATTTTTTGGTGATATTGTTATAGTGCCTTACATGGATAACTATGACCTTGTTGTGTTGAAAACAGTAGCCATATGTGAATATGGGGTGAGTTATTGATTGATTAAAAAAATTTATTTTTTTAAGTTTGAAATAGGAAGAATTTTTCAGTGAGATAAAATGTGCTTTATTGTTCATAGGTTCACACAGTTTCTGCTAAGAATATCATGAAGGGTGATGATGACACTTTTGTAAGTGTGGATGCTGTTATCAATGAAGCAAGGAAGGTTCCGGATGATATGAGCTTTTATATTGGGAACATAAATTACTACCACAAACCCTTGCGCTATGGTAAATGGGCAGTGACATACGAGGTAATCAGAACCCATTGCAATGCTTTTGGTTAGAGTTTAGGGGTGGGAGTTGTCTGGAAAAAATTATGAATTTGGTTGTTATGTCATTAAGAATATGTCTATAGTCTGATCCAAAGAATGTCTGAACTTGCTTGTCTTCCCTTCCGCTCCCCATTGTATCATGCAATCAACCATCAGGTCCCCTTTTTTTCATAGTTAGCACCTAGTTGCACCTTCATCAGCTGTCTGATTTTATGGACTGTATACCATGGTCCTTAACTGTGTTTACCATATATATCTATTAAAACTAATTGTGATTGATTTAACTAGGCCCCATGCTTTCTTACTATGGCCACATTAAACTTCTTGCAGGAAAAATCTTGGTGTTTTTAAATATTGATTTTCTCTTTGTTGTCTTTTTTCAGGAGTGGCCAGAAGAGGATTACCCACCCTATGCTAATGGACCGGGTTATATTTTGTCAGCTGATATTGCACGCTACGTTGTATCTGAATTTGAGAGGCATAAATTAAGGGTTAGTAAATTCATCTGGTTAGACTAATACTGCACATTTTTTTCTGTTGTTCTTCTATGGGGCAGGTATACCCATCCTGGTGCACCTGGTGTCCATTGGTTTGAAGTTGTTTTTGCCTGAATGTTTCCGTGATTTCTTCTTTATGCAGTTGTTTAAGATGGAAGATGTGAGTATGGGAATGTGGGTAGAGCAATTTAGCAGCTCAAAACCGGTACAATACTTGCATAGCTTAAAGTTCTGCCAGTTTGGTTGCATAGAAGACTATTACACGGCTCATTACCAATCGCCTAGGCAGATGATGTGCCTGTGGGATAAATTGCAAAAGCAGACAAGGCCTCATTGCTGCAATATGAGATGACGATGAGTTACAGTTTGCTATCTTTGAATTCAGCGAGGGACAAAGAAAAGTTTTGCAGTGAAGTCTTAGTATCGAATATTGTATATAAATGTGGAGCTTGGTTAGTTAAACGTCGGCCTGTAGAAAATGGCTTTTTAAATCTCAGTATTTATTTTTGTTTCATGGCTCTTTTTTTCTTCCCTCTTTTTTGGGGGCTTAATTCTTTTGGCTCGGTCGGGATTGGAAGAGGAAAGGGAAGGTGGGAGGGGAGCATATTGACAATGATACAAGTTCTGTAAAATAATTTGAAGGATAGCATCCAATTTTCAAAGAAGAAATAGAACAATGGTTTCATTTCATAGAGATTGCTGCCTTTTGCTGGTTCTTTAATTCCATTCTCCCATTTCACCTTTATTTTTAGGGATGTTCAAAATCGAATTAATATAAACGAATTAATCCAATCAAAATATAAAAAATCAAATTGAAAAGCTAAATATCGAACAAACTAAAAATTGAAGAGACTGAAAAAATTAATTAAATTAAACCGGATTTCAATTTCAAATTTAAAAATCGGTGACTCAATTCAAATTGAACTAAAAATTATATATTTATGTTTTAAAATAATATTTTATTTAAAAATTCTTATGTTACTTATATTTATTTAGAAATTTTTTTATTATACCTTAATTTAAATTTAATTTATTTTCTTGAATTTGGACATGTATAAAAAGATTATCAATTAATTTTGATTTATATTTTGAATTTAGATTTATATTTTGATAAATTAGTTTGAATTACTATTTGTTGTCATTTGATTAGTTAATTTATACTTATATTTGATGTAGTTTAATGAATTTAGATTATGTATTTTAATGAATCTGTGTATTAAAATAATTAATAAATAACAAAAAAACTGAGATTGATTTGGATTAGATCGAATTTATATTTTAAACAAAATCGATCGAATGATAACATAAAAAAATTGATAGATTGGTTTGATTGGTTTTTTCTTTCAAAATCAATTCAATTCAATCCGTGAATACCCCTATTTATTTTAACTAGAGTCCATCTATCTCCTTTTATTTTTGGGTTTGAAGAGGAATACAGAAATAGAAGGTTAAATTAAAATTTTAGTATTATATTTTACATTTATTTTCAATTTAATCTCTACTTTTTTTAAATCAATTTTTATAGTTATAAATATTTTTAAAATAATATCTACTGTTAACTTTTCTTATAACATCATTAATTTAGTTTCTACTAAAAATTTTATTGAAGAAAAATAATATTTAAAAGAGTACATATTGAATAAAAGAATACTTATACTCATAAGAAAGAAGCACTTACCATAATATAAGAGTATTTATTAGATATTTTACATATAAAAAAGTATTTAAAAGAAAACTTATTAAACAAATAAACACTTACTAAGTTAGTCAATTGATAGACATAAACTATTTTAAAAAAGTTTAAAAATGTGAAAACTAATTTGAAAATAAAAAAAATATAAAAATTAAATTAAAAATAAATGAAAAACATCGAGATCAAAACTTTAATTTAACTAAAATATATTATGGACAAAGACTGAAGAACGCTAAAGAAGCTGGAGGTTGGCTTGGCAACGGGGTGAGCTTTTACGCAACTAGACTCAGCTATGTACCTTTATAGATTATAATCTGTATTTGTCCGGCAAGAAACATTTCAAAACATACAACATGCTCTACCCCATGCTAATAAATATTTTAAATTAAATTTATATAATAATCAATCACTATTTAAGAATTAATTCATTATTTTATAAAAATTTAAATAAATATTCGTAATAAATAATAAACTAATAAAAATAATTAATATAATTAACTTTATTAAAAAATAAATTAAGCGAGACCTACAGAATAATCCCAAATCTATTTTGCGGGGGTTTAAAACCCGTTTAAAAATCAAAATCAATTAATTTTTGTAATAATAATCGAAAATATAAAAATAAACTAATGAAAAAATTTCTAGAAATAGAATCAATCTTATTAATTTGAATACTAATAATTATTTCATGAGAATGTCAAAAAGATTTATAAAGAGGAACAAAGAAACTATTGATATTTGTATTAAAAATTATATTTGAATAAGTTAAGAAATTCTTCAAGAGAGATTTAACTTGACAAGTTGTATACTACTACTTGGCAATTAAGAAAAGTTGAGAAACTAACTAACTGGAGGTATATATGTAACCAATTGAACCCCTAATGACATGCAACTTGAATCAAGAACTAAGCAGTCTCCAACTATTGTACCTTTTTCATCTAAGAATGTTGTTAATCTAATGTATTTGTCCGGCAAGAAATCATTTCATAAACATATTTGCATGATTTCTCTTTCAATCCAATTTTTCAAGCTCTCATAAATTAGAGTCACATTTTTTAAAAGTCAATACTAAGAGCATTTAAAGTCCATTTAGATGATGTTGTTCTTTATTCTAATAAGCAATAAATTTTTCTTCCAATTAAAGTTTTTTAGTGCCTTCTAAATGGATATAAAACTCTATAATCAATCACTATTTAAGTAGATTTTGAAGTTCATTCATTGGTTATTTTATAAAAATTTAAATAAATATTCGTAATAAATAATAAACTAATTTTCTAATTACGTGTTGAATAATTAATATAAAAAATTAACTTTATTTTTTTTTAAAAAATATATATAAGCGTTTGGTTGATTCGAGTTGATTCGATTTTGAGAATCGAATTTAATTGATTTGGATTTTACCCAATCAATCTACACTCTAAATCGCTCCATTGCAGTTTTAAAACCCGGCAATGCGAAGTGGGTAGCCACGACACATATTGCAAAGTCTAGCTGGACGGCGATTTGGTCATATGACAATTTCAAGTAGCAATTTGACCCTTTTCTTTTGGGTCATTTTAGTAACTTGGTCTTCACTATTAGTACTATAATGAGTCAACTCTTTTGCTTAATGAGTCAACTTCGTCTATGAGTCCACTCTGCCAGTGACCACGTTGAGAAGGGCCCATTCTCGGTAAAAGTAAAAAAAGAGAATTTCATAGAATGTGTGTGTGTGTTTTTTTTTTCCTTTGGTGTTGTATGAAGTATGATAAGTGTATCCTTAGTCCAAGTGAAAATGATCAGTCATTGTCTTTTTTTATTTTTTATTTCACAGGAAATTGTTAAATAAATTATATTATGTCTAATATTTGATAAATTTTTAAATAATCTCGTTCTAATGTTTTTTTTTGGAATTCTTAAATTAAAGTATTGTCTTTTTTTTTTGGTTATTTTTTTCTCATTTCACAGGAAATTGTTAAATAAATTATATTATGTTTAATAAAATTTGATAAATTTTTTTTTTTTTAAGACCAAAAATCTCTTTTAAATAATCTCGTTCTAATGTGGTGGTGGTTTTAGTTTTGGTGATGTAGATGTGGCGATGGTGGTGGCGGCGGTGGTGGCGGTGGGGGTTCTTAAATTAAAGTATCTCAAAAACTAAAAGTCAAACATTATATTAGAAAAACTTTTTTTTTTGGTTACATATATTGAAAAAAAATTATGGTGAATTCTCATGACTGTAAAAGTGAGACCATAGGTGAATTTTTTACATGAACTACTATATTTGGACACATGTACACCTCATTTGACATCTCATTTAAGTAGTTGTCACGTGAGTATAATATATACTAAAATCTATAATTGCTACATGGTCCCTCAAGCATTTACTTATTTATTTAAAATTTCTTAAAAAATTATATAGATTAAATGATTATAGTATTCAACATCATATTAAAATTATTTATTAAAACAAAATTATATTATAATCTATAACCCCGAAAATTAAAAATTTACTTGAAGAATCCTAACCCTCAAACTCCCAAACGCAATTCCCCATGTCAAAGAACCCTAGAGAACACATTGTCGTCCTCGAGTTCATTCCCCATTATCGTAATCCCCATTCTATTCCATTAGAAGTGATCGAATTGAGAAAAAACTTCCTTATCTTCCAACGATTTCGAAATCGTTATTTTCGCAATCGTTTCATAGAAGCCTAAGTGACGTTCCTTTTGGTGAAAAAGTCAAGTCTTTTGAAGAACACTAGGGTTGCGAAGCTTAACAATACCACAGTTAGGTTTCAGATTATTCAGTGATAAGGAAAGAACAAATCGTGTATGAGTTGGATTCGATTCTTTGACCTTGGTGATTATATCTTTTTGCGTTAGTGTATTTCGTTTGCTATTGTTGATATTTGAGAAGGGAAGGTAAATATTTCATAGGATTTTGAATACTTTTCCATATTGATTGGGTATCTAACATTGCGAATAGGTAGAGTTTGACAAATTGTCTGTTGGAGTCTTTTATTCTATTGAGTTTCATATTCAACTCCGAATGAAATTTTAGAGATTTTAGAGAGTCTAGGAAGATAATAGAGTCCATAGGTGTCTGACATTGTCTTACTTGTTTGGACATTTGAAATTTTAGAGAGTATAGATAGATGTTTAGAATGAAGGCTTGAAAGAAATTTAGCAAAATTATTTGATGTTGTCGCAAGATAATTGCAAGTCAGGGACTGATTCTACAATTGCCAATGCTGAATTTTTGGAAGTCCAAATTTGTGTAGTTGTTATAGGTCACTCCGTACAGATAGAGAGATTTATGCTCTGAATTGGGATGAATTACATGTTGTTATTGGTTTGAAAATTTGACAACGATAATTTGAACAAATGCAATAGATGTCAGTTAAAGATGTGTTATGTAATTTAAAAATCTGGAACAAATTGATAGGGATAGATGAAAGGGCAAGAAGTTGCATTTATTTATATGCTAAGTGCATTCGATGTTTGTGCTTTATTTTACCTTTAGAGATTATATATAGTTTAGTTATTTTGACAGTAAGCATGATTTGTGATCCATCGAATTTCCCAGTATTATGTGCGTAGATACATAATTAATTGAACAGAATAGTTTCACAATCATATTCTTCAGCAAGGAGTAATGTTAGACAGATGGAAGAGAGAATTTGTTTTTGTGTGGAGTTGGCAATTTTGCACACTTCTTGGCCTGATAAAAACTATGGTAGAATATATTTCTAGTGCCCTATTGTGATTGGTACAAAATGTGTAAGTATTGTCTATCTTATATTGAATTTTGGCATAGCGTTGGTTGGAATTTTGTTTCCCTATGTATTGTGTTTTATCTGATTTGTAATTGGCTTTATTTTTGTTCGCTAGGATGTCAATATTTTGATTGGGCTGACCCCTGTTGATTGTGAGTTAATAGCATCAATTTCTAGAGGAAGAGTTGAGAGGAATGCATATGAACCAAAGGCAAAGATGAATCAATTAGCAATACAGAATTTCATGAAGGACAATGAGTTGGGAAGGATGCAAGTTGAACTAGCAGAATGCAAGAAAAGAAAGGATATGTATTTCAAATTGATTATCGAATCGTGGTGTCTTATAACTTTTGTGGGGGTTGAAATACTGACATGGATGAGGACTTGTTAGGCCATTGATGGGCTTGTCCTCACATTTGATTGGTTGGTCTTTTTTTTTTTTCTTAATTGGTACAATAGTTGTTCCTACCCTTGAAGCTTCTAGGTTATTTTTTGTTACATGTCTTTAGATCTATTATTATCCTTGTTGAAATGACAATGATTTCATATGTCCGTAGTGGTTTTGGCCTGAGATTTGTGTGTTGTCCATTTACTACCTTTTTTATGAACAAAATGGCTTTTATGTGGAACAGGCTTAACTATTGAAACAACAACTAGCTCATAGGCCCAGCATCTTATACCATGGCCTCAAATTAGTATAGTGGGATTGTCTTTTTATTTATTTATTTTATCAAGAAAAAGGAAAATGGATTGTGGGACGGGTTTAATAAAATAATATTTGGAGCTTTTATAAAAAGCAATTTGATAATTACTTAGCAAACTCTATTAATATCCATATCCAGTTTTACTACTAAAAATAAGAAAATACATTCATACCCTCTCAACTTTGAAACGTTTAAAAATAGTCACCATGAATTATAAGTTCTCCCTATTAGGAAAACTTTATTAAGAATGTTAAGAACACACTATTTAACATTTTTTTTTTAATATACTCTTTGTTATTGGATCACGTCACACAGTAAAATATACACTTAATTTTGATTAGTATGTAATTATTTTAATTAACATGTAATTAATTTGATTAATGTATAATCAAGTTTAAGTATATGATTTAGTAGATGACGTGACTTAATAATAAAGAGTGTGTTAAAAAGTGTATTTCTAACACTTCTCAACCCCATTAGTTGAAGTACTTAACAAGGAGAACTAATAGTTCATTATGGCTACTTGTAAATGCCTCAAGTCTGAGTGGAGTGTGGATGCATTTTTTCCCTAAAACCAACAATGGAAATGGTATACAAAAAAAGGGTTGAATTGAAAGCGTTGTGTAAATGTTCTTCAGTAAACCATTAAGCCATAAGGACTTCCATGCTTAGGTTTATCTGTAATAGTAAACAAATTGCATAGTTTTCCTAGCACGTGGCTTTGCTAGGGTTTATCTAAGTACTGCTCCATCTAGGGCAACCTGCATCCACTCTAAGGCGGCCTCCCCTGCGCACCTGTGGCCTCCTCTCCCTTCGTTAGAGTCCATCATCACCTTTCCTTCCTTCTTCTTCTTCCCCTCAACTCTTGGATCACCTACAACTCCACCGTTCCGACGCCCACCCCTCACTTCGCTTCCTCATCCACACCCAAAACTAGAACCATTTCCCCTACCCACCAACCTCCAGATCAATGTCTTCCTCACTCAAACTCAGCTAAAAACGTGTTCTCGGCCTCCATCGCCTCCCGCCTTGATCACCATAGATCCTCCCATCCACTTCACCGATTCAACGCTGCAAGTTGTCGAGGTTACGTGAGAGAGGTCCTTACTGCCAAACTTGGTTGTTCAATCAATGTAGACTGGCACGTAAATCGTTCTCCATTAACAATGCAGCACGCCGACTTCCACCCCAAGCATGGCCTCGTCCAATTCCGTAGCACTGCAGACTGAGGATGACGAGGTCGTGACTTTTGAAGCAGAGGAAATCCCCGACCAAGCGGAGACTGCAAAAAAAGTGCCTCATAGGTAAATTGTTCTCTGACAAGTCGCAGGTTCACACCACTATCACCATAATCTTATTTGGGATCTGGAAAAAAAACCAAAAGGCTTCTGCTGTGAAGAAATCCGTGATAGAATTTACTGATTCTATTTTGACAAGGAGTTCAATGCGTATATGACCTTGCGTAGGCAACCATGGAGTTACAAAGGGCAATTATTGGTTCTCAAGTGATAGGAGAAGGGACAAGATATAGCGGCATATGATTTTGATCATGTTCCCTTCTCAATCCAAGTTTAGAGCCTTCCAAGGGAACTTTGGACTGCAGCAATTGGAAAAAAAGCTATGTTCCGGAGCGAGATCTTCTGGAACCATCCAACTTAACTCTGACAGTTGATAACCTACATCTAGAGTTACTGAAGTTCAATCTTGGGGGTCACCCTAGTCCGCTCTCCAAATCTAAAAAGAAAGCCAAGAAGAGTGGCCACTAGTCTAGGCCTCAGCCACAAATCTCCACCCTAATCATCGTTCCAATGTTGCAAGCTCTCCCAGAAGACCATCCGGTGAAAAAAAGAAGTCTTGATAGTAATGACCACGAGGAAGGGAAGCGAGTTTGTATGGACCTTTCTTAATCTTCCATCTTTTTGTGGCTAAGGGCGCTATTGAGCCATCTTCTAGGCTTTTTGGAAGGGTATTGGGGACATTCCCAGGTTCTTTATCTTGGAACTTTGTTTCCCATTTTATTCATGGAATAAAATTTGCTATCTTTGACAAAAAAAAAAGCCTAGTTTGGGACTTCTTTCTTTGGTTTGCTTGATCATGTCTTAGACTCTTAGTTAAAATGGTTGGGGAGTGACCCACATCCTTATAGAACTTTTTTTTGGGTCTTTAACCAAGAATCTCCATGGGTGATTTTTGACTATGTATCTTGTAAACATTACTATGAGACTAACTATTAGATACTATTACGATTAAGAGACTTTTCAAACAATTATTTTTCTTAGGGTTTAAACATTGGTCCTTTTATTGAAAGTGCTGCTCAATTACCATTGCACTCGATTGTTGTTGGTATGTGCTTGGCAAACAAGAAATAAAATTTCTTTGTCAAAATTGAAAAGAAAGAAAGAAAGGAAATATGTTAGCTATACAGTAGTTACAGATTTAATTTTAATATACTATTATTGTAATTTTTTTAACAAAATCATCTAACTATATATTGTCAAATCACTAAAAAGGTCTGAGTATTATAACTACTATATTAAAAGTTTAAATAATTTAATGATATGTCAATTGTAACCTCCTTCATAAGTTTAATCTAATATAACAAAATTTTACTTCTTTACTTTATGAATGAATTAAAACTAATACCTGGATTAGATATCCCTAATTGGCATCAATTTTTTTTTTAACTATGACTAACATCATGCCAACTCACAAAACGAACTTGAAAGTAATTACTTACATCATAATATCAAGAGTTTATATATATATATATATATATAAATATATTTAGTGAGATAAGTTAAATGTGTATTTGGTCAAAATTAAAAATTACTTAAAATTCATATGATCACTTAAAAAAATCACATATATTTATGTTTTAATCTTAATCATTCATGTAAGATTCAATGATCAAAATTAACTCACCTCACCTCTTACAATAAACACTCATCTTACCAGATACGCTATATATATATATATATATATATATATATAGTGATTGCAAACCTCCACACCTTCATGTAGAGATTAGTAATCTCCACATTTTTGCTTTGGACAAAAAAACTAAAATTCTTCTTTATAAAATAATTAGTCTTTAAGGCATTTTAGTAATTTAAGATCATCAACTTTAATAAAGAAAGAAAATAATAAATCCCAATATTAATAAGGAAAGAGAATAGAGAAATACTATAAGTCTATAACTTTAATGATGAGAGAGAATTTGATTTTTCTTATTAAATAAAAAAATAAGAAAGATGAAAAAAAACTAATTTAATTATTTTATATAAATAAAATTAATAATACATAAAATGTTGTAAGATTTTTTTTGGTACATAAATTTATAAAATAATTTTATCATATATAAACAATATACATAATATACTTCAATTATGGTTTTAGTATATATTTTAAAGTAAGTATAATATATTTAATTATTTTTTAAAATTACAATATTATATATTACAAATTACAAATATTTGAATAGCAATATAAATTTAATAATATAAAAGTATAAAACGTTGGATTAATAACGTCTTTTATATGTTTAAGATTTAATAATTGAATTAAAATACTTTATGTATATGAATTAGTATTTTATGAAGAAAGATTACATAACTTTTATATATATATATAGGACTGGAGATTACTAGCTACGTAAACTCAAGTATTCAATTCAATTAAAATATATATATTTAATGTCTTTTAACTAGGTAACTTTTTAATTATGTATCTGAATTAATTACATATACAAATTTTATTATTTTATAAAAATAAAAATTAAGTAATTAAGAAATTTTTGTTTTTCCAAAAAAATTAATTTTTTAATTATGTATACAAATTTAATTGTTTTATAAAAAATAAAAATTACATTAAAATTAAGTTTTCTATTTGAAAAGAAGAGTCAAATTTTTTCTCATTATTTGAGTTTTCTATTTAAGTTTTCTATTTTTTTATCTTTTTTATTTGAAAAGAAGAGTCAAATTTTTTAACTCATTATTAAAATCTATGTTATATTATCATTTTTCATTAAATTTGATAATCTTAAATTACTATAATAATCCTTAATACAAAGTTAATTTATGAAAAAGGATTTTGGTCTTTTTATCAAAAACAAAACATAAATTTTCTTAAATTATTAACATCCACGAAGATATGAAAGTTAGCAATCCACATATATATATATATATATATATATATATATATATATATATATCCAAGTCAAGATTTAGTCAAATGTACTTATATTGTTGCTGGCAGTAAGGTGGACATCATTGAATTATATACAACCAAAAATACAAAAGAAAGTGGAATGGGACATAGAATATCACAAGGTCGTAATACATGTCATGTATCCGATAACCCCTCAAAAAAGTGATACCCCATGTCAGTCAAGTAGGCTAGTCATATTATTTACTCAATAGTAAATAAACGTATATCCCTAATAACTCTGACATATCTCCCTTAGACTTGAATTCATGAGTAATCAATTTGAATGATGATAAACATGATGTGTGTCTTGTGTTAGTCTAAATCATCATGAACATAGTGAGAATTCAAAACACTCTATAAAAAATGAACAATTAAAAATCTTTTATAAAATATATAGTGAATTTCAACTATGTAAAATAATAGAAAATCACATAACAATTAAATATAATAAAATAAAACATATTCAAGCAACACAACCAAATTATAATAACATGACTAAATAAATATTAAATAAATCACTCAATGCAACTTTTGCATGCTAATATCATCAGGTAAGTTCTTAACATATTATATCATCTTTACTTTAATTTCCTTTTATTTCTATGTTTGGTTGCCTTATATCTTAATCAAAAGTCTTCTTTTTCTTAGAGAATTCTTTATCTCTAGTGTTACTTTTAAGATCGTGACTACAAAGTAAGATATTCGCACACAAATCAAGACAAATAACATAAAAAGAATCTTACATTTATCCTTATAATTTCTTGACAATTAGGTGTAAAGTTTTAAGTGTCTTTCACACAAAAATAAGCAATTTAAATCACCCAATATGTCACAAAATAAATTCATCATATGCATATTTGTAATAAATTTTAAATAAATCATGACATAAAATTCACAAAACTTCGAGTTATCAAATTTAAATGTCAATTTTTTAAAAAATAAACTTTAATTTAAAAATATTTCATTAATTCTTTTAAAAGTGCTCATCATAATTCTCATCATACTTTATATTTTTGTTTAGATTTTGATAGCAGGTTCATTGCCCAAGAGTCTTTTCCTTGTAAGGTCAATAATGAGTTTATTACACGAGTTCTTTGATTGCAAAATTTAGCATAAAATTACTAAATACTAGCTTCTTTATTGTTATTTATTTTATTCATTTTATCATCTTTTAGAAGCTTAGCATTTTTATTTAGAAAGTGTCGGATAATAGTTTAATGCCCACAACCTTTACTTAAAAATCACTTATTAATAGATTAAATGAAGGCATAACCAAATTCGTGCCATTTTGCATATTGGTCCAATAAGTTAGATCCATATCGTTTTAATTAAGATGGGGTCAGAGATGGTATAATAGTAGCAAACATCTTTACCATGTACAAAAAAAAAAAAAAAGCTTAAACAGATTTCTTGGTATATGCCAATGATTTGAAATTTATAACTGGATAACTTCCCACTCTTTCTTAGTCTTTTTTTTTTTAGATAAAAAAAATTGCTTTTTTATTTTATCTAATAACATTGTTTTTTAGGAACATTTAAATGATTAACTTGTTATCAATGAAATTTTTTTTTATCTAACTTTATAGTTATAATAAATGTTCTTCAACCCATACTATTGTAAAAAGATTATTATATACAAATTACTTGGTCTACAACAGTTTTATGCAAATATCTTACCCGATTTCTTTATTTAGCAGCTTTTTAAATAAATTTTGTTATACTATTGTAAGCTAAGTTCAAGGACAACTATTATTAAATTTTGAAGAAAGACATGTTCTGATACTTTGCCTTCGTTTACAATTTAGTTTTGTAATTATAGAATATCTTCTTTTTTTTTGGGTACTTGGCCATTGGGCCATGGGGATGCTCTATTATTGGGCTCATGCCTAGGGGATCCTAATTTGAAGGCGCATGGGGGATGGGCGAGGAGGAGGTAGAAAAGAATGGGACAGTTCGGATAGGGAGTGTTGAATACCTATGATAAATTTGCAAGTATATGTCAATCAAGTGTTGGGTAATATTTCGTTCGACAACAATTTGTTATTTCTATATATGGTTTACGTTTCTACAATATTTTGTTTTATAATAATTTTAATTGATATTTCTTATTGTTAATGAATTCAGGTGTGATTAATGGTTGTAATAATGTGATTTTTAATGTATATTTATTATTTTACATTAATCTTTTTGTTAATTAATGCCATTTAAGTGGTTCATGTTGATTAGATTTTTTATAATGGCTAATCAAATTGTTAGTAAAGTTATCATGGAGTAATAGAAACTGATCCTAATGATTTTTATTTTTGAACTGATGATCCTAATGATTTTTAAATGATTCTTTGTTATATTGTATATTCAATTGTCAATAATTATCATTAATATTCATATGCACGTTTATCAACTTTTTGGGTTTCCTAGAGTATTTTTTCATTTAATATATAAGAGACTAAAACAATCAATACCTAAGGGAAGATCTTTCTCAACTATGTTATTTTTATGCACATACAT
Organism: Ormosia semicastrata; assembly: GCA_029884595.1. Classification (NCBI taxonomy): domain Eukaryota; kingdom Viridiplantae; phylum Streptophyta; class Magnoliopsida; order Fabales; family Fabaceae; genus Ormosia; species Ormosia semicastrata. The sequence goes on along the minus strand of JAQQTO010000028.1, from coordinate 4,327,333 downwards.
CTAAGACCACATACTTAAGAGACTTAAGTTTTTTTTATTCGAACTAACACACGTTGGTATTTATGTTTCTCAATTTAATAAATAAATAAATAATTATATGTTCAGTATTTTTTAAAATAAGATTTTAAAATTAAAATTTTATCTATTATTCCATGTGTTACATGGGTTCGAAATGCTAGTATATAATAATGATACCAAAAAAGTTAGGGAGCAAATTAGAATGTTATGAGCTTCGCATGGCCACGTTGCATTGAAATACCAGGCCGTTTTTATTAATTTTTGCCTAACAAGCAATTAAAAAAATAGAGCTTGTTGCATGCTCACAGCTATGTAGTAAAATTAGAGTATAACTATATAAAAAATGAGATAAAAATAATTAAAGAATAAAAATTGTATAAATATATAAATATAAAATAATGTGTAAAATGTGTACATAACATCATTATTCCAATTAAAACATGGAAACAATTAGATATATACGACATTAACAAATTGACATTTTATTTTAAATTTGTAAAGGACAAAACTTAGATCAGTTTCTTTATATCTATTATATTTATTTCATTAATTAAATTATGATATATGTATATTTTTTTTTAAAAAGAGAATAAAAAATATTAATGAACACATATTATAACTTGATTAATAGAATAAATGTAATAGACATAAGAAAATGAACTAAGTTTTATTCTTTACAAAAACATGGAAAAAAATAATTTACGAAGTTGATAATTAAGCACACAATCTAAGAAGAGTTAGGGCAACGAACAGTTTTGTAATAAAATAAGAGTCTGTTTGGCATACTGTATTAAGTTTGATAAGATAAACTAATACAATATATTATGACCTTATTAATTCTTTAGTACAAATATTATATTGTATAAACTTATCTATCAAATCTCTCTTATATATTAAAATGATGAATAACTTAATCAAAACTTGAAAAGTGTAATTAGACTTGATTAAATTTTAATATATAAATTTCTATAAAGATTTTTTTATTATAATTTTAAACATCTCGTATTCTTAACCTTTACGTATTAAGCATTATATTATCAAATCTTATACTATTAAACTTTATACTACTAAATCTAATACCACCAAATTTTATTCTATCCTTACAAAATAAGTCCTATTAGTTGCTTCCTGCAGTCATTTTGATCATAATTAAAAGACCATTTTCTGATTTGATCAGACTAAAAAAAAGCCAGTCAACCCTCATGCTCAAAAGCTGAACATTATGGAGTCCAAGAAAAAATAGAACTAGAGGGATTGATAATCTAAAAGCCATATCTTTTTAAAGTTACAGTACTTGTTAACAGTTATTGTACATCGATTGGATGGGCTAAATAGCGCCCAACAAATTCTCATTCATTTTCGTAGACCCTTTGAATGTAGAAATACTAAATACTAAAAAATGACTGACTACCTAATCTACACAACTCAGTATCATGCTGCTTCTGGCAGCAAATCATGCACCTAAGGGCTGCTTGGATTGCCATAGGAAGAGATCTGGTCGTAACTTCCTTTGGGGCTTATAACAAAATTTATAGTTCTATTATCATACACATTGGCTTCCCTGATAGAAAACTACTATCCTTGCTCTCAAAGCAGAAAGGGAAGCTTCAGTAATCATCATTGCCTTCATCTTTCGTTGTCGTATTTGGACCATCATCAAAACCTGAGCTAGGGGCAAGCTCATTCAAATCAAGGAATCGTCTCTTTTTCATGCCCTCAACTTCCTCCTGACCGGGACTACTTGATTTTTCAGGAGGCTGGTTTTGGTTTTGTTTGTTCTCTCCTACTGCAGGATATTCGTTTTCTCCTGCTGCAGGGTTAGTAACAGGCTCAACTACTTTAGTTTCCTGATCTTCATCATCATTGCCATCTAAATCTTCACTTTCCATCATATATTCCCCATTCTCACTGGGATCTGAGTGATCATCTGATGCATTAGACTTCTCAGGTTTAACAAACTCCGTTTCTGACTCGGACATCTCATACTGCCTGTAATTTATACGGTTTCTAGTGGCCCTCTTACTGCGTCTTAGACCTGATTGAATTTCATCCACAGACCTGAGTTTAGTTTCCCTCCTAGTACGGCCTGGCAATTGCTTGAATTTACGGGGCTTGTCGCTATCCTCACTGATACTCAAGGAATCTTCCTCATCTTCTTCTTCATCTTCAACGTTATCTTCATCCCAATGATATTCTTCATCTCCTTCAGAGGCAGAGCTACTAGAAACCTTCCTTCTTTGCTTACGTTTCCGGAGATATTCTTCATCATATACGGCTTCCCCAACAATATCATCATCACTGTCAAAGTCCGCCTCATTATCTGATACTGCTTCAACAAACTCTTTCTCTGAATACCGCTTAGGCCTCTGTCTTCGCCGATTACTGATGTGAAAACACAATGATTAGGAAAAATCGAATATCAGGCATCAGAACAGATTTGAAGGGGAAAAAAAAACTACACACCTTCGATCCAATGTGTCAGTTTGATTCTCTTCCTCCGCATCATCAAAGTCAGGTGATTTTGGAGATGGCATACTAAAATTCAGATGTTGAGGGACATGTGAAGGACCACTCCATTTACCATTACTCAAAGCTTCAGGTTTTACTCCTGCTTCTCTCCTGGGTAAAGGTTCTGGGGATGATTGTTTCCGTCTGACAAAGGAAGAAACAGATACATGTGCCATGAGTACACAGTATAATCAATTGAGTATGATTGGCCCCTTTCACTCTCCAAAAAATAAAAAATAAGTATATAACAACAAAAACATATAAACATATCAAGACCAGCCAGATAGAGGGACAGGAAGTAAGATGAAAAGATGAATTCCATACTTCGTTATCTTAATTGCCTCATTGATGGACCGATCATAATCATCTGCAATAACAGTGATGTCAAAAGTTAGGTTAACGTAAAATCAGCACATTACGATGCTCAAAGTAAGTTGACTCCTGTCCAACCAAACAGAAAATCAGGTAGTTCAGGTGAAAAATTTGATCATAGCTATAGTAAACAGAATGCCAATGTATAAACTGTGAACTTATTCATTTCCAGATTGCCTTATAGGATGATCCAGAAATGGACACCCACCATCAAAAAGTCCCACTAAATTATCCCTGTACTTATGTACTAGCAGCCCCCTGGCCCATGGGGAAAGCTTACTGCTAAAACCAGACATTCCCTATGAAGAATGATGTAGTATTGGTTACCAAATCCAGGCTACTTGCTCAAAACAATAGAAGGTACTTAGGGCCCAAACACACCCACAACAACCCAATTGTTAAAAAAAGAGTGCTGTCTAATTCACAGGTTATTATGGACACGTGAAAAAGAACAGGAGAATGGAAAGGCCAACTTCAGCTGATAAACCAAAATGCAAATCATTCTGTAATGTGGGCACCAACTACAAACACCACTAAAATGTTGGCTCCAGTTATAATGGGTTAAACCTTCTTGCTCTTACCAAAAGTGTAGGTAACAGGTTTCCTATCACGAAGTGAACGCCCTGGGGCAAGCCCATCAACACCCAAGAAATTATCAAGAAGAAGAGCTTGTCTGTGTTGCTTTTTCAGCAACCTCTCCTTTCTCTGCACAAATATACAGACCAATTTTGTCTCAGTTAAAAACTCAATAAGATTCTTCACGGACCTTAAATCAAGATGAAAAGAACACACAACACGATTTTGAGTTCAATTCTCGAAATGCCCCTATCTTCTCAATTTTCTCAACCCCCGCCAGTCCGCCACCAATAACAAAAATAAAGGACAGTAAACACACAAAAATAAATTACCTTGTGAACTTTCTCAATTTCAGGAAGCATGTCTATTTTCAGCTTTTTCCCTAGAGAAGCCTCCATTCTGTTTTTACTTGAGAAAAGCTTCTCCTGTGCAACCAGATGAATAAATTCAAATAACATGTAGCTCAATTAAAGAAATAAAGAAGTTGCAATCCATATAAAAAGCAGGGGAGGGTTAGGTGATACTTTCTTTTATTGTTTCCCTTTAAAAATGAAAAAGAAAAATAAGGGTGAATCCTATCATCAGAAAATAAACAAATATCAGTATTGTGAAAGTTTTATGATGACTATTAAATAACATTGATCAGAGAGTAGATCAATGAATAGGATTGAACATTGACAATTGAACCACATCTGATTCCATCAAACAATTGCCGCAGCTAATTTTGACCTCTCTGGTTCACACGTCACTGATGAAGATCTCAATAATGTTAAACTACACCCCCCCCAAAAAAATAAAAAATAAAAAATAAAGGAGCTTAAGGTACATTAATAAATATGCCATACATTTCTTTCTACTGGGAGGGTTTTCTTTTATTTTATAAATTACAATTATGTAAATACAGTTTTTTGGATTTTACTAATTTGTATTAAATGTTCTCATAACACAAAGGCAGGCAAAACCTTTTGCAGTAATGTGAATCACTTGATCTATAAAAGGTAGACCAGAAATGCCAGGAATTTCAGAAATCAAGCTTTATCACCTCATTTTTTTGAGAGATAATTGTGCATCTTGCATTTCTGGTATTATTCTCAAGGTCTTTTCTCTCACAAATATCAAATAGAATAACTTTTTCATTTTTTTTTATAAAAGAAGAAATTCATTTAAGACAAAGAGAAGATGATTAGAAAGAGTAAGGTGGTTAAGAGATCCTCCATACAAAATAAATTTATGCACGTGTGCCCTACAGGATGTGTTATCCTTCTTTTGTACTTTTCTTACTGCCATAGTTCCATCCACTTCAATAAATTTCTCTTTCTAGCAAAATAAAGTTCCCTTGTGCATATAGTATGTGAAGGTTTCAATGGATAATGTAAACCAATAAACAGTTCTTAAAGTAATTTTCTATCACTAGTTATTTCAAATTCTACTCAACCACAGGATTTTTCAATTTGCTTACCAACATGTCAGAATATATTATTCATTTTTAGCAGCCATGTGAAATGGTGATAAAGAATGAAATACAATAAATATAAATAATATTTGTAATTTTGTAAGCAAATCAGGTATTTTAACTATAAAGGTTTTCATTTTTGTTATAATTAGGGTCTGATCAAGAATTTGTGAATCTAATGAATACTTAATTTGGATTTTCTACTAAATTACAGTTTCCTACTCATTAAGTTCACTTATAATTTAGGTTAGGATTTCTAGACCATAATAGAATTAATATCAATTTATGATTTCAGATATAACAACACCATTATTAATGTACGTACTAATCTATCAAGTGATTCATTATCTAGGTCACAAACCTATAACACCAAAGTCCCAATTCCAAGAAAAACACCCAACAATTGTTAAAACATGACCACTGAACATAGATATTAGATAGACTAGCGTCAATAACTTACAGAAACATCTTGAAATTCATCAAAATTGGTCGCAACTGCTTCCCACTGGTATGATGTATTAGAAAGAACCTGGGAACCTCTTGCTTTCCCTTTCTTCACTTGAATCACTTCAGTTTTCCTTATTTCCCGATACAACCTATGACCAATAATTGGGTCATCTTCATACCTGCGCTAATCAAATGCCAAATGAATAAAAGCAAAAAGACATAAATGTACAATAACTTTCCAATATGACATTTCAAATTTTGAACAGGTCGAAGTGAAAGCAAGAGTATATTACCAAAAAGAAATTCCATGTGAATCACCACCAATACGCTCCTTACGGAATGTTGAAAGTTGAACACCATGTTTGAGTGAGTTGTCAATGTAATTTCGGATATCTTCTTGCTGTAAAATATTAGCCAAATTTAATCATTGTGTACACTACCGAAAGGGATAATCAGAGTAAGATATGTCAGACTATGAATAATTTGTCCCCCACTCTGCCTACACACTCTGCCTACATGGATGCACCAGGTAGGTTTTGATCTTGGGATCTCTGCTACCCAGCCCCAACGTCTTTAAACTCCCCAAAGAAAGTTATTGGAGAATAAGGAGGCATAATTAGACACAAAAGCCATTAGCCCACTAAATATATTGCATGGCCATGCATCTATGTGAATCTATGAAGCACCGGTATGGCTTTTAGGCCGCCGTACCAGTGTCCGGTGTGTACCGGGAACGGAGACGCGTCTGGCATGCCAGAAAATGTCTCTCCCTGCTCGAAGCTTGTTTCTCCCTGTCGAAGCTCGTCCGCCTTCCCTCCTCCATCTTTGTGACTCTCTGTTTTGAGGCAAAACAAAGACCCCTCGTCGTCGATCTACCACACCAAACCACCTCGCCACCACATCCAGATCTACGGCAACCCCGCGTGCTCCATCACCGGCCACCCATCAACCAAACACAGCAAATCCGTCTCCTTCCAAGTCATCCATGGCTAAGCCACTAGTCAAACTCGAACCTAGACCATCGAACGCCCCGGTCGCCGGAGCCACGATGCCACTACCATCTATCGACTGGTTGCCATCCTAGCCGACGCTGCCACCTACGCTGGCTCTCCGCTATTGAACCTTGCATTCTTCGCCCCTCTCTGCGTGCATTTCCCTTATGCAAGCTTCCGTTTTCATTCCTTTTGTTTTATTGTTGTTTGGTCTTTTTCTTTTCTTTTATTAAGTTTTTTTATTTTTTAAATATTTATCAAGAGAAATGGGTAGTTAAATTTTTTTTCTAGTCATTCGTGAGTGGCTTTGTGGATAAGCTTTTCAAACATATTTATTTTGTTTATAACATATTCGCGACTTTGTAAATTTTTGAATTTTTAAACTATTTATTTTGTACTTTGGATATGATTTATTTGTTGATATGTAATACTGCGTTATTCAAAATTATATATTTTATGATTTCTTATATATATATTAAGTCATATCCTGTCATACCCGTATCCTAATTTTTAAGAAATTACCGTATTTCTATACCGTACTCGTATCGTACCGGATACTCGTACCCGTATCCATGCATCATAGATGTGAATTGTATTACAAGACAAACTATTGAGGCTGAATATTGCACCCTTAAATGCACAAGCACAAAGAAAGAACCACTTGATGTAAAGATAGAGAGAGCAGCACAAAATAAACCAAAAAAAGGAGGTAGCAACAAAACAAAGCTAAAAAAATGATACATAGGAAAATGCCATGCATAGAACACAATGGCATAATTCAGTGCTCAGCATGAATGAACTCTGCATAATTTTCCAATAAGATCCAAGCTAACATCAAGCAGAGTTACTTCATCCTACCATACTGAAGTTTCCTGATTTAAGCAAAAGAGATATAAGAAATATAGATACACAAACACTAAATAGTAACAGTACCTCAACACGAATGTCACATAATGCTTTTAAGATGACCACACGGACCCCTGGATCAAGTGATTTATATACTTCAACCTCCGCTCTGTCATGTTAGAATAACCTGAGACTTAGGAAATGCATATAGATTAACAACATAGGGTTTTAGATATTGTATGACTAGTTGATTACTTACCCATGTGAAGCAAAAATTGGAAGATCCCCATCGGCAACCTGCATTTGAATTCCATCCTCATATTAGCTCTGGAAACTACAAAAAATACATTATTCTCAAATATCATCTTGCTGAATAAAAGTGTCTCATTACCCAGTGCCACCAATCTCTCAATTTTCTGCATAATACAGTTATCCAAGTATCACGTGAGAGTGCCATTCGCGTAATGGGAGGGATTGCCTATCAAAAGATTTAATAAATGTTATCAGACCAGCAGCAGTTTTGCAAACATGTGACAATGTTATATAGAAGAAAGTATAGAATTTCCAGATGAATAGACATTGAGAGAGATCATCGCCCTATAACTCTGGCTAAGAAGACAATGTCAAACACCTCTTACAAGATCTTGAACTGCAAGACCTAACCCAATAAAAAAAATGAGTTTAAGTATCACCAAAGTTTTGATTAGCCCCTCTCTGTACATAACTCAATAGATCATGGACCCATAGAAAGTATAGATTTTATAGTGGCATCGATATTGAGAGAGACACAGATTCTTTGCACTACTGCATCTTAAAATACAAAACTTCAAACACCTCTACAAGATCTGGAAGTATATTGATAGGAAAGGTGTCTCATTGCAGAAAAATGGAGATAATCCCAATTACAGAGATAGAATCAGAAAACAGAAAAGGAAAATGAAAAGATAGAGTAGACTTTGAGGGTCTGAAAGCCTCCCTGCCCTAAGGCCCCAATCTCTTACTCAATTCCTGCCTAGCCCTCTCTTTCTCCCCCTCATACATATATTCCCATTCCTGTAACTGAATATCCCACGACCTCTCCTCTTCCACTCACTGCCACATCAACATTTTGTTATGCTGCAGCCCATTAACATGAACATTCTCAATATTCCCCATCCTGTCCTTATTGTACCTCTGAGCCTAACATATATGAACACCAACATTAAACAGCCTCAACCAAGGTAGTCAAGATTGAGATCCTACCTAGGAATGGGAAGAGGGAGTTAGACACGTAAAAAGTGAGATCGTAACATGGATCGTAAGATCCTACCTCTAATATAAATTATATTAAAAAATTATACATACATATAAAAATAACACAAATAAGAAGAATACCTTTAAAATCACAATTAACATTTAAATAAATTCTAGTTCAAAATGCATAATAGATGGTTTTTACTTTTTTAAAAATCTTCAATCTTAATATATTTTTTTTGGTACAATCTTGATATATATATATATTCATATTTAGTATATTAATTACTTTAGGCATAGTTCTGTGGCCCATTGTCTTGTATTTCAGGAAAAAAAAAGGAAAAGAGCTTAAAACTGTGCGTTTTGCTTAGTGTGGTCTCTCATCTCCCCTATCCCATGGTTGACAGTCGACACCCATAGGCCACAGCCCCACTCACAGTCACAGGTCGCAGCACATGCAAGAGACCACCCAACCACCAACAACTCAGATGCAGCAACTCAATGAAGCACCATCCAGATTGAAGGGGGGACAGCAACAACCAGATGAGGCAGAGATGGCAGAAAACCAATGCAGAACCAACACAGAAGGGAAACAGCAACCAGATCAAAGGTGAATAGCAACCAGATCAAAGGGGAAACAGCCGAAAAGAGGTTTGGGGTTAGGGTGGGGTTATTTACGTCACCAAAAAAGGTGGCTCAGCCAACATGGCAGAAGCGTCTGATCCCACCGATTTTGCGATTTAGCACCACGATCCCACCCGATCTCACAAAAACGAGTTGTGAGGTGGGTACGGGATCGTTCAGCCAATGGAAAATCATAGAATCGTGCGATTCTACGATCTAGATCGTGATCTTGACTACCTTGACCTCAACTTTCTCACTCCCAGCTATCTATTTATCATTTATCAATCTACAAGATTCATGCAAGATTGATGTTATTATAATACTAAACCCAGAAGCTAAATTTAGAATTTTAGGTAAGTTCAAATATCAACACTGTTTTGATCAATTCATCTCTGTCCATAACTCATTAGATCATGGACTTGTGGAATATCATGCCTCCAATATAAATATTTTCTCACTGAAGCACAGGAATTTCAATAAAGAGCTAAATCCTCAAATTTTTCAATGAATAATTTTCCCACAATATTTGAATCTGCTAGAAAACTATAGTTCAAGTTAGAAAACTTGTAGTAAGAATTAGGTATAAAGAAGACTTTTGCCTCAAAATTTATGAGAATTCTTCAACATTGGCCTTTCCTTTCATTAATTTATTTGTGATGATGCCTAATGCCCTAACATCTTTTATAAACTTTCCATCAAAGTATATATCAATGTTTTGCAATAATGATCTTGATTATCTTTGAGATTGATTTGCACTCAGAAAATTAGGAATAGGGCCAACACATGGCTGAAACCCCAAAAAAAAAATTGAAATAGTTATGCAGGTACTTTCTGAACTTGTAACCATTTGATACAGCATATAGTTTTTGTACTTAAAACCAGTAAGAATAAACAAAACTTAATGGTTGCACATTTGCACACTATCCTTCAACAGTGAAATGGGCCTTTAAATCAGAGCACACACAATCAGCACAAGTCCCCAGTTTAACACTCATGTGAATAAAAGGTACAACACACACTTATCTCTTCCAAAAAGCGAAGAAAGAGTTTCTCATAAATCCAATAAAAACCTCCAATCAAGTACCTGCTCTGTACTTACCAAAATCTGTCAAACATGCAACTCAGTCACAAAAATTACGTCTATCTCACAATATTATATTTGTCAACTCTATTGTGTGGCCTTGAGTCCATTAATTAGTAATGTGCTCACATACTCCAAAATTGCGAGCATTCAGTTTTTGGTTCCTTCCATCAATTCCCAGATTCTAAAAGCCAACTACCCCATTGAATAAAGATTAATCCAAACGTTTGGGTAGTGACCTGTAGTCCTCAAGTTTATCATCTGGATTCAACCCATTCATTTTGAAAATTTAGACAAGTTCTCACCTTTGTCATTAAGACAGCTCCAAAACATATGACTATATTTATGCTTACACTAACCAAAGCAAATGTCTGGATGAGTAACTCTATTTTCTTTCAACCACAGCAGCCTCCTATGATCATACACTAACAAGAATCCCACTTCGTAGCCCTGAAATTTCTCTTACAGCTTGGCAATGGCATTCAACTAAACTAGCATAAAACCATAATTCTCAATCCAAGGTGCACAGTTATAATTATAACCATTGCAGAATCAGTTAAATTTAACCAAAAATAAATAAAAAAATAAAAAACCCAAAAAAAAACACAATGATGGAATGTTCTATAAACTTCTGATGAGTAAATATAACAAAAATAAGGACTAAACTAAGACAATCAACAAAGATTATGACTAAACCCACCAAAAAAACAAAAAAAGAAGTTTAGGATTCAGGACCTACATTCATAAAAAAAATCGAAATGCAGTAAGCAAGAACAAAATGAGCAAAACACAAACTCGAAGAAACAAAAAGCACCAACCTTTAGCAAAGGCATATGTATATCACCCAATGTGTCATTGGGGGTAAGAAGTGCTGTCTCCAACTCTTCTGCCGAGAACTCTACTGATATATTCAAAAGAGGCCTAAATAGCTGCAACAACAACAACGGCAACACATAGCAAAAATAAACAATAAAAAAACCACAAACCTTAAAATCGCCGAATGCATAACAACCCCACAAACCCAATCCAACCAAAAAGATCACAACTTTGAAGCTCACATGCAAGAAATTGAGTATGGAAGCTAACTCCCACATGGACCGGAGGTTCCACCGGGGCAACTGCGAAGGCGGGGGCGGTTCCACAAGCGGCGTCACGATCTTGCTGCAATGCTGCTGCTGCGGCGGCGAGTCCTCATGCCGCTGCTCCTTCTTCGCAGCTTTGGGCCTGCGCTCGATCGCCGCTGGCTGCGAAGCCGAATAGAGGCGGGCAGCGGCGCGAATGGTGCAGGCCCGGGAGGGGCGGTTGCTCCGGGTGGTGGCAGGAGGAGGAGCGGCGGTGACGGTGGCGGTTGTGGTGGTTTCCTCCTTGTGTGAATCGGGTTCCAGTGAGGGTGGGTCGCAGGGTTCGGTGGTGGGAATCGGAGGAGGGGGAGGGGGAGATCCTTGGGACATGGTGATAGAGAGAGATCAAAAGGGTTTTATGGCAGGTATGGTGGGATTACATGTAGAGGATCATGGGTTTGCATTGAAGAAAGAAAATCAAAGTGAAGGGATTTTAGAGAGGGAGAAAGACCCTTCTTTGTGTTTTTCTTTAAGAGAGAGAAACAATGAATGCTAAAAGAAAGTGTTTTTTGAGGGATTGAGAAGGACCAAACAAAGGGTACACGCCCTCAAATACAAAGGTGCAAGTAACCTATGTGGTTCTTTTGTGTGACTGCAAATAAGAAACTCTAGGAAGCAAAGAAGAGAGAGACGATGGATTGGAGCCGTCGAGGGGCAATACCAGGAATTCGTGTGTGAGGGTTGGATTTGTTTTCACTTTGGGTTATTTGGTAAAACTGTTCTGTTTTTAATTTTTTTGGTATTCGTACGGTTGATGCTTGCCTGTGCTGTGTTATTTCTGGGTTAGACTTATATTTGATTTTTTTTTTCAATCTTGTTTAGATAGCCCTAATTTCCAAGCCTACACTCAAAGGAGAATAAATACTTTTGTTTATGTTAGTTTAATTTATCTGAAGCGTAGAAAAAAAAAGATGGGGATATATTCTTATAAACAGTACTTGTTTTTGCCTTCTGCTACTCCTTCGGTCTGGCGAGTTTCTGATAACATTTTGCTACAATAAGATTGTTTGTCATTTGTTTTTCTTACCAACTCCGTGTTTAGTTTGCCTGACTATAATAATTATGGTTAAATTAAATATTATTTTAATCAAAGACATGATTTATTTATATTCAATTGATTTAATCAGTTAATATGGTTCGATTTTTAAAATATTATTAAGTGACAAGTGGGATATGTTTAGAAGTATAGTAACGAAAGAATGAAATAGAATTACTATTATTTTAAAAAAAATGTGTTATAGAGTTATTTAATAAAAAAAATGAAATGTCAAAGAATAGATTTTGTCACTCAAACTCTTCCATTTTTGTCCTCCTAAATTAGAGTCTTCTATCATGCATCTTGGTCAATAGAGGTGCACCTTATCATTACCCACTATCATAGGTTAAGTGATTAATAACTGAATAAAATATAATTATATTTGTACCCAATAACCAATTCTATTATTTATGATTTAAACCCAAAGATATAATTCTTTTAGAAAAAAAATCCCGTAATAGCAAGTTAAAAAAATTCAATATGTACTATGATAGTGCTCTTTCTTGAACCAAACAATGGGTCTCAGTGAACTTGCAAGCGTAGTTAGTGGTGCCGTCTTTGAGGTGAATGGCATAGGCTATGAAAAATCCCTTAACAAGTTTTAAAAAAATAGTATGTACTATGACAATGCTCTTTCTTGAACTAGACGATAGGTCTCAATGAACCTGTAAGCGTAGCTAGCAATGTCGTTGTTGTCGAAGAGGTGGTGGCCGATGAGGGGCTCATAGAGAAGGTTGGCTCTGTTATGAATGTAGAAACCTTGTATGCATTTTGGGATTTTTCTGGTGACTAGAAGTTAGTGTTGGATGGGGTGCTTTGGCACCAAAGCGAAGTCCTCAGTGTAATTGGCTGTTAGATATTGAAGACTTATTTTGATGATAACAAACATAAAAATAATATCTAAGACCTTCAAGAATAGCTTTAAGACTTAGAATTTTTATGTAAGAAGCCTTCTAAATATCTCAAATGCTTTATAATATTTTTGAAAAAGCTCTAAACTTATTTTTCAAATAAACCGAAATAGCACACATGGTTTTAAGGTTTCAAAATGAATTTTAATTTCTTAAGAAATAGTATTTAAGTGTTCAAAAACTTATTGGATCTTTTGGAAACAATTGACAAGATTTAAAAGTTGTTTAAAATGTTTTTCAAATAGATTTATTCGAATAAAGGACTCCTTATTCAAATAACCAAAGTCAGAATGCCAAGATTTTCTTATCTTCAGGCTTTATTTGAATAACACAGGGCATTATTCGAAAAAAGATCCAAATCAAGCTTACGCGCCTCTGTTTTAAAAGAATTTATTTGAATAACAAGATTGTTATTTGAATAAAATTGCTTTTAAGAATCTGTTTTAAAAGGGTTTATTCTAATAACCAAATGGTTATTCGAATAACACATTCGAGAACCAAATTCCTTTTAAACTAAAAATGGATTCATTTGAATAACATAAGTGTTATTCGAATAAACACGAGTCAGAATCACGCAACGGCTATTTTCAAAGCTTTTAATGTTGAAATAAATTATACCTAACGACTCTTTTTCTTAGAACTCTATAAATACAAGAGTTTGCCATGACTTTCAACACAACACAACAACCTGAAACACATCTCTTATGCTTTGAATCATGATTCATTCTTTTTAATCTCATGTTCTCTGTTTTCGCCAAAATTTGAGATATCCTTAAAGAGTTTCATAGAGTTTCAAATTGTATTATCTACTCTTGTAAGAGTTTATCCTTTTTATATCATTGTAAAATAGGATAAGATATCCCTCAAAGAAATTGTAAGGGTGAGGTATCCTTATTTGTTGAGGCTCAAGCATAAGGGTGAGGCATCCCAAGGTGTGACGAGTGCTCTGATTTGTAAAGGTAGTAGGCCCCTATTCAAGCCTAAAGTTATAGTGAAAAATCTTGAGTGATTACTTAAGGACTAGATGTAGGTCACAAGTGGTTGATGGCTGAATTAGGATAAATACTGTGTTTGATTCTCTAAACTCAAACTCCTTTATACTTGTGTTTTAATTTCATATTTTCTGCATGAACTCTTTCTATCTTAGGTTGTTTATTTGTGAGTGAAGTATTCTATTTTTTCTATTCATTCACTTTAATCGAAAAATAGCTTTAACGAAAATTATTTTTCAAGTTTGTGAAAAGTTTTCAAAAAGATTTTTACATACTCAATTCACCCTCCCTCTTGAGTATTGAAGCCACTTGGTAACAAGTGGTATCAGAGTTAGACTCTTGTGTAAAGAGCTTAGCAACTTCAAGAGAAAATGACTTCTACAAATGGTTTTTCATCATAAGGATCTTCTATAAATAGACCACCCTTTTTCAATGGGGATGGTTACGCTTACTAGAAAGTACTTATGAAAATTTTTATTGAAGTTATTGATCTAGATGTGTGGTATGCTATTGAAAATGGCCCATTTGTTCCCACACGAATTGTTGATGGTGTACGGACTAATACACTAAAAAGTGAATAGACCGATGAAGACAAGAAAAAGATCCAATACAATTTGAGAGCTAAGAATATCATTACCACATCTTTGGAATATGATGAATTCTTTAGGATTTCAAATTGCAAGACTGCCCAAGAAATGTGAGACACTTTATGTAACATTCTCTCCAACCTAATGGACTTGATCAGAGTTATAGAAGCTCAACAACACTGGTATAGGACACCAGTTAATTCTGGTAACTATCTAGTGTAATTTGAGCATAAATCTATAACACTAAAGGTGAGTTATAACTCATTTAAACCTAGAATTTTATTTAAATAGCTGAGAAAATAAAAATAAACAAGGAGGATTTATTTCTAATCTATGAATAGTTGGAGTGGATATATGAAAGCTTCTTAATTCAATTCCATAGGTTTAATTTAGCCCAGGAAAGAATAATGAATATTAGAGACTGATTTTGCGGTATAAAAAAATGGTTTAATGGTAATATAAAGAATAGAATGAAATCCTAGAATTTTTTACAATAAGTATGAAGATTAGAAAATTCATTTATGAAATATTAGAGTGTTCTTAATAGATATAAAGTTTCTAATTAGATTTCATTTTTTTAAAACTCTCCTTACCTTCTCCATTGTTGCATCATGCTGAACTTACCTAATATGTTGACTATTTGTCACTTGCGTTTCCTTCACTCTTCTCATTCTCACGTCCCATTTTCTCATTCTCCATTCTCTCACGCTCTCACATTGCCAATAGAAGGGAGAAAAGAGAAAAAGAGCAACAAGAATCATAGAGGAAGGAAGAGACAAGAAGAAGAAGGAGAAGTAGAAAAGAAAGACAAGAAAAGAAAGAAGAAGTCATCTACAAGCTAGGTAGGGGTTGTTTTCCTTAAACTCTTCGTACCTTATTTTGATTTCTTAGAGTTTTTCAAAGAAAACTTGATTGAATAATGAGCTTTGAACCATGATTTTCTATTGATATGATTATGAATCCAAGTTTACTTCTTGAATTTGAAATAATGGGGATTTGAGCTTGTAAAAGCTATAAACTTATGAGTTGAGAACCACCTATGCTTGCTATGTTATTTTGTGATGAATCTGATGCTTTGTTTGTAAAGTTCTTGGTTGCTTTTAATATTTATGAGATGGTTTTGGGGTATTCCTCTTTGATGCTCTATTTTTCTGATTAAAAATCCCCAGATAATTGATTATGGACCAACCATAATCGGTTATTGGTATGAGGCAGGACTTCTCAAGCATGGAATAACTAGTTAAGGCAAGACCTAACTGATTATTGCAACATGACAGAAAGTCACATATTCAAATAACCGGTTAGAGCCAAGGCCTAACCGATTATTGCTTGTGATAGAAACACAAGAAAAGCCAATAACTGATTACCCAAAGAGTGGTAATCGATTATTGGCATTTAAATTAGAACCATGGGAGGTCCATAACTAGTTACCTAGTGATGGTAACTGATTATGGGACATAAAAATTGACTTATTAGCTAGCAAAAATTGATTAACACTAGGTGCTAACCGATTATTCTGTCTAAAAACATGAATTTAAGATTGTTGAATGATCAAGAGATCTTGTGAATATTTTGAATTTATGAAAGTTTAGCTATGAAATGCTTTATGCCATAACATGATATAATGAGATGAACATCCGAGTGCATGATTGATTTGATATTGATGCATGATACTAAGATATGAAATGATATGATGGATTATTCTATTGCATGTTTAATGAGATATTGAGCCTTTATGCTATAAAATGAGATGATATGACGAAATGTCTTAATACATGCATGATGAGATTGATGGTTGAGAAGATCAACCTAGAAAAATGCTTGATTTTTAAGAGTAACTCATTATCTAAGATATCCTTGGAACTGGGGTGAGACTTGGAAAATGGTCGTTAAGGATGAACATTCCCTTACCACCTAAGTAATTAAGGTTGAGGATGGATATTCCCTCCCTCTTTACCTGAGTTCTCCCTGGATGAAATGTAGTTAAAGATGGACATTCCTTCTCTACTTGAGGTACTCCTAGATTAAAGATTGTGTGAGGAAGGATGATACCCTCCCTATCAAAAGTAGTTGAGGATGGACATTTCCTTTCTACTTACAACTATAAAGAGGATTGACATTCCCTCATTTGTTCTGGCTGATTGGGTCACTCAGAGTAGTTCTGTGTAACAAAAAAAAGCAATTATAAATAGGTTGAAGTGCACCAACCTGAAAGCAGACTACTACCAAGTGAACAATATTGTGATGATGGGCATTCCCTCCATGCCATTTTGATAAAAGACAAATGATGATTAGTGAAAATTGATAAATGATGATTATTGATGGATGATCATCATGAGATAGCTTAGTGCATAAGTCTATCATGGATGAATTTCTTGATTTGATAATGAGATTATGATGAGATTTGATGACTTCCTTGATTTCAAAGGGTTTTTGTTAAATAATATAAAATTAACTTCTGCTTCAGGAAGTGAAAAGACTTGATTTGGCTTGGGCCACCTTTCTACTGATTATATATTAATGATTTGAAATGATTTCCCCCTAAAACAGCTGGAATGATTATGATGACACGTTTTTATAAATGTTACTGAGAATTGTGATATTCTCACCCCATTTGCTTGATTTCCATAATGATTCCAAAATGACTACCTGCAGATCATAAAGGAGAAGAATGACTTGATCTTAAAGAAGATTTACTTCTTTTTGTTTTGATATTTGTATATGACTGTACACCATTTTTGTGCCATAGTGGCATATGATATATTTGATGCATTTTGATGTATAGTTTATAAAGAACATAGTTCTACAGTTATGTATTATGTACTTCCGCTTTAGGCTCATAATTTGTATATTATATATATACTTCTTCAGAAAATTTGATATTGATCTAAGTGACATACTCTAATATGATTACTAATGCATAATTCCGGATATGTCATTAGTTTAAATATTAGGATGTTACACTTTACAAGTTACCCATAAGGGTATTAGTGAGGTGAAAAGGTTAAGGATAAATACTCTAACTCACGAATATGAACTCTTTAAAATGAACCAATGAGAAATCATTTAAGAAATGCAAAAGAGGCTCATACACATTATAAATCATCTTGCTTTATTAGGAAAGACTTTTTCCAATGAAGACCTTATTAACAAAATTTTAAGGTGTTTGAGCAGAATATGACAACCCAAAGTGATAGCTATTGTAGAATCAATAAATCTTTCAACAATGACTTTAGGTACCCTCTTTGAAAAGTTTCAAGAGCATGAGTTAGAGCTAAACAGACTTAATCAAAATGATGAGCATGACAAAAAGAAGAAGGGAATCACACTCAAGGCCACTTCCTCCACAACTAATGATGATGATGAAGATGATAGAGATGACATAGAGAACTTTGAGTTAAATGAGGAGAATCTTAGCCTCCTAGTGAAAAAGTTTAAAAAATTCCTTAAGAAGAAAGGAACTCAAAGAAGGTCACCTTTCTCACCAAAGAAGACCCATAACAAAGGGGAAGGAACTTCATCCATACTAATATGTTATGAATATGGAAAACTAGGACACATGAAGATAGAATGTCCTATTTACCAAAAGAATGTGGAGAAGTTTGAAAAAATACCTTCTAAGGAAAAGAAAGGAAGGAGAGTCTACATAGCATAGGATTACAATGACATGAATTCCACGGATAGTTCGGATAATGAGGAAGCTCATCTGTGTCTTATGGCTAGAGGAGAAGAAGAAGATGAAAGTGACCTAGAGGTAATCTATTCTAACCTTGACTTTTTTCCTTCCTATAATAAATTACAAGATGTTTTTGAAGAGTTGCATGATGAGTCCTTAAGACTTACAAAATTAGTTTCTTCATTCAAGAAAATAATTTTATCTTTGGAAAACAAAATTACTATTTTAAATGAAGAGATTGAGAAACTCAAAACTGAAAATGAAATGCTAGGACTAATTGATGCTAACTCTTCTTGCATAACTTGTTCTTCACATGAAAAAGCATCACCATCTTTATCTTGTTCATCATGTAAAGCTTTTGAAAAAGAAATTAAAGATTTAAAAAATACTATTTCCAAAGTCACCTTTGGAAAAGACAATTTAAATATTTTGCTAGGAAAATAAAAATATATTTTTCAAAAGGTAGGTTTTGGGTATAACCCCAAAAATCAACAAATATTTTATAAAAAATTATTTATTTCCTCAAGTACTTCAAGTAGTCTTTTCATTAAATGTTTTCATTTTGGGAAGAAAAGACATAGTGCTTCAACATGCAATATGAGGAAAAACATTAACACCAAAGTTGGGACTAGAATGGTTTGGGTCCCCAAGGACATCATGCCCAAAGCTGACACACAAGGACCCAAAAAAATTTAGGTACCAAAAGTTAAAAACTAAATATGTGTTGTAGGTGTGTTTGAAGGCTAAGAACTCAAATTGGTATCTTGATAGTGGTTGCTTCAAACACATGACTGGAAATGACTCAAAGTTTTCCTTCATTGTTCCCAAGAATCATGGACATGTAACTTATGGAGACAACAACAAAGGAAAGATCATTGGAGTTGACAAAGTCGGTAAAATCCCTTCCTCTTCTATTGATAATGTCTTACTTGTTGAAAGACTTAAAAATAATTTACTTAGCATTAGTCAATTATATGATAAAGGAAATATAGTTATATTTTATTCTAATTATTGCATAATTGAAGGAAAAGACGATAAGCGAGTTAAATTTGTTAGCCTTAATGATATATCTTCAAATGATGCTAAATGCTTTATAAGTAAAGAAGATGATTCATGGTTATAGCATAGAAGAATTACACACATTCACATGGATCACTTAAATAAGTTGGTCTCAAAACAGCTAGTAATTGGACTATTCAAGCTCAAATTTGAAAAAGACAAACTATGTTATGTATGTCAAAAAGGAAAACAAGTAAATATTTCTTTTAAAGCTAAAAATGTTATTTCAACTCCTAGACCTTTACAATTTTTGCATATGGATCTTTTTGGACTATCTAAAACAATAAGCTTTGGTGAGAATTACTATGTATTAGTGATTGTGGATGATTTTTCTAGGTTCACATGGACATTATTTCTATCTCACAAAAATGACACTTTTCAAGCTTTTAAGACACTTGCCAAAGTTATCCAAAATGAAAAAAGTTTTTGTATTGCATCCATAAGAAGTGATCATAGTGGTGAGTTTGAAAACCCTGAGTTTGAAACTTTTTATGATGAATATGACATTGAGCATAATTTTTCAGCCCCTAGAACTCCACAATAAAATGGACTTGTAGAGAGAAACATAGATCTTTAGAAGAAATGACAAGAATTATGTTCAATGAGGCTAATATTCTTAATTACTTTTGGGCAGATGCGGTAAGTACCGCTTGTTATGTAATGAATAGGGCCCTGATAAGATCAATTTTAAAGAAAATCACCTAGGAGTTATACAAAGAAAGAAAGTCAAATGTTTCACACTTTCATGCTTTTGGATGTAAATGTTTTGTTTTAAACAATGGAAAGGATAACTTAGAGAAGTTTAATGCTAAGTCTGATGAATGTATATTTCTTGGTTATTCTATTTAATGATCACATATTTGATACATTAATAAACCTTTATTTTTAGTCATTTACACTCTCCATGTACTTAATTGATTGAGTTTAATTATGTTTTGTAAGTTTGGACTCAAATTGGACTTAATTGAATTTTTTTTAGCATAATTTACGTCTTACATTATTTATGTATTTGGGCTATATCTTGGGATGTAGGTGACCAAATGAGGTGAATCTGGTGGCATTTTAAAGATAAGAGAGAGTTCTATAACTTTCATGAAGACCTCAAAGGCCCAATCATACGAGTAGATAACTCAAATTGGGGTTGAAGCAAGAATTAGAGTGTTGTTCCTGACAGCTTGACCTATGTGTACTATTTATGCCAAATTTCAGGCTAGAAGTTGTCAAATGAGCTATAATTTTGATGCTGAATAGTTGAGACCTATATCTACAACTTTCATGTTGAGCACTTTTTCAGAATCCGAGGCCTAATTGGTGATATTGGGCTTGCAAGTCAGAACAGAGGAGCTGTGACTAGGCCTGAGTAGTGTGCAGTAATTTGAACGTATCTGGAGTTATAGAAATGATATTGGACTCAAACTAAAGCCATTTGAAAGCTAAGATTTAGGGCTACAACTTTGATGAAGATCATATTTGCTCATTCTAACGCATTCAATGACTTTAGAGCTAAATGATTTTAAAGACAAGGAATCTCTATAATTTTTCACTCACCAAAAGTCATTTGGCATTTTCCACTCATTTTCCACTCATCCACTCACTAATGACTCAGCCCCCTTGTCATTTTGTATCTCTAATCCTCTATAAAATGGGGCCTTGGCAGATCATTGAACGTGTTAGGTGTTAGGTACCAAAATGATGCTAGTTTGTTACTAGGTTTTCTTGTAGTAATTTTCCTTTGTTCTAAATTGAAGTCATGTTCTTCTTCTTCTTCTTCTCTCTTTCTTTCTTCTTATCTATGAGTAACTAAGTTTCATTTTGTTTAGGTGAAAGAGTGAAGCTCTTGGTAATGAAATAAGGTTAGATTAATTTCTCTCTTGTGCTTAAATGATATATTTTCAAGTGATCATTATACATATTATATTTTGTTTCCAATTAATTTAAAAACCCTCCTTGTAAAGTGGAGTTCTTGATTTGTTGTAGACAAGAGATTGGCACAATGAATGCTTTAACCCATTTACAAGTGGTGGTGCTAGAAACTCTCCTTATAAAATGGAGATCTTGATTTGTTGTAGACAAGATTTTGACACAATGAATGCTTGATCACATTTATGAGTGGTGGTGTTAATAGATGATTAAAGGAATCATAATATAATTACGTATATAATTTTTAATGAACTTTGAACATTGTATTTTTCGATTGGAACCTCCGTTATGTGTGGATTTTAATTGAGTTATAAAAGAATTAATCTTGTCCTTAATTTATTTACCAAGAGTGGATCTCCTAGCCCAAACAATTCTTTTTTTATTTGTTACCAAGTTTTATCACCTTTATTATTGTAACAAAATATTTTCCTTACGTCAAATAAATTTTTCTTCATCAATTCCCTGTGGATCGACCTCGGACTCACCGAGAATTTATTACTTGAGATAACCTGCACTTGGGTTTGCAACCTTTAATCCCGCATCAAGTTTTTGGCGCCGTTACCGGAGACTTGATTTGAAGAATAAATTTATGGTGTAAATATTTTGTGTATATATTCTACTCTTTTAATTTTATTTTTTTTTACTTACTAACGTACTAACTTAGTGGGGGAAACTCTCCTTAATTTCTCTGTAATCTTTAATCATTAATGAAATAATCTTTCTTCTTCTCTTCTCTCTCGTCGGAGCAAAAAATCGACTTGTCGATTCTCTGGTTTTCATATTTTAAATTTACTTTTTGCACTTTAGTTTTTTTGTATTTTATTTTCTGCACTTTATTAATTTTTTTTTTGTTATTTATTTTTTGTCATTTATTTTTTGTCATTTTTTTTGTTATTTTTTTGTCATTTATTTTTGTTTACTAATTTACTAACTTACTAACTATCTAACTTCTTACTTTATCAGTTATCTAACTTTTTACGTTACCTGCTTCTAACATTTTATTTTACTTGCTTTTAACATTTTAATTTATCCGCATACTAACTTTTTAATTTTTCTGCTTATTAACTTATTTGGTAGTTGGTTTATACCACACATTTGTTAATATTTAATGGACAGTTTATACTGCTAGCTTGTACATTTTATTTTATACTGTAAGTTACTTGTTTATGCTTAATTAGTATCGTGATTTAAATTCTGGTCGTTTGGTTAGAGTTAATCCAGGTACTTTACATATTGATTTGTTTGAATCACAATCACACACATTAAGCACAATGGCTGAAAACGAAAGTGTGCATGATAAACATGAAAATCAACTGTTGCAAACTATGCGTGAGTATTTGCAACCATCTCGAAATTCTAATCCATCATGTTTTATTTTTCTACTCAATGCCAACAATTTTAGATTCAAGCCAGGTATGATTTCTTTACTTCTTAATTTTCATGGTTTAGAATTTGAAAGCCCATATTTACATTTAAAAGAATTTGAGGAAGTATGTACTGCTTTTCATGATCAAACTTACACTGAAGAGGTTGTTAAATTTAAATTGTTTCCTTTTTCTTTGAAAGATAAAGCAAAAACTTGGCTTAACACTTTGAAACCAAAATCAATTAGCACATGGCAAGAAATGCAAGGTGAGTTTTTGAAGAAATTTTTTCCAACATATAATACCAATGCTTTGAAAAGACAAATCCAAAATTTTTCTTAAAATTCAAATGAAGCATATTTTCAAAGTTGGGAACGTTTTAAAGATTTGTTAAATTCTTGTCCATATCATGGTTTTGAAAAATGACACATTATAAGCTTCTTTTATGAATGGTTAACACCTGAAACTAAACAATTTGTGGAAACAATGTGCAATGGTGAGTTTCTTGATAAAGAACCTGAAGAAGCTTTAGACTATTTAGACCATTTGGCTAAAAATTCTCAATCTTGGTATAGTACTAATCCTTCTGAAAATTCAATTAGATATAATGTTGCAAATGCTAGTAAAGGAAAATATCATCTTAGTCAAGAAGAAGATTTAAATGCTAGGTTTGCTAGTCTGGCTAGAAATGTTGAAACCATGGAATCCGGGAAAGTAAAAGAAATCAAATTTGTACAAAATAAAGAAATTTGTGGCATTTGTGATGAATTAGGACACTCAACAAATGAATGTCCAAAAATTCCTATTTTTAAAGAAGTTGTGCATAAGCAAGTAAATGCAATGAACAATTTTAAAAAGTCATTCACTTCTTCATTTTTAGATACATAAAATCCGGGATGGAGAAATCACCCGAATTTCAGTTGGAGGAACAACAACCAGGCACAATTCATGCAACCACCACCTCCTCAGGCACAACAAGATTCTTAAAATCCTCAAGGATATGCACCCTATGCCCCACCATATAGGAAAAACTTTGAAGGAATATTACATGCATTCATGAAAAACAAGAGGCCATCAATAACCAAAACACTCAAGTCATGATTGACACAAAAGACACTCTTGCTAAACTTTCTTCTGCACTTGCCATTCACGAGAAAGGAAAATTTCCCTCTCAACCTCAACCAAATCCCAAGGGCTAGTTTAGCCTAAATAAAGGTAGTTCAGAAAGTCAAAAAATAGATCAAATCAACTCAGTGATAACTCTTAGGAGTGGAAAGGTTGTTGAAAAACAAATTCTTGAACTTTTTGAGAAAGATGATGAGTCAATTCCCAAAGATGATGAAGGAGTTGATAAGCCACCTAGTCAAAAGGAGACCAAACCATCTCTTTCACCCCCATTTCCTCAAGCATTAAACAATTCAAGTAAAGTGGATCATAACAGTGACATTTTTGAAATTTTAAAACAAGTGAAGGTCAATATTCCTCTATTAGATTGATGCACAATTTTTAATTATCGCATTTACAAACCCAAGTATAGGTTGTCTTAAGTAATAAATTTCTCGGGAGTCCAAGGTCGATCCACAGGGAATTGTTGAAGATTAATTAAGGTGAAGTGAATATTTTGTTACTACGATTAAAATTATTTATTTGGGTAAAAAGATTCACTCTTGGTAAATAAAATAAAGGTAAGATTAATTCCTTTTATAACTCAATTAGAATCCTCGCAACATAGAGGTTCCAATCGGAAAATATAATATTAAAAGTCCATTTAAAATAATATACATAATTATATTATGTTTCCTAAAAATATTACCACCACTTATAAATAGGTTAAAGCATTCATTGTGCCAATATTTTGTCTACAACAAATCAAGAACTCCACTTTATAAGGAGAGTTTCTAACACCACCACTTGTAAATGGGTTAAAGCATTCATTGTGCCAATCTCTTGTCTACAATAAATCAAGAACTCCACTTTATAACGAGGGTTTCTAAATTATTGGAAACAAAATACAATACGTATAATGGTTACTAGAAAATATAAATCATTTAAGCACAAGAGAAGAATAAATCTAACCTTATTTTATTACCAAGAGCTTCACCATTTCACCCAAGTAATATAAAACTTAGTTACTCATAGATAAGAAGAAAGAAAGAGAGAAGAAGAAGAAGAAGAACATGACTTTAATTTAGAACAAAGGAAAATTACTACAAGAAAACCTAGTAACAAAATGGCATCATTTTGGTAACTAACACCTAACACCCTCAATGATCTGCCAAGGCCCCCTTTTATAGAGGATTAGAGATACAAAATGACAAGGGGCTGAGTCATTAGTGGGTGGATGAGTGGAAAATGAGTAGAAAATGCCAAATGACTTTAGGTGAGTGGGAAATTATGGAGATTCCTTATCTCCGAAATCATGTAGCTCTGAAGTCATTGCATTCGTCATTTTTGAACCAAGTGGTCTTCATGAAAGTTGTAGAACTGGATCTAAACTTTCAAATGGCTTTAGTTTGAGCCCAATATCATATCTATAACTCCAGATACGTTCAAATTACTGAACACTACCCAGGCCTAGTCACAACTCCTCTGTTCTGACTTCCAAGCCCAATATCACCTTCAAAGAGTCCAATTCTGGAAAAGTGTTTAACATAAAAGTTATAGATATGGGTCTTAACTATTTAGAATCCAAATTTCAGCCTATTTGACAACTTATATCCCGAAATATATGATGAATAGTACACATAGGTTAAGCTATCAGGAAAAGCACTCTAGTTCTTACTTCAACCCCAATTTGAGTTATCTACTCGTGTGATTGGGCCTTTGAGGTATTCTTGAAAGTTGTAGAACTCTCTCTTATCTTTCAAATGCCACTAGAATCACCTGCAAAGACCACCAACAGCCCAAGATATGACCCAAATACAGAAACAATGTAAGATAAGAATCATGCTGAAAAATTCAATTAAGTCCAATTTGAGTCCAAACTTACAAAACATAATAAAACTCAATCAATTAAGTACATAGAGAGTGTAAATAACTAAGAATGAAAGCTTATTAATGTATCAAATATGTGATCATCAAACTCTCCCACACTTAGCTTTTTGCACTCTTGAGCAAAACACATAAGATCACTCACAAAAAAAAAAAAAAAAAAGAAACAGACTCAAAAGCTAAACACTCTAAAAGACTCAATTTCTAATAATATTTAAAAATGAAGAGCAATCATTCAAGTAATCAAAACATTCATGAGATAACATATCTTCACTTCTCAAATCAACAAGCAAGGATATTTCAATTGAAAAGTATGAGTCAAGAATGATAGATTTTCACAAGATTCACTCTCAATCCATCAAGTGTTTAAAAGGTAGGTATTTCACTCAATTCAACCCATGAAATTTGCACTACCATAAGCTTGCTTATCTTCTACTTCTCCACTACTCAGAACACATGCACACACAAATCATGAGGACTTTATTCAAGGTTGTAATGGGGTCAAGGTAAAAGAGGAGGTAATATGGATAAGACAAGTTAAATACTAGAGAATAAAAGAGCATGAGAGCTGAGTTCAATTAACAAGTATGAAAGTTCATCCCAACTCCACCTAATACAAATTCCCTTTACATATTCTTTTCCTTTCCTTTATTGCCTTGTTGACCTTCTTTTTCTTTTTACTTACTTTTTTTATTTTTTTTTATTTTTGATTTTTGATTTTTTTTTGATTTTTTTTATAAAAAGAACATCATATATACATTTTTTTAACTATTCTGCACACACACCCCCACACTTGTTCAAGAACTCATCGAATGACAAAACTAATATTTTTTTATTCCCTAAGGTCAAGTAAGAACATGATTTTTCATTTAAGACACATAATGAGTTCGAAACAAAGAATAGTCAGGTTAAGTAAGGAAAAATAGGTCATTTCTAATGCTTTATGTTGGCAAGAATAAGAGAATTTTCAAGAAGTCATAAAAGTGCTTGATATCATATTAAGACAACATGCTGCTAAACAAGGCTGACTATTTGATTAAAGTAGCTATTTCAAGAAAAATGCCTCAATCATATTTATGTATGTATATGAAAATGTAGTCTCAAAAAGAATCAAAGCAAGTTCTAGAGTAACAATTCCATGAGTGAAATTCACACAAGAAAGAAAAGAATGGTACAAATGTTCAATCCATTTATCAATAGGCTCAAAATCTCACAAGGCATAATTTTATCATTCTCAGTCCACCAATTCAACATCCATAACCAAGCATGTGAATTTTAAGAAAGAAGACAATTTACTCAATCATGCAAATTTCCTTGAATTTGAATTGCTACATCCACACAAACTAATTACTACCCCAATTACTCCTTACTCTGCCACTAATTTTTGATGCGTCTCAAGAGTAAATAATTTACTCCTTACTCTGCCATCCCTAATTACTTTTGTTGTTAATAAATTGATGACAAACACAACAAACATATTAACAAACACACTTTTATTTTTTTTTAGGTTTTTTTTAATATAAACATAATAAACATATTAACAAACATACTTCCTAATTTTTTTTTTTGGGTTTTTTTTTACAACCATCCTTCCCCCCAACCAGATCACAACATTGTCCTCAATGTCAATACATAGATAGGAAAAATGATAGAATATATTACCTGTTGCTGCAATTACTGAAAAGAAAAACCTCACACAAATTTAAACAGAAACAAAGTATGATAAATAAAACTAAAGCTTGTAATTAGTTAAATAGTTAGAGTGTCTTGGCTGGCTTTCTTTTCATTTTGCTTCCTTCACCACTTCCTTCACCGCTTCCTTCGGACCAATCTATCTGAGCTGTTACTGGATCAGGTTCATAAACAAAAGCTTCTAATTTATCAATCAACTCATCAACAGTGGAAGCAGAGATAAGGAGTCGTCTTGCTGAAGGTGTGACAAATTTCTGTTCCACAGCATGGTCAACAAAAGATGACAAATTATCAAAGAAATTATTAACATTCAACAAACCTATGGGTTTATGGTGGATGTTCAATTGGGCCCAAGAGACAACTTGAAAGACTTCTTCCAAAGTACCAAAACCACCAGGTAAGACAATGAATGCATCAGAGTTTTCAAGCATCGCCTTCATTCGTCCATGCATAGATGATACCTAAATTTCCAGTCCAATTGTCTTTCCAACGATGTTCCTTTGAGTTAAAGGTTCAGGAATGACACCTAAAACTTGACCACCTCTTACAAATGCAGAAAGTGATACAGCCCCCATTAACCCAAGGCAACCTCCCCGATATACTACACGAATGTTCCTCGCAGCAAGTGTTCTACCAACAGTGCTTGCTGCGTTTACAAACTCTAAACCATTCCCATAACTTATCCCACAAAATACACAGATACTGAAAAATCTACAAACTGAAGAAGAAGCTCCCTCCATTTCTACACTCACACTCTCTTTGAATGATTATGAGTTGCAGGAAAGTGAAGAAAATGGAGTGTTTAAATAGGGAAGAGAATAGAAAAAGTAATAATAGCTCCTATACAGGTAGGTTGACTGGTGTCAGAAAAGTTTGAAATTTTAAAAATAATAATAATAATAATTTTTTTGTTTTATTTTGTTTATTTTGTTTTTTTTTGTTTTTTTTGTTTTTTGTTTTTGACTTCAAGAAAACTATCAGGGTAAAGAAGTCTAGAAACCCCCGAAGGATCCCATCCAAAGGATCGTTTGTCCAAAACCAAAATTCAACAAAATCATACAAAGATAAAATAATAATAACAAATGATTACATACCTTTATGTACAAGTTTCATGGCAGATCTTTATACTGTGCGTCATGAGTGCAGTAATACCAAGACGGCTCAGCCAATCTAGGCATTCTTCTCCCTCCCGCTTGTGGGATATTTTGGATTGAGCTACGACGCCACTAATTAAAGTGCGTAAATCTGACAGCTACCACCAACGACCACAGCCAGTGAGAGGTCACTGAAGAGCCCATAGCATTAAATCACAGGATCCAGCTCAGAGGCATTGTCACGCGAGAATGCAAACACGGGACGCTTCTTTCTGTCCATTAGCAAGCAGAGCCTTTAGTTAAAACCTGGGAATGCTTGCGCGGCTCTCTACAGAGCATGGCACACGAACCTTATTTACCGACCGGCGTGCGAAGGTCCACCCGAGTCAATGACAGGTCTGCCACTCCACTGGCAGGGGCTCCTAATCTAATTAAAGACCAAGTACAACCGAAGTTTCGCCCTTTTTTATTTTATTTAATTTATTTAATTTATTTCATTTTTTCTTTTTCATTTTTTTCATTTTTTTCATTTTTTTTTGAAGATATACAAGATAATATATACATGTTGTTGTGATTGTAGCTAACATCTTCCTCTAGTTTCACGTCTAGAAACAGCTTAAACGCCTTCTATGAGTCGGGGATAAGCTTCCCATCCAATTTTCTTTTAAATTGGCAAACAGGGTCTTTTTGAGTCAGATTCCCAAGACTATAACGCTCTTGTTCGTCCTTGAAGAGATTCCACAAACTAAGAAGTTCACGCTGCACAACTCCACAAGAATGCGTCTTAAGAGTCAATAAGATATTATCTAATGACTCCTTACCCAGTCCGTTCTTAATGAAGAATATTTTATCTTCTCTATTTATAGAAACCATCCCCAAAGAGTGACATAGCGTGTTGTAATTCCATCGTGCATACTTGTAACAAACTTTTATTCTTTTTGCTCTTCTCCTTTTTGAAAATGAACTTTTACCGAGACTAGGCATGTATGGAACAAATGAATTTGAAGATTCACCAGCTAAACGAACCTTTGCTTCGATTATCCAGCGTATATCTTCTGGGATGCCCTTATACATTAACAATCTCAGTCTTTCACACCTAGCTTCATAAACTTTTGTTAGAGCATTTAGAGGGAGAGAAGGAAAATGTTTTCTTGGATTTGAGAGAATGACATCCATTTTAAAAGGAGAAGAATTCAGTTATTATGGGAAATTGAAAAATAAACCGACTTGAGAGTCACGGAGTACCGTTATCCGCCATTTAACCGGGAACACAAAGAACTGCAAAAAGAAAGAAACAACATTAAAATAAATTCTACTCTTAACAAGGATTAGAAAGAGAAATGGATTCTACCTCAACAACTTCATGTTCCAGAAATAGTTTGAGTCTTTGTCCATTGACCTTAAATACAATACCATTCCTAGGATTCTCAATGTCTATGGCCCCATAAGAATACACATGTTTGACAGTATAAGGACCAATCCACCTAGATCTCAATTTTTCAGGGAATAGGTGAAGACGAGAATTATAAAGCAGAACTTTTTGACCAATTTCAAAAGTTTTTCTCAAAATTGATTTGTCATGAAAAGCTTTTGTTCTAGCTTTATAAATCTTTGAGTTTTCATATGCATCATTTCTTAATTCCTCAAGTTCATTTAATTGCAATTTGCGTAACTTGGAAGCATCATCAAGACTTAAGTTGAAAGCTTTAATGGCCCAAAATGCTTTATGCTCCAATTCTACAAGCAAATGATAAGGTTTTCCATAAACTAACCGATACGGAGACATGCTTAGAGATGTTTTAAAAGCAATACGGTAAGCCCAAAGTGCATCGTTTAGTCTTAAAGACCAATCTTTACGATTTGGGTTAATCGTTTTTTTCAAAATTTGTTTAATCTCCCTATTTGCCAATTTAACTTGTCCACTTGTCTGAGGATGATAAGGGGTTACAATTTTGTGGGTAATGCAATATTTCTTTATTAAGGATTCAAATGGTTTATTGCAAAAATGTGTTCCCCCATCACTGATGATAGCTTGAGGAATTCCAAATCGACTCAAAACATTTTCTTTTAAAAATTTTAAAACAGTTTTATGATCATTGTGTCGACATGGAATCGCCTCAATCCATTTTGAGACATAATCAACTGCAACCAAAATGTACACAAATCCAAAAGATGATGGAAATGGACCCATGAAATCAATTCCCCAACAATCAAAAATTTCAATGACAAGAATAAGGTTCAAAGGCATCATATTTCTTTTAGAAATGGACCCCAATTTTTGATAACTTTCATAACTTTTGCAAAAAGTATAATTATCCTTGAATAAAGTGAGCCAATAAAATCCACACTGCAAGATTTTCGCAGCTATTTTCTTTAAAGAAAAATGACCTCCACATGCTTCTGAATGACAAAATTTAATGATACTACTTACCTCATTGTCAGATACACATCTGCGAAAGAGTTGATCAGGATAATATTTGAACAAATATGGGTCATCCCAAAAGAAAATTTTCACCTCAATCAAAAACTTTTTTCTGTCTTGGTGTGTCTACTGAGGCGATATCTTACCTGTTACAAGAAAATTGACAATGTTAGTAAACCAAGGCATGGAATTGACAGAAAATAAAAATTCATCTTGAAATGAATCATTGATAAGTGTGC
This sequence comes from Ormosia semicastrata, assembly GCA_029884595.1. Classification (NCBI taxonomy): domain Eukaryota; kingdom Viridiplantae; phylum Streptophyta; class Magnoliopsida; order Fabales; family Fabaceae; genus Ormosia; species Ormosia semicastrata. Next base: position 4,296,079 of record JAQQTO010000028.1, on the reverse strand, counting down.
TATCAAAAGATGAGCCTGTTGTCAGCCTTGACAAATGATCTGCAACAATATTTTTGGCTCCTTTCTTGTCTTTTATTATGATGTTGAATTCTTGAAGCAACAAGATCTACCGTATCAACCTAGGTTTGACATCCTGTTTAGACATTAAATATCTAACAGCAGCATGATCAGTGAAAACAACAGTGGATGAACCAATTAAATAAGCTCAAAATTTGTCCAATGCAAAAATTACAGCAAGTAGTTCTTTTTCAGTAGTGGTGTAATTCATTTATGCACTATTCAAAGTTCGACTTGCGTCATAAATTACATGAGGCTTACCTTCCTTTCTTTGGCCTAAAATAGCGCCAACAGCAAAATCACTAGCATCACACATCAACTCAAAAGGCAAAGACCAGTCAGGAGATTGCATGATAGGAGCAAAAGTCAAAAGACTGATTAATTTTTCAAAAGATTTTTGACAATCTTGAGTCCAATCAAATGGTGTATCTTTTGTTAGAAGATTACATAAAGGTCTAGATATGGCACTAAAGTCCTTTACAAATCTTCTGTAGAATCCTGCATGTCCTAAAAAGGAATAAACTTCTCTGACTGTTTTTGGGAAAGGCAAATGAGCAATTAATTCAACTTTGGCCTTATCAACTTCAATTCCTTTAGAAGATATCACATAGCCTAACACTATTCATGAGGTAACCATGTAATGACATTTTTCTCAATTTAACACAAATCATTTTTCTTCGCATCTTTGAAGAACTTTTTCCAAATTATCAAGACAATTTTCAAAAGAATTTCCAAAAACTGTCAGATCATCCATGAAAACCTCTAAATAATGCTCAATCATGTCACTGAAAATACTTACCATGCATCTTTGAAAAGTTACCGGAGCATTACAAAGACCAAAAGGCATTCTTCTATATGCAAAAGTGCCAAAGGCGCAAGTAAAATTGGTCTTTTCTTGGTCCTCTAATGCAATTGGTATTTGATTATACCCTAAATAACCATCAAGAAAACAATAGTAAGGATGTCCTGCTACTCTTTCCAGAATCTGATCAAGAAATGGCAATGGAAAATGGTCTTTCCTAGTGGCTGCATTCAATTTTCTGAAATCAATACACATACGCCAATTAGATGAGACTCGAGTAGGTATTAATTCTCCTTTTTCATTTTCAACCACTATTATTCTAGATTTCTTAGACACAACTTGTGTAGGGCTTACCCACTGGCTATCAGAGATAGGATAGATAATTCCAACATCAAGTAATTTAAGAACTTCAGCTCTAACTACCTCTTTCATGTATGGATTTAATCTTCTTTGAGGTTATTGAGATGTTTTAGCATTATCCTCTAAATGTATTCTATGTGTACAGATTAATGGATTAATGCCTTTTATATCCTTTAATGTCCATCCAATTGCACTTTTATGCCTTTTAAGTACTTCTATCAACTTACCTTCTTGTTCTTTGGTCAGGGGTGAGGAAATTACCACTGGAGAGCTTTGTTCTTCTCCCAAAAATGTGTACTTCAACCCATCGTAATGGCTTCAGGCCTGTGTGGGTACTTCTTCATGGGCATCATCATTCATGGATTTTAGCTCTTCGAATCTTGGCTTCCTTCCTTTGTATTCCATTTCCGTGTATGCATCAAGCAAAGAACATATTTCAGAAACATCATCATCTAATTGTGTAGCTGAATCAAATGAATTAATTAAACAGATTTCTAATGGGTCAGAAGCACTCCTGATTTGAAGATGATCATCTATAATGGCCTTAATCCCTTCAATCTCTTCCTTTTCATCATAAACTTCTTGTGGTTGCTTGCACATGTTGAAAACATTAAGCTCCAGTGTCATATTTCCAAAAGTTAGCTTCACCACTCCATTTCTGTAATTTATCAAAGTATTAGATGTTACTAAAAATGGGCGACCCAAAATAACAGGAACTGACTTAGAACTATCAACCATAGGTTTAGTTTCAAAGACAATAAAATCCACAAGATATATGAATTTATCAACTTGTACCAACACATCTTCTACTATTCCTTTTGGAATTTTAATTGATCTATCAGCAAGTAGAAGAGTTACAGAAGTTGGTTTTAACTCACCAAGGTTGAGTTGCTGATAAACTGAATATGGAAGCAAATTAACACTAGCACCAAGATCAAGTAAAGCTCGTTCAATTTTATGTTCACCAATAATGCATGAAACTGTAGGACAACCAGGGTCTTTATATTTCAACTCATTATTGTTTTGAATAATGGAGCTTACCTGTTCAGTCAAAAATGCATTCTTTTTCACATTATGTTTCCTTTTAACAGTGCACAAGTTTTTCAAAAATTTGGCATAACAAGGAATCTGCTTGATAGCAGCTAACAGAGGAATATTGACCTTCATTTGTTTAAAAATTTCAAAAATGTCACTGTTATGATTCACTTTACTTGAATTGTTTAATGCTTGAGGAAATGGGGGTGAAGACGAGGGTTTGATCTCCTTTTGGCTAGGTGGCTGATCAACTCCTTCCTCATATTTGAAAATTGACTCATCATCTTTCTTAAAATTTTTTTAAGAATTTGTTTTTCAACAACCTTTCCACTCCTAAGAGTTATCACTAAGTTGACTTGATCTATTTTTTGACTTTCTAAACTACCCTCATTTAGGCTAAACTGACCCTTGGGATTTGGTTGAGGTTGAGAGGAAAACTTTCCTTTCTCATGAATGGCAAGTGCAAAAGAAAGTTTAGCAAGAGTGTCTTTTATGTCAATCATGGCTTGAGTGTTTTGGTTATTGATGGCCTCTTATTTTTCCATGAATGCATGCAATGTTCCTTCAAGGTTTTTCCCATATGGTGGGACATAGGGTGCATTTTGAGAATCTTGTTGTGCCTGAGGAGGTGGTGGTTGCATGAATTGTGGCTGGTTGCTATTCCTCTAACTGAAGTTCGGGTCATTTCTCCATCCCGGATTGTATGTATCTGAAAAAGAAGAAGTGAATGGCTTTTTAAAATTGTTCATTGCATTTACTTGCTCATTGCACAACTTCTTTAAAAATAATAATTTTTGGACATTCATTTGTTGAGTGTCCTAATTCATCACAAATATCACAAATTTTTTCATTTTGCACAGATTTGATTTCTTTTACTTTACCTGATTCCATGGCTTCAACCTTTCTAGCCAAACTAGCAAACCTTGCATTTAGATCTTCTTCTTGACTAAGATGATATTTTCCTTTACTAGTATTTGCAAGGTTTGATCTAATTGAATTTTCAGAAGGATTAGTACCATGCCAAGATTGAGAATTTTCAGCCAAATGGTCTAAATAGTCTAAAGTTTCATCAGGTTCTTTATCAAGAAATTCACCATTGCACATTGTTTTCACAAATTATTTAGTTTTAGGTGCTAACCCTTCATAAAAGAAGCTTATAGTGCGCCATTTTTCAAAACCATGATGTGGGCAAGAATTCAATAAATCTTTAAAACGTTCCTAACTTTGAAAATATGCTTCATTTGAATTTTGAGAAAAATTTTGGATTTGTCTTTTCAAAGCATTGGTTTTATGTGTTGGAAAAATTTCTTCAAAAACTCACATTGCATTTCTTGCCATGTGCCAATTAATCTTGGTTTCAAAGTGTAAAGCCAAGTTTTTGCTTTATCTTTCATAGAAAAAGGAAACAATTTAAGCTTAACAACCTCTTCAGTACAAGTTTGATCATGAAAAGCGGTACATACTTCCTCAAATTCTTTTAGATGTAAATATGGGCTTTCAGATTCTAAACCATGGAAATTAGGAAGTAAAGAGATCACACCTGGCTTGAATCTAAAATTGTTGGCATTGAGTGGAAAGATAAAACATGATTGACAAGAATTTCGAGATGGTTGCAAATACTCACGCATGGTTCACAACGGTTGATTTTTATGTTCATCATGCACACTTTCGTTTTCAGCCATTGTGCTTAATGTGTGTGATTGTGATTCAAACAAATCAATATGTAAAGTACCTGGATTAACTCTAACCAAACAACTGGAATTTAAATAACGATACCAATTAAGCATAAACAAGTAACTTACAGTATAAAATAAAATGTACAAGCTAATAGTATAAATCGTCCATTAAATATTAACAAAGGTGTGGTATAAACCAACCACCAAATAAGTTAAAAAGCATAAAATTTAAAAAATTAGTATACAGATAAAGTAAAATGTTACAAGCAAATAAAGTAAAAAGTTAGATAGTTAGTAAGAGAGTTAGTAAGTTAGTAAACAAAAAAAAAAGATAGAAAATAAATATAGAAAATAAAGTACAAAAAAGGAAGAGTTACCCCACTAAGTTAAAATGTACAAGAAAATAAAATGGAGAATTACCCCACATCGTATGTAAATTAAAATGCAGAAAATAAAGTGCAGAAAGTAAATTTAAAATATGAAAACTGGAGAATCGGCAAATCGATTTTTTGCTCCAGCGAGAGAGGAGAGAAGAAGAAAGATTATTTCATTAATGATTAAAGATTATAGAGAAATTAGGGAGAGTTTCTCCCACAAGTTAGTATGCACAGAAATTAAAAAGGGAGAGGTTCCCCCACTAGTTAGTATGTTAGTATATATACAAAATTTTTTACACCAGAAATTCAGTCTTCAAATCAAGTCCCCGGCAACGGCACCAAAAGCTTGATGCACAATTTTTAATTGTCGCATTTGCAAACCCAAGTGCAGGTTGTCTCAAGAAATAAATTTCTCGGGAGTCCGAGGTCGATCCACAGGGAATTGTTGAAGATTAATTAAGGTGAAGTGAATATTTTATTATTACGATTAAAGTTATTTACTTGGGTAAAAAGATTCACTCTTGGTAAATAAAATAAAGGTAAGATTATATCCTTTTATAACTCAATTAGAATCCTCACAACATGGAGGTTCCAATCGGAAAATACAACATTAAAAGTCCAATTAAAATAATATACGTAATTATATTATGTTTCCTAAAAATATTACCACCACTTATAAATGGGTTAAAGCATTCATTGTGCCAATATTTTGTCTACAACAAATCAAGAACTCCACTTTATAAGGAGAGTTTCTAACACCACCACTTGTAAATGGGTTAAAGCATTCATTGTACCAATCTCTTGTCTACAATAAATCAAGAACTCCACTTTACAAGAAGGGTTTCTAAATTATTGGAAACAAAATAAATACGTATAATGGTTACTAAAAAATATAAATCATTTAAGTACAAGAGAAGAATAAATCTAATCTTATTTTATTACCAAGAGCTTCATCCTTTCACCCAAGTAAAATAAAACTTAGTTACTCATAGATAAGAAGAAAGAAAGAGAGAAGAAGAAGAAGTAGAAGAACATGACTTTAATTTAGAACAAAGAAAAATTATTACAAGAAAACCTAGTAACAAAATGGCATCATTTTGGTAACTAACACCTAACACTCTCAATGATCTGCCAAGGCTCCCTTTTATAGAGGATTAGAGATACAAAATGACAAGAGGGCTGAGTCATTAGTGGGTGGATGAGTGGAAAATGCCAAATGACTTTAGGTGAGTGGGAAATTATGGAGATTCCTTGTCTCCGAAATCATGCAGCTCTGAAGTCATTGCATTCGTCATTTTTGAACCAAGTGGTCTTGATGAAAGTTGTAGGACTGGATCTAAACTTTCAAATGGCTTTAGTTTGAGTCCAATATCATATTTATAACTCCAGATACGTTCAAATTACTGAACACTGCCCAGCCCAGGTCCACCTGACTCCTGTTCGACTTCCAAGCCCAATATCACATTCAAGGAGTCCGATTCTGGAAAAGTGTTCAATATACAAGTTATAGATATGAGTTTTAACTATTCAGCATCCAAATTTCAGCCTATTTGACAACTTATATCCCGAAATATGTGATGAATAGTATACATAGGTTAAGTTATCAGGAAAAGCACTCTAGTTCTTGCTTCAACCCCAATTTGAGTTATCTACTCGTGTGATTGGACCTTTGAGGTATTCTTGAAAGTTGTAGAACTCTCTACAAAAACTTGATGCACAATTTTTAATTGTCGCATTTGCAAACCCAAGTACAGGTTGTCTCAAGTAATAAATTTCTCGAGAGTCCGAGGTCGATCCACAGGAAATTGTTGAAGATTAATTAAGGTGAAGTGAATATTTTGTTACTACGATTAAAATTATTTACTTGGGTAAAAAGATTCACTCTTGGTAAATAAAATAAAGATAAGATTAATTCATTTTATAACTCAATTAGAATCCTCGCAACATGGAGGTTCCAATTGAAAAATACAACATTAAAAGTCCAATTAAAATAATATATGTAATTATATTATGTTTCCTAAAAATATTACCACCACTTATAAATGGGTTAAAGCATTCATTGTGCCAATATTTTGTCTACAACAAATCAAGAACTCCACTTTATAAAGAGAGTTTCTAACACCACCACTTGTAAATGGGTTAAAGCATTCATTGTACCAATCTCTTGTCTACAATAAATCAAGAACTCCACTTTACAAGGAGGGTTTCTAAATTATTGGAAACAAAATACAATACGTATAATGGTTACTAGAAAATATAAATCATTTAAGCACAAGAGAAGAATAAATCTAATCTTATTTTATTACCAAGAGCTTCATCCTTTCACCCAAGTAATATAAAACTTAGTTACTCATAGATAAGAAGAAAGAAAGAGAGAAGAAGAAGAAGTAGAAGAACATGACTTTAATTTAGAACAAAGGAAAATTATTACAAGAAAACCTAGTAACAAAATGGCATTATTTTGGTAACTAACACCTAACACCCTCAATGATCTGCCAAGGCCCCCTTTTATAGAGGATTAGAGATACAAAATGACAAGAGGGCTGAGTCATTAGTAGGTGGATGAGTGGAAAATGAGTGGAAAATGCCAAATGACTTTAGGTGAGTGGGAAATTATGGAGATTCTTTGTCTCCGAAATCATGCAGCTCTGAAGTCATTGTATTCGTCATTTTTGAACCAAGTGGTCTTCATAAAAGTTATAGGTCTGGATCTAAACTTTCAAATGGCTTTAGTTTGAGTCCAATATCATATATATAACTCCAGATACGTTCAAATTACTGAACACTGCCCAGGCCCAGTCACAGCTCCTCTGTTCTGACTTCCAAGCCCAATATCACCTTCAAGGAGTCCGATTCTGGAAAAATGTTCAATATACAAGTTTTAGATATGGGTCTTAACTATTCAACATCCAAATTTCAGCCTATTTGACAACTTATATCCCGAAATATGTGATGAATAGTATACATAGGTTAAGCTGTCAGGAAAAGCACTCTGGTTCTTGCTTCAACCCCAATTTGAGTTATCTACTCATGTGATTGGGCCTTTGAGATATTCTTGAAAGTTGTAGAACTCTCTACAAAAACTTGATGCACAATTTTTAATTGTCGCATTTGTAAACCCAAGTGCAGGTTGTCTCAAGTAAAAAATTTCTCGGGAGTCCGAGGTCGATCCACAGGGAATTGTTGAAGATTAATTAAGGTGAAGTGAATATTTTATTACTATGATTAAAGTTATTTACTTAGGTAAAAAGATTTACTCTTGGTAAATAAAATAAAGGTAAGATTATATCCTTTTATAACTCAATTAGAATCCTCGCAACATGGAGGTTTCAATCGAAAAATACAACATTAAAAGTCCAATTAAAATAATATACGTAATTATATTATGTTTCCTAAAAATATTACCACCACTTATAAATGAGTTAAAGCATTCATTGTGCCAATCTCTTGTCTACAATAAATCAAGAACTCCACTTTACAAGGAGGGTTTCTAATACCACCACTTGTAAATGGGTTAAAGAATTCATTGTACCAATCTCTTGTCTACAATAAATCAAGAACTCCACTTTACAAGGAGGGTTTCTAAATTATTGGAAACAAAATACAATACGTATAATGGTTACTAGAAAATATAAATCATTTAAGCACAAGAGAAGAATAAATCTAATCTTATTTTATTACCAAGAGCTTCATCCTTTCACCCAAGTAAAATGAAACTTAGTTACTCATAGATAAGAAGAAAGAAAGAGAGAAGAAGAAGAAGTAGAAGAACATGACTTTAATTTAGAACAAAGAAAAATTATTACAAGAAAACCTAGTAACAAAATGGCATCATTTTGGTAACTAACACCTAACACCCTCAATGATCTGCCAAGGCCCCCTTTTATAGAGGATTAGAGATACAAAATGACAAGAGGGCTGAGTCATTAGTGGGTGGATGAGTGGAAAATGAGTGAAAAATGCCAAATGACTTTAGGTGAGTGGGAAATTATGGAGATTCCTTGTCTCCGAAATCATGCAGCTCTGAAGTCATTGTATTCGTCATTTTTGAACCAAGTGGTCTTCATAAAAGTTATAGGTCTGGATCTAAACTTTCAAATGGCTTTAGTTTGAGTCCAATATCATATCTATAACTCCAGATACGTTCAAATTACTGAACACTGCCCAGGCCCAGTCACAGCTCCTCTGTTCTGACTTCCAAGCCCAATATCACCTTCAAGGAGTCCGATTCTGGAAAAATGTTCAATATACAAGTTATAGATATGGGTCTTAACTATTCAACATCCAAATTTCAGCCTATTTGACAACTTATATCCCGAAATATGTGATGAATAGTATACATAGGTTAAGCTGTCAGGAAAAGCACTCTGGTTCTTGCTTCAACCCCAATTTGAGTTGTCTACTCATGTGATTGGGCCTTTGAGGTATTCTTGAAGGTTGTAGAATTCTCTACAAAAACTTGATGCACAATTTTTAATTGTCTCATTTGCAAACCCAAGTGCAGGTTGTCTCAAGTAAAAAATTTCTCGGGAGTCCGAGGTCGATCCACAGGGAATTGTTGAAGATTAATTAAGGTGAAGTGAATATTTTATTATTACGATTAAAGTTATTTACTTGGGTAAAAAGATTCACTCTTGGTAAATAAAATAAAGGTAAGATTATATCCTTTTATAACTCAATTAGAATCCTCGCAACATGGAGGTTCCAATCGGAAAATACAACATTAAAAGTCCAATTAAAATAATATACGTAATTATATTATGTTTCCTAAAAATATTACCACCACTTATAAATGAGTTAAAGCATTCATTGTGCTAATCTCTTGTCTACAATAAATCAAGAACTCCACTTTACAAGGAGGGTTTCTAAATTATTGGAAACAAAATACAATACGTATAATGATTACTAGAAAATATAAATCATTTAAGCACAAGAGAAGAATAAATCTAACCTTATTTTATTACCAAGAGCTTCACCCTTTCACCAAAGTAAAATGAAACTTAGTTACTCATAGATAAGAAGAAAGAAAGAGAAAAGAAGAAGAAGAAGAACATGACTTTAATTTAGAACAAAGGAAAATTACTATAAGAAAACCTAGTAATAAAATGACATCATTTTGGTAACTAACACCTAACACCCTCAAAGATCTGCCAAGGCCCCATTTTATAGAGGATTAGAGATACAAAATGACAAGGGGGCTGAGTCATTAGTGGGTGGATGAGTGGAAAATGAGTGGAAAATGCCAAATGACTTTAGGTGAGTAGGAAATTATGGAGATTCCTTGTCTCCGAAATCATGCAGCTCTGAAGTCATTGCATTCGTCATTTTTGAACTAAGTGGTCTTCATGAAAGTTGTAGGCCTGGATCTAAACTTTCAAATGGCTTTAGTTTGAGTCCTATATCATATCTATAACTCCAGATACGTTTAAATTACTGAACACTGCCCAGGCCTAGTCACAGCTCCTCTGTTCTAACTTCCAAGCCCAATATCACCTTCAAGGAGTCCGATTCTGGAAAAGTGTTTAACATAAAAGTTATAGATATGGGTCTTAAATATTCAGCATCCAAATGTCTGCCTATTTGACAACTTATATCCCGAAATATGTGATGAACAATACACATAGGTTAAGCTGTTAGGAAAAGTACTCTGGTTCTTGCTTCAACCCCAATTTGAGTTATCTATTCGTGTGATTGGGTCTTTGAGGTATTCTTGAAAGTTGTAGAACTCTTTTTTATCTTTCAAATGCCACTATAATCACCTCCAAAGACCACCTACAGCCCAAGATATGACCCAAATACAGAAACAGTGTAAGATAAGAATCATGCTGAAAAATTCAATTAAGTCCAATTTGAGTCCAAATTTATAAAACATAATAAAACTCAATCAATTAAGTACATAGATAGTGTAAATGACTAAGAATGAAAGCTTATTAATGCATCAAATATGTGATCATCATAAATGCTATCAAACAGATTCCTTGTTATGCCAAATTTTTGAAAGACTTGTGCACTGTTAAAAGGAAATATAATGTGAAAAAGAATGCGTTTTTGACTGAACAGGTAAGCTCCGTTATTCAAAACAATAATGAATTGAAATATAAAGACCCTGGTTGTCCTACAGTTTCATGCATTATTGGAGAACATAAAATTGAACGAGCTTTACTTGATCTTGGTGCTAGTATTAATTTGCTTCCATATTCAGTTTATCAGCAACTCAACCTTAGTCAGTTAAAACTAACTTCTGTAACTCTTCTACTTGCTGATAGATCAATTAAAATCTCGAAAGGAATAGTGGAAGATGTGTTGGTACAAGTTGATAAATTTATATATCCTGTGGATTTTATTGTCTTAGAAACTGAACCTATGGTTGATAGTTCTAAGTCAGTTCCTGTTATTTTGGGTCGCCTATTTTTAGCAACATCTAATGCTTTGATAAATTGCAGAAATGGAGTGGTGAAGCTAACATTTGGAAATATGACACTGGAGCTTAATGTTTTCAATATGTGCAAGCAACCACATGAAGTTTATGATGACAATGAAGAGATTGAAGGGATTGAGGCCATTATAGATGATCATCTTCAAATCAGGAGTTATTCTGACCCATTAAAAATTTGTTTAATTAATTCATTTAATTCAGCTACACAATTAGATGATGATGTTTCTGAAATATGCTCTTTGCTTGACTGTACACAGGAAATGGAATACAAAGGATGGAAGCCAAGATTCGAAGAGCTAAAACCCATGAATGATGATACCTATGAAGAAGTACCCACACTGGAACTAAAGCCATTATTTGCTGGGTTGAAGTACACATTTTTGGGAGAAGAACAAAGTTTTCCAGTGGTAATTTCCTCATCCCTGACCAAAGAATAAGAAGGTATGTTCATAGAAGTACTTAAAAGGCATAAAAGTGCAATTGGATGGACATTAAAGGACATAAAAGGCATTAATCCATTAATTTGTACACATAGAATACATTTAGAGGATAATGCTAAAACATCTCAATAACCTCAAAGTAGATTAAATCCACACATGAAAGAGGTAGTTAGAGCTAAAGTTCTTAAATTACTTGATGTTGGAATTATCTATCCTATCTCTGATAGTCAGTGGGTAAGTCCTACACAAGTTGTGCCTAAGAAATCTGGAATAACAGTGGTTGAAAATGAAAAAGGAGAATTAATACCTACCCGAGTCTCATCTAGTTGGTGTATGTGTATTGATTTCAGAAAATTGAATGCAGCCACTAGGAAAGATCATTTCCCTTTGCCATTTCTTGATCAGATTCTAGAAAGAGTAGCAGGACATCCCTACTATTGTTTTCTTGATGGTTATTCAGGGTATAATCAAATACCAATTGCATTGGAGGATCAAGAAAAGACCACTTTTACTTGTCCCTTTGGCACTTTTGCATATAGAAGAATGCCTTTTGGTCTTTGTAATGCTCCGATAACTTTTCAAAGATGCATGCTAAGTATTTTCAGTGACATGATTGAGCATTATTTAGAGGTTTTCATGGATGATCTGATAGTTTTTGGAAATTCTTTTGAAAATTGTCATGATAATTTGGAAAAAGTTCTTCAAAGATGCGAAGAAAAAGCATTTGTGTTAAATTGGGAAAAATGTCATTACATGGTTACCTCAAGAATAGTGTTAGGTCATGTGATATATTCTAAGGGAATTGAAGTTGATAAGGCCAAAGTTGAATTAATTGCTCATTTGCCTTCCCCAAAAACAGTTAGAGAAGTTTGTACCTTTTTAGGACATACAGGATTTTACAAAAGATTTGTAAAGGATTTTAGTGCCATATCTAAACCTTTATGTAATCTTCTAACAAAAGATATACCATTTGATTGGACTCAAGATTGTCAGAAATCTTTTAAAAAATTAATCGGTCTTTTGACTTCTGCTTCTATCATGCAATCTCCTGACTGGTCTTTGCCTTTTGAGTTAATATGTGATGCTAGTGATTTTGCTGTTGGCGCTACTTTAGGTCAAAGAAAGGAAGGTAAGCCTTATGTAATTTATTACGCAAGTCGAACTTTGAATAGTGCGCAAATGAATTACACCACTACTGAAAAAGAACTACTTACTGTAATTTTTGCATTGGACAAATTTTGAGCTTATTTAATTGGTTCGTCCACTGTTGTTTTCACTGATCATGCTGCTGTTAGATATTTAATGTCTAAACAGGATGCCAAACCTAGGTTGATACGGTGGATCTTGTTGCTTCAAGAATTCGACATCACAATAAAAGACAAGAAAGGAGTCAAAAATATTGTTGCAAATCATTTGTTTAGACTTACAACAGGCTCATCTTTTGATAGCACACCTATCAATGATTATTTTCCCGATGAATTTTTATTTTCTGTCAATTCCATGCCTTGGTTTGCTAACATTGTCAATTTTCTTGTAATAGGTAAGATGCCGCCTTAATGGACACACCAAGACAGAAAAAAGTTTTTGATTGAGGTGAAAAATTTCTATTGGGATGACTCATATTTGTTCAAATATTGTCTTGATCAAATCTTTCGAAGATGTGTACCCGACAATGAGGTAAGTAGTGTCATTAAATTTTGTCATTAAGAAGCATGTGGAGGTCATTTTTCTTCAAAGAAAATAGCTGCGAAAATCTTGTAGTGTGAATTTTATTAGCCCACTTTATTCAAGGACAGTTATGCTTTTTGCAAAAGTTGTGAAAGTTGTCAAAAATTGGGGTCCATTTCTAAAAGAAATATGATGCCTTTGAACCCTATCATTGTTATTAAAATTTTTGATTATTGGAGAATTGATTTCATGGGTCCATTTCCATCATCATTTGGATTTGTGTATATTTTGGTTGCAATTGATTATGTTTCAAAATGGATTGAGGTGATTCCATGTCGACACAATGATCATAAAACTGTGTTGAAATTTTTTAAAAAAAATGTTTTGAGTCGATTTGGAATCCCTCGAGCTATCATCAGTGATGGGGGAAAACATTTTTGTAATAAACCATTTGAATCTTTAATGAAGAAATATGGCATCACACACAAAATTGCTACCCTTTATCACCCTCAGACAAGTGGACAAGTAGAGTTAGCAAATAGGGAGATTAAACAAATTTTGGAAAAAATAGTTAACCCAAATTGTAAAGATTGGTCTTTAAGACTAAACGATGCACTTTGGGCATACCGTACTGCTTTCAAAACATCTTTAGGCATGTCACCCTATCGGTTAGTCTATGGAAAACCTTGTCACTTGCTTGTAGAATTGGAACATAAAGCATTTTGGGCCATTAAAGCTTTCAACTTAAGTCTTGATGATGCTTTCAAGTTACACAAATTGCAATTGAATGAACTTGAGGAATTGAGAAATGATGCATATGAAAACTCAAAGATTTATAAGTTAGAACAAAAGCTTTTCATAACAAATCAATTTTGAGAAAAACTTTTAAAATTGGTCAAAAAGTTTTGCTTTATAATTCTCGTCTTCACCTATTCCCTGGAAAATTAAGATCTAGGTGGATTGGTCCCTTTATTGTCAAACATGTGTATCCTTATAGGGCCATAGACATTGAGAATCCTAGGAATGGTAATGTTTTAAAAGTCAATGAACAAAGACTCAAACCATTTCTGGAACATCAAGTTGCTAAGGTGGAATTCATCTCCCTTTCCAATCCTTGTTATGAGTAGAATTTATTTTAAGTTTATTTCTTTCTTTTTGTAGTTCTTGGTTAAATAGTGGATAACGGTACTTCGTGACTCTCAAGTCGATTTATTTTTCAGTTTTCCATAATAACTGATTTCTTCTCCTTTTAAAATGGATGTCATTTTCTCAAATCTAAGAAAACATTTTCCTTCTCTCTCTCTAAATGCTCTAACAAAAGTCTATGAAGCTAGGTGTGAAAGACTGAGACTGTTAATATATAAGGACATCCCAGAAGATATACGCTGGATAATCGAAGTAAAGGTTTGTTTAGCTGGTGAATCTTTAGATTCATTTGTCCCATACATGCCTGGTCTCGGTAAAAGTTTATTTTCAAAAAGGAGAAGAGCAAAAAGAATGAAAGTTTGTCACAAGTGTGCACAATGGAATTGCAACATGCAATGTCGCTCTTTGGGGATGGTTTCTGTAAACAGAGAAGATAAAATATTCTTCATTAAGAATGGACTGAATAATGAGTCATTAGATAATATCTTATTGACTCTTGAGACGCATTCTTATGGAATTGTGCAGCGTGAACTTCTTAGTTTATTGAATCTCTTTAAGGATGAGTAAGAGCGTTATAGTCTTGGGAATCTGACTCAAAAAGACCCTGTTTGCCAATTTATAAGAAAATTAGATGGGAAGCTTATCCTCGACTCATAGAAGGCGTTTAAGCCGTTTCTGGACGTGAAACCAGAGGAAGATGTGAGCCACAATCACAACAACATGTATATATTATCTTGTACATTAAAAAAAAAAAAAGACAAAAAAAAAAAAAAAAAAAAAAAGAAAAAAAATGAAATAAAAAAAGAAAAAAAGGGCAAAACTTCGGTTGTACTTGATCTTTAATTAGATTAGGAGCCCCTGCCAGCGGCAGCCCGTCATTGACTCGGGTGGACCATCGTACGTCGGTCCGTAAATAAGGTTTATGTGCCATGCTCTGTAGAGAGCCGCACTCCACAACCCAATGTTCACCATCTAGGCACTGTGGAGTTGATGGACAGGTAGAAGCGTCCCACTTTGGTTATTAGTAAGAAGTAACCCGCGGTTGCCAAAGCGTATGAGGCATCTGAGCTTGATCCTCTCTTTTATTAGAAGGGGCTCTCAGCGCCCTGCGATGGAGCATTCTAGATCTTGGACATTGCGGGTTTTAGATTTTAGCATCTTTGTTGATGTTACGAACCCAAGTATGAGCTCTCTAGGTTCTAGATCTAGGATGGAAACCCACGATGGTTTCTTTATTCTCTTTCCTTCAAATAAGCGGGAGGGAGAAGAATACCATGATTAGCTGAGCCGTCTTGGTATTACTATATTTATGACGCGCAATATAAAGATCTGCCATGAATCCTGTACATAAAGGTATGTAATCATTTATTATTATTATTTTATCTTTGTATGATTTTGTTGAATTTTGGTTTTGGATAGACGATCCTTTGGACGTGATCCTTCAGAGGTTTCTAGACTTCTTTACCCTGATAGTTTTCTTGAAGTAAAAAAAAACATAAAAAAAATTGTTTCTTAATTTCAAACTTTTCTGACAACAGCCAACCTACCCATATAGGTGCTATCATTACTTTTCTATTCTCTTCCCGATTTAAACACTACATTTCCTTCACTTTCCTTTAACTCAAAATCATTCAAAGGGAGTGTGAGTGTAAAATGGAGGGAGCTTCTTCTTCTTCTGTTCGTAGACTTACTAATATCTGTGTATTTTGTGGGTCAACTTATAGGAAGGGTTTGGAGTATGTAGATGCAGCAATCACTCTTGGTCAAACACTTGCTGTGAGAAAAATTCATTTAGCATATGGGAGAGGTAGCATTGGGTTAATGAAAGCTGTATCACTTGCTGCACATTTAAGAGGCAGTCAGATTTTAGGTATCATTCCTAGACCTTTAACTCGACAGAATATCACTGGAAAAACAATTGGGGAGGAGCTTCAAGTATCATCTATGGATGAACGAATGAGGATAATGCTTGCAAAATTTGATGCATTCATAGCCTTACCGGGTGGTTTTGGTACTTTAGAAGAAGTCTTTCAAATTGTCTCTTGGGCCCCACTGAACATCCACCATAAACCCATAGGTTTGTTGAATGTTAATAATTTCTTTGATAATTTGTTATCTTTTGTTGACCATACTGTGGAACAGAAATTTGTCACACCTTCTGCAAGACGACTCCTTATTTCTGCTTTCACTGTTGATAAGTTGATTGATAAATTAGAAGCTTTTATTTATAAACCTGATCCAGTAATAGCTCAGATTGATTGGTCTGAAGGAAGTGGAGGTGAAAGCAGAATGAAAAGAAAGTCATCCAAGACACTTCAACTATTTAAATAATTACAAGTTTTGGTTTTATTTATCGTATTTTATTTCTGTTTAAATTTGTGTGAGCTTTCTCTTTTCAATAATTGCAACAACAGGTACTTTCTTCTATCCTTTAGCTTTCTATGTTTTAACATTGAGGACAATGTTGTGATCTGGTTAGGGGGAAGGATAACTGTGTCAATAGTTGTGTGAATAATTGTGTAAAAAAATGCTTAAAAAATTTAGGAAGTGTGTTTATTATTATGTTTATCATGTTTACTAACAGCTAAACCAATTAAGGATAATAGAGTAAGGAGTAAATTTTACTGTGGAGGTAATTTTACTCTTGAGACGCATCTAGATTGGGGTAGACAACTAGTTTGTGTGGAAGTAGCAATTTAAATTTAGGGAAATTTACATGATTGAGTAAATTGTCTTCTTTCTTAAACATCACATGCTTGGTTATGGATATTGAATTGGTGGACTGAGAATGATAGAATTATGCCTTGTGAGATTTTGAGCCAATTGATGAATGAATTGAATATTTGTACCATTCTCTTCTTTCTGGTATGAATTTCACTCATGGAATTGTTACTCTAGAACTTGCTTTGATTCTTTTTGAGACTACATTTTCATATACATACATAAATATGATCGAGACATTTTTTTTAAATAGCTACTTTAATCAAATAGCCAGCCTTGCTTAGCAGCATATTGTCTCAATATGATATCAAACACTTTTATGACTTCTTGAAAATTCTCTGATTCTTGCCAATGTAAAGCATTGGAAATGACCTATTTCTCTTTGCTTAACCCCTTTGAGTTTATTTGACCATTCTTTGTTTCGAACTCATTATGTGCCTTAAATGAAAAACTATGTTCTTACTTGACCTTAGGGAATAAGAGAACATTAGCTTTGTCATTCGATGAGTTCTTGAACAAGTGTGGGGGTGTGTGTGTAGAATGGTTAAAAAAAAAATGTATATATGATGTTTTTTTTTGTAAAAAAATAAAAAAATAAAAAAAAATAAAAAAATCAAAAATCAAAAATCAAAAAAAAGTAAAAAGAAAAAGAAGGTCAACAAGGCAATAAAGGAAATGAAAAGAATATGTAAAGGGAATTTGTATTAGGTGGAGTTGGGATGAACTTTTATGTTTGTTAATTGAACTCAGCTTTCATGCTCTTTTATTCTCTTTGGTATTTAACTTGTCATATCCATATTACCTTCTCCTTTACCTTGACCTTATTACAACCTTAAATAAAGTCCTCATGATTTGTGTGTGCATGTGTTCTGAGTAGTGGAGAAGTAGAAGATAAGCAAGCTTATGGTAGTGCAATTTTCATAGGTTAAATTGAGTGAAATACCTACCTTTTAAACACTTGAGGGATTGAGAGTGAATCTTGTGAAAATCTATTATTCTTGACTCATGCTTTTCAATTGAAGTTTCCTTACTTGCTGGTTTGAGATGTAAAGATATGCTACCTCATGAATGTTTTGATTACTTGAATGATTGATTGCTCTTCATTTTTAAATATTATTAGAAATTAAGTCTTTTAAAGTGTTTAACTTTTGAGTCTGTTTCATTTTTTTTTTTGGTCTTGTGTTTTTTGCCCAAGAGTGCAAAAAGTTAAGTGTGGGGGAATTTGATGATCACATATTTGATACATTAATAAGTCTTCATTTTTAGTCATTTACACTCTCCATGTACTTAATTAATTGAGTTTGATTATGTTTTGTAAGTTTGGACTCAAATTGGACTTAATTGAATTTTTTTAGCATAATTTACGTCTTACATTATTTCTGTATTTGGGCTATATCTTGGGATGTAGGTGGCCAAATGAGGTGAATTTGGTGGCATTTTAAAGATAAAAGAGAGCTCTATAACTTTCATGAAGACCTCAAAGGCCCAATCACACGAGTAGATAACTCAAATTGGGGTTGAAGCAAGAACTAGAGTGCTGTTCCTAACAGCTTGACCTATGTGTACTGTTCATGCCAAATTTCAGGCTAGATGTTGTCAAATGGGCTGTAATTTTGATGATGAATAGTTGAGACCTATATCTACAACTTTTTTGTTGAATACTTTTTCAGAATCCGAGACCTAATGGGTGATATTGGGCTTGCAAGTCAGAATAGAGGAGCTGTGACTGGGCCTGAGAAGTGTGCAGTAATTTGAACGTATCTGGAGTTATAGAAATGATATTGGACTCAAACTAAAGCCATTTGAAAGCTAGGCCTACAACTTTGATGAAGATTATATTTGCTCATTCTGACGCATTCAATGACTTCAGAGCTAAATGATTTCAGAGACAAGGAATCTCTATAATTTTCCACTCACCAAAAGTCATTTGACATTTTCCACTTATTTTCCACTCATCCACTCACTAATGACTCAGCCCCCTTGTCATTTTGTATCTCTAATCCTCTATAAAAGGGGCCTTGGCAGATCATTAAATGTGTTAGGTGTTAGGTACCAAAATGATGCTAGTTTGTTACTAAGTTTTCTTGTAGTAAGTTTCTTTTGTTCTAAATTGAAGTCATGTTCTTCTTCTTCTTCTTCTCTCTTTCTTTTTTCTTATCTATGAGTAACTAAGTTTCATTCTACTTAGGTGAAAGAGTGAAGCTCTTGGTAATGAAATAAGGTTAGATTAATTTCTCTCTTGTGCTTAAATGATATATTTTCAAGTAGTCATTATACATATTATATTTTGTTTTCAATTAATTTAAAAATCTTCCATGTAAAGTGGAGTTCTTGATTTGTTGTAGATAAGAGATTGACACAATGAATGCTTTAACCCATTTACAAGTGGTGGTGCTAGAAACTCTCCTTATAAAATGGAGATCTTGATTTGTTGTAGACAAAATTTTGGCACAATGAATGCTTGATCCCATTTATGAGTAATGGTGTTGATAGATGATTAAAGGAATCATAATATAATTACGTATATAATTTTTAATGAACTTTGAACGTTATATTTTTCGATTGGAACCTCCGTTATGTGTGGATTCTAATTGAGTTATAAAAGAATTAATCTTATCCTTAATTTATTTACCAAGAGTGGATCTCCTAGCCCAAGCAATTCTTTTTTTATTTGTGACCAAGTTTTATCACCTTTATTATTGTAACAAAATATTTTCCTTACATCAAATAAATTTTTTTTCATCAATTCCCTGTGGATCGACCTCGGACTCACCGAGAATTTATTACTTGAGATAACCTGCACTTGGGTTTACAACCTTTAATCCCGCATCACTATTCATAGTAAAGCTTTTAGAATTTACAATAAAAGAACTATGACCATAAAAAAGTCTATTCATGTTGCTTTTGATAAAACTAACCCAAATGGACCGAGAAAGGACTTTGTTGATGATGTTATAGAAATTTTGACAACAACATTGGACAATAAGAAGAAAGAAGACAAGAAGCAAGAGGAAAGTCAAGAAGACATCCCAAGATAAAAGGATTTAGAAGTCATAGACCCTCCCAATAAGTAGAGGACTTCAAGATATCATCCTCATGACAATGTGATAGGTGATATATCAAAAGAAGTAATTACTAGAAACTTTCTTAGAAATGAATGTAACTATATAGCTTTTGTTTCACAAATTGAGCCTAAAGACCTAAATGAAGCCTTTGATGATGAACAATGGATCTTGGCTATGCAAGAGGAATTAAATTAATTCAAAAGAAATCAAGTTTGGGAATTAGTTCCAAGGCATAATGATCATCGTATAATTGACACCAAATGGGTCTTGAGAAGCAAACTTGATGAAACTGACCTAATAATAAGAAATAAAGTTAGGTTGGTTGCAAAAGTCTATAATCAAGAAGAAGGAATAGATTATGAAGAAACGTATGCACCTATAGCTACATTAGAGGCTATTAGAATGCTACTTGCATTTGCATACATCATAGATTTCAAACTTTATCAAATGGATGTTAAAAGTACTTTCTTAAATGGTTTTATACAAGAAGAAGTGTATGTGAAACAACCTCCTGGTTTTGAAAATCATGAATTGTCCGACCATGTTTTTAAATTGAAAAAGGTCTTGTATGGCTTAAAATAGGCTCCTAGAGCTTGGTATGAAAGGTTGAACAAATTCCTTTTAGAAAAAGGCTTTTCTAGAGGAAAATGTTGACATTACACTTTTCATCAAGCATAAAAAGTATGATATACTCCTTGTGCAAGTATATGTTGATGATATAATTTTTGGTACTACTAATGAGTCTCTTTATAAAGAGTTTGCTAATATCATGCAAAGTGAGTTTAAAATGTCTATGATGGGTAAGCTCAACTTCTTCCTTGGACTTCAAATTAAGCTAACTAGAGAGGGGACATTCATAAGTCAAGCTAAGTATTGCAAGGAATTGCTCAAAAAGTTTGGAATTGATAATATTAAGTATATGGATGCACCAATGGGCACTTCTTGTTATTTGGACAAGGATGAAGGAGGTAAACCTGTAGAAATTACTAAATATAAAGGCATGGTTGGTTCCTTCCTTTATCTTACCGCAAGTAGGCTTGATATTATGTTTAATGTGTGCATGTATGCTAGATATCAATTTAATCTTAAAGAATCACACTTATGTACTGTAAAAAGAATCATGAAATATCTAGTAGGCACTTCACAAATGGGTTTATGGTACCCCAATGGGTGCCTCATGTAGCTTAATTGGTTAATCCAATTCTTATTTTGCTAGATGCAAAATGGATAGGAAAAATACTAGTGGAACATACCACTTGTTTGGAAGCTCTTTAGTTTCTTGGCATAGCAAGAAACAAAATAGTGTAACATTGTTTACGGCTGAAGCTGAGTATATTGCAGCTCGAAGTTATTGTGCACAAATTCTTTGGATGAAGCAATAACTTCTATACTTTGGACTTCAACTTGATCATATCCCTATAAGGTGTGATAATACTAGTGTAATCAATTTGTCTAAAAATCTCATTTTGCACTCTAGAACAAAGCACATAGAAATAAGGCATCATTTCATTAGAGACCATATTCAAAAAGGAGATTGCATGCTTGAATTTGTTGAAACATCTAAACAACTTGCAAATATCTTCACCAAACCATTAGTAAAAGAAGTATTCTTTTACATTAGAAGAGAATCGGGCATAATTGATCAATCATGCATATAAATAAATGCTTGTGTTTATTGCTTTATCATTAAATCATTCCCTTTGAATCATTACTGACTTGAGCGTCGGAGGTTTCCCTAAATTTGTTTTGCAGATACTCTAACCTTAGGTAAGTTTCCACTTCTCAAGTTCAAAGTTTGATCATATTCCTTTTAACTATTTGGTGCATTTCTGATAGATTTATTTGAATAATGCAATGCTTATTTGAGTAATAAGTTTTAGTAGCCTTATGATCTTTGTTTTTGAATGTTTTATTCAAATAATGAAATCCTTATTCGAATAACGCTTGGCAAAAGCGTTTAAAAAATGATCTTTGTTAGTCTTATTCGAATAACCAAATGGTTGTTCAAATAATGCTTGGCAGTAAGCCAAGTTTGTATGCTTGGTTATTTTGAATGAATGTAATTAGCCAATTTTGATTGTTTTGATGAATGAATGAGAATGATTATTTTCTGAACTATCTTGTGTCTAATGCATGCATCTATCTTGATTATAATCCTATTCTGGTCCGTTATGAATAAATATATCTTGTTGGACTTGAATGATTATCAATTGCTTATGCTATGGCTTTCTCTTGCTCCATCTTTTTTTATCATGACAAAAGGAAAAAGTTAGAGTACTTATAATTTGAGAATATTTTTGAGAAAGATAGGTTATTTTAAACAGATCTCGGGATTCCTAAAGTAAGGGGGAGCTGCGTATATCTCTAAATTAAATTCATCTCTTACGAAAAAGAGGGAAAGTAAGTATCTCTAACAACCCTATGAATTCTAACTTATAGAACTAACTCTTTTCTCAATGGTTGTTTGTCATCATCAAAAAATGGGAGAATGTAATTAGCTATTAGACATTGAAGACTTGTTTTGATGATAGCAAACATGAAGATGATAACAAGATCAAGTCCAAGACCTTCAAGAATAACTTTAGGACTTAGAGTCTTTATGTAAGAAGCCTTCTGGATATCTTAAATACATTATAATGTTTTTGAAAAGCTTTAAACTTGTTTTTCAAATAAACCCAAATAGCACACATGGTTTCAAGGTTTCAAAATGGTTTTTGGTTTCATAAGAAATAACATTTAAGTGTTCAAAAGCTTATTGGATCTTTTAGAAACAATTGGCAAGGTTTAAAAGTTGTTTAAAATATTTTTCAAATAGGTTTATTCTAATAAAGGGCTCCTTATTCGAATAACCAAAGTCAGAATGCTAAAATTTCCTTATCTTGAGGCTTTATTCGAATAACACAAGACATTATTCAAATAAAGATCCAAATCAAGCTTACACGCCTATGTTTTAAAAGAATCTATTCGAATAACAAGATTGTTATTCGAATAAAACTATTTTTCAGAATCTATTTTAAAAGGATTTATTCAAATAACCAAATGGTTATTCGAATAACACGTTCGAGAACCAATTTCCTTTTAAACTACAAATGAATTTATTCGAATAACATAAGTGTTATTCGAACAAACATAAGCCAAAATCACGCCATGACTATTTTCAAAGCTTTTAATACTAAAATAAATTATATCCAACAACTCTTTTTCTTAGAACTCTATAAATACAAGATTTTGGCATGACTTTCAACATAATCCAACAACCTGAAACATATATCTTATGCTTTGAATTGTGATTCATTCTTTTTAATCTTATGTGCTCTATTTTTGCCAAAATTTGAGATATCCTTAAAGAGTTTCATAGAGCTTCAAATTGTATTATCTATGTAACACCCTCCGTAGGGCATCACATTTTCGACTACAAGCTCATAATCTGAAAATGATTTCATAAAAGATTTAAGTTATAAAACATGGGTTTTAAAATTTCATTTCGCGAAAACATAAACTTACTGAAATTTATAGGTAATGCTGAAAAATAGATTTAAACTGATTAATATATATTGTTGACACCACATAATATTTAACAATTATTTAGGAAACATAAAACTTACAGACTCAATTCTAGACAGTAGTAAACCTGATGTGTGTGAAATAACATCATGTTTTGTTCTTGTTTTGCATGCATTCTTGAGCATTTTAGGCATTTTAGTTTCCCTTTTAGTTTATTTTTCTCTTAGTTCGGATAATTGCGGTGTTTTTGGTGTTCTTGTGCAGGATTGATGTTGAATTGGCCTTGGATTGAATGGAATGCTCGCATGTTTGAAGTTGGAGCTTTATGGATAGCAAAAAGGTGCAAAAAGAGACTTCCAGAGAGTTCCACGGCCTAGCCGTGGAACCAACCACGGCCGTGGAACTCAACAACATGCAAAATTGGCCTGTGGCAGAGAGAACCACGGCCTGGCCGTGGAATGAACTACAGCCGTGGTTCGCAGCATGCAGCAGAATTTTAGTTTTTATTTTTATTTCTTTTGGGACCTTTTAGCCAATGAAAAATCCTAGGCTATAAATAGATGTTCTGAATAGAATAAGGGGAGTTCTAATTTGGGTTTTCAAGGAGGCATATTGGAGGCTTGGGGTTCTTGATCTTTCTTCCCTCTTCTCTCTTGGATTACGGGTTTGGATGTTCTTGAATATGTTTTCTGATTCTTTCTTCTCTATGTCTGAGTAGTTTCCTTTGTTTCTAGGATTGGGCAATGCCCTTTGATACATTGATAATGATTAATTGACGTTGTTTCCCCTTTTATTGATCTTGAATGTTCTTTGATTCAATCCTTATTGCTTTTATTCATGTGAATTTGCTGGCCACTTATTTGCATCTTATAGGCATTTAGGGACTTACTGAGAGGTGAACCTAAGTGTTGGAACCATAAGAATTGAACTTAAGGTCTAAATCACGAGAGTAGTTTTAGCCTTTCGAGGATTCAATGAAATACCACAAAGCGTAATGGGTTCAATTTAAATTCAATTACCACGAGAGTAGGAATTGATTTAATTGGGCACGGATCTTATATCTTGAGAAAGAACATTAACTAATTTAGGGTAATTCACCTTCAATTGAATTTCAGATTTAATAAAAGGGTTGTCAATTAGGATTTATCTTGTATCATTGTGGTATCCCAATCTTGGAAGCTTTCTTGAATTTGAATACCTTTCTTGATAACTTGCTATTTTTGTTCTAAATTCTGCACTTTGATTTTTATTTAATTGCTTTGTTACTACGTTCTTCTTAATCAACAATCATATTCCCTTTTGTTTAATTGAATTGAATTAATTAATTAATTGGTATTCATAGACACAGTCCCTGTGGATTCGATCTTTTTATTACTTGACGACGAAATCGTACACTTGCGGATTTCACGTATCAAGTTTTTGGCACCGTTGCCGGGGACTATGTTTTTCTTGAATATTAATTTAATTTTTAATTTAATTATTTTAAACCCTTTTTCTTTTATTTGATTCTTACGTTCTTGATTTCTCTTTGACTCTTTGCAGGTAATTTCTCTTGTTTATGCAAAGTACTAGATGTTCTGGGATTCTCATTGAAGCAGATCCTGAAATTGAAAGGACTTTACGTAGAAGGAGAAGACAACAAAGGTAAAGAGTAAGAGAAATATCTGAACCACCACTTGTCATGGCAGTAGTTGAGGATAATAAACCTTTAAAGGAGTATGTAGCCCCTAATGCTCGGGGTTTGCGATCTGGAATTACTCGGCCAGACATTGAAGCCAGACACTTCACCATACCTCCTGCCCTACTTTCTATGATAAGGCAGAACCAGTTTGGAGGATTGCCGTCAGAAGATCTTACTGATCATGTGGACATGTTCTTGGAGTTCTGTGAGACCCTTAAGATCGAAGGCGCCTCTGTTGATGCTATTCGTCTTCGCTTGTTTCCTCTATCATTGAGAGATAGAGCTAGAGCTTGGCTGAAGTCTGTTCCTGCTGAGACGATAACTACTTGGGACCAATTGGAGCAAGCCTTTTTGGATAAATTCTTTCCACCTTCCAAGACTGCTCACTTAAGGACCCAAATCACAAGCTTTGTTCAGAAAGATGGCGAGTCATTATCAGAAGCTTGAGATAGATATAAGGCTTTGCTGGAAGCCTGCCCACACCACGGGTTAGAGAAGTGGTTGATTATCCACACCTTCTATAATGGTTTAGAATATTCTTCGAAGGTGTCTCTTGACTCTGCAGCTAGTGGAGCTCTGATGAATAGGAGGCTCACAGAGGCATATGAGATAATTAAGAGTGTAGCTTCAAATCATCACCAATGGGCCAATGAAAGAGGGCACAACCCGAGAAAGCTCTCGAAAGGTAAGTTTGAGGTAGATGGTGTTGATTTAATTATGTCAAAGTTTGATTCTTTGAATAAACGTTTTGACATGCTTGAGAAAGCTCATGTTAATGCTATAGGTGCCTCTAACAATTTTTGTGAGATTTGTGTGTGAATGCTTATGTCTCTAAGGCATGTCAAAAGGTTTTTGATGATAACAAAAGCAAAAGAGAAGATCAAGCACAAAAAGAAAAATCAAGATCAAAGAAAGAAGACAGAAGGTTCATTTAGTAATAGGGCTTAGAACATTAATGTTAAATGCTCTCAAGATTTCTCAAATGGTTTTTCAATATATGATTTCAAAATAAATGGAAAATTTCAAAGTTAAACATGGCTTTCAATAAAACTTGAGTTTCAACTTTAAATCTAACACTCTTAAAAGGATTTATGTTTAAACAAGTATCATGAGGTGTTGGAAATGACTTACAAGCATTATTGGACTTGACAAATGTGTTCAAAGGCTAATGTAATTGATTACACATCAAACAGAAGGCATGTAATCGATTACATTGGTAATGTAATCGATTACACAAAAGTCAGAGGTCATGTAATCGATTACACAAAGCCCAGAAAGGCAAAGAACACGTTCGACGAGTCATGTAATCGATTACATGGATATTGTAATCGATTACAAACAAAGTCAGAAGTCATGTAATCGATTACATGGGCAATGTAATCGATTACACAAAACCCAGAAACTCAAAGAACACGTTCGACGAGTTATGTAATCGATTACATAGATATTGTAATCGATTACACAGCAAGTCAGAAGCTATGTAATCGATTACACAGAGCCCAGAAAATTCAGAAAACGTTGGAACAACAATGTAATCGATTACCTGAGATATGTAATCAATTACACAAACTCTGACAGCGTCCAACGGCTATATTAAATGCATTAAATGCATGCCCAACTACCTCCAACGGCTCCATTTATTGAGAAACTTATAAATACCAAAGTTGGGTCTTTATTTGCGGTTGACCTTGAATCAAAAACTGATCATAATACTTCAAAACGTGAATCAATCCTTAAATTCATTTCTTGCTCTGTTTTCTGATTAAAAACGTGAAAAATCCTTGAGAGCATATTAGAGCTTCAATTTGTAAACACTTGCTCTAGAGAGAGTTTCTTCTATTTCAATCTTATACATTCTGATTAGTGAGGGTGAGGTATCCCTCAAGTATTGTAAGGGTGAGGTATCTCTTGGAAAATAGAGGCTCAAGCTTTTGGGTGAGGTATCCCATATTGTTGAGTGCTCAAGGTTGTAGTGGTTTTTCAAGCACCCATTGAAGCTTGAAGATATAGTGGAAAATCTCAAGGTGTTGCTTGGGGACTGGACGTAGATCACAAGTGGAGTGGTGATCGAACCAGGATAAACGACTGTGTTTGTTTTCTCTAAACCCTCCTCTGTTTATTTCTGTACACTGTTTCATTGGTTTGCTTGGATATTGTCTTCTTAACTGTTACGGTTATAAGTAAAAGTATTTATCTCATCTATCTAATTATTTCTAACCACTCAATAGCATCAACGAAAATTGATTGTCAAACGATTTGCGAAAGATTTGTGAACCTATTTTTAACTACTCAATTCACCCCCCTCTTGAGTATTGAGGCCACTTGGTAACAAGTGGTATCAGAGCTAGACTCTTGTATAAAGAGCTTAGCAGCTTCAAGACAAGTGATGGCTTCAAATGGTTTTTCAAATGAAGGTTCTTCTATAAATAGACCTCCTTATTTCAATGGGGATGGTTATGCCTATTGGAAAGAAAGGATGAAAATTTTTATTGAAGCTATTGACTTAGATGTGTGGGACGCAGTTGAAAATGGTGCTTTTGTCCCTACACAAACTAAGGATGGTGTGACAATTAATACATCTAGAAGTGATTGGACCGATGATGATAAAAAGAAGGTTCAATATAATTTGAGAGCCAAGAACATCATCACCACGTCTTTGGGGTATGATGAATTCTTTAGGGTGTCAAATTGTAAGACCGCAAAAGAAATGTGGGATACCCTACAAGTAACTCATGAAGGCACTAGTGAGGTAAAAAGATCTCGAATGAACACTCTTACTCATGAATATGAATTGTTTAGAATGAATCAAGGTGAGAGTATTCAAGATATGCAAAAAAGATTCACTCATATTGTTAATCATCTCATCTCATTGGAAAAGACATTTCCTAATGAGGATCTTATTAACAAAGTCTTGAGATGTCTAAGCAGGAATTGGCACCCCAAGGTAACGGCAATTGCGGAATCAAGAGATTTATCAACCATGTCTCTAGCCACCTTATTCGGAAAACTTCAATAGCATGAGCTGGAACTAAATAGGCTCAATCAAAATGAAGAACATGACAAAAAGAAGAAGGAAATTGCACTTAAGGCCACCTCTTCCATACTTGAAGATGATGATGAAGATGGTGAAGAAGATGGTGAAAATATTGAGCTAAGTGAGGAGAATCTTAGTCTCCTTGTGAGAAAATTTAGAAGATTCTTGAAGAAAAAGGGATTTCAAAGAAGACCATCGTTTCCTCAAAAGAAAGCATATCACAAAGGAGAAGGATCCTCCACTCCTCCAAAATGCTATGAATGCGGAAAACCGGGGCACATGAAAATGGAGTGTCCTATATATCTCAAGAAGACGGAGAAGTTTGAGAAAAGACATTCCAAGGAAAAGAAAGGAAGAAGAGCATATATATCTTGGGAGGACAATGACTTAAGCTCTTCTGACGATTCAGAAAATGAAGAAGCCCATCTTTGCCTCATGGCTCAAGGAGAAGAAAGTGGAGAAAGCGACACCGAGGTGTGCTTGAAGACCAAGAGCTCAAGTTGGTATCTTGATAGTGGTTGCTCCAAGCACATGACCGGTGATGGCTCCAAGTTCTCCTCCCTTACACACAAGAAACATGGTCATGTCACATATGGTGACAACAACAAAGGGAAGATTCTTGGAATTGGCAAAGTTGGTAAGATTCCTTCATCATCTATTGATAATGTTTTACTTGTTGAAGGACTTAAACATAATTTGCTTAGTATTAGTCAATTGTGTGATAAAGGCAATAGAGTTATATTTGATTCCTCTTGTTGTATAATTGAGGGAAAGGATGATAAGCAAGTTAAGTTTGTTGGTCATAGGGTCAATAACATATATATGATTAGTCTTGATGACATT
Organism: Ormosia semicastrata; assembly: GCA_029884595.1. Lineage (NCBI taxonomy): Eukaryota > Viridiplantae > Streptophyta > Magnoliopsida > Fabales > Fabaceae > Ormosia > Ormosia semicastrata. The sequence goes on along the minus strand of JAQQTO010000028.1, from coordinate 4,267,234 downwards.
TCCTCAAATGATGCTAAATGCTTTATGAGTAGAGAAAATGATTCATGGTTATGGCATAGAAGAATTGCTCACATTCACATGGATCACTTAAACAAATTGGTTTCTAAAGAACTAGTAATTGGTCTTCCAAAGCTCAAATTTGAAAAAGATAAACTTTGTGATGCATGTCAAAAGGGAAAACAAGTAAAGGTCTCTTTCAAAGCTAAAAACATAGTTTCAACTTCTAGACCTTTACAACTTTTGCACATGGATCTTTTTGGACCCTCTAGAACTATGAGCTTTGGTGGGAATTACTATGCATTAGTGATTGTGGATGATTTTTCTAGATTTACATGGACATTATTCTTGGCCCACAAAAATGATGCTTTTCAATCATTTAGAAAACTTGCCAAAGTTATCCAAAATGAAAAAGGTTTTTATATTGCATCCATAAGAAGTGATCATGGTGGTGAATTTGAAAATCATGAATTTGAAACTTTTTGTGATGAACATGGCATTGAGCATAATTTTTCTGCCCCTAGAACACCACAACAAAATGGTGTTGTAGAAAGGAAAAATCGATCTTTAGAAGAAATGGCAAGAACTATGCTCAATGAGGCCAATCTTCCTAAGTACTTTTGGGCGGATGCGGTTAACACCGCTTGTTATGTTATGAATAGAGCCCTAATAAGGCCAATTTTAAAGAAAACCCCATATGAATTGTACAAAGGAAGGAAACCTAATGTGTCACATTTTCATGTCTTTGGATGTAAATGCTTTGTGTTGAATAATGGAAAAGATAACTTGGGGAAGTTTGATGCAAAATCTGATGAGGGAATATTCATTGGTTATTCTATTCATAGCAAGGCCTTTAGAGTCTATAATAAACGAACTATGACCATAGAAGAATCCATACATGTTGCATTTGATGAAACTAACCCAAATGAGTCGAGAAAGGAGCTTGTTGATGATGTTGCAGAAATCTTGGAAAAGTCGCACTTGGAAAATCAAGAGAAAGAGCCCAAGAAGGAAGAAAAGAGACCCCTTGATCATACATGGCAAGAAGATTCAGAAATCTTAGATCTACCCAAGGAATGGAGGACTTCAAGATATCATCCTCTCGACAAGGTGATAGGTGATGTATCAAAAGGGGTAATCACTCGAAACTCACTTAGAGATGCATGTAATCATCTAGCCTTTGTCTCTCAAGTTGAACCTAAAGACATAAATGAGGCCATTAATGATGAGCATTGGATCTTGGCCATGCAAGAAGAACTAAACCAATTTGAGAGAAATCAAGTGTGGGAATTAGTTCCAAGGCCCAATGATCATCCAATAATTGGCACCAAATGGGTCTTTAGGAACAAACTCGATGAAACGGGCCTAATAATAATAAAATAAAGCTAGGCTTATAGCTAAAGGATATAATCAAGAAGAATGCATAGACTATGAAGAAACTTATGCTCCCGTAGCTAGGTTAGAGGCCATTAGAATGCTACTTGCATATGCTTGCATCATGGATTTCAAACTCTATCAAATGGATGTCAAAAGTGCCTTTTTAAATGGTTTTATACAAGAAGAGGTGTATGTAGAACAACCTCCTGGTTTTGAGGACTTTGAAATGCCCAACCATGTTTTTAAATTGAAAAAGGCCTTGTATGGCTTGAAACAAGCTCCTAGAGCTTGGTATGAAAGGTTGAGCAAATTTCTTTTAGAAAAAGGCTTTTCTAGAGGTAAAGTTGACACCACTCTTTTCATAAAACACAAAATGCATGACATCCTTCTAGTTCAAATCTATGTTGATGACATTATATTTGGAGCTACTAACAACTCTCTTTGTAAAGAATTTTCAAATATTATGCAAAGTGAGTTTGAGATGTCCATGATGGGTGAGCTCAACTTCTTCCTTGGTCTACAAATCAAGCAAACAAGAGAAGGAACATTTATAAGCCAATCCAAGTATTGCAAGGAGTTGCTCAAGAAGTTTGGAATGGACAATGCCAAGCATATGGCTACTCCTATGGGCACCTCTTGCTATTTGGACAAGGATGAAGGAGGTAAATCGGTAGAAATTACAAAATATAGAGATATGATTGGCTCACTCCTTTATCTCACTGCAAGTAGGCCTGATATAATGTTTAGTGTATGCATGTGTGCTAGATATCAAGCTAATCCTAAGGAATCACACCTAAGTCTTTGTTAAGAGAATAATGAAATATCTAATGGGCACATCACAAATGGGTTTATGGTACCCTAAGGGTGCCTCATGTAGTCTTATTGGGTACTCCGATTCTGATTTTGCTGGATGCAAAATGGATCGAAAGAGCACTAGTGGGACATGCCACTTGCTTGGAAGCTCACTAGTTTCTTGGCACAGCAAGAAACAAAATAGTGTGGCATTGTCCACAGCTGAAGCTGAATATGTTGCAGCTGGGAGTTGCTGTGCTCAAGTCCTTTGGATGAAACAGCAACTCTTGGACTATGGTCTTGAACTTGATCACATTCCCATAAAATGTGATAATACTAGTGCAATTAACTTGTCAAAAAATCCCATTTTGCATTCTAGAACTAAGCATATTGAAATAAGACATCATTTCATTAGAGATCATGTTCAAAGGGGTGATTGCATACTAGAATTTGTTGAAACAACTAAGCAACTAGCTGATATTTTCACCAAACCCCTAGCAAAAGAAGCATTTTTCTACATTAAAAATGAACTGGGTATATTGGATCATTCCTGCATAAATTAACTTCTGCTGCATAATCTTGTATTTTTCTGCATAATCACGCCAAATTGCTGCATAATCTCTGAATTCTTTCATTATATTTGAATCCAACACTAACTTGAGTGTCGGAGATTTCCCCTAAGTTGTTTTGCAGGTGCTCCCTTGTGACCAAAACTCCCAAGGAACTAATATCCTCAACAAATTTGTTGAAACTCTTGGTAAAAATGGTAACTTCAATCAATTATATGAATTGAATCATAACATGATTTGATTATATGTTTAAATGATGATTTGAATTGATTTAAGTTGCTTTAAAACTGATTTGGATGGATTAAAATTGATTATATGCTGTTTGGAACGCAAAATCTGAGTTAAAGAGTGCTGGTAATCGATTACACACCCTTTGTAATCGATTACACATGTTCTGTCACGCATGTAATCGATTACACACCCTTTGTAATCGATTACAACCAACTCAGAACTCAGGTAATCGATTACTTCAACTATGTAATCGATTACAAGGTTCCCAGAAAGCATGTAATCGATTACATCAAAAATGTAATCGATTACATACCCACCAGAATGCATGTAATCGATTACACACTCAATGTAATCGATTACACAGGGTTTTTAAAAAGGCTTCTGTCGCGCGTAGAGCTCATTTCTGTTTGGAACCTGTTCATCTTCTTCGTTCTCTCCTTTTGCTCCCACGCACCTCAAATCTCAAAAACTCTCATTTCTCACTCAAATCTCCATCAAAACCCGTCATTTCACCTCTCTCAATCTCGGAAAACCCCTCTCCACATAGCCCATCGTTCAAAATCCCCTCACATCCCTTATCCAAATCTCCCCATCTTCTCTCACGAACCCCATCTCCTTTTCTCTGCCCTAATCTCGTCCCTCTCTCATCCCCAATCATTAATCACTCATCCCTTGCTTCTCCTTCTCATCAATGGTGAATCCTCTCATCGCTCGAAGCGCCCAAGAACGAGGGACTGCTTTGTTGGAGGGTCCTCTGGTGGCTCTTCACGTAATATATCGGCCGGACCTCACGAGGCACTTCTCCACTTTGTGAAGAAAGCCGAGTTGTTCCGGAAGAACTTCCAGCTTCGCAAAATCATCTCTCCCAGGTATCTTCCCATCACCTTCTGCGAGAGTGAACCTTTAGAGAGCTTTAGGACAATAGAAAACTTAGGCTTGCTGGGATTCCTGAGCATAGAGAAGGTCATCTACCCTAACCTTGTCCGAGTCTTTTATGCTAACCTGAAGGTTGAGGATAATTACATAATTTCTGAAGTGAAAAAGCAACAAATCAGGTTAACAATGGCAGAGTGGTATAGGCTTACCAAGCTCACTCCTGATGGGCTCAGTTCTGTGGAAATGCCAAAGTCTGGGAGCATGAGTTTGAGCATAAGGCTGCTCTTCTCTCTTTGATTAGGACTGGCTACCACCTCCCCAGTGATCCTAAACGCAGAATAATGGCTACTGGCCTCACTATGGAAAACAGGGTTCTCCACTACCTCTTGGTTCATGGATTGATTCCCCGAGGAGGGAATTACTCCCAAGTCCTCAAAGATGATGTTGTGGCATTATGGGCAATGACCACAGGGCACCCAATAAACTGGGGTTACTACATTCTAGAGCATATGCTGGACGTCAAGAAAAAGAAGAACTCTGCTCTCCCCTTCGCCATGTTGGTCACCACAATCCTCGAGTACTGTCGCATTTTGCTGGCTGAAGAGTCCAAGGACACTAGCTCGAAAGGACCCCAATCAATTGGGTTGCATACTCTGAAGAAGCTTCAGCTCTATAAGATGGAAGATAGGTGGCATTACATTACTCATGGCACATTTGGTCATATCCATCATGATCCAGATAGTGATGATGAGGAGGCTCAGTACCCTGCCTCTGCTCCTGCTCCAGCTTCTCTTGATCTTCTGCTCCAAGAAATGCGCAACCTGAGCGCCAACGTAAACACACGCATGGATCATATAGAGCAAAAGATTGACCATCTTGAGCTGAGGATGGACTACTCAGACCAGGAGCTTAGCTCCATTCGATCCCTCCTAAGTGGACCTCCTATTCCTGAGTGTCCTGCTGCTGCTGCACCTCCCACATCCTCTGCCCCTCCGGTTCCCCTATCCTTCGCTGGTCCATCTGGAGTTCCTGCTGATGATGAGGAGCTTCTGGACTCTGACGACGATCTTATGCCCAGCGATGATAACATTGATCTAGGAGACTCTGCTGCGGATCCAGAGGGTGAAGTCTTTTGTGACAGCGAGGACACTGATAGTGATCATGGCCTATTGCCTTGATATTTTCTTGTATTGATGACCACCCTGTACTTATTTTGTTTTAACTCTGATTATATAAAAAATTGGTATACCTTTATGGTTATATTTTGATTATTGTCTACTGGTTATGAATGTTTGGCTGGACTGATTATTAATACATGAACTTGTTTTCACTTTGACTGTTTGGCTTTTGGAATATTGATTGGACTGATTAATCTCTGTGGCTTTTCTGTTATGGCAAACATTTGGGAATCATGAAATCTAGCTGTCATGATGTCTATTTTTCTTAAATGCTTATGTCTTTTTGATAATGCCAACGGGGGAGAAAATGAGGAAAAATGAAAATAAAATGAAATGTAATTAATGGTTGCATGAGAAAATAAAGGTTGCATGAGTACGGGGGAGTTATTGACCTTTTAAGTTATTAAGTTTTTCATATGCAAAATCTAACCCAACATCATGCATAAACTCCGGGGGCAGCATTGTACCTAAATGACTATTATATACAAATGCAAAACCTCTTTCTTTTTCTTATGATCAGTTTGTCATCATCAAAAAGGGGGAGAATGTGAATGCTTATGTCTCTAAGGCATGTCAAAAGGTTTTTGATGATAACAAAAGCAAAAGAGAAGATCAAGCACAAAAAGAAAAATCAAGATCAAAGAAAGAAGACAGAAGGTTCATTTAGTAATAGGGCTTAGAACATTAATGTTAAATGCTCTCAAGATTTCTCAAATGGTTTTTCAATATATGATTTCAAAATAAATGGGAAATTTCAAAGTTAAACATGGCTTTCAATAAAACTTGAGTTTCAACTTTAAATCTAACACTCTTAAAAGGATTTATGTTTAAACAAGTATCTTGAGGTGTTGGAAATGACTTACAAGCATTATTGGACTTGACAAATGTGTTCAAAGGCTAATGTAATCGATTACACATCAAACACAAGGCATGTAATCGATTACATTGGTAATGTAATCGATTACACAAAAGTCAGAGGTCATGTAATCGATTACACAAAGCCCAGAAAGGCAAAGAACACGTTCAACGAGTCATGTAATCGATTACATGGATATTGTAATCGATTACAAACAAAGTCAGAAGTCATGTAATCGATTACATGGGCAATGTAATCGATTACACAAAACCCAGAAACTCAAAGAACACGTTCGACGAGTTATGTAATCGATTACATAGATATTGTAATCGATTACACAGCAAGTCAGAAGCTATGTAATCGATTACACCAAGAATGTAATCGATTACACAGAGCCCAGAAAATTCAGAAAACGTTGGAACAACAATGTAATCGATTACCTGAGATATGTAATCGATTACACAAACTCTGACAGCGTCCAACGGCTATATTAAATGCATTAAATGCATGCCCAACTACCTCCAACGGCTCCATTTATTGAGAAACTTATAAATACCAAAGTTGGGTCTTTATTTGCGGTTGACCTTGAATCAAAAACTGATCATAATACTTCAAAACGTGAATCAATCCTTAAATTCATTTCTTGCTTTGTTTTCTGATTAAAAACGTGAAAAATCCTTGAGAGCATATTAGAGCTTCAATTTGTAAACACTTGCTCTAGAGAGAGTTTCTTCTATTTCAATCTTATACATTCTGATTAGTGAGGGTGAGGTATCCCTCAAGTATTGTAAGGGTGAGGTATCCCTTGGAAAATAGAGGCTCAAGCTTTTGGGTGAGGTATCCCATATTGTTGAGTGCTCAAGGTTGTAGTGGTTTTTCAAGCACCCATTGAAGCTTGAAGATATAGTGGAAAATCTCAAGGTGTTGCTTGGGAATTTGGACGTAGATCACAAGTGGAGTGGTGATCGAACCAGGATAAACGACTGTGTTTGTTTTCTCTAAACCCTCCTCTGTTTATTTCTGTACACTGTTTCATTGGTTTGCTTGGATATTGTCTTCTTAACTGTTACGGTTATAAGTAAAAGTATTTATCTCATCTATCTAATTATTTCTAACCACTCAATAGCATCAACGAAAATTGATTGTCAAAGGATTTGCGAAAGATTTGTGAACCTATTTTTAACTACTCAATTCACCCCCCTCTTGAGTATTGAGGCCACTTGGTAACATTGTGGAGTACAGGGACATATTGGTGCTGAATGCCAAGTTGGAATAGGATCCTCACATAGTGCACTGTGGAGCAAGTGGAATCATGCCACAACTTCCATGACTTCAACCAAAAGGGGAGGAATGATCCGTATTCCCAAACTTACAACCCTGGTTGGAGGTCACATCCTAACTTCTCTTACCGAAATAGTCAGTACCAGGCTGGGCAAGGTAATGCTAAACCCTCATCTGGAGTCCCACAAGTACAAAAATCTAGACTTGAGTCTCTTCTTGAAAATTTTGTTGAGAGCCAGTCTAAGCAGAATGAAGAGCTTAGGAACCATGGGCAACTTGTAACTAAAGCAATTAAAGAATTGTCAGCTAAGGTTGACAATTTAGCGATTCATAATAAGATGTTGGAAACCCAGATTGCCCAACAAGCAAGCACTTCTCATAGGCAGCAAGGTAAGTTTCCTGGTCAACCCAGGCAATGAACATTGTAAGGCCGTGAGTTTGAGGAGTGGAAAGAAGTTAGAGGATCCTAAGGGTAATAGGGAGAGTGACAAAGATAAGGGAATTGAGGAAAAAGAGATTGAGGCACAACCCTTAGAAGAGGATGGAAACCATGAGAAAGTGTCTAAGTATGTACCCCTTGAGCCATACCAACCCCCAGCTCCTTTCCCTCAAAGACTTGCTAAGGCGAAGTTAGATAGACAGTTTGGGAAGTTCCTAGAGGTCCTAAAGAAATTGTACATTAATGTACCCTTCACTGAGGCGTTAAAACAAATGCCTATTTATGCTAAGTTTCTGAAGGACATCTTGTCTAATAAGAGGAAGCTAGAAGAATATGAGACAGTAGCTTTAACTGAGGAGTGTAGTGCTTTAATTCAAAATAAATTGCCTCCTAAGTTAAAAGATCCAGGTAGCTTTTCTATTCCTTGTTTGATTGGTAACACTAGTTTTGATAAAGCTTTGTGTGATTTGGGAGCTAGTGTTAGTCTTATGCCTCTTTCGGTGTGTAAGAAGTTGGAGGTGGGTGAGCTGAAATCCACAACTATCTCACTTCAATTGGCGGATCGGTCTGTCAAGTACCCCATAGGCATCTTAGAGGATGTTCCTATTAAGGTTGGTAAGTTTTATATACCGATGGATTTTGTTGTGCTTGACATGGAAGCTGATGCTACGATGCCGATCATACTTGGGCGTCCATTCCTTGCCACTGGAAGGGCGATCATTGATGTCCATGAAGGAAAATTGACTTTGCGATTGAATGATGAGGAAGTAGTTTTTGATGTTTTTAAATCTGAAAATAATTCTAATTCCTTAAATTCATGTAATCGCATTAATGCTACTAAAGTTATGGATAATGTTGTGCTTTCAGGTATACAGGAATCAGTGACTGATGCTATGCCCTGCAAGGAAGGACCTAAGAAGCAGAGTGACAAGTGTGTCAAGAAGCGTGAATTTAAACTCGGGGATAGAGTTCTTGTTAATAACTCACTTCTACGTTTCTGTCCTAGTAAGTTATGGTCGAAATGGTCAGGACCATATGAGATTGTTCGAGTTTTATCCTACGGTGTGCTTGAGGTGCAGAAAGAAGGTCATAAGCCTTTCATGATAAATAGCCAAAGAGTGAAACACTTTGAAGGAGTGGGGACTGAGCACTACTCCATTGACATCACCTGAGCACAAAAACCAGACCAGAGTCGAGCTAATGACTTTAAACAAGCGCTTCTTGGGAGGCAACCCAAGTTTCTTTATTTTTTTTTTCCTTTTAATTTCTTCTCTTTCTTTTGATTTTGTGTGTTGAATTGTTGGTTTGATCTTTATCTCATGGATTTTGTCTAGGTTTGCCCCTTTTTGAAGCTAAATTTAGAAGAAGAGTGAAGTCAGAAGGTTCCACACTCAGCCCATGAAAAATTCTATGGCCATGGATTGAACACTAGAAGTTTTTCCACCACTGCAGTGAGTTCTTTTCTTTTATCCCTTCTCTTGTTTTAGATTTTTACATTGGGGACAATGTAAGTTCTAAGCTTGGGGGGTATTTTCATATTTTCATTTTCATTAGTTTCGTGCATTCTCATGTCTTATTTTGCATTGTACCTTCATGTTGTATTTTTACACCATCATATCTCTTGGGTTTTTGGTTGAACTTGTGCCCCTCTCGTTTGAGGATTTTGAGATGGTATTGATTTGGAACCCAATTTGTTAATTCTTGTGGTAGGCAACAGGCATTGTTTTAATTGATAGTAGAGGTGATCTTTTGATAGTTAATAATTAGCATATGTTCTCTGAATTTATGCTTCTCATTGAATTTTTAAACCTCTAAATGTGAGTTTTGAGCTTATATGGGACTTATGCACTATATGATTTTTATTCCCATTCTTTGTGTTGAGTGATATTCCTCATTGATCATGTGCTCTAGAACTTGATTTGAAACCATTTTGAGGTAAAATTTTTGGTTGCATACTTGAATATGATTAAGGCATCTTAGGTATTTTTTTGGCCTTCTGAATTTGTTACACTTTCATCCACTAGTTGCCTATTTTGAGCTTATTGCATAATTAATTTTCTTGATGCCTATGATGATATATTATTGGTAATCATTTAGAATATTAAATGGAGCAAAGTGGGTTTGAAAGTTGTGAAAAGTGTGTTGGGAATCATATGTGAATGACATTTCTCTTTCTAAAAAAAAAAAGTGCAAATAAAAGAAAATCATAAGAAGCTTGAGAAAAAAAAAAGAGGAGAAAGAGAAGAAGGAAAAGTAAGGAAGAAAATTCTTTGAAATGTGGAGTTATGTTTTAGATTGAAAAATTGTCTTTGCTCCATTTATGTTCTATTGGATTACTTGTGTTTATTGAAAATCTTGATTAGCCCTTTGTCGTACCTTCCTTTCTCTACCTTACCTAACATCATTCTCATGGCCCCATTACAACCATTGAAAGACCTTTTGATTCTTGCTTGCATGCTGATTATTAGTAGAAATCTGGTTTCTTATCAAGCATATGGAAGTGCATTTTCTTTGAGGAATTTTGAGCGCATTGTCTTCACCCTTAAACACTCTGAGTGTGGTTAGTGGAGTGAACTTAATTCAATCAGTGAGGATGCATGATTTCTGAGAACTTAGCCTCTAATTGGACTTGATTTTGATTACCTCTCAGATTCTTTGTTTGCTTTAGCCTATTGCTTGGATATTGTTTTCTCGGGATCCTTATTCTTTATTGTCTTTTGATCCCACAACTTGGTTTGGCATTAATTTTTGCTTGAGGACAAGCAAAGTCTTAAGCTTGGGGGGATTTGATATGTGTGAAACAACATCATGTTTTGTTCTTGTTTTGCATGCATTCTTGAGCATTTTAGGCATTTTAGTTTTCCTTTTAGTTTATTTTTCTCTTAGTTCAGATAACTGCGGTGTTTTTGGTGTTCTTGTGCAGGATTGATGTTGAATTGGCCTTGGATTGAATGGAATACTCGCATGTTTGAAGTTGGAGCTTTATAGATAGCAAAAAGGTGCGAAAAGAGACTTCCAGAGAGTTCCACGGCAACCACGGCCGTGGAACTCAGTAGAGAGAACCACGGCCTGGCCGTGGAATGAACCACAGCCGTGGTTCGCAGCGTGCAGCAGAATTTTAGTTTTTATTTTTATTTCTTTTGGGGCCTTTTAGCCAATGAAAACCTTAGGCTATAAATAGATGTTCTGAATAGAATGAGGGGAGTTCTAATTTGGGTTTTCAAGGAGGCACATTGGAGGCTTGGGGTTCTTGATCTTTCTTCCCTCTTCTCTCTTGGATTACGGGTTTGGATGCTCTTGAACATGTTTTCTGATTCTTTCTTCTCTATGTCTGAGTAGTTTCCTTTGTTTCTAGGATTGGACAATGCCCTTTGATACATTGATAATGATTAATTGACGTTGTTTCCTCTTTTATTGATCTTGAATGTTCTTTGATTCAATCCTTATTACTTTTATTCATGTGAATTTGCTGGCCACTTATTTGAATTTTATAGGCATTTAGGGACGTACTGAGAGGTGAACCTAAGTGTTGGAACCATAAGAATTGAACTTAAGGTCTAAATCACGAGAGTAGTTTTAGCTTTTCGAGGATTCAATGAATTACCATAAAGCGTAATGGGTTCAATTTAAATTCAATTACCACGAGAGTAGGAATTGGTTTAATTGGGCACGGATCTTGTATCTTGAGAAAGAACATTAACTAATTTAGGGTAATTCACCTTCAATTGAATTTCAGATTTAATAAAAGGGTTGTCAATTAGGATTTATCTTGTATCATTGTGGTATCCTAATCTTGGAAGCTTTCTTGAATCTGAATACCTTTCTTGATAACTTGCTATTTTTGTTCTAAATTCTGCACTTTGATTTTTATTTAATTGCTTTGTTACTACGTTCTTCTTAATCAACAATCATATTCCCTTTTGTTTAATTGAATTGAATTAATTAATTAATTAGTATTCATAGACACAGTCCCTGTGAATTCGATCTTTTTATTACTTGATGACCAAATCGTACACTTGCGGATTTCACGTATCAAAACCCTATTACGGGTCCTACTCAATAGCACGGTAAAATACTAATGAGAAAAATTCAATATACTTATTCCGTCTTGTATCCCTCTTGATGCGTTATAAATCTGTTCATCCTCAAAACTGCACACCAACCAATCCGGGGTGGTCACTCTTCGATGTTATCATCAAACTCAGAATATTTGCCTCCAGTCACGTCTAAGAAACTCGTTCCATCTACTATATATAATTTTAACAACACAAGCACAACAAAATAATATAACAAAGAAGTGAGATCCCCTTTCATCAATACCAAAGTGGTAACAAGGAATGATACAAATGACAAGGTCATTCTACACGCACAGATATCACAATTTCATTCATGTTATCAATTCATCACAATTCCCTATCAATTTATCATACTGTGTTATCAATTCATCATACTTCGTTATCATTTCATCACAATTCCAGTAAACATATATCTCAGTTAAATCGCCAATACCAATTTCATCATAACAGATATTCTCAGTATATAAAATGATGATGTCACATCATATGAACATTTCTCATGCCACAACAATATGTGTACTGACTCACGTGTATGCATACTAGACCAATTTTCCCACTTCATGGAGGTTTTCATAATTTCGAGAAGAATGCTCTGGTTAATTGTCCAGCCTTAGCCCACAGACAATCTCCAGTCTTCGAAAAGAATCGTGTTCTTATCGGGTATCGTCAATGCGTTGCAACAGATTGCGTCGCCACGTGGCACAAGGTACTTGCCTCTGCCCACTGGATTGACTACCGCGCCTTGACGCCCCAAAATCCATCATAGATCTCACTTTTCAATTCTCATTCCCTCTTCAACCACAAGGGCTATAGTAACTATCAGTTATATTCCGTTCAATGCACGAATATCTCAATGCAAGTTCTGTTTAATGCATAAATAACTCAATGCATGTCTCAATTTTATCATATGCCTCAATGCATATCTTTCAATTTCATCATATGCCTCAATGTATATCTTTCAATTTCATCATTAAAAAGGTTCCCTTTCAGTACATCCGTTCTTTACAGTATCTTTATTGTATTTTCAATCGCGTATCATTTATAACGCATTTTCACAATCGCATAACACTTTTGTTACATTTTTAAATGGAAAACGGTTTACGTCCAACGAAATATGTCCAACGTATATCCACCGTATACCACGTGGCCGTATACCTCACTTTTTCCTTCTCCTTCCCTCTCTTTCTCTCTTTCTCCGCGCTCCTCATTTCTTTCCTTCTTTCTAAAATTTTAAAAAAATTTCTACTTCTTTCTCACACTTTCGGTTTCTCTCATTCCCCACACTCTCGGTCTCAGTCTCCCCAAACTCCCACCACCATCCACTTCGTCCCTCATCTCCCTCATCTGACTCTCAGTTTCTCCCATTTCCTTCATGCTTGGCCTCCGTCTCCCATAAACTCCCACCACCATCCAGTTCTGCCGCAAAACAGAGAAGTCTACCGAACCAGCACCAGACAACTTCAACCACCGTGAGCTAGTATCCAGAACCACCGTGCTCTACCGTCTGAGCCTTTACCGGTACCTTCTCTTATTCTCTCTATTTTACATAATATTTTTGAATGTGATGATATATTAATGTTGTGACCCTTGGTATCATTGGATTTTAGTATTTTAGTCTCCTGTGTCATTGGATTTTTTGTATCATTTTTTATTCTAAAGTATGCTAGTCTGTGTTTGTGGTGGATATGGATTGAGCCAAGCGTGGTTAAGCATGGTTTGTAGTGAAACAACGTTGGAAGGAAAGTGAACCTTGATTCCCAATGTGCTATATTGCTTAGTCATTCTTTTGTTTCCGCATTTGCCATTGGAAGGTTGATTTTTGTCATGTTTACAGGGAATCTAACAGTGCATTTGCTATTATGTTCCTTGTTCAACTAATATGCATAAAGAAAATTTGGCTCAACTGATGGAACTTATAGATAGTAGACATTCTTCCTTTTCCTTTTGTTTGTTTTCTCAGAAGATAAAGTAGCAGTTTTTTTATTAGGCTCTTTTCAAGTATGCAGATTTAAAAATGTGTTTCTAATGTATTGTTTGGCATAACCTTTAGCGGTATTTTTTATATATTAATGTTGTGACCTTTTTTATTTCATGGGTTGGAATTTGATGTGTGATTAATGGTAGATAGTATGCTTATTAGCTTTGAAATTGACAATAAATGGATGAGGAGTTGGGGAATTTTTTTGGTTTGTGATTAATTCTGTCATAAAGGAATGTTGGGGGATTTATTTGTTTGATTATTATTATTGATTAACTCAGAATGTGCTGAGAAATAATCTTGTCCATAAGTGGTTAATACACTACAAATAAGGGGTTAATATGAACATGTTTCTGGTTAATCCAAAAAAAAGTTCCAAAGAGTGGAGGGGAATCTAGTTATAAACCAATTAATAGTGGAGTGGACATGTGAAATATTGTTTTTACTAAGTAAGAGTAGATTGGCAGAAAACTATGAAAAAAAGGGTGAATCTCATGGATTTGGTGAGTTAAAAATTAAGTGGTTAATACACTATGAATAACTCAAGTTAATATGAACAAGTTTCTGGTTAATCCAAAAAAAAATTTCAAATAGTGGGGGAAACTAGTTAGAAAAGAATCAGTAGTGGAGTGGACATTTGGAACATTGTTTTTACCAAGTTGGGAGTAGATTGGTAGAAAATCATGGAAAAAGTGGTGAATCTCATGAATTTGGTGAGTTCAAAATTAAGTGTTTAATACACTATGAATAACTCGGTTAATATGAATAAGTTTCTCGGTTAATCTAAAAAAATTCCAAATGGTAGGAGAAAACTAGTTAGAAACGAATCACTTGTAATGTTGTTTTTAACAATATGTGAGCAGATTAGTAGAAAACCATACAAAAAGTGGTGTATCTCATGGATTTGTTGAGTTCAAAATTAGGTGGTTAATACATTATGAATAAGTGGTTAATATGAACAAGTTTCTGGTTAATCCAAAAAAATTTCTAAATGGTGGGCGGAAATTGTTAGAATCGATCAATTAGACTAGAAACTACTAAAGAATTCTCGATATTATTGTAGAAATCTAGCTTGGTGTTAGTTTGTAATAACCACTGTTGTTCTTAAATTTGAGACTTGTGAAATGCAAATAAGTGTGTGTGCTTATAATCGATTTGAGAAAATGCCTATTTGAATGGAGTGAATTGAACATAGAGATAATGATGTATGTGGTTTTTTTTGTTAGACTCGGTGTTGATATACTATGGTAGTAGTGTGTATTTGGTTGAATGAAAAAGAGATATGATCCACAATATAACTGATAACCTCTTTCAGTAAACTTTCCTTTTTCCTTGAAGTTCCATAGCTCATTAACAATATACCCACCGCTTGAATTGTATTCATTTAATTCTTTCAAGGTCAGTAACAACAGTAAATGTATGACATCTCCCATTCCTGCGCTTGAGACTTTGTAACTTCTCATCTTCCTCATCTATAATTTCCTATATCGATGCAAATAGTGTGTTCGCATTTAAATGATTTATATAAGTTTTTAATTTGTTGTTCCTTAGGCTTAAGGAATTTTAAATGACACAATTGGTTCAAAATGATGAAGTTGGTGCATGTCTACATGAGTTATGACCAATACGATTGATTATTCATTTGTGCTTTTAATCGTCTTTGAATCGGTGAAAATTCATTCTTTGTCTTCTCGTATATGCAAAATACTTACATGGACAGCTCACGGCAACACGGAGGCGTGATTTGTCCAAAGATCAATCGGTAACCAACTTGGTTAAATCATTATACGTGTTTGGCTATGCGCATATGTTGACTAATATGTTCTCATAATGCGTAAGGTGCGAGTGAGGCATGTTTGCACACCACGGTTGTTGCTTGACGCGAATAGCACTTTGACGGATGTGCAGAAGTCCCGTCGAGTCTACCCCATTCAAATCACTACTATGTATGCCTAAAAATTTAGAAATCAATTGTGTCTTGTTGTGGGAGTTAGCGTCTAGATGGATTGAAAGAGATGGGGGATTTCGAGTCAGAGGTAGGGTTATCCCTTTCAGTCCGTTAGACGTGTGCTTGACACTTGGATTGCGGATTGCTGGGGAAAGAACAACCCCACGTGACGATGGAGTGGGCCAAACTTTGTCCTTATTTAAGGGGGGCGATATAACCATTGGCACAATTTGGCTGAGTTGTATCACCATGTAGGGGCCAATGAAGTCGATAATTTTTGTCGACTTTACATCCTGCTTGCTTTCGCGGAGTTCTACTTTCCCGTTACAGGTGTCAACGTGCATTCCGTCTTCGCACACTTGTTAGATGATTTGGACTCCCTCGATAAGTATAGCTGGGGGTTGGCAGTGTACGATTTTTTGGTGGATGACTTGACACGAGTAGCACGTGCAGTGCACGAGGGTAAAAATATCTGCCAAGTCCATTTAACGGGATGTGTTGCACTTCTTCGTACATGTTTTATTATTTCCTGGTTGTTATAATTGTTTCATGCAATGTGGTAGTTTTGTTTTTGTTATTTTCCTGTTGCATCATTCTGATACCGTACATCTTATTTTCTTCAAGGTTTGGGCTTTTGAACACCTGTCGTTGTGCCCCACATCAACTGTGATAAGTGCTCAATGCTTCCCACGTTTCTTGAACTGGCACGTGTTTAGGGCGAGGGAGGAGAAAGTGCGAACAACGTTCGAAAAAAATAAGGTAGCCTGCAACTTTTAAACAATGTTTGTATTGCTGTGACATTTGTATCAAAATGATTTTGTATTTCAAAAATTTATGTTATTTAACCATAGTAGTCCATTTTCACCATACTACTTAACTACGTATCTGGTGGTTACTGACATGTAGGTAACTGAAGATTTGGTTGCATCGAGCGAAGAGAACCGATTGACATAGTTAGGGAAGCAATAGCACTGTGCAGTTGTTAAGTGTTGGGCATCGGCGGCCGAGGCTATTTGATATGGAGGACGTTTCTCAGGTGGTTGCTGATAATGTGCAGGTGAAGAAACGGATTTCTGTTCTGGAAACGGAAATGAGCACAGTGAAACAACAATTATTACATCAATCAGTGCCTCCACCTTCACGTTATCTTATAGGCAGTCCAGAACCTGACCAAGGTACTCAATCATTGGATGTAGCGAGCACTCCTTTCTACGGATTCAGTGAAGGTGGTAAGCCGAGTGATCGACATCCGCCTGCACATGCCATCCCTCCAGGAGCACCTGTTGGCTACCCTGGTACACACATGAACCCAATCAAAAAGAACCCCGACTCCAACATTTGCACTCGGGTTAAGGCTCAGCCCAGGAACCGTGTGCTTGGGAAAAGCACCCGAACTCCTTACACTAAACTGCAGAAGAATAAGAAGAAGAAAACGAATCTGCATACCCAACTTTTTACTTATTGCACCAGAGTGCTTAAAAAAGAGGACCACAATTCCACGTAAGTTTTTGAATTACCATCATGACATGCTTGATACGTTTAAGACTGATTTTACTTGGTCTAACATTTGTCATTTGCATCTTATGTAATTTTAGCATCAGGAAATTTGTTTTGTGATTGTATTTAAACATTTTGTTTTGGGTTGTGGTGTAGGGCGATGGTCAAACTATACGATCAGTTCCTTACCATTGCAGACGCCTCTTGCATGAAACCAAGGGGGTAGGTCAGCAATATGGTAAGATCGAATGACATTCAACTCATAATTAAGATTATATATATCACATGTACTTAATTGTGTCGGTTCACATATAAGGACCTTTTTTAATTCACTCTTTCAGGTTATTATGTTGGCTACAAGGGTTTTTGTGGGAGATGAAATTGATCGATCACGAACAGTGACTCGTCACATGTTTTGTCTCACGTTCATGGTAACAACAACATGCTCAATTAACTTAGCACTATATGCATATTGACAATGTCAACCTTAACTTATTGTTGGTTATTTAAAAAATTTAGGATTTGGTGAAAAGTGGACCAAGCGTTTCAAATCGTTCGCCACAGTGCCCTGGCGAAGTATCAACGACTTCATGCCTCACGCCGAAGTGGGATATGACATCACTCAAGGTAACTTGGTAACTTTTAATCATTATGTGTCAAAAATTACATGTGTTTGGCTGCATACACTTTATTGGGCAACATCTCGGGGTTAAACCCATCATTTATCTAGTATCATTGTGTCTAGTGTTTTATTTTCTTAATACCACGTAAGACTTTATGTTCCAACTATAATGCACATCACTATCATATGTCTACATTATCAAATAACTATGTAACATAAAAAGCCATTTGAGGAATAGAAATACTTTATGTAAGCATATTACAAGGAACACATTTAATGAACTTGTACGCATTTTTTCATGTAGATATTCGCTCCAGTCGTGTTTGACGACCATTGGTGGTGTTATGTGTTGCATCCGAAATTTAAAAAGTTGTATGTGTTGGATTCAATGGGCAGTCATATTGACACTGAAAAAGCTAGGCTGGACGTTCTGACGGTATCACACTCCTCTAATGTCATTGTATTGATAGTGTATTAGTTGTGCCGTATGATTTGACTTTGAATTGTACTTTGAATTTGTAGAAGCGCCGGTTTGAAGAATTGTTGCGATACTTAGTCCAACTTGGACGAATGATAATCATTTAGACCTAGTGGAGGTTGACTTGCCCGACAATGCAACTCGTGAGTACGGTTGCATTTCTCAACAAATATTAATTGTTATGTTGAGGCATATATGTTTTTAATTTATTCCCTTGTGCTTGTATGTCATTGAAATAGGGATGATTGTGGCATTTACGTTATCAAGTACATGGAGTCAGTGGGATGGACACAAGATGTTTGGGGACAAGACTATGCCCGAATGGGAAGTGGTGAGCAAATTAATTATTTTGTTTTTTGATTCAACAATTACATTATGTTAGAATTTTTATTTATTCGTACTATACTTGGTGTAGGGAGAAGTCACACAAATGCGACGTGACTTATTATGTGGTGGGTCTTGCATCCAAAGAACGAGTGCAGAGAAGAAGTTTTGAGAGCTGCAAATGCCATGGAGTTGTTGTCTTGATTTGTAAATTTTATTCTACACTATTTAGCTTGGCCCTATGTACACTTATCCACTGATTTGGAATTGTATCTTATATAAGCCACTTTTTGTATAGATAGCGCTTTTCATGATAATTGGATAGATGCCTTTGAGATTTGTGCTTTGTCCATGGTTTTTTGATAATATACACCCAATGTGTTCAAAACAACATTACAAGTGTAAACTTCGCTAGTACTTCATTCCTAAATAGTCGCCCCATTATTGGGAACTAATCCAATGATTAACCATAAACTCGTTCATATTAACCACTTATTCATATTGTATTAACCACTTATTTTTTAACTCACCAAATACATGAGATTCACCCTTTTTTTCAATGGTTTTCTGCAAATCTAACTCCAACATGGCAAAAACAACATTACACTAGTCCACTGCACTAGTGATTCGTGTCTAACCAGTTTCCCACCTTCAGTTGGAAATTTGTTCATATTAACCAGATACTTGTTCTTATTAACCACTTATTCATAGTGTATTAACCACTTATTTTTGAACTCACCAAATACATGAGTTTCACCCATTTTTCAATGGTTTTCTGCAACCCCCAACATGGCAAAAACAACATTACACTAGTCCACTCCACCAGTGATTCGTGTCTAACCAGTTTCCCACCTTCAGTTGGAAATTTGTTCATATTAACCAGAAATTTGTTCTTATTAACTACTTATTCATAGTGTATTAACCACTTATATTTGAACTCACCAAATACATGAATTTCACCCATTTTTCAATGGTTTTCTGCAACCCCCAACATGGCAAAAACAACATTACACTAGTCCACTCCACCAGTGATTCGTGTCTAACCAGTTTCCCACCTTCGCTGGAAATTTGTTCATATTAACCAGAAACTTGTTCTTATTAACCACTTATTCATAGTGTATTAACCACTTATATTTGAACTCACCAAATACATGAATTTCACCCATTTTTCAATGGTTTTCTGCAAATCTACCTCCAACATGGCAAAAACAACATTACACTAGTCCACTCCACCGGTGATTCGTGTCTAACCAGTTTCCCACCTTCAGTTGGAAATTTGTTCATATTAACCACTTATGCGTAGTTTATTAACCACTTATATTTGAACTCGCCAAATACATGAGTTTCACCCATTTTTCCATGGTTTTCTGCAAATCTACCCGCAACATGGTAAAAACAACATTACATATGTCCAAAAATTCCCCCTCACCATTTGGATAATCCAAAAATTCAGTTCCTAATGGTGGGGGTAGATTTTATATTTCTTTTAACTTCAATTATTCTTAAAGTTGCAAGTAAAAATACACAAAAAATACACCTGAATTACAAAAGAGCCATTTAGTACATCACTAATATGGTGGCATTGCAATGATACATTCCTACCATTCACCCTAAGAAAATATATACATCCTCCCCCTCTACGTGTAATTACATGTATTCTATACACATTACATGTGAATCATAAATAACTATAGCACAGAAACAATCCACTTAAAAGAACAAAAAAACTATCTAAGTGGGTTCCTGATGATCCACTAAGATCTATTTTCATGATTGCCACAAAAATTACTGTAGGCAAAATCATATATGCATCACAGTGTGAGCATGAGATTCACCAATTTGCTCCTAGGTATTTGTCAGCACACTTTGACCATGTAAATTATCCTATATACCAAAAAAAAGGAAATCAACCTGCAAAATAATAGTAGATGAGATTAGTGCTAATTTGAAGCATATACATGAAGTTACCTGATATAATTTATACAAATCTAGACTTGTACTATGTCACTGATTCCCAGCCTGAGTACCTTCAAATTGGCCTGCATTACCACTAACCAGTAAAATTGGTGTATGACATTTGACAATGACAACCCTGGAAAAAAAAACGTATAAAAATGTCAATTTCAATAATTACAATGAACTTGTTCAGCATATGTTGGACATGCTTGTGGCCTTTGACTGACATCATGATCAATTCCTTTTAATAATGATAAAAAACCAGCCGATGAGTTGTGTGATAGTTGTGAAACCCAATAGCTACCGTCACACATATGACAATTAAGCAACAATATACCAAACATCCTTTCATTAAAACAGATGACAATTCAAATGTAAGTAGCTTAAAACTTAACAAACATTTCAACAATGATTACACATGACAAATAGTTTTAGTGTATAGACACACCACAGTACAATCATCACGGCATTCTCCACAGCTGTTCACTTCTATAGATGACTCTATGCGCAACTTCTTTCCATCCATCTGACTCGAGCTTCCAACATTGCACTCCTACATGTTCATAATAAAATAACTTAATGCACAAATAAAAAGGGACGCTAATCAGTCTAAATAAAACATATACACAACCAAAACATCCCATACAATTATAATTAGCAAAATCATATATGCATACATCAATTGTCAAAGTTTGATGACGCTGGTGCTTCCTTTTTCTCAAATTAGAAAATACTCGATCAACTTTTGACATTTTTCTATTGCTTGGTGGCCGTCCTTTACGAGGTACATGTAATGGACTACGAATGCCAGTGTTAGCAGTTTCAATGCCCGCAGTTAACTTCCTTTGACGGTCATCACCATTGCATGTTGTTCTAATAGCTTGCTTAGATGCAGCCATCAATTGCATCTTGCTTTTATATTCACATAATCCCCGGTGGAGATCTTCTGTGAGATCCTCAAACTCTGCAGCAACTTCAGCCACCTCATAGAAATGCTTGCATAATTTATCAAACCTTTGCATTTGTGGCTTCAACAAGGTCACATCGTAACTGCTTTTTTATGTATGCATGTCTCCATCTAATGTTTTTGCTCCATCTGCGTAGAATATACTTTGACGACACTTCTTGAACCATCTCATTACCAAGAACACAAAGTGAATGTCTACACATAATTCCCCTAAACTCAAACAACAAGCAATTGCAACTAACATCGTGATTGTCACGATAAAATACCACCTCAAAAATAGCATTCTTTGCTATCCCTCCAACTACCATATCCGCCTCACATGGTAAGTACAAACCATTCCCTCCACACACTTAATGGACGCAAAAGCAGTCCATTCTTCCTCTGAATTCAGCTTGGACCTCAACGAACTTTGCATGGGTATACTCGAATTGAAACTGTCTTTCAATAGGTGAGTTTGACCCACATTGAATGGTGGAGTCCATTGACTTGAAATCTGCCTCAAATTCCTTTTCTGCCTTGCTTCTTAGAGCATTATCATACTGCTTCACAAATTGTTGGAGGCTTGTTTTTGAGTTGATATATTCGTCAAAGAAAGCATGTATGCTCTCACTGCGTTGTGTTGTTGACATCCCTGCCCAAAAATACTTCTTCAAGAAAATTGGCACCCATCTATGCCTCTCCATGTACAAACCACTCAACCAATTGTTATCTTCTAGCTCAAATTCTTTGATGAATGCAGACCATTTTTCTTCAAAATCTTCCACTTGTTAGGGTATCGTAAACGACTACTTTAATTGCATTCTTTATATTGTTATATTCAATGCAACCTTTCACTTCTCGGAATTTTTTTCATTATATGCCATAGACACCACCTATGTCGAGTAGTTGGAAAGACTATCTCAATAGCATTTTGCATGGCCCTGCACTGGTCCGTGACAATACCATTAGGTGCCTTACCTGACATGCAATGAAGCCATGATTTAAATAGCCACACAAATGACTCCGTGTCTTCAGTTGAAATTAGACCACATCCATGCAAAACTGATTGGCCGTGATGATTCACACCGACAAAAGCAGCAAATGGCATATCATATTTATTTGTCAAATATGTTGTGTCAAAAGTCACAACATCTCCAAATGACTCATAGGTGGCTCTACTTCTAGCATCAGCCCAAAATACATTTTGCACATGAAAATCATCATCAACATCTATATCGTAGAAAAAACTACTATTCTCCTCTTGCATTCTTGTAAAATAATTCTTCAAAGCCTTCCCATCACCTTCCTTGCCAATTGCACGTCTTTCCTTGTTGACATAATTTCTAGCATCTTGCTCATTAAATGATAAGTTCTCGTAACCTCCCACCTCATAAGCAAGAGACCGAACTGTCTTATGTATTCTCACCCCTACATCATCATTCACTTGGATTGTTCTCTTCACGTGCATGCTAAGATTCTTGTTAACTCTCAATATTCTCGCCTTTGTTGGGCTAAGTTCATGAGAGTGTTCAAGTATAGCTGTCTTGATAAACCATCGTCCATCTCCCATCTTCTTGACTGTAATTTTTGCTTCACAATTTGTCCGTCTAGTTGGAAGTGTCTTCAAAGTATTTGGTATTGTTGACACATGTTTTTCCTGTCTTGAACAAGCTAGCATAATGTAATTTACCTTACCATCATCTCTTTTTTTTGAAGTTCTATTTACAATACCAAACCCCTTTTGGTAAGCATATTTCCTATAAAATTCCTTAACATCATCTTCTGATGTAAACAACATCCCTCGTTTTGGTTCATAACTTTCAAACTCGCCATCCAACGCATCACTCATAATGAAGTCACTTTCACATGCTTCTTCTACATTATCAACAGCCTCGGCTATATTGAGATTATTTGAACCCTCCATCAACTTCAGTTTTGGGTTGCTACACACACCTGTAAGTTATCAAGTATCTACTGCCATGTTACAAGCATATTTTGTATTTCACCAACATCTAGATTTTATTATGAAAGTTAAGAAATGGCAGTGAAAAGTAAACATACAAATGACAATAGATAATGAGGATAGAGACCCATTCGAATGGGTCTCTTCTATAAAGGCCACACTTAACCTTTTGTGAGATGAAATAAAGCTTAAAAAGATAGCCTGAAATCATCTAGTTAACAAAATCGCGTACAATGGTAGTCATGTTAATCTTCTTTCACGTGTGCTCAAATAAGTCTCAAATGGCTAAGTGGCAATTTTAAAGTGTATAAAAACAGCATTCAAAACATGCCATTACTCTTTCTCTTCTAAAACAGGATATGTTTTACCTCTATAGCAACGCTTAGGTAAGAAATTAAGGATGCTCAATGGACCAACTATTTCTGCTATATGAACCAGTCCATAACCCATCCCAACTCCACTCCACTAGTAGTTCATTTGTAAGTAATTACCCCCACTGTTAGAAAGTCATTGTTGGACTCACCAGAAACGTGTGAAGATTAACCACTTATTCTAAACATATTAACCAGTTAATTTTAGATTCACCACAAACCACAAACCATGTCAATGGACTAACTATTTCTGCTATATGAACCAGCCCATAACCCATCCCAACTCCACTCCACTAGTAGTTCATTTGTAAGTAATTACCCCCACTGTTGGAAAGTCATTGTTGGATTCACCAGAAACGTGTGAAGATTAACCACTTATTCCAAACATATTAACCAGTTAATTTTAGATTCACCACAAACCACAAACCATGTCAATGGACCAACTATTTCTGCTATATGAACCATTTTAAATCCTCCTAACAGAAACAAAATATACCAAATAAACCAACGAATGAACCAACAAGCATTCTCCTATTTACCTATCTAATCAACACACAGCCAACAAAAATAGATTTCATGGATTTGTACCCAACAAAAAATACAACTCACCAAACAGAGAGCATAATACGCAACATTTCACAGAAATTGCAAGTGTCCATCTCAGAAAACACGAAATATTATGGGGAGAAAAGCAGAGGATACTTACCGAAATTGTAGAAAATCCACAAAACTTGAACCCACGTGTGCGTGTGAAAGTCAGAGTGACGGAAGAGAGTGAGTGATGCCTGAAAATGGGGGAAAGAGAATGAGGACACGAGAACAAGAATTAAAATATTGTGGGTGGGTGCCCTAGTGAGTGAGACAATATCAGAGGAGAGGGAGATGTAACAGAGATGAAAGAAAGAAAGAAATGAGAAATAGAGGGAAGAAATGAGGGAAAACAAAATACAGATAAGCAGAAGCCGAAAATGGAAAGAGACAAATATATGTACGGAAGATACGGTGGATAAAAGTTGGATGTATATTTGGTGGACATATAGCGCGACCCTTTTCAAATCTCATAACCATTTTCCATCGTTTTTCAACTTTGTAAAATATTTCTCAATATTCCAACCATCGTTTTGGATTTTCAAAACTCAATACCATTTCCAACTTCATTTTCCACGTATTCTTCACTTAAAAATCTTCTATATAATATTTTTCATCATTTTCACTCAAAATCAATATTCCTTCAAAATCAATTATTCTAACTTAAAATTTCCTAACGCGCCTAAAACCCAACAGGTGAGCTATACATTAGTAAATTTCAAGTCACCAACGTATTCTCCATAATTCTAAATCAATTCTAAAATCAGTCCTCTCCAAAATAAGTGGAGGTTCAAACACTTCCAGCCTCTCTTTTTCTTTCATCAATGAAATTTTCATCTCTCAGTGACAAAGTATTTCTCTTTCATTTGTTAAATCCTTTTATAAATCTCTTGTACTAAATCAATTAACTTTTCATTTCTAAATCAAAGTTTTACATAAAGTAAAACTATTTCAAACTCACAAAATCGTAACTATATGGTCATTGAAACCATCATATCTTTTCTTTTCCTTTTTCCTTCTAATCATCCAATTTTACCATTTATAAAACTCTTAATTTACCAATCCTTGGCATATTAGCTTAAAATCATAAATACCTTCATCATAAAAATCTTTATTCATTTCATTGTCCACTTTCTTTGCAAATCCTCAAAATCATCAACTTATTACCCTTTTATCTAAAACTCATAATTAGTAAAATACTTAGAATCTTTTGCTCCTCAAAATTAATTTGAGGCCATGTGCCTCCATGGTTCTTTGGAATTAACATATTTTCCTTTGTCATATAATTCACATCTTAAAACATACATAATTCATCATGCATCATAAGCACATATTAAAGCATGTTACCAAAGCAATAAACATCTCAATCGCCAAACAACCATAAATATGGAAACCTCTTAAACAAACAAGTGAAATAATCCTTATGGATTTTTCACCACACACACATCCATTCCTCACCACCAACACATGGTTGATGAGGATAATCTCTCTCTTACCTCTTGGAGAAACCTCCAAAGCTTCTTGTTTTGCTTCTTGTACAAGTCCTTCACCACCAAAAGCTTTCTTAAAAATCAAAGTAAACATACATAATCAATATCTAAGGCTTGAATAAGAAAACCATGGATCAAAACACGGTTTAAAACTTTAAATATAAGATCTAGAAAAGAATATCAAGAACTTCACCCTTTACCCTTTCAAACTTAGATCTTAGGAAAAGTACTTGAAGATGGATGATTTAGAGAAAGTCTTCAACATGAAAGTTGCTTAGAATAAGGTAAGATTTCAAGAAACAAGGTTGGTTGAAATTATTGAAGAGTGGAGGTATGAACTAGGCCTCTTGGCCATGAGCTTGGGGAAGAGAAAGGAGAGAAAATTTGTGAAGTTTTGGCTTAGGAAATGTTAAAGATGATTAATGAAATGAAACGAACACTTTCCTATAGCCATTTAGTCTTCAAAATCATGGGCTTCCCCCTTTGTACACTTAGGAGTTGTCCAAATACATTAGCCACCATTTTAGACTTCAAGAGCCATTGATTAAATCAATGGTTGATGTTTGGTAGAAGCTTCCAAGTGGTATGATCAAATCTAAGCCATTGGATCTCTTCTCTATGAAATCCTGACCATAAGATGCATCTTCAAAAATGGAGGGTCAAGATCTTCTCTACACACTTTCCATCCAATGGTCACAAATGGTCCTAGCCATTTTGTGAGACCAATCTCCACCATAGATTAAATCAACGGTGGATATCCAAAGCCTTCCTTATTAAGCTTGTCTTTACAACCATTGATTAGATCAATGGTGAACATCCAAAGCTTCCTAACTAAGTTTACTCCCACACCATTGATTGAATCTAAGGTTGATATCATAAGCTTCTTGATCAAGATTGTTTGCACACCATTGATTAGATCAACAGTGAGGATCTAAGGCTTTTCCATCAAGTTTTCATCCAACGGTTCCTAACAAAGTCCAGCCATTAAGTTTGACCTACTCTTATTGGTTAGTCAAAAACTATGTCATGATGAGCCATCATGATTCTTAAGATATTTAATTTAGATATTTTCAGCTTTCATGATTACACTTGAGATATTTTATTAAGATATTTCTCCCGGTAGATATTTATTCCTAGATATTTATCCTTAGATATTTACTAGGTGAGTCATCATAGAATTTTCTAGAATAGCTGAGTCAGTATGGTGAGTTGTAGTGCAGAATCACTAGCTGAGTCATCAAAATATTTTTCTAACAGATATTACCTAATGGATAACAGCTACTGCTATTATTACACAATGGGTAATAGAAAACTCAGATATAGAAAATTCCTGTCAACTGTTCCTGATTTTAGGTTTAGTAAGATCCCCCGATCCCGCCTTGATAGTCCGGAACTTTTCAGTTCAGGAAAATTTTTTATTTTTTCGAACCCGCCTCGGGTCCACCCCGAACCCACACACAACTCAAAATAATACTAAAATAATCAAAAACTCAAGAAGTTCTATAAAAATTCACAAAAATCATAAAAATTATAAAACTCATATATTTTCAGAAAAAATAAAATTCGGACATATAGTTTTCAAGATAATATTAAAATATCAAAATAATATTAAAATATTTAAAATAATTAAAAATTCCCAAAAATTCACAAAAACTCTTAAATATTATAAAACTCATTTATTTCAAGAAAAACAAAAAATTGGGGTGTTACAATTTACTCTTGTGAGAGCTTCTCCTTTTTATACACTTTGATTTGTTGAAAAAGAGGGTGAGGTATCCCTCAAAGAAATTATAAGAGTGAAGTATCTTTGTTTGTTGAGGCTTAAGCACAAGAGTGAGACATCCCAAGGTGTGAAGAGTACTCTAGTTTGTAAAGATAATAAGCACCTGTTCATGCTTGAAGTTATAGTGAAAAATCTCGGGTGATTACTTGAGGATTGGGCATAGGTCACAAGTAGTTAATGACTGAACCAGGATAAATACTGTGTTTGCTTCTCTAAACTCAAACTCCTTTATACTTGTGTTTTAATTTTACTTTTTATGTGAACTCTTTCTATCTTGGGTTGTTTATTTGTGAGTGAAGTATTCTATCTTCTCATCCATTCACTTTAATCGATAAATAGCTTCAACGAAAATTATTTTTCAAGTTTGTGAAGAGTTTTCAAAAAGATTTTTACATGCTCAATTCACCCCCTCTTGAGTATTGAAGTCACTTGGTAATACCCGGTAAATTAGACTATTGGATTTGTAGTTTTGGGAAGTAGGTGTTGGCATTCGTGGGAAACTAAGGTTGTTTATAATGCTTCTAAGGTCATGGATGCTGTGTTTTGTAAAAAGTTCCAATTTTGGGGTGTGGAAAGTTTTTTGTTAGCAAAAGGTTCCAACTTTGGGCTGTTTCCAACATTAGGGTGGCAGTAGTCATTTGCTAGTAATCATTCTCCGGTGATTACAGAAATTAGTGAGAGTCATTTGCAGGTTGTCTACACGGAGATGGATGGTGGCAACAATTCGAACGAATCTACTATTTAATTTTACACTATTGCCCAACTTTACCTATTGTATAGGTTACCATTCTTTATTTCACACCATTGATTGTTTTTTCAACCATATCAACACTAATTAATGTGGTGTATCCATGCACTCTACTAACAAAGGGTGCATGTAAGATAGAGCCCCCTAATTTGGGAGGTCAAGGAGTGAATGACATGATTCCCCTTCTCTCCCTCATTAATATTATTAAAAATCCAAACAATGGAGTGACACCTTTAATTCCATTTCATTCATTGCCTTTCCATTCCATTCCATTATGATTCACTCCCTTCCATCCTCTATAAGACTCCTAAACATAGCCTTAGTATCCTAAAGTAGCTGAATTTCAAATGTGAATTATATTACCCTCTTGGCTAAAAGGAAAATAGGTTGTAATTTTTTTTTTTAATCATAGTAAGGCAATGTTTGAGTTAGTTTTGTGTACATAGACTAATCTATCTTCTGGTCTAGTCAAAACAAGTCATCTATGTTGAGATTAGAAGATTTACAAAAATATTCCTTGCGACCTAATTTCTAGTAATTAACATAGTTAAGATTCAAATATTTGACCATGTGCCTATTCACACAATTAAGCCTGGGCACATTGCTTAGAAAAGGTATATGGTGTAGACATACTTCTTTAGATTTATTAAATATATATTTATTTATTTCTTTGTATTACTCAATTTTCATACTAGTTGGTAAAAGGCATTTGGTGTAGAGATACAAATAAATGGTTAAACTGCATCTTTCCCTAAAATTATTCACTTCACATTCAAAATTTGAGTTCCATTATTTGATCACCTAAAATATAACACAATACCATACTTATATGTGGATATGGTGCAAATCCCGAAACCATATATATGGTATACGAGAATAAGGAGCTACACACATATGCGATACAGTGTCCCAAGCGGGTGTCGTATTCCTAGTGTACAAAAAACATTTTCCTTCAAAAATCAAATCGTTTTAGTACTTAAAATTTTTTAAGTAAGCAACAGAATGATGTATAGTTCGTAAACACAGTTTGATAAATGGTCATGCAAGGAAGACCAAGATTCGTAGAAAACCCAAATTGCTTGATAACAAAAACTTGAAAAACCAATTTATTAGATTAATTTTATGTGGATTAACATAAATCACATTTTATTTTATAAAACTCAAATTAACTGGATGTCAAAATAATTAGAGTATGTTATTTTAGCTCAAATGGTGATCAATATTGTTATTGGGCTTATTGTCATTAAGCACTGCTCCTAAGTGAGTTTGCTATTGGGTCTTATGTTGGGGCTCACCATGATGGGTAGATTTAGCCAGTTTTGATATAAATATATATATACAAGGGAGAGACTCTCATTCCTAACCACCCTAGTGCGTACAGTTATCCCATTAATATTAGGAGTGCTCACGGGTCAGGTTGGTTCGAGTTTGGGGTAAAAAAAAAATTCCAAACTGATCAAACTAAATTGGTTCAGTTTGGTTGGGTTTTACATTTTTTCACTAACAAATATGAACCAAACCAACCTAATGTTAAATGGTTTGGTTCGATTCAAGTCATCGGTCCTGTGTCTTTTTTTTTAGCCTCTGAGAAAAAATAATTCCATAACATTTCTAAGAAACCTATGTGAAAAAAAGGTTTAAAACTAAGTCTCTATTTCAATGGATTCAACTCCATTAGAGATACTCAGGTACGCAAAAAAACTTTAATTTGTAAGAGTAATTCACAG
Organism: Ormosia semicastrata; assembly: GCA_029884595.1. Classification (NCBI taxonomy): domain Eukaryota; kingdom Viridiplantae; phylum Streptophyta; class Magnoliopsida; order Fabales; family Fabaceae; genus Ormosia; species Ormosia semicastrata. The sequence goes on along the minus strand of JAQQTO010000028.1, from coordinate 4,237,143 downwards.
AGCACTTATCTCTTTCAGACAACACATCACAAACCAGGAATAATACATGAGACCATACATTCCTAGGATCGAAACACTAGGTTGAAGTCGCACAGGGACGAGCAGACGACAACACACAGGGACAAGCAGACGATGAATCAGGTAGACGACGTGGCTACTGGTGCACAAGAACTACTATACAATGAAGTAGGTGGACAATGTGGTTGTTGGCAGATAAAAATGATGGGATGGCGATGCAAGCGAAACACACTACTGTTGGCGCACTAGAACGACTAGGCGGTGACGCAGATGGATGACAATTAGCGTGGATGCTTTGTTTGCTATGACATAAATGAGGAGGGCACTTTAGAGTTTTGAATGAAATAAAGGGTTAGGATAGTTATTGAACACATAGCTTAGTGTGCTAGTTAAAGAAAACTTTAATATGGTCAATGGGTCAGGTATCAAGTCGTCAAGTTTCAAAACCCTAAAACCAAAGTCTGAAACATTAGAGGTTGGGTTTAATTAGATTTGACTTGATTAAACCTGAATGCTCGAACACTATAAGAAAAATGTGAATTATCGATGGCAATTTTTGGCAGAATTTTATCCGAAGTAAGTCTTTTGTTTTCCGACGGCCTTATCTTCCAAAAAGTGAAAAAATAATTATTTAATAGAGCTTCTAATTTCTAGCAACCTTATTTGTTGAAAACTAACAAAATTCAAGAAAAATTTTAATTTTTATAATTTTAGAAAGTTTGTGGCAATGTTATCTACTAGAAACTTAATGGAGAAAAAATAAACAAGTAACAAAGAAATTTTTTTAAAATAAATTAAAATATATTAATTTCGGGCAATTTAGTTCGCCATAAACAATAATTTTTAGCAGATTAATCCACAAAATTTTTTTTTAAAAAATAATAAAAAACAAATAAAAGAAAATTTTATAGAAATATTAAATTTTATTATGCGTTTGAGTTGACCAATGCATATCTTCCATTCAATTTTCGATGGATTATTAGACAGAAATTTGAAAAAGGTTAACAAAAAATGTGTCCATTAGACTAGCCTGACTGGAATTTTCACATATGAGATGCGAGCGCACTCCCTGTCTCATTTTTCATCGTCGTCCCTATACTCCCTAACTTGTTCTCCATGTCCCTTCTCTTCTCCTCTCGCACACCGTCGCATGCAAGGTTACTGACACCTTGTTACCCAAGTGGCTTTTATACTCAAGAGGGGGGTGAATTGAGTAATTAAAAAAACTTCGAAAAACTTATCATAAACACTTTAAAGATAATTTTTGTTGAAGCTATTTATAAAATGAAATGAATGAACAGGGAAGATAGAAAAAGTTCTCACAAATTTAGTAAGCCAATAAAAATGATTTAATTGAATATATATGAAATTAAAGTGCAAATATAGAGAGAAGAGTTCAAAAAAGCAAACACTGAGATTTATCCTGGTTCAGCCACCAACCACTTGTGACCTACGTCCAGTCCTCGAGCATCCACTCAAGATTTTCTTCATTATCAATGCAAGCTTTCAACATGTGCTTGCTACCGTTACAAACCTGAGCACTCCTCACACCTTGGGATACCTCACCCTTGTGCTTGAGCCTCGACAGTAGGGATACCTCACCCTTATAAATTTTCTGAGAGATACATTACCCTCGTTATAATCAAAAGGGAATAGCAAAGGAAGAAACTCTCTCAAAGAGTGTGTATTACAACTTGAAGCACTTATGAAGCTCTTCTCAAAATATCTCAAGAATTTCAAAACAAAGCAAAAGATGGGAAAAATGTGAAACTCAGATTAAGAGTAAGAGAAGGATGTTTTTCAGTTGTTGTTCTTATCAATAGATGACCTAATAACACCTATTTATAGTGTTCTCAAGAAAAAGACCCGTTGGGACAATTTATGGTCATAATAAAAGCCCAAAAAAAATGATAATTGCGCACTTTCAGCCGCGATGTAATCGATTACAAGGATGATGTAATCGATTACATTGTTCTTAAAATCAATTCTTAGTTTTTTGGGCTGAGTGTAATCAATTACATACCTCATGTAATCAATTACCAAGCCTCTGGAAGCAGTGTAATCAATTACAAACCTCATGTAATCAATTATCAAGCCTCTAGAAGCAGTGTAATCGATTACAAACCTCATATATTCGATTACAAAGCTTCTGACTTTTGAGAAATGATTTTCTGCATGTTTGTAATCGATTACCAGGCCTTTGTAATTGATTACAAGCTCCCAAAGAAGCTGTAAATTGATTACTAAGCCTAAGGATAAACTTACAAATGTCCTTGAAGCCATTCCTGAGCCCAATTTAGCTTTGTAAACATTGAGATTTTAGAAAACTTAGATTGTTAAAGAAATAAGCTTGTTTTTCATAAATCAAAGCTTTAGAAAACCAGTTAAACAGAACTATTTTTAGAAAAACATTGAGATAATTAAGAAAACTTCTTACATTAACATTCTAAGTCCTAAAAACTATACCAGCTTTGTTGACTTTAGACTTGGTCTTTGACTTGGCTTTTGTTATCATCAAAATTCGCACGATCTTCACAACATAAGAATTCATACACCTGTCACTACAAAGTTGCCACAGGTCACTAACCCTCATCGTGCCGTCACTCACTGTCGCTCATTCCACCAGTTGTTGTCGCTACAAGTTCTTTACTTCAATTGTCCTTCGCCCTGTGTAACAGCCTGAATTTAGTAACCATAATATAACCAAAGTATATTATAGTGATTAGATTCAAGTATGCTACTTACAACAGTTATGCAATTTCTAATATAACATATCAACATTATATAGAAAATAGAAGCCTCAAATGGATATATAATACACAACATCTGTGTTTCTTATAAATACAATACATACATCATTTCAAATGAAATGACTAAGCTACACTAAGCTAAGCACTTCGAGCTCCTGCTTGTCTTCACTTTCCATAAGACTTCCTCCCTAGAATCATCATGAAAACACACGCAAGGGGTGAGAATCACACATTCTCAGTAGTTAAATCCATAAAACATGCCATCACAATCATTTCAACCATTTTGGTGAAAAACATACTTCTAAAAGCAAGTCACAAGCTTATGTAAACTAGAAAGGTGGCGAAAGCCAAAACTACTTCCTTTCTCTTCCTGAAATAAATTCTCATTTTTCAAGTTTGTATAAAAACTCATTTATCAAAAATAGTCTTTAAGCAATCACTATGCTCACAAAAACAACATCTCTATCTTAGAGATACAAACACAACAATATCTCTATCTCATAGATACAAACACAACAATATCTCAATCTCAGAGATACAAACACAACATCTACATCTCAGAGATACGCAATCGCCAATAAAATTGCAATGTCATGGTTTTATGTCATGATAGCAACCGCCTATACAATTCCCATGTTATGCCAAATTATGTCTAGTATTTATACCTATGCAATATCCTAAGCACGAAATGAATAATGTTATGATACCATATCCATGGCAATGTCATGTTATGCATGAGTCTCAAACAAAACAAAGGAACCCGGTTCCATAAGCTTTGAACAAGCAATGGAACCAAGTTCTAGCAGTCTTCATCCAGGGTAGTGAGGGAATTGAACCATCCTCATCAACGCGGTCTTCAATAATGATCATTATGATAGGAAGGATTGATTACCTTCTCATTTAAAATCATATTTGATCACATACAACAATCACTGTGATAGGAATGATTGATTACCTTATCATTCAAAATCACATTATGATCATCAATACTGATCTCTGTGATTGGAAGGATTAATTACCTACTCATTCAAAATCACATTAGATCATCTACTACGAGGACTCAACCTCATCAACATAGTTATAGAACAACAATAATGCTAATTACTACAATAACTAGCATGTCAATTGATTTACATTCCTAACTAAAAACATGAAATACAATGACGTTAAATACCACAATAATTAGCATACTAATTGATTTACATTCACCACATAACCACTTTATTAGATACTCCTATTAAAGTCTCAACACACTTTAGGAAACATTTACCAATGATCCTACTAGCCAAGAACTTGAAAATATAAAAAATGACATTTTTAAATATTCTGGCCTCAAACACGGGTCATGTCTCATTACACGGCCCCCCATGTCTTGCTCTATGAGCACTGTTCACAAATTTCAACTGACAGAGAGTGACATGGTGTTTTTTTAACTAGAACATTTTGCAGTAAAATTTGTAGGTCCAAGTACTGTTCCATTGGAACTTCGTCCTCCTCCAATCACTCAAAGTTCACATCTAAGTGATTTCTAACCTTCCACAAGGTTCATCTACACATAATAACTCTTATTCCACTTTGATTTCACTCAAAAACCAAAGATAATGGATAATAATCCAATTCAAAACCTAAAACCCCAAATCTCAACACAAATAGAATTAAAGGTATCCAATGATTGGAAATCCATTTTCATACACCCAACAACTCATAAACAAGCCATCCTCAAGTTCTCTAATAAGATTCAAGCTAAAAACACCAAAAATAACTCAAAATCTAACTTACCACATCAAACCAAAACTCATGAATAAGATGAAGAGAATAGGAAAATAAGTTTAAGAACAAGGTTTCCCCAACCTCAAGGTCTTGAAGATGAAACCAACATCCACTTGATTCCTTTTACTTGATGGTTGATCCCCCTCTTTGGTCTTCTTCCCTTTCTTCTTTCTCTTCTTCCTTTGGTTCCCTTATCTATTTTCTATTTTCTTTCCTCTATTTTTCTTTCTTTTCCTGCTGTCGTGAGATATTTAAAGAAGAGAATGTGATTACCATGCAACATTGGTGATGAGTTTTGATGATAACAAATATGGAGATGATGAGATGATGAGAAGATCAAGTCCAAGTTGTTCAAGCTTAGCTTTAGGACTTAGGATCTTTTCTTGTACAGAGCTCTCATAGGATATCTCAGTGTTTTAGTCAAAAGATCTAAAAACATGTTTTCTCACAAACCAAATTAAGGTTCTTAAATTAATCAAAGAGTTTGTGAAAATTAGAAATCACCTAATCTGCTTTCTAAAGGTGTTTATCATGTTTTCAAATAAAAGCATTCGAATAAACTAAGAATCATTCAAATACAATCTTCTGAAAATGCCTCCCCAAACGTGGTTTTTAATAAGGTATTCGAATACTCATTTGAGGCATTCGAATACAACGTGTTTTTTATAGAGGTATTCGAATACCATATGAGGCATTCAAATACACCCTTTTAAAAGGCTTTTACAAACGTGTTTTCAGCTAAAGGCATTCGAATACTTTGATTTGGTATTCGAATAACGTGGGTTTCTTCTGTTTTTTATATACTGATATAAGAGGTATTCGAATACCTCATAACGGTATTCGAATACTCCAAGCTTAAACCTTTTTATATATATATATATCAGTGGTATTGGAATACCACAGTAATGTATTCGAATATCCCACATTTTCAGCTTCTATTTGAAATTGATACGCAATGGATTTTTTGCATTAATTATGTAATCAATTTCCCCAGCGAAAATTTCTGATCAGAGGCTCTATAAATAGAGACCTCCCTCACGGCTGCAAATACACCAATCCTTGAATTTATTTTCTGACTGTGCTAAAATACTGTTTGCATATTTTCTCTCTTTTTCTCTCTGTGCTCTTTTGGTAAAATTCTGAGATATTGTTAGAGAGCTCTATAGTGCTTCAATTTGTATTACTTTCTCTGAGTGAGAGTTTCTCTTCATCTATTTTCTGATATTTTGTATCGAGGGTGAGGTATCCCTCAAGGTTTGTATAAGGGTGAGGTATCCCTGCAGGCTGAGACTTTAGCACAAGGGTATAGTGTCCCTGTGAGTGAAAAGTGCTCTATTTTGTAACGGTAGCAAGCACCTATTGAAGCTTGTATACTTAGTGAAAAATCTCGGCTTTCGAGTACTGGACGTAGACCATAAGTGAGTTAGTGGTCGAACCAGGATAAATATTGTGCCTGCTTCTCTTTTCCCTAATCTCTTTATTTTATGCGATTTATTTTACTGCACATTTATTTTTCGCTATTCTTTATTATTTCTTTTCTTCTTCTCATTCCTTCTGTGCATTTATTTATTAAGCTTTTGATATTCGTTTTAATTAAAAAAAAGTTTTGCGAAAAAGTTTTAATACTCAATTCACCCCCCCTCTTGAGTACTAGAAGCCACTTGGTAACAAGTGGTATCAGAGTTAGACTCTTGTATAAAGAGCTTAGCAGCTTCAAGAGAACATGGCTTCTTCAAATGGTTTTTCAGAAGGATCTTCCATAAACTGACCACCCTTTTTCAATGGGGATGGTTATGCATATTGGAAGGAAAGAATGAAAATCTTCATCGAAGCTATTGATCTAGATGTATGGGATGCTGTCGAAAACGGCGCTTTTATACCCACACATGAGATCGATGGTGTAAGGACCGAAACACCACGAAATAAATGGTCTGATGAAGACAAAAGAAAAGTTCAATTTAATTTAAAAGCCAAAAATATTATTACTACTTGCTTTGGAATATGATGAGTTTTTAGAATTTCAAATTGTAAAGCGCTAAAGAAATGTGGGATACTTTGCAAGTTACCCATGAGGGTACTAGTGAAGTTAAGAGGTCGAGAATAAATTCTCTAACTCGTGAATATGAATTATTCAGAATGAACCAAGGAGAAAGCATTCAGGAAATGCAAAAGAGGTTCACCCACATAGTTAATCATCTTGCATCTTTAGGCAAAAGTTTTTCTAACGAAAATTTGATTAACAAAGTTTTGAGGTGTCTTAGCAGGATTTGACAACCCAAAGTAACAGCTATTTCAGAATCGAGAGATTTGTCCACAATGACTTTAGCTACCCTTTTTGGAAAACTTCATGAGCACGAATTGGAACTAAGCAGACTAAGCCAAAGCGAAGAGAACGATAAAAAGAAAAAGGGAATAGCGCTCAAAGCCACTTCATCAACATTCGACAATGATGATGAAGAAAATGAAGAAAGTTCAGAGAATATCGAGGTAAGTGAAGAAAATTTAAGTTTACTAGTTAAAAGGTTTGGTAAATTTCTCAGGAAAAAGGGAACGCAAAGAAGACCTCCATTCCCTCCTAAAAAGACACACTTCAAAGGCGAAGGAGCCTCATCAACTCCAACTTGCTATGAATGTGGCAAACCTGATCACATGAAAATGGAGTGCCCCGTTCATCAAAAGAAGAAGGAGAAGTTTGAAAAGAAGCCCTTCAAGGAAAGAAAAGGAAGAAAAGCCTACATAGCGTGGGATGAAAACGACATGGACTCAACTGATAGCTCAGATAGCGAAGAAGCTCAACTGTGTCTCATGGCAAAAGGAGATGAAGAAGAAAGTGAAAATGAGGTAAGTTCTAATACTACTCTATTGCCCTCTTACGATGAGTTACAAGATGCTTTTGAGGAACTACATGAGGAATCTTTAAAACTCACAAAAATTATTTCTTCATCTAAGAAAACAATTTCTTCTTTAAAAAATCAAATTCTTGTTTTAAACAAAGAAATAGAAGATTTAAAAATTGAAAATGAAACTTTAGGAATCATTGATGCATGCACAAATCATTCTTCACATGCTTCTACTTTTTCATCTTGTTCTTCATGTCATATACTTGAAAAAGAAAATGAAGATTTAAAGAACACTCTTTCTAAATTTACCTCTGGAAGAGATAATTTAAATATTTTATTAGGAAGACAAAGAGTGGTTTTTCAAAAAGCCAGGATAGGTTATAACCCAAAAAATCAACAAAAACTCTATAAAAATTTCTTTGTGCATTCTAGTGTTTCAGGTAGTCCTTTTATAAAATGTTTTTATTGTGGAAGAAAAGGACATAGTGCTTCAACATGTAATGTAAGGAAAAATATAAGTACAAAAGTTGGAACAAAAATGATTTGGGTTCCCAAGGGTACCTTATCCAAAACTGACACACAAGGACCCAAGAAAGTTTGGGTACCAAAAGTTAAAAACTAAACTTGTGTTGTAGGTGTGCTTGAAAGCCAGGAGTTCAAATTGGTATCTTGATAGCGGCTGCTCCAAGCACATGACCGGGGACGACTCAAAATTCACCATGCTTATTCCCAAGAATCATGGACATGTCACTTATGGCGATAACAACAAGGGTAAAATTCTTGGAATCGGCAAAGTCGGTAAGAACCCAAACTCCTCTATTGAAAATGTGCTGCTTGTTGAGGGTTTGAAACACAATTTACTTAGTATTAGCCAATTATGTGATAAAGGAAATAAAGTTATATTTGATTCAAACTGTTGCATAATTGAAGATAAAAATGACAAACATGTTAAATTCATTGGTCATAGAGTAAACAACATCTATATGATTAGTCTTGATGATATATCTTCAAATGATGCGAAATGCCTTTTAAGCAAGATTGATGATTCATGGCTATGGCATAGGAGAATCGCACACATTCACATGGATCACTTAAAGAAATTGGTCTCTAAAGAGCTAGTAATTGGACTACCCAAGCTTAATTTTATAAAAGATAAGTTGTGTGATGCATGTCAAAAGGGTAAACAAATAAAGGTCTCCTTTAAAGCAAAAAATATAGTTTCAACTTCTAGACCTTTACAACTTTTGCACATGGATCTTTTTGGACCTTCTAGAACTATGAGCTTTGGTGGGAATTACTATGCTTTAGTAATTGTGGATGATTTTTCTAGGTTTACATGGACTTTATTTCTTGCAAATAAAAATGATGCATTTCTAGCTTTTAAAAGACTTACCAAAGTTATTCAAAATGAAAAAGGTTTTCAAATCTCTTCTATAAGAAGTGACCACGGTGGCGAATTTGAAAACAATGTTTTTGAAAATTACTGTGATGAACATGGCATTAATCATAATTTCTCTGCCCCTAGAACTCCGCAACAAAATGGAGTTGTAGAAAGGAAAAACCGTTCTTTAGAAGAAATGGCGAGAACTATGCTTAATGAGGCTGCTCTTCCTAAATACTTTTGGGCGAACGCTGTAAGTACAACTTGTTATGTAATGAACCGGGCTCTTATAAGGCCTATTTTAAAGAAAACCCCATATGAATTGTATAAGGGAAGAAAGTCAAATGTCTCACACTTTCATGTTTTTGGTTGCAAATGTTTTGTTTTAAACAATGGAAAAGATAATTTAGGCAAGTTTGATGCTAAGTCTGATGAAGGTATATTTCTTGGCTATTCAAATCATAGTAAAGCTTTTCGCATTTACAATAAAAGAACTATGACTATTGAAGAATTTATACATGTTGCATTTGATGAAACTGACCTAAGTGGATCAAGAAAGGATCTTGTTGTTGATGATGTTACAGAAATCTTGGCGGAAACACATTTGGACAGTAAAGAAAAGGAAATCAAGGAAAAAGAGGATGAACTAAGACAAGAGGATTCGCAAGCTTTGGAACTTCCCAAAGAATGGCGAACTTTAAAATATCACTCCCTTGATCAAATTATCGGTGATGTTTCTAAAGGTGTAAGTACTCGTAACTCCCTTAGAAATACTTGTAATCACTTAGCTTTTGTTTCTCAAATTGAACCTAAGGATTTAATTGAAGCTTTTGATGATGAACATTAGATCCTAGCTATGCATGAGGAATTAAATCAGTTTGAAAGAAATCAAGTTTGGGAATTAGTTGTTAGACCTAATAATCACCCTATAATTGGAACTAAATGGGTTTTTAGAAACAAACTTGATGAAAATGGGTTAATAACTAGAAACAAAGCTAGATTGGTTGCTAAAGGGTATAATCAAGAAGAAGGAATAGATTATGAAGAAACCTATGCACCTGTAGCTAGATTAGAAGCTATTAGAATGTTATTTGCTTATGCTTGCATCATGGATTTCAAATTATATCAAATGGATGTCAAGAGTGCTTTTCTGAATGGTTTTTTTCAAGAGGAGGTATACGTTGAACAACCTCCAGGTTTTGAAAATCATGAACTGCCCAACCATGTTTTTTAAACTTAAAAAGGCTTTATATGGTTTAAAGCAAGCTCCCAGAGCTTGGTATGCAAGGTTGAGTAAGTTTCTTTTGGAAAATGATTTTTCAAGAGGAAAAGTTGATACTACTCTTTTATTAAAAATAAAAAGCATTACATTCTTCTTGTGCAAGTATATGTGGATGATATTATCTTCGGTGCTACTAATGAATCCCTTTGCAAAGAATTTGCTAAGTCAATACAGAATGAATTTGAAATGTCAATGATGGGAGAATTAAATTTCTTCCTTGGACTTCAAATCAAACAAACAAATGAAGGGACTTTCATAAGTCAAACAAAATACTGCAAGGAATTGCTGAAAAGATTTGAAATGGAAAACACTAAACACATGGCCACTCCGATGAGCACGTCTTGCTACTTGGACAAAGATGAAGGAGGTAAATTAGTAAAAATAACAAAATATAGAGGTATGATTGGTTCTCTCCTTTATCTTACTGCTAGTAGGCCAGATATAATGTTTAGTGTATGCATGTGTGCTAGATATCAAGCAAAGCCTAAGGAATCTCACTTAAGTGCTGTCAAACGTATAATGAAATACCTAGTAGGCACTTCACAAATGGGCTTATGGTATCCTAAGGGTGCCTCTTGCAGCCTGATAGGCTATTCTGACTTTGACTTTGCTGGGTGCAAAATGGACAAGAAAAGTACTAGTGGGACATGCCACTTACTTGGTAGTTCTTTAGTTTCTTGGCATAGTAAGAAACAAAACAGTGTGGCTTTGTCTACCGCTGAGGCTGAATATGTTACAGTAATGAGTTGTCACAGCTCAAATCCTTTGGATGAAGCAACAACTCTTAGACTACTTGGCTTGACTTGATCACATCCCAATAAGATGTGATAACACTAGTGCAATAAATATCTCTAAGAATCCTATACTGCATTCTAGAACAAAGCATATAGAGATAAGACACCACTTTATCAGAGATCACGTACAAAAAGGGGATTGTATTCTTGAATTTGTTGAAACATCTAAGCAACTTGCAGATATTTTCACTAAACCCCTAGCAAAAGAAGCATTTTATTATATAAGAGGAGAATTGGGCATAATTGATCAATCCAACATTTAAATGCTTGTTATTTGCTTTTTGATTATCTCATATATATCATTATGCTTTATTAGTTGAATATATCCTTTTTGATCATATCAAAAGGGGGAGAAAAATAATAATCAACTCCACTTGAGAAAAGACAGGATTAACACTGGCTTTTGGATTCCAAAAGCAAGGGGGAGATTATGCTTGTTTTGTTATTTATATGAACTAATGCTTTTCTCACTATTAGTTTGTCATCATCAAAAAGGGGGAGAATGTGATTACCATGCAACATTGATGATGAGTTTTGATGATAACAAATATGGAGATGATGAGATGATGAGAAGATCAAGTCCAAGTTGTTCAAGCATAGCTTTAGGACTTAGGATCTTTTCTTGTACAGAGCTCTCATAGGATATCTCAGTGTTTTAGTTAAAAGATCTAAAAACATGTTTTCTCACAAACCAAATTAAGGTTCTTAAATTAATCAAATAGTTTGTGAAAATTAGAAATCACGTAATCTGTTTTCTAAAGGTGTTTATCATGTTTTCAAATAAAAGCATTCGAATAAGCTAAGAATCATTCGAATACAATCTTCTGAAAAAGCCTCCCCAAACGTGGTTTTTAATAAGGTATTCGAATACTCATTTGAGGCATTCGAATACAACGTGTTTTTTATAGAGGTATTCGAATACCATATGAGGCATTCGAATACACCCTTTTAAAAGGCTTTTACAAACGTGTTTTCAGCTAAAGGCATTCGAATACTTTGATTTGGTATTCGAATAACGTGGGTTTCTTCTGTTTTTTATATACTGATATAAGAGGTATTCGAATACCTCATAACGGCATTCGAATACTCCAAGCTTAAACCATTTTTTATATATATATATATCAGTGGTATTCGAATACCACAGTAATGTATTCGAATATCCCACGTTTTTCAGCTTCTGTTTGAAATTGATACGCAACGGATTTTTGCATTAATTATGTAATCAATTTCCCCAGCGAAAATTTCTGATCAGAGGCTCTATAAATAGAGACCTCCCTCACGGCTGCAAATACACCAATCCTTGAATTTATTTTCTGACTGTGCTAAAATACTGTTTGCATATTTTCTCTCTTTTTCTCTCTGTGCTCTTTTGGTAAAATTCTGAGATATTGTTAGAGAGTTCTATAGTGCTTCAATTTGTATTACTTTCTCTGAGTGAGAGTTTCTCTTCATCTATTTTCTGATATTTTGTATCGAGGGTGAGGTATCCCTCAAGGTTTGTATAAGGGTGAGGTATCCTCAAGAGTGAGACTTTAGCACAAGGGTATAGTGTCCCTGTGTGTGAAAAGTGCTCTATTTTGTAACGGTAGCAAGTACCTATTGAAGCTTGTATACTTAGTGAAAAATCTTGGCTTTCGAGGACTGGACGTAGACCACAAATGGGTTAGTAGTTGAACCAGAATAAATACTGTGTCTGCTTCTCTTTTCCCTAATCTCTTTATTTTATGCGATTTATTTTACTGCACATTTATTTTTCGCTGTTCTTTATTGTTTCTTTTCTTCTTCTCATTCCTTCTGTGCATTTATTTATTAAGCTTTTGATATTCGTTTTAATTAAAAAGAGGTTTTGCGAAAAAGTTTTAATACTCAATTCACCCCCCTCTTGAGTACTGGAAGCCACTTGGTAACAGAGAAGTCAAATTTGGTTTCTTTCAGATAAGTACTAAAACTCTGATCTACTAAGAACACTTAGATTCCACCAAATCTAGTTTTCTTACTTCCAACAAGCTTAAAATAAATCTTGAGATTCATTAAAAATCTTGTTTCACCATTTCCATAATTTTTCATATCTACTGGGGGTCAATCAGACATTAAAACATACAACCAGTATGCCTAAAAATGCCAAACTAACTTCAATTAACTTCAAACTTTAACTGTAGCATGGTTCATATATTTATGACCTAGAAATAAACTTTTCATATTTATTTCCTTTAACTGAGCAGTTTAATCCACTTCCAGAATAAATAATAGCTATATTTCACACATAGTATTATAACAAAGTGAATAAACATGCTCAGACAGTCACAAAACTTAATAGGCATGATAAACATGTATTAAGCTACCTCCGTCACCATATACAAGTCTATCATGTTTTTCAAGGTGTTACACACTTCCACCACTCGCTCTCACTGGTTGGCCGCTTCAAGCACCACTCTTTCTTTAGAACACCAGTAGCAACAATGTAGCTATCTCGCTGCATCCTTCATCCCAACCCAAGTGCATTAGATTTGAAATTTGTAATATAATAATTTGTATTATTTGTTTGCATGTTAGTTAAGGTTAATGTCAAATTTGCAAAAATTATTTATTTAACTGAAATTGAGAAATTTTAAAAGTTACAATTAATTTCCAATGATCTATATAGAAACTTGAGTGAATTATTGTAAATCTTAGTGTTAGATAATGAATTTAATGATTTATGTATTTAGACTTAGTCATATTTTATATGTGTTTTCATTGTTATGACATTTTATCTTGCACTTGAATTATTTATTGAAAAATCTAAATTGAATGTTGTATATTAGGGTTTAAGCCTTTATGGAATTACAAATAAATGTATTTGTTTGGATTTGAATCCAACACAATGTTGGATACTTGGATTTCAATTCGTTTTTGTATGGTGGGTTGGGTTAAATTATAATTTTATTTGTTATTAATTGTAGAATATGGATATCCCTGTAAATCATAGATGGGTGTATAATAGGCTTATTCTTGGTAGGAAGGGTTATGTACAAGAATTTTTGGATGAGGTTAAAGAATTTGTTAATTTTACATGTCAGTCTTCACAGTATGAGACTGAGCAAACAATTAGGTGTCCATGTTTGAAATTTTGTAGTGGGGACCTAATAGACCCTAACACTGTTAGGTTACATTTATATAAGAAAAGATTCAAACCAATTATTGGTATTGGTTGGATTATGGGGAGTTTGACCTAACTATACTTTCGTTTCAAGACAATGCTAGTGATGGTACTTCTGCTACCCCTGAAGTTAGTAATGAAAATGAAGTTAATGACTATCACCAAATGATATACAATGCTACTAGAGCAAAAAATCCTAGGTTTAGTGGTCCTTTTAAGGACAGAGTATAGGAACCCCTAAATGATAAGACCCAATAATTTTATAACTTATTAAATGTCCCTTTATGGCTAGGGTGCGAAAGTCACTCCCAATTATTTGTTGTTGTTCAAATGTTGAGCATTAAATTTGTTCATGACTTGTTTGAGAATGCTTATAATGATGTAATGAGATTAATGAAGGACATAAATCCTAATAGGTCACTTGTTCCTAATAATTTATATATGAGAAAGAAATTGGTTGCTAAAATAGGGATTAAATTGGTTGAATATCATTGTTGTGTTAATAGATGCATAATATTGTACACTGAGGAGGATAAATAATTTTGTGATGCGTGAAATCCGCAAGTGTACGGTTTCGTCGTCAAGTAATAAAAGATCGAATCCACAAGGACTGAGTCTATAAATACCAATTAATTAATTAACTCAATTAAATTAAACAAAAGAGAGTGTGATTGTTTATTAAGAATAATGTAGTAACAAAACAATTAAATAAAAATCAAGAAGATAGAATTTAGAATAAAAATAGCAAGTTATCAAGAAGGGGGTTTTCAGGTTTAAGAAAGCTTCCAAGATTGGGATACCACAATGATACAAGACAAATCCTAATCGACAACCCTTTTATTAAAACTCAAATTCAATTGAAGGTGAATTACCCAAAATTAGTTAATGTTCTCTTTCAAGATACAAGATCCGTGCCCAATTAAACTAATTCCTACTTTCGTGGTAATTGAATTTAAATCGAACCCATTACACTTTGTGGTAATTCATTAAATCCTCGAAAGGCTAAAACTACTCTCGTGATTTAGACCTTAAGTTCAATTCTTATAGTTCCAACACTTAGGTTCACCTCTCAGTACGTCCCTAAATGACTATGAGATGCAAATAAGTGGCCACCAAATTCACATGAATAAAAGCAATAAGAATTGAATCAATGAACAATCGAGATTAATAAAAAGGGAAACAACGTCAATTTATCATTATCAATGTATCAAAGGGCATTGCCCAATCCTAGAAACAAATGTAACTACTCAGACATCAAGAAGAAGAAAACATAATTCAAACTTAAAAACATCCCAAACCTGTAACAATCGAAGAAGAAGAAGAAGGATCAAGAAATCAAGCCTCCTTCGTGCCTCTTTTCGAACTAGGTTTCAATCCAAGATAGAATACCCTAATTGCATTCAGAACATCTATTAATAGCCTAGGGTTTTCATGGGCCAAAAGCCCCCAAAAGAAATAAAAATAGAAAACTAAAATCTGCTGCGCGCCCCGAACCACGGCCGTGGTTGGTTCTGAGATGGAGGTTTCACTGTTGGCTCTCAACCACGGCCAGGCCGTGGTTGAGTCTGTTTCGAATTTCTTGAATTTCCTGGTTCCCACGAACCATGGCCATGGTAGAGACCACGGGCAGGCCGTGTGCCCTCTGGAATGGCCTTTTTTGCACCTTTATTGCTATCCATTAAGCTCCAACTTCAAACATGCAAGCATTCCATTCAATCTAAGGCTAATTCAACATCAATCCTGCACAAGAACACCAAAAACACAGCAGTTATCCGAACTAAGGGAAAAACAAACCAAAAGGGAAACTAAAATGCCTAAAATGCTCAAGAATGCATGCAAAATAAGAACAAAACATGATGTTGTTTCACACACATTAAATCCCCCCAAGCTTAAGACTTTGCTTATCCTCAAGCAAAAATTAAAGCCAAACCAAGAAGTGGGATCAAAAGAAAATAATGAATGAGGAACCCGAGAAAACAATATCCAAGCAATAGGCTAAGGCAAACAAAGAATCTGAAAGGTAATCAAAATCAAGTCCAATTAGAGGCTAAGTTCTCAGAAATCATGCATCCTCACTGATTGAATCAAGTTCACTCTACTAACCACACTCAAAGTGTTTAAGGGTGAAAACAATACGCTCAAAATCCTTCAAAGAAAATGCACTTCCATATGCTTGATAAGAAACCAAAATTTCACTAATAATCAGCATGCATGCAAGAATCAAAAGGTCTTTCAAGGGTTGTAATGGGGCCATGAGAATGATGTTAGGTAAGGTAGAGAAAGGAAGGTATGCACAAAGGGCTAACCAAATTTTCAATAATCACCAGAAATCCAATAGAACATAAATGGAGCAAAGACAATCTTTCAATCTAAAACATAACTCCACATTTCAAAGAATTTTCTTCCTTTCTTTTCCTTCTTCTCTTTCTCCTCTTTTTCAAGCTTTCATCTTATGATTTTCTTTTATTTTCTTTTTCTTTTTTTTCTCTTTTTTCTAAGGAAGAGGAAGAGGAAGAGGAAGCTCAAATACATATAATTCCCAATACAACTTTTAAACAACTTTCAAGCCCAATTCCCTCTATTTAATATTCTAAATGATAACCAACAATGTTTCAACATAGGTATCAAGAAAACAATTATGCAATAGGCTCAAAATGGGCAACTAGAGGATGAAAGTGTAACAATATCAGAAGGCCAGAAAAATACCTAAAATGCCTTAATCACATTCAAGCATGCAACCAAAAATTTCGCCTAAAAAAGGTTTCAAATCAAGTTCTAGAGCACAAGATCAATAAGGAATATCACTCAACACAAAGAATGGGAGTAAAAATAATATAGTGCATAAGTCCCATATAAGCTCAAAACTCACATTTAGAGGTTTAAAAATTCAATGAGAAGCACAAATTCAGAGAACATTATGCTAATTATCAACTATCAAAAGATCACCTCTACTATCAATTAAAACAATGCCTGTTGCCAGCTACATGAATCAACAAATTGAGTTCCAAATCAATACCATCTCAAAAATCCTCAAAAGAGAGGGGCACAAGTTCAACCAAAAACCCAAGAGATATGATGGTGTGAAAATGCAACATGAAAATGCAATGCAAAATAAGACATGAGAATGCATGAAACTAATGATCTAAAATGAAAATAAGAAAATGAAAATGAAAATACCCCCCCAAGCTTAGAACTTACATTGTCCCCAATGTAAAAATCTAAAACAAGAGAAGGGATAAAAGAAAAGAACTCACCGCGGTGGTGGAAAAACTTCTGGTGTTCAATCCATGGCCATAGAATTTTTCATAGGCTGAGTGTGGAACCTTCTGATCTCTATCTTCTTCTAAATATGACTTCAAGAAGGGGTCAAATCTAAACAAAATCCAAAAGACAAACATCAAAACAACAATCTATCACAAAAAATTAAAATAAAAAGAAGAAATTAAAAGGAAAAACAAAAACAAAGAAACTTGGGTTGCCTCCCAAGAAGCGCTTGTTTAAAGTCTTTAGCTTGACTTTGGTCTGGTTTTTGTGCTCAGGTTATGTCAATGGAGTAGTGCTCAGTCCCCACTCCTTCAAAGTGTTTCACTCTCTGGCCATTTATCATGAAAGACTTATGGCGTTCTTTCTTCACCTCAAGCACACCGTAGGATAAAACTCGAACAATCTCATATAGTCCAGACCATTTCGACCATAACTTATTAGGACAGAAACGTAGAAGCGAGTTATTAAGAAGAACTTTATCCCCGATTTTAAATTCACGCTTCTCATCACACTTGTCACTCTACTTCTTTGGTCCTTCCTTGCAGGGCATAGCATCAGTCACTGATTCCTGTATACTTGAAAACACAACGCTATCCACCACTTTAGTAGCATCAATGCGATTACATGAATTTAAGGAATTAGAATTTTTTTTAGAATTAAAAACATCAAAAACTACTTCCTCATCATTCAATCGCAAAGTCAATTTTCCTTCATGGACATCAATGATCGCCCGTCCAGTGGCAAGGAATGGGCGTCCAAGTATGATCGGCATTGTAGCATCAGCTTCCATATCAAGCACAACAAAATCCACCGACATGTAAAACTTACCAACCTTAATGGGAACATCCTCCAAGATGCCTATGGGGTACTTGACTGACCGATCCGCCAATTGAAAGGAGATAGATGTGGGTTTCAGTTCACCCACCTCCAACTTTTTACACACAGAAAGGGACATAAGACTAACACTAGCCCCCAAATCACACAAAGCTTTATCAAAATTGGTATTCCCAATCAAGCAAGGAATAGAGAAGCTGCCAGGATCTTTGAGTTTAGGAGGCAACTTATTTTGAATTAAAGCGCTACACTCTTCAGTTAACGCTACGGTCTCATACTCCTCTAGCTTTCTCTTATTAGACAAAATGTCCTTAAGAAATTTAGCATAGGTAGGCATTTGTTTTAACGCCTCAGTGAAGGGTACATTAATGTACAACTTCTTAAGGACCTTAAGAAACTTCCCAAATTGCTTATCTAGCTTGGCCTTGGCCAATCTTTGAGGAAAGGGCACTGGTGGTTGGTATGGCTCAGGGGGTACATACTTAGACACTTTCTCATTGGTCTCTTTTTCTTCTAAGGGTTGTGTCCAAGTTATTTCTTTTTCTTTATCCCTTCCATCTTTGTCATTTTCCCCCTTTGCTTTGGAATCTTCTAGTTGTTTTCCACTTCTTAAACTCACAGCCGTACAATGTTCATTAGGATTTAATTCAGGCTGTCCTGGAAATTTCCCGTGTGGTCTATATGAAGAGCTAGCTTGTTGGGCTATTTGAGTTTCTAACATCTTGTTATGAATATCTAAATTATCAACCTTAGATGTCAAATCCTTAATAGCCTTACTAACAACTTGACCATGGTGCCTAAACTCTTCATTTTGTTTGGTTTGACTCTCTACAAAATTTTCAAGGAGAGTTTCGAGTTTAGACTTTTGTACCTGGGGGAATCCAATAGAAGGTTGAGCACTACCTTGTCCAACTTGATTTTGATTGTTCCGATAGGAGAAGTTGGGATGAGACCTCCAACCGGGATTGTAAGTCTGTGCATATGGATCATTGCTCACCTTTGGTGGAATGTCATAGAAATTGTGGCATGATTCCACTTGCTCCACTGGTGCACCATGTGAGGAACCCTTTTCAGCTTGCATTCCGCACTCATATGTCCCTGTACTCCACAAATCTCATAAAAGATGTTAGCAGCACTTATGGCATTAGCACTAGCTTTTTCAAGCTTATCAAAACGTTTATTCAATGAGTCAAACTTAGCCATAATTAAACTAACACCATCCACCTCAAACTTACCTTCCGAGAGCTTTCTTGGATTGTTACCTCTTTCACTGGCCCATTGGTGATGGTTTGCAGCGACACTTTCAATAATCTCATAGGCTTCTGTCAACCTTCTATTCATTAAAGCTCCACCAGCTGCAGAGTCAAGAGACACCTTCGAAGAATATTCTAATCCATTGTAGAAGGTGTGAACGATCAACCACTTCTTTAACCCGTGGTGTGGGCAGGCTTCCAGTAAAGCCTTTATATCTATCCCAAGCTTCTGACAATGACTCTCCATTTTTCTGAACGAAGCTTGTGATTTGGGTCCTTAGGTGAGCAGTCTTGGAAGGTGGAAAGAATTTGTCCAAAAAGGCTTGCTCCAATTGATTCCATGTGGTTAATGTATCAGTGGGTACCGATTTCAACCAAGCTCTAGCCTTGTCCCTTAATGATAATGGAAACAATCGGAGGCGAATGGCATCAACTGAGGCACCTTCAATTTTTAGAGTCTCACAGAATTCTAAGAACATCTCCACATGATCATTTGGGTCCTCCGATGATAAACCTCCAAATTGGTTTTGCCTTATCATGGATAGTAAGGAAGGAGGTATGGTGAAGTGCCTGGCTTCAATGTCTGGCCGAGCAATTCCAGATCGCAAACCCCGAGCATTAAGGGTTACATACTCTTTCAATGGTTTATTGTCCTCAGCTGCTGCCATGACAAGTATTGGTTCAAATATTTCTCCTGCTCTTTGCCTTCATTGTCTTCTCCTTCTACGTAAAGTTCTTTCAATTTCAGGATCACCTTCAATAAGAGTCCCAAAACGTCTAGTACTTTGCATAAACTAGAGAAATTACCTGCAGAGAGTCAAAGAGAAAATAAGAACGTAATAACCAAATAAAAGAAAAAGGTTTAAAATAATTAAATTAAAAATTAAATTAATATTCAAGAAAAACATAGTCCCCTAACAAATACGCCAAAAACTTGATGCGTGAAATCCGCAAGTGTACGGTTTCGTCGTCAAGTAATAAAAGATCGAATCCACAGGGACTGAGTCTATGAATACCAATTAATTAATTAACTAAATTAAATTAAACAAAAGAGAGTGTGATTATTTATTAAGAATAATGTAGTAACAAAATAATTAAATAAAAATCAAGAAGATAGAATTTAGAATAAAAATAGCAAGTTATCAAGAAGGGGGTTTTCAGGTTTAAGAAAGCTTCCAAGATTGGGATACCACAATGATACAAGACAAATCCTAATCGACAACCCTTTTATTAAAACTCAAATTCAATTGAAGGTGAATTACTCAAAATTAGTTAATGTTCTCTTTCAAGATACAAGATCCGTGCCCAATTAAACCAATTCCTACTTTCATGGTAATTGAATTTAAATCGAACCTATTACGCTTTGTGGTAATTCATTAAATCCTCGAAAGGCTAAAACTACTCTCATGATTTAGACCTTAAGTTCAATTCTTATAGTTCCAACACTTAGGTTCACCTCTCAGTACGTCCCTAAATGCCTATGAGATGCAAATAAGTGGCCACCAAATTCACATGAATAAAAGCAATAAGAATTGAATCAATGAACAATCGAGATTAATAAAAAGGAAAACAACGTCAATTCATCATTATCAATGTATCAAAGGGCATTGCCCAATCCTAGAAACAAATGTAACTACTTAGACATCAAGAAGAAGAAAACAGAATTTAAACTTAAAAACATCCCAAACCCGTAACAATCGAAGAAGAAGAAAAAGGATCAAGAAATCAAGCCTCCTTCGTGCCTCCTTTCGAACTAGGTTTTAATCCAAGATAGAATACCCTAATTGCATTCAAAACATCTATTAATAGCCTAGGGTTTTCATGGGCCAAAAGCCCCCAAAAGAAATAAAAACAGAAAACTAAAATCTGCTGCGCGCCCCGAACCACGACCGTGGTGGCCACCACGGCCAGGCCGTGGTTGGTTCTGAGATGGAGGTTTCACTAATGGCTCTCAACCACGGCCAGGTCGTGGTTGAGTCTGGTTTGAATTTCTTGAATTTCCTGGTTCCCACGAACCATGGCCGTGGTAGAGACCACGGGCAGGCCGTGGTGCCCTCTGGAATGGCCTTTTTTGCACCTTTATTACTATCCATTAAGCTCCAACTTCAAACATGCAAGCATTCCATTCAATCTAAGGCTAATTCAACATTAATCCTGCACAAGAACACCAAAAATACGGCAGTTATCCGAACTAAGGGAAAAACAAACCAAAAGGGAAACTAAAATGCCTAAAATGCTCAAGAATGCATGCAAAATAAGAACAAAACATGATGTTGTTTCACACACATCATTTAGGCAGTGTAAACTTTGTGGTGTTGAACTGTATAAGCCTTGTAGAAATACAAATCAAAATGAGAGAGATGTTCTTGAATGAAGAATGCATTATTTGCCTGTAATTCTTAGGCAGAGATTGTTTGCTTCTATGAGTTATGTTGAGCACATGAGGTGGCATTATGTAAATAGGAGACAAGAGGAGGTTTTATGTTACCCATTGAATGGAGAGCCATGAAAGTAGTTTGATGAGACACATTAAATTTGCATGTTATTCTTGAAATGTGAGGCTTAATTTGTATTTTGATGGGTTTAATCCATTTAGCCAATCATCTACACCTTATTTTATTTGACCTATCACTGTCACCCCATACAACCTTCCCCCATAAATATGTATGACAAGACCATATATGTTTTTTACATACATTCTTCTTGGTCCTCGTAATCCGAAACTCAATATTGATGTTTACCTGCAAGCATTGATAGATTCGTTGAAAATTTTGTGTTACAATTTTAAAACTTATGATGTGTTAATGAAACAGAATTTTATTATTAAAGCAACTTTGATGTGGACAATAAATTATTTATCTGCATATGTTATGTTGTCTGCTTTGATGACTATTGGTAAATTAGCATGTCCTTATTGCATGGATTAGTCAAAGGCATTTACCTTAAAACACAATAGGAAGAATTTGTTGTTTGATTGTCATAGGCAATTTTTGGATGTTGATCATATGTTTAGAAAGAATAAGGAAGCCTTTAAGAGGAGAACTATTGATCATGATTCATTTCCACCCAGAATATTTGGACAAAATATATTAGAAATTGTCAGTACCTTGCCAAAAGTAACAAAAACAGGCGGTGGAAGTAGATTTCCTAGATATGGTGTTAATCATAACTAGACAAAAGAAAAGTATTTTTTGGAAGTTGTGGTATTGAAAGGATAACATGATAATGCATAACTTGGATGTTATGCATATTGAGAAAAATTTCTTTGACAATGTTTTTAATATTGTAATGGGTATGTGTAAAACAAAAGATTATGAGAAAGTCAAATGGATGTGAAAGAGTATTATAAATTTCCTTACCTAGAACTTGTTGATATAGGGAATGGTAAATTCTTGAAACCTAAGGCAAATTATATGCTTAACAATGAGCATAAGAAGTTGATTTTTGAATGGGTTAAAGGTCTGAAAATGCCTAACAGTTATGCTTTTGATTTAGCTAGATGTGTAGATATGAATCAGTTGCATTTTATTGGGTTAAAAAGTCATGATTGTCATGTGTTTATGGAGTTTTTATTGGCAATTGCATTTCATTTGCTTCCTGAACATGTTTGGAAGCCTTTGATGGAAATAAATATTGTTTAAAGACTTGCGTTCAAATACTTTGAGAAGACAATACTTAATGGAAATGGAAAAAAAATCATTCCTATCATTTTATGCAGATTGGAGAGGATATTCTCACATAGTTTCTTTGATTCTATAGAGCATTTGCTAATTCATTTGCCTTATGAAGTTAGAGTAAGTGGACTAATTCAATATAGATGGATGTATTCGTTTCAAAGATATATGAATATGTTGAAAAGAGCAATCAAGAATAAATCACATTTGAAGGTGCAATATGTAAATGGTTTGTCGTATACGAGATTGCTCGCTTTTGCTCATTTTACTTTGAGCCTAATGTTAATTGTATAAGAATAAGAGCGGCGTGCAAAAATGATGGGTGTGAAAATGTTGTTTCACAACCATCTCTATTAGTATTCAATCAATCTGGCTTGTCAGTTGGAACATTTGCTACTAAATAGTTGAATGATGTTGAGTTCAAGTCCACTGCATTTCATAACTTAATTAACTGTGAAAAAGTTCAACTATTTTTTAAGTTAATATTTTTACTTGTTTTTTAAATTTTATTATGTCTAAATTCTTAAGTACATAAGGTCTAATATTTGTTCATTTGTGGAACATTGTTAGTATGTTCTTGGAATATTTCAATATTCCACAATAGCATTCTTAGAAGAGAATTAGGGTTGACTTTACGACATGGTTCCAATTCTATGTAAGTAGTTAACCTGATTTGAATTATTGACGTCATGAATTTGTTGATGGACAATGTTGGCGCCTAATATGAAATCATGATGTGTAGGTTAAAGAAGATCATAATATGGTAATTAATCATGGCCTACGTGATCTTGCTTAGGGCCCAAGTAGAGAAGTAAAATGTTATTCATAATATTTCATTAATGGGTATAAATTCCACACTTCTACATGGTCACAAGGAAGAAAGATGATGAATAATGACATTTTTTAAGGGATGAAGTGATGGTGAAGAAGATTATTACTATGGGGTAATTCAGGATATTATTGAGTTAGAATATCTTGGAGAACCAACTAATAAAGTTATCATTTTTCAATGTGAATGGTTTGACCCAATGAGAAACAGGGGAACTAGAGTGCAAAAGGATTATAAAATTGTAGAGGTTTGACACACAAGAAGATATAAGAGATTTGATCCTTTATCATCACTTAACAAGCAAGACAAGTGTATTATGTTCCTTGACCGAGAAAGGTTAAGGACAGTATTGCTCGGTGGTAGTGATTAAGGCTAAGCCCATGAATCGCATGGAGTTTGAGGGTGCATTAGAAACTACATTTCATAATGATATTATGTCTCAATTTTCTCTGAGTGTTGATATAGATGAGATTGAAACTTTTTGAGATAATGATGGTGGGTTTGAAGTAGATGACACAACTCTTGTAGGCACTGGAACAAAATGTCCTAATGAAGAAGTTGATGTCGAAGAGGAGGATAATGAAGTTCAGGATGACAAAGAGAAGGACTCCCAATACAAGGATGAGGAATATGAGGATTATTAAGATTTTGATTGATAGTAAGGCCAAATTATCAGTTGTTTTAAGTTAAGTTATGCTTGTATTATTAGTGCTTATTATTTCATCTAATGTATGTGTGTTTATTGAACATGTATTTGTTTCCTTAATTAGTGGTTAATATTTATTTCATGCACTTGACATAATCATCATCTGTATATATGTTTAATTTTTTAGTTAACATTGATTTTTCCATGTCATATTCTAATTAACATGTTCCTTGCTTATGCAAATAACATCACAATAGGACAAATGCAAAGGGAAGACCAAGGTGAAGAAATCACCTAGACCACAATCGACTTTTATTGGGATGTCGCCTATTGTGGAGCCTGAGTAGGATAAGCCTAGTGTAGCTACTTCAGCACCTCTTCCTTTGATTGTGATGATGTCAACCCTTGGATTTACTTCTAATTCAGAATCTCCATCATCATCCGTACCTTCGCAGACTGTACTTCCACCCCTTCTTGTCATTAATTCATCCTCACTATATCTTCATTATTGCAATCCTCCCCTGTACACACAACTGCATCCGACCATTTATCCCGCCACCTATCACTCCATTTATTGTTGTCACTCCTACTACCTTTCACCTTGCTGCCTTAGATCTTGGTTTGTCGAACCATGGTGGTTTAGTTAATGGACACTCATATAGTGGTCATCCAACATTTGTTATTGACTCCACCCGTAGTCAATCCCTCGAGACCATTAGGCTCGATTGAAAAGAATAGCAAGAAATTTATTTTCTAAGTCTTATAGTTTATGACACCTATATAGATATTATGTTTACGTTATTTATTTGTTAGTTGGTTGTTAAGATTTTTGCCTTTGAAACTAACTCCAAATGCTTTGACTAAAGTCATCAAAGCCAGGTACAATCATCCTTAGAAATTTTTGGGCGACATTCTAGATGAAGTGAGGCATAGGTGGTTTGATACGTTTTAGGTATTTGAAATTTACTAATATTAGTGGTTTTGAATTCAATTATTATTTTATTATTTAATCACTATTGTTTTTTGTAAAGTTTTGTTTGTTTGGATCCCTGTTTTGCATATGAGCAGTATTATAAGGCTTTCAACCACCATGGAATAAAGTGGTTGAGTGATATGCTACGAGATGTCAAGAAATTGAGAAAAAGGTCTAGCTAGAAAGGGGAGTCATCATAGGAAGCTCTCCAAAAGTATTGGGAGACGGTAAAATTTAAGGAGAAGCAAGATAAGGCTAAAGATAACAGAGAATCTAGTTCTGGTAGATGCATGCACATGGAGGGTCCATCTCTTAACCAAGAAAAGATGGTTATTTTTCTTAACTTTACTTAATTGTATTTAATTTCCTAAGTTTATATTAATAGTTGACATTTTGTGAGATTTTGATTTTATTTATATATATAATGAATTTTCATAGGCGTAAGAGCTGGGTGCACCAATGAAAGACGTGGATGTGTTTAGGCGCACCCACTATAGGCCATATATTGATAATTGGGTCAAGACTAGGGCTCGTCAAATAGTTGTATGTAAATGTCATTTATTATTTTTAGTTTAAATAACATTTTATTTGTGTGTGTGTGTTTGTGTGTGTGTTGTTTATTTCATATATAAATATGTTATTTTTTAAAGATAATTATGTATTATTTTTGTAGGAATCTTAAAATGATAAGAAGCAGTAGGCAACCTAGAATTCTAAGGGGACACAATTATCTGATAGAGAACTTAGACAATTGTGGATTGATGCAGCTGGTGGAAAGATGAAAGGTTGCATCTATAGCCTCACATCTCAAGAAATTGCGAAGTCATCATGCAATGCTCATTGTCAGTCATCATAGGTCAACACTGCCAAAATAGAGGAGCACCTCAGAGCATAAATGAAGCAAGACATGATACAGACGATGTCTGACATTTAGAAATTGATTACTGTGCATCAAGCACTGATGAGCACACAATTAGGCATTGGCATGGGGAAGCAAAACTCCAATAGGATAGGAATGGGCATCGAATTGGGCATAAGCATGGGAATGCAATCCCTTATGGGAATGGGCATGGGGGTGAGCATTGACATGTAGTCCATGGCGGGATTTTTTCCTATGACGATGCCTTCCCAGCCACTGCAGCACATGTATCAGTCTACCTAACACCTGTCTACTCAGTTGCCTGTCCATGGCCAACCACTCCAACATTCATCTCCTCAGCTACTCCAGCACTTAATTCCTTAACCGCATTTACAACCACTCTAGCACCTGTCTCCTCAGCCACCTCTACAACTGCTCCAGCACTCGACTTCTTAACTGCCTCTACAATCGCTCTAGCATTTGTCTCCACTACAATAATTGCTCTAGCACTCGCCTCTTCAGCAATAGCCGCTCTTGCACTTATCTCATTAGTAACTTATGCAACCACTTCTGCACCCATCTACTCAGCAGTTCTAACACCATTACCAACCGCTCCATCACCCTTACCAACACTATCCTAAATTACTTAGCACCTATAGCAGCACACCTATGATCTTATTCACAGTATACATGATGATGAGATGTAGGAGGATCAGGTATTTTTGTTTTCATGTTGAACAATTTTATGTTTTTAATTTTTATGTTGGGATCTAATTATTTTTTTCATATTTAATAATACTTTTTTATTTGATATTTCATAATATTATTGGGTTTTTTTACTTTATTATCTATAATTATTAAATTTATACTAATTAAAGAATATTAATTGATATATATATATATATAGATTTATTTTATATATTACTTATTGTTTATATTAAATATTATTATATCATTTTTGGCAAATAAAGTCGCCACAAAAGTTCTATAAACAAAATTAGAAAGACGTCCTATTTTCTAGCGGCATGATATCTATTAGTAATTTCTGGCAGAATATGTTGCAGGAAACTTTCCGATGGAGATATTTCGCTGAAAATTGTTCAAATCTGCCAAAAAAAGTTTACAGCAATAGTTTTATTGGCCACACTTTTTCGCTTTGGATTTTAAGTGTTTCTAGCAAATATGGCTGTCGACAATTCCCAAATTTCTTGCATTGAAACTAAACCAAACTAACTCAATTGGATCAGTTTAAATTTTTGGGTTCATTGATTTAAACTGATCTAATGAAGACCCCTAATTGATACTGACGCAAGAGAAAACTACTATGAAATAAGAACAGTTTCTCTCCCTCGCACTGTTCAAGATCGCATTCAAGGATTTAATCATGGTTGCCTCATCATCATCTTTTCTAGGTAACCTTATAACCAAATCTAATCTACATTATTGTGTATACCATATTTGGAGTTAAATTGATCTGGGAATTTTCAACAATTGGTATCAGAGCTAGTTTAACCCTGATTGTGGCTATTGATTACATGTTTTATTGGTGTGGAATTAATATTCTATTTTACTGGAAAAGAATTGTATGAGGCTTGAACATGATTTCAGACTGTTGACTTAACACAATATGGAAACTCAAAAACCCTAAGATCCTTGTTATATGATTCGAGATTTTTCTTAATTGCTTCTAGAAATTACATTAAGGTTTTTGTAGATCATGACTTACTAAGCTTGTAGACATAAATATCAGTAATTTTGAGAAACCATTGAGAAATCTTGAAAAGACCCCACGATAGTCTTCAATTTTCATTTGAATGACCTAAAACTTCTATAAAACATTTTTAAAAATCATCATAGGGGTTTTGTATATCCCGATTTTCTGAATTTAATGACATATAGATCGCGTAAAACCAATGTTAAACCACAGAAAAATTAGTTGCGACCCATTCCTTCCAAAACTGGGTCACGTGACCCGAATACTAGCATATGAGTGAGGAAAACACTGGCTTCCTTCCATGCCTACTGTAACACCCTTATGGGGATGTCACATTTTGAATACAATAAAATAAAATAAAATAAAATTCTTACCCAAGTTATAAAATGTTTAGTACATAAATAATATTAGTGGTAAATTTTTTTCTTTTATATTTATAATATTAAATAAAATCACACGGAACACAAAATAAAGCAAAACATAATCACACTATAATATAAATATGATTTTTGTCTTAAGTATACAAATAATTTACAACTACAAATATTTAGCAAAGCAGTAAAAAGTCAGCATAAAGCTAAAACATAACATTGCCCAAGTGCACCTCAAAGATTTTCTAACCTTCCGATGGATCATCTTCAGAGAGATCATCGAAAGACAGAAATCCTGGAGGTCCCATAGCTCTATGGACATGAGTCTGAGCTGTTGACTCATTGCTAAGCTCGCTAAGCGCATGGAAAATTCCCTCCCAATAACGCCTAAGAGTCAAAGGCAACTCAAGATGTAAATACAAAGTAGTAGTAAATATAATATCCCCATCAAACTCTCTACTCAGGGACACAGTTAGACGTCCCACGTAGACTACTGATCCTCTATCCTCACGCATATGCCAGGCCTCCGAACCTCCATGAAAATTAAGTCTCACGAAGGATCAATCCAGATGGTAGGAGTGATCTATCGGCTCGTCGTCCTCGCCTTGCTCACTCGGCTGGCGCTCGTCCAGATACTGAATCTCAAGAGGCTGTTCCTCTTCCTCTTCCTCAAACCCTTTACTAAAATATAATAATAATATAGAGAAAAGCATATGGAGAGGTGAGACAATCTACATCATTATCAGCATGGCAATAAAGAAAACGATAATACAAACAAATATCACAATAATACATACCATCATATCACATACAGTATATCAAATCAACATATCATACATTCTATCACAGATTATAATAAACATTAAAATGCAGATAATGAATGATGACACACATTGACTTGTTCCTACTCCATGGAGCTAAACATAGATATCTGAGAGAATGATCCGAAAAGAACTAATAGTACCTCAGGCTACCCAACCAAACTATTACACTGTCCAACGTCGTGTCTATAGTCCACAGTCCAAAACATCGTGTAGCAGTACATAGTCCAATACATCGTGCACTACAGGCATTGTACTAAATAGTCTCCACAAGATCTCGATTAAGAATAGTGCTTGTCGAGATCATTAGTGTGTTGCTTGTTACCACGGCCCAGAGGAGCAACCCACTGTCCATATGTGAAATTCTCCGCACACTAATGCCTCCAAGTTCATATAATGAATCACACTACGCCTATCACACCCACAACATGGTGTAATTCGTCTTGTCGACCAATCGCCAATTATCAACCAAATTGACACAACTCTCTAAGCATGATCAAGAATTACCAAAATACCCTTAGTCTCAATATTTTGCCATATTTACAAAAATACCCTCAGTCTCAATATACTAAAATATAGTATGTCTCCACTTGACAGTACTATCTCACAACATGTCCGGGTCCACCACTTTGGCTCGATAGTAAAACTCGTTCCATTTAATCGCGTAAAAATTTTATCGTATTTTCACAATCGCGTCACTTTTACAAATGTTTTTAAATTGCGTAAATATATTTTGACATTTTTGAACATCGCGTAATGTTTAAAAATCATTTTCTCAATTGCGTAAGATTTTTAAATCATTTTCTTTACCATATAGCTTAAAGTCTTTATTTTAACAATGCATAGGCTTTATTTAGTACTTTTAAACTACGTAGAATATTTTCCTTATGTTATAAATATATTTTGAAATCTCTTCATTTTATTTGTCTGATTTTAGTAAATTTTGGCAGTATTTTGCCTAGAAAATTAGTATATGGTATTTTTGACATTTTTCTCTAAATACTATTTATTTAAACCTTACCCAACAGTTACACCTTGAAACTTGCTAACACGCTTCAAAACTTAGAGAGTGAGCTCTATGTTAGTATTTTTCAAGCGTTCACTTTAATTCTTACTTAAAATAAATTCTTTTAATTTGAGAATTCTGATTAGCTACTTAACCTGCCTTAGAAAATAAAATTTGGAATTCAAATATACATTAAATAGCATGTTGGCCATAATTAACCTAAATCATTTTCAAATTCATTATTTTAACTAGATTCATTAAAATCATTGTTTTAGAAAATGATTGAGAACATTTTGGTTCTCTGTTTCTTGGAGAAGCCGTGTGCTCCTTCGTGTTCTTTGGAACACACATACAATTCCTTACATGCTATTCACATCCTACATTAATAATCATATATCTATAAACACATGCAATATATTTTAAAACTATAGACATGCTTGCAAATAAAATCAATCACAAGATAGGAAAGCATTAAACAAACACATAAATGAATCCTTATGGATTCTTAACACACAAACAATCCATTTTCTCATCACCATACAAGGTTGATGAGATTAAATCTCCCTCTTACCTCTTGAAGACAAGGATCTCCTAGTCTCCTCCTCTTCTTGGATTTTTGTGTAAATTCCAAAACAAATTCCTAAAATCCTTAAACAATAAGCAAAATCACATACAAGGCTTCATAATGGAAAACCATGGAACAAACATGGTTTAGAAAATCACAAACCAAAATTTAAACCATAAAATCAAAAGTTTACCCTTAAGGAAGTGAACAAAAGCTTTGATTTTGAACTAGAAGGAGTAGGTTTTTGATAAAACCTTGTAAAGGAAAAGTGTTTAGGAGATAGTTGTGGTTTAGGAAAAGTGAAGAGGTAGAATTATAGAAGATTGATGGTGGTGTTGGGTGCTTGGGCCGAATTTGAGAGAGAAAATGGAAGAGAAAAGTTTTCTTGAGTTCTTGGAAATTTGAGAGAATATGAAGGCTTAGATCTAAATGAGTGAAAAAGTGAAATTTGAGTGTGTAATAGGAGGGGGGCTGCCGTGAGTGTATAGGAGAGATTGAGTGTTTAACTTGGATAGTAAATATCTATTTGTGTTCACACTTGAAGCACATGGCTTATGTCACTTGGATGGTTCAAGAAACTTGTGGAACTTGGAATTTTAGCCTCCTTGGTCGTGGGACTCAAGGGAATTTAGGGGCTTAATTTTTTTTCAATTAAAGTCTAATTGTATGCTAATTAAATAGCTAATTAATTAGGTTAGGCTTCCTAATTACACTTAATTAACATTCTAATTACATAACTAATTAATTAAACATATTATTACACATATCATAGCTTCTAAATAAAATTAGGATATCTAATTAGTATTTATATTATAACTAATTAATAACTAAGTTAGCTTACTTAGTTCCTTAATTAGGTACTTAGATTAACCAAATTAGGTTTAATTAGTTACTAAGTAAAGTCAAGCCACTATGTTTGACTCAATCTCAACCTTTGATTTTAACTTTAATTCCTAGCCCTTGATTTGATCTAAGGTGGATATTGCTTAGTAATTAAACCAGAATTGTTTTTACACTATTGATTTGATCAACGGTTATGATCAAAAGCATCTTATTCACACTTTTTATTCAATGGTCCACAATGAAGTCTTTGCCTCTTTGTTTGACTAAACCTTATTGGTTAGAACTTTTCAAGCCACCTTTGTTAACTGATTCCTATAGGCTTAGAATTTAGTCTAGTCAGAATCGTCGACCGCTTTTCTAAACGTGGGTCCCACAAACTTTTCAGGGTCTATGGTCATTTTGAAGTAAATTTGTATTATTTTTGAGACAGTAGGTACTGTTAAATAAAATGATATTATAATAATATAAAATTATTTTACTGCACAGTTAAATCCTAAAAATTAAAAGATTAATATATATATCAATCAGAATTGGGTTTAATAAGATCTCCCAGCTCCAATTAATTAAAATAAGATTTTTTCGACTAGAAAATTATTATTTCCTTGGCTCGGACCAAATTACATACAACAGTCAAATTCACTCACGAAACAGTCAAATTCAATTTACTACTCACAGAAATTATAAAACAGTACATTCAAGACAATATCGTATTTATCCCAAAAGTTGGGGTGTTACACCTACACGTATCTTAAGCACGTGCACGCATATTAGACCTAATGGAGCATGATTTTTCCAATTCTGCTTTCTCCACCTTGCTCCATGGACTTGTATTTTAATTTTAGTGATTTTTTAAAATTGTTGTAATTATTTATTTGTGATTTTCCAGAGTTTTAAATCATTAAAAACTTGTGATTCTCTCCACCTTTTGCTTTAGAATTTTTTGTTGTTAATTTTGATGCTACCAAGCATGTTATAATTTATGTACTCTCAGACTTGATACTGTTAGGTCATTGAAATAATTTTCAATGCTAATTTATGCTTAAAATGTTATGTAATATGGTGAAAGTTATTGTTTAGAACTGAGTTCTAAGGGTTATCTGAGAAAGTATGAGATGGTGGATTCCTTCGCAGCGTAGCTTTAACGACGAAGGAGTGAGAGGGTGAGTACCTACAAAAGGCACTCCGATGCTCTCAAGCTTGTGACTGCATAAGGAGGGTAGTGTGATTATTAGAATTAGGTCATATCTTTGTCCTCTTGTTGATATATATATATATATGAGCATTTGAGGGTATGAAATATCTGAACATTCTATGTGTATTGAATGTTGTCACATGGAATTGTGGAAATCGTTATCACTTATCATTATTCCCCTCTTTATGCGGGCCATGATTAGGATTGATTTCTGTTGAGGAGGTTATGCCTAGCGTATAGGCTGCTTCATATGCATAGTAACATTTGGGTGCCATATATATATATATATATATGAGCATTTGAGGGTATGAAATATCTGAACATTCTATGTGTATTGAATGTTGTCACATGGAATTGTGGAAATCGTTATCACTTATCATTATTCCCCTCTTTATGCAGGCCATGATTAGGATTGATTTCTGTTGAGGAGGTTATGCCTAGCGTATAGGCTGCTTCATATGCGCAGTAACGTTTGGGTGCCATATATATATATATATATATGAGCGTTTGAGGGTGTGAAATATTTAAGCATTCAATGCATATTGGATGCTATCACATGGAATCGTGGAAACTGTTATCCCTTGTCATTATTCACCTCTTTATGCGGGGCATGATTGGAATTGATTTATGTTGAGGAGGTTACGCCTAACGTATAGGCTGCTTCATGCTCGCAGTAACGTTTGGGTGTCAGCCTGGCAAGTTAGGTTGCTCTTGCTTTATGGATCATTAACCTGATTTAGAGTAGTTTCCCCTAGGTTGGTGCTTTGATGGGATAGTTAAGTGTCAAGATAGGAGTTCAATTGGAGCAAACAATGCAAAATAGACAAAGAGATCCGAGTTATAGTGTCAACATTGGATCTCACAATGTTTTTTCTAAAGGGTTGAGATCTGTGATGTATCATAGTAAGCTACCGAGGTCAATGAGTAAAGCCAAGATCCATGATGGATCACTCTGCTTGAATCATCATACTGTTGTTTGAGGTAGGTAGCTAGTTGCCTCCTTGTGTAGTTTGCGGGGTTCATATTGAATGTACCTTGGATTTGGACCGAGATCCATGGTGTTATTATACCATGGTATCTCATTGAGGACCCGAGATCTAAGTTAGAAGTCAACATCCAATGCATCCATTTGTAGTTTTTGTGTTGACTGCTATTTGATGGAAAGTAGGGGTTTTACTACTTAGGAGTCTAACATCGCATCGATTTATAGTAGTATATGCACGCTCGGGAACTGCTACTTTACAATTATTAGGAATTAAAATTGTCTTAATGACAACAACAGTTTTTTACTATCTCCCAACTGTCCATTGTCCTTGTGACCAATCACAAGGGAGGAACAATTAAATGTGGCTTCGAATATCCAACTAGTTCTTTATAAATAAGGAACTTTTTGCAGTGGGGTTATCACCTATTCCTTTTTTTCATTTTTTGGTTTTGTTTGATACTGCCCTTTCTAGAGGGTGGCCTCTTTACACTTCTCATGAGCATGTTGAGGGTCATGTCCCTTTCTAGAATTATTCATCATTTCTTTCCCAAATTCTTAAAGATGTTCCTTTTCCCCTGCATGTTCTTCTAGTAGAGGCCTTTCTTTCCAAGCATAATGGTTCAGTGAGGGCCAAGTAACTAATCTATATGGCTTGGTCAATGCACCTCCGAACAATAGAAGCCTTTCTTTTTTGGCATATCCAAGAGTGAAAAAGTTCCTACTATTTCCGGGAGGGTCCATAGTTTCTGTTGTAGTTCTTGTGAGGCATGGAGAGGCTTCACTGATGTCCCTCCTTTACTCCCTTAACTATCTTCCATGTCACTCATTGGGTGTGCAGGAATTTTTTGGAGTCGTGGGATCGTGAAGCCTTCTCCTCATGTTGACTAAGAGGGAAGAGATGGGTACGTGCATCTTGAGGAGCCGTTGAGGTGGTCGTGGCTAGTGCTTGAACATCATCACCATCACATCTGGCCTCCTTTCTGGCTTCTTCAAGTGGGCACCTTTGCATTAAAGTAGTTTATAGCCCTTTTTTGTAAAATTGATGATGTTTGGAATGTGAGTAATAATAAATTTACTTTCTTAGATATTCACTTCATGTCTTGCTTGACCCCGGTGGCTCTTTATTTTGTTTTTGTAGTTCTAAGATGAGTCCAACACTAGATCTCAATATTTGTTTCTTTGACGAATGCTCACTTTGCCTGGTCAAGATGAGTCCAAAGCTCAATCTCTGAGGTCAAGTTCGTTTAGTTTGACGAACACTCATTTTTCTAGTTAAGATGAGTCCAAAACTCGATCTCGGTGGTTGGGTTCATTTAGTGCATGTGACATGGAAGCCTATTGGTGTGGGGTCCACGATCCCGTGCTATGGTTAGTTACACTTAACCTCTGTAAACTATGGAGGGTTTATAGGTTAAGGTCAAGCTATAAGGGCAAGGGTGAAAACCCTTGAATGTGATGCTTGACCTTGGAGGGTATTCAAGTGCATTCCCCTATTTGGCTGTCAAGTAAAAATATGCTTAACCTCTATAAACCTGGTCAGCTTATGGGTTAAGGTCAAGCTCAAATGGGTATGGGTTAAAACCCTTGAATGTTTTGCTTGACCCAGAGGGTGTTTAAGTGGATTCCCCAATTTGGTCGTCATGTAAAGATGTCAAAATACTTGATCTTTGTATTCCTGTACCTCACCAAAGTGTGGTGACCTTGTGGGTTACGTTAGGCCGAAGTATTCATGGACTTAAGGTCATTGCATAGATACTGACTGTTGATGTTAATGAGGCAAACCAAAGTACTCGTGGACACAAAGTCACGATCGAGGTATTGACTTTTAGATAAGACAACAATTGGCTATCCAAAGATGTTTATTATACAATGTTAAAATATGAATAGAAATTATTGGAATTAATGTATTTTTAAATTAAGTTTCTATTTACTTTGAAATATTCTTAAATAGATTTTTATGTTTAATTTCAGTTTATAAAGAGCAAGTCAAAGTCCAATCCAATTCAAAAGAGGATTCGAAGCCCAAATAAGAAAGTAGTCCAAATAAAAAAAAGAAAACCTAAAAGCTGCTACAAGCAGCTTATAAATAATAGAGCCAGACGTGAAGAAAAGAGTGCTGTGCCGTGGTGCATAAGAATACAAGAAAAAAACAGGGGTGCTAGCCGTGTGCAAAATAGAGAGAAAAAGAAATAGCATAGCAATAGTATGCAACACAAGGTCAAAAGGCAAACAAATTGGATGGCAGCATGCTACTCGAGATATAATTGAAAAATTGACAAGAGTGGCAGCGCTCCACACGAGGAGTACCATTCGAGAAAGAGATGCACTTTGACACTGTGACGTAGATAGCTTTTGTGCACAATGGAGAATTTTAGTGAGATAATTTTGTCATGTTCTAATTTCATTATGTCTTGTTAAATTTTCTATACTAAGGAGATGATGAAACCTTGATTATTTTGGCATTACTATATTGAATTATTTTTATCCAATTTTAAGATTTAATGCTTATTGATTTTATTTTCCTATCAGATTATATGAATGAATTTTAAGATGAGTTTAATCATTTTTTTCTCATACTTTGTAATTTATTTGTTATATGAATGTTAGTGGTAATTTTTGGATACCAATTGTGGTTTCTTGTTAGGGATACATTTGATAATTTGATAATTACTATTAATTAGGAAAATTTTATCATACATTTGATTATTATTTTTAATACTTTATTGATATATTTTTCATGAGCATATGCTGGCCTTTAGATGTTCATGAATTAAATTATGTGGATTAAATAATTTGGCATAGTTAATGTTAAAATTAATCTTAGTAGATTCTGAACCTTAGTCTTCTTACATCTGGTATAAAACCTAATTTACTTTACGTTGTTTTACTTTAATTTATATTTAAAATTATTAATCTTTATTTACTTTTAATCATTTAATATTTTTCTTTAGTTTCTTTATTTCTTTAGTTATTCTTTTAATTTGTCTCTCTGTGGAATCGATACCCCAAAGCTGTGCTATAATTACCGCATTATTTTTTGGGTGTAATTAGGTATAAGTTCAACTAGGAAGTCAAATAGTACCTAAGCCTTTATAGCTGGTCTTGGCTCGTAGAGGATTTCAAACTTGGAAAGTTCTACTAACCAAAAAATTATTCTTCCCACGAGATCTGACTTGGATTTCAAACTTTATAGTGGAGGCGTTGAAAGTGGTGTTAGGAGTAGAAATTTATCATTTCCCACATATGGCACCAATGTTCAAAACTAGGTTCTGAGGGTTACCTAAGAAAGTATGAGATGGTGGATTCCTTCGCAAAATGCAACTTTAATGGCAAAGGAGCGAAGGGTGAGTTCCTGCAAAAGGCACTCTGATGTTTAAGTTAGTGTCTATGCAATGAGGGTAGTGTGGCTATTGGAGTTAGGTTATACCTTTGTCCTATTGCTGAATATATATATATATGAGCATTTGAGGGTGTGAAATATCTGAGCATTCAATGTGTATTGAATGTTGTCACATGGAATCCTAGAAACCGTTGTCCTTTGTTATTATTCTCCTCTTTATATGGGCCAAGATTATGATTGATTTCTATTGAGGAGATTATGCCTAGCGTATAGGTTGCTTCATGTGCGCAGTAACGTCTAGGTACCAGCTTAACGGGTCGGGTTGCTCCAGCTCTATGGATCATTAACCCGGCCTAGCACAGTTATTATATCTTGTTGTTCTTTATGCATTTTGATTATGAGAGTTGCTGTTTAGAATATTATGATACTTTTCTAGGGCACTTTACATGATTGTGAGCTTACCTTTGTGGGACCAACTATGATAAGGTGTCATTTTGTCAATAATGTTGTTATAATGTTGCATTGGGGATTATGTTAATAATGCACTTATCCTATCAATTTGTCTTTGTTAATATTATTCCTGATGATTTGTTAAAGGCATTAAATGTTATGTCCTCAAAGTTTTCAGTATTTTCTCAGTACAAGTTTTGGAGACATGATTTTATTGTTTGTGGGAGTATGCTTTTGTGTTGTAATCTGGGGCCCTTTGATAGAATTACTATTGCATGGGAGAGCTCTATTGTATCTGTTTGCTCACTTTTGTAATATTAATATGCTTGGCGAAAATCTCATTTTAATGTGTCAATTTTGCCTTTACCCATGCGAATGAATGCTTTGACAAAAACTAAATGGGGCTGATTAAGAGGGTTGGGTGGAGTTTGTGAAATTATTTCTTTCTATCTTTAATGTTGATGTTGCTTTCATTGAAGATGAGTGTTTGAAGCCCACAAATACATCTTTCACTGCAAATAGGATGAAACATTGAAAATAGGCTCAACCTAATAAAGTTTAATTTGCTTGATAACCATGAAGTATAGCATGGATAAAACCATTAAAGAGAATATTCCTAAAACTAATACTGCTAAGGAATTTCTCAAGTCTATTGATGAGAAATTCAAGAGGTTTGATAAAATGGAAAGGCCTATTACCTCTCTCTATTGACAAAGACTAAGTATAATGGTCTAAGTGGTGTTCGTGAACATATCATGAAACTTGTGAATTGGTACAACAAGTTGAAATCCATGAAAATGGAGTTGGGAGAAGATTTTTAATTTGGAAGGTGTTTGAATCTCTTCTGGTTGATTTTGATATTTTGGAGACTTCTTACAATGCTCAGAAAGAGGAATGGAGCATTGATGAGTTGATATCCATTCTTTCTCAAGAGGAGTAGACAACAAAGAAAGGCAAGAACCATAGTGTTCAATTTGCTTCCCACTAGAGTGATGATAAGATGAAATTGGCTAAATGTAAGTATAGTGAGCTCTAGTTTAAGAAAAAAAGGAATAATAAGCCTAGATATCCTTTTGGGCCATAGTTTGGTCCTAGTGAGACTTTTTGTGTTAAACCCAAATATTAGTTCATTAGGAAATGTAAATTTTATGATATATTTAGGCAAAAGCAAGCTGATTGTTTGAAGTTCAAGAGTTGGCTTGAGAAGTAAAAAGATAACCCCCTGGCTCTAGTATGTTTTGAATTAAATCTAGATGATGTTCCTTCAAATACATGGTGGTTAGATACTGGTGCAACTATTCATATTACAAACTCATTACAGGAGTTCAGAAGTAAGAGGAGACCAAGTGAAGAGGAGTTGATGATCACAATAGGAAATAGAGCTAGTGTAAAAGTAGAACATATAGAAGTTATTTCTTTAAAATTATGTATTGGACATGATTTAGTTTTAAAAGATACTATTTATATGGCTTCTATGAGAATGAATTTTGTTTCAAATTTTGTTTTGGATAGTTGTAGCTACTCTTTCCACTTTAGTAATGAAAATGTTTCTTTATATTATGATTATGCTCTTATTGGTTGTGAAGTTTTGTGATATATTTAAGCAAAAGCAAGCTAATTGTCTGAAGTTCAAAAGTTGGCTTGAGAAGTAAAAAGATAACCCCTTGGCTCTAGTATGTTTTGAATTAAATCTAGTTGATATTCCTTCAAATACATGGTGGTTAGATACTGGTGCAACTATTCATGTTACAAACTCATTACAGGAGTTCAAAAGTAAGAAGAGACTAAGTGAAGAGGCGTTGATGATCACAATAGGAAATAGAGCTAGTGTAAAAGTAGAACATATAGGAGTTGGTTCTTGAAAGTTATGTATTGGACATGATTTTGTTTTAAAAGATACTATTTATATGGCTTCTATGAGAATAAATTTTGTTTCAGATTTTGTTTTGGATAGTTATGGTTACTCTTTCCACTTTAGTAATGAAAATGTTTCTTTATATTATGATTACGCTCATGTTGGTTATGAAGTTTTGTCTAATAGTCTATATATGTTGGGTGTTGATCCTCTTTCTGTTAACCAAGGACATTCAGATATCTATAATGTTATTGAGAATAAGCGTGGTAGAGGTTGCTGAAAACTCTTTTATGTTGTGGCATAAACGTTTAGGGTATATCTCTAGAGAGAGAATGGAAAGGTTGATCAAGTGGAATATTCTTCATGATCAAGACTTCTCTAGCTTTAATACTTGCATTAATTGTATAAAAGGGAAACTCACTACTGGATCCAGAAAGAGTGGGGTTACTAGGATCAAAGGTATACTATAGTTAATTCATATAGATATTTGTGGGTCCATTACTCCTATTTGTTGGGAATTTTTACGGATACAACACGCAGCGAAAACAAGGGATTCCCACCAAGGATCCATGCGAAAAAGCCATAATCTGAGTTTTTAAATGATTTACCTCTTAAGCGTGAATCACCAACACCGTAATAGAAATGATGTCTCTGCGGTATCCACACGAACAGACTCACGAATGTCCAACATCCGCAAAGAGGAGCCTCACGTCTCTCACATAGTGCTAGCTGCGAAGAGAAGAGAAGAAACCTGTTGCTCTCTCACTCACTTTTCTATAGGTGCGGCTAGGGTTCTGAAATTGTGTATCTTAGCAGCCCCCTTAGCAGTACTATTTATAATAGTGACTGCCTTAAGTGAGTATGAGCAGCAGCAAGGTAAGCTGTGCAACCTTAGACCCATCTGTTATAAGTCTGGCCCATATTTGAATCCGAGTTCAACTTGGATCCATTGCTCCAATTTTAGTCTGCTCTATGTGTGTGACCTTGCAGGTTCTTATTACGTTGGTAGTAATATTAAAATCCCATTTTAATGTTACAAGTAGTGAGCGGTGTCTAGCAACACATCGCTGCTACCCAAGTAATAAGAATGTCAGTGATTTAACATAACCTTTCTGTGACCAATGTTTCCATGTCGTTTAATCCCTTTGTCAAGATATCTAGATTGAACACAAGGCATGGAATGCATCACCCTTGTATAGTCCAATCATTCGTTTCCTGATATTCGAGTAGACTTTGTAACAACAAATGAGATCAATATCTCATATTGACTCATTTGAGCATGGCCATGCATTTCGCTGTCTCACTCAATCAGGGGGCCCGAAGATATCGCTCTTGTTATGTAGGAGTGACAAATCCTATCTAGGTCACTCATATTCCTCTACATGATTCGCGGTATGTCCAATAACTAACTTTATAATCACCTTGTTACAGATGACGTTTGATGACATTAAAACACACAACTCCTCATGTAGGAATCGTAGTGATTTCAGGTCAAAGGACCACAAACACCATTGTCACTATGAGAATCGCTTATGACACTCACGTAACGATCCATGTAGCGTTCTCATGGTGGGTCAGTCCAGTACATCATTACTCTAATATGTACCCATGTGAAGACTTGATATCTCATATCCATGACCCGTGAGATGTGGTCATTAGTCTATGCACATACTAGTCTTAATGTATTATTGTTGTCCTAATTAATAATAATACTTGACTAGGGACATTTAAGAATAGTGTTGTAACCGAAAGGATCTCACGATCAAGTCATCCACTTGATGTCCTATGGCATCAAACTTACTATTCTAAGGACTTTATTATGTTTATCAAAAAAGAACACAATAAATAAAATGCCTCATATATAAAAATAGCATAATAGAAGGTATGTAAATACAGAAAATGTATTGGCCTCTAGGGCATACACCAATAATCTCCCACTTGCACTAGAGCCAATCAGGCATATATCTAATGCCTAAAGACCTAGTGTGACCCTCATGCTTCTGCTGTGCAAGAGGCTTCATTAGTGGATCGGCAATGTTATCATTTGTTGGTACTCTGCATATTTTCACATCTCCTCTATCGATGATCTCTCGAATGAGATGGAAGCGCCTAAGTATATGTTTGGATCGCTGGTGAGATCTAGGCTCCTTAGCTTGTGCAATGGCTCCATTATTATCACAATAGAGGTCCACAATGGTAGGAATAGTGCCAAGTTCAGTAATGAACTTCCTGATCCAAACGGCCTCCTTTGCTGCATTGGAGGCAACAATATACTCAGCCTCTGTGGTAGAATCAGTGACTGTCTCTTGCTTTGAACTCTTCCAGCTCACAGCCCCACCATTTAAGCAAAAAACATAACCCGATTGCGATCTGGAGTCGTCCTTATCGGTTTGGAAGCTAGCATCAGTGTAACCTTTTACAACTAGCTCTTCCTCGCCTCC
The DNA here is from genome assembly GCA_029884595.1 of Ormosia semicastrata. NCBI lineage: Eukaryota > Viridiplantae > Streptophyta > Magnoliopsida > Fabales > Fabaceae > Ormosia > Ormosia semicastrata. The sequence continues at coordinate 4,195,254 of JAQQTO010000028.1, read as the reverse complement.
ATATACCAAGAACGAATCCTTAGTCCTTCTCAAGTACTTAAGGATGTTCTTGATAGTAGTCCAGTGACTCTCACCGGCATCAGACTGGTACCTACTCGTCATGCTCAAAGCATACGAGATGTCAGGTCGAGTACATAACAGGGCATACATGATAGATCCAATTGCAGATACATATGGAATCTTGCTCATGCGATCCCTCTCATCCTGGGTGGAAGGGGATTGAGCCTTAGATAGGCTTACCCCATGTGACATAGGCAAGAGTCTTTTCTTGGATTCATGTATGTTAAATCGTCTTAACACTTTGTCTATGTATGTACTCTGACTTAGGCCAAGCAGTCTCAGTGGTTTATCTCTATAGATCTTGATACCTAATACATAGGTGGCTTCGCCCAAGTCCTTCATAGAGAAGCAGTTCCCTAACCAGGTCTTTAAGGAATGTAGGGTAGGGATGTCATTTCCAATAAGTAGTATGTCATCTACATACAATACCAGAAAGACAATAATGCTCCCACTAACCTTCTTGTAGACACAAGATTCTTCTTCATTCTTGATGAAACCAAATTGTTTTATTGTATCATCAAAATGAAGATTCCAGCTTCTGGAAGCTTGCTTCAATCCATAAATAGATTGTTGCAACTTGCATACTTTTCTAGCATCCTCTGGAGTGGCAAAACCCTCAGGTTGTGTCATGTACACATCTTCGAGAAGATTTCTATTAAGGAAAACAGTTTTGACATCCATTTACCAGATTTCATAATCATGGTATGCTGCAACAGCAAGCAAGATCCGAATGGATTTAAGCATCGTAACTGGGGAAAAAGTTTCATCATAGTCTACACCATGAATTTGTTTGAAACCTTTAGCCACCAATCGCGCCTTAAAGGTATGCATATTACTAGCCAAGTCGGTTTTCTTCTTGAAAATCCACTTGCACCCAATGGGTTTTACCCCTTCAGGTGGGTCAACCAAGGTCCATACCTGGTTGGCATACATGGAATCCATTTCAGATCTCATGGCCTCAAGCCATTTCTCAGATTCTGGGCCAATAATGGCTTCCTGGTAAGTCACAGGCTCATCTTGATCCATGAGTAATACGACACCTTATTGGGTCATGAGAAATCCATATCTTTCTGGTTGATGACGTATCCTGTTAGACCTATGCAGGTCTTGTGCTACTAGAGCAGGTTGCTGTTCCACAACATTTTGTGGAGGTTGCTGTAACACCCTTGTGGGGATGTCACATTTATGATGCAATAAAATAAAATTAAATAAAACTCTTACCCAAGTTATAAAATGTTTGGTACATAAATAATATTAGTGGTAAAATTTTTTCCTTTTCTATTTACAATATTAAATAAAATAACACGGAACACAAAAAAAAGCAAACATAATCACATCATAAAATACATATGATTCTTGTCTGAAGTATATAATTAATTTACAACTACAAATATTTTCCAAAATAGTAAAAGTCAGCATAAGACTAAAACGTAACACCTAAGACATGAGCCCTCATCAAAAGACAAATTCCCTAGTTGGGAATGTCTTGACCGATAGAAATTCGACCTAAAAATAAATCGAAGTTCTCTCTAGGAGAATGGTGAAATTCATTCCACAACTCTCTAATAGGTAAAATAATTTCTACAAAAGCAACCGTATAACGTGTAGTAACGAACCCATATCGAGTCCTACTTACTGATAAAGTAACGTCACCACTGTACTCTACGTGTCCTGTGTCCCAGTGAAAATACCAAGCCTCAGTGCCTTCGAGAAACTATAGTCTAAAGAAACCTAATTGACCTCTTCTTACCTCCATTGTAGTCTTTGATGATTTAAACATAAAGTAGAAATAGGCAGAATAATACAATAAAGAGGTGAGACAATCTACATCATTACCCGCATGGTAAAGAAGAAAACGACAATACAAAACAATTATCACAATAGTACATACCCGCATATCATGCATAATATAGTAAAGTAATATATACCATTATATCACATACAGTATAGCAAATTAATACATCATGCATTTTATCACTGATTATAATAAACATTAAAATGCAGATGATGAATGATACACACACTGACTCGTTCCTACTCCATGGAGCTAAACACGGATATCTGAGAGAATGATCCGAAAAGAACTAATAGTACTTATGGCTGCCCAACCAAACTATTGCACTGTCTAACGTCGTGTCTATAGCCCACAGTCCAAACATCGTGCAGTAGTACACAGTCCAAACATCATGTACTACAGGTATTGTACATAATACTCTCTACCAGACCTCGATTAAGAATAGTACTTGTCAAGATCATTAGTGTGTTGCCCGTTACCACGGCCCAAAAGTGCTACCACTGTCCACATATGGGATTCTCTACACACTAATGCCTCCAAGTTCATATAATGAACCACACTACGCCTATTACACCACAACCCGGTGTAATTCGTCTCATCAATCAATTGTCAATTATCAACCAAATTGACATAACACTCTAAGCATGATCTAAAATTACAAAAATACCCTTTATATCCAGATTTTATCATATCTACGAAAATACCCTTAGTTACAATATACCAAAGTATAGCATGTCCCACCTGACAGTACTATCTTACAACATGTCCGGGTCCACCACTTTGGTCCGATAGTAAAACTTGCTATATCGTTTAATCGTGTAGAAATTTTATCGCATTTTCACAATCGCGTCGCTTTTGCAAATGTTTTAAAATTGCGTAAATATATTTTGACATTTTTGGACATCGCATAATGTTTTTAAATCATTTTCTCTATCGCGTAAGATTTTCAAATCATTTTCTTAACCATGTAGCTTAAAATCATCATTTTAAATATGTGTAGACTATATCTAGTACTTTTAAACTACGTAAAATAATTTCTTTTTGAAATAAATATATTATGGAATCGTTTTATTTTATTCATCTGATTTTAGTAAATTTCGGCAGCATTTTGCCTATCAAATCAGTATAAGGTATTTTTAACGTTTTCCTTTAAATTCTATTTATTTTAATCTTACCCAACAGTTACACTTTGAAACTTGCTAATGCGCTTCAAAACTTATAGAGTGAGCTCTACATTAGTATTTTTTAAGTGTTTGCTTTACTTCTTAAAATAAATTCTGCTAAGTTAGAATTCTAAAACCAAGTTCATTCCTTTTATTTTCTCAAAGATTCGTTGGAATCAGATTATTTTGTAAATCCATTACCTAACCTATCTTATAAAATAAAATGGCATTCAATTATACATTAAAAGGCATGTTGGCCATAATTAATCTAAATCATTCATAAATTTAATATCTTACCTAGATTCTTTAAATCATTGATTTAGAAAATGGTTGAGAACATTTTGGTTCTCTGTTTAATGATAAGGCCGTGAGCCTCTTTGTGTTCTTTGGAACACTCATGCAAATCATTACATGTTATTCACATTCTACTTTAATAATTATACAATTATAAACACATACAACTATAAACACATACAATATGCATACAATATATTTTAAAGCTATAAACTTACATAGCAATTAAAATTAATAATAAAAACTATAAACATGCATAGCAATTAAAATAAATCACAAATTGGAAAGCATTTAAAATAGCCACACAAATAATAAAAACAACAAACAATCACACAAATGAATCCTTATGGATTCTTCACACACATACAATTCCATTTTCCCATCACCACTTAGGGTTGATGAGATTAAATCTCCCTCTTACCTCTTGAAGACAAAAATTGGCTAGTTTCCTCCTTCTCCTTGCTTTCTTGAAAATCAAAACAAAATCTTAATAATTCCTAAACAATTAGTAAAAACACATACAATGATCAAGATTGAAAAACCATGGAACAATCATGGTTAAGAAAATCAAAAATCAAACTTTAAACCAAAGAATCACAACTTACCCTTAGGAAAGTGAACAAAAGCTTTGATTTTGGACTAGATAGAGTAGGTTTTTGACAAAACCTTGTGAAGGAAAAGTGTTTAGAATATGATTTTGGTTTAGGAAATATGAAGAGATAAAATTATAGAAGTTGGATGGTATGATTTTGGGTGTTGGCCGAATATAGAGAGGAAAATAGAAAAGGAAATATGCTTGGTGTTCTTGGTGTTTTTGGAGAGAAAATAGGCTAAGTCTTGGATGAGTGAAAATATGAAATTGGAGAGTGAAATGGGAAGGGGTGCTGCCATGAGTGCATAATGGGTGAGGTTGAGTGTTTAATTTGAATAGATAAATATCTATTGTGTGTTCACACTAAGCAAGCACATGGCTTATGTCATGGATGGTTCAAGAACCATGTAGAACTTGTGAAGACTTGCCTATTTAGCCATTATGGCCATGGGGTTCCTATGGGTTTAGGGGCTTGGTTTGCTTTTAATTACAAGCTAAACACATGCTAATTAAATAGGTAATTAGTTAGGTTAAATATCCTATCAACACTTAATTAACATTCTAACTTTATGACTAATTAGTTTAACATATATTAGCATATATTATAACCTTTAAACAATATTAGGATATTTAATTAGTATTTAGATTATAACTAATTAATAACTAGGTTAGTTTACTTAGTTTGCTGATTAGGTAATTAGATTAACCAAATCAAGATTAATTAGCTACTAAGCAAAGTCAAGCCACTATGTTTGACTTGATCCTAACCATTGATTTCAACTTTAATTACTATCCATTGATTAGATCCATGGCCAATATTCAATGCTTGCTAAACAAGTTCACATCCACACCATTGATTTGATCAACGGTTAAGGTTAAAGGCTTCCTAACTAAGTTTTCATCCAACGGTCCATATTAAAGTCCAAGCTTCTTTCGTTGACCTATTCCTATTGGTTCAAAATAGTCAAGCCACTTTCGTTGACTTGCTCCCATTGGCTTAAAAATTTGTCCAGTCAGAATCGTTGACTGCTTTTCTAAACGCGGGTCCCACAGACTTTTAAGGGTCCATGGTCATTTCTAAGCAGATTTTGACTATTTTTGAGACAGTAAGTACTGTAATATAAAATAATATTATAATAAAATAAAATTATTTTATTGCACAGTTAAATCCTAAAAATTAAGAGATTAATATATATATATTAATCAGAATTGGGTTTAGTAAGATCTCCCAGCTCCAATTAATTAACATAAGATTTTCCTGGCCAAAAAATTATTATTTCCCTGGCTCATAGCAAATCACATACAACAGTCAAATACACTTACGAAACAGTCAAATTTAGTTTACTACTCATAGAAATTACAAGACAGCACATTTCAGGATAATATTGTAATTATCCCAAAAGTTGGGGTGTTACAACTCTCCCCTACTAATAAGAATTTCGTCCCCGAAATTCATCATACATCAAAACAATTGAGAGTATTGCTCCCTCATACTATCTTCTAGCTCCCATGTGGCTCCGCCACTACATTGTTCTAAATTACTTTAACTAATGCGATCTCCCTTCCTCAAAGTTGCGTTATCCTTCGATCTTCAATCTTGACTGGAAATGTCTCATGAGTTAAATTCTCCTTCAGTCGTACGATGTTTAGTTTAATGACGTGAGTCGAATCAGAAATATATTTCTGTAGTTGTGATACGTGAAATACAGTATGAAGATTCGATAAAAATGAGGGTAGTACCATCTGATAAGCTACCAGTCCTACCCGACGAAGTATCTGATATGGCCCGATAAACTTTGAAGTGAGTTTCTTCGACTTGATCACTCGTCCACTCTAGTCATAGATGTCACACGTAGAAACACATAGTCACCTTCTTCAAATTCAAGCAGTCTTCATCTTTTATCAACATAACTCTTTTGCCGCGTCTGAGTTGTCCTCATCTTGTCTTTGGTCTTCTTCACTTTCTCAGTTGTCTGCTGCACAAATTTGGGTCCTACAATATTACCTTCACCAGCATGATACCAACATAACGGTGCTCTACAGCATCTCCCATATAATGCCTCATAGGATGTCATCCTTATGCTCGAACGAAACTATTGTTGTACGTGAACTCTATCAATGCTAGAAATTCATCCCAACAAGTCCTTTGAAAATTCTAACTATTTGTCTCTTCCTTATATCCAAGTCCCTTTTGATTGAACAGGTACTTCAAGCTTTTGAAATTTTCGTAGACTTTATAGGAAAGAAAATATCTTCAGGTTTTCTTTGCAAAATGACTATCACATATCCTAAAGCGTAAATCGAATAACTTTTCTCCTGTACATTCCACTGCCTTGAAGTATATGCCACAATCTTTCTATTTAATCTTTACACTCGATCTAAACCCACGAGTTGAACTTCTTCTAACAGAATTTGCATTCAACTAGTGTCGTGCATAACTCCTTTTTCTTCTTCAGAAATTGAAGAACTGCATTGAGATCTTCAGCATGTTCCTTTGAATTTCGAGAATAGATCAAAATATTGCCAATAAGGATAATGACAAATTTGCCTAGATGGGAAAGAAAGATCCTATTTATATTATTCGTGAACATCGTCAAAACATTCCCTACCCCGAATGGTAGTACTAAGTATTCATAGTGCCTGCAACGCATCTGAAAAACTATCTTGAAACATTCTGTACCTTTACGCGAATCTGATAATTACCAGTACGCAAATCGATCTCAGATTTTCTTCATCAAGATAAGTTGTTTTACTTGCTTATTTTCAAATTTTAACAGAAAATGTTTCATAGATCAAGTTTTCTTCTAATTGTACAGTTTTTAGTATTATGACACAAGTTGAATCAGGAATGATCCTTCTTAATTAAAATACATGAAAGACACTATGAAGGTCATAAGGAAATGTAATAAGACTATTCAATAGGTTACTAGATTAGTCCAATCAAAGAATTCGAGATGGTCTAATAGATTTCAAAATGAACATAGTCCAATAATTTTAGAAATGAACTTTCTGGATTCAAATCCAAAAATCTCAGTTCAAGGAAATACTAAAATTGCATTACAACAATCTAGTAGGATATGGTTGGAAAATAACCAGTCCATTTATAAAATCAGGCTCTCTAATAGATGTGATTTTGGATAAACAAATCAAATCAACAGAAAAGATTTGATATTCAATAGATGTAGGGTAGAATTAGAAAACTTGAGTATAAACAACAAGTTTAATCAAGAAGAGTAGAAATACTCAGATCATACTATAATAAAGACACAGATAAATAAATTGATTTACTCCGTCTATTTGAGAAAGAAATAGACAAACCAGATTAATAAAAGTTTCAAACTCCTATAATAATAGGATAGTTTTAAACAGGCTCTAGTAGGAATAACAAGTTTAGAAGTTGAAGTAACATTATGAAAAGAAGTAAAACACAGATAACCCCAAAATATTTACATAGTAACAGATCATAAGAGAATGAATTACCTCACGAATTATACAGCATAGTTTTAAGATTATCCTCTATGGCACAACTTTCTCGCTTCTTAAGTTTTTGTATTTGAACGTTCTCATTACACTCTTTGCACTGACTCTTTTTTTCTTTTTGGAGATTTTGAAACACATGTATTACTAATGGAAGTTTCCATCTTCAGCTGATCACATTCTTTGAAGAAGTGTCCAGGCTTTCCATATTGATAACAAACTATACTCTTAATTGTGCAGTTTCTTGTCATATGATTCTTTCCACACTTCAAGCATTTCGTTGGTGATGCCATAGTCTGACCAAAATCGTTGCCACTAGTACATCCTCTCTCTGTTCGTTGTTGCTTCCCCGGTGGTTGTACATACAACTTTCGCTAAAAATGATTAACTTTACGCTTCTTTCTATTTTGAATTATCGAAGGTTCTAAGTCATAGTTTCTTGCGTCCGGTGACTGCTCCAATCCTAATAAGCTATGAAGTTCGATTATCTATTCCTGCTGCTGAGCGATCATCTGTCTCTGTTGTACTACTACCTCAATCATCTTTTGCATCACACTTCTAGCTGCGGCTATACGATCTTCATCATGTTTCACAGCCACGTGCTCATGTTCGTAACGTTCCATTATCTTTCTTCAAAGATAAACAAAATCAACACACAACAAACTAAACGTAGCGATTTCGCACAAAATCGTTTCCTTTTAGAAACTGAAACATATCTCTGTGTTCAATATCAGAGATTCACATAACACAAACAAGACAAACCTACCCACAAACCCAAAAGACTCTAACTTGGGCTCTGATACCAACTAATGTAACACCCTTGTGGGGATGTCACAGTTATGATGCAATAAAATAAAATTAAATAAGGCTCTTACCCAAGTTATAAAATGTTTGGTACATAAATAATATTAGTGGTAAATTTTTTTTCCTTTTCTATTTACAATATTAAATAAAATAAAACGAAACACAAAATAAAGCAAACATAATCACATCATAAAATACATATGATTCTTGTCTGAAGTATATAATTAATTTACAACTACAAATATTTCCCAAAACAGTAAAAGTCAGCATAAGACTAAAACATAACACCTAAGACATGAGCCCTCGTCAAAAGAGAAATTCCCTAGTTGGGAATGTCTTGACAGATAGAAATTCGACCTAAAAATAAATCGAAGTTCTCTCTAGGAGTATGGTGAAATTCATTCCACAACTCCCTAATAAGTAAAATAATTTCTACGAAAGCAACCGTATAACATGTAATAACGAACCCATGTCGAGTCCTACTTACTGATAAAATAACATCACCACTGTACTCTAAGTGTCTTGTGTCCCAGTGAAAATACCAAGCCTCAGCGCCTTCGAGAAACTGTAGTCTAAAGAAACCTAATTGACCTCCTCTTGCCGCCATTGTAGTCTTTGATGATTTAAACATAAAGTAGAAACAGGTAGAACAATACAATAAAGAGGTGAGACAATCTACATCATTACCCGCATGGCAAATAAGAAAACGACAATACAAAACAATTATCACAATAGCACATACCCGCATATCATGCATAATATAGTAAAGTAATATATACCATTATATCACATAAAGTATAGCAAATTAATACATCATGCATTTTATCATAGATTATAATAAACATTAAAATGCAGATGATGAATGATACACACACTGACTTGTTCCTACTCCATGGAGCTAAACACGGATATCTGAGAGAATGATCCGAAAAGAACTAATAGTACTTATGGCTATGCAACCAAACTATTACACAGTCTAACGTCGTGTCTATAGCCCACAGTCCAAACATCGTGTAGTAGTACACAGTCCAAACATCGTGTACTACAGGCATTGTACATAATACTCTCTACCAGACCTCGATTAAGAATAGTGCTTGTCAAGATCATTAGTGTGTTGCCATTACCATGGCCCAGAGGTGCTACCACTGTCCATATATGGGATTCTCTGCACACTAATGCCTCCAAGTTCATATAATGAACCACACTACGCCTATCACACCACAACCCGGTGTAATTCGTCTCATCAATCAATCGCCAATTATCAACTAAATTCACATAACACTCTAAGCATGATCTAAAATTACAAAAATACCCTTTATATCTAGATTTTACCATATCTATGAAAATACCCTTAGTTACAATATTCCAAAGTATAGCATGTCCCACCTGACAGTACTATCTCACAATATGTCCGGGTCCACCACTTTGGCCCGACAGTAAAACTTGCTGTATTGTTTAATCGCATAGAAATTTTATCGCATTTTCACAATCGCGTCGCTTTTGCAAACGTTTTAAAATCGCATAAATATATTTTGACATTTTTGGACATCGCATAATGTTTTTAAATCATTTTCTCTATCGCGTAAGATTTTCAAATCATTTTCTTAACCATGTAGCTTAAAATCATCATTTTAAATATGTGTAGACTATATCTAGTACTTTTAAACTACGTAAAATAATTTCTTTATGTTATAAATATATTATGGAATCATTTTATTTTATTCGTTTGATTTTAGTAAATTTCAGCAGCATTTTGCCTATAAAATCAGTATAAGGTATTTTTAATGTTTTCTTCTAAATTCTGTTTATTTTAATCTTACCCAATAGTTACACTTTGAAACTTGCTAACGCGCTTCAAAACTTATAGAGTGAGCTCTACGTTAGTATTTTTCAAGCGTTTGCTTTACTTCTTAAAATAAATTTTGCTAAGTTAGAATTCTAAAACCAAGTTCATTCCTTTTATTTTCTCAAAGATTCATTGGAATCAGATTATTTTGTAAATCCATTACCTAACCTATCTTAGAAAATAAAATGGCATTCAATTATACATTAAAAGGCATGTTGGCCATAATTAATCTAAATCATTCTTAAATTTAATATTTTACCTAGATTCTTTAAATCATTGATTTAGCAAATGGTTGAGAACATTTTGGTTCTCTGTTTAATGATAAGGCCGTGAGCCTCTTTGTGTTCTTTGGAACACTCATGCAAATCGTTACATGTTATTCACATCCTACTTTAATAATTATACAATTATAAACACATACAACTATAAACACATACAATATGCATACAATATATTTTAAAGCCATAAACTTACATAGTAATTAAAATTAATAATAAAAACTATAAACATGCATAGTAATTAAAATAAATCACAAATAGGAAAGCATTTAAAACAACCACACAAATAATAAAAACAACAAACAATCACACAAATGAATCCTTATGGATTCTTCACACACATACAATTCCATTTTCCCGTCACCACTTAAGGTTGATGAGATTAAATCTCCCTCTTACCTCTTGAAGACAAAAATTGGCTAGTCTCCTCTTTCTCCTTGCTTTCTTGAAAATCAACACAAAATCCTAATAATTCCTAAACAATTAGTAAAAACACATACAATGATCAAGATTGAAAAACCATGGAACAATCATGGTTAAGAAAATCAAAAATCAAACTTCAAACCAAAGAATCACAACTTACCCTTAGGAAAGTGAACAAAAGCTTTGATTTTGGACTAGATAGAGTAGATTTTTGACAAAACCTTGTGAAGGAAAAGTATTTAGAATATGATTTTGGTTTAGGAAATATGAAGAGATAAAATTATAGAAGTTGGATGGTGTGGCTTTGGGTGTTGGCCGAATATAGAGAGGAAAATAGAAAAGGAAATATGCTTGGTGTTCTTGGTGTTTTTGGAGAGAAAATGGGCTAAGTCTTGGATGAGTGAAAATATGAAATTGGAGAGTGAAATAGGAGGGGGTGCTGCCGTGAGTGCATAATGGGTGAGGTTGAGTGTTTAATTTGAATAGATAAATATCTATGTGTGTTCACACTAAGCAAGCACATGGCTTATGTCATGGATGGTTCAAGAACCATGTAGAACTTGTGAAGACTTGCCTATTTAGCCATTATGGCCGTGGGGTTCCTATGGGTTTAGGGGCTTGGTTTGCTTTTAATTACAAGCTAAACACATGCTAATTAAATAGGTAATTAGTTAGGTTAAATATCCTATCAACACTTAATTAACATTCTAACTTTATAACTAATTAGTTTAACATATATTAGAATATATTATAACCTTTAAACAATATTAGGATATTTAATTAGTATTTAGATTATAACTAATTAATAACTAGGTTAATTTACTTAGTTTACTAATTAGGTAATTAGATTAACCAAATCAAGATTAATTAGCTACTAGACAAAGTCAAGCCACTATGTTTGACTTGATCCTAACCATTGGTTTCAACTTTAATTACTATCCATTGATTAGATCCATGGCCAATATTCAATGCTTGCTAAACAAGTTCACATCCACACCATTGATTTGATCAACGGTTAAGGTTAAAGGCTTCCTAACTAAGTTTTTATCCAACGGTCCATATTAAAGTCCAAGCTTCTTTCGTTGACCTATTCCTATTGGTTCAAAATAGTCAAGCCACTTTCGTTGACTTGCTCCCATTAGCTTAGAAATTTGTCCAGTCATAATCGTTAACTGCTTTTCTAAATGTGAGTCCCACAGACTTTTAAGGGTCCATGGTCATTTCTAAGCAAATTTCTACTGTTTTTGAGATAGTAGGTACTGTAATATAAAATAATATTATAATAATATAAAATTATTTTATTGCACAGTTAAATCCTAAAAATTAAGAGATTAATATATATATCAATCAGAATTGGTTTTAGTAAGATCCCCCAGCTCCAATTAATTAAAATAAGATTTTTTTGGCCAGAAAATTATTATTTCCTTGGTTCAGAGCAAATCACATACAATAGTCAAATACACTCACAAAACAGTCAAATTCAATTTACTTCTCACAGAAATTACAAGACAGTACATTTCAGGACAATATTGTAATTATCCCAAAAGTTAGGGTGTTACAGCTGCTCTATTTCCACCATTAGTTCATTGCTGCTTTGTGAAACTTGAATTTCTTCAAGTTCTACTTTTCTCCCACTGGTTCCTTTGGAGATAAACTCCCTTTCTAGAAACACAGCTGTCCGTGCGACAAACACTTTGCCATCGGTAGGATTATAGAAAAAATATCCCTTGGTTTCCTTTGGATACCCCACAAAGAAGCATTTATCTGATTTAGGTCCAAGCTTATCAGAAACTTGACGTTTCACATAAGTTTCGCAGCCCCAAATCTTCAAGAAAGACATACTGGGCCGTCTCCCAGTCCATATCTCATATGATGTCTTTTGAACCGTCTTAGATGGAACACGGTTAAGTGTGAAAGCTGCTGTTAACAGAGCATGTCCCCAGAAGGAGCCTCGAAGGTTTGCATGACTCATCATGGATCGGACCATGTCCAACAAGGTCGGGTTCCTCCTTTAAGAGACAACATTCCATTGTGGTGTTCCTGGTGGAGTGAGTTGAGATATTATCCCACACTCTTTCCGATGATCATCAAACTGTTGGCTTAAGTATTCTCCTCCTCGATCTGATCAAAGGATTTTAATATTCTTGCCAAGTTAGTTTTGTACTTCATTCTTGAACTCTTTGAACTTTTCAAGGATTCTGATTTGTGCTTCATAAGATATACAAATCCATATCTACTAAAATCATCAGTAAATGTAATAAAGTATTGAAAACCGCCTCTAGCGACTGTGTTTAGTGGCCAACATACATCACTATGTATAAGGTCTAAAAGATCACTAACCCTTTCACCTTGTCCAATGAATGGGGCCTTTGTCATCTTCTCCAATAAACAAGATTCACGTGTCTCATATGATTCGAAATCAAACAAGTCCAAGAATCCATCTTTATGGAGTTTGGAGATATGTTTCTCATTTAAGTGGCCCAAACAACAATGCCAGAGAAAAGTTGGGTTCAGATCATTTGATTTAAACCTCTTTGTATTTATGTTATAGACGAACGTTTCGAGATCAAGTACATAAAGCCCATTACTTAATTGTGCACTACCATAAAAAATATCATTCATATAAATAGAACAACATTTGTCCTTTATAACAAAAGAAAAACCTTTCTTGTCTAAACAAGAAATAGAAATGATATTCCTACTAATAGTAGGCACAAAATAACAGTTCTCTAACTCTATTACAAGCCCAGTAGGCAAAGATAATAAATAAGTCCCTACAGCTAATGTAGCAACCTTTGCTCCATTTTTCACTCATAGGTCAACTTTGCCCTTTGTCAATGGTCTACTGCTCTTTAGATCCTGCACATTTTCATAAATGTGAGATCCACATCCAGTATCTAATACCCATGATGCATAAGTAGATAAATTGACTTCAATAACAAAAATACCTGAAGTGGAAGTCTCTCTTCCCTTCTTCTTTTTGAGCTCCTCTAGGAACTTGGCACAGTTCCTCTTCTAATGTTTGGTCTGACCACAATGGAAGCATGTACCTTCCTTAGCCACTCACTCCACCCATTAGTTTCAAGCCAAAAGTGCTGGGCTTGGACTTATCCTTGCCCTTGCCCTTCCAGTTGTCCTTGGGCTTTTTCTGTTGTTTCTTGCCCTTATTCTTTTGGACCATCATTATGGCCTTCCCTTTGCCTTTATTAATGTTCTGCTCAGCAGTTCTCAACATGCCTAGCAGCTCTGGTAGTGATTTGTCAATCTTATTCATGTTGTAGTTTATGACAAATTAACTGAAACTTTCCAGTAAAGATTGCAGGACTAAGTCAGTGGCCAACTCTTGGCCCAAAGGAAAATCGAGTCTCTCTAGGTTTTCAATGTACCCAATCATCTTGAGTACATGAGCAACAACAGGGCTTCCTTCTACTAGCTTGCACTGAAATAGTGCTTTAGAGACCTCGAATCTCTCATGCCTAGCCTGCTCTTGATAAAGCTTCTTAAGGTGTATGATCATATCGTATGCATCCATGTTCTCATGTTACTTTTGGAGCTCAGAGTTCATGGTGGCCAGCATTGGACATCCGATGTCCAAGGCATCATCTTGATGCTTCTTATAAGCATCTCTTTCAGTTCTAGGGGCATTAGCAGCAGGTGGCTCAGGAATAGGTTATTCCAAAACATACAACTTTTTCTCTTACTTGAGGACAATCCTTAAATTCCTGTACCAATCTAGAAAATTTGTTCTAGACAACTTGTCCTTCTCAAGGACAGATCACAATGATAAAGTACCTGATATGTTTGTTGCCATGGTAATCTATTAACAGAAATATGCAAAATATAAGATGCATGGATAATGGTATGATAAATATGCCTCTCACTATTTTATTCAAGTCAATGACCCTTAGCATTGACTCAGAAAATCCCATCGTAAGATTTCCTAGTGGGCCAAGTACTATATTTCACCTAGTTTTGAGTCAGCTTTGGCTGATCACCCAAAATTCAGTTATTTAGGTAGGAAACACTTTCCAATTACATCACATGTAACTCTTGGATAGTTAGGTGAATAACACTTATTCTAATCCATCTAATGGACTAAAGCCCGACTTCATGCCTCTAAGCCTTCAATCCTATTGAAATGGCCTAGTTAAGTCAGACCCAATGGTTAGCAGTTGGATATTACCTTTATCCTATCGCGTCTTTCTAATATAGATAAAGGCATCCTGCTTTGACAGACTTGCACTTGATCAATACTAGCCTTGACGAGTGCCACACATTAGAAGGCATCACATAATGACTTAATATTTCCTTTGAGGGAATTATTATTATTATTATTACTAGATCTCACCATTTCTTAAACTATTTATCATACTATAAACATTATCCATGCATCTCATACATAAAAACATATAATAAAAGTGACATGGTTATGGCCCCTAAGAGAGTAGCATTAACTAAGCCAGCTTCACCAAGCATCTCCCATCAACGTCCTCACTTGATGCCGTCTTCTTGCCTCCACATCAAGATTACATTATATAGAAACCTCTTTTACATTCGAGGGGAGTTAGGTGAGAAGAGAATGTACAATCAGAATGTAGAGAGAAAGGCATGACACACAGGTCGTATTTATTAAAACCAAAAAGTATAAAAAGAGGACTAAGGCCATAACAATGCACCATGCATCACAAAAACATATAAACTCATAACAATAATACATTATTATTTTCACGAGTCATAAAATTGGATATAAAATATCATGTTTTTGAAAAACACCCTACGCAGAGGTAGCACGGGGGTCGCGCTGAATCTCTTGCGCCTCCCTTGAGCCTTTGTGCCGTGCGGAACCCTAAGCCTGAACAACATGAACACTTCATGTGCCGCGGGGAATCCTTGCACCGTCGTTCAACACTTGAACCTCAGGCGCCTCCTTGACGGCTTCACATCAACACTTGATGCTGCTGCCGCAAAACAAGAATAGGGTTTCCAAAACCTCTTGCGCTGCGCCTCTTATGCAGAAATAAGGATTTCATAACCCCTGCTGCCGCAAACCAAGAACAAGGTTTCCTAAACCCTTGCACCACGCATTGAGAATAAGGATTCTATAACACTGTACGTATCACATACATACCAGAAAGCTTCGCAAAAACATACATCTTAATACAAAATGGTTTTCACAGAACATATGAACATCTTCATGGGTTTTTGAAAACAACATCATGGTTTTGCATACAACATAAGAAACAGAATATGTTTTCGCAAAGAGTTTCATACGATTTTTGGAAATAACATATTAAAGATCATATCTTTTGTCAAAAACAAAAATCGAAAACATGTTATTGCACGTAAACGAAAAAAGAAAATCGAATCATGGTTTCGCAAGACGCTCTGATACCACTGTTGGGAATTTTTGTAGATACAACACACAACGAAAACAAGGGATTCCCACCGAGGATCCATGCAAAAAAGCTATAATCCGAGTTTTTAAATGATTTACCTCTTGAAGCGTGAATCACCAACACTGTAATAGAAATGATGTCTCTGCGGTATCCACACGAACAAACTCACGAACGTCCAACATCCGCAAAGAGGAGCCTCATGTCTCTCACACAGTGCTAGCTACGAAGAGAAGAGAAGAAACCTGTCACTCTCTCACTCACTTTTCTGTAGGTACGGCTAGGGTTCTGAAATTGTGTATCTTAGCAGCCCCCTTAGCAGTACTATTTATAATAACTAGTGAGCGGTATCTAGCAACACATCGCTGCTACCCAAGTAATAAGAATGTCAGTGATTTGACATAACCTTTCCATGACTAATGTTTTCGTGTTGTTTAGTCCCTTTGTCAAGATATCTAGATTGAACACAAGGCATGGAATGCATCACCCTTGTATAGTCCAATCATTCATTTCCTGATATTCGAGTAGACTTTGTAACAACAAATGAGATTAATATCTCATATTGACTTATTTGAGCATGGCCATGCATTTCGCAGTCTCACTCAATCAGGGGGCCCAAAGATATCGCTCCTGTTCTGTAGGAGTGACAAATCATATCTAGGTCATTCATATCCCTCTGCATGATTCACAGTATGTCCAATAACTAACTTTATAATCACCTTGTTACAAATGACGTTTGATGGCATTAAAACACACAACTCCTTATGTAGGAATCGTAGTGATTTCAGGTCAAAGGATCACAAACACCATTGTCACTATGAGAATCGCTTATGACACTCACGTAACTATCCATGTAGCGTTCTCATGGTGGGTCAGTCTAGTACATCATTACTCTAATATGTACCCATGTGAAGACTTGATATCTCATATCCATGACTCGTGAGATGTGGTCATCAGTCTATGCACATACTAGTCTCAATGTATTATTGTTGTCCTAATTAACAATAATAATTGACTAGGGACAATTAAGAATAATGTTGTAACCAAAAGGATCTTATGATCAAGTCATCCACTTGATGTCCTATGACATCAAACTTACTATTCTAAGGACTTTATTATGTTTATCAAAAAGAACACAATAAATGAAATGCCTCATATATAAAAATAGCATAATAGAAGGTATGTAAATACAGAAAATGTATTGGCCTCTAGGGCATACACCAACACTATTGCCATGTGTGATTTTAGGTACTTCATCACTTTTATTGATGATTTCTCTAGGTATAGTTGGATTGGCTTGTCGTGTGAGAATCTAAATTTTTAGATGTTTTTAAAGCATTCAAGGCCACTGTTGAATAAAATTTAGTAAACAAATACATTATGTGAGGTCTGATAGGGATGGTGAGTACCATGGTAAGTATGATGAAACTGGTAGAGATCCTGAACCTTTTGCTAGGTTTTCACAAGATTGTGGTATTAAGGCACAATACACCATGCCTAGCACTCCACAACAAAATGAAGTTGTATAAAGGTGAAACCATACTCTTATGGATATGGTGATATGTATGCATAGTCATTATACTCTTCCAAAATTCTTATGGGGAGATACTTAGAAGACTAGTGTTTATATTTTAAATTATGTGCCAAGTAAATCTGTGTTGAAGACTCTATATGAGTTTATGTCAAGCAAAAGGCCTAGTTTGATGCATTTTTCTATTTTTTTTCTATTTACTGCAAGGCAGAGGTCAGACCTTATAAACCATAATTAAATAAGCTTCTTTATTGGCTACTGTATTTGATCAAGGGGTTCTAAGGTCTATTGTCACTCTTATACTACTATAATTATTGAATCTAATTAGGTGGTCTATTTTGAAGGGGACTCAGATCATAATGGAACTCAGGAGCCATGTGCAGAGACAATGGCATCTCCTTTGATCCATGATGATGTTGTTGATCCTATTGATAATGTTGATATCTCTAAATATGTTGAAATAATGTACAAAATTTAAATGTTGTTATGGCTCCACATAGAATATTTAAGCAAGTTCCTAGACCTATTGAGTCTACTAAATTCATGGATTATGTTATATATCTACAAGAGCATGAGTTTAATTCAGTTGAGGATTCTGATCCTATTTCCTTTCAGGATGCTATTGCTAGTCTTGATAATTACTGGTTGTAAAACTGTTAGTTGTAAATGGGTCTTTAAGACCAAATGTGATGTTAGAGGTGAAATACAGAGGTATAGTGTCATACTTGTTGCTAAGGGATATAACTAAAGGGAATGCATTGATTATAATGAGATTCTCTCACTGGTCTATACTAAAGACTCATTTCGTGTTATAATGGCTTTGGTTGTTAATTTTGATTTGGAGCTCCATTAGATGGATGATAAAACCATCTTCCTAAATGGTGATTTATATGAGGATGTGAACACAGATCAACCTAATGGTTTTATTGAAAATGGTAAAGAAACATATGGTGTATAAATTGAAAAAATCCATTTATGAATTGAAATAAGCCTCCAGGCAATGGTACTTGAAATTTGATCATATTGTTGGCTCTCTTTGTTTTAAAGAAAATACTATTGATTAATGCATTTATCTGAGAAATGGTGGGAGAAAATTCATTATTCTTGTCTTATATGTTGATGATATATCATTGCCTAGTAATGATATTAATTTTTTGTATGAGACTAAGTAGATGTTGACAACACACTTTGATATGAAAAATCTCAGTGATGCTTCTTTCATTTTGGGCTTTGAGATTCATTGTAACAGATCTCATGGTATTCTTAACTTGTCTTAGAAAGGCTATATTGAAAGGATTCTAAATTGGTTTAATATGAAATATTATAATTGTTGTATTGTACTAATTCAAAAGGATGAGACTCTCTAATACTAGTGTCCTCAAAATGATAGAGAAATTCATAAAATGGATAAGGTCCATATGCTTCAGCTGTTGGAAGCCTTATGTGTACTCAAGTATGTACATGTCGTGATATTGCTTTTGTTGTTAGTGAACTTGGGAGATACTTGAGCAAACCTAGTATGGCTTATTGGTAGTCTGCAAAGCGAGTCATGAGGTATATGCAAGATATCAAAGATTATGTGCTCACTTATGAGAGGTTGGACCACCTTGAGGTGATAGACTATTCTAATTCTAATTATGGTGGTTACCTAGATGACCACAAGTCACTAGAAGAAATTTAGGCTTTCGCGGTGGCATTTTTTGACGAATTTTTGGCCTATAGTAATTCAGGTAAGTTTTTGTGAAAAATCAATTGGAAATCCAAACATCAATTTTTTTTAAAAATTAATTAATATTTTTGATGGGCATATTTGAAAAAAAAATAGCCACTAATTTTTTACATTTTCAACGTATAATTTGTCGATAAAATATACCATTTCTTTTCTTGAGGCTTAATCTGATAAAAAACTTCTCCAACTTCTGGAGAAGAGCGTCGGCCATTTTATAGCGGATTATTCACCATAATTTTGTTTTCTAAGGTTTCTAGCAACTATGCCACTAGAAATTTAGAAAATTTGTTGGAAAAATTTCCCAATGTCTACTAATCCTCCAAAAAAAATTTTAGAAGAGAAGGGCATGACAACTTTCCTTCCATTTTGCATTTTCTCTCAGATACCAGCTTCTTCCTTAGCTTTGGCCAATGCAAAAATGGCCTTCATCATCGTCCTCCTCCTCATCTTCTCCCTACTCTCCCCCTCCACCACTGAGATCGAATCCCTCCTCTCCCTATGCTTTTCGTTGAAGAGCGTCCTCACCGTAATCATAATCACCTCTAACTAAATCTTGATCATGGCAATGGAAGAAGCCATGCTTGTCCAAGCTATCAGCGGTGATAAAGGGCCCTACCTGCTAAACCAAGTTCAAGCTCACGACATCCTCTAGCACGTTCACAGTGGCAAAACTACGAGGTCCTTAGCTCCGACCATGAAGGCCATGAGGCACTATTGTTTCCCCTGAAGGTCACGGGGGCCTGAGCTTTGATGAGTGTACAAAAGTGCTCTCTAAATATCTTATTATTGGACTAAAATACTAAATTATGAATAGAAATTATTGGATTAATGTGTATTTTTAAATTGAGTTTCTATTTACTTTGGAATACTCTTAAGCAATATATATATTTTTATATTTAAACTTGATAATTTTTCTATTCTTGTGTTTATTTTAATTAATTTAATCTTATTATTTGATAATTTTATTTTGTAGATTAAATTGAATAAAAGTGATGAGAAAGTAATTTTTAGATGACAAAGCCCAACCCACTTTAAATGTATGTTGTACGAATAGTAAGCATATGAGTTGACGTGATTATGGCAGATATTTGAAAGGAATTAAAATTCCTTATTCCTTGATTGCCTTTTCAATATGGGTAGTAAGCAATATTTGCCCTTTAAAAGCAACACTACAGAGGAGAATTGAAGCACTGCACTGCATAAGACAAAAATGTTGAGACAGAGAAAAATGTGGAGACAGAGGACACAGGGCTACACAACAAAAAAAAAGAAGACATAGGATGTGACGTAGCATGACGTAGTTCAGAGAAGAATTTGATAGGCTCTGTGCAATAGAGAATATTAATGAGATAATTTTATTATGTTCTAATCTTATTATATCTTGCTAAATTTTTTATACTAAGGGGATAATCAAACCTTGATTATTTTGGTATTATTATGTTGAATTATTTTTACCTAATTTTAAGATTTAATGCTTATTGATTCTATTTTTCTATCAGATTATATGAATGAGTTTTAAAATAAGTTCAATCATGTTTTTCTCATGCTTTGCCATTTACTTATGTTATCTGAATGTTAGTAGTAATTATTGGATATCAATTGTGGTTTCTTATTAGGGATACATTTGATGATTTGAAAATTTACTATTAATTAAGAAAATTTTATCATACATTTGTCTATTATTTTTGGTGCTTTATTGACAGATCTTTCGTGATCACATACTTGCCGCTAGATGTTTATGAGTAAAATTATTTGGGTATAATAATTTGATGTAGTTAATGTTAAAATTAATTTTGGTAAATTATGAACCTTAGTCATCTTACATCTAATAAAAACCAAAATTGTATCACTTTACTTTACTTAATTTTACATTCAAATTAATCTTTATTTACTATTAATCATTTAATAGTTTTTTTAGTTTCTTTGTATTTTTTAGTTATTCTTTTAATTTGTCTATTTGCGGAATTGGCACCCCAAAGCTATGCTACAATTACCATATTATTTTTTGGGCATAATCAAATTTTGGCTCTATTGCTGGGGAGATGGTAGAAGAATTGCTAATCATTTTTTTTAGCAGTTTGTAAAGGTGGTAACCTCGTCCCCTCTTTTATCTTACTGTATCTTTATTTTATTTTATTTTCTTTTTGTAGTTTCTTTTAGTGTTGCATTTTTCTCTACCTTGCATGAACCAGTATAGAGACGCCTTGGGTCAATTTGCTTGTAGACCTGTGTTAGAGTCAAAGTCAAAGTCTAAATTTTCTATTCATTTGTTTAGTACTTCTTATAATTTTGAGGAAATGAGGAACACGAAGATCGACCCACTAAGACCCTTCAGGATTACCTCCACCCTATACGCACAGCCACACCATTATGCATAATGTTTCCAGTTAATACTCCCCAACTGGATTTTAAAATAGGGATGATACAGTTACTCCCTACTTTTCATGGCTTGGAAAATGAAAATCCATATTTGCACATTAAGGAGTTTGAGGAAGTAGTGGCGACTTTTTGTAGTCAAAATGCAACTGATGATGTTGTGAGACTTAAGTTCTTTCCTTTCTCTTTAAATGATAGAGCTAAGAGTTGGCTATACTCGTTGAGACCACAATCTATTTGGGTCATGGAATGAGAAGACTCAGACCTTCTTTAATAAATGTTTTCCCCAACATAAGACCAACACTTTGAAAAGGCAAATCTCCACCTTTGCACAAAAGGACAATGAGACTCTATATCAATCTTGGGAAAGATTTAAGGAGTTGTTGAGTATGTGTCTTTATCATGGTATGAGAATTGGCATTTAGTGAGCTATTTTTATAAGGAACTTACGCCTAGAGAGTGCCAGTTTGTGAAGATGATATGCAATGGTGAATTCTTATAGAATCAAGCAAACGAATTCTGGATCCTAACAATGAAATCCTTGAGAATCTAAGGCAAGTAAAAATCAATCTTTCTCTTTTGCATGTGATTAAACTAGTTCCTACTTATGCAAAAGTTCTCAAGGATTTGTGTACAGTTAAGAGGAAGATCAATGTGAAGAAGACAATGTTCCTGAAAGAACAAGTTAATGCTCTAATTGAATAGTGGATTCCTCCCAAGTACAAAGATCCTAGTTGTCCAACCATTGTATACAGCATTAGAAATCGTGAGTTTGGGCAAGTTTTGCTAGATTTAGAAGATAGCATGAATCTAATGCCATATTCTATTTATTTGTAGTTGGGGTTAGGAGAAATCAAACCAGCCACTGTAGAATTGTAATTGGCTGACCGTTCAATCAAAGTACCCCCAAGGCGTGGTAAAGGATGTTCAAATTCAAATTGATAAATTTTATTATCTTGTTGATTTCCACATCCTCGACACTAGCTCTATTGTTGATACTTGATAAACACCATTTTTATATATTAGTTAACCCTCATATTCAGCATTTTAGACTTCTCTTGTGCTTAATCGATTAGTTTTGGCCACCATTTATAAGTTTAGGTTCAAATTAGGCTTAGTTGTATTTTTTAGCATTGCGACAATTTTGCACTATTTCTATATGTCGGGTATAACTTGAGTTATAGACATCTAAAAATTATTAACTTTACCTTGTAGGAAAGCCAAGAGGAATATCTACAACTTTGATGCGAGCTCCAGAGCTGAATCAGATGTCTAGTGGGTCATATTGGGAAGTTAGAACAGAGGTGCTATTACTGGAACCTGAGCAGTGTGTAAAGATTGGCCTGTATCTTGGGATATAGGATTCATATTGGGATGAAACTGGTTCCATTGGAAAAAAAAAAGAACAAAACCATTCAACTTTCATGAAGACCACTTATCAAAACGAGGATGTTTTGATAGGGTTTTTAATGTCTTAATGGAGATGATAGGATCTAAGAGTTGTAAAACATGTTTTGGTCATAACTCCTTCATTAGGTGACCAAATCTTACAAATTAGGTGTCCAATTAAAGCTAATTAGAAGAGGAAGATTTTAATATAAGGAAAAACCTATAATTTCACTTTTAGTGTCTGTTATATGGGAGAGGGAGCCCAAAACTGAGACCATTCCCATTTAGACTTCACTTCTCACTTTCTCTCTTGCTCCTTCTCCCTCTCCTCTCTTCTTACTTCTTTTTCACATTTATGCTCTTTACTTTTCTACACTTTACTTTTCTATTTGTGCTCTCCATTCATGTAGAGCTAAAGCTTTATAATCAATCCTAGGGATTGAAACACTCTTGATGTTTAATTTTGAGACCTTGTGATGAATGTCTACGTTCTTGTTATTAATCAAATTTCTCTCCTCCTTCTCTTGATTTTGTTGCATCTTGACTGAGTGCTTAACTCAATTTTGGTGTTCATGTGATAGAATTTTAACTATCATGTGTTTTGCAAAAACTAGATAATGCATCAAATGTGTTTGATGTATTGTCTAGCTAGCATGAATTCTAGTATGAGGTTGATTTAGGGTTAAATGGATGCTTAATTCATTTTTTGTTGATTGACCAAATCGTAGGTGCTCACCTAGTAGAGAATTCATGCTTGGATGAGGATTTCACATGAGATTAGGCAATGCCCCAAAATTTGATGAATTGCCTAATTTGGTTGAATGCTGAGTATTAGGTTGATTTGGGGTTGGATGGATGCTAACTTCATCTAACATTGATTAGCTAAATGCTAGATGCTTATCTAGTAGAGCATACCAAGAATTTGGTTAGCTTGTGAATGAGTCCATGGTGGTCAAGGATGGATTAAACTCAAGAGTTATTGATTCCCTTGGATTGGTTATTTTTCCTCATTATGTTTACAACATTTTACAGCATTTTGATTACTGTATTTTAATTATTGTCTTTTAATTATTGTCTTGTAATTACTATCTTTTAATTACCATCTTTTAATTAGTATCTTTTAATTACTGCCTTTTAATTATTCCTGCAACCAAACCCCCCTGTTGCAAACTTTCTAATATAATTGATTAATTGGAATGATCCAAGGGCTCGACCCAGTTGCAATACATACTATAAGTGTTTGGTGGATCAGTTAAGAAATCTCATCTAATTTGGTAGCCTCGGCAGCTATCAAAACTAATTCTAAAATTCTTTTGATTTTAGGTAGGTTTTTCCTTGCCACTGCTAATGCTCTTATTAATTGCAAGAATGGGCTCATGAAGCTATCTTTCGAAAACATGACTCTTGAGGTGAATATCTTCCATATTGCAAAACAACCAGAAGATGATGACGAGGACCACCAGACATATATGATTGACTCAATCATGGATAGAGGAGTTGCTACAGCCCATGATTTTGATCCCCTTGAGTATTTTTTTTTTGTTTAGTCTGAGTTTGATTCTATCAGTAATCCATTTAATGTAGTTGATATTTATACTAACTTTTATAAAACTCAGGATTATAGCACTCGGGCATGACAACCAAAGTTTGAAGAGATGCTTGTTGATAATGATAATGAGGTGCATGAATTGAATTAAATTGATAGTTTGGTTAATGACTCATTTGATTGATGGTAAGTTTTTAGTATTTCATTTGTGTTTTTATTGAGCTAGCTTAAGTGCCTCCCAGATTTTAGAGCCTTTGTATGAGAATGTAAATAGTGTCAGTAACAAAAAAATTTAAAAAATTCAAAACACAAAATAAAAAATTAGTTTGCATGCTTATTTATTTCATTTTGCTTTATTTTATTTTTGTTATTTTTGTCATTGCTAACCATTGTCAGGGTGCAGTTATCATCTTCTCGTCTTCTTTTTTCAATTGCTAAGCATTTCCAATATGTGGCTCTTACCTATTACTCTATTTATTTTTGTCCCAATAATTTCTTAGTGGATTTAATTTTAAACATTGAGGACAATGTTTCATTTAAGTAGGGGGTGTTGGTGGTGCAAATTCAGTATTTAAAATGCTTGTCGGAACTCTATGGCATATTTTCATGTGTCAATTTTTTTTTTTTTTAAATTTACATCACATGTGCATCTTTATCACATATGTACTCATTCTCATTCATAGTCATCATTGTGAATTCACCAAACCTACCATAATCATTTCTGTTGAAGCATCCACAGAACCCTCAATGCACTCATCCAAGTTTTGTGGTATGATGGTGGTTTGACACATGAAGCTAGAGAACTATTTTGCTTAAGTATTCATGTGAGTTTTGGAGAGGATTGAGAGCCTACAAATGTAGTAAATTATGATAAGCATTCATTGATCTGTTGAATTAGGCACTTCTTTTGAGAATATCATTATATGGTTTGTGGTAAGATGATGGATATACTTGGGATATGACAAAGGTGAACTTAGGATTAACGTTTGAGCCTTTCAAGTTAACCCTTTCAATCATAGATCCCTAGTAGCCAACTTTGAGCCAATAAACACATGTAACTTTTTCTTTTCATATGCCCACATCACCCATGCTTCTCCACATTGGAGTATAGCCTATACACTAATGTTTCTACCCTTTTTACTTCCAAGTGTATACTAAGTGTGAAATTTGCATTTTTTTTCTTTTGTGTTGGGTTTCTGAGAAAAAAAAGTCAAAGTTAGGTAGAAATGACAAGAATACCAAAGTGGCGTGTGTTTGTTCATCGAATTGTTAGAAAAAAAAAAGAAAAAAAAAGAAAAGGAAGAAGAAGGAAAAACATTATTATTTGATGATCTGAAAAGTTGGAGAGTACATCAAGTGAAAAATGTGGTCTACTAAGATATTTAATAAGATTCCCTTTGTATGTACTTGGAAGTTTTTGAACCCTTTTCATTTTTTTATATAGCCCTGAACCTAAGCCATATTACAACCTTTTGTATTGACCGTTCTAATCCTAAGTAAGTTTTTGGAAAGAGTGGTTAAAGTCTCATTTGTTAGTGTTCCAATCATAAGATCAATGTTTGTTTGTTACTTGTACATAATTGCTTAATTCTCCATGAGAGTGTGTGTACATCCATTGTCAACTCCATAGAGAAAATCCTCACATAAAATACTTTTATACCTGTGAGTTATGGAGTTGAACCTTTCACTTGAGATATGCTTGATGTTGCATGTGTCAGGACTTCTGGTTAGATGAATATAGTTTGGAACACACAAATATTTTGCATATTGCTATAGGAGAATTGCTTGTGATAGAGTTATTGAATTCCTAAGATTGTTTTGATTTGTGAATATGGAAAATATGAATTGATGGGCTATTTTATTATTTTCTTAGTCTTTTTCATCTCTTTTGTATGGAAATTGGTAGGGACTAGCAAGAAGCAAGTTAGGGTCTGATAAGTGTACAAAAGTACATTCTAAATATTTAATTATTGGATTAAAATATTAAAATGAGAATAGAAATAATTGGAATTAATGTGTATTTTTAAATTAAATTTTTATTTACTTTGAAATACTCTTCAGCAATATATATATATATATATATATTTAAACTTAATAATTTTTCTATTCTTGTGTTTATTTTAATTAATTTAATCTCATTATTTGATAATTTTATTTTGCAGATTAAATTGAAAAAAGTGATGAGAAAGTAATTTTTAGATGACAAAGCCCAACCCACCTTAAATGTATGTTGTGCGGATAGTAAACACGTGAGTTGACGTGATTGTGGCAGATATTTGAAAGGAATTAAAATTCCTTATTCCTTGATTGCACTTTCAATGTGGGTAGTAAGCAATATTTGCCCTTTAAAAGCAGCGCTATAGAGGAGAATTGAAGCACTGCGCCGCATAAGAAAAAAACGTTGAGATAGAGAAAAATGTGGAGACAGAGGACACAGAGCCACACAGCAAAAAAAAAAAAAAAAAAAAAAAAAACATAGGACGTGACGCAGCGCAACGCAGTACAAAGAAGAATTTGATAGGTTGTGTGCAATGAAGAATATTAATGAGATAATTTTATTATGTTCTAATATTATTATGTCTTGTTAAATTCTCTATACTATCAGGATGATGAAACATTGATTATTTTGGCGTTGAATTATTTTTACCTAATTTTAAAATTTAATATTTATTGATTCTATATTTCTATCAAATTATATGAATGAATTTTAAGATGACTTTAATCATGCTTTTCTCATGCATTGCAATTTATTTGTGTTATCTGAATATTAGTGGTAATTATTGGATATCATTTGTGGCTTCTCATTAGGGATACATTTGATGATTTGATAATTTACTATTAATTAAGAAAATTTTATCATACACTTAATTATTATTTTAGTGCTTTATTGATAGATTTTTCGTGATCACACGCTTGCCACTAGATGTTCATGAGTAAATTATTTGGGTTTAATAATTTAACGTAGTAATGTTAAAATTAATCTTGGTGAACTTTGAACCTTAGTCATCTTACATCTAGTAAAAACCAAATTTGCTTCACTTTGCTTTAATTAATTTTGCATTCAAATTAATCTTTATTTTGTAACATCCCAAATTTAATACCAACAGTATAATCGAGATTATACCAAAGTAATTAAAATCTAGGCATGCTACTAACTACTAAAACATTCCTAATATAATAATTTCTTATATAAAGAAAATATGAGCCACAAGAAAAATAATAAATAATATACAACGTCTGTATTCCTCATAAATACAATAAGTACAAAGTTTATAAACTAGGCGTCTCAAGGCTTATAATATACAAGCTCCAAAGTACTCCTAACATACATCCAGTTAGACAACTTCTAACTACAGAATTAAAAATTATACTAAGCTTCCAAGTTCTTGTCAGCACTTTACTTTTCATAAGTCTTTTTCCTTGGAATCATTATGGAAAACACAACACACAGGGTAAGAATCATAAATTCTCAGTAATTTCATAATAAAACATTTCATCATAATCATTCTAGCTATTTTAGAGAAAAACTTCATATAAAATCATAAATCATACTAGAAAGGTGGTAAAAGCCAAAATAACTTCTTTTCTCTTCTCGAAATAGAATCTCATTTTATTAGTTTGCATAGAAAACACTTCCACACAAAACTCGCAAATATACCTCACATTCTCAAAAATAAACAATTGCCCATGTAATTGCAATGTCATGAATATGTCATGGTAAGCAACCGCCTATACAATTGTCATGCATATGCCTAGTAATGCCTTATGTTCATGCCAATGCAGAGACCTAGAAATGTAGTTGACAATGTTATGATACCATATTTGGGAACCCTGCTCTATGGTAATGTTTATGATGTGTCATGAGCCTTGAACAAAATAGAGGAACCTAGTTCCATAAGTCCTGAACAAGTACAGGAACCCAGTTTCATAAGTCTCTCTGGGTAGTGAGGGAATGTCCCTCCTCCACTACTCGGTGATAGGGAGGGAATGCCGGTCCACACACTATCAACAATATAAGGTCACCTTTGATAGTGAGGGAATGCCTATCCTCAACTATCTTCCACTTAGGATAATACATAGTAAAGAGAGAGGAAAAACACCATCCTCAGCTCTACTACCAGGATAATAAGGGAGGGATTGACCATCCTTAACTCATCACGATGATAGGGAGGACATGTTACCTCCTTACACTATTATAGATTATCACCAAATGTGAGGATCACATCCTTCATCAATCACAAGTATGAATAACAATGACTAATTATCACAATAATTAGCATACCAAATAATTTATATTCCTCACATTATCATATCATTAAATACCCTTATTAGAGTCTCAACACTCTTGAGAAGGCATACATAAAGGATCTACACAAGTAAAGAGCTTCATTTAAACCAAATAAAGATCTTAGCAAAACCTTGTAGGCACTTAGTCTTCAGTAGTTAGGCGCTTAGGCACCCTGCGTGCGTAGCATTAGGAAGAATTTTTCGGACATTGAGCGACTGGCGCATAGGCGCTAGTGCAGCAGAGAAATTCCCCTATCTTTCTGGGCAGTGGGCGCTATGCTGGCGCCTAGTCGCTAGTGCACCAGATCAATTTCTACAAAATTTTGTAGAAACAGGTCACTGTTCCATTGGGAACAAACCCACTTCTAACCTCTCAAACTCAATCCCTAAAGGGTTTTCAACATCATATATGGTTCTTAAACATTTGATACTCCTCAAATACTAAATTCAACTCATCAAATTATGGATTTAAGCTCAACTCAAACAAGAAAATACCTATTTACTAACTTACTCAACAAAGAAACTCATGGATATCTACCAAGTTAAAACAACCAACCATACCTCTAATAAGTTGAAAACACTCAAACTTAACTCTTAGAATCAAGAATCAAACCAAGAGCATAGATTTGCTCACCAAACCCATTTCTCTAAACTCATGTAACCTAACGTCACACAAGAAGAATTAAAAAAGGAAAGATGAGTAGAAACCCCCTACCTCTAGTGTCTTGAAAGAAAGAGCTCAAGAGTTCCTCCCCACTTCTTTCTTTTTCTTCCTCCTCTTTTCCTCCTTCATTTGTTGCTCCTTCACCTCTATCTTCTTTCTTTTCTTTTCTCTTGTGTTTTTTTGTTGGTCAATTATGAGAATGGGTGAGAATGAGGGTCAAAGAAATAAGGAAAGTCAAAGATGAATGGATAAAAACGTTTGGATATTTGGTAACTAAGATATTTTGGGCTGAAACTTTATATATGCTAAGAATACTTAGATTTCACTAAATCAAGTTTCCTAACTTCCAAATGTATTAGAATAAATCCTAAGATTCATCTAAATCCTAATTTCACTGTTTCCATAACTTTTCAAACATCTAACTCTCCAATCCAATATTAAAACACTCACGCAATGTGCTTAAAAATACTAAACAAATTTCAGTTAGCTCTCAAAATTTTACTACACCTTATTCCACACATTTGTGACCTAGAAACAAATTATCTAAATTTATTTCCATTAACTAAGCAGTTTAAGCTAATTTTGGAGCTAATACCAACTATTTTTCATATATAGTGTTATAGCAAAGTGACTAAACTTGTTCCAAAAGCCACAAAATTTAACAGGCATATTAAGCAAGTATTAGGCTACCTTTATAACCATATACAAGTCTAATATGTTTTCGAAGGTGTTACATATTTGCTATTAATAATTTAATACTTTTTTAAGTTTCTTTGTTTTATTTTAGTTATTCTTTTAATTTGTTTCTCTACGGAATCAACACCCCAAAGTTGTGCTACAATTAGCATGTTATTCTTTGGGTGTAATCAAGCTTCGACCATGCCGGTGCCATTAAGGTTGATGGCCTATGCGACACAGTCGTTGGGTTTGGCCGGTGCGGCAAAGAAGGCAATAGACAGAGAAAAGTTGAAACTATGACCATGTTTGGGTTCCTTTGTGGAATAGGTCTCAAGGCAGAAGAGGTGTGGATGGTATATGGGAAGTGTGGATGGTGCATGGGAGACGTGAGTGCATAGCTTGGAACTAGTGTTTTTTTTGTTTTGTTTTGTTTTTTTTATTTTGAAAGTTATATTTGATTATAATGTGTGTGTGTGTATGCGTTTATGTATATGGTGTTTATATTTCAAATATATGTTTTTATGTGTATATTTGAATATATATTTTATGTATGTTATATTGTTATTTGTTGGTGTTTGTGTGTTGGTATGATAGATAATTCTCTTTTATAATCTCATAGGATTTGATTAATAATTTTACATTATATAAGAATAATACTAATTTATTAAAAGAATAATATAGTATTATATGCTAATGAGCAAATTTTAAAATAAAAAATTTGTGATAAAAGAGTAATATTAAATATTAATTTTTTTTAATCTTAAGTGAAGAGGTTCATAAATTATTTAATTTAAATAATTTAATAATCTATATTTTAAATTAAAATAATACTTAATTAATATTAATATTAATTTTAATAAACTAATAACGTATAGTATAATATAATATAATATAACATAATATAGTATAATATAATATAATATAATATAATATAATATAAAGTAAGAATGTGAACTATATATATAATTAATTAAATAAATAATAATTAATTAATTTCATGAGAATGAAAAATTTCAATAAGCCTATTGGCTTAAAATAGAAAATGTCAAATAAACTAAGAGTCAAAGTAGTAACCCTTATTTTCTAAAATTTACTAAAAAAATCTAAATAAAGAACACCTATTAAAATTCAGAATCACTTTCCTTTAAGCTAGTTTCAAGTTGTAACTCAAAATGTGACTTCAATTCTCTAAAATTATTATAGAAAAACCCTAATAAATCCATTTTTAACAATTTTACTTTTGACTTTAAAATATCTAATGAAAATAACAAAAAAATAATTATTTTAATTTAATTGCATATAAGATAGTGTTTCTCTATTTTACTTATCTGTGATGATAATTCACTAAGAGGAACAACAAATATATAATAGCTTTCTGTTACAGTGATATGAATTGCGTAATATAGTAATATATGTTACTGTTATTAACACTTATTTGCATGCATCATGTTGTGTTTGAATTATTGAAATAATTATGCTCTATTGAATTAGGAAGCTCTAAACCCTAAGTTAGATGATATTACTTTTGCATTGATAGGTTAAGGGGCTCTGAGCAGTCTAGGATTTGATTGCTCAAGTAACTCATCTTTTGTCATCCACTGGTAATGAAGATGATGACTCTGGTGATAAGATTATCAGGTAGTAAATGTGATAAAAAAATTTGATTAGTGACACGAGTCCACCTCTTATGATGATAAGGATAAGACTAAGTAGGGTAATATAAGAAAAGGAAGAAGAAAAATATTATAGATTAAAAATATAAAAATTACATATTTTTTTGAAGTAGATTTTATAACGAACAGAAGTCACATGGCGGAGCAGTTGAAGAATAAGATATAAATCAAAAGCAGATGAAATTAATATAAAGAGTAATTTCAACAACGAAAATAATGTTATACAAGAGTCTCGTGGAGAGGATATGTTTGATAAAATCATGAGCTCAACATTGTTAAGATTAGGAAAGTTGAGTGGATAGTGCCTAGACTATTACTCTTGCTGGTGACCTTGAAAGCGTATGTCTCCTTGCACTCATCTATCGAGTTTTGGAGAGTAGTTGAGAGAAAAATAATTTCAAGGGTATTTGATTGAAGTTGAGATTAGGGTTTTGATAGTGATTGTGATGACAAGTGGAGTACATATATTCTTCTTATTACATGTAATACAGTTAGAAATCAATGAAAGGCTATCCATTTATAATGAATGAGTTTAGGAACTGGGAGCATTAGTATTAGGAAAAGTAAAATTTCTCTTAATCTTTAATAAATTGTTCTCGCTCGTGTTAAAAGAATTTCGTTTTGGATCTCTCTTGGTGAGATAAGATAGAAATACTAGCAACTATTCGAGAAATACTTTCTTTTTCCTAAGTAATGTTCCTTATGAAATACATCAATCATCATCCTTGTCTTTAACAATTAAATACTTGAATTTTTTTAAAATTTTTGTATTTTTCCATATGCTTGATGATAGCCACATCCTATAGTTCAACCTATATGCCTTTTCCAATCTAGAAACCTCTTTGGATTAGAGAAGTTATATGGTCCATATCTTAAGATTGGAGAAGGCATATGAATTGACTTCTGTATGATTTGACTATCATCGACTTAGTGGAAGAGCATACATAATAATATTAATAAAATTTGTATATTTAACAGATGAAGATAATGATGATGATTGATATATTTCATAATGAACATTGATTTTGGAAAAAATGTTCTTCTCAAATTGTACTGAGCAAGATTAGTATCCCAATTTATCAGGAGAGAAACCAATATAATTTTTTTAAAACTCACGAGCGTGATCGATTCAAAGGCTCAAAAGAAAAAAGACTTTTTTTATACTGACACTCCTAGTTTCTAGACTGATTCGTTAAATTTGGACAATCTTTGCTTGAGTTCATATTGTATTACATGTAATAAAAGAAATATATATGCGTTCACTTGTCATCATCATCACTCTCAAAACTCTAATTTCACTCTCTTCCAAATTCCCTTCAGATTAATTTTTTTTACCTACTCTTTAAAAATTGTTACACGACTGCAAGTAGACACAGACTTTTTGTGCCACCAATAAGAGTAATGGTCTTGGGGCTGCCCTTTCAACTATCTTAGTTCTGATAATGTTGAGCACACAATATTATCCGGATATTTCTCTCCATGATACTTTGTTGCTATGTCATTTTCATTGGTGACATCATGCTTGATAAAAAATCTCATTTTTGTTTCTTTCTTATTCTCTAGCTTCTTTACCTAGGAGCTTCTGTTCACCAGAAATTACTTTACAAAATCATGTAAATTCATTATTATAATTCACAATATTTTTCTTTTTCTTTTTTTATATCTCATTTCCTACCCTTGTCCTCATCATCATAAAAGGTGGAACCATTTTCAGTACATAAACTTTCGATCATATCAACTGCTTGAAAATGTTGTTATTATAGTCACCATCCTCACTATCAGTGGAAGATGAAAGATGAGTAGAGCAATCAAATCTCAGAATGTTCAAACTCACTTATATAGTGATTATGGCAAATTTTCAGCCTAAAAAAATTTAGGTAAAAGGTCCTTTTCGATGGGAAAATTGGCCAGAATTGGCCGAAAAGTGTTATCTTTTGACATGTCATCATTTTTTCTTTCCAATGACCAAATCCGCCAGTATTTTTTGGCAGAATTTTATTTCTGGCAAGTATTTTTTCAAGGACCACCAAGCTGCCAAAAATTCAAATTTTTGACAAATACCGGCAAATTTTTGTTTTTGGTAAACAATTTTCTAGGGAGCACGAATCTGCCAAAAATTGAAATTTTCAATAGATTTTGAGAAATTACCATGGGATATGGTGATAAACACCATTTTTATATATTAGTTAACCCTCATATTCAGTATCTTAGACCTCTTATGTACTTAATTGATTGATTTTGGCCACCATTTATAAGTTTGGGTTCAAATTGGGTTTAGTTGTATTTTTCAGCATTGTGGCAATTTTATGCTATTTCTGTATTTTAGGTATAAATTGAGTTATAGACATCTAAATATTATGAACTTCATCTTGTAGGAAATCTGAGAGGAAGCTCTATAACTTTGATGAGAGCTCCAGAGTTGATTCGTATGTCTAGTGTGTCATATTGGGTCTAGAAGTTAGAACAGATATTCTGTCACTGAAACCTAAGCATTGTGCAAAGATTGACTCGTATCTTGGACTGTAGGAGTCAGAATAGGCTAAAATTGGTTCCATTGGAAATTTGAGACAAACCTTTTCAACTTTCATGAATGCCACTTATCAAGACAATGATAATTTGATAGGGTTTTTAACGTCCGAAG
This sequence comes from Ormosia semicastrata, assembly GCA_029884595.1. NCBI lineage: Eukaryota > Viridiplantae > Streptophyta > Magnoliopsida > Fabales > Fabaceae > Ormosia > Ormosia semicastrata. The sequence continues at coordinate 4,160,615 of JAQQTO010000028.1, read as the reverse complement.
GGAGATGATGGGATCCAAGAGTTGTTAAATGTGTTTTGGCCATAACTCCTTTAATAGGTATCCAAATCTTAAAAATTAGGTGTCCAATTAAAGCTAATTGGAAGAGAAAAGCTAGGGGCACACTTGTATTTTCACTTTTGGTGTCTGTTATTTGGGATTGGGACTCAGATCCGAGGCTAGGATGTAGAAACACTTCTCATTTTTAATTATTCATCTTATCTCTTGTTCTCTCCTCTCCTCTCTTCTCCTCTCTTCTCACTTTCTCTAGGTTTTCTTCATTTTTTTGTTGTTCTCTCCATTCATGGAAAGCTAAAGCTTTGTAATCAATCCAAGGAATTAAAACACTCTTGATGTTTAATGTTGAGAGCTTGGTTTGAATATTTAATTTACTTGTTAATCATATTTCTCTCTTCCCTTTCTTTGATTCTGTTATCCTTGGCTGAGTGCTTACTTCATCTAAGTGTTCGTATGATGGTTACATAACTATCATATGTTTAATAGGAGTTGTAGAAACTAGACAATGGCTCAAAGGTGTTTGACGAATTGTCTAACTCACATGAACTCTAGAAAATTGGGTTGATTTAGGGTTAAATGGATGCTTAATCTGTTTCTCATTGATTGACCAAGGTCGATGTAAGGTTAAGTGGATGCTTTATCCATTTTTTATTGATTGTCCAAATCCTATGTGCTTACCTAGCAGAGAGTTCATGTTGGATGAGGATTTCACAGAGACTAGGTAATGCATCAAAGATGTTTGATGAATTGCCTAACTTAGTTGAATTCTGAGTTTTAGGTTGATCTAGGGTTAGATAGATGCTAACTTCATCTGACTATGATTAACCAAATGCTAGATGCTTATCTAGTAGAGAATTCTTAAGTCATCTTAAGGCTTCTTAATGTGACCTAAAACCAAGAATCTGGTTAGCCAGTGAATGAATCGTTAGTGATCAATGATAGATTAAACTCAAGAGTTGTTGATTCCCTTGGATTGATTGTTTACTTAACCTTATTTACATCATTTTAACTATTATGTTTAATTACTCCTGCAACCAAAACCCTTTGTTGCTAACTCCTTAATATAATTGATTAATAGGAATGATCCAAGGGCTCAACCTAGTTACACCACATACTATAAATGCTTGGTGAATCAGTTAATAAATCTCATCTAATTTGGAAGCCTTGGCAACTATCAAATTTTGGCACCATTGCCGAGGATCATTCTAATTTAAATCAATCATATTAGGAGCATATTGAACTGCTAACCCTTCACTAACCCCTGTTTGGCTTGTTTCAAGTACTTTTCCCTAAAAACCTCATCAAATGGCATTTTGATAATTTTTGTACAGAATTTTGTGCTCAAAATGAGCTGAAAATTGTTCAATTGAAGGGAAATATGGTTCTCCATGAGACTCATAGCTTTGCTATGATGTCCCACTTCTTTTGACCTAATTCCATCATTTAGACCACTTTTCCATTTTTTGAAGATTTTTTTATTGCATTTTTGGGTTCCATTTTTGAGTAATTTTCACTTGTACGAGTCCCATAATTTTTAAAAATGTGTAGATAGGGTAACTGTAGTCATTTTGGTAACTGATTAGTGTAGTATTTTCCATTGTGCATAACTTGTGTTATTTGTGTTTTTGCCTACTTTTGCATGTTGTATGTCTGGGCCTTCTAGTAGTCATTTGCTGAACATTGATCCTAACATTGAGGGAGCTTTGCATGCACTTGATAGAGCTCGTAGGCTTAGTGACAAGATAGATTTCTAAGACTAAAGGTAATATTGAAGTTGAAATTGAAATTGAAACTAAACTTGAACCTATAAGCAATTCTGTAACCATGGCTGATAACACAGATACTAAAACTGAAACTAAATTGAAAATAGAAATAATGCAAACATGAGTGATAATGTACATAATAGAACCCTTAAAGAACTAGCAGTCCCTGATGTCAATTATCAGTCTTTATGCATTAAATATCCTAATTTAAATATTGATTTTGAACTCAAATCTAGATTAATATACTTGTTGTCAAAGTTCCATTGTCTTACAAGCAAAGATCCTCACAAGCATTTGAAGGAGTTTTCATGTGGTATGTTCTACCATGAAACCATGAGGCATTCCTGAGGAGCACATCAAGCTGGTAGCCTTCCTTTTCTGCCTTGCAGATGCAGCAAAGGATTGGCTATATTATCTTCCACTTGGTTCTGTGACAAGTTGGAATGACATGAAGAGGCTGTTCCTGAAGAAGTTTTTCCCTGCATCTAGAGCTGCCGCCATCAGAAAAGATATATGTGAGATAAGGAAAAATTCAGGAGAGACTCTGCACGAGTATTGGTAGAGGTTTAAGAAATTATGTGCAAGATGCCCACGCCATTAGAAAAGTGACCAGTTATTGATTAACTATTTCAATGAGGGATTGTTCCCTATGGACAGAAGTATGATTTATGCTACTAGTGGAGGTGCATTAGTTTATGAAACCCCAACTGCTGTCAAAGATTTGATTGCAAACATGGCTGCAAACTCCCAACAATTTGGTACCAGGAAGATTACTCCAACTAGGGGAGTGAATGAAGTTCATATGTCTCATGCTAACTGATACACGTCAAATACACTAAGATCAAGTGAACTCTATCACAAAGTAATAAAGGACTTAAGTCCTAGTTGTCGATCCCACAAGGAATAAATGATAATTACTAGATTTGCTAAACTCTTGGTTATTTAAACAATCAAATGTTGGTGTATGCCCTAGAGGCTAATACATTTTCTGTATTTACATATATTCTATTATGCTATTTTATATATGAGGCATTTCATTTATTGTGTTCTTTTTTATAAACATAATAAAGTCCTTAGAATAGTAAGTTTGATGCCATAGGACATCAAGTGGATGACTTGATCGTGAGATCCTTTTTGGTTACAACACTATTCTTAAATGTCCCTAGTCAAGTATTATTGTTAATTAGGACAACAATAATACATTGAGACTAGTATGTATAGAGACTGATGACCGCATCTCACGGGTCATGGATATGAGATATCAAGTCTTCACATTGGTACATATTAGAGTAATGATGTCTTGGGTGACCCACCATGAGAACGCTACATGGATCGTTACGTGAGTGTCATAAGCGATTCTCATAGTGACAATGGTGTTTGTGGTCCTTTGACCTGAAATCACTACGATTCCTACATGAGGAGTTGTGTGTTTTAATGCCATCAAACGTCATCTGTAACAAGGTGATTATAAAGTTGGTTATTGGACATACCGCAAATCATGCAGAGGGATGTGAGTGACCTAGATGGGATTTGTCACTCCTACATAACAGGAGCGATATCTTCGGGCCCCCAGATTGAGTGAGACTGCGAAATGCATGGCCATGGTCAAATGAGTCAATATGAGATATTGATCTCATTTGTTGTTACAAAGTCTACTCGAGTATCAGGAAACGAATGATTGGACTATACAAGGGTGACGAATTTCATGCCTTGTGTTCAATCTAGATATCTTGACAAAGGGACTAAACGACACGAAAACATTGGTCACGGAAAGGTTATGTCAAATCACTGGCATTCTTATTACTTGGGTAGCAGCGACGTGTTGCTAGATACCGCTCACTGCTTGTAATATTAAAATGAGATTTTAATATTACTGCCAATGTAATAAAAACCTGCAGGGTCACACACATAGAGCAGACTAAAATTGGAGCAATGGATCCAAGTTGGACTCGGATTCAAATATGGGCCAGACTCATAACAGATGGGTCTAGGATTGCACAGCTTACCTTGCTGCTGCTCACACTCACTTAAGGCAGTTACTATTATAAATAGTATTGCTAAGGGGGCTGCTTTGAGATACAATTCTAAACCCTAGCCGCACCTACAGAAAAGTGAGTGAGAGAGCGACAAGTATCTTCTCTTCTCTTCGCAGCTAGCACTGTGCAAGAGACGTGAGGCTCTTCTTTGCGGACATTGGACGTTCGTGAGTCTGTTCGTGTGGATACTACAGAGACATCGTTTCTATTACGGTGTTAGTGATTCACGCTTCAAGAGGTAAATCATTTAAAAACTCGGATTATGGCTTTTTCGCATGGATCCTCGATGGGAATCCCGTCCACTACGCGTTATATCCGCAAAAATTCCCAACAGTGGTATCAGAGAATCTTACGAAACCATGATTTGGTTTTCTGTTTTCGTTTACATGAGATAACATGTTTTCTGTTCTTGTTTTGACAAAAGATATGATCTTTAATATGTTATTTCTGAAAATCGTATGAAACCCTTTGCGAAAACATATTCTGTTTCTTATGTTGTATGCAAAACCATGATGTTGTTTTCAAAACTTTATGAAGATGGTCATATGTTCTGTGAAAACTGTTTTGTATTAAGATATATGTTTTTGCGAAGCTTTCTGGTATGTACGTGATACAAACAGCGTTATGGAATCCTTATTCTCAATACGCAGCGCAAGGGTTTGGGAAACCTTGTTCTTGGCTTGCGGCAGCAGGGGTTATGGAATCCTTGTTTCTGCACAAGAGGCGCAGCGCAATGGGTTTTGGAAACCCTATTCTTGTTTTGCGGCAGCAGCATCAAGTGTTGATGTCAAGCAGCCAACGAGGCGCCTGAGGTTCAAGTGTTGAACGACTGCGCAAGGGTTCTCTGCGGCACATGAAGTGTTCATGTTGTTCGGGCTTAGGGTTCCGCGCAGCACATTTTGGAACCCCCGTGCTGCCTCTGCGTAGTGTGTTATTCAAAAGAGCAATATTTTCTATCTTTTTATAACTCACGAAAAATAATTATGTATTATTGTTATGAGTTTATATGTTCTTTGTGATGCATGGTGCATGGTTATGGCCTTAGTTCTCTCTTTTATGCCTTTTGGTTTTAATAAATACGACCTGCGTGTCATGCCTTTCTCTCTACATTCTGATTATACATTCTCTTCTCACCTAACTCCCCTCGAATGTAAAAGAGGTTTCTATATAATGTAATTATGATGTGGAGACAAGAAGGCAGCATCAAGTGAGGACGTTGGTGGGAGATGCTTGATGAAGCTAGCTTAGTTAATGCTACTCTCTTAGGGGCCATAACCATGTCACTTTTATTATATGCTTTTTATGTATGAGATGCATGGATATTGTTTATGGTATGATAAACAATTTAATAAATGGTGAGATCTAATAATAATAATAATAATAATAATAATAATAATAATAATAATAATTCCCTCAAAGCAAATATTAAGTCATTATGTGATGCCTTCCAATGTGTGGCACTCGTCAAGACTAGTATCGATCAAGTGCGTGTCTGCAAAGCAGGATGCCTTTATCTATATTAGTAAGACGCGATAGGATAAAGGTAATATCCAACTGCCAACCATTGGGTCTGACTTAACTAGGCCATTTCAATAGGATTGAAGGCTTAAAGGCATGAAGTTGGGCTTTGGTCCATTAGATGGACTTGAATAAGTGTTATTCAGCCAACTATCCAAGAATTACATGTGATGTAATTGGAAAGTGTTTCCTACCTAAATAACTGAATTTTGGGTGATCAGCCAAAGCTAACTCAAAACTAGGTGAAATATGGATCTTGGCCTACTAGGAAATCTTACGATGGGATTTTCCGAGTCAATGCTGAGGGTCATTGACTTGAATAAAATAGTGGGAGGCATATTTAATTAAAAGACCTCATTAAATATGTTTATGGCATGATACTTATATTTTGCATGTTTCTGTTAATAGATAACCATGGCAACAAACACATCGGGTACTTTATCATTGCTATCCGTCCTTGAGAAGGACAAGTTGTCTAGAACAAATTTTCTAGACTGGTACAGGAATTTGAGGATTGTCCTCAAGCAAGAGAAAAAGCTGTATGTTTTGGAACAGCCTATTCCTGAGCCACCTGCTGCTAATGCCCCTAAAACTGAAAGAGAAGCTTATAAGAAGCATCAAGATGATGCCTTGGACATTGGATGTCTAATGCTGGCCACCATGAACTCTGAGCTCCAAAAGTAACATGAGACCATGGATGCATATGATATGATCGTACACCTTAAGAAGCTCTATCAAGAGCAGGCCAGGCATGAGAGATTCGAGGTCTCTAAAGCACTGTTTCAGTGCAAGCTGGTAGAAGGAAGCCCTGTTGGTGCTCATGTACTCAAGATGATTGGGTACATTGAAAACCTAGAGAGACTGGGTTTTCCTTTGGGCCAAGAGTTGGCCACTGACTTAGTCCTGCAATCGTTGCCGGAAAGTTTCAGTCAATTTGTCATGAACTACAACATGAATGAGATTGACAAATCACTACCAGAGCTGCTAGGCATGTTGAGAACTCACCGAGCGAACATCAACAAAGGTAAAGGGAAGGCCATAATGATGGTCCAAAAGAATAAGGGCAAGAAACAGCAAAAAAAGCCCAAGGACAACTGGAAGGGCAAGGGCAAGGACAAGTCCAAGCCTAGCACTTCTAGCTTGAAACCAGTGGGTGGAGTGGCTAAGGAAGGTACATGCTTCCATTGCGGTCAGACCGGACATTGGAAGAGGAACTGTGCCAAGTTCCTGGAGGAGCTCAAAAAGAAGAAGGGAAGTGAGACTTCCACTTCAGGTATTTTTGTTATTGAAGTCAATTTATCTACTTCTGCATCTTGGGTATTAGATACTGGATGTGGATCTCACATTTGTGTAAATGTGCAGGATCTAAAGAGCAGTAGACCATTGACGAAGGGCGAAGTCGACCTACGAGTTGGAAATGGAGCAAAAGTTGCTGCATTAGCTGTAGGGACTTATTTATTATCTCTGCCCACTGGGCTTGTAATAGAGTTAGAGAACTGCTATTTTGTGCCTGCTATTAGTAGGAATATCATTTCTATTTCTTGTTTGGACAAGAAAGGTTTTTCTTTTATAATAAAGGACAAGTGTTGTTCTATTTATATGAATGATATTTTTTATGGTAGTGCACAATTGAGTAATAGACTTTATGTACTTGATCTCGAAACGCCCATTTATAACATAAATACAAAGAGGTTTAAATCAAACGATCTGAACCCAACTTTTCTCTGGCATTGTCGTTTGGGCCACATAAATGAGAAACGCATCTCCAAACTCCATAAAGATGGATTCTTGGACTCATTTGATTTCGAATCATATGAGATATATGAATCTTGTTTATTAGGGAAGATGACAAAGGCCCCATTCACTTGGACAAGGTGAAAGGGCTAGTGATCTTTTAAGCCTTATACATAGTGATGTATGTGGGCCACTAAACACAGTCGCTAGAGGTGGTTTTCAATACTTCATTACATTTACTGATGATTTCAGTAGATATGAATTTGTATATCTTATGAAGCACAAATCAGAATCCTTTGAAAAGTTCAAAGAGTTCAAGAATAAAGTACAAAACCAACTTGGTAAGAGTATTAAAATCCTTCGATCAGATCGAGGAGGAGAATACTTAAGCCAACAGTTTAATGAACATCTGAAAGAGTGTGGGATAATATCTCAACTCACTCCACCAGGAACACCACAATGGAATGGTGTCTCTGAAAGGAGGAACCGGACCTTGTTGGACATGGTCCGATCCATGATGAGTCATGCAAACCTTCCATGCTCCTTCTCGGGGACATGCTCTGTTAACAGCAGCTTTCACACTTAACCGTGTTCTATCTAAGACGGTTCAAAAGACACCATATGAGATATGGACTAGGAGACGGCCCAGTATGTCTTTCTTGAAGATTTGGGGCTGCGAATCTTACGTGAAACGTCAAGTTTCTGATAAGCTTGGACCTAAATCAGATAAATGCTTCTTTGTGGGGTATCCAAAGGAAACCAAGGGATACTTTTTCTATAATCCTACCGAGGGCAAAGTGTTTGTCGCACGGACAGCTGTGTTTCTAGAAAGGGAGTTTATCTCCAAAGGAACCAGTGGGAGAAAAGTAGAACTTGAAGAAGTTCAAGTTTCACAAAGCAAAGAATGAACCAATGGTGGAAATAGAGCGCCTCCACAAAATGTTGTGGAACAAAGAACTCCGCTTCTAGTAGCACAAGACTGCGTAGGTCTAACAGATACGTCATCAACCAAAGAGATATGGATTTCTCATGACCCAACAAGGTGACGTATTGCTCATGGATCAAGATGAGCCTGTGACTTACTAGGAAGCCATTATTGGCCCAGAATTTGAGAAATGGCTTGAGGCCATGAGATCTGAAATGGATTCCATGTATGCTAACCAGGTATGGACCTTGGTTGACCCACCTGAAGGGGTAAAACCTATTGGGTGCAAGTGGGTTTTCAAGAAGAAAACCGACATGGATGGTAATGTGCATACCTTTAAGGTGCGATTAGTGGCTAAAGGTTTCAAACAAATTCATGGTGTAGACTATGATGAGACTTTTTCCCCAATTGCGATGCTTAAATCCGTTCGGATCTTGCTTGCTGTTGCAGCATACCATGATTATGAAATCTGGCAAATGGATGTCAAAACTGCTTTCCTTAATGGAAATCTTCTCGAAGATGTGTACATGACACAACCTGAGGGTTTTGCCACTCTAGAGGATGCTAGAAAAGTATGCAAGTTGCAGCGATCTATTTATGGATTAAAGCAAGCTTCCAGAAGCTGGAATCTTTGTTTTGATGATACAATAAAACAGTTTGGTTTCATCAAGAATGAAGAAGAATCTTGTGTCTAAAAGAAGGTTAGTGGGAGCACTATTGTCTTTCTGGTACTGTATGTTGATGACATACTACTTATTGGAAATGACATCCCTACCCTACAATCCGTAAAGACTTGGTTAGGGAACTGCTTCTCTATGAAGGACTTGGGCGAAGCCACCTATGTATTAGGTATCAGGATCTATAGAGATAGATCACTGAGACTGCTTGGCCTAAGTCAGAGTACATACATAGACAAAGTGTTAAGACGATTTAACATGCATGAATCCAAGAAAGGACTCTTGCCTATGTCACATGGTGTAAGCCTATCTAAGGCTTAATCCCCTTCCACCCAGGATGAGAGGGATCGCATGAGCAAGATTCCATATGCATCTGCAATTGGATCTATCATGTATGCCATGTTATGTACTCGACCAGACATCTCGTATGCTTTGAGCATGACGAGTAGGTACCATCGATCCCTATGAAAGTCAACGGATCGCTATCAAGAACATCCTTAAGTACTTAAGAAGGACTAAGGATTCGTTCTTGGTATATGGAGGCGAGGAAGAGCTAGTTGTAAAAGGTTACACTGATGCTAGCTTCCAAACCGATAAGGACGACTCCAGATCGCAATCGGGTTATGTTTTTTGCCTAAATGGTGGGGCTGTGAGCTGGAAGAGTTCAAAGCAGGAGACAGTCACCGATTCTACCACAAAGGCTGAGTATATTGCGCCTCCTCCAATGCAAAGAAAGGAGGCCGTTTGGATCAGGAAGTTCATTACTGAACTTGGCACTATTCCTAGCATTGTGGACCCAGTGGACCTCTATTGTGATAATAATGGAGCCATTGCACAAGCTAAGGAGCCTAGATCTCACCAGCGATCCAAACATATACTTAGGCGCTTCCATCTCATTCGAGAGATCATCGATAGAGGAGATGTGAAGATATGCAGAGTACCAACAGATGATAACATTGCTGATCCACTGACGAAGCCTTTTGCACAGCAGAAGCATGAGGGTCACACTAGGTCTTTAGGCATTAGATATATGCCTGATTGGCTCTAGTGCAAGTGGGAGATTGTTGGTGTATGCCCTAGAGGCTAATACATTTTCTGTATTTACATATATTCTATTATGCTATTTTATATATGAGGCATTTCATTTATTGTGTTCTTTTTTATAAACATAATAAAGTCCTTAGAATAGTAGGTTTGATGCCATAGGACATCAAGTGGATGACTAGATCGTGAGATCCTTTTTGGTTACAACACTATTCTTAAATGTCCCTAGTCAAGTATTATTGTTAATTAGGACAACAATAATACATTGAGACTAGTATGTGTAGAGACTGATGACCGCATCTCACGGGTCATGGATATGAGATATCAAGTCTTCACATTGGTACATATTAGAGTAATAATGTATTGGACTGACCCACCATGAGAACGCTACATGGATCGTTACGTGAGTGTCATAAGCGATTCTCATAGTGACAATGGTGTTTGTGGTCCTTTGACCTGAAATCACTACGATTCCTACATGAGGAGTTGTGTGTTTTAATGCCATCAAACGTCATCTGTAACAAGGTGATTATAAAGTTGGTTATTGGGCATACCGCAAATCATGCAGAGGGATGTGAGTGACCTAGATGGGATTTGTCACTCCTACATAACATGAGCGATATCTTCGGGCCCCCTGATTGAGTGAGATTGCGAAATGCATGGCCATGCTCAAATGAGTCAATATGAGATATTGATCTCATTTGTTGTTACAAAATCTACTCGAGTATCAGGAAACGAATGATTGGACTATACAAGGGTGACGAATTTCATGCCTTGTGTTCAATCTAGATATCTTGACAAAGGAACTAAACGACACGGAAACATTGGTCACGGAAAGGTTATGTCAAATCACTGGCATTCTTATTACTTGGGTAGCAGTGATGTGTTGCTAGATACCGCTCACTGCTTGTAATATTAAAATGAGATTTTAATATTACTGCCAACGTAATAAGAACCTGCAGGGTCACACACATAGAGCAGACTAAAATTGGAGCAATGGATCCAAGTTGGACTCGGATTCAAATATGGGCCAGACTCATAACAGATGGGTCTAGGGTTGCACAGCTTACCTTGCTACTGCTCACACTCACTTAAGGCAGTTACTATTATAAATAGTACTGCTAAGGGGGCTGCTTTGAGATACAATTCTGAACCCTAGCTGCACCTACAGAAAAGTGAGTGAGAGAGCGACAGGTATTTTCTCTTCTCTTCGCAGCTAGCACTGTGCAAGAAACGCGAGGCTCTTCTTTGCGGACGTTGGACGTTCATGAGTCTGTTCGTATGGATACCGTAGAGACATCGTTTCTATTACGGTGTTAGTGATTCACGCTTCAAGAGGTAAATCATTTAAAAACTCGGATTATGGCTTTTTCGCATGGATCCTCGATGGGAATCCCTGTTTTTCGCTGCGCGTTATATCCGCAAAAATTCCCAACATCAAAAGCGTAAGAGAAATTCAAAGTAAAATTAGGAAATAAATAAGAAAAATAATGAACAATTAAATAATGTAAAGATAATCAATTAGAGAGAGAGATTAGGGCGCAAAGTTAACTTGAATCCAATTAATCATATTTTTACTCATTTATGATGTAAGGTAATTCTCTTGCCAATATTCTAGCTTAGGTTCCTGCATCCCTAAAAATTTCTTAAACGTAGAGAAAGGCATCGAATTAATACCAACACCCAAATCACATAATGTTTTCTCAAAATAAGAGTTACCAATAGAGAAAAGAATAATAAAACTCCCTAGATCTTTCAATTTCAGTGCTAACTTCTTCAAGAAAATGGCAGAGCACTCCTCATATAAACATATCATCTTAAATTCCTCAAGCTTACATTTATTTATAAGTATTTCCTTCAAGAATTTTGCATACTTGGGTATTTGAGAGATGATTTCAACAAAAGGAATATTAATTTCCAACTTCTTGAACATCTCCAAGAATTTAGCAAATTGCTGATCTGGCTGATTGTTCTTGAGCCTCTGAGGGAATGGGATCTTGGTATATGGTGATGGTTCATATACTGTGTTCTGCTCATAATCCTTCTTCGTTCTTCGTCACTTTGGTTGTTCTTTCTTAACCTCTCTTCCTTTATTGCGATCTTGAATTGAGACATCTTCAGTAAGAACATCATTTTTCTTTTTCTCAATTCCTAGTGGACTAGGAGCTTCATTTGCCTTCTCATCTTTCACAGTAGATGACCCATCAAAAGTATCATTGTACCCTAGCATTTCCTTCTTCTGGGAGGACTCTCCAAGTTTCTTACCACTTCTTAGGATAATTGCATGGACCTGTTCTTTTGGATTAGCCTCAGTAATGCTAGGCAATATCCCTGGTGTCTTCGTTGTCATCCGTGTAATCAACCGGCTAATCTGAGCCTCCATGCTCTTCATTCTAGCCTCTGAATTTTGGATGTACTTCATTACAAAGTTTTCAAAATTTTTCCTCTCTTTAGTTGCTTGGAAACCTGGAGGTGGTTGTGGAGCTCTCTGCTGATTCTGCTGATTGCCCTGTTGATGCCCCCATTTGAAATTAGGGTGGTTCCTCCAACCGGGATTGTATGTATTGAAATATGGATTATACTGTTACCGGTTGGAATTACTAACAAAATTTACTCCTTCAGGATCGGGGACAAAAGGACTACCAACTTGACAGTTTGCACTTGTATGACCCTGTCCGCCACATGCTTCACAAATGATTAGTGGGGCCGTATTGTTTGTTACCATCAGAGTCTCAACCTTCTTTGTCAAAGCTTCCAATTGACTCAGAATAGTTGTAGAAGAATAAACAACATGTACACCTACTTGTTTCTTAGGAACCTGGCGCTTATTTTTCATTGATAACTGTTCAACACCATTTCTTCAATCAGTGCTTGGCTCTTAGTAGGTGTTTTCCTCCATATTGTACCTCCCGCAATAGCATTAATAAGTGAATAGTTGGCAGGCGACAAACTATTGTAAAAAGTTTGTACCTGCTACCATATGAAAAATCCATGATATGGACATCTCCTCAACAACTATTGAAAGTGCTCCCAAGCTTCATAAAGAGTGTCCATGTCAAACTGCACAAAAGCAAATATGTCATTCCTTAACTTGGCAAATTTAGAAGGAGGAAAATACTTAGCCAGAAACTGTTGTGTCAACTGATCCCATGTAGTAATGGAACCCCTTGATAGTGACATTAACCATTGACTTGCTTTGTCCCTAAGAGAGAAAGAAAAGAGTCGCAATCAGATTGCATCATCTGTCTCCCCATTGTACTTGATAATATCACACAACTGCAAAAACCTGGCCAAATGCTAATTTGGATCATCCGCAGGCAATCTACCAAACTGAATAGAATTCTGAATCATGAAGATTAATGCTAGTTTGATCTCAAAATTATTAGCCGCCATAGCTGGTCTTATAATACTCCCTCCATACCCTTTAGCAGTGGGCATGGAATACTCAAGCATGGTTCGCTTTACTGGGGTAGCTCTTTCTTCACAGTTTGCCTCAACTATTGGTTGTCTCTCCATCCTGTTTATATCTTCTGTCACAGTTTCAATATAAGATTGCTTCCTTAACTTGTGAGTTATTCTCTCAATTTTTGGATTAAATGTCAAATCAAGAAATTGAGAATGAGTAAGCATAAAAAATAATGAGGTGACAAATTAATTAAAAGAAATAAAAAAATAAGATAAGAAACAAAATAAAAGTGCATCTAAATTAACTAGAGCTTTTTGCCTCTAATATTACTAAACTTATTCCCCAAAAACGGTGCCAAAAACTTGATACGCATAAAATACATTAAGAGCAATTCACTCTATCACAAAATAATAAAGGACTTGAGTCCTAATTGTTGATCCTACAAGAAATAAATGATAATTACTAGATTTGCTAAACTCTTGGTTATTTAGACAATCAAAAGGGTAAGAGAAATTCAAAATAAAATCAGGAAACAAATAAGAAAAATAATGAACAATTAAACAATGTAAAGATAATCAATTAGAGAGAGAGACTAGGGCGCAATGTTTACTTGAATCCAATTAATAAGATTTTCACTCATTTATGATGTAAGGTAGTTCTCTTACTAATATTCTCTTATTTGCTATTGAATCCCAATGGTCATGGATGAAACAATATCTTATTCCTCAATTATTCACCTATTTGGTCATTTAATTGAATTAATTAGGAATGCATTAAGCCTCAATTCAAGAGATGAACTAACATATCATCAATTTGATTGAAAGAATAAATTGATATTTGATCATTCGTCAATCTAATCCTAGATTTATCATATAGTTTCACTCATTGAGTGCGAATGGTCACCGATGAAACAATGAATTAAAACATGCCAAAAGAGATTAAGTTTTGACAAGAATACAAGCAATATAATAAACCCAAAAGAAATTACCTTAATTAAATTCGAGATGAAAATCAATTAAATAGGAAAACAAGATCCATTATAACCCTAGCTATGGGATTAGCTACGCATGTTCAATACAAACAATCCCAAATCAGAATACAAATCCATGGAAAGAAAAACCAAAGAAAGGGAAAAACTAGAGGGAAAGAGAAATCAAAACCCCTTTTACGGTGATTATGATTTTCAAGCCTTCAAGAATTGAATCCTCTCTTCGTAACTGTCCTCTAAAGATTCATAGCAATTTTCTCTTCTGAATTATCTCTCAAATTATGTTGTATATCTCTCTAAATTTTTGTTGGATGATTTGAACCAAAGAGAGCTACTTTTACTAAATTTGTTTTCCCCCTTTTATAGAAAAGATGATAGCTTTTCATATCTGACTTACACAATTTGTTTCACCCTTCAAATGCCCAAATTTGCTCTTGATCTTAATAGAGAAGTTTTAGGACTTTTTGTTATCTTTTTAATGCGGCAAACGATGCGTCAATCTGATCTTTGTAGCCCAAGATATGACTCAATTATTGATGAATGGTTAAGATAATGCAAGAATCTAAATTTTGCCCCAAATCAAATCTCTTTTAAAATCATTATCCAATATCTAATCTAAGATTTTGTATCCAATTAGCATATAAGAATAGGATAAGAATCCTTTAAATATTTATCTTTAGAAATTTCTTATTTTTACACAAAATCTGATGATTTATCTTAAAAATTCAACTATTCAAATATGACTTTGTGAAAAGATAATTATTTAAAAATAAATTAAAAAATAAAAAATAAATAAAAATAAATTAAAAATCCTAATAAATAAACCCAAAAGATGAGTGTATTTAACACTCATCACTAACCAGCAAATGATGGAGAATAGACTTGATGAGTTGACTTCCTTGGTGAGTCAATTGGCAATGGGGCAGCAAATACCTATGCAACGGCCTATCAAAATGTGTGAAATTTGTACTTGTCCAACCCATCCCACAGATGCGTGCCCCACTCTCTAACAAGGCAATTCTACACCATAGGCTTATGCTACTGAGCAAGCATCTCCTTGGTAAACCTCAATACCTGTGGCCCCAGCAGCCCAGATATGATCCTTATTCTATCCCTTAAAATCCTAGTTGGAACATCATCCAAATTTCAGATATGGAAATGCAGCAACAGCACCACCACAGCAGCCATACCTGCCATCAGTTAAGCTACACCAATTTTAGCAAAATTCTGGAGCAAGTAGGCAGCAATTCCAGCAGCTTGCTAGACAACAGATACCGTAACCACCTATGCAGCAACAAGGTCCTGCTCAATCTGAGCCTACATTGGAGGACCTAGTCAAGCAAATAGCTTCTAACAACATCCAATTCCAGTAGAGAATAGAAGCCACTATTTAGAATTTGGAAACTCGGATTGGACAACTGGCTTCTTCATTAAGTCAATTGAAGGCACAAGGCTTTGACTAACTACCCACTCAGATAATTCTAAACCTAAAGAGAAATGTCAGTGCTATTATATTGAGAAATGGCAATATGGTAGAAGACCCTCAACTAATAAGTAAGCAGCAGTCAGTAGATAAAATTGATTCTACAGAAAACTCAGATTCTACAAAACCTGAAGCTAAGGCGGACCACTCTCACATGTCCCTTCATCACTTTTGCTTATAGGCAAATGCCCTTCGCCCTCTGTAATGCCCCTGGAACCTTTCAACGGTGCATGGTAAGCATCTTTTCTGATCTTTTAGAAGAGTGCATAGAGGTATTCACGAATGGTTTTACTATATATTGTTCTTCCTTTGATTCATGTTTGAATTGTTTGGCTAAGGTATTATATAGGTGCATTGAAACTAACATTTTATAGTAGAGAAAGGCATAATTTTAGGCCATGTAGTATCTACCAAGGGCATTGAAGTAGATCTTACTAAAATAGATATGATTTCTTCTTTATTTTACCCCATATGTGTGCGGGAGATTTGTTCTTTTCTTATTCATGCAAGTTTCTACTGGCGCTTCATTAGAGACTTCAGCAAAATAGTCCTCCTGCCATCAAACCTCCTTCAAAAGGATGTGGAGTTTAACTTTGATGAAAAATACAAGAAAGCCTTCAACTATTTGAAGAAAGATCTTACCACCACCCCCATTATCCAACCACTTGATTGGACATTCCCCTTCGAGTTGATGTGTGATGCTTCAAACTATGTAGTGGGAGTTATCTTGTCACAAAGAGTGGGCAAAGTTCCTCAAGTGAGTTGCTATGCTTTGAAGACTTTAGATGCTGCTCAAGCAAATTACATCACTACGTAAAAAGAGCTTTTGTCTATTATTTTTGAATTAGATAAATTTAGATTATACTTACTTCTTTCTAAAGTTATGATTTTTTTTTATCATTTAGCTTTGAAGTTTCTCTTAAAGAAACCTGAGGCCAAACCAAGATTAATTTCGTGGATGCTGCTGCTCTAAGAGTTTGACATTGAGATACGTGACAAGAGTGGAGTAGAGAACTTGGTAGTTGACCATTAGAGCTGAATTGAGCAAGTTGATGACCCCCTTCCCATCGATGACACCTTCCTTGATGAGTAGCTTTTACAGCTGCAAGGTAACACTCCATGGTTTGCTGATATGGTAAATTTGTTGGTTGCTAGTGTCCTGCCTACTTATTTTACTAGAGCATAAATTGACAAATTAAAGAGTGAGTTAAAGTATTATATGTGGGATGATCCATATCTGTGAAAATTCTGTAGTGACCAAGTGATTAGAAGATGTGTTCCTGATCATGATTTCCATTTCGTTCTTAGCTTTTGCTATGCATTTGCATGTGGTGGACATTTTAGGCCTCAATGTATTGTTAGAAAAGTATTGGAATCTGGATTGTATTGGCCAACCTTTTTTCGTGATGTGTATGTGTTTTGTAAATCTCGTGAATAATGCCAACGAACGGGAAATATCTCTTGTAGGAATGAGATGCTCTAACAACCTCTGTTGTTTTGTGAAATATTTGATGCTTGGGCATTGACTTTATGGGTCATTTTCTTGTCTCATTTGGTTTAGTTTACGTTTTGTTTGTTGTTGATTATGTGTCTAAATGGGTGGAGGCAACAGCCACTCATAATGATGATTCAAAAGCTGTTATGGATTTTGTTAGATCAAACATTTTCTGCAGATTTGGCATTCTGAGGGCTATCATCAATGATCAAGGGTCTCACTTCTACATTCGGCATATAGAGGCTTTGTTGAAGAAGTATGGAGTAATGCATAAGGTTTCTACACCTTACCACCCCCAAACAAATGGGCAAGCTGAGGTATCAAATAGAGAGATCAAACAAATTCTTTAGAAAACTGTCAAGCCTAATAGGAAGGATTGGAGCAAGCAGTTTGATGATGCTCTTTGAGCTTACCGAATTGCCTACAAGACACCACTAGGGATGTCCCCCTACTGGATTGTCTTTGGAAAGGCATGCCACCTACCGGTGGAGATAGAACATAGAACATTTTAGGCGGTGAAGTGTTGCAACATGGACCTTGACCAAGCAAGAGTGGAAAGGAAATTGAAATTACAAAAATTGGAGAAAATCCACTTGGAGGCCTATGAGAGCTTCAAAATCTACAAGGAGAAGACCAAGGCTTTCCATGATAAGAATATTGCAAGGAAGGAATTTCTAGTTAGGAAAAAAGTTCTCCTCTATAATTGTCGCCTCAAGCTCCTGCCTAGCAAGTTCCGTTCTTGGTGGCTAGGCCCCTTCATGGTCACTGAAGTCTTTCCTTATGGTGTGATGGAGATCACAAGTGAGGCAACTCACAAAACATTTAAGGTCAATGGACATTTTCTCAAGTCATTCTATGAGGGAGCTCAAGAGAACATAGTGGAGGAGCTCCATTTGCAAGCGGCTATCTACACTTGATAAGGATGTTTCCTCTCTTTCTCTTTTATTTTACTTGTCCTAGATTTATTGATGATATTAGTGGTTTGATTATCTTTGAGCTTTACATTGAGGACAATGTAAATTTAACTGTAGGGAGGAATGTACATTTCTGTTATTTTCTGTTATTTTACTGTTTATGTTTTGATATTTGCTGTTTACTAATTTTTTGTTTGTAATTCTGTTGTTTCATTTTTCTATTTTTTGTTACTATTATGGTTTTTATTTTCTATTTTTGTTTTTTCTATTTTAAATAATTTTACTATTTTAAATTTTGTTCTAAATTTTGTTTTCTGTTTTTTTAAAGAAAAAAATCATAAAAAAGTGTTTTTTCCAATGTTTTCCAATGAAACTTTAAGTTTGTGAAAATTGTGAGCATATATAACTTCAAGTAACATAAGTAAATAAATTGTCTCTCATCTTGAGAATAACTAGTTTGGCAATGAAATTGAATTAGTAGATTAAGTTTAATAGAAACATACCTTGTGAGACTTTGAGCCTTTTAATGAATGGATTGAACATTTGTAGCATTCTCTTCTTTCTTGTGTGATTTGTACTCATGGAATTTGTTACTCTAGAACTTGCTTCAATTCTCTTTTAGGCTACATTTTCACATGCATACATGAATATGATTGAGGCATTCTTCTTGAATTAGCCATTTTAGCCAAATAGCCAACCTTACAAATTTTTTCTTGATTAACCGTTTTGAGTTTATTTGATCATTTCTTGTTTTTAGCTCATTACACACCTTAAATGAAAAATAATGTTCTTACCCAACCTTATGGAATAAAATAGCATTGGCATTATTATTGGATGAGTTCTTGAACAAGTGTGGGGGTGTGCTAATTGGTATGCAAAATGTTGGTGAAAAAGCATGAGTGGCAATTTGAAAAAAGAAAAAAAAAGAAAAAAATGTGTCAAGAAAAGTCATTAAGGCAAGAGGAAAAAAAATATGTATAGGGAATTTGCATTACATAGAGTTAGGATAAACTATCATGCTGGTTATTTGGACTCAACCCTAATGCTTTTTTATTCTCTTTGGTCTTCAACTTGTCATATCCATATTACTCCCCTCCTTTACCTTGGCTCCGTTACAACCTTGAATAATGTCTTCTTGATTTGTGTGTACATGTGTTTTGAGTAGTGGCGAAGTAGAAGATAAGCAAGCTTATGGTAGTGCATATTTTCATGGGTTGAATTCAATTAAACACTTACCTTCTAAATACTTGAGAGATTGAGAGTAAATCTTGTAAGGTTCTATCATTCTTGATTTTTTCTTTTAAATTGAAGTTACTATGCTGGTTGGTTTGAGATGTAAAGAAATGTTACTTTATGAATGTTTTAATTCCTTGAATTTTTTTGTTGCTCACCTTTTACATTCTTGAACATAATTGAAAAGTGAGATTTTCTTGAATTTTTAACTTTCACGTTTGTGTTTTTTTTGTCCCCTAGTGGTGGATTTCTACTTTTGCCCTAGAGTGCAAAAGGCTAAGTGTGGGAGAATTTGATAAACAGCATTTTTATATATTAGTTAACTCTCATATCCAGCATATATGACCTCTTATCTGCTCAAATGATTGGTTTTGGCCACAATTTATGATTCGGATCAAATTGGACATAGTTATATTCTTTAGCATTGTGGCAATTTAACATTATTTTTGTATTTTAGGTATAAATTGAGTTATAAACATCTAAAGGTTATGATATTTTCCATGTACGAAAGTTGAGAGGAAGCTCTACAACTTCGATGGAGAGCTTTAGAGCTAATTCGAATGTCTAGTTGTCATATTGGGCCTGGAAGTCATAACAGAGATGTTGCCACTGGAATCTGAGCATTATGCAAAGATTGAGCCATATCTTGGGTTGTAAGAGTCAGGATGGGCTAAAAATTATTCCATTGGAAATATGAGACAAACCCCTTCAATTTTAATGAAGATCACTTATCAAAATGGCAATGTTTTGATAGGCTTTTTAATGTCTGAAGGGAGATGATGGGATCCAAGAGCTGGTAAATGTGCTTTGAACATAACTCCTTCATTAGGTGTCCAAAGCTTACAAATTAGGTGTCTATTTAAAGCTAATTGGAAGAGGAAACCACCTAAGCTAGGGGCACACTAATATTTTCACTTTTGGTGTTTGTTATTTGGGATTGGGAGCTAGATCCGAGGCTAGTATGCAAAGACACTTCTTATTTTCAGTTTTTCATCTTCTCTCTTATTCTATCCTCTCATCTCATCTCTTCTCCTCTCTTATCACTTTCTCTAGGTTTTTTTCATTTTTCTGTTGTGCTCTTCATTCATGGAGAGTTAAAGCTTTGTAATCAATCCAAGGGATTGAAACAGTCGTGATGTTTAATGTTGAGAGCTTAGTCTGAATGTTTAATTTACATGTTAATCATATTTCACTCTTCCCTTTCTTTGATTTTGTTACTCCTTTGCTGAGTGCTTACTTGGTCTTGTTGTTCATATGATGGTTGCATAACTATCATATGTTTAATGGGAATTGCAAAAACTAGACAATGCATGAAAGGTGTTTGATGGATTATCTAGCTCACATGAACTCTAGAAAATTGGATTGATTTAGGGTTAAATAGATGCTTAATCCATTTTTCATTGATTAACTGTGTAACATCCTAGAAAGACATGTTAGACTTGTATATAGTTGTAGAGGTATCTTAATACTTGCTTAACATGTCTATTTTATTTTGTGACAATCTCGGTTAGTTTAGGCACTTTGCTGCAACTCGGAAGGTGAAAGGTAGCTTAAATTGACCCCATATATTAGCTAAAATGGATTAGCTAATGGAAATAAATATGGATAATTTGTTTCTAAGTCACAAATGTGTAGTTGAACATGTGTTTATATTTTCAGGTTAATAAGATTTGGTTTGGTATTTTTAACATACTGGTTGTGTATTTTAATACTGGATTGACTACTAGCTGATATGAAAAAAATATAAAAATGGTGAAACAATATTTTTGATGAATCTTAGGATTTATTTTAAGTTTGTTGGAAGCTAAGAAACTTGATTTGGTGAAATTAAGTGTTTTGAACAGATTAGGAGTTTTAGCATGGTCACTTAAGTGACCAAAATAACACACGATTCTCATGTGCTGTAGCCCTGATTTAAAGGCTCAAAATGAAATATTTTCTCTCATTTCTTACCTTTCTCATAGCTGCTAGTAGGGAAGCAAAAAAGGAGACCAAGCAAGGAAGCCAAAGGAGGACTAGCATCAACCAAAGAGGAGGAAGAAGGAAGTGATAGAGAGGGGCTGCTCTTTGACTTCATTTCTGGCCTTTGAGGTAGAGGGAAACCTTATTTTGACTTATTGTACTCATCTTCTCCATTTGGTTCATGAGGGGCTTGATGAGGGAATGGGGTTTTGAAGAGTGATTTTTGTGTTTATGGTTGTAAATGCTTGAATCATGTTGAGGCTGGCTTGGTTGTGTAAAAATTAGTTTATTGGATGCATGAGGATGAATTTTTCATCACTTGAATGCCTTAGTTCCCTTTTAGGCCAAAAATTGGGGTTTTAGGTTTAGGTTTATGATTTGATTCACAACTTGCATGATTGAGTAAAATTAAAGTTGTACAAGTATTACAATGTGTTAATGAACCTTAGTTGTGGTGAGAAATCAAGCAGAATTGAAGTTAGAGCTATTAGAAGGCCTTTGTTCCTTAATGGAAGAGTAACCGTCTGCATAATTATGCAGAATTCACATTCTGGGCATTCAGCGCCTAAGCACTGGGAGTTGGGCACCTGAGTGCCCACTGCCCAGAAAGTTTGTGTGTGCTGCTGTGCAGCCAGCGCCTGAGTGCCCTTGGTTGAGCGCCTGAGTGCCCTTGGTTGAGCGCCTGAGTGTGCATGGAGTGCCTGAGTGCCCATCGCTAGGAAGAACAGGGAGGCTCTTTGCCCCCCGATTTCTTGAGCGCCCAGTCCAGTTTTTGAGAGGACTTTGTTTTGGTTGAAATGAAGTGCCTAACTTGTATGGTTCCTTCTTTTATGCTTCTTAATGAGTAATGAGACTCTTTTAGGAGTATTTGATGAAGTAAATTTTTGAGATACATGTAAATCAATTGTGGTGCTAATTATTGTAGGTAATTAGTAATTATTTTGTATGATATGATTGTGGAACATAGTTGAGATGAGTAATATCCTCTCTATGATTGTTAAGCAGTGAGGTGAGTAATATCCTCTGTATATTACTAAGTATTGGAGGTGAGTAATATCCTCTCTATGATTGTTGAGTAGTGAGGTGACTAATATCCTCTCTATGTTAATCGAGTGGTGGAGGTGAGTCATATCCTCACTACACCTGATAACTCATGACATATCATAACATATCCTAGAGTAGTTGAGGTGGTTAATATCCTTAATACGTTTGAGGACTCATGACATTCTCGAATTCCATTCACTCGTAGGACTTGCATAGACTTAAACATTAAACATAATTTGGCATAGCATGATAATTATATGGGCGGTTGCCACTATGACATGAACTCATGACATTGCAATTGTATGGGCCATTGCGTACTTCTGTGATTAAAGTGTTAACTTAATGGTTGTGTATTTTGCATGAATGTATAAAATGCTAGTTTTGGAATACTTCTATTGAGAATTGCGATTTCTCACCCTGATTGTGTTGCCATGTAAATCCAGGTGCAAGTTCTTCAAAAGGGAAGAAAAAGATGTATGAAGACTAGCATAACATAAATGTTGTTTTAGACTGAGCTTGTATATAGTTTATATTTGCTTAACTTGTTTTGAGTTATGTATGATAATATGCCCTTTTGAGGCTGTGATGTATATATATATATATATATATATATATATATATATATATATATATATATATATATATATATATATATATATATATATATATATAATCGTTGTAACGTGGCTCTCCATAATGTTTTATTTATGTGAATGTTATGAGTTTAGTTGTTAGTAGTAACATGGCCAGTGCTGAATATCCTTGTATAGGCGAGGTATATCGAGATATTAGTATTGGGATGTTACAGACTGAGGTTGATTTAAGGTTAAATGGATGCTTCATTCATTTTTATTAATTGACCAAATCCTAGGTGCTTACATAATAGAGAGTTCATGTTGGATGAGGATTTCACAAAGACTAGGTGATGCATCAAAGGTGTTTGATGCATTACCTAACTAGGTTGAATTCTGATTTTTAGGTTGATTTAGGGTTGGATGGATGCTAATTTCATCTGAATTTGATTGAACAAATGCTAGATGCTTATATAGTAGAGAATTCATGGGTCATCTTAAGGCTTCTTAATGTGACCTAAAACCAAGAATCTGGTTAGCCAGTTAATTAATCCTTAGTGGTCACGGATAGATTAAACTCTAAAGTTATTGATTCCTTTGGATTGGTTGTTTACTTAACCTTATTTGCAGTCTTTTAATTACTTTGTTTAATTGCTCTTGCAACCAAACCCCCCCGGTTGTGAACTCCATAATATAATTGATTAATTAGAATGATCCAAGGGCTCAACCCAGTTGCACCACATATTATAAGTGCTTGGTGAATTGGTTAATAAATCTCATCAAATTTGGTAGCCTCGGCAGCTATCAAATTTTGGCGCAGTTGTCGGGGATCATTCTAAGTCAAATCAATTATATTAGGTGTATATTGAACTACTAACCCTGCACTAACCTTTGCTTTGCTTGTTTCAGGTAGTTTTCACCAAAAACCTTCATCCAATGGCATTTTGGTAATTTTTGAATAGAAAATTATGCTCAAAATGAGCTAAAAATTAGTAAAATTGAAGGGAAATAGGGTTCTCCACAAAGCTTATAGCTATATGATTCGAGTGTCGAGCTCAACCAAATAATAAAATTTTAGTTCTACCGATAACGTAGTACAAGGTAGTGAACTAAGTCATCTCTTGAGGATCAAGATACCAATCAAATAAAATCAAGATCACACAGGGGGGATTGTGTATGTAGAATGTAAACATAATAATTATATATAAGAAAGAAAATCATATTGCAAAGCAACCAATCCAAGAATCCATCAGAAATCTAGTTGACTTGTCATTGATCACTAAACATGCATCTTAATTAAATTAATTAGTTAATCTATGATTAACCAAAATCTTTGCATCAAACACATAGAATTCAACACTAGATAATCACCTAAAATTTAACTAACAAATAATTCATAAATCTACAATCGCTAGAATCATGCAACCTATGTTAGTTTAACAATCAAAATTCAATTAACCTAGATTAACAAATTTACTAACCTAACCTTCTTCAATTCATATGACTAAACCACAATTTATCAATCACAATCTAATCACAAATCAAAATTAAGATTAATGATCTAATCAATCACATCACACAGTAATTCGAAATCCAAATCAAGAGAAAAAGAAAATAATTAATTCAATTCAAAATTGAAATCAAGAACAAAATCTCAAAGCCAAACCATAATTTCCTCAAGATCCTTGGATTGATCTTAGATAATTAGCTTTCCATGGCTGCCAACACAATTTACAAAAGAAAAGAGAAGACTCTAGTTAGAAGAATCAAGTAAAAATGGCTTAGCTTTCTATCCATCTCGATTTCCCTATATATACAAAAATAATTGACCTAAAAATTAAGAATCTTAATTTTACCCTAGGTTAAAGTTAATCATCTGCCTCTTACCTTTCCTTGGCTACCGAAATCACTTCAATTGGGCTTAAGATGAGAGAGTTATGCCCAAATCACTCTTAACAGGTCTCTGATCTGGTCATCTAACTTCACAGGGGTTAAACGCCATCAAAAAGTTATATTTTCAACCTGTGGTCTAATAAGAATTGAATATATATGTCTTAGCTTTCGAATGCCACTAGTTTCAGGTCCATATCACACCTACAACCCAAGTTATAGACCAATTAATGCACACTGCTCAGGATACGCGATAGAACCTGAATTCTAACTTCGTAGCGCAATATAACCCACTAGACATTCGATTCAGACTTAAGCTCTTATCAAAGTTATAGAGCTTTCTCTCAAATTTCCTACAAGGTAAAATTCATAATTATTAGATATCTAAAACTCAAGATATGACCGAAATACAGAAATAAGGTAAAATCCTAATAATGCTGAAAAAATTAATTAAGCCCAATTTGAGCCCAAACTTATAAAATGTGGCCAAAACCAATCAATTAAGCATATAAGAGGTCCAAGAGACTAAATATAAAGGTTGACTAATGTATGAAAATTGTATTTATCATTATACTGTGATGTCCTACATTTTTTGACCTGATTCCATCATTCAGACCACTTTCCCATTTTTTGAAGATTTTTTATTGCAATTTTAGGTTTCATTTTTTAGTAGTTTTCACCTTGTACAAGTCCTATAATTTTTAAAAATATGTAGATAGGGTAACTGTAGTCATTTTGGTAACTAATTAGTGTAGTATTTTCTATTGTACATAACTATTGTTATTTGTGTTTTTGCCTACTTTTGCATGTAAATTATCAGCCTTTATGCATTCAATATTCGAATTTAAATGTTGATTTTGAAGTCAAATATGGATTAATACACTTGCTGCCAAAGTTCTATGGTCTTACAGGTGAAGATCCTCATAAACATCAGAAGGAGTTTCATGTGGTATGTTCCACCATGAAACCACAAGGCATTCTTAAGGAGCACATCAAGCTGTTAGCCTTCCCTTTCTCCCTTGCTGATGCAGCTAAGGATTGGCTATATTATCTTCCACCTAGTTCTGTTACAAGTTGGAATGACATGAAGAGGCTGTTCTTGGAGAAGTTTTTCCTTACATCTAGAGATGCTGCCATTAGAAAAGATATATGTGGGATATGAAAAAATTTGGGAGAGACTCTGCATGAGTACTGTGAGAGGTTCAAGAAATTATGTGCAAGTTCTCCACAACATCAAATCAATGACCAACTATTGATTCAGCATTTGTATAAGGGATTGTTCCCTATGGACATAAGTATGATTTATGCTACTAGTAGAGGTGTATTAGTTGACAAAACCCCAAATGCTGTTAAAGATTTGATTACAAACATGGCTGCTAACTCCCAGCAGTTTGGTACTAGGATGATTACTCCCACTAGGGGAGTGAATGAAGTTCATATGTCTCATGTTGACCAGCAAAGAATGGAGAATAAACTTGATGAGTTGACTTCCTTGGTAAAGCAATTGGCAATGCGGCAGCAAATACCTGTGCAAGGGCTTACCCCTGTGTGGAATTTGTGCTTGTCCAACCCATCCCACAAATGTGTGCCCCACACTCTAAGAAGATAATTTTTCACCACAGGCTTATGTTGTTATAGCAGGTATTTTCCCTGGTAAACCTTAGTACTAGCAACACTAGTAGCCCAGATATGATCCCTACTCTAACACTTACAGTCCTAGTTGGAGGGATCATCCAAATTTTACATATAGAAATACAGCAACAGCAATACCACAGTAATCATACTAGTCACCATTTAGGCCACACCAGTTTCAGCAAAATTCTAGACCAAGTAAGCAATAATTCCAGCAGCCTACTAGATAACAGATGCCGCAGCCACCTGTGCAGCAACAAGGTCCTGCTCAATCCGAGCCTACATTGGAGGACCTAGTCATGCAAATAGCTATCAACAACATCAAATTCTAGCAGAGAACAGAAGCCACCATTCAAAATTTGGAAACTTAGATTAGATAGTTGGTTTCTTCATTGAGTCAATTGAAGGCACAAGGCTCTGACCAACTTCTCGCTTAGACAATTCTAAACCCAAAGGGAAATGTCAGTGCTATTATGTTGAGAAGTGGCAAGATTGTAGAAGACCCTCAACCAGCAAGCAAGCAGCAGTCAGTAGAGAAAATTGATTCTACAGAAAAATTAGATTCTGTAGAAAATTCAGATTCTGCAAAACCTGAAGCTAAGGCGAACCAAAAATCAGAAGTTAGTGTGAGAATGAAGAAATTTGATCATATAGTGCCTCTTCAATTTCCACAAAGAGCACTCCAGTCCAAGAAACTAGATGAGGTAGAAAAAGATAGAGAACTTTTAGAGACTTTCAAGAAAGTCAAAGTGAACATTCCACTATTGCATCCAATTAACCAAATTCTGAAGTATGCCAAGTTTTTAAAGGAGTTGTGCACGCACAAGAGAAGATTGAAGGGCAATGAAAGAGTCAGTATATGGCAGAATGTTTTAGCCCTCAATAAGTCAGTTCTTCAAAAATGCAAGGATCTAGGCACATTTTTAATTCCAAGCATTATAGGTAATTACAAGTTTGAGAATGCAATGTTGGATCTTGGATCTTCAATTAATGTGATGCCTATATTTGTTTTCAATTCTCTTGGACTTGGACCTTTGCGAGCAACTGGTGTTGTGATTCAGTTGGCAAATAGGAGCAACACATACCCAGCAGGCTTAATAAAGGATGTTTTGGCGAGAGTGTATGAGTTGACCTTTGCTTCTAACTTTTACATTCTGGATATGGAGGGGAAGTCATCATCCAACAAAGCTCCAATTATTTTAGGGAGGTCATTCCTCAAGACTGCAAGGACAAAAATTGATGTGCATGCTGGAACTCTTTCCATGGAGTTTGGAGATATAATAGTGCAGTTCAACATCTTTGATACAATGAAGCATCCCATAGAAGAGCATTCTATTTTTCATATAGACTTGCTTGATGAATTGGTGGAGGACAATTATGATGAGTTTTTGTTGAGTTCCCTGATTTGGATAGTTTTGATGATTCTGAATTAGTATGTTCATGTGCTGATTATGATGATGTTGTCAAGTGCGATGTGTGTTCTGAAATTTCTACATATTCAGGAAATGATGAATCTGACTAGACAAATTATGCACTAGCTACTGGTTGTGCAGAAATTCAGTCTGCTGAAGCAGTTCCTATCACCAGATTGCCTCCCTCTATAGTGTAGCTACCCGAATTGGAGTAGAAGCCTCTACTTGCACACTTTAAATATGCATATTTAGAGGATGGTGAGAAGCTTCCAGTGATTGTTGCAAAAGACCTCAATGATAAGCAAGAAGAGAAATTGATGCAAATCCTGAGGGAGCATAAGAAAGCAATTGGATGGACACTTGTGGACATTCCTGGTATTAGTCCCTTTGCGTGCATGCATCGAATATTACTTGAGAAGGGAGCTAACCTAGTAAGGCAACCCCAAAGAAGACTGAACCCATTGAATTTGGATATGATGGAGAAGGAGGTGACAAAGTTGTTACAAGTTGGCATCAATTAACTCATCTCTGATATCAAATGGGTGAGTCCGGTGCAAGTTGTTCAAAAGAAATCTGGGGTGACAGTAATGGTGAATCAGAATAATGAGTTGATTCCTACTAGGGAGCAGAACAGTTGAAGAGTCTATGTTGATTATAGAAAGTTCAACCAAGCCACCGGAAAGGATCATTACCCCCTGCCTTTCATTGATCAGATGTTAGAGAGGTTAGCTGGGAAATCATACTATTACTTTCTAGATGGCTACACCGAGTATTTTTAAATCCATGTTGCACCGAAAGATCAAGAGAAAGCCACTTTTAGATGTCCCTTTGACACTTTTGCGTATAAGCGGATGCCCTTCGACCTTTGTAATGCCCCTGACACCTTTCAACGGTGCATGGTAAGCATCTTTTCTGATATTTTAGAAGAGTGCATAGATGTATTCATGGATGATTTTACTGTTTAAGGTTCTTCCTTTGATTCATGTTTGGCTAGTTTAGCAAAGGTATTGTATAGGTGCATTAAAACTAACCTTGTTCTAAATTTTTAAAAATGTCATTTTATGATAGAGCAAGGCATAGTTTTAGACCATGTAGTATCTAGCAAGGGTATTGAAGTAGATCATACTAAAATAGATGTGATTTCTTATTTATCTTACCCCACATGTATGCGGGAGATTCATTCTTTTATTGGTCATGCAGGTTTCTACCGGTGCTTCATTAGAGACTTCAGCAAAATAGCCTTCCTACTATCAAACCTCCTGCAAAAGGATGTGGAGTTTAACTTTGATGAGAAATGTAAGAAAGCCTTCAACCATTTGAAGTAAGCTCTTACCACCACCCTCATTATCCAGCCACCTGATTGGACACTCCCCTTCGAGCAGATGTGTGATGCTTCAAACTATGCAGTAGGAGCTGTCTTGGAACAAACAATAGGAAAGTTCCTCACGTGATCTACTATGCTTTGAGAACTTTGGATGCTGCTCAAGAAAATTACATCATTACAGAAAAAGAGCTTTTGTTTATTATTTTTGCATTAGATAAATTTAGATCATATTTGCTTGGTTCTAAAGTTGTAGTGTTTTCTAATCATGCAGCTTTGAAGTTTGTCCTAAAGAAACCTGAGGCTAAACCAAGATTGATTCGGTGGGTGCTGCTGCTACAAGAGTTTGACATTGAGATACATGACAAGAGTGGAACAGAGAACTTGGTAGCTGACCATTTGAGTTGAATTGAGCAATCTGCTAACCCCCTTCCCATCCATGATACCTTCCCTGATAAGCTACTTTTACAGCTGCAAGGTAACACTCTATTGTTCCCTGATATGGTAAATTTCTTGGTTGTTAGTGTCTTGTTTGCTTATTTTACTAGTGCACAAATTGACAAATTAAAGAGTGAGTCAAAGTATTATGTGTGGGATAATCCATATGTGTGAAAATTCTATAGTGACCAAGTGATTAGAAGATATGTGTCTGATCATGAATTCCATTATGTTCTTAGCTTTTGCCATGCATTTGCATGTCATGGGCATTTTGAGCCTTAATGTACTATTAGGAAAGTATTGGAATCTGGATTGTATTAGCCAACCCTTTTTTGTGATGCGTATGTGTTTTGTAAATCTTGTGAACAATGCTAATGAACGGGAAATATCTCTCATAGGAATGAGATGCCCTAACAACCTTTGTTGTTTTGTGAAATATTTGATGTTTGGGGCATTGACTTTATGGGTCCTTTTCTTGTCTCATTTGGTTTTGTTTACATTTTGCTTGTTTTTTTATTATATGTCTAAATGGGTGGAGGCAAAAGCCATTCAGACTAATGATTCAAAAGTTATTGTGGATTTTGTTAGATCAATCATTTTCTGTAAATTTGGCATTCCAAGGGGTATCATTAGTGATTAAGGGTCACACATTTGCATTCGAAATATGGAGGCTTTGTTGAAGAAGTATGGAGTCATGCATAAGGTTTCTACACCTTATCACCCCCAAATAAATGGGCAAGTTGAGGTATCAAATAGATAGATTAAGTAAATCCTTCAGAAAACTACTAGTCCTAATAGGAGGGATTGGAGCAAGCAGCTTGATGATGCTCTTTGGGCTTTCCAGACTACCTACAAGACACCACTAGGGATGTCTCCCTACCAGTAGAATCGTCAAAATGGGCTAAGCACGATAGGCCAGCCCGTATAGCCCAACAAAATGGGCAGGCTAGGCTAGAAAAATTGAACACAAAATGAAAAATAGCCTGAATTAGCCTAGCCCGAATGGGCCGAGTCAGCCTGGCTCGATAACATTACATAAAGGTGGGTTGGGCTAACAAAATACTAGCCCAAAACACACATAACCTGATCTCGCCCAACTCGAAAATGGCCCAGCCCGAGCTAGCTCGGCCTTTTTTGATAGCTATACCTACTAGATTGTCTTTGGGAAGACATACCACCTACTGGTATAGATAGAACGTAGAGCATTTTAGGCGGTGAAGAGTTGCAACATGGACCTTGACCAAGCGGAAGTGGAAAAGAAATTCTAATTACAAGAATTGGAGGAAATCCGCTTGGAGGCCTATGATAGCTCCAAAATCTACAAGGAGAAGACCAAGGCTTTCCATGACAAGAATATTACAAGGAAAGAATTTGTGGTTAGGCAAAAAGATCTCATCTACAATTGCTACCTCAAGCTCATGCCTAGTAAGCTCTGTTCTTGGTGGTTGGGCCTCTTCGTGGTCTCTGAAGTCATTCCCTATAGTGCGGTGGAGATCACAAGTGAGGCAACTAACAAAAAATTCAAGGTCAATGGACATCTCCATATGCCATTCTATAAGGGAGCTCAAGAGAACATAGTGGAGGAGCTCTATTTGCAAGCAGTCATCTACACTTGATAAAGATGTTTCCTCTCTTTCTCTTTTATTTTACTTGTCCTAGATTTATTGATGATATTGATGGTTTGATGATTTTTCAGCTTTACATTGAGAACAATGTAAAAGAAGTGTGGGGGAGGAATTTACATTTCTATTTTGTTCTATTATTTTACTATTTATGTTTTGATATTTGTTGTTTACCAATTTTCTGTTTGTAATTCTCGCTATTTCTATTTTATATTTTCTCACATTCTTGTTTCCATTTCTATTTTTTATTTTTATTTTTTTAAACTATTTTACTGTTTTAAATTCTATTCTAAATTTTATTTTTTATTTTATTTTTTAAATAAAAAAAATATTCTTAACAAAGTATGTTTTTGATTGCTTTCCAGTAAAACTTTGAGTTTGTTAAAATTGTAAGCATGTATAAATTGAGGTAACATAAGTGAAAAAATTGTCTCTCATCTTGAGAATAACTATTTTGGTAATGAAATTGAATTGGTATATTAAGTTTGATAGAAACATATTTTGTGAGACTTTGAGCTTTTTATTGAATGAATTGAACATTTGTATCATTTTCTTCTTTCTTTTGTGATTTGTACTCATGGAATTTGTTATTCTAAAACTTGTTTTGATTCTTTTTTAGGCTACATTTTCACATGCATACATGAATATGATCGAGGCATTCTTCTTGAATTAGCCACTTTAGCCAAATAGTCAACCTTGCATATTTTCCCTTGATTAACCCTTTTAAGCATATTTTACAATTCCTTGTTTTAAGCTCATTACATGCCTTAAATGAAAAATAATGTTTTTACCCAACCTTAAGGAATAAGATAGCATTGGCATTGTTATTGGATGAGTTATTGAATAAGTGTGGGAGTGTGCTAATTGGTATGCAAAATGTTGGTGAAAAAGGAAAGAGTGGCAATTTGAAAAGAAAAAAAAATTGTGTAAAGAAAAGTCAATAAGGCAAAAGGAAAAAGGAATATGTGAAGGGAATTTGCATTACATAAAGTTGGGATAAACTATTATGCTGGTTATTTGGACTCAACCCTAATGCTATTTTATTCTCTTTGGTCTTCAACTTGTCATATCCATATTAATCCCTTCCTTTACCTTGACCCCATTATAACCTTGAATAAAGTTCTCTTGATTTGTGTGTGAATGTATTTTGAATAGTAGGGAAGTAGAAGATAATCAAGCTTACAGTAGTGCATTTTTTCATAGGTTGAATTGAGTGAAACACTTATCTTCTAAGCACTTGAGAGGTTGAGAGTAAATCTTGTGAGGTTCTATCATTTTTTATCTATGCTTTTCAATTGAAGTTACTATGCTGGTTGGTTTGAGATGTAAACAAATATTATTTTATGAATGTTTTAATTCCTTGAATTTTTTGTTGCTCTCCTTTTACATTCTTGGACATCATTGGAAAGTGAGTTTTTCTTGAATTTTTAACTTTCAAGTTTGTATTATGGTTGCTACCGCAAGTGCATGGATCGCTCACGTAATACAGATACAGAGTAAAAGTTTGTTCCCATAAGGATATTATGATATAAAGCTAAATACCAACCAATAGCTTAATCTATTCTAGTCAAGGACATAAAAATAAGAAAGCAATAAACAAACTAAACCTAATCTACAAAAGCAATAAACATAAAAGCAGTTAGGTTTTAGGAAATCATCCTTCACCCCCTACATCTATCAACAACATGCAATCCCCCTCATAAACACAAATGCATTGATTAGGTTAGCTTGAGAATTTGATGTAGTCAAAAGCCTATGTCTAGGTCAATCAACCTTGGTTTCAATTGCCCAACTCACTAAGTTTCGTTGAGAGCCAGCTCAACTTCCACTTATGAACGATCTATTCTTAATCACATACTATACATGGCTAA
Source organism: Ormosia semicastrata (assembly GCA_029884595.1). Classification (NCBI taxonomy): domain Eukaryota; kingdom Viridiplantae; phylum Streptophyta; class Magnoliopsida; order Fabales; family Fabaceae; genus Ormosia; species Ormosia semicastrata. The sequence goes on along the minus strand of JAQQTO010000028.1, from coordinate 4,127,620 downwards.
TAGGTATATTTCTATCCTATTAACGAATCAACTCATCCAAGCTAATTGAACTCGTCGAACATGCATCAACCACACCATATCTATATCAACAAATCCCTATGTCTAGTTCATTTGTCAATATTAAGATCATGCAATTAGTGATCAGCCAACCACAAGCATTAAATACAGATAATGATTAAACAGTAATCAAACATCCACACAAACTCAGAGAAGAACACATCATTAATATATATAAAAGGATCCAAAATATTCCTAAACAAAGCTTAGCTATACAACAGATAAGGAAGAGAAGAGAGAAAGGGAAAAGAGAGAAAGAAACTCATTAGATTTGTCTCTGAAGCTTGAATCCTCCTTCAAAGAAACTCATTAGATTTGTCTCTGAAGCTTGAATCCTCCTTCAATCCTTTGATCCTTGCCTCCAATCCACCAGAAATGAAGATCTAGCCAAACTATCTAACCAAAAACTAACCTAAACTACAAAACCTAAAAAGGGAGAAAATGGAAATGGCCCAAAAATGGCCAGCACACAAAGAAAAATGCATAAAATCTATTTATAAGCTCAGCTGGCCGTCTTTGCACTGCGGCGCCCAATGGGTCGGTCTAATCTACGTCATGGTGCCCACTTCATCTGGGTCACGGCGCTCTTGCCTCGGGTCCAAGTATGGCCTGACTGAAAACCTCTTAGCGTCGTGGCGCGCAACACCTTGCGCCGCGGCGTTGACCACTGAATTGTCAATTTGGCTTCCTCTTCCTCTTTAAGCTCAATTGCTCCATATTTGACCTTTTTTGGAGCCCTTCCTAACATAGAGAAAGCACTAAATCAATAACATATATAAATCTACTTAATAAATGACAATTACACACAGTTTTGCACATTAACACATCAGAAAGGCTTAGAATCAGAATATAACAAATATAAGTACAAAACCTTCCAAATATGCATTTAAACAAGGACTTATCATTCACTCTAGCACAGAGATAGGGCACAAATAACTGCATTCCATGGAGTTATCATGTTGTTTTTCTTTGTCCCCTAGTGGTAGATTTCTACTTTTGCCCGGGAGTGTAAAAGGCTACGTGTGGGAAAATTTGATAAACACTATTTTTATATATTAGTTAAGCCACATATTAAGCATTTTAGACTTTTTATATTCTTAATTGATTGGTTTTAGCCACTATTTATAAGTTTGGGTTCAAATTGAGCTTAGTTGTATTTTTTAGGATTGTGCCAATTTTACATTATTTCTATATTTTGGGTATAAATTGAGTTATAGACATATAAAAATTATGAACTTTACCTTTTAGGAAATATGAGAAGAAGCTCTACAACTTTGATGAAAGATCCAAAGCTGATTCGGATTTCTATTGTGTCATATTGGACTTAGAAGTTAGAACAGAGGTGTTTTCGCTAGAACTTGAGCATTGTGACAAGATTGGGCCATATCTTGGGCTATTAGAGTTAGAATGGGCTGAAATTGGTTCCATTGGAAAGATGATACAAGCCCCTTCAATTTTTACAAGATAATTTATCAAAACAGCAATGTTTTGATAGGGTTTTTAACATCTGAAGGGAGATGATAGGATTCAAGAGTTGTTAAACATGTTTTGGCTATAACTCCTTCATTAGGTGTCCAAATCTTACAAATTAGGTGTCCAATTAAAGCTAATTAAAATAGGAAATGTCCTAAGCTAGGGGCAAACTTGTATTTTTACTTTTAGGGCCTGTTATTTGGGATTGGGAGCCAGATCCGAGGCTAGTATGCAAAGACACTTCTCATTTTTAATTTTTCATCTTCTCTGTTATTCTATCCTTTCATCTCTTCTCCTTTCTTCTCACTTTCTCTAGATTTTCTTTATTTTTTTGTTGTGCTCTTCATTCATGAAGAGCTAAAGCTTTGTAATTCATCCAAGGTATTGAAAAACTTTTGATGCTTAACGTTGAGACCTTGGTTTGAATGCTTAATTTACTTGTTAATCATATTTCTCTCTTCCCTTTTTTAGAATCTGTTACTCCTTGGCTGAGTGCTTACTTGGTCTTAGTATTCATATGATGGTTGCATAACTATCATGTGTTTAATGGGAATTGCAGAAATTAGACAATGCATGAAAGGTGTTTGATGGATTGTCTAGCTCACATGAACTCTAGAAAATTGGGTTGATTTAGGGTTAAATGAATGCTTAATCCATTTTTCGTTAATTGACCAAGGTTGATTTAGGGTTAAATAGATGTTTCATCCATTTTTTGTTGATTGACCAAATCCTAGGTGCTTACATAATTGAGGGTTCGTGTTGGATGAGGATTTCATAGAGACTAGGTGATGCATCAAAAGTTTTTGATGAATTGCCTAACTTAGTTGAATTCTGAGTTTTAGGTTCATTTAGGATTGGATGGATGCTAACTTCATCTGACTTTGATTAACCAAATGCTAGATGCTTATCTAGTAGAGAATTCATGGGTCATCTTAAGGTTTCTTAATGTGACCTAAAACCAAGAATATGGTTTGCCAGTGAATGAATCCTTGTTAGTAATGGCAACCATCACCAAAGAGGGGGATGAAATGGGTGATTGCAAATTTTTAAAGCAACTTTGAGAAATTATACATTTTGAATCACTCAATTAATAAATGCAGCGAAACATGTATAGCAAAGGCACAACTATTAAGGATTACTCAAATACAACTTAGGTTAAAGGATATATCAAGCAAATAAGTTAGATATAAAGTTTAACTCAAGCATATATAGTTAAAGCATAAATGTAAAGAGATCGAGATGAGAAGAGCAAATACTAAGATTTATCCTAGTTCAGCCACCAACCACTTGTGGCCTACGTCCAGTCCCCAAGTTTAACTTGAAATTTTCTTCACTATCTCCTAGACTTCACGGGTACTAGAAAATCCTTTTATAAATAAGAGCACTCCTCACACCTTAGGATACCTCACCCTTGTGCTAGAGCCTCCAATTCTTCAAGCTTCACAGGTGCTTGATGACCTTTACAAACTTGAGCACTCAACACACCTTGGGATACCTCACCCTTTGTGTTTGAGCCTCTACTTTTAAGGGATACCTCACCCTTACAACTTTGAGGGATACCTCACCATCTCTTTTACAGTTTATACAAAGTGTAGATGATAAGAAACTCTCTCAAGAATGGATAATACAAATTGAAGCACTATGGATATCAAGGATCCACATTTTAAAGCTCAAAAATAGAGGATTGGAGAAAGAGATAGTGAAACACGAATTTAATGTTCAAGGATGATTTTCAGATTGTTCTCCAACCTTTCTTTGATGCCCAAACATTTTAATTTATAGTTCAAAGAATTTTAGAGCCGTTGGTGGTGGTTAGGAGCATTAATTGCCAAAATAGAGCTGTTGGAAATCTATTCTAGTTCATAAATAACCATTTCCTAATCAGTTAGGATGAGCTCCTAATTGGTTAGGGGCTTTTAGTTTTGACTTCTGAGAATTAGAATAACCGGTTAGGAGCATTTGCTAATCAGTTAGGACCTTAAATTTTTGGCTTCTGTGAAAGCAAATAACTAGTTAGGGCCATATCCTAATTAGTTAGGACCTTAACAAATTGGTTTCTGTGAAACCAAATAATCGATTAGGGCCATATCCTAATCGGTTAGGCCCTTAACAAATTTGCTTCCGTGAAAGCAAATAATCGGTTAAGGCTATATCCTAATCGGTTAGGATCTTAACAAATTGGTTTCTGTGAAAGGGTTTTCCCAAGATAAATTTCAAAGAGGTTTTCAAAAACATTTTGCCTAATCTTAAAAGCCATCTTAACATAAATCCTTATTGTTTTAAAACATATTTGATTGGAGTAAGAAAGCATTTTATGAGCTTAGTGTGAATCCTATTTATCTTTACATAAAATCTAAGTCCTATAAGCTATTCTTGAAGAACTTGGACTTGATCTTGCCATCATTAATTCTAGTCCTTAGGCTTGTTGATGTAATCCAAGCTTCCAAAAGTTTCTTCTCTTCAAATCTTATAAATGCTTGGAAATCTTTATCATTTTCATTCTTCTTGAATTGAGCATAGTTGTGATCTTTTGCTTGCTTATTGCAATGCTCACTCTTAGTACTTGGACTATCCTACAAAGTATTACTCACTTAAAATAAATATAGTTAGTCCAAATTCATAACTCAATATCTTCATATGTATGATTCATAAATGTATAACTCTAGTTAGTCTAACATATATATAATACTTTTATATACACATCCAAATAAGATATTTATCAATTACTAATGGATATCTCTATATAAGATGCAACAAAGAACATATGCAAAGTGTTCTTTTTGTTTTGTATTTATTATCATCAAAACTTAATATATTAAACTATTGGGGCAAAGTTATTTCCACAATCCTTAGTGGTCAAAGATAGATTAAACTCAAGAGTTATTGATTCCCTTGGACTGATTGTTTACTTAACCTTACTTACAATCTTTTAATTGCCTTGTTTAATTACCCCTATAACCAAACCCCCCCCCAGTTGTTAACTCTTTAATATAATTGATTAACTAGAATGATCTAAGGGCTTGACTTAGTTGCACCACATAATATAAGTGCTTGATGAATTAGTTAATAAATCTAATCTAATTTGGTAGCCTTGACAGCTATCAAATTTTGGTACCATTGTTAGGGATCATTCTAAGTCAAATCAATCATGTTAGGTGTATATTGAACTACTAATCCTTCACTAACCCCTGTTTTGCTCGTTTCACATAGTTTTCATAAAAAACCTTCATCTAATGGCATTTTGGTACTTTTTGTACAAAATTTTGTGCTCAAAATGAGCTAAAAATTGATCAGTTGAAGGGTAATGGTGTTCTTCACAAGGCTCACAACTTTGTTGTGATATCCCACCACTTTTGACCTAATTCCATCATTTAGACCACTTTTCTATTTTTTAAAGATTTTTTATTACATTTTTGGGTTCTATTTTTGAGTAGTTTTCACCCTGTACAAGTCCCTTAATTTTTAAAAATATGTAGATAGAGTAACTATAGTCATTTTGGTAACTAATTAGTGTAGCATTTTCCATTGTGCATAACTAGTTTTATTTGTGTTTTTGCTTACTTTTGCATGTTGTATCTCTAGGCCTTCTAGTAGTCTTTTGCTTAAAATTGATCCTAACATTGAGGAAGCTTTACATGCACTTGATAGGGCTTGTAGGCTTAGTGAGAGGATAGTTCTGAGATTGAATGTAATATTGAAGTTGAAATTGAAATTGAAACTGAACTTGAAACTGTAATCAATCCTACAACCACGGCATATAACACAAATACTAAAATTAGAATTGAAAATAGAAATAATGCAAACTTGGGTGATAATGTACATAATAGAACCCTTAAAGAACTAGTAGCCCCTGATGTCAATTATCAACCTTTATGCATTCAATATTATAATTTAAATGTTGATTTTGAACTCAAATCTGGATTAATACATTTGCAGCCAAAGTTCCATGGTCTTACAGGTGAAGATCCTCACAAACATCTAAAGGAGCTTCATGTGGTATGTTCCACCATGAAACCACAAGGCATTCTTGAGGAGCACATCAAAATGTTAGCCTTCCCTTTCTCCTTTGCTGATGCAGTTAAGGATTGGCTATATTATCTTCCACCTGGTTCTGTAACAAGTTAGAATGACATGAAGAGGTTGTTCCTGGAGAAGTTTTTCCCTGCATCCAGAGCTACTACCATTAGAAAATATATATGTTGGATAAGGCAAAATTCTGGAGAAACTCTGCATAAGTATTGGGAAAAGTTCAAGAAATTGTTTGCAAGTTGCCCACACCATTAGATCAGTGACCAGCTGTTGATTCAGTATTTCTATGAGCGATTGTTCCCTATGCTGGCCAGCAAAGAATGGAGAATAATAGACTTAATGAGTTGACTTCCTTAGTGAGACAATTGGCAATGGGGCATCAAATACCTGTGCAAAGGCCTGTCAAACTATGTTGAATTTGTGCTTGTCTAACTCATCCCACAGATGCGCGCCCCACACTCTAAGAAGACAATTCTGTAGCACGGGCTTATATTACTGTAACAGGCATCTTCCCTGGTAAACCTCAGTACCAGTAGTACCAGTAGCACCAGTAGCCCAGATATGATCCCTACTCCAACATTTACAATCCTGGTTGGAAGGATCATCCAAATTTTAGACATGGTAATACAGCAACAGCACCACCACAGTAGCCTTAAAGCCATCAGTTAGGCTACACCAGTTTCAGTAAAAATCAAGACCAAGTAGGTAGTAATTCTACCAGCTTACTAGACGACAGATACTGTAGCCACCTGTGCAGCAACAAGGTCCTGCTCAATTCGAGCCTACATTGGAGGACCTAGTCAAGCAAATAGCTACCAACAACATCCAATTCCAGCAGAGAACAGAAGCCACCATTCAAAATTTTGAAACTCAGATTGAATAGTTGGCTTTTTCATTGAGTCAATTAGAGGCACAAGGCTTTGACCAACTTCCACCCCCCGGTTGCTAACTCCTTAATATAATTGATTAATTGGAATGATCCAAGGGCTCGACCCTGTTGCACTACATACTATAAGTGCTTGGTGAATCAATTAATAAATCTCATTTAATTTGGTAGGCTCGACAACTATCATATAGTCACTGGTAATTCACAAATTTCTTGCTGTGAGTCCTTATCAGGATATATCATTATGTTGGCAAGAGAGTTGTTTCTTGGAAACAGTGCCAAGAAGACACTTACAACTACTTTGACTATCAAGGCAAAGTATGTAGCTTGCTATAAGGCCATGCATCAAGCGATATAGTTGAAGAATTTGATTACTAAGTTTCGTGTTGTAGAGAGTATTTCCAAGCCTCTTACTATTTATTATGATAACTCTGTTCTAATGTGTTTCTCTCAAATTAATAAGAGTTCTAAACACTCAAAGCATTTTTTACATGAAGTATATTTTTGTTAGTGAGAAGATTCAAGAGTTTTAGAATCGTGTCAAGCATATTCCTATAGAACTTATGGTTGCAAATCCCCTAACTAAAGGTTTAGCTATTTAAGTCTTTGTTGATCATGTATCTCATATGGGTATAGTGAGATTTTTTTATGTTTAGGTTAGTGGAAGCTTGTTTTGTTGTTTTATAGTAACCTCATATTTTGTTATTATGTCTCGAGACCTTAAATAACTATGTTGCTATTATTGAGGAAGCCATACAGTATTATCATTATTATATTTTGTGTAGTTTTATTTTTTTTATTTATGGAATATTGGGGAAACATTTTTGACCTAATCTTATTTGATTATAGTGCTGAGATATTTTCCTGAATCTCATAAAGACTCTTGGGAAAATGTAATGGTTATTTTGTTAGAATTTGCACTTTGATCATATATTGACATGCAGTTTTGTTGTGCTTTCCCATTTACCCATATACCACATTTTGTTGGGTCACTAAGATATGAGTATCTTGTATGATATCATTACTCATATTAAATATGATTTTCTGTATTGTTGAGGTGCTTATAGTCCCCTATTTTGCACCATTGGTTGAAAGTGCTAGCTCGATTTTGACATATTGTTGTGGTCACATATTGTTTAATTAATATGGAGAATTGTTTTCTTTATAAAACAAAATAATATGACTTATGTCATCCAAGTGAAGGAATATTATATTAATTTTATGTGAACTAACATAAGCCACATTATATTTTATAAAAGCATGATTAATTAGATGTCAAAATAATTAGAACATGTTGTTTTACCCCAAATGGTGATCAATATTGTTATTAAACCTGTTGTTATTAAGCACTACTCATAAGTAGGTTTTTTATTGGGTCTTGTGTATGAACTTACCTTGATGGGTATTTTTAGCTCATTCTAGTGTGGCGGCATGTTTGTCAAAATATATAACAAGGAAGAGACCCTAGTTCCTAATCACTCTAGTGTGTACGATTGTTCCATTAATATTGATGCTAGAGAAAACTACTGTGAGATAGAAATAGCTCACACTATTCGAGATCACATTCAAGGATTTAATTATAGCTACCTCATCATTATCTTTTCTAGATTACCATTTAACCCAATCTATATTATTATGTATACCATATTTGAGGTTAAATTAAAGACGAGAATTTCAACACAAGTTCCAAACGAGCTTAACACCCAAAAATATGTTCACAACTTAAAGGATGATAAATTGAACCACACAAAAAAGAAATCATATAAGAGAGTTGTACGTACTCCAAGATACGAATGCTATAAATCCAAAAATGCTTACACTTCAATACAAAATAAATCGTTCATGTACCAAAAAAAAAAGTTCAAGGAAAGAGAAACAAGCTTATGTCTAATACCAAAAGCCTCAACTCTACTTCACTTTCAAACCAAGGAACCACTTAGAGCTCACATTGATACTAACTTGGAAATCCAGCTGAATCTACCCAAATGCACCAAGAGTTTTATACTATAAAGCAAAGACACTATTTGTTGGGATTGATCCAAATTCCTAATTTGAAGATTTTAATTGATAATTTCCTATTTTATTGGTAGATTCATATCTTGTAATTGATATATGAAAAATATATGTAACAAATATGAGAGATATACAAGATATGAGAGAAAATTATTTGTAATAGGAAATTATGAAAGTCATAAAGAGTGTAAAAAAGGTAGTTGCTTGCCAAGTAAGTTCTTGTGGGTTATAAATACTTGTATTGGGAAATTGGTAGAGGCATGAGAATGAAGGAAATAAAATTGTGAGTAATGTTGCAGTGGAGGGTTTGTAACTTTATCTCAAAAGTTGCATTGGTGGAGGGTTTACAACTTTTTGATTCTCAAAAATTATTGTCGTAGAGGGTTTGTAACTTTGTGATTCTCAAAAGTTACACTAGAGGATAGTTTACAATTTTGTCTGTGCAAAAGTTGCCATAGTAGAAGAAGAATGATGGTTTGCAGCATTATCCGTGCAAAAGTTGTAGTATGGGAGGGTTTACAAATTTATTAGTGCAAAAGTTATATTTTGATATTGTTCATAGTGGATTAGATCTCTTTTCATCGATGGATGTAGGCATGTTGGGCCGAACTATGTTTAATTTTATGTGTTTATGATGTTTTTCCTAATTACTAGTATTTATGCAAACATATGATAAAGGGGATGAGGTATTCCACCAACAAGTGGTATCAAAGTTGTGGTTCAAGGAGCAGTGTGATGATACAGTGTCCCTTTGGCCCCTTGTGTCAAAAATTTACCTAATGATTTGGAGATTAGGTGGCATGTGTTGTTATTGTGGCGGCATGTTTGTTGAAAGTCTTCTTGATATAGAGGTAAGTAGCATGTTCCATATAATGATAGTGCAAGCACGATATGTTGATTTCAAGATTTGCTTGGCAATCTTGATGGTGATGTTGGAATTTGGATCAAGTTGGTGATTGTTGGGATTGATCCAAATTCCTAATTTGAAAATTTTAATCGATAGTTTCCTATTTTATTGTTAGATTCATATCTTGTAATTAATATTGATATATGTGAAAAATATATGTAACAAATATGAGAGATATGCAATATATGAGAGATATTTGTTCGTAATAAGAAATTATAAAAGTCATAAAGAGTGTGAAAAAGGGTAGTTTCTTGTCACATAAATTCTTGTGGGTTATAAATACTTGTATTGGGGAATTGGTGGAGGTATGAGGATGAAGAAGGTGAAATTATGAGTAATGTTGTGGTGGAAGGTTTGTAACTTTATCCCCAAAAGTTGCATTGGTGAGGATTTGTAACTTTGTGATTCTCAAAAGTTGTTGTCATAGAGGGTTTGTAACTTTGTGGTACTCAAAAGTCCTGGAGGATGGTTTACAATTTTTTCCGTGCAAAAGTTGGCATGATAGAAGAAGAAGGATGGTTTGCAGCTTTATTCATGCAAAAGTTGTAGTGTGCGAGGGTTTATAACTTTATTCGTGCAAAAGTTGTATTTTGATGTTATTAATAGTGGATTTGATCTCTTCTCATTCGTGGATATAAGCATGTTAGGTTGAATCACGTTAAATTTGTATGTGATTATGATGCTTTCCCTAATTACTAGTATTTATGCAAACACATGATAAAGGGGATGAGGTATTCCACCAATGAATGTTATCAGAGTTGTGGTTCAAGAAGCTACGTGATGATACAGTGTCCCTTTGGCCCCTTGCATCGAAAGTCTACTTAATGATGTGGAGATTAGGTGGCATATATCGTTATGATGGTGACATTTCTATTGAAAGTCTTCTTGATGTGGAGGTAAGAGATATGTTCCATATAACGACAGTGCAAGCATGATGTGTTGATTTGAAGATTTGCTTGGCAATCTTGATGGTGATGATGGAATTTGGATCAAGGTAGAGATTGTTGGGATTAATCCAAATTCCTAATTTGAAGATTATAATTGATAATTTCCTATTTTTTTGTTAGATTCATATCTTATAATTAATATTGACATATATGAAAATATATGTAATAAATATGAGAGATATGCAAGATATAAGAGAGATTTGTTTGTAATAGGAAAATATGAAATTCATAAAGAGCATAAAAAAAGGCAGTTGCTTGTTAAGCATGTTCTTATGGTTTATATTTTGATGTTGTTCATTGTGGATTCAATCTCTTCTCATCCATAGATGTAGGCATGTGGGGTCAAACCATGTTAAATTTGTATGTATTTATGATGTTTTCCCTAATTACTAGTATTTATGCAAATGCAAGATGCAGGGAATGAGGTATTCCCCCAACATTATTTTGGTTATGTGTCTACATGTCGGACACGCGTACATACATGTTTAATTTAAAAATTATTTTTTTAGTTCTAACATGGTTACAACACGATGGGACACGACATAGACACTGGCATGGACATGGCCATTTATCTAATATGGCTCAACTTTATCAAGTAAAGGAACTATCTCTTTACTGACACTCCATTTCAACCCAAATTAATGAGATAGTAAAGCATTTCTCTAAAAACTTGCATAATCAACTCAACATTAACTACAAGAGAGTAAATCATGCCTTTATATAAGTAAAATATACTTATGATACTTATATCTAGCTTGCCTTATTATCACACCATAAGTGGAAACCTATGCCACACTAGTGTGCTCAAAGTCCTAGATACCTACTCAAAGCAAACCATAACCATTGAATGCTCAAAGTCTCATACTTTCACATATATACAAGGTGGTCATTTTCTCTATGAAATACCCCTACTAGTGTCTCAACACACACTAAAAAGCATATATAAGGGATTCCAACAAGTAGGGAAGTCCATTTCACTAAGATAAACATCTTGAGAAAATTTGGGCCTGGCGCCTAGGCACCACTCACCCACACTTAAGCGCAGGCATAACAGGGCATCATCTGGTTTTCCTGAGCCTCTGGCGCTTAGCATGCCAAACTGATGCCTAGGCGCTATGCTCTTTGCCTTAGTTTTTTGAGTTTCTACTCATTTGGCGCTTAGGCGCAGCATCCTAGCGCCTAGGCGCCATGCTCGCAGCACCAACATAATCTGGTTTTGGACAGTGGGCACCTAGGCACCCAACACTAGCACCTAGGTGCCAGTTGCACCAGAAAATTATTTTCTGCTCTATTTGTTCTCATACCAATTCTAATCCTCAAACCATGAATTTTAAGTGAATTTCAAACACAACTATGGTCTCTAATCATGTAGCAACCCTCTTGCAAACTCTCATCTCATCTGGCATGGATTTATGATAAAAAGCAAGACTTTCCATGCCCATTTTTCAACTCTTAACTGAAGGTGTTTCATGGATACTTCCCAAGATCAAACTATCAACTATGAATATATTAACTCAAGTTAATTCACAAAATAGGTTTTCAACAAGTCTATCCAACTCAAACCATGGAAAAACCATACAAAACCCATTTTAAAACCATAACAAGCATGTCACAAACATGAAGGGAGAAAAGCAAGAAATGGAGTTTGAGAACAAGCACCCCTACCTCTTGTAGCAAGGATGAACTTCAAGTTTTTGATTTGCCTTTAGCTTCCCTCTTCCTTTCCTATTTTTCCTTCTCTTTTTCCTCCTTTCTTTTCCCTTTCTCTACTTTCTCTCTTTTGTTTTCTTCTTCACGAAGGAGAGAATGAGAGAGTGGGTGAGATGAGAGAAATATGAAGGAGAAAGTCAAATAAGAAGGCTGAAAACGTGAGGCTTAAAGGCTTTAAGATATTTTGCAGAAAATTCATGTGTTAAGAACACTTAGATTTCTCCAAATCCAGTTTCCTAACTTCCATAAATGTTATGAAAAATCCTAGGATTAATCTCAATCCTAGTTTTTATCATTTCCTATTTTTCTCTATATCTGACTAGTCAATCTCATACTTAAACACTCACTCAGTGTGCTTAAAAATATTAAACTAACTCTAATTATCCTTAAATTTTAACTACATCCTCGTCCATATATTTATGACCTAGAAATAAATTCTCTTTATTTATTTCCCTTAACTAAGCAACTTATGTCACTATCTGAGTTATTTTAAGCTACTTTTCATATTCTATATTACAACAAAATGCTTAAACTAACTCAGTTTATCACAAAATTAAGCAGACATATCAACCAAGTATTATGATACCTCTATGATCATATACAAGTCTAACATGCTAAAAAGAGGATGTTACATACAATTCCAACCTTGATTCTTTCTCCCTCAGTCCGTTTTCTTCTTTCCCCACATTTGCTTCCTTATTCGTGACCAATTTGTTGCCATTTTTAGACCCTCGCCCTTGAATTGTAAAGACATTACCATGGCTAGGGTTTCGTAATCTTCATCATCAACTTGGGATACCCCCACTATGTCATCACGAAGGAGACTTTGTGGGTATGGATATTGAATGTTGTACCTAACCTCAAAAAGTGTGAAGAAAAATTGGAGAGTAAGCATAAATCATTTTCTGATACAAGCATATATGGGTTTGCTAAAATATGTTTTCAGTCCCTATAAATATTGTGAGTTTTGGTTTTAGTCCCTATCAAATGTTTTGATATGATTTTGGTCCATGTAAAATTTAAGACAGGTGAAATTAGTTCATACCCTTATCTTATCTTTATTAAATGGTGATGAGATTTCTGGGTTTGAGATTTCTAGATACATAACTCCCCACTTGAATTTTGTTTTTGTTAGGAAGGCTTATATGGTTGGTTTGAATGGGCTGATGAGGTTGTTCATTAGGGAAAGAAGAAAACGTGAGCCTTCCTTGTATTTTGTTTCATTGGGCTCTTGAGGTGATCACTTATAACCTTCTATTAGAAGAAAATGTGAACCAAAATACAGTGCAAATGTGGGGAAAGAAGAAAACGGGTGAGGGATGAAGAATCAAGGTTAGAATTGCAACTATAGGTGAGGAAGGGGGGAGAATGGTAATGTCTCTACAAGTTAAGGCTTGTTGCACATTGGGGAAGAAAGGGGGAGGAAGAAGAAGGTGACGTGAGACCTAGGTGGATAACTTGTCATCCATATGACATAAGTGAAATGAGATCAAGACATGTGGTAAGACTAAGGTAAAGTGTCATTTGCCACTTCATCATTTAACAGAGATGAGATAACATTAGGGACTAATTTCACTTATCTCAAATTTTAAAGGGACCAAAATCATAAAAAAAAAATTATAGGAACCAAAACAAAAAAAAAAAAAACTATATTTAAATGGACTAAAAAGATAATTAAGCCTTTTATGAATTATAAATATTTTTCTTTAAATTTTTAATATATATATATATATATATATATATATATATATATATATATATATATATATATATATATATATCGTGTTTGTGTCCATGTCCTATAATTTTTAAAATTTAGCGTATCCTTATATCCATATCCATATCAGATCGTGTTTGTTTCCGTGTCTATGCTTCATAAGTTTTATACAATCCAAGCTGGGCCACAAATCTTTTTATTACGAAGTACGATGATAACAAATGATAAATCTAAGCTATTACAAAAATCCGTGCAACAATGTGTTTCCTCTCAAGCACAAACCTTACTGATTTTCTCGATTTCATAGAATAACAAGTGAGCAACTTTCTCTTTTTTTATAATATTCCTTTAAATTTTCAGCTGGTTAGCGTCATTTTATAGTGAGTCACTTTTCTTTTTTGGTACATATAGTGAGCCATCTTATTAATTTGTTCATTAGGCACACACTTTAGTTGTCTTTATCTTCAAAATGATCATTGTACACTTTTCCAATTGTATTTTGATTCTTATTGTCCCATGCAGTGTAGTTGCCTCAATGTCATGTTAAGTTGGTTCTGCTATAGTAGTCCATAAGCATTGATTTTTGAGTTGGATCTTTATTTTCTTCTGATATTAGCAAATTAAATAAATAAATAAATAATTTTTTAAGGGTTTTGTTTTTTTAGTTACAGTTTCGTAGTGTTCAATTCACATTAAAAGTAATTTACCTCAATCATCCATATTGGAACTTGATAATTCACAATATACTTTTTATGGCTTAACTCTAAGTAATTGACATAGTTAAAATTCAAATCTATGAATGTATATCTATTACAGTCTAACTTTAAGTAATTGACATAGTTAGAATTTAAATTTATAACTATATATCTATTGTTGCACCAAAGTCCCACATTGGTGGGTTTTAAACCGTGGAGGCTCAGAGAGCCTATATAAAAAGGCTTAAATGAAGCTTTTAAATCATCCCAAAATTTCCTCTTCTTTCTCTTATATAGCTTCTTTGTTTTAGAGAGAAAAATTCAGAAAGAGAAAATATAGTTTCTCCTGTGAGGTTCTCTTAGTGTTTGTATTCTCCTATTTTCAAGAGAGAGTGTTGTTGTTCTCTCCTTGTATCTAGAGAGAGGTCTTCTGATTTCTTTCACATAGTGAAAATCTCTTCTACTCTTACCCATGGTTTTTCCCTCATCATTTGTAATGCCCTCCTCAGGGTATCACATGTCTGACTCCCGACTCATAATCTGAAAAGAAGTTCGCACAAAGTTTGAGTTATAAAAGATGGGTTTTAAAATTCCTTCTTTACTGAAACATAAACTTACGGAAATTTATAAGTAATACGGAAAAATATATTGAAACAGATTCATATACACTATTGACCCAATTGTACTATTTAACAATTTAAAGAGAAATATAACATTTATCGACTTTTTTTTAACTTTTTAACACGAACAGTAGTAACCCCATGATAAGTTCTACTTAATAGTACGGTATAACACTAACATTAAATCTTAATATACTCATTCCTTCTCTTGTATCAACTTGATGCATCAGAACTTTACTCCTTGTCTACCCGGCACATCTTCGGACTTGAGACAGTCACTTTTCAATGTTTCCATCAATCTCTGTGTATCTACCACCCGTTATATCTAAGACAACTCATTCCTTCTACTGTATAATTTTAACAATACAGACAAAGCAAAACAATATAACAAAGAAGTGAGATCACCTACACCAATACCAACATGGCAGCACAGAGATAACACAAACAACAATATCATACAGATAGATCATACCACAATTATGATCATGCCATCAACATTAATCAACTATCATCATCCAATCATTTATCAATTCAATTATCATAAACAATAATTATGATAATGTCCTAGCATTATCATCATCATCATCTTCCAAGTATTCAAAACAATTGTCATAACCAATATTCCTCAATTAATATATCACAGAGATATAAATGTTCAGATTATGCATGTACACAAGACTCGATTTCCTACTCCATGGAGCTAAAACTCAGGTTGGAGAAATGATTGAAAAGATCTGTCGGTACCACATGCCTCAGACCATGTGCTATAATCCTTATTTTGATTATTGCACATCTAGCATATACACGACAGTCTTTATCAGATCTTGGTTAAGAATAGTGTCTCGGTCAGGATCATCGATGTGTCGCGTCAGTCTAACCCATGGTTACAGTAGAGTGACTCACTGCCCACTGTAGGCAACCCGCACCCCGATGCCCCTAAGGTCAACGAGTGACCTACACTACGCATATCGCACCCACTCAAGAGGTGTACGTTTCTCCTAGGCAATTAGCCTTTTCCAGTCCATCGGACCATTCCAATGCATGTCTAATGCACCAAAAACCAAATCATAGATAGAATATCAATCACAGGTTTAACTCATAATAATTTTTTTTTAAATATATTTTATACAATGCACTAATATCTTAGTGTAAGTCCAACCACAAGGGCCATACTTTTCAAATCACATAAGATTTTCTGTCATTTTCACAATTACATAAAAAATATTCTATCACTTTTAAATCACATGGTGATTTTTTAACAATAGTTGAAATCACGTAAAAATATTCTCTCATTATTTAATCACGTAGTGATTTTTCAATAATATTTTCAATAGTGTAAAATATTTAAACGCTTTCCAAATCGCGTAGAAATATTTTAACATTTTTCAAATTGCGTGGAAATACGTTAACATTTTTCAAATCTTGTAGAAATATTTTATTGTATTTCAAATCGTTTTTAAGATACGTAAAATATTTTTCAACATTTACAATTACGTAAAATATTCCTCAATATTCCAAATATTATTTTGGACTTAAATAAATCAATATTAATTTCAACACATTCTTCAAATTACGTAGCTTAAGAATCATGTTTTTAAGATACGTAAAAACATTTTTCATCACAATTTTATTACGTAAAAATATTTCTTAACCTTCAAAATTTTTTTTAACTTTTCTCAAAATAATATAACTTTGTATTTTATTTTTCATATTTTCCTTATTCAAGAAAACCTTTTTCCACATTTCTTAATTCAAGAAATCCTTTTCCAAAATATAATTCACAAAATCAATTTTTCATTGATATAAATCAACGTTTCAAAACTTAACATTTTCTAATGTACTTCAAAACTCAAAAAAATAAGTTATACGTTAGTAGATTTTCATAATACCACTATATTCTTCATTTTTCCCAAATAATTTCCAAACACAACCTTCTTCAAAATAAATTGAAGTTCAAAAACATTTTCATTTTACAAAAACTTAATTTCTCAAGTGATTAAAATGCTCTGATTCGCTTTCCAAATTCCTTGTATTAAATCAATTATATTTTCACTTGAAAAATTACTTTGTTTCATCAAAATCTAGGCATTACAAGCCTTCAAAAACGTGGACATGACTATTGAAAATTATCAAAATATTTTTCCTTCTAAATTGATATGGTTTTACACAAACAAAACCATTAAAATTTTATTTTCAAAACCGAAGTACCGATGGTTATAAAAACCAAACCCATTTGTTCAAATTCATTTTTACTTTCTTTGCAAATCATTTTTCACTTTCTTTGCAAATTCTTAAAATTAACGTTTGCCCGTTTCATTCAAAACTCATGTTTAGAAAAATACTCAGGATCTTTGTACACAAAATAAATAAATGAAAATTCTTCACAAATCGTGTTCTTGTTCTCTTGAAAAATAAACCCTTTGTTTATTTTTCATACTCTTCAAATCATCCATTTTCATCCTTCATGAAATTATTAATTTATGAACACCTATTTAGAGGTGTCTTGGCCGAAATTCACTAACTTCTAGGGACCAAAAATTAATTTCCTTATTCTTGAAAAATTTCAACATGAACTCTAATTTTTGGGAGCTCAAAA
This sequence comes from Ormosia semicastrata, assembly GCA_029884595.1. Lineage (NCBI taxonomy): Eukaryota > Viridiplantae > Streptophyta > Magnoliopsida > Fabales > Fabaceae > Ormosia > Ormosia semicastrata. The sequence goes on along the minus strand of JAQQTO010000028.1, from coordinate 4,109,970 downwards.
CCGTAGCCTCCCCCTTGGCCTTTGGAGCCAAAAATCAATTTCCTTTCTACCATCAAATCATGGCATACATATACATATTTAAATATATATCACAAACATGCCATAATCAAAGCAATAAATCATGCAAATCATACCAAACATAGGCAAATAATCAAAGCACATAAACACCCACAAATAATTACATGACCATGGATATGAATCCTCACTTGGATTCACCATCCATCAAATATAAAACCATCTCTCACCACCATACTTGGTTGGTGAGATGGATCTCCTTCTTACCTCTTGAAGATCCTCAAAAGCTTCTTGATTTGCTTCTTTTTCCAAGTCCTTCACCACCAAAGGCTTCTCAAATACAAAACAAAATACATAGAAATTAATATACTAAGCTTGATTAAGAGGAACCATGGATCAAACATGGTTTAGAACATGAAAAAGAGAGAAGAAATGAAGTTTCCTTACACTTCACCACAAATACCCTATAACTTGGCTCTTGAAGAAAGTCTATGAAGATGAATGATTTAGAGAAAGTCTCCAACATGAAAGTTGCTTAGAATATGATGTAAATTCAAGATCTATAGTTAGATGAAATTAAAAAGTGATGGAAGGTGTTCTTGATCGTCATGGCCGAAACATAGAGGAGAAGAGAAAGGAAGAGAAAATTTGTTAAGTTTTCTTCTTGAAAATGAATCAATAATGACCAAGACAACATATAATTGATGTCTTGAAACTTGGCTAAGCTATTAAGCCACCAAAACCGTGCCCCCCTCCAAGCATTCTCCTAAGGAAGCAAACAAAGTAATAATGGTCAAGAATGATGTAATATTGACCATGACAAGTAATAATGGTCATCAAATCACCTTTAGCTCCAAAATACTACAAAAACCATCCCCTCCTTGCATTATGCATGCAATAATATTGTCATCTTTTTCAAGCCATTATTTGAAGCATTTCTAGCCATTGATTAATTCAATGGTTAGGATTTAGGTAGACTTTTGATTAGAAGACTCAATCTAGGCCATTGGATCTTTCTCCTTTAAATTCTAGCCATTAGATGTGTCTCCAAAATAAAGGATCAAGATTACTCCTTCTTACTTTTAATCCAAGGGTTATAATTAGTCATAACCTTTTTAGAAGACCAAATCTTCACCATTAATTAAATCCAAATCCAATGGTCATAAATGGTCCTTATTACTTTATAAGACTAAATCTCCACCATAGATTAAATCTAAATCCAATGATTATAAATGGTCTCTGTCACTTTTCAAGACCAATTCTACACTATTGATTAAATCAACGGTTGATATCAAAGCCTTCCTAACTAAGTTTATTCTCACACCATTGATTAAATCAATGGTGATTATCCAATGCTTCTTTATTAAGTTTGTTTCTTAAATGTTGATTAAATCAATTGTTAATTTTCAAACTAAGTATTCTCATCCAAGGGTACAAATCAAGTCAAGCCCTCTTTGTTGACTACGCAGTATAATTTTTATTATTTTTATCTGCTATAACCCTACAAATAATATTTTTACTGTATTTTTATCACCTGATAAATAAATATAGTACAAAACACAGTAAAAGAAAATTATAAAAACTGTTTCCAGATTCAGGTTTAGTAAGATCCCCTATCTCTGTCTAAACAGTACAAATTTTCTTATCCGTAGAAAAATTTTTACTTTGCAGGACCCACCTGAGCCCACGTATGGCCACCTGCGCCCACATACACCCCCTGGGCCCACAAACAGTAAAAATTTTCATAATCACACATAAAATCACAAAAATTAGAAAAATCACAAATATCAAATCAGATTATGTAAAATAATTAAAACCTAACGGTAAAAATTAAATTACGTAAAGTTTTCCCCGGCCCGAAAATTTTTATTTTCCTGACTCGAAGTAAATCACTCAAAACGATCAAATACGCTGACGGAATAATCAAAATAATTTTACAGTATCCAGAAATTACTAAACAGTAAAATTTTGTTAACTGTTAAAATTATTGTTTAAGAAATAGAAAATTTTGGGGTGTTACATCATTAAAGGGGATTTTTTACGTTAAATATTATGTGTCGAGTTCCTTTTTTCTCATCTCCTATTCCGCTGTGTGATACTATCTCGTTATACTGGTACCCAACAATGGTATCAGAGCTCGGTTACTACGTTACAGGGTTCAGAAGAAAATTCTTAGTATGCTCTGTGGTTGCAGCATTGACTGATCTTCCACATCAGAAAAAAATTATTCTTGTTGCTGGAAATAAAGTGTGGTAGTGTGGGAGTGTATGTCTAGAAAAGTTCTGACTATGAAAGACTTGATATTTAAGCGTGTCCATTAGTGACCTACCTCTCTTTCCTAGGAACTTGCCTGGTACACTGTTCACAGTCTATGGTCACTATTCTAGTATACGATACTATTCCAGTATACGGTACTATTAACGCTACAGATACTATTCATAGTGACTATTCATACGTGTAGTTGTATACTTTTACAGTGATTGTAAACGTATACTGAATTTGTTCTAGTATACGATAATATGTACAATACTGTTCACGTATATGGTACTATTCATGGTGAAATAGTAAAAGCCGGTTCAGTTGAAAATTATTTGGTGTAAAACCATAGTGACAAAATATGAGATTGAGAGGTTCAATGGGAGTAATTTCTCCTTATAAAAACTGAAGATAAAGGTAATCTTGAGGAAAGACAATTGCTTAGCAACAATTGAAGGCAGACCCACTAGGGTACCTGATGACAAGTGGAAGGAGATGGATGACAATGCTGTTGGCAACTTGCATCTAGCTTTGGCAGACTCAGTATTATTAAGTATTACAGAGAAGAAGACTGCAAAGGAGATTTGAGATGCTCTCACCAAATTGTACTAGGTCAAGTCACTTCACAACTGGATATTCTTAAAAAAGAGGCTTTATACTTTTCAAATGAGTGAATCCGCAATAGTAACGGATCACATCAACAATCTGAATACACTATTTTCTCAGCTAACGACATCAGATTACAACATGGTGAAAAATGAATGTGCAGAACTTCTACTTCAAAGTCTACTTGACTCTTATAATCAACTCATCATCAACATAACAAATAATAATATTGTTGATAGTCTTCAATTTGATGATGTTGCTGCTGCTATTCTTGAAGAAGAATCCATGCAAAAGAACAAGGAAGACAGATTAGAAAGCTCAAAACAAGCAGAGGATTTGTCGATGACGAGGGGAAGATCAACGGAATGTGGCTCTAGTGGGAGCCGAGATCAAAGTAGATCAAAGTCACGAAGAAAGAAGAACTTCAAATGCTACCATTGTGGCATGAGAGGGCACTTGAAGAAAGATTGTTAGCACAACAAGAAAAATGCAAGAAAAACTCCTGAAGCAATAACCTCTCAAGGATGTGTTGCGAGTACCTCTGATGATGGAGAAATCCTTTACAGCGAAGTAACAACTAGTTCCAAAGGTGGAAAACAACTCACTGATGTTTGGATAATGGATTCAGGAGTAACATGGCACATGACTTCACAACGACACTGGTTTAGCTCTTATGAACCTATCTCGGAATGATCTATGTTCATGGAAAATGATCATGCCTTGGAGATTGCTGGAGTTGGTACTGTCAAAATAAAATTACACGATGGTACTGCTCGCATAATTCAAGGGGTACGACATGTGAAAAGTTTAAAGAAGAATTTATTGTCTATTGGGCAATTGGATGACCTCGGGTGCAAGACCCATATTGAAGATGGGATCTTGAAGGTGATTAAAGGTGCTCTTATGGTGATGGAAGCAGAAAAGATCACGACAAATCTATACATGCTTCAGGGAGAGACATTGCAAAAGGCAGACGCATTAGTTGCATCAGCCAGCCAAAAGAATCAATGATAATGTGGCATCACAAATTAGACCATATGTCAGAACATGGTTTGAAGATTCTCGCGGAACGTGATCTCCTTCCCGGGCTCAAATTGGTAAACTTACCTTTTTGTGAGCATTATGTGATGATCACATATTTGATACATTAATAAGCTTTCATTCTTAGTCATTTACACTCTTTATGTACTTAATTGATTGAGTTTTATTATGTTTTGTAAGTTTGGACTCAAATTGAACTTAATTGAATTTTTCAACATGATTCATATCTTACACTATTTCTGTATTCGGGTCATATCTTGGGCTGTAGGTGATATTTGGAGGTGATTCTAGTGGCATTTGAAAGATAAGAGAGAGTTCTATAACTTTTATGAAGACCTCAAAGGCCTAATCACACGAGTAGATAACTCAAATTGGAATTGAAGCAAGAACTAGAGTGTTTTTCCTGACAACTTAACCTATGGGTACTGTTCATCACATATTTCGGGATAGAAGTTGTAACATGGGCTAAAATTTGGATTCTGAATAGTTAAGACCAATATCTACAACTTTCATGTTGAACACTTTTCCAGAATCGGACTCCTTGAAGGTGATATTAGGCTTGGAAGTCAGAACAGAGGAGCTGTGACTGGGCCTGGGCAGTGTTCAGTAAATTGAACGTATCTGGAGTTAGAGAAATGATATTGGATTCAAACTAAAGCCATTTGAAATCTACGATCTAGGCCTACAACTTTCATGAAGACCACTTGGTTCAAAAATGACGAATGCAATGACTTCAGAGCTGCATGATTTCGGAGACAAGGAATCTCCATAATTTCCCACTCACCTAAAGTCATTTGGCATTTTCCACTCATTTTTCACTCATCCAACCACTAATGACTCAGCCCCCTTGACATTTTGTATCTCTAATCCTCTATAAAAGGGGGCCTTGGCATATCATTAAGAGTGTTAGGTGTTAGTTACCAAAATAATGTCATTTTGTTACTAGGTTTTCTTGTAGTAATTTTCCTTTGTTCTAAATTAAAGTCATGTTCTTCTTCTTCTTCTTCTCTCTTTCTTTCTTCTTATCTATGAGTAACTAAGTTTCATTTTACTTGGGTGAAATGGTGAAGCTCTTGGTAATAAAGTAAGGTTAGATTTATTCTTATCTTGTGCTTAAATGATTTATATTTTTCTAGTAATTATTATACGTATTATAATTTGTTTCTTATAATTTAGAAACCATCTTTGTAAAGAGGAGTTCTTGATTTGTTGTAGACAAAATATTGACACAATGAATGCTTTAACCCATTTATAAGTGGTGGTAATATTTTTAGGAAACATAATATAATTACGTATACTATTTTAATTAAACTTTTAATGTTGCATTTTTTGATTGGAACCTCCATGTTGCGAGGATTCTAATTGAGTTATAAAAGGAATTGATCTTACCTTTATTTTATTTACCAAGAGTGAATCTTTTTACCCAAGTAAATAATTTTAATCGTAGTAACAAAATATTCACTTCACTTTAATTAATCTTCAACAATTCCCTGTGGATCGACCTCGGACTCCCGAGAAATATATTACTTGAGACAACCTGCACTTGGGTTCGCAAAGCAACAATTAATCCCGCATCAAGTTTGTAGACTTGTTTGAAACTAAAAATTGTGCATCAAGTTTTTGGCGCCGTTGCCGGGGACTTGATTTTAAGACTGAATTTCTGGTGTAAAAAAAAAATTTGTATATATACTAACATACTAACTAGTGGGGGAACCTCTCCCTTTTTAATTTCTGTGCATACTAACTTAGTGGGGGAACTTCTCCCTTTTACTTATTTTTTTTTCTTTAAATTTACTTTTCACACTTTATTTTTTTTTTACATTTTAATTTCTGTACAGTGGAGGTAATTCTCCCTTTTATTTTCTTGTACATTTTAACTTAGTGGGGGTAACTCTCCCTTTCTTTTTTTTGTACTTTATTTTCTGTATTTATTTTCTGTCATTTTTTTTATTTACTAACTTACTAATTCTCTTACTAACTATTTAACTTTTTACTTTATCAGCTATCTAACTTTTTACTTTTTCTGCTTCTAACATTTTAATTTATCTGTATACTAACTTTTTAATTTTTATGCTTATTAACTTATTTGGTGGTTGGTTTATACCACACCTTTGTTAATATTTAATGGACAGCTTTTATATTGCTATCTTGTACATTTTATTTTATACTTGTAAGTTACTTTTTTATGCTTAATTAGTATCGTGATTTAAATTCTGTCGTTTGGTTAGAGTTAATCCAGTACTTTACATATTGATTTGTTTGAATCACAATCACACACATTAAGCACAATGGTGAAAACGAAAGTGTGCATGATGAACATGAAAATCAACTGCATATGAACCATGCGTGAGTATTTGCAACCATCCCGAAATTATAGTCCATCATGTTTTATCTTTCCAAATAATGCCAACAATTTTAGATTCAAGCCAGGTATGATTTCTTTACTTCCTAATTTCCATGGTTTAGAATCAAAGCCCATATTTACATCTAAAAGAATTTGAGGAAGTATGTACTGCTTTTCATGATCAAACTTGCACTCAAGAGGTTGTTAAGCTTAAATTATTTCCTTTTTCTTTGAAAGATAAAGCAAAAACTTGGCTTAACACTTTAAAACCAAGATCAATTGGCACATGGCAAGAAATGCAATGTGAGTTTTTGAAGAAATTTTTTCCAACACATAAAACCAATGCTTTGAAAAGACAAATCCAAAATTTTTCTCAAAATTCAAATGAAGCATATTTTCAAAGTTGGGAACGTTTTAAAGATTTGTTGAATTCTTGCCCACATCATGGTTTTGAAAAATGACGTACTTTAAGTTTCTTTTATGAAGGGTTAACACCTGAAACCAAGCAATTTGTGGAAACAATGTGCAATGGTGAATTTCTTGATAAAGAACCTGATGAAGCTTTAGACTATTTAGACCATTTGGCTAAAAATTCTCAATCTTGGCATGGTACTAATCCTTCTGAAAATTCAATTAGATTTAACCTTGCAAATGCTAATAAAGGAAAATATCATCTTAGTCAAGAAGAAAATCTAAATGCAAGGTTTGCTAGTTTGGCTAGAAAGGTTGAAGCCATGGAATCCGGGAAAGTAAAAGAAATCAAATCTGTGCAAAATGAAGAAATTTGTGGCATTTGTGATGAATTAGGACACTCAACAAATGAATGTCCAAAAATTCCTGTTTTTAAAGAAGTTGTGCATGAGCAAGTAAATGCAATGAATAATTTTAAAAAGTCATTCACTTCTTCTTTTTCAGATACATACAATCCGGGATAGAAAAATCACCCGAATTTCAGTTGGAGGAATAGCAACCAGCCACAATTCATGCAACCACCACCTCCTCAGGCACAGCAAGATACTCAAAATCCTCAAGGATATGCACCCTATATCCCACCATATAGGAAAAACCTTGAAGGAACATTGCATGCATTCATGGAAAAACAAGAGGCCATCAATAGTCAAAATACTCAAGCTATGATTGACATAAAAGACACTATTGCTAAACTTTCTTCTGCACTTGCCATTCATGAGAAAGAAAAGTTTCCCTTTCAACCTCAACTAAATCCTAAGGGTCAGTTTAGCCTAAATGAGGGTAGTTCAGAAAGTCAAAAAATAGATCAAGTCAACTCAGTGATAACTTTTAAGAGTGGAAAGGTTGTTGAAAAATAAATTCTTGAACTTTTTGAGAAAGATGATGAGTCAATTCCCAAAGATGAGGAAGGAGTTGATAAGCCACCTAGCCAAAAGGAGATCAAACCCTCGTCTTCACCCTCATTTCCTCAAGCATTAAACAATTCAAGTAAAGTGAATCATAACAGTGACATTTTTGAAATCTTTAAACAAGTGAAGGTCAATATTCCTTTGTTAGATGTTATCAAGCAGATTCCTTATTATGCCAAATTTTTGAAAGACTTGTGCACTGTTAAAAGGAAACATAATGTGAAAAAGAATGCATTTTTGACTGAACAGGTAAGCTCCATTATTCAAAACAATAATGAGTTGAAATATAAAGACCCTGGTTGTCCTACAGTTTCATGCATTATTGGTGAACATAAAATTGAACGAGCTTTACTTGATCTTAGTGCTAGTGTTAATTTGCTTCCATATTCAGTTTATCAGCAACTCAACCTTGGTGAGTTAAAACTAACTTCTGTAACTCTTCTACTTGCTGATAGATCAATTAAAATTCTAAAAGAAATAGTAGAAGATGTGTTGGTACAAGTTGATAAATTCATATATCCTGTAGATTTTATTGTCTTGGAAACTGAACCTATGGTTGATAGTTCTAAGTCGTTCCTCATTATTATTTGGGTCGCCCATTTTTAGCAACATCTAATGCTTTGATAAATTGCAGAAATGGAGTGGTGAAGCTAACTTTTGGAAATATGACATTGGAGCTTAATGTTTTCAACATGTGCAAGCAACCACAAGAAGTTTATGATGATAAAAAAGAGATTGAAGGGATTGAAGCCATTATAGATAATCATCTTCAAATCAGGAGTTCTTCTGACCTATTAGAAATCTGTTTAATTAATTCATTTAATTCAGCTATACAATTAAGATGATGATGTTTCTGAAATATGCTCTTTGCTTGACTGGACACAGGAAATGGAATACAAAGCATGGAAGCCAAGATTCGAAGAGCTAAAATCCATGAATGATGATACCCGTGAAGAAGTACCCATACTGGAACTGAAGCCATTACCTGATGGGTTGAAGTACATATTTTTTGGAGAAGAACAAAGCTCTCCAGTGGTAATTTCCTCATCCTTGACCAAAGAACAAGAATGTAAGTTGATAGAAGTACTTAAAATGCATAAAAATGCAATTGGATGGACATTAAAGGATATAAAAGGCATTAATCTATTAATCTGTACACATAGAATACATTTAGAGGATAATGCTAAAACATCTCAACAACCTCAAAGAAGATTAAATCCACATATGAAAGAGGTAGTTAGAGTTGAAGTTCTTAAATTACTTGATGTTGGAATTATCTATCCTATCTCTGATAGCCAGTGGGTAAGCCCTACACAAGTTGTGCCTAAGAAATCTGGAATAACAGTGGTTGAAAATGAAAAAGGAGAATTAATACCTACTCGAGTCTCATCTAGTTGGCGTATGTGTATTGATTTCAGAAAATTAAATGCAGCCACTAGGAAAGACCATTTTCTATTGCCATTTCTTGATCAGATTCTAGAAAGAGTAGCAGGACATCCCTACTATTGTTTTCTTGATGGTTATTCAGGGTATAATCAAATACCAATTGCATTAGAGGACCAAGAAAAGACCACTTTTACTTGTCCCTTTGGCACTTTTGCATATAGAAGAATGCCTTTTGGTCTTTGTAATGCTCCAGTAACTTTTCAAAGATGCATGCTAAGTATTTTCAAGTGACATGATTGAGCATTATTTAGAGGTTTTCATGGATGATTTGACAGTTTTTAGAAATTCTTTTGAAAATTGTCTTGATAATTTGGAAAAAGTTCTTAAAAGATGCGAAGAAAAAGGATTTGTGTTAAATTGGGAAAAATGTCATTACATGGTTACCTCAGGAATAGTGTTAGGTCATGTGATATCTTCTAAGGGAATTGAAGTTGATAAGGCCAAAGTTGAATTAATTGCTCATTTGCCTTTCCCAAAAACAGTCAGAGAAGTTCGTTCCTTTTTAGGACATGCAGGATTTTACAGAAGATTTGTAAAGGACTTTAGTGCTATATCTAGACCTTTATGTAATCTTCTAACAAAAGATACACCATTTGATTGGACTCAAGATTGTCAGAAATCTTTTGAAAAATTAATCGGTCTTTTGACTTCTGCTCCTATCATGCAATCTCCTGACTGGTCTTTGCCTTTTGAGTTGATGTGTGATGCTAGTGATTTTGCTGTTAGCGCTGTTTTAGGCCAAAGAAAGGAAGGTAAGCCTCATGTAATTTATTACGCAAGTCGAACTTTGAATAGTGCACAAATGAATTACACCACTACTGAAAAAGAACTATTTGCTGTAATTTTTGCATTGGATAAATTTCAGGCTTATTTAATTGGTTCATCCACTATTGCTTTCACTGATCATGCTGCTGTTAGATATTTAATGTCTAAACAGGATGCCAAACCTAGGTTGATACGGTGGATCTTGTTGCTTCAAGAATTTAACATCACAATAAAAGACAAGAAAGGAGCCAAAAATGTTGTTGCAGATCATTTGTCAAGGCTGACAACAGGCTCATCTTTTGATAGCACACCTATCAATGATTCTTTCCCTGATGAATTTTTATTTTCTGTCAATTCTATGCCTTGGTTTGCTAACATTGTCAATTTTCTTGTAACAGGTAAGATGCCGCCTCAGTGGACACACCAAGACAAAAAAAAAATTTTGATTGAGGTGAAAATTTTCTTTTGGGATGACCCATATTTGTTTAAATATTGTCCTGATCAAATCTTTCGGAGATGTGTACCCGACAATGAGGTAAGTAGTATCATTAAATTTTGTCATTCAGAAGCATGTGGAGGTCATTTTTCTTTAAAGAAAATAGCTGCAAAAATCTTGCAGTGTGGATTTTATTGGCCCACTTTATTCAAGGACAGCTATACTTTTGCAAAAGTTGTGAAAATTGTCAAAAATTGGGGTCCATTTCTAAAAGAAATATGATGCCTTTGAACCCTATCCTTGTCATTGAAATTTTTGATTGTTGGGGAATTGATTTCATGGTTCCATTTCCATCATCTTTTGGATTTGTGTACATTTTGGTTGCAGTTGATTATGTCTCAAAATGGATTGAGGCGATTCCATGTCGGCACAATGATCATAAAACTATTCTAAAATTTTTAAAAGAAAATGTTTTGAGTCGATTTGGAATTCCTCGAGCTATCATCAGTGATGGGGGAACACATTTTTGTAATAAACCATTTGAATCTTTAATGAAAAAATATTGCATTACCCACAAAATTGCAACCCCTTATCATTCTCAGACAAGTGGACAAGTTGAATTAGCAAATAGGGAGATTAAACAAATTTTGAAAAAAACGGTTAACTCAAATCATAAAGATTAGTCTTTAAGACTAAACGATGCACTTTGGGCTTATCGTACTGCATTTAAAACATCTTTGGGCATGTCTCCCTATCGGTTAGTTTATGGAAAACCTTATCATTTGCCTATAGAATTGGAGCATAAAGCATTTTGGGCCATTAAAGCTTTCAACTTAAGTCTTGATGATGCTTCCAAGTTACGCAAATTGCAATTGAATGAACTTGAGGAATTAAGAAATGATGCATATGAAAACTCAAAGATTTATAAAGTTAGAACAAAAGCTTTTCATGACAAATCAATTTTCAAAAAAACTTTTGAAATTAGTCAAAAAGTTCTGCTTTATAATTCTCGCCTTCACCTATTCCCTGGAAAATTGAGATCTAGGTGGATTGGTCCTTATATTGTCAAACATGTGTATTCTTATGGGGCCATAGACATTGAGAATCCTAGGAATGGTATTGTATTTAAGGTTAATGGACAAAGACTCAAACCATTTCTAGAACATCAAGTTGTTGAGGTAGAATTCATTTCTCTTTCTAATCCTTGTTATGAGTAGAATTTATTTTAATGTTGTTTCTTTCTTTTTGCAGTTCTTTGTGTTCCCGGTTAAATGGCGGATAACGGTATTCCGTGACTCTCAAGTTGATTTGTTTTTCAGTTTCCCATAATAACTGATTTCTTCTCCTTTCAAAATGGATGTCATTCTCTCAAATCTAAGAAAACATTTTCCTTCTCTCCCTCTAAATGCTCTAACAAAAGTCTATGAAGCTAGGTGTAAAAGACTGAGATTGTTAATGTATAAGGGCATCCCAGAAGATATATGCTGGATAATCGAAGCAAAGGTTCGTTTAGCTGGTGAATCTTCAGATTCATTTATCCCATACATGCCTGGTCTCGGTAAAAGTTCATTTTCAAAAAGGAGAAGAGCAAAAAGAATGAAAGTTTGTTACAAGTATGCACGATGGAATTGCAACACGCGATGTCACTCTTTGGGGATAGTTTTCGTAAACAGAGAAGATAAAATATTCTTCATTAAGAATGGACTGAGTAAGGAGTCATTAGATAATATCTTATTGACTCTTGAGACGCATTCTTGTGGAGTTGTGCAGCGTGAACTTCTTAGTTTATGGAATCTCTTCAAGGATGAGCAAGAGCGTTATAGTCTTGGGAATCTGACTCAAAAAGACCCTGTTTGCCAATTTATAAGAAAATTGGATGGGAAGCTTATCCTCGACTCATAGAAGGCATTTAAGCCGTTTCTGGACGTGAAACCAGAGGAAGATGTGAGCCACAATCACAACAACATGTATATATTATCTTGTACATTTTTAAAAAAGAAAAAAAAAGGAAAAAAGAGAAAAAAATGAAATAAAAAAGAATAAAAAAGGGCGAAACTTCGGTTGTACTTGATCTTTAATTAGATTAAGAGCCCCTGCCAGTGGAGTGGCAGACCCGTCATTGACTCGGGTAGACCTTCGCACCCCGGTTGGTAAATAAGATTCGTGTGCCATACTCTGTAGAGAGCCGCACAAGCATTCCCAGGTTTTAACCAAAGGCTCTGCTTGCTGATGGACAGAAAGAAGTGTCCTGTGTTTGCATTCTCGCGTGACAATGCCTCTGAGCTGAATCTGTGATTTAATGCCATGGGCTCTTCAGCGACCTCTCACTGGCTGTGGTCGTTGGTGGTAGCTGTCAAATTTACGCACTTTAATTAGTGGCGTCGTAGCTCAATCCAAAATATCCCACAAGCGGGAGGGAGAAGAATGCCCAGATTGGCTGAGCCGTCTTGGTATTACTTGCACTCATGACGCCTTGTGATATAAAGATCTGCCATGAAACCCGTACATAAAGGTATGTAATCATTTGTTATTATTATTTTATCTTTGTATGATTTTGTTGAATTTTGGTTTTGGACAGACGATCCTTTGGATGGGATCCTTCGGGGGTTTCTAGACTTCTTTACCCTGATGGTTTTCTTGAAGTAAAAAAAAAACAAAAAACAAAAAAAAATTATTTTTAAATTTCAAACTTTTCTGACACCAGTCAACCAACCTATATAGGAGCTATTATTACTTTTTCTATTCTCTTCCCTATTTAAACACTCCATTTTCTTCAATTTCCTACAACTCATAATCATTCAAAGAGAGTGTGAGTGTAGAAATGGAGGGAGCTCCTTCTTCTGTTCGTAGATTTGTCAGTATCTGTGTATTTTGTGGGACAAGTTATGGGAAGGGCTTAGAGTTTGTAAACGCAACAAGCATTGTTGGTAGAACACTTGCTGCGAGGAATATTCGTGTTGTATATGGGGGAGGTAGCATTGGGTTAATGGGGGCTGTATCACTTTCTGCACATATAAGAGGTGGTCAAGTTTTAGGTGTCATTCTTGAACCTTTCACTCGAAGGAACATCATTGGAAAGACAATTGGACTGGAAATTCAGGTATCATCTATGCATGGACGAATGAAGGCGATGCTTGAAAACTCTGATGCATTCATTGTCTTACCTGGTGGTTTTGGTACTTTGGAAGAAGTCTTTCAAGTTGTCTCTTGGGCCCAATTGAACATCCACCATAAACCCATAGGTTTGTTGAATGTTAATAATTTCTTTGATAATTTATTATCTTTTGTTGACCATGCTGTGGAATAGAAATTTGTCACACCTTCTGCAAGACGACTTTTTATCTCTGCTTCTACTGTTGATGAGTTGATTGATAAATTAGAAGCTTTTGTTTATGAACCTGATCCATAGAATGACTCGAGATAGATTGGTCCGAAGGAAGCAAGTGAAGGAAGTAGTGAAGGAAGCAAAATGAAAAGAAAGCCAGCCAAGACACTCCAACTATTTAAATAATTACAACCTTTAGTTTTATTTATCATACTTTGTTTCTGATTTGTGTGAGGTTTTTCTTTTCAGTAATCGCAGCAACAGGTAATATATTCTATCCTTTTTCCTATCTATGTTTTGACATTGAGGACAATGTTGTGATCTGGTTGGGGGGAAGGATGGTTGTAAAAAAAAACCCAAAATAAAAAATAATAATTAGGAAGTATGTTTGTTAATATGTTTATTGTATTTATATTAAAAAAAACCCAAAAAAAAATTCAAAAGTGTGTTTGTTAATATGTTTGTTGTGTTTGTCATCAATTTATTAACAACAAAAGTAATTAGGGATGACAGAGTAAAGAGTAAATTATTTACTCTTGAGACGCATCAAAAATTGGTGGCAGAGTAAGGAGTAATTAGGCTAGTAACTAGTTTATGTGGAAGTAGCAATTCAAATTCAGGGAAATTTACATGATTGAGTAAATTGTCTTCTTTCTTAAAATTCACATGCTTGGTTATGGATGTTGAATTGGTAGACTAAGAATGATAGAATTATGCCTTGTGAGATTTTGAGCCTATTGATGAATGGATTGAACATTTGTACCATTCTTTTCTTTCTTGTGTGAATCTCACTCATAAAATTGTTACTCTAGAACTTGCTTTGATTCTTTTTGAGACTACATTTTCATATGTATACATAAATATGATTGAGGCATTTTTCTTCAAATAGCTACTTTAATTAAATAGCTAGCCTTGTTTAGCAGCATGTTGTCTCAATATGATATCAAGCACTCTTATGACTTCTTGGAAATTCTCTGATTCCTGGTAACATAAAGCATTAGAAATGACCTATTTCCCCTTACTTAACCCCTTTGAGCTTATTTGACTATTCTTTGTTTCGAACTCATTATGTGCCTTAAATGAAAAATCATGTTCTTACTTGACCTTAGGGAATAAGAGAACATTAGTTTTGTCATTCAATGAGTTCTTGAACAAGTGTGGGGGTGTGTGTGCAGAATGGTTACAAAAAAAATGTATATATGATGTTCTTTTTATAATAAAAAAAATAAAAAAAATCAATCAAAAAAAATTGTAAAAAGAAAAGGGTCAACAAGATAATAAAGGAATGGAAAAGAATATGTAAAGGGAATTTGTATTAGGTGGAGTTGGGATGAATTTTCATACTTGTTAATTGAACTCAGCTCTCATGTTCTTTTATTCTCTGGTGTTTAACTTGTCATATCTATATTACCTCCTCCTTTACCTTGACCCCATTACAACCTTGAATAAAGTCCTCATGATTTGTGTGTGCATGTGTTCTGAGTAGTGGAAAAGTAGAAGATAAGCAAGCTTATGGTAGTGCAATTTTCATGGGTTGAATTGAGTGAAATACCTACCTTTTAAACACTTGAGGGATTGAGAATGAATCTTGTGAAAATCTATCATTCTTGACTCATGCTTTTCAATTCAAATAACCTTGCTTGTTGATTTGAGAAGTGAAGATATGTTATCTCATGAATGTTTTGATTACATGAATGATTGCTCTTCATTTTTAAATATTATTAGAAATTGAGTCTTTTAGAGTGTTTAGCTTTTGAGTCTGTTTCGTTTTTTTTTTTTTTTTGTGAGTGATCTTATGTGTTTTGCTCAGGAGTGCAAAAAATTAAGTGTGGGGGAGTTTGATGATCACATATTTGATACATTAATAAGCTTTCATTCTTAGTCATTTACACTCTTTATGTACTTAATTGATTGAGTTTTATTATGTTTTGTAAGTTTGGACTCAAATTGAACTTAATTGAATTTTTCAGCATAATTCATATCTTACACTGTTTCTGTATTTAGGTCATATATTGGGCTGTAGGTGGTCTTTGGAGGTGATTCTAGTGGCATTTGAAAGATAAGAGAGAGTTCTATAACTTTCATGAAGACTTCAAAGGCCTAATCACACGAGTAGATAACTCAAATTGGGATTGAAGCAAGAACTAGAGTATTTTTCCTAACAACTTAACCTATGGGTACTATTCATCACATATTTCGGGATAGAAGTTGTAACATGGGCTGAAATTTGGATGCTGAATAGTTAAGACCAATATCTACAACTTTCATGTTGAACACTTTTCCAAAATCGGACTCCTTGAAGGTGATATTGGGCTTGGAAGTCAGAACAGAGGAGCTGTAACTGGGCCTGGGCAGTGTTCAGTAAATTGAACGTATCTGGAGTTAGAGAAATGATATTGGACTCAAACTAAAACCATTTGAAAGCTAAGATCCAGACCTACAACTTTCATGAACACCACTTGGTTCAAAAATGACGAATGCAATGACTTCAGAGCTGCATGATTTCGGAGACAATGAATCTCCATAATTTCCCACTCACCTAAAGTCATTTGGCATTTTCCACTCATTTTCCACTCATCCAACCACTAATGACTCAGCCCCCTTGACATTTTGTATCTCTAATCCTCTATAAAAGGGGGCCTTGGCAGATCATTAAGAGTGTTAGGTGTTAGTTACCAAAATAATGCCATTTTGTTACTAGGTTTTCTTGTAGTAATTTTCCTTTGTTCTAAATTAAAGTCATGTTCTTCTTCTTCTTCTTCTTCTTCTTCTCTCTTTCTTTCTTCTTATCTATGAGTAACTAAGTTTCATTTTACTTGGGTGAAAGGGTGAAGCTCTTGGTAATAAAGTAAGGTTAGATTTTCCGTTTGGAACCTCCATGTTGCGAGGATTCTAATTGAGTTATAAAAGGAATTGATCTTACCTTTATTTTATTTACCAAGAGTGAATCTTTTTACCCAAATAAATAATTTTAATCGTAGTAACAAAATATTCACTTCACTTTAATTAATCTTCAACAATTTTCTATGGATCGACCTCGGACTCCCGAGAAATATATTACTTGAGACAACCTGCACTTGGGTTCGCAAAGCAACAATTAATCCCGCATCAAGTTTGTAGACTTGTTTGAAACTAAAAATTGTGCATCACTATGTTACAAGCAAGTAGTATAGATTAAAGTTTGATAGATCAACTACTAGAAGTAAGCACATATTGGATTTGATTCATTCTAATGTGTGGGAGTCACCAAAAATGTCCTTAGGAGGAGCAAAATACTTTGTATCATTCATTGATGATTACTCCAAGAGATTATGGGTGTACCCAATCAAGAAGAAGTCATATGTGTTTTCAATCTTCAAGGACTTTAAAGTAAGAGTAGAACTTGAATCCGGAAAAAGGATCAAGTGCTTGAGGATAGACAATGGAGGAGAATATACAGATGGTAATTTTCTCACATTTTGCAAGCAAGAAGGTATTCAAAGGCAATGTACAGTTGCACACACACCTCCGCAGAATGGTGTAGCAAAGTGGATGAATAGAACTCTCCTAGAAAGAACAAGAGTTATGTTGTGAACTGCAGGCCTAGCTAAGTCTTTTGGGCAGAAGCAGCCAAAACTGCTTGTTACGTGATAAATCGATCGCCATCAACTGCAATTGGTTTAAAGACACCAATGGAGATGTGGAATGGCAAGCCAATAGATTATTCTTCTCTTCATGTGTTCGGATGTCCTGCATATGTGATGTAAAATTCCCAAAAAAGAATGAAACTAGATCCAAAATCTAGAAAATGCATATTCTTGGGTTATGCTGATGGTATTAAAGGGTATCGCCTGTGGGATCCCATTGCCCGTAAGGTTATTGTCAGTAGAGATGTGATATTTTTAAAAAATGAACTGCAAAATAAACAAGAAGATGTCAGCACTTTGAAAGAGACTACTACGGTGCAGATAGATGGAAAAGCTGGAGAAGAAGATTCCTTTGAAGTAGAACAAGAACTAGAGCACGAGCAACAAGAATCATTTGAGGCCAATGATACAGAAGTTCGGCAGTCAACTTGTCAGATAAAGTAACCATCATGGCACTCAAACTATGTTATGGCAAGCCATGATGCATATTATCTTCTAACAAAAGAAGGAGAGCCATCAACCTTTCAGGAGGCTATGAGTAGCTCATAAGCTTCTTTGTGGATGGCAGTAATGCAAGAAGAAATGGAAGCCCTACATAGAAATAAGACATGGGAACTTGTTGAACTTCCAAAGGGACTTGAAGCCATTGGTAACAAATGGGTCTATAAGATCAAACAAGATGGCAACGATCAAGTGGAATGATATCGTCTAAGGCTGGTGGTCAAAGGGTATGCTCAGAAAAAAGGAATTGATTTCAATGAGATATTCTCTCCAGTTGTCAGACTTACCACTATCAGAGTAGTCCTGGCTATGCGTGCTGCATTTGATTTACATCTTGAATAATTAGATGTGAAAACATCTTTTCTTCATGGAGAGCTAGAAGAAGAAATATATATGCTCCAACTAGAAGGCTTTAAAGAATAAGGAAAAGAAAACTTGGTTTGCAGGTTGACCAAATCTCTGTACGGTCTAAAGCAGGAACCCAGATGTTGGTACAAAAGATTTGATTCCTTCATTATTAGCCTTGGATACAACATACTAACTTCAGACCATTGTACGTACTACAAGAGGTTTGATAATAACGATTTCATCATTTTGTTGTTGTATGTAGACGACATGTTGGTGGTAGGCCTAAACAAAGATCGAGTCCAAGAATTGAAGGCATAATTAGCTAGGGAATTTGATATGAAGGACTTGGGACCAGCAAACAAGATTTTAGGGATGCAAATTCATCGAGACAGAAAAGATAGGAAGATTTGGCTTTCTCAAAAGAATTATCTGAATAAGGTCTTGTGGCGCTTCAACATGCAAGACTGTAAGCCAATTTCCACCCTACTTCCTGTCAATTATAAATTATCCTCAAGTATGAGTCCTAGCAATGAAGCGGAGAGGATAGAAATGTCTCGAGTACCGTATGCATCAGCAGTGGAAAGCCTTATGTTTGCCATGATATGTACAAGACCAGACATTACACAAGCAGTGGAAGCGGTCAGTCGATTTATGGAAGATCCTAGTAGAGAACATTGGAATGTTGTTAAGAGAATCTTTAGATACATCAAAGGAACCTCAAGTGTTGCATTATGTTTTGGAGGATCATAATTTATTGTTAGGGGTTATGTTGATTTAGATTTTGCAGGTGATCTTGATAAGAGAAAATCTACTACTGGTTATGTGTTCACACTTACAGGAGGAGCAGTCAGCTAGTTATCCAAGTTACAGATTATTGTAGCTCTTTCTACTTCAGAAGCTGAATACATGGCAGTTACCCAAGCTTGCAAGGAAGCTATTTGGATTAAAAGTTTATGGAAGAACTCAGGCACAAACAACAGATAATTACTGTGTATTGTGACAGTCAGAGTGCCTTGCATATTGCAAGGAATCTAGCTTAGAAGATTCACACTAAAGACAACCTAGTAGATGTTATGACAAAGCCAATAAACACTGACAAGTTTATTTGGTGTCAATCTTCCTATGACCTATCAGAAATGTAAGCAACATGGAATGACAAGGTAGAAAGAGTGGTGTGAAGATATGATTGACTCAATCAAATCTTCAAGTGGGAGAATTGTTGCACTAAAGTCCCACATCTGTGGGTTCTAAACCGTGGAGGCTTTTGAGAGCCTATATAAAGAAGCTTAAATGAAGCTTTTAAATCATCCCAAAATTTCCTCTTCTTTCTCTTATATAGCTTCTTTGTTTTAGAGAGAAAAATTCAGAAAGAGAAAATACAGTTTCTCCTGTGAGGTTCTCTTAGTGTTTGTATTCTCCTATTTTCAAGAGGGAGTGTTGTTGTTCTCTCCTTATATCTAGAGAGAGGTCTTGTAATTTCTTTCACATAGTGAAAATCTCTTCTACTCTTGCTCGTAATTTTTCTCTCATCATTAAATGAGATTTTTCATGTTAAATATTGTGTGTCGAGTTCCTCTTTTCTCATCTCCTATTCCACTACGTGATACTATCTCGTTATACTGGTACCCAACATCTATTACACATCACATACTTGTCCAGTTTATCTATGAATGTATTATCTATCTCTTGATACTTATATATAGGAGTTGGCTCTTTGTATGAAAAACTCATATGGTTGGTTATCCATTATTTTCTTGAGTCAATTCATTCTGAGACAGGTGAACTTTATGCTTAACTCCTTTACCGTTCATATAGCAGCTATAAGAACCTATCACATAAATCATTCTTTATATAAGAACCTATCACATATATCAGATTCAACTCGATTAAGTGTCAGTTTTAGAATAGCATCCAACCTCATTTATGAGACATACAAGCTATTTAATAAAATAGACATGCTTTAAAAATTTGTTACATCTAAACAAGGATAAGAACTTGTAGAACCTTAGGACTAACACTTTATAGTGTGTAGGGTATAATATTATTTTTTTCTTGATTAAAATAAGATTTTGATTTTTATAGCTTCTAGTCATTTGGGTTTTTGTTCTTATAATTTATGTTTTTAGATATTAATCCCTATATTTTCACTTATTTTGATTAGGATTCTTTAGTGACCAATATCTTAATAAGTAAAAATTATTAGGATCAATCCTTCGTAAAAATAGGGACTAATACTTTAATTAATAAAAATTATAGAATCTAAAATTCAAATAAATGAAAAATATAAAAAATGATGCTTTAACGGTAGGAATCAAAATCAAAATGAATGAGAATATAGGAACTGATATCTAATGAAATTTTATTGGAACCAAAACCCAAATAATCTTATTTAAACTTTTTTTCCTAACCCTTCATTATGATATATCGTAATAATGTTACTTCAAAACATATATAAGTTGATTGTCTACTCGCAAATTAATAAATTTGGTATATATACATTTCAACATCGAAAAATATAGTGATTTGTGTTGGAGATTTGGGAGTCAAGTCCAGTCATTTTTTAGATGTGACACTCAATCATTCAAAAATACTATCATTTCTATCCATTAAGATAATATTTTCATATAAATCATTAGGTAGCACATCATATGAGAAAAGTCTTAAGAAATTTTTTCTAAGATATTTACAGGGCACCTAAAAATAGAGGTGTACAAGACCCAGTCTGTCCCACTAACTCAGCTCGACTCAAAGTTAATTGAGATGACTACGAGTTCTATAAATTAGACTCGATGTATTTTCAAGTTGAGTTCAAGTTAAACTTCGGGTCCTCTCAACTTGGATGGGTATCCCAAATTATTTTAAAATTTTTACTTTTTTTTTACAATTAGTTATAAATAATAAGATTTATTGACTTAAATTAATAACTTTTGCATAATATGATGATATATTTATATTAATATTATTTATTTTAAAATATATATTGTAAAATATACCTTAGTTTTAATTTTTCACTTTTATAATTTTATAACTTAACTATATATAATGTTTAAATTTACACATTATGTCTACATATCACGTTGTTCCTTTTTTAGCCCGATTAGCATCAGATTGCGATTGGGTCAGGTTCGAGTCTAGGAAAATGGTCCGATTATAATATTCAGTCCGATTCAAGTCGAGTCAAACTTGTCCTATATACACTATTACCTAAAAGGACTAATTTGTTCCTAAGCCTTATTTGATCCCTAAAACACTCATCTTTATAAATAGTTACAGTAATTTCAAGGGTGTGTATTTTCTCTCTCACTCTCTACCTCCTTATGCTCTCATTTACTCGAACGTTAGAGTGTCTTACAGGTACACATTCCACCTTGGTACAGATCATACAGCATATCATTAGTTCCTTTAAAATATTCTCCGAACAAGTTACAAATTATTTATTTTTCTATTAATAGTATAATTTTTTATGAATATTTAAATAATCATTGAGACACAAATTTTCTGGTGTTATATTGAAAAAAAGAGAGCATAAATTCAATTATTTGCATTGTCAATTGCAATTAATCTATCGAATTTTTAAATAAACTATAAAATTATTTTGCGAATTACCTTCACGAAAATCGTTTTCTATCTGAGATAGATCAACAATAAAGTGGTAATAATTCCTTAACATTGAAATTAATTAGAAAAACAACTTGAAATTTGAACTTTGATTGAAAATAATTAAGGAGAAAATAATCTGATTAATTGAGTAAATAATTATTGAAGAGATAATTAAAGAAATAAAGAGAAGTATTACTTTTTGAAAATAGAAATTCAGATGAGAAAAAAGATGAGAAGAAGTATTAGGTAATGATATGTGATCATATGAAAAAGATATTACAATAAAAAGTTTATCATTTTTAAAAAATAGTATTATGATTTATAATATAGAAGTTGATTATTTTATATTCCTTCGTTTTGGCATAAGCTGTGTTGTGAGGATTTGTTCAATGAATAGCTACAGGTGCGTTGAGATTAAAGAAACAGAATTAAGCTTCAATACTACCTTAATGCAAGTGAATAGTAATTTAGATAAGCTTTCCACATCTATGAATGATTGCAGTATTACAAGGTTGTTATATGTTTCGGAAGTTACGGCTTGATTTATAAGTTTGTCTTTTTGACTCCATATGTCATGCACATAGGACCTTCATGGAAAGAAGGCTGTCTGCTAAATTAAGTTTGTGCCAAGAAAGGACATTTTCATAGTGAACTGCCGAGGAATGTCCAATAAATTATCTAAAATGTTATTTCAATACTCTAAACTAATACACTTTTCCGTACTCTAACTATTTTTTAAAAAAAAAGTGACACAGAGATGATGTGAAATGAGGAAAATTTGAAATCTTTTTAAAAACTAACCTTTGAAGAGAATATGAAAGGAGAGAGAAAAATGCACGTGGGATCCACCAAGAAAATTTCTCCCACCAACAGGGAAGAAAACTTGAGAAGAGGAGAGAAAATGACTCAAATGACAATTATACCCTTCTCCTACTAGTTACAGACTCACTGCCACTTAACTAATAAAATGGAGCCACCAACGATTGAGGAGTTCCAACTCGGAGAAGGGGATAAATTGGTGAGTGGGATGGGGTGTTGCGGTCGGTGATGTCTACATGGCAGCACTGCTCAAATGGTCTTGGTTTTTAAGATTATTGATTGAAAATGAATTTGCAAGGCCAATGTAATTCTATGTTCTTGGCTTCTATAGTAGCACGAGACAGAGAAGACCAAGTAACTCATAAAATAAAGTTAATAAGCCTTATGAGAAATATTCATATAAGAACAGAAATATAGGATGGACGGAGGAAGGGGTGAGTCGTGGGGGTGGGGGAGGAGACATGGATAGGGAGATTGGAGAAGATATCAGGGAAAAGGTATGTGGGGTGTGGGGTCATCGTCAGTTTCAATAAAATGGTTTAAATATATAAAGATATTTTAAATTAAATTTATGTATTATAAATATTACAAAATTCATATAAAAATTATTATATAATTATAAATAATTAATAACAACTTTTTTAATTCAAGTTTTATAATTTAGATGTTATTAAATTAAACTTTGCAAATAACATTTATTATAAATATTTGTTAATGTAATTCATAAAAAAATTTAGAAATTAAATAAAAAAAAATAGAGGGAAAGGATATACATGTTATTTTGCACAACTACATATTTCTTTTTCTTATTTTTAACTTAACTCTCATTTTCTTTCTTCTCATTTTCTCTTGATCTAAACATGTAAAGCGAAAACTCACTTTTCTACTTATTTTCTCTTCTCTTCATTTTCTTTCTCCTTATTTTCTTTCCTTCCATTTTTTCTTCTGATCCAAACAAAGGGTAATAAATACAAGAAGACGTTTAATATGTTCTTGAAATATTTTTAAGCATTTCTACTCTAAGGAAATTATTTGTTTTTATAGGTAAATTTTTGTTGACTTAACTTTTTTTTTTTACCAAAAAAAATCATTAGTTTTTGAACAGATGGTGCAGTGACTCTGTCATGGTGCTACTATGGTGGTGACAAGATTGTAGAGGTGTTGAGTCGCCGATGGTTTGGTTACACCTCTAGCTAGCTCTGGCATGATATTTTCTTGATTTTTAAAATGAAAACATTGAAGAGGTCTTGACGAGTTTGCAGGTGAGTTTTTCTTGATTTTTAAAATAGGTTACCTAAAGTGATAATCACATATTTGATACATTAATAAGCCCTCATTTGCAGTCATTTATACTCTTCATGTACTTAATTGATTGAGCTTAGTTATATTTTTTAAGTTTGGACTCAAATTGGACTTAATTGATTTTTTCAGCATGATTTATGTCTTACATTATTTCTGTATTTTAGTCATATCTTAAGTTCTAGATGTCTACTAATTAAGCATTTTATCTTATTGGAAAGATGAGAGAGAGCTCTACAACTTTCATGAAGAGCTCTAAGCCAAAGTCAAACATCTAGTAGAACTAATTGGGCTTGAAAGTCAGAATATGAGTTTTGTGATTAGAACCTGAATAGTATACAGTAATCAGATCATAACTTAGGCTGTAAGATCTTTATTGGGCTAAAATTTTGGTATCTGCAAGTTAAGACCCATATCTACAATTTTCATAAGAACACAAGACTCAATTTGGATTCCTTGAAGGTCATATTGGGCTTGGAATTCAGAACAGAGGAGCTATAATTGGGTCTGAATACTGTGTACTAATTGGGTCATATCTCATGCTATAGGTGGCTTTTTGAGGTGATTCTGGAGGCATTTGAAAGCTAAGACAAAGGCCTACAACTTTCATGAATACCATATTTCAATATTCTTACATTTTCAATGACTTCATAACTGAATGATTTCAGAGATAAAGATTCTCCATAATTTTCTACTCATCAAAAGTCATTTGAAATTTTCTACTCATTTTCTACTCATCCACTCACTTATGAATCAGCGCCCTTATCATTTTGTATCCCTAATCCTCTATAAAAATGACAATTGATTGATCATTTGAGGAATCTTGGTCTTAGAGACCAAGATCATACTATTGTGTTATTTATTTATCTTGTTATAATTTTCTTTTGTTCTAAATTGAAGTTATGTTCTTCTTCTTCTTCTTCTCTCTTTCTTTCTTCTTATCTATGAATAACTAATTTTTCTTTTACTTAGGTGAAAGGGTGAAGTTCTTAGTAATGAAATAAGGTTATATTAATCTCTTTCTTGTGCTTAAATGATATATTATCAAGTAACCATTATATATGTTGTATTTTGTTTCCAATCAATTTAGAAACTCTCCTTGTAAAGTGGAGATCTTGATTTGTTGTAGATAATATATTGACACAATGAATACTTGAGCCCATTTATAAGTGGTGGTGTTAATAGATGATTAAAGAAATCATAATATAATTATGTATATAATCTTAAATGAATTTTGAATGTTGTATTTTCTGATTAGAACATCTATTATGTATAGATTCTAATTGAGTTATAAAAAAAATTAATCTTATCCTTATTTTACTTACTAAGAGTGGATTTCCTAAACCAAGTAAATTCTTTTTATTTGTAACTAAGTTTTATCACTTTTATTGTTGTGACAAAATATTTACTTTACGTCAAAGAATTTTTCTTTTTCAATTCCCTGTAGATCGATCTCAGACTCCCGAGAATTTATTACTTGAAACAACCTACACTTGGGCATACTGCCTACTTGTTAATATTTAATGGCCGATTTATTTTCAAAAACTTGATGCGGATTAAAAGTTACAAACCCAAGTGCAGGTTATTTCAAGTAATAAATTCTCGGGAGTTCGACATCGATCCACGGGAAATTGATAAAGAAAAATTCTTTGATGATATTTTTTCACAACAATAAAAGTGATAAAACTTAATCACAAATAAAAAAAGATTTACTTGGGTTAGAAGATCCACTCTTGGTAAGTAAAATAAGTACAAGATTAATTCTTTGTATAACTCAATTAGAATCCACACATAATGGAGGTTCCAATCGAAAAATACAACATTCAAAGTTCATTTAAGATTATATACGTAATTATATTATGATTCCTTTATCATCTATTAACACCACCACTTATAAATGGGCTCAAGCATTCATTACGTAAATATCTTGTTTACAACAAATCAAGATCTCCACTTTACAATGAGGATTTCTAAATTGATTGAAAATAAAATACAACACATATAATGACTACTTGATAATATATCATTTAAGCACAAAAAAGAGATTAATCTAAACTTATTTTATTACCAAGAGCTTCACCCTTTCACTCAATTAAAATGAAAATTAGTTACTCATTAGTAAAAAGAAAGAAAGAGAGAAGAAGAAGAAGAAGAAGAAGAAGAAGAAGAAGAAGAAGAAGAAGAAGAAGAAGAAGAAGAAGAAGAAGAAGAAGAAGATAACTTCAATTTAGAACAAAATAAAATTACAACAAGATAGAAGAAGAAGAAGAACATAACTTCAATTTAGAACAAAATAAAATTACAACAAGATAAACAAATAACACAATAGCATGATCTTAGTCTCTAAGACCAAGATTCTTTAAATGATCAGCCAAGACTCTCTTTTATAGAGGATTAGGGATACAAACTGACAAGGGGGCTGATTCATGAGTGAGTGGATGAGTGGAAAATGAGTGGAAATGTCAAATGACTTTTGATGAGTGAAAAATTATGGAGATTCTTTTTCTCCAAAATAATTTAATTCTAAAGTCATTGAATGCATCAAAATATTGAAATATGATCTCCATGAAATTGTAGGCTTTTGTCTTAACTTTCAAATGCCGCCAAAATCACCTCAAAAGGCCACCTACAGCCCGAGATATGGCCCAATTACTACACAGTATTCAGGCTCAGTTACAGCTCCTCTATTCTGACTTCCAAACCTAATTTAACCTCCAAAGAGTCCGAATTGAGTCTTGTGTTCTCATGAAAGTTGTAGATATGAGTCTTAACTTGAAGATACCAAAATTTCAGCCCAATCAAGATCTTACAGCTCGAGTTATACTCTAATTACTGTACACTGTTCAGGTTCTAATCACAAAACTCGTATTCTGACTTCCAAGCCCAATTAGTTCCACTAGATGTCCGACTTTGACCTAGAGCTCTCTCTTATCTTTTCAATAAGGTAAAATGCATAATTAGTAGACATCTAGAATTCAAGATATGACCAAAATACAGAAACAGTGTAAGACATAAATCAAGTTAAAAAAATCAATTAAGTCCAATTTGAGTCCAAACTTACGAAACATAGCCAAACTCAATCAATTAAGTACATTGAGAGTGTAAATGACTAAAAATGAAAGTTTATTAATGTATCAAATATGTGATTATTACAAAGCTTTGATTCTAAATACCACTAAAAACCTATTTATGCCCCATAACTGTTAGACCCACCATTAAAAGCTTACTCAAATCAAAACCACACACATAAGAAAGCATTGGGACCATTATGCCGATGTGGATGAGGAGATAGGGATGCAGTGTAAGGTCGAAGTTAGGAATGAGTCGTCCAACAGAGGTCAATTTGGGTGGTGACATTGAGGTGGTTTGTGGTTTGTGAGGCAGAGGGAGAGAACAGTTTGGGTGGTTGGGAGCGGCAGCGCATGTGGTTGTCAATTTGGAAGTATCGTAGGAGGGGGCAAAGGGACCAACGGAGGCGGAGGAGGTTCTTTAAGTTGATGGTGGCAACATGACGGATTTGGTCGTCGATGAAAGGCTCGAGAAACGGTGGGAGATCTTTTAAAAAGGCTAACCTGTTAAGCGGATTACTAATTTTTAATAAGAATCATTGATCATTTTAATTATAAAAATAATGATAACCCCTTTAGAAGCATCCATTCTCCACCACGTTTTAAGAACATTTAAAATGTCTCCTAGATATAAAAGTAGGTGTATGAGTTTGAATGCAAAAATAACTTGATAATTCTTTAGCTTGGAGGCAATTAAAACAAATAAATTAATTTTGGAGAGTTTCTAAATAACTCTTTTTTTTTTCTCTTCTTGCTGGTACAAGTTATTGCATGCACCTAACACCATGCCACGTCAAATCTGACACATGTATGGAGGAGATCATGATCGTTTTGTGTATTTTGACCCAATTTACATCAAAATCGGCCAGTTCTATCTATGATCCTTTCAAGAACAGTTATAATAATTAACTTGGAAGTAGTAAGCAAGTCCGAGAAAAACTTAGACCTGTTTAGCTTTTTTTTAAAAAAACATTAAAGCATATTTAGTTTTAACTTTTAAAAAGTGGTAATAATTTTTTTTATATTAAAGTTAATTGAAAAAATGAAAAATTAAGTGTATCTACACTAATTTAGACAACACTATACAAGATTTTTTAATATGTATATTTTTTATCCAGTTTGTATAGCGTATAGTTTATTGTAGTAAATATAAATAAATTATAAATAAGTAGTACCTGATTTAAATTTTATAATTTAAGAGAGAAGAAAAGTTGAAACTTTAAAATAAAAATTTATGAAAATAAAATCTAAGTTAATTGATGAGATAATTAAAGAGAAGGTAAAAAAGAAAAAAGGTGGAATAAAAGGTTGTATAACCTTAATAATCATTGAGAGAATACATAATATAGGGGTGGATATGGCATCAACTCCAATATGGTGCAACTAACTACTGCATAAGAAACTTCCAAGACTTGCAGTCCATGAAGCTCATGATAATTGACGATAATATACTGAAATGGGGAACCTGCAGTAGAAGGATTATGCAATAATTTCTCCGTGTAGTGGCGATAGTTGAAATAAAATTTTGTATATATTAATCCTAAAATTTATGATATATTAAAATATATAAATAATTTTAGTATGACTTTAAAAAGGTACCGATGAGGAAATAATTATTGAAACCCTTAAAATTAATTTTGATGAGGGAGAGATACTATTCCTATCTCACAGTAGTCGCTCACGCGTTAATATTAATGTGGCAACTATACATACTAGAATGACTAAAAATAGGGATCTCTCCCTATATATATAAGATATCTAAAGTAAGTTAAACCTACCTATTATGACAAACTCATATACAAGATCCATAAAATAAAACATTAACAATACTGATCACAATTTAAACTAAACAAAATGCTCTAATAATTTTGACATCCAACTAATCTGGGTTTTATAAAATTATAATATGATTTATGCTGGTCTATAAAAAAAATTATAACATTCTCTCACTTAGACGACATAAGTTATATTATATCATTTCCATAAGAAAATAATTCTTCAGATTAATCAAACAATATGTGGCCATAACATGATGTCAAAATCGAGTTTGCACTCTCAACAACTGGTCCAAAATAAGAATACAAGCATCTCAATAATACAGAAAATCATACTCGAAAGAATATTGATATCATACATGCAAGATACTCATATCTTGGTGACCCAACAAAATATGGTATATGGATAATGGAAAACACATCCAAAATTGTATGCCAATATGTGATCAAAGTGCATTTCCCAACAAAATGGCCTCAAGCATCCGCCTAAGATGCTTTCTGAGATTTAACAAACATTTCAGCACAATAATAAAATGAAACTGGGTCCAAAATATCTCCATAATATGTCATAATATGAGCAAATAATACTGCGTATAATACTAATGGCAACGATAATAACAACAATATAATTATTTAAGGTCTTGAGACATAATAATAAAATGAGGTCACAACAAAATTACAAAATAAACTCATACTAACCAAAAACATCAAAAGACCTCACAATACCTATACGGATTACATTATCAACAAAAACTTTAATAGCTAAACCTTTGGTTAGAGGGTCTATAACCATAAGTTCTGTAGGGATATGCTCAACACGGGTATGAAATTCCTGAATCTTCTCTCTAACAAACTTGAATTTTGTATCAAAATGCTTTGAGCGCTTAGAACTTTTATTAATTTGAGAGAAGCACTACGACAGAGTTATCACAATAAATAGTAAGAGACTTAGAAATTCTCTCCACAATATGAAATTCAATAATCAAAATTTTCAACCATACCGCTTGACGCGTAGCCTCATAACAAGCTATATACTCTGTCTCCATAGTAGAAGTAGTTGTAAGTGTTTATTTAACATTTTTTCAAGAAACAGCTCCTCATGCTAATATAAAGATATACTCTATGTGGACTTGTAGTCATCTGGACAACCACCATAATTAGAATCAGAATAGCCTATCACCTCAAGGTGATCTGACCTCCTATACGTGAGCATATAATCTTTGGTACCCTGTAGATACCTCATGACTCGTTTTGTGGCCTGCCAATGAGTCACACTAGGTTTCTCAAATATCTCCTAAGTACACTAATAACGAAAGCAATATCAGGAAGTATATAAAGTTGAGCATACATAAGGCTTCCAACAGCGGAAGCATATGAGACTTTCTCCATTTCAGCACCATCTTTATCATTTTGAGGACACTGAGTATTAGAGAGTCTTTCACCATTTTAAATAGGTGCAACACAAGGATTACAAGATTTCATATTAAATCTATTTAGAATTCTTTTAATATAAGTTTCTAAGACAAGTCAAGAATACCACAAGATCTATCACGGTGAATCTCAATGCCCAGTACAAAAAGAGGCATCACCAAGATCTTTTATATCAAAATGTGTTGTGAACATCTGCTTAGTCTTATTCAAAAAATTAATATCATTACTAACCAATAATATATCATCAACATATAAAACAAGAATGATGAATCTGTTCCCACTAAACTTCAAATAAATGCATTGGTTAATAGTATTTTCTTTAAAGCTAAGAGAGCCAACAATAGAATCAAATTTCAAGTACCACTACCTAGAAGTTTGTTTCAATCCATAAATGGATCTTCTCAATTTACATAACATATGATCTTTACCATATTCAATAAAACCATCAGGTTAATCCATATACACATCCTCATACAAATCACTATTTGGGAAAGAGGTCTTAACATCTATTTAAAGAAGCTCCAAATCAAAATGAGCAACCAATGCCATCACAACACGAAAAGAGTCGTTAGCGGAAACTGGTGAGAAATTCTCCTTATAATCAATGTCTTCCCTTTAGTTATATCTCTTAGCAACAAGTCTAGCCTTATAGTTCTTAATTTCACCTCTAACATCACGTTTGGTCTTAAAGACTCATTTGCAACCAAAAGTTTTGCAACCAGTAGGCAACTTCACTAATTCTCAAACATTATTATTTCTCATAGAAGCCAACTCATTCTCCATAGCCACTAGTCATTGTGCACTATCAAGACTAACCATGGTCTCTTGAAAGGAAATAGAATTAAAATCTTTAACTAAATTAAACTCATGTTCCTGCAGGTACACAACATAATCCCTGAATCTAGTAGACTCAATGGATATAGGAACCTGCTCAGATCTTCTCAGTGGAGTCACAACAACATTGGACTCTATACATTATTTTTAACTTGTTGAGGGATATCGACGTTATCAACAAGATCAACAACATCATCATTATGGATCAAAGGAGATGACATTATTCTTAGAAAGGGAACAACAAGAATAGGAACAACAACATGATCCTTTCTAAAATCAACAATATGAGGCTCCTGTGTTCCACCATGCTCTAAGTCCCCTTCAAAAAAAGACTATTCGATCAGATTCAATAACTCTAATAGTATGAGAAGGACAATAGAATCTACAACCCCTTCAGCCAACACAATAACCAATGAAGAAGTTGTGAATGCTTATGTCATGAAGATCATGAAGGTTTCAATGATAACAAAGTCAAGCTAAAAACCAAGTCCAAAGGAAGCATAAATGATATAATTTATAGGAGTTAGGGTCTTTATGTGAGAAGCTTTCTAGATATCTCAAAATATTTTATAATGCCTTTGAAAGAGTTTCTCTTGAAAATTATTTTAGTTGGTGGGTAGTTTTTTAAACAAATGATGTTTTAACCTTGGATCATGAAAATCAAGTTTTGTATCTTTGAAAAATCCAAGTGTTCTAAGTTTGAAATGTTTACCAAGCTGATTTGGGCTCAAAAATAGGTTCTAGGATGATTGTAGTATCATTAATTGGCTTAGTAATCAATTAACATCTTTTTTGGAAGCTGATAATCGATTACCAAGGCCTAGTAATTGATTAAAAACATGCAGGAACCTATTTTTCAAAAGTCAGAAGCTTAGTAATCGATTAGCTTGACTTAGTAATCGATTACCACTACTCATAGAAGCTTGGTAATCGATTACCAAAGCCTGGTAATCAATTACCACTTGCCCAAAAAGCCCAGAACACATTTTGAAAGCTTGGTAATTGATTACTATATATTGGTAATCGATTACTACAAGCCTGAAACCAACAACGACTAGTTTTAGAGCATTTATTGCTTAGAGTAAATAGCCCCAACTGATTTTTTTTCTTAGAATACTATAAATACAAGTCTTTGGGACATCTTTTACATAGAACTAACATTCTGAAAAACCTTTCTCAATCATTTAATCCGTGAATCAATTCTTTCATTCTTTATGCTCTATGTTTGACAAATCTTGAGGTATCTTTGAGAGCTTCATAGGACTTCAATTTGTATTATCTACTCTTATGAGAGTTTCCCGTTAGGGTGATGCATCCCTCAAAGAATTGTAAGGGTGAGGTATCCCTTGTTGTTAAGGCTCAAACATAAAGGGTGAGGCATCTTAGAGGTATGTTGAGTTCTCTCAGTTGTAAAGGTTTTCAAGCACTTGTTCAAGCTTGAAGTGATAGTGAAAAATCTCAGGTAATTTACTTAAGGACTGGACATAGGCCACAATTGATCGGTGGCTGAACTAAGATAAATTCTTGAGTTTGATTCTCTCTTCCCTACACTCTTAAATTTCAGTATTTGATGTAGTATATTTATTTATTGCATATCTTGTCATCTTGGTACTTTGATGTTAATACCTTAATATCTAACTTGTTTGCTTGTTTTATTGCTTTAATCCAAGTTTTAATTGAGTAATTTATAATAGTTATACCTTTGTTATGTATGTTCTGCTGCATTTATTAATTAAGCACTTCAAAATGTTTAATTTCTTGATGTTATTTTAAAAACTTGTAATCTCCCAATTCACCACCCTCTTGGGTGATAGTTGCCATGACTAACAAAAATCACTAATGGTTTTGAGATCAAGCTTCTTTAAATGTGGGTTATAAGGTCTCACATCTGCCCTATAACCCCAAACACGAAAATGCCTCAAGGTAGGTCATTTACCTGTCATAAGCTCATATGGAGTCTTCAACATAGATTTACTTAGTACATGATTCAATATATAAGTAGTAGTCTTTAAGGCATCTCCCCACAAGAATTCTGGAAAAGTAGAATGAATAAGCATACATTCACCATATCCAAAAAAGTACAGTTTCGCCTTTCTACAACTCTGTTTTGTTGCGGAGTGCAAGGCGTGGTGTATTGTGCCTCAATACCACAATCCTACAAGAACCTGTCCAAGATTTCTACCAGTTTCATCATACCTACCATAGTACTCACCACCTTTATCAGACCTCACACATTTGATTTGCTTACTAAATTTCAATACAATAATGACTTTGAATACTTTAAAGGCATCTAAAGAGTTAGATTTTTCACGCAGCAAATCAAGTCACCCATATCTAGAAAAGTTTTCAATAAATGTGATAAAGTACTTAAAACCGCTTATAGCAATAGGAGTAATGGGCCCACAAATATCTGTATAAATTAACTGTAGTATTTATTCACTCCTAGTAACCCCACTTTTTCTAACTCCAGTTGTAACTTTTCCTTTTATACAATCAACACATGTATCAAAATCAGAGAAGTTTAGATTATGAAGAATATTCTCCTTTACCAACCTCTCCATTCTCTCCCTAGAGATGTGTCCTAAACGTTTGTGCCACAACATAGAAGAGTTTTCAGCAACTCTACCATGCTTGTTCCCAACAATATTATTGATATCTGAAACTCATTGATCAATAGAAAAAGAATCAACATCCAACATGTATAGACCATTAGACAAGACTCCAAAACCAACAATAGCATAATCTTAATATAAAGAAACTTTTGCATTACTAAAATGGAAAGAGTGGCCACAACCATCTAAAACAGAAACTAAAATCAAATTACTCCTCATAGAAAGCACATAAACTATATCTTTCCAAACTAAATCATGTCCAATACATAACTTTAATGAAACCACTCATATATGTTCTACTTTGACTTTAGCTCCATTTTCTACTGTAATCATCAACTCCCATTTACTTGGTTTCCTTTTGCTTCTGAATTCCTACAATGAATTTGTAATATGAATAGTTACACCAGTATCTAACCACCAGGTATTTGAAGGAATATCAACTAGATTTGATTCAAAATACACTAGAGCCAAGGGGTTACCTTTCTTTTTCTTAAGCCAACTCTTAAACTTCAAACAATCAGACTGCTTATGCCCATATATATCACAGAACTTACAATTTCCATTAAATCAATATTTGGGCTTAACATCAGAAGACTCACCAGGACCAGAAAATGACCCAAAAGGATATTCAGGCTTATCATTCCATTTTTTCTTAAACTGGGGCTTACTATTATTCCCTTTAGCAAATCTCTTCTTCTTGTCACCACTCTTGTGAGAAACAAACTGAACACTATGGGTCTTCCCATTCTTTATGGTCTACTCCTCTTGAATAAGAACATATATAAGCTTATCAACAATTCACTCCTCCTTTTGAGCGTTATAAGTGATCCTCAAAACATCAAAACTAGTCGGAAAAGACTCAAACACCTGCCAGACTAGGAAATCCTCTTTCACCTCCACTTTTATAGACCTCAACTTGTTGTACGTTCACAAGCTTCAAAACTGTTCATGAACACCACTCACACCATCATATGTAGTCTTTTATCAACAAAGAGAGGTAATATGTCTTTTCAGTTTTATCAAATTTCTTGAATTTCTCACCAATAGATTTGAGAAACTTCTTAACATTGTTTGTTTCAGGAATGCTCTTTTTAATGGTCTTTCTATGCTATACTTCATGGTCATCAAACAGACTTTATTGAATTGAACCCATTTTTCATGCTTCTTCTTATTTGCAGCGGAAGATGCATTTGTGGGTCTCTGAGGTTCATCCTCAATGAGAGCAACATCAACATTAGACACAGCAAGGAACAATTTCGCAGAATCCACCTAGTCCTCAAAATTAGTCTCATTCAATTTCATTAAAGCACTCATTTGCATTGATAAAACTGAAAGAACGATACATTAAAATGATATTTTGTCAAGCATATCCACATGTACAATATTTGAGCAAATAACCATAATGGAGTTTTTCCATGCAATTGCAATCCCATCTAAGGGTCCCGAATTAATTACAACACATGAGTAGACTCCCGCAGACATCAAAATCATGTCCCTAAAGCTAGTATTGAGAGGATCTGAGAACTTTAAGAACAGAACCTTAATGTCTTTAACAAATCATCAGGAATTACATTAATAAAGGCAAACCAATAGGGTAAGTACATTATCAATATAATTCCCAAAGTCATAACATAATAATATTTTATCAACAAAATGACACCTCAACACAATTGGTCACATGAAGGCGAGCTCACAATCATGCAAAGTGCCCAAAATAGTACCATAATACTTTAAACAACAACTCTTATAATCAAATCGCATAAATAACAACAAAATAAATAGTTTTTAAAATATTATATATTAATTTATGCATAAAATAACACTGAAAATTATTTCAGTGACCAAACAACATCAACTTTGAGAGTACGTAATATATATCATGTCCAGAAGTATCACAATCATACACAAAAATTTCTAAAGGCAAAAGAGAAGAGTACCTTACATTTTTAACAATTTTAATCTCTGAAATTTTTGGAATAAATAATAAATAGGTATGAAAAAATCAATAAAATTCCCTAAAAAATATAAAATGGAGTGTGGAGTACAACCCAAAAAATAGAAGTTGAAAAACACACTTCAGTAAGTCACACGTGCCTCCACGCGCTACGTGCACGAGTGGGGAAGTCGAGGGAGAGCAATCGTCTCCCTCGCCTGTTTACTTGGATACGGGTCGCACGACCCGGTTTGAATAGAAACGAGTCGTGCTAGTTTTCTCCTTCAATTCCTCACCAAAATTCAAGATCTTGGTGTCTACAGATTCAAAAAACCGGGCTCTACATTTCCCTTGAAGTTATTTCCAGAAAAATAACACAGAAAATCTGGGTTTTGAACGGTATTAAAAGGCTAATCGCGTGTTACATTTTTCAGAAATTCCAAGTTGTTTCTCAACCAAAATTCATGATCTTGATGTTGTTAGATTCAGAAAAAAGTGATCTACAATAACTCTAAATCAATTTCTTGAGTTGATCTCCAAAAGAAAAACGAATCATAAAAATAAAATTCTTTATGAATTCACAATATCATAATTCAATATACGTGTTTTTAAACTCAAGATAACCAGATCTACAAAAAACCCTCAATTTTATTTTTGAAATCGATCTAAAAAAAATTTGAATTAAATATCACATATGTTAGTATTTCAGGTTTCTTCAATTTTCAAACCTCGTAAGATTTCTTGAAAAAATAAAAATATTGATAGTCATAATTAGGATTAAAACAACTTGACTCAGATACCAATTGAAAGAAAATCTTGGATCTATTAATTC
Organism: Ormosia semicastrata; assembly: GCA_029884595.1. Taxonomy (NCBI): domain Eukaryota; kingdom Viridiplantae; phylum Streptophyta; class Magnoliopsida; order Fabales; family Fabaceae; genus Ormosia; species Ormosia semicastrata. The sequence goes on along the minus strand of JAQQTO010000028.1, from coordinate 4,073,679 downwards.
TAAAATTTATGACATATCAAAATATATAAAGAATTTTAAGATTACCTTAAAAAAGTGCCGATAAGAAAATCATTGTTGAAATCCTTAAAATCAATCTCGATTAGGGAGAGATATTATTTTTATCCCACAATAGTCGCTCACACGTCAATATCAATAGAACAACTGTATACTAGAGTGGTTAAAAATAAAAGCATCTTCCTGTATATATAAGATATCTAGAATGATTAAACATATCCACTATAACAAACCATATACAATACCTATAAAACAAAACTGATATATAAATAGTACTTTAACAACAATAGACTTATTAATAATACTAATCACAATTTAGACTAAACAAAATATTCTAATAATTTAAACATTTAATTAATTTGAATTTTATAAAATTATAATATGATTTATACTAGCACATAATAAAAATTATAACAATTGTTCCATTGAAAATTCCGTCACGTATTGAACCAAATAATACGGATCTCCATAACTATACAAATGGCTAATTTCAACTCATTCATGCACCAAAATGTGTGTCAAATCAATAAGCAGATTTAGAATCTGAACTCACTTATCTTTTATTAATTAAGCATTCAGAAGGAGAGCAAAAAGTAGAAAAGAAAGGAGAAAATGGTGAACTAAACATTTCGTACGATCTCTACACAATGTACAAAGATCATAGCATACTACATAAAACCGAACAAAAACAGTAAGAAAGATGAAAACTGCAGAAACAGATATCCAGAAAAATTACTACTATGGCTAGCATGAGATGGAGAAGGAGGAGGAGCTTGGCTTGCAGTAGTTGTTTCCTTTTCCAGTGAGCAAGCATAACTGCAGCGACTTGGACGAACAACTCGGTAAACACCAGTGCTTGCAAGGATATAAATATCTTTCCTGTTGTCTTCACCAAATGAAAAGATGTAGCCTAAAGCTGGAAGGGAGCTTCCAGGTGCAGAGTCACATTGGACAGGAGAATCATGTGAACAACTGAAAGGGATTCTGCTAGTGCTGAAATTTCCACTATTTTCTGGCTCTTCAGTGGCTGCCCATATTGCACCCGCATACAGATCTCCATACAAGTACCTGAAATTCACTGATAAGAAATAAGCATCACAACAGCTAATAATATTGTATACATAGGTGTTGTTTGTTCCAATCCAAGAGTTTATGTATCCACATAATGGGATGTTAAGTGAGAAAATATATAGGTTAAATTAAAGTTTTTTTCCTTATTGTATACACTCGTTTGAAAATTTAGTCTTTAATAATTTTTTTCTTTTTAAATTAGTCTTTACACTTATAAAAGTTTTTAAAATAATTTTTGTTGTTAATTTTTATTTTAACACTGTTAATTTAATCCTGTAAGACATTTTATGAACTTAGAAAAAATAAATACCTACTATAGTAAAAAAGTACCTTATTTTAGATTTTACAAAGAAAATGAGTATCTAAGAAAACTCTTATTAGATAAAAAAAATATTTCCTTTATTAGCCACCAGACGGTATTATAATGGCCTTATAACATAAGTGAATGATGAAGACTATTTTGAAAAGAAAAAATTATAGAAATTGAATTAAAAATGAGTGTAAAGTATAGTGAATAAAACTTAAATTTAAGCATATATATATATATAGGGAGCATATCACGTGAGAGGAATAAATTTTGATCATTAAATTTTATATGAATGATCAAAATTAAAACATAAATGCATATAACATTTTTAAGTGGTCACATGATATTTAAGTAACTTTTAATCTTGATCATCCATATATGATTGTATGGTCAAAATTTATTTTCTCACCCTCTTACAATAAAATCCGTCTCAGTAGTTATGCCATTTATATATATATATATATACATCCTATACGGAGGCATATCTAGTGAGAGGAGGAGTAAATATTGATCATACGATCATACATGGATGGTCAAGATTAAAAGTTACTTGAAGGTCATGTGATCACTTAAAAAAGTCACATGCATTTATGTTCTAATCTTGACTATTCATGCAAGATCTAATAGTCAAGATTCACTCCCCTCACCTCTCATAATAAACACTCCTCTCACCTGATACACATCTTATACATATATATATATATATATATATATATATATATATATATATATATATATATATATATATATATATATAATAATTAGATAAATAATTAAATTGTTGCATTCTTCAGCCAAACTGTATAGTATTTCTTTACAGAAGAAGCTTGTTTACCTTCCATATGTGCAAGGATCAGTTGTAGACCGATAGATATATCCCCCAGTGATCGATGCTGATCCTTCATTCTTGTTTACTTCTGAATGGTTGTATCCCAGTATTGGGAAGATTGGATTTATGGAGTTTAGGGAGGTATTGCCTCCAGGTGATTGCGTATGGTTGAATAGATAGCGGCCCTCATAAACAGGCCAGCCATAATTTCCACCCTTTGTGATGAGATCCACCTCCTCGTGAAGATCCTGCAAATCAATTGTGTAACTGAGAATGTTCCACTAAACTCTCACAGAGTTAGGATAACACTTTGCAGGAAGCATAGATCATTAAGATTAGAGTTGAAGTTTTTCCCTTTTGGGGAAGAAGGAGTGTCACTAAGAATAGAGTTATAAGTTGAAGTCATAAGTCTTACTTTTTATACTCCTGCTTTCTTAAATGTTCTTCCTCTTGAATCACAACAAAACCTCCAATTTATCTTAGGATGTTAACAGTAACGTGGGTACACTTCAGAAATGTGTCAATACCTCCAATTTATGTTAGGATGTTAACAGTAATGTAAAGTATGTAATTACACTATAGATAGGCCTATTGATGAATCTGTTGTACAGTGCTATGCTAGTTATGATTAAAGGATATTATGAGTCAAGCTGGGGTTTGTTACTTGTATTTTTACAGTTTCAAGAATCAAGACGATCAAGGAATCAAAATTTTAAAAAAGAATAAAAAATCCCAAGTTTCTCTGATAAGGAAATTGGCAACTATGTACCTTAAAGAAAGATTGAAAGACACATTTCAGTCTCATAGCAAGCCGTAATGCTGATTGTATAACATTACTGTATAAATTGAAAACCATCAATTTATTTTAGGATGTATTCACAAACCTCTCCGACATCCGCACACACAAAGTAGGAAGGCCTTTCTGCATCAAAACTGCAGCGCCAAGGATTTCTTAGTCCAAAGGCCCAAATTTCAGGCTGCAGATCTTTATTTTCGCTAAATGGATTATCCTTTGGAATGGAGTAGTTACCCCAAAGCCCAAGTTCGCTAATTTCTGCTGCACCTGAAGATTCAAGATAGATGTCATTGCCAAGAGTAAGAAAGAAATATACATATTAGTTTTTGAAAGAAAGAATGGATTACTACTTAGCATATGGTTGAAGAGCAACATATCCTACATGCACACAGATAATTAGTAATACTCACTTGGGATGTTGTCTATATCAAGCCTCATGATCTTTCCAAGCAAGGATTTCTTGTTTTGGGAAAAATTGTATGGATCACCTGAACCTCCTCCATCTCCCATCATGAAGTATAAATACCCATCATCAGGTCCAAAGAGTATCTGACCTCCATGATGAGTTGTAAATGGGAGGCCCATGGTAAATATCCTTCTCACCTCTGTTGGTTTAGCACTTTCAGCCTGGAAAAAACATTAATAATTCAGTTCTATGAATTGAATCAAACTCGTTATAGAAGCTACTTTTTCTTTTATCTGTGTAGAGGTGTGTACCGAGGATGGCTGAGATGCGGTAACATTAGCAGTATATTCTGCAATAACAGTTTGATACTGGCATGGTTGGGCACCATGATCAGTACCTATCTTTGATGGATCACAATCAACATCTGAATTACATGAACATCTTCCACTACATCCTGTCCATTTGGATTTATCACAGTTAAATGAAGCAAAGAATCGACCATTTTTTGCAAAATTTGGATGAAATGCCATGCCCATCATTCCAAATTGAGTATCAAAATAAACCTGATCAGTTAGATCAACAAAGGGACTTGATTCATCTAGCTCCAATGTTCCTCCTGATCCCTCATTCGGAAGTGTTGCCAGCCAAACCTTACCCATTTGATTAGAGAAGAAGGCACGGTTAGAGCCATCAGGATGAGCCATCATGTTGAGATAAGATCCATTACCAATTTTCTCAAGGCATAAGCCATGAGGAGGGTTAATAGGAGTCTCAGGTTTATTTAGTGCAACAGGTTCCCCTTCAAAGCATACTGATGAATTATCAGATGCTCCACCAAATGCATTACAAAAAACAGTTTTGGACTGCCATAGTTCAGTCAGTTTGGTTGCATTGGCATGAACTGGTGCTCCTCCTGCTTGACCTTGTAATGAAGGGGCAAATGGAGAATTTATTATGGACACAGTTTGACATGTGTCCCACACTTGAGAGCAGAAGTCCTCCACTGGTGCCTTTGACTGGGAAGAATTAGCTGGTATGGTGGAATTGCAAAGGACGGGAACTGATCTGGGTGAGGATTGAGCTGTAAACAGCTCCGCTGAGAATGGATCGCACCTCTACAAAGGTAGTAAAGAAATGAATGTAGGGCAGAAGTTTTCATGGGTTGAAACAAGTGTAAAAGTGGTTGCTAGTTGAGATGTCAACATATTGAAATCTCACTAGCCACTTCACGTTGGTCACTTTACATGACAAGGCAATTCCTCTATCTATTCAATATTCCACTACGGATAGCCTTAAGAAAATTATAGCAATGACTTTCCACTTTCCATACATTAAAAATTGATTATAAAGAAGTTTAGACTTCAAGGAAAGGCCATCCATGAGAAATTGAGAAGCCTCTTGAGCTTCAAATATCAATAGATAACCAGATATTCATGTCGTAAGGAAGAGATCAAACTTAGTCATTACTCATTAGCAGAGGTTAGTCAACCAGACCTTGCAATATGCTGATGTTTCAAGCAATCAGAGACTATTTGATCCCACATCTCAAACATGAACTTATTAGTATACCCCAATTGGAGGACGCAAAATAAAAAAGTCCAAAACACATTTTTTAATACCTCTTTTATATATATGCTTTTGTGAGAAACAATATCTTACCGCACAAAGTATTGATTTCAAAACCGAGGCACAGCCAGCATCAGATATGTTCATCACTTGGAATTGCTTCTCTATTTGTGCATCTTGCGTGGAGTTGCAACACGTGCTTGCATTGTAAGGACAAAATCCGAGTGTCTTATTCAGGGTAAAGGGTGCCCCTATACCAAGAAATAAGCGAGGAAAAATAAATGAAGACAATGCAACGGATTGAGAATTAAGCTTGCTCCATAAAAATGTCAGGCTCTGAAATCTATAGCCAAAAACCAAGTGGATAAAACACACAAAATAATGGCAAAAACGGAAAAAAAAAAAAGTACGGAAGAGAAAGACTCACTCGAATCAACGCATAAAGGAAGTGAAATCGAAGAATCCAAAAGCACCAGCAACCAACAAAACAAGAAGCTGATGGAAAGAACACCCTTCATCTCACCAAACCAGTTGAAAGCTCACTAGCACAATATCGTCTCTACTTCAATCCATATATATACATCCCAGAACACCATCCAGAAACATGCTTTCGGAGTAGGTTGACTTGATGGAAAAAGTGAATAGAATTTTGAAATTCTATTTGAAAATAGCTATCTGGGTGGGGTGTTGAAATTTCTGCCTGTTGCCAACTGCTCGGTGTCTGAGTCTGAGTATCTCTTCTACATGCTATCCTCTCTTTCAACTTTCATTTTTATAGTACCAGACTACCACTTATAGAAAGCCAATCTCTTTCAATCTTTTGCCATCTTTTACTTTTATATTCAACCGTTGTCTTCAACTCCTGTTTAAGTCAGCTCTCCCAGTTTTCATTCAAACCTCTCAATATAAATTGAAACTCCCCTCGACTACCAGAGAAGAAGTCCCTTTCAGTTCATTTCTGGCCTTGTTCACAAGCCTTAGTTTCACGGGTTGAAGAGGGCATAGGCATCAAGTGGTGGATGATGTCTTAATGGCGGTGGTGTAGAGTTTAGACAATAGAGAAACCCAGCACTTAGTAAACCAACTTGGGTAGATCTTGGTTGGTTGAATGGTTCACTTTTGCTGTGTTCGAACTTCATAGCCCGCATTTATTGCACAGTAAGGGGCAGAGTTTCTGAAATCTCAAACCCATGTGACATGTCCAAAAAAGAAGCAGAAAAGCATCTCCATATTCATATTGAACTAATATTCAACGGTGACCACCCCACAATAATGGTATGGTAATGGAAGAAACAAACAAAAATATGAAGAGTGACAGGTAAGTTGAAACCAAGTATGGATAAGTTCATAGGTCACCACATGCTCGTTATTGATCTCACACAACACAATGTCCTCTTTGGGTAAGAATGGTCAAGTGTAGCCACGTTTAGGAATGGCACATGTTGATGTACTAGCGAATATTTTTCATTTATAGGATAACAATGGATAACAATGGATGAGGATCACCTGTCCTCATTCTCTGTCTCCTTCCTTGTCTTTCTACTTAAATTTTAATAAGTATTTTAAATTTAATTACATGTATCATTTTTATTTAATTTATTTTATACTTATCAAAATTTAAATAAAAAAATAGAGAAGGAAACAAAAAATAAGGACAGGTGATCTCCATCCGGATAACAATACCGGAAAGTCCGAAAGTGGTGGCCAAAATCAGGATAGGAGCTGAAGTCTCAAACATTTTAGTCATATTCTATACTAAGCGGGAATCATCAGGCTTTTCAAGGTTGATGTCATACAGAATTTGGATTGTTATGAATGTGATATAAGAGTGATTATGAATACCATATTAATTAAAATATATTTGGTAAAAATCGTTACAAATTTATTCTGTATTTAATATTATATAAGTAGAGATTACCTAAAGAAATTACATGAATATATATTATTAAATTAATAAATAATGTTTATATTTGACATAATGAAATCAAAATTTTAAGTATTTTATATTTTTTATTGTTCATAATAATTCCAAAACAACATTTCTTAAAACAAGTTTTTAAAAAGAAAAAGCACTTAAAGTTACTGTTTAGAATCGGGATCAAGGTGTGTATCTTATCACTCTCCAAATGGTTGTGGTTTAGTTGAAGATGAAACCCAAGTGTAAGTTGTTTCAAGTAATAAATTCTTGGGAGTTCGAGGTCGATCCACAGGAAATTGATAAAAAAAATTCTTTGACGTAAGAAAAATATTTTGTCACAATAATAAAAGTGATAAAATTTAGTCACAAATAAAAAATATTTACTTGAATTAGGAGATCCACTCTTGGTAAGTAAATTAAGGAGAAGATTAATTCTTTTTATAACTCAATTAGAATCCACGCATAATGGAGGTTCCAATCGAAAAATACAATATTTAAAGTTCATTTAAGATTATATATGTAATTATATTATAGTTCCTTTAATTATTTATTAACACCACCACTTATAAATGAGCTCAAGCATTCATTGTGCTAACCTCTTATCTACAATGAATCAAGATCTCCACTTTATAAGGAGAGTTTCTAAATTGATTGGAAACAAAATATAACACATATAATGACCACTTGATAATATATTATTTAAGCACAAGAAAGAAATTAATCTAATCTTAATTTATTACCAAAAGTTTCACCCTTTCACCCAAGTAAAATGAAAATTAGTTACTCATAGACAAAAAGAAAGAAAGAGAGAAGAAGAAAAAGAAGAAGAACATAATTTCAATTTAGAACAAAAGAAAACTACAACAAGATAAACAAATAACACAATAGCATGATCTTGATCTCTAAAATTAAGATTCTCAAATGATCAGCCAATGGTGCATTTTATAGAGGATGAGAAATACAAAATGACAAGGGGCTGATTAATGAGTGAGTGAATGAGTGGGTGAATGAGTGGAAAATGCCAAGTAGTGGTTTGATAATTGTGAATGAGTAAAAAATTATTGAGATTTTTGTCTCTGAAATCATTCAGTGTTGAACTCATGGATGCCGTCAGATTATGGAAAAGTGGTCTTCATAAAAGTTGTAGGCTTTTGTCTTAGCTTTCCAATGTTGTTGATTTCAGCCCAAAATCATTCCTACAACTCGAGTTATGGCCCAATCATTGCACATTGTTCAAGCCCAGTTACAACTCCTATGTTCTACTTTCTAGGCCCAATATGACCTATTATACTTCTGAAATGACTCTTGTGTTTTTCATGAAAGTTGTAGATTTGGGTCTTAACTTTCTAATGCCAGTAGTTTGGTGTCAATTGGACTCCTATAGTTCAATAAATGTCCTGCTGAGTATGCAGACGTCAAGCTACCAGAATCAGCACTCTGAATCTTGATGCAACTCCAATTTAAATTATCCAAATGTGTTATTTGACTCTTGAGGTCTTCATGAAAGTTGTAGAGAATTGTCTTAGTTTTCCTACAAGACTAGAATCATAACAATCAGATATTAGAAACTCAAATTATAGCTAGTTTATTGAACATTGCCAAATAGATAAATTAAAGCCAATTCAAACATTAATTCTTTCAATGATCTAATTAAGCTCAATATCAATAAATGTAACAAAACTAACTTAATTAAGTCTAATTGAACCTTAAGAAGCCTAGTGAAAGGATTATAAAATGAGTAAAATATATTGCTATCAATGGTGGCTCCTTCTTGTGTTGCAACAGCGGAGAGGAGAGAGGGGTAGTATTCCTGTAAGGCACTATGACACTTAAGTTAGGATTTGTACTAGAAGGGAAGAGTGTTTGGGAATATATGCATACCTAAGTCGTTAAACCCCGTATTTATAGCATGAGATTACTTGTTAGGGAAGTAATATATGAAGAGATATAGTTTCCTTGTGACTAGGATTCTTGTAGTTATGACGAGATATGATCCAAATTATCCTTATTAGATAAGGGATTATGTTAGGATTTAGTGCTCTTCCGGAAGATGGGCTACTTAGCCAATTTGGGACTAAACAAGTCAGAGCCATTATGGGCTAGCCAAATTGGGTCGCTTCTGTTAGGCTTGAATCCGGGATACCAGTTCAAAACAGTTGCCCCCCGCTCGGTACTTTAGTGTGGCAGCGAAATGTCGAGGTATGATATGCTGAGGCCAAAAGGTGCATACGATGTTATCTGCTATAAGAATCTTTCAAGGTGCTGAATATGGCTAGGATCCATTGTACGGGGGGCCTCGAAAGAAAACTTCTCAGTCCACGTTGAGGACCCGCGATAAGGTGCCCCCAATAATTAGGGTTTTTTACAATGTGTTAACCGTGGTCCATAATACTTAGTGTACTGCATCTCTATGCCCCTAAGTGGCCTGTGCTCATGATGATTGCCGTAATATGTGGTTATAGTACGTCATGCCCCTAGTGGCTTGGACCTCCCATAGCGTTAGTGTCGGGATCCATCATCGTGGTGCATTGTATCTTTATTGGGAATTGGCATCCGTGTAGTTGACGTATAATGTTTTGAAAAATAGTGCTTGAATTTTCCAGGATACTTTGTCTAGGGGCTAATGTTGCTTCGTCTATTCGGCTAGTGAAACGATACCATGTGTTAGCATATAAAGCATTCATCGTTTGATTTTAGCGCCGCTATCTTTTTAAATTGACGCAAAAATGATATTTTTGCACCCCATTGATCATGACTTGAGAAAGTTCAAGTATGTCTTGAGAAGCTTCTTGAGAACATGAGAAAGTCCAACATGAGAAGGTCCTAAGAAGATTGAAGGATTGTGCAAATCAAAATTCCCACAAGTGATTAGTTCATTGAAAGAAGCTAAAACCATCTTTACCATCAAGAAGAATGAAGATTTATCACTAAGATAGTGAAGTTTAAAGCTAAGAAGGTTAAAGTATTCAGGAATGAGAAGGTTGGGTGAGAAAGTACTTGAGAAGCTTCAAGCTAAGAAGACTCTATGAGAAGGTAGACTTTGAGAAGATTTCTAGTGAACCTTTTCACCTTAAAGCAAAAAGATAATGTGTCCAAGAAAAGGAAAAAATAATGATTACCTGCCACCAACAAGGACAACCATCATTTGTAGTGCCCAATAGTCACATTTTGAAGCCTATAAAAGAGATCATGCCTGAAGATCAACCAGAAAAAAAAAACTTTGCTGAAAATTTTTATGATAAGTTAACAAGAGTTGAACCTTTTCACTTGTACCTACCTGAACCTAATTTGTGTAAATCCATTAGTAGGTGTTGTTACTGCTCTGTATGAGTGTTTGTATCCACTCCTAGAGTGATTTCGAGAGTTACACAAGTTAAACAAACACTTTTCTCAACCTTTAATTCTGCCTTGTAATAAGTGAGCTTATGAGGTTGTCCAAGCCACTTGATTTTGAGATTGTTGGCCTGAAGAGGCTGTAGAAGAATACTTGGGATTTAGACTAAAAAGACTATTATCAAGAATACTTGTAGCTAGCCTGAAGAGGCTGTTGGCAAATAATACTTGTAAACAAGTCTGGAGAGGCTTGAGTGATTAAAGAATACTCACATAGTGGAAGTCCTAGTATTTTACTAGGTACTAGACATAGTCCCATGTAGTTTTGGGGTGAACCAATATAAATCTCTAGTGTGATCTTTATCTCCTTCATCTCTCATTTTATATTTGGCTATTCAAACACTTTAAAGTTTAAAATTTGAGAGTGTTCTTGAGAAAGTTCTTTAAATTTGTTTTTAACAAAGTTCATAAGTTGAATATGATTTTTTAATTAAATTTGAAGTATTTGATTCAAGAAAGCAAGTCATAAAAATTTAAGAGACCCAAACTCTTTTAGAAAAAGAAGTTGAAGTGGTGAGAAGGTTGTTTTCACTCAACCATCAAAGCTTTTCACAAACCTTCTCACCTTGGTCTATTAGTTTCTTTTCTGAAGCTTCTCACTAACCATCTGCTTTGAGTTGTAGGCTTCTCACCTCCTAGTGAACTAACTTGAGAAAAGTGTGAAAAAGTTAATTTTCAGGAGAAAAAGGGAACACAATTCAACCCCCCTTCTTGTATTGTTGCCAAGTTTAGTTAGTATCAGAGCTTAGCCTTTAGTTTGAGCACACTTGACTGTGTGAGAGGATAAAGATCGTAAAGAAAGTATGGCATACGTGCAAGGAGGTGGAACCTATCTACTAGATGAATCATCTACTAACTGACCACCAACCTTTGATGGTAGAGGCTACTATTACTAGAAGGATAGGATGATGTTATTCATTGAATCTCAGGATGTAGATCTTTAAGATATCATTGAAAGTGGTCTATACATACCAAAGACTAGACTTGATGATGGAAGTGAAGTTGAGAAGGCAAAAAAACCTAGATAAATGAAGAAAAGAACAAATATCTTCTCAACTTAAAGGCCAAGTTTTTTCTAACTTGTGCCTTAAGTAGAAGTGAGTATGATAAAATTATTGGCTGCCAAATAGCAAAGGAGATATGGGATACACTTGTCATTATTTATGAAGGACCAAATCAAGTCAAGGAAGCCAAGACAAGTATACTGGTTGATCAATAAGAAATATTCAAGATGAAAGATCATGAGACAATATATGAGATGTTTACAAGATTCATAATTATTGTGAATGATCTAAAATCACTTAGGAAGGTCTACTCTTACCAAGAGCATGTGAGAAAGTTGCTAAGAAGTTTGCCTAAAGTATGGTGACCAAAGGTCACAGCCATCTAAAAAGCTAAGGACTTGTCTATCCTGAGGTTAGATGAGTTGCATGTATATTTGAAGGTCCATGAACAAGAGCTTGCAGAGATAAGTGAAGATGTGACCAAAAAGGAAAATAGTATATAGCCTTGAAATCCACTCACAAAGTAGTCAAGCAATCTTCTCATCAACCTTCTCACAGTTCTTTTAGTTCATGAACAGAAACTAACAAGGAAAGTGATGATGAAGATGATGATGAATAAGAAGAAGATGGACTTTCCTTTATCTCGAGTAAGATCTAGACGAAATGAGGAAGGAAATGAAAATGGTTTCAGACCAAGAAAGACTTTCAAAAAAGTGAAATTAGAAACTTCAACAAAGGAAAATCACTTGCTTTGAGTGCAAGAAATCAGGATATATCATATTATAATGTCCATTGTTGAAGAAATCTCAAATGAAGTTCTCTAAGAAGAAAAGTATGATGGCAACTTGGGAAGACCTGAATGACTCCTCAAGTGAAAATGATCAAGAGGAAGTTGTCAATATGTGTCTAGTTGCTCGAGACCAAGCCACTGATGATGAGGTATCAGAATTTGAACCTTCTCACATTTCTTATAAAGAGCTTGAGAATGCTTTTATGACCTTCTCTCCGACTCCAATACTCTAGCTCAAAAATGCATTGTCCCTAGGGCCAAATTAACTGATTTAGAAAAAGAAAATGATTTATTAAAAAGGGATAATGCAGCTTTGAGTAAGAGAGTTGAGTCCCTAGTTAGTTTGAACATAAAGCTAACAGCTCAGTCCAAACTAAAACAAGTTGAACCTTCTCACCAACTCTCTCATCAACCTTCTCAGTTATCTTCTCTTGTGTTAGAAGAGAATGAACTATTGAGAAATAAGGTGGATGAGTTGACAAGAGAGATCTGGCCAAGTTTGATGGTACAAACAATCTTAAGAAACTGCTTGCTACCAAAAAATGTACATTTGACAAAGCTAGTCTAGGCTACAAAGGAGGTTCAAAGAAAAAATAATATAAGAACTTGTTTGTACTTGCCAAAAAGCCTGAATTAGTGTATTTTTGCTATATAAGAAAGGACATAAAGCTCCAAAATGTTGTTTTAAAGGCAAACCTCCAAAGGCTAAGCCTTCTAGCACGAAAGGACATAAGAAAGTTTGGGTACCTAAGTATATGATACCTTCTCTTGTATATGTGTCTAATAACAAAGAAAAAGAAGTACAAATGGTATCTAGATAGTGGCTATTCTAGGCATATAACTGGGGCACAGAAGCAACTTCTTGTCATTAAAGTGCAAAGAATGAGGTGATATAACATTTGGAGATAACACCAAAGCCAAAATCAAAGGGATAGGTAAGATTGGTAAGAAAAACTCTCTAATTATGAATAATGTATATTATGTAAAGGGGTAAGAAAACAACCTCCTCAGCATAAGACAATTCTATGACAATGGACACGAGGTTGTGTTTGAACCTCTCGAATGCATAGTAAAGAGAAGCTAATGGTAGCAAAGTCCTTTTCTTTGGAAATAAAGACAAGAATGTCTATAGCATTCAATTAGAGGACCTTAGTAGTCAAAATATGGAATGCCTTATATCTATGAGTTTTGAAAAATGGTTGTGGCATAAGAAGGTTGGTTATGTGAATATGGAGACCATCTCTAAGCTATTACAACATGATCTTGTGAGAGGCTTGCTAAAGATAAAGTTTGATATAGACATGGTGTGTGAAGCATGCTAAAAAGGCAAGCAAACAAAGTCAAGCTTCCAACCTAAGAATGTTGTCACAACTCATAGACCTCTTGAGTTTCTACATATTGATCTCTTTGGTCGTACCAAGACTGCTAGTCTAGGAGGAAAGATGTATAAGTTTGTGATTGTTGATGATTTCTCTAGATATACTTGGATTCTCTTCCTAAGAAACAAGGATGACTCTTTTGAGACCTTCAAAACCTTTTGCAAACAAGTTCAAAATAAAAAAGATTTTTGCATTGCTGCCATAAAAAGTTATCATGGATAAGAGTTTGAAAATGTTATCTTTAAAAACTTCTGTGATGAAAATGGAATTGTCCACAATTTCTCCTGTCCAAGAACTCCACAGCAAAATGGAGTTGTGGAAAGGAAAATAAGACTCTACAAGCAAGATCTCTCCTATGTGATACTGAGTTACCTAAACATTTATAGGATGAGGAAGTTAATACTTCATGCTATGTTTTAAACAGAGTTTCAATAAGGACAATATTAAAGAAAACTCTATACGAGTTGTGGAAAGTAAGGAAACCCAATATATCATACTTTCATGCATTTGGGCGTGAATGCTTTATGTTGAACAATAAAGATCAGCAAGGAAAGTTTGATTCAAAATATGATAAATGCATATTTTTTTGGATATTCTACTACTTCTAAAGCATATAGAGTTTATAATTTGAGAACTTTGGTAGTTGAAGAAAGTATGCATGTAGTGTTTAATGATACTAACTATCTTGATGAGATGAGAAATGTAGTAAATCTTGATGAAGAAATGGAGAGTCTCACTCTCAATGAAAATAGAGAAAAAGGTGGTAAGAAGAAGGATGGAGTTAGTGGAAGCAGTAAAGAAGACAAATCTAGTAGGAAGAAAGTTGAAACAAATGAGAAGAAAGAAGAAATTGAAGCTGAGAAAGTTCAAGAAGTTTCTCATGAGCCTTTTTATCAACCCTCTCAACAACCTTCTCACTAAGCTTCTCAACTCCCCAAAGACTGGAGGCTCCACTCTTCTCACCCCAAGGAACAAATCATTGGAGAAATATTTGTTCGTGTGAGAACAAGATCATCATTCAAAAAAGAATTTCACTCAAACCAATTTGCACTTCTCTCACAAATAGAGCCAAAGAATGTTGATGAAGCTCTCTAAGAAGATTCATGGATAGAAGTAATACAAGAAGAGCTTGACCGGTTTGAAAGGAAGAATCTTATGCTTGCACCCCAAGAATCATTCACTATTTGGTACTAAGTGGGTCTTCAAGAACAAATTGGATAAAAGTGGAAAAGTGGTGAGAAACAAAGCAAGATGAGTGGCTCAAGGGTATAATTAACAAGAAAGTACAAATTATGGAGAAACCTTTGCCCCTGTAACTAGATTAGAAGCTATTAGGATTATTCTTACTTATGTTGCATTTAAAGGCTTTAAATTATTTCAAATGGATGTTAAGAGTGCATTCTTAAATACTTTTAGAAATAAGGAAGTATATGTCCACCAACCTCCTAGTTTTGAGAATGTTGAACATCCAGAATATGTGTATAAGATCTCCAAAGCCCTTTATATGGTTTGAAACAGGCTCCTAGATCCTGGTATGAGGGACTTAACAACTTTCTGTTAGAAAATGGCTTATCAAGAGGAACAGTGGACACAACCTTATTTAGAAAACACTTGGTGAATAACCTATTGATTATCCAAATATATATTGATTTTAATAGTGGCAGTTTATTTGAGGCGATTTCTTAAACTACCACAATTACTGACAATTTAAACTATGATTTTGTTAACTATTGTTAAGTACGACAAAATTTAAAATTTTGTGGTAGTTTAGTATCGTTTAGTGGCAATTTATACAAAAAAATATGAAATTTTGTAGCAGTTTAACAGTGTTTAGTAGAGGTTTATACTAAACAAAAAAATGCACTTCATTTTTTTCTTTGAAAATTTTGTCTCCTTCCCTCTTTTTCCATTCCCTCTCATTCTCTACCCTAACATATCACATTCACTCTCATTCTTATATGCGTCCTATTCAATATACCCATTGGGTTTTGGGTATCCAAATGACTCGATCATAAAAGGGAAGTTAAAATTCCTACCTAACTCTCAACCCTCTCTTTTGGTTCTACCCATGGCAGCGATAATAATGGCGATGACAACAACCACCACCAGTGACAACGATGGCGTCAAATTGTTGACAACCACCACCACTATTGTCATTGCAACGCCACCTTCCTGAACCTCAAAGCGATCTCTACCATGGCAACATGTCAAACCAATGGCTGCACTTGAGAGTGATCTCCCCACAGAACTATATGTCGAAGTTATTCAGATCTATTTGAGGGTTCTTAGTTCAATAGCAAGTGCAAGCCGTGAGCAGAGAGCATGAAGTGCAACCAATGAATGCTACAGGTGAAGGCGAGCACGAGCTGCGAGGTCGAGTGGGCGAGCCGTGGTCAGATCTGTTTGAGGGTTCTAATTTTAGTGGCGAGTGTGAACCATGAGCAATGACCGAAGAGCAAGAACGGCAGCCGGTGAATGCAAATATGAGTTGGAAGGTGAAGGCTAACACGAGTTGTGAAGGTGAAGGCGAGTACAAGAGCGAGCGGCAAAGGCAAATGCGAGCCATAAGCAGTCAGGTCAAGGGCACGAGCGGTGGTGATGACGATGATAATGATGAGGGAGATTTTTCTAGCAAGTTGGAGAAGAGAGGAGATGATTTAGTCTAGTTTGTATGGTGGTCTCAACACACCAATTCAACAACGTACAAGCAGCAACAACTCAATAAACAACTTAATGCCTCAACGTCTCAACATCTCAATGCGTCTGATGGTCTTAGTAGCAGCGACATCTCCACTCTTCAACCTACCACATAGGTTCGCCTCAACTCATTTAGGAAGAATATCTTTTTTTGGAATTAATTGAGTCCTAAAAAGATTAGATTAGGATCTCCACTCTTCAACCTTCGATGAGTGTTTTGAAAACCATGAATTTGATTTTTGTTGAAATGTGGTTTTCCTAATTATGGCATATGTCTCTACTTTTTGTTGAAATTTGGTTTTCCATTTAGAATATGAATTTGATTTGTTTTTTTTTCAGTCTCTAATTTCTACCTTACTATTATTTTGAATGATATTATCTAATTCTTGCCTTACATTTTGTGCTTGCTTTTCTTGGTTTGTAGAGGTTATTATATGGTTTTATCACTACAAGGGGGTGTGGACGAGTAGGAGCTAACTCATTAGTAATTTATATTATAAGATGGTGTTTTAGTTTGGGAAGTTGGGAATAGTGGTAACTAGTTAAATAATGGTTGTGAAGGTTCAACTGTTTAGGACTTGTGTGGAGCCTTATTTCAGAATGGTGGTGGAGTAGGAGAGATAAGTTGTTCATAATTTCTCTTATTAATCATTTATCAAACTCATATGGGTAACTGCTAAATCGAGGGCATAAAATATAAGTGACTACCCGTACTAGGTAGTACTTACCCCTATTATTTATAGATAAGTTCATACTTGAGCTTCATAGCCATGTTGACAGTATTATGCAATATTGAATTGAATTCTGGTTTGTATTGTTGATTATAAGGTGTAACTAAATTCTGGTTTGTATTGTTGATTATTTTTGGAGGCTTGTGACCTATTTGATGCAAGGCCTGAGTGGCTAGAAGTTGCTATATATATATGGCTAAGCTAGAAGGTGCTATCTATTGAGCTTTAATGTACCATTTAATAGTTCCACTTCTCAGACATGATTTTTCAGGTGTCTAAGTAGTTGTACGCATGTTGAAATATTAAGTTCCCATAACCTGCTTAATATAAGATTCGTTGCTCGCTATGCATTACTAGGACAACATATGTGATTCTTCTGTTTCTTTGAATGAAATGTTCACTTCAAGTGAGGCTTATGCATGGTTTAATGGAATACTATAATCTGCTTTCTTGAGAATTGCGAGTGTATTTATTTGTTAAATAACCATGGGCATGAGTGATGTTTGAATATGTTAGAAAGCTTTAAGGAAATTGATCTAGGAAAGTTTGCTTTTTCTATACATGGATGGAATAAAAGGTATTTTTTTTATTCTCACCTCATTACCTAAAGTTGTGTCTTGGTGCTTTTCATTTATCATTACTTCTCCTTGCAAGTCCAAGATATTACCTTCCCCAATATGCACATTTATGTGATCAGATGGTGCATCATTTATCAAATTGTTTATAATTTAGCATTGTCATTTATCATTTTCACCCATATTGAAGGACAAGATTTTATTTGGGTTGATGCCAATATATTTTTATGAATGACTTTGATCTTGAATAGGTTTGTTATGGGAACACAAGTAATATGGTACTTTTGACTTTTCAAGTGGACATAGAATTCAAAAGATAAGGGTAGGAAGGGAATTTTTTTTTGTATGTTAGCATTATTTTTTATGTTAGCATTATTTACCTTAGCAATGAAAGGGCATAATAAAATAAAAATAGGAAGAAAAATATACTAAAAAATAGTAAACACCTCTATTCTCAGAAACAATTTGGGGCTAAAGTTTTATTTCTTTTTAGTTGTGCTATAAGTGTAAGTTGAATTAAAAATATAAACTTGTCTTAACTTGTAATAGATTAATGGTTTTAGAATCTAAGACTTGTAAAATATGAACAAGTGTGTGCCTATAATCTGTTTGAGGAAAATCCTAGTTGAAGGAAGTGAATTGAAGCTTAGAGGTAATGATGCATGATGAATTTTTTTCTTAAACTCACTGTTGTGATACCATGGCAGTAGTGTGTGTTTTGTTGAGTGAAAAGTGATATAATCATGGTATGCAAGTACCTCGAAGCTGGAGAGTGTGTTATCGTGTGCTTAAATAGAATATTATTCTCTGCCTAGGGAATGAGACTGGTTTATAGTCCCTCACTATGGCTTGAAATAAATTTTTAGGGAAGGAGTTGATTATTGTAGTTACTAAAAATCAGTTCCTCAAAGGCCCTAAGAAATTGAAATGTTGAGGGTCATAGAATTTATACACTTTTGCTTGCATCTGTTTATAATAATGGTTTGTGCTCATTATCATCCTTAACTTTTCCTTTGACAGGCTTACTGGTGGTTCGATTGTAGGGGACATGGCTCTTTACTAAGCATTTTCCATTGGAGGGCTTGGGAGTGTGCGAGGGTATGGCGAAGGAGCTGTTGGATCTAGGTGATCATGTCTGGTGGCTAATAGTGAACTTTCTTCATGGAATTTTTGTTTTTGTTAATGAGTATGCACACAGATTGATTATTTTATTGTAAATTGTTTTCCACCCAAAGGAGATAGGAATCATAGGATTGTATTCTTACACATGAATGGAACTAGATATTAAACCTTGAATTTTAACTTGCCAAGGTTTATCCTACTTGCTTATCGCTTTGTTTTTAATGCTGGTTTAGATCTTGTAAGTTTAACGTATAGCTACATGTTTTGTCAACAGATAAGGATCCTCTACAGTTTTAGAAAAACTGTGGAAGATCTCAAGCCTTGAAATAAGTTTTATTTCATGATAAAATATTAAAGAAAATGTGGTTTAACAAAAACTAACGATGAGATCATGAATTGCATGTGGTGGACGAGATAAATAAATAATGATAATGAAATACAAAATTTTAGCAGTGGTTTTTAACTGCTGCTAAAATTGAAAAAACTGCAACTAAAATACCGCCGCAAAAATCGCTGCAAAAAAATAATAGCAATGGTTATTCCAACAATTTTCTGAAACCGCTGCAAAATGGTTTAGGGACACCTGTACCAGTGACTATTTTTTTGTGCTGCAATTTTAACTGCCGCTAAACATAATTTTTTTTGTAGTGTCTATAGAGGTTTGATTGGATCCTTACTATATTTAACAGCTAATAGACTTGATATAATTTTCAATGTTAGCCTCTGTGCAAGGTTTCAATCTAATCCCAAAGAGTCTCATCTTAAAGCTGTAAAAAGAATTTCTAGATATTTGATTTGTACAAATAACTATGGTCTATGGTACAAGAAAGGTTCTAGTTTTAATCTTATAGGATATTATGATGCTAATTTTGTTAGAGATAGAGTTGAGAGGAAAAGCACTAGTGGTGCTTGTCATTTCCTTGGAAATGCAATGGTTACATGGTATAGTAAGAAGCAAAACACTATAGCTCTCTCAATTGCAGAAGCTTAGTATGTCTCAGCAACCAGCTGTTGCTCACAACTCCTATGGATTAAACATCAATTGGAGGATTACTCTATGAGGTATGACCATATAGCAATCTTATGTGATAATACTAGTATCATAAACTTGTAAAAGAATCCCATTCAGCATTCAACGTCAAAGCATATTGAGATAAAACATCATTTTATTCGTGATCATGTCTAAAAGGGTGATTTAGAACTTAAATTTATAGATATTGACCATCAATGGGAAGATATCTTTATTAAACCCCTTACTAAGGACAAGTTTTGTTTTATAAGAGAGAATTTCAATATGAAGCCTCTCATATGATTTGATGATTAAATTCTGATTAGTGATTTATGAAATTTACATGATGAAATGCGTCAATTTGTCATTTATGTTGTATAAATTAGTTTATATGATCCTACTGTATGTTGAGATTGATTTTTAGTTGGGAATCATAGGAATTCTAACTGTCAAAAAGTGAGAAAGTTTTTGAGAAGATACTTGAGAAGGTATGTAAGAAGGATGGTGAAAGATTCTCAACTCAACCTTTTCATCTAAGTTTCGGGCTTCTGGCAGTTAATTACCCAATGACTAGTTCTTAAAACTAACCATCTCAACTTTTCACCAAGGGTCATTTAATGACCTCTAATGTTAACTTCTGGCCTCAAATAATAATAAATCTCCTTCTATAAATAGAATGAAAAATTACAACCCTTCCCACCATTCAAGCAATCAAATCTCTCATTCACTCTCATTTTCTCTCTCTCACTTACTCTTGTGTTCTTGCTCTATTCTAGAAGTATCTAATCTCTTTATCTATAAAAACCTCTGCTATCCTGAAACGAGTATGCGTGTTAAACACATGGAACTAAAAGCCAAAAATCCTTCAACCCCTGCTCCACAATCATCTGGTGAAGAACATCCTTCCTTCTCATCCATTTCCCCTGAACCTTCACAACCACCAACAACAACCTAGGAAACACGACTTGAGACTCCTACTCCCTCTGAACCTTAACCTTTTGCTATCCTTGTTAGAAGAAGAAGATCTTTTAAGGTTATGTCAGGTGCTGTGAAATCCACAACCCTTAAGAAGAAAGCCAAGAAGGAGGAGGCCATCATTCTTGAAAAGCAAAAGGAAGAAGAGAAAGAAAATAAGCCAATCGAGGTGACTCTTAAGCCATTCTCTATAAAGGAATCTAAGCAGAAGTTTGATGATTAGTTTAGGAACAAGAAGGTAGTTCCTAGAAGAAGCATGTCCTTTAATGAGATAGCTGAGTAAGGGAGAGATTTCAGACCTCATATGAAGGTTCTGAAATGGGGAAACTTCTTCAGCATTTCTGAGAAGGTTTACCTAGTTCTGTGTCAGAAGTTCTACGCTGGTGTAGGCTACACCATAGACGTCCCAATCATCGTTTCTTCTGTAAAAGGGATTGTGATCAAGTTGGATATGGCCACACTTGCCAAGATCATTGGAATACTCAACCAAGGACTATTTGCATATGACCAATGAGGATGGCATATTGGGTATGGTCCCAATGAAGAGGTTCTAGACATACTGTTCAGAGAAAGAGAAGAATCAAAACTGGCAAGTGACCTCAACTTTACTGCTAAGTTCATCTGTTCACTCTCCTACCATTTCCTCATGCCAAGAATAGGAAGCACTGAGAAGATTCACGGGGCTGAAAAAATAGTGATGTTTCATGTGAAGAAAAGGAAGCCTCTTAATCTCCATTTCATCATCCAGAGGTATATGATTTCTGCAATTGAGAACACTAAAATGGCAGCAAGCCTACCATATAAAATGCTTTTCACTAGCATCTTTGATCACCCCCCGCATGTGATTATGTATTAATTTAGGTGATAATACTGCAAGTACAAGGATTGAACAAGTAATAAAGAGTGAGTAGAATATCGTTCCCACGAGGAATTAGTTTACCAAGTACTACTTATTTAATATTAATACTATCTATGCAACCAATAATTAAGTGATTCAAAATAATTAAAGACAGAAAATTATAAAAGACAAAACACACAAGAATGCACAAAATTAAGAGGAAAAAGAAAAAAATAAAGCATATGAATGCAAAACACAAAGAGGATGTAAACACACACAAAAAAAAAAAACTAGGGATCTGATTTCACTTAATTCAACAATCTATCATAAACAATAGAGTAGCTTTGGGATATTCATTCTAATTAATTCCTAGTCATTCGATTGATGGGGAGAATCTCTTAATTAATTAAAACTCAATTCCTTTGCGAGTTATTTCTCTTTAATTATCAAAGTCAAGTCAATTCCTTGATCTAAACCCCAACTTTTAAAGGAATGACCTTCACTCTATGGATTCTCATGAAAAATACCACATTTCTCTCACACAACCTATAACCTTTATTCCTAGATGATTATAAATCATGACACTTATTATTTATGGTCTAAGTCATATGCATACCTTTTGATTCTATACACATTTCACTAAATCAATTTATGAGTGACTAATTCATAAAAGCATTAAGAACCATAATAAACATTTAAATTGAATAGAGAAGAAATTAATTAAAATTCTAATCTAAATACATGTCGATTGAATCAATTTACATCTTCACCCTAGAAATACTCAAATTTAGCTACACATGATAAAAGAGAAGAAGAGGTAGGAAGAGGAAAGAGAATTCATCATGATAGAACCATAGAGAAGAAACTAAAGCACCTTCAATGGTGATTCAATCTCCAACTCCATGAGAGCTCCATGAAAGCTCTTCCTCCTCTCCTAGGGCTCTTCCCCTCGCTGCCTTTGAGCCTCTCAAAACTCTATATGTTTTTGTGTATTTTCTGAACCAAAAGAGAGCTCATTTGCTAAACTCGTTTTCTCTCTTTTATAGAAAAACTTACTGCTTTTCTTATCTAACTTGCATGTTTTTTCTCACCCTCCAGATGGTCAAATCTACCCTCAATTTCAATAGAAAATTTGTAAGATTTTCTGTTATCTTTTCAATGCCACAAATGATGCATTGATTTGATATCTGTAGCCAAAGATATGCTCAATAATGAGGAATGGTCAAGATAGTGCGAGAATCCGAATTAAATCTCTTTGAGAATCATTATCCAATCTTCAATATTAATGGTAGCTTAATTATAGAAAGTTGTCAACATGAGATTTGTAGATCTATTTCTTAGCTTTCAAATACCACTAAAATCAAGTAAATCACATACTTATAGAGAAAATTATCTTTAATTTACTGAGACATGTTTGGTAGCGATACTTTCCTTAATTAATCTTTAACCAAATATCTTGTTTTCTATTTACTTTTTGTTGAATCCATATAAATGAAGAAACAAATATCTCACTCAAATTAAAAAACTCCTTGAGATCCTTGCATTAAACGCAGTGATACTTGGCCACCAAGTAGAGATTATTTGCACTCTAATTAAGAATCTAACTTGATCCTTAAAATTTATGAATGCTAGTTGACTTGGTCAAACTTTGTCATCCACTTTGCACAAAGTTTTTTACCTTCTTAATGCATGAACTGAGCTTCGATGTCTTCATGAAAGTTATAAGAAATTTTCTCATCTTTCCATAGACACCAAGATTAGGTTAATTTTAGCTCTTTAGCAAAGTTATACTCAAAATACTGCAACAATGTCCTTATGCTCATCATCAAGATTTTAATAATCATGCCTAAAATACCACAATACCATAAATAAATAGCATAATTTTTATTTCAAAGTATTCACATCCCTCAAATATTTATCTTTAAGAATTTCTTATTTTTACACAAAATCTAACGATTTATCTTAAAAATTCAAATATGACTAGGTGAAGAGATAATTATTTAAAAATAAGCTAAAAAACAAATAAAAATAAACAAAAACTAAATAAAAAATAAATTAAAAATCATAATAAATAAACAAAAAAGATGAGTGTATTTTACATTCATCAAATACTCCTAAACTTAAATATTGTTTGTCTTGATGCAATGAAAAGAATGAAACTAAGGGTAAAACTCATCTTTTTGAGGTGAATGCAAATGCAAAGGTTTTTAAAAAAAGTTTCAACTCCAAAAAGCAATTCAAAGCTTGAATGATCAATCATTCTCTCATGTATTCATGCCCTACTCAAGTATATATCAATAATCAAGATAAATTTTTATCAAAAAGGTTTCACAAAACTCAAAGCTCTCTTGACAATCACTTATTTACTTAGCGACTCCTAATCATCTCCCCATATTACTAGGCAATAATACTACACAATTCTTCACTAATCTAAGTCTAAACCAAGCTAAGATATTTTATTTTTTATTTCCTCTCTTGTGAAGTTTGGTGTGAAAATGTCTGAGTTTACGGTTCACCATTGACCCTTATTCACAATTTGGAATTTCAGAGGAGAACAAAAAATCGAGCACAATGTGTGTCTAAGTTTATGACTCACCATTGGCTTTTATAAGCTTTTCTTTTTTCCATTAATTTTCTTAATTTTCACCACCCAAACTTATACTTTTTTATCACTTGGGTGGTGAAAATTTCTTAATTTAACTTTTTAATTTTCTTAACTTAGAACTTCCTAGAACTAGCTTCAAAAAGAGTAGAAGAACTGTCTAAGATTAGGGAAGAACCCTAGAAAATAATATCATAAATAATGATCATTTCAAGAGCTAATAATTCAGCAAAACAAGCTTTTTAATTCAAATTCACTCAATTGACAAATATATACTAAGAGGGCATGAATAAAATCAAGAATTTTTTTTACATTCACACTTATCAAAGCTTTACTCAAAAATATTCATGTACTTTGCAATTTGCATCAAATTTCAAAAAGAATGGGTTTATTTCCTAATTTGTTTAAAAAAATTCTTATTTTTTTTGTTGGCTGACACTATATATATCTCCCTACAAAGGCTTTAAACTCAGGAAGACGCTTAAGCCGACTCAAACAAAAAAAAGAAAAAGAAAAAGAGAGAGCAAAATTAACACAAAAAATTACCGACATTCAAATGAATGCAACCCCACCCCCAAACTTAAAAGATGACAATGTCCCCAATGTCACAGATAAAGAACATATCTCAAGATATTCAATTGAAACAAATCAAGCACACTAGGAGGTGGAAAGAATTATCATAAACAAACCATTAAGTTCATTGTCAGCAAATGCAAATAAATAAGTTCACAAAATAAGTAATTAAGTATAGCTCAAATATAGCAATTTATCAACAATTGAAACATCAACAATCACTATTTAGAAAGTGACACCAGTACCATTTACTTTCAATATATCAAGTCTTAAATTCAGTTATTAGATTGTCAAGCAACTAGACTTCATCTTTTAATCATTCACCTAAACCCTAAGATTAAGCGAATATGGGATCCAACATGTTTTGAAGTGGATTCAGAGGGTACCTGAGATAGGCATATTATGGTTGTTTCCTCCTTGAGCAATAGCAGTCGAGCGTGTTGAGAGAGGGGGTGGGTACCTACAAAGGGACTCCAATGCTCAAGTCAGGCTGTGCACAAGTAGGGTATTATGCAGTGAGTAATTTATTGATACCTGTTTAAGGTTACTTAGCCTGGTATTTATAAAGCGTGTATAAAATAGTAATGTGATCCCCATTGAATGCAATTATTTACGATTAGTATTCTGGTAGAGATTATCATCCCATTATTATGGGCATAAATCCTTATAAGTTAGGTGTTAGGAATTGCGGTTACATCACGCAGCAGAAAAATAGGATTCCCATCTAGGATCCATGCGAAAAGCCATAATCTGAGTTTTTTTTTTAAATTATTTACCTCTTGAAGCGTGATCAAAAGGAAGGACGTGAATCACCAACACTGTAATAGAAATGATGTCTCTACAGTATCCACACAAATAGACTCACGAACGTCCAACATCCGCAAAGAGGAGCCTCACATCTCTCACACAGTGCTAGCTGCGAAGAAAAGAGAAAAAACCTGTCGCTCTCTCACTCACTTTTCTGTAGGTGCGGCTAAGGTTTTGAAAGTGTGTCTATTAGCAGCCCTTTAGCAGTACTATTTATAATAATAACTGCCTTAAGTGAGTGTGAGCAGCAGTAAGGTAAGCTATGCAACCCTAGACTCATCTGTTAAGAGTCTGGCCCATATTTGAATCTGAGTCCAACTTGGATCTATTGCTCCAATTTTAGTTTGCTCTATGTGTGTGACCCTGCAGGTTCTTATTATGTTGGCAGTAATATTAAAATCCCATTTTAATATTACAAGTAGTGAGTGGTATCTAGCAACACATCACTACTACCCAAGTAATAAGAATGTTAGTGATTTTACATAACCTTTTTGTGACCAATGTTTTCGTGTCGTTTAGTCCCTGTGTCAAGATATCTAGATTGAACACAAGGCATGGAATGCGTCACCCTTGTATAGTCCAATCTTTCGTTTCCTGATACTCAAGTAGACTTTGTAACAACAAATGAGATCAATATCTCATATTGACTCATTTGAGCATGGCCATGCATTTCGCTATCTCACTCAATCAGGGAGCCCGAAGATATCGCTCCTGTTAGGTAGGAATGACAAATCCTATCTAGGTCACTCACATCCCTCTGCATGATTCGCAGTATGTCCAATAACCAACTTTATAATCACCTTGTTACAGATGATGTTTGATGGCATTAAAACACACAACTCCTCATGTAGGAATCGTAGTGATTCCAGGTTAAAAGACCATAGACACCATTATCACTATGAGAATCGCTTATGACACTCACGTAACGATCCATGTAGCGTTCTCATGGTGGGTCAGTCCAGTACATCATTACTCTAATATGTACCCATGTGAAGACTTGATATCTCATATCCATGACCCGTGAGATGTGGTCATCAGTCTATGCACATACTAGTCTCAATGCATTATTGTTGTCCTAGTTAACAATAATACTTGACTAGGGACATTTAAGAATAGTATTATAACCAAAAGGATCTCACGATCAAGTCATCCACTTGATGTCCTATGGCATCAAACTTACTATTCTAAGGACTTTATTATGTTTATAAAAAAAGAACACAATAAATGAAATGCCTCATATATAAAATAAGCATTATAAAATGTATATAAATACAGACAAATGTATTAGCCTCTAGGGCATACACCAACAATCTCCCACTTGCACTAGAGCCAATTAGGCATATGTCTAATGCCTAAAGACCTAGTGTAACCTCATGCTTCTGCTGTGCAAGAGGCTTCGTTAGTGGATCAGCAATGTTATCATCTATTGGTACTCTGCATATCTTCATATCTCCTCTATCGATGATCTCTCGAATGAGATGGAAGCTCGTAAGTATTTTGGATTGCTGGTGAGATCTAGGCTCCTTAGCTTGTGCAATGGCTCCATTATTATCACAATAAAGGTCCACTGAGTCCACAATGCTAGGAATAACGCCAAGTTCAGTAATGAACTTCCCAATCCAAACGGCCTCTTTTGCTGCATTGGAGGCAGCAATATACTCAGCCTCTGTGATAGAATCAGTGACTGTCTCCTGGTTTGAACTCTTCCAGCTCACAGCCCCACCATTTAAGCAAAGAATATAACCCGATTGCGATTTGGAGTTGTCCTTATCGGTTTGGAAGCTAGCATCAATGTAACCTTTTACAACTAGCTCTTCCTCGCCTCCATATACTAAGAACGAATCCTTAGTCCTTCTTAAGTACTTAAGGATGTTCTTGATAGCAGTCCAGTGACTTTCACCGGGATCCGACTAGTACCTACTCGTCATGCTCAAAGCATATGAGATGTCTGGTCGAGTACATAACATGGCATACATGATAGATCCAAATGCAGATGCATATGGAATCTTGCTCATGCGATCCCTCTCATCCTGGGTGGAAGAGGATTGAGCCTTAGATAGGCTTACACCATGCGACATAGGCAAGAATCCTTTCTTGGATTCATGCATGTTAAACCGTGTTAGCACTTTGTCTATGTATGCACTCTAACTTAGGCCAAGCAGTCTCAGTGATCTATCTCTATAGATCCTAATACCTAACACATAGGTGATTTCGCCCAAGTCCTTCATAGAGAAGCAGTTCCTTAACCAAGTCTTTACGGACTGTAGGGTAGGGATGTCATTTTTGATAAGTAGTATGTCATCTATATACAATATCAGAAAGACAATAGTGCTCTCACTAACCTTCTTGTAGACACAAGATTCTTCTTCATTCTTGATGAAACCAAACTATTTTATTGTATCATCAAAACGAAGATTCCAGCTTCTGGAAGCTTGCTTCAATCCATAAATAGATCGTTGCAACTTGCACACCTTTCCAGCATCTTCTGGAGTGGCAAAACCCTCAGGTTGTGTCATATACACATCCTCGAGAAGATTTCCATTAAGGAAAGCAGTTTTGACATCCATTTGCCAGATTTCATAATCATGGTATGCTGCAAGAGCAAGCAAGATCCGAATAGATTTAAGCATCGCAACTGGGGAAAAAGTTTCATCATAGTCTACACCATGAATTTGTTTGAAACCTTTAGCCACCAATCGCGCCTTAAAGGTATGCACATTACCATCCACGTAGGTTTTCTTCTTGAACACCTACTTGCACCCAATGGGTTTTACCCCTTCATGTGGGTCAACCAAGGTCCATACCTGGTTGTCATACATGGAATCCATTTCAGATCTCATGGCCTCAAGCCATTTCTCAGATTCTGGGCTTATAATGGCTTCCTGGTCAGTCACAGGCTCATCTTGATCCATGAGCAATACATCACTTTGCTGGGTCATGAGAAATCCATATCTCTCTAGTTGATGACGTATCCTGTTAGACCTACGCAGGTCTTGTGCTACTAGAGCAGGTTGTTGTTCCATAACATTTTGTGGAGGTTGCTCTATTTCCACCATTGGTTCATTACTGCTTTGTGAAACTTGAACTTCTTCAAGTTCTACTTTCCTCCCACTGATTCCTTTGGAGATAAACTCATTTTCTAGAAATACAGTAGTCCATGCGACAAACACTTTGCCCTCAGTAGGATTATAGAAAAAGTATCCCTTGGTTTCCTTTGGATACCCTATAAAGAAGCATTTATCTGATTTAGGTCCAAGCTTATCAGAAACTTAACTTTTCACATAAGCTTCGCAGCCCCAAATCTTCAAGAAAGAAATACTGGGCCGTCTCCCAGTCCATATCTCATATGGTGTCTTTTGAACTGTCTTAGATGGAACATGGTTAAGTGTGAAAGCTGTTGTTAACAGAGTATGTCCCCAAAAGGAGCCTGGAAGGTCTGCATGACTCATCATGGATCGGACCATGTCCAACAAGGTCTGGTTCCTCCTTTTAGAGATATCATTCCATTGTGGTGTTCCTGGTGGAGTGAGTTGAGATATTATCCCACACTCTTTCAGATGATCATCAAACTGTTAGCTTAAGTATTCTCCTCCTCGATCTGATCGAATGATTTTAATACTCTTGTCAAGTTAGTTTTGTACTTCATTCTTGAATTCTTTGAACTTTTCAAAGGATTCTGATTTGTGCTTCATAAGATATACAAATCCATATTTACTAAAATCATCAGTAAATGTAATGAAGTATTGAAAACCGCCTCTAGCCAATGTGTTTAGTGGCCCACATACATCACTATGTATGAGGCCTAAAAGATCACTAGCCCTTTCACCTTGTCCAGTGAATGGGGCCTTTGTCATCTTTCCCAATAAACAAGATTCACATGTCTCATATGATTCGAAATCAAATGAGTCCAAGAATCTATCTTTATGGAGTTTGGAGATGCGATTCTCATTTATGTGGCCCAAACGATAATGCCAGAGAAAAGTTGAGTTCAGATCGTTTGATTTAAACCTCTTTGTATTTATGTTATAGACGGGCATTTCGAGATCAAGTATATAAAGTCCATTACTCAATTGTGCACTACCATAAAAAATATCATTCATATAAATGGAACAACACTTGTCCTTTATAATAAAAGAAAAACCTTTCTTGTCCAAACAAGAAACAGAAATGATATTCCTGCTAATAGCAGGCACAAAATAGCAGTTCTCTAACTCTATTACCAGTCCAGTGGGTAAAGATAATAAATAAGTCTCTATAGCTAATGCAGTAACCTTTGCTTCATTTCCCACTTATAGGCCGACTTCGCCTTTCGTCAATAGTCTACTGTTCTTTAGATCCTGCACATTTACACAAATTTGAGATCTATATCCAGTATCTAATACCCATGATGCAGAAGTAGATAAATTAACTTCAATAACAAAAATACCTGAAGTGGAAGTCTCACTTCCCTTCTTTTTCTTGAGCTCCTCCAAGAACTTGGCACAGTTCCTCTTCCAATGTCCCGTCTGACCACAATGGAAGCATGTACCTTCCTTAGCCACTTCACCCACTGGTTTCAAGCCAGAAGTGCTGGGCTTGGACTTATCCTTGCCCTTGCCCTTCCAGTTATCCTTGGGCTTTTTCTACTATTTCTTGCCCTTATTCTTTTGGACCATCATTATGGCCTTTCCTTTGCCTTTGTTAATGTTCTGCTCAGCAATTCTCAACATGCCTAGCAACTCTGGTAGTGATTTGTCAATCTCATTCATGTTGTAGTTCATGACAAATTGACTAAAACTTTCCGGCAACGATTGCAGAACTAAGTCAGTGGCCAACTCTTGGCCCAAAGGAAAACCAAGTCTCTCTAGGTTTTCAATGTATCCAATCATCTTGAGTACATGAGCACCAACAGGGCTTTCTTCTACCAGCTTGCACAGAAATAGTGCTTTAGAGACCTCATATCTCTCATGCCTGGCCTGCTCTTGATAGAGCTTCTTAAGGTGTACGATCATATCATAGGCATCCATGTTCTCATATTGCTTTTGGAGCTCAGAGTTCATGGTGGCCAGCATAAGACATCCGATGTCCAAGGCATCATCTTGATGCTTCTTATAAGCATCCATTTCAATTCTAGGGGCATTAGCAGCAGGTGGCTCAGGAATAGGCTATTCTAGTACATACAACTTTTTCTCTTACTTAAAGACAATCCTCAAATTCCTGTACTAGTCTAGAAAATTCGTTCCAGACAACTTGTCCTTCTCAAGGACGAATCGCAGTGATAAGTTACTTGATGTGTTTGTTGCCATGGTAATCTATCAATAGAAATATGCAAAATATAAGTATCATGCCATAAACATATTTAATGAGGTCTTTTAATTAAATATGCCTCCCACTATTTTATTCAAGTCAATGACCCTCATCATTGACTCAGAAAATCTCATCGTAAGATTTTCTAGTCGGCCAAAATTCATATTTCACTTAGTTTTGAGTCAGCTTTGGCTGATTACCTAAAATTTAGTTATTTAGGTAGGAAACACTTTCCAATTACATCACATGTAACTCTTAGATAGTTGGGTGAATAACACTTATTCAAATCCATCTAATGGACCAAAGCCCAACTTCATGCCTCTAAGCCTTCAATCCTATTGAAATGGCCTAGTTAAGTCAGACCTAATGGTTGGCATTTGGATATTACCCTTATCCCATCGCATCTTACTAATATAGATAAAGGTATCCTACTTTGGCAGACCTACACTTGATCAATACTAGTCTTGACGAGTGCCACACATTAGAAGGCATTACATTATGACTTAATATTTACTTTGAGGGAATTTTTATCATTATTAGATCTCACCATTTATTAAATTGTTTATCATACCATAAACATTATCCATGCATCTCATACATATAAAGCATATAATAAAAGTGACATGGTTATGGCCCCTAAAAGAGTAGCATTAACTAAGCCAGCTTCACTAAGCGTCTCTCACCAACGTCCTCACTTGATGTCGTCTTCTTGCCTCCACATCATGATTACATTATACAGAAACCTCTTTTACATTCGAGGGGAGTTAGGTGAGAAGAGAATGTACAATCAGAATGTAGAGAGAAAGGCACAACACATAGGTCGTATTTATAAAAACCAAAAAGCATAAAAGAGGACTAAGGCCATAACCATGCACCATGCATCACAAGAATATACAAACTCAAAATAATAATACAGTATTATTTTCATGAGTCATAAAAAGGGATAAAAAAGGTGTTTTTGAATAACACATGCTACACAACAGGGTTCGGGGCAGCACCCCGACCACGGGACCCTAAGCCCGAACAACATGAACACTTCATGTGCCGCGGGGAACCCTTGCGTCGTCGTTCAACACTTAAACCTCAGGCGCCTCCTTGACGGCTTGACATCAACACTTGATGCTGCTGTCGCAAAACAAGAATAGGGTTTCCAAAACCCTTTGCATCGCGCCTCTTGTGCAGAAACAAGGATTCCATAACCCCTGCTGCCGTAAACCAAGAACAAGGTTTCCTAAACCCTTGCGCTGCGCATTGAGAATAAGGATTCCATAACGCTGTACGTATCATATACATATTAATACAAGTTTCGCAAAAACATACATCTTAATACAAAACTATTTTCATAGAACATATGAACATCTTCATGGGTTTTTGAAAACAACATCACAGTTTTGCATACAACACATAAAACAGAATATGTTTTTGCAAAGTGTTTCATACGTTTTCTGAAATAACATATTAAAGATAATATCTTTCATTAAAAACAAGAACGACAAACATGTTATCTCATGCAAAACGAAAAAAAAAACTGAATCATGGTTTCGCAAGACGCTCTGATACCACTGTTGGGAATTGCGGTTACATCACGTAGCGAAAAAATAGGATTCCCATCGAGGATCCATGCGAAAAGCCATAATCCGAGTTTTTTTAAAATTATTTATCTCTTGAAGCGTGATCAAAAGGAAGGACGTGAATCACCAACACCGTAATAGAAATGATGTCTCTGTGGTATCCACACGAACAGACTCACGAACGTCCAACATCTGCAAAGAGGAGCCTCACATCTCTCACACAGTGCTAGCTGCGAAGAGAAGAGAAGAAACATGTCGCTCTCTTACTCACTTTTTTGTAGGTGCGGCTAGGGTTCTGAAATTATGTCTATTAGCAGTCCCTTAGCAGTACTATTTATAATAGTGACTGCCTTAAGTGAGTGTGAGCAGCAGCAAGGTAAGCTGTGCAACCTTAGACTCATCTGTTATGAGTTTGGCCCATATTTGAATCCGAGTCCAACTTAGATCTATTGCTCCAATTTTAGTCTGCTTTATGTGTGTGACCTTGCAAGTTCTTATTACATTGGCAGTAATATTAAAATCCCATTTTAATATTACAAGTAGTGAGCGGTATCTACCAACACATTGCTACTACCCAAGTAATAAGAATGTTAGTGACTTGACATAACCTTTCCGTGACCAATGTTTTCGTGTCATTTAGTCCATTTGTCAAGATATCTAGATTGAACACAAGGCATGAAATGCGTTACCCTTGTATGGTCCAATCTTTCGTTTCCTGATACTCAAGTAGACTTCGTAACAATAAACGAGATCAATATCTCATATTGACTCATTTGAGCATGGCCATGCATTTCGCTGTCTCACTCAATCAGGGACCCGAAGATATCGCTCCTGTTATATAGGAATGACAAATCTCATCTAGGTCACTCACATCCCTCTGCATGATTCATGGTATGTCCAATAACTAACTTTATAATCACCTTGTTACAGATGGAATTTTATGGCATTAAAACACACAACTCCTAATGTAGGAATTGTAGTGATTTCAGGTCAAAGGACCACAGACACCATTGTCACTATGAGAATCGTTTATGACACTCACGTAATGATCCATGTAGCGTTCTCATGGTGGGTCAGTCCAGTACATCATTACTCTAATATATACCCATGTGAAGACTTGATATCTCATATCCATGACCCGTGAGATGTGGTCATCAGTCTATGCACATACTAGTCTTAATGCATTATTGTTGTCCTAGTTAACAATAATACTTGACTAGGGACATTTAAGAATAGTATTATAACCAAAAGGATCTCACGATCAAGTCATCCACTTGATGTCCTATGGCATCAAACTTACTATTCTAAGGACTTTGTTATGTTTATAAAAAAAGAACACAATAAATGAACTGCCTCATATATAAAATAAGCATAATATAATGTATGTAAATACAGACAAATGTATCAGCCTCTAGGGCATACACCAACATTAGGAACTTTGATATGAAAGCTACTTAGTAGTCTGAGACAGTTATGAGTCATATAATATCGTAAGATGATGATTAGCAGTTACGGATATTTGGGGATATATTCTCTACATAAATCTAGCAATCTTGATACTACAGCTCAATGTTGTTCGACGTGCATGGCTTTGAGGTATGGACTGCCATCAAGGCTTTAGCCGTGTTATCTAGGGTGGAATATGGTTGTATACATGTTAGGTTAATCCGCAAGAAGAGATCTTAGATCACGATCCAGAACAGTTGCTCCTAGCTTAGCGCTTGAATGGAACATTCAAGTGTCAAGATATAAGTATTATACGAATCACAAGGCATGCGATGAACAAAAGAGTCTTGGTGTGACATAGGATTTCAGATGTTTTACGTAGAGGGCTGAGGTTCGTAAAACATTAGTATTCCTTTGAGGTTGACGTGTAAGTTTGAGGTCTGACCTTGCTAATCCGTTATTCAAGGTGCATGAAGTTACCCTCATAGGTAATACGCGAGATCTTCTGAGTACTCTTCACCCAATCCCTTATTTTGAAGGTGGTAGCAATCTAAGATTTTCTAGGGAATTGATGCCTTGGCTTTATTGGGAATTAAAGATCCTTTTACTACCCGCTACTCTTGTGACTAATCAGAAACTGGGAGCTTTAAATGTGGTTGCCATCATGCGATCAGTTTACCTTTTACGAGACTAATCAGAGTGCTTCATTCTCCCTATAAATGGGGAACGTTTGCACTAAAGTTGACATTTCTTTCGTTATGCTCCTTTATTCCTTTTGCTTTGTGACTCCATTTGAGAATGATTTTCTTCCAGAGAGTAATTTCCCTTATGATTTTTGCACATATATAGAGGGTTTCGTCTTATGTGAAGATCACCTTGTTGTTCTTTCCAAAAAAATTTAAAGTGTTTGCCTTCCTGTGACCAATTCCTCTGGTGGAGGCCTTTCTTTCTAGGCGTAATATCTGTGTCGCCATGCATTTGGGGGGTGGAAGCCTTTCTTTGCTAGCGTACACGGGAATGTTTGATCCACTCAATGTTGTTGGGATGGAGTGAGGCTTCTGTTGCGGTGCATGGAGACACTAGGGGATGCTCCGTCCTTTTCTTTCTTCCTTCCTGAGTGATTTCGAGGCACCAGGCTAGTCATCCTCTAAGAGTGGTTGGATATGCAAGAATGCAGCCCCTCTGGAAAGGAAAATCCTCTTGGATCAACTTGGGGTGATGCAATCTCTTGGAGTTACTCTACGGGGAAGTGGCGGATGCTGGCCTTTATTATTACTGTGAAGGAGGTAGGGAAGAAGAATTTAGACATAGCGACTCTGGACTTCGGAAGTAGTATTCCACTCCGGTTTGCCAAAGTTCTTCAAAGTCTGGTCAATAGGGAAGAGGTCGGTGCTAGGTTCCGGAGGAATTGTGGATGTGACAATGACCCGGGGTGTTCCAACGGTGATGATGGTTTTGTCTTCGATTTCTACAATGGACACTATTTTTTGAACACTTTTTGATGTACTTTTCCTTCTCTTTTTGTAAAAGTTGATGATGTATGGAATGAGATAAATAAATAAAATTCTTATTTGAATTCTATCTTGTATCTTTTCTTTTTCCACTATTCGTATTGCTCTTTTTCTACCAGGGTGAGTCCAATGCTCGCCCTGTAATTATGCTAAGTTGCCCCCAGCTTGGTTCTTGGTTGGGACAACAAAGTGGCAAGCTTTAGTTCCTGCCTATGGGGTTTGTGTTCCTCATGGGGTTAAGAATTTTAACTTTGCCATTTGGGATCAACCATCTAACCTTTCTCAAATTGCCGGGGTGCATAGAAAAATTCTGTGATCCATGGAAAATTTATGGGCTCAGCTCGTCAGGGTAGCATGTCTCTTGGCTTGCTGCGCAACTGTCCCTTCAACTACCACGATAGTTGTGAGGTCCATGCGGAACGCATTGGTTGAGCAGATGTGCATAGTACTTCGTGCGCCATAATAAGTATGTTTCAAATTTGAACTACTAGGATGAAATTACCCCCTAACTGTATGGCCTCTATAAATAGGGGTTAAGACCTCCTTTCTTCATTTTTATTGTTTCTCTCTCAAATTTGGTGGCCTGAGGCGATTTTTGACAGTTTTTCACTGCGATAGGGGCGGTTTCCTTCCTTTTTCCACAGTTTGAACTTCCAATGACCCAGTTGCTATTTTCTTCAAGGTATTTCTTTTCCCTTTGACTTGTCTGTACTTTTTCGAGTCGTAGAGTGGTTGTGTAATCTTTTTCTAGAGTACACTTCCCTTCTCTCTCTATTAACAAAGGTGGGAATATTATTTCCCTTATCTTTTCAATGGCGTTACCCTATAAAGCACCTCCTCCATCGCATTGTGTGTGGTAGAGGTGTCCTTCTGAGGCTTTAGCCTTGGTGGGTGCAGAGGCTAGTGCGTGGACATGAGAAGTCTTTCCTGTTTGCCCCCTTCTATGTATGAATCTTTAAAGTTGATTGATTTTGACCACCGGCCTCTGTGGGTGTTTCCAAGAGCCTAATGTCTAGAAGGAGGAGAGCGGCTAGGCCCGAGTCACAGTTCCAGAAAGCTTGGGAGTCAGTTCCAGAAGCTCAAGAATTGTTCAAAGAAAATACTATCCAAATTCATCATGGTCCGAGGTGGGTATATCCATGGGTTACAGACGATGCCTACGATCAGATATCTCATTTCCAGCCTGGAGAAGAACTCAAAAAGCTTCAGGGCTACTTGATGCTGACAGAGCGAGTTAGCAGGGATCATGAATTCCAAATCTTGTCACCAGAGAACGAAAGGGTATGTTTTACTCATCAGGCGGGAGAACATTACATGTACATGTATGAAGACTTCTTTGTTTAGTTTGGACTTTGGCTTCCCTTCAACCACTTCCACCTTGCCATCTTCCAAACTTTTAATGTTGCCTCTTCCCAGATTCATCCCAATGGCTGGGCAAATGATGCAGATTAAAAGTTGCAAACCCAAGTGCAGGTTATCTCAAGTAATAAATTCTCGGTGAGTCCGAGCTCGAACCACAGAAACTTGATGAAGAAAAATTAATTAAGGTAAAGTAAATATTTTGTCACAACAAATAAAAAATATTTACTTGGGTTAGGAGATCCACTCTTAGTAAATAAAATAAGAACAAGATTAATTCTTTTTATAACTTAATTAGAATCCACACATAACGGAGGTTCCAATCGAAAAATACGTCATTCAAAGTTCATTAAAAATTATATACATAATTATATTATGATTCCTTTAATCATCTATTAACACCACCACTCATAAATGGGATCAAGCATTCATTGTGCCAAAATTTTGTCTACAACAAATCAAGATCTCTACTTTACAAGGAGAGTTTCTAACACCACCACTTGTAAATGGGTTCAAGCATTCATTGTGCCAATCTCTTGTCTACAACAAATCAAGAACTCCACTTTACAAAGAGGGTTTCTAAATTGATTGGAAACAAAATACAATACGTATAATGACCACTTGAAAATATATCATTTAAGCACAAGAGAAAAATTAATCTAACCTTATTTCATCATCAAAAGCTTCACTCTTTCACCTAAGTAAAATGAAACTTAGTTACTCATAGACAAGAATAAAGAAAGAGAAAAGAAGAAGAAAAAGAACATAACTTCAATTTAGAACAAATGAAAACTACAACAACATAATAGCATGATCTTAGCCTCTAAGACCAAGACCCCTAAATGATCAGCCAATGATGCCTTTTATAGAGGATTAAGGATACAAAATGATAAGGGGGCTGATTAGTGAGTGGGTGGATGAGTGAAAAATGAGTGAAAAATGCCAAATGACTTTTGATGAGTGAAAAAATATGGAGATTCATTGTCTCCCGAAATCATTTAGCTTTGAAGTTATTGCATTCATCATTTTCTCACCAAGTGGTCTTCATGAAAGTTGTAGGCCTAGATATTAACTTTCAAATTCCATTAGTTTGGGTCAAAAATCATTTCTACAACTCAATATATGGTCTGATTACTACATACTACTCAGGCCCAGTGACAGCTCCTCTATTCTAACTTCCAAGCCCAATATGACCCATTAGACCTCAGATTCTGGAAATGTGTTCAACATGAAAGTTGTAGATTTAGGTCTTCAATATCAACCATAAAAATTTCAACCTATTTAACATCCTATAACCTGAGCTATGTTATGAACAGTATTCATAGGTCAAACTGTCAAGATCAGCACCCTAGTTCTTGCTTCAACTCCAATTTGAGTTATCCAAACGTGTGATTTGGCCTTTGAGGTCTTCATGAACATTGTAGGGAATTATCTTAGATTTCCTACAAGATCAGATTCATATCAATCAGATATTTACAACTCAAGTTATAGCTATTTTACTGAGCACAGTAAAAAAGATAAATTAAGGCTAATTCATACAATAATTCTTTCAATGATCCAATAAGGTCCAATATCATTAAATGTGTCAAAACTAACTAAATTAAGCTTAATTGAACCTTAAGAAACCTAGTGAGAGGTTTATAAAATGTATAAAATATAGTGTTATTAAATTCTCCCATACTTAACTTTTGCACTCCTGAACAAAACACAAGAAACAAAAACTAGGAAACAAAGAAAAACGACACAGACTCAAAAACTAAAAACTCTAAAAGATTCAATTTCCAATAATAATAATGAAGAGTAACTAGACATTCAAGGGATCAAAATATTCATGATATAACATTTCTTCGCATCTCAAACCAACAAACAAGGAAACTTCAGTTGAAAAGAATGAATTAAGAATGATAGATCCTCATAAAATTCACTCTCAATCTCTCAAGTGTTTAAAAAGGTAAATATTTCACTCTAATCAACTCATGAATAATTGCACTACCATAAGCTTACTTATCTTCTACTTCTACGCTACTGATCTGTTAATAATTTCAGCTCTTTTATGTTCTTTGTTTGATCTAATTGGATTCCATATGTGCTTAATTATTGTCATTTAACTAAGTTTCTGATTTAGAGTTGTCTTTGGATGTTTATTGTGAAACTATGCTTAAATGTGGTTATAAACACTCATAAACGTATTGTGATTTTCAGGAGATCTATGAGTAATGGAGTCCATTGGTATTGAACTATTGAGAAGAGAGTTAAGAGACTTAAGGGAATCAGTATCAACTCCTAGAAGCAAAGGAAGAAGGGCATTCATGAAAAATCAAGGCTGGATTAGAAGAAAATGATCAACACGGCCCGTGTTAAATGACACAGGGTAGGCCGTGTATTATTCTGAGTTTGAAGACTAGAAGATTTTGAAGAACACGGCCCGTGTCAAATGACACGGGGTAGGTCGTGTACTTCTCTGACTTCACGAGGAATAGTCAATTTCAAGCCTTGACCAAGAACACGGCCCGTGTCAAATTACAGGGCCTGGGCCGTGTTCTTCTCTGACTTTGGAATAGCTGGGAATCTGTCATCAGAATTGGACACGGGTTGGGCCGTGTAATATGACACGGCCCGTGTCATCGGCTCAGAAGTTTAATTTCATGTTTTAATGCTAAATTAGGTTCCCAAACCTATAAATAGGGTTGCTTAGAGCCCTTAAATAAGGTCTGGACAGAGAGAACTGTGAAGGAAACTGAGAGAAACACGAAGACCAAGAAGGGGAAGGATTCGATTGAGGATTGGAGACTCGGATTCGAGCGATCAAAGATCAATCACTCTCAAGCCTTGGAAACTAGTTTGATCTTTAGTTTTTCTTTTCTTCTTTTGTTCTGAACAATGTTTTCTTTTAATTCTTCTTCTGTTTTTTGAATTTGCCATGTGTGGCTAATCTTCTTGATTGGTTAAGGGAGGATGAAACTCTAGTTTTGATTATGTGATTCTTGCATATTTCTTTATATCAATACAATTATGTTTTTATTCATATGTCTCTGTTCTTAAATCAATATAAAGGTTTTTATATTCTTGCCAAATTTCGAGAGTGGTAAAACTAGGATTGCTATGCGCGATTGCGGTGGTATGACTAGTGAGACATATGATCTAAGTAATTTAATCCCGGTGTGTGATTAGATCTTAGTGTGATTGGTTTTCTAATTCTTAATGCAATCATTAGGTAGGTGTAAAAGCGGTTGCTTTACAAATAACTAATGGTTAGGGTTTGATTTGAGCGGTTGCTAAATTAAGCGAAACTTAAGGAAAACAAGATATTTATCTCACAATTACATAAGAACATAATTGATCATGTTGGTATAAAGAGTATATAAGTTAGCATAATCATATAAATCTAGTGGTGGATTCCATCTCTTAACCAATATCTTTAACTTGATAATTCAATTTGTGTTTACTGTTTTGGTTTAAGTTTAATTTCTTTTGTTAGTTTTAATTAACAAAACCCCCCTTTTACTTTTCACTATTTTATTGTTCATCAGAGTTTAATTTAGGAATTAAATTGATAGTGTTAATTGAATTAGTTCTCTGTGGATCGACCCTTGCTTACTACAACTGGTTGCAAGGTTTTTATATTTTTGGTGGAACTTGGCAACTGTTTTTGATATTATATTTAATCACATTCCACACCACACTTACTCAAAAATAACATGCACACAAAAATCAAGAGGACTTTATTCAAGGTTATAATGGGATTATGGTATAGGATAAAGTAATATAGATAAGACAAGTTAAATACTAAAGAGAATAAAAGAGTATTATGATACAGTTAGAGTGGAGAAGATGTTTAAGAACATTTAGTCTAAATTTCCTAAGAATTTCTTAGTTCCTTCTCTGTTTGCTTCCTTCTCATAAAGGACAATGACCAATATTTGACTAATGTTTTATTAAAGATCAATGCCAATATGGTAAATTGAATTCATTGTTAGGCATGAACATTCTCCTTCTCTTCCTGTTATTTCCAAACATCCATTGGTCAGTTTTTTTTTCTTTTTAGAAATACTTGCACACATACCCCAACACTTTTTCAAGAAACTCATCCGACAACAAAGCCAATGCTCTCTTATTCCCTAAGGTCAGGTAAGAACATGGTTTTTTATTTAAGGCACATAATGAGTTCGAAACAAAGAATTGTCAAATAAGCTCAAAGGGGTTAAGCAAAGGAAAATATGCAAGGTTGGTTATTTGGTCAAAGTAGTTAATTCAAGAAAATTGCCTCAATCGTGTTTATGTATCTATGTGAAAAAGTAGTCTAAAAAAGAATCAAAGCAAGTTCTAGAGTAACAATTCTATGAGTGAAAAAAAAATTACACATGAAAGAAGAGAATGGTACAGATGTTCAATTCATTCATTGATAGGCTCAAAATCTCATAAGGCATATATCCATCATTCTCAGCCCAAAAAAATTTCAACATCCATAACCAAGCATATGATGTTTAAGAAAGAATACAATTTACTCAATCATGCAAATTTCCCTAAATCTATTTGCTACTTCCACACAAACTCATTATCTACCCCAATCTAGATGCGTCTCAAGAGTAAAATTACCTCCACAGCAAAATTTGCTCCTTACTCTGCCATCCTTAACTGGTTTAACTATTAGAAAATTACTGACAAACACGACAAACATATTAAAAAAAAAAACACACTTCCTAAATTTTTTTTGAAGCATTTTTTTTACACAATTATTCACACAACTATACATAATTATTCACACAACTATCCTTCCCCCCAACTAGATCACAACATTGTCCTCAATGTTAAAACATAAAAAGGTAAAGGATAGAAGAAAGTACCCGTTACTACAATTACTGAAAAGAGAAACCTCACATAAATATAAACAGAAACAAAGTACGACGAATAAAACCAAAACTTGTAATTATTTAAAAAGTTGGAGTGTCTTGACTGGCTTTCTTTTCATTCTGCGTCCCTCTCCACTTCCTTTGGACTAATCTTATATGAGCTGTTACTGGATCAGGTTCATAAACAAAAGCTTCTTTTTTTTTTTTTGTGAAGAAGAAGAAGAACAAGATAATATATACATGTAGTTGTGATTATGGCTCACATCTTCCTCTAGTTTTACGTCCAGTAACGGCTTAAATGCCTTCTATGAGTCGAGGATAAGCTTCTCATCCAATTTTCTTATAAATTAGTAAACAAGGTCTTTTTGAGTCAGATTCCTAAGACTGAAGAACAATTTAAAACATAAAATTAAAATACTAGATATTTGACTTCACTTGATTCAATAATCTATCATAGACAACAAAGTAGCTTTGGGATTTCCTTCTAATCAATTTTTAATCATTCAATTGATGGGGAGAATCAGTAATTAATTTTCATTTAATTCATTGGTCTAAACCTTAACTCTTAAAGGCATGACCCTTACTCTTTGGATTCTCATAGAAAATATCACAATTTTCTCACACAACCTATAACCTCCATTCCTAGACAATTATAAATCATGGCACTTTATTATTTATGGTCTAGGTCATATGCAAACCTTCCGATTCTAAATACACCCACTAGATCAATTTATGAGTGGCCAATTCATAAAAGTATTATAAACCATAATAAGCACTCAAATTGAATAGAAAAGAGTTAATTAGAATTCTAATCTTAATACATGTCAATTGAATCAAATTATGTTTTCACCCTAAAAACACATAAATTTAACTACATATGACAAAAGAGAAAAAGAAATAGAAAAAAATATTAACAAGTAGGCAG
Organism: Ormosia semicastrata; assembly: GCA_029884595.1. NCBI lineage: Eukaryota > Viridiplantae > Streptophyta > Magnoliopsida > Fabales > Fabaceae > Ormosia > Ormosia semicastrata. The sequence goes on along the minus strand of JAQQTO010000028.1, from coordinate 4,031,328 downwards.
TATAAACCCACCATTAAATATTAATAAAGGTGTGGTATAAACTAGCCACCAAATAAATATTAACAAAGGTGTGATATGAACTAACCACCAAATACAAATTAACAAAGGTGTGGTAATAAACCAACCACCAAATACAAAAAATAAAATAAAGAAAATAAAGTGCAAACAAAAAGAAAATTATAGAATTTAAAGTGCAGAAAGTAAAGTACAAAAAAATAAAAGGGAGAGTTTCCCCCACAAAGTTAGTATGTACAGAAAATAAAAGGGAGAGTTTTTTCCCACTAAGTTAGTACGTACAAAGAATAAAAGGGAGAGATTATCCCACTAAGTTAGTATGTACAAAGAAAATAAAAGGGAGAGGTTCCCCTACTAAGTTAGTATATATAGAAAATAAAAGGGTGAGTTTCCCTCACTGTTAATATGTACAAGAAAATAAAAGGGAAAGATTCTCCCACTAAGTTAGTACGTTAGTATATATAGAAAATATTTACACCAGAAATTTATTCTTCAAATCAAGTCCCTAGCAACGCCACCAAAAACTTAATGCGGATTAAAAGTTGCAAACCCAAGTGCAGGTTATCTCAAGTAATAAATTCTCGGTGAGTCCGAGGTCAAACCACAGAGACTTGATGAAGAAAAATTAATTAAGGTAAAGTAAATATTTTGTCACAACAAATAAAAAAGATTTACTTGAGTTAGGAGATCCACTCTTAGTAAATAAAATAAGAACAAGATTAATTATTTTTATAACTTAATTAGAATCCACACGTAACAGAGGTTCCAATCGAAAAATACATCGTTCGAAGTTCATTAAAAATTATACACGTAATTATATTATGATTCTTTTAATCATCTATTAACACCACCACTCATAAATGGGATCAAGCATTCATTGTGCCAAAATATTGTCTATAACAAATCAAGATCTCCACTTTACAAGGAGAGTTTCTAACACCACCACTTATAAATGAGTTCAAACATTCATTGTGCCAATCTCTTATCTACAACAAATCAAGAACTCTACTTTACAAGGAGGGTTTCTAAATTGATTGGAAACAAAATACAATACGTATAATGACCACTTGAAAATATATCATTTAAGCACAAGAAAGAAATTAATTTAATCTTATTTCATTACCAAGAGCTTTACTCTTTCACCTAAGCAAAATGAAACTTAGTTACTCATAGACAAGAAGAAAGAAAGATAGAAGAAGAAGAAAAAGAACATAACTTCAATTTAGAACAAATGAAAACTACAACAACATAATAGCATGATCTTGGCCTCTAGGACCAAGACCCCTAAATGATCAGTCAATAGTGCCTTTTATAGAGGATTAGGGATACAAAATGACAAGGGGGCTGATTAGTGAATGGGTGAATGAGTGGAAAATGAGTGAAAAATTTCAAATGACTTTTGATGAGTGAAAAATTATGGAGATTCTTTGTCTCCCGAAATCATTTAGGTCTAAAGTCACTGCATTCGTCATTTGCTCACCAAGTGGTCTTCATGAAAGTTATAGGCCTAGATATTAGCTTTCAAATGCCGTTAGTTTGGGTCAAAAATCATCTCTATAACTCAAAATATGAAAGTTGTAGATTTGGGTCTTAACTATCAACCATCAAAATTTTAGCCCAGTAGACATCCTATAGCCCGACCTATGTGATGAACAGTATTCATAGGTCAAACTGTCAGGATCACCACCCTAGTACTTACTTCAACTCCAATTTGAGTTATCCAAACGTGTGATTTGGCCTTTGAGGTCTCATGAATGTTGTAGAGAATTGTCTTAGATTTCCTACAAGACCAGAATCACATCAATCAGATATTTACAACTCAAGTTATAGCCATTTTACTGAACACTGCCAAAAAGATAAATTAAGGCTAATTCATGCAATAATTCTTTCAATGATCCAATAAGGTCCAATATCATAAAATGTGTCAAAACCAACTAAATTAAACTTAATTGAACTTTAAGAAACCTAGTGAGAGGTTTATAAAATGTATAAAATACAGTGTTATCAGCAAACATTCTGGCCTTTGAAAAAAATTACCGATTGGTCGAGTTGCGATGCTTGGACAGAGCATTTTTCTATTTTCATACCCGGAATTGTTTACAAGGCGTTAATGCCCCTCAAAACCCTAGCTTTCGGTCCAGTCATGGCAAGGGTGGAAGGTCTTCCTTCAGTACCAAGAGAGTTATAAGGATTTCAAGGAGAAGTTTTTCAAGTTGATGGCGACTCTCAAAACTCGTCCATTCTGGTTGGACAATAACAGAGAACCGATATTCAGCTTATATTGGAATCAGGCAGCATGGAGCATTCCCACTCAGTTATTCAAGAGGAAAAAGCATCAACTGGATAAGGAGGAGGTTGAATGCGTTGAATTCTTTGAAATTTGGGTCAAACAGATCGGTTTGATCCCTTCAAAGGATATCCTGGATGCCCCAGATGACAAGACTCTTTCGGCTATACTAGGTAGCGTAGGCCACCGTTCGCATTTACATATATGTTTCTTGTGATATTTTGTACTAGCCTTTTTTTTCTGACTCTTTGATTTTGTAGGAAGTTTGGCTAAAATGGCAACCGAAAATGCCTTGGCGGTCCTCGAAGCCTTGAAGGCCAGGAATGTCACTAGTCCTTGTAATGCGCCTATTGTAGCTGCTCTGATTCCTCTGCCCCCACCCGTTGAGGTTCTAATGGCTGAGAGTGCCTAAACATTTGAAACCTTGAATGCCTAAACATTTGAAAATTTCCCATCCTAACTTGAAAACAATGTCTAAGTTTTGTGAGTGTGGGACCTCGGATCCTAACCTCCTGTGAGACCATGAACGCCTAAATGTTTGAAAAATTCCCAAATGTGAGAATTTGAATTTGAACCCCTCAAAGGCTTTGGACCTTAGGAGGAAAAATAGATAAAGGCAATAGGATAAAAGCAATAGAAAATCTAAAAGACAAAAGTATTATAAAGGCCCTCAAAATTGGCCAAGAATATGTCCTTACAAAAAAGAAAAACCCACGTAGGGGCTAGAACAGCAAAAGAAAAAGAGAAAACTTAAGCAACAAGAGGATTGGATTCAACTCCCACCACTGCTTCATCCTCCGCAGGGTGGTCAAGGGCCTCTTCATTCACCACGGCGCAGTCAGGGGGCCAATGAAACACCAACAAGCAAGCCTAAAGGGGGCCACAATCTTAGGTCCTTTTAGGGCATGAACTTTCCTTTATAGTCCTAACCACCAAAAATATTCCCACTATAAATAGCAGCATTAAGGATACTAGTAAGCATCTTTTCTTGCTCCTGGCAAAACCTAGCAACAACACTGACTTGAGTATTGAAGTGTCTTTACAGGACCTCTCATTTCCAAGACCTTCAAGCTTGAAGACTATGTAGCAAGAAGATAATTCTAGCCTAAGAAACTCAAGAGCACGAGATAGAATAGGTATCGAACAAAGCTCCTAAAATTTCTTATATTTATATTTAAACTAAGTGAGATAATGTGAGATAATGTTGGTGTATGCCCTAGAGGTCATTTTATTTTGACTGTATTTACATACATTGTATTATGTTATTTATTTAATACATGAGGCATTTCATTTATTGTGTTTTTTATTATAAACATAATAAAGTCCTTAGAATAGTAAGTTTAATGCCATAAGACATTAAGTGGATGACTTGATCGTGAGATCCTATTGGATAGAATCAGAAGACTATTCTTAAATGTCCCTAGTCAAGTATTATTATTAATTAGGATAACAATAATGCATTAAGACTAGTATGTGCGTAGACTGATGGCCATATCTCACAAGTCATGGATATAAGATATCAAGTCTTCACATGGATACATATTAAAGTAATGATGTATTGGACTGATGATAATTACATATTCTATACATTAATAAACCCTCATGTTTAGTCATTTACACATCTCATGTCCTTAATTATTTGAGCTTGGTCATATTTTATAAGTTTGGGCTCAAATTGGGCTTAATTGATAATTCCCAACATTGTTGAGGTCTTACACTATTTTTGTATTTTGGTCATATCTTGAGTTCTAGATATTTTTTAATTATGCATTTTACCTTGTAGGAAAGATGAAAGGAAGCTCTACAACTTTGATGAGAGCTCAAAGCCTTAATCGGATTTCTAGTGGACCGAATTGGGCCTAGAAGTCAGAATACGAGTTTAGTGACCCTTTGAAATTGTTTTGATCATGACTTGAGTTATAGAACTCCAAATTGCTTAGGGTTTAGGGCCAATTGCTCATAATGGACCCAGCTTTGTATGTAAGAGGATTCTAATCATGTGAGACCAAAATAGGAGGTAGTTTTAGGAGTTTTAGGTAGAAATTTGAGGCTAGGCAAAAAAAAAAAAAGATACCTCTCATTCTACACTTTTCTCTTCTTCTCTCTAGAACTTTTTCCTCCTCCTTCTCTCTAGAATTTTGTTTTCTCTTCTTTTATTTTTCTGAGTTTTCCTCTTCTCATGGAGGGGTAGGGCCTTTAGATCAATCCAAGAGATTGAACAATTTGATGCTTAATCTTGAGATTCTGCTTTAATTGTTATATTCATCTATTAATCAAGTTTCTTTTCTTCTTTTTCTCTTTGTTAATTTTGGTTATTTGATTAGAATTTCCATATGTTAATTTCTTAATTATCATGTGCAAAGAGATGAACTCAGAGATTAAACAAGACATTGAAGGTGTTTGATGAAATGTTTAACTTGGTTGGATCTTGGCTTTTAAGTTAATTTCTGTTTAGGTGGGTGCTTAATTTGTCTAACCTTAATTAATTGAATCCTAGAAGCGTTTCTAGTAGAAGATCCTTGGATCATTGAGAGGCATCTTGAAGTGATCTAAGACCAAGGACTTGATTGATAATTGAATGTACCTATAAAAATAAAGGATGGATTAAAATCAAGTTTGGTTGATTCTCTTGGATTAGTTACTTTATTAATTCTGTTTTATTCATTTTTGTTTGAATTCTGTTATTTACATTTTCTGTATGCTCAACCCCCTTCCCAATTTTGGCTTGATCTGATCCAATTTCAATTACAATCCTTGAGAGATGATCCGATGTTGACTCCTATACTACAAGCCATAGGTATAACTCGATTTTAATTTTGATTGAGTTTGGCACTTGTCAACTGACCCACTATGAGAATGCTACGTGGATCATTGTGAGTGTCATAAGCGATTCTCAAAGTGATAATGATATATGCAGTCCTTTGACTTGAAATCACTACGATTCCTACATAAGGAGTTGTATGTTTTAATGTCATCAAACATCATATGTAACAATGTGATTATAAAGTTAGTTATTGGACATACTGCAAATTATGCAGAGGGATGTGAGTGACCTAGATGGGATTTGTATCTCCTACATAACAGGAGCGATATCTTCGAGCCCCTTGATTGAGTGAGACTACGAAATGTATGGTCATGCTCAAATGAATCAATATGAGATATTGATCTTATTTGTTATTACTAAGTCTACTCGAGCATCAAGAAATAGGAGATTGAATAATACAAGGGTGACACATTCCATGCCTCATGTTAAATCTAGATATCTAGACAAAGGGACTAAAATATACGAAAACATTGGTCATAGAAAGGTTATGTCAAATCACTGACATTCTCATTATTTGAGTAGCAGTGATGTTCTTCTAGATACGATTCACTACTTGTAATATTAAAATGAGATTTTAATATTACTGTCAACTTCATGTTAACTTGCAGGGTCACACACTTAGAATATATTAAGTTGGAGAAATGAGAATCCAAGTTAGACTAGGGTTCTATCGTGGGCCAGACTCATAACAGATGAGTCCAAGGTTGCACTGTTAAACTTACTGTTGCTCTCACTCGCATAAGGTAGTTACTATTATAAATAGTACTGCTAAGAGGCTGTCAAGGAGCATCAGTTGCAAACCCTAGCCATACCCTAACAGAAACAGTGAGTGAGTGAGTGAGTAACAGGTTTCTCTTCTCTTCGCAGCTAGCATTGTGTAGGAGACATGAGACTCCAAGATCGCAGACGTTAGATGTTTGTGAGTCTGTTCATGTGGACAATGTAAAGGTGCTATCATTGCTGCGGTGCTGATGATTTTCTTGATCATCTTTCGTTTGGCTTCAAGAGGTAAACTCAAAAAATCACATTTCATGGCTCTTTTTTTTGCATGGATCCTTGGTGGAAACCCTTTTTCTACTGTGTTTTTGTTCACAGATTTCCCAACAGATACATAGGCAGTTAAACCTTTAATATTTTCCAATGGAAGACATAATAAAAACCATTTGCCAACCATTGCTCTACAAAACGTATTACAAGCCAACCATTGCTCTGCAAAACACATTACAAAGCCCCAACATGGGTTTACTTTTAAATACAAAACCCCAATTTCAACATAAATTTTATGTGATTTATACATAAACAATTTCTTTTTTAGGTACAAAACATAAACAATTTTATTTTGATTTTATAATATCTACTAATGTTATGTGAATTTGCCGGTGGCGAGCCAAAAGGTGACCAAAAACAAGGAAAATTTTCATCAATGAGCTAAGCGATAAACCACAATAATTAACCTAATGTCATATTTTGAATCAAATCTTTAAGGTAATGGGTATCAAACAAAGCTCCTAAAATTTCATATATTTATATTTAAACTAAGTGAGATACATGGGCAGTTAAACCTTTAATATTTGCCAATGGAAGACATAATAAAAATCGTTTGCCAACCATTGCTCTGCAAAAGACATTACAAAGCCCTAACGTGGGTTTACTTTTAAATATGAAACCCCAATTTCAACATAAATGTTATGTGATTTACACATAAACAATTTCTTTTTTAGGTACAAAACATAAACAAATTTATTTTGATTTTATAATATTTACTAATGTTATGTGATTTTGACGGCAATAGGCCAAAGGGTATCCCAAAAACAAGGGAAATCTCTATTAATGAACTAAGCAATAAACCATAATAATAGACCTAGCGTCACATCTTTACCCAAAACCTTAGGGCAATGAGTGTTTAGGTCTTTCCACTTACATACTCTTCATTTAACTTATTCTTTATCAATATGAGACTTTAACACCCACACTTAAATTTCTAACACAATGGTGTATACTCGATAGAGTATGGATGCTCCAAAAGACTTAAGGAGCATGTAAAACAGAACCTAGCTTAAGATCTAAAATTATGTTCAAACACAATCCAGTTAAAATTTTGTCAAACATGTTATTTGTGAATAACACTCAATTTGCATATTTTAAACTAGAGTTTGAAGTGTGAAAACTATAATCCAAAAATGCTACGAGAGTTTTCTTTGAAAGATATGTTAATCAAACAAGTTGTTAACTAGTAGGACAATCTTGAGTCAACAACTAAAATGGAAAGTGGCACCCCTAATATACCCGTCTTAAGATGGTACCTTAAGTTAGTTGTGCAAAACTTAATAATCTCAAAATATATTTATTTTACTCCTCTTAAAAACATTGTATTTTTTTTTTAAAAAAGAAACAACCAAATTGTGAAAATTTAATTTCTGACTTGACGAAAATGAATTTCCGCTCCTACATATCCCCTGGTGCAATGAGAAACTCAAAGTCACGTTCTTTAGAAAATGATTGTGGGTTAGTTAATTTTAATTATGAAAAAAAAAAGAATTTTTAAAAAGAAATTTTGTTTGAAAACAAATCAACTCTTGCACAGGGTTCAAGTTAGCACCAGACTACTCAATAAACCCTTATGATCCAAATAACATTGAAGATAACATCTACTATTTAATCATTATCATTGGTCATTGCATTGATTAGAGGATTTTTTATTTTTATATTTTGTATTTTTTTTACACACTATAAACAATTAAATTTTTCTTTTTTTGACAAATCAAGAAAATAACTAGGCCTAAGTGAACCTTATATAGTTAAGCCCAAGATGTAACATAAGCAACAACAACAACAACCAAGCATTTTCCTACTAGGTGGGGTCGGCTACATGGATCAAACGACGCCATTATGCCCTATCATAAACCAAGTCTTCAAAAATGCCACTAAAAAATGCAGCACAAACAAGTAAAGCTAAATTACTATAACAACAGCCCAAATTATTTGTTTTTAAAAAAAATTATTATTTTTAATTTAGCAATCTAAAAAAAAACCATAAAAACGCAAAAAAAGCATAAAACAGAGTAAGAAAAACCTGGTCTTCAACGAAATGGAAATGGCGCAGGGGACGGCTCGGGCTGATGGTGGAGGCGCAACGAGACTTCGTATGGTGGTCAGTGGGTGGTGGCCTGCTGGTTCGTAGCTTAGGGGCTGCGTCGCGGCGGTTCACTATGGCTAGGTTTCTACTCTGTTGCGAAGCATTTGGGTCTTCACGATTCTGGTGAAATAGAGGGTGTGGTGCGATGGTAGAGACAGTTGCAGGTGGCTTGGATAGGGGACTGGCTCGGACGAAGGCCGCACGTGGCATGGTGGCAACTCGCACAGTTGTGTGCGTGGCCGAGGAATATGGTTCTGTTACAGTGGGGTGCCGCTGGTGTGTGACTACAGGTGGTAATGGTAGAGGTGCAATGGTGGTTTGTCAATTTTAGGTGGTAAATGACTTCATGGTGAAGCAGAGAATGGTGATTATGGGTGATGTTGTGGTGTTTCGAATGGAGGGTGGGTGGTGTTGTTGGTGAAAGGTTGGAGGCATATTAGTTGCATTGAGTTGCTATTGGAGGCTGCGTGGATTGATGAGGTGGGTCATAGTTTGGTGAAGATGATGAAGTGGGTGGTGGCTATGGTGTTCTCACGGTGGTGGCTTGGTTGGAAGTTGGAGACGGTGAAGTGGTTTTGGAAGATGGTGGTTATGGTGTGTTGGTGAGGGTGAAGATGGTGAGGTGGAGTGGTTGGTTATGGAGGTTGTGGTGTGTTGGTGAGGGTGAAGATGGTGAGGTGGAGAGGTTGGTTATGGAGGCTGTGGTGTCTTTGGTGAAGGTGGCTACATTTTTTGGTGCGTTTCGGTTGATGATGAAGGTGGTTCTTTGATGGTATTTTGGAGTGGTTCTGGTTTGTGTATGGGTGGCGGCAAGGTGGTTTACAATGGTGAGGAAGGTGAGGTGAAGATGGTGAAGGTTGATGGTGGGATGGATGGATGAGTGGTTTTAATGAAGGCTACGTGAAGAAGGTGGTGGGTGTTTGAGGCGTGGGAAAAAATGGTGGCTACTGTTGGGTGGTGAAAAAAAGACAAGAGATTTCTAAGGTATTTTCGTTTGATTGTTGTATATCGTGTATCTTTCTATGTCTCAGGTTATGGGTTTTATAGGAGGGGATTAGGGTTTAGAGAGCGATGGTGGCTAGGGTTTTAGATACGAGATAGGTGGCTGCTAGGGTTTCTTTAGGTGTTTTATGGCATATGGGTTATGGGTTGAATAATGGGTCGATGGGTTAGAAAGTTGGGTCATTTTTTTTTCTTTTTTTTTCTTTTCCATTTTTTTATTTTTTTCTTTTTTTTTCTTTTTTTCAAAGTGTTAATGCCCTGAACAAAATTGAGTGTTTACAGTGGTAATTCGAATTTGAACCCCTCAAAGGCTTTGGTCCTTAGAAGGAGGAAAAATAGATAAAGGCAAAATGATAAAAGCAATAGAAAATCTAAAAGACAAAAGTATTATAAAGGCCCTCAAAATTGGCCAAGAATATGTCCTTTCAAAAAAGAAAAACTCACATAGGGGCTAGAACAACAAAAGAAAAAGAAAAAACTGAAGCAACAGGAGGATTGGTTTCAACTCCCATCACCGCTTCATCCTCCGTAGGGTGGTCAAGGGCCTCTTCATTCACCACGACATAATCAGGGGGCCAATGAGACACCAATAAGCAAGCCTAAGGAGGCCACAGCCTAGGGTCCCTTTGGGGCACCAACTTTCCTACATACTCCTAACTGCCAAAGATATTCCCACTGTAAATAGCAACATTAAGGATACTGGTAAGCATCTTTTTCTTGCTCCTAGCAAAACCTAGCAACAATATTAGCTTGAGCATTGAAGTGTCTTTACAGATACACAACCTCCCATTTCCAAGACCTTCAAGCTTGAAGACTACATAGCAAGAAGTTAATTCTGGACCAAGAAACTCAATAGCATGGGATAGAATAGGTATCGAACAAAGCTCCTAAAAATTATTATATTTATATTTAAACTAAGTGAGATACACTGGCAATTAAACCTTTAATATTTGCCAACAAAAGACATAATAAAAATCGTTTGCCAACCATTGCTCTGCAAAATGCATAACAAAGCACTAGCATGGGTTTACTTTTAAATACAAAATCCCCATTTCAACATAAATTTTATGTGATTTACACATAAACAATTTCCTTTTTAGGTACAAAACATAAACAATTTTATTTTGATTTTATAATATTTACTAATGTTATGTGATTTTGCCGATGGAGGGCCAAAGGGGGGCCCAAAAATAGGAGAAATCTTCATCAATGAGTTAAGCGATAAACCACAATAATAAACCTAATGTCACATCTTAACTCAAAATGTTAAGGTAATGGGTGTCGAACAAAGCTCCTAAATTTTCTTATATTTATATTTACACTAAGTGAGATACATGGGCAGTTAAACCTTTAATATTTGCCAACGGAAGACATAATAAAAACCGTTTGCCAACCATTGCTCTGCAAAATGCATTACAAAGCCCCAATATGGGTTTACTTTTAAATACGAAACCCTAATTTCAACATAAATGTTATATGATTTACACGTAAACAAGCCAACCATTGCTCTGCAAAACGCATTACAAAGCCCCAATGTGGGTCTACTTTTAAATACGAAACCCTAATTTCAACATAAATATTATGTGATTTACACATAAACAAATTCTTTTTTAGGTACAAAACATAAACAATTTTATTTTGACTTTATAATATTTACTAATGTTATGCGATTTTGCCGGCGGCGAGCCAAAGAAGAGCCCGAAAACAGGAGAAATCTTCATCAATGAGCTAAGCAATAAACCACAATAATAGACTTAGCGCCACATCTTGACCCTAAACCTCTTAAGGCAACGAGTCTATGGGTCTTCCCACTTATATACTCTTCACTTAACCTATTTTTTACCAATGTGAGATTTCAATGCTCACACTTAAATTTCTAACACAATGGTATATACTTAATAGAGTATGGATGCTCCAAAAGACTTAAGGAGCATGTAAAACGGAACCTAGCTTGAGATCTAAAATTATGTTCAAACACAATCCAACTAAAATTTCGTCAAACATGTTATTTGTGAATAACACTCAATTTGCATCTTTTAAACTAGAGTTTGAAGTGTGAAAACTATAATCCAAAGATGCTACGAGAGTTTGCTTTGAAAGATATCTTAATCAAACAAGTTGTTAACTAGTAGGACAATCTTGAGTCACCAACTTCAGCAATTTTTTTTTTAATGGTAAGGATTTCCTCGGACCTACAACAAACAACAACTTCACATTGGACTGCAATCGAGGAATCCATAAAAATCTTATCAAATGCATTATTCCGAGAACCAAATAAAAACAAGTTATTTATACTATACTCCCCATGATCACGCAGGGGCAGAAAAAGTTCAATGCTGCACATTCGCCCAAGTCAGACCTATTATCTGAGAGACATTTCCTTTTAAGATGAGAATTTCCCAAACAATATTAGTGCTATTTTACATCATGACATAAAATGTTTGGTAAGAAAGAGGAACAACAGAAGAAAATCAAAACCTTCACGCAGTGGGGTAGAAGAGTGAGGCGTGTTATTTTCTAGACCAACAACCTTTTCCTTAGTGCACAAATAATTGCAACGGCTTGGTCGTGCCACTCTGTAAACACCAGTGCTTGTCAGATAAAAAATGTCCTTCTTGTTATCTTCTGCTAATGAATAGACGTGCCCCAGTGAAGGGGTAGGACTTCCCTGCACAAAAGAACATGGCATTGGAGAGTCAAAAGCACACCTCGAAGAAATCTTGGCATTTGTGAAGTTTCCACTGCTTTCAGGGCTTTCTGTACCCACCAGTACAGATCCTGCATACAAATCTGTGTACAAGTACCTGAAATATCAACAGCTTATATGTTATCTAAAATTTGAATATTGGGAGACAGCTTCTAAATAGAGCCACATTGATATATAACAAGGAAAATGGCAAAATCAACCTTCCATATATGCAAGGATCAGTCATGGACCGATAAAAGTAGCCACCAATTATGGATGCAGAACCAGATTTGTTATCAATCTCAAAATGACTGCAACCCACTACAGGGAAGATTGGGTGTATGGAACTGGCAAAGGTATTTCCTCCAGGAGACTTTGATGGATGAAAAAGAATAGGACCCTCGTAGACTCGCCAACCATAGTTCTTACCCTTTTTAACCACATCAATCTCTTCATATTGATCCTATAAAGAATACATTAGAAGGCAGAGAAAGATCATAAGGTAGCAAGAACTTCATATTAAAAAATATTGCATGGCAATTGAATTCTCCCACAACCCAAGGTATTAAATTGGATCATTGAATATGTACCACCCAAAAATAAAATAAAATGGATCTCTGAACCTGCCCAGCGTCTCCACAGAGAAAATAGGATGGTCTCTCAGAATCAAAACTACAGCGCCAAGGATTCTTGAAACCAATAGCCCATATCTCTGGCTCAAGCTCCTTATCATTAACATATGGATTATCCCTAGGTATGGAATAATTTCCCCACAAGCCCATGTCATTTATTTCTTTGGTACCTGCTAATAATGTCAAAATAACGTGATCATTGTGACTTCTACATTAAAAGGTATTGTGACAGAACCTGAAAGTAGCTGGTCTCAAAAGAGAACATAACCCACCAAAGGGATTGTAAGAAAAGTCAACTGAGGGCATTACATTCCATGTTAGTATCTGAAATTCTGATATTTGTATCATCAACTTAATAGGAAGGTTGTGGGGTGGGCTTGTGATATTTGTTTACAAATCAGAACTGTCTAGAACAGAACCACAGGACTTACTGGGTATATTGTCTACATCAATTCTCAAAATCTTTCCCAATAAGGCTCTTTTGTTCTGGGCAAAGTTGTAAGGATTATTAGAGCCATCAGCCAACATGAGGTACAAGTATCCATCTGCAGGTCCAAAGAGAATCTGACCAGCATGACTTCCACTGTACGGAATACCAATTGTGAATATTCTTCTCACTTCTGATGGATTGGCACTTCCTGCCTATGAACAGGACAGAGATGTACCTCTTAAAAAATTATATAGTGACAATGTATTTAAGCACATTGGGAAAGTGGTGTCAGTACATACCAAGAAAGGTTTTGATGATGTGCCATTGACTGTAAATTCTGCTCCTACAGAGTGATACTGGCATGGGAAGACACCATCATCAGGACTAAGTTTTGAAGGATCACAATTCACATCTGAGTTACACGCACATCTACCAGAACATCTAGGGTTTCTTTTCTGATCACAATTATAGGAGAGAAAGAAGCGGCCATTTTGTCAAAAGTTTGGATGAAATGCAATTCCCATTAAGCCATGCCCAGAGTCAAAGAGAATATCATCACTTATGTCTAGGAAGGTTTTGGATTCATCAATTTGCAAAATCTCATTGGACCCCTCACCAGGAATCTTTGCCAGCCAGATCTTGCCTTGCATATTAGCAAAGAAGGCATGGTTGGAACCATCAGGATGTGGAGCCATATTAAGGTAAGACCCATCCCCAATTTTCTCCAAACATAGACCCTTAGGAAGACTGGGAGTTTGTATATTGTTCAATGAAATTGGTTCACCATGAAAGCATACTTTTCCATCTTCTGAAGAGCCACCAAAAGTCTCACAAAAGCTTCTCCTAGTTTGCCAAACATCCCTCACTTTGGAAGTAAAGAAGCCCTTGCCAGCTTTGTCTCGCAAGAAAGGTTCAAATGGGAAATTAAATATAGAGACACTTCCACATGTTTCCCATAACTTGGTGCAGAAATCCAGAGAATGACCACCAGTGGATTGTTGTGACTTCACTGATAATGTGTTATTGCACAAAATGGGAACTGTTGTAACGCCTGACTCATTTTGGAACAATTTAACAGAAAACTGATAATAACATATCTGCAAATTATTGTTAATAAATATTCAGGAATGAAGAACTTTGCAATGGCTTAAAACATCAACTCAGCATTTCAAACGAAGTAACACGTACGAGAGAAGAGAACAAATGAATCATCGTCGTACGTATCAAACAACTCAACAAAAAACCAACAGAACACATAAACATTTTCTCTTTTATGAGGCCTGTAAGTACTTATCTTATCATTTTCAGTTATGTTCAATATACCATGCTATTTTTGTTACAGTAATTAAAATGCAGACAGTTCAAGATAAAGAACTGTTAAAGTGATTAGAAAAACGCAACTATATATTGACTAACTGAACATTAAAGATTTGTCAAGATCCAAACTAGGAATGTAATGATCAGGTAATAGACCTGCAGTAGACGGTTAAAAAGGGGAGGGAGGTTTGTCACAGGGATTTTTGGTGCTAGTGCCAATGATATGGTCGGTCCCCAGTCTTTGCAAAAAGCTTCTGAAATTGACTAGATTGTTTAAAGTTTTTCACAGCAGTGACAACAACCAAATCAATAGCCAAAATAATGCTCTTCCCATGCACAGTATACATATCAAAAGTATAAAAATATATAAAAGATGTATCAAGCCTAGATGGTAAATACCACTTTCCTTTTATAGTGAGAAATCCCTGTATAGAGATTTAAAATGGTGTATCAATTATATATTTATATCACAAAAGTGATGCCAGCCAGAATAATAGCATTCTTTGAGAAGCTTGTTTTCCGTAAAGACTAGTGACAGGCCAATGTCCTTATACTTATCATACTATCAGTGGCACACAAAACGGCATATATGAGTATGAAAAACCGCCTTCATTATACTTAAATGCTTACAGCGCATAAAATGGACTTGAGGAGAGAAGCACATTTCGGGTCTGTGACGTTTAAATCCTGGAATTGTTTCTGCAACCTCGCATCTTCACTAACATCACAACAAGCTTTTCCAGAGTAAGAACAGAATTTCAAAGGGGCCTCAACTTCTGAAGGGATTCCTGCTCCATCAACAAGAACTCAACTCATGTATTGACTAATATGCATAAAGAGGCCAGTGAAGAGGTAGTGATGAGAGAGAGAAACAAACCCACACCCACTTGAGTTAGTGCAAAAGGCATAAGATGAAGAGGGCTTGAGAAGATGTGATATGAAAAAGAGGAAGATAATATTGTGAAGACCACTGCAACACATGGCATCAATATTGAGGATGAGCAGAAAGCATAAAATGAAGTATTCAAGTATCTTCTTCTATGATTACAAACTAGCTCAAATATGTGTAATATGATTACAACTATAGATCTCTCCCTTTACAGCATCTGAAATTAAGATGGTGCATGGAAGGCAGTCACAGGAAGCAAGCATATATTTGACTTGTCATTCAGTTATTTGTTACTCTACGTTGTCTTTATTGGAACTCTCAGTAAGAGAGTTGTTTATTTCATAATTTTTTTTCCCGGTACAAAGTGAATAATTTTATATTTGTGATGCAGCACTACCAAGTATGACTATGAAGTATGTTTAACTGTTAACTTTAACCTCGGCCAACAACCTAATGTTATTTGTCTATTATTGAAAAGGCGGAAAAGGCCAAGGGATGGGCTTTGTATGAAAGTGGACGATGGATGGAAGAGTACTAATCTATGAAGCACACGCCGTTTTTGAGGCGTGTCTCCGTGTCAGATACGTGTATGACAGTGTGCTCATGTGTCAAATACATGTTCATGTCGGATATATAGAGACACTTGTATGATACATGTGTCCTATGTATCCGAATATATCATATTAAAAATATTATTATTTTTAGTTTAGACACGTCTTGGATATATTTGGACACGTTTCAGACATGCTTGGACACGTCTAGGACGCGACTTTGACACAACTCATTAATATTTTTTTAAAAAAAATTAGTTTCCATGACTAACTTTGAATTAGTAAGCTCGTAACACATTCAAGCTCAATCACATGACTGACGTCTCAAGCTATTATTTTCACATAGAAGTATTTTAAGTTTTATCTTTTTACACGACACTATTAAACTTTTAAGTTTTATCTTTTTATATACCATTATTTTCATCTGTTCCTTCTACATCTGATTGTACCAAGTTGTTCACTTGGTCGTTACCGAAGCTTATCTTACACCAATATTCCCTCTAGTTAATTTTTTTTTTTGGATACACATGTACTAGTTCTATTAGGATAAGCTAGTTTAGGAGAATTTTTAAAATATGTCAATAGAAATTATGTTTCATATTTTTTAGGAGAGACTTACTCGGTAACAAATATTAGCACATAGGATATATATTAAGATATTATAAATCTTCAAGTTTATAGAAATGATATTAATGATTATGAATCTTTTTTCTTAAATTTTGCAAATATATATATAAATATATATAAACCTAGGTTTTTAATTTACTTTGAAATTTATATATATATATATATATATATATATATATATATATATATATATATATATATATATATATATATATATATTTATATCATCCGTGACCTATAAATTTTTAAATTTTATGTGTCTTTGTATCTATGTCCATGTCGTGTCTTGTATATGTAACTATGTCTATGCTTCATAGGTACTAATGTTATTTGAAAAGTATTTTATATTATAAAATTTAACATTTCTCATATTATTAAATTTACTTATAAATTGTGAAGTATTACTTTTTACATTTAAAAAGTTAATATTTAATGTTCATATCAATTATCTCTTTATCTTCTTCTTAATAATTGTTGATTTTATATTTGTCAATGGAAGAGATAATAAAACGGTTTGTGAACGGTTGTTCTGGAAAACGCATTACAAGGCCCCAACGTGGGCTTACTTTTAAACATGAAACCCCAATTGTAGCATAATAACTACTAGTACAAGTAATATGTAATTTAGACAAAACAAATTATTTTTATGATATTCATAAATTCGATTGTTTTAATTACTTGTATATTTTTTTATGTAATTACTACTTAATATATATTTTATAGTTATAGATATTCAATCACATTTCAAAGATATTTTCTAATAAAAATTAATAATAAAATATCTATCTCTCAAAACAAATTATTATATCACATATATTCCCTTCCTCAATTGATGAGTTTTTAGAATGGAAAGGAAAGGAAGAGGTCTAATCATTAAACTTATCCCTTCTTTGGTATGACTTAATAAATGGAAAGGGAGATATTTAGATTGATACATTTTCTATGATCAGCCACATATTTTGCATCCCTTACTTGTGAGCAAGAATAGAAGTGAAAGAAGAGGGAAGCAAAGTGTTTTTGTGGGTCCTACCAACCATTTATTTACATACTACTCTATTATTTTCCAATGTTGATATTCTTACTGCAAACAATGCCACACCTATCTCCACACCATATGTTTGCTGACGTCACTATATGTACGTACGGAATACATACTTCAACCAAAAAGTTACCATTTGTCTATGTATGTCTCCCTTTCTCTCTCTCTGCTTTTTCATTTCCCTCTCATTCTCCCTCTCTCCCTCTCAAATTTCCCCCTATTCTCTGCACATGTCCCCCTCCATCTGTTACACTCTTCGTTCCCTGTTTCCCGAATTTTTGAACCCTGGAGTTGTCCTTCTGTCCCCATTCCTCTCATTTGGCATTCTCACTTCCCCTTCGCACCAAACTGAGTCAGAGTCCATTGACCACTGTCCATCGGAGACCACGCAGGCGCACTCCCAGTTGGCGTGCAAAGTTGTAATTGGTACTCCTAGTTGGCGTGCGAGGTACCAGTTGGCGATTATAGCGGTGAGTTGTTCCATGAGTCCACTTTGTCATTCCGACGCACTACCTGTGTTGCTGCCTTCATCATTGTAATCCTTGTGGTACCATTCTCTCTTTCCTCTGTACATGAAAGAATTAAGAAAACACCATAATAAACCCATTTTTCTTACTGTTTATGATTGCAGTTACTGTTTCTTACAAATTCAAAAGAATATACATGCTTACTCAAAAGAGCCATACATTTTGGTTGGGCTCAAATCATAATTACTATTTCCAGAGGCTTTAGATGATAAAGTAGTTATAATTCATGGTCATTGGTCACCTTTTTCGTGTCACTGCACACTTATAGGTAAATTGGTTGGGCTATAATGCAACTCTATATTTTAATGAGTACTATAAATTGAGCATGGATACGTTTGCAATGGTATAGGGAAAAAGCAGATACTAAGATAACAATTCATCTCAAATAATTTGGTTGTAAGTTGTTGTTATTACTTATTCGTAAGAATTTGGACCAGTATAAATGTTGTTGCCATGTAAAACTTTCTAGTTAGTCATGTTCCCTGAAACCCAAGAAATTTGCTATTGTAGAAGGTTTTGTTGAGAGAATGATGAAGCCAAATGGCAAGAAGATTAAAAATTATTTATCATTTGTGCATGACCTATTTCTTGAGTTAGTCTTGTGAATTTGCTGCTATATGGACTGGATTAAAGTTAGTCTACTGGGATGAACTAATTAAAGAAAGTACTAAGTGATTATCTAAGCTGAATATTGTATAATAGGCTAGCTTGAGAATGGACAATGGGCCTTTTTTAACAGAGGTCGTTAATTTAGTTATGATATATTATATGATATACGGGTTTATATTTTATTAATATAAATATATAATTACATTTTAATGCTTGAACATTGCCATACCATTCTATGGATTGCTTGGGTTCGATTGTGGTGCGAGGCAGAGAGCAAAGCAGAGTGAGAGTGAGAGGGAAGGGAATGAAAACAGGCTCAGTGACTTGCCTGATTGCATTCTCCTTCATATTTTGGCATTTGTGAATGCCAAATCTCTTGTTCGAACTTGCATTTTTTCCACAAGATGAAAACACCTCTGGAAACACATTCCTAGTCTTATATTACATTCCTTCGACTTCATAACTTTTGAGAAATTCACCAAATTTGTGCCTAGGCTTCTGTCTCTTCGTGATGACTCTGTTGCATTGCATACTCTTGATTTTCAGCATGATGGTTTTGTTGTACCTCATCTTCTGAAAAGGGTCCTAAGTTATGCTATTTCACATAACGTGCAGCGATTGGGAAATTGATGTTGGAGCTGATATTGATAAGCTATCGCCTAGCCTTTTTTCCTGTATCTTTTCTTGTCAAACTTGAACATCTCTTAAGCTTTCAGTTTTCCATAAAAATATTTCTGATGGGAGAATATTATTTCCAAAATCTCTGAATTTGCCAGCATTAACAAGCTTGTACCTTGTGAATATTGCATTTTGTGCAAGTGATAATGACCAAGTTGAGCCCTTTTTAACCTTTAACAGTGTAAAACTGGTCTGATTGTTTTAGAATTTCTAGGGTCAGGGTGCTTCTTAATTCTATTTATGTTATGCTTTAGTCATTAGTCAGGACCTATTGTTTGTTAACTGTACATGGTGTTTGCTCTTTTGTGTTAGTTCTGGTTAAGGTATTTTGCTGCAGATTTGGCCTTGGTTCATTCTACATTTATTTTAAATTTATTAGGTCCATGGAGTTAGTTGTGGTGCATCTTATAGATGGTGAGGGATCAGTGTGGTCCTAGTTTGGTCAAGGTGTATCTTTCACATGCATTTTTCAGTTTCTCTTCTTGTAAAGCTATAACTAAAAGCCCTTTGAGTTCTATTTTCTTTCTTTACCTACATTATTCAATTTTGGTAATGTATTGGTTTTGTAAGGATAAGGTTTAGGTTTATGGTGTTGTTTAGTGGTCTAAATCAATCCTATGGTGCTACTACTCATTAGTTATTTATGTGTCACTTTTCTTTCTTTAATTTATGTGCCACTTTTTACATTGTCATATATGAGCAATGAAGATATAAGAAAATGAGATTAAGATATAAAAAATAAAAAAAGATAATCATGGGTCTAAGGCTGTTTGGCTATCAGTAATGGAAAATATGATTGAACTAATTGTTTGGGCATGTTTTTGTGGGATGAATATGTCACTTGTGCTGGGTCAAGTTTTGTTAGAACTTAAGCACTAGCTATTGACCAAAACGTAGTAGTTTGTAGTTGTTAATAGGCATTAGCTTGATTTTCTTTCCCTAGTTTACGTAGTTTGAAAGAGCATTTTTTCTTTCTTTCTTTTTAAAAAAAATTCTTCACTTTTAGTAAGCAAGTATATGCTGATATGATGAGGCAGAGCTCTTATGATGTTCAAACTATAAGATACATAACTACATAGATACGTACACATGTACTAGAGAGGTTCTTATAAGCAAAGATATGGCTACTAGAGGAGCAATAGAGGACACATCTCTTGACTGGAATAAATAGT
Organism: Ormosia semicastrata; assembly: GCA_029884595.1. Lineage (NCBI taxonomy): Eukaryota > Viridiplantae > Streptophyta > Magnoliopsida > Fabales > Fabaceae > Ormosia > Ormosia semicastrata. The sequence goes on along the minus strand of JAQQTO010000028.1, from coordinate 4,010,907 downwards.
AATACAGAACTAATGGGCTCATGATCTTATTGTTTTGACTCAAGGATTCATTTGGCTGATCTAGAGCTTTGGGAGCAAGGATTATCATTATTATTGTCACATCACATATACACGAACTTGCTTTCAGGATAGATGATATGACCTATAACATAACTTATAGTCACTCTAGAAAATCTTTCGACCATTGATATCTAAAATGATTTCCATCATTTTGCAGGTGCTGTTGTTTCATTTATAAAGTGTGTTAACCTAAATAAAAAATTGAAGCATGGCACCATCAAGAAGGAAGGAGGGGTCAACAAGTTCAAGCAAGCAAAATGTATAGGACACATGAATTGCTTTTACTCTTTGCACGACTACTATTTATTTATTACTAACATAAACTTTACTGTTACATTTTTTAGTTATGTTTAAGGCATGCCTGCGTACCCAATTTGTTGGTTGACATTAACAACAATTTGTCTACTGCGCAAAGAACCCGAATTAAGGCCACTCCATTCAAAGCGCTTGTAAATATGCTAAATAACTTGTAAATCTCTGGCATACTACTGTGAGAATTAGCTTGCCGATGGGACGACCAAAGTAGGGGGTTCAAAGTTAGAAGTCGGGTGGTCAGTTTTAATCCCATCGATGTATGTTTTGCATTTGGACTACGCATCAGAGGTGAACGTGTCTAAGCTGATGATAGAGGGGAATGTCAAACATTGTCTGTGTTTGGGGGTGAAGCTGTCACCATTGATAAAATTGTCCAGCTGCTTCATGTGTATCGAGGTGACCATCAGGTGGATATTTTTGTAGACTGTACATACTCCTTGCATTTAGCGTGTTCTATTTTCCAAGAACAGGGAGATATGTGTATGGTGGCATGATTAAAGTGTTAGATGACTTGGGTGCTCTTGGTAATTACTACTGGGGTTTAACAGTATATGATTTCTTGGTTGATAGTTTAAGCGTAGCTGCTTCTGTTGTGAAAAGGGGTGAGAATTGAAGCCAAAGATACATAACAGGATGTGCATCTATCCTTCAGATATATATTTAATGATTACATATTTGATACATTAATAAGCCTTCATTTTTAGTCATTTACACTCTCCATGTACTTAATTGATTGAGTTTGATTACATTTTATAAGTTTGGACTCAAATTGGACTTAATCGAATTTTTTAGCATAATTTACGTCTTACATTATTTTTGTATTTGGACTATATCTTGGGATGTAAGTGGCCAAATGAGGTGAATCTGGTGGCATTTTAAAGATAAGAGAGATATCTATAACTTTCATGAAAATCTCAAAGGTCCAATCACACGAATAGATAACTCAAATTGGGGTTGAAGCAAGAACTAGAGTGCTGTTCCTGATAACTTGACCTATGTGTACTATTTATACCATATTTCGGGCTAGAAGTTGTCAAATGGGCTAAAATTTTGATGCTGAATATTGAGACCTATACCGACAACTTTCATGTTGAATACTTTTCCAGAATTGGAGGCTTAATGGGTGATATTGGGCTTGCAAGCCAGAACAGCGGAGCTGTAACTAGGCCTGAGTAGTGTGCAGTAATTTGAACGTATCTAGAGTTATAGAAATGATATTGGACTCAAAATAATTCATTTGAAAGCTAAGATCCAGGCCTACAACTGTCATGAAGATCATATTTGCTCATTTTGACGCATTAAATGACTTCAGAGCTAAATGATTTTGGAGACAAAGAATCTCCATAATTTTTCACTCACCAAAAGTCATTTGGTATTTTCTACTCATTTTCCACTCATCCACTCACTAATGACTCAGCCCCCTTGTCATTTTGTATCTCTAATCCTCTATAAAAGGGGGCCTTGGTAGATCATTGAGAGTGTTAGGTGTTAGGTAGCAAAATGATGCTAGTTTGTTACTAGGTTTTCTTGTAGTAATTTTTCTTTGTTTTAAATTGACGTCATGTTCTTCTTCTTCTTCTCTCTTTCTTTCTTCTTATCTATGAGTAACTAAGTTTTATTTTGCTTGGGTGAAAGAGTGAAACTCTTGGTAATGAAATAAGGTTAGATTAATTTCTCTCTTGTGCTTAAATGATATATTTTCAAGTGGTCATTATATGTATTGTATTTTGTTTCCAATCAATTTAGAAACCCTCCTTGTAAAGTAGAGTTCTTAATTTGTTGTAGACAAGAGATTAGCACAATGAATGCTTTAACCCATTTTCAAGTATTGGTGTTAGAAACTCTCCTTGTAAAGTAGAGATCTTGATTTGTTGTAGACAAGAGATTAGCACAATGAATGCTTGATCACATTTATAAGTGGTGGTGCTAATAGATAATTAAAGGAATCATAATATAATTACATATATAATTTTTAATGAACTTTAAACGTTATATTTTTCAATTGGAACCTCCGTTATGCATGGATTCTAATTGAGTTATAAAAGAATTAATCTTGTCCTTAATTTATTTACCAAGAGTGAATCTCCTAACCCAAGCAATTCATTTTTATTTGTGACCAAGTTTTTATCACCTTTATTGTTGTAACAAAATATTTTTCTTACGTTAAATAAATTTTTCTTCATAAATTCCCTATGGATCAACCTCGGACTCCCGAGAAATTTATTACTTGAGATAACCTGCACTTGGGTTTGCAACTTTTAATCCCGCATCAAGTTTTTGGCGCCGCTGCCGGGGACTTGATTTAAAGGACAAATTTATGGTGTAAATATTTTGTATATATATTCTACCCTTTTAATTTTTTTTCATTGTACTTACTAACATACTAACTTAGTGGGAGAAACTCTCCCTAATCTCTTTGTAATCTTTAATCATTAATGAAATAATCTTTCTTCTTCTCTTCTCTTTCGCCGGAGCAAAAAATTGGCTTGCCGATTCTCTGATTTTCATATTTTAAATTTACCTTTTGCACTTTATTTTTTGTATTTAATTTTCTATACTTTATTTTTTGTATTTATTTTCTATCATTTATTTTTTTGTTTACTAACTTACTAACTCTCTTACTAACTATCTAACTTTTTCTTTATCAGTTATCTAACTTTTTACTTTACCTGCTTATTAACTTATTTGGTGGTTGGTTTATACCACACCCTTGTTAAGTTTCTTGTTTATGCTTAATTAGTATCGTGATTTAAATTCTGGTCGTTTGATTAAGGTTAATCCTAGTACTTTACATATTGATTTGTCTGAATCAAAATCACACACATCAAACACAATGGCTGAAAATGAAAGTGTGCATGATGAACATGAAAATCAACCATTGCGAACCATGCGTGAGTATTTGTAACCATCTCGAAATTCTAGTCCATTATATTTTATCTTTCCACTCAATGCTAACAATTTTAGATTCAAGCCAGGTATGATTTCTTTACTTCCTAATTTCCATGGTTTAGAATCTAAAAGCCCATATTTACATCTAAAAGAATTTGAGGAAGTATGTACCGCTTTTCATGATCAAACTTGCACTGAAGAGGTTGTTAAGCTTAAATTGTTTCCTCTTTAAAAGATAAAGCAAAAGTTTGGCTTAACACTTTGAAACCAAGATCAATTGACATATAGCAAGAAATGCAAGGTGAGCTTTTGAAGAAATTTTTTCCAACACATAAAACCAATGCTTTGAAAAGACAAATCCAAAATTTTTCCTAAAATTCAAATGAAGCATATTTTCAAAGTTTGGAACGTTTTAAAGATTTGTTGAATTCTTGCCCACATCATGGTTTTGAAAAATGGCGCACTATAAGCTTCTTTTATGAAGGGTTAACACCCGAAACCAAATAATTTGTGGAAACAATGTGCAATGGTGAGTTTCTTGATAAAGAACCTGAAGAAGCTTTAGACTATTTAGACCATTTGGCTGAAAATTCTTAATTATGGCATGATACTAATTCTTCTGAAAATTCAATTAGATCAAACCTTGCAAGTGCTAGTAAAGGAAAATATCATCTTAGTCAAGAAGAAGATTTGAATGTTAGGTTTGCTAGTTTGGCTAGAAAGGTTGAAGCCATAGAATCTGGGAAAGTAAAAGAAATCAAATCTGTGCAAAATGAAGAAATTTATAGCATTTATGATGAATTGGGACACTCAATAAATGAATGTCCAAAAATTCTTATTTTTAAAGAAGTTGTGCATGAGCAAGTAAATGCAATGAACAATTTTAAAAAGCCATTCACTTCTTCTTTTTCAGATACATACAATCCGGGATGGAGAAATCACCCGAACTTCAGTTGGAGGACCAATAATCAGGCATAATTCATGCAACCACCACCTCCTCAGGCACAGCAAGATTCTTAAAATCCTAAAAGATATGCATCCTATGTCCCATCATATAGGAAAAATCTTGAGGGAACATTGTATGCATTCATGGAAAAGCAAGAGGCCATTAATAATCAAAACACTCAAGCGATAATAGACATAAAAGACACTCTTGCTAAACTTTCTTCTGCACTTGCCATTCACGAGAAAGGAAAATTTTCCTCTCAACCTCAACCAAATCCCAAGGGTTAGTATAGCCTAAATGAGGGTAGTTCAGAAAGTCAAAAAATAGATCAAGTCAACTCAGTGATAACTCTTAGGAGTGAAAAAGTTGTTGAAAAATAAATTCCTGAACATTGTGAGAAAAATGATGAGTCAAGTCCCAAAGATGAGGAAGGAGTTAATAAGCCACCTAGCCAAAAGGAGACCAAACTCTCGTCTTCACTCCCATTTCCTCAAGCATTAAACAATTCAAGTAAAGTGAATCATAACAGTGACATTTTTGAAATCTTTAAACAAGTGAAGGTCAATATTCCTCTGTTAGATGCTATCAAACAGATTCCTTCTTATGCCAAATTTTTGAAAGACTTGTGCACTGTTAAAAGGAAACATAATGTGAAAAAGAATGCCTTTTTGACTGAACAGGTAAGCTCCATTATTCAAAACAATAATGAGTTGAAATATAAAGACCCTGATTATCTTACAGTTTCATGCATTATTGGTGAGCATAAAATTGAACAAGCTTTACTTGATCTTGGTGCTAGTGTTAATTTGCTTCCATATTCAGTTTATCAGCAACTCAACCTTGGTGAGTTAAAACCAACTTCTGTAACTCTTTTACTTGCTGATAGATCAATTAAAATCCAAAAAGGAATAGTGAAAGATGTGTTGGTACAAGTTGATAAATTCATATATCCTGTGGATTTTATTGTCTTAGAAACTAAACCTATGGTTGATAGTTCTAAGTCAGTTCCTGTTATTTTAGGTCGCCCATTTTTAGTTACATCTAATGCTTTGATAAATTACAGAAATGGAGTGGTGAAGTTAACATTTAGAAATATGACACTAGAGCTTAATGTTTTCAACATGTGCAAGCAACCGCAAGAAGTTTATGATGAAAAGGAAGAAATTGAAGGGATTGAGGCCATTATAGATGATCATCTTCAAACCAGGAGTTCTTCTGACCCATTAGAAATTTGTTTAATTAATTCATTTAATTCAACTACACATTTAGATGATGATGTTTCTGAAATATCCTCTTTGCTTGACTGTACACAGGAAATGGAATACAAAGGAAGGAAACCAAGATTCGAAGAGCTAAAACCCATGAATGATGATACCCATGAAGAAGTACCCACACTGGAACTAACGCCATTACCTACTGGGTTGAAGTACACATTTTTGGGACAAGAACAAAGTTTTCCAGTGGATGCCAAACCTAGGTTGATACGGTGGATCTTGTTGTTTCAAAAATTCAACATCACAATAAAAGACAAGAAAGGAGCTGAAAATGTTATTGTAGATTATTTGTCCAGACTTACAACAGGCTCATCTTTTGATAACACACCTATCAATGATTCTTTTCTCTATGAATTTTTATTTTCTGTCAATTCTATGCCTTGATTTGCCAACATTGTCAATTTTCTTGTAACAGGTAAAATGCCGCCTCAATGGATGCACCAAGACAAAAAAAAGATTTTCATTGAGGTGAAAAATTTCTATTGGCATGACCCATATTTGTTCAAATATTGTCCTGATCAAATCTTTCGGAGATGTGTACCCGACAGTGAGGTAAGTAGTGTCATTAAATTTTGTCACTCAGAAGCATATGGAGGTCATTTTTTTTCAAAGAAAACAGCTGCAAAAATCTTGCAGTGTGAATTTTATTAGCCTATATTATTTAAGGATAGCTATATTTTTTGTAAAAGTTGTGAAAGTTGTCAGAAATTGGGGTCCATTTCTAAAAGAGGTATGATGCCTTTGAACCCTATCTTTGTCATTGAAATTTTTGAATGTTGGGGAATTAATTTCATGGGTCCATTTTCATCATCATTTGGATTTGTGTACATTTTGGTTGCAGTTGATTATGTCTCAAAATGGATTAAGGCGATTCCATGTAGACACAATGATCACAAAACTGTTTTGAAATTTTTAAAAGAAAATATTTTGAGTCTATTTGGAATCCCTCGAGCTATCATCAGTGATGAGGGAAAATATTTTTGTAATAAACTATTTGAATCTTTAATGAAGAAATATGACATCACACACAAAATTGCTACCTCTTATCACCCTCAGACAAGTGGACAAGTAGAATTAGCAAATAGGGAGATTAAACAAATTTTGAAAAAAATAGTTAACCCAAATCGTAAAGATTGGTCTTTAAGACTAAACGATGCACTTTGGGCTTACCGTATTGCTTTCAAAACATCTTTAGGCATGTCACCCTATCAGTTAGTCTATGGAAAACCTTGTCACTTTGCTTGTAGAATTGGAGCATAAAGCATTTTGGGCCATTAAAGCTTTCAACTTAAGTCTTGATGATGCTTCCAAGTTACGCAAATTGTAATTAAATGAACTTGAGGAATTGAGAAATGATGCATATGAAAACTCAAAGATTTATAAAGCTAGAACAAAAGCTTTTCATGACAAATCACTTTTGAGAAAAACTTTTGAAATTGGTCAAAAAGTTCTGTTTTATAATTCTCGTCTTCACCTATTCCCTGAAAATTTGAGATCTAGGTGGATTGGTCCCTTTATTGTCAAACATGTGTATCCTTATGGGGCCATAGACATTGAGAATCTTAAGAATAGTAATGTTTTAAAGGTCAATGGACAAAGACTCAAACCATTTCTGAAACATCAAGTTACTGAGGTAGAATTCATCTCCCTTTCTAATCCTTGTTATGAGTAGAATTTATTTTAAGTTTGTTTCTTTCTTTTTGCAGTTCCTGGTTAAATGGCGGATAACGGTACTCCGTGACTCTCGAGTCGGTTTATTTTTTAGTTTCCCATAATAACTTATTCCTTCTCCTTCAAAATGGATGTCATTCTCTCAAATCTAAGAAAGCATTTGCCTTCTGTTCCTAAAAATGCTCTAACCAAAATCTACAAAGCTAGGTGTGAAAGACTGAGACTATTAATGTACAAGGGCATCCCAGAAGATATACACTGGATAATCGAAGCAAAGGTTCGTTTAGCTGGTGAATCTTCAGATTCATTTGTCCCATACATGCCTGGTCTCGGTAAAAGTTCATTTTCAAAAAAGAGAAGAGCAAAAAGAATGCAAGTTTGTTACAAGTGTGCACGATGGAATTGTAACACGCGATGTCGCTCTTTGGGGATGGTTTCCGTAAACGGAGAAGATAAAATATTCTTCATTAAGAATGGACTGAGTAAGGAGTCATTAGATAATATCTTATTGACTCTTGAGATGCATTCTTGTGGAGTTGTGCAGGGTGAACTTCTTAGTTTGTGGAATCTCTTCAAGGACGAGCAAGAGCGTTATAGTCTTGGGAATCTAACTCAAAAAGACCCTGTTTGCTAATTTATAAGAAAATTGGATGGGAAGCTTATTCTCGACTCATAGAAGGCGTTTAAGCCGTTTCTGGATGTGAAACCAGAGGAAGATGTGAGTCACAATCACAACAACATGTATATATTATCTTGTACATTTTCAAAAAAAAAAGACAAAAGAAAAAAAAAAGAGAAAAAAAAAAAAGAAAAAAAAAAAAAAAAAAAAAGAAAAAAATGAAATAAAAAAAGAATAAAAAGGGCGGAACTTCGGGGTTGTACTTGGTCTTTAATTAGATTAGGAGCCCCTGCCTGCGGCAGCCCCATCATTGACTTGGGTGGACCATCGCACGCCGGTCCGTAAATAAAGTTCGTGTGCCATGCTCTGTAGAGAGCCACACTCCACAACCCAATGTTCACCATCTAGGCACTGTGGAGTTTATGGATAAGTAGAAGCGTCCTACTTTGGTTATTAGTGAGAAGTAACCTGCAGCTGCCAAAGCGTATGAGGCATCTGAGCTTGATCCTCTCTTTTATTAGAAGGGGCTCTCAGTGCCCTGGGATAGAGTGTTTTGGATCTTAGACATTGTGGGTTTCAGATTTTAACATCTTTGTTGATGTTACGAACCCAAGTGTGAGCTCTCCAGGTTCTAGACCCAGGATAGAAACCCACGATGGTTTCTTTATTCTCTTTTCTTCAAATAAGCGGGAGGGAGAAGAATTCCAAGATTAGCTGAGCCATCTTGGTATTACTGCACTCATGACCCGCAGTATAAAGATCTACCATGAAACTTGTACATAAAGGTATGTCATTATTTATTATTATTATCTTTGTATGATTTTGTTGTATTTTTGTTTTGGACAGACGATCCTTTGGATGGGATCCTTTAGGGGTTTCTAGACTTCTTTACCCTGATGGTTTTCTTGAAATCTAAAAAAAAAATAAAAAAAAAATGAAAAAAGGTTTTTTTTTCTTAAATTCAAACTTTTCTAACAACAGACAACCTACCCTAATATAGGTGCTATCATTACTTTTTCTATTCTCTTCCCTATTTAAACACTACATTTCCTTCACTTTCCTTCAACTCAAAATCATTTAAAGGGAGTGTGAGTGTAAAATGGAGGGAGCTTCTTCTTCTTCTGTTCGTAGACTTACCAATATCTGTGTATTTTGTGGGTCAACTTATGGGAAGGGTTTAGAGTATGTAGACGCAGCAATCACTCTTGGTCGAACACTTGCTGTGAGGAAAATTCATTTAGTATATGGGGGAGGTAGCATTGGGTTAATGAAGGCTGTATCACTTGCTGCACATTTAAGAGGCAGTCAGGTTTTAGGTATCATTCCTAGACCTTTAGCTCGACAGAATATCACTGGAAAAACAATTGGGAGGAGCTTCAAGTATCATCTATGGATGAACGAATGAGGACAATGCTTGCAAACTCTGATGCATTCATAGCCTTACCAGGTGGTTTTGGTACTATGGAAGAAGTTTTTCAAATTGTTTCTTGGGCCCAACTGAACATCCACCATAAACTCATAGGTTTGTTGAATGTTAATAATTTCTTTGATAATTTGTTATCTTTTCTTGACTATGCTGTGGAACAGAAATTTATCACACCTTCGACAAGACGACTCCTTATATCTGCTTCTACTGTTGATGAATTAATTGATAAATTATAAGTTTTTGTTTATGAACCTGAATCAGTAATAGCTCAGATAGATTGGTCAGGAGGCAGCAGCAAGAGAGGCAACAGCAAGGGAGGCAGCAACAAGGAACAAGAGTGTGATCTGGCACTTCATCTATAATTTTCCTTTATCTTTAGTTTTATTTATCGTACTTTGTTTCTGTTTTAATTTGTATAAGGTTTCTCTTTTCAGTAATTGCAACAACGGGTATTATCTTCTATCTTTTACCTATCTATATTTGACATTGAGGACAATGTTGTGATCTGGTTGGGAGGAAGGATAGTTGTGTAAAAAAAACCCAAAAAGAAAAATTAAAAAAAATTAGGAAGTGTGTTTATTATTATGTTTGTCATGTTTACTAACAGCTAAACTAATTAAGGATGGCAGAGTAAGAAGTAAATTTTGCTATGGAGGTAATTTTACTCTTGAGACACATCTAGATTAGGGTAGATAACTAGTTTATGTGGAAGTAGCAATTCAAATTCAGGGAAATTTGCATGATTGAGTAAATTGTCTTCTTTCTTAAAATTCACATGCTTGGTTATGAATGTTGAATTAGTGGACTGAGAATGATAGAATTATGTCTTGTGAGATTTTGAGCTTATTGATGAATGGATTGAACATTTGTACCATTCTCTTCTTTCTTGTGTGAATTTCACTCATTGAATTGTTAATCTAGAACTTGCTTTGATTCTTTTTGAGACTACATTTTCACATGTATACATAAACATGATTGAGGAATTTTTCTTGAAATAGCTACTTTAGCCAAATAGCCAACCTTGTATATTTTCCGTTGCTTAACCCCTTTGAGCTTATTTGACCATTCTTTGTTTCGAATTCATTATGTGCCTTAAATGAAAAACCATGTTCTTACCTGACCTTAGGGAATAAAAGAACATTAGCTTTGTCATTTGATGAGTTCTTGAACAAGTGTGAGAGTGTGTGTGCAGAATGGTTAAAAAAATATATATATATGATGTTCTTTTTGTACAAAAATAAAAATATCAAAAATATCAAAAATAAAAAAAATGTAAAAAGAAAAAGAGTGTCAACAAGGCAATAAAGAAAAGGAAAAGAATATGTAAAGGGAATTTGTATTACGTGGAGTTGGGATGAACTTTCATACTTGTTAATTGAACTCAGCTTTCATGCTCTTTTATTCTCTTTAGTATTTAACTTGTCATATCTATATTACCTTCTCTTTTACATTGACCCCATTACAACCTTGATTAAAGTCCTCATGATTTGTATGTGCATGTGTTCTGAGTAGTGGAGAAGTAGAAGATAAGCAAGCTTATGGTAGTGCAATTTTCATGGGTTGAATTGAGTGAAATACCTACCTTTTAAACACTTGAGGGATTGAGAGTGAATCTTGTGAAGATCTATCATTCTTGACTCATGCTTTTCAATTGAAGTTTCCTTACTTGTTGGTTTGAGATGTGAAGATATGTTACCTCATGAATGTTTTGATTACTTAAAAGATTGGTTGCTCTTCATTTTTAAATATTATTAGAAATTAAGTCTTTTAGAGTGTTTAACTTTTGAGTCTGTTTCATTTTTTTTTTAGTTTTGGTCTTGTGTGTTTTGCCCAGGAGTGCAAAAAACTAAGTGTGGAGGAATTTGATGATCATATATTTGATACATTAATAAGCCTTCATTTTTAGTCATTTACACCCTCCTTGTACTTAATTGATTGAGTTTGATTATGTTTTGTAAGTTTGGACTCAAATTGGACTTAATCGAATTTTTTAGCATAATTTACGTCTTACATTGTTTCTGTATTTGGGATATATCTTGGGATGTAGGTGGCCAAATGAGGTGAATCTGGTGGCATTTTAAAGATAAGAGAGAAATCTATAACTTTCATGAAGACCTCAAAGGCCTAATCACACGAATAGATAACTCAAATTGGGGTTGAAGTAAGAACTAGAGTGTTGTTCCTGATAGCTTGACCTATGTATACTGTTTATACCATATTTCGGGCTAGAAGTTGTACAATGGGTTGAAATTTTGATGATGAATAGTTGATACCTATATCTAAAACTTTCATGTTGAACACGTTTCCAGATCTGAGGCCTAATGGGTGATATTGGGCTTGTAAGTCAGAACAGAGGAGCTGTGACTGGGCCTGAGTAATGTACAATAATTTGAACGTATCTGGAGTTATAGAAATGATATTGGACTTAAACTAAATTCATTTGAAAGCTAAGATCTAGGCCTACAACTTTCATGAAGATCATATTTGCTCATTCTGACGCATTAAATGACTTCAGAGCTAAATGATTTCAGAGACAAAGAATCTCCATAATTTTTCACTCACCAAAAGTCAATTGGTATTTTCTACTCATTTTCCACTCATCCACTCACTAATGACTCAGCCCCCTTGTCATTTTGTATCTCTAATCCTCTATAAAAGGGAGCCTTGGTAGATCATTGAGAGTGTTAGGTGTTAGGTAGCAAAATGATGCTAGTTTGTTACTAGGTTTTCTTGTAGTAATTTTCCTTTGTTCTGAATTGAAGTCATGTTCTTCTTCTTCTTCTTCTCTCTTTCTTTCTTCTTATCTATGAGTAACTAAGTTTTATTTTGCTTAGGTGAAAGAGTGAAGCTCTTGGTGATGAAATAAGGTTAGATTAATTTCTCTCTTGTGCTTAAATGATATATTTTCAAGTGGTCACTATACGTATTGTATTTTATTTCCAATCAATTTAGAAACCCTCCTTGTAAAGTGGAGTTCTTGATTTGTTGTAGACAAGATATTAGCACAATGAATGGTATTGGTGTTAGAAACTCTCCTTATAAAGTAGAGATCTTGAGTTGTTGTAGACAAGAAATTGACATAATGAATGCTTGATCCCATTTATGAGTGGTAGTGTTAATAGATGATTAAAAGAATCATAATATAATTACGTATATAATTTTTAATGAACTTTGAACGTTGTATTTTCTGATTGGAACCTCTGTTATGCGTGGATTCTAATTGAGTTATAAAAAAAATTAATCTTGTCCTTAATTTATTTACTAAGAGTGGATCTCCTAACCCAAGCAATTCCTTTTTATTTGTGACCAAGTTTTTATCACCTTTATTGTTGTAACAAAATATTTTCCTTACGTCAAATAAATTTTTCTTCATTAATTCCCTGTGGATCGACCTCGGACTCCCGAGAAATTTATTACTTGAGATAACCTGCACTTGGGTTTGCAACTTTTAATCCCGCATCAATATGTATAATATTTGTAAAATCGTAGTAATTTTTTCCCATGCATGAATTTTATAGGCATATAATTATATTAACCTTCCTAGTAAAACTATGTACTTAAATCTAACAATTGCTTGATGTGGATTTGGGCTTTAGACCACCTATCCATGTGGCAAACAGATAGTAACCCCCGAATGTTTCCTTTTCCATGATTTTTGAATTGGAAAAACATAGGGTGCAGCAAGGACAAGATTGATTGGGCATTTTGACACAATTTGGTAAGCATGGTTGAATTAGTTTTCTAGTAACATGTTTGGCAAGAAATAAATTTTTTAATGCTAGTATTCCATCAACATTTGATATTTGTACATCTGGTGTGTTTTCTGCATTAGCAGATAATCGAGGATGTGGCTATAATGATTGAAGAGATGTGGTTTGAAATACTCAGAGAAGCATTGGACGAGGCACAACCCCAGTTTGGGCATGATCGAGCAATGTCTTTTAATATGGAGGACCATGCTAGTGAACATCGCCGGCTGGTGGTGGAGAATAGGCAGTTTGATGAGAGGATTTCTTTTCTCGAGTAAGAACTAACTATGTTGAAACAAATAGTGCTTCAGTGTCAGCGGCGGTGCCTTTAACTTTAGCTACTGCCACGCATCATCCTGAAAACATACATCGACAAAGCGATGCCTTTATGACGCCTTTCCATGGTGACAATGAAGGGTATGAAGCCGATTCTCAGCAAAGGCCTGGTCGTGCATCACCCTTGATAGTGGGAAGCCCACGACTTCACAGTCATACTACTGCTCGGAATGACGATGAAGGATGTTTGATTAACATTAGAATTATGTGGTTATTACATTAGTTTTTCTCCCTTGTTTGAATTATCATACGCCTTTTATAGTAACCTTTATTTGAGATTACAAAGGACTTAATGTATACAAATTTTATGTTGACTTGTGTTTTTCTTATATATGTTATTGTGGCTGCAAGATCTAAGATTACATTTGAAAAGAACGTCTACAAAAATGAATTTTTAGTGCATGAAAGATTTAAAAAAATTAAATTGCTATCTATTATATAGTGGAATAGGGAAGTAAGTAATTTTAGATGATACAAATACAATAATGGTAAATTTTAGAAGGGTACATTTACCATATCTCTTTTTCGTGGGAATTTTTAAAAATCAACATTCCTTTTCAAGTGAATCATTGGTAAGCCTGCCTCAAGAGAATGATGCAGGTAATTGTGCAAACCTTTTTTCCACTGCCTCAATTGCCTTATATATACATAATTGTTTAACATCTAACATGAGGTCAGTTGTTACACATATGGAAATAATCTTTGGGCTAAAGCTGATGTTAAGGCTATTACCACTAATAAGCCACCATCGAACATTGTCATGCGAGCAAAACTCTAACCGAGGAAGCGTGTGGAAAGTGCGTCCACTCAACCTCCATATGTATATCATCTAAGGAAGAGGAAGAACACTCAAATGTAATGGGTTGACTGATGGTTAATAGATATTAGGATGTGAACTTTGTAATGTGATTATAGGCTGATCCCATATATTTGTGTGTAGAATGTTTGATTTTTTAGGTGGAGGTGGCTCCTTTGAGGAGTTTCAAAGAGTTGATGCTTCTCTAATTGATGCCGTGAATTTGACAATATTGAATTTAGTTTTTACACTAGTATTGGATTTGGGTTTTCATGTAACAATGAAAAATGAATCTGAAAAATATATAGTTGTGGTTGAATGTCATTATCGTAATTGAAAGTTAGATTCCCAATAAATAGAGAGAAGTAATTCATAAATATTAGTTTTTCATGTTTTCAAAGAAAAATAATCATTTTCTCACTTTTTTCTTATGCTTGTAAAAGAATCTGGTTAATGAAGAATAAAAAAGTGGTTAATGACCTAGAGAAGTTGGTTAACGAGGTAAAGGCTGGAAGGGTTGCCTTTATGTATGCCATTAACCAACTTCTATAGGTCATTAACCACTTTTTTGTTTTTGATTAACTAACCTTGTTTCTACGCTTGTAAAAAAAGTTAGTTAATGAAGAACAAAAAAATGATTAATGAACTATAGAAGTTGGTTAACGGGGTAAAAGGCTGGAAGGGTTGCATTTTGTATATGCCCATTAACTAACTTCTATAGGTCATTAACCACTTTTTTGTTCTTCATTAACTAACTTTGTTTCTACGCTTGTGAAAAAAGTTAGTTAATGAAGAACAAAAAAGTGGTTAATGACCTACAGAAGTTAGTTAACGGGGTAAAGGTTGGAAGGGTTGCATTTTGTACATGCCCATTAACCAACTTCTGTAGGTCATTAACCACTTTGTTGTTCTTCATTAACTAACTTTGTTTCTATACTTGTGAAAAAAGTTAGTTAATGAAGAACAAAAAAGTGGTTAATGACCTACAGAAGTTGGTTAACAGGGTAAAGGCTAGAAGGGTTGCATATTTGTGCATGTCCATTAATCAACTTCCATAGGTCATTAACCACTTTTTTGTTATTCATTAACTAACGTTGTTTACATGCTTGTAAAAAAAGTTAGTTAATGCAGAACAAACATATGGGTAATGACCTATATAAGTTGGTTAATGGACATGTACAAATATTTAACTAACTTCCAGCCTTTACTACGTTAACTAACTTCTGTAGGTCATTAACCACTTTTCTGTTCTTCATTAACTAACTTTTTCACAAGCGTGGAAACAAAGTTGGTTATCAAAAATAAAAAAGTGGTTAATGACCTATAGAAGTTAGTTAATTGTGTACAGAAAATGGGTAATGGGCTCATGACCAAGCCAACTCTTTATATGCTTGTCTTCGGTATTGATGGTGTGTGTAATCGGCATTGAACTGATTTTGGAATATGTAATATTCGTTTAAAAATCAAAATGGCATTACCAATCAAACAAAAATAACCAAACAAATACATTCACATAACATGTACCAAAAGATATTATTGTGCTTCATACATGTACAATTTTCATTGGATACCTTATAAACTTGTATCAAAAAAATAATTCTACCTTACCATTTACATAACCTTATATAATTATGTACACATTATAAGTACTATGTCATTCACTAAATTACACAAACAACCTATTCCAAAAAAATACCTAGGTAGGTTGCTTCACTTACAACAAATAAATGTTTGAAATAATAAATAGATTCAACATATTGCTATGTCATCACAGTTCACACTTTGCCACCACCACGTTTCTCATCAAAAGTTTCCAAAAAAATACTAATTTCTGCAAGCACTAATCTTTGAACCTATTATAGGTAAACCGACAGTTGCCCCATAAACCTGCAACACCAAAGTCAATTGCATTAGTCTTTCAAACTAGACATTAACTCTAATAAAAACTGTTAAAATTATAATTAATTGAAAGAGTTAAGTATAACGTCAGTGTCCCTCGGCCTATGTTTCTTCAAATTGTCTAGAATAACTACTCATGGTAAAATTCATGTATGGAATCTCACTATTAGCATCCTGAAAAAAACATTTAAATAAGTCAACTACAATCACTTATAGAACCTAAAATTTAGCATATACTTCACTTGCCTTTGGCCCACTAGTGACATCATGTTGAAAATCTTCAAGTAATGATAGAACACTTTGTGCTGGACTTTCTGCCAGCTACGAAGTCCAACAACTATCTTTATAAACATCAACATTTGTGTTGAGGTTAATAGTTGTTGACTGTAAGGGAAGAATATAACCAAAGTTAAATTATAAATTCTTATAAAGTTTACACATAAGAATGACTCCATCAATACTACCCCAAAACATAATAATCACTTCAACACTAATTACAACTTAAATTTAATTTTTGTGCATACACACACCACGGTATAGTCATCATCTCGTTCTCTAGGAGTCATAATTTCCATAGATGAGCATACATGTAACTTGTTTCCATTAATTTGACTTATGCTTCCCTCAATACACTCCTATATAAACTAACATAAATAAGTTAAAAACACATTTAAGAATATATGTGCTTTTTTTTCCAAAAGAGTTAATAGTACACAGTTGTTCCATACACAAAGAAAATATATCCAAATGCACTTACATCAATTGTGAGCATGTGTGTATTTTGATGTGTTATCTTTCTCTTTTTCCTCACAATTTGGTCAACTTTTAATACTTTCCTATTTGATCGAGGGCGGCAGCCTTTACGTGCTACACGTAATGGACTATGAATCTCACTCGATGACTCATTGGTTTGACTACTGCCAGTGGCGATCACATTGCCTTTTTTGTCTTAAACTTTATGATATGTGATATTATTGTGGTTCAATGTAGCAATCGACTGCACCTTGCCTTTACATGCACGCAATGTTTGGAGAAAAAATCATTAGCATCATCACACTCCGCAGCAACTTTGGCAACCTCGTAAAACTCTTTCAATAAATTATCAAATCTTTGCATTTAAGGTTGCAACTATTTCACTTCATAACTGCTATTGTTGTATGCATGTTACCTTCTTATATTTTTGCTCCATCTTGGCAAAATATATTTCGAAGGCACTTCCTTCACCATTTCTTACGCAAGAACGGCAATGGAATGTCTACACACAATACCTTTAAACTCAAACAACAAGCATTTGCATCTAACATCATGATTGTTATGATTAAATACCACCTCAACTGTTCTTTCCTTCGGACTTCTAACTACTACCATCTCCTCTAACACATCATAAGTACAATTTCCATCCTCAACACACTTAATACAAATAGAACAATTCGTTTTACTACTAAATTCAACTTAAACCTCGTTAAATTCACATGGGTGTACTCACATTGGAATTGCCTCTCAATCATAGAGTCCGACCCACATGCAATGTGTTGTTAAATGATTGACAATCTACTTCATATTCCTTTTCTGCTTTATCGTGGAGAGCATTATCATACTGCCTTACAAATTGCTGCAGAGTTGTTGTTGAGTTTATATACCCATCAAAAAATACGTTAATGCTCTCGTTCCTCTGAGTCGTTGACATTCCAGCCCAAAAATTTTTCTCCAAAAAGATTGGGACCCATTTATACTGCTCATTGTACAACCCACTAAATCATTCATTGTCTTGTAGATCATATTGTTGGACGAAAGTAACCCACTTTTCTTCAAATTCAGCCTCTGCCAAAGAATCATAAATTGCATTTTTCATTGCATCCTTGATACTGTTATATTCACCATAACCTTTCAACTTTTCTGGGACTTTTTTCATAATATGCCATAAGCACCATCGATGGAGAGTAGTAGGAAACACTATCTGGATTACATTTTTCATGGCCTTGCATTGATCAGTGATAGTTCCGTTTGGAGCTTTTCTTAACATATAATTAAGCCAAGATTCGAACAACCACACAAACGAATTAGTGTCTTCAGTAGATAGTAAACCACATCCTAGCAAAATTGATTGCCCATGATGATTCACACCAACGAATGGAGCAAATGGCATGCCATACCTATTTGTCAAATAGGTTGTGTCAAATGTCACAACATCTCTAAACGATTCGTATGCAGCTCTACTTCTTGTACCAGCCCAAAAAACGTTCTTCACATGAAAGTCATCATCTAAATCTATAGAATAGAAGAAATTACTATTTTGTTGTTGCATTTGTGAAAAATAACTCCTTAGAGCCTTACCATCACCCTCCCTCCTAATTGCACGTTTTTCCTTCCTAACATAGTTTATCATGTCTCATTCAACAAATGGTAAATTATCATACCCTCTTACATCATAAATAAGAGAACGGAAGGTCTTGTTCAGCCTCACGCCTACTTCATTGTTGATCTATATTCTTCTCTTCATATGCATGCTGATGTTTCTGTTTCCATGGAACATCCTTGCCTTCGTAGGGCTAAGATCATGAGAGTGATCAAATACAACTTTCTTTATGTACCAAAGTCCATTTTTGTTCAAACAAATAGTTATCTTCACTTGACAATTATTCTTGATTGTTGGATATGTATTCAAATCATTTGGTACTATTGACACACAATTCCCTCCTCGTGAACATGCTAGAATGAAGTATTTTAACTCTCCATCATTTCCCTTCCTTGAATTTCTAATGATGAAATCGAATCCCTTTGCATTAGCATACTGCCAATAGAATGACTTAACGGCAACCACCGAAGGAAATATAATGTTTGTTGTAGGCTCACAAGGTTCAGATTGCTCATTGAAGCTGTCACTCATAATTAACTCAGCTTCATTTGCTTCTTTAATGCATTCAACACTGCCACCAACATCATCTAACACCCCACCACCATTGACAGTATTTTCATCCTCTATGGAAGCACCTATTTCCAATTCCATTAACTTGCACATGCAAAACTCATGTTATCATCCAAAAATTCAACAAGTGGAAAGCATTTTAGCTATCAATGGTCAACAAATTTTTTAGAGTGACTGTAAAACATGGTCTTTCATATTATATATGAGTTAGAGTTATAGTAAAGAGAAACGACTAGAAGTGTTAAGGCTTGGATTAGAAAAAAGGACAAAATGTGACTATTGTTTACTGCATTTTTTACTCTTGATTAACGAGGTAGAAATTTGTGGTTAATAACTGTATATATTGGTTACTAGGTAGATTCATGGTCAATGGTTAAGCCGTTAACCATCCAATACACGTCATTAACCATAAATTTATACCTCGTTAATCAAGAGTTAAAAATGGTGTAAAAAAAAGTGATATGATAAGCAACAGAATCAACAAACACAAGTAATCAACAAACAATAGTTTATAAGGAATTACAAGTAATGCTAATCAAAATGCAAGCACTTGAACACTATTTCGACCTCATATGTTGCTTTTCTAACAAGACATGATTCACACCAAGTTAGTAAGGAACTAGAAATAATGTGGCAGATTTTGAAGTTTCTAGTAAAGAAATAGCGAGTTGTAAAAAAGGAAAAAAAAAATAGAGAGTAGTGTGCCAAATTCATGCATTCATGCAACAATAACTACAAATCATGTGCCAAATTCTTAAGTTTCTAGTAAAGAAATAGCTACCCAATCATGCACTTAGGGCCATCTAATGTTCAAAAACAACTATACAATACAACTTTAACACATTGTTTGAGGTTTTTGGGAAATCTAGAAGTTTGACTCAAGTTCACTTGTGCTATTAAACCGTTTTGAACTGAGCAGAGAGTGATTAATTTGTTTCCAGTAGTTTTCAAGCATTGCAAATTTCATCAAGTAAATATTTTTGAAGTCTAATTTTGCTGCAACATGGGGATCTTAGCAGATGGTTTGCATTTTATGACTCGCATGTCAGATTGTTTCACTTTGCTAAGTTTTGGTTTAATTACATTCTAGTAAAGAAATAGCTACTCAATCATGCACTTAGGGCCATCTAATGTTCAAAAACAACTTATACAACTTTAATTCCAATTTGGCATCAGCAGTCATATAGATCTTACATTTGACTGAAGTTGCAAAGATGACCTCTTTGTTGGCTTAACCTTGATCAAATAAATTTTCAAAGTCAAATATCAAAGGAATGGAATGGTAGTACTATTAACTAATAATAGCTGCAATGTTGTAAATAGCTCTCACAATTAAAAGATCACAAGGCACCATCTTTTACAAACAAAATTTCTTTTTAAAATGTAAAACCAAAACAATTTTCATACTTCACACTTTGGATTTATTCAGATTACTTGCTTCATCATTTAATACAGAGGAATTCAAACGACAACTGAAGGATTCACTAAAATTTCAATAAATCACATTATTATAATTCATAATAAAAAAATCATGCTACCTCTTATTTCAACTTTTAACAAGCTGGATCATTAGATTCATATTTTCAAAAGTACGTATGCAATGCTCTTGAAGGTACATTGTCTTGCATCTAAATTGCTCTTCAACTTGTGTTCTAAATAGAGATAGGAAAAAAAACACCAGAACCACCATAATTCCTTCATGTTCAGGAGGAAAAAAAGTAATAGAGATAGGCATGCATTCATGCAACAACAATTATAATTCATATGAGAGGCTGAACAGAAACCATCAGAACAAAAATTATGGGGACAAAAAATCCACCAAAACAAAAACACCCAATGAGATGCTAAACTTCACAATTAGAACCTAATACATTGCGCTAATGGAGAAAGAAAATCTGGGGTTTTATAGGTTTCACCCAATGTTGAAAGTACTTTGATGACGCGACAGAGGGCAGCGAATGCAGCGGCGCTGACGTAACTTCGTGCGGGCTATGGAGGTAGCAATGCTAGCAGAGCTTCGTGCACAGACGGACCTCATTGGAGGAAGGGATGTGGGCAATGGAGAAGTGAAAGAAGTCAAAGATGGAGAAATTAGAGGGAGAGAGGGTAACGAGAGGGAGAAATGAGAGGGAGACGGAAATGAGAGGGAGACGGAAACAAAAAGCCAAATCTCAAATTTTTCATTTTTAAAATAAAATATTCTGACGTGGTAAAGGGTGTTAAAATATGTGAATATAGTGTACATGATAAGAGCATCATTTTCCACTATTTTCCTAAGTGTCAGCTTAGTATACATATACGGAAGGAATAAAAAAAGGAAGATACTAGATGATTTGGGTCATCACTTGTTTAGTAGAGATAAAAACAATGTAAAGGAAGAGGAAATGTGACATGAAGTTTTCGTGGGCCCCATAATATTTTATAGGGAAAATTTTAATTTATCTCTTTCAACTATAGTTGTCAAAATAGGTCAGGGGCCAAGTCAGGCCTAGTGTATATCAAGATAGTATTTTTCTAGCCTAGCCCAACTCGTTGCGTTGGACGGGCCAGCCTACCAGCCTACTAACTCTTTCATTTTTTTTAAATAATTAATTTAATTTTAAAAAAATTAAATCAATGAAAAATAAAAATTTTGCATTACTTAGTTTTGGGCCAATTGATAAATAAATTTAAAAAATTAGCCCAATTAACAATTAAGTTTTAATTTTTTAAACAAAAAAATGATATTATCCTCTTAGGTGTAGCTTGTTAAATTAAAAAAAAGATCAAGATTTGAACCAACAGGCTGGACCAGGCGATTTTGGGTTGGGCCACATTGGGCTAAATTAAGTAACTGCACTTTTTGTCAGGTTATTCGGTTCAGTCCATCAAGTTTGACTCATTTTGACATCTTTACCTTTAACTTGGGGTCATGCGCACTTTGATCCTCAAACTTAAAAAATGTAAAACACGATCCTTAAACTTTCTAACTTATGTATTTTAGTCCTTCTATTTAATTTTCTGTCAAAAATGAAAATTGTCACGCTAAAATCACTTGACCATTTTTTGTACCAATTTTTTTTTATGAGAAAAGTTTAATTTACTCCCTTCAACTTGACGTCATATGCACGAACTTTAAAAATGTGATTTCAACCGTTAGAATTTGATGGAAAATTAAATGGAATGACTAATTAGAAAGTTTAAGAATCGTGTTGTACTTTTTTTAAGTTTGAGAACCAAAGTGCACATAACCCATAGTCAAAAGGGGTAAATTAGACTTTTTCTTTTTTAAAAAACTCTATACTATTCTTACATCACTTCCATTTTAGATAACAAAATAAGAAAAATACACATTTTAATACACTCTCTTTGTACCTATATTTTTCCAAACAAGCAAAGTGAAAAATTAATGTAGAGATTTTGATGTGCAAATGTCATACTTTTTTGGGATTGGGAGGATTGAGAAGGAAGGGGAAAGTAAAGTCAACCCATATGTTTTCATCCATCCCAATATTATTAATATGCATTTTCATTATTTTCCGTAATGAAATCAAAGAAAGGAAGGAAAGTATACCATTGGATGATATCAAACAAGATGGGTGATAACTCCTCCACTTCTTCCTTTTTCTCTTTTCTGAGTAAACCTCTATTTTAGTCCTTGAAATTATAAATACTGGTCATATTAGTCCCTGACTTTAGAAAATTACCATTTTAGTCCCTAAAATTGTAAACATCAGAAATATTAATCCCTAAAATTGTAATCCGTCAATCAAATAGGTCCTAAGAATATATAAACTTTAACAATTTTAGAAACTAATATAACTAATACTTATAATTTTAGGGACTAAAATAGTAATTTCTTAAAGTCAAGAACTAATATGACTGGTGCTTACAATTTCAAGGACTAAAATGGTGATTTATTCTTTCTTTTCTTTTCTTTTATATTATATCTCTTCTTTTTCTTTCGAACTATATTTTGAATAGCATTACGAAGTAATTATTACTTGTTCTGAGCAAGGTTCAGAGTAATACCTGAATAGATGGTTTAAGGTGGAATCCTCCATAGCACAATGACAGCGACGGTGGTGTGACGGTATGGGTACCTGTAAAAGGAACATTGACACTCAAGTTAGACCATGCACAAGATTGGCAGTGCTTGGAATTAGATGCATACCTTTGAGACCTTGCAGGGTATTTATAGGAGCGTAGTGGGTGATAAGAATCAGAGTTCAATCTAAATTGAATGTTATTATTTTGAATCAGAATCCATAAGATTGTTATTTCTTATAACTAATATCCCTATTTATGAGAGATGTAATTAGTATCCATATCTTTGAGAGATTCTATGAGAGATTTGCTCCTCATAAATAGGAAAATTAACTTATCTAAAAACAGTCATAAATATATGGGATCCTATTCTGGTGAGCTTGGTTGCTCCTGAACTGCTAACTCATAACCCAGTCCAAAACAGTTGTCCCTAACTTGGCGCTTAGATGTGACAGCTAAGTGTTAAGATATTCGAGTTCAGTTGGAGCACACAGCACGCATAGGACAAAGGGATCCAAGAAATAACATAAATGTCAAATCTCATGATGTTTTTTCTAAAGGGCTGAGGACCATGATGTGTCATAGAATACCCCTGGTGTTATGAGTAAGACCAAGATCTGAAATGGATCACTCTACTTAAGTCATCATACCGTTATCTGGGATATGTAGTAAATTGCCCCCATACAGATTTGCTTGTGGGGCCCATCTAATTTTGAGAGTAATTCGGTTATGAATTGGGATTCGTGTTATGAATTATTATGACATCATGATGCAAGTCCGTGATCTGACTTGAATGTCCTATCTAAACATCATGCATCGCTTCAATTTTCTAAACGTTCTTAGCATTGTTCTTTCAATTGCTCTATTTAGAAACAGTACGCCACGTGGTTGAAAATAGTGGAAGCCACTGTTTGGGATTTGTAACGTCATGATTAGTCATTTCCAAATTACAAAATGAAAGGGAAGAGACGTTTTTGCCCCCATTCATGACAATGGTTAAGGAGGTTTCCTTCGCTTATAAATATGAGTTGGGATTCCCCCCTACTTTCTCATTCTCTACCATTTGTGCTCTTCTTCTCCGACAAACAGAGGTGATTTCTGGCTAGCGGGAAATATTACCACCGTCAGAGAGCGGCTCCATCAGAACACAGAGATCTCACCTTCCCTCGTGATGTTGGCCTACATTAATGGGTCGATCGTGAAGTCTTGGACACTCCCTCAAGTGTAATAAATGCTAAAGACGCACATGAGAAGTAGGAGTACTTGTAGTTAACCATTGATGGGTTAAAAGATAAGGAGTATGCCATTGGAGTTCCTTCTAAGCAGGAAAGAGTATGTTTTACTTGAACAAAGGGCAACCATTATATATATATATATGAGGCTTTATTTTTACTAGAATCAGAGTTTGGCTATCGTTCACCGAGTTCGAGATCAGGGTCCTTAACAATTTACGTGTGGCTCCAACCCAGCTGCATCCAAATGCATGGGGATTCATCCGGGCCTTCGAACTCGTCTGTTGGGTTTTCAACTGGTCATACTCCGTCATATCCTTTTTTGTCCTTTTCACCCAGTTTTCACCCTTCGAGAATAGTTATAAAAAAGGGTAGGTCATTTGCGAGCACATGTCAGGCACAAAGTGTTCAAGCCTTATCAAGAATCCTTCAAAAATTTCAAGAAGGATTTCTTCTGAGTTAAAGGAGCTCCAAGGCAACACCTTTGTTCATTACCCCGAACGACAAAAAAGATAGCCTTGAGCTAACCAGCATGATATTGAGAACAAAAAGTGATTACCCTTTTTAAGTCCTTTTTCCAAAGCTTCTTTCAGTAAGTATCAGTGGGATTCATCACCTTCCCTCCCTTCGTCGTCTTCATTGTGAAATGCCAATACCCAACCTCTTCTCTGTCTCTCCTTTTTTTATTTCTTACTTTTTCCACTCAAATGAGTCTTTTGTGTTCCCTAATTCTAATCCATGAACACAAGACAAGATACTAAGATAGTGTTACAGTGATAAACAAAAAACTATATGCTATTGTTGTTTAAGCCCATCACTACTAGTAGTCGAATTTGTTGGGGGTTAACAAAAAACTATATGCTAGTGTTGTTTAAGCCCATCACTACTAATAGCTGAATTTGTTAGGCTTTGTATAAGCCTTTTCTTGTTTAAACTTTAAACCCATTATAGAGGAGGATTATCCAACCTTTGTCCTAGCCCACCTTTGTTTCTATTTCTAGGCTTGACCCAAAAAATAAATGACATTTGTTTCTAGGTCCTGCCCCACCTTTGTTTCTATTTCTAGGCTAGACCCAAAAAAATAAAAAAAGAATCAAAATCCTCTCCTTTAAGGGGTAACATAACAATGTCATGTTCATGAAATCTCAACCATTCATTTTCATTAAAAGTCCATCTATAGTCTAAATTAAAACACCTCATCTCTCATACAAAACTCATTGTTCCACTTATACCGTTTTCCATTCCCATTTTGCTCTCGCTCTCCTCATCTTTGCTTAAATTCTTCCTGTCTTTCTTTTCCACTTTTCCATCAAATGTTCCTCATCGAAAACATGCATTTATGCCTTCAAAATACTTCACAAGTCCATTGACACTGGTTTGCTATTATGGTAGTGAGCCTTGAATCTACCTCCAATTGCTTTATGCAAGCAAGGAAGGCCTATGATTGCAATAAGAAAAGGCATACACCCAAGGATGAAAGAATGCAAGAACTTTTAGAGCTATTCATTGTCATTTTTTTTATAAAATCAAAGTTTTGGCTTTGTTCATTGCCATTTTAAAATTTTTAATATGTCACCAAATCGAGTTTGAATCTTGTAATATCAAGGGCTCCCAAACAAAGAACCGGGACAATTCATTATTTTGGACAATTGTGATTTGATTGGTTGCACCATGAGTGCCATGAGCCATCCTCCAATTATACAACAAAACATAAGTTCCAATGTGATTATTGTTTATTAAGATTTCAATGCTCCATTAATGGACTTTGGACTTGCTGAGCTGATGGCATCTGATTTTAATGAGAGTAGTTTTATTAATGGGTATTTGGGTGAATTTGGTTGTATTGCTCATAATGCAAAAGCAAAAAGGAATAGTTTATTAATGGAGACTTTAGACTTGCAAGGATGATGACATCTATTCTAACGCTCTCTCTCTCTCTCTCTCTCTCTCTCTTCTTTTCAAATTTACACCCTGGACAATAGTGGCAATAGACTTACAAAGTTTTTCCATGGCTGAAATGTAGATTTTCTATAGCTGTGAAAAAATTTCTATAAAACATCTAGATGAAAGGAAAATGAGATTAGTAAAATGATCAATTTTGTATAAGATATAAAGAAATGTTTTGCGTATAACTTTTATACGCACATCGTATTTATACCATATGAATAATGTTTCTTGTACAACTAAAATACGCACACCGTATTTACACAATAAATTTATGTAAGAGAGATGTCAAATCAGACTGTATGTTACTGTAACATTTATGCGGGATACAAAATGAGTTTGTAAGTGAATTGGATAAAAGTTGGAGTATTTTGGTTGGACGAATAACGTTGTCAATACCATATGTTAATGTGAGAGAGATATCAAATCAACATGTATGTGACTGTAACATTTTCACAAGATACAAAATGAGTTTGTGAATAAGTTAAAAAAAATTAGAAGTATAAAAGTTAGACAAATAGCGAAACTGTAAGATATATGAGGTGTTTTAATTTAAACTATAGATGAGTTTTTAATGACAATCAATGGCTAATAACAATGTCATGTTACCCCCTAAAAAGGAGAGGATTTTGATAACAATGGCAATGAACTGACAAAGCTTTTCCATGAAATTTTTTTTATAGAACATCTAGATGAAAGGAAAATGGGATTAGTAAAACGGTAAATTTTGTATAAGATATATGAGGTGCTTTAATTTAAACTATAGATTAGTTTTTAATGACAATAAATGGCTAAAATTTCATGATCATAACCATGTTATGTTACCCCCTAATAGGAGAGGATTTTGATTTTTAAAAAAATATATATTTTTTGGTTGTTTTGTGTGCTTGGTTTGGCCGGCACCAAAAAATAAAAAAACCATAATTAACAATAGTGGTGACCTGCTAAGTTGCTTCCTAGGGTTGTTTTCCCTCCTTATGTACACCAAAGAAATAAATAAATAAACTTATCTCACACTTTAAAGACATCTTACTACCTATCACTACATCCTCAATCAAAATTCTCCTTTTATATATATATATATATATATATATATATATATATATATATATATATATATATCTTTCATTCAGTATGCATGGGAATCTTTAGCCTTTTAGCTTGAAGAATTATTTATTTGAAAGCTCTTAAACATTTCCAGGTAAGAGCTATGTGCTTTATGAATCCTACATTTGTAACCCTTTATACTCTATGCTAAATTTAGGCTAATGATATAGGTCAAAAAAAAATGAAAAAATGAAAAAAAAAACCCAACTATTTACAGCTACAGTATAACTGTAAGCAATTGTCATTTTTGTGTGACTTTATAAAGAATAATACTGAAACACCAAGACTCCCTGGTTGGTAGGAATGAATGAGTATGGAGTTTGGAACAACCTCTAGAAGGTGGTTGCCATCCTACTTGGATAGTTTCTTGGGAGGCTCATGAGTTTCCTAGTGGATCAAATTATACAACACAATCACTTCGTTGATCCATGTCATAAAGATTGGACAAAGTTTTACGTTAGTTATTGACTGTCTAACACAACCCTCCTCTTTTATCCGGGCTTTGGGACCGACTATGTAAGAATTTGCAACAAAACTCAGCATAGACAGAGTTAGTGGATCAAATTATAATAATAAAAAATATATATATCTGCAGCTCAGTCAAACCTAAGTTGAGATTTTCCAGCAGAGGAAAAATTTTCTTTTCAAAGATTAGTTGATTTCTCTAATGCAAATGGTTCAACAGAGATCAGAGAAGGCAGAAAAAAAAGTTCCAACTATTGTTGCTGCTACTGAAAAACTGGATCTGGAAATATAAATGATAGTTGGTATTCTATTCATTTCACAAGGACAAGATCTGGAAAACTAGCTCAAACAGAATTACACTGCTACTGCAGTGTTTCTCATAGAAATACTAGTATAACTTTGTTCCCCTATCTCTGTTGGGCCATTTGAGATCAGAGAAATCAAGTAGTTTTCATAAGGAAAGTTTTTGAAGGTATAAGCCCACACAAAAATATGCTAGAGAAGGTGGAAAATAGAAAGGGGGAAATGGCTTGGTAAAGACAGTGGAACATAAAAGGATTGAAATCACTTACTTCCCACTTTCTTGGGGTGAGTGAAAAGTAAAAATGTGAAAGAAATATTATGGAAAAATCATACTCAAGTCATAAGCACCCTCATTTTCAGCTCACTTCATGCTATGGGAGGAGTGGCCAGAAAAAATGGTCCAACTCCAAAGTGACAATGAGTTGTATTCTAGTTTCAACTTTCCACATTTTTATATTGGTAACTAAGCAAGTACAAAGTGATTTTGATCCCAAATTTTTCATCGCCCATGTACTACCTTGTCACTTGGCCAATACCTGTCACACATGTGCTTGGACATGCATCACCCCAAGTAGTGATCCAAACAGGAAACTAAAGTGACCGCACAATGTTGATCACAGTATTTTTTATAGCAAGGACACAGCCTCACATGCTACGGTAAGACAGCCCATATTCTAACTTCAAAGATGGAGAAGCATGAACTAATAAAAGCAAGGGGTAGAATCAACTGGATCATGTATCATGCAGCAAGACAGTACTGCAAGCAGGAAACACACCAGGGTAAGATGTTAGCTAGGTATTTTTCTCACGCTGGCTGCAAAAAATTAATCACATGTGCATGATTCATGATGTTAGTGAGAATAATCCATCCACATTAATCACATGCGCATGCGAATGCGCACACGCACACACACACACACAAAGTGAGAGAAAAGCCCAGACATTACCTTTTAGTCACTGAACCACAACAAATTCATTATTACTTCACAGTATACTGTAACCTGATCTATTTACTCCATCATAGAACATTTTGAATTCTTCTTAGTACAACCTGACTGTAAAAGTTTTTTGTCCGGAGAAACAAACCTAAAGCTGTCAGAGAACCCAGAATAGTGGCAGATGCCATTATAAGGAAAGAAAACATAAAACAATGAGTTCCAATGCATGTATTTCCTTCTGATGCTTCTTTGTCATATATATAGCCAACTACTCTTACAGAGAAAATATAAGATCCCACTGGACTTGCTACAGTAATGGTGTTGAATATGCTGCCCATATGTCCCACACCAAATATCTCAGAAGTGATTGTGGGCATTAGGGACCACTGAGAGCCATAACAAATACCCACCAATATTGAACCAACATAAAGAGCACCCGGCAGTCCAGAAGCAATTACCACATGGCCAATGCTCATGAACATTAAAGTGATGACCATAAATAAAGGTCTTGTCCATCCTCTCGTGTGTAAAAAATAATCTGATACATAACCAGCTCCAAAGCGGCCAAGAAAATTCCAAATGCTCCACAAAGAAACCAAGGAACCCGTCTCGTGGCTAGTATAACCAAGGGATACCCCTATTTGGCCCATATTATTAACTGTCGCGAGTCCAGATCCCATACCACATGCCATAGACAAAAACAAAATCCAAAAATTCACAGTTTGCACAGCTTGGAAAAGATTCTGGTTTTCTCCCAGTTGCAAACTCCTTTGATTGTTAGTATCAGGCAGAGGGTAGGTGACAGAATCTTGTCTTGCATCCATCTTCTCAGTATCCAGGGGGGCAGGCTCAACAATTAGTTGGGACCTCTCATCAAGAAAACTTTCTGAAGTACTATTGGAGCACCTTTCTCGGGCTTTAAATGCAATGCAAAGAAGTGAAGCTAGCAACATCATAAGCACAACGAATACAAATATGTGGACCAATAATGGCAGAGTAAAGATGTTCTCTAGGATTATAACAACCATAAGATATGCAGCAACAACCAGAGCCATCAAAGAAAATATATTTAGATACTTCCTTTCATCTCCTTCACGAGTGTTGTGGATTCTTACAAACCACATAAGCAGCAAAGTATTCATGGGTGGTAAGAGGGCTAGCATCAGAAGATATGCCATAGCCTTGTTGTTAAATATTGTCCGATACACTTGAATTAATATTGCTCCACTGAGACCAAGAAATCCCTATCAAGAAAAGGAAAAATCCAAAGGTCAAACTTGAACACAATGCAAGACACTAAGAATTAAAGGCTGGGATACTGTAAAGCATCAGCAATATATTAGCACTACAATCTAAGAGGATACTTCAAAATGATGGATGTATCACTATCGTACTATCATACGTAGTATAAAATATTTATGCAGTTGCGGTATCCTCATACCAGGTCATATGTATACAATAGTTGTACTTGTGTGTGTTACATAGATTGCAACGGACATCCATAAACTTGGGGTCCGTTTATTTCATGGAAAATATTTTCCAGAAAACGTTTTCCATTGTTTAGAGCAAAATTCATTTTCTAGAACATATTTTCCTATGTTTGGTATAACAGTCAAAGGGAAATCTTTTTTCTCATCAATTGGTACAAAAATGTATGATTTTCTATGAATTTGTTTTCAACTGAAAATATAGGAAAATATCCTTAATTAAAAATGTTTCACTGGAAACAATTTTATAATAAGGGTTTTGCTATAAAGTGCGACAGTTATTAAGGATCTAAAATTGAAAACTTTTCATGATAAAGTAGAGTATCCAATTCATAAGAATCGAAAAAATTCTATTTTTTATATAAAAAATTTTATTTTGGATTCCTTAACTAGTGTAGTCAATTGAAAAAACCTTATAATAATAGCATTTTCCACTATCAAGCTACTTTCCCCAAAAACAAATGGAACCATAGTTCCGCAGATTCTAGGAAAATCTATCAGACAAAAATTTCTTCATAATTTCCAAGGTCTATGATGTATTCGAGTTGAAAAGCCAGTTCTGAATTCTGATAAAGATTTTCTACAAAAACGCACATCCAAAATAAAAGAACAAAAAAAAAAATTACCTTCATAATGCCCACGATGGTTCCGTTATAGTTAGGGAAATTATGTACGCCAGTGACAACATTGGAAGTGTTGAAGTAGCTCTGAGCATGAGCTGCCACGAACATGAAAAGGCACATCACCGGCACCGGCACCGGCGGAATTACGCCGGCGACGGCGGCCCACATGAGGAAATAGCCCAAGAAGCATTGGGCCACGCCCAAGAAGTGGACCAGCAAAGGCCCGTTTCTCGTTCGCAGTGCAACGAAATCGTATAGAAGACCAGAGAGGACGCCAACGTTGGCTCCGATGTCCTTGGAGACAGAGACGATGTCGAGCGTTGACTGATCGTAGTGCTGAGTAGACTTGAGGGTTTCGGAGTAGATGGAGAAGGTGTAGAGGGACCCGCTCGTGCACTGAATCCATGTGCTCGCCACCGTCGATACCCACTTCGAGGTAAGGTAGGAATTCAAGTCCACGCACTCCATTTTTTGGGGTTCTTCAGCAGTTGAGCCTCCCTTTCATGTGTTTTAGTTAGCTTCGCTCTCGTGATGACACCTGGACCTTGGACAATGTTTCATTAGCCACCTGCGCATAATAACAAAACAATAAAGATATTTTCATGGTGGTTGCTTGGGTGCCCATTATATAAAAAGGTCTTGGTGTGCTTCTTACGTAAGTTAATCACCTTTAAGTATATAGATAAACTAATAAGTAAATATGTTTATATCATTTATTTATTGATGATGGTTTATTGACTGTTTTATTTACATGATGGTCATCAAGGATTTATTTAAATCATTTTAACAATCTTAATTCCAACCTCATTCTAAAATAAAATTATACATTGAAATTCAAAAATTAAAATTAGATTAACATTCTTAAATATCAAGACATATGATCGTGATTTTAAAATTA
Source organism: Ormosia semicastrata (assembly GCA_029884595.1). NCBI lineage: Eukaryota > Viridiplantae > Streptophyta > Magnoliopsida > Fabales > Fabaceae > Ormosia > Ormosia semicastrata. Next base: position 3,978,978 of record JAQQTO010000028.1, on the reverse strand, counting down.
AATTAAAATTAAAATTTAGAATCCTGCATTAACACTGTCTCAGTGCCATTTTAAAATCGTGATTCTCACTAACACTGTCTTCTTTCTCAATTCTCTCTCCCAGCACAACTCGACACTTTGACTCAATGAGTCAAGTCTTTCTCAGAAAATTGGAAAGCTAAGAAAATTTTCCTATTGTGGGAAGAATGATTCATAAGGATTTGCTCAATGGCACTTAATTCCTCAAGTTTCTCGTCTCACCAGCATCTTACCTGAGTTTTTTCTTCGGTTTTGCTTCACTCTGGTTATTGGACTCTGGTTTGCAGGGCATCCCTTCTTCCTTTTTTGGCCTCTACAAATTTTTCCATAACATAGCTTAAACGTTGCAGCTATGAAAAAACCATATTATCAATTCAATAAGACATATGATCAGCTCATCATTATTTCTCCGTCTGAAAATAAATTACAATACAAATTTTAGGCTTCCATTTCTTGTTTACTGCTTAGGTTTAGACACGGGCTGCTTTTGCAGTAATAGCGAAAGCCAATCAAAGTAAAAATAGAGAGATAACCTCTGCTCTTAACGAGGAGAACAAAGCAGACCTTGTCAATGCTCTCAAGAGCAAGACTAAAAAGAAGTCATCAACACATAAGAAGAGTGGAAGAGCATAGCTTGGTAATGGTCAACAAGGTGAGTGACCTCCAAAGTGCAAGTCATGCGAATTGATATGTGTTACAAACCCAAATGCAGGTTGTCTCAAGTAATAAATTATCAAAAGTCAGAGGTCGATGATCTGTTAATAATTTCAGTATCTTAAATGTCTTTTGTTTAATCTAATTGGACTCCATATGTGCTCAATTATTGATATTTAACTAAGTTTCTGTTTTAGAGCTTAATGATGCACACTTTTTAGTTGTCGCATTTGCAAACCCAAGTGCAGGTTGTCTCAAGTAATAAATTTCTCGGTGAGTTCGAGGTCGATCCACAGGGAATTGTTGAAGATTAAGATGAAGTAAATATTTTGTGATCACGATAAAAATTATTTACTTGAGTAAAAAGATCCACTCTTGGTAAATAAAGGAAAGGTAAGATTAATTTCTTTTATAACTCAATTAGAATCTTCGCAACATGGAGGTTCCAATCAGAAAATACAAAGTTAAAAGTTCATTAAAATAATATGCGTAATTATATTATATTTCCTTTAATCATCTATTAATACCACCACTCATAAATGAGATCAAGCATTTACTGTGCCAATATTTTGTCTACAATAAATCAAGATCTCCACTTTACAAAAAGAGTTTCTAACACCAACACTTGTAAATGGGTTAAAGCATTCATTGTGCCAATCTCTTGTCTACAATAAATCAAGAACTCCACTTTATAAGGAGGATTTCTAAATTGATTGGAAACAAAATACAATACGAAATAAAATAATATACGTAATTATATTATATTTCCTTTAGTTATTACTACCACTTGTAAATGGGTTAAAGCATTTACTGTGCCAATATTTTGTCTACAATAAATCAAGAACTCCTTTTTACAATGGTAGTTTTTAAATTATCAGAAACAAAATATAACACGCATAATAACTACTTAAAAATATAAATCATTAAAGCACAATAGAGGAATAAATCTAACCTTATTTTATTACCAAGATCTTCACACTTTAACCCAAGTAGACTGGAACTTATTTACACATAAACTAAAAGAAAGAAAAAGAGAAAAAGAGAGAGAAAAGAAATTGGAAGGGAGGAGGAAGAAAGCCTGGGCACTGCCCAGAAACCCCTCTATCTCTTCTCCCCGAATTGTTCGTCCATCTCCTGAATGCAATTGCCTATTTATAGGCAAATTCATGTTACTGTGCAATGCATAGTAACATGAATAGTGAAACTTAATTGTTAAGTTTCCCAACGTAAGCAATGACGTTTTATTTTTATTTTTTTAATAATAATTGAGCAAACGTGTACAATCGTGTGTCCAGTTTTCTTCATTTTTAAGAGAAGTGGTTTTCATGAAAGTTATAGGCCTGGATATTTATTTTAAAATGGCTTTGGTTTCAGTCTAAAATCATTCTTAGAACTCAAGATATGGTCCAATTACTGCAGAGTGTTTAGACCCGGTTTCAGCTCCTCTATTTTGACTTCAAAGCCCAATATCACCTCCAAGGAGTCCGATTCTGGAAAAGTGTTCAACATCAAAGTTGTAGGGAATTGTCTAAGCTTTCCTACAAGACCAAAATCACATCAATCAAATATTTGTAACTCAAGTTATAGCCATTTTACTAAACATTGCCAAAGAGATAATTACGGTTAATTTATGCAATAATTTATTTAATTGTCCAATTCGGCTCAAAATCATAAAATGTGTCAAAACCAACTTAATTAAGCCTAATTGAACCTTACGAAGCCTAGTGAGAGGATTACAAAATGTATAAAATACAGTGTTATCACTTAAGTGGATATTTATTGTGAAATTACGCTTAAATGTGGTTATAAACACTCATAAATGAATTATGTTTTTTATGATATATTTGAGTGTTTGAGTCCATTAGCATTGAACTGAGCTTGATGACCATTTAAGGAGAGAGATGAATGCTTAAGAAGGTCGATTTTATCCCTAGAAGCAAAGGAAGAAGAGCAGTTATGAAGATTCAAGATTCCATTTGAAGAAAGTGGTCAACACAGTCTGTGTCATATGACACGGGGTGAGTCGTGTACTTCTCTGACTATTTCAAGACTGAGGTCAAATCCTATTTTTGGACAACACGGCCCATGTTATATAACACGGGGTAGGCCGTGTACGTCTCTGTCTTCACAAGGGAATTCAGTTTACAACTTTAACTGATAACACGACCCGTGTCATATGATACGGGTTGGGCCGTGTTCTTCTCTGACTTTGAAATTAGTTGGAATTGTGTTACCAGATTCAGACACGGGTTAGGCCGTGTTATATGACACTGCCTGTGTCATTGGCTCAAAAGTTTAAATTCGTATTTTAATGCTAAATTAGGTATCTAAACCTATAAATAGGGTTGCTTAGAGCCCTTAAAGGAGATCTGGATTAAGGGTCGTCAAGGAAACTGAGAGAAACATGAAGACTAAGAAATAAAGAGATTCGATTGAGGATTGGAGACTCAGATTCGAGCAATCGAAGATCAATCATTCTTAAACCTGGGAAACTAATTTGATCTTTAGTTTTCTTTTCTTCTTTTATTCTGAACAATGTTTTTCTTTAATTCTTCTTCTGTTTTTAACTTTGCCATGTGTGGCTAAACTTCTTGATTGATTAAGGGAAGATGAAACTCTAGTTTTGATTATGTGAATCTTGCATATTTCTTTATATCAATACAGTTATGCTTTTTATTCATATGTTTTTTTATCTTAATTTGGTATAAAGGTTTTTATACTCTTTGCTATTTTTGAAAGTGGTAAAACTAGGATTGCTATGTGCGGTTGTAGTGGTAAAATTAGTGAAACATATGATCTAAGTAATTTAATCCCGGTGTGTGATTAGATCTTAGTGTGATTAGTTTTCTAATTCTTAATGCAATCATTAGGTAGGTGTAAGAGCGGTTGCTTTACAAATAACTAATGGTTAGGGTTTGATTTGAGCGGTTGCTGAATTAAGCGAAACTTAAGGAAAACAAGGGATTTATCTCACAATCACATAAGAACATAATTGATCATGTTGATATAAAGAGTATGTAAGTTAGCATAATCATATAAATCTAGTGGTGGATTCCATCTCTTAACCAATATCTTTAACTTGGTAATTCAATTTGTGTTTACTATTTTGGTTTAAGTTTAATTTCTTTTGTTAGTTTTAATTAACAAAACCCCCTTTTTACTTTTTACTGTTTATTGTTCATCAGAGTTTAATTTAGGAATTAGATTGATAGTGTCAATTGAATTGGTTCTCTGTAGATCGACCCTTGCTTACTATAATTGGTTGCAAGGTTTTTATATTTTTTGTGGAACTTGGCAATTGCTTTTGATATAATTCTTAATTGTATTCCACTCCACACCAAATTTTGGCGTCGTTGTCGAGGAGCTAATTGTCCAATTGCGCTATTAACTTGTTTCCTATTTTTCTCTCTATTTTTTTTTAATTTTAATAGTTTCAGTTGTTCTCTTCAACTGTCTTGCAAGTGTTCATGTCTGATGAAGAAGTGAATGAGCAATTGAGAAATTTAAGGCAATACTTTGAACAAATCAGCTTGCAACATCAAATCCCCCTCCAATTCACACCTGCTGACGTTGAAGCTGCCCGTCACATAGATCTTTCAAGTTCTGAGGCATTTGAGATATCTGAGACACCTGAAGAAGTAGTGATGGCAGAAAATACGTTAAGGATGTTAGGTGCTCCAGACTTGGACCAACAACCTCTGTGCATAGAAATTCCTGAGAATGAGGAGGCATTTAAGTTGAAATCTGGTCTAATCCATCTTTTGCCATCTTTCAATGGACTAGCCGGAGAAGACCCTAACAAGCATCTGAAGGAACTCCATGTTGTGTGTTTGAGCATGAAGCCCACAGGAATTTCAGTGGAGCAAGTCAAGTTGAGAGCTTTTTCATTTTCCCTGAAGGATTCTGCAAAGGAGTGGCTATACTATTTGCCACCCTGATCCATCCAGTCATGGCAAGACATGGCTCGAGCTTTCTTGGATAAATATTTCCCTGCTTCAAAGGCCGCCACTATCAGAAAAGAAATTTGCGGCATCCAAAAAAGGCATGGGGAATCACTTCATGAGTACTGGGATAGATTTAAGAGATTGTGTGCTAGTTGTCCTCAACATCAAATTAGTGAACAACTTCTGATACAGTATTTCTATGAAGGTTTGCTAGTGATGGACCGCAATATGATTGATGCTGCTAGTGGAGGAGCTTTGGTTTATAAGACTCATCGAGAAGCTAAAAACTTGATATCTAGAATGGCTGCAAATACTCAACAAATTTTCACTCGAAATGATACAGGAGTGAGAGCGGTTAAAGAGGCCGCCACAACTAGTTTGCAGCAACAAATGACCCAGTTGACTGCCATGGTTCAGAAGCTGATGGACAATGGGAAAGCACCGGTACAGGCATGTGGGATTTGTTACTCTTCAGGACATTCTACCGATATGTGTCCCACTTTGTAAGAGGACACAAATGAAGAAGCCAAGGCAGTGGGGGGATTTTCTACACCATCCAAGAATTACAGCCCCTACTCTAACACATATAATTCAGGGTGGAGAGATCATCCCAACTTTAGCTATGCAAAGCAGCCCCAAGCTCAACCTCAAACTTATGGACCTCCAAGGTTTCAGCAAAGGCAAGCACCTTTTTCCTCAAAGGCAGTAACAAGTTCAAGCTCCTAGGCAACTTGAGCCTTCGTTGGAAGAGCTAATGAGACAAATGGCCACCAATAATATTCAGTTTCAATAAGAAACAAGGGCCACAATCAGTACCTTACAAAACTAAGTGGGACAGTTAGCCACTGAGATCAACAAGGTTCAGAGTCAGATATCTAGGAAACTTCCCTTACAGCCAGAGGTGAACCCAAGAGAAAATGCTAGCGCTATCACCTTGCGAAGTGGGAAGACACTTGATGAACCCACATTCTCCCAAGTCACTGAAGACAAAGCTCAAAAGCCTAAGGAGGTAGAAGAGGAGGGGCTCAATTCTAAGACCCTTAAGGTAAGTGTTTCTAAACCACTCCCTAAATATGTCACTAAGGCCCCTTTTTCGAGTAGGTTAGTTAAAAATAAGAAAGAAGAAGCAGATAAAGAGATCTTAGAGACTTTTAGGAAAGTTGAAGTTAACATTCCTCTGTTAGATGCCATTAAGCAAGTACCTAGATATGCTAAGTTCTTAAAAGAATTATGCATTAACAAAAGGAAGTTGAAAGGTAATGAACGGGTCCAGGTGGGAGCAAATGTTTTAGCTATTTTTAATAAGAAACTCCCAACTAAATGTAAGGATCCTGACACATTCACTATACCATGCACTATCGATAATGCCAGGTTTGAGAGGGCAATGCTAGATTTAGGTGCATCCATTAATGTCATGTCCTTTTCTATTTATGCATCTTTACATCTAGGACCTTTAGAACCAACTGGAGTTATCGTTCAACTGGCAGACAGGTCTAACGTATATCCTAAGGGGGTTGTTGAAGATGTTTTGGTGCAGGTAAATGAATTAGTATTTCTGGCAGATTTCTATGTGCTAGACATGGAGGAGGACAAATCCCCCAACTCTGCCCCCATTCTGTTAGGGAGACCATTCCTAAAGACTGCACGGAGTAAAATTGATATGAATTCGGGAACACTGACAATGGAATTTGATGGAGAGTTAATCAGATTCAACATTTTCGAAGCCATGAGATACCCGAGTGATGTGCACTCCACTTACGTTAATGATTCCTTTGATGTTTTTGAGTCTTTAATTTCTGCTATTTTTGAGTCTGATTAATTTGATGTCCTTAATACAGTTATGACTCACAGTTTAGATTCCCAGGAATCAAAGAAGGATGACAAAAGAGAGCCATGGAGTGAGGAGGTTGATGAAGTAGTGACAGCCTTGCATACGCTCTCTTCCATCTCAGAAGGACATGAAGTATTGTATGTTGAGCTACCTATTACCACTGATATACCTAAACCTTTTGTTGTGCAGGCACCAGAGTTGGAATTGAAGGAATTGCCTGCCCATTTGAAATATATTTTTCTGGGTGAGAAGGAGACATTCCCAGTAATAATTGCTAAATCCCTTACCTAAGAGCAAGAAGAGAGATTAACTTATGTGTTGAAGGAACACAAGACAATCATTGGATGGACTATTGCGGACATCAAGGGTATTAGCCCCTCCATTTGCATGCACAGAATCTTAATAGAGGAGGGGGCTAAGCCAGTGAGAGAACCGCAGAGGAGGTTGAATCCTCCGATGATAGAGGTTGTAAAGAAGAAGATACTGAAACTCCTAAGTGTGGGGGTCATCTACCCCATTTCTGACAACAAGTGGGTAAGCCCGGTCCAGATAGTACCAAAGAAATCTGGCATTATTGTGGTAAGAAATGCTGAGAATGAGCTTATTCCCACTAGATTACAGACAGGGTGGCGTGTTTGTATAGATTATAGAAAATTGAATGCTGCCACCAGAAAAGACCACTTCCCTTTACCCTTTATTGATCAAATGTTAGAGAGGTTAGCTGGTCATTCTCATTATTATTTCCTAGATGGATTTTCAAGTTATAACCAGATTGTTATCGCTCCGGAAGATCAGGACAAGACTACTTTTACTTGTCCTTTTGCACCTTTGCTTATAGGCGCATGCCTTTTGGACTTTGCAATGCGCCAGGGACCTTTCAGAGATGTATGGTGAGTCTATTTTCTGATTATATAGAGAACATCATTGAGGTCTTCATGGATGATTTTAGTGTATTTGGGAATAGCTTTGAGAAATGCTTGGAACATTTAGTATTGGTTTTAAAAAAATGCTTTGACACTAACTTTGTTTTAAATTGGGAAAAATGTCATTTCATGGTAGAAAAATATATTGTATTAGGTCATGTAATCTCTGCTAGGGGCATTGAAGTCGATAAAGCTAAGGTAGAACTTGTGCGTTCATTACCCCCGCCCACTAGTGTGTGGGACATTCATTTTTTTCTTGATCATGCAGGTTTCTATCGGCGCTTCATCAAAGACTTCTCCAAGATATCAGTGCCCCTCTGCACACTTCTCCAAAAAGATATGCCATTCCATTTTAATGAGAAGTATATGGAGGTTTTCACTAAACTTAAGGAGTTGATGACCGAGGCATCTATCATTAGGCCACCAAATTGGGAGCTTCCTTTCGAGTTAATATGTGATGCAAATGACTTTGTGATAGGGGCTGTCTTAGGATAGCTAGTTGATAGGGTTCCTTATACTATTTACTATGCATCAAGGACCCTAAATGATGCTCAACTGAACTATTCCACAACTAAAAAAGAGCTTCTTGCTATCGTTTTTGCTTTAGAGAAATTTAGATAATATTTAATTGGTTCTAAAGTAATTGTTTTTTCTGATCATGCAGCATTGAAGTACCTACTGGTAAAGAAGGAGGCGAAGCCAAGATTGCTCCGATGGATTTTGTTGCTCCAAGAGTTTGACTTGGAGATTAAAGATAAAAAAAGGAGTGAAAACTTGGTGGCAGACCATTTGAGCAGGTTGATGACTGAAGAGGAAGACATACCTATCCAAGAAAGCTTTTCTGATGAGCATTTAATGGCTATCACAACCATCATTCTGTGGTATGCTGATATTGCTAATTACTTAGCCACCAAGGACTTTCCGGAGGGCCTGAACAAGGTGCAGCGAGACAAGCTGAGGAGTGATTGCAAGTATTACATTTGGGATAATCCTTACCTTTGGAAGCATTGTGCAGATAAGTGATTCGGAGATGTATTCCAGATTCATAGACTCATTCCGTTTTCTCTTTTTGTCATACCTATGCCTGTGGAGGATATTTTGACATGAAGTGGACAACCAATAAAGTACTTGACAGTAGTTTCTACTTGTCCACCATCTTTAAGGATGCTTATAACTTCTATAAGTCATGTGACCGCTGCCAAAGAACAGGTAATATTGGTCCGCGAAATAAATGCCTTAAACTCCAATAATCTTTATGGAAATCTTTGATGTTTGGGGCATTGACTTCATGGGACCATTCCCTCCTTCTTTTGGTTTCTCCTATATTCTTTTAGCTGTGGATTATGTTTCAAAATAGGTGGAAGCTAAGGCCACTAAATCTGATGATTCTAACACTGTTGTGGATTTTGTGAAGTCTTATATTTTTTCTAGGTTTGATACTCCCAAAGCCATCATTAGTGATCAAGGGACACATTTTTGCAACAGAATCTTTGAAGCCCTTTTGAAGAAATATGGTGTGGTGCACCAGACCTCTACTCCTTACCATCCTTAGACGAATGGCCAGACTGAGGTGTCTAATCGGGAGATCAAGTATATCCTTGAAAAAACTGTGAATCCAACGCGCAAGGATTGGAGTACTAGACTTATCGATGCTTTATAGGCTTATCGGACTGCATATAAGACCCCGATTGGCATGTCCCCATTCCGATTGGTGTATAGGAAGCCCTGTCACTTGCCAGTGGAGCTGGAACATCGATCTTACTAGGCTATCAAGCAAGTTAATTTGAACTTGGAAGGTGCTGGAAAGCAAAGAAAGCTCCAAATACAGGAATTGGAAGAACTGAGGAATGAGGCCTTTGAGAGTGTCCTCATTTACAAGGCCAAAACCAAAGCATTCCATGATCATATGATCTCCAGGAAAAGTTTCAACAAAGGCCAAAGAGTGTTGCTATACCAATCTAGACTCAAATTATTTTCAGGTAAGCCACATTCTAAATGGATTGGACTATTTGTAGTAACTACTATTTTTCCTTCTGGTGCAGTGGAGATCATGAATGAAGCATCTGGAAAGACATTCAAGGTCAATGGGCACCGTCTCAAGCCTTACCATGAGCTTCCGAAAAATGTAAAAGTTGAGGACATGCTTCTTCTCCATCCATCTTATGCAGAACAATGAGGAGCGTCGCAATGTCTGGCCGAGGACAATAAACCAAACGCTTATTGGGAGGCAACCCAACCAAATTTGCTTTCTTTTCCCTTTCTGTTTTGCGTTGTTTAGTTTCTTCGTTTAGCCCATTTTAATGTGTTTCTTGCTTGATGATACCTGTATCTTTGCCGGTATTTATGTTTTGACTTGCTCAATTTTGGTTTGATTGTATGAGTTCATGGTTTGTTAAGTGCGTGCAGTCATGAGGAGCAGATTGGAGTGATTTTATAAGTCAGAAGCCTACACGGGGTGGGCCGTGTCAATTGACACATCCAGTGTCCCCATGACAGTAACCCCAGCTGCTCACAGAAAGGTACACGGGGTAGGTCGTGTCACATGACACGGCCCGTGTTCTCGTAGGTAGTAGGTTCTATATTCTTTACAGAGAGGTACACAGTGTGGGCCATGTCATGTGTTCTTATACACCCAGGACTATTCTTTTCAGAGAGGTACATAGGGAGTCGTTCCAGCAACTCTAAAACCCTGATTTAGGGTTTTTTTTCTTAATTTTTCCTTAACTCCCCTTCTCCCACGCAGCAGCTCTCATTGTTCTCCACATTCTCCTCTTCCAAATCTTCTATTTTCACCACCTACATCCACCATTTTCAACCATTTTTCACTTTTCATCTCTCAAATCTCTCTTCCCTCTTTCTTTCTCCTTCTATTTTCCCACCATTGTCTCCATCATTCTCACTACCCACGCACCACACGCCCACCATAGCCACCACCACAATCTTCCATTGTTCTGCCATTTTCAACCCCATTTCTCCCTACATTTCTTCTCACTTAACTACCTTCTTTCCATACCCTTTCCTATTGGAAAAATAATAAATAAATTATTATGTGTGACTCATGTGAAATAATGTTTTGGGCCTATATGTAAATTAATAAAAATAAAGGGACTTATTAGTTAATGTGAGAAATTGAAAACTTCTATTAACTGTTGGTAACTTGATGGGAGTTATCATATATTTTTTTAGGAATTTTTGGTTCTGTCTCTCCCATAAAAAGTTTCTCTGCCATTTTGCCATCAAGAATAGGGTGTGAGAAAGAACGTACGGGAAGAGATAGATTGGGATTAGGAGAATTGTTTCCACTCTACAAGATTTTTCATGGATCAAGGTAAGTTCTTCTTCTATGTGAGAATCATAGATTCTAAGAACTTTACAGTATAGGTAGTTTTCTTGAATGTGAACCCTAGGAAAACTACAACTTACATGTGGTATCAGAGCAAGGTTGTGATTTTTATGATTCTCCATATATGATTAGTATGATTTTCTATGTATGATTATTTTCCCAATTTTTATCAACCCTAATTTTCTAAAATTGGGAATTTATAAATTATGTGGATCGAAATCGGGAAAACAATTTGTTCTCCCTGTACGCAAGTCGGAATTGGGAATAAAGTTCATTTTTTAAGTCATTTATTGAATTGTGTTTTTCCTGTACGTGAAGATTTATGCAATTCTCAAATGAAATTTTGGAATTGGGTCTGTACGTGAATGCATCCATTATATGTTTGAATTGTCATTTGGTATACGTCTTTTTCCTAGTTATGATCAATTGGCATGATTTCACAAAGTGAAAAAGATAGTATAAAAAAAAATTGGTGGATCACGAGCTCTCAGTTAAAGCATGATAAAGTTAATTGTGATTGGAATATCAAATTTTTTTTAGGTCGTTTTGACGGCATTGTATATACATGACAAAATACATATTTTGAATATGTGTTTTTTATTATGAAATGTTGATATTTTGGAGTTAAATGTATGATAGATTTGTTAATCACCAAAGTGGTCAAATCTGTAAGTTTATTTAATTCCAAATTAATGATAATTTATTTCAATTACTCATAGAATGGATGTTATAAATGAAATGATAATTATTAGTTTATGGGTAAATTGAAGTTCATTGTTATAAGACATTTATGGATCACCCAAAGGTTGATTAGTTGTCTTTATAATTAATGGACATAATTGTTGGTAATGTGAATGTACTATTAGTTTTATTTATATATCTAAAGATATTAAATATTTCTAGTTAGTGCATGTTTCATTGCTTGATAATGTTGATTGTATTAGCATCATTATGTTTGCTGTATATTGATGTATCACCCAAAGGAGAACATTGATGTGCACTAAATGTTTATTGTCTGAATTTATGTTGAATGTTAGATTATAACTCAAAGCATTAATGTTAGGCATGTGTTTATTGCAATTTCTGTCCCTTTTTCCTTGCACTTGCTTGCTTCGTCTGTTCCAATCTTTAATGGGTTGAATTTCTCTGATTGGAGTGAACAAGTCCAATTTCACCTTGGTGTAATGGATCTTGATTTGGCTCTTCAAGTTGAGAAGCCTGCTGCTATTACTGCTGCTAGTAGCAATGAAGGGAAAACCCATTATAAGACTTGGGAAAAGTCAAACAGACTTAGCTTGATGTTTATGCGAATGAGCATAGCAAGTAACATCAAGTCAGTTCTTCCCAAAACTGAAAGTGCAAAGGAATTTATGAAATTTATGGAAAAGCGCTCCCAAACTGCTGACAAGTCTCTTGCTGGGACATTAATGAGTACTTTAACCACCATGAAGTTTGATGGTTCTCGTACAATGCATGAGCATGTCATAGAAATGACAAATATTGCAGCAAGACTTAAGTCATTGGGAATAAAAGTGGATAAGAATTTCCTTGTGTAGTTCATTCTGAACTCATTACCGTCTAAGTATGGCCCGTTCCAAATGAACTATAACACCATGAAAGACAAATGGAATGTGCATGAATTACACAGTATGTTGGTTCAAGAGGAAACGAGACTTAAGAATCAAGGAAGTCACTCTATCCATTATGTGAACTATCAAGGAGCTGGTAAGAAGGCTGATAAGACACATGGAAAGGGGAAAGGACCACTAAAGATAAATGAGTCCTCCGTTAAGATCCAGAAGAAAGCAAACAATGACAAATGTCATTTTTGTGGGAAATCTGGACACTTCCAGAAGGATTGCCCGAAACGAAAAGCTTGGTTCGAAAAGAAAGGTAAGCTTAATGCTTATGTATGTTTCGAATCAAATTTAACTAAAGTTCCACATAATACTTGGTGGATTGATTCTGGATGTACAACTTATGTTTCTAATACGATGCAGGGATTCCTTTCAATCGAAACCATAAGCCCAAATGAGAAGCTTGTCTTCATGGGGAATAGAGTGAAAGTTCCAGTGGAATCTGTCGGGACTTATCGTTTGATCCTAGACACTGGACATCATTTGGATTTGTTAGAAACTTTGTATGTACCTAATATTTCTAGGAATTTAGTTTCTTTATCTAAACTTGATGTTGCTGGATACTCTTTTAGATTTGGTAATGGATGTTTCAGTTTGTATAAGCATACCTTTATGATTGGATCTGGTATACTTTGTGATGGTTTATATAAATTGAATCTTGATAATTTATATACTGAAACACTTATGACCTTGCATCATAATGTTGGCACTAAACGTGCTTTAATGAATGAACATTCTGCTTATTTGTGGCATAAGCGTTTGGGTCATATTTCCGTAGAAAGAATGGAAAGACTAGTAAAGAATGAAATTCTTCCAGAATTGGATTTCACTGACCTTAATATTTGTGTGGATTGTATTAAAGGAAAACAAACAAAACACACAAAGAAATGTGCCACAAAAAGTACTCAGCTTCTTGAAATAGTACACACCGATATATGTGGACCTTTTGATATCAGTTCTTTCGGTAAAGAAAAATATTTTATTACCTTTATTGATGATTATTCACGTTATGGATATGTCTATTTACTGCATGAGAAGTCTCAAGCAGTGGATGCCTTAGAAATTTACATAAATGAAGTTGAAAGGCAATTAGACAGAAAGGTGAAAATCGTTAGGTCCGATAGAGGTGGTGAGTATTACGGAAGGTATGATGAAACTGGACAACACCCTGGTCCATTTGCTAAGTTCCTAGAAAAGCATGGCATATGTGCTCAATACACAATGCCGGGTACACCACAACAAAATGGTGTGTCAGAAAGGCGTAACCGAACCTTGATGGATATGGTTAGGAGTATGTTAAGTAATGCATCTTTACCCTTATCATTGTGGATGTATGCCTTAAAGACTGCCATGTATTTACTAAAGAGGGTTCCTAGTAAGGTAGTTCCGAAGACACCTTTTGAACTATGGACAGGTAGGAAACCTAGTTTAAGGCACCTGCATGTTTGGGGTTGCTAGGCAGAAATTAGGATTTATAATCCACAAGAAAAGAAACTGGATGCAAGAACAATCAGTGGATATTTCATTGGTTATCCAGAAAAATCTAAAGGGTATAGATTTTACTGTCCTACCCATAGTACAAGAATTGTTGAAACTGGAAATGCTAGGTTCATTGAGAATGGTGAAATCAGTGGGAGTGAAGCCTCACGAAATGTGGAGATTAAGGAAGTTAGAACACAAGTTCCTTTGACTTGTGTTCCTACTACTCAAGTTGTTGTTCCTCATGTACCGTATAATAATCAAGAAGAACAACAAATTAATGATCCCGAGGTTAATAATGAATCTATAGTAGAACAACCACAAGAAATAGCATTAAGAAGATCCCAAAGAGAAAGGAGATCTGCTATTTCAAATGATTATGTGATATATCTATAAGAGTCAGAAAATGACTTAGGAATTGATAAATGGTGACAATTCTGATAAATGGTTAGATGCTATGAAAGATGAGCTTAAATCCATGGAACAGAATGGTGTTTGGGACCTTGTGGAATTGCCTAAAGGTTGCAAGAGAGTTGGGTGTAAATGGGTCTTTAAGACTAAACGTGACTCAAATGGAAACCTTGAACATTACAATTCCAGACTTGTTGCTAAAGGTTTTACTCAGAAAGATGGCATTGACTACAAGGAAATATTTTCACCAGTTTCCAAGAAAGATTCCTTTAGAATTATCATGGCCTTGGTAGCTCATTATGATTTAGAGCTACATCAAATGGATGTGAAAACTGTCTTTCTAAATGGGAATTTAGAGGAAGATATTTATATGGATTAACTAATAGGGTTCATAGGAAAAGGAAAAGAACACATGGTGTGTAAACTTAAGAGATCAATATATGGATCTCAACAAGCTTCCCGACAATGGTATCTCAAGTTCAATGATACTATTATGTCCTTTGGATTTAAGGAAAACACTGTTGATCGGTGTATATATCTAAAAGTCAGTGGGAGTAAGTTTATATTTTTGATTCTGTATGTTGATGATATCTTACTTGTAACTAATGATCTTGGTCTATTACGTGAGACTAAGAATTTTCTCTCTAACAACTTTGAAATGAAAGATATGGGAGAGGCAAACTATGTGATCGGAATAGAAATATTCTGGGATAGATCACTTGGATTGTTAGGTTTGTCTCAGAAATCATATATTAATAAAGTTTTAGAGAGATTTAGAATGGACAAGTGCTCAGCATCTCCCGTTCCAATTCAGAAATGAGACAAATTTAGTCTCATGCAATGTCCAAAGAACGATTTGGAACAGAAACAGATGGAAGCAATTCTGTATGCATCTGTTGTTGGGAGTTTGATGTATGCTCAAACATATACAAGGCCAGATATTAGCTTTGCAGTTGGAATGTTGGGTAGATATCAAAGTAATCCAGGATTAGATCACTGGAAAGCTATAAAGAAAGTTTTAAGATACTTGCAAGGAACGAAGGATTACATGCTTACTTATAGGAGATCTGACCACCTTGAGGTGATTGGATATTCAGATTCAGACTTTGCTGGTTGTGTGGATACAAGAAAGTCCACGTTTGGCTATGTATATCTTTTAGCCGAAGGAGCGATTTCATGGAAAAGTGCGAAGCAGACAGTCATTGCTGCATCCACCATGGAGGCTGAGTTTATGGCATGCTTTGAGGCCACAGTTCAGGCTAATTAGCTGCGAAACTTTATTTCAGGACTTGGAATAGTCGACAGCATTGCCAGGCTGCTGAAAATTTATTGTGATAATTCCGCAACTGTCTTCTTCTCTAAAAACGACAGATATTCCAAAGGTGCTAAACATATGGAATTGAAGTACTTTGCTGTTAAAGAAGAAGTTTAGAAACATAGAGTGTCAATTAAACATATTAGCACCGAACTTATGATTGTTGACCCTTTAACAAAAGGTTATCGCCCAAAATATTTGCTGACCATGTTGAGAATATGGGCATTATGTCTGCTAGCGAATGTTGAATTGTAATGTTTTATATTTGACATTCTGAGCTTGTTAATGTATAAGTTTCTGAATTTTTTGTTTTCTACTTATGTATATGCATGCAATTGATGCTGTTGAAAATAGATTATGTTATTGATAATGACATTATGTTTGAACCTATTAAGGACTTCTCATTTTAAGATCATATTGAGGAGAAAGGTTAATATAGTAGTACATAGAAGGAAGTGTGTTGATTAAATAATGTGTGACCGCCATGATTCTTATTAGCTTGTATTCTTGATTATGATTAATGATGGAATCAATGTATGTAAGGTCCGTTGATGCGCATCATGATTGATGTATTATTAAGTCACATGAGTCAAGTGGGAGAATGTTGGGAAAATAATAAATAAATTATTATGTGTGACTCATGTGAAATAATATTTTGGGCCTATATGTAAATTAATGAAAATAAAGGGACTTATTGGTTAATGTGAGAAGTTGAAAACTTCTATTAACTGTTGGTAACTTGATGGGAGTTATCATATATTTTTTAGGAATTTTTGGTTCTGTCTCTCCCATAAAAAGTTTCTCTGCCATTTTGCCATCAAGAATAGGGTGTGAGAAAGAACATACAGGAAGAGATAGATTGAGATTAGGAGAATTGTTTCCACTCTACAAGATTTTTCATGGATCAAGGTAAGTTGTTCTTCTATGTGAGAATCATAGATTCTAAGATCTTTACAGTATAGGTAGTTTTCTTGAATGTGAACCCTAGGAAAACTACAACTTACATTTCTTTCACATTCCCTATCTCCCCACCATTCTAAAGTTCACAGTACCATTCCATTTTCTCCTCTTCTCTATTTCTTCTGATTTTCTCAGTGATTGGTCCTAAGAAGCGTATCAAGGTCACAGATGCTTACTGTTCACACCACCCTCATCGTACCTTTTCTAGGCTTGCACGGTCTCCATCACCCCCGCGTGAGCCATCACCACCTCAGGTACCAGTCAATCCCATAGATAGAAAGGTAGTGGTTCCCACCTAATTTTTGGATGTAGATACCCTTAAGGCTATAGGATTGCATGATGAGGTTTTTGCTTTATTGAGTAGAATTGGTTTGGTAGAATTTGCACTGTTGAATAGGCCTACATTTGATGAGTTGACTAGGGAGTTCATTTCTAGTTTTAACTGTAAGCTGTATCGCCTGTGTGATCAGGAAAAGTGACCTGGTGAGATCACATTTAGGCTGTTAGGCAACTTTCATACTGTTGACATTCACTTGTTTCGTGCTATTTTTGTCCTGAGGGGCACAATATGCTACCCTGTGATTTTAATCCTAATCATGTGTTGTCTACTCTGACTGTGTCTAGGTCTGGTAGCTATGACCCTAAGATGTCTAAGGCTTCTAGGCTTAGGTCCCCTGCACATCAATATATTCAGAAATGGTTGGCTAATACCATCTGTGGTAGGGGGAAAGTCAAGGCACCATTAGTCGTTCTGAATTATTTTTCTTACACTGCATGCTTGAAGGAGAACCCGTCAATGGGAGGTATTGACTTTGTAATCAGTTTCACCATGTCGGAACCACTTTACCTGCCAGTATAGTGATGGGGGTATGTCTCTGTTATTGCTGCTCATTTTGATTATCTGGACCTGCTAGAGGAGGCCCCGATCCAGGGTCCCAATGCTATTGATGGGGCCATTTTGGTGTCTATGAAGCTGTGCATCCGTCAAGATGGTGCTATCCTCTTGATCGGAGTTGATGGAGTTTCCCTACCTAGGACAGATCCAATCCTTGAGCCTCATGAGGATGTTGCAGTCTCCCCACCTCCAGAGTTTACTGATGATGTAGGACCTTCCACTCAGCCTGGCGCAGCTTCCTATGATGCTGTTTTGGCTCGTATTGACCGCCTGGAGCTGCACCATGCTGCTCGCTTCCAAAGATTAGAAGATCACTTTCAAGCCTTGGAAGCTTCTCGTGATTAGAGGATGGATGCCATTGATGGCAAGCTTGATCTCTTGCTTCAGCGTTTCTCCTATCCCCCTCCCCCATCCTGATGTATTTTCATTTTCTTTTGAGAAATTGTAATTGATTTTGCCTGGATTAGTGGACATTGTATTAGTTACCATTTTGGATTTGAATGTGCTTCATGATCTAGGAATCAATTTCTTTGCATATACTTTGCTGATTTATTCAAGTTCATTTTATCTGTTATGTATGCTTTGACATTGAGGTCACTGTCTATTTTAAGTGTGGGAGGGGTCTGGGTTTGACCTTAATTGCACATTTTGATCTTAATTGCATATCTGGTGCATGTTTTTCTAACTGGTTTTTAGAGTATGTTGAGCAATGAGCAAGTGATTGATTTTTTTATTGATAGGTTTTTAAGCCTAAAGGAACTGACTTTCTTACTTCTAAACCCGCACTGAGAGGTTTTGAAAATTGAAAGGGTTGATTCAAACATATGATAAAATTGGGACCTAGTGACTTTTTGGGCCTTGATGTGAATGACTGATTTTAAGTCATTTCTATTCTTTGTTGAATGATTCCACTTATGATTATATACCCTTTAGAACTTGGTTTGACTTTCTTTTAAACTGCAACTGATCACTGCATATTTTTATGATGATAAAGGCATTTCTTTCTTTCAGCTACTAGCCAAATAGTTGTCCTAGTATTTTGATCCATTGCTTCACCCTTTTGAGCCTGAATGACGTCCTTTCTTTTTATTATAACTCAATACAAGCCTAACAATGAAAAACCATTGCTACCCTACCTTAGGGAGTAGAAGAGCTTGATAATTATGTTGGGAATTGTATTCGAATAAGTGTGGGGGTGATTACATAGTTAAAAAAAACTCTCAAAAGAGAAAAGAAAGAAATGAAAAAGAGAATGGTAAAGTTGGTTGTTGAAAGGAGAAAGTCAAGCAAAAGATGAAGATGGATTGAAAAGTACTGGGGTGATTGTGCAAAAGTGTTTGATTCTTATATTCCCCTTTACTCTTCTATTTTCGATGGTCTAACTTTGTTTATCCTTGATATATCCTACCTTGACCTTGACCCCATTACAACCTGATTAAATACCTTTTGATCTTTGTGTGCATATGATTTAGGTGGTGGAGAAGTAGAGGCTTGTCAAGCCTATAATAGGGCATGTTTTCATGAGTTGGTTGAGAGTAAATACAAGCCCAAAACTCTTGAGTGAAAGAGAGTATATCAGTGAGGATTTATCATGTTGATTTAACCCTGATATTGGATTGACCTGACTTGCTGATTTGGACTGTTGAGAGAGGAAATTCCTGATTGCTTAGATTCCTTGAAAGGACTAATGTGTGTAGATCTTTGCTCATTGTTTAGTACTTTTACTACTTTTTGGGAAGCATGTGCTTGATTTTATGTTTTTACCTAGGAGTGCAAAAAGTTAAGTGTGGATGTATTTGATCTGTTAATAATTTCAGTATCTTAAATGCCTTTTGTTTGATCTAATTGGACTCCATATGTGCTCAATTATTAATATTTAGCTAAGTTTCCGCTTTAGAGCTTAATTGGATGTTTATTGTGAAACTATGCTTAAATGTGGTTATAAACACTCATAAATGAATTATGTTTTTCAGGATATCTTTGAGTGTTTAAGTCCATTAGCATTGAACTAAGCTTGATGACTATTTAAGGATAGAGATGAATGCTTAAGAAGATCGGTTTTATCCCTAGAAGCAAAGGAAGAAGAGCAGTTATGAAGATTCAAGGTTGCATTTGAAGAAAGTGGTCAACACAGCCCGTGTCATATGACATGGGATGAGCTGTGTACTCCTCTGACTATTTCAAGACTAAGGTTAAATCCTATTTTTAGACAACGCCCGTGTCATATGAAACGGGGTAGGCCGTGTACGTCTCTGTCTTCACAAGGGAATTCAGTTTCCAGCTTTGACCGATAACACAGCCCGTGTCATATGACACGGGTTGGGCCATGTTCTTCTCTGACTTTGAAATTAGCTGGAATTGTGTTACCAGATTCAGACACGGGTTGGGCCATGTTATATGACACGGCCTGTGTCATCGGCTCAGAAGTTTAAATTCGTATTTTAATGCTAAATTAGGTATCTAAACCTATAAATAGGGTTGCTTAGAGCCCCTAAAAGAGATCTAGACCGAGGGCCGTCAAGGAAACTGAGAGAAACACGAAGACCAAGAAAGAAAGAGATTCGATTGAGGATTGAAGACTCGAATTCAAACAATCGAAGATCAATCATTCTTAAACCTTGGAAACTAGTTTGATCTTTAGTTTTCTTTCCTTCTTTTGTTTTGAACAATATTTTTCTTTAATTCTTCTTCTGTTTTTAACTTTGTCATGTGTGGCTAAACTTCTCGATTGGTTAAGGGAAGATGAAACTCTAGTTTTGATTATGTGAATCTTGCATATTTCTTTATATCAATATAGTTATGCTTTTTATTCATATGTTTTTGATCTTATTTCGGTATAAAGGTTTTTATACTCTTTGCCATTTTTGAAAGTGGTAAAACTAGGATTACTATGTGCGGTTGCGGTGGTAAAACTAGTAAAACATATGATCTAAGTAATTTAATCCCAGTGTGTGATTAGATCTTAGTGTGATTAGTTTTCTAATTCTTAATGCAATTATTAGGTAGGTGTAAGAGCGGTTGCTTTACAAATAACTAATGGTTAGGGTTTGATTTGAGTGGTTGCTAAATTAAGCAAAACTTAAGAAAAACAAGGGATTTATCTCACATTCACATAAGAACATAATTGATCATGTTGATATAAAGAGTATGTAAGTTAGCATAATCATATAAATCTAGTGGTGGATTCCATCTCTTAACCAATATCTTTAACTTGGTAATTCAATTTGTGTTTACTATTTTGGTTTAAGTTTAATTTCTTTTGTTAGTTTTAATTAACAAAACCCCATTTTTTACTTTTTATTGTTTATTGTTCATCAGAGTTTAATTTAAGAATTGGATTGATAGTGTCAATTGAATTAGTTCTCTATGGATCGACCCTTGCTTACTATAACTGGTTGTAAGGTTTTTATATTTTTGGTGGAACTTGGTAACTGCTTTTAATATAATTCTTAATCGTATTCCACACCACACCAGTCGATCTATAGGGAATTGATAAAGAAAAATCCTTTGAGGTAAAGAAAGGATTTGTCACAACAATAAAGGTGATAAAAATTATTCACAATTAAAAAGAATTTGCTTGGGTTAGGAGATCCATTCTTGGTATATAAATTAAAGTCAATATTATTTCTTTTTATAAATCAATTAGAATCCATGCATAACGGATGTTCTAAAAGAAAAATACAACATTCAAAGTTCTTTTAGAGTTATATATGTAGTTATATTATGGTTCCTTTAATTATCCACTAACGTCATCACTTGTGAATGAGTTCAAGCATTTATTGTGTCAATCTCTTATTTACAACAAATCAAGATCTCCACTTTACAAGGAGGGTTAATAACGCCAACACTTGTAAATGGGTTCAAGCATTCATCATGCTAATTTCTTATCTACAACAAATCAAGATTTTCACTTTACAAGGAGGGTTTCTAAATTAATTGAAAACAAAATACAACACATATAATGATCACGTGATAATATATCATTAAAGCACAAGAAAGAAATTAATCTAACATTATTTTATTACCAAAAGCTTCACCATTTCACTCAAGCAAAATGAAAATTAGTTACTCATAAACAAGAAAAAGAAAGAGAGAAGAAGAAGGAGATGAACATAATTTTTATTTAGATCAAAAGAAAACTATAACAAGAGAAACAAATAATACAACAACAAGATCTTGATCTCTAAACCAAGATGATTCTAATGAGCAACCAATGGTGCCTTTTATAGAGCATGAAGGGTACAAAATGACAAGGGAGTTGTTTAATGAGTGGGTGGATGAGTGGATGATAGCAATATATTTTATTAATTTAATAATCCTCTCAGTGGGCTTCTTAAAATTCAATTAGGCTTAATTAAGTTGGTTATCATATTTTATGATATTGGGCCTAATTGGATCATTGAAGGAATTATTGCATGAATTAGCCATAATTTATCTATTTGGCAGTGTTTAGTAAATTAGCTATAATCTGAGTTAAAAATATTTGATTGATGTGATTCTGGTCTTGGAGGAAAGTTAAGACAATTATTTACAAGTTTCATGAAGACCTCAAGACATGAATCACATATTTGGATAATTTAAATTAAAGCAGAAGCGAGAGTCATAATTCTAATCCTGACAGTTTGACCTCTACACACTCATCAGTCCATTTCTTGAGCTATATGAGTTCAATTGACACCAAAAGCCCAAATGAAAGCTAAGACCTAAATTTACAACTTTCATGAAGAATACAAGAGTTAGATCGGATCTCTAGTAGGTCATATTGGACCTAGAAGTCAGAACAGAGGTACTGTTGTTGGAACCCGAACACAGTGCAAAGATTGGGTCATATCTTGGGCTGCAGGAGTCAGATTGTGCTGAAACTAGTGGCATTGGAAATATGAGACAAAATCCTTCAACTTTTTTGAAGACCACTTATGCAATAGATGACGTTATGATAAAGTTATAGTCATGTGAATACATTTGAATAGGTTAAGAGGGGAGACAAGCATGACAATAATTTTTCACTCATCCACCCACTCAGTAAACAACTCTATTGTCATTTACCATTTATCCACTCACTCATTAAACAACTTACTTGTCATTTTGTGCCCTTCATGCTCTATAAAAGGGCACCATTGGTTGCTCATTAGCATCATCTTGGTTGAGAAATCAATATCATGTTATTGTATCATTTATTTCTCTTGTTGTAGTTTTCTTTTGTTCTAAATAGAAGTTATGTTCATCTCGTCCTTCTTCTATTTTTCTTTCTTCTTGTTCATTAGTAACTAATTCTTATTTTACTTGGGTGAAAGGGTGAAGCTTTTGGTAATGAAATAAGGCTAGATTAATCTCCTTCTTGTACTTGAATGATATATTATCAAGTGATCATTATATGTGTTGTATTTTTTTCTAATTAATTTAGAAACCCTCCTTGTAAAGTGGAGATCTTGATTTGTTGTAAACAAAAGATTAGCACAATGAATGTTTAAACTCATTTACAAGTGTTGGCTTTAGTAATTAAAAGAACCATAATATAACTACATATATAATCTTAAATGAACTTTAAATGTTGTATTTTTTGATTGAAACCTCCGTTATGCATGGATTCTAATTTATTTATAAAAAGAATTAATCTTGTCCTTAATTTACTTATTAAGAGTGGATCTCCTAACCTAAGCAAACTCTTTTTGTTTGTGTACAATTTTATCACCTTTATTGTTGTGACAAATCTTTTCCTTATCTCAATGAATTTTCTTCATCAATTCCCTGTAGATTAACCTCAGACTCTCGAGAATTTATCACTTGAGACAACCTGCATTTAGGTTTGTAACATATCAATTTTGCATCAAGTTTTTGGTACCACTGCCGAGGACTTGATTTGAAGAACAAATTTATTAAGGTTCTCTTTCTTTAAGTAAACCTCACCATCTAGTATATTATTTCCCTAATCTTTTAATTTTCTAGTTGTATCATATTTAATGACAGATTTATACTGCCCACTTGTTAATATTTAATGGCATGTTTTTACCACCTACTTGTACATTTTCTTTTCTATTTTAAGTCACTTATTTATGCTTAATTGGTATCATGATTCAAATTCTAATCGTTTGGTTAAAATTAATCTTAGTTCTTCATATATTGATTTATTTGAATCACAATCACACACTTGATAAGACACAACTTTGCTGCAGCTATCAAAGAGGCACAAACCATAAAGTGGTGTTGTAACGTCCCAAATACTAGAACTAATAACGTATCTGGTTTACGTATCAGTAATTAGAATTTGGTACATTACTTACGAATATCACAAATTTGTAAATAAATAAAGTACATAGATATCAAAATATGAGCCTTACGCAAACTCATATATATACATATGTCATGAAACAAAATATTATACAAGCCATTACATTATTATACTAAAATATAAAAAAAAATGCCTCATGGCAACAAACTCTCTAAACTAGGAATTAAAAAGATATCAAACTACTCTTCATAAGTCCGAAATTCCATGTTGCTCCATTGCGTGTTTCTTGTCTGAAATTGTCACGGAAAATTTCATATACGGGGTGAGAATTAAGAAATTCTCAGTAGTACCATTAATAAAAAAAAATGTGCCATCATAACAATTTCAGCTGTTTCGAGGAAAAACCATCTTTTTAAGAAAAAAATAATATTTCTAGTGTAGGAAGGTGACAAAAGTCAAATCCAGTCCTTCCTCTTCTCGAAACAGAGTTCCCATTTCCATTATTATGAAAATCATTTAAACTCATATCACATAAATCATAAATTGCTTCAATAAAATCCATGATAAAAATCAATGGCATTACTCAATATCAAATCATTAAACTCATGCATTAATCATGCTAGCATTACAAAAATTATTGGCTTGGTAGTAGTCTGCTTTTAGGTTGGTGCACATCAACCTTTTTATGGCCGTACGTCGCCACACAGAACTACTCCGGGTAACTAGGCCAGCCTTCCCGTATCTAGCTTAGAGGAAGTACGTCTCCTCAATATCAAAGCTAGGGTTAGACTTCAATCCATCATGATAAGGAGAAAGTACATTATCTCACAATATCAATCATCGGGAATAGAATGAGAGGTACGTTACTCAATCTATCCAAGATTTAGGATTACCCCAAGTAGTGAGAGAAATACTCATCCTCAACCACTTAATGACTAGGGAAGCTCAGGTAAAGAGGAAGGTTCTTCCTTAACCTCAATTACTCAGGTATAGAGAAAATCACATATTCTCTTACCATTAACCAAGACTTACCCTAATACGGGTACATCCAAAATCCAACTCGGCCTAATTCCACAAAGTGGATACCCATGAGAGAAAATCATTTCATCATATAATCATGTATGCTTAATGCATAATTAAATCATTCTTATCGTGGGTGTTCAAATACCATCAATCAATCACATATGATTTAATACAATAATGAAGTCATTTCTCAATTTGTTTGGATGCATAGTATTTTCACAATTTAGTGGATTTCAATCATTTAATTCAAGGTTTAAGGTTTGTATTTAGGTTACCTAGGTTAAAGAAATATATATCCATCATTTTTGAATCAAAAATAACATTTTTAAAGATTTTTGGGCCTCAAACACGGACCATGTAATATTACACGGCCGTGTTTTCGGACACGGGCCGTGTCTGGTTACATGGCCTACCCCGTGTACTTCTCTGTGAATGAAATTCACAAATTTCACTCTGGGCGCCGCGGTGTAACAACCTGGAGCCGCGGCGTGAGGCGTGCAACAGCACCAGTTTCCTCTGGTTTTCAGCCAAACATTCATCCTTTTTCAGGAATCAACCAAAACTAGTCCAAAGATCACCAACAAAACATCAAGGTTAACCTTTTCAAGCATATAAATCCTCATTCAAAATCACAAATCAAAAGTGGGTTCAATACCCTTTTTTCTACCTTGAAAATCATCAAGAAATCAAGAGAGGAAAAACAAGTTTTCACCCCATAATCAAACATAAAAGCTTAAATCTTTCATTATCAAATCAAAAATCTCACTTAAGGTCATCAATAAATCAAATCTTGAAAACACAAAAGAGGAAGAAAAGAGTAAGAAAATCCCCCTACCTCAGCTTGGTGTCACTTTCTTCTTGCCCTTCCTATCCTCTTTCTCTTGCTCCTGACTTGATCCTCTTTGATTCCACTTGATTTCCTTCCTTTCACCTTGGTTTCTTTCTTTTTCTTCCAAAAATGAGAATGAACAGAGAGAGAGAGAGCAGAAACGAATAGAGAAAAGAACAAAAAGAAAAGAGAGAAAGAAAGCAGAAAGAAAAGGTGAAAGAAAAAGTAAGAAAAAAGGAAAAGAAAAATAAAGAAAAATGATAAAGAACGTATGGTCAGAAATAAAAGGATGAATAGTAAGAGTAGTATACAACCTAGCACATTTTATTTGCCTCATTTGACCTTTAAACATCCTCCTAATATATATAAAAAAATACCCAACTAACCCAAATTTTACTATAGCTCATTTTACTCAGTTATAGCTTAGAAATAAATTCCTAACATCTATTTTTATCTCTTATATTATACAAAATGTTACAATTCTTCCCCCCCTTTTTGAAATTTTGTCCTCAAAATTTGAGTTACCTCATTCAAAAAGTTCAGGGCAATTCTGGATCATCATAGTCTCAAGTTCCCATGTAACATCCCCTAGGTCACCTCCATCCCATAACACCTTTACCAAAGGAATTTGTTTTCCTCTGAGTTCTTTCACCGCTCTATCCACAATCTTTACAGGTTTAACTGCATAAGTTAAATTTTTTTTTAACTGTATTGTTTCATTTTCTATGATATGTGTAGGATCTGGATTGTACTTCCGTAGTTGGGAAACATGGAAAACATTATGAAGATTGGATAAATTGGGTGGTAAAGCTATCTGATAAGCGACTGGTCTAATCCTTCTTAAGATTTGGAAAGGACCCAAGAACCGAGGATTCAACTTTTTAGTCTTCAGGGCTCTACCAATTCCTGTAGTAGGAGTGACTCTAAGGAATACATGTTCTCCTTCATTGAATTCTAGAGGCCTCCTTCTCTCATCTGCATAACTTTTCTGCCTACTCTGGGCTGCTAACATCCTATTCCTGATCAATCTAATTTGCTCTGTAGTCTGTTGAGCTAACTCAGGACCTAGAATAGTATGTTCCCCAGTTTCAAACCAACATAAAGGTGATCTACACTTTCTTCCATACAAAGCTTCATAAGGTGCCATTCCTATACTAGTATGATAGCTATTATTATAAGCAAATTCTATTAAAGGCAAGAATCTATCCCAACTACCTTGATGATCAAGTACACAAGCTCTAAGCATATCTTCTAAGGTTTGAATGGTTCTTTCAGTTTGGCCATCAGTTTGTGGATGATAGACCGTACTGAAATTCAACTTTGTTCCAAAAGCTTTATGAAGAGCTCCCCAAAATCTAGATGTGAACCTAGGATCCCTATCAGATATGATGTTAGAGGGAATTCCATGGAGTCTCACTATTTCTTGAAGGTATAACTGAGCTAACCTTTCCAATGACCAATTTATTTTTATGGCTAGAAAATGAGCAGTTTTGGTCAACCTATCCACTATAACCCAAATGGCATCATGACCCGACGGGGTTCTAGGCAATCCCATTACAAAATCCATTGACATACTTTCCCACTTCCATTCAGGAACTTCTAAAGGCTGAAGGGATCCTGAGGGTCTTTGATGTTCAATTTTTACTTTTTGGCAAATCAAACATTTAGATACATACATTGCTATATCAACTTTCATATGAGGCCACCAAAATATCTTTTTGAGGTCTTGGTACATTTTTGTAGTACCAGGGTGAATGGTGTATTGGCTCTTATGGGCTTCCTCGAGGATTTTCTCTTTAATTTCAGATTCCATTGGAATGCACAATCTGTCTCTAAACATAATGGTTCCATCATTCGCCCTATTAAATTCTTTTCTCTTTCCCAACAATATTTGTTCACTTATTTCCTTTAGAGCCTCATCTTTCTCTTGGGCATTCCTAATTTGAGTCCTCAAATCATTACTAATCTCCAACCTATTCAAACAAAAACCATGTGGTAACATAGTCACTGCTAGGCTTAAGTCTCTAAAACTTTCCAAAAGTTCTATTTCTTGTATCATCATGTAGGACATATGCAAAAGTTTCCTACTTAGTGCATCGGCCACTACATTTGCCTTACCTGGATGGTACTTTAATTCAAAATCATAATCTTTCAAGAACTCCATCCACCGTCTTTGCCTCATATTTAATTCTTTCTGGTCAAACAAATATTTCAAACTCTTATGGTCACTAAAGACTTCAAATTTTACCCCATACAAATAGGGCCTCCAAATCTTTAAAGCAAAAACCACTGCTACTAGCTCTAGGTTATGGGTTGGGTAATTTTCTTCATGAGGTCGTAGTTGCCTAGAGGCATAAGCCACTACCCTCCCATCTTGCATCAACATACATCCCAATCCTCTCCTTGAGGCATCACAATATACCTCAAAATTTCCCTGGGGATCTGGGATCACTAGGACTAGTGTGGTGGTTAACTTCTTTTTCAATCCTTGAAAACTATCCTCACATTCTTGTGTCCAGACAAAAATATTACCCTTTCTGGTTAGCTTAGTTAAAGGCAAAGCTATTCTAGAAAATCCCTCTATGAATTTTCGGTAATACCCAGCCAAACCCAAAAAACTTCTTATCTCAGTTATGATGGTAGGTCTTTCCCATTTGAGAACTGTTTCTATTTTATTGGGATCCACAGATATCCCTTCTCCAGATATTACATGTCCTAAAAATTGCACCTCACCCATCCAAAACTCACATTTTGTCAATTTAGCATACAATTGCTTTTCTCACAGGATACTCAGAACTATCCTAAGATGATTTTCATGTTCTTCCATTGTCTTTGAATAGATGAGAATATCATCTATAAAAACAACTACGAACTGATCAAGGTAGGGTTTGAAAATTCTATTCATGTAATCCATAAAGACAGCTAGTGCATTGGTTAAACCAAAGGACATCACTAAATACTCATAGTGCCCATATCTAGTCCTAAAAGCAGTTTTAGGAATATCTTCTTCTCGAACCCTGATCTGGTGGTACCCTGATCTTAAATCAATCTTTGAAAACATCGTTGCTTCCCTTAATTAGTCCATCAAATCATCTATCCTAGGCAATGGGTATTTATTTTTAACTGTTACTTTATTCAATTGCCTATAGTCCACACACAACCTCATACTACCATCTTTCTTTTTAACTAAAAGAACTAGAGCTCCCCACGGTGAAACACTCGGTCGAATAAATCTTTTGTCTAACAGTTCTTCTATTTGTTTCTTAAGCTTAGCCAATTCTAGAGGGGACATTCTATAAGGTGCTATAGAGATAAGCCCTGTTCCGGGTACTAAGTCTATAGTAAATTCTATCTCCCTTTTAGGTGGCAACTTACTTACCTCATCCGGGAACACCTCCGGATACTCCCTCACCATAGGAATACTTTCTAGAGTTTGCTCACCCTCGAAAATCAAAGAGAAAAGGAGAACATAACTTTGAGCCCCTTCTGCTAAGTCATTGATAACTTGACTGGCATTCAAATATACAGACTCAGAAGAAGTGGGTAGGGAAGAGACATCAGATAAGAAAACCAAAGTTTTATCTGAACAATTTAGGACAACACGGTTTTCTGACAACCAATCTATACCCAAAATCAGGTCTATGTCCACAAGAGGCAAACATATTAGATCCACAAGAAAGTCTTTATTTTCAATGGTTACACAACAATTTAGACAGATTTGTGTAGTGGTTACTGGTTTTCCTGTAGGGGTAGAAACTATCAAATCACTGGTTAAGTCCAAAATAGGCAAATCCAATACCCTAACACAATCATATGCAATGAAAGAATGAGATGCTCTAGAGTCATACAATACAGTTAAGAGTGTATCTTTAATCATACACTTACCCTGTATCAGATCAGAGGAATAAGCCGCTCCCTTGCCACTCAGAGTAAACACCCTTCCTCTGGTTTGGGGTCTGGGATGTAGAGCTTCTTGTTGTTGTTGTAAACAATTTCTGGCGATATGCCCCGGCTTGCCACATTTAAAACAGATTATCTGGTATCTAAAACATGGGTTGTTACCATGGTACCTCCCACATTTTTGACACCTTGGTCCTTTGTCTTCAATTTGCGCCTGTTTTCTTTGCTCTTGCTGACTCCTAGGCCTTAGTAAATTTTTCTTAAATTTATCATCAAACCTCTTCCTTTTAAAGAAACCTTGTGGCCTTTGCTCTTATTCTGACTCTAACTCCAAAGACTCAGCAATCCGACACCTATTTACCAGTGTGGGGAAATTTCACATTCCCAAAGGCTTTACAACCTTCTTGATGCTTTCTCTTAAACCGGCTTCAAACTTTACACATTTCCATCTTTCATCAGGTTTGTTCTTGAAGTGAGAGGAGAATTTGGCCAACTCTTCAAACTTTGTTAAATATTGGGCCACTGTCAAACTTCTTTGCTTAAACTCCAAAAATTCTACCTCCTTCTCCTCCTGGACACTTGGTGGAAAATACTGCTCAAGGAAAGTAGTTTTGAACACTTCCTAAGTAATTTGAATCCCATCAGATTCTAGGAGTCTCCTAGCATCGTTCCACCAAAGTTCAGCCTCTCCTTTCATCATGAAAGAGGCATAGGAAACTTGTTGTGCATCTGTACAAGCCAACACAGCAAATATCTTTTCTAATTCCCTAATCCAATGGTCAGCCTTGGCAGGATCGTATTCACCATGAAATGATGGCGGATTACACTTTCTAAATTCAGAAAGATCATTCTTTACTACAGTCACTTCAGACTCCTGCTGCAATTGGGAATTATTTATCACCTTCTCCTGCCTCAAATCCCTTATTACTGCCATCATTTCTCTGAACATCTCCATCATATTCTCTATACTTGCTAAACTGGCCGATGCCTCATTTCCTTGCGTTTGCCCGGAAGATGCCATAGTATCCTGAATACACAGAACATTACATATCGAGTAGATCAGGCTCAATATCATGTAACCGTGTAACAGTAAACAATAAACATACATTCACAAGGCCGTTATGCATTTCTACCTATATGTCTTTTCATTAAGACAAAAAGATGCATAACAATAGCATAGCTAGTCCATACCCCGGCTCAACAGGATGAACTGCTCTGATACAATAATGTAACGTCCCAAATACTAGAACTAATAACGTATCCGGTTTACGTATCAGTAATTAGAATTTGGTACATTACTTATGAATATCACAAATTTGTAAATAAATAAAGTACATAGATATCAAAATATGAGCCTTACGCAAACTCATATGTATGCATATGTCATGAAACAAAATATTATACAAGCTGTTACATCATTATACTAAAATATACAAAAAATGTCTCATGGCAACAAACTCTCTAAACTAGGAATTAAAAAGATATCAAACTACTCTTCATAAGTCCGAAATTCCATCTTGCTCCATTGCGTGTTTCCTGTCTGAAATTGTCACGGAAAATTTCATATACGGGGTGAGAATTAAGAAATTCTCAATAGTACCATTAATAAACAAAAATGTGTCATCATAACAATTTCAGCTGTTTCGAGGAAAAACCATCTTTTTAAGAAAAAAATAATATTTCTAGTGTAGGAAGGTGACAAAAGTCAAATTCAGTCCTTCCTCTTCTCGAAACAGAGTTCCCATTTCCATTATTATGAAAATCATTTAAACTCATATCATATAAATCATAAATTACTTCAATAAAATCCATGATAAAAATCAATGGCATTACTCAATATCAAATCATTAAACTCATGCATTAATCATGCTAGCATTACAAAAATTATTGGCTTGGTAGTAGTCTGCTTTTAGGTTGGTGCACATCAACCTTTTTATGGCCGTACGTCACCACATAGAACTACTCCGGGTAACTAGGCCAGCCTTCTCGTATCTAGCTTAGAGGAAGTACGTCTCCTCAATATCAAAGTTAGGGTTAGACTTCAATCCATCATGATAAGGAGAAAGTACATTATCTCACAATATCAATCATTGGGAATAGAATGAG
Source organism: Ormosia semicastrata (assembly GCA_029884595.1). Classification (NCBI taxonomy): domain Eukaryota; kingdom Viridiplantae; phylum Streptophyta; class Magnoliopsida; order Fabales; family Fabaceae; genus Ormosia; species Ormosia semicastrata. The sequence continues at coordinate 3,947,481 of JAQQTO010000028.1, read as the reverse complement.
AGGTACGTTACTCAATCTATCCAAGATTTAGGATTACCCCAAGTAGTGAGAGAAATACTCATCCTCAACTATTTAATGACTAGGGAAGCTCAGGTAAAGAGGAAGGTTCTTCCTTAACCTCAATTACTCAGGTATAGAGAAAATCACATATTCTCTTACCATTAACCAAGACATACCCTAATACGGGTACATCCAAAATCTAACTCGGCCTAGTTCCACAAAGTGGATGCCCATGAGAGAAAATCATTTCATCATATAATCATGTATGCTTAACGCATAATTAAATCATTCTTATCATAGGTGTTCAAATACCATCAATCAATCACATATGATTTAATATAATAATGAAGTCATTTCTCAATTTGTTTGGATGCATAGTATTTTCACAATTTAGTGGATTTCAATCATTTAATTCAAGGTTTAAGGTTTGTATTTAGGTTACCTAGGTTAAAGAAATATATATCCATCATTTTTGAATCAAAAATAACATTTTTAAAGATTTTTGGGCCTCAAACACGGGCCATGTAATATTACACGGCCGTGTTTTCGGACACGGGCCGTGTCTGGTTACACGGCCTACCCCGTGTACTTCTCTGTGAACGAAATTCACAAATTTCACTCTGGGCGCCGCGGCGTAACAACCTGGAGCCGCGGCGTGAGGCGCGCAACAGCACCAGTTTCCTCTGGTTTTCAGCCAAAAATTCATCCTTTTTCAAGAATCAACCAAAACTAGTCCAAAGATCACCAACAAAACATCAAGGTTAACCTTTTCAAGCATATAAATCCTCATTCAAAATCACAAATCAAAAGTGGGTTCAATACTCTTTTTTCTACCTTGAAAATCATCAAGAAATCAAGAGAGGAAAAATAAGTTTTCACCTCATAATCAAACATAAAAGCTTAAATCTTTCATTATCAAACCAAAAATCTCACTTAAGGTCATCAATAAATCAAATCTTGAAAACACAAAAGAGGAAGAAAAGAGTAAGAAAATCCCCCTACCTCAGCTTGGTGTCACTTTCTTCTTGCCCTTCCTATCCTCTTTCTCTTGCTCCTGACTTGATCCTCTTTGATTCCACTTGATTTCCTTCCTTTCACCTTGGTTTCTTTCTTCTTCTTCCAAAAATGAGAATGAACAGAGAGAGAGAGAGCAGAAACGAATAGAGAAAAGAACGAGAAAGAAAAGAGAGAAAGAAAGCGAAAAGAAAAGGTGAAAGAAAAAGTAAGAAGACAGGAAAAGAAAAAGAAAGAAAAATGATAAAGAACGTATGGTCAGAAATAAAAGGATGAATAGTAAGAGTAGTATACAACCTAACACATTTTATTTGCCTCATTTGACCTTTAAACATCCTCCTAATATATATAAAAAAAATACCCAACTAACCCAAATTTTACTATAGCTCATTTTACTCAGTTATAGCTTAGAAATAAATTCCTCACATCTATTTTTATCTCTTGTATTATACAGAATGTTACAGGTGTGAGCGCAACTAGGCTTGAAGATTAGGAATTCTCTTCAACCTTTCCACCTATCTACAATAGAGTTTATCGTATTCTTTCCTTTGTTTTCTTCTTTTCTTATATGTAACTAAGTTCCCGTCGTTAGGGGGACGATGGATCTTGTTCTTTGACGATATGAATTAATTTATGTGTTTAATTTAAGTTTCTATTTTATGATTTATGTGTTTATCTCTATTCTTAATGTTTTCCTAAACATGATCAATTTGGGAATGATTTCTTGGATTTATGTATGATTTGAAAAAGTTTGCATGAACTTAGAACACATGATAAACACCATAATTTCTGCTATCACTAGGAATAGACGTTATGGGTTATGTGATCCTTCTTTTAATTTCCTCATTTTTTTATAAAGTATTCTTTATTTGGGGTTATGCTAAGGAATTCGTTAATTCTAAATAGTGTGAATAGGATTGATATACCAAGGAATTGGATATTAATTAAAATTGGGAATTGATCTTAAATCATGAAATAGAACTTAATTAAATTACTATTTTAATTTGCATCAGAAAAATTCAAGTGAAGTCTGAACCCTAACATTTTCTCATCATTGTTTTCAACATTTGTTTAATTGCTTTGGTTTAGTTTATTTTATTATAATTATTTTCTTGTTATTATTTAGTTTTTGTTATTACTTTTGTCAAACTCTCATCTTTCGGTAGCTTAAATAATGTTTAATTAACAAAATTAGCAATTGGCATTATAATCCTTGTGGGATAATACTCTTTTCACTAATTTATTACTTTTGCGATTCGGTGCACTTGTCGATTTTTATAAGTTTTTGCCAAACCTAGGTTGATACGATGGATTTTGTTGCTTCAAGAATTCAACATCACAATAAAAGATAAGAAAAGAGATGAAAATGTTGTTGCAGATCATTTGTCCAAACTTACAACAGGCTCACATTTTGATATCACACCTATCAATGATTCTTTTTCCTATGATTTTTTTATTTTCTGTCAATTTCATGCCTTAGTTTGTTAACATAGTCAATTTTCTTGTAACAAGAAATATGCCGCCTCAATGGACGCACCAAGACAGAATGAAGTTTTTGATTGAGATGAAAAAAATTTATTGGGACGACCCATATTTGTTCAAATATTTTCCTGATCAAATCATTCGGAGATGTGTACCCGACAGTGAGGTAAGTAGTGTCATTAAATTTTGCACTCAGAAGCATGTGGAGGTCATTTTTCTTTAAAGAAAACAGCTGCAAAAATCTTGCAGTATGAATTTTATTGGCCCACTTTATTTAAGGACAACTATACATTTTTGCAAAAGTTAGGAAAACTGTCAGAAATTGGGTTCCATTTCTAAACGAAACATGATACTTCTAAACCCTATCCTTGTCATTGAAATTTTTTATTATTTGGGAATTAATTTCATAGGCCTATTTTCATCATCATTTGGATTTGTGTATATTGTAGTTGTAGTTGATTATGTCTCAAAATAGATTGAGGCAATTTCATGCCGACACAATGATCATAAAACTGTTATTATTTTTTAAAAGAAAATGTCTTGATTCGATTTGGAATCCCTCGAGCTATCATTAGTGATGGGGGGAACACATTTTTGCAATAAACTATTTGAATCCTTAATGAAGAAATATGGAATTACATACAAAATTACAATCCCTTATCATCCTCAAACAAGTGGACAAGTAGAATTAGCAAACAGGGAGATTAAAAAATATTTGAAAAAAATGGTTAACCTAAATCGTAAAGATTAGTCTTTAAGATTAAACGATGCACTTTGAGTTTACCGTACTGCTTTCAAAATATCTTTAAGCATGTCACCCTATTGGTTAGTCTATGGAAAACCTTGTCACTTGCCTAGAACTAGAGCATAAAGCATTTTGGACCATTAAAGCTTTCAATCTAAACCTCGATGATGCTTTCAAGTTACACAAATTATAATTAAATAAACTTGAGGAATTGAGAAATGATGCATATGAAAACTCAAAGATTTATAAAGTTAGAGCAAAAGATTTTCATGACAAATCAATTTTGAGAAAATATTTTGAAATTGGTCAAAAAGTTCTACTTTATAATTCTCTTCTTCACATATTCTCTGGAAAATTGAGATCTAGGTGGAGTGGCCCTTTTGTTGTCAAACATCTGTATCCTCATGGGGCCATAGATATTGAGAACCCTAGGAATGGTAATGTGTTTAAGATCAATGGACAATGACTCAAACCATTTTTAGAAAACCAAGTTGTTAAGGTAGAATCCATTTCCCTTTCTTTTTGAAGTTCTTTGTGACCCCGGTTAAGTGGTGGATAACGGTACTCCATGACTCTCAAGTCGATTTGTTTTTCAGTTTCTCATAATAATTGATTCCTTCTCCTTTTAAAATAGATGTTATTCTCTCAAATTTAAGAAAATATTTTCCTTCTCTTCCTCAAATGCTCTGACAAAAATCTACAAAGTTAGGTGTAAAAGATTAAGACTGTTAATGCACAAGGGCATCCCAAAAGATATATGCTGGATAATTGAAGCAAAGGTCTGTTTAATAGGTGAATCCTCAAATTCATTTGCCTCATACATGTCATGTCTTGGTAAAAGTTCATATTCTAAAAGGAGAAGAGTGAAAAGAATGCAAGTTTGTCATAAATGTGTGCGATGAAATTGTAACAAGGGATATTGTTCTTTGGGGATGATTTTCGTAAATTGAGAAGATAAAATATACTTTATTAAGAATGGACTGAGTAAGGAGTCATTAGATGATATCTTATTGACTCTTGAGACGCATTCTTGTGGAGTTGTGCATCGTGAACTTCTTAATTTGTGGAATCTCTTTAGGGACAAACATAAAACGTTATAGTCTTGGGAATCTAACTCTGAAAGACTTTGTTTGCCAATTTATATGAAAATTGGATGGGAAGCTTATCCTCGACTCATAGAAGGTGTTTAAGCTGTTATTGGACGTAAAACCAGAGGAAGATGTGAGTCACAATCGCAATAACATGTATGTTATTATCTTGTTCATCTCAAAGAAAAAAAGGAAGGGCGAAACTTTGGTTATACCTGGTCTTTAATTAGATCAAGAGCCCCAGGAGGATGCCCGTCCTATCATTGACTCAAGAGGAGACCTTCGCACGTTGGTCTGTAAATAAGGTTCGTGTGCTATGCTCTGTAGAGAGCCACGTGCTACATTCTCGGTTCTTAGAACCTAGGCTCTGTAGCACTGTTAGACCGAAAGAGGAGTCCTGTCTTTGCTATGAACGTAAACAGCTACTGAGTATTATCTTGTACTTAATTGTATGAGCTCTGATGTGCTAGGTTATGCCGAGGGTGTCGAGCACTCATGAATGCTAGATTATGTGCTCTAACGAGTAATAAAAAAAATTATGTTTCTTAATTTCAAACTTTTCTAATAACAATCAGCTTACCCGTATAGGTGCTATCATTACCTTTTCCATTCTTTTCCCTATTTAAATGCTCCATTTTTTTCATTTTCATCCAACTCATAATCATTCAAAGGGAAGATGAGTATAGAAATGGAGGGAGCTTGATGCACAATTTTTAGTTTCAAACAAGTCTACAAACTTGATGCGGGATTAATTGTTGTTTTGCGAACCCAAGTGCAGGTTGTCTCAAGTAATAAATTTCTCGGGAGTTCGAGGTCGATCCACAGGGAATTGTTGAAGATTAATTAAGGTGAAGTAAATATTTTGTTACTATGGTAAAAATTATTTACTTGGGTTAAAAGATCCACTCTTGTAAATAAAGTAAAAGTAAGATTAATTTCTTTTATAACTCAATTAGAATCCTCGCAACATGGAGGTTCCAATCAGAAAATACAACATTAAAAGTCCATTTAAAATAATATACGTAATTATATTATGTTTTCTAAAAATATTATCACCACTTATAAATGGGTTAAAGTATTCATTGTGCTAATATTTTGTCTACAACAAATCAAGAACTCCTCTTTACAAAGATGGTTTCTAAATTATAAGAAACAAATTATAATACGTATAATGGTTACTAGAAAATATAAATCATTTAAGCACAAGAGAAGAATAAATCTAACTTTACTTTATTACCAAGAGCTTCACCCTTTCACCCAAGCAAAATGAAACTTAGTTACTCATAGATAAAAAGAAAGAAAGAGAGAAGAAAAAGAAGATGAACATGACTTCAATTTAGAACAAAGGAAAATTACTACAAGAAAACCTAGTAACAAACTAGCATTATTTTGGTACCTAACACCTAACACCCTCAATGATCTACCAAGGCCCCCTTTTATAGAAGATTAGAGATACAAAATGACAAGGGAGGTGAGTCATTAGTGGGTGGATGAGTGGAAAATGAGTGAAAAATGCCAAATGACTTTAGGTGAGTGGGAAATTATAGAGATTCATTGTCTCTGAAATCATGCAGCTCTGAAGTTATTGCATTCGTCATTTTTGAACCAAGTGGTCTTCATGAAAGTTGTATGCCTGGATCTTGGCTTTCAAATGGCTTTCATTTGAGTCCAATATCATTTCTATAACTCCAGATACGTTCAAATTACTGCACATTACCCAGGCCCAGTCACAGCTCCTCTATTCTGACTTCCAAGCCTAATATCACCTTCAAGGAGTCCGATTATGGATAAGTGTTCAACATGAAAGTTGTAGATATGGGTCTTAACTATTCAGCATCCAAATTGTAACCCATTTAACAACCTCTAGCCCAATAAAATGGAATGAACAGTATATATAGGTCAAGCTGTCAAGAATAGTACTCTAGTTCTTACTTCAACCCCAATTTGAGTTATCTACTCGTGTGATTGGGCCTTTGAGGTCTTCATAAAAGTTATAGAGCTCTCTCTTATCTTTAAAATGCCATCAGATTCACCTCATTTGACCACCTACATCCCAAGATATAGCCCAAATACAGAAGTAATGTAAGACATAAATTATGCTGAAAAATTCAATTAAGTCCAATTTGAGTCCAAACTTACAAAACATAATCAAAATCAATCAATTAAGTACATGGAGAGTGTAAATGACTAAAAATGAAGGCTTATTAATGTATCAAATATGTGATCATCAAATTCTCCCACACTTAGCTTTTTGCACTCCTGGGCAAAACACAAGACCAAAACTAAAAACAAAACGAAACAGACTCAAAAGTTAAACACTCTAAAAGACTTAATTTAAAAATGAAGAGCAACCAATCATTCAAGTAATCAAAACATTCATGAGGTAACATATCTTCACATCTCAAACCAACAAGCAAGGAAACTTCAATTGAAAAGCATGAGTCAAGAATGATAGATTTTCACAAGATTCACTCTCAATCCCTCAAGTGTTTAAAAGGTAGGTATTTCACTCAATTCAACCCATGAAAATTGCACTACCATAAGCTTGCTTATCTTCTACTTCTCCACTACTCAGAACACATGCACACACAAATCATGAGGACTTTATTCAAGGTTGTAATGGGGTCAAGGTAAAGGAGAAGGTAATATGGATATGACAAGTTAAATACCAGAGAATAAAAGAGCATGAGAGCTGAGTTCAATTAACAAGCATGAAAGTTCATCCCAACTCCACCTAATACAAATTTCCTTTACATATTCTTTTTCTTTCCTTTATTACCTTGTTAACCCTCTTCTTTTTACATTTTTTATTGATTTTTTTATGATTTTTTTTTATAAAAAGAACATCATATATACATTTTTTTAACCATTCTGCACACACACCCCCACACTTGTTCAAGAACTCATCGAATGACAAAACTAATGTTCTCTTATTCCCTAAGGTCAAGTAAGAACATGATTTTTCATTTAAGGCATATAATGAGTTCGAAACAAAGAATAGTCAAATAAGCTCAAAGGGGTTAAGTAAGGGGAAATAGGTCATTTCTAATGCTTTATGTTGGCAGGAATCAGAGAATTTCTAAGAAGTCATAAAAGTGCTTGATATCATATTGAGACAACATGCTGCTAAACAAGGCTGGCTATTTGATTAAAGTAGCTATTTCAAGAAAAATGCCTCAATCATATTTATGTATGCATATGAAAATGTAGTCTCAAAAAGAATTAAAGCAAGTTCTAGAGTAATAATTCCATGAGTGAAATTCACACAATAAAGAAAAGAATGGTACAAATGTTCAATCCATTCATCAATAGGCTCAAAATCACACAAGGCATAATTCTATTATTCTCAGTCCACCAATTCAACATCCATAACCAAGCATGTGAATTTTACGAAAGAAGACAATTTACTCAATCATGCAAATTTCTCTGAATTTGAATTGCTACTTCCACGCAAACTAGTTGTCTATCCCAACTAAGATGCGTCTCAAGAGTAAAATTTACTCCTTACTCTGCCATCCTTAACTGGTTTAGTAAGTTACTGACAAACATATAAACATAACAAACATATTAATACACACACTTCCTAATTTTTTTTGGTTTTTTTTTACACAATTATCATTCCCCCCAACCAGATCACAACATTGTCCTCAATGTTAACAATTAAATCCAGACTGAAAAAATAATCATCAATATACATCAAAGAAATTATTGGGACAAAATTAAACAAAGTAATGAGGAGAAGTCACATACCTGAAATGCTTAGATGAGAAGAGAATAACTACATATTGACAATGGTTAGCAATGTCAAAAAAAAAATGAAATAAACAAGCATGCAAACAATTTTTGTTTTTTTTGGGTTCTTTTGTTTTATAATTTTTTTTGTTGGCCGACACTATTTACATCCCCATACAAAGGCTCCGAAATTTGGGAGGCACTTAAGTCGACTCAATAAAAACACGAAATACTAAAAACTTACCTCAGCTTTGGTAGACAGGATCGTCTACCAAAGTCTCTGCCACATGTGGATTATTCAACTCAAGTTATAGCTTCAACTGCTGACCATTTACCTTCTTCTAAATTAATTTTATAAGAACAGACCAAGGGACGAACACTTTTTTTATCAGCAATGCTCCAAGCTTGCTTAAGCAAGTCCTTGAACTTTGGTTGCCATGTCTGAGTGTCATGATCCTGAGTTCTATCAAAAATAGTACAAATATCAAGAACTTTAGATGGATTACTAATAGAATTAAACTCAGAATTGACAAGAAAATTCTCAAAGGGATCAAAATCATGAGTTATAGAAACTCCCCTATCCATGATTGAGTCAATCATGTATATCTGGTGGCCCTCGTCATCATTTTCTGGCTTAACAAGACTTTTTGTCACCTCAGGTTCCTTGGGTAGCCAGCATTACTACTATCTTGATTCTTTTCCACATCCTCTAGCTCATTCACACTCAAGGAGTTCATCACTTTGGACACTTGGCTCTTTATCTCATTACTTTCTTCAACAACCTTTCCATTCCTAAGGGTTATCACTGAGTTGACTTGATCTATTGACTTTCTGAACTACCCTCATTTAGGCTAAACTGACCCTTGGGATTTGGTTGAGGTTGAGAGGGAAACTTTCCTTTCTCATGAATGGCAAGTGCAGAAGAAAGTTTAGCAAGAGTGTTTTTTATGTCAATCATGGCTTGAGTGTTGTGGTTATTGATGGCTTCTTATTTTTCCATGAATGCATGCAATGTTCCTTCAAGGTTTTTCCTATATGGTGGGACATAGGGTGCATATCCTTGAGGATTTTGAGAATCTTGCTATGCCTGAGGAGGTGGTGGTTGCATGAATTGTGGCTGGTTGCTATTCCTCCAACTGAAGTTTGGGTGATTTCTCCATCCCGGATTGTATGTATCTGAAAAAAAAGAAGTGAATGGCTTTTTAAAATTATTCTTTGCATTTACTTGCTCATGCACAACTTCTTTAAAAACAGGAATTTTTGGGCATTCATTTGTTGAGTGTCCTAATTCATCACAAATGCCACAAATTTCTTCATTTTACACAAATTTGATTTCTTTTACCTTTCCTGATTCCATAGCTTCAATCTTTCTAGCCAAACTAGCAAACCTTGCATTTAGATCTTCTTCTTGACTAAGATGATATTTTCCTTTACTAGCATTTGCAAGGTTAAATCTAATTGAATTTTCAGAATGATTAGTACCATGCCAAGATTGAGAATTTTCAGTCAAATGGTCTAAATAGTCTAAAGCTTCTTCAGGTTCTTTATTAAGAAATTCACCATTACACATTGTTTCCACAAATTGTTTGGTTTCGGGTGTTAACCCTTCATAAAAGAAGCTTATAGTGCGCCATTTTTCAAAACCATGATGTTGGCAAGAATTCAACAAATCTTTAAAACGTTCCCAACTTTGAAAATATGCTTCATTGGAATTTTGGGAAAAATTTTGGATTTGTCTTTTCAAAGCATTGGTTTTATGTGTTGGAAAAACTTTCTTCAAAAACTCACATTGCATTTCTTGCCATGTGCCAATTGAGCTTGGTTTCAAAGTGTTAAGCCAAGTTTTTGCTTTATCTTTCAAAGAAAAAGGAAACAATTTAAGTTTAACAACCTCTTCAGTGCAAGTTTGATCATGAAAAGCGGTACATACTTCCTCAAATTCTTTTAGATGTAAATATGGGCTTTCAGATTCTAAACCATGGAAATTAGGAAGTAAAAAAATCACATCTGGCTTGAATCTAAAATTGTTAGCATTGAGTGGAAAGATAAAACATGATGGACTAGAATTTCGAGATGGTTGCAAATACTCACGCATGGTTCGCAACGGTTGATTTTCATGTTCATCATGCACACTTTCGTTTTTAGCCATTGTGCTTAATGTGTGTGATTGTGATTCAAACAAATCAATATGTAAAGTATCTGGATTAACTCTAACCAAACGACCAGAATTTAAATCACGATACCAATTAAGCATAAACAAGTAACTTACAGTATAAAATAAAATGTATAAGCTAGCAGTATAAATAGTCCATTAAATATTAACAAAGGTGTGGTATAAACCAACCACCAAATAAGTTAATAAGCATAAAAATTAAAAAGTTAGTATACAGATAAATTAAAATGTTAGAAGCGAGAAAAAGTAAAAAGTTAGTTAGTTGATAAAGTAAAAAGTTAGATAGTTAATAAGAGAGTTAGTAAACAAAAAAAAAATGACAAAAAATAAATAACAAAAAAATGACAAAAATAAATACAGAAAATAAAGTACAGAAAAAAATAAAAGGGAGAGTTACCCCCACTAAGTTAATATATACAAGAAAATAAAATGGAGAATTACCCCAATTTGTACGTAAATTAAAATGCAGAAAATAAAGTGCGAGAAAGTAAATTTAAAATATGAAAATCGGAGAATCGGCAAGCCGATTTTTTGCTCCAGCGAGAGAGGAGAAAAGAAGAAAGATTATTTCATTAATGATTAAAGATTATAGAGAAATTAGGGAGAGTTTCCCCCACAAGTTAGTATGCACAGAAATTAAAAAGGGAGAGGTTCCCCCACTAGTTAGTATGTTAGTATATATACAAAATTTTACACCAGAAATTCAGTCTTCAAATCAAGTTCCCCGACAACGGCGCCAAAAACTTGATGCACAATTTTTAGTTTCAAACAAGTCTACAAACTTGATGCGTGATTAATTGTTGCTTTGCGAACCCAAGTGCAGGTTGTCTCAAGTAATAAATTTCTCGGGAGTCCGAGGTCGATCCACAGGGAATTGTTGAAGATTAATTAAGGTGAAGTAAATATTTTGTTACTATAGTAAAAATTATTTACTTGAGTTAAAAGATCCACTCTTGGTAAATAAGTAAAGGTAAGATTAATTTCTTTTATAACTCAATTAGAATCCTCGCAACATGGAGGTTCCAATCGGAAAATACAACATTAAAAGTCCATTTAAAATAATATACGTAATTATATTATGTTTCCTAAAAATATTACTACCACTTATAAATGGGTTAAAGCATTCATTGTGCCAATATTTTGTCTACAACAAATCAAGAACTCCTCTTTACAAAGATGGTTTCTAAATTATAAGAAACAAATTATAATACGTATAATGGTTACTAGAAAATATAAATCATTTAAGCACAAGAGAAGAATAAATCTAACATTACTTTATTACCAAGAGCTTCACCCTTTCACCCAAGTAAAATGAAACTTAGTTACTCATAAATAAAAAGAAAGAAAGAGAGAAGAAGAAGAAAAAGAACATGACTTCAATTTAGAACAAAGGAAAATTACTACAAGGAAACCTCGTAACAAACTAGCATTATTTTGGTACCTAACACCTAACACCCTCAATGATCTACCAAGACCCCCTTTTATAGAAGATTAGAGATACAAAATGACAAGGGAGGTGAGTCATTAGTGGGTGGATGAGTGGAAAATGAGTGAAAAATGCCAAATGACTTTAGGTGAGTGGGAAATTATAGAGATTCCTTGTCTCCGAAATCATGCAGCTATGAAGTCATTGCATTCGTCATTTTTGAACCAAGTGGTCTTCATGAAAGTTGTAGGCCTGGATCTTAGCTTTCAAATGGCTTTAGTTTGAGTCCAATATCATTTCTATAACTCCATATACGTTCAAATTACTGCACACTACCCAGGCCCAGTCACAGCTCCTCTATTCTGACTTCCAAGCCCAATATCACCTTCAAGGAGTCCGATTATGGAAAAGTGTTCAACATGAAAGTTGTAGATATGGGTCTTAACTATTCAGCATCCAAATTTCAACCTATTTGACAACCTCTAGCCCAACAAAATGGAATGAATAGTATACATAGGTCAAGCTGTCAGGAACAATACTCTAGTTCTTGCTTCAACCCCAATTTGAGTTATCTACTTGTGTGATTGGGCCTTTGAGGTCTTATGAAAGTTATAGAACGCTCTCATATCTTTAAAATGCCATCAGATTCACCTTATTTGACCACCTACATCCCAAGATATAGCCCAAATACAGAAGCAACGTAAGACATAAATTATGCTGAAAAATTCAATTAAGTCCAATTTGAGTCCAAACTTACAAAACATAATCAAAATCAATCAATTAAGTACATGGAGAGTGTAAATGACTAAAAATGAAGGCTTATTAATGTATCAAATATGCGATCATCAGAGCTTCTGTTTATCGACTTATAAATATTTGTGTCTTTTGTGGATCAAGGTTCGGGAAGGATAGAGAGTTTATAATGGTAGCAAGTACTCTTAGAAGAGTGCTAGCTATGAGAAAAATTCATGTAGTATATGGGAGAGGTAGCTTTGGGTTAATGGGGGTTGTATCAATCATTGCACATATAGGAGGAAGTCAAGTTTTAGACATCATGCCTAAAGCTTTTACTGAAAGAAACATCATTAGCAAGATAATTAAGGAGGAACTACGAGTATCGACTATGCATGGAAGAATGGCTAAAATGCTTGACAATTTTGATGCATTCATTGCCTTACCAGGTGACTATGGTACTTTGGAAGAAGTTTTTCAAATTGTCTCTTGGGCCCAACTGAACATCCACCATAAACTCATAGGATTGTTGAATGTTAATAATTTCTTTGATGGTTTATTATCTTTTCTTAACCATGTTATGGAACAAAAATTTATCACACCTTCATCCAAGAAAATCCTTGTCTCTGCTTCCACTGTCGATGATAGATTGGTTAGAAGGAAACAACAAGGAACATGGATTTGATCTGACACTCCGTCTATAACTTACCTTTACCTTTGGTTTTATTTATCGTACTTTGTTTTTGTTTAAATTTGTATCAAGTTTCTCTTTTCTATAATAGCCACAACAGGTAATATCTTCTATCATTTACTCATCTATATTTTAATATTGAGGACAATATTGTGATCTGGTTGGGGGAAATGATAGTTGACATAAAAAAAATTGGGGTAGTATGTTTATTAGTATAGTTGTCAGCAACTTACTAACATCAAAACCAATTAAGGATGACAGAATAAGGAGTAAATTATGCCCTTAAGGTAAATTTACTCTTGAGATGCATCTAAATTGGGGAAATAACTATTTTGTGTTGATTTGTGGAAGTAACAAAGTTTTATCGTTTGATTTCCTTTGAAAGATTCAAGTGAATGCACTCTCACATCCTTTGAAGCAATTGAAATTCAAGGATCATAGCATGATTGAATAAATTGTATTCTTTCTTAAATTTCACATGTTTGGTTATGGATGTTGAATTGATGTATTAAGAATGACAAATGTATGCCTTATGAGATTTTTGAGCCTATTAATGAATGGATTAAACATTTGAATCATTCTCTTTTTTTTTTGTGTGATTTTCACTCATGGAATTGTTACTCTAGAACTTGTTTTGACTCTATTTGAGGGTAAATTTTTACATGCATACATAAACATAATTGATACATTTTTCTTGAAATAGCTACGTTAACTAAATAGTCAATCTTGCATATTTTCCCTTGCTTAACCCCTTTGAGGTTATTCGACCATTTCTTATTTTTAACTCATTACATGCCTTAAAAAAAATATGTTCTTACCCAACCTTAGGAAATAAAAGAGCATTGACATTGTTATTGGATGATTTCTTGAGCAAGTATGGGGGTGTGTGTGCAAAACAGTTGATAAAAATGGAAAGAGTAGTTATCTTCAAAAAATATATAAAACAAAGTGTAAAGAAAGGTCAACAAAGTAAAAAGGAGAAGCAAAAAAAGGGAATTTACGTTAGGTAGAGTTGGGATGAACTTTTATGCTTTTTATTTGAACTCAACCCTAATGCTCTTTTATTCTCTTTAGTATTTAACCTGTCATATCCATATTACCCCCTCCTTTACCTTGATCTCATTATAACCTTAAATAAAGTCCTCTTAATTTGTGTGTGTGCATGTGTTTTGAGTGAGAAGTAGAAGATAAGCAAGTTTATAGTAGTGCAATTTTTTATGAGTTTAATTGAGTGAAATACCTACCTTTCAAATACACGAGAGATTAAGAGTGAATCTTGTGAGGATCTATCATTCTTGACTCATGCCTTTCAATTGAAGTTTCCTTGCTTGTTGACTTAAGATGTGAAGAAATGTTACCTCATAAATGTTTTAATCCCTTGAATCTTTGGTTGCTCTTCTTGCTTATAAACTTTTGCTTTCTTAAATATCATTAGAAATTGAGTCTTTTAGAGTTTTTAGCTTTTGAATTTTTGTTATTTTTCCTTATTCCCTAATTTTGGTCTTATATGTTTTACTCGGGAGTGCAAAAGCTAAGTGTGAGAGAATTTGATAACAATATATTTTATTCATTTAATAATCCTCTTAGTGGGCTTCTTAAGATTCAATCAGTCTTAATTAAGTTAGTTTTGTCACGTTTTAGGACATTGGGCCTAATTGGATCATCAAAGGAATTATTGCATGAATTAGCCTTAATTTGTCTATTTCGCAGCATTCAGTAAATTGGCTATAATCTGAGTTGTAAATATTTGATTGATATGATTCTAGCCTTGTAGGAAAGCTAAGACAATTCTCTAAAGTTTGATGAAGACCTCAAGAGATGAATCACACGTTTGGATAATTTAAATTGAAGTGGAAGAAAGAGCCAGAATTTTGGTCCTGACAGCTTGACCTCTGTGCACTCATCAGCCCATTTCTTGAGCTATAGGAGTTCAATTGACACCAAACTAAGCCCAAATAAAATTTAAGACCCATATATACAACTTTTATGCAGAACACAAGAGTTGGATCGAATGTATAGCGGGTCATATTGGACCTAAAAGTCAGAACAGAGGTGTTGTTGCTGGAACCCAAATACTGTGTAAAGATTAGGTCACATCTTGTGCTGTAGGAGTCTGATTGTGCTGAAACTAGTGGCATTGGAAAGATGAGACCAAACCTTTCTACTTTTATAAGACCACTTATACAATAGGTGACATTATGATGGAGTTATAGTTATGTGAATACAGTTGAATTGGTTGAGCGGGGAGACAAGCATGGCAATAATTTTTCACTCATTCACCCACTCATTAAACAACTCTATTGTCATTTTTCAATCATCCACCCACTTATTAAACAACTACCTTGTCATTGTGTGTCCTTCATGCTTTATAAAAAGGCACCATTGGTTGCTCATTAGAATCATCTTGGTTGAGAGATCAAGATCATGTTATTGTATCATTTTTTTGTTGTAGTTTTCTTTTATTCTAAATAAAAGATATGTTCATCTCCTTATTCTTCTATTTTTCTTTCTTTTTGTTCATAAGTAACTAATTCCCATTTTACTTGGGTGAAAGGGTGAAGCTTTTAGCAATGAAATAAGGCTAGATTAATCTCCTTTTTATGCTTGAATGATATATTATTAAGTGATCATTATATGTGTTGTATTTTATTTCCAATCAATTTAGAAACCCTCCTTGTAAAGTGGAGATCTTGATTTGTTGTAGACAAAATATTGGCACAATGAATGTTTGAACCCATTTACAAGTGTTAGTGTTAGTAATTAAAGGAACCATACTATAACTATATATATAATCTTAAATGAACTTTGAATGTTATATTTTTCGATTGGAACCTCCATTGTGCGTGAATTCTAATTGAGTTATAAAAAAAAATTAATTTTGTCCTTACTTTACTTACCAATAGTGGAACTCCTAACCCAAGAAAACTCTTTTTGTTTGTGAACAATTTTATACCTTTATTATTGTGACAAATCTTTTCCTTACCTTAACAAATTTTCTTCATCAATTCTCTACGGATTGACCTCAAACTCCTTAGAATTTATCACTTGAGATAACCTACACTTGGATTTATAACATATCAATTCTGCATCAGTGGAACATGACAATAGAGGTTTTTAATGAGTGGGTTGATGAGTGAAAATTTATTGTCATGCTTGTCTCCCCACTCAACTAATTTAGCTATTGTCACACGACTATTACTCTATCATAACATCACCTATTGGATAAGTGGTCTACATAAAAGTTGAATGATTTTGTCTCAGCTTTCTAATGTCATTAGTGTCAACCCAATCTGACTCCTATAGCCCAAAATATAGCCTAATCTTTGCACAATATTCAGGTTCTAGCAACAGCACATCTGTTCTGACTCCTAGGCCTAATATGACCTACTAGCCATCCAATTAAGCTCTTGTGTTTTTCATGAAAGTTGTAAATTTGGATCTTAACTTTCATTTTTGTTTCGTTTGGTGTTAATTGAACTCCTATAACTCAAGAAATGAGTTGATAAATGAGTAGAGGTCAAGCTATCAAGATTAGCACTCTAGTTCTTACTTCAATGCTAATTTAAATTGTCCCAATGTATGATTCAACCTTGAGGTCTTCATGAAAGTTGTAGAAAATTGTCTTAGCCTTCCTACAAGATAAAAGTCACATCAATCAAATATTTGTAACTCAGATTATAGTCAATTTACTGAATGCTGGCAAATAAACAAATTAAGATCAATTCATGCAATAATTCCTTCAATGATTCAATTAAGTTCAATATCATAAAATGTGACAAAATGAACTTAATAAAGCCTAATTGAACCTTAAGAAGCCCAATGAGAAGATTATTAAATGAATAAACTATATTGTTATCAGCAAGCAATAATAGAAGTTTATTTTTTGCAGACGGTTGAGTTATGTAGCTGGGAGTTATGCAATAGTAGACGATTCACCTCGGTTATTAGGATTATGGTTCTTTTAAAGGGTTCAAGTTTTGGATTTAGGGATGTTAATCTAATTTTAGTTTTTGGATTTCAATATAATTTTATTTTAGAATAGGGTTGGGGCTAAGATTAAAAAGAAAAAAAAAAGTTCTTACGGACCATTCAATAAATAAAATGGTTAATAAATTCCTCATCACTAAATAGATGATGTGGACACATTTATTTATTAGCTTGTCTATATGTTTAAATGTGATCGAGCCATGTAAGAAGGGCACCAAAACCTTCTCATTTTGATGGGCACCAGAGAAACCACCTATTGTCATCACATTTTTCTCTCATATCACTTTTTACACTACTTCACATACTATTAATTACATCACTTTTTTCTTATCACTTTCTCTTACTTAATCACAACCATAAAAAAATAGTAAAAAATATGGTAAAAAAATGTGACGAGATAAACATTTTTTATAACAAAATACATTGGAGTAATTGGTCTATGTAGCCAAAAAAATATATATACATTGGTCTAATTTTCAAAGATCAAACCTAGTTTCAATGAAAACTACATCTTGCATATGTGAGATTACTTATAATTAAATAATAAACATTATATTTAATTTTAATATTATCATTCAATTATGTATTGTTACATCATTAAAAATATTTGACTCTCATAGTACTTATATCAAAAGTCACACATGTCATAACAGTGATTGATTGACAAAGTAAAAAACTTTTTATACTAATAGTGTATCAAAATTAAACTTATAAAAATTATATAAATATAAGAATGTGTATGTATAAATGTGTATGATTAGATATACTCTAATTTAATTAAATTTGGATAGGTCGAGTCATGAATGAGATTAGGTATTTAGCACCTTATAAAGTTCCCTTAAAAATAGTAAAATAAAGAAGGTATATATAATTTTTCAAATAAGAATATGATTAATTTTATAATAAATATTTAAAAATCAATCAAATATAGAATTTGTTAACAAGTTTTTTAAGACACTAGTTAAAGAATGAAAAATGAATTTAATTTAAATGCACTTTTAGTATAAAAAAATTATATTGTCATTTAATTATATATTATCATCTTATTAAAAATATTTTATTTTTAAATTAATTATCTCAAAAACTACATATGTGATAATGTATAATTAGTTGATAGTATAAAAATTTTTACACAATACATTAAAATCAAACTAAAAAAATAAAGAATATTTAATAATTAATAAATAGTATATTAGAAATTCAAGGTGCATTTATTACTTGCTTCTTCAAGTAATTAGGTGCACTTAATAGAGAGTATTAAATGCTCCTTAACTAGTGTTAGAGGTAAGAATATGTCAGACGACTTATCAAGAGCCTACAACCTAATCTTTTTTAGCCTCCATAAGTTTGAACTATTTAGTAAACAAACCAAGCTTAGGCTATGTTTGGAAGTTGTAAAAAAGATGAAAGGAAATGACTCATAATATAATAGAATAAAATAGAATAGAACGTGTTACTCTATTATTTGAGTGTTTAATGAGTATAATGAGAAAAATAAATGAATTATTAAGCCATTCATTTCTTAAGTCTCCAAATTAGAGAGATAAGAATTAAAAGCTTTAAGTGACAAAAAAAAAACTTCTTAACTCTACCTTATCATTTCACTCATTTTTTTTTAAATAACTTACAAACATATTTTCATTAAAATTTATGAATCCATTATATAGCATTCAGTCTAATATCATTCTCAAAAACATAAACTTCGATTTTGAGAAAGGCATTTTTATTTCACTGTTGGCACTACAATAAAATCCATGTATCATTTGCTAGTTCTGATATTCTTACCATTAACAGTGCATACACCTCTATTTACACTCATCTCAATACCATTCATCATACTTAATTTTTGCTATCACTTACTCTCACTAAATCTGACACCTTTAAGAAGGGTGTCAACAGTACATATACTCCTAAAAGGAGTGTATGATGATCTTTTTCCATCATTTCCTCATGCAATCGTACCCTACTCAGTTTTGGTTTTCTAGTCTGTTCTTTGATACCTTAAAAAGTTCTTGGCCAATAGATTGAGGATAAATTTGTGTTTTCGCAAATTTTTTATTTATATTTTTCCCACTTTATTATATTGCCCTTCTCTTTTTCAGGTTGATTAATTTACGTATGTTAGATTAGAGACTCTTTTGTCTCTTCATAGTTTTTTCAATTTTTTTAATTTTTTTTTTCTAAGTTACTATACCAACTATTTGGTCATTACATAAATTTCTCTTTCTTTCCCCCATATTTGTCTTTCTTCTCGATTTTTTCTCTCCTATTCTCTACTACCTTCATGACACCTTCCTTTTTAATTATAATTTTTTTATATTATTTTTCTTGTACATCACTTTTTACACTATTTTCTCTCTATCATTTTCTCTCACTTAATCATAACTATTAAAAAGTGGGGTACAAAGTGATGTAAGATAAAAAATAATGTAAGAAAATCATTTTTCTTCCTTTTTAATCTTCTTTTTTTGTTTTTTCATTCAAAATTTAAATCTTTGTATTCAATGGGGGTTATGGTCGTTAAGGGTGTAATCGAGTCAGTTTAGTTCAATTCCTAGAGGAAAATAAATTCAAACCAATCAAAATCAATTGATTCAGTTTGGTTCGATTTTCTTATTTTTTGATTGTCAAATCCAAACCAAACATCTATGGATTGGTTCGGTTCAGGTGATCTGGTTAACCAATTTTTTTTTACACAAAAATCAGCTAAGTAATTAGCTTTCCAAAGCAAAAAAAAAATTACATAATAAACCTATGAAAATTTTTCTAGAAATGGAATCAAACCTGTTTATCTCAATAGGCACACTACAAAGTACAACAAACAAACAAAGTCCAAATAAACAAACATAATTAAAGAAAACACACAAGATGTAATTAGAAACTTTGCCAAATTATAGAAACTTTGCATCAATGATAGTTGACTTAGACAAAAGATGTAATTATATATGTGCAGAAAAGAAACAGTATAAACTCACATATAATCAAGATAATAGGCAAAAAAGGATATCATAATAGCAATAATGGTTCATGAAATTCTCAAAACCCATTTCCAACCCATAACTTTTGCAATTTCAAGCTCAAAGAAACCTCAATTATCAACACCACTTGACCTGTTTCACAATCAGTTAAGTAACAAACCCAGAAAATTATCCTTACACCACCCAAAATAGCCCCTTCAACATCACACCACTATATTAGAATCACCATAATTAATCAACCAAAATTAAAAAAAAAAACTCAACCCACGTTCCACCACTCAGTAACCACCCAAACCGCAACTAGCCTCCATCACATTTCAAGACACACAAACACAGAACCATCGTATTCCTCAAGTAGATAGGAGACTTATCGAGCGGCGAGCAACGAGCAACAAGGGTTGAGGCAGAGGTTGAGGCATAGAGCAAAGGGGTGGGTGAGGGTTTGATTTAGGAAAAAAATTCAAAACAGCAACAGTAGCAAGCATACGCATAGGCATAGTTTAGAATATATATATATATATAAGGGACATATCTAGTGAAAGGAGTTTTTATTGTGAAAGGTGAGAGGAGTAAATCTTGACCATACAACCATACATGAATAGTTAAAATTAAAAGTTACTTAAAAGTCATGTGACCACTTACAAAAGTCACATGCATTGATGTTCTAATCTTGATCATTCATGTAAGATCCAATGGTCAAGGTTCACTCCTCTTACCTCTTAAAATAAATACTTCTCTCACCAAATACGCTTCCTATATATATATATATATATATATATATATATATATATATATATATATATATATATATATATATATAGTTCGGTTCGATTCTTGGGTTTGAAACTTTCAACCCGAGAACCAAACTAATTAAGCTTTATTTGGTTTAGATTTTGCCCGAACCAATGAACATACTTGAACTAAACCAAACCAATCTAATTAGTTCAGTTCGGATTGGTCGAGTTATCTGAATCAATTTACACCCCTAATAGTTATGATCGCTGGGGTGATTGAGTGGCGGCTATGGGTGATATGCGAGTTACATAAATTTTGATTGGGTCGCCTGTGAATTGTGGTGGTGCATGTTCATGAAGGATCAACGAGGGCTCTGATTTGGGTGTCAAAAATGATTGTTTGGGGTGGAGATGTGGTGGTGCATTACTTATCTAGATGATTAGTTTCGAAAGGCTTAGGAGAGTGCTTGTGAGGTTTCAAAGATGTGTGAGGCTACTACACTATCAATCATATATTACTGATAATAAAGGTAATGAGTAAATGATCTGGATAGCTTTGATTATGTATAATGTTTCTAAGTTTTAATCTTGAGATTATATATTGAGTAGTTATGCTGGTGATTACTTCCAAGGAACCTTTTTAATTTTTTCTGTCAGTTTATATTAAGCTTTTATATTATATGGCAGTATATAGAGAAGAGGAAAGGCTTTTCTGGAAACTTTCCATGCTAATCGTAACAATCCATTGTCATCTACTTGAACAAAGACGAATCACCTTTAGAATCTGAACTTGTGAAATTTGGACCACATTTTAGCTAGAGAGGAAGAAATAATGACAAAAGCAAATGTGCATAAAACTATCTACAACAGTCCCCAAATACAATACATTTCACAAAATGGTGAAAAAAATTATATACTGAACTGATTCAATATAATATTTGGACATTGCATTTTATATGCATTTGATTTTGTAATATTGATTATTGTCAATTTACATATAGCAATCTGTTAATTTTTCCAGGTTGTTCTTATTTAGAATTCACTAAGGGGTCTCCATTTCACTCAGATATTGCTACGTTGTATAATATAAGTCCCTCCTAAACTACCAAAAGTAGTTTTGTGCTAATAAAGTTGTGGTTTATATGATATGAGATTAGTAGTTTAAACCCAGTCTATCTGATAAGACTATTATTTAGTGTTGTCAAATTGTGGCCATGGTAGCGCCATGGAGGATTGTGGTGGCGGGATTCTTGGAATCCGTCATTCGCCAGGCACTGTGTTGCAATTTTTGCCTTGTTTGAAATGGCGGCTGCCACAACCATGGCGCTATGGCGGTTGTGGTGGTTCATTGCTAAAATAACAGTTGTAGCCTCCTTTTTTTAGGGGCTTTTCAGGGTTTTCACACTTAGGGATTTATAAAATCCCTAACCTATTCGACGAAGACCACCCACTTTCAGCCTCTACTTCTCGAGACTTCCTCCCACTCCCACCCACTGGCCTCCTCCATTAATTTCGGCAATTAAGCGGCGAGACCCAGGCATCTCCAGCGGCCAACGACCTTCTTAACTCCCTGTTTCACTTCTAGGACCTAACCTAGAACAATGGCATGTCGTGGACAAAGTGAAGTCTCTTCAAACGCTTCAAGGTTTGCTAATAGTAATAGGATAGACCTTGGGTGGAAATATTGCCACCAGCTTACAGAAAATGATACCAATAACTATGTGTGCAATTTTTATGGTAAAGTCACAAGGGGGGATCACTAAAGAAAAAGAGCATCTAATAAGGAAGTTAGAGAAGAGTTGTGGGGATATTTGAAGGATAAGAGGAAGCAAGAGAGTGAAGTAATTCAAAATCACAAAGTGCAAATGCGGGATATTCTTGATCTTGATGGTGATAGTGATGAAGAATGTGCAATGGATGAAACGTTTAGGTTTAGAGATAGAACACCTGCACCTGCATCTGCTAGTAGGAAGGGTACAGATAAGGGTTTTTTGAAGGACCCTGTTGATTTTTTTATAGAAAACTAGAAATTGTGATTAAAAAAAATAAGAAAGAGAAGTTGAGGCAAGCAAGCATCAAAGAGGCATGTGATAAATAAGCTACGACGAGAGTCCATCAATATATAGCTCAGTTTTGGTACCAAGCTAGGTTGTCATTTAACATAATCAAATTGCAAAGCTTTCATAACATGGTTGCAGCCATTGGAAGCTTCAGACAACATTTGCAAGTTTCAAGTTATCATGACATAAAAGTTCCACTCCTCAACAAGGAGTTGGAGTACACCGAAGAATTGTTGAAGGGTCAAATGCAACAATGGGCAAGTTTTGGCTGCTCTATTATGTCAGATGCTTGGACTGATAGGAAGCAAGGATGGTTGATCAATTTTTTGGTCAACTCTCCTACTGGGATAATGTTCGTGAAGTTTATTGATGGGTCTAACTTTATGAAGACCGATGAGAAATTATTTGAGTTGCTTGACTCTATTGTGGAGGAGATTAGAGAGGAAAAGGTTATCCAAGTTATAACGGACAATGGAAGCAATTATGTTCTAGCTGGTAAGTTGTTGGAAGAAAAAAGACCATATCTTTATTGGACCCCTTGTGCAACCCATTGCATAGACTTGATTTTGGAAGACATTGGTAAGCTTCCTTTGATAAAAAAGACAATTCAAAGGGGAATCTCTCTTGTTGGCTTCATCTATAGCCATTCAAGTACCTTGAGTTTGTTGAGGTATTTTACAAACAAGAGGGAATTGGTGAGGCATGTAGTCACCTAATTTGTAACATCCTTTCTATCATTGGAAAGGATTCATAAAGAGAAAGCAAATCCCAGAAGGATGTTTACCTCAAATGATTAGGCAAGAAACAAGTTGTCTAAGGAGGCTAAGGGGAGGGTAGCAACAAAAACTGTACTCATGTCGGCTTTTTGGAATAATGTGGTGTTTATACTCAAAGTGATGGCTCCACTTGTTTGAGTGTTTCGGCTTATTGATAGTGAGAAAAAGCTAGCCATGAGTTATATTTATGAAGCAATAGAGAAGGCAAAAAGAAGCCATTATCAAGTCTTTCAAAAATAATGAAAGCAAATACAAAGAGGTTTTTGAAATCATTAATAAGAGGTGGACTTGCCAGCTTCATCGCCCATTACATGTGGCTGCTCACTTTTAAAACTAGAATTCTTCTATAACAATCCCAACATGGAATATGATTTTGAGGTTACAAATGGGTTGTATGCATGCATAGAGAAGTTGGTGCCAACTCAAGAGGTGAAACAAAAGATACTCTTGGAGTTACCAATTTATAAAGTTGTTAGTGGTATGTGTAGAAATAACTTTGCAATATTACAGAAGAAAGCCATTGCACTAGGTGAGAAACTAAGAATAGAACTTCTAGTCTTCTAAGTAAGTTCTAAGTTCTTCTAACTTTTAAAATTTAAGTCATTTACTTAACAAAATATCTTTAGCTTTGTAGGTCAATAATGGCAAATGTATGGACAATCAGCTCCAAATTTGCAGAAACTAGCTATTAAGATCTTGAGCTTGACATGCAGTGCATCAGGATGTGAACGTAATTGAAGTGTGTTTGAGCAAGTAATTATCAATTTGCTTTCATTTTGGTCTACCTCAAATGCTCAATAATAGTCAATACTAACTTATAATTATTAACACTTTTTAATTACTTATCTTAATGTTGTAGATTCATTTTAAGAAAAGAAATAGGCTTGAGCATAAAAGATTGCACAACTTAGTGTATGTCAAATATAATCAAGCACTCAACTGAAGATACAATCTTAGGGATGAAATTGACCCAATCTCACTCAATGATATTGATAAGTGTAATGAGTGGCTACTTGGAGATATGGATGGTGATGATGATGATGATGATGCAAATGAAAGGGTTTTTTAGAATGATGATGGTCTTAATTAGGAAACTGTTTATAGGGCTTTGGGGGTTGGAGAGCCTAAAACATATACTAGGCGTCAAACTAAAAAAAGAAAGGAACCAGCAAGTGGTTCAAGCACAGCAACTGCAAGAGTTTCTAAGACCAAGAAAGGTTCAACAAGTGCATCTTCAACTGAAAGAGGAAAAAAGAAAGTGGTTGAAGATGATGAAGAATTGGAATTTGGAGACCACATTGAGGAGTTGGAAGAAGAATTACAAGAAATTGATTGAGGATTTAGAAGGAGAAGAACCTGAGAGATATGCCACACTATCTGACATTGACAATGATGATTATGTTGATGTGGGGGAGGAGGAGGAGGAGGAGGAGGGGGACAAATAAATTTTTAACTTATTCTTGTGTGATTGTGTCTTGTCTTAAACTCTTGATTTGTGTTTCTTTTTTATTACTTGTTAGTATTTGTAGTTTTTGAAGACTCAGTTTATGATGGGACACAATGACGTCGTTTGATCCATGTAGTCGATCCCACCTAGTGAGAAAAAGCTTAGTTGTTGTTGTTTTTGTTGGTGGTGGTGGTGGTGGTGTTAGTGTTGTTGTTGTTGTTAGTATTGTTAGTTTTTACTTTCTAGTGGCCTTATGCTTAATTACTTATATTATGACTTATGAGACTTTGATTATGTTTATGACTGAGTTATGACAGTTATGTTTTTCCCATATGCTTTTGAATTATGATACTTTTGATGAATTTTATTTGATAGAATATATTTCTAATTTTATTGTTCTTGATGTATGTTATTTAGTTTTTATTATTTATTATATTTAGAAAAAAAAAAATTGTAATTTTTCTGTATATATATATATATATATATATATATATATATATATATATATATATATATATAATTAGCAATCATGCTTCGTCATTTTCTCGCAACCACCATCCGCCATTTTATATGGCGATTTTTGGCTTTCCGCCATGGACCGCCATCCACTATTAACAACACTACTATTATCCCATGTTCTATCAATTTTTTGTGCAAACAAGAGGGAATATAAATCTAAATATTAATTGATTTTATCAAACTTCTTGTCTTCTTATAAATCTAAATATTTTAATTGATTTTATCATGTCTTCTTGTAAAGTTTTTATTTCATATATGTAAATATTAATATATTTTCATTTAAAATTTTCAATGGCAGGAAATATAAATATAAAATAATTAAATATAATATATTATAAATATTATATATTTGAACCAAAAAAATTGTAAAAAAATACTTAATAATTTCTTAATTTTTTCGTAATAAATTACATTTAATTAATTTTATTATATTTTCATGCAAAATTTTCGTATGATGTATATATTGAAGTTTACTAAATAATATAGAATAAAATAGTAATTTAAAAATATAATTAATTTATTTAAAGTGACAAGATATATATAGTAGAGATGATATTAGACACTTACGAAAATTTTGAGATTTTAAGATCAATCATCAATAAAAACAATTAGTAACAATCAATTAAAGATGAATGAGAACTTCTTAAATTTTTTTGAATATAAATATGAATTAATATGCAAAGGTATATATGTCAAGATAATTAATATATGATTATAAATTTCTATATTTGTATGTGTTGATAATAAATTTAATTTAAGCCTGACAATACATGTATACCTACCTTTTAAATTACAACATAAGATGTCACATGACAATTATTGAGATCATGTATTTATCATATGACAGATTTTTAAACATATTATTTCATGTCAAAATAATGCATGTCAGAATATGAAAACATATACTTCCTCTTTATATATTATATGATTAAAATGAATTAGCTAGAAATTTTTAACAACTATTTAGTTCCATTATTAAGTTGATAATATTAATATGTTAGATTATTAATTTATTATTTATTCTATAATGCAAAATTTAATAATTACAAATATAGATTATATAATAAATATAAATAAAATTAAGTAAGATTCTCTCTTGTCATTAAGTCATATTCAAATTTTCTCTTCATTAAAATAGTCAAACTCCAAATCCTAGGAATGATCTTCAACCATATGATTAAAATCAAATCAATGGTCAAAAATTAGTGCACACTGGTATCATTTGATCCTAATCCATAAATTTTTAATTAATAATTGAAGCTATATAAACTTATACAAAATATAAATATACTTCCTCCATCCACTTTTATGTGTCCATTTAGGAATCTTAATTTGTTCAACATTATCTGTCCATTTCGAAAATTAAAGGATATTTATTAGTCTTTTTCTAACTTTATCTTTATCTTTTATTATCTCCACTAAACTCAATAAATATATATTAATTAATTTTTATAACTTCCAAAAATTAACTACTCTAATTAATAAAATGAGGGGGTGAGAGAGAATATGCTATTAATGAAAATAGAGGGATAAAGAAAAAATATTAATTAAATGAGAAAAAAGATAATTTAGTCATATTAAATCATATTTTTCTATCATTCAACATATTTAACAATTTTCTTAATTTATACGTATTAACCTTAATAAATAAATAAAAGTAGATGAAGGAAGTATTAAAATACTAAAAGCTCAAAATATTTAATAAATATAATAATTAATGAGTAAGGTCAATATTCAAATTCTCACTCTTCATTAAAGTTACTATTCTCTCTTTTTATTAAATTAGATTTTCTATGTTCTCTCTCTTCATTAAATTAACTAATCTTGAGCCATTAGAGTAAGTTTTACTCTGGATAAAAAAGAAATTGAATACATAAGAATTCTAATCAATTTATGTTAATGTCGTTGCTCTCAATATTACATCATATATAAAGTCCTCACTATTTTAATATTTAAAAATTTGCTCCTTCATCAATGATTAAAGAATTTTAATATTAATCATTTTGTTTGCCTATAAAAGAAAGGCGCTTTCTCTGGTACCCTTGTACTTGGAAGGGTTCAGAACCCCTTCTTAGTTGTACCAATTAAATGCAACTATTTGTCTTGTAATTTTCACATCATTAATAAATTCTTTTATAGCTTATAAGGACATATAAATTTTAAAATTTATGAAATTGACCCAAGGACCATTTTATAAAATTAAAAATCTTTTACCCCAGTTAACATTAAACATACCCAATTTTAACCCTTAAGTCTTAACTCAAAATTTTCTTCCCAACTCATTTGAACCCTAACCCCAACTCATATGAACCTAACACTTGCCCTATTTTCATCTTCTTCTCACCTGAGGCTTCCGAACTGACCATTCACACAATTTTCAGACCATAACTCCACCCAGTGACCAAATTGATTGGAGTTCATTGCTGAGCCTCCTTCGTCGTCTTCGAATTCACACATGCACACACACACACACACACACACACACACTCTCTCTCTCTCTCTCACTCTCTCTCGCTGTGGCGGCAGTCGAAGCCCCCCTTCATACCAGTGATCTCACTGAGCCAGTCAATGACGTGAAGCCCTTCAATGATGTCCAAGTTTTCCTTTTATCCTTTCAAAAATCTGTCTTTTTTTAAAAATATATATAATATGCAACTTGTAATCCTTAACTGGTACAAAGGTTCTGTATTTATTAGTTTATATCATGTATTTGTTCTATATCTGTTATATTCTTCACTGTGATGCAATTATTGTTATTTTTTGTTTTTGCAATTGGAAGCTTCATAATATCACACAAAGAGACACAGTGAAATAGATTTGACACAGAGGCAATAGCATTTAAGATTTCCCAATCCAAAACTTCCATTACGAGTTTTTTTTGTTTCTGCAATTGGAAGCTTCATAATATCACACAAAGAGACATAGTGAAATAGATTTGACACAGAGGCAGTAGCATTTAAGATTTCCTAATCCAAAACTTCCATATTGGTGTTCCCGTAATCATCAAAACAACAAAGTGTCTTGTTTTATGGATCTTGATAATTTTCCAAGTCAAAATACTATATTAAAATATCTTATAATTTGGAATCAGTTGAAACTTTAAAACATGAGGAAGAATATAGCAGCTGCATATGATATGACTAACCAAAATACTGTATCTCAATAGCATGTAAACACTGATTGAACAATGTAAATTAAGTAATATTTTTATGTATAGTAGTGACAATTCATAGAGTTTTGAATTTTGGTACCCAACCTTCCATGCATTGCGTGGATCTATATCTAGTTCTAATGAAAATCAAAGACTGTGGAAAAAGATTCTGCCTTCTAGAATCCTAATTGTGCCTAGTTATTGCCTGATCTTAGCAATTATCATGGACATCAAGAGTCTTATAAGGAGGGAGTGGAATATTAATTTTGCTCATATACTCAGAGAATGCAGTCAAAGGGCAGATTATCTTGCAATATGGGGTTCTCATAATGAAGAATTTTGGTTCATCTGGGGACATCCTCCTCCAAGGCTAATTGTTCAGCTGTTAGCTGATTCATCTTGTGCTTGTTTTGTTAGACTTTTAGTTCTTTTCCTTTTCTTTGATATCTACCCAAAAAAGAAAAAAAAAAGCTTTACACACTTTATTTGGATTGCACATTTCTTTCAACATGGAATTTAGTAAATCTAAGGCATTGTTTTCATTCCACAGTTGGGTTCCAAAACTAAGAAAAAAAAGAACATTTTAATTACGATTTCAGAATCTCAGATTTCAAATTTGATGAATTGGGCAAAAAAAAAAAGCTTACATAACCAATGAGAGATTGAGGGGATGATAAAAATTATATCGACCATTAACCTTCTTGGCACTCACAATCTGCAACATTAGGACGCCAAAACGACATTATGTGTTGCTTGACACAACACCACTGATGGCATACTCTGGAGCCTTGAAGCCATTGAAGCAGTAGTTAAATAGATTTAATCTCAAGAGTAGATAAAAATGTCATTTCAGACTCAGAAGTGAAATTACATAAATATATAATATATATACTAGTTACAAAAATGCTCTGGTGTTCCCTTCTGCTTCTTTAAAATTAAAATTTTTAACGAAACCAAAATCTGACACCTAGCCTCATAAATTTGCACCTAGACTTTTAAGACATTTTTCTACTAAAAGAATGGTAACAAATCTTGACATGCTTTGATACAAACAGAACTTACTCATAATGTGTAGCTGTAAAGATATTGCAGCTTCATGACACTATGACCTCTATTGTTATTGAACCATAGACTTTATCTGTAGCCTTCTTTGCTTGAATAAGAAACAAAATTTCATAAAAATATAACAAAAATTTAAAGGATGAAAGAATTAAAAAAGAAAGGCAAAAGTTCACCTCTTGCTCCCAATCAATGTGTATGGTAATGGTAGGTAGAGAAAATACTTGAAAAATTAGTACACATACCATCCCCAACCAAAGTCCCTGCACTAAGTATTATACAATAGAGATTATACAGACATGCTAGGGATTATATATGGTAATGAATTTGCACTCCTCCTATGCAGACATGCTAGGGATTATACAGTAGGTAAATCAAGTTCAAGATTATGCACTTTGCACTTAGACATGCTATGAATTATTAAAGTCAGCATTAGACCATGTTTTATTATATGATAGATTAATATTATCTTTTAATTGTTAGCAAATGGGACAATATATAATCACCAGAACCAAGTTATATAAGTGAACTGCCAGCCAATGTGAGATTTTTAGTGAAAGATCTTAAATGTGTGACAATACAAGTTGGGTGTCATGCTGCCAAATTATTTGCAACTTAATTCTATTGAGCTTTTAAGTATCAAAGGTTTCATATGGTGTTTTCTTCTGTTAGGAGCAGCTTGAAACTTTAAAGGGAGGGTAGTTGTAGTACAACTTATATCAATTTTGACATGGTATGTGGTTTAGTAGCAAGCTAGATTAGCAAATCCAATGATATTTGCCTATATATATTAGCTAGATTTGACATAGTGTTTTGTATCACGCTATGTTTATATGTTATTTACTTATTTAGTTTTTACTGGTGAAGGTATATGAAGTTGAGAACTTGTGGAAAGTTATTCTGTCATCTTCTTATGCAGCAGTAGATAGTCACAATATTTGTATAGAATGTTTACATTCCATGTCAATGTTCTCTACTATGTGTCTCTACATTTCTAGCAAGCATATAAATCCTTAAAAATACATCTATAGGTAATTTTGGTATCCTAGTACCAAAATAACATTTTGCTATTCTAGTAATAAAATAGCATTTTACAGGTCCACTGATTCACATAAAGAGAGAATACTTTGCCTATTTCTAATATTTAGTAGTTCAAGTTACTAAAGATTTGCAAATGATAGTCACTCATTTAAAAAATAACCTTTAACATAACTTACCAGAACGCTGGTCTGCAAGTTTTTTCACTTATTGTCAGAGGTATAACATTTAAATTTTTTATAAATTTGGGATGGTATGTACAAGAAGGTAGCTTTGTGATAGTAATTGGAATGTTGCACAGAAACAATGATATGGTGATCATGGAACTAGTAAAGGTCATGTACGTAGGCTGTATATGGCAAAAGCTTCTCCTTTTTGACACCAATAGACTCATAATTAGGGTCTCTCGTATGTCTAAGTGTATGACTGACTAGTAACGAGACAATTATTAATGAAATCACATCAAAATTCCAACTGTTTCACAATTTAACTATTCCCTTAATATCTTTCGATTGAATCTCATGACAGAAAGGTTAAAAGACAAGCTAGAAGAGTTTTTCAAATATAAAAATGTAACTTGTTTAGCACTGCACCCGACTCTTTTTTGTGCCAATTGCCCTATATTGATAGCATTAAAAAAATATTTTAAGCACTTAATATCAAATTAATTTTAGTAAATCTTAACAATCATTCAAATTTTTTTCTTATTCATTTACCAAATCTTTAAACTTTTCTTAAGGAAAAAAAAGGCTAGGTTCCTCATATGTTAGTGCACTTCTGCAGAGAATCAATCACACAGAACAACTGCTAGGTACTAGGTAGACCTTCTCTGAGACGTGAATTTTAGTTACAATGTAAATTTTAAACTTAAAAACCTTTAAACTATTCAAACCCTTTACTAGTAAATCACTAACTTAGTACTTAAACGAGCTTGATTGTTGCTCTTCAGTATCATACTTTCTATTAATAATTAAAAATTATAAAGGGATGTCTTCTTGACAATAATGCATAATATGGACGTAAATGATCACAGAAAATTTATAAGTATTAGAGGACACTCAAAGAAGATTTACCCAGTTGATGGGCACAATACTCCATCTATTGAGAACTGATTTACACTAGGGAAATCCTCCCCCCCCCCCAAAGCTTCATCTTCATAAGAATTAGGAAGGCACATTTGGACATAAATTGATCTTGTACTACAAAGATGGATCTCATTGCCAAAATAAGTTTGCCTAAAACTAAATCCTATATACATGTTATAGACTATAAAGAAAGGTCCTCTTGGTAAAAATGAATGGAAGGCGAACCCCAAGAACAGTCTATTCTTCATAAAAAATGCATCAATCCCTTTGATACAATTAACTTTATCATATTCAGTTCTCTCAGACTTAATTGATATTAGGCAGGGTGTTAGAAGTGGAACAAAGTAATGTGCTATGCTGATGAGAAGGCCATGAAATCTATTTAGTGTGACACAGGGCAGGGGTAGGGTGGGCAATGAATGTAGGTATCTCATCTCCGGGCATCAGAACTGAAACCCCACTGGCATATACACTCATCTGCAGAAAGTAGAAAAGCAAGAGAATTAATGAAACATCACCTTGTGAGTATAATGAGTTTACAATAAAATGAAATTATCTCCTGCAATAGTTTAATCAAATTCTTGGATTCAACCTACTTAAGATGAAAGAGTAATTTTACACTAAGAGTGGACCAGAAATCAAACTAAAAAGAGTTGTTCAAATGTGAGTTTGAGCTCTTTATCGAATTCACAGGTTTAATCAAGTTAGTTACTGTAAATAAAGCTAGTTTTCAAGAGAGCATGAATTGCTTATGAAGTTTTGTTCTTTAAGCATTTTTACCATGTTGTCTAATAATGCTATATTATATTATGAATCATCTGGAGCAGAGGAGCAAGCATTGGATGGCATAGTGATGATATCAGGCCCTATCTCAAACAACGTCACTTTGCAGTGAGTATTCTATATACGTCCTTTTTTAGATATTGAATTCTAGTGAGTATTCATAATTTGATTGAAGAATTTCCGTTGACAAAATTTTTTTGGAAGTAATCGTGTTGCTAACTTGCTTTTTCATATTGAATATGATTGCCTTCAACCTGGTTTTGTAAACCTAGTTAATTGGGATATTGAATTCATGGGAGTTCTCTCCAAGATTGGGTTTCTGCTTGGAACTTTGTTTTTATATTTTTCTAATTTATTGAACTACAAAAGTTAATTCACGTCTTTGTAGTGGCGGATGAAAGCCTTTTCATGGTGCTTTGTCATCGTTGTAATTGTTCTTGTTCTTCTGAAATGGGGAGTGCCAATTGATTTTGAAAAGGTAATTCCTTTTTATAATTATTAAAGTACTATAGTTGCTTTTCTTAATGTATCTTCATTGGGTGAGCTTTGCAATTCCTATTTAGAAATTAACCAATATTTTAGTTGTTTGGCTGACATAGATTTATTAATGTTGA
Source organism: Ormosia semicastrata (assembly GCA_029884595.1). Lineage (NCBI taxonomy): Eukaryota > Viridiplantae > Streptophyta > Magnoliopsida > Fabales > Fabaceae > Ormosia > Ormosia semicastrata. Next base: position 3,914,167 of record JAQQTO010000028.1, on the reverse strand, counting down.
TAAAGTTATGGCATTCCCATGTCACTATCAGGCTTCTAATATCTTTAACTAAAATATTATATATGACAATTATATTTGAAGTTTGGCAATTAAATTGCCATTGGATTTTTATGTATTTGGTTATTTCCGATTAGTTTAAAGAGCTATTAGTTCTGCACTCTCTCCCAGTTACATAAATTACATGGCATCAGTGCAGTTTACTATGCTTCTATCCAATATGTTGAAGAATTAACATGTTGCACTCGGAGAGGGAATTATGCTTCGCAGCCAGGTAGCATTCATCCATATTGGAGAATAAAGCTCTCAAGCAACGCTCAGAAAATTTAGCACAAGAGCAGCTTATCAAATATTGTAAGTTTCAAGTAATTTGGAAGTCTTTTGTTCCTTAGAAAATGTCAATCTGGGTACTGTGCATTTCAAGGGAGTTACATTATGAGCACATACCCCTTCTAGGGAAATCCTTGTGAAGATATGTTGCATTTTATTTACGTATTAATATCTTAATAGAAAAGAAACACATAATGTTTATCTAAGTTTGATGTGTGTGTTATGCAATGTGAAATTCAGTGGACCAGGAAGTACTGGAAAGAGAGATTGGAAGATTACATGCATTGTATCAGCAGCAATAGCAGCTGCCACAACAACCATATACTAGCCATTGATGCACAAATAGTAGAGACACCAATTCAGGGCATGATCCCGTGCTTGGTGCACTTTGAATTAAGATTTGCAGTAGTTATAACTGTGTTTTGCCTCTTCATTCAACTGGTGTTGCCACACATACAACAAAATTGTTTCCTTTCCCATGTGCGGTTATGCAGAGATTTCCAGCATATGCCACGTTGCTCATTTTAGCCTTTTCTTATGTATTTACTTTTTTATGTTTGTTTAAATTAATATCAATTTCCACCTAAAAAAAATTAATATCATTTAATGTTGTGCACGTGGTGGTCATAGCCAAAATCCTATTCTATTTTGGTCAATTGACTTGTCGAAGGTGGTAATGGTAACTCAACAGCTTCAAAACTTTCACTGTATGTTTCAGTGATTATTATGTATCTGTAAGCCCCATCTCTTGTGAATTTCCACAGTTGTCAAATTCAGCCTAGTGCAAACAGAAAAATATATTTAGAGCTGTTTGAATGGGCATTATTTATATGGATTATGTGAAGCTAATGTTTGTTATATGATTTTAATGAAGTTCATGTTTTATTAACACTTTGTTTGATATTGACTTGGGACACGGTTAATTGCTCTTTTTCTCAGAGATTTACCTTTATTTATAGACGAGTTTAAAGTTTTGGCAAGTTATTGTTTTGACTTGGAACCTCTATTATCCCCCCATACGTGCATCCCATTAACTATGTACATAAATTATCTTTTCTTATTTTTTTAAAAAAAATTCTCAATAGTTTGCCTTTAATTTAGTTGTTTATCTTTTCATAAGAATAATAATGTTGTTCGTTTTAGAACACAAGTGCCATAAAACTTCATATAGCCATGACTTGATGTAAGGTCGTTAGCAAGCTATTGTAGTATGTGGTAGCATGTAATTTACTTATTATCCGCAGCTCCTTTTGTTCCTTGATTGACTATTATACCATGTGCGGTCTTACGAAAGCATTTACATTGGTAGTCAAATAGAAAGCTGAATTGACAATCGTCAATAAATAAATAAAAATTGTAGAGTGTCAATAAATATACTAAATCAGCTGACAAATGCATACTACAAGAGAAAAGGAAAAACAAACAAAAATAAAATTGATAACTCAAGATAATTTCATCTAGGAACAAAAGGCCGTGAACAGAAACATTTGCTGGAACATCGTGCAGAAAACTAAAATATAGCATCAATCCACTAAGAAACAATTGTTATTTCTATCCTAAAATTATCAAATATGTCGATCACCCAAGGAAGACGGGATCCAGCTATTTGGGACTGAACTAAGTTTTCACTAGACGCTTTTGTTTTTTATGAAACATCTGCAAGCTTTCTAATGCCTTTTTTTATTACAATGTCCTTGTCTTTGTTATATGATTTTAAAACCAAATATAAAGCTACTCTCATTCTTGTTCCATCATCCACCTAACAATAAATAAATAATAAAGGTTACAATTACTCAATATACATTTAATATGTAACGTCTTATGAATTTTAAATGACTAACTTGTATATTGTACGAGTCTGATAAACTACATTACATCATCCAATAAGCAACCCAGACTCTGCAGTCATTCCTAGAGGGATTTGGCATAACAAACAAACAAATAAATAAATAAATATTTTATTTAAATATACATTTGAAGCAAATAAATAAACAAACAAATATACGAGTCATCTCTTTGCTGATCAATTCCTTTTGGCTCAACAAGTTTAAAGTCTGAAATTATAGGCCTCTCTATTATATGGTAATCATAAAAAGAGTTGTCCTGTAGCATTTCCTCCAAGAATAAACCCTGTAAAATGATTAATACAAAGTGAAGTTCGTATGCTAACCTTAATGGATAGAATATTAGGTTTGTGAGTGTAATTACCAATTTTTTTAATATTTCTCTTCCTTGAATCATGTTTGTTTAGGAATGGCGTTGAGTCCAGCAAAATGAGCTAACCCTTAACCATGTCAATGACTAAGAGAAACCGATGTATGTTGTCCTCATTGACAGGAACAAAAATCTATAAAAATAGGATTGAAGTAAGGATAATGTAAAATGTAAAATAAAACTTATATAAACCAACAAAATTTGACTTATATGCTTAAAATCATTTACCTTTGTCAGATAGTCAACTTTACCAATGAAGGATTGTTGATAGTATCCCATCATAGTTTTTGGTTCTGTGGTCCAATGCAAGGTAAGTTGCTGTAAAAAGTTTCTCCTGTTAGTAGTGTTAGTTATTAAATGATTATCTTATATATTAAAAAAATACAGATGTACTACCGAGAATGTGGTTAATAAGAACCAAACACTATTATATTTTGACCTTGATCATTGCTCATAAGTAAGCATACAAGCCACAAAGCTCAGAACTTGCATGACATCCCTGTAAGTGTCAGTAATAATTTTATAATAAAGAACAATATTTTCAAATCTTACATCTTGGTCGACAAGTCCCTTCAACAACAAAGTTTTCAATGTGGATCTGTATACGAGACATAATGATATAAGTGGTGTAATTAAAACCTCCTTCCTGCAAATTCAATTAATAATTAGCTCTTTGAATAGGATATAAACAATTGAACCATTTTTTAACACAAAATTCATAAACTTACCTATCAAAACTGTCATTGTTGGTTGTTCCAAAAATATAAGCTGCAATTGCCACCTCTATCTTATTTAAATGCATTGCTTGTGTTAGCCTAAACATTAAAGGCATCCACTACAGTCCCATATACATATGTGTTACTTTATGAAACTGTGAAATATGTGGTATGTAGGAATTAGATAAAGTATGCATTTACACTTGGAAGATCAATTCCAACCAGTGAGGGTGGGGTGTTCAGATTTGTTGAAGAGTTATAATTGATTTAAAATCTGGTTGGAGAGGTTCTAGTTTGGATAAATTTTCCTGATGTGTTAAGTTGCTTATTAGGCGTGAAGAGCTTCTTGCCTACTCATGTACCTTTCTTCATATTGGCTAATTCATCTTTCTTAGTTCCTTTAATAGTTTTACTAGAATTCTGCCCCTTTTGTTGATGTGGATGCGCCTATGCATCCTTTGGATTTCCTATCAAGTCGACAATTTCTATTTCTTGCTTTCCTGCTCCATCTTCAGGATACCGAAGTTTTCCAATAATAAAATTGATTACACTCTGATTCGTTAAACTTGAATGCTTTGGTGTTGTATAAGGATTCATCATTAATGGGACTTCAGTTGGAGTTTTGAACCCACTTGCAACTCCACAAAGATAATTTGGTGAAATTGGGCTAAATACTGGCATGATGTTAGGAATCCTTTTTCGCAAGGATCCTTGGTGGGAACCCTTTTTCCATTGTGCTTTTGTTCACGGATTTTCCAATAGTGGTATTAGAGACACTTGCGAAACCAAGATTTGATTTTTTCTATTTACGTGTTGTATGAAATAACATGATTAGTTGTTCTCTTTTTGATAAAAAAATATGATCTTTAATGTGTTATTTCAGAAATTAAAAGAAATATTTGTGAAAACATAATCTGTTTGATATATCATATGCGAAACCATGATGTTGTTTTCAAAACCATCAAGATATTCATATGTTTTGTGAAAATCATTTTGTATACATGTATGTTTTTGTGAAGTTTTCTGGTATATATGTGATATATACAGCGCAGCGATGCAAGGATTATGGAAACCTTATATTTGGTCTGCGGTGGCATCAAGTGTTAATGTCAAGCAAACCTTGTTTCTGGATAACGGTGCGACACAAGGATTTTGGAAACCTTGTTTTTGGTTTACGACGGCATCAAGTGTTGATGTCAAGCAAACCTTATTTCTGGATAGCAGCGCAACACAAGGATTCTAGAAACCTTGTTTCTAGTCTGTGACAGCATCAAACGTTGATGTTAAGCAAACCTTGTTTCTGGATAGTGGTGTGACACAAGGGTTATGGAAACCTTGTTTCTGGATAGCGGCACAAGGGATCCTGCGACATGAAGTGTTCATGGCCTCGCAACAATGAGGGTTCAAGTGTTGATGCCCCAGTCATCAAGGAGGTGCAAGAGGTTCAGCTGTTATTTTTTCATTTTGGTTTCGGGGCATTGCCCGAGCCCCTTAAAGGACAGCCTCCCCTTGACCCCCGCCCGCTGACCGGGCAGCAGGACCCCCGTGCGCAGCGTGTTCTTTTCTGAGGCGCAAAATTCAAATATGTTTTTATGATTCACAAAGATAGTAATGTTTTATTATTTTGACTCTTTGTGTTCTTTGTCGTGCATGGTGCATGGTTATGGCCTTAGTCCTTTTTTTTGCCTTTTTTGGTTATTATAAATATGGCCTACATGTCATGCCTTTCTCTCTACATTCTGATTATAAATTCTCTTCTCACCTAACTCCCCTTGTATGTAAAACAAGGTTTCTTTATACTTCGTAATGTAATCTTGATGTGGAGGCAAGAAGACAACATCAAATGAGGATGTTAATGGGAGATGCTTAGTGAAGCTATTCGCTCTCTAGGTTTAGTTAATGATAATCCCATTGGCTTAGGAGAATCATTGCGTTAGGGGGCCTTAACCATGTCACATTCTTTATATGTTTTATATGTATGAGATGCATGGATATTTATGGTATGTTAAATAGTTTAACAAATGGTGAGATCTAATAATAATTTAAAAAAATCCCTCAAAGCAAATATTAAGTCATTGTGTGATGCCTTCCAATGCGTGACACTCGTCAAGACTAGTTTCAATTATGTGTAGGTCTGCCAAAGTAGGATGCCTTTATCTATATTAGTAAGACACGATAGGATAAAGGTAATAGCCAACTGCCAATCATTGGGTCTAACTTAACTAGGCCATTTCAATAGGATTAAAGGCTTAGAGGCATAGAGTTGGGCTTTAGTCAAATTGATGGATTAGAATAAGTGTTATTCACCAAACTATCTAAGAGTTGCATGTGATGTAATTGGAAAATGTTTCCTACACAAATAACCAAATTTTGAGTGATCAGCCAAAGCTGACTCAAAACTAGGTGAAATATGGATCTTGACCCACTAGGAAATCTTACGAAAGGATTTTCTGAGTTAATGATGAGGGTCATTGATTTGAATAAAATAGTGAGAGACATATTTAATTAAAGACCTTGTTAAATATGTTTATGGCATGATACTTATACTTTGTATATTTCTGTTGATAGATAACCATGGCAACAAATACTACAAATAACTTGTCATTGCGATTAGTCCTTGAGAAGGACAAATTGACTGGAACCAACTTTCTAGACTGGTACAGGAATTTGAAGATTATCCTCAAACACGAGAAAAAGTAGTATGTTCTAGAGTAGCCCACTCCTGAGCCACCTGCTGCAAATGCCCCTAGAGCTGAAAAGGATGCTTATAAAAAGCATCAAGATGATGCCTTGGACGTTGGTTGTCTCATGCTAGCCACCATGAACTCTGAGCTTCAGAAGTAACATGAGAACATGGATGCATACGATATGATCGTACACTGAAAAGGCTCTATCAAGAGCAAGCCAAGCATGAGAGGTATGAAGTCTCGAAGGAACTATTTCAGTGCAAGCTGGTAGAGGGTAGCCTTGTTGGTACTCATGTGCTCAAAATGATTAGGTACATTGAGAACCTAGAGAGGCTTGGTTTCCCTTTGGGTCAAGAGTTGACCACTGACTTAGTCCTGTAATCGTTGCTAGAAAGTTACAGCCAATTCATGATGAACTATAACATGAAAGAAATTGACAAACATTTGCCAAAGTTATTAAGCATGTTGAGAGCTGCTGAGCAGAACTTAAACAAAGGAAAAGGAAAGGCCATTATGATGGTCCAAAAGAATATGGCAAAAAGCAGTCAAAGAAGCCCAAGGACAAATGGAAGGGCAAGGGTAAGGAAAAATCCAAGTCCAACATTTTTGGCTTGAAAATTGTGGGCGGAGAGGCTAAGGAAGGTATGTGCTTCTATTGTTGTTAGACCGGACATTGGAAGAGGAATTGTGCCAGGTACTTGGAGGGAAGGGAGACTTCCACTTTTAGTATTTTTGTTATAGAAGTCATTTTATCTACTTTTGCATCTTGGGTATTACATACTAGAGGTGAGTCTCACATTTGTGTAAATGTGCAGGATCTCAAAAGGAGTAGGTCGTTGGCTAAGGGTAAAGTCGTCCTACGAGTTAGAAATGGAGCAAAAGTTGCTACTTTACCCGTAGGGACTTATTTATTATATTTCCCCACTAGGCTTGTTATTGAGTTGGAGAGCTGCTATTTTGTGTCTACTATTAATAGGAATATTATTTCTATTTCTTGTTTGAACATGAAAGGTTTTACTTTTATAATAAAGGACAAAAGTTGTTCTATTTATTTGAATAATATTTTTATGGTATTGTACAACTGAGTAATGGACTTTATGTCCTTGACCTCGGAATGCCTATCTATAACATAAATACTAAGAGATTCAAATCAAATGATATGAACCCAACTTATCTCTAGCATTTTCGTTTAGGTCACATAAATGAGAAACGCATCTTCAAACTCCATAAAGATGGATTCTTGGACTCATTTAATTTTGAATCATGTGAGATATGCGAGCCTCGTTTATTAGGAAAGATGACTAAGGCCCCATTTACTAGACAAGGTAAAAGTGCTAGTGATCTTTTAGGTCTCATACATAGTGATGTATGTGGACCCCTAAACACATCGGCTAGAGGTGGTTTTCAATACTTCATTACATTTACTGATGATTTCAGTAGATATAAGTTTGTGTATACTTTGAAAATTTCAAGGAATTCAAGAATGAGGTACAAAACCAACTTGGAAGAGTATTAAAGTCCTTCAATCAGATCAAGGCGGTGAACACTTAAGTCAATGGTTTGATGATCATCTGAAAGAGTGTGGGATAATATCTCAACTCATTCCGCCTAGAAAACCATAATGGAATGGTGTTTCTGAAAGGAGGAACCAGACCTTGTTGGACATGGTCCGATCCATAATGAGTCATTCAAACCTTCCAGGCTCCTTCTGTGGACATGCTCTATTAACAGTAGCTTTTACACTTAACCGTGTTCTATCTAAGATGGTTCAAAAGACACCATATGAGTTATGGACTGGGAGATGGCCCAATATGTTTTTTCATAAAGATTTGGGGTTGTGAAGCTTATGTGAAACGTCAAGTTTCTGATAAGCTTGGACCAAAATAAGATAAATGCTTCTTTGTGGGGTATCCCAAGAAACCAAAGGATACTATTTCTATAATCCTACCAAGGGCAAAGTGTTTGTCGCATAGATTGTTGTGTTTCTAGAAAAGGAGTTTATCTCCAAAGGAACCAGTGGGAGAAAAATATAACTTGAAGGAATTCAAAGTTCACTGAGTAGCAACGAATCGATGGTGGAATTAGAGTAGCCTCCACAAAATGTTGTGGATCAAAACCTGCTCTAGTAGCACAAAACATGCGTAGGTCTAACAAAATACGTCATCAACCAGAGAGATAGGAATTTCTCATGACCCAACAAAGGGACATATTGCTCATGGATCAAGATGAACCTATGACTTACTAGGAAGCAATTATGGGCCAAGAATTTGAGAAATGGGTTGAGGCCATGAGATTTGAAATGGAATCCATGTATACCAACAAGGTATGGACCTTGGTTGACCCACCTGAAGGAGTAAAACCCATTGGGTGCAAGTGAGTTTTCAAAAAGAAAACTGACATAGATGATAACGTGCATACCTTTAAGGTGCGATTGGTGGCTAAAGGTTTCAAGCAAATTTATTGTGTAAACTATGATGAGACTTTTTCCGCAGTTGCGATGCATAAACCTATTCGGATCTTACTCACTATTACAACATACCACAGTTATAAGATCTGAAAAATAAATGTCAAAACTACTTTCCTTAATGGAAATCTTCTCGAGGATATGTATATGACACAACCTGAGGGTTTTGCCACTCCATAGAATGCTGGAAAGGTGTGCAAGTTGCAATGATCTATTTATGGATTGAAGCAAGCTTCCAGAAGCTGGAATCTTTGTTTTGATAATATAATAAAATAATTTAGTTTCATCAAGAATGAAGAATAATCTTGTGTCTACAAGAAGGTTAGTGGGAGCACAATTGTCTTTCTAGTGTTGTAGATGATATACTACTCATCGAAAATGACATCCCTACCCTATAGTTTGTGAAGACTTGGTTAGGGAAATGTTTTTCCATGAAGGACTTGGGCGTAGCCACCTATGTATTAGGTATCAAGATCTATAGAGATAGATCACTGAGACTGCTTGGCCTAAGTCAGAGTACATACATAGACAAAGTGTTAAAATGGTTTAACATGCATGAATCTAAGAAAGGACTCTTGCCTATGTCACATGGTGTAAGCCTATCTAAGGCTCAATCCCCTTCTACCCAGGATGAGAGGGATCATATGAGAAAGATTTCATATGCATATGCAATTGGATCTATCATGTATACCATATTATGTACTCAACCAGACATCTTATATGCTTTAAGCATGACGAGCAAGTACCAATCTGATCCCGGTGAGAGTCACTGGACTACTGTCAAGAACATCCTTAAGTACTTAAGAAGGATTAAGGATTCGTTCTTGGTATATGGAGCCGAGGAAGAGCTAGTTGTAAAGAGCTACACTGATGCTAGCTTCCAGATCGATAAGGAAGACTCCAGATCATAATCGGGTTTTATTTTTTGCCTGAATAGTGGGGTTGTGAGTTAGAAGAGCTCAAAGCAGGAGACAGTCACTGATTCTACCACAGAGGTTGAGTAATTGCTACCTCCAATGCTGCAAAGGAGGCCATTTGAATTAGGAAATTCATTATTGAGCTTGATGTAGTTCCTAGCATTGTGGACCTAGTGGATCTCTATTGTGACAATAATGGAGCCATTGCATAAGCTAAGGAGCGTGGATCTCACCAACGATCTAAACATATACTTAGGTGCTTCCATCTCATTCGTGAGATCATCGATAGAGGAGATTTGAAGAGATACAGAGTACCAACAAATGATAATATTGCTGATCCACTAACAAAGCCTATTGCACAGCCAAAGCATGAGGGTCACATTAGATCTTTAGACATTAGACATATGCCTAAGTGGCTCTAGTGCAAGTGGGGAGATTGTTGGTGTATACCCTAGAGGCCAATTTATTTTGATTATACTTATATACATTGTATTATACTATTTATTTAATAAATGAGGCATTTCATTTATTGTGATATTTATTATAAACATAATAAAGTCCTTAGAATAGTAAGTTTAATGCCATAGAACATCAAGTGGATGACTTGATCATGAGATCCTATCCGAATCAGAACATTATTCTTAAATGTCCCTAGTTAAGTATTATTATTAATTAGTTGACAATAATGCATTAAGACTAGTATGTGTGTAAACTGATGGCCACATCTCACGGGTCATGGATATGAGATATTAAGTCTTCACATGGACACATATTAGAGTAATGATATATTGGATAGATTCACCATGAGAACGCTACGTGGTTACGTGAGTATCATAAGCGATTCTCAAAGTGACAATGGTATATGTGGTCCTTTGACCTGAAATCACTACGATTGCTACATGAGGAGTTGTATGTTTTAATGTCATTAAACATCATTTGTAATAAGGTGATTATAAAGTTAGTTATTGGACATATTATGAATCATGTAGAGAGATGTGAGTGACCTAGACAGGATTTGTCCCTCTTATATAATAGGAGCAATATCTTTGGGGGGCCCTGATTGAGTAAGATTGCAAAATGCATAGCCATACTCAAATGAGTCAATATGAGATATTGATCTTGTTTATTTTTACTAAGTCTACTCGAGGATCAAGCAACGAAAGATTGAACAATACAAGGGTGACACAATCCTTGCCTTGTGTTCAATCTAGATATCTAGACAAAGGGTCTAAAACACATAGAAACATTAGTCATGAAAAAGGTTATGTCAAATCACTGACATTCTCATTACTTGGCTAGCAGCGATGTCTTACTAGATACCACTCACTACTTGTGATATTAAAATAGGATTTTAATATTACTGTTAACGTCATGAAAACCTGCAGCGTCACACACATAGAACAGATTAAGTTAGAGCAATTAGAATCCAAGTTGGACTAGGGTTCTATTGTGGACCAGACTCATAACAGATGAGTCCCAAGTTACACTGCTAAACCTACTACTACTCTTACTCACATAAGGTAGCCATTATTATAAATAGTACTGCTAAGGGGCTATCAAGGACATCAGTTAACTTATCTCATATCTTTCAAATGAAATAAGCATCACTTCATTTGACGTAGTATAGCTAATGACATACCATAAAATATAGGAGCTGAAACAAGGTAATTAGCTAACTTACCAGATTCTGACCTTACTTTAAATAGAAACTAGGAACACATAAAGAGTGATAAATTCTTAAAATTTTTACCCTCATAGTCTTATATGTTAGCTTTAAAATGTCACTAGTCTCATGCAAAAATGACCTAGGAGCAGGAAGTTATGCAATATGGTTTAACGGGTGTCAGTCTGCTTGTTTCTGCAGAATCTGACCCCGAATTCAAACCTAAACTGGGCCTAACTAGGTTGTAGTAAAAATCTGAAATTTTTACCATATGAAGCGTTGTATCTTATCTTTCAAATTCAACAAGAAGTAGGTCAATATGATGACTACACCTCAAGTTATGCAACTAAAACCACAAGCTGTCAAGATACTTCCCTTGTTTTGCATTCTGCTGGTCTTTGAGCACTTAATCGCCCCAAATCTGAGCGCTTAATTGCTCAGCACCAGAAACAAAATTGTAAAAATAGTTTCTGCATAATTGGTTTTGCAACCAATTTCTAACCCTTCAATCATGGATTCTAAATATTTTTCAACTCTAATCATGATCTCTAATCATGTTAGAATTAGTAAACACTAAAACTAACTTATCAAACTTAGGTTATGAACAAAACTTAATCATTGTAAAACCTAGTTCTCCACTTTTCTATTCATGAACCTTAACTCTATTCAAGTGAATAACAAGGAAAAAGATGAATAGAAACTTTACTACAAGATAGAAAATACTCAAAATCAATTCTTGAAACCAAGAATGAAGTAAGGACAATAGATTTTCTTCTCAAATCCATTTCTCTCTTCTCATGCAATCTAGTTTCATACAAAATGAAACAAAAAGAAAAGATGAGAAAGAAGCTCCCCTACATCTTGTGGTGTGGCTGACGATCTTCCAGCTCTTATCTTCCTCTTGATCTTCTCTTCTTCCCTTCCTCTTATTCTCCTCTGTTTCCCTCTTCTTCTCTTCCCCTTTTCGTTCCCCTGTTTTCTATTTTCTTTTGACCATAGAGTAGGAGAGATAAAAGGAGAGAAATAAAAGAATGAGGATAGGAACTAGTTTCTGTGCTGAAACTTATATCTGCTAAAGACACTTGAATGATACTAATTCGAGTTTCATGACTTCCAACAACTTTAGAATAGATCTTAGAATTCATCCAAATTATTGTTTCACCATTTTTCTAATTTTCCATGTCGGCTACTAGTCATTCCAATATTAAAACATACAAACAGTATACTTAAAAATACGAAACTGACTTTGATTATCCTCAAATTTTAACTGCATCTTACTTAGCTCATTTGTGACCTAGAAACAAGTTATCCATACCTGTGTCCCTCAACTTAGCCTTTAAAGTCATTTTTGAGTTATTTTAGGCTAATTTTTGTTGGGAATCGCTGATACATCACGCAGCGAAAAATAGAATTCTCACCAAGGATCCATACGAAAAAGTCATAATCCAAGTTTTTAAAATTGTTTACCTCTTGAAGCGTGATCAAAAGGAAGTGACGTAAATTACCAACACTGTAACAACGACGATGTCTCTATAGTTTCCACATGAACAGACTCACGAACATCCAATACCCACAAATAGGAGTCCCATATCTCTCACACAATGCTAGCTGCGAAGAGAAAAGAAGAACCTATCACTCTCTTACTCACTGTTTCTGTCAAGTGCGACTAGGGTTTGTAATTCCTGCCTTAACAACCCCTTAACAGTACTATTTATAATAGTGACTGTCATAAGTGAGTGTGAGCAGCAGTAGGGTAAGCTGTGTAACCCTAGACTCATCTGTTATGAGTCTAGCCCACATTTGAATTTGAGTCCAATTTGGATCTATTGCTTTAATTTTAGTCTGCTCTAAGTGTGTGACCCTGCAAGTTCTCATTACGTTGGTAGTAATATTAAAATCTCATTTTAATATTACAAGCAGTGAGCGGTATCTAACAACATATCGCTGCTACCCAAGTAATGAGAATATTAGTGATTTGACATAACTTTTCTATGACCAATGTTTCCGTGTCGTTTAGTCCCTTTATCAAGATATCTAGATTGAACACAAGGCATGGAATTCGTCACCCTTGTATAGTGCAATCCTTCATTTCCTAATACTCGAGTAGACTTTGTAACAACAAATGAAATCAATATCTCATATTGACTCATTTAAGCATGGCCATGCATTTTGCAGTCTCACTCAATCAGGGGCCCCGAAGATATCGCTCCTGTTATGTAGGAGTGACAAATCCCATCTAGGTCACTCACATCTCTCTGCATGATTCGCGGTATGTCCAATAACTAACTTTATAATCGCCTTGTTACAAATGACATTTAATGGCATTAAAACACACAATTCCTCATATAGGAATCGTAGTGATTTCAGGTCAAAGGACTATAGACACCATTGTCACTATGAGAATCGCTTATGACACTCATGTAACGATCCATGTAGCGTTCTCATGGCGGGTCAGTCTAGTACATCATTACTCTAATATATACCTATATGAAGACTTGATATCTCATATCCATGACCCGTGAGATGTGGTCATCAATCTATGCACATACTAGTTTCTATGCATTATTGTTGTCCTAATTAACAATAATACTTGACTAGGGACATTTAAGAATAGTGTTCTAACTTTATCCAATAGGATCTTACGATTAAGTCTACCACTTGATGTCCTATGGCGTTAAACTTACTATTCTAAGGACTTTATTATGTTTATTAAAAAGAACACAATAAATAAAATACCTCATATATTAAAATTAGCATAATAGACTGTATATAAATACAGACAAAATGTATCAGCCTCTAGGTTATACACCAACACTTTTCACCTTCTGTGTTGCAACAAAGTATCTAAACTAACTTGGTTTGTCACAAAACTTCACTAGCATATCAAACAAGTATTAGGCTACCTCTATAACCCGTTTACAAGCCTAACATGTTATTGAGGGTGCTACACAGCCTCTGTAGGTAAAGGTAGTTATTCAGAATTGGGACGTAGTATATCCAGATTACACTGAAGTACTTAGGTTTAGGAACGTCACGACTAAACAATTATTTTCCTTGATAATTAAATATACTGATTTTATTTCTAACTCGAGCCATGTGAGGCACAATAATATTCTTAAGTATAAACATACACTTGACTTACCTGATTATATACTTGACTTGTGTAATTCATACTGCCATTAGTATTCCATACAACCTAGTATATTAGTATCCAAATTATACATACCAAGCCTTCATAGGCATATGTACATATAAACTATATACAAGCCACTGCTTAAATATAAGTACATGGCAATGGTAAAATAGAATTGGTAACTCTATACTATATATATCAGCATTTTTGTCACTACTCTGTAGGTGGGTCACGTATTGGAATTTTCATGGAAAGAAAAGATAAAGGGGTGAGAATTCTATAAAATCTCAGTAATTTTATTAAGCATATGTCATCATAACAATTCCAGCTACTTCGGGGAATCAAATCAATTCTTAAAAATATTTCATAGAAAGGTGGCAAATGCCAAAATGGTTCCTTTCTCTTCCCAAGGGCAGAAGCTCAATTTTAATCATTGAATATCAACTTTCAACATGCATTCTTAAGAGTATACAACTTAATCAGCACATCAACCCAACAAATCATTTCACACTACCTTAGAATAATTTCAAATAAATCAAGATATAAACATTCAATATCAATTCAGTGATATATATAGCATACTCATGAAAATAAGCCAATGCTCAAGTCATATCTTTAAATCTTTCCTTTAGTGCTCTTTAATTATCATCTCAGCTCACTCTTTGGATTTTTGTCCTTTTAATATCAAATAGGTAGGGAGGACATGTTACATCCTCAAACTACCCAACATTTGGTGATAGTCTACTTATCATGCTTAAGTACTCATCCTATACGTAGCAGTACTCCGTTACACAGCATTACCTAAGGTAACCATGGTCAAATCTATAAAGAATCACATCTAGGATCACCCCCCGTACGAGGATCATTTCCTTTCACGAAGGATTCACATCTAGGATCACCCTATGTACGAGGATCATCTCCAATATTAGATTTAGGATCACCCCCCCCCCGGTACAAGGATCATTTCCAAAAATCCATTAATCAATAATAGATCTAGGATCAACCCCGTATGAGGATCATTTCCAAAATCCATTACTAGCAAAAACAATCAATATGTTGCCCCTCATAAGGGAATAACATATAAGGATCACCCCTATATGAGGATCATGTCCAATATCTTTTAAGCTTTGAGCACTTTACATGTCAATTCAATTACTAGCTCAACTTTATCATTTTAAAAGAGCACATCACAATTCATCTCATAAGCATAACAAGTGCACTTTATCATCATTATAGGAGCATATCAAATGCACATTATCTTTATTTCCAAAGTATATCAAGTACATAATATCATGATCTCATAACTAACAAGTGCAGAAAGCTTAGATATATCCAAATTTGAACTCATTTTATAATAATCGATTGTCATGGCTTAATAATCGATTATTACATTCTAGCAATGACATTATGTAAATTGATAATCGATTATCACATCCTAACATTAGTATTCTGTAAGTTGATAATCAATTATCACCACTTGATAATTGATTATCGCATACCAACATTAACATTCTGTAAGTTGATAATCGATTATCATATATGATAATCATAGCTTAATAATTGATTATTACATTCTAGGAATTACATTATGTAAATTGATAATCGATTATCACAACTTGATTATCACATCCTAACATTAGTATTCTGTAAGTTGATAATCAATTATCACCACTTGATAATTGATTATCATATCTGATAACCGATTATCACCCTTGAGTATTAGCATTTTATAAGTTGATAATTGATTATCACAACTTGATAATCGATTATCACATACCAGTAAATGCATTTTGTAAGTTGGTAATCGATTACCAACTTTAGTAATCGATTACCATGCTGTTATCTAACTTCCAAAATGTTTTCTAATCATAGTAACCTCACATATATAATCAAAGAGTTACTAATTCAAGAGTTAACCAATCCATACTCAATTTTTCAAAAAATTCCAAAACCTATTCATAAGAACATCAATAAACTATTCTTCATTTTCTCTTCAATCAAGCATTAAAATCAATTTCTAAACTCTATCAAGAGTAATAGATATAAAAGTAGAGACAAAAACACCTACTTAAGCTCCTTTGAATCTTTAGAAGATGATGAAAGACATTTGAAATAGACTTGATGATAGATTTAAGACCACCTCTAGTTAGACCTTGATGAGTGGATAAAATTGCCTAACTTGAGTTTTGGAAGATGAAAGCTAAAAGGTTTTTATTTCAAGCTTGAGATTATATAGCTATGTTGTTTCTTTCTTTCCTTTCTTTTTCCTTAGCCGAGTGAAATGAAAGAAAAACATGAATGTGTGTATCCGTGTGGTCAAAGGCAGTGGATAGAAAAGGAAAAGATAAGAACAAATAGTTTATGTGATTAATATTAATTATAAAAGGTTTTGTCTTTTAAGAGTATTTTGATTTTTCATTAAATGAGTTTCTAGTTTCTACAAGTGTTATAGAAAATTCTAGGGTTCTATTAAACTTCCACACTCATCATTTAAGAGCTATTTATATACTCTGTTTGGTAGCTATTAGGTTCTATTACTTTTTTTTTTAACTTAATACAAACTTAAGGAAGTATACTAATATGATTACAAGTATGTGCCCTAACTAGTGATCATTTTAAAAATAATCTTCATCTTTTATTCAACAACTCCATAAATTTTCACAAATTTCCAAGCTATTCTCATATTTAATTTGGTTTTTACACACTTATTCTATTTATTAAAAATACCAAGCTAACTCGGATAATTACAAAAATTAATAAGTAATTCACACAAGTACTAAAGAACTATTATAATAGTTATTGAAGCTTAACAGGATAGGGAGGATGTTACATCTACATCGGAGCCCAGAGAGTTCGTCTTCCTTAAAAACGCCGGTCTTTACCAGTTGGTAGACCGAGAGGTATTAGGCACTCCCTCCAGCGTGGAGAGTTCAGAGGACGCTCATGCCAAACAAGAATATTTACACTAAACAAATGATAGGCTAAGAGATAGAGAGTATGCTATCCGAACTTCGACTGACCAGGAGAGGGTTTGTTATACAAGAATGGAGGATGACCATTTTATGTATATGTACGAAGCTCTATTCACTCACATTGGTGTCTGACTTCCATCCTCAGAGTTTGAGATTGGAGTCCTCAATCACTTGCATGTGGCTCTAACCTAACTACACCCAAATGTTTGAGGTTTTATTCGAACTTTTGAGCTTATTTGTAGAACCTTCGGAAGGTCATACTTTGTGAAGTTATTTTTCTTTCTCTAAACCCGATTTTCATCCTCTGTGAATAGTTTCCAGAAAGGATGGGTCACCTTACATGCACAAGTAGGACGTAAGGTGTTCAAGTCATACCAAGAATCCTTTAAGAATTTTAAAAAGGATTTCTTCAGGGTGGAAGAAGCTGCAGGAGTAACGCCTTTTTTTGTTACCTCGGAAGGCGAACCCAAGTTATTTTTGTACTAGACACAGGAGGTCTAGACCCGAAGTCTGGAGGAGGTTGAGACTTTGATGTCGACCCTATCTGAAAATGAGGCCGACATTCTCAACTTTCTAGTTGAGTGGGCTGATAAAAATGGAGCCATCTATTGTAAAGATGACCTAGATAAGCCCTCTAACTCCATAGAATCATCCGTAAGTATCTCGTCATATATATGTTTAGTAAACTTGTATTTCCAAATTTTCTTCTAAGTATTGTAAGATTCTTGTTTCTTGTTTGCAGAATGCATGGCTCCTTCTGGTGGGCTTGAGGCTCTCGCTATACGGTTGTCCCAGCGAAAGGATGGAACTTCAGGATTTGGATCCCAACCTACCATCCTGATCCCTCCAACTCAAACCCAACCTCAAGAAGCAGACCTTGGTTCTCCCGCCCAACCACTTCGAAGTCACAAAAGAAAGGGGGAAGGGCGATGAGAGCCGTGTGGCAAGAGGTCAGTGGTTGAAGCTACATCGATTTGCTAGGCAGTCGGTTTAGAGTATAGTAGTTGAAACTGGCTGGATTATTGATAACACCTTGCTGACCCCAGCAGACTAGGATGTCATGATTGAGTAGGACTTGATAAAGATAATTTGGGATGCTCAAGTGAGGGCTCTACGCAATGCCTCAATCCTCCGCTTATGAGTCGGCTCGTTAGACTCGAGAGTTGGAAAAAGAACTTGACACCTTCTGAGGTGAAAAGAGGGAACTTGAACTAGCCGTTGCTAAAAAAGATGGGTAGTTGGCTCAAGTGGATGAGGAGCTCAGGCTACATAAGGCTGAGGTGGCTGGACTCCATGTCAAGCTTGCGGAGGTGGTTGCTCGAGAAAACAATTTGATAGAACAGAAGACTTTTGCTAAATCCACCCTAACCATTCTCTGAACTGAGAATGAGTTTTTCAGACAATCTGAGGCCAAGCTTTAAAACTATATTTTAAACATGAAGATGAATAAGGCAATTTGGTGGATGAGTCTTTCTCAAATGTTTATTACGCTTGTTGAATCTGGATCTCGTTGTGGAAGGAACTAGTTCGAGGAAGGTGGTCTGTGATGGTTGCATTGTGGATGCCATCCCTATGGCCACTCCATTGAATTAGGTTCCTACGATTGTGGAAGATAGTGAGGAAGAGGGGGAAGAGAGTTCGGAAGGCAACTCAATAGAGAAGGCCAGGGTGGAAGCCATTAATCAAGAAGAGCCTACCTGGGATGCTTGATCTTCATTATGTCACTGTATTTTGCCCCTTGCATGGGGCTTTATTTTTTCTGTAAATGAACAAGTCCCGAGTTTTGGGTGTTCTATATTTTTATACTTAGAATATTTTCTTCATATTCCTATTGCTTTCTTTTTTATAACCGAGATGAGTCCAACGCTTGATCTCGGTGACTTCATTTACACTTAGTGCATATTCTTGCTTTTCTTAAACAAAGATAGGTCCAACGCTCGATCTCGGTGTTTCTCTTTCATACTTAGCAAACACTCATGTTTTTCCTACTCGAGATGGGTCCAACACTCGATCTTGGTGTTCTTTTTCTAAGATCCTCTCAGTTTATTTATTAATTATGTTTCTCTATTTTTGTCAGCATTCTTGACATTTAGTCAAATTTTTAAGTGTGAAACTGTGAAGTATGATTTTGACACAAAAGCCCCTTGGAGTGGCATCCATGGTAAATATTATTGCCTTATCCCAGGCAACGATAAACTATTCTTAACCTCTTTAAACCTTTTTTAGGCTTATGGGTTAAGGTCAGACTCATTAGGATATGGGTCAAAGCCATTGAATTCACTTCTTGACCTTCATTCATGCATCGAAATATCTGATCTTAATTAGACCTTGTATTCCTCGGACCACTCCAAGGTATGATCACCTTGTGGGTTGTAATAGTTATAGGTAAATAAAATAACCAAGTGTTGGAGAAATAATGATTGATTCAAGTCGGAATTCGTCACTTACATGATAAAAGTAACAATTAATAGAATCTAACTATAGTATTTTCTTAGTTTATCAGTATTCCAAAAATTCTTGATGGTTTTTCCAGAGAGGGTTTTTAGAGTGTAGTCTCCTCTGTTTGTCTTGGACATGATCTTATATGGTCTTTCCCAATTAGGAGCTAACTTTTCGTCTTTCACATTTTTACCTTCGACATCTGCCCAACACAGTACGAGGTCACCAGGAATGAATTTTTGTGGTATCACTTTGGAATTATATCATGTTGCAATCCTCTGTTTAAGGGCGACTTCACGAACATGGTCAACGCGATGTTGTTCTTCCAACAAGTCTAAGTTATGACGGATGAGGTCTGGGTTGGCCTCTTATGAAAAGTTTTGTCTCCTCTAGTTTGGTTCTCCTATTTCTACTGGGATCATAACCTCACAACCATAGGTCAATTTGAAGGGAGTCTCTCCTATAGAGGAATGGGGTGTGGTCTGATAGGCCTATAAGATATAATTGAGCTGCTCCACCCAATTTCACTTAGCGTCATCGAGCATTTTTTTTAATTCCTCGAAGTATAACCCAGTTGGTGGGTTTAGCTTGCCTGTTGGTCTTTGGGTGTTCCACCGAGGTGAAATACTGTTTGATCTTGAGACTGGCTAAGAGACTCTTGAACTTTTGATATGTGAATTAAGTTTTGTTATCCGTGACAATAGACTCCAGGATACCAAACTTGCTTATAATATTCTTATAAGTAAATTTTTGGATCCTCGCTAAGGTGATGGTGGATAACGGTTCAGCCTCAATCCACTTAGTGAAATAATCAATAGCCACAACTAAGTACTTGATCTTCCCTGGTGCTTGGGGAAAAGGACCTAGGATATCCTTCCCCCATTGATAAAAGGGGCATAGAACGGACATCGTAGATAGTTCTTCCAATGGGGCAGCATAGATATCCGAGAACCGTTGCATTCATCATATTTCTGGACATGTTCCATGCTATCAGCTTCTATACTAGGCCAGTAATATCCAGCCCTTAGCACTTTTTGTGCTAGTGACTTTTTGCTGAGGTGATGGCTAGAACTCCCTTCATGGATTTTGGTCAAGACATATTCCGCTTTCTTAGGACCAAGACACTTAAAGAGGGGAGAAGAAAACCTATGACAGGAAAGTTGATTATCAAGGATGGTATACCAGACCGCTATCTGTACTATTTTCTAAGCTTCCTTTTAGTTTTCAAGTAATATGTCATTACGAAGGTAGGCAACTATGAGCGTCATCCAAGTCTCATCATCTTCTAGTAGTAGGACTTTGGTGCTCGTAATGTTGGGAGTGAGTAGTGTATCCTGGATTAAGGACCTGTTATTGCTAGGTCTCTTAGTGCTGGCAAGCTTTGACAAGATGTCGGCTCTAGAGTTATGTTCTCTTAGAATATGTTCTACCTTAATATTATCAAAACTTTCCATTAACTTCTTTACCTTGGCTAGGTATCTTTGCAGAAAGGGTTCCTTAACTTGATATTCACCCCGAATTTAAGACGTCGCTAGTTGCGAATCACTACATAGGATTATATCTATAGCCCACATCTCTTTTGCCATGTTGATGCCCACAATGAATGCTTCATATTTAGCTTGGTTATTTGAATTCAGAAACTCAAACTTCAGAGAATTTTCTAATACGAGTCGAGCTTCATTTTCTAACATTACTCCAACACCGCTCCCTTTGGGATTCGAAGATCCATTAACATAAATGGTCCAAGAATTCGCTCTAGGATGGTCGGAATCCGGTGTAAGCTCAACCAAAAAGTCGGATAAGACTTGAGCCTTTATGGCTTGTCTTGGCTCATAAGTGATACTGAATTCAGAGAGCTCCATCGACCAAGCAATTATTCTTCTAGTGAGATTCGGATTCTGCAGCATTTGCCGGATCAGTTGATTTGTCCTCACTATCACGAGGTGACATTGAAAGTATTGTCATAACTTTCTCGTCGTAATTATCAACTGTTGGTGTATGCCCTAGAGGCTGATACATTTGTCTGTATTTACATACATTCTATTATGCTTATTTTAATATATAAGATATTTCATTTATTATTTTTTTTAATAAACATAATAAAGTCCTTAGAATAGTAAGTTTGATGTCATAGGACATCAAGTGGTTGACTTGATCGTGAGATCCTATTGGATAAAATTAGAACACTTAAATGTCCCTAGTCAAGTATTATTGTTAATTAGGACAACAATAATGCATACTAGTATGTGCATAAATTGATGACCACATCTCACGGGTCATGGATATGAGATATCAAGTCTTCATATTGGTACATATTAGAGTAATGATGTACTGGACTGACCCGCCATGAGAACGCTACATGGATCATTACGTGAGTGTCATAAGCAATTCTCATAGTGACAATGGTGTCTGTGGTCCTTTGACTTGAAATCACTACGATTCTTACATGAGGAGTTGTGTGTTTTAATGCCATCAAATGTCATCTGTAACAAGGTGATTATAAAGTTAGTTATTGGACATACCGCGAATCATGCAGAGGGATGTGAGTGACCTAGATGGGATTTGTCACTCCTACATAACAATAGCGATATCTTCGAGCCCTCTGATTGAGTGAGACTGCGAAATGCATGGCCATGCTCAAATGAGTCAATATGAGATATTGATTTCATTTGTTGTTACAAAGTCTACTCGAGTATCAGGAAACAAAGGATTGGACTATACAAGGATGACGCATTCCATGTCTTGTTTTCAATCTAGATATCTTGACAAAGAGACTAAACGACACAAAAACATTAGTCACGGAAAGGTTATGTCAAATCACTGACATTCTCATTACTTGGGTAGCAGCGATGTGTTGCTAGATACCGCTCACTGCTTATAATATTAAAATGAGATTTTAATATTACTGCCAACGTAATGAGAACCTGCAGGGTCACATATAGAGCAGACAAAAATTAGAGCAATAGATCCAAGTTGGACTCGGATTTAAATATGGGCTAGACTCATAATAGATGAGTCTAGGGTTACACAGCTTACCTTGCTGCTCACACTCACTTAAGGCAGTCACTATTATAAATAGTACTGCTAAGGGGGCTGCTAAGAAACACATTACAGAACCCTAGCCGCACCTACAGAAAAGTGAGTGAGAGAGTGACAGGTTTCTTCTCTTCTCTTCGCAACTAGCACTATGTGAGAGATGTGAGGCTCCCTTTTGCGAACGTTGGACGTTCGTGAGTCTATTCGTGTGGATACCGCAGAGACATTGTCGTTGTTACGGTGTTGGTGATTCACGTCACTTCCTTTGATCACGCTTCAACAGGTAAACAATTTTAAAACTCGGATTATGACTTTTTCGCATGGATCCTTGGTGGGAATCCTGTTTTTCCGCTGCGTGATGTATCCACAATTCCTAACAGCAACGCCAAAGCTAGCTTTTCAATCTTCTAATAACAGAGTTCGGGGCCTTGTAGAACCTTGTTAAAAAAATTAATCGGACTTTGTCCTTCCTTAGTTTCTCGTATCAGGATTGAACTGATTGCTTCATTACTAACTGAAAGGTAGGCATACAGTACTTCATCAGAATCCGGTCTTGTCAGAATCGTGGTGTAGATAGCATTTTCTTCAATTCTTAAAAGGCAACCTCACACTCTGGGGTCCACTTAAAATTCTTTTTTTTTTTAAGTTTTGAAGAAGAGAATAGATTTTTTAACGGCATTGGCTAGAAAGCGAGTGAGGGCCACTATCTGAGCTGTCAATTATTGTACCTTTTTCATGGACTATGTACTGCGCATGTCAAGGATAACTTGACATTTCTTTGGGTTTGCTTTAATACCTCGATTTTTCAATAAAAATCCCAAAAATTTACCAGTCTGTACTCCAAAAGCGTATTTTTCTAGGTTTAACCTCATGTTATGCTTCTGTATTTGAACGAATACCTCTCTAAATCTTTCATATGGTCACCAATCTTCGTTCTCTTGACTATCATGTCGTCTATATAAACTTCTAGCATATTATCAATTTGTTTTTCAAAGATTTTATTCATCATTCGTTGATATGTTACTCTTGTATTTTTTAATCCAAACGACATAACACGGTAACAATAACTACTCATCTTGGTTATGAACATGGTCTTGTCTTCGTCTTCCGGGTTCATGAGAATTTGATTGTATTTGAAATAGACATCCATGAACAAGAGTAGGCGAAATCCAAATGAATTGTCCACTAATTTATCTATGTTAAGACGCGAATAAAGGTCTTTTGGTCAAGCTTTAGTCAAGCATGTATAATTGATGCACATACGTCACTTTCTATTAGATTTTTTCACTAAGACCATATTAGAGCACTAGGTGATATACGAAACTTCTTTGATAAATCCAGCGTCTAAAAACTTTTTTACTTGCTTTTGAATTACCTCTTGTCTCTCAAGTCCAACTTTCCTCTTTCGTTGTATCACCGACTTCGCATCCTTCATGATGAAAATTAATTAAGAATAATGCTTATAAAATTAGGATTATCTATAATAAAAATTTAAATTTAGCAAACTTTATTTATTAAGAACCCACCAAATACTATTCAAAGTAAATATAGAACAAACTAAAAAAATATAAATATTAACAAAATTTATAAAACTTTTCATTCTCTATGCAATGCACAAGTTCAAATCTAATTTAAAAATTTAAGAAGTTTTGAGTTTCTTAACATATACAAAGACTAAATATAATATAAATCTTTAAATAAATTTTTGGATAGACCAAACTTTTGTGTTTTCATAAATAAGCCAAGCCTAACCACCTAAAAAAAGTCTATGTTAGATAATAAATTAGACTTATGCCGACATTTTATAAAACAGACATAAGCCTATTTAGGCAAAGACCTATAAAATATAACTGTCAGGTAATAAAATGTTTGACAACTCATTCCAAGTATCAAACCCAAAATTCCTAAACATTTCGTTTGCACTTCATAGGCTAGTAAGTAAAATTCATTTTGCAACCCCAACAGAATGTATAGATTAATGCTTAACAAACTTCAGAACAGCAAGTTGAAAGAGTTACCAACACTTGAAACTACCAGCCTTTTTAGGTAGAATCTCTCATTCCCTAAGGGCCAAGATATCAACCAAATGGGCAGCTAGGGCAGGTATACCTCAATAGAGGTACCTCGCTATTTTGCCAACTAATCCTCATGATGCATGGCTTATCAAATCAAAAAATACAATAACAACAACAAAAGCCTTTTCCCACAAAAGGAGGGTCGGCTATATGGAATCAAACCAAAAAATAAAAATAAAATACACCTCTTCCGAACTCTTATTTGCACTATTATACAAAGACAAATCTGAAACAAACCAATACCAGTTTCTTTGTGATATATACATTTCAAGGTGTGTTTAAATATGTAATGCTTGCAGTTTGAGACATCCTGTTCTGTCAGACAACCTTCCAAAGTTTACCCACCATAAATTGTGAGGAATACTTATTCATAGCATTGTGCCTCCTCGTTACACTCCACTTTCAGAAACTTCATAACATACAGACTAGTAGCATGCTGCAAGCAGAAAAAAGCTTCTTCAAATGATTTTAAATTGTATGAGTTCTTAACTTTCAGAGTGACTGATGCTTTTGCCAGATTTTTTAACAATGTAGAATGCAAGAATTTCTCATATCTTTAATCAATGGAAGCAAGGTATCTTTAATGTTAACAAGCAAATAACTTGTGCAGGCTGAACTATCACAAAACAAAACAAAAATGTAAGATCATAATCTCATTCAAATTGTGATATGTGCTACATGAATTGAGACACAGCAAATGATTTACGGAGAGAGTTACACACACATAAAGCAATATGAAAGCTCAGCAATTATCTTCTACTCACAGAACAATAACAAATTGGTAAACTCATTATTCCCTCATAGTATAATGCAGTCTATTTTCTTTACTCCTCACACAATATTAAGTCTTCTGAGAATAACTTGATCATAGAATTTCGTCCAGAAACAAACCTTACGCAGCCATAGAACCCAAAATGGTAGCAGATGCCATTATAAGGAAAGGTGGCAGAGAACCATGAGTTCCAGTGCATGTACTCCTCTCTGACACTCATTGTCATATATGTACACTTATTTTTTTCCTTTTCGATCTCAAATATGCTAGGCTTTCTCATTTCGCAAACTTATGGATGTATAACAGCCATCTTAAGCACAGTTCTAACTTCAAGAAATGGCTTCTAAGAAGTGACAATCCATGCTCATAATCAAAGACAAGTGATGACAGATGATAGCTGAAAGAACAGTGGACCACATATCTATTTTTATTCCGTGGACACAGCACAAGTAAAATAAATAACTCAATTCAACCTTACAGATAACCTCTAGAAGATTGCAATAATTATATTTATGCCAAACAGAACAGAGAAAACAAGACTGGTTTCATCAGCCATTACCTTGTGTTGAAATGCTAGCTAATACATTCTTCATCATCGAACAGAATGTTTTAATCTTCTAAGCACAACTAGCTTATAGAACCTTTGGGTCCGGAAGTATAATGCCAGACCAACCAAAAATGCAAGAAAAGCCACACCTGCCAGGATCATAAAAGATGACATGAAACAGTGGATGCCAAAGCATGAGTTATCTTCTTTATTGGCTTCCTTGTCATAAATATATCCAACAACTCTCACAGAAAGTATATAAGATCCAAGAGGACTTGCTGCAGCGATAGTGTTGAAAATGGTACCCATTTGCTTTACACCGAATATCTCAGAAGTGATTGTAGGCATTAAGGACCAATTTGCACCATAGCAGATGCCCACCAGGACAGGACCCAAATACAAATTTCCACGGAAACCAGAAGCTATAATTACATGGCCAAGAATCATGGTCCCCAGAGTTGTAGTTATCAACAAGGGTCTAGGCCAACCTTTTCTGTGCATGATATAATCTGATACATAGCCACCTCCAAAACGGCCAAGAAAATTCCACAAACTCCATAGTGACACCAAATTATTAATCTCTATAGTACTATAGCCAAGAGATTGCCCTATTTGGCTCATGTTATTTATTGTTGCCAGCCCAGAGCCCAACCCTGATATCATGGCTACAAACAACATCCAAAATTCAACTGTACACATAGCTTGCAAGAGGTTCATTTCTGCTTCATGGGGTAACATGTCATCTGAAATCACCTGTACCTGCCCCTCATCACTAGGCAGCTCTTGGTATTCCATGTGATTCCCTGGTGGAGAACAACTGGATGTTATATTTAACTTACGGTTGCTTGTAGAAGGGGCCCTCCCAATGGAGTAGGTTTGTGCAAATTGTCGCGACTCCTCCCAATGGGCTTTGATAGCAATGCCAAAAGGCAATGCTAGAAGAACCATAAGGATTACAAACATGAACAAATGTGCCCAAGATGGTAAGTTGACAAAGTTTTGTAAAATTATTATGAACACGAGATAGGAAACAATAATCACAGTGACCACAGAGAAACCATTCAAATGCTCCTTGTAATCACCGTTGTGCACTTCATAGATCCTCACCAAAAACATAAGCAATATGCAGATGAATGTAGGCAAGCAAGCAAGCATCAAAAGGTAGGTGGTTGGGTTGCCATCACAAAATGTGTGATACAGTTGGATCAGGATTGCTCCACTGAGTCCAAGAAAACCCTGATCAAGAAAGAAACGCAGAATGCTTCCTCAGGATACACCAAGCCAATAGCATAACTGAATAGCAAAATTTAAGGACGTTGTGAAATTCACTTCCTTGACTCATGTCATATTGCAATATATACAACAACAACAACCAAGTCTTTTTTCACTAGGTGGGATCAGGTACATGCATCAAACGACGCTATTGTGTCCTATCATATTGAAATATATAATCTCAATAAAAGCATTCCAGAAAGAGACCTGCTATTTTACTCGAATTGTTTCACACGAAATTACATTATGAAACTGACTGACCAATCACAGGTAGAGAGAGAAACAAGCAAAAGAAAAACTGGTTAAGAAAAAGCAAATACAGTTGCTTTATTTTTAGCATTCGTGGGAAGTTTTATAAAATATCATTCATAGGATTTATAATTTTTCTTCCAAAATACTTGGGATTCCATTTCAATCATAATCTCCATCTTGATTATCAGTATTATATTGAAGGTTTAAAAAGGTGTGAAATATTTAAAATAAGCAGTATATTAAGCAAGTCTATAAGTAGAGATACGTTACTTTGCTTAACATTCCTGGGAGGATAAATATATTCATTCCAAATGTTACGAGAAACCAGTTACAGAGCCAGGTAGTAGATGATCTTTATAAGAGGCTCCAACTAAATTCAATGACAGAAACTTAACAAAGAGGGAAATGTCATTCATTTCACATTAGAATGCCGAAGTAAATCATAAATCGCAATCCACATCGCAAAACTGGGTAGTTCGAAATGAACCCAAAAAATTCCAATTGAATCAAAAGTAACGTTAATAAATTAAAAATAAAAACCACACACACACACAAAAAGACCCTTTTTAGCATAATAATACCTTCATGACGACATATTTTAGCATAATTATACCTTCATGATGCCGACGATGGTGCCGCTGTACAGAGGGAAATTGCGCAAGCCGGTGACCACATTGGTGGTGTTCAAGAAGGTCTGACCATTAGACCCAAGCCACGCAAAAAAGCACATGACCGGCACGGGCGGCGGGTCAATCAGCCCAACCACCGAAGCCCAGATGAACATAAACCCGACGAAACACTGAACTGCCCCCGCCGCGATCACCACCCAGGGTCCGCCCAGGGACGTCCATTTGGACTTCGACGGCGAGCCCGGGACGGCGCCGCGGCCGGAGGGCTGGCTGTAGGGGGCGACGGCGGAGTATAGGAGGCCAGAGAGGATGCCAAAGTTGGCGCCGATGTCCTTGAAGACGGAGACGGTGTCGAGGGTGGATTGATCGTAGCCCTGGGTGGACTTGAGCACAGGGGAGTAGATGCTGAAGGTGTAGGATGCGCCGCAGCTCCATTGGATCCATATGGCTGCGGCTATGCCGGTCCACCGATTCGCCAGCCACTCCATCTACAATGGAATGGCTTGCGCCTTGCGGGGTTTTCGATGGAGATGGAACTTAATTTCAGACCGGTGTCTTAGTTTTAGCTTTTTTTGGTAATATCCGGTGTTTCAATTTTGGATGTATAGAGGCAGACTTATGTTTAGTCGTTTTGAAGCAGACTCGTGGAACTATTACGGGTGGGGATGCGTGGCACCATTAAGGGTGTCCAACGAAATGTTCACGTGATTCACGGATGGAGCCCAATGGGCACCCCTATGCCCCATAATTCACCTGAGGATGGAGCGCTCAAAAGTAAAATTTGTCAATTGTTTACGTGTGTATACGTACCAAACTTTAAAATAATTGTCTATCAGTATTCGATATATTTTTTATATTTTTAGATATTTTTTATTTAGATATTTTTTAATTATTTTTAAATTTTTATTATATCTATATCAATATCAATGTAGGCGTATCGAATTGTATTCATATATTGCATTTATATTTGTGTTTCTTTAATTTATAGCGCGCACATTTTAAAATATCTTTAGTTTTAGAGAAAAGATTTTATTTCATTTTATTTTTTATTTGAGATAATCGGTAATGAATTACTTTTTTTAACTTTATTTTCATTTAAATAAAATGATAGAGAACATTAATAGAGTGAAAATGTTATTTAGTTAAATAAAGTTATATTTTTTAAAATATTAAATATATTTACTAGATTTCTTAATTCTTGCATAAATATCTTACACGACAAATATTATAAAATGGAGAGAGTAATTCTTATACTTGTTAAATAATGATTATATTTAGTGTGAAAGAATAAAATGTTATCTCAAATTTAATCTTGAAATAAGAGAATTCTTATATTTGTTAATAAAAAATATGGATGCACTGTATGTAATATCTTATTTTTATTAAATATTTTGTAAAAAAGTAAAATTTTAATATTTTTAATTTGAATCTTTTATTTAGTTTTATTTTATAATAGATGTTATTAATAAAATAAAATTAGATAAAATTTATGAGAATTTTATTAAAATTATTGAGATTGACTTTTTAAATAAATTAGATAATAGAATAAAAATTTTGAATTTATTAAAATAAAATTTAGCAAAAATAATAAAGATTAAAAATATTTTAATAGATATATTTAGATATTCATAAAATGATATTTATAAAATTTATTTATAAATTAATTATTATTTAATATAAAAATCTATGCTAAATATTTAAATGTAATCATTATTACTTAACTTAAAAAAAAAGTGCTACATTACATAACAAGGCTGTAACGAAATAAAAATAATATAAGAATCTAAAAAAAGTAATCAAGGTGCAACGTGCAACAATTGGGAACACGCAGTCAATCTTGATGGCTATAAAAACGGCACGATGTGAACAACTGGAAATGAGGGAAACAAGAGAGAAAATGAGAGAGTGAGAAAATGAAAAGAAAGAGTGCTGACGTTGTGAAAGAAAGAGAGAGAAAATAAAAAACGAAGAAAGAGAGGAAGAGAGGGAGGCGTAGAGCGTGGGAGAAAAAAGAGAGAAGAAAAGAAAAAGAAAGAAGGAATGAAAAAGGTCGGAAAAAAGATAGAAAATTTTATAAGAGGTAGGTTGAATTATTTTTAGAAAAAATAAAATCATAATTTTTAAAATGTTTATATACTTTATTAGTTAATTTATTAATTTAATATTTTTTATATATTATTATTTTTATTAAATTTATTATATATATTTAATGTTATAAAAACTTGATATTTTGTTTAGCTTTAAAATATTTATAATATTTAATAAAATTTAAAATTATTATAATTTAAATATTAATTTTTTCATGAGATTAATATAATAAATTATAAAAAATTAAAATATTACTCAAGACTTAAGTTAAATAAATATTTTTAATTATATTATGTAATAAAAAAATATACTTGATTTATAGAGATTTTTTTATATTTACCTCGGCTTGGGAGTAAAATTATGACCTTTATAATAAAAGGTCTTTTGTGCAATGAATGCACTATCATGACTAGAATAAACTATGAATTATGATGAGAACCTGACAAATATAGATTACAATGAAGACCTGTGATATTCTAACCTAAAACTAATTGACTTTAAGTAGAGGGACCCAACAAATATATAAACCGCACCCGAAATAATAAGGCAAGCAATGTGAAACTCTTAACACCCCTTTCACAGATGCTAGGACGGAACAGACTAGCCTAGCGAAGTAGGCAGAAGAAACCCAGTGAAGTAAGTGACAAAAATGAGATCTTGACTCTAATATCATGTGAGATTTCAACCTAAAATCAATTGGTATTAAGTTGAGTGATCCAACAGATATATAAACTGTATCTGAAATAATGAGGCAGGCGATGCGGGACTCTTAACACTATGAACTGTGATGTGGACTTTTAAAAGAAGTATTAAGTTAATTTTAAATCAAAGTTGGTCCCTTGAAATATTGACATTTAAATTTAATGATTCTCAGTTTTGTAAATTTTATTTAATTGTCATGATTTATTTATAGACTTGTATATGATGAATTTATTTATTATATATTAGTGGTTTATATTGCTTATGTTTGTGTGTGATGACAAACAAGTGTTTCATAGAAAAGTTTACACCTAACCGTTGAGAGACAGATGGATGAATTTTTTTTATGCTACTTGCCTGGTTAGTGTGGGTACGTCTGGCTTTGTTGTCACGATGTTAAAGTAACACTAGAGATAAGGTGGATTCCCTCTGGAAGTGAATGTTTTCGAGTAAAATGTGAGACAAACAGACATGGAAAGAAAAATAAAAGTAAAGGGTGGATTCCCTGTAATGAGGAACTTACTTGCTAATGTTTGGAAATTATTTACTGAGATTTGAGGAACTTACCCATGTTTGCTGATACTTGTTGATAAGTGGTACTTGTTTGCTGATATTTGAGGAACTTGCTGATGTTAATATATAATGTTGTATTGCATGATTTATTTTTTGTGTATATTACACAGCTGAAACTCATTATGTATTTTCAAACGTCTTTATAATTGTTTATTTTCTACTGAGAATTTTTAATTCTTACTCTGCTCATGATATTTTCAGATTAGTACAGAATGCATTATGGTTATCATCATTCAGACCGATCATGTATGGATTCTAAATCCAATGAAAATATATGTATATTGAAGTTATTAGAAAAATATATATTTTTAGCTAAATAATGATTTTGATATATGCAAGTGAAATCATGATTCTGTTGCCGAGCTTATAAATTAACACTTATGCTTCTAATTTAATTTCTTTATTTACTATTGTTTCAATTTCGATTATTATTATGAGAATTTGATGTTTTTCAAGTTTCGATCTAAGTTCTTTGATTTTGATTCTTATATTTCGATTTCAATTTTTTGTTTTGATTCTCTTGATGGTTTTATTGAAAAACTTTTTTTTTCTACTTTGTATTTCATTTAGAAAGAAATTTTTAGATTTTAACTGATTTTTTCTAAGTGTTCGAAATTAAGAAATTTTATTTAACAAATTTCAAATTTTTTTATGAAATTAATCTACTAATATTCATATTTTAACCATAATTAAAAAAATTAAAAGTATATTATCCACAATTAGTAATTTTACTAACAAATATTAATATAATAAGAGAGTTACATCACAGCTCCACAGGATCCTTATGGCTGCGGCTATACTGGTCCACCGATTCGCCAGCCACTCCATTTACGATGGAATGGCTTGCGCCTTGCGGGGTTTCGGATGGAGATGGAACTTAATTTCAGACCGGTGTTTTAGTTTTTTCTTTTTTTGGTAAATCAGGTGTTTCAATTTTGGACATATATATATATATATATATATATATATATATAGGTAGATATATATTTAGTCGTTTTGAAGGAGACTTGTGGAATTATGACGGGTGGGGATGCGTGGCACCATTAGGGGTGTCCAATGAAATGTTCACCTGATTCATTTGAGGATGGAGCGCTCAAAGGTAAAATTTGTCAATTGTTTACGTGTATATTTAGCAAACTTTAAAATAGTTCTCTTATCGGTATTCGATATATTTTTAATATTTTTAAATACTTTTTATTTATATATTTTTTAATTATTTTTTAAATTATATCAATGCAGGTGTGTTGAGTTGTATTTGTATATTATATTTATATTCATGTTTCTTAGATTTATAGTATGTTCATTTTAAAATATTTTTAATTTTGGAGAAAATATATTGTTTATTTTATTTTTCATTTTAGATAGTCAATAATGTATTAATTATTTTTTTAACTTTATTTTTGACTAAATAGAATGAGAGAGAGTATTAATGGAGTGAAAACATTATATAATCAAATAAAGTTATATTTTTTAAAAAAATTGAAGGTATTTAATAGATTTATTAATTTTTGTACAAAAATTTTAAATGACAAATATTACAAAACGGAGAGAGTTTATTCTTATACTTGTTAAATAATGATTACATTTAATGTGAAAGAATGAAATGTCATTCAAAGTTTAATTTTAAAATAAGAGGACTCCTATATTTGTTAATAAAAAATATATGAAATAACATTTCTATTCTAAATCACATCACATTATACAAATTCATGAAATCCTACTCTTTAATAAAAAAAATTAAGATTGCAATTTCATATTTTTGTGGAATTAGATTCCATATATATTTTTTAATATACCCTTAATTAATTTATAAAATACCTAAGACAACCCTTTCATATGTTGAACACATTTTTAATTCTAATTTTTATTAAATTATCTTAAAATTAATATTGTATCGATATAATAAACATATGGCCATAATTATAACATATTAACTATAAGGAAAAATTCATTAGATAATTTACCAAAAAAATTAAAAATTAAAAATATATTATCAAGATTTATTTTCTTAATTTGTTTAAAAGTTAATCTTAAACATTGATTTTTAAAATAGATATTTGAATTATTTTATAATATATATATATATATATAT
The DNA here is from genome assembly GCA_029884595.1 of Ormosia semicastrata. Classification (NCBI taxonomy): domain Eukaryota; kingdom Viridiplantae; phylum Streptophyta; class Magnoliopsida; order Fabales; family Fabaceae; genus Ormosia; species Ormosia semicastrata. The sequence goes on along the minus strand of JAQQTO010000028.1, from coordinate 3,880,600 downwards.
ATATATATATATATATAGACACACACACATGCACATATATAATATATAAAAGGAAAAAGTAATTTTTTAAGCTTATGGTTTACGGTCAGACTCATTAAGATATAAGTTAAAATCCTTGAATTCGCTTATTAAACTCGAAAATAAGCCAAGTGATTTCCCCTTTTTGACCTTCATTCATGCATTGAAATATCTTATCCTAATTGGACATTGTATTCCTTGGACCACTCTAAGGCACAATCATCTTGTGGGTTGCAATAGTTATAGGTAAATAAAATAACCAAGTGTTGAAAAAATAATGATTGATTTATTCATGTTGGAACTTGACACTTACATAATAAAAATAACAATTAACGGAATCTAACTATAGTATTTCCTTAGTTTATCAACAGTCCAAAAATTCTTGATGGTTTTGTCAGAGAGAGTTTCCATAGTATAGACTCTTGTATTTGTCTTAGACACGATCCTATATGGTCATTCCCAATTAGGAGCTAACTTTTTGTCTTTCGTATTTTTACCTCTGATATCCTCCCAACATAGATGTCACCAAGAATGAATCTTTGTAGTATCACTTTGGAATTATATCGTGTTGCAATCCTCTGTTTAAGGGAGGCTTCACGAATATGAACAATGCGACGATGTTCTTCCAACAAGTCTAAGTGATGATGGATGAGGTCCGGGTTGGCCTCTTCTGAAAAGTTCTGTCTCCTCTAGCTTTGTTCTCTTATTTTCACTGGGATCATAGTCTCGCAACTATAAGTCAATTTGAAGGGAGTCTCTCTTACGGAGGAATGGGGTGTAGTCCGAATGTCCATAAAACATGATCGAGCTACTCCACCTAATTTTCCTTAGCGTTATCGAGCCTTTTTTTATTCCTCGAAGTATGACTCGGTTGGCGGCTTCAACTTGCTTGTTGGTCTTTGGGTGTTCCATCGAGGTGAAATGTTGTTTGATCTTGAGACTAACTAAGAGAACCTTGAACTTTTAATCAGTGAATTGGGTTCCGTTATTCATAACAATAGACTCTAGGATACTAAACCTGCTGATAATATTCTTATAAGTAAATTTCTACATCCTCGTTGAGGTGATGGTGGATAACGGTTCAGCCTCAATCCACTTAGTGAAATAATCAATAGCCACCACTAAGTACTTGATCTGCCCTGGTGCTTGGGGGAAAGAGCCTAAAATATCCACCCCCATTGATAAAAGGGTCATGGGACAAACATCGTAGATAGTTCTTCCGGTGGGGCGGCATAGATATCCGAGAACCTTTGCATTAATCACATTTCTGGACATGTTCCACGCTATCAACTTCTATACTAGGCCGGTAGTATCCAACCCTTAGCGCTTTCCGTGCTAGGGACTTTCTGCCTAGGTGACGGTCAAAACTCCCTTCACGGATTTTAGTCAAGACGTATTCTGCTTCCTTAAGACCAAGACAATTAAGGAGGGGAGAAGAAAACCCGCGATGGTATAGCTGATTGCCAAGGATGGTATACTAGGCCGCTATCCATACTATTTTTTGAGCTTTCTTTTGATTTTTAGGTAATATGCCATTACGAAGGTAGGTAACTATGGGCGTCATCCAAGTCTCATCATCTTCTAGTAGCAGGACTTCGGTGCCCGTAATGTTGGGAATGAGTAGGGTATCTTGGATTACGGACCTATTGTTGTCAGGGCTCTTGGTTTTAGCAAGCTTTGATAGATTGTCGGCTCTGAAGTTTTGTTCTCTTGGAATATGTTCTACCTTAACACTGTCAAAACTTTTCATTAACTTCTTTACCTTGGCTAGGTATCTTTGTAATAAGGGTTCCTTAACTTAATATTCACCCCGAATTTGAGATATCGCCAGCTGCGAATCACTACATAGGACTATATCCGTATCCCCTATCTCTTTTGCCATGTTGATGCCCGCAATGCATGCTTCATAGTCAGTTTGGTTATTTGAAGTCGGAAACTCAAACCTCAGAGAATGTTCTAATACGAGTCTGACTTCATTTTCTAACATTACTCTGGCACCACTCCCTTTGGGGTTCAAAGATCCATCAACATAGATGGTCTAGGAATTCGCTCTAAGATGACTGGAATCTGGTGTAAGCTCAACCAAAATGTCGGATAAGACTTGAGCCTTTATGGCTTGTCTTGGCTCATAAGTGATACTAAATTCGGAGAGCTCCACCGACCAAACAATCATTCTCCCGACGAGATCCGGCTTATGCAGCACTTGTCAGATCGGTTGATTTATCCTCACTATCACGGGGTGACACTAAAAGTATTTTCGTAACCTCCTCGCCGTAATTAGTAATTCCAAAGCTAGCTTTTTAATCTTCTGATAATGGAGTTCGGGGCCTTGTAGTACCTTGCTGACAAAATAAACAGGACTTTGTCATTCCTTAGTTTCTCGTATCAGGGCTAAATTGATTGCTTCATTACTAACTGAAAGGTAGGCATACAATGCTTCACCATAATCTAGTCTCATTAGAATCAGTGGTATGGATAACATTTTCTTCAATTCTTGAAAGGCAGCCTCACACTCTGGGGTCCACTTGAAATTCCTTCATTTTTTAAGGTTTTGAAGAAGGGAAGAGATTTTTGAGTAGCCTTGGCTAGAAAGCGAGTGAGGGCTACTATCCGACCTGTCAATTATTGTACCTTTTTCACGGACTGTGGACTGCGCATGTCGAGGACAACCTGGCATTTCTCTAGATTTGCTTCAATACCTCATTTTTTCAATAAAAATCCCAGAAATTTACTAACCTGTACTCTAAAAGTGCATTTTTTCTGGGTTCAACCTCATGTTATGCTTTCATATTTGGACAAATACCTCTCTAAGTCTTTCACATGGTCACTGGTGTCTGTTGTCTTGACTATCATATCGTCTACATAGACTTCTAACATCTTACTAATTTATTTTTTGAAAACTTTATTCATCATTCGTTAATAAGTTGCTCTTACATTTTTCAATCCAAATGACATGACACAGTAAACTTCCCTTCTCGGTTATGAACGTGGTCTTGTCTTCGTCTTCTGAGTTCATGAGAATTTGATTATATCCAGAATAGGCATCCATGAACAAAAGTGACCAAAATCCAAATGAACTGTCCACCATTTTGTCTATGTTGAGACATGGATAGGGGTCTTTTAGACAAACTTTATTCAAGTATATATAGTTGATGCAGATATGCCACTTCCCATTAGACATTTTCACCAGGACCACGTTAGAGAGCTAAGTGGTATAAGAAACTTCTCTGATAAATCCAGCGTCTAAGAGCTCTTTTACTTGCATCTGAATTACCTCTTGTCTCTCAAGTCTGACTTTCCTCTTTCGTTGTGCCACCGGCTTCACATCTTTCATGATGGAAATTCAGTGGAAAATAAATTTAAGGTCTAGTCCTGGCATATCCACCAACGTCCAAGCGAAGTGATCCTTGTTTTTCTCAAGAAATTCAATTAACAGGGATCTTTCTTTCGGGCTTAAATGTCCTCCAATCTTTGTTACCTGGTTAGGCTTAGCACTGAGTTGAAAGGACTGAAGTTCTCCATTAGGTTAAGGGCACGTACCATGGAGCTTTTCATGAACATCTAGTTTAGCTAGGAGGACATTGACATGGTTTGTAATGACTGGAACTCGGTTGCTACATTGGTCCGTAGTTCGTGGCTTCTTGGTAGTCTTCAAGTTTTGGTTATAGAACTTCCTTGTTGTAGCATGGTCTCCTTTAATCGTAACGACCCTGTCACGCTGGTCGAGAAACTTTATGGCCAAGTGGGGTGTAGAGATGACAGCCTTGAAAGCATTGAACGAGGGGTGGCCTAGTATGACATTATAAGTTGAAGGGCAATCAACCACAAGGAACTTGACCTTAAGTGTCTTGAAAAGAGAATCATTCCCCAAAGTCAAATAAGTCTTGATGCATCCCACCGGGGTGATCTTGTCGCCATTGAATTTGATAAACTCTTTGGTATACAGGATCAATTCCTTCTTTGATGGTCCCAACTTTTCAAATAGATCTAGGAACATAATGTCAGCCGAGCTCCCTTGATCAACAAATATGCGATGGACTTCAACATTGGTTATTATTCCTGAGATCTGTAATTAGCTATTGGTCTTTGAAGATTATTTTGATGATAACAAACATGAAGATGGTGGCAATATCAAGTCCAAGACCTTTCAAGAATAGCTTTAGGACTTAGATCTTTGTGTAAAGGTACAAGGGGTTCACACTTAAGTTCTAAACTTATTTTTCAAAGAACCCAATTAGCACAAATGGTTTCAATGCTTTAAAATGATTTTTGGTTTCTTAAGAAATAACCTTTAAGTGTCTAAAAGCTTATTGGATCATTTGGAAACATTTGGCAAGGTTTAAAAGCTAATTAAAGTATTTTTTTCAAATAAGTTTATTCAAATAGAGGGTTTCCCTATTCAAATAACAAAAGTCAAAATGCCAAGTTATATTTGAGTAATCTATATTTGTCGTATATTTGTTATGCATGTTCTGCTACTTTTATTAATTGAGTGTTTCAAAATACTTAATTTCTTAATGTTGTTGTAAAAATTTATAATCACCCAATTCACCCACTCTCTTGGGTGATGATTGCCATGACTAACAAGTGGTATTAGAGCTTTGTGTTCTGTTGAAAGTTTAACCGCTTAGAGTTAAAAATCTTTGTTTGTTAGCAATCAATGAAAGTTTTGTAAAATAGAAGATTTTGAAATTGATAAACTATCATTATTTGATGGTGTGCATTTTGTTTATTGAAAAACTAGAATGAAATTTTGTATGCAATCTATTGATCTTGATTTGTGGGATATTGTGTTTCATGGATTTACTTGCAAATCAAAACAAACTTGAAATGCTTATGACAAGAAATGCTTTTCTTTGAACATTAGAGTTATGCAAATTTTGAGAAATGATTTGAATGATGAAGCTTATACTAAAATTAAGAGTTGCTTTAGTGCTAAAGATATATGAGATGCTCTTGATGCTATCTATCTTGCTAACACTGATTTTTTTGTAAATTTGTATATAGATGAAGACAATATTGAAAAACATCCTCAAGAAGATGTTCTTGAATCCTTGACGGACAACAATGAAGAAGATATTGATTCCCTTAAAGAACTAAGTATGCTAAAAATTGAGACTACATCCTATATGGCTAAAAAGGACTTTGAGGTAAATAATGTTAAACTAGATTATAGTCATTCCTATTATGAGCTACAATGTACATATGATAAATTGTATGATGGTTTGTTGAATTTAGAAAAAAAAAACTTATCTTGATTGGAAAATTTTTCCTCCATTGAAAACGAAATTGAGACTTTGAAAAATGAATTTGCTTTTCTTGATGAGGAAATGTCTTTGAAATGTGAAACTTCAACTTCTTGTGAAAAGTGCATTGATTTAGAAAATAAAGTTAACTTATTTTTCAAATTTGCCAAAGCTAATGATTCTAATTGCTTACATTCTATGCTTGTTAATGAGAATAAAATTAATGTTATTCCACATGAAAACTCAAGCAAGGCTTATGGCAAAAGTAGTTTAGAATGTAAAAATAACAAAAGGCTTGAGTTTTTCAAAGATGATCTTCAAAGGACCAAGCCATCATTGAATTTAATTGTTTGTAATTTTTGTGGTCATTTAGGACATATTTATCATTTGTGCAATTATAGAAGAAATTCTTACATGAGAAATAACATGGTGTGAGTTTCTAAAAGTCTTAAAGGCTCTAGTAGTAAAATTCAATGACCCAAGATGAAGTGGGTACCAAAATGTCCTCCTAGTATTTCAATTATGCCAAAAATTTCTCAAAATGATGGACTAATTGGTTAAAGGAATAAGGAATCATCAAAGAGAATGCTTCCAAAACTCAATGGTAGACTTCTTGGTCATGAAGGTAAGGATCCTTCAACTAAAACTTCTCACATGCATAATATAGAACTTGCAAAGTTCAAAATACCAAAAGGTAAGCAATGGGTAAGGAAAAGAGTTTCATTGATTACCAAGGCCAAGGTATCAAAAACTTTTACTTCTTATGCACATTCACTTAAAAAGATAATGAATATGAGGTATATTCCTTGTAAGCCTTAGGTAATGGATAGAATCATGTATACTTGGTAAAAATTAAATATTATATATAGCACATGATTATGTTCATTTTTGTTACACCTAGGGTTGCACAACCCGATCCAATGACCCACGAACCCGACCCGACCTGATATAAAATATCCGGGTTGGTTTAGGCCATCGAGTTAGTTCAAGTTGAACCCAAACAACTCGTCTATTCATTGGTTCGGGTGATGGGTTCAGAAAACTAACCTGATCACCCGACCCGAAGACCTGAGAAACGATGTCGTTTTACTTAAATATTTCCTTCATTTCTTCACTTCTTGCTTACCTGAGCCCTCATTTCATTGTCGTAATTTCTTCTCATCTTCTTTCTCAGTTTCTCTCCCAAATTGAAACCCTAACTTCCCCAAGCCCTCAGTTTCTCCTAATTTCATTTTAGCCCCTTTCTCACCTATGACCCATCAGCCATCGCTGCTCTACAACCTCTGTTCTCAATCTCAGCTTAGGTACCACCGGTGATGAGTTCATCACCAAACCACCTGAGACTCTCGTTTCGTCCCAGGCCCAGCCACCATCGTTGCTGGTGACGCGAGATCTACGGGATCTGAGCAGATTTGAGCAGATCTGCACAGAGACTTTGCAGGCGACCATGCCTGATTACCTGTGACTCTGCAACGGTGAGAACAAGCTGAGAGTGAGAACAGAGAGGGCGCAAGAAAGAAGTGTGCGCACCAGAGACTGAGAGTCTTAAAAGAGCCCCAAAACTCATCCTTGTCATGAACTAGACTTTGCCTCCCTCCGCAACCACCGACCAACCACCATCTAATACGAATAGACCCCACCATTCTTACCTCTCATCGTATAGCAGCCCTTGCGTTGTTTTCGCTCTCTTGGGTTTTTGATTTATATATATATATATATATTGGTTTTAGATAAGGACCTACTAATGCTTCTGAATGATGCCTTATGTTGCATCCCCTCAACTATGCATAATGAATTTGTTTTCATTGTTAAAGAAGAGATGAGGGTGAGAGTGAGATTGTTGTTGTTCTCTACTGGCTACTCCTACTAATGCTAGGGTTGATTTTGATTCTGGTGGGGGCCCACAGCCATTTCCTGTTTGCCACGTGGTGTATGGCTTGTTTGTTTGGGGGGTAGGAATTGGGATGGAGATGGATGAGTGAGTAGAGTAGTTTTGACTGACCAACCCGACTCTCGACCCGAACTAACCTAATTGTAATTGGGTTGGTTTGGTTTGGGTTACCCAGAATTTTTTTTTAAATCGACCCAACCCAACCCTACTTTAACTAATTTGTTTAGATTTTTTTTCTTTAAACTCGATCCAACCCAACCCGTGTACAGCCCTAGTTACACCATTTGCTTATATATTTCTTGGTCATAGGATATTCTATGACTATGTATGCTTTCTATACATTTAATTGTCTATATATCATGAAAGTAGGCATGCTATTGACTATGTGCTTAATGACAATTGATTATTTAAAATTGTTGTGCTCAATTTACATACTATGAAAAAATTAATCTTTATGAGAGCATAATGGATTAATAGCCAAAAAATAACACACAAGAACCCAAGAAAATTTGGGTACCAAAAGTCAAAAATTGAAGTGTATTGTAGGTGTGTTTGAGGGCTAATAGCTGACTTTGGTATCTTGAAAGTGGTTGCACCAAGCACAAGACCCGAAATTACTCCAAGTTCTCTTCCTTGTCTCCATGAAGCTTGTGTAACACCCTTGTGGGGATGCCACATTTATGAATGCAATGAAATAAAATAAAAATAAAACTCTTACCCAAGTTGTAAAACATTTGATACTTACATAATATTTACGGAATATTTTTTTTTCTTTTGATAATTATAACATTAAATAAAATAACACGAAGCACGAGATATAACAAACATAAACTCACCATAATATACATATGATTCTCTTTTAGTACAACCATAAATTACAACTACATGTATTTAATAAAACAGTAAAGAGTTGACACAAAGCTAAAACATAGTACTGCCCAAGTGCATCCCAGTAGATAACAAACCCTCCGATGAATCACCATCCGTCACCTCCAGAATAACCATCGAAAAGTGTGCATCTATGAGATCTCGCAGCACTTCGGACACGAGTCCGAGCTGTCGACTCGCTACTCAACTCACTAGGCGCGTGGAAAACTCCCTGCCAATAACGCCTAATGGTCAAAGGTAACTCTAAATGTAAATAAAGCATAGTAGTGAATATGACCTCCCCGTCATACTCCCTACATAGGGACACGGTCAATCGTCCCACATAAGCTACTGTCCCTCGGTCAGCATGCATACGCCACGCCTCGGAACCCCCATGGAACTCCAGTAGCACGAACCCGAAGAATCCTGGCAGTGCCATGACCTCAAGACCAGTCTTGACGATCGGTATGATCTACTAGTTCCTCCTCCTCGTATAAATCGCCCGACTGTTGCTCGTCAGGGTACTGTACCTCAAGAGGCTGATCCTCCTCTACCTCAAACTCTTTACGGAAGTAACACAGTAATATCGAGAAAACATATAGAGAGGTGAGACAATCTACACCATTACCCGCATGGCAATAAAGAAAACGACAGTACAAACAATTATCACAAAAGTACATACCAATACATCATGCATAATATATCAAGTAATATATAACAATAATACCTATCACAATGTCATGCATAATATATTAAAACAATAAATCATATAATTTATCACAGATTATAATCAACAGTAAAATGCAGATAATGCATGAACATTAAAATGCAGATGATGAATGATACACACACTGACTTGTTCCTACTCCATGGAGCTAAACACGGATATCTGAGAGAATGATCCGATCAGAAACTAATAATACTTTATGGCTGCCCAACCAAGCTATTGCACTGTCAACACGTCGTGTCTATAGCCCACAGTCCAAAACATCGTGTAGCAGTACACAGTCCAAACATCGTGTACCACAGGCATAGTACTTAATAGTCCCCTCAAGATCTCGACTAAGAATAGTGCTTGTCAAGATCATTAGTGTGTTGCCCGTTACCACGGCCCAGAGGAGCAACCCACTGTCCGCATATGGAATTCTCCGCACACTAAAGCCTCCAAGTTCATAAATGAACCACACTACGCTTATCACACCAAATACGGTGTAATTCGCCTCGTCAATCAATCACCAATTATAACCTAAATTGGCACAACACTCTAAACATGAGCTAAAATTACAGAAATACCCCTATTATCCAAATTTTACCATATTTTACGAGAAATTACCAAAATACCCCTAGTCACCAGAAAAACAAAGTATAGTACGTCCCACCTGACAGTACTACACTACAACATGTCTGGGTCCACCACTTTGGCCCGACAGCAAAACTTACAGTATTGTTCAATCGCGTAGGAATTTTATCACATTTTTACAATCTCGACGTTTTCACAAACGTTTTTAAATCGCGAAAAGATATTTTGACGTTTTTAAACATCGTAAATTGTTTTTGAATCATTTTCTCAATCGCGTAGGATTTTTAATTCATTTTCTTAACCGAATAGCTTAAAATTGTCATTTTTAATATGTGTAAAACTATATCTAGTACTTTTAAAATACGTAATGTATTTTCCTTGTGTTCTAAATATAGTATGGAATCTTTTCATTTTATGCATCTAGTTTTAATAAATTTTGGCAAAGATTTTGCCTATAAAATCAGTATAAGGTATTTTTAACGTTTTCCTCTAAATATAGTTTATTTTATTTTTACCCAATAATTTCACTTTGAAATTTACTAATGAACTTTAAATTTTATAATATGAGCTCTACGTTAGTTCTTTTCAAGTGTCTGATTAATTTCTTACTTAAACTGAATTCTGCTAAGTTAAAATTCTAGAACAAAATTAATTCCTTTGATTTTCTCAAAGATTCTCTGGAATCAAATTATGTTATAAAATAATTACCTAACCTATCTTAGTAAATAAAATGGCATGTTGGCCAAATCAAAATAAAATGGCATTCGGTTATACACTAAATGGCATTTTGGCCACAATTAACTTAAATCATCCATTATTTACCTAGGTTCATTAAATCATTGATTTAGAAAATTGTGAGAACATTTTGGTCCTCTATTTTTGTGAGAAGGTCGTGAGCCTCAATTGTGTTCTTTGGAACACTCATACATTTCGTACATGTTATTCACATCCTACTTAAATAAATACACAATTATAATTACATACAATTATGTAATCACATATAAAACACATACAATATATTTTAAGCCATAATCATTCATAGCAAAAATAATAAAAACTATAATCATGCATAGCAAATTAAAATCACAATTAGTAAAGCATTTAAACAATCAAAAACAATAAAAATCACAAATAAACCATACAACCGAATCCTTATGGATTCTACACACAAACATAATCCATTTTCTCATCACCACTTAGGGTTGATGAGATTAAATCTCCCTCTTACCTCTTGTAGACAAAACAATCGGTAAGATTCCTTCCTTTCCTCCAAAGTTCGTGTGACCTCCAATAAAATTCCTAAAATTCTCAAATAATTAGTAAATACTCATACAAGGTACAAAATAGGAAAACCATGGAACAATCATGGTTAGAAAAACCAGAATTTCAATTTTGAACCATAGAAATCAAACTTACCCTTAAGTAAGTAAGCAAGAAGTGGAATTTTAGGCAAGATAGAGTAGGAATTTGGGAAAAGTTTGTGAATGAAAGATGCTTAGAATGGTATTTGGGTTCAAGAAATGTGATTGGATAAAATTATGAGAGCTTGGGTGTGTATGGAAGGGTGTTGGCCGAAACTAGTGAGAGAAAAGAGAGAGAAATGCTTGCTTGAGTTTTTGGTATTTTAGAGAGAGAAATGAACAGCCAAAATGTGATAAAGATGAAAAACTAAAGTGAAGAGTGAATAAAGAGTGCAGCAGCCGTGAGTGGCCTTTAGGTGAGCTTGAGTGAGTGAATTTGCTTGGTAAAAAATATCACAATTGTGTTCACACTAGCTAGCACATGGCCTAGTCATGTTGGATCCTTCTTGAACCTTGTAGAACCAAGCCACTTTGCCTCCTTATGCAGCCCAAAAACCGTGCACTCCTTCATCTTATTAGGGGGTTAATTGATTTCCAATTACACTTAATTACATGGTAATAGATTAGATAGTTAGTTAGGTTAATTATCCTAACCAATCTAATTTAACATACTAACAACATAACTAATTAATTTAGTATATATTAACATATATTATAACCTTTAATTAATATTAATATATCTATTTAATATTTAGATTATAATTAATTCATAACTAAGCTAGTTCACTTAGTATGCTAATTAAGTAATTAGATTAGTTTAATTAAGCTTAATTAGGTTACTAACCATTTTCAAGCCTACAATTGTTGACTAAATCCTAACCCTTGGTTCATCTTTAATCCTTAGCCCTAGATTAGATCTAAGGTAGATATCACTTGATCAAAAACCTATCATTCTAATCTCACCATTGATTAGATCAATGGCTTAGATTAAAGGCTTCATCATTAAGTCTTCATCCAACGGTCCAAATGAAAACACATGCTCCCTTAGGTGTCCAATTCCTATTGGTTTAGAAAGTCAAGCCTACCTTTGTTGACTTGCTCTCATTGGTTAGAAATTGTACACAAGACAAATTGACTGCTTTTCCTACACGCGGTCCCACAAAGACTTTTAAAGATCTGTGGTCAAACCGAAGCGATTTTTACTTTTTTGAGACAAGAGATCTTGTAATATAAAATAATATTATAAAAATATAAAATTATTTTATTGCACAGTTAAATCTGAAAAATTACGATATTATTTTATATATCAATCAGAATTGGGTTTAGTAAGATTCCCCAGCTCTAATTAATTAAAATAATATTTTATCCGGCCAAAAAATTATTATTTTCTTAGATCGGAGCAAATCACATACAACAGTCAAGTACACTCATGGAACAGTCAAATTAAATTTACTGCTCACATAATTCACAAAACAGTACAAATCGGGACTATCTTGTAATTATCCCAAAAGTTAGGGTGTTACAGCTTGGACTTGTAATCTTTGGATAAGTGGAGACTTGTTTTATGCTTTACTTGCTTTAAAATAGTACTTTTCTAACTTTATGTCTTGAAAGTGTTTCTACATGCTAATATGCTAGATAAATATGCTTCTTGCTTAAAATGACATGTTTGATGATAACATCTTTGTTCTTGAGTTTTTGATCAATCATGTTTTTAAATGAATGTTCATGTTATATGGTTTTTATCTTAGTGTTTTCATCCATATCTAACATAACCTCTGTTTGTCTTTAAAATGCCTTTGTAAGAATTAGGTTTAATGATCATGTCTTTTTGTTCTTACTTGACATATATGCTGAAATGAATCTCTTTGATCCTTGGATAAGCTTTTGTTAATCTTTTGGACCTGTGACATATGCTTACATATGCTTTTCTGATATGTTTATTCGAATAGAGAACTTTTCTATTCAAATAGCATCCTCCAATTTTGCATGCAAATGTGTTTTTAAATGCATCTATTTGAATATACCATATGTCTATTCAAACAGTGCTTGACAAAAAGCCAAGTTTGTATCTTTCCCTTGCATCTATTCAAATAGCACTAATTCTATTCGAATAGACACAGGTTTGGATCTCTATTTTTGGGCTTTTTATTGTATATGTTGAATATATGTAATTGGTTGAATTTGACTAAAAATGTAAATGCAATTGGCTAGTTGTTTTGATAAATATATGTACTTGGCTGACTTGATAAATGAAATTAGGTTTTTGCCTTTTGAGTACATTTTTGTGTATGTATTATTACTAAATTGCATGCTCTGTTGCTACATTTGCTGAACTTGATCGATTGTGTGCATTTGCTAAATGAAAATAATATAATGAACTTGAATGAATATATTGAGTATAAATTGTTTTAGCTCTATGCTTTCTCTTGCCCTATCTTTTTTATCATGACAAAAAGGAGAGAAAAAGCTTGAGTTCTTATGTTTTGAGAAAAGATAGGTTAATCTAAAATGGATCTTGGGATTTCAAAAGTTAGGGAGAGCTGTGTATATCTCTAAATTAAATTAACCTCTTACAAAAAAGAGGGGGAGTAAGTCTCTCTAACAACTTTGTAGATTCTAATTTATAAAACTAACTCTTTTCTCAATGGTTGTTTGTCATCATCAAAAAGGGAGAGAATGTAGTCATCATAAAAAAAGGGAGAATGTAATTGGCTATTGGCTATTGAAGATTATTTTGATGAAAACAAACATGAAGAAGATGACAAGATCATGTCTAAGACCTTTCAAGAATAGCTTTAAGACTTAGATCTTTGTGTAAAAGTAAAAAGGGGTTCACATTTAAGCTCTAAACTTATTTTTTGAAAAACCCAATTAGCACAAATGGCTTTAAGGCTTTAAAATAGTTTTGGGTTTCTTAAGAATTAGCCTTTAAGTGTCTAAAAACTTGTTGGATCATTTGGAAACATTTGACAAGGTTTAAAAGTTAATTAAAATATTTTTACAAATAGGTTTATTCGAGTAGAGGGTTTCCCTATTCAAATAACAAAAATCAGAATATCAAGTTGTATTTGAGTAATCTATATTTGTCGTACATTTGTTATGCATGTTCCATTGCATTTATTAATTAAGTGCTTCAAAATAATTAATTTCTTAATGTTGTTGTAAAAATTTGTAAACACCTAATTCACCCCCTCTTGGGTGATGGTTGTCATGGCTAACAAGATCACCATGGGATCATCGTGATTTGGGATAGTACATCCATAATTCTTGTAGGTAAATGAAATCAATGGGGTCTTCTTGCTCCGTCATCCAACTTGGATGCTGAAAGAGCTGCTACACTCAATACATTATGGAGTGCCTTTTTCCTTGTATTCATAGGCTCGTGGCCACCCTCGGAGCCTCCCAAAATGTTGTTAATTGTCTGGGTTACTTTGGCATGAGGACGTTCATTATCCGAATTAGTGTTATCTCGGGGTTGTGCTCTTTCTTGATTTTGAGTATTATCTTGGGATAGGCCTACACCAGGATTTTCATTCCTCACGGGCGAGCGTTTTCTCTAGTATGGTAGAGATGGGCTTCTCTAATGACTGTAATTCTGCTTTCTGTAATTTTGTCTTCCCCTCCGGTTATTACTCCGAGATTGACCCATATATCGGCCTAGATGATTATCTAGGATCAAAGATTCAATAGCATCTTGAAGGTTGATGCAGTCTTCAGTATTATGCCCATGACCTTCATGAAAAGTACAATGTTTAGATTTATCCTTATGTACATGTTTTCTCAAGGGGTAGGTCTTTGCACATCCTTGAACTTCGTATTAATCATCTCATGGAAAACTTGAGTCTGAGGTGTGTTGAGGGGGATGAAATTCTCATATTTTCCCTTCAAAGGTGGCCTCGAGTGCTAGCCTTTTTGGGAGGGTTGCTCGGGCTTAGGTTTGACATCTTCTCCTTTCTCTAAATGCTTCCTAGCTTGGAAAACGTCTTCCATATTAATGTGTTTTTTAGCTCTAGCACGGAACTCGTCCATAGTTTTGGGTTCCTTTTTGGCAAGAGAAAAAGATAACGACCCAGGGTGGAGTCTTTCCCTTATGTAATGCAGTCTGAGTCTTTCATCCTAGTCACAAATATTCATTATTTCTTTATTGAACCAGGATATAAAGTCTCGGAGAGATTCCTCCTTTCCTTGTTTAATATGGGAGAGACATGAAATGGATTTTGGTTACACCTTACTAGTGGTGAAGTGTAGCAAAAATCTCGAGGACAAGTCTTCCCAGTTAATAATTTTTTAGGATTCAAAGTAGTGAACCATCTTAGGGTGGCTTTTTTCAAAAAGAGAGGAAAAATGCAACATATGAGTGGATCATCTCCTCCAGCAAGTAGAAGAGCAGAAACATAAGCATCTAAGTGCTCTTGAGGGTTTGTGGTCCCATCATAGGCTTCAATATTTGTTGGATATTTGAAATGCCTAGGGATCTCATCGGCCATCAGTTCATTGGAGAAAAGGTTAGTTTTGTTTAACCGAGTTTTTCAATCCTTGATCTTGTTCTTTGTTTCCCTGAACTGGGATCTTAGCTCTCTGATTGAGTTTCGTGATCTTAGAATACTCTAGATGACATACCCCGTCACGGGTTGGGTCCATTCAGTTTTCTCGATTCATGTGTGGAATTCAATTTTTGCTTTCTTTTTCTTGGTTGATAGATCTTCCTAGGTTATAAATACATTCATCCTGAAGTCTAACTAGAAAGATGAGTTCTTCTCTAAATAGCTCTGGGAGAGTGGATTCATCCTGGTGGGACCAAACTTCATTGTTGTTCACCCAAGCTCCTAAGTGTTGTAGCGCTGACACCCGCTGTCTGGTATCTCCAGAAGGTACTCCTTGTGGACCGAGTCATTGCCTTACTAGAACTTGTTGCGAATGAGGAGAGAGATTTTCACTAGTATGCAAAGTCTCTGCCCCTTCCTACCTGGGTTCCGATTAGGCAGCAAATGGGTTTTGCATTGACTTTTGGATTGGGGCGGATGCTGAACAACAGCTAGAAGAAGGTTGATTCTAAGTGACAGAAACATGACTTCGCCTTGTAGTGACCATGGTGGTGGTAATGGGAATCGAAGTTTATATCTTCCCACAAACGGTGCCAATAGTCTAAATAGGTTTCAAAGAATCACCAGAATGAGGTTGATGAAGGTGGTTTCCTTGTAACATGGTGGCAACGACGATGGTGTGTGGGGTGGGTACCTACAAAAGGCCCTTTGATATTCAAGTTAGACTATGCACAAGGTGGGTAGTGTTTGGAATTAGATGCATACCTTTATTACCTTGTGTGGTATTTATAAGAACATTTTGGTTGATAAAAATCATGTTTAAATCTGCATTAAATGTTGTTAAGTAGGATAAGAATCCAATAATTATTATCTCTTATTACTTATTCTTCTATTTATAAGAGATATAATTGATTTTCCTATCTATGAGGGATTCTATGAGTGATTTACTCCTCATAAATAGATAGATTTACTTATCTAATAGCGTGCAAAAATATCCGGGATCTAATTCTAGTGTGTCGCAACTGGGATCGCGATGGGATGACAAAAAGCATAAGGAATTTGAAAATCAATGGAGTCGCCATCAATGTTTATTTAAATAGGAAAAACATTAGAAAAACCCCTTTAATTAGGAAAACTGGTCTTTTGGAGAATGAATTTGGATTTGGGCGTCGATTACAAGTAGGAAAGGTGTTAGCACCCTGATAACTCCATCTAATGTAGTTATTTGTGCTCCATAATTGTGCTTCATAGAATGCTATGTGCTTGTTATTATGCATATATGGGAGATTTTATGCTTATAATGGTTGAATTTCCTTTGAATGTCTCTCTATATGCTATTGAGCAATTTGTATATATTCGTTAAATGATTAAGTGGATTTATAATTTGTATTTAACTTAGTGATTTTTCTAATGTAAGATGAGCTTAAAACTGATGAATTAGAGCGATTCAAGGCTCAAAAGCCCAAGAGAAAACCAAGGACGCATCCCAGAAGAGAGTGCTGCAGCTCAAAGGAGTGTGCACCGTGACGCAAGAGTGCATCATCAAGATTTCATACAAAAACCCGAGGCTAGTGTACCGCGGCATAAAAGTAATGTGCGCCGCGGCTCTTTGTGACTGACTCAATGAGCGCTGCGGCACAAAAGAGTGTGCGCCGCGGTATGAGGTGCAAAATTGAGCCTATAAATAAATTTTTATCAGATTTTGTTAGGATGGTTTTTTAGGTTAGAGAAGCTGAGCCTAGTTCTTCATTTTCTGAGGCTGAAAGATGCTAAAGGAGCCAAAGTTGGAGGCTATCTTCCTCATGGAGGGAGATTCAAGCATCAATGACAACATCCATAAGTCTTTCCTCCTTTCTCCCTTTGTTTTCTTCTCTTTCTTATTCATTTGAGCATGTATTTTGATTTGTAATCATGTGTTCAATGATGCAGCAACTGTTTTAGGGAATACTTTGAATCCTTTTTATGGATATTAATGATTTTGTTCTCCTATGAGTTTGTATGGATGTATGTTTTTGTTCAATCATATGGTTCTCAATGCTTTTGAAGGTTTGATAAGCTTTTAAATGATTTGTTGAAGTTCAATGAACTTAGACATAGGAATTTAGATTTTAGATCTAATGTATGGTTGATGCATGTTCGATTCTATTCCAATGGCGGGATGAGTTGATTTGCTAACTGAATAGAAATATATATTTTAACCATGCATAGCGTGTGTTTGAGAATAGATCGTTCAAGAGTGGATTTTGTGTTAGCTCTCATGGAAACATACTGAGTTGAGCAATTGAAACTATGGTAAGATGACCTAGACATAGGCTTTTAGCTAATGAAGATTCTCAAGCTAACCTAATCATTGCATTCATGTTTATGAAAAAGATTGCATGTTGTTGGTTGAAGTAAGGGATGAAGAAGGATTTTCCTAAACTCTATCCATTATGTTATTTTCATTTATCGCTTTTTAGTCTTTAGTTTAATTGTTGTCCCTTATTCTTATGTTCTTAAATAGAATTAGGTAAGCTATTGGTTAATACTTAGCATTAGAAGTAAACTTATCCTCAAGGGAACAATATTTACTTTTCACTTTATTACTTGAATGACCCGTGCACTTGAAGCCTATTTTGGGACAAACAAGTTTTTGGCGCCATTACCGGGGATAAGACATTATTTCTATATTACTAATATTGACAATGAGTTTGCTTAGTTCTAATTCAAGTTTTTATGTTTTGTTGATTGTAAATAGTTTTATTTTCAAGTTTTTAAGTTTTTGTTGTTAATTTGCTTAAATATGTAGTTATAGTTTGATTTTGTGTTTTTGTTATGTTTTTGTTGTACATTCTGTGTTTTAAGTTTGTAGGCACATTTTGTTGGTGCTAGAGGCCATATTGAAGCAGAAATGGCAGCAAAAACCATTTCCCTGTAGAATTCTACAGGTTGAGTTCTCACACCGCGGCACAATATTCTGAGCGTCGCGGCGAACGTATACGTTTTCTGCAGAATTCTATAGCTTTTTACTCACGCCGCGACCCAGGCATGGTTGTGCCACGGCGCAGCACCCTGTTTTTACCTTTTTCTGTTTATTTTCTTTGTTTTTCTTTATTTGGTATGCCTAGTGCTAGTTTAGTTGTTATTTTGATATGCTCAGGTACCCTATAGACCATGTGTAGCAAGGAATACATTCACTTTGGTTTGGGGGAGTATCTTTACATGTTTTCACCCTTAATGCTTAATGTTTACACATGTTTTGATATTTTTAAGTATGTGCTAGTGATAGTCATTTTGCTTTCATGATTATATCCTGTTTTGGCTATTACTGGTGAGCTGTTGATGCAAGTTTCAATTTTTCACACTTTGTACATGTTGTTATGCATCCTTGAATGGAAAATGATGGATCTTTGGAATGCATGACATATTTCCAGTTGCTAGTATGTGATGGTTGGCCAATGATATAAATGTTTGCGAATTGTCCTCTGTTTTGTGAAACCATTCGTGATCTTGAAGCATGTCAATGCAATCTGGTTTGTTTTTATGCATGCTGTGTTTTTCCATTTAGATGCTTGTTTAACTTCGGAAAGATATGAGTGTTTGTTTAGAGAATGTTTATGAATTGTGCATGTGGATGATTTCTTTTATCCTTGAAGTTGTTCTCCAACCCTCTTGAGGCGAAATCCTAGGTTATGCATGATTGAGGAAATGATTAAGGCATTATTTAGACCGTTTGAGCCTTTTAAGTTTAACCCTATATGATGATATTCATAGGTCCCTTTTGAAGCTTTATACTGTTTGGCCTTATTTGTTTTTCACCACCATTGTGTTCGTTAACCTGTTAACCATTCTAATATATGTGAAAGTATTGCATTTTCTTCTTACCCTTATTGTTTGTTGATTTCATAATATGTTATTTCTTGAAGTGGGTTCAGTGATTAGGGGTATTAAAATCTTCAATACAAAATGAGCTTGAAGGAACCAGATGCAGTCAAAGAAAAATCATTGCTTTGTGAAAAAAGAAATAAAAAAAGAAAGAAAAATAGAAAAATCAGAAGAAAAAGAAAAAAGAAAAGAAAAGCATAAGTAAAGTAAAGTGTGAAAAACATCAAAATGGTTCTGGCGAGTTTTCTGCATTCACTGTTGAATACCCTGCTGATATCAGTTAGAGACTTAAGTCTTGAAATAACATGTTTATATCTCTCAATATTTGTATTGTATCCTATTCTTTTATTCTGTTACCCATTACCATTGGTCTTACATTATAAGTTATGAAAGTCCCTCTTGATCCTCAATCTTGTATGATTTACATTAGTGGAGAGAGGGTTGGATTAGAATTTTGTAGATTCTTTGATTTGTATCAATGTGTAGGTTCATAAACTTATCCAGATGAGCATGATTTGAAAAAGATAAGTTTGACTTGCATGTTTATGGGAAATGTCATGTGTATGATTGGAAGCTGGATTGAGGGCATGTTTAAGATTGTATATGTGTTGAGCTTAATTGTGAGGCATGTGCATCTTTTGAGGGCTTAAACAATCATTGTGCACTGGTTATGATTTAAATAAAAATTGAAGTGTTGAATGCATGTGAGCATGAATCGATTAATGTGAGTTTACTTGATCGTACTTTGTGTCGCTTGAGGACTAGCAACAACTTAGGTTTGGGGGTGTTATAGAATGTGCCCCATAATTGTGCTTCATAGAATGCTATGTGCTTGTTATTATGCATATATGGGAGATTTTATGCTTATAATGGTTGAATTTCCTTTGAATGTCTCTTTATATGCTATTGAGCAATTTGTGTATATTCATTAAATGATTAAGTGGATTTATAATTTATATTTAACTTGGTGATTTTTTTAATGTAGGATGGGCTTAAAACTGATGAATTAGAGCGATTCAAGGCTCAAAAGTCCAAGAGAAAGCCAAGGAGACATTCTAGAAGAGAGCGTCGCGGCACAAAGGAGTGTGCGCCGCGACGCAAGAGTGCATCATCAAGATTTCATACAAAAACCCGAGGCTAGTGCGCCGCGGCACAAAAGTAGTGTGCACCGCGATCCTTTGTGACCGACTCAATGAGTGCCGCGACACGAATGAGTGTGCGCCGCGACGCGAGGTGTA
The DNA here is from genome assembly GCA_029884595.1 of Ormosia semicastrata. Taxonomy (NCBI): domain Eukaryota; kingdom Viridiplantae; phylum Streptophyta; class Magnoliopsida; order Fabales; family Fabaceae; genus Ormosia; species Ormosia semicastrata. The sequence continues at coordinate 3,860,328 of JAQQTO010000028.1, read as the reverse complement.
GAACTGAGCCTATAAATAGATTTTTATCAGATTTTGTTAGGATGGCTTTTTAGGTTAGAGAAGCTGTGCCTAGTTCTTCTTTTTCTAAGGCTGAAAGAGGCCAAAGGAGCCAAGGTTGGAGGCTATCTTCCTCATAGAGGGAGATTCAAGCATCAATGACAACATCCATAAGCCTTTCTTCCTTTCTCCCTTTGTTTTCTTCTCTTTCTCATTCATTTGAGCATGTATTTTGATTTGTAATCATGTGTTCAATGATGTAGCAGCTATTTTAGGGAATACTTTGAATCTTTTTTATGGATATTAATGATTTTGTTCTTCTATGAGTTTGTAGGGATGTATGGTTTTGTTTAATCATATGGTTCTTAATGCTTTTGAAGGTTTGATAAGCTTTTGAATGATTTGTTGAAGTCTGATGAACCGAGACATAGGAATTTGGATTTTAGATCTAATGTATGGTTCATGCATGTTCAATTCTATTCCAATGGCGGGATGAGTTGATTCGCTAACTGGATAGAAATATACCTTTTAGCCATTCATAACGTGTGTTTGAGAATAGATCGTTCAAGAGTGGATTTTGTGTTAGCTCTCATAGAAACATAGTGAGTTGGGCAATTGAAACTATGGTTAGATGACCTAGACATAGGCTTTTAGCTAATGAAAATTCTCAAGCTAACTTAATCATTGCATTCATGTTCATGAAAAGGATTGCATGTTGTTGGTTGAAATAAGAGGTGAAGAAGGATTTTCTTAAACTCTATCCATTATGTTATTTTCATTTATCGCTTTTTAGTCTTTAGTTTAATTGCTTTCCCTTATTCTTATGTTCTTGAATAGAATTAGGTAAGTTATTGGTTAATACTTAGCATTGGAAGTAAACTTATCCTCGAGGGAACGATATTTACTTTTCACTTTATTACTTGAATGACCTGTACACTTACGGCCTATTTTGGGACAAACACATCCTACATTGCCCGTTCTAAGAATGATACTTTAAGTTAGTTGTGTAAATTTTAATAATATCAAATATATTTATTTTATCCCTTTTAAAAAAATATTGTAACTATTTATAAAAGAAAAAGAAACAACAAAATTATTAAAATTTAATTTTGACTTAACAGAAATGGATTTCTGCCCCTACATATATCCTGGTGTAGTGAAGAACTCAAATTCATATAATTCTTTAGAAAATAAATGTAAATTAGTTAATTTTAATTAATTATAAAAAAGAAACTTAAAACTTTCACATCAAATTATCAACAACACATTAATTCAAGCAATATGTCAACTGACACAATAGTGAGGCCGAAAACTAAATAGATCAACAAAGAGATAAAGATAAACCCAATTTAAGTCAAACTAACCCACAAATTTACTTTCATCACTTTTTGATATTTTTTTATGTTATCTTTTTTGTTTCATTTTTTTCATTTTTTTTCCTTATTTTTACTATGCTTAACCAAATAATAAACTTAGCCAACTAAAAAGACACTAAACATAAAGCTAAAAAAAAATGACCCCAACCCAACCAAGTAAAGGATCATAGTGTAAAAATGAAATGGACACAAGGTCTACTATCCAAACCCAATAAGTTAACTCAATCAGAAAAAAAAAACATAAGTAAGTTTAAAAAAAATATTGATTTTTTAAATAAAAAAAGAAAAAAGAAACAGAAACATGGGATGCACACAAATAGAAATAGAAAAAGGGCGTTGTGGGGGGTCTTTTTCATTCAAACTTCAGAAAATCAAAAGCCACAGAAACATGGGTGGTATAGGGCAAGCCACAGAGGGACACGGTGGTGCACAGCTCCGGTGATGGCGTATAGTGGCGCGATGCGGCACGGACGGAGGGGAGGGGAGAAGCAGAGGACAACGAGCTCCGGTGCGACGTGGTGGCTCGTGGCTCATGGATCTGGCAGTATGGCTTGCGGTTGAGGACGACCGAGATCGGGTTCGGTTTACGGCATGGTGGATTACCGATTGTGGTGGTGGCTCGTTCGTAGGGGAGGGCTCTGCTAGGTGTTGCTGAGATGGGTAGATCTGGGCGGTGGTTGACGGTGGTCTCGGGTTGAAGTGGCTGGTGGGTTGTGGGTCACGGATCTGGTGGTTTTAGGTTGGAGGAAAGTGGTGGCACGAGGTTGGAGGGAACGGAGCTCTGCGACTCCGGGCGGTGTTGAGGTTGGGTCTGATTTGGGGTGAAGGGGTTCAAGCAATTTAGGCAGTGGTTGGACTGCGAGGATGACGAGGGGCGCGACGGCATGGGGCGTACGACGATGATGCGTGGTGGATGGCCTGCAACAGCAGGGGGTGGCGCGGTTCGGAGTTGTGGCGGCGGCTTGACGATTTGTGGCAAGGAGTGGCAGGTTTATGTGTTTGGGTTTGGGTTTGGTATGTGGTTAATGGTGGAGAGGGATGAGGGTTATGTTGATGATGATGAAATTGGTGATGGTGAAGGAATGTGACATGGAGAATGGGAATAAGAATAATATGGGCTTGGACTTGGCTAGACGTAGGGTGAAGGATGAAAAGGAAAAAAAATGATGATGCGCCTCTGTTTGCTACTGTGGGATATTTTTTTGGATAATAGTCTCTGTTTTTCTTCTCTGTATGCTCTACACTCCTCCCTTTTGGAACCTCTCCTTTACTTCTCTGCTATGTGGTATTTTCATGAAAAAGTGTGTGTGCAGTTGAACAAAGTGTAACTTTGAAAACCTCAAATCAAGCAGAATCAAATGAAAGCCAACTTCATTTCATGTTAGAGAGACAAAAGTGAAAATATTTTGAGTTAAAATAAAGAGGAGGTTTTTACCTTTTTGAAGCACAAAGAAAAACAGATAAGCGCTTAAGACTTTTCTTCTTTCAATCACATTCTTCTTTCCTTGATTCTTACTTTCTCTCTACTCCTCACAATCTCCGTTTTTTTTCAAGAAATTCTCCCTCATTATGTGCAAAGAATGTGTGAAGTGAGATGGGTGAGGATGGTGCCAAAATGCGATTCAGTGCGTATGTGAAAGTGAGTGAGCGCGTGTGTGCAGCAATGCAGGTGGAGTGGAGAGCCTTCAACATTGTTGCTGCTGCTGGGTGTGTACTGTGCTTGAGTGAGGATGTGAGTGTTTTGTTAGAGAAAGTGAGTGGGCAGCAAAGAGCTTGGTCCCTGCTGCAGTGTTGGTTGGACACTACCTGTTTTCATATACTCTGTAAGAGAGTGTATAATGTGTATTCAAGAAAGGATAAAAATATAGAGCAAGAAAAGAAATTTGGTTTTCACCAAAAGTAGAAAAACAACCAAATGGCAAGAGTTCTATGTTTTGGTTCTTTTTTTTTTTATTGTTTTTTCTATTATTTTTTTGTTTTTTATTGTTTTTTATTTATTTATTTATTTTTTTTCTTAAAAAAAACTAGGCTAAGGTGAGCTTATGTTTAGGCTGTAATTAAATTTTTTATTTTTTCTTTACTTTTTTTAGTATAAATAATAAGAAAAAGTAATAATAGAAATAAGATAAAAACAAATAAAACTTGAAAAAATTATGTGTTCAAAATGTTGTAATTAAACATCATTTAACACAAAATTATTAATTTTTGATTAAACAATAAAAATAAAAATTTCATGAATAAAATTAGATATTAACATATTGATTCAGGTTATTCATGAACTACTAATTCGGAACCTAATCAAGAGCTATCAAGAGCAGCTCGAATTTATATTAGAGCAAATAATTGCACTATAAATTTAATCAATTATTTAGAGTATATTTTATTGATTTGATCATTGAATATATTATAAACTGAACGTTTTAAATTTAATTAATTAAATATATATATATATATATATATATATATATATATATATATATATATATATCATATACATAACTGTGTTATGGTTTTAATTGAACGTTTTAAGTTTATTTAATTATATATATATATATATATATATATATATATATATATATATATATATATTGTTAGTTGTGGTTTCTGATTACTCAAGAAGGAGAGGTTGAATTGAGTATTATAGATTTTCGAAACTCTTCCTTTTTTTGTAAAAACTGATTCTTTTCCTTAATCAAAGAAAGAGATTTTGTCAACCAACAAACCAAAATGTGTTTTTGCAAGATGTATTGTAATCAAAAATTGAAATTTATAAAGAAATATTAACAATAAGATTGATTTTAGATTAAAACATGATCATTAATAAATCAAATCATACAAGCATCTCTAACATATTACTTAATTCATACATTCAACAATAAAGCAAATAAAGAGTTAAGGGATAGAGAAAATTACAAACCGAGATTTATCCTGATTCAACTACCTCCTCTGGTGACCTACATCCAGTCCCCACACCACTGCGAGATTTATCCACTATAGAAAATCAATATACAAGATTCTTTACAAAAGCTCCACTTCTTGGTTCCTTCTACCCAAATGACAGCTTTTCAGTCAAAGCAATATTGTAAAACCTACAAGAATTCCTTCTATTCTTGCACAACACCAAGAGTCCCTTCTACTCTTGATCTAACTAGCGAGAGAACCTTATCTCTTATCTCTCTTTTACAAAATTTGAAGAGATTGAATTAGATTCTAAGAAATCAGAAATTACAAATTGAAACTCTAGAGAAAAATAATACTCCATTTTTCTTTAATGAAAAACTCTCTAAATTTTGAGTGTATGATTTCGTATATTGAAATAATTGTCTTTAAAAAAGTGTTTACCAATGTCCTTATATAGGTATATCTCAAAATAAATCCATTGGATACACTTTACAAGTCAGTTGAGATCATAACAGACTTAAAAGAAAAATTTTGTTATTGGTCAATCGATGTGTACACAGATGTATTAAACAAGATTTCACTTTTGTAACATGTGTACATCGATTGCCTAATCGATTGTTTTTTTGGATGTTCTTGATCTTGAATGATACACATATGAATACATCGATGTTGTTCTTTAAAAACACTTTAAATTTCAGCCCAGAAGATTATATATCGATTAACTAATCGATTGTATAGTTATTTTAAAACGTTCTTTCTTCTGTTTTGGCTTATACATCGATGTATCAATAGATGTATTAAAGTAAAATGCTTTTGTTTTGACTTATACATAGATGTACTAATCGATGTATATATGTCAAAAACTTCTGTCTTGACTTATACATAGATGTATATATATGTCAAATGCATTCTAGCCTCTGTTTTATTTATACATCAATGTACTAATCGATGTATATATGCAAACGTGCATATTGATCAAGTAAGTCCAAAATCAATCGATGTATGCATAGATGTATAACATTTATACATAGATGTACACATAGGTTTTCATCAAAAGTTAGTTAATTAACTGAAATTACATTGATGTACACATAGATGTATAAACTTATTAATAAACCTTGTTCATTCTTAGTCCATTTATTCTTTTGAAAAACTATTTTTACTTATTTGAGAGAGCTTAATCAAAGAATTAAACTGAGTCTTTTCTTTATAACATGTTCCTAATGATCTTCATTGTATTGCTTCTTCCTGATGCTTCTTCTTCTAGTAATCCTTCTTGATCCTTGCATTGACTTTACTTGCTCCTTTAAATCTCATTGAAAAATTCAAGCTTGGCAAGCAATTAGTGACTCAAAATAATAATCATATTAAGTTTAGTCATTAATCAAAACACACTAGGGTCATTTATCCACAAACTCCCCCTTTTTGATTGATGACAAACTTACCATACATAACATGTTTAACATTCAATATATCAGAGTAATTAAAATGTATATCAGAGTAATATTGCCATTTACTTCCCCTGTCTAATTGACAGTTCTTTAATATGTAAACATGTATAGGATCATTGCATCATTATTTATATTTTAGATCACATGTTTAAGTTGATTTAGTATGTATATAGTATATTTGTATGGTACCTATTTCTCCCCCTTTGTCATTATCAAAAATATATATATGGGAGAATCAAAGTACAAAAGTATATAAAACAAAGTACATTCTTAAAATTCAAACATTCATTTAGTCATATTAACTTGATCAAAATAAGTCATACAGTCATTTATCATCATCATTGTTCAAAATAGAATTGAAAATAGTTCAATTAATATCAAAAGCAACATTACAAACACACTTAGGACATCCTAAGACCTAAATTTCTTCATTGGTTCTAGGTTCATCTGTGTGCTGTGAAGCTTGACTTGCTTGCCCTTTAGGATTAACTTCCTCTTCAGGTGCAGCAGCAGCAGCAGCAGCATCTCTAGCTATGTTCACAACATCTTCAGAAGTAGGATGAACTTCTGGAGGTGCAGTGATAGAAATGCCTAGATGTTGATATAGAGTGGCCATTTGGCCTTCTAAGGTATTGAGTCTAATACACAAGTAGTCAATAGATTGTTTTTGCATCATATGATGTTTTGTTTGCTTAGCCTCAAAGCCTTCAAATATTTGTATTAACTTGTCTATTTTGCTATTCAGCTTTGAATTTTCCTCAGTAGCTCTTGTTGGTTCTTCACAAGCTATTCTGACCCATTCTCCATCTACTTTAGCAAGCTTTATCTTGCTAATTATTCCTTCATCAAATTTGTGAGTTACTTTTGTGGCATTAAATTTCTCTTCATTTTCCAGATAAACACCAAAATGTTCCAGCAGACACATCACCAATCCAGGATATGGTAGGGTAGCTCCACTGATTTTACAGTCCAACATGTGTCTAGCAATTATGTAGCTCTAACTTAGTTGCTTCTTTTGTAGCATAGCCCAGAGCATTAAGATGTCATTGTTCTATACCATAGCATGATTTCCTGATCTTGGTAGCACCATCTTGCTCAGCACATATTGCAGGAGCCTATGCTGAATGTGCATTGAACTGATGTTTATCAGTCTTCCTTCTGGTGCATTTTCAATTAGAAGCACATTCTTTACTTCTTCCCTATCAAAGGTCTTAATCTAAATACTGTTTGTTCCAGTACCAGCAAAATTACTTCCTTTGTAGTCTAATCTAGTAAATTGAGCAAATTCTTCAAAAGGCATCTCAATTTTAGTGTTCTTTACTTCAGCAGAGAATCCCTCATTGTCCATTTCATATGTACAATAAAATGCTTTGATCAATGTAGGGTAAATGTCATTCTTAATTTGTAGAAATTGACTCAGATTGTACTCTTCTAAAATTTTGTGAAAAGCAAATCCATGAGCTTCAAAATAATTGAAATCTACAACTCTAGCTTCACGAGTATCTCTGTGCTTAAAATTGTTCTTATAAAGCATAATGTGCTCTTCATAAGAGAAATACCTCCTGAGAAGTTCAATCTCAGTAACTCTTTCATCATCATCTTTTTCTTCCTCTATCCTCTTTCGTTTCTTTTGGACAGTTTTCTTTTTAGGTGTGACCTTCACCACCTTCTTCTTCTTTTCTTGTTTCATAGGTGTTGGTCTTGAAGATTCAACAACCTTTTTTGCTTTGTCCTGTGTTTTCTTCTTCAAGCTTTTAATTTGAAGCTTGTCAATTCTTTGAGAAGGCTAAGCTTTCTCAGTCCCTTTTCTTTTAGGACGAACAGGGATTGCTGTGGGTGATACACGTTGAGTTGTGGAGGATTGAGTTGAGGAGGAAGATGTAGAGTTAGAGGGAACAAGTGTAGAGGGTTCAGGATGCTTCACACGAGCCATTGGAGAAGATTTCGAGCTCTGTTAGGGTTTAGGATCTCTGAGATTTGGTTTAGACGAGTGAAGATTTTGGAGGGAAGTTGAAATTAATAAACCCAGTACAGTCAATTGATTTCCCAATCGATGTATTAAGGGGTTTTCACCCCCAATACACATGCTAATCGATGTACTTAGCATCTAGATTTTAATTTTAAATCATATACATTGATGTGTCAATCGATGTATAAGCTAAGTCAGAGAGTACTAAATTTTAAAACTTCAATGCAATTGATGTGTGAATCGATGTATAAGCAATGTCAGAGAGTCCAATAATTGCAGTAGCATTTAATCGATGCATAAATCGATGTATAGGGTAAGTTAGTGAGTTCTAAATTTTGGATTTATCATGCAATCGATGTTACAATCGATGTATACACAGGGTCAGTGTTTTAAAAACATTCTAATCAATGTGTCAATCGATGCATAATCTCTTACAGTAAGTAGTGTATTTAAGATTAGTTATACAATCGATGTGTAAATCGATTTCTAACATATTAAATTGGAATTGCTAAAATTCCATATCAGGTTAATCGATGTATCAATTAATGCCTACCATATACTATACCTATTTAATCAAATGAATCGATTATCCAATCAATGCATAATGATTTTCAGAGAGACATGTTTTCTAATTTTTGACTTCAATCGATGTACAAATTGATGTTCTAATTATTTTAAGTATATAATGCTTATATCAATCGATTGTGCAATCGGTGTATAACATCAAACATCAAAATATCACGCATTCAACATTCAAAACATCAAGCATAGGTAGGATCAATTATTCCTAACTCTCTTCTTATGTAGAAAAAGCTTTCTTTAGCCAATGGTTTAGTGAAAATATCAGCTAATTATTTAGATATATCAATATATTCAATGATTATATCTCCACTTTGAATGTGATCCGTTATGAAATGATGTCTTATCTCCATGTGTTTAGTTTTGGAATGCATTATAGGATTCTTAGTGAGATTTATAGCACTAGTATTATCACATTTGATTGATACTTTCTCTAAGAGAACACCATAATCAATAAGTTGTTGTTTCATCCATAGGATTTGTGCACAACAACTTCCTGCTATAACATATTCTGCTTCAGCAGTTGATAAAGCCACACTTGTTTGTTTCTTACTAAACCAAGAAACTAATGAGTTTCCTAAAAGGTGGCAGGTTCCACTAGTACTTTTTCTATCTAACTTGCATCCAGCAAAGTCAAAATCAGAATATCCTACTAAGTTACATGTTGATCCTTTAGGATACCATAATCCCATTTCTTTAGTTCCTAACAAGTATTTCATAATTCTTTTCAAAGTAGTTAAGTGTGATTCCTTAGGATTGGATTGATATTTAGCACACATACAAACATTGAACATTATATCAGATCTATTAGTAGTTAAATAAAGTAAGGAACCAATCATACATCTGTACTTGGAAACATCTACTGATTTACCTTTCTCATCTTTGTCCAAGTAACATAATGGACTCATTGGAGTAGCCATTTCCTTTGCATTCTCCATTCCAAACTTCTTCAATAGTTCTTTGTAGTACTTAGTTTGACTTATGAAAGTCTCATCATCACTTTGTTTGATTTGTAGTCTGAGGAAGTATATAAGCTCTTCCATCATAGACATTTCAAACTCGTTTTGCTTTAATTTGACAAATTCCTTACACAAAGATTCATTAGTAGCACCAAATATAATATCATCAACATAAATTTGAACAAGTAGTATGTTTTGTGCTTTTCTTTTTATAAATAGTATTGTGTCAACTTTTCCTCTTATGAATCCCTTTTGAAGTAAGAAATTACTTAGCCTTTCATACTAAGCTCTTGGAGCTTGTTTAAGTCCATACAAGGCTTTAGTGAGTTTATACACATGATTAAGAAATTCATTTATTTCAAATCCAGGGGGTTGACTAACATACACTTCTTCTTGTATATATCCATTTAGGAATGCACGCTTAACATCCATTTGATACAATTTAAAATCCATAATACATGCATATGCTAACAACATTCTAATAGCCTCTAATCTAGCCACAGGTGCATATGTTTCATCATAGTCAATTCCTTCTTCTTGATTATAATCTTTGGCTACTAATCTTGCTTTATTTCTTATTATGATACCATTTTCATCAAGCTTATTCCTAAACACCCATTTTGTACCAATTATTTGTCTGTCTTTGGGTTTAGGAACAAGTTTCCAAATTTTATTTCTTTCAAACTGATTAAGTTCTTCTTGCATTGCCAATATCCAGTTTTCATCAATAATTGTTTCATCTATAGTTTTATGTTCAACTTATGATACAAAAGCCATATTATTGCATGCATTTCTTAAGGAATGTCTAGTGTTTACCCCTTTGGATATTTCACCAATTATGTTGTCTAGAGGGTGATTCCTTGCAGTTTTCCATTCTTTAGGTAGATCTTCATGTTGAGCATCTTCTGGAATTTCCACTGCTTCGTCCACTTTGGCATTGTCCTAATTTTCTTCAAGTTGAATCTCTTCTAAAACTTTTGCAACATCATCAACAGATTCCTTTTCCAACCTTTTGGGGTTAGTTTCATCAAATGTAACATGTACAGATTCTTCAATTGTTTGTGTTCTTTTATTAAAAATTCTAAAAGCTTTACTAGATGATGAATAGCCTAGAAATATTCTTTCATCAGCTTTAGGATCAAACTTTCCTAGATTGTCCTTTCCATTATTTAGTACAAAACATTTACAACCAAAAACATGGAAATGTGAAACATTTGGTTTTCTACCTTCATAGAGTTCATATGGAGTCTTTTTCAAAATTGGTCTAATCAAGACTCTATTCATTAAATAGCAAGCTGTGTTTATAGCATCTGTCCAAAAATATTTTGGCATGTTTGAGTCATTCAACATAGTTCTTGCTATTTCTTCTAAGGATCTATTTTTCCTTTCTACAACTCCATTTTGTTGTGGAGTTCTTGGAGCAGAGAAATTATGTTGAATTCCTAACTCTTCATAGAAATTATCAAATTCTTCATTTTGAAATTCTCCACCATGAACACTCCTTATAATAGTTATTTTCATGTCTTTTTCATTTTGTACTAACTTAGCCATTTTCTTAAAGGCTGTAAAAGTTTCATTCTTATGTGCTAAGAAGAAGGTCCATGTAAATCTAGAGTAATCATCAACTATAACTAATGCATACAAATTTCCTCCAAAACTTTTGGTCCTAGAGGGTCCAAATAAATCCATGTGCAGTAGTTGTAAAGGTCTTTCAGTTGAAATTATATTTTTAACCTTAAAAGATACTTTTTGTTTGTTTGCCCTTTTGGCATGCATTACATAAACCATCTTTTGAGAATTTGGTTTTAGGAAGTCCAATTACTAATTCTTTAGAAATAAGTTTGTTCAGATGATTCATGTGAATATGTCCTATTCTTCTATGTCATAGCCAATTTTCCTCTTCCTTAGATATCAAACAACATACATCATTAGCAGAAATACTTTCTAAATCTATCATGTATATGTTATTTAATCTATTACCTATCAGCTTTGCATTTCTATCATGCTTGTTTTCTATAATGCAACTACTATAGTTAAAGAATACATTATAACCTTTATCACATAGTTGACTGATGCTTAGTAGATTGTGCTTAAGCCCTTCAACATATAGTACATCTTCTATCTTGGTAGTTGTGCTTTTTCCAATTGTTCCAATTCCTAGAATCCTTCCATTATTGTTATCACCATAGGTGACACTTCCACTTTGTTTAGGAGTGAAGGATGAGAACTTAGTGATATCTCTAGTCATATGTTTAGAGCAGTCACTATCAAGATACCAATTTGAACTTTTGGCTCTCAAACACACCTACAAAATAGATTTAAGCATTTCTCTTAGGTACCCATTTTTTGTTGGGTCCTTTAGTGTTAGTCATAACATATGTTCCCTTGGGAACCCAAATTTGTTTAACACTAATCCTTGAAGGATTTCTAAAATAGCATGTAGAAGCTATATGTCCTTTTCTTGCACAATAGAAACACTTAACAAAAGGACTAGTAGAGGATTTAGGTACAACAAAAAGTTTCTTAAAAGCTTTTTCATGCATTACTAGTTTATTGCTTATTCCAACTTTGTCATATACTCCTTTTTGTTGTCCTAACATGACATTTAGATTTTTTCTTCCCATTGTAAATTTAGATAGAGTGGATTTCAGTTTTTCCACTTCTTTTTCCAAAATGTTGCAATTAGAACATGTAGAACTAGATGTACTTAGCTTAATATTTTTAGCTTCTAATTCTTTAATTTTAATTTGAAGAGATGCATATTCACTACATTGTTTAGCAATGACTTTCCTAGATGACATTAATTGCTTAGCAATTTTCAAATATTCACTATGCAATTCATCAAAAGCATATTGTAATTCATCATAGGTAGAGGGGATTTCATTTACCTCATCTTCATTGTTACTTTGATGGTTAGTCATGAGACAAAGATTGGCTTCTTCTTCCTCAGAATATTCAGAGGAATCCATATCATTTTCTTCCCAAGCTATGTACGCTCTTTTTGGCTTTCTATTCTTCTTGTCCTTGAACTCATGATTGTCATGCTTACACTTCTTTTGAAGTTTAGGACACTCATTCTTGTAATGTCCAGGTCTGCCACATTCATAGCACTTCACATTTGATGTTGAACTTTCAGCTTTTGAAGTGTTCTTCTTGCAAAAGAATTTTGAGGGCCTTTTGTTGAAGGTTTTCTTCTTTTTAAGGAATCTTTTGAACTTTCTAACTAGCAGTCCTATATCCTCTTCAGATTCATCTTCATCTTCAACTTCTTCATCTTCATCACTATTAAGACTTTCTTTGGAGACAATTGCTTTAAGTGATAAGCCTATTTTCTTCTTCTCTTTCTCTTCATGATCATTCAATCTATGCAACTCCATCTCATGTTCTTTGAGTTTTCCAAATAGTGTAATAATATTCATGGTTTCCAAGTCCTTTGATTCAGCTATAGCAGTAATCTTTGATTGCCATTCTCTTGTCAAACATCTCATGATCTTATTGATTTGTTGTTCATCTGAAATGCTCTTTCCTAGTCCATTCAGTTGATTCACTATGTGAGTGAACCTTCTTTGCATATCATTGATGTCTTCACCATTCTTCATGTGAAAGAGTTCATACTCGTACATGAGTAAGTTCATTCTTGCTCTCTTTACATCACTGGTTCCTTCATGAGTAATTTGTAGTATATCCCACATTTGCTTGGCTGTCTTACAATTTGAAACCCTGAAAAATTCATCATAACTCAAGGCAACAGTTATAATATGCTTAGCTTTAGCATTATAACCTACTTTCTTTTTGTCCTCATCATCCCAATCACTTTTAAGTTTTTCTTTCTTGTTACCATTAGCATTAAGAGTGTGAGGAATGTATGGGCCATTCTCAACAACATCTAAAACATTGATGCCACTTGCCTCAAAAAATATTAACATCCTTTCTTTCCAATACATATAGGCAGTGCCATTGAAAGCAGGGGGTCTTGCCAAGGAAGCCCCTTCTCCCAATATATTATTTGAAGCCATCTTCTTAAGCTGTTAAGCTTTACACAAGAGTGAAAGCTCTGGTACCACTTATTGGTTGTGGCTTCTGATTACTCAAGAAGGGGGGTTGAATTGAGTATTATAGGTTTTTAAAACTTTTCCCCTTTTTGTACAAACTGATTCTTTTCTTTAATCAAAGAAAGAGATTTTGTCAACCAACAAACCAAAATGTGTTTTTGCAAGATGTATTGCAATCAAGAATTGAAATTTATAAAGAAATATTAACAATAAGATTGATTTCAGATTAAAACATGATCATTAACAAATCAGATCATATAAGCATCCCTAACATATTTCTTAATTCATACATTCAATAATAAAGCAAATAAAGAGTTAAGGGATAGAGAAAATTACAAACCGAGATTTATCCTGGTTCAGCTACCTCCTCTGGTAACCTATATCCAGTCCCCACACCACTGTGAGATTTATCCACTATAGAAAATCAATATACAAGATTCTTTACAAAAGCTCCACTTCTTGGTTCCTTTTACCTAAATGATAGCTTTTCAGTCAAAGTAATCTTGCAAAACCTATAAGAATTCCTTTTATTCTTGCACAACACCAAGAGTCCCTTCTACTCTTGATCTAAACAGCGAGAGAACCTTCTCTCTTATCTCTTTTTTACAAAATTTGAAGAGATTGAATCAGATTCCAAGAAATCAGAAATTACAAATTGAAACTCTAGAGAAAAATAATACTCTATTTTTCTTCAATGAAAAGCTCTTTGAATTTTGAGTGTATGATTTTGTATATTGAAATAATTGTCTTTGAAAAAGTTTTTACCAATGTCCTTATATAGGTATATCTGAAAATAGATCCGTTGGATACACTTTACAAGTCAGTTGAGATCATAACAGACTTAAAAGAAAAATTCTGTTATTGGTCAGTCGATGTGTACACAGATGTATTAAACAAGATTTCACTTTTATAATATGTGTACATCGATTGCCTAATTGATTGCTTTCTTGGATGTTCTTGATCTTGAATGATACACATACGAATACATCGATGTTGTTCTTTAAAAACACTTTAAATTTCAGCCCAGAAGATTATACATCGATTAACTAATCGATTGTATAGTTATTTTAAAATGTTCTTTCTTCTGTTTTGGCTTATACATCGATGTATCAATAGATGTATTAAAGTAAAATGCTTCTGTTTTGACTTATACATAGATGTACTAATCGATGTACATATGTCAAAAACTTTGGTTTTGACTTATACATAGATGTACTAATCGATGTATATATATGTCAAATGCATTCTAGCCTCTGTTTTATTTATACATCAATGTACTAATCGATGTATATATGCAAACATGCATATTGATTAAGTAAGTTCAGAATCAATCGATGTATGCATAGATGTATAACATTTATACATAGATGTACACATAGGTTTTCATCAAAAGTTAGTTAATTAACTGAAAGTACTTTGATGAAAAATAGATGTATAAACTTATTAATTAACCTTATTCATTCTTAGTCCATTTATTCTTTTGAAAAACTATTTTTACTTATTTGAGAGAGCTTAATCAAAGAATTAAACTGAGTTTTTTCTTTACAACATGTTCCTAATGATCTTCATTGTATTGCTTCTTCATGATGCTTCTTCTTCAAGTAATCCTTCTTGGTCCTTGCATTGACTTTACTTGCTCCTTTAAATCTCATTGAAAAATTCAAGCTTGGCAAGCAGTTAGTGACTCAAAATAATAATCATATTAAGTTTAGTCATTAATCAAAACACACTAGGGTCATTTATCCACATATATATTCATATACATAATTGCGTTATGGTTTTAATTGAATATATGATTACATTATAATTTTAGTCAATTGCCTTCAGTGCAATAACATCTTTATTTAGTGAACAAAAATGAGGTTAGATAGAACTGCCAGAAAATGGAACCAATGATGCTTGGAAATATGAAATGAAAATATGCAAATTTCTCCCAAGGCTTTTCTTCATTTTTTTATTTCTTTTTTTATAGGAAAAAAAGCAAGCACTTATGCAAAAGTGAAATATAATCATGGTTGCAATTTTTTCTATAATTTTTTAAAAAATGAAAAAAGTGAAATAAATAAGTAAAACTGAAAAATTGGGAAAGAAAACAAATAAGGGAAGGACAAAAAGGAAAATAAAAAATCTAAATAGACAATAAATTTTTTTTAGAACTGGATAACAGATGAAGAACAACAGAATATAAAGACAATTGGAGCCCTCAAGTCACATGACCTAAGCCTATCCTAAGGTTGCAAAAACATGCTTCCAACAAACACATTATAATTTTGCATATTTGGAATATCTCAAGGGTAACTTAATACATGCATGATTCTCCAGGACGAATCTATACTTCTACAGGCCATGGCTCCCTAGTTGCCTTATCGAAAAGATAAGAACCTAACACATGAACTTGATTGAAGGTAGGATAAACTCTCTCAATATAACCAATTCATAATACTAGTGACAATTTGAGTGATGTATTAGTAAATGTCAGGGATGAAGGTGGCACTAGCACGAGATGGGGGGTTGAATCATACTTCCAACTCGTCTTAACTTTTTTTGAAACTTAGACAAATATCAAGTTCTTTCACTAGGATATCAAAAGAGTAGATGTCAAAAGAGTTAAGATCAGTAAATTATGTTAGGTTAGATATTAGGTTAGGTTCTTTTTAGATGAGAGGAGTTATATTTGAATCAAGAATAAGTTACTTTTTCAGTTCAGAAGAGAGTAATATAAATAGATGAGCAGAACATAAAGTAAAGAGTAAAGTTTAGAAGATCATAACACAAAGAGTTTATACTACTTTATCCAAACCACGTGCCTATATCCAGTCCCCAGTCAGAAACTAGGATTTTGTATTTAACTAAGTATTCTTTCTCTAACCCTACCTTCTCAAAGCTAGATCACAAGTAGTCTTTCTTCTACTTTAACCTCTCCAAGCTAGAACCTCACTTTGATCTCTATTGGATTAAGGATACAAACAGATGTAAAATAAGATTTGAGGTTTGTGGTTTCTCTCAATCACTCAAGGAGTGGATATGAGCAAATCAAGTATAGAGATAAAGTAAATGGATTTCTTCTAATCACTTAAAGAGTGTGTATAGGCAATTACAATATAGAGAAAATGTAAACACACTATCAGAGAATACTTCAAATGAGTATTTGTGTGCTTGAAGTAGATCAAATGAGTAGACAAGTGAGTTTAAATAAGTGGCTCAATGTAACAATGCCTCGTCTTTTTCATCATCTCCAAATTTCTAAATTTTTGTAATTTATAATTTGAGAAAACTAGTTGTTTGTCCTTTCATCCAATGGATTATGATGTATTCTAGACTAGCCCTTTTCTTGTCTTCTACCAGTAGGTGCTTTTTACAACTTTTCAGATGCTTGTCTCTTTCAGTGATAGAGAGAAGAGTTGTACTTATAGTCTTTTGAGCTCGATATCTTTGATTAGCAAAGGTCTTCTCACTATGGGTCATCAGAACTTTAGCAGTTTGCTTGAAAGACTCATATTAGCTTGTCTGATTGAATGCTTTCCTTATTTGATATTCATAAGAGGTTCGGAAAAGCGTTTAACTTTAAGCATAATAACTCTTTTGATCTTTAGAGGCATTTGAAATTTGCTATGATAGCTCATCTCTATGACTTAGAAAATTTTCTACATACTTGAAAGTTCATTAGTGCATTGAAAGAATAACTTGAAATATAAGTAGATTTGTTAATCATCAAAACTGAGACACAAAGACTATTAGAAGGGCTTTGGAGCTAACAATCTTTTCTTTTTTGATGATGACAAACTATACATACTTATGTTGTTCAAGTTAAGTGTAGATAAATAATTCAGATGAGCTATACAAATTATACATATAGCTTGTAAAAGGATGGACAAAAGGTAATCAAATAAGTAATAAAAGGTAGCAGATATATTGAATAAGTCATTTGAATTCATTTGTATTTAAGATGATGAGCATGCAAAAGATGTTCATGATATATTTTATGCTCATGATTCAAAGAAAATTAAATTCAAGACTTTTCAAGACTCCCCCTAAAGATATGCAAACTAAAAAAGAAATATTTTTGCTACTATTCCTACTCTCCCTTTTGGCATCATGAAAAAGGGTGTGTGATAGTGTAAGCTTCAAAGCCCTTCAAAAGTCATAAGAACTTACTGAAGTTCTTTAAGAACATTTTAAGTCTTGATGAATAACAAACTTACACTTAGACTTGAGTATTACTAACGTTTCTCTATTGAATATCATAGCATAGAAAAGAATTCATTTGGATCTTGCTAAGTTTTTATGAGGCACTTTGTGTCAAGTTTTGAAAAAAAGAAGACTTAAAGTACATTCACAGTTTCTAAGTAAAGTTCTTATATGAAAAATTGATTAACTCCTTATAACAACACTTAGATGCAAAAAAGCTCTATGTTTTTCAAGTAAAATTTTTATGTGCAAATTGCTAAAATATCACTTCCAAGTTAAACAACTCAGAAGCAAGAAGCTATTTCAAGAAGAATCATATTTTTCAGAAGCCAAACTTAGAAGAGAAGAATAGTCAAAATTCAGATGCTACAAAGTCCAAAAAATACAAAAAGTGCTTTGCTTATGACTACTGCTAGAAAAAGGTAAAGTTTTCAAACTAAATATGCCAAAACACTATAGGACAAGAAAATGGTAACTATCCTTTTGCTATGTTACCATTAGAAGAAACAAAGGTCACCTCTTGGAAAGCTATAAATAGTTGAATACTCTAACCAAAATAGATTAATGCACACTGTTATATTACTTATCTTTTGATCAATCTTCTAATCTCTCTTCTTCACTTTTGAACTCAATCACTCATCTGAAATCAGTTTCTGAATTGCTGTCTTAGTGAGAAACTAAGTTCTCTGCTTTGTATTTGCTAAGATCTACTCTTTGAGTGATATAGAGATTTCTTACATCCTTTCTATGTACTTAGATAAGCAAATCCACTCATTGTAACTTGATCCATTAGTGATCGTGGAGAGATTCTAGCTTGAAAAGGCTAGTGTTAAACAAAGAACACTTGTATTCTAGCTTAGAGAAGCTAGTGTTGATCAAAGAAAACTTGAAGAAATATAAAATCCTAGTTGTTGACTGGGGACTGGATGTAGGCACGTGGATTTGGCTAAACCAATATAAATAGATTGTGTGTTGTCTTCTAAACTTTACCTTTTTATTATTTTGATATATTGTTTCTATTCTATTGACCAGTTTTCTGATCCAATATCTAAAGGATTAGAGAACTAAGAAATTATCTTTAAGCTATAACATATCTTTCAGAATTAGATTTTACAAATATTCTTTATCTACTAACACTTTGAACTTATCATTTTTTATCCAAGTGAGAAACATATGAGAAGTTTTTGGTGTTAGCAGGAAAGTTAAGAAAGTTGGAAGCACGATTCAACCCTGTTCTCATATGTTGCGACTTTCAGTTAGTACCAGAGCTCAGCCTCTAGGTTAAGCACCTTGACAAGTGAAAAAGAAGTGACACACTCCAACATGTATAATGCTAGAGGACAATCCATCAATCGTCCACCCACATTCATTGGAGAAAATTATCATTATTAAATGGAAATGTTGAAGCTTTTCATTGAATCTACTCATCTTGATCTATAGTATATAATTGAAAATGGATTTCTCACCCCTATGCATACATTAGAAGATGGAACTACTGTTCTAATTCTAAGGAATTAGTGGGTAGAAGCTAAAAGGAATAGAGTTCAGCTCAATCTCAAAGCGAAATATTTTTTTACCTGTGAACTCAACAAAAGTGAATATGATAAGATCATTGCTTGTGAAACAACTAAAGAAATATGGGATAGACTTGAGATCCTATATGAAGGAATAAGTCAAGTTAAAGAAACAAAGATCAACATGCTGGTTCACCAGTATAAGCTACTTAAAATGATGAAACATGAGACCATTGATGACATGTTCAACAAATATATGCACATCATAAGTCAATTGAAAGCACTTGTTGGAGTTTATTCTAACCAAGAGATAGTGAGAAAGATTCTGAGAAGTTTACCAAGGGTCTGGCGACCTAAGGTAATAGTAATACAAGAAGCCAAATACTTAAACACTTTAAGTCTTGATAAATTGATGCGCTCCTTGAAACCCATAAGCAAGAGCTAGTAGATGCAAATGAAAATATCCCCAAAAAGGGAAAATCCACTACTCTAAAATTTGGTCACAAAGATTCTAATTAGATTTCAGCCTTTAAAGCATTAGAAGAATCTGATGAAGATGTTGATTCAAAGTCAGAAGACAAAGAGCTTTCTATACTGTGAATGCTTACGTCATGAAGATAGTGCGATTTTTTGATGATAACAAAGCTAAGTCAAAGACCAAGTCTAAAGGCATCAAAGTTAGTATAGTTCTTAGAACTTAGAATGTTAATGTAAGAAGCTCTCTTAATTATCTCAATGACTTTCTAAAAAGAGTTTGTTTTAATTGGTTTTCTAAAGTCTTATTTTATGAAACACAAGCCTATTTCTTTAACAAACCAAGTTTTCTGAAATCTCATTGTTTGCAAAGCTAAATTGGTCTTAGGAATGGGTTCAAGGATGTTTATAAGTTTATCCTTCGGCTTAGTAATCAATTTACAGCTTCTTTGGGAGCTTGTAATTGATTACAAAGGCCTGGTAATCAATTACAAACATGCGGGAAACCATTTCTTAAGAGTCAGAAGCTTTGTAATCGATTACATGAGGTTTGTAATCGATTACACTGCTTCTAGAAGCTTGGTAATCGATTACATGAGGTCTATAATTGATTACATTGCTTCCAGAGACTTGGTAATCAATTACAAGAGTTATGTAATCGATTACAATCAGCCCAGAAAACCTAGAACTGAGTCCAAGAACAATGTAATCGATTACATCATTCTTGTAATCGATTACATTGTGGCTGAAAGTGCGCAACGATCAGTTTTTGGGCTTTTATTATGACCTTAAATTGCCCCAACGAGTCTTTTTCTTGAGAGCACTATAAATAGATGTTTCTAGGTCATCTTTTATAGATAACAAAAATTGAAAAAAATCTTTCTATTACTCTTAATCTAAGTTTCATTTCTTTCTCATATTTTGCTCTGTTTTGAAATTCTTGAGATATTTTGAGAGAGCTTCATTAGTGCTTCAAGTTGTAATACACACTCTTTGTGAGAGTTTCTTCCTTTGCTATTCTTTTTTGATTATCACGAGGGTGAGGCATCTCTCAGAAAATTTGTAAGGGTGAGGTATCCTTGCTGTCGAGGCTCAAGTACAAGGGTGAGGCATGTGATTGACATTGACTAGATGCAAATGGTTTTGATGTCGACAAACAAGAAAGCAATGGAAACACAATGATTAAATCACAAGGATTTCAAGATTAGCATATAGGTCATAGATCTTATGTAAAGGTATATTAAGGATTCACTTCAAGCTCAAATGGCTTCCTTAAAATGAATTTGCAAAATAGTTTTTTAAGTTAGGATCAAAAGGTTTTTTTACAACAACTCTTTGAAATCTTATATCCCTTTTCAAGCAAATCTCCTTGTATGAGCCAAAATTGAAATAAGTCTTTTTGGAAACTTACCGATTTTTTAATAAACACAAAACTACTATCTGTCCTGTTAGGAGCCAAAATTCTAAGGCCCCTAACCGATTAGGAGCAGCTCCTAATCGGTTAGTTTGTTCAAACAGAGGCATTGCCTCGTTATTTCTCAAATGCCTAACCGATTAGGCAAAGTGGCTAATCGGTTATTTAACAAAACAGAACCATTCTCTTTATTCTTGAAACTGTCCTAATCGATTAGGTGAGAAACCTAACCGGTTATTTTCACTCTCAGAAGCCAAAATGTTTTTGTCCTAACCGATTAGGTGAGAGACCTAATCGGTTATTCTCTAACTCAGAAACCAATCTGTTTATGTCCTAACCGATTAGCCTAGAGCTCTAATCGGTTAGCAGCTTTCCCAGAAACCTTTTTTGTGTTATCCTAACCGATTAGGACACATTTCTAACCGGTTATTTATCAAAACAAAATAATTTCCTTTAAGCCTAAAAGAGCCCCTAACCGATTTGGGTGCTTGTCTAACCGGTTAGTCTATTTTCTGGAAAAATAAGAAGTTCATAGCGATTATTTTAATGAGCATTAAATGCTCTCATCTACCTCCAACGACACTAAATGGCCCTTAACTATAAATTTGGATGTTGGGCTTTAATGAGGGGTTAGAAAAACAGAGACTATCAATCTGAAAAATCACTACTGAGCATTAAAATGAGTTTTTCTCATCATTTCACAAAATCCTCTATTTTGAGCTTCAACTTGTGTGAATCCCAAATACCATAGCTCTTTAATTTGTATTACTTGCTCTAGAGAGAGTTTCTTCCATCTAAATCTTATACAATCTATTTAGAGAGGGTGAGGTATCCCTCAAGAATTGTAAGGGTGAGGTATCCCTTGAATATAGAGGCTCAAACACAAGGGTGAGACATCCCAAAGTGTTGAGTGCTCAAGGTTGTAAAGGTTATCAAGCACCTATTGAGGCTTAAAGATATAAAGGAAAATCTCGAGTGGTTGCTTGAGGACTGAACGTAGATCACAAGTGGATTAGTGATCGAACTAGGATAAATCTTTGTGTTTGTTTTCTCTAAACCTTTCTCTTTACATTGTGCACTGTTTTATTGAATTGCTTGAATATTCTTTCCTTTGACTATTACATTTATAAGTAAAAGTGTTTATCTCATATATCCAATAATCCCTAATCACTCAATAGCTTTAACGAAAATTGATTATCAAACGTTTTGCGAAAGATTTGCGAACTTGTTTCATATACCCCTCTTGAGTATTGAGGCCACTTGGTAACAAGTGGTATCAGAGTTAGACTTTTGTATAAAGAGCTTAGCAGCTTCAAGAGAAGTGATGACTTCAAATGGTTTTTCAAATGAAGGTTCTTCTATAAACAGACCTCCTTATTTCAATGGGGATGGTTATGCCTATTAGAAAGAAAGGATGAAAATTTTCATTGAAGCTATTGACTTAGATGCGTGGGACGCCGTTGAAAATGGTACTTTTGTTCACACACAAACTAATGATGGTGTGAAAATTAATACACCTAGAAATGAATGGACTGATGATGATAAAAAGAAGGTTCAATACAATTTGAGAGCCAAGAACATCATCACCACATCATTGGAGTATGATGAATTCTTTAGGGTGTCAAATTGTAAAACCGTAAAAGAAATGTGGGATGCCTTACAAGTAACTCATGAAGGTATTAGTGAAGTAAAGAGATCTTGAATAAACACTCTTACTCATGAATATAAATTGTTTAGAATGAACCAAGGTGAGAGTATTCAAGATATGCAAAAGAGATTTACTCATATTGTTAATCATCTTATCTCATTGGGAAAGGCATTTCCTAATGAGGATCTTATTAACAAAGTCTTGAGATGTTTAAACAGGAATTGGTAACCCAAAGTTACGGCTATTGCAGAATCAAGAGATTTATCAACAATGTCTCTAGCCACCTTATTTGGGAAGCTTCAAGAACATGAGCTGGAACTTAAGAAGCTCAATCAAAATGAAGAGCATGATAAAAAGAAGAAGGGAATTGCACTCAAAGCCACTTCTTCTATAATTGAAGATGATGATGAAGATGATGAAGAGGATGCAGAAAGTGTTGAGCTAAGTGAAGAAAATCTTAGTCTCCTAGTAAGAAAATTTGGAAGATTCTTAAAGAAAAAAGGATTTCAAAGATGACCACTCTTTCCTCAAAAGAAAGTGTATCACAAAGGAGAAGGATCCTCTACTCCTCCAAAATGCTACGAATGTGGAAAACTAGGGCACATGAAAATGGAGTGTCCTATGTATCTCAAGAAGACGGAGAAGTTTGAGAAAAGGCCTTCCAAAGAAAAGAAAAGAAGGACAACATATATAGCTTGGGAGGACAATGATTTAAGCTCTTCCGATAGTTTGAAGAATGAAGAAGCACATCTTTGTTCCATGGCTCAAGGAGAAGAAAGTGAAGAGAGCGACCCTGAGGTAACTTCTTCTAACTCAGAATCTCCACCTTCTTATGATGAATTGCAAGATGCCTTTCAAGAATTGCATGATGAATCTTTGAGGTTCACAAAAATGATTTTATCTTCTAACAAAACAATCTCCTTATTGATGAACAAAGTTTCTATTTTAACTAAAGAGATAAATGAGCTTAAGATTTAAAATGAAACCTTAGGACTCATTGATGCTAATTCATTATGCATGACTTGTTCCTCATATGATAATACATCCACATCATTACCTTGTTCATCATGCAAAGCGTTTGAAAAAGAAATTGAAGATTTGAACAACACTCTTGCAAAATTCACCTTTGGAAGAGACAACTTGAATGTGTTGTTAGGGAAACAAAAATGTGTTTTTTAAAAAGCCAGTTTGGGATTTAATCCAAATAACTATCAAAAGTCTTATGAGAATTTTTTTGTTTCCTCAAAAACTTCAAGTAGCCCCTTTGTCAAATGCTTTCATTGTGGTAAGAAAGGGCATAGTGCATCTACTTGCAATGCTAGAAAGAACATAAACACCAAGGTTAGAATCAAAAGGGTTTGGGTTCCTAAAGGCACTATGCCTAACTCTAACACCCAAGGACCTAAAATAATTTGGATACCAAAGGTTAAAATTTGAATGTGTGTTGTAGGTGTGCTTGAAGACCAAGAGTTCAAGTTGGTATCTTGATAGCGGTTGCTCCAAGCACATGACCGGTGATGGCTCCAAGTTCTCCTCCCTTATCCACAAGAAACATGGTCATGTCACATATGGTGATAACAACAAAGGAAAGATTCTTGGAATTGGCAAAGTTGGTAAGATCTCTTCATCATCTATTGATAATGTTTTGCTTGTTGAAGGACTTAAACATAATTTGCTTAGCATTTGTCAATTATGTGATAAAGGCAATAGAGTTATTTTTGATTCCTCTTATTGCATAATTGAGGGAAAGGATGATAAGTAAGTTAAGTTTGTTGGTCATAGAGTCAATAATATATATATGATTAGTCTCGATGATATTTCCTCAAATGATGCTAAATGCTTTATGAGTAAAGAAAATGATTCATGGTTATGGCATAGAAGAATTACTCACATTCACATGGATCACTTAAACAAATTAGTTTCTAAAGAACTAGTAATTGGTCTTCTAAAGCTCAAATTTGAAAAAGACAAACTTTGTGATGCATGTCAAAAGGGAAAACAAGTAAAGGTCTCTTTTAAATCTAAAAACATGGTTTCAACTTCTAGACCTTTACAACTCTTGCACATGGATCTTTTTGGTCCCTCTAGAACTATGAGCTTTGGTGGGAATTACTATACATTGGTGATTGTGGATGATTTTTCTAGGTTTACATGGACATTATTCTTGGCCCACAAAAATGATGCTTTTTAATCATTTAAAAAGCTTGCCAAAGTTATTCAAAACGAAAAAGGTTTTTGTATTGCATCCATAAGAAGTGACCATGGTGGTGAATTTGAAAACCATGAATTTGAAACTTTTTGTGATGAACATGACATTGAGCATAATTTTTCTGCCCCTAGAACACCACAACAAAATGGTGTTGTAGAAAGAAAAAATTGATCTTTAGAGGAAATGACAAGAACTATACTCAATGAGGCCAATCTTCCTAAGTATTTTTGGGCGGATACGGTTAACACTGCTTGTTATGTTATGAATAGAGCCCTAATAAGGCCAATTTTAAAGAAAACCCCATATGAGTTATACAAAGGAAAGAAACCAAATGTGTCACATTTTCATGTCTTTGGATGTAAATATTTTGTTTTAAATAATGAAAAAGATAACTTGGGAAAGTTTGATGCAAAATCTGATGAAGGAATATTCATTGGCTATTCTATACATAGTAAGGCCTTTAGAGTCTTTAACAAACAAACTATGATCATAGAAGAGTCTATACATGTTGCATTTGATGAAATTAACCCAAATGAGCCAAGAAAGGAGCTTGTTGATGATGTTACATAAATCTTGGCAAAAATGCACTTGAAAAATCAAGAGAAAGAGTCCAAGAAGCAAGAAGAGAGACTCCTTGATCACTTATGGCAAAAGGATTCAGAAATCATGGACCTACCTAAGGAATGAAGGACATCAAGATATCACCCTCTCGACAAGGTGATAGTGATGTATCAAAAGGGATAATCATTCGAAACTCACTTAGAGATGCATGTAATCATTTAGCTTTTGTCTCTTAAGTTGAACCTAAAGACATAAATGAGGGCATTAATGAAGAACATTGGATCTTGGCCATGCAAGAAGAACCAAATCAATTTGAGAGAAATCAAGTTTGGGAATTAGTTCCAAGGCCCAATGATCATCCCATAATTAGCACCAAATGGGTCTTTAGGAATAAACTTGATGAAACGGGCCTAATAATAAGAAACAAAGCTAGGCTTGTAGCTAAGGGCTATAATCAAGAAGAAGGCATAGATTATGAAGAAACTTATGCTCCCGTAGCTAGATTAGAGGCCATTAGAATGTTACTTGCATATGCTTGCATCATGGATTTCAAACTTTATCAAATGGATGTCAAAAGTGCCTTTTTAAATAGTTTTATACAAGAAGAGGTGTATGTGGAACAACCTCCTGGTTTTGAAGATTTTGAATTGCCCAACCATGTTTTTAAACTGAAAAATGCATTGTATAGCTTGAAACAAGCTCCTAGAGCTTGGTATGAAAGGTTGAGCAAATTCCTTTTGGAAAAAGGTTTTTCTAGAGGCAAAGTTGATACTACCCTTTTCATAAAACATAAAATGCATGACATACTTCTAGTTCAAATCTATGTTGATGACATTATATTTGGGGCTATTAACAACTCTCTTTGTAAAGAATTTTCAAATATTATGCAAAATGAGTTTGAGATGTCCATGATGGGTGAGCTCAACTTCTTCCTTGGTCTCCAAATTAAGCAAACAAGATAAGGAACTTTCATAAACCAATCCAAGTATTGCAAGGAGCTGCTCAAGAAGTTTGGAATGGACAATGCCAAGCATATGACTATTCTTATGGGCACCTCTTGCTATTTGGATAAGGATGAAGGAGATAAATCAGTAGAAATTACAAAATATAGAGGTATGTTTGACTCACTCCTTTATCTCACTGCAAGTAGGCCTGATATAATGTTTAGTGTATGCATGTGTGCTAGATATCAAGCTAATCCTAAAGAATCACACCTAAGTGCTGTTAAAAGAATAATGAAATATCTAATAGGCACATCACAAATGAGTTTGTGGTACCCTAAGGGTGCCTCATATAGCCTTATCGGGTATTCCGATTCTGATTTTGCTGGATGCAAAATGGATAGGAAGAGCACTAGTGTGACACGCCACTTGCTTGGAAGCTCACTAGTTTCTTGGCATAGCAAGAAACAAAATAGTGTGGCATTGTCTACAGCTGAAGCTGAATATGTTGCAGCTGGGAGTTGTTGTGCTCAAATCCTTTGGATGAAGCAACAACTCTTGGACTATGGTCTTGAGCTTGATCACATCCCCATAAGATGTGATAATACTAGTGCAATTAATTTATCCAAAAATCTCATTTTGCATTCTAGGACTAAACATATTGAAATAAGACATCATTTCATTAGAGATCATGTTCAAAAGGGTGATTGCATGCTTGAATTTGTGGAAACCACTAAGCAACTAGCTGACATTTTCACTAAGCCCTTAGCAAAAGAAGCATTCTTCTATATAAGAAATGAACCCGGAATATTGGATCAATCATACATAAGTTGATTACTTGCTACATAACTTATCTTCTATGATACCTATTTTGCTCCTTTACTACATAATATCATTGTTTCGCTGTGTAATTTTATAAGTTAATCTCTTTTAAATCTAATACTAACTTGAGTGTCGGAGTGTCCCCTTATTTTGTTTTGCAGGAGCTCAGTTCATGCTTAAGTCCCCCAATCTTAAAACTCAAGTTCCTACTGTGAAAAATGATCTCTGAAGTTCCTCTTACTTGATATGATATTGGGATGATTTTTTTTGTAAATGAAAATGAAGTCAAGCCAAAAATGAACTTCAAGAAGACTTGAACTCGTATGCTCAAGGATTATTCCCATGAAATTGTTCTAGTTCTATCAGTGAAATGATCAAGTAAAAGAAAAAAATGTCATTTTGTTTGGCCTCTGGAAGTGTTTGGAACCTTGAGGGGCTCTCCATCAAGACAAAATAATCGGTTAGGCATGGCCTCTAACCGGTTACCCTGTGTTTGGAAGCTATTTCATGCTCTCTGTTAAGTAAAATAACTGGTTAGTTGATTTTTCCTAACCAGTTAGCATAAACCATGACATTGCATAACCGGTTAGCACAAGGCACCTAACCGGTTACCCACTTTGCTTAACCGGTTAGACCACCCCACTTAAACATCCCCCAGCAGCGTAACTCTCTCCATTCATGCACCCTCACCCCCATTATCATCTTCATCCTCTCAAGCCCTCTCACACCCATTCCCTCACATTCATCCCTCACCATAAAACCACCACAAATTCAGCCTTCAAATTCCATTTCTCTTACTATCCATCATTTTCCATCATCTTTTTGAGATTAAAATTCTATTTTTCTTCCAAAATTTTCATCTCCCTTATACTCTTTTTCCCATCCACTGTGCCCTAAGCCTCCATTCCCCACCATGGCCAGCAACTCTTCCTTCTCCAAAAGGTCACGCACTAAAAATCCAAATGTCCTAAAGGAAACACCTCCTACTGACACTGACCCAGATTTCTCAGTTGCTTTGAATCTCAGAAGATTTTTCACTGACCCTGCTCAAATGAAGAAATATCAGTTGGAATTTCATGCTCGACGTTTCATTTCACCTAAATGGATGGACTGAAAGTTTTTCATCAAAGAAGGATTCACTTCTCTTACAGAGCTTCTTGAATTCCATGGGTTGAGAACTCTCGTCACCACTAATCCAGGGTATTTCTATCTTGAACCTACTAAATTTTTCTTCTGCAATTTATCTATTATGGGTGGAAATTTGATTTCTGAAATCAAAAAACACAAGATTATTGTGAATCCCAGTGAGTGGGTTCCCTTGTTTGGTCTTCTTCACTCTGGAGAAAAGCTCAAATTGGAAAAACATGGCTCATGGGAAAATTATAAGAGAGAACAAGCCGTCATGGGCATGCTTTAGTGTAACACCCCAACTTTTGGGTTAATTACAATATAGTCCTAAAATGTGCTGTTTTGTGATTT
Source organism: Ormosia semicastrata (assembly GCA_029884595.1). Lineage (NCBI taxonomy): Eukaryota > Viridiplantae > Streptophyta > Magnoliopsida > Fabales > Fabaceae > Ormosia > Ormosia semicastrata. Next base: position 3,831,794 of record JAQQTO010000028.1, on the reverse strand, counting down.
CTGTGAGTAGTAAATTAAATTTGACTGTATCGTGAGTGTATTTGACTGTTGTATGTGATTTGCTCCGAGTTAGGGAAATAATAATTTTCTGACCGAAAAAATCTTATTTTAATTAATTGGAGCTGGGGGATCTTACTAAACCTAATTCTGATTGATATATATATTAATCTTTTAATTTTTAGAATTTAATTGTGTAATAAAATAATTTTATATTATTATAATATTATTTTATTTGATAGTACCTACTGTCTCAAAAACAAAGAAAAATTTGCTTCAAAATGATCATAGACCTTGAAAAGTCTGTGAGACCCACGTTTAGAAAAGCAATCAACGATTCTGACTGGACCAAATTTTGAACCAATAGGAACAAGTCAACGAAAGTGGTTTAAATTTTCTAACCAATAAGAAGTAGTCAAACAAAGAGGCAAAGACTTCTTTGTGGACCGTTGGATGTAAAAGCTTGTTTTGGAAGCTTTGATCTTAACCGTTGATCAAATCAATGGTGTAAGAACAATTCTAGTTTAATCACTAAGTAATATCCACCTCAGATTAAATCAAGGGCTAGGAATTAAAGTTAAATTCAATGGTTAAGATTAAGTCAAATATAGTGGCTTGACTTTACTTAGTAGCTAATTAAATCTAATTTAGTTAATCTAATTATCTAATTAACAAACGAAGTAAACTAACTTAGTTATTAATTAGTTATAATCTAATTATGAATTAGATATCTTAATTTTGTTTAGAAGTTATGATATATGCTAATATATATTAAACTAATTAGTTATATAATTAGAATGTTAATTAAGTGTTAATAGGAGACTTAACTTAATTAATTACCTATTTAATTAGTATGTAATTAACTTTAATTGAAATCAAAATTAAGACCCTAATATCCCTTGAACTCCACAGCCAAAGGAGGCTAAAATTCCATGTTCTCCATTGTTCTTGAACCATCCAAGTGACATAAGCCATGTGCCATGCAAGTGTGAACACAAATGGATATTTACTATCCAAATTAAACACTCAACCTCTCCTACAACTCTCACATGGCAGCCCCCTCCCATTACACTCTCAAATTTCACTTTTACACTTATCTAAATCTAAGCCTTCATATTCTCTCAAATTTTCAAGAACTCAAGAACACATTTCTCTTCCCTTTTCTCTCAAATTTTCGGTCCAACACCCAAACAACACCATCAATCTTCTATAATTTTTCTTTCTTACTTTTCCTAAACCAAAACTATCTCCTAAACACTTTCCCTTTACAAGGTTTTATCAAAAACCTACTCTTTCTAGTTCAAAATCAAAGCTTTTGTTTACTTCCCTAAAGGTAAACTTTGATTTTAATGGTTTAAAATTTAGTTTGTGATTTTCTAAACCATGTTTGTTCTATGGTTTTTCATTATGAAACCTTGTATGTGATTTTGCTTATTGTTTAAGAATTTTAGGGATTTATTTTGAGGGCTACACGAAAATCAAAGGAAAGGAGGAGACTAGGAGATCCTTGTCTTCAAGAGGTAAGAGGGAGATTTAATCTCATGAACCTTGTATGGTGATGAGAAAATGGATTGTATGTGTGTGAAGAATCCATAAGGATTCATTTGTATGGTTGTTTATTATTTTTCCTATTTGTGGTTGATTTTGTTTGCAAGCATGTTTATAGTTTTTAAAATATATTGCATGTGTTTATAGTTTTTAAAATATATTGCATGTTGATAACACTGTATTTTATATATTTTATAATCCTCTCACTAGGTTTCTTAAGGTTCAATTAGGCTTAACTAAGTTGATTTTGACACATTTTATGATTTTGAGCCGAATTGGACAATTAAATAAATTATTACATAAATTAACCTTAATTATCTCTTTAGAAGTGTTTAGTAAAATAACTATAACTTGAGTTGCAAATATCTGATTGATGTGATTTTGGTCTTGTAGGAAAGCTAAGACAATTCCCTACAACTTTCATGTTGAACACTTTTCCAGAATCGGACTCCTTAGAGGTGATATTGGGCTTTGAAGTCAGAATAGAGGAGCTGAAATCGGGTCTAAACACTCTGCAGTAATTGGACCATATCTTGAGTTCTAGGCATGATTTTGGACTCAAACTAAAGTCATTTTAAAGCAAATATTCAAGCCTACAACTTTTATGAAGACCACTTCTCTCAAAAATGAAAAAATGACTGGATGCACGCCTGTGTATTTACTCAATTATTATTTTAAAAAAAAGAAAAAAAAGGAAATAGAAATTACAAAAATGTCACGGATGACGTTTTTGAATGAATTGTTAAATGTGGCTCCTGTAGCCACAGTAGCCAGCAATTTGCCTATAAAAGGCAATCACAATTCACAATTCAAGGGGGGAGAATTGAGAGCAGAATTCGGACGAGACGCGTTCAGGGGGAAGGGAAATTCTGAAGAATTTCCTCCTCCCTCCAATTTTCTTTCTCTCTCTTTTTCTCTTTTTCTCTTTTCTAGTTTATGTGTAAATAAGTTTTAGTCTACTTGGGTCAAAGTGTGAAGCTCTTGGTAATAAAATAAGATTAGATTTATTCCTCTCTTGTGCTTTAATGATTTATATTTTTAAATAGTTATTATGCGTGTTATATTTTGTTTCTGATAATTTAGAAACTACCCTTGTAAAGAGGAGTTCTTGATTTATTGTAGACAAAATATTGGCATAATAAATGCTTTAACCCATTTACAAGTGGTGGTAATAATTAAAGGAAATATAATATAATTACGTATATTATTTTATTTCATATTGTATTTTGTTTCCAATCAATTTAGAAACTCTCCTTGTAAAGTGGAGTTCTTGATTTGTTGTAGACAAGATATTGGCACAATGAATGCTTTAACCGATTTACAAGTGTTGGTGTTAGAAACTCTCCTTGTAAAGTGGAGATCTTGATTTATTGTAGACAAAATATTGGCACAGTGAATGCTTAATCCCATTTATGAGTGATGATATTAATAGATGATTAAAAGAAACATAATATAATTACGTATATTATTTTGATAGACTTTTAACGTTGTATTTTTCGATTGGAACCTCCATGTTGCGAGGATTCTAATTGAGTTATAAAAGGAATTAATCTTACATTTCCTTTATTTACCAAGAGTGGATCATTTTATCCAAGTAAATAATTTTTACCGTAGTCACAAAATATTTATTTCACCTTAATCTTCAACAATTCGCTGTGGATCGACCTCGGACTCCCGAGAAATTTATTACTTGAGACAACCTGCACTTGGGTTTGCAAATGCAACAATTAAAAAGTGTGCATCAAGTTTTTGGCGCTGTTGCCGGGGACTTGATTTGAAGACTGAATTTCTGGTGTAAAAAGTTTGTATATATACTAACATACTAACTAGTGGGGGAACCTCTCCCTTTTTAATTTCTGTGCATACTAACTTAGTGGGGGAACCTCTCCCTTTTATTTTATGCACTAACTTAGTGGGGAAATCTCTCCCTTTTATTTTTTTTTGTACTTTACTTTTTGCATTTTTTTGTCTATTTATTTTTTGTCATTTTTTTTGTTTACTAACTTACTAACTCTCTTACTAAGTATCTAACTTTTTACTTTCTCAGCTATCTAACTTTTTATTTTTTCTGCTTCTAACATTTTAATTTATCTGTATTCTAACTTTTTAATTTTTATGCTTTTTAACTTATTTGGTGGTTGGTTTATACCACACCTTTGTTAATATTTAATAGACGATTTATACTTCTAGCTTGTACATTTTATTTTATACTGTAAGTTACTTGTTTATGCTTAATTTGGATCGTGATTTAAATTCTGGTCGTTTGGTTAGAGTTAATCCAGGTACTTTGCATATTGATTTGTTTGAATCATAATCACACACATTAAGCACAATGGTTGAAAACGAAAGTGTCCATAATGAACATGAAAATCAACCGTTGCGAACTATGCGTGAGTATTTGCAACCATCTCGAAATTCTAGTCCATCATATTTTATCTTTCCACTCAATGCCAACAATTTTAGATTCAAGATAGGTATGATTTCTTTACTTCCTAATTTCCATGGTTTAGAATCTGAAAGCCCATATTTACATCTAAAAGAATTTGAGGAAGTATGTACCGCTTTTCATGATCAAACTTGCACTGAAGAGGTTGTTAAGCTTAAATTATTTCTTTTTTCTTTGAAAGATAAAGCAAAAACTTGGCTTAACACTTTGAAACCAAGATCAATTGGCACATGACAAGAAATGCAATGTGAGTTTTTGAAGAAATTTTTTCCAATACATAAAATCAATGCTTTGAAAAGACAAATCCAAAATTTTTCCTAAAATTCAAATGAAGCATATTTTCAAAGTTGGGAACGTTTTAAAGATTTGTTGAATTCTTGCCCACATCATGGTTTTGAAAAATGGCGCACTATAAGCTTCTTTTATGAAGGGTTAACACCCGAAACTAAACAATTTGTGGAAACAATGTGCAATGGTGAATTTCTTGATAAAGAACCTGATGAAGCTTTAGACTATTTAGACCATTTGGCTAAAAATTCTCAATCTTGGCATGGTACTAATCCTTCTGAAAATTCAATTAGATCAAACCTTGCAAATGCTAGTAAAGAAAAATATCATCTTAGTCAAGAAGAAGATCTAAATGCTAGGTTTGCTAGTTTGGCTAGAAAGGTTGAAGCCATGGAATCCGGGAAAGTAAAAGAAATCAAATCTGTGCAAAGTGAAGAAATTTGTGGCATTTGTGATGAATTAGGACACTCAACAAATGAATGTCAAAAACTTGTTTTTAAAGAAGTTGTGCATGAGCAAGTAAATGCAATGAACAATTTTAAAAAGTCATTCACTTTTTTTTTTCAGATACATACAATCCGGGATAGAGAAATCACCCGAAGTTCAGTTGGAGGACCAACAATCAGGCACAATTCATACAACCACTACCTCCTCAAGCACAAAAGGGCTCTCAAAATTTTCAAGGATATACACCTTTTGTCCCACCATACAGGAATAACCTTGAAGAAACATTGCATGCATTCATGGAAAAGCAAGATGTCATCATTAATCAAAACACTCAAACCATGATTGACATAAAAGACACTCTTACTAAACTTTCTTCTGCACTCACCATTCACGAGAAATAAAAATTTCCTTCTCAACCTCAACTAAATCCCAAGGGTCAATATAGTCTAAATGATGGTAATTCAGAAAACCAACAAATAGATCAAGTCAAGTCAATGATAACCCTTAGGAATGGAAAGGTTGTTGAAGAAAGTAAGGAGATAAAGAGCCAAGTGTCCAAAGTGATGAACTCCTTGAGTATGAATGAGCTAGAGGATATGGAAAAGAATCAAGATAGTAGTGATGCTGAGCTACCTAGGGAACCCGAGGTGACAAAAAGTCTTGTTAAGCCAAAAAATGATGACGAGGGCCACCAGACATACATGATTGACTCAATCATGGATAGGGGAGTTTTTACAACCTATAATTTTGATCCCTTTGAGAATTTTCTTGTCAATTTTGAGTGTGATTCTATCAGTAATCCCTCTGATGTAGTTGATATTTCTACTATTTTTGATAAAACTCAAGATCATGACACTCAGGTATGGTAACCAAAGTTTAAGGAGTTTCTTAAGAAAGGTTGGAGCATTACTGATAAAAAAGGTGTTCGTCCCTTGGTCTGTTCTTATAAAATTAATTTGGAAGAAGGTAAATGGTCAGCGGTTGAAGGTATAACTTGAGTTGAAGGATCCAGATGTAGCAGAGACTTTGGTAGACGATCCTATCTACCAAAGCTGAGGTAAGTTTTTAGTATTTCACGTTTTTATTGAGTCGGCTTAAGTGCCTCCCAAATTTCGGAGCCTTTGTATGGGGATGCAAATAGTGTCAGCCAACAAAAAAAAATTATAAAATAAAAGAACCCAAAAAAGAAAAATATTTGCATGCTTGTTTATTTCATTTTATTTCATTTTTTTTTGTCATTGCTAACCATTGTCAAGATGTAGTTATTCTCTTCTCGTCTAAGCATTTCGGGTAAGTGACTTCTCCCCATTACTTTGTTTAATTTTGTCCTAATAATTTCTTTGATGTATATTGATGATTATTTCTTCAGTCTTGATTTAATTGTTAACATTGAGGACAATGTTGTGATCTGGTTGGGGGGAAGGATAGTTGTGTAAAAAAAAACCAAAAAAAAATTTAGGAAGAGTGTGTATTAATATGTTTGTTGTGTTTATATGTTTGTCAGTAATTTACTAAACCAGTTAAGGATGGCAGAGTAAAGAGTAAATTTTACTCTTGAGACGCATCTAGATTGGGGTAGACAACTAGTTTGTGTAGAAGTAGCAAATGGATTCAAGGAAAATTTGCATGATTGAGTAAATTGTCTTCTTTCTTAAAATTCACATGCTTGGTTATGGATGTTGAATTGGTAGATTGAGAATGATAGAATTATGCCTTGTGAGATTTTGAGCCTATTGATGAATGGATTGAACATTTGTACCATTCTCTTCTTTCTTGTGTGAATTTCACTCATGGAATTGTTACTCTAGAATTTGCTTTGATTCTTTTTGAGACTATATTTTCATATGCATACATAAAAATGATTGAGGTATTTTCTTGAATTAACTACTTTGACCAAATAGCCAACCTTGCATATTTTCCTTTGCTTAACCCCTTTGAGCTTATTTGACTATTCTTTGTTTCAAACTCATTATGTGCCTTAAATGAAAAATCATTTTCTTACTTAGCCTTAGGGAATAAGAGAGCATTAACTTTGTTATTAGATGAGTTCTTAAACAAGTGTGGGGGTGTATGTGCAGAATGGTTAAAAAAAAATGTATATATAATGTTCTTTTTGTAAAAAAAAAAATCAATAAAAAAATCAATAAAAAATGTAAAAAGAAGGGGGTCAACAAGGTAATAAAGGAAAGGAAAAGAATATGTAAAGGGAATTTGTAATAGGTGGAGTTGGGATGAACTTTCATGCTTGTTAATTGAACTCAGCTCTCATATTCTTTTATTCTCTAGTGTTTAACTTGTCATATCCATATTACCTCCTCCTTTACCTTGACCCCATTACAACCTTGAATAAAGTCCTCATGATTTGTGTGTGCATGTGTTTTGAGTAGTGGAGAAATAGAAGACAAGCAAGCTTATGGTAGTGCAATTTTCATGGGTTGAATTGAGTGAAATACCTACCTTTTAAACACTTAAGGGATTGAGAGTGAATCTTGTGAAGCTCTATCATTCTTGATTCATTCTTTTCAACTGAAATTTCCTTGCTTGTTGGTTTGAGATGTGAAGAAATGTTACCTCATGACTGTTTTGATCCCTTGATTATCTAGTTGCTCTTCTTGAGTCATTGAATCCTTTAGAGTTTTTAGTTTTTGAGTTTATGTTATTTTTCTTTATTCCTTGGTTTTTGTCTTTTGTGTTTTGCCCAGGAGTGCAAAAGTTAAGTGTGGGAAAATTTGATAACACTGTATTTTATACATTTTATAATCCTCTCACTAAGCTTCTTAAGGTTCAAATAGGCTTAACTAAGTTGATTTTGACACATTTTATGATTTTGAGCCGAATTGGATAATTAAATAAATTATTACATAAATTAACCTTAATTATCTCTTTAGAAGTGTTTAGTAAACTGACTATAACTTGAGTTACAAATATCTGATTGATGTGATTTTGGTCTTGTAGGAAAGCTAAGACAATTCCCTACAACTTTCATGTTAAACACTTTTCCAGAATCGGACTCCTTGGAGGTGATATTGGGCTTTGAAGTCAGAATAGAAGAGCTGAATTCGGGTCTAAACACTTTGTAGTAATTGGACTATATCTTGAGTTCTAGGCATGATTTTGGACTCAAACTAAAGTCATTTTAAAGCAAATATTCAGGCCTACAACTTTCATGAGACCACTTCTCTCAAAAATGAAAAAATGACTGGATGCACGGCTGTGTATTTACTCAATTATTATTTTAAAAAAAAGAAAAAAAAAGGACATAGACATTACAAAAACATCACGGATGACGTTTTGGAATGAATTGTTAAATGTGGCTCCTGTAGCCATAGTAGTCAGCAATTTGCCTATAAAAGGCAATCACAATTCACAATTCAAGGGGAGAGAATTGAGAGCAGAATTTGGACGAGACGCGTTCAGGGGGAGGGGAAATTCTGAGGAATTTCCTCCTCCCTCCAATTTTCTTTCTCTCTCTTTTTCTCTTTTTCTATTTTCTAGTTTATGTGTAAATAAGTTTTAGTCTACTTGGGTCAAAGTGTGAAGCTCTTGGTAATAAAATAAGGTTAGATTTATTCCTCTCTTGTGCTTTAATGATTTATATTTTTAAATAGTTATTATGCGTGTTATATTTTGTTTCTGATAATTTAGAAACTACCCTTGTAAAGAGGAGTTCTTGATTTATTGTAGACAAAATATTGGCACAAGTAAATGCTTTAACCCATTTACAAGTGGTAGTAATAATTAAAGGAAATATAATATAATTACGTATATTATTTTATTTTGTATTGTATTTTGTTTCCAATCAATTTAGAAACTCTCCTTGTAAAGTGGAGTTCTTGATTTGTTGTAGATAAGATATTGGCATAATGAAAGCTTTAACCCATTTACAAGTGTTGGTGTTAGAAACTCTCCTTGTAAAATAGAGATCTTGATTTATTATAGACAAAATATTGGCACATTGAATGCTTGATCCCATTTATGAGTGATGATATTAATAGATGATTAAAGGAAATATAATATAATTACGTATATTATTTTGATGGACTTTTAACGTTGTATTTTCCGATTGGAACCTCCATGTTGCGAGGATTCTAATTGAGTTATAAAAGGAATTAATCTTACCTTTCCTTTATTTACCAAAAATGGATCATTTTACCCAAGTAAATAATTTTTACCGTAGTCACAAAATATTTATTTCACCTTAATCTTCAACAATTCCCTGTGGATCGACCTCGGACTCCCGAGAAATTTATTACTTGAGACAACCTGCACTTGGGTTCGCAAAGCAACAATTAATCCCGCATCAAGTTTGTAGACCTATTTGAAATTAAAAAGTGTGCATCACATATGTTTATAGTTTTTAAAATATATTGCATGTGTTTATAGATATATGATTATTAATGTAGGATGTGAATAACATGTAACAATTGTATGAGTGTTCCAAAGAACACAATAGAGGCTCACAACTTCTCCAAGAAAAAGAGAACCAAAATGTTCTCAACCATTTTCTAAAATAATGATTTAATGAATCTAGGTGACACAATGAATTTAAAAATAATTTAGAAGTTAGACAATGATTTAATAATTAGTGATGAAGGATAGGTTAATTATGGCCAACATGCCATTTAATATACAATTAAATTCCTAAGTTATTTTCTAAGGTAGGTTAAGTAACTAATCTACAAAAGAATTTGATTCCAATGAATCTGTGAAAAATAAAATGAATGAAGTTAGTTTTAGAATTTAATTTTTAGAAGGATTCGTATTAAGTAAGAAATAAAATGAACGCTTGAAAAATACTAACGTAGAGCTCACTCTCTGAGTTTTGAAAGGCATTAGCAAGTTTCAAGGTGTAACTGTTGGGTAAGATTAAAATAAACAGAATTTAGAGGAAAACGTCAAAAATACCATATACTGATTTTCTAGGCAAAATGCTGCCAAAATTTACTAAAATCAGATAAATAAAATGAAAAGATTCCATAATATATTTATAACATATGAAAATATTTTACGTAGTTTAAAAGTACTAGAAATGGTTTACACATATTTGAAATAATGATTTTTAAGCTGTAAGGTTAAGAAAATGATTTAAAAATCCTACGCGATTGAGAAAATGATTTAAAAACATTACGCGATGTTCAAAAATGTCAAAATATATTTACACGATTTAAAAACATTTGTAAAAGTAACGTGATGTGTGTGAAACAACATCATGTTTTGTTCTTGTTTTGCATGCATTTTGTAGGCATTTTAAGCATTTTAGTTTTCCTTTTGGTTTGTTTTTCCCTTAGTTCGGATAACTGCGGTGTTTTTGGTGTTCTTGTACAGGATTGATGTTGAATTGGCCTTGGATTGAATGGAATGCTTGCATGTTTGAAGTTGGAGCTTAATGGATAGCAATAAAGGTGTAAAAAGGCCATTCCAGAGGGATCCACGGCCTACCCGTGGATCAAACCACGGCCATGGATCGAGGGGCAACTTAAAGAAGGAAAAAGGGAATTCCAGAGAGTTCCACGGCCTGGCCGTGGAACCATCCACGGCTGTGGAACTCAAATGATCAGAAACTTGGCCTGTGGCAGAGATATCCACGGCCTAGCCGTGGAATGATCCACGGCCGTGGATCGCAGTGCGCAGCAGTTTTTATGTTTTTTTTTTAATTTCTTTTAGGGGCTTTTTAGCCAATTAAAACCCTAGGCTTATAAATAGAGGTTCTGAATATAATGAGAGGGTTCTAATTTGGTTTTGGAGGAGGCACATTGGAGGCTTTGGGCTCTTGATCTTCATTTTTCTTCCCTCTTCTCTCTTGGATTACGGGTTTGGATGTTTAAGAACATATTTTCTGATTTCTTATTCTCTATGTCTGAGTAGTTTCTTTTGTTTCTAGGATTGGGCAATGCCCTTTGATACATTGATAATGATTAATTGATGTTGTTTCCCCTTTTATTAATATTAAATGTTCTTTGATTCAATCCTTATTGCTTTTATTCATGTGAATTTGCTGGCCACTTATTTGCATCTCATAGGCATTTAGGGACGTACTGAGAGGTGAACCTAGGTGTTGGAACCATAAGAATTGAACTTAAGGTCTAAATCACGAGAGTAGTTTTAGCCTTTCGAGGATTCAATGAATTACCACAAAGCGTAATGGGTTCAATTTAAATTCAATTACCACGAGAGTAGGAATTGGTTTAATTGGGCACAGATCTTGTATCTTGAGAAAGAACATTAACTAATTTAGGGCAATTCACCTTCAATTGAATTTCAGATTTAATAAAAGGGTTGTCAATTAGGATTTATCTTGTATCATTGTGGTATCCCAATCTTGGAAGCTTTCTTGAATCTGAATATCTTTCTTGATAAATTGTTGTTTTTGTTCTTAATTTTACACTTTAATAATTATTTACTTAATTGCTTGGTTACTACGTTCTTATCAATCAACAATTTTATTCCCTTTGTTTAATTTAATTGAATTAATTAATTAATTGGTATTCATAGACACAGTCCCTGTGGATTCGATCTTTTTATTACTTGACGACGAAACCGTACACTTGTGAATTTCACGCATCATGATGTGATTGTGAAAATACGATAAAATTTCTATGCGATTAAATGAAACAGCGAGTTTTACTGTCGAGCCAAAGTGGTGGACCCGGACATGTTGTAAGATAGTACTGTCAAGTGGAGACATATTATATTTTGGTATATTGAGACTGAGGGTATTTTCGTAAATATAGAAAAATATTGGAACTAAGGGTACTTTGGTAATTTTTGATCATGCTTTGAGAGTTTTGTCAATTTGGTTGATAATTGGTGATTGATTGACGAGATGAATTACACCGCGTTGTGGGTGTGATAGGCGTAGTGTGGTTCATTATTTGAACTTAGAGGCATTAGTGTGCGGAGAATCCCATATGTGGACAGTTGGTAGCGCCTCTGGGTCGTGGTAATGGGCAACACACTAATGATCTTGACAAGCACTATTCTTAATCGAGATCTTGAGGGACTATTATGTACTATGCCTGTAGTGCACAATGTATTGGACTGTGTACTGCTGCACGATGTTTGGACTGTGGGCTATAGACACGACGTTAGACAGTGCAATAGTTTGGTTGGGCAGCCTAAGGTACTATTAGTTCTTTTCGGATCATTCTCTCTGATATCCGTGTTTAGCTCCATGGAGTAGGAACTAGTCAATGTGTGTATCATTCATTATCTACATTTTAATGTTTATTATAATTTGTGATAAAATGTATGATGTATTGTTTTGCTATACTGTATGTAATATAATGGTATGTATTGTAGTGATTTCTTTATTGCCGTGTTGGTAATGATGTAGATTATCTCACCTTTTTATTGTATTGTTCTGTCTGTTTCTATTTTATATTTATATCTACGAAGACTACAATGGCGGCAAGGCGAGGTCAATTAGGTTTCTTTAGACTACAGTTTCTCGAAGGCACTGAGGCTTGGTATGTCCATTGGGACACAGGACACATAGAGTATCGTGGTGACATTACTTTATCAGTAAGTAGGACTCGACATGGGATCGTTACTTCACTTTATACGGTTACTTTCATACAGGTTATTTTACCTATTAGGGAGTTGTGGAATGAATTTCACTACACTCCTAGAGAGAACTTCGATATAGTTTTGGGTTAAATTTATATCGGTCAAGACATTCCCAACTAGGGAATTTGTCTTATAACAAGGGCTCATATCTTAGGTGTTATGTTTTAGTCTTATACTGACTTTTTACTACTTTATTAAATATTTGTAGTTGTAAATTAATTGTATACTTCAGACAAAAATCATATGTATATTATGGTGTGATTATGTTTTGTTTTATTTTGTGTTCCGTGTTATTTTATTTAACGTTATAAGTATAAAAAGGAGAAAATTTTACCACTAATATTATTTATGTACCAAACATTTTACAACTTGGGTAAGAATTTTATTTGATTTTATTTTTTTGCATTAAAAATGTGACATCCCCACAAGGGTGTTACATTAGTTAGTATCAGAGCCCAAGTTAGAGTCTTTTGGGTTTGTGGGTAGGTTTGTCTTGTTTGTGCTGTGTGAATCTCTGGTATTGAACACAGAGATATGTTTCGATTTTCGAAGGGAAACGATTTTGTGCGAAATAGCTACATTTAGTTCGTTGTGTGTTGATTTTGTTTGTCTTCGAAGAAAGATAATGGAACATTACGAACATGAGCACGTGGACGTGAAACGTGATGAAGATCGCATAATCACAGCTAGAAATGTAAGGCAAAAGATGATTGAAGTGGCAGTACAACAGAGAGAGATGATCGCTCAGCAGCAGGAACTGAAAATCGAACTTTATAGCTTATTTGGATTGGAGTAGACATCGGATACGAGAAGCTGTAACTTAGAACCTTCGATAATCTAAAATAGAAGGAAGCGTAAGGTCAATCATTTTCAGCAAAAGTCGTATGTACAACCACCGGGGAAGCAACAACGAACAAAGAAAGGAAGTACTAGTGGCAACGATTTTGGTCAGACTGTGGCATCACCAATGAAGTGCTTGAAGTGTGGAAAGAATTATATGACAAGAAACTACACGATTAAGATTATAATTTGTTATAAATATGGAAAGCCTGGACACTTCTCCAAAGAATGTGATCAGCTGAAGATGGAAACTTCCATTAGTAATACATGTGTTTCAAAATCTTAAAAATGAAGAAAGAGTCAGTGCAAAGAGTGTAATGAGAACGTTCAAATACAAAAACTTAAGAAGCAAGAAAGTTGTGCCATAGAAGGAAATCTTAAAACTATGCTGTATAATTCGCAAGATAACCTATTCTCTTGTGACCTGTGATTGTGTAAATCTTTTGGGGTTATCTGTGTTTTACTTCTTTTCATAATGTTACTTCAACTTCTAAACTTACTATTACTACTTGAGCCTGTTTAAAACTATCCTATTATTATAGGAGTTTAAAACTTTTTATTAATTTGGTTTGTCTATTTCCTTCTGAAATAGACTGAGTAAATCAATTTGATTTATCCATGTCTTTGTTATAGTACGATCTAAGTATTTCTACTCTTCTTGTTGAACTTGTTGTTTATACTCAAGTTTTCTAACTCTACCCTCTATCTATTGAATATCAAATCTTTTCTGTTGATTTGATTTGTTTATCTAAAATCACATCTATTTGAGAGCCTGACTTTTTAAATGGATTGGTTATTTTTCAACCATATCCCACTAGCTTGTTGCAATGCAACTTTAGTGTTTCCTTGACCTGAGATTTTTGGATTTGAATCCAGAAAGTTCATTTCTAAAATTATTGGACTATGTTCATTTCGAAATCTATTAGACCATTTCTAATTCTTTGTTGAACTAATCTAGTAACCTACTGAATAGTCTCATTACTTTTCCTTATAACCTTCATACTGTCTTCCATGTATCTTAATTAAGAAGGATTATTCTTGATTCAACTTATGTTATAGTACTAAATACAGTGCAATTAGAAGAAAACTCGATCTATGAGACATATTCTGTTAAGATTAAAAATAGGCAAGTAGAACAACTTACCTTGATGAGGAAAATCTAGAATGATGTGACGACAGAGGAACTAGAAGATCAAATGAAGGAACTCGTTGTTCGCTCCAAGATCGATTTGCGTGCTGGTTATTATCAGATTCACGTAAAAGTAGGGAATATCCTAAGACAGTTTTTCAGACGCGTTGTAGGCTCTATGAATATTTAGTACTACCATTCGGGGTAGAGAATGTTTTGGTGATATTCATAAACTATATAAATAGGATCTTTCTTTCCCATTTAGGCAAATTTGGCATTATCCTTATTGGCAGTATTTTGACTTATTCTCGAAATTCAAGGGAACATGCTAAAGATCTCAATGTAGTTCTTCAATTTCTGAAGAAGAAGAAGGAATTATGCGCGAAATTAGTCAAATGCAAATTCTGTTAGAAGAAGTTCAACTCGTGGATTCAGATTGAGTGTTGAGATTAAATAGAAAGGGGGTGGCATATACTTCAAGGCAGTGGAACGTGTATGAGAAGAATTATTTGATTTACGTTTTAGGATACGCGATAGTCGTTGTGCAAAGAAGATCTGAAGACATTTTCTTTCCTATAAAATTCACAATAATTTCAAAGACTTGAAGTACCTGTTCAATCAAGAAGGGCTTGGATATAAGGAAGAAACGATAGTTAGAATTTTCAAAGGACTTGTTGGGATGAATTTCTAGCATTGATAGAGTTCATATACAACAATAGTTTCGTTCAAGCATAGGGATGACACCCTATGAGGCATTATATGGGAGACACTATCAAACGCCGTTGTGTTGGTATCATACTGGTGAAAGTAATATTGTAGGACCCGAATTTGTGCAGCAGATAACTGAGAAAGTGGAGATGATTCAAGACAAGATGAGGACAACTCAGACACGGCAAAAGAGTTATGCTGATAAAAGACGAAGACCGCTTGAATTTGAAGAAGGTGATCATGTGTTTCTACGTGTGACACCTATGACTGGAGTTGGACGAGTGATCTAGTCAAGGAAACTTAATCTGAAGTTTATCGGGGCCGTATCAGATACTTCGTCAGGTAGGTCCGGTAGCTTATCATATTGCACTACCACCATTCTTGTCAAATCTTCATAATGTATTTCACGTATCACAACTATGGAAATATATTTCTGATCCGACTCACGTCATTGAACCAGACACCGTACGACTGAAGGAGAATTTAACTCATGAGACATTTCCAGTCAAGATTGAAGATATAAGGACAAAGTAACTTTGATGGCAACGAGATTGTATTGGTTAAAGGAGTTTGGAATGATGTAAGTGGCGGAACCACATGGGAGCTAGGAGATAAGACGAGGGAGCAATACCCTCAACTATTTTGAGGTATGATGAATTTCGGGGATGAAATTCTTATTAGTAGGGGAGAGTTGTAACACTCCAACTTTTGGGTTAATTACAATATAGTCCTAAAATGTGCTGTTTTGTGATTTCTATGAATAGTAAATTAAATTTGACTGTTTTGTGACTGTATTTGACTGTTGTATGTGATTTGCTCCGAGCCAGGGAAATAATAATTTTCTGGCCGAAAAAATCTTATTTTAATTAATTGGAGTTAGGGGATCTTACTAAATCTAATTCTGATTGATATATATATTAATCTTTTAATTTTTAGGATTTAACTGTGTAATAAAATAATTTTATATTATTATAATATTATTTTATTTGACAGTACCTACTGTCTCACAAATAGTAGAAATCTGCTTTAAAATGACCATGGACCCTGAAAAGTCTGTGGGACCCGTGTTTAGAAAAGCAGTCAACGATTCTGACTGGACCAAATTTTGAACCAATAGGAACAAGTCAACGAAAGTGACTTGAATTTTTTAACTAATAAGAAGTAGTCAAACAAAGAGGCAAAGACTTCTTTATGGACCATTGGATGTAAAAGCTTATTTTGGAAGCTTTGATCTTAACCGGTGATCAAATCAATGGTGTAAGAACAATTCTAGTTTAATCACTAAGTAATATCCACCTTAGATCAAATCAAGGGCTAAGAATTAAAGTTAAATTCAATGGTTAAGATTAAGTCAAATATAGTGGCTTGACTTTACTTAGTAGCTAATTAAATCTAATTTGGTTAATCTAATTATCTAATTAACAAACTAAGTAAACTAGCTTAGTTATTAATTAGTTATAATCTAATTATTAATTAGATATCCTAATTTTGTTTAGAAGTTATGATATATGCTAATATATATTAAACTAATTAGTTATATAATTAGAATGTTAATTAAGTGTTAATAGGAGACTTAACCTAATTAATTACCTATTTAATTAGCATGTAATTAACTTTAATTGAAATCAAAATTAAGACCCTAATATCCCTTGAACCCCACAGCCAAAGGATATGATATATGCTTATCCTAATTTTGTTTAGAAGTTATGATATATGCTAATATATATTAAACTAATTAGTTATATAATTAGAATGTTAATTAAGTGTTAATAGGAGGCTTAACCTAATTAATTACCTATTTAATTAGCATGTAATTAACTTTAATTGAAATCAAAATTAAGACCCTAATATCCCTTGAACCCCACGGCCAAAGGAGGCTAAAATTCCATGTTCTCCATTGTTCTTGAACCATCCAAGTGACATAAGCCATGTGCCATGCAAGTGTGAACACAAATGGATATTTACTATCTGAATTAAACACTCAACCTCTCCTACAACTCTCACATGGCAGCCCCCTCCCATTACACTCTCAAATTTCACTTTTACACCTATCTAAATCTAAGCCTTCATATTCTCTCAAATTTTCAAGAACTCAAGAACACATTTCTCTTCCCTTTTCTCTCAAATTTTCGGCCCAACACCCAAACAACACCATCAATCTTCTATAATTTCTCTTTCTTACTTTTCCTAAACTAAAACTATCTCCTAAACACTTTTCCTTTGCAAGGTTTTATCAAAAACCTACTCCTTCTAGTTCAAAATCAAAGCTTTCGTTTACTTCCCTAAAGGTAAAGTTTGGTTTTTATGGTTTAAAATTTAGTTTGTGATTTTCTAAACCATGTTTGTTCCATGGTTTTTCATTATGAAATCTTGTATGTGATTTTGCTTATTGTTTAAGAATTTTAAGGGATTTATTTCGAGGGCTACACGAAAATCAAAGGAAAAGAGGAGACTAAGAGATCCTTGTCTTCAAGAGGTAAGATGGAGATTTAATCTTATCAATCTTGTATGGTGATGAGAAAATGGATTGTATGTGTGTGAAGAATCCATAAGAATTCATTTGTGTGGTTGTTTATTATTTTTCCTATTTGTGGTTGATTTTGTTTGCAAGCATGCTTATAGTTTTTAAAATATATTGCATGTGTTTATAGATATATGATTATTAATGTAGGATGTGAATAACATGTAATGATTGTATGAGTGTTCCAAAGAACACAATAGAGACTCACGACTTCTCCAAGAAAAAGAGAACCAAAATGTTCTCAACCATTTTCTAAAATAATGATTTAATGAATCTAGGTGACATAATGAATTTAAGAATAATTTAGAATTAAGACAATGATTTAATAATTAGTGATGAAGGATAGGTTAATTATGGCCAACATGCCATTTAATATACAATTAAATTCCTAAGTTATTTTCTAAGGTAGGTTAAGTAACTAATCTACAAAAGAATTTGATTCCAATGAATCTGTGAAAAATAAAATGCATGAAGTTAGATTTAGAATTTAATTTTTAGAAGGATTCGTATTAAGTAAGAAATAAAATGAACGCTTGAAAAATACTAATGTAGAGCTCACTCTCTGAGTTTTGAAGCGCGTTAGCAAGTTTCAAGGTGTAAGTGTTGGGTAAGATTAAAATAAACAGAATTTAGAGGAAAACGTCAAAAATTCCATATATTGATTTTCTAGGCAAAATGCTGCCGAAATTTACTAAAATCAGATAAATAAAATGAAAAGATTCCATAATATATTTATAACATATGAAAATATTTTACGTAGTTTAAAAGTACTAGAAATAGTTTACACATATTTGAAATAATGATTTTTAAACTGTAAGGTTAAGAAAATGATTTAAAAATCCTACGCGATTGAGAAAATGATTTAAAAACATTATGCGATGTTCAAAAATGTCAAAATATATTTACACAATTTAAAAACGTTTGTAAAAGCGATGCGATTATGAAAATGCGATAAAATTTCTATGCGATTAAATGAAACAGCGAGTTTTACTTTCGGGCCAAAGTGGTAGACCCGGACATGTTGTGAGATAGTACTATCAAGTGGAGACATATTATATTTTGGTATATTGAGACTGAGGGTATTTTCGTAAATATGGTAAAATATTGGAATTAAGGGTACTTTGGTACTTTTTGATCATGCTTTGAGAGTTTTGTCAATTTGGTTGATAATTGGCGATTGATTGACAAGATGAATTACATCGTGTTGTGGGTGTGATAAGTGTAGTGTGGTTCATTATTTGAACTTGGAGGCATTAGTGTGCGGAGAATCCCATATGTGGACAATTGGTAGCGCCTCTGGGCCGTGGTAATGGGCAACACACTAATGATCTCGACAAGCGCTATTCTTAATCGAGATCTTGAGGGACTATTATGTACTATGCCTATAGTGCACGATGTATTGGACTGTGTACTACTACACGATGTTTGAACTGTGGGCTATAGACACGATGTTAGACAGTGCAATAGTTTGGTTGGGTAGCCTGAGGTACTATTAGTTTTTTTCGAATCATTCTCTCTAATATCCATGTTTAGCTCCATGGAGTAGGAACGAGTCAGTGTGTGCATCATTCATTATCTGCATTTTAATGTTTATTATAATCTGTGATAAAATGTATGATGTATTGTTTTGCTATACTGTATGTCATATAATGGTATGTATTGTTGTGATATCTGTTGTATTATCGTTTTCTTTATTGCCATGCTGGTAATGATGTAGATTGTCTCACCTCTTTATTGTATTGTTCTGTCTGTTTCTATTTTATGTTTATATCTACGAAGACTACAATGGTGGCAAGGCGAGGTCAATTAGGTTTCTTTAGACTACAGTTTCTCGAAGGCGTTGAGGCTTGGTATGTCCATTGGGACACAGGACACATAGAGTACAGTGGTGATGTTACTTTATCAGTAAGTAGGACTCGACATGGGATCGTTACTTCACTTTATACGGTTACTTTCGTACAGGTTATTTTACCTATTAGGGAGTTGTGGAATGAATTTCACTACACTCCTAGAGAGAACTTAGATATAGTTTTGGGTCGAATTTCTATTGGTCAAGACATTCCCAACTAGGGAATTTGTCTTATAACAAGAGCTCATGTCTTGGGTGTTATGTTTTAGTCTTATACTAACTTTTTACTACTTTATTAAATATTTGTAGTTGTAAATTAATTGTATACTTCAGACAAAAATCATATGTATATTATGGTGTGATTATGTTTTGTTTTATTTTGTGTTCCGTGTTATTTTATTTAACGTTATAAGTATAAAAAGGAGAAAATTTTACCACTAATATTATTTATGTACCAAACGTTTTACAACTTGGGTAAGAATTTTATTTGATTTTATTTTCTTGCATTAAAAATGTGACATCCCCACAAGGGTGTTACATTCATCCTGGTGTTCAAATGCCAAAGGGAACTTTTACTACCGGCCTTCTGAAGCTACATGATCGTCTTCTTCATTTCATTGTCACTCATATCCTAGCACCAATGGCAAGTAACTATGCCCTGGTTGAAGAGGAAGACATCTTCCTGATGTGGCTTCTCAAGAAACGCATACAGATCAACTGACCTTTTTACATTATACATAATATGATGAAAGCTAAACACAAGGCAATTATGGATCTTCTGTATGCCCTTTTGATTGCTCGAATCCTGGACCACTATAAGGTTCCCCTATTGGACGATGGCATTGTAAACATTGTAGGTCCCCATAAGTTTGGACTTGCCTCTCTTAATAAAATGCACATGAAGAACATAAATGGCGAATGGACTTATGGTCATGCACATGTGGCTGGAGCACCACCAGAAGAAATTCCCACTGATTCGACTGATGTCCCTATGGAAGAGGCACCAGAAATGAGTAGCGTCTCCGAAACCACAAGTGAAGCCCGCATTCTTGTAGCCATCGCGGATCTGCGAACCTACCAAGAGCATAGCAACTCAGTAATCTTTGATCGGTTAAGTGCTATGGAGGACCGCTTGGATAGGCTGGAGCGTCGCTTCCCAGCACCCGAAGACCCTGGGGCTTAGGCATGGACTATCTGTTTCTGTCATAGTTGTATTTTTGAACTAATTGCTTTTGAGTTCTATTTTGACTATGCTTGGTTATAATATTTTGGATATCTTGGTAGATTTATTTGGCATGACTGATTATGAGTTTTTGGAAATTATGTTTAGTCTTAAAAGCTATCTTTGACCTATGATTTGAATCTTGAACATATTTAATTATGTTTTGAATGCTCGGTCTCGTATACCTTATCTGTGTCTACCTAGTTTACTGGATCTTTTTTTATTATGACAAAAGGGGGAGAAAGATATGGGCTTTCTATTTATTGAGAAAAGTAGGAAAAATAACTGTATATGTTATGATAATGTGTTGTTTGTTAATGGTCTTGGAATCCCAAAACAAAGGGGGAGCTGTGCATCTCTAATTCAAGCACCTCTTGAACAAAAGAGGGGGAGTAAGTCTCCAAATCCTATTATGAATTCCAATTATCATTTGAACTAATCTTTTTCTCAATAATTGTTTGTCATCATCAAAAAGGGGGAGAATGTAATTGACATTGACTAGATGCAAATGGTTTTGATGTCGACAAACAAGAAAGTAATGGAAACATAACGATCAAATCACAAGGAATTCAAGATTAACATATAGGTCATAGATCTTATGTAAAGGTATATTAAGGATTCACTTCAAGCTCAAATGGCTTCCTTAAAATGAATTTGCAAAATGGTTTTTTAAGTTAGGATCAAAAGGTTTTTTGCAATAACTCTTTGAAATCTTATATCCTTTTTCAAGCAAATCTCCTTGTATGAGCCAAAATTGAAATAAGTCTTTTTGGGAACTTACCAGTTTTTTAATAAACACAAAACTGCTATCTGTCCTGTTAGGAGCCAAAATTCTAAGGCCACTAACCGATTAGGAGCAGCTCCTAATTGGTTAGTTTGTTCAAACAGAGGCATTGCCTCGTTATTTCTCAAAAGCCTAACCGATTAGGCAAAGTGGCTAATCGGTTATTTAACAAAACAGAACCATTCTCTTTATTCTTGAAACTGTCCTAACCGATTAGGTGAGAGACCTAACCGGTTATTTTCATTCTCAGAAGCCAAAATATTTTTGTCCTAACCGATTAGGTGAGAGACCTAATTTGTTATTCTCTAACTCAGAAACCATTCTGATTATATCCTAACCGATTAGCCTGGAGCTCTAATCGGTTAGCAGCTTTCCCAGAAATCTTTTTTGTGTTGTCCTAATCGATTAGGACACATTTCTAACCAGTTATTTATCAAAATAGAACAATTTCCTTTAAGCTTAAAAGGGCCCCTAACCGATTAGGGTGCTTGGCTAACTGGTTAGTCTATTTTCTGGAAAAATAAGAAGAAGCTCGTAACGGCTATTTTAATGAGCATTAAATGCTCTCATCTACCTCCAACGGCACTAAATGGCCCTTAACTATAAATTTGGATGTTGGGCTTTAATGAGGGGTTAGAAAAATAGAGACTATCAATCTGAAAAATCACTAGTGAGCATTAAAATGAGTTTTTCTCATCATTTCACAAAATCCTCTGTTTTGAACTTCAACTTGTGTGAATCCCAAATACCATAGCTCTTCAATTTGTATTACTTGCTCTAGAGAGAGTTTCTTCCATCTAAATCTTATACAATCTGTTTAGAGAGGGTGAGGTATGCCTCAAGAATTGTAAGGGTGAGGTATCCCTTGAATATGGAGGCTCAAGCACAAGGGTGAAGCATCCCAAAGTGTTGAGTGCTCAAGGTCGTAAAGGTTGTCAAGCACCTATTGAAGCTTGAAGATATAAAGGAAAATCTCGAGTGGTTGCTTGAGGACTGGACGTAGATCACAAGTGGATTGGTGATCGAACCAGGATAAATCTTTGTGTTTGTTTTCTCTAAACCCTTCTCTTTACATTGTGCACTGTTTTATTGAATTGCTTGAATATTGTTTCCTTTGACTATTACATTTATAAGTAAAAGTATTTATCTCATATATCCAATCATCTCTAATCACTCAATAGATTCAACGAAAATTGATTATCAAACGTTTTGTGAAAGATTTGCGAACTTGTTTCACATACTCAATTCACCCCCTCTTGAGTATTGAGGCTACTTGGTAACAAGGCATCCCAAGGTGTGATGAGTGCTCAGGTTTGTAACGGTAGTAAGCACCTGTTGAAAGCTTGCATTGATAGTGAAGAAAATCTCGAGTGGATGCTCGAGGACTGGATGTAGGTCACAAGTGGTTGGTGGCTGAATCAGGATAAATCCCAGTGTTTGCTTTTTCTGAACTCTTCTCTCTATATTTGCACTTTAATTTCATAAATATTCGATTAAATCATCTTTTGGCTTGTTAAATTTGTGAGAACTTTTTCCATCTTCCTTGTTCAATCTCTTCACTTTATAAATAGCTTCAACGGAAATTATCTTTAAAGTGTTTGTGAAAAGTTTTTTGAAGATTTTTTTTAATTACTTAATTCACCTCCCTCTTGAGTATAGAAGCCACTTGGGTAACAAGTGGTATCAGAGTTAGGCTCTTGTGTAAAGAGCTTAGCAGCTTCAAGAGAACATGACTTCTTCAAATGTTTTTTCAGAAAGATCTTCCATAAATCGACCACCCTTTTTCAATGGGGATGTTTATGCCTATTGGAAGGAAAGAATAAAAATTTTCATTGAAGCTATTGATCTAGATGTGTAAGATGCTGTTGAAAATGGTGCTTTTGTGCCCACAAGTGAGGTCAATGGTGTAAAAACTGAGACACCAAGAAGTGATTGGACTGATGAGGATAAGAAAAAAGTTCAATATAATTTAAGAGCCAAAAACATCATTACCACTACTTTGGGGTATGATGAATTTTTCAAAATTTCAAACTGTAAAACCGCAAAAGAAATGTGGGACACTTTGCAAGTCACCCATGAGGGTACTAGTGAAGTTAAGAGGTCGAGAATCAATTCTCTAACCCGCGAATATGAATTATTTAGAATGAACCAGGGAGAATGTATCTAAGAAATACAAAAGCGTTTGACCCACATTGTAAATCATCTTGCATCATTAGGCACTACATTTTCTAATGAAGATCTTATTAATAAAGTTTTAAGATATTTGAGCAGGATTTGGAAGCCCAAGGTCACAGCTATTTCAGAATCAAGAAACTTAGCAGCCATGACTCTTGCCACTATCTTTGGGAAACTTCAAGAGCACGAATTAGAACTCAACAGGTTTGACCAAAGTGAGGAACATGATAAGAAAAAGAAGGGGATTGCACTTAAAGCCACCTCCTCAATCATTGACGATGATAATGAAGATGAAGGAGATGACACAGAGAACTTTGAGTTGAATGAAGAAAACCTTAGTCTCCTTGTAAGGAAATTCAAAAATTTTCTCAAAAAGAAAGGAAATCAAAGAAGACAACCTTTTCTGCCAAAAAAGACTCATCACAAAGGAGAAGGCACCTCATCTACACTCACATGCGACGAATATGAAAAATCGGGACACATGAAGATGGAATGTCTTGTGTATCAAAAGAAGGTGGAGAAATTTGAAAAGAGACCTTCCAAGGAGAAGAAAGGAAAGAGAGCTTACATAGCATGGGATGACAACGACATAGATTCCACGGATAGCTCAGATAATGAAGAAGCTAACCTATGTCTCATGGCTAGAGGAGAAGAAGACGATGAAAGCGATATGGAGGTAACTTCTAACCTTGATTTATCTCCTTCTTATAACGAACTGCAAGATGCTTTTGAAGAATCGCATGATGAATCTCTAAGGCTCACAAAGTTAGTTTCTTCATTTAAGAAAACAATATCTTCTTTGGAAAATAAAATTAGAATTTTAAACAAAGAAATTGAAGAATTAAAAATTGAGAATGGAACATTAGGATTAATTGATGCTAACTCTTCTTGCATAATATGTTCCTCACATGCATCAACATCTACTTCCTGCTTATCATATTAAACACTTGAAAAAGAAATTGAAGATTTAAAAAACACTCTTAGAAGATTTACTTTTGGTAGAGACAATTTAAATGTTTTGCTTGGAAAACAAATGTGCTTCTTTCAAAAAGTGAGTTTAGGATATAACCCCAAAAATAAACAAAAATTTTTCAAAAATTTCTTTGTTCCTGTAAGCACTTCAAGTAGCCTTTTCATTAAATGTTTTCATTGTGAAAAGAAAGGACATAGTGCATCAACATGCAATGTGAGAAAGAATATTAACACTAAAGTGCGAACTAAAATGGTTTGGGTTCCCAAAGGCACAATGTCACAAGCTAACACATAAGGACCCAAGAAAATTTGGGTACCAAAAGTTAAAAACTGAATTTGTGTTGTAGGTGTGTTTGAAGGCCAATAGCTCAAATTGGTATCTTGATAGTGACTGCTCCAAGCACATGACCGGAGATGAATCCAAGTTCTCTTTCCTTGCTCCCAAGACACATGGACATGTAACCTATGGAGATAATAACAAAGGGAAGATTCTTGGAGTTGGCAAAGTTGGTAAAATTCCCACTTCCTTTATTGATAATGTGTTGCTAGTTGAAGGACTCAAACATAACTTACTTAGTATTACTCAATTATGTGATAAAGGTAATAGAGTTATTTTTTATTCTCATTATTGCATAATTTAAGTGAAAGATGATAAGCAAGTAAAATTTGTTGGTCATAGAGTAAATAATATTTATATGATTAGTCTTGACAATATATCCTCAAAAGATGCGAAATGCTTTATGAGTAAAGAAGATGATTCATGGTTATGGCGTAGAAGAATTGCACACATTCACATGGATCACTTAAATAAGTTAGTCTCTAAAGAACTAGTAGTTGGACTACTAAAGCTTAAATTTGAAAAAGATAAATTATGTGATGTATATCAAAAGGCAAAACAAGTAAAGGTTTCTTTCAAAGCTAAAAATGTTATCTCAACTTCTAGACTTTTACAACTTTTGCACATAGATCTTGTTGGTCCCTCTAGAACGATGAGCTTTGATGGAAATTACTATGCTTTAGTGACTATGGATGATTTTTCAAGGTTTACATGGACCCTATTTCTAGCTCATAAAAATGACGCATTTTTAGCCTTTAAGAAACTGACCAAAGTTATCCAAAACGAAAAAGTTTTTAATATTATATCCATAAGAAGTGACCATGGTGGTGAGTTTGAAAATTATGATTTCAAAACTTTTTATGATGAACATGGCATTGAGCATAATTTTTTTGCCCCTAGAACTCTACAACAAAATGGAGTTGTGGAAAGAAAAAATCGATCATTAGAAGAAATGGCGAGAACAATGCTCAATGAGGCTACTCTTCTTAAATATTTTTAGGTGGATACAGTAAGTACCGCTTGTTATGTAATGAATAGGGTCTTAATTAGGCCAATTTTAAAGAAAACCCTTATGAACTATACAAAGGAAGAAAGCCAAATGTTTCACATTTTCATGTTTTTGGATGTAAATATTTTGTTTTAAATAATGGAAAGGATAACTTGGGAAAGTTTGATGCTAAGTTTGATGAAGGTATATTTCTCGGCTATTCAAATCATAGTAAGACTTTTAGAATTTACAATAAAAGAACTATGACTATTGAAGAGTCTATTCATATTGCATTTCATGAAACTAATCCAAATGGACCGAGAAAGAATTTGGTTGTTGATGATGTTGCAAAGATTTTGGTAAAAACACACTTGATGAAGCAGTGGCGAACCTTAAGATACCATCCGCTTGACCAAGTAATAGGTGATGTATCCAAAGGTGTAAGTAATCGAAACTCAATTAGAAATACATGTAACCACATGTCTTTCGTTTCATAAATTAAGTCTAAGGACATAAATGAGGCCTTTAATGATGAACATTGGATCTTGGCCATGCAAGAGGAGCTAAACCAATTTGAAAGAAATCAAGTTTGAGAATTGGTTCCAAGGCCCAATGATCATCCAATTATAGGGGCCAAATGGGTATTTAGGAACAAGCTTGATGAAGCAGGCCTAATAACTAGAAATAAAGTTAGGCTTGTAGCTAAAGGGTATAATCAAGAAGAAGGCTTAGACTATGAAGAAACATATGCACCTGTAACTAGATTAGAGGCCATTAGAATGTTACTTGCATATGCATACATCATGGATTTCAAATTGTATCAAATGGATGTTAAAAGTGTTTTTTTAAATAGCTTTATTCAAGAAGAGGTGTATGTTGAGCAACCTCCCAGTTTTGAAAATTATGATTTGCCCAATCATGTTTTTAAATTGAAAAAGGCGTTGTATGGCTTGAAACAAGCTCCTAGAGCACGGTATGAAAGGTTGAGCAAATTTCCTTTGAAAAAATGTTTTACAAGAGGAAAGGTTGACACAACCCGTTTTATAAAGAACAAAAAGCATAATTTACTTTTTGTACAAATTTATATAGATGATATAATTTTTGGTGCTACTGATGAATCTCTTTGTAAAGAGTTTGCAAATCTTATGCAAAGTGAATTTAAGATGTCCATGATGGAACCTTCATTAGCCAATCCAAGTATTGCAAGAAGCTCCTCAAGAAATTTGGAATGGACAACTCAAAGCATATGAACACACCTATGAGCACCTCTTGTTACTTGGACAAGGATGAAGCAGGTAATTCCGTAGAAATCACTAAGTACAGAGGTATGATCAGATCCCTTCTTTATCTCACTACTAGTAGACCGAATATTATGTTTAGTGTCTGCATGTATGCTAGATATCAAGCAAATCCTAAAGAGTCGTATTTAAGTGCAGTAAAACGCATCATGAAATATCTTGTTGGCACTTCACAAGTGGGCTTGTGGTACCCCAAAGGTGTCACTTGTAGTCTTATTAGTTATTCTGATTCTGATTTTGCTGGATGCAAATTGGACAGGAAAAGCACTAGTAGGACATGCCATTTTCTTAGAAGTTCTTTAGGTTCTTGGCACAACAAGAAACAAAATAATGTGGCAATGTCTATTGTTAAGGCTGAATATGTTGCAGCCGGAAGTTGTTGTGCTCAAATCCTATGGATGAAGCAACAACTTCTAGACTTTGGCCTTCAACTTGATCACATCCCTATCAGATGTGACAATATTAGTGCAATCAATCTGACTAAAAACCCCATTCTACACTCTAGAACTAAACACATTGAGATAAAACATCATTTTATAATTGATCATGTACAAAAAGGTGACTGTGTTTTAGAATTTGTTGAAACAAATAATCAACTTGCTGACATATTCATAAAACCTACCTAAAGATACTTTCTTTCATATAAGAATAAAACTTGGCATTCTAGATCAATCTTGTCTTTAATCTCTGCTGCATAATTGTTTTTGCACTACTTTATTACTTTATATTTATTCTTGAATCTAATACTAACTTGAGCGTTGGAGGCTCCCCTAAGTTTGTTTTGCAGGTACCCCATCATGACTAAGTCCTTTACCTGCTTAAGATATTCTCTGCTCTATGATGAAGTTCCTTTTTTTCAAGTTTGGAGGAGCTCAATTATGATGTTTTGATCCTTGGTACAGGTTTAATTTTTGGCAAGAATAAGGTTTGATCTGAGTTTGGACGAAAATTCTGGTCGCAAGATAATTTGAAATCAGGCTGAGAAAAGTTTGGAAATACTTTGTAGAGTTTTGGATTAGTTTTTGTGCCTCGTTTAAAGCATGAGATACAAGCTCAGAAGGCTTATAATCGATTACATATTCTCTATAATCAATTACAAAGGTCCTAGAAGGCACAAAATGCAAAAATAGAATGGACATAATCGATTACATATATATTGTAATCGATTACACAATTTCCCAGCAATGTAATCGATTACAAACCCTTGTAATCGATTATAAGGAGGTTTTAAAAGGTTCCTTAATGCGCGAGCAGCCATAACCAAAGAGCTTCTCTTTTTTATCTCTCCACCTGCGGTACCAAAATCCCAAATCACCCCATTTCTTCATGTTTTCTCCACCAAATCACCAAATTTAACCTCCAAATCACTCGAAAATCCCTTCTCCACAAAACCCATTATCCATTTTTCACCAAAAATAGCCCCATCATCGTTCGTGTTCTTCCCTCTCTATGACCCACGAACCAAAGCTCTACAAATCTCCCTTTCCTTCACTTTCCCACCATTTTCTTAACCCAAACACTCCTGAACACCATTTCCCTTACCTTCCTTCCATCCATTTCACCCTACTTCAACCCAATGGCAGAATCCTCATGGAAAGTGAAAAAGCCACGAACAGGGGTGGCCAGTATTTCTTCGTCACAGGCTCCTCCTCTCATCATTCCCGGACTTGATCTGTCTGTGCACTTCAGGACCTCTAAACAAGTAGAAACTTTTCACAAGGCATTTTATTTGCGGAAAATTATCCAGCCCAGGTACATTACTGCAGACTTCTGTGCTAGTGAACCTTTACAGTGTTTTCGGTTGATTGAGCGTCTAGACTTGATTTTTTTTCTTAGCATTAAGAAAGATATTTCCCTTAATCTAGTTCAAGTATTTTATGCAAATTTAAAATATGAGAATGATTATTTAGTCTCTGAAGTGAAGAAGCATAAAATTATCATTAATCCTGGTCTGTGGTATCAATTAACCGGCTTAAGCTCTAATGGTACCAAATTCTCTAACACTAATAAATGGGGAGATGAGTATGAATATAAGTCTACCGTGAACTCCTTGGTGCGAATAGATTACACACCCGCTCAGAGGGTTAAGGCTAAAGGGCTTATTATGGAAAACAGAGTCCTGCACTACATTCTAGCTAGGGCCCTGATTTCTAGAGGAGGCAATTATTCACAGGTCCTGCATGATGATGTTCTCACTCTATGGGCCATGAACATAGACCGCTCCATTAACTGGGCTTTCTATGTCGTTCAATATATGCTGCGCGCTCGGAAGGATCCTCATCCTCTGCCCTATGCCATGCTCATCACTGTAATCTTGGAACATTTCCATATTCCTCTGTCTGGAGAGGCTAAGGATGAGAGCTCTGACGCACTAGAGTCCATCAGCCTATACACTCTAAAAAAGCTCTAATTGAAGAAATATGATGATATATGGTACTATCTGTATCACGGGGCTGCTCAGAACATACCCCGAGGAGATAACGAGGATGCTGGAGATGAACCTCCTCAGGTTAGTCTAGCTAAGCCTTTCATGCAGCTTTTGCTTCAGGAAATCCTCAGTCTTCGCATACATATCGACGATTAGTTTTGTGAATTGCGCACCTCTGTTCATCGCCTTGAGGAGCGTGTTATTCATTCACATCAAGACATTACTTATATACGCACTATGCTCGAGGGTGATCCGAGTCATCAGGCTGGGCAAGCTACCGCCTCTTATGCTCCACCTCCTTCATTTCCAATTAGTGTTGGTACTGGTAATGATGATGCGACACTTCCAGCTGAGGATCTTGAGACTGAGGATATTAATGATAGTGAGGCTACACAGTGATGACAGGGCGACTTAGTCATGATGTTTCCTTTTTTTTTCATTATGCTCTGATTGTGTCTAATTCATTAGTACTTTTATCATGTTTTGTCTATGTGTTTGCTTATTATCTCTATGTTGTTCACACACTTTGATCCTCTGATTTCTATATAGACTGAACTGATGACTAGTATATTTTTTTGACTATCTCTTTGGATATCTTCCTTAGTTTGTTGATCATATATTATCTGCTATTTTTTGATGGTTTGATTTTTTGGCTGGTACTCCTGGTTATGCTATCTTGCTGCTGAAACTCTGCCTATTTTTCTTTTGTGTTTATGTTATTTATTGTTTTGATAGCTTTTTGATAATGCCAAAAGGGGGAGAGATATTGCATAATTGTATGAGTAAGGGGGAGTGCATGACAATGCTTTTTTTTATATTTTTTTTACACCCCTTTGATCTTTCTGTATAAACTCAGGAGGAGAGCATTTGTTTTTGTTTCTGACTTATATATACATATATTGCTCTCTTGTTTTCATTTTTTTTTGTTTTGTCATCATCAAAAAGGGGGAGAATGTGAATCCTTATGTCATGAAGATAATGTGATTTTTTTATGATAACAAAGCCAAGTCAAAGACCAAGTCTAAATGCAGCAAAGTTAGTATAGTTCTTTAAACTTAGAATGTTAATGTAAGAAGCTCTCCTAATTATCTCAATGACTTTCTAAAAAGAGTTTGTTTTAATTGGTTTTCTAAAGTCTTGTTTTATGAAACACAAGTCTATTTCTTTAATAAACCAAGTTTTCTGAAATCTCATTGTTTGCAAAGCTAAATTGGGCTTAGGAATGGGTTCAAGGATGTTTGTAAGTTTATCCTTAGGCTTAGTAATCAATTTACAACTTCTTTGGGAGCTTGTAATCAATTATAAAGGCTTGGTAATTGATTACAAACATGTGGGAAACCATCTCTCAAGAGTCAGAAGCTTTGTAATCGATTACATGAGGTTTGTAATCGATTACACTGCTTCTAGAAGCTTGGTAATCGATTACATGAGGTCTGTAATCGATTACATTGCTTCTACAGACTTAGTAATTGATTACAAGAGTTATGTAATTGATTACAATTAGCCCAGAAAACCCAGAACTGAGTCCAAGAACAATGTAATCGATTACATCATTCTTGTAATCGATTACATTGCGGCTGAAAGTGCGCAACAGTTAGTTTTTGGGCTTTTATTATGACCTTAAATTGCCCCAACGGGTCTTTTTCTTGAGAACACTATAAATAAATGTTTCTAGGTCTTCTTTTACAGATAACAAAAATTGGAAAACATCTTTCTATCACTCTTAATCTGAGTTTCACTTCTTTCTCACATTTTGCTTTGTTTTGAAATTCTTGAGATATTTTAAGAGAACTTTATTAGTGCTTCAAGTTGTAATACACACTATTTGTGAGAGTTTCTTCCTTTGCTATTTTCTTTTGATTGTAACAAGGGTGAGGCATCTCTCAGAAAATTTGTAAGGGTGAGGTATCCCTGCTGTCGAGGCTCAAGCACAAGGGTGAGGCATCCCAAGGTGTAAGGAGTGCTCAGGTTTGTAATGGTAGCAAGCACCTATTGAAAGTTTGCATTGATAGTGAAGAAAATCTCGAGCGGATGCTCGAGGATTGGATGTAGGTCACAAGTGGTTGGTGGTTGAACCAGGATAAATTCTAGTGTTTGCTTTTTCTGAACTCTTCTCTCTATATTTGCACTTTAATTTCATAAATATTTGATTAAATCATCTTTTGGCTTATTAAATTTGTGAGAACTTTTTCCATCTTCCTTGTTCAATCTCTTCACTTTATAAATAGCTTCAATGGAAATTATTTTTAAAGTGTTTGTGAAAAGTTTTTTGAAGATTTTTTTAATTACTCAATTCACCCTCCTCTTGAGTATAGAAGCCACTTGGGTAACATATGCTGTCTAGGAAGTTACTTGCTTATGGAAAAGAATAGATAAGAACAAAAATACCTTCATTCAGAAGAAAGATTAGAAGGGAGATGCTAGTTGTAATGTCCCAAAGACTAACACTGACGACGTATCCAGTTTATGCATCAGTAATTAGAATTTGGTACATTACTTATGAATATCCACAAAATTTTGAAATAAATAATTTCATAATATACATAATATGAGCCTTCGTGGAAACATAATTTACATACATAATGAAAGGAATAATATACCAATTATACATATTCGTGCATTATATACCAATTTTTATCGGATAAAGAAAATTACTAGGACTAGTTTGTAAATACCTAACTAAGAACATCCATACTAATCCTTCAAGTAAGCTCTATACACTTGCAGATTTGCTCGGCCACCTGGAATTATCATGGAAACCATAGAGAATTGTAGGGTGAGAATCAAAATTCTCAGTAGTTTGTTTAAAAAACCGTGTCATCACAATAATTCTAGCTATCTCGGGAAAAAACCTCATTTTCATTCAAAACATTTATTATTATTTTAGGAAGGTGGCAAAAGGCCAAATTCATCTTCTTCTTATTCCCGAATAGACAGTTCATTTAATTACTATAAAAACTCATTTTATTCTTCTAATCAAACACAACATCACCAAGTGCTAAAAAATGTCATCAAATACCACATTGTACCACAAAATTCTATTTTAGAAGATTCTTCCAAAATATAACCAATTTTCCACTCTCTATATGTATATCAAGATGAAAATCTCATCATATCTTAAATCATTAGGTTCATCTCTTGTTCATGCTAGCATTACAAAATCATTTACTTGATAGTAGTCTGCTTTTAGGTTAGTGCACATCAACCTTTTCATGGCCGTACGTCACCACACAGAACTACTCCAGGTAACTAGGCCCAGTCTTCCCATGTCTAGCTTAGATGAAGTACGTCTCCTCAATATTAAAGCTAGGGTTAGACTTCAATCCATCATGATGAGGAGAAGGTACGTTATCTCACAATATCAATTATTGAGAATAGAATGAGAGGTACGTTAGTCAAAATATCCAAGATATAGGATTACCCCAAGTAGTGAGGGAAATACTCCTCCTCAACCACTTAATGACTAGGGAAGCCCAGGTAAAGAGGAAGGTTCTTCCTTAACCTCAATTACTCTAATATAGAGAAAATATCTTATTCTTTCACCATTAACTAAGACTTACCCTAGTAAAAGTACATCCAAAATTCAACTCTGCCTAGTTCTACAAAGGGATACCCATGAGAGAAAATCATTTCATCATATAATCATGTATGCATAATGCATATTTAAATCATTCTCATCATGGGTGTTCAAATTCATCAATTAATCACATATGATTCAATATCATCATGAAGTCATTTCTACAATGCCCTTTGATCAACATCTCAACAATTATGCAACACATGCATTTACATGGTTTTTCTTCACAGGCATTTCATCTCATCAAGGTAAGTTATCCTTTTCATATATTTCATATAATTTTATTTTCTTGAAACACTTACATATAGCATTGGAAATTAATTCATCAATTTAAAAACATCACAAACCATTTATGTTTCTACTAGCAAAACATGAAGTTTGACCTTTGTATAGTAAAACAAGCATAACTTGAGCTATAGAGGTCGAAATGAGGTGATTTTAGTGGCACTGGAAAGCTAAGAGAATGAGTTACAACTTTTATGAAGACCATAAGAGCTTATTCTCATTACAGAGGAAGATACGGCCCATGTCTTTAGACACATCCCACCCCATGTTTTCCTCTGTAAGCACATTTCATGAATTTTCATCTGGAAGAGAGGAACACGACCCCCCTGTGTCTTCGGACATAGGCCATGTTTCTGGGCTAGAAACTCTACAACTCACTTTGAAGAGTCATGACACTGTTCATTGGGAAGATTTTGGCTACTCTAATCTAACCTCTAGGTGATTTTAAGCCTTAAACAAGTTCATAAACATAAAGGAAACTTAAAACACTAATTTATTTAATCAAAAATGGATCAAAACTCTAAATCCATCATCCAAAATCACAAATTAAAAGTGGGTTTAATACCCCTTTTTCAATCATGAAAATCATCAGAAATCAAGAGAAGAAAAACAAGTTTTCACATCATAATCAAACATAAAACTTAAATCTTTTGTTATCAACTCAAAAATCTCACTCAAAACCATCAAGAAATTAGATCTTGAAATACAAAAGAACAAAGAAAAAAAGTGAGAAAATCCCCTTACCTTGGTTTCTATGGCCCTTTGATCTTGTTTCCTTGTATTTTGTTGCTTGATCTTCCTTCTTCCTCTCCATTTTCTGCTATCTCACGTCCTCCCTTTTCCTTTCTTTGTTTTCCTTTTCTTTCCTTGTTCCTCTTATGTTTTCTTTCTCTTCTTCTTTCTTTATTTTCTTTTCTTAAGAGGCAGCTGTGAGTGAGGGAGAGAAGAGTGAGAGAAAAGTGAGAGAAAAACATCTCTCAAGGTAATAATAAGGTGTGTGGGATAGTGGAAGGGGAAAAGAAAAAGAAAAAGTGAAATTCAACTGATAATTTTTCATATGCTAAGGATACTTTAATTTATCAAAAATGAATTTTCCAACCTCCGTAGGCATAAGGGAAAATTCTAGGATTTCATGCTATTTTTCATATCTGCCATTACTTAATCCGATATTAAAATACTTTTACAGTGTCCTTAAAAATACAAAACTGACCCCGTTTGTCCTCAAAATTTTACCACATCTTCTTTCACACATTTGTGACCTATTAATAAAATTTTCCTTATTTATTTCCTTTGATTTAGCATTTATGCTATTTTCCTGAGTCAAAATAACCATTTTGCACATTCTGTATTGCGGCAAAGTGCCTAAATTAACTCAAAACGTCTCGAAAATCATTAGACATGTTAAACAAGTATTATGGTACCTTATGACCATATAAAAGTTTAACCTACTAAAAAGAGAATGTTACAATTATCCCCTCCTTTTAGAAATTGTCCCCAAAATTTAGCTTCTCATACTAAAATTTGGAGACCTTCAACAACTATCCGTAATTGTATTCATCTTATCTATTTTGACTTTTATTCAAACTCAGACGTTTATATTTTTTTTATCCTAATGAGAGTTACCTTGGAAAAAGTTAGAAGATTGAGTTTTCTCTTGCCTTCTTAAAGTATATACCCTCCTTGGGCTAGTAGTCGAGGATTGGGTATAACTTTTGCCTCTACTGACACTTACTGACATAATGCCCTGATTAATCATTCACATAGCATACCAAACAAATTTTGTCACCATGTCGTCTCCTTCCACACTTAGAGTATTTAGGCTCCTCAGTTTTCATTTGATTCTGGCTCATTTCTAATTCATGAATCATTGGTTGTAAACTCACATCTTTCATTCCCATCATCTATTCTATTTTTTCTCTTTTCAAGATTCGTGATGATTTGCTCAATGTGAAACTTCAATTGATTAGTCTCTATGATTTTACACTCCTTAACTAAAGTGGGAAAAGCCCCAATCTCTATAGACCTAACAAATCTTTTGATTTCTTTCCTTTAATTCAGATTCAAACTTGACACATATTCAAATTTTTTTGGGTTAAGTCTGATATAAGAGAAAAACTTGAAGACTTTTCCAAACTTCACTTTACTTCATATTATACAATAGACATGTATCCTCATTTTAGTTCCAGATATACTCCACTCCTTTATCATCTTGCATATTTCTTAAAAAATAATTGTCTAAGAAAGTCTCCCTGAACACCTCCTACATTACATATGTATGTGTAACTTCTAATAATCTTTTTGAACTTCTCCACCACTTCTTTGCTTTGCTCTTTACCTTAAGAGTTCAACCAGATTAGGAATTTCCTTACTTTATTTATTTATTCTTTGAATCCCTTCCTTCCAACACATCGCAAGAGTAAAACATTGTCAAATCCTTTAATACAGACCCAATTCTATCAGTGTGAATATGTGGTTTCTCCTTATCGTGCACAATTTTACAATTTCATTCTGGTAGTATACATCTCCAATAGGGTAAATCCTTATAGTTACCAAATCTTTTTTTTTTGAGTCTTGAGATCTTGATAGAAAGAGAAGAAAACTTAGTCATCTACTTGTCCATATTAGCTAACGTGTAAACATGCATGATTAAAGATCTAACTTCTAATATTGTCTCATTTGACAAAATATAAGATACCCTCTCATCTGTAAAAGAATATGAGTTCATTCTAATAAACTATTTCACAGAATCTAAACTTCCAACAAGGAATATCAGTTTCTTAAATACTAATTCTAAGATTCCTTATATTCCTTTCCCTAGTAAATTTGATAATTAAAATATTATCATCACCTAAAGATTGATACAA
Source organism: Ormosia semicastrata (assembly GCA_029884595.1). Taxonomy (NCBI): domain Eukaryota; kingdom Viridiplantae; phylum Streptophyta; class Magnoliopsida; order Fabales; family Fabaceae; genus Ormosia; species Ormosia semicastrata. The sequence goes on along the minus strand of JAQQTO010000028.1, from coordinate 3,795,525 downwards.
ATGTATCTAGATATTATGTAAAATAGGGTTATTGGACCTTAAGCTCCATCTGAAGAGACATAATAGTGATATATATGTGGCCCATGAGAACCCTATTCATGATTCAATGGCCATTCCCTTTCACAAATTAAGAGCCATAGAGGGGTGTGTCCCCATCTTGTCACATTTGAAACCTTTCCCACGTCGATAATATTCCTTTAGGAAACACCACTAAAGGTCTAACATTAGGATGCTTTACCAGGAAAACTTCACACGACATTGACAATCATAAATATCTTCTCAACGCTCGAAACATGAGCCAAAAATGCAACCCTAGGGATACTCATCGTGAGATCCTTAATCAAGAAAAATTGAATTCTTTAACTTGATGATATTTCACCTACTTTATACACTATAAGTGCGCAGAAGTTTTGGTTACCATAAAACCATCTTTTTCTTGAGCATCTTTGACTTGAGCCCTCAAATAATCAAGAAGTTCTGATCTGCACAAACAGAGACTATGTAATGACACAGTCACTATCAGGCTCAAGTTCCAGAAACTCACTAAGGTTTCATCTTTCGTACCATATATAAAACACATGCAAAAATCCTCTGCTTAGTGCATCAACCACTTCAGTGGCCTTACCCAGATGATACTTTAACTCAGAATCATAATCTTTTAAGAACTTAATCTATTGTCTTTGTCTCATGCTTAACCATTTCTGGTCAATCGGTGTTTCAAACTCTTATGGTCATTAAAGACCTCAAGTTTAACTCCATACACTTAGTGCCTCCAAATCTTCAAAGTAAACTCCACAGTTAACAATCTTAGGCTGTGGGGTGGATAGTTGTCCTCATACAGTCGCAATCGCCTAGAGGTGTAAGCAACTACCCGTCTATCTAGCATCACATGCATCCTATCTCTTTTCTTGAGGTATCTGAGTATATCTCAAAGTTTCCTTGAGGATTTGGGACCACTAAAACCAGTATGGAAGTTAATCTCTTTTCCTTCCTTAGAAATTATTTTTGTACTCTTGTGTTTATTTTGAAACACTACTTCTTTCAGTTCTTGTGTTTATTCTTACTTTAGTCTACAAATATCCTTTCTCTAAAATTTTCATATTCTAATATTTGCACCTTGCTAACATACATTTGCTTCTTCTTCAGAATTTCTAGTATCTCCTTGAAGTGATCTTCATATTCTTTGGGTGTCTTTAAATAGATGAAAATATCATCTACAAAAACCACAATCATTCTAACTAAATATAGATCAGAAAACCTGTTCATCTAGTCCATAAGGATTGCAGGTGCTCGGTGTTCATATTTGGTTCTAAGGACGGTCTTCAAAATATTTTCTCTCCAACTCTATTCTGATAGTACTCTGACCCCTTAAGTCATTCTTAGAGAATACTACTGCTCTCTCTTATCTAGTTTATCAAATCATCCATCCTAAGTTGTGACCCTTAAAATCAACCTTAATCATTTTCCAAACAATCTAGACTCCTGCTCTGATTAGCAATCTCTTGGTATCATCTGACCACTTTTCAGTCTCTCTAGTTAACATATTCAAAGCCACAGTCTAGAGTTAACCACGTTGCAATCGAAGGAGTATCAAACTGTCATGGTGAACTATGTGACGCATCCATGCCTAGAATGAGGGTGAAAGCTTCGAAACCAACATGAAGAGAAGGAGAATATTCAGGTCTAATAACAAACTCAATCCACTAAGCTTAACATTGACCTATCGTCAAACTCCTTTGCCCACAATCCATAAGTTCCAACTCCTTTTTTTTCTTAAACACTTAGGAAAAATACTCCCCATATACTATAAGTTCCAACAAGCCTTAGAGGTCTTGTATTAATTATACCTGTTTTGTAATATAAACATAGTTATGTAATACTTCAAGCCCTTTGGGAGGCTATTGTTGTATATATGCATTTTTATTGTGAATTCATATTTTTTACATTTCGTAAGGCTCTCTATAATGATTCCTTGTGGTGATTATGGATATATTTTTATGCTTCTATGTAAGTAGTGATGTTGTAATGTTTTTTTTATCTCTTTGAATGTTATTTATATGGAGATATTAGTATTAGGACATTACACAATGAATGAAAACTTGAAGGAAAAGATAGAGAATAAGAGGGAGTGATGTGTCCCTCTTTAACCCTAAACCTTAAACCTTACCAAATCTCCTATAAAATCTTCTACCAAATCTCTAATAAAATCTTCTATAAAATCTCATATAAAATCCCTTACCAAATCTTCTATAAAATCTTCTGTAAAATCTCCTACCAAATCTTCTATAAAATCTCCTACTAAATATTCTACAAAATCTTTTCTAAATATTATCCTAAGATAACAATATCCAAATTGAACTAATTAAGGAAAATATTAAAAATAAGATAGGGTCCTAATATAGCTAGGAAAGTGGTGTTTTCAGCTGGAATTTTCATGTACTAGATTTGGAAATTTTAAAAAATATACCATGTCAAATCCGTGTACGTCCCAAAACGTCAGCAGTGTAGGTACAACAACTTCAAGCCCAATATCGACCTTGATGCAGTGTATCTCTCAAAACTCAAAACATGAAAGTTGTAGAGCTTTTTCTTGACTTTCTATATCTTGTTGAATCATCTCAATCGAAGTTTGGATGAGAGAGTTATGCCCAGATTACGAACCAATGTCAAAAATATACAAAATCGCCTAATTAACTTTGTTTTGCACTTAATGTCCCCATTTGCATCCTAAATCAAAATATAAGAATAATGAGTACATTTAGGCACCAAAGAAGTATAAAATACTAAACATTAAGGGAGAAAAATATGGCATTTTGCATTCTCATCAGTGGGCTTGTCTCCTTTGTTGACAAGATCATTGGAATGGGTAATGTTGGTAAGGAATCCTCTCCTATTATCAATGATGTTCTTCTAGTTGAAGGTTTGAAACATAACCTTCTGAGTATTAGTCAGTTTTGTGATAAAGGCTATAAAGTTATGTTTGAACCTTCTCAATGAATGGTGAAAGATCCAAAATCTGATAAATTCCTTCTTACTACCAAGAGCTATTTTAACACCTATGTCATGTATCTAGATGACCTCCTGAATCAAGATATAAAATTTCTAGCATCTTTTCAAGATGAGAAGTGATTGTGGCATTAGAAACTTGGTCATTTCAATATGAAGACCATTTATGAGCTTGTGAAGAACAATTTGGTCAAGGGCTTGCCTAAAATGAGATTTAACAAAGACACGATCTGTGAAGCATGTCAAAAGGGTAAACAAACCAAGGCTTATTTCAAGCCAAAAATGTTGTCTTAACTATAAGACCACTTGAGGTTTTACATGTTGATTTGTTTGGACCAACTAGAACTATATGTCTAGGTGGTAAGAAATATGGTTTTGTCATTATGGATGACTTCTTAAGATGCAGATGAGTACTTTACCTTAGCCTTAAGGATGAATGTTGTGAGGCCTTTAAAATATTTTGCAAGAAGGTACAAAATGAAAAAAAGCTTTTGCATTGATGCTATTTGAAGGGATCATGGAGGAGAGTTTGAAAGTCAATTTTTTAAAGAATTTTGTGATGAGAATATAATTTCTTACAACTTCTCTTTTCCTAGGACACCACAACAAAATAGTGTTGTAGAGAGAAAGAACAGATCCTTGCAAGAAATGGTAAGGACTCTCTTTTGTGATAGCGATCTACCAAAATAATTTTAGGTAGAAGTAATAAATACTTCTTGCTACATCTAAAACCATGTTTTCATAAGGCCAATCATCAAGGAAACCCCTTATGAATTGTGGAAAAGAAGAAAACCCAACATTTCTTATTTTTATACCTTTGGTTTTGAATGCTTTATCTTAAACAACAAGGATCAGTTTGGTAAGTTTGATTCTAAAGTTAATAAAGGTATATTTCTAGATTATTATATGTTTCTAAAGCTTATCATGTTTACAATACGAGAAGCTTTTTGTTGAAGAATCCATTAATGTTTCTTTTAATAATGCTAACAAATTTTATGAGCTTAAAATTTTTGACTTAGAAGAAGATTTTGAAAACATCACTCTAAGAGACACACCAAAGATTGCTTCTAATGTGCCAATACCAAAAAAGGAGTCTTATGCTGCTTCTGGTGATGTTTTTGATGATCAACAGAAGAATCAATCTAAAGAACAAATTAGAAGACAATGTCAGATGCCAAGAGAATTTAGAAATTTGTCTTCTCACCTTAGAGATCCCATAATTGGTGAACTTTCTCAAGGTGTGAAGACTAAATCTTCACTTAGAAATAATGTAAACATGGCTCTTATCTTTCAGATTGAGTCTAAGGAAGTTGATTAAGCTCTAAAAGACGAAGGATGAATACTTGCTATGCAAGAAGAGCTAAATCAATTCAAAAGAAACAAGGTCTTGACACTTGTTCTTGAACCAGAAGATCACTCCATCATCAAAATAAAATGGGTGTTCAGAAACAAGCTTGATGAAGCTGGGAATATAATAAAAAACAAAGTGTAACATCCTCCTTATCCTATTAGCTTTAATGATTGTTATAGTAGTTCTTTAGCACTTGTGTGATTTACTAGTTAATTTTTATAATTTTCTGAGTTAGTTTGGTATTTTTTAACAAATAGAGTAAGTGTTTAAAGGCTAAATTAAATAGGAGAGTAGTTTGGAAAATTATGAAAATTTGTGGAGTTGTTAAATAGAAGATGAAGATTATTTTAAAAATGAGTACAGGTTAGAGCAGATACCTGTAAGCATATTAGTGTACTTCCTTAAGTTTATATTAAGTTAAGGAAAAGTAATAGAGGCTAATGACTATCAAATGGAGTGTATAGATAGCTATTATAAGATGCGTATAGGAACTTAATAGAATACTAGAATTTTTCATAACACCTATGGAAGTTAGAAACTCATTAATGAAAGATCAAAGTATATCTAAAAGATAAAACCTCTTATAATTAATATTAACCACACATTAACTTGTTTTTATCCTTTTCTTTCTCTCTACCACCTTCCACCCAAAAAGCACACACATGACACATTCTCTTTCCACTTTTTCCTCTCGACTATAGCAAGAAAGGAGAGAAAAGAAAAGAAAAAACCATGGCCTTTTACTCCCAAACTTGAAATGAAGACCTTTTAAGTCTCATCTTCTAAAGCTCAAGTTAGACAACTTCATCTACTCATCAAGCTCTAAATAGTGGTGATCTTGAATCCATCAACAAGCATATTTCAAGTTTCTTCCTTCATCTTCTAAGAACTTAAGGGAGCCTAGGTAAGGGCCTATGTCTCTACCTCCATGCTTTCTACTCTTGATAGAGTGTAGGATTTGATTATGATGCTTGATTAAAGAGTAATAGGTGATTAGCATGTTAATGTTTTTGTGGATAGGTTTTTGGGTCTTTGAAAGAATTGAATATGGATTGATTGATTCTTGTGTTAATAATCTTTCTTATCTTAAAATTATGTGTTTGATGATATTTTTGAGATTATCATGATTAGAACACATTCTAGGTGTTGTTAAACAACATGTTAATCGATTACTGATGTTGGTAGTCGATTACCAACTTGTTAGGATTGTGGTAATCGATTACTAGCTATGGTAATCGATTACCAAGCATCTGATAGAGAAATTGGCAGTGTGGTAATCGATTACCAAGCATGGTAATCGATTACCAAGCCTCTGTATTAAGAAAATAATTTGTGGTAATCGATTACCAAGCCTCTATTTGAGAAAAAATGAGTTTTCTGCTCTGTGGAGACAAAATTAGATATATCTAGGCTATGTGAGTTGCTGGCATTTCAAGTTTCCTTGTGAATTATGTGATTTATATGATGATACGAGAAATTGGCACTTAGTATGCTTATGAGATGAATTATGATCTGCACTTGATATGCTTATGAGATAAATTATGATGTGCACTTAATATGCTTATGAGATAAATTATGATGTGCACTTGGTATGCTTATGAGATGAAATATGATGTGCACTTAATATGTTTGTGAGATGAATTAAGATGTGCACTTGGTATGTGCATGAGATGAATTATGATATGCACTTCCCATGCTTATGAGATGAATTATGATGTATTGGAAATTGATATGCTCCTTTAAAATGTTAAAGTTGAGCTAGTAATTGAATTAAAATGTAAAATGCATCATTAAGTGCTCAAAGTTTAAAAGATATTAGACATGATCCTTATACCTAGGGTGATCCTTAGTTGCTATTCCCTTGTGAAGGGTGTTGGTGTATGCCCTAGAGGCCGATACTTTTTCTGTATTTACATACATTCTATTATGCTTATTTTAATATATGAGGCATTTCATTTATTGTGTTCTTTTTGATAAACATAATAAAGTCCTTAGAATAGTAAGTTTGATGCCATAGGACATCAAGTGGATAACTTGATCGTGAGATCCTTTTGGTTACAACACTATTCTTAAATGTCCCTAGTCAAGTGTTATTGTTAATTAGGACAACAATAATACATTGAGACTAGTATGTGCATAGACTGATGACCACATCTCACGGGTCATGGATATGAGATATCAAGTCTTCACATGGGCACATATTAGAGTAATGATGTACTAGACTGACCCACCATGAGAACGCTACATGGATCGTTACGTGAGTGTCATAAGCGATTCTCATAGTGATAATGGTGTTTGTGGTCCTTTGACCTAAAATCACTACGATTCTTACATGAGGAGTTGTGTGTTTTAATGCCATCAAACGTCATCTGTAACAAGGTGATTATAAAGTTGGTTATTAGACATACCACAAATCATGCAGAGGGATGTGAGTGACCTAGATGGGATTTGTCACTCCTACATAACAGGAGCAATATCTTCGGGCCCCCTGATTGAGTGAGACTGCGAAATGCATGACCATGCTCAAATGAGTCAATATGAGATATTGATCTCATTTGTTGTTACAAAGTCTACTCGAGTATTAGGAAACGAAAGATTGGACTATACAAGGGTGACGAATTCCATGCCTTGTGTTCAATCTAGATATCTTAACAAAGGGACTAAACAACATGAAAACATTGGTCACAGAAAGGTTATGTCAAATCACTGACATTCTTATTACTTGGGTAGTAGCGATGTGTTGCTAGATATCGCTCACTTCTTGTAATATTAAAATGGGATTTTAATATTACTGCCAACGTAATAAGAACCTGCAGGGTACACATAGAGTAGACTAAAATTAGAGCAATGGATCCAAGTTGGACTCGGATTCAAATATGGGCTAGACTCATAACAGATGGGTCTAGGGTTGCACAGCTTACCTTGCTGCTGCTCATACTCATTTAAGGCAGTCACTATTATAAATAATACTGCTAAGGGGCTGCTAAGAGACACAAAATTACAGAACCCTAGCCGCACCTACAGAAAAGTGAGTGAGAGAGTGACAAATTTCTTTTCTTCTCTTTCGCAACTAGCACTGTGTGAGAGACGTGAGGCTCTTCTTTGTAGACGTTGGACATTCGTGAGTCTGTTCATGTGGATACTGCAGAGACATCATTTCTATTATGGTATTGGTGATTCACGTCCTTCCTTTTGATCACGCTTCAAGAGGTAAATAATTTAAAAACTCGAATTATGGCTTTTCGAATTGATCCTCAATGGGAATCCTATTTTTTCCACTACGTGATGTAACCGCAATTCCCAACAAAAGGTAACCCATTGATTGATTGATTGATTTGGACAGTGATGGATTTTGGAAATGATCCTCGTACTTGGGGGTGATCCTAGATATGAATCCTTTGGGAAAAGAAATGATCCTCGTACATGGGGGTGATCCTATATGTGGTTCCTTTATGGATTTTTCCAGGGTTACTTAGGGTAGTGCTGTGTAATGATGGACTGTTATGTATAAGTTGAGTACTCAGGCCTAATAAGCAGATTATCACTGAGTGTTGGGTAGCATGAGGAGGTGACATGCCCTCCCTACATATTTGAGATTAAAGTACATGAGTTTAGGGAATGAGCTGAGAAAGATGATAATTAATAGGTACTAAAGGAAAATTAAAGGCATTGCTTGAGCATTGGCACATCTTCATGAATATGTTATACATATTACTAATTTGATAATGAATATTTGCATTGTGAGTTATTGTAAATATTCTATAGATTGTATGAGATGATTTATATGTTGTCATAATTCTAGAAAGATCTGTGGTTTATTAGTTGATGTGCTTATGAAATTATGTACTCCTTGAGTATATGTTTATAAAGTTATTGTTCAATAATTAAAATTAAACTTCTGCCCTCGGGAAGAGAAAGGAACCAATTTGGCATTTGCCACATTTCTATGAAATATTTTAAAAATGAATTAATTCCCTGAAGTAATTGGAATTGTTGTGATGAAATATGACTATTAGAAATACTAGGAATTCTTAGAATTCTCACCCTTCTATTTTTCTTTTCCATGATAATTCCAACACGAGATCCACCCTTCGGGTAGGGATGCAGTTATTGATGTAGTCTTGAGACACTCCACACTTTTATTTTCTGTAGTGACTGAAAGTTTGTGTCATATATTTTTTACCATTACCATGTATTATATTTATGCAATGGTTTGTACATGGTGCATATATGCCTAACAGGGCAAGATATGTATAACTTTGATATTGATGTAGAAAATGATGTACTGGACTATATAGGTTATGAAGGCTAGTGTGAATTATACATGTTATGAATATAATTAGGTATTACAGGTATATGTTTGTACTCTGGGTTGGTATATGAAATTTCTAAGGCACCTAATTGGATAAATGTTCAAATTCCTAGAGTTCTATAAGGAGAACTCAGCGGATACTATGTGGATAATAAATAAATGAATGAATATGGGATGGTAGTGGAGGCATTCAACCATGCTTTTCATTTGAGTAAAAATTAACCCTCACAAGGCTTGAGTAAGAAATAAAATTGTCATAGTTAATTACCAAGGTAAGTAAAAGTTTAGTTATAACGTGCTTGAGCCTAAGTGCTTTAGTGTAGTCCAGATACATACAGGATAATTAGTCTTAGGGCATTACAAAAAGCAAGGTTAGTTGCTCAAGGTTATAATTAGTAAGAAGGTATTGATTCCGATGAAACTTTCAGTCCTATTGCTAGACTTGAAGCTATTAGAATTCTGCTTGCTTATGCTGCTTTCAAAGGATTCATTTTATTTCAAATGGATGTGAAATCCACTTTTCTAAATGGCTTTATTTTTTAAGAAGTTTATGTCAAGCAACCTCTTAGTTTTGAACATGATAAGTTTCCTAATCACGTTTTCAAACTCTCCAAAGCTTTGTATGGTTTAAAGCAAGCTTCTAGAGCTTGATATGAAAGGCTTAGTTCTTTTATTTTGGAAAATGGTTTTGTTAGAGCCAAAATTGATACAACTCTTTTTATAAAACATGAAAGAAAGATTTCTTACTAGTTCAGATTTATGTAGATGGCATAATATTTTGTTCTATTAATGAACTTTTGTGCAAGGAATTTTCTAAGATACTGCAAGGATAAATTTAAATGAGCATGATAGGAGAACTTAAATTCTTCTTGGGATTACAAATAAAACAACAGAAGAATGTAGTCCTTACACGTCAAGAAAAATGTACAAAAGATCTTCTCAGAAGATTTAGCAAAGAAGATGAGCACACCCATGCATCCTTCTCAAGTTCTTGATTTTGATGAGAAAGAAAAACCTGTAAGTGAAAATTTATATAGAAGTATGATTGGTTCTCTTCTATATTTCGCTTCAAGTAGGCCTGATATTCAGCTAAATGTGGGTATATGTGTTAGGTTTTAAGCAAATCCTAAAGAATCTTATCTAAAAGCTATATAGAGAATATCTTGATATTTGATTAGAACTTCTAATCTTGGTCTTTGGTACAAGAAAGGTACTTCTCTTGATCTTATAGGCTACTGTGATATTGATTTTGCTAGAGTTTGAGTTGAGAGGAAGAGTATGAGTGGTTGCTGTAGCTTTCATGCTAAAGCGCTCATTACTTGGTCAAGTAGAAAGCAAAACTCAATTGATAAAGCTGAGTACGTGTCCACATCAAACTACTATTCACAACTTATGTAGATCAAACATCAACTTGAGGACTACTCTCTTCGGTACTCTAAAATCCATGTCTTTTGTGATAACACTAGTGTTATAAATGTAGCTAAAAATGCCATTCAACATTCCAGACCTAAGCATATAGATATTAAACATCATTTTATTAGGGAATATATTTAGAAGGTTAATATTGAACTTAAATTTATTAAAACTGATGAACAATGGGCTGATATCTATACTAAACCTCCATCAGAAGATAGATTTTGTTCAATAAGAAATTATCTTAACATGATTTGCATCTGATGCATGAGCATAATGTATGTTGCATAAGAAGTTAATTAAGATAATTAAATTTTGAAAGTCAGTCTCTAATTAGAAGCAAGTTCAGAAGTATGATCTCTCAGAAGCTCAATTAGAAATGTGATAAAAAATATACTTTAGAAGTTATATCAGATGTATTAGTCATAAATTGTACCAGAAGACATTTTGAAAGTCGGTTGAGAACTTTGAGGAAATTTTACCACTACTAACTTAGCATAACCTAATGGTAATATATCCATTAGAAGATGTAAATGATGAATGACTCTCTGATGTCATCTTTCTATCTCTAGCCAATAGCTAGTTTTTACTAGCTATTTAAACCACCTAACAATGAACACATAAACACTATTACATTATGCTTCTCTACCCTAAAGCTCTCTTATCTAATACCTCGAGCCCTCTGAAATTATTCTATTTCAAACCTTGAAACTCAAAATCTCTATCAAATCCTTCTAAACCTCTCATCCTAAAACATGAAGAAATTAGGATGCTTGATAAACACTCTTCCTGAGAAGAGAAAAAGCCAAAGAAAAGGTTCATCTCCACCTCCTAAGAAATAGAAGAAAGAAGAAATCATAAAAGAAGAAGATGTTGAAATCATGGAAGTTCTAGACACTTTAACTTTGTTGTTCTCTGATGAAGCTAGTAAAGTTAAATAAAACTTAAGATTCAAATGCGGACCATTTTTTCAAGACCACTTTGAAAATATTGAAAAGATAGCATAATCTGGCCGTGATGTATGCGAGTTGATAAACTCCCAACATTGGAGGAATTTCTTAAAGATGAATGATGTGATCTACCCAAGATTGGTGCGAGCTTTCTATGTACCAGCCTAAATATCTTTTGATCCACTAATGATCACGAGCAAGATAAAAGGTATGAAGATCATTCTTGGTGAAGAGGCTCTGATCAAAATCACGAAGGTGAATGCTAGTGGAAAGAAACTATTTGCTAACGAAGAATGGTAGCAAGAGTACATAATTATGTTTAACTCAATTCTGAACTTTGTTCTTGCCAATCATGTAGATAAGGGAATTATGGCCAAAAAGCTTAATTTTGAAGCTAGATTCCTTCACTTGTTCAACACATCATCCTTCCACGAGTAGGAAGTTTTGATGTTGTTTCTGATGTGAGCCTCATGGTCCTTTACTATCTGAGAAATAAACAACTTCTGAACATCCATTACCTCATCCTATACATCATTGTGTCTGCTCTAAATGCACCTAAGAAAATCGTTGGCTTACCCTATGGAATGCTTTTAACAAAGGTGTTTCAGATTTATATAAATCTTGAAGATGAAGCTACTTTGGAATCTGGTCCAAAGTTCTTAGATAAGAACCTATCTGCTATGCGCATCATCATGAAGCCTAAGTAGCAGAAGAAGAGGGAAGTTGAAAATGTCCTTGCATCTGCTGCTGAACACTTAGAAAGAAGATCTACAAAGAAGAAATCTCTATTGAAGATGTTCCTGAAAAGAAGAAAGCATCAAAGAAAGCTCCAAATCCCGCTAAACCATTTACCTCTGATAAATGTAACATCCTCCCTAACCTATTAGTCTTAATCATGGTTATAGAAGTTCAGTAATACATATATGAGTTACTTGTTAATTTTGGTGATCCATACTTACCATTCCCTATCAAGGTAGTGTAATGAGGTAACATTCCCTCCCTATCAAGAGATACAAGGAATTGGGTTCCTAGGAATATGTTTAGAAAGATGGCACTAAACGGGCATTGGCCTGATGGCACTAAACAGGCATTGGCCTAATGACACTAAATGAGCATTGGCATAATGGCACTAAATGGGCATTAGCATAATGACATTACATGAGCATTAACATATGACATTGCATGAGCATTAGTATATGACATTATATGAACATTAGCATAAGACTTATACTTGTGTGAGTATTTTCATATAATTAAAGAGATGTTAGCTACATATATAGATCATGGATTTGTATTATGAATATTTACACAAAGAGAGTATGTGAATTTTGAGTGATAGCGAGTTGTGACTCATATATGACTCATATACTTATGATTTCTATGATCTATTCATTTGTGATGATTTGATATGAATGATTGATTTTGAGATAATTGAACTATAGTAATCATTGAATTTTCTGCCTCAGGAAGAGAAAGGAACAATTTTGGCTTTTGTCACCTTTTTATAGTATTTATAATACTGAATTATTTCCCCTGAAGTAGTTGTAGTTATTATCATGATATCACATATACTAGAACTACTGAGGATTTAAGAATTCTCACCCTTTTGCTTGTTTCCATGATAATTCTAGTGTGATGTCCACCTAAAGAGAAGAAATGAAATGGGTGACATAGAGTAGAGTTATTTACTCTTTTGACCATTGCTTTGTATTATATAGTTATGCGATGGAAAGTATAAGTTCTATTGTATTTATGCCTTTGAGGCTTATAAGTTCTATTGTATTTATGCCTTTGAGGCTTAGTCTGTGTATACTGAAATATTGATGTACTAGTTGGTTGAACTTGTTATATTAGAGAGGAATATACCTTTTAGATGTATATTTGTTCATGTATAAGTTACATTTCCCTATCAAGGCTCTAAATAATAACATGTATAGTTATTATTAAGATAGTATGATGATTATATGTTTGAAGTGATGTGCTTAATGTTGTTTACTAATGTATATTCCAGATATACTAAAGTATTAGTATTAAGGCATTACAATTAGCCTAAAGAAAGATAAGAGAAAGAGAAAGAAAAAGAAAAAGAAAAAGAAAAAGAAAAAGAAGAGAACCATGAAAAAGAAATAAATAAGGAGAAAGTCGAGCAATATGAAGCCACTTAAGAATAAGTGAAAAAAAGAAGAAGATGAAGAAGACCTGGAGCATATTTGGGAAGAAGATTTGATTCAAATTTCTAATAACGAATCTGAAGAAGAAAAAGAAATTGAGAAAGATAAGGAAGAAGCTAAGAAGGAAGATGAAGAGGCTAAAAAAGAAGTCGACAGGGAATCAGAAACAGAAACTTTTGAAGAAAAGATTAAGGAAGAGAAGAAGAGAAAAAGAAAGGATCCAACTGAAGAAGAAGAAAAGAAGGTTAAAGAAGAAGAAGTTTCCAAGATAGATACTATACTTGAAATGTGAAGAAAGGAAGAAAAGAAAGGAACATGAGGATCCCAATCTAAAAAATCCATTTTCTCGGTTCTTTCCTTCCCTGGGCAAAGCGAAGTTCTGACAAACGTGATCGCTGAGCCATTTGAGAAAATCTATATAAAGCTTTCTGAGGAGAATCATTTGCCTATCTCGATCGTGACTAAAGAAAGTGTCAAGACAAAGGTTTTGCTGGTAGAGGTTGAAGCGTATAAAAAAGAACTTTTAAAGAGAAAAGAAGAAAAAGAAAAAGAGAAGAAGAATGATTAGAAGCTTGTTGCTGCTTTTGAGTTAAAACTAGAGAAACAACAAAATTCATCTCCTGCTTCTGAATCTGTAAGAATTACTTCATCTGATCTAAAACCCTCTACTAAACCTTATACTCCAATCACTTCTAAACCTATCAAGCCATCTGATGCTGAACTGAAAACCCTGCCTACTATAGGAAGACCACTTTTTGACCACTCCATTCCTATTAGAACAAAACCTATTCTATATATCAACACCATTCTTGATAAGCTTGCTCATACAAAGGTTTTTGTGATTGAATATAAGGAAAAAATGTTGCCAATTAGGAAAACATTCCTAGTGCTCAAGAAACTATTATTCAGAAATCTGTTGAGTCAAAGAAGAAGCTTGAGACTATCTCTTCCTCACAAACTATTACACATGTTTCTTCTTTGCACCCAGCTTATTGGGAAGGAAGAAAATTCCAACAATCGATTGAAGATCATTTGAACAGTATGAATCTTAAAGTTTAAAATCTAAAAATTGAGGTAAAGGCTGGATTTGAAGAGATAGATGTAACCTTTGTTGTATTCATTGCTAAGTTTGCTCAAAATGACGACTATTGGGTACAAAAGTTTAAGAATGTTATGTTGCCTGAAGACCTAGAGAAGTGGCCAAGACCCTTCTGATGGATTTTGACTTTTTAACCCTCGATGATGTGTAAACTATTTCTCTACTATGCTTTTTATTGATAACAAAAAATGAGAGAAATAAGAAAAAAAAAACTTAGGCTTATATGTTTGAGGAGCATTTTCATAACTTAAGTGCAGTGCATGAGCATTCGTATCTTATATCTTCTGATTGTTTTTGTGAAAGAATGAATGAATATGAAGCTTCTGTTTCTAATCTAATTGGCTCTTATATCTTAATTTTTTTTTCACAAACTTCTAAATGCTTAAATTGCTTGATATCCTTTGCTCTAAAAGAATCCAAATTTAGTTTGTTATCATAAAAAAAAGGAGATTATAAGCTCCAAAGCCCTTCATAAGTCATGAAAACTTACTGAAGTTCTTTTAGAACGTTCTAAGTTTTGATGAATAACAAACTTACACTTATACTTGAGTATTACTAATGTTTCTCTGTTGAATATCATAGTATAGGGTAGAATTCATTTGGAATGTGCTAAGTTTTCACGAAACACTTCATGTCAAGTTCTGAAAGAAAGAAGACTCAAAGTACCATCACAATTTCTAAGTAAAGTTCTTACATGAAAAATTTCCTAAGTCCTTATAACAATACTCAGACGTGAAAAAGCTCTATGCTCTTCAAGAAAAAGGTTCATGTGCAAATTGCTGAAATATTGCTTCCAAGTTAAACAACTCAAAAGCAAAAAGCTATTTTAAAAATAATCATATTTTTGAGAAGTCAAACTCAGAAGAGAAGTTTAGTCAAGAAGTTTTAGAACCTAAAAGAGAAGAATAGTCAAAATTCAGAAGCTAAAAAGTCTAGAAAGTATGAAAAGTACATTGCTTTTTAATACCCCTGGAAAAAGACAAAGTTTTCAAACTAAAGCTGCGAGAGCACTAAAAGATAAGAAAACGATAATTGTCCTTTTGCGATGTTACTGTTAGAAGAAACAAAGGTCATCTCTTGCAAAACTATAAATAGTTGAAGACTCAAACTAGAATAGATTGATGCACATTGTTTATATTGTTTATTTTTTTATCAATCTTTTGATCTTTTTCTCTCTTTTGAACTCAATCACTCATATGAAATTAGTTTTTGAATTGCTGTCTTAGTGAGAAACAAAATTCTATACTTTGTATTTACTAAGATCCAATCTTTGAGTGATATAGATATTTCTTGCATCCTTTATCTGTACTTAGATAAGCAAATCCCCTCTAAGTGTTGTGATAAAAACCAAAACTTTATCATCTCATTATAACCTAATCTGTTAGTGAGCATGGAGTGATTCTAGCTTGAAGAGCCTAATGTTAAACAAAGAACACTTGTATTCCAGCTTGGAGAAGTTAGTGTTGATCAAAGAAACCTCGAAGAAATAGAAAATCCTAGTTGATGACTAGGGACTGGATGTAGGCATATGGATTTGGTCGAACCAGTATAAATTGACTGTATGTTGGCTGCTGAACTTTACTTTCTTTTCATTTTGATATTTTGTTTCTATTCTATTAACTAGTTTTTTGATCCAATATCTAAAGGATTAAAGAACTAAGAAATTGTCCTTACGCTATAACATATCTTTCAAAATCGGTTTTTACAAATATTCTTTATCTACTAACACTTCTGAACTTATCCTTTTTATCCAAATGAGAAATATTTGAGAATTTTTTTATGTTAGTAGAAAAGTTGAGAAAGTTGGAAGCACGATTCAACCCCCCTTCTTGTGCTATTACCACCTTTAAAGAGGATATCACAAAGGGATCATAATAGTAGAATTAGAAGGGTCTCAACCTCTTTTCTATTTCAAGCAAAATCTTCATTCTCAAACTTTGAGACCCATGATTCTTTAGATCTCTCAAACCTTGAACAAAAGTCTTCTATTGTAGTAAAAATTTCTTTAAAGCCCAAATGAACAGTAGTCTTTATAGCATCCAATTTTCCATTTAGAGCAACAATCTTTGAGACCTATGATTCTTCAAATCTCTTAAACCTTGAACGAATGTCTTCTATAGCAATAAAAATCTTAAAAGCCTAAATGGATAGTAGTCTTTATAGCGTCCAATTTTCCATTTAGAGCACTAATCTGGTCTTCAACAGATTTTTATTTCTTCTTTTTCTAGTAAGATGTGTGAATGGGTGAGTACTTGACAAGTGGCTTAGAAGGTGGCTTGTGAACAAATTCAGTAGTAGATGGTCAAGACCCTTTTCTTGCGAGCTTAAGATGAGAACCTAAATATAAGGAGATTAAGGATGACCTTCTTTTATAGACTTTGTATCTTTAGACATTGTCTGATCAAATTTGGGTGCTCTCATTGTTGGTTGTGTTGTAAAATTTGGATCAAATGATGATCTTTTGGCAGCTGGAATAACTAGATTAGAGGCTTGCGTGCTCTTCTGATTAGTAGTTTCTTTTTCTTTCTCTTTCTTCTCTGCTTTCTTCTTCAAATTTCTCTCAATTTCCTTAGCTTCTACCAATAGCTCAAAGATGGTTACTTCCTTGTCTCTATATGTGATTATCGAGAAGGGAGGTTCAAAGGATTGAGTGCCAAGGGCACTAGAGATTGCATTAACCACGATCTCTGTGATGAACTTGTATGAGACTTCATTAGAAGACATAGTTTATTTTTTAGGAATGGTTACAATATTTGATAGTAGGATCCACTTACTCCTTTCTTTTTCTCATTTTGTTTACATTTCATGAAGGGCAATAACAATAATAATTTTTGCCACTTCAAAAGGGATATCTACATTAGAGGCTTCAATTTCTTCTTCTTCTTCTTCTTGAGTCTTCTCTTCTTTAATCAACTTCCCTTTTCTTTTCTTTTCTTCTTTTAGATTCTATTCAGAGATGATCTTCTCTTCTTTGTCTTCTTTAAAGACAGTCTTCTCTAAATTTTCTTCTCCAGGCTTTTTTTCTTCTTTAGCTTCCTTTTGTTTTTCTATTTCTCTAGCTTATTCTTTTTTTTTTTTGTTTATTTTCTTCTGCTTCTCTTTCATTCTTTTCTCCTCCTCCTTATTCTTTAACTTTATCTTCTTTTTGTTTTCTTGACTTAGCTTCCTTTTTAAAAATTCAAATGAGCGCTTTGAAGTGGACTCACTTTTCTTTTTGCTTCTTTTTTTTTTTTTTTTTTCTTTCTTTGACTCTTCTGTTTCTTCAATAAGCTCATTTTCTTGTATATTTTCAGCTTCTTGTCTAGGTGTCAGTTCTAGATTCATCATTTTTAAGTTGGAAATGGTGTACTATGGTCCTTCTTTGTCTGATTTTTCTCCATTAAAGGTCATTGAAATGCTTGAAAATACGAATGAGAAACATTCCATATTGGATACTAGCATTCTTTTTTAGTTGTTGAATGACAGTGACCATGTGACTTAGGATCAGAAAAGGTAGGTTCAAAGGCTTCTTCTTGATCAAATGACAAAGTATCATCAAATCAATGTTAGAGATCATTTCCAAGCTTTCTGCTCTTAGAAGGATGATGTGTTAAAAAAGGGAGTGAAGGAATTTGGCCTCATTAGTCAACTTCTTTGAGGTTAGAAGGACGTCATCTGGGTCTTTACAAACTTCTTGCATCACTTGTCTATAAGATATGGAGTAGTGGCTCCACCATGTGTCTTCATCATATAGCTTATTTCCTCTCTACTTTACCTTAGTGACTACCTCCAAGTTTTCTAAGTCATTTTTTATGGTATACCTTTTCAAATGACTTATGATACAGAAGGGTTTCCTTGAGGTTTTAATAGTAGCATAGAAAGCTTGAGCAAGATCTAGGTAGATCCTTTAAAAATTCTTCAAGAATTTCCTCCAACTTTGGAAATTCACATCTTCTTGTATGTCTATGCCTAGATTAGCCATCTTTGTCAAAGAGCAGCTTCTACCAACAATATTTTTTCTTGTAATGAAGTAGTTTTTGTATCTCAAATAAGTAGCTTTGTCAGTAAATAGAGGGATATCAATTTCTTCTTCTTTTTTGTCAAAGTGGATGGTTTTTATTTTTGCCTTTTTTTAGGTTGAGGAGTAGGAAGTTGTCTTTGGCTATTACATCTTTTTGGTAGATTAGATGGTTAGGGTTCAAAAAAGGAGTGGTTTAGATGATGTGGTTTTCTCAAGTAATGTGGTTCTAATTGTAAGCTCCAAAGCCCTTCAGAAGCATTCTTTGCTGAAGATCTTTAGCAGCTTTTGAGTTTCAATGATCAACAAACTTAACATTAGAATATTTTTAACTAACAAGTCGGCTTTAGTGTTTAAAAGAACATATTGAGAAGACCCTCAGACTTTTATTGCACATATTGAAATTTATCTAAGTTCCGTCTGATGAGAATATCAACGTGATTAAAGCTATTTTCGAAAAACTTTTGAAAAAGACTAAGTATGAAACTGAACTCTAAAATGAACAACTGTTCTTTTATGAGGAAGCCATGAAAAATCCTTTAGAAGACAAGTTTCTAAAGTTAAGTTCATTATAAGAGAAGCCTTAGAAACAGTCCATCAAAAGACAAACTTCAAAAGTACAGTCAATCAGAAGACAATGATAAGAAAGCAACATTATCAGAAAATGGTTTTATTAGAAACATCAAGCATTAGAAGAATTAATCTTTTTAAAAGTATATAGATTCAAAAGACATATCTTGTACAAAAATGGCAAAGTCAAAGTCAGAAAGTCTTAGAAGTTTGAAAGTTCTGTCTATCGCTAGAAAAAGACAAAAATAATTAAAGAAAAATTGACTAGTTGCTACAGGACAAGAAAATAGTAATTATGCTTAGAATAGTAACCAATGGATCTTTACACAGCTAGTATATGAAATCTTATAAATTGAAGAAGCCTGGAAGTTGGAAGATATGAAGCCAACTTTTATTTCCCCAAACTTCTGTTCAAACTTCTAAATGACCAAATCTCGCTTCTGATCAAGTTTTTTTTGCTGAAACCTACTTCTGATCAATTTTCTTAAAAGAGAAACTTATTCTCTCAAATGTGTATTTGCATATAACCATTCTTTGAGTGTTAAAGAGTTTAGAATCTCATTCTTATCTCTGTATTTATCTGCTTGAATTCACTCGAGAGTTGAGAGATACATAAACCCAAACTTCTCTTTGTACCTTGATTCGTTAGTGATCTTTATGAGAGTCTAGCTTGAATAGGCTATTGTAAAATAAAGACTACTTGTAATCTAGCTTGGAGAAGCTAGGGTTTATCAAAGAATACTCGTGGCAATATAAAATCCTAATTTTTGACTAGGGACTAGATGTAGGCAAGTGGTTTGGCTGAACCTATATAAACTTCTGAGTATGAATATTCTTAACTCAAACTTTTATTTTTTTATCACTTTGTTTCATATCTTTAACACTTGTTTTTATATTTGAACTATTTCTTATCTTCAACAAGAACTAAGTTTCAAGTCAAGGTTACTTCCAATTCTTTTTACTTAAGTTACTTTTCTGTTCATATTAACTTCTGACTCATACTCTAATATATCCAAGTTACAAAAACTTGAGAAGCTGGAAAAGTTTTTAGGATTCTTTCAGAAATTAGAGGCACAATTCAACCCCTCTTCTCATGCTCTTGCCATTTTCACTAATGACATTTTTTTATGGTAGCAATTTTCTTTCCAATGGTGATAAGAAAACAAAATAAGACATGAGGTGAGGTAAGTGTTTGAAGGTGAAAGGAACTTTTTTGAGGTAGCAAGAAGGTTGAGAAGGTTTGGATTTGAGTATCAGATGAGCAAAGTGAGAGGAGGTATCACTTGAGGTTCCTTTTGTAGTACACTAGAAGTTACTATTAAGGAGAGAAAAGATTGACTGCTGCTAGTCTTGATTTTTGTATCAGATAATGGCTCTTTTTATTGTTTAAGGATGTTGCATCAATAATAATTACTCCTTATCTAATTCTCAGGTAAAAATACAATTGCCTCTTCTTTTCACATTTACGATACTCTTTGGATCAAAAGTTACTTCAACTTGTTTGATCTTCATATTTATTTTGATTGTAACTTCTTATGATCATCAACTTGACTTAACTATTAACTTGTCTGATGACAAGGTCATCTGACCAAAATCTTTACTAACCAATGGCTTATTTAACCACACTTTTCTGATCTTTTAACCTCTTAGATTTCTTCTTAAGTAAGAAAAGTAGCAAGAACATGCATTTTATGAATATAATGCAATCATGTTGAGATGTGAAAATGCTAGTCTGTTGCTTTTCTTTTATAACAAATCTAATCTCATTGTTACCTTTTTGAACATGATCCCTAATGAAATGATTTTTAGTGTCAATATGTTTTGATCTGCAATGCTAAATAGGATTTTTAGATAGACTTATAGCATTAGTATTATTCCAAGATATAGGAATTTTAGAGTATTGAAGATATTAATATTCTAATTCTTACTTTATCCATACTAGTTGAGTGCAACATCTTGATGCATATACATACTCTGCTTCAACAGTAGACATTGCAATGGAGTTTTGCTTCTTATTTGACCAAGTGGTTAAAGCTTTTCCAAGAAAGTCGCATTAACCATTGGTGCTTTTTCTTTCAATGCGATCTCTAGCAAAATTAACATCACAATATCCTACTAAACAAAACTTGAACCTTTCTTATACCATAAGCCAAGATTAGATGTTCCAAGTAAATATCTAAAGATTCTCTTAACAACTTTAAGATGAGATTCTTTAGGATTTGCTTGGAATCTAGCACACATGCAAACACTAAATTGGATGTCTGGTCTACTAACAGTGGCGTACATAAGAGATCCAATCATACCTCTGTAGACTTTCTCACTTACTAGTTTATCTTTCTTATCACTATCTAGGACTGGAGAAAGGTGCATGGGTGTGCTCATTGACTTGGCTGAGCCCATGTTGAATATTTTCAAAAGATCCTTGATATATTTCTCTTGATGTATTAGGACTCCACCTTTCTGTTGGTTGACTTATAATCCAAGAAAGAATCTCAATTCACCTATCATACCCTTTTCAAACTCTCCTTGCATTAGCTTAGAGAACTCTTGGCACAAAAGATCATCAGATGACCTAAAAATAATATCATCCACACAAATATGAATAATTAAGAAATCCTTTTTATGATATTTTGTGAATAGAATTGTATCAATTTTGCCTTATGTAAAACCATTTTCCAATAAGAAAGATCTAAGACGATCATAACAAGCTCTTGGAGCTTGGTTTAATCCATAAAAGGCTTTAGAAAGCTTAAAAACATGATTTAGAAACTTTTCATTTTTGAAACCATAAGGCTATTTTATATAAACTTCTTTAACTATGAAACCCTTTAGAAAAACACTTTTAACATCCATTTGATATAAAATAAAACCTTTAAAAGAAGCATACGCAAGTAGAATTCTTATAGCTTTTAATCTAGCTACAGTGCAAAGGTTTCTTCGAAATTAATACCTTCTTGTTGATTGTAACCTTTGTACAACCAATCTTGTTTTATTTCTTATCATTTTTCCAGATTCATCTAGCTTGTTTTTGAATACCTATTTGGTAATAATTACTGATTTGTCTTCTGGTTCTGCTGCAAGTGTCCAAACTTTGTTGTTTTTGAATTGATTTAGTTCCTCTTGCATGGCTTGAATCCAATTTTCATCTTGTAAGGCTTCATCAATCTCTTTTGGTTCAATTTGAGATATAAGAGCCATGTTGGTGTTATGCTTGAATGCTGATCTTATTCTCACACCATCAAAAGGTTCTCCAATAAATAATTAATTATCTTGGGTGAGATAAGATGTGTCTCCATTCCTTTGGAAGGTGAGGTCTTCTTTGAGCACTTGCATTTGATGTTTGATTACATGAGTCTTTGACAACATTAGATGACTTATGATTACCAGAAAGTGTGTATCTGACTTAGGGTGAATGGATTTTAGACATGTCGTGACCATCCTTCTTAATTTCAATGATGATGATAGGCATCTTTGGTCTATCACTGAGAGACAAAATTTCAAACTCTTCATCCACATTAGAGGCTTTGTGGGGATCAGAAGACTTGTTGGTATCATTGAATATGACATGCATGGATTCTTCCACCACAAAGGCTTGAGTATTGTAAACTCTATAAGCTTTAGAAGAGGTTAAGTAGCCCAAAAAGATTCTATTATCAACCTTGGATTCAAATTTGCTAATTTTGATCCTTAGTATTAAGGATAAAACATTCAGATCCAAAGATATGGAAATAAGAAATGTTGGGTTTTCTAACATTCCATAATTCTTATGGAGTTTTCTTAAGAATTGCTCTTATAAAGGTTCTATTATGAATATAACAATATGTATTAATTGCTTCAGCCTAAAATATTTTGGAAGGCCACTTTCACATAGAAGAGTTGTGACTATCTCTTAAAGGGTACACTTTTTCCTTTCCATAACACCATTCTGTTGGGGTGTTCTTGGAGAGGAGAAATTATGTGTGATCCCATTTTCATCACAGAATATTTAAATTTTCAAACTCACCTCTGTGATCACTTTTGATAGCAACAATACAAAAACCTTTCTCATTTTAAATCTTTTTACAGAAAACTTTGAAGGCCTCACAAGATTCATCCATATGGCTTAAGAAGAGTAGCCATGTAAATCTTGAAAATTCAGCCACAATGACAAAACCATATTTCTTTCCACCAAGACTACTAGTTCTAGTTAGTCCAAATAGATCAACATGTAAAAACTCATGTTGTTTGGTTGGTGAAACAACATTTTTTTCATTAAAAAGAAGACTTGGTTTTTTTTACCCTTTTTACATGCTTTACAAAATATATCCTTTTCAAACTTGACATTGGGTAAACCTTTCATAAGATTATTTTATCACAAGTTTTGAAATGTTTTTCATGTTTGTATGACCAAGGCTTTTGTTCTAAAACCACTTTTCATCAAGGTTAGATGAGAGACATTTTACTTTTTGATTTGACAGGTCATATAAGAACATAGTATAGACATTGTAATATCTCTTGGAAGTAAGAAAAGTTTCATTAGATTTGGAATCCTTTACTATGCATTGAGAAGGCTAAAAAATGACTTTGTAACCTTTATCATAAAACTGACTCATACTTAGAAGATTATGCTTTAAACCATCTATAAGAAGGGCATCATCAATAATAGGAGAAGGACTCTTACCAACCTTACCTACACTAATGATCTTTGCCTTTGAGTTGTCAACGAAGGTTATTTATCCTCCATCTTTCTTTTTAAGTGACAGAAACAAGAATCTGCTTCCTGTCATGTGTCTTGAACATCCATTGTCCAAGTACCATTTATGTCTCTTTTGATTAATTTTCAGACATTTCTACAAAAACAAATGCTTGATGTTTAGGTACTCATATCATCTTAGGTCCTTTATGGTTAGTCTTCTTATAACCTTGTCTTTTACTTTATTTTTATAAAAGCATATATTAGATGAATGACTAAGTTTATTATAGAAAAAGCATATAGAAATAGGGTGATTAGAAGACTTTACAAACAATTTTTTTACAGAACTTTTGAGAATTGAATCTATTGTGAACCTAATCCTACTTTATCAAAAGAACATTTCTAACTTCTAAGAAACATATCAATATTTTTCTTACCATTCAAAAATCTTGCAAGGTCATCAGAAAGTAGTTCTACTTTCGTTTTCTAAAAGTGAACATCATCGGATGATACATGAGAATAAACTTCAGAAGAGTTTACTCGTTTGAGTTCTGAACAAGTCTTAAGAGGACCATTCTTTTCTTTAAGTTAATCATTCTTATGTATTAATATGTCGCTCTCAAGTTTTAAAGATTCAAAATCTTTGAATAATTTTAGAAAACTTTTCTTGAGAGAAGGGTATTTGGATGAGAGCAGTTTTGAGTAATACAATAAATCATCCAAGGCATCTTGTAATTCAATTCATGATAATGAATAAGAGATTTAGTATCAGATACCTTATTATCATCATTTTCTGTGTTGGCCATCATTCACAGGTTTGCTTCATCACCACTGTCATCTTCTCCTTAAGATAAGTGATAGCTGTTGAGGCTACCAAATTAAATGAGATTTATTAACTGATTCACCAAGTACTTATAGTATGTGGTATAACTAGGTCGAGCCCTTGGATCATTTCAATTAATCAATTATATTAAGAAGTAAGCAACACAGGGGGTTGGTTGGTTGTAGGAGTAATTAAAAAAAGTAATTTAAAGACCGTAAACAAATTAAGTAAATAACCAATTTAAGGGAATCAATAACTCTTGAGCTTAATCCATCCTTGACCATTAAGGATTCATTCATTGGCAAACCAGATTCTTGGTTTTAGGTCACATTAAGAAGCCTTAAGATGACCCAAGAATTCTCTACTAGATAAGCATCTAACATTTGGTTAATCAAAGTTAGATGAAGTTAGCATCCATCCAACCCTAAATCAACCTAAAACTCATAATTCAACCAAGCTAGGCAATTCATCAAACACCTTTGATGCATCACCTAGTCTTTGTGAAATCCTCATTCAACATGAACTCTCTACTAGGTAAGCCCCTAGGATTTGGTCAATCAACAAAAAATGGATGACGAATCCATTTAACCCTAAATCAACCTTGGTCAATCAACGAAAAATTGATTAAGCATCCATTTAACCCTAAATCAACCTCATTCCTAGAGTTCACATGAGCTAGACAATCCATCAAACACCTTTGATGCATTGTCTAGTTTTTGCAATTCCTATTAAACATATGATAGTTATGCAACCGTCATATGAACTACAAGGCCAAGTTAAGCACTCAACCAAGGAGTAACAAAACCAAAGAAAGGGAACAGAGAAAGATGATTAATAAGTAAATTAAACATTCAAATTAAGGTCTCAACATTAAACATCAAGAGTGTTTCAATCCCTAGGATTGATTTCAAAGCTTTAGCTCTCCATGAATTGAGAGCACAATAGAGAAAAATGAAGAAAACCTAGAAAAAGTGAGAAGAGAGCAAAAGAGAGGAGAGGAAAGAACAAGAGAGAAAATGAAAACTTAAAAATGAGAAGTGTCTCTGCATACTAGCCTCGGATATGGCTCCAAATCCTAAATAATAGACACCAAAGGTGAAAATTCAAGTGTACCCCTAGCTTAGGATATTCCCTCTTCCAATTAGCTTTAATTGGACACCTAATTTACAAGATTTGGACACTTAATGAAGGAGTTATGGCCAAAACACGTTTAACAGCTCCTGGATCCCATTTATTCCCTTCAAATGATAAAAATCCTATCCAAACATCACCTTTTGGATAAGCAACCTTCATGAAAGTTGAAGGATTTTGTCTAATCTTTCCAATGAAACCAATCTCAGTCCATTATGACTCTTATATCCTAAGTTATGACCTAATCTTTGCACGTTGCTTAGGTTCCAGTAATAGCACATCTATTCTAACTTCCTAGCCCAATATGACACACTAGACATCTGGATCAGCTCTGGAGCTCCATCAAAGTTGTAGAGCTTCTTCTCAGCTTTCCTACAAGGTAAAGTTCATAATTTTTAGATGCTTATAACTTAAGTTATATCCGAAATACAGAAACAGTGTAAAATTGCCACTGCTGAAAAATACAACTAAGCCCAATTTGAACCTAAACTTATAAATGGTGTTCAAAACCAATCAATTAAGCACATAAGAGGTCTAAAATGCTAACTATGAGGGTTAACTAAT
The DNA here is from genome assembly GCA_029884595.1 of Ormosia semicastrata. NCBI lineage: Eukaryota > Viridiplantae > Streptophyta > Magnoliopsida > Fabales > Fabaceae > Ormosia > Ormosia semicastrata. Next base: position 3,769,466 of record JAQQTO010000028.1, on the reverse strand, counting down.
ATATAAAAATGGTGTTTATCAAATTCCCCTACACTTAGTCTTTTGTACTCCCGGGCAAAAGTATAAATCCATCACTAGGGGACAAATGAAAAACAACACAACTTGAAAATTAAAACTCAAGAAAAACCAACTTTCTAATGATATTCAATATTGAAAAAGGAGAGCAATAAATAATTCAAGGAATTAAAATATTCACGAAGTAACATTTCTTTACATCTCAAACCAACAAGCATAGTAACTTCAATTGAAAAGTGTAGATCAAGAATGATAGAATTTCATAAGATTTACTCTTAATTTCTCAAGTGTTTAGAAGGTAAGTGTTTCACTTAATTCAACCTATAAAAATATGCATTATCATAAGCTTACTTATCTTCTACTTGTCCATTACTCAAAACACATACACACACAAATAAAGAGGACTTTACTCAAGGTTATAAGAGGGCCAAGGTAAAAGAAAGAAGTAATATGGATATGATAAGATGAATACTAAAGAGAATAAAAGAGCATTAGGGTTGAGTCCATATAACCAGCATGATAGTTTATCCTAACTCTATGTAATGCAAATTCCTTTTACATATTCTTTTTTTTTTCCTTTTGCCTTATTGACTTTTCTTTGCACATTTTTTTTTCAATTGACCATTCTTTCCTTTTTCACTAACATTTTGTATACTAATTAGCACACCCCCACACTTGTTCAAGAACTCATCTAATAACAGTGCCAATGCTCTCTTATTCCCTAAGGTTGGGTAAGAACATTATTTTTCATTAAAGGCATATAATGAGCTAAAAATAATGAATGATCAAATAAGCTTAAAGGGTTAATCAAGGGAAATATACAAGGTTGGCTATTTGGCTAAAGTGACTAATTCAAGAAGGATGCCTCAATCATATTCATGTATGCATGTGAAAATACAGCCACAAAGAGAATCAGAGCAAGTTCTAAGGTAACAAATTCTATAAGTACAAATCACACAAAAAAGAGGAGAATGACACAAATGTTCAATCCATTCATTAAAAGGCTCAAGGTCTCACAATGTATGTTTCTATCAAACTTAATCTACCAATTCAATTTCATTACCAAACTAGTTATTCTCAAGATGAGAGATAATTTATTCACTTATGTTACCACAATTTATACATGCTCACAACTTTCACAAACTCAAAGTTTTATTAGAAAGCAATTAAAAACATACTTTGTTATGATTTTTTTTCTTTTTAAAAATAGAAGAATAAAATTTAGAACAAAATTTAAAATAGTAAAATAATTTAAAACAAAAAATAAAAATAGAAACAAAATGTAAAATAGAAAAAAGAAACAAGATAAAGAATAAAAAATAGAAACAAAAAAATAGTAAAAATAACACTAGTAAAAATAGAATAGAAACAACAGAATTACAAACAAAAAATCATAAACAACAAATATCAAAACATAAATAGTAAAATAACAGAACAAAACAAAAAAAATAGTAGGATTAAAAATCGCAACAATAGAAAAAGAAATGTAAATTCCTCCCCCACACTTAAATTTTACATTTTCCTCAATGTAAAGCTCAAAGATCATCAAACCATTAACATCATCAATAAATTTAGGACAAGTAAAATAAAAAAGAAAGAAGGGAAAGATCCTTATCAAGTTTAGATGGCCACTTGCAAATGAAGCTCCTCCACTATGTTCTCTTGAGCTCCATCATAGAATGCCTTGAGGAGATATCCATTGACCTTGAATATTTTGTAAGTTGCCTCACTTATGACCTCCACCGCACCATAAGAAAAGGCATTTATGACCAATGAAGGGGCCTAGCCACCTAGAACTGAGTTTGTCAAGGATGAGGTTGAGGCAGGAATTGTAGAGGAGAACTTTTTTCCCAACCACAAATTCATTCCTTGCAATATTCTTGTCAAGGAAAGCCTTGGTCTTCTTCTTATAAATTTTGGAGCTCTCATAAGGCTCCAAGCAGATTTCCTCCAATTCTTGTAATTGTAATTTTCTTTCCACTCTCACTTGGTCAAGATCCATGTTGTAACTCTTCACTGCCCAAAATACTTTATGTTTTATCTCCACCGGTAGGTGGCATGCCTTCCCAAAGACAATTTGTAACATTTCAATACTAGTACTAATGACATGACCGGAATCATGCATTAGTAGTTAGGATAAGGTATGTCACTTCTATACTAATAACTAATTTTGTAAAAATATTTATAACATATATGAAAAAATAAGTCTGTTGTAAGTGAATTAATGTACATAACTCTAAGAAATGAAATTTATACAAAATTATAATTCATAGTACAACATATACAAGATAAGCCTTTAAGGCATATCTTCATACAAATATTATACAAAGCTTTAACCAAAATTTAATCTAAACTATTTCTTCTAAATTCCAATCTTCTCTTCAACTTCTTGTATACTCCATTCTTGGAAATATTATAGAAATACAATAAAACAAGAGTGAGAATTCTAGGAATGCTCAATAATTATATTAAAAACTGTATCATCATAATACCTCTAACTGCTTCAGGAAAAAATTATTTTCAAAACTCAAATTTTAAAGTAGAAATATGGCAAAGGGCAAAGCAATTTCCTTTCTCTTCTCGAAACAGAGGTTCAATTTATATCATTTATCAAAATCATTTGTAAAAAATCAAATAATTCACTAAGTTTCGTCATTTATCAAGAATAATCATTTATCATATATTATTATTCGTTATATCTTATTGGTCATCATATTTTAGTATTCATCATGTTTCATCATTTATCATATCACATCTCAAATATTAAATATCCTTCATTATTTATCACATCTCATGTATCAAATATCTTTCATCACTTATCACATCTCAAATATCAAATATCATTCATCATTTATCATGTCTCAAACATCAAATAGGTAGTGAGGGTATGTCCATCCTCATACTCCCCGGATATAAGGGAATTGTTTGTCCTCATACTATCAATCATCCAGGATAAAGAGGGAATCATCCTTCCTTATACTACCCTTCTTCTAAGATATGGAGGGAATCATTTTTCCTCACACTACCTTTTATCAATGATAGGGAGGGAATCATCCTTCCTCACACTATGCTTCCTCACACATTAAGCTAAGAATCTTGTTTTCATGTAATAGAATAATAAAGAAGTCTCTGCCCTTGAGCGCCCAAAACGTGAATGCTTAATCGCTTATTACTAGACAGATTTGGAGCTGACCGATTAAGCAGTCACAAGCTAGGTGCTTAGGTGCCCAGGTAGGGCTTCTCTCTACCACTGCCCGATTAAGCGGTCAGTTTCTAGGCATTTAGGCACCCAGTGGAAGAACACCCAAATCAGTTCCTCTAAACTGTTAACCCATTCTTATCATCTTTACTCCAATCAAATGGGGTTTTCACACTAAAACAAGCCTCCAAAACATATAAAATTCATGTGTATTCTTCTCAATATCATCAAAACTCATTTTGAAATCATAAATACAAGAGGATTCAAGCTCATTTATGATTTCAAAAACACATTACCATGCATATACCAACTCTAGAATATCAAAATTATCAACTTCTAGCCAAGTCATCATACAAATCTCAAGAAGATAGAAGAAATCAAAGGCTCCTAACATAAGTTTATGGAATCTCAAGTCATTCATGAGTACAATACCATAGATATAGTCAACAAACATCACATAGCTTCCATTATCTATTCTCTCCTGTCAAGTTCTTCCATACAACTCTTGGAAAATCAAAAGAGGATTAGATGAAGAGAAAAAATCTAAGCAAACAACCTCTACTTTTCTTCCTAGCTTGTTGATGCTTGGCCCTTGCTCTTTTCCTTCTTTCCTTCTTTCTTTTACTACTTCTCCCTTTCTTTCCTTGGCTTCCCTTTTTCCTTTCTCTCCTCTTATGGCTGCTAGAACGTGGAGTTTAGAAGCAAAAATGAAGAAAAGCAAAGTCAAATATCTTGATAAAGATGAAGAGAAAAGAGAGGCGGTGGAAATAAGAGAGATAAGGATGTAAAATCACATTGAAACTTCTGTATCTCTTAGGAACACTTTAATTTTCTAAAACTAGGTTTTCTAACTTCTATAAGTGTTATAGAAAATTTTAGGACTTCACCCATTCCTCATATTCGTGATTCCACAATTTTTTATGCGCTGCTATTTATCAGTTAACCTCCATTACTCTTCTTTAAGTTAGGTTTAACCTAAAAATTAAGCAAATGGGCTTACTGATATTCACCTTAACTGGTATTTCTTACCAAAATATTCTTCATCTTTTACCTGATATCTCTACAAAATTTCATAGTTTTTTGAGCTACTTAACTGTCCAATTTGGCCTTTAAATACTCATTCATTATCATTAAAAATACCAAATCAATTTATGTTATCCTCCAAAATTTAGTGTAGCTCATTCCAATCACTTGTAACTTAGAAATAAAATTTTCATATTTATTTCTATCTTCTCAGCTGATTATGCTGAAATCTGAGTTTATATGAGCTATTATTTGCATTATAGTTATAGTATTATGCTCAAACTAGTTTAAAAGGTTACTTGAATTAACAGATAACTCATACTAGAGTTACTAAGTTTCTATAATCCTGATTAAGACTATTAAGTTGGGGAGGATGTCATAATTCTCTCCTCCTTTTAAAATTTTTATCCTCAAAATTTGATTACCTTAAGCAAAAAGCTCTGAATGACCTCATATCATATTGGATTCAAACTTTCATGTGGTTTCCTCTAAGTCAATGCCATCTCAAATATCACCTTTCTTGATTGTATCCAACTCTTCATCTCTAATTTCTATCTAGCAAAACTTAGAGGTTCCATTCTAGTAAAGATAACTTACTGAATATGAAAATTATCTAGCAATTTATCTTGCACCAATCCCTTAAGTGTAACATCCTCCCTGACCTAAAAAATTCTGATTAGTGTTATAGAAGCTCAACAAAGTTGGCATAAGTTATTTATTAAATTTAGTAATCCTTTGGATAAATTTGAGCACAATTCTATAACACAGAAAGGGAATAATAGCTCATATTTTGAGACAAATAGTTAAAATGAAGGAAATAAATATAAGAAATTGATTCCCCAAGATGAAGATAAATAGTATTAATTGTAGTAAATTCTGAAGGACTAAATGAAGTAGTTTGATATTTTTAATAACACTAAGAAAGTGTTTAAAAGTAAAATAAAATAGCTAGATAGTTTAGAAAATTATGAAATTTATTGGAGATGATAACTAGAATATGAATAATATCTTGGTATGGAAAGTGAGTTAAGGTAGGTATATTTGTGTACTTCACAAGTTCAATTTAATTTAAGAAAAGTAGTACCACTTACCCAAAAAATCAGTGTATGAAAAATTATGGAAATATAAATATAGAATTTAGTCGAGACTAATGATTTTCTAGAACACTTATGGAAGTTGAAAAATATGATTTTGGAATATTAAAGTGTTCCTAAGAGATATAGAAGTTCCAAATGGATTCCCATCCTTATCTTAAGTCGGAAAAAAAAAAGAAGAAAATAAGGAAAGAGAAGAAAGAAAAGCGAGAAAGAGAGAGAAAAGAGAAAATAAAGAAGAGAGAAACGAGATAGAGAAAAAAAGAAAGAAAACAGAGATGGGGGGAGGAAACTAAAAATGAAGGAGAAAGAAGAAGAGATAAAGGGGAAGAAAGGAAAGTAAGGAAGAAGAGTGAAGAACCAAGCCTCAAGGGAAGAAAGAAAAAAGAAAAGGAAGAAGACAGCCTCAATTAACTTAAGGAAGAATGGTAGGGAAAATGTATTCTTCTACTATTTTTATGTTTATGAGTATTTGTATGAATTTGAAAGTGATTTGTATGGATTTTCATGATTTTGAATGATTAGTTTGAGGATTTAAGAATTTGATTCTTGGGTTTGACTCATTATGAGTTTTAGGGTTTGAAAAAAAAGGGGTTTAATTTCCCCATTAAAATTTGATGTTTTATGAGTGAATTGGATGCATATTCTTGTTGGTAAGATATTGAAATTGATGTGTGTTGGTTTGGTTTGGTTTGGGTTGGGATAGTAATTAATTACATACCTTTTATAATCGATTACCAAGCTTCTATAGCTGCGAATAGAGTTTCTGGGTAGCTAGTAATCAATTACACAACCTATGTAATCGATTACCAGGCTTTTGGATGAGTTGTAATCGATTACAACACCCTTATAATCTATAACAAGGGTTCTGCTAAGCTGGTAATCGATTGCCAGGGCTTGGTAATCGATTGCCAAGCCCCTAAATTGAAGTGTTTAGTCAGAAATTGATGGAAACAAAGTTCTTTACCCCATGAGACCTAAATACAAACCTTAAACCTTGAAATGAATGATTAAAATTTACTAAATTATGAAATAATTATGCATCCAAATCAATATGAAAAATGATTCTCATAATATGATTGAATCAAAACAAAATGAGTGATGAATTGAATTACTTAGAATGTGAAACATAGTATATACTTTGTATGGGATGAATGATGATCAAATAAATATGATGTATAAATGATAAGAAGGATAATATTATTTCTTTGTGATTTCAAGTTGAGCCATTGCTCCGTCGAGCCACATGCTCTGTTGGGCCATTGCTTCGTTGAGCCACATACTCTATTGAGTTAATATGCTCCCTTAATTTATTAAGGTTGAGCTTGAATTTGGATTGATATTTCTTTTTTGAATGCAAAGTGGAGTTGATTGTTATGAACATGAGAATTTAGAATTTGACTGGAATTTTGTATTGATGTATGATTGATTGAATAAGAATTGAATATACTCTGGGTAGGGAGTAAACCTGAATATACTCCGAGTAGGGAGTAAACTTGAATATGCTTCAGGTAGGGAGTACTCATGAATATGCTCCTGGTAGGGAGTAAACCTGAATATACTCCAGGTAGGGAGTAAACTTGAATATACTTCGGGAAGAAAGTAATCATGAATATGCTCCGGGTAGGGAGTAATCTTGAATATGCTTCGGGTAGGGAGTAAACTTGAATATACTCCCAGTAGAGAGTAAACTTGAATATACTCTGGGTAGGGAGTAACCATGAATATGCTTCGGGTAGGGGGTAACCATGAATATGCTCCGGGTAGGGAGTAAACCTGAATATACTCCAGGTAGGGTGTAAACTTGAATATACTCTGGGTAAGGAGTAATCATGAATATGCTTCGAGTAGGGAGTAATCTTGAATATGCTCCAGGTAGGGAGTAAACCTGAATATACTCCAGGTAGGGAGTAAACTTGAATAAACTCCGAGTAAGGAGTAATCATGAATATGCTCCGGGTAGGGAGTAATCTTGAAAAAACTCAGGGTAGGGAGAAACTTGAAAATACTCCAGGTAGGGAGTAAACTTGAATATACTATGGGTAGGGAGTAATCATGAATATGCTCTGGGTAGGGAGTAATCTTCAATATGCTATGGTCATGGAGTAAACTAGATATAAACTTGAGCAGGAGAGTATCCAAAAGAGAATAGGATATAACCTTGAGTATGAGAGTATCCTGAATGAATGAATGAATAAATAAACTGGATATAAACTCGAGCAGGAGAGTATCCAGAAGAGAATAAGATATAACCTTGAGTATGAGAGTATTCCAAATAAAATGATACATGATCATTTATAATACTCGATGAGTATAAGGTATGATCAAATGTTTGAATTGTACTGAATGTGGAAAGATGATGAATAAATATTTGTGATATATTACCAAATATAAATAGTAATTATCATGGGTTGAGTTACTACTTATGTAGAAATTTGATGATTATTAAATGAGTTGATACTGATACTTAAGATATTTATGATATTAAAACATATTGATAATTATGAATGAAGTATATGATATTTTATGAAGTTTTTTTGGTTGTGCAAACAGTTTTCATAAAGTATATTAATTGAACCTCTATTTTGGGAAGATAGAAGACCAATTTTGGCAGTTTGTCACCTCTCTAACTTACACACACACACACACACACACACACACACACACACACACACACACACACACTTATATATGATGGATTTTAACCAAAGAATGGGTTTTTCCCTGAAACAGTTAGAAATATTATGATGACATGTTTTTATAAAACTACAGAGAATTCTTTGAATTCTCACCCCCGTATATTTGCATTCCGTATTATTTCCAGGTACTTGAAAGCACTAGCAAGCAGAAGTGAAGATTGGAGTTATGCACAAACATTTTAGCGATGAATACTAGGGAAGTATTGGGTAGAATTTGTATAGCTACTACCATGGAGGCATATGTTGTAATAGTATGATTATTATTAATGATTTTGTATAAAGCTTTTTTTTTATTTATGTATATTATTACACCTAAATCAAGCTCATATTTTCATATATGTTATATTTATTTTCACAAATTTAGTATTAGTATGAAAGTGACATCATTAATGCTAGCTACTAAAGCATGATCCTGGGCATGTCATTAGTACTAGTATTAGGGTGTTACATTAAGAATATTCCAACTATTGTTACACATAGAAGGATACCTTTGAAAACAACACTCATTCACACTTTACTGTAATTCTCCTATGAACTCAAAACTTTCATCCCAATCCATACATCTAATTGATCATCATACTAACTCAATTTCTTAATGTTAATTATCAACAACAAGATAACTTCATAACATCAATCCCTTAGTGCAAGAATTCACCATGACCTACAACCACAATTTCATAAACCATCATAATACAGTAGCACTTATTCTATACATGTTTAAGCAAATTTATCAACTTCACATTACTCCTTCATACCTATGAATTTTAACCACTTCCCTAAGGGTTCCCATGAGTTTTGCCATTTCATAATTTGCAGAGGTACGACTAGTGGATGTTATTGGCTTTTGGCACACAGAACAATGCATATTGAGTTGATCAATCTCAATATCATGTAAACATTGTGATAGTATCCTCTAACAATCACGCCTAAGGTTGTCATGAAATTCTATTCATACATCTCACTTCGAGATAAAAAATGCATAACATAAAATAGGAATATCGAAATATGCCAAAAGCATAGTCAGTCCATACCTCGGCTCAATAGGATGAACTACTCTAATCCCATAATATAACATCCCAATACTAGTACTAATGGCATAACCGAAATCATGAATTAGTAGTTAGGATTAGATATGTCACTTCTATACTAATAACTAATCTTATAAAAATATTTAAACATATATGAAAATATGAGCCTATTATAAGCAAATTAATGTACATAACTCTAAGAAAGGAAATTTATACAAAGTTATAATTCATAGTATAACATATACAAGATTAGCCTTTAAGACATATCTTCATATAAATATTATACAAAGCTTTAACCAAGATTTAATCTAAACTATTTCTTTTAAATTCTAGTCTTCTTTTCCGCTTGCTACATACTCAATTCTTGGAAATATTATGGAAATACAATAAAATAGGGGTGAGAATTCTAAGAATTCTTAGTAATTCTATTTTAAAATGTGTCATCATGATATCTCCAACTGTTTCAGGAAAATTTTTTTTTCAAAACTCAAATTTTGAAGTAGAAAGGTGACAAAGGCCAAAGCAATTTCCTTTCTCTTCTTGAAACAGAGGTTCAATTTATATTCTTTATCAAAATCATTTGTAAAAAATCAAATAATTCACTAAGTCTCGTCATTTATCAAGAATAATCATTTATCATATATTATCATTCGTCATATCTCATCGTTCATCACATTTCATTATTCATCATATATCACCATTTATCATATCACATCTCAAAAATTAAATATCCTTCATCATTCAACATATCTCAAATATCAAATATCATTCATCACATATCACATCTCAAATATCAAATATCATTCATCATGTCTCAAACATCAAATAGGAAGTGAAGGTATGTCCATCCTCATACTACCTGGATATAAGGGAATCATCTTTCCTCATTCTATCAATCATCTAAGGTAAAGAGGGAATCATTCTTCTTCATACTACCCTTCATTTAAGATAGGGAGAGAATCATCCTTTTTCACACTACCTTTTATTTATGATAGAAAGGGAATCATCATTCCTCACACTATCATTCATCTAAGATAAAAAATGAGTCATCCTTCCTCACACTACCTTTCATCTATGATAGGGAGGGAATCATCCTTCTTGACACTATCATTCGTCTAAGATAGGGAGGGAATCATCCTTCCTTACACTACCTTTCATTTATGATAGAGAAGGAATCATCCTTCCTCACACTATCATTCATCCATCTCATTGCACATGTATACTTTGATTACTTTACTTCATAGCATTACTTTAATTGTGCTTTGGTTCATATAAATCAACATGGAATAGGAACATATGAAGCTAAGAATCTTATTTTCATGTAATAGAATAATAAAGAAGTCTCTGCTCCGAGCACCCAAAATATGAGTGCTTAATCGCTTATTACTAGACGAATCTAGAGCTGACCGATTAAGCGGTCAGTAAGCGCCTAGTTGCAGAACATCCAGAATAAGTTCCTCTGAGCTGTTAACCCATTCTTACCATCTTTACTCTAATCCAATGGGGTTTTCATACAAAAACAACCCTCCAAAACATATAAATTCATGTGTATTCTTCTCAACATCATCAAAACTCATTTTTGGGAATTACAAATACAAGAGGATTCAAGCTCATTTATGAATTCAAAAATACATTACCATGCATATACAAATTCTAGAATATCAAAATTATCAACTTCTATCCAAGTCATCATACAAATCTCAAACTAGAAGATAGAAGAAATCAAAGGCTCCTAACATAAGTTTATGGAATCTCGAGCCATTCATGAGTACAATTGACAATTGTCGAGATTATCAAATTTAAATCAATTTATAACTGATTTACCAAAACTACTTGCAGCATAAGGTAACACCGGGTCGAGCTCGTAGATCATTCTAATTATGAAGTCAGATTAAGAGGTTAATACATAGGGGGGAAAGTTTTGCAAGATTAAACAACAAAGAGTAATTAAAATGAGTAAACAATATTAGGAAAACAACCAATCCAATAGAATTAACTAATCTTGATTTTAATCCATCCTTGATCTTTATAAATCCGTTCAACTATCAACCAAATCCTTGGTCTTAGATCATATCAAGACGCCTCTCAATGATCCATGGATCTTCTACTAGAAACGCTTCTAGAATTCAATTAATTAAGGTTAGATAAATTAAGCATCCATCCAAAACTCAAATTAACTTTAAAACTAAGATCCAACCAAGCTAAAAATTCATCAAACACCTTTGATGCATTGTTTAGCCTCTGAATTCATCTCTTGGCATATGATAATTATGCAATTAACATATGCAAATCCTAATCAAATTAAGCATTAAATCAGAATTTAAACAAGAGAAGAAGAGAAAGAGAAACTTGATTAATAGATGAATGTATAGCAATTAAAACAAGATCTCAAGATTAATCATCAAGAATGTCAATCTCTTGGATTGATTAAAGAAGTTTAGCTCTCCATAGCTACCACCATTGGAGAACCTTTAAGAACCATACAAAAAATAACAAGAACAAAGGGAGAGGAGGAGAGGAAGAGAAGAGGAGAAGTCTCCCAAAATCAAAAACTAAAACTACAATCACACTCCTACGTAGAAGCTCTCCATTATTTTTTCACAAATCTGATTGCTCTCCTCTTAATCATTCACTAAGAGTCAAAAGTGGTTCACCCACTTTTGTTAATTACATCCATTATCAAAGTGTGTCTCCCACATTCCAATGAATTATTTTCTCATTATGAAAGTGTGTCTCCCACCTTCCAATGATTCCTCTACTTTTTCCACGTTTCCATATTTTGGATTTCTGTCACAATCTCTAATTCAAATCAAGTCCATCAGATAGCCTTTGAAGTAAGCTTTCCAAGGAGTGCTCATATGCTTAATTTGGGATTGAAATGAGTGAGATATGCCCAAAATAGTGAAGGTGTGTCCAGAATTCGTAACAGTATCGCTGGTCTAACTTCAAGGCTGTATTTGACTACCTAAAAATCCGAATCTTCTAATTTGACATTTCACAAAACTTGTAGATCTTTTTCTCATCTTTCCTAGCATATAAAGAACATCAAAATCCGAGATCTGCAACTCGAGTTATAGTTAAAATACTGAACTAATGTCAATATGCATTAAAATCTGAAAATTTTACTTTAAAGCCCAATTCAACCCAATGATCTAAATGAGTGTTAAGATCACTTAATTACAATTTAGACATCATTAATAAGGTAATTGTGTGGATAATTAATATGTTAAAAATCATAATTATCAAATACCACCACACTTACTCTTTTGCACGTCCTCGGGCAAAATAGAAAAAACCAAAACTAGGGAACAAAGAAAAACAAAACAAACTCAAAAGGTAAAAACTCTAAAAGACTCAATTTCAAATGACATTCAAGAATGCAAAAGTTATAAGCAAGAAAAACAACTAAAGATTTAAGGGAACAAGCAAGGTATCATCAATTTGAAAATAATGAATCAAGAATGATAGATTCTCATAAGATATACTCTCAATCCCTCAAGTGTTTATGGAATAAGTATTTCACTCAATTCAATCCATGAAAATTGCACTACCATAAGCTTGCTTATTTTCTACTTCTCAACTACTCAAAACACATGCACATAAAAATCAAAAGGACTTTATTCAAGGTTGAAATGGGGCCAAGGTAAGGAAAGGAAACAATATGGATATGACAAGTTAAACACCCAAGAGAATAAAAGAGCATTAGGAAAGAACTCAAATGACAAGTAACAAACATGAATTTTTATCCCCCAACTCCAAATAATACACATTCTCTTCACATATTTCCTTCACTTTTCTTTTCTTTTTTTTTCTTTTTATCTTTTTTTATTTTTTTAAATATTTTTTTTCAAACACTTTGAATATTGCACACACACACTAATCAATATTACACAACCCCCACACTTGAACTGTTAATTATTCACAAGCCAAAGAGCTCCTCTAATGAAAATGAACCAATGCTCTTCCATTCCCTAAGGTAAGGTAAAACATAGTTTTTCACATAAGGCATATACTGAGCTAAAACAAAGAATAGGCAAGTAGGCTCAAGGGGGTTAAACAAAGGAAATAATGCAGGGTTGGCTATTTGGCTAAAGTAGCTAATAAAAGAAAAAAGGCCTCAATCATGTTTATGCATGCAAGTGAAAATGTAGTCTTAAAAAGAATCAAAGCAAGTTCTAGAGTAATCAATTAACATGAATGAAAATCACACAAGAAAGAGGAGAATGGATGTTAAAATCCACTAATATGCTCAAAAACTCACAAGGTATGCATCTATCAAACTCAATCTACCAATTCAAACCATGAACCTTTTACTTGATTTGTTTCTACTCATCACTTTAACACAGCTTAAAATCCATTCAAAAACACATTTTTCTTTCAAAGCATTGTTTTTGTTTTTTTTTTCCTTTTTTTTTTAATTTTTTGCAATAAACAAACACAGAAAACAAAACCAAAATAATAACAAAAATAGTAACAGAAAAATAAACAACAGGGCTAAAATATCAAAATAACAAAAACAACAGAAGCATTAAAATTAAAAATAAAAATAAAAACAGAATGCTAAAATTCCTCCCCCACACTTAAATTGTACATTGTCCACAATGTAAAGCTCACAAGAAAAACAACATTCCATTAAAATCATCAATTAATGAAGGACAAATAAAATAAAAGAGAGGAAAGGAAAGAAACATCCTTATCAAGTGGGGTAGATGACTTCTTGCAAGTGGACCTCCTCCAAAATGTCCTCTTGAGCTCCCTCATAAAATGGTTTGAGGCGATGCCCATTGACTGTGAAAGCTTTGGTAGTATTTTCACTTGTAACCTGCACAACACCATAAGGAAAAATCTTAGTAACAACAAATGGACCAAACCACCTAGATCTGAGCTTCCCGGGCACGAGCTTGAGGCGGGAGTTATAGAGGAGAACTTTTTGACCAATCTCAAATGTTTTTCTCATGATCATCTTTTCATGGAAGGCTTTGGTCTTCTCTTTATAAAGTTTGGAACTCTCATAAGCCTCCAAGCGGATCTCCTCCAATTCCTGCAATTGTAGCTTTCGCTCCATGCCCACTTGATTTAGGTCCAAGTTACACCTCTTTACTGCCCAAAATGTGCGATGCTCAATTTTCACTAGCAAGTGGCATGCTTTGCCAAAAACAATCCGATAAGGAGACATCCCAATCAGAGTCTTATAGGCAGTTCTGTAAGCCCATAAAGCATCCTCAAGCCTTTTGCTCCAGTCCTTCCTGTTAGGTTGAACTGTTTTTTGAAGTATCTGCTTGATCTCTCTGTTGGAAACCTTGGCTTGTCCATTAGTCTGGGGATGGTAAGGTATAGAAACTCTATGCAAGACTCCATACTTTTTCATCAAGGCTTCTATGCTCTGATTACAGAAATGCGAACTCTGATCACTAATGATGGCTTTTGGGACTCCAAACCTACAGAAAATATGTGATCTAACAAAATCTACAACAACTTTAGAATCATCAGTCCGAGTGGCTTTTGCCTCCACCCATTTAGATACATAATCCACAGTAAGTAGAATGTAAACAAAACCAAATGACACAGGAAAAGGACCCATAAAATCAATACCCCAAACAACAAATATCTCATAAAACAACAAAGGTTGTTGGGGCATCTCATTCCTATGAGAAACATTCCCTGTTCTCTGGCATTGTTCACAAAATTTACAAAACAAATATGCATCATGAAATAGAGTTGGCCAATATAATCCAGAGTCCAAAACTTTCCTAGCTGTACGAGTAAGTCCAAAATGTCCACCACAGACAAATGCATGACAAAAGCTAAGAACAGAATCAAACTTATGATCAGGAATGCATTTCCTAATGACTTGGTCACTACAAAATCTCCACAAATAAGGGTCATCCCATACATAATATTTTGACTCACTTTTCAGTTTATCAATCTGTGCCTTAGTGAAATGTGCAGGTAGTGCTCTAGCAACAAAGAAATTAACCAAATCTGCAAACCAAGGGATCTTACCTTGCATCTTGAAAAGTTTCTCATCAGGGAAGGCATCATGGATAAGAGAAGAATCTGCCTCTCTCTCAATCCAACTCAAGTGATCTGCCACCAGGTTCTCTGCTCCACTCTTATCTCTGATATCAATATCAAACTCCTGTAAGAGCAACATCCACCTAATCAACCTAGGCTTTGCATTAGGCTTTTTCAGGAGAAACTTTAAAGCTGCATGATCTGAAAAAACAACCACTCTAGAACCAAGCAAATATGATCGAAATTTATCTAAAGCAAAAACAATTGCTAAAAGTTCCTTTTCAATTGTAGTGTAGTTGGCTTGTGCAGCATCTAAAGTCCTCGAAGCATACGAAATGACATGAGGTACTTTACCGACTCTCTGTGCAAGGACAGCTCCCAATGCATAAGTAGAGACATCACACGTGAGTTCAAATGGGAGCGTCCAATCTGGTGGCTGGATGATAGGTGTATTGGTCAATGCTAGCTTCAAGTAATTGAAGGCATCCTTACATCTCTGGTCAAAGTGAAACTCTACATCCTTTTGCAGCAAGTTGGACAGTGGAAGGGCAATTTTGCTAAAATCCTTTATAAACCGCTGATAGAAACCTGCATGACCAAGGAAAGAACGAACCTCCCACACGCATGTGGGGTAAGATAGGCATGAAATGACATCTATTTTTGCAGGATCTACCTCAACACCCTTGCTAGATACTACATGCCTACACCCTGTTCTACCATAAAATGACATTTCTCAAAATTCAGGACAAGGTTAGTTTCAATGCACCTATGCAAAACTCGAGCCAAACTATCCAAACATGCATCAAAGGAAGAGTCATAGACAGTAAAATCATCCATAAACACATCCATGCAACTCTCTAAAAATTCAGAGAAGATACTGACCATACACTTTTGAAAGGTTCCCGGAGCATTGCACATACCAAAGGGCATTCTCCTGTATGCAAATGTTCCAAATGGGCAGGTGAAAGTGGTATTCTCTTGGTCTTCTGGGGCTATATGAATCTGAAAATAGCCTGAATATCCATCCAAGAAACAGTAATGCGACTTGCCAGCCAGTCTCTCCAACATCTGATCAATGAAAGGCAATGGAAAATGATCTTTCCTAGTGGCCTGGTTAAGCTGCCTATAATCAATGCACACCCGCCAACTGTTCTGGATTCTTGTGGGTAGGAGTTCATTATTCTGATTTGCAACTACTGTGACTCCAGATTTCTTTGGAACCACTTGCACTGGGCTCACCCATTTACTATCGGATATGGGATAAATAATGCCAGCTTGCAGTAGCCTGGTCACTTCCTTCTTCACCACATCTAGAATTAGGGGATTTAGTCTCCTTTGGGGCTGCCTCACTGGCTTGGTACTTTCCTCCAATAAAATTCTATGCATACATATGGAGGGACTAATACCAGGAATGTCTGTAAGTGTCCATCCGATGGCCTGCTTATGCTGCCTCAAAACTTGCAACAATTTTTCTTCTTGTTTAGGTTGCAGATTCTTAGCGACAATCACTAGCAGCTTCTCACTATCTTCCAAATATACATATTTAAGGTGGTCTGGCAAAGTCTTTAGCTTTAAGGATGGGGGATGCACAATAAAAGGCAGCAAGCTATTTGAAACAAGCAACTCAGCAGCATTAAATTCGACATAATTTTGACTCATATTTTCATATACTGCATCAGTCAAATAAGCAGCTGCATCATCACTCATAACCGCATTAATCTCAGCACATGCAGCACATGGTTCAGTATCACAGCTAACACATATATCACAAGTGACAGAATCCAGAAAATTAGTAATATCAGGAAATTCAGCACTCATATAAGTATAAGTATCATCAACCAGCATTTCAATCATATCAATATGAAAAACTGAATGCTCCTCAAGGGGATGTCTTATGGCATCAAAAATATTAAACTGTACCACATCTTCACCAAATTCCATAGAAAGGGTGCCAGCATGCACATCTATCTTGGTCTTGGCTGTCTTGAGGAATGGTCTTCTTAGAATCAATGGAGCATGATTTGTTGAAGACTCATCTTTCATATCCAGAATGTAGAAGTCCGCTAGGAAAATCAGCTCATTCACCCGCACTAACACATCTTCCAGCACTCCTGCAGGATGAGCAGTGGTCCTGTTTGCTAACTGAATCACTATACTAGTGGGTTGTAAGGTGCCAATGTTCAAAGACTTATACACTGACATAGGCATGACATTGATAGAAGCACCCAAATCTAGCATTGCATGGTCAAATCTGGAATTGCCTATAGTGCAAGGGATTGTGAAAGTTCCAGGATCTTTGCATTTCTTTGGCATGCTTGGCTGAATCATCGCAGAAACATTTCTGCCCATACTGACCTTCTCAGTACCCTTAAGTCTTCTCTTGTGAGTACACAACTCCTTGAGGAATTTGGCATACTTGGGAATTTGCTTGATTGCATCTAGGAGGGGAATATTGATTTCCACATTCCTGAATATCTCTATGACTTCCTTTTCCATTTCTGCTTGTGCTATCTGCTTGGATTGTGTCACTCTGTTTGGGAAGGGTAATGGAATGACCAAGTCTGAATTCTCTGCACATTTCTTCTGGACTGATTTAATATCTGGTTGCTGCAATGGGAGCTCTGGTTGTGGCAAATTAGGACCATCAATTTCTCGGCCACTTCTCAAGGTAATGGCACTTACATTGCCTCTTGGGTTATTGACTATTTGAGAAGGTAATTGGCTTGATCCTTGGCTTTTCAGCTCACTCACAGTGGTGGCCAGCTGCCCAATCTGAGTTTGTAGGTTCTGAATAGTGGCATTGACATTCTGCTGGAATTGAATATTATTTGTGGCCATCTGTTTCATCAAATCTTCCATTGATAGCTCGGATGGAGTGGTTGCTGGACTTGGCAACATGAGAGGCTGCTGCATAGGTGGCTGCACAGTTTGTTGTTATCTGAATGCATGTGGTTGGTATTTGTTGCTAGGACCTACAGCTTGGTATCTAAATTGCTGCTACTGTTGGGTTTGTTGTTGCTAACCAGAATTCCCATATCTCAAGTTAGGATGGTCCCTTTAGCCAGGGTTATAAGTATTAGAAAATGGATCATATCTTGGTTACTGGGACTGCTGATATTGAGGTCTACTAGGAAAAATGCCAGCTGCTGCAACTGACTGCTCTGGAAAAATAGAACCACCACCCTGAAGTGTGGGGCATGCATCAGTAGGATGAGATGCACAAGAGCAAATGCCACATACCTTTGCAAGCTCTTGTACGAAAACTGGTACATGTTGTCCCACTGCTAATTGCCTCACTAAAGAAGTCAATTCATCAAGTCTGTGTTCCATTCTCTGTTGGTCGACTTGAGACAATTGAACCTTATTGACTCCTCTGGTAGAGGTAAGGATTCTTGTGCTAAATTGTTGAGCATTGGCTGCCATATTTGCTATTAAATCTTCTGCTGTAGTAGGGGTTTTATCCACCAAGGCACCTCCAGATGCGGCATCCACCATACTTCTATCCATCGACAGCAAGCCCTCATAGAAATATTGAATCAAAAGCTGATCATTAATTTGATGGTGGGGACAGCTCGAACACAGCTTCTTGAGTCTCTCCTAATATTCATGCAAGGTCTCATCAGTCATTTGCCTTATGCCACAAATGTCTTTTCTAATGGTAGCTACTCTGGATGCAGGGAAGAACCTCTCCAAGAATAACTTCTTCATATCATCCCAACTCGTGACAGAACCTGGTGAAAGGTAGAACAGCCAATCCTTGACTACATCAGCAAGAGAGAAAGGGAATGCCCTCAACTTGATATGCTCCTTAGAGATTCCATGCGGCTTCATGGTTGAGCAGACCATATGGAACTCCTTTAAGTACTTATGGGGATCCTCACCTGCAAGACCATGAAACTTAGGCAACAAGTGTATCAATCCAGATTTTAACTCAAAGTCAGCATCAAGATCAGGATATTGAATGCACAAAGACTGGTAAGTTACATCAGGAGCAGCAAGTTCTTTAAGGGTCCTATTTTGCCTGTTATCAGCTATGATTTTAGAATCACTTAAGATCTCAAGTGCACCCTCAGATTCAATGTCACAACTAAATTCAAAACCAATTCTCTCACTTAGCTTATGAGCTCTAATCAACCTATGCAATGTTCTATCAATCTCAGGATCAAATTCAAGCAAGATATCAGGATTAGACTAGTCATGCACCAATCAAAATACAAAAAATACAAAATCAGTAAACAAGCAAAATACACTAGATAACACTAAAAATATACCAAAATAAATCTAATTGACCTATGCAATGATTTTTAAAAATTATGGGACTTGTACAGCATGAAAACTACATAAAAATGAAACTAAAAAATGTAATAAAAATATTAAAAAATTGAAAAATGGGTCTAAACGATGGATTTTGGGAAAACCAGGGGTGACCTCACAGTTAATTGTGAGTCTTGTTTATTAGGCCATTTTCCTTCAACTGACAAAGTTTCAGCACATTCTGGGTACATTATCTGTCAATACAAAATTCTACAAAGTGACCCGTAATCACCCATTTTCTCCTAAAAATCACCAAAACACAGCAACACAAAGGTTAGTGAGGGATTAGTAGTTAAATATACTCTTAATAAAATTGAACAAAATCAGAAGGATCCCCAGCAACGGCGCCAAAAATTTGACAACTGTCGAGATTACCAAATTTAAATCAATTTATAACCAATTTACCAAAACTACTTGTAGCATAAGGTAACACCGGGTCGAGCCCGTAGATCATTCTAATTATAAAGTCAGATTAAGAGGTTAATAAATAGGGGGGAAAAGTTTTGCAAGATTAAACAACAAAGAGCAATTAAAATGAGTAAACAAGATTAGGAAAACAACCAATCTAAGAGAATTAAGCAATCTTGATCTTAATCCATCCTTGATCTTTATAAATCCGTTCAACTATCAACCAAATCCTTGGTCTTAGATCACATCAAGACGCCTCTCAATGATCCATGGATCTTCTACTAGAAACGCTTCTAGAATTCAATTAATTAAGGTTAGACAAATTAAGCATCCATCCAAAACTCAAATTAACTTAAAAACCAAGATCCAACCAAGCTAAAAATTCATCAAACACCTTTGATGCATTGTTTAGCCTCTGAATTCATCTCTTGGCATATGATAATTATGCAATTAACATATGCAAATCCTAATCAAATTAAGCATTAAATCAGAATTTAAACAAGAGAAGAAGAGAAAGAGAAACTTGATTAATAGATGAATGTATAGCAATTAAAACAAGATCTCAAGATTAATCATCAAGAATGTCAATCTCTTGGATTGATTAAAGAAGTTTAGCTCTCCATAGCCACCACCATTGGAGAACCTTCAAGAACCATACAAAAAATAACAAGAACAAAGAGAGAGGAGGAGAGGAAGAGAAGAGGAGAAGTCTCCCAAAATCAAAAACTAAAACTACAATCACACTCCTACGTAGAAGCTCCATTATTTTTTCACAAATCTGATTGCTCTCCTCTTAATCATTCACTAAGAGTCAAAAGTGGTTCACCCACTTTTGTTAATTATTCATCCATTATCAAAGTGTGTCTCCCACCTTCCAATGAATTATTTTCTCATTATGAAAGTATGTCTCCCACCTTCCAATGATTCCTCCACTTTTTCCACGTTTCCATCTTTTGGATTTCTATCACAATCTCTAATTCAAATTAAGTCCATCAGATAGCCTTTGAAGTAAGCTTTCCAAATAGTGCTCATATGCTTAATTTGGGCTTGAAATGAGTGAGATATGCTCAAAATAGTGAAGGTGTGTCCAGAATTCGTAACAGTACCGCTGGTTCAACTTCAAGGCTGTATTTGACTACCTAAACATCCGAATCTTCCAATTTGACATTTCACAAAACTTGTAGATCTTTTCTCATCTTTCCTAGCATATAAAGAACATCAAAATCAAAGATCTACAACTCAAGTTATGGTTAAAATACTGAACCAATGTCAATATGCATTAAAATCTGAAAATTTTGCTTTAAAGCCCAATTCAACCCAATGATCTAAATGAGTGCTAAGATCACTTAATTACAATTTAGACATCATTAATAAGGTAATTGTGTGGATAATTAATATGTTAAAAATCATAATTATCAACAATTCCATAGATATAGTCATCAAACATCACATAGCTTCAATTATCTATTTTCTCATGCCAAGTTCTTCCATACAACTCTTAGCAAATCAAAAGAGGATAAGATGAAGAGAAAGAATCTAAGCAAACAACCCCTACCTTTCTTCCTAGCATGTTGATGCTCGGCCCTTCCTCTTTTCCTTCTTTCTTTTTCTACTTCTCCCTTTCTTTCCTTGGCTTCCCTTTTTCCTTTCTATCCTCTTATGGCTGCTAGAACATGAAGTTTAGAAGCAAAAATGAAGAAAAGAAAAGTCAAATATCTTGATAAAGATGAAGAGAAAAGAAAGGCGATGGAAATAAGAGAGATAAGGATGAAAAATCATGCTGAAACTTATATATCTCTTAGGAACACTTTAATCTTCCAAAACTAGGTTTTCTAACTTCTATAAGTATTATAAAAAATTTTAGGACTTCATTCATTCCTCATATTCGTGATTCCATATTTTTTTTATACATTGTTATTTATCAGTTAGCTCCATTACTCTTCCTTAAGTTATATTAAACATAAAAATTAAGCAAATGAACTTATTGATATTCACCTTAACTGGTATTCCTTATGAAAATATTCTCCATCCTTTACCTGATATCTCCACAAAATTTCATAGTTTTCTGAGTTTCTTAATTGTCCAATTTGGCTTTTAAATACTCATTCAGTGTCATTAAAAATATCAAATCAATTCATTTGATCATCTAAATTTTAGTATAGCTCATTCCAATCACTTGTAACTTAGAAATAAAATTTTCATATTTATTTCTATCTTCTCAGTTGTTTATGCTAAAATATGAGTTTATATGAGCTATTATTCGCAATCATAGTTATAGTATTATGCTTAAACTAGTTCAAAAGGTTACCCGAATTAACAGATAACTCATACTGGAGTTACTAAGCTTCTATAACCCTGATTAGGCCTATTAGGTTGGGGAGGATGTTACACAATCCGATAGGGGCATATCCCTAGTGGTGTCTTGCAGGCGTTTTAGTAAGCCCAAAGAGCATCCTCAAGCTGCTTGCTCCAATCCTTCCTATTAGGCTTGACAGTTTTTTGAAGGATTTACTTGATCTCTCTATTTAATACCTCAGCTTGCCCATTTGTTTGGGGGTAGTAAGGTGTAGAAACCTTATACATGACTTCATACTTCTTTAACAAAGTCTCCATATTTCGATTGCAGAAGTGTGACCCTTAATCACCGATGATAGCCCTCGGAATGTCAAATCTATAGAAAATATTTAATTTAACAAAATCCACAACAGCTTTTGAATCATCAGTCCGAGTGGCTTTTGCCTCCACCTATTTAGACATATAATCAACAATAAGCAAAATGTAAACAAAATTTAATGAGACAAGAAAAGGACTCATAAAATCAATACCCAAACATCAAATATTTCACAAAACAACTAAGGTTGTTGGGGTATCTCATTCCTACGAGAGATATTTCTCATTCGTTGTCATTGTTCATAAAATTTTCAAAACATATATGCATCACGAAAAAGGGTTGGTCAATACAATCTAGATCCCAATACTTTCCTAGTAGTACGTTGAGGCCCAAAATGCCCCCCACATGCAAATGCATGGCAAAAGCTAAGAACATAATAGAATTTATGATCAGGCACACATCTTCTAATCACTTGGCCACTACAGAATTTCCACATATATGGATCATCCAACACATAATAATTTAACTCGGTCTTTAATTTGTCAATTTGTGCTCTAGTAGAATATGCAGGCAAGACACTAGCTAGCAAAAAATTTATCATATCAGTAAACCATGGAGTGTTATCTTGTAGTTGTAAAGGTTGCTCATCAGGGAAGGTGTAACACCCCAAAATTTCTTTTCCTGTTATATGTGATTTTTCTATGATTTTTATGATTTTTGTGAATTATTTAATTTATTTTGATTATTTTATTATTATTTTTAGACTTTTGTGTGTTTGAAGCGATGCTGGAAAAATAAAAATTTTTTGGGGCCAGAAAAATTTTGGCTGTTGACGCGGGGCCAGGGGGGAGCTTACTAAACCTGAAATCAGGAACAGATTTCACAGTTTTTCTTTTTCTGAGATTTTATCTAACTGATGAAATTTAGATGCATTCTATTATCCATTGGACAATAACCACTGATTTTTTCTAGCAGTAGCCTTTGTCCATTGGTTAATAGCTACTGGTAAATATCTAGTTGGATGACTAGCCATGAGCCTAGTCATACCCTTCATCATTTCTTTTCATGACTCACTTGTTTTGAGCCAATGAGAAGGAAGCTTATAAGAGAAGTTTGCTTAGAGTCAAACTTAGTGGTTATGACTCATAGTGTTGCACCAATGGAAGGCAAGCTTGGAAGAGAAGCTTTGACCACTTAACCTCATGAGGAGTTCACGGCCAAGGGGAGTTCTAGGACAAGCTTAGGAGACCAAATTGGTTACTTACTCTCTTAAGTTTATCTTATCTTGTTTTTAAGAAACAAACTATCAAAACTCTCTCTTTTTCTCTCCTTTGCATGTTTCGACTAACTTCTTCCAATTACCCTCAAACCTTGTTCAATCCAAACTAACCTTATATCTTGAATCTCAACACCATTTTGAGACACTTTCATGTTGTGAACTTCTTCAAATTCAACCATTTTCAACCACTTTCTCAAAGCTTAAAGTTTGAAGGTTCTAGGTGAAGTTCTTGATCTTCACTTCTAAATTTTATTCTCAAGTTCTAGACCATAATCTTGATCCATGGTCATCTTATCTCAAGCCTTAGATTTTAATAATTATATGTTTGATTTGCTTCAATGATCTTCTTGGAGGTAGAAGTTGTTTCAAGAAGACAACAAAGGAGTTTTTGACCATCATCTAAGGTAAGAGGGAGATTAACTTCATCAACCATCTTGGTGGTGAGAAACGAATTTGTGGTTTGTTAGTGAAAAATCTATGAGAGGATTTATTCACTTGATTGTGTGAATTTAATGGTTTATGCTTGTTTGGCTATATGTAATTATATGCTTTTGATGGTATGCATGAGATTGCTATGGTAGGAATTGATGATTGAAATGCTTTACATGCTTTGAATCATGTGTGAAAGGCAAGATTTTTGGTCCTAAAGACCACTTATGGCTCACAATCATTTAGCCCAAAAAGGGGTATCCAAGGCAAAAATATTTTATGAAATGAAAACTTAAATGATTAGGTGATAAGAATATGATTTAAGGATTTACAAGTTAAGAAGAAAATGAACAAAAATTTTATTAGTTTAAAAAAAATTAATTTTTGGTCATGATAATGGAAATAAGTTTTGAAGGATGATTTGAAATTTAAAGTATTTTGATTAAGAAAGTTATTAGTAAAAGTAATGGAAAAAGGTTTTTGAAATATCTTGATTTAATTAAAATAATATAGATTTTTATGGAAAACGTTAGAAAATATCATTTAGAGGAGGTTTGGTAAGAAAATATTGGAATTAAAGTCTAAATTTTTAGTAAATAAGGAAAGTCATAAAATTAAGCATAGAATATCAATAAAACATTTTACGCAATTAAAAAGTACAGATAAAACCTTACGTAGTTTAAAAATGTGGATATCTAGTTACGCGATTAAGAAAATGTTTTAAAATTGTTACGTGATTGAAAAATGATGTAAAAATATTACGTGATTTAAAGACGTAACCAAAAGTGTTACGCGTTTGTGAGAATATAGTAAAAATTATCCGCATTTGAGAAAAATAGCAGATTACTATTAGGCCGACGTACTGGACCCAGAGACGTCAGTTGACAGTTTAGCCCAGTGGTGGCTTGTTTTTACGTGGAAGTCACGTAGTTTTGATTATTGATTTATTAAGTTATTCGATCATGCATTGTGAAAGTCGTGGTGACTTTGTTTGTTAAGGCTGTATGCCTAGGAGATTCAATTACACCTTTGTGCGGGTACGAATTGCATAGTGAAGGTCAATTATTGATCTTGAGGGCGTTGGGGTGCGGGTATCTCACAAGTAGCCAGTTAGTAGCTTTACTGTGCCGTAGTGACCGATGCAAATGCACTGATGATCTTGACAAGACACTATTCCTATTCTCGATCTGGTGTAGAATGTCTTGTATAATCCATGATGCGTACGCTGATAATTTTGAAGCACTTGAACTGAGGCTGATGATATATGGACATATCTCCTGATCATTCTCTCCGATGTTTGGTTTTAGTTCCATGGAGTAGGGGTCAATTCATTGTACATATGCATAGTCAGTGGACATATTATTGTGATAAACTTTCGTTGAATTTCTTAATTAAAATAGCATGACTATAATTGTTGATTCTGTACTGAATGGTATATTAGGTGTTACTATTTTCTTTGCTACTATACTAGTATGTGATGGAAAGGATCTCACCTCTTTATGGTATTATACTGTCTATTCTGTTTTATGTTTATGCTCTATGACGACTGTGATGGCAACAAGGAGGGATCTTCTAGGTTTCGTTAGAATGCAGTTCCACAGAGGTACGGACGCATGGCGTGTCCATTGGGATACGGAGCGCATAGAGTACTATGAAGATATTACTCTATCTTTGAGTAGGACCTGCCATGGGGTTACTACTTTTTCTTTTAATGCTACTGTTTATCTAGAGTTTTGTATGTCTGCAAGGGATTTGTAGGGTGATCTTCACTACACTCCTAGGGAGGATTCCGATGTATCTTCTGCTTGGACTCCCGTTCATCGAGTCATTCCCCAACTAGGGAATTTGTTTGCTGAGGATTTTGAGGATGAGGAGGATCCAGTAGAGG
Source organism: Ormosia semicastrata (assembly GCA_029884595.1). Classification (NCBI taxonomy): domain Eukaryota; kingdom Viridiplantae; phylum Streptophyta; class Magnoliopsida; order Fabales; family Fabaceae; genus Ormosia; species Ormosia semicastrata. The sequence continues at coordinate 3,743,464 of JAQQTO010000028.1, read as the reverse complement.
ACCCTTCCCTTTAGGTGTTTTGAACTTGGGCCAGTTTAGGTTTGTTATGTTAGTTGTATTTATGCTTTTTGGGTATATAAGTCTGATGTATTTATGTTTCCAGTAAACTATGTATATATATGTAGAGTGTATTATTCAGTTCTTTATGTCTTGTGTTTTCTATATTTTGTTAAGTTTATGCTATCTGTGAAAAGAAATTTTAAAACTCCTATTTTATAATATTAAATCTTTTATGACTTGGGTTTAGTTTTATAAGAGTTGGTCTGAAATGTAATTTCCAAGCGAGGGTGTTACATTAGTTGGTATTAGAGCCCAAGTTTAGTCTGTCAGGTTTGTGGTTAGGTCTGTCTTGTTTGTGCTGTGTATTTCTCTGTGTTTGGTTTCCGAAAGGAGACAATATTGCTTGAAATAATTATTCTTAAATTTCATTATATTCTAATTAGTCTAACATTGAAGAAAGGCAATGACTTGTGGTAGAGGTGCACATGTGGACATGGGACATGTCAATGATAGTGTGGCTACAGCTGCTGCAGCAATGCAGAGGATGACTGATGTAATAGTACAACAAAATCAGAGGGCTGCTCAGCAGCAAGAAGCGACATCTAAGGCTCAGAATTTGTCAGAGTTTCGCCATAACAATCCACCACAGTTTAAAGGTGAATTTGATCCAGAGAAAGCGGAGAAGATCTTTAAAGGGATGGGATGCACAGACGAAAAGAAGGTAACCTATGCTACCTTCATGCTCATTGAAGACGGTGAGGACTAGTGGGTAGGAACTCAAAGGTTGTTAGAAGCTGAAGGAAGATTTATCACGTGGGAAGTCTTCCGAAGCAAATTTTTGGAGAAGTATTTTCTAGCTAGCACGAAGCACGCCAAAGAGATGGAGTTCCTTGGACTAAAAAGCAAGGAGGAATGACTGTCTGTGAATATGTTGCTAGGTTTGAAAGCTTGTCAAAATTCTCACGATACTTTCAACTCTAGCCCGATGAGGAATGGAAGTACAGGAAATTTGAAGAAAGTTTGAGGCATGATCTGAAGTGAGCAGTACTACCTTTGGGGATAGGGCAATTCCCAGCTTTGTTAGATAAGTGTAATTGAAGAGTTAGATCAATCTCGGGATATGAGACCCCGTAACTTTGGACCATCTTGGTTCCAAAAAGGAAGAAATAGCAATACTAACCGATTCTAATGGAAACCATATTCACGGCCACCGAGGAATCAACAGCAACAACAATTATATGGAGGAGGTACTAGTTGTAGTAGATTCAGTCAGACCATGATATCTTCACCAAAATATATGAAGTGTTGAAAAGATCACTTAACGAAGGAGTGTGTGATCAAAGGGATAATCTGTTTCAGATGCGAGAATCTTGGACACATTTCTAGATACTGTACTCAACTAAAGATGGAGCCTTCTGTTAGTAATGTACATACGTCAAGGCCTCAAGCAAGAGGGAAAGTCTATACTATGAGTGGAGCAGAAGCCTCCCAATCTGAAGATCTAATAAAAGGAGATTGTGCCATAGGAGGTAAGCCTTTAACTGTACTATATGACTGGGGGCGACCCATTCTTTTATTGCCTATGACTGTGTGGATCAATTAGGGTTGTTTGTGTCTTCATTACCATTTGACTTGATAATTGCTACTCCCACTGCTAAGCCTGTTATTACTACTCAAGTCTGCTTAAACTGTCCTATTACTGTTAGAGATCAGAACTTCTCTGTTAATTTGATTTGTTTATCTCTTTCACAAATAGACGTGATCTTAGGAATGGATTGGTTGTCTTCTAACCATATCTTGTTAAATTGTTCTAATAAAACTTTAGTGTTCCTTGAAGCTTAGATTTCTAGATTTTTGACAGTCAATCAAGTTAAAGCTTCTTTGAGGGAAGGAGCTCAAAGATATATGTTACTGTTTTCCTTGGAGGTCAAGGGTGAGACCAATGTGAATACTATTCTTGTAATCAATGAGTTTCCTGAAGTTTTTCCTGATGATATACCCGAACTACCACCAAAACGAGAGATAAAATTTTTTATCGATCTTGTACTAGGATCTGGTCCTATATCCATGGCACTATACCGAATGTCACCATCAGAATTCGCTGAGCTAAAGAAGCAGTTGGAGGAACTATTAGAAAAATAATTTGTGAGACCTAGTGTATCACCATGGGGAGCACCGGCGCTGTTAGTTAAGAAGAAGGATAGAACTTCTTGATTATGTGTGAATTATAGCCAGTTGAACAAGATTACGATCAAGAATAAATATCCACTTCCGAGGACAGACGATTTGATGGATCAACTGAAGGGAGCCGCTGTTTTCTCTAAGATCGATTTACATTCTGGTTATCACCAGATTCGTGTAAAAGTTAGGGATGTTCCCAAGATGGTGTTTCGAACACGTTATGGGCATTATGAATATCTAGTGATGTCGTTTGGAGTAACGAACGTTCCTGCAACATTCATAGATTGCATGAATAGGATCTTTCATCCTTATCTAGACAGATTTGTTGTTGTCTTTATTGATGACATTCTAATATATTCTCGAAGTCAGGAGGAACACGTTGAACTTCTCAGTGTGGTTCTCCAGATTCTGAAAGAGAAGCAATTGTACGCTAAGCTGTCAAAGTGCAAGTTTTGGTTAGAGGAAGTTCAATTTTTGGGTCACGTAATTTCAAAGGAAGGAATTGCGGTGGATCCGTTGAAAGTTGAAACAGTTTTTAAGTGAGAAAGACTGAAGACCATAATAGAGATCCAAAGTTTTGTGGGGTTAGCTAGTTACTACCGAAGATTCATCGAGGGATTTTCCAAGATAGTAGGACCGCTTACCTAGCTCACACAGAAGAATCAAGTTTTTGTATAGACTGATACATGTGAAGAGAGTTTTCAAGAATTGAAAAGATGATTGACTACTTCACTAGTATTGATTTTACCTGATCCCAATGAACCTTTTGAGGTATATTATGATGCTTCACACGAGGGTTTAGGCTGTGTACTTATGCAGAACAGAAAGGTGGTAGCATATGCTTTGAGACAATTGAAAACGCATGAAAAGAATTACCTTACTCACGATTTGGAGTTAGCCGCTATTGTGTTTGTATTGAGGATCTAGAGGCATTTTCTGTATGGAGTAACATTCAACATTTTTAGTGATCATAAGAGTCTGAAGTACCTGTTTGACCAGAAGGAGTTGAATATAAGGCAAAAGAGGTGGTTAGAATATTTGAAAGATTATGATTTCCAACTTCAGTATCATCTTGGAAAAGCAAACGTCATAGCAGATGCTTTGAGTAGGAAGATACTTAGTGTCTCTGCTATGATGATCAAGGAAAGAGAATTGATAGAACAATTCAGGAATATGTGGTTATCTATAGAATCGACACCGGGAAGACTTTGCTTGAACATGATTACTATTTTAAATGGATTTATGGAAGAAATTCGAGATAAACAAGGGAGTGAACAATATTTGCAGGATGAGAAGGAGCTAGTGAAGCAAGGCATCATGTTAGAATTTATGGAAGGATTAGATGAAATTCTAAGGTTTAGAGATAGGATTTATACACCAAGTGATCCGGAGCTTAGGAGATTGATTCTCGACGAAGCCTACAAAAGCAAATTGAGCATGCATCCAGAAGTGACCAAGATGTATCAAGATTTGAAGCCGTTATATTAGTGGCAAGGAATAAAGAGGGATGTAGCCAAGTATGTAGCATCTTGTCTAGTTTGTCAGAAAGCTAAAGTTGAACATCAGAAACCTTCAAGAATGTTACAACCTCTGACTATTCCAGAATGGAAATAGGATGGCATTGCAATGGATTTTGTGGTTAGACTGCCAAAAACTCGAAAGGGTTATGATTCTATATTGGTGATCGTTGATCGACTAACGAAGTCAACACATTTCTTACCCATTAACATAAGGTATTCAATGGAGAAATTGACCTAGGTGTATATTGGTTAAATTGTTAGACTTCATGGTGTACCTTCTAGTATTCTTTATGATCAAGACCCAAGGTTTACGTCAAGGTCTTGGTAGAGTCTGCAAGAAGCAATAGGGACAAAACTTCATTTAAGCTCTATTTATCATCCGCAAACAGATGGCCAATCAAAGAGAACAATTCAATCGTTGGAAGATCTGTTAAGAGCTTGTGTTTTGGAACAGACTAGGAGTTGGGATGAATTCTTACCTCTGATAGAATTCACCTACAATAATAGTTCTCACTCAAGCATAGGGATGGCACCCTATGAGGCATTATATGGACAAAGGTGTAGAATGCCTTTGTGTTAGTATCAAGATGGGGAAAATCTTGCGTTAGGACCCGAACTTCTACAACAAACAACCGAAAAAGTTAAGGTGATCCAAAGAAAAATGCAGACAACTCAGAGTCGACAGAAGAGTTATGCTGACAACAAAAAGAGACCCCTTGAGTTTGAGGAAGGCGAACATATGTTTTTGAGAGTCACACCCATGACTGGGGTTGGTCGGGTTATTAAATCCAGAAAACTCACTCCTAAATTTATCGGACCATATCAAATTCTTCGACGGAAACGTCCAGTAGCCTACCAGATAGCTTTACCACCTTTTTTTTCCAACCTTCATAATGTCATTCATGTATTGCAATTGCGAAAATATATTCCTAATCCAAACCATGTCATAGCACCATATACAATACAATTAAAAGATAACTTGACCTATGAGACACTTCCTGTTAAGATTGAAGATAGGAGAGTGAAATAACTCAAAGGAAAAGAAATTGCCTTAGTAAGGTAAATCTAGAATGATGTAACTGGAGATACAACATGGGAACTAGAAGACAAAATGAAAGGGCAATATGCGCAATTATTCTAAGGTATGATAATTTCGAGGACAACATTCTTTTTAGAGGGAGAGAGTTGTAACACCCCAAAATTTCTTTTCCTGTTATGTGTGATTTTTCTATGATTTTTTTGAATTAAATAATTTATTTTGATTATTTTATTATTATTTTTGGACTTCTGTGTGTTTGAAGCAGTGCTAGAAAAATAAAAATTTTTTGGGGCTGAAAAAATTTCGAATGTTGACCCGAGGCTGGGGGGAGCTTACTAAACCTGAAATCGGGAATAGATTTCGAAGTTTTTCTTTTTTTGAGATTTTATCTAACTGATGAAATCTAGGTACATTCTATTATCCATTGGACAATAGCCACTAGTTTTTTTCTAGCAGTAGCCTTTGTCCATTAGTTAATAGCTACCGGTAAATATCTAGTTGGATGACTAGTCATGAGCCTAGTCATACCCTTCATCATTTCTTTTCATGACTCATTTGTTTTGAGCCAATGAGAAGGAAGCTTACAAGAAAAGTTTGCTTGGAGTCAAGCTTAATGGCTATGACTCATAGTGTTGCACCAATGGAAGGCAAGCTTGGAGGAGAAGCTTTGACCACTCAACCCCATGAGGAGTTCACGGCCAAGGGGAGTTCTTGGACAAGCATAGGAGACCAAATTGGTTACTTACTCTCTTAAGTTTATCTTGTATTGTTTTTAAGAAACAAACTATCAAAACTCTCTCTATTTCTCTCCTTTACATGTTTTGGCCAACACCTTCCAATTACCCTCAAACCTTGTTAATCCAAACTAACCTTATATATTGAATCTCAACACCATTTTGAGACACTTTCATGTTGTGAACTTCTTCAAATTCAACCATTTTAAACCTTATATCTTGAATCTCAACCTTGTTCATTCCAAACTAACCTTAAAGTTTGAAGGTTCTAGGTGAAGTTCTTGATCTTCACTTCTAAATTTTATTCTCAAGTTCTAGACCATAATCTTTGATCCATGGTCATCTTATTTCAAGTCTTAGATTTTAATAATTGTATGTTTGACTTGTTTTAAGGATCTTTTTGGAGGTAGAAGTTGTTTCAAGAAGACAACAAAGGAGTTTTTGACCATCATCTAAGGTAAGAGGGAGATTAACTTCATCAACTATCTTGGTGGTGAGAAATGAAATTGTGGTTTGTTAGTAAAAAATCCATGTGAGGATTTATTCACTTGATTGTGTGAATTTAATAGTTTATGCTTGTTTGGCTATATGTGATTATATACTTTTGATGGTATGCATGAGATTGCTATGGTACGAATTGACGATTGAAATGCTTTACATGCTTTGAATCATGAGTGAAAGGAAAGATTTTTGGTCCCAAGCTTATGGCCATTTAGCCCAAAAAGGGGTATCCAAGGCAAAAATATTTTATGAAATGAAAACTTAGATGATTAGGTGATAAGAATATGATTTAAGGATTTACAAGTTAAGAAGAAGATGAACAAAAATTTTATTAGTTTAAAAAGAATTAATTTTTGGTCATGATAATAGAAATAAGTTTTGAAGGATGATTTGAAATTTAAAGTATTTTAATTAAGAAAGTTATTAGTAAAAGTAATGGAAAAAGGTCTTCGAAATATCTTGATGTAATTAAAATAATATAGATTTTTATGAAAAACGTTAGAAAATATCATTTAGAGGAGGTTTGGTAAGAAAATTTTGGAATTAAAGACCAAATTTTTAGTAAATAAGGAAAGTCTTAAAATTAAGCTTAGAATATCAATAAAAAGTTTTACGCGATTAAAACATATAGATAAAACCTTACGCGATTTAAAAATGTTGATTTCTAGTTACGCAATTAAGAAAATGTTTTAAAATTTTTACACGATTGAAAAATGACATAAAAATGTTACGTGATTTAAAGACATAACCAAAAGTGTTACGCATTTGTGAGAGTATAGTAAAAATTATTCGCATTTGAGGAAAATAGCAGATTGCTGTCGGGCTGACGTTCTGTACCCAGAGACGCCAGTTGACAGTTTAGCCTAGTGGTGGCTTGTTTTTATGTGGAAGTCACGTAGTTTTGATTATTGATTTATTAAGTTATTCGATCATGCATTGTGAAAGTCGTGGTGACTTTGTTTGTTAAGGTTGTATGCCTAGGAGATTAAATTACACCTTTGTGGGTATCCCACAAGTGGCCAGTTAGTAGCTCTATTGTGCCATGGTGACCGATGCAAATGCAATGACGAACTCGACGAGACACTATTCCTATTCCCGATCTGGTGTAGAATGTCTTGTATAAGCCATGATGCGTACGCTGATAATTTTGAAGCATTTGAATTGAGGCTGACGATATACAGGCATATCTCCCAATCATTCTCTCCAATGTTTGGTTTTAGCTCCATGGAGTAGGGGTCGGTTCATTGTACATATGCATAGTCAGTGGACATGTTGTTGTGATATACTTTCGTTGAATTTATTAATTAAAATAGCATGACTATAACTGTTGATTCTGTATTGAATGGTATATTGGATGTTACTATTTTCTTTGCTGCTATACTGGTATGTGATGTAGAGGATCTCACATCTTTATGGTATTGTTCTGTCTGTTCTGTTTTATGTTTATGCTCTATGAAGACAGTGATGGTAACACGGAGGGATCTTCTGGGTTTCGTTAGAGTGCAGTTCCACGGAGATACAGACGCATGGCGTGTCCATTTGGATATAGAGCGCATAGTGTACTATGGAGATATTACTCTATCTTTGAGTAGGACTTTTTCTTTTAATGCTACTGTTTATCAAGAGTTTTGTATACTTGTAAGGGATTTGTGGGGTGATCTTCACTACATTCCTAGGGAGGATTCTGAGGTATCTTCTGCTCAGACTCCCATTCGTTGAGACATTCCTCCTGCTAGGGAATTTGTCTGCTAAGGATTCTAAGGAGGAGGAGGATCCAGTGGAGGACCCTTCTCTTTAGGTGTTTTGAACGTGGGCCAGTTTCGATTTGTTATGTTAATTGTATTTATGCTTTTTGGGTATGTAAGTCTGATATATTTATGTTTCCAATAAACTATGTATATATATGTAGAGTGTATTATTCAGTTCTTTATGTCTTGTGTTTTCTATATTCTGTTAAGTTTATGCTATCTGCAAAAAGAAATTTTAAAACCCGTATTTTATAATATTAAACCTTTTATGACTTGGGTTTAGTTTTATAAGAATTGGTCTGAAATGTAATTCCCAAGTGAGGGTGTTACAGATGGTGTCATGGATGGGAAGGGGATCAATAGCTTGCTCAATTCGGCTCAAATAGTTAGCTACCAAGTTCTCTGCTCCAGTCTTGTCATGTATCTTGATGTTGAATTCTTAGAGTTGTAGTATCCACCGAATCAATCTTGGCTTGGCCTCAGGTTTCTTCAGGAGAAAATTCAAAGCTGCATGATCAGAAAACACCACAACTTTAGAATTAAGCAAATATAATCTAAATTTATCTAATGCAAAAATAATAAACAAAAGCTCTTTTTTCATAGTGGTGTAATTTTCTTGAGTAGCATCCAAAGTCCTCGAAGCATAGTAGATCATGTGAGCCACTTTGCCCACTCATTATACCAAGGCAACTCTCACTGCATAGTTTGAAACATCGCACATCAGCTTGAAGGGGAGTGTCCAATTAGGTGGCTAAATAATAAGGGTGGAGGTAAGAGCTTGCTTCAAATGGTTGAATGCTTTCTTGCATTTCTCATCAAAGTTAAACTCAACATCCTTTTAAATAGGTTTGATAGCAGGAGGGGTATTTTGCTGAAGTCTCTAATGAAGCATCAGTAGAGACCTGCATGATTAAGAAAAGAACAAATCTCTCACACGTATGTGGAGTAAGATAAAGAAGAAATCACATCTATTTTAGCATATCTACTTCAATGCCCTTGCTAGATACTACATGGCCTAAAACTATGCCTTGTTCTACCATAAAATAATAGTTTTCAAAATTTAGAACAAGGTTAGTTTTAATGCACCGATGCAATACCTTAGCCAAACTAGCCAAACATGAATGAAAGGAAGAACCATAAGCAGTAAAATCATCCATGAATGCCTCTATGCACTCTTCTAAAAGATAAAAAAAAAGATGCTTATCATGCACCATTGAAAGGTGCTAGGGGCATTGCAGAGGCCGAAGGGCATTTTCTTATACTGAAAAGTGCCAAAGGGACATGTGAAAGTGGTCTTCTCTTAATTTTCCAGTGCAATATGGATTTGAAAATACCCAGTGTAGCCATCTAGAAAGCAGTAATGCGATTTCCTAACTAACCTCTCTAACATATGATCAATGAATGGCATGGGTAATGATCCTTTCGAGTAGCTTGGTTGAGCTTTCTATAATCAACGCAGACTCTCCAACTGTTCTGCACCCTAGTAGGAATCAACTCATTATTCTGATTCATCACTACTGTCACCCCGAATTTCTTTGGAACAACTTGCACCAGGCTCACCTATTTGATGTCGGAGATAGGGTAAATGATATCATCTTGTAACAACTTTGTCACCTTCTTCTTCACCACATCCACAATTAATGGGTTTAGTCTTCTTTGGGGTTACCTTACTAGTTTATCTCCCTCCTCAAGTAATATTCAATGCATGCACATAGAAGGACTAAAACAAGGAATTTCTGTAAGTGTCCATCCAATTATTTTCTTATGTTCTCTCAGAATTTGCAGCGATTTCTCTTCTTGTTCATCATTGAGGTCTTTGGCTAAAATCACTGGAAGCTTCTCACCATCCTCCAAATATGCATATTTAAGATGTGCAGGTAGAGGCTTTAATTCCAATTCGAGTGGTTGCACTATGGAGGGAGGCAATCTAGTGGAGGGAACTTTAACAGAATGTATTTATGCACAACCAGCAGCTGTTGCATAATCTGTACAGTCAGATTCATCATTTCCCAAATATATAAAAAAATTTAGAGCACACATCACACTTGACAGCACCATCACAATCAGTACATGAACATACTAATTTAGAATCATCAAAACTATCAAAATCCGGGAATTTAGTGCACAACTCATCATAATTGTCCTCAACCAATTCATCAAGCAAGTCTATATGAAAAATAGAATGCTCTTCCATGGGATGCTTCATTGCATCAAAGATGTTGAACTACACTATTATATCTCCAAACTTCATGGAAAGAGTTCCAGCATGCACATATATTTTCATCCTTACAGTCTTGAGGAATGGCCTCCCTAAAATGATTGGAGCCTTGTTGGATGATGACTCCCTCTCCATATCCAGAATGTAAAAGTCATCAAGAATAATCAACTCATCCACTCTCACCAAAACATCCACTATCAAGCCTGTTGGTATGTATTGCTCCTATTTGCCAACTGAATCATAACACTAGTTGTTCGCAAAGGTCCAAGTCCATGGGAAATGAAAATAGACATAGGCATCACATTAATTAAAGGTCCAGGATACAACATTGCATTCTCAAACTTGTGATTGCCTATAATGCATGGAATTGTAAATGTGCCTAGATCCTTGCATTTTTTAGGAATTGGCAGAATGAGGGCTAAAACATTTTGCCCCCTACTGACTCTTTCATTGTCCTTTAATCTCTTCTTGTGCGTGCACAACTCTTTTAGAAACTTGGCATACTTCAGAATTTGCTTAAAATCATCCAATAGTGGAATGTTCACTTCCACTTTCTTGAAGGTCTCTAAAAGTTTTTTTATCTTTTTCTGCCTTATCCATTTTCTTGGACTGAAGTGCTCTTTGTGGAAATGGAAGAGGCACTACATGATCAAATTTCTTCTTTCTCACTCCAACTTCTGAATTCTAGTCTGCCTTAGCTTTAGGTTTTACAGAATCTGATTTTTCTACAAAATCAAATTTCTCTACTGACTGCTGTTTGCTTGCTGGTTGAGGGTCTTCTACCATCTTACCACTTCTTAATATAATAGCACTGAAATTTTCCTTTGGGTTTGGAATTGTTTGAGCGAGAAGTTGGTCAAAGCCTTGTGCCTTCAATTGACTCAATGAAGTAGCCAACTGTCTAATCTGAGTTTCCAAATTCTGAATGGTGGCTTTTGTTCTCAGATGGAATTGGATGTTGTTGGTAGCAATTTCCTTTACTAGGTCCTCCAATGTAGGCTCAGATTGAATAGGACCTTGTTGCTGCATAAGTGGCTGCGGTATCTGTTGTCTAGCAGGCTATTAGAATTACTGCCTACTTGGTCCAAAATTTTGCTGAAACTGGTATGGCCTAATTGGTGGCTGGTATGGCTATTGTGGTGTTACTGCTACTATATTTCAATATCTAAAATTTGGATGATCCCTCTAACCAAGATTGTTAGTGCTAGAGTAGGGATCATATCTAGGCTGCTAGTGCTGTTGGTACTGAGGTTTATTAAGGAAGATGCCTGCTATAGCATAAGCCTATGGTATAGAATTATCTTCTTGGAATGTAGGGCACGCATATGTGGGATGGGTTAGACAAGTACAAATTCCACATAGTTTGGCAAGCCCTTGCACAGATATTTACTGCCCTATTAATAATTGCCTTACCAAGGAAATTAACTCATTAAGTCTATTCTGCATCCTTCGCTGGTCAGCATGAGACACATGAACTTCATTCACTCCCCTGGTGGGAGCAATCACCATAGTACCAAACTACTAGGAGTTAGTAACCATGTTTGCAATCAAATCTCTGACAATAGTTAGGATTTTGTTAACTAATGCACCTCCACTAGAAGCATCTATCATAGTTCTCTCCATAGGGAACAATCCCTAATACAAATACTGAATCAATAGTTGGTCACTAATCTGATGGTGCGGGCGACTTGCATATAATTTCTTGAACCTCTCCTAATATTTATGCAGAGTCTCTCCAAAATTTTGCCTTATCCCATATATATCTTTTGTGATGGAGCAGCTCTGGATGCAAAGAAAAACTTCTCCAGGAACAACCTCTTCATGTCATTCCAACTAGTCACAGAGCCAGGTGGAAGGTAATATAGCCAATCTATGGCTATATCAGCAAGGAAGAAAGGGAAGGCTAACAACTTGATGTGGTCCTCAAGAATGCATTGTGGTTTCACGGTGGAACATATCACATGAAAGTCCTTTATATGCTTGGGAGGATCTTCACCTACAAGACCATGGACCTTTGGCAGCAAGTGTTATGGAAATAAGTTTACCCCAATGGTTTAATATGTTAAGTTTTGATGATGACAAATACAAGACAAAAAGAATGATGATTATGCTACAAGGATGTGCTTATTAAATCATGCATGATCATGTACTCTATCTAGTTATATTTCACTAAATAGTCATGCAATGAGATATGTGTAGCATTCTTTATATATGACATCCAATAATGCTTTATATTAGTTATAATGAATTAATATTGGATTTGACTCTATTTAAATGAAGATATGCAAAGTGTTCTTTGTTGCATCCTATATAGAGCATATCTATTAGTAAATTGATAAATGTTCTATTTGGATGTGTCTATAAAAGTCTTATATGCATGTGAGACTAATTAGAGTTATACATTTATGAATCATGCATATAAAGATATTGAATTATGAATTTAGACTAACTATGTTTGTTTAAGTGAGCAATACATTGTAGGATAGTCCAAGTACCAAGAGTGAGAATTGCAACAAGAAAGCAAAAATTCATAACTATGCTCAACTCAAGAAGAATGAAAATGATAAGATGATCCAAGCATTTGCAAGATTTGAAGAGAAGAATTTTTTGGAAGCTTGGATTACATCAAGAAGCCTAAGGACTAGAATTGATGATGCAAGATCAAGTCCAGGATCTTCAAGAATAGCTTATAGGACTTAGATCTTATGTAAACGTAAATGAGAATCACACTGAGTGGAACATCAAAGACCATCGGGAATGTTGCAACCTTTGCCTATTCTTGAATGGAAATGGGATGACATAGCAATGGATTTTGTAACAGGACTACCAAAGACTCGGAAAGGTCACGATTCTATTTGGGTAATTATTGATCTGCTTACAAAGTCGGCGCACTTTTTATCAATTAATATTAAGTACTCAATGGAAAATTGTGGAAATAAGTTCGCCCCAAATGGTTTTATATGTTAAGTTTTGATGATAAAAAATACAAGACAAATAGAATGATGCTTATAATTGATAGATGTGCTTAATGTGATATATTGTATCATGCATGATATGTACATTGTCTAGTTATATTTCACTTAATAATCATGCAATAAGATATATGTAACATTCATCATATAATATATCCAATAATGCTTTATATGAGTTATAAATGAATTAATATTGGATTTGACCTTGCTTAAATGAAAATGTGCAATGTGTTCTGTTGCATCCTACATAGAGCATATCTATTAATAATTGTTAAATGTCTTATTTGGATGTGTCTATGAAAGTTTTATATGCATGCTAAACTAACTAGAATTATACATTTATGAATCATGCATATGAAGACATTGAATTGTGATTCTGGACTAACTATGCTTGTTTAAGTGAGCAATACTTTATAAGATAGTCCAAGTACTAAGAGTAAGCTTGCAACAAGAAAGTAAAAGATATTTATTAAGCTCAACACAAGCAGAATGTGATTAAACATATGTCTTTGAAGATTTCTTTTGACAACACACGTGATGGGAAGACTAAGTCCAAGATCTTTTAAGGATAGCTTTAGAACTTAGAGTCTCCCTGTTTGAGGATCTCTTTGGATATCTCATAGTGCATTAAGATAAAACAAAATGCTTCCTTAAACTTATGCCAAAACTATTTTGATCTTGAAAATAACTTAAAAATGTTTTGGTGTTTTTGATAAACTTTCTGGGATGTTTTTCAAACATTTATAACTGTTTTTAAACAGAGGTATTCGAATAACCTTGAAGATATTCGAATAACATCATTCTAAACAGCTTTTAAAATGTGTTTAAAATAGAGGTATTTGAATACTCTCTTGTTGTATTCGAATAACCTGCTTTTGAACTCTGTTTTATGAGAAATGAAAACAGTGGTATTCGAATACACCCTTGTGGTATTCGAATAACCTGCTTCTGAACTATTTTTCTTTTATGAAATAAAAACAGTTGTATTCGAATACCCCATGTTGGTATTCGAATAACCCATATCAGTTTACTCTTCACGATGGTATTATGAACAGTGGTATTCGAATAATGATTTACACTATTCGAATAAACACGGTAAACACAGTTCCGGATATAGTATGTAACGGACATATTTTTATAATAATCATGGAATTAATTGCTATAACGGCTAATTTTCTATTTGACTCTATAAATGGAGACCGTGAGTCTTATCTAGAAGCAGCCATTTATCTGTTTAATTTGAGCTTGCTTTGAAATTTGTGATTTATAATTTATGCCTATTTTCTGTGCTCTTTTTGTTGAAACTTTGAGATATCCTTTGAGAGCCTCTTAGCACTTCAATTTGTATTATTTACTCTGAGTGAGAGTTTCTCTTCATCTATATTTCTGTTCTTCTATATTGAGGGTGAGGTATCCTTCAAGGTTTGTATAAGGATGAGGTATCTTTTCAAGGTTTGTATAAGGGTGAGGTATCCCTGCAGCCTGAGACTTTAGCACAAGGGTAGAGTTTTCCTGTGTGTGAAAAGTGCTCTTTTATGTAACGGTTGTAAGCACTTATTGAAGCTTGTATACATAGTGAAAAATCTCGGATTGTTTTCGAGGACTGGACATAGACCACAAGTGGGTCAGTGGTCGAACTAGGATAAATATCGTGCCTGCTTTTCTCTTCTCAATCTCTTTATTTTATGCAATTTTATATCATTGTACATTTATTTATTTGCTATTTTTAAAGCTTTTATTCTTCATCTCATAATTCTTTCTCTTTTATTTAATAGCTTAAATATTTGTGTTTATTTCAAGAGCATTTGTGAAAAGTTTTTAATACCCAATTCACCCCCCTCTTGCATAATGGTTGCCATGACTAACAAGTGGTATCAGAGCTTCGTGCTCTGGTAAAAGCTTAACCGCTTAGAGTTAAAGATCCTTGTTTGTTGGCAACCTTGAAATTTTTTTCAAAATAGAAGGTTTTGAAATTGATAAACAACCATTCTTTGATGGTGTGTATTTTGTTTATTGGAAAGCTAGAATAGAGTTTTATATTCAATCTATTGATTTGGATTTGTGGGATGTTATGATAAATGGATTTATTTGTAAACCAAAACAAACTTGGAACAATTATGATAAGAAATGTTTTTCCTTAAACATTAGAGCTATGCAAATTTTGAGAAGTAGTTTGAATGATGATGCTTATGGTAAAATTAAAAGTTGTTCTTGTGCCAAAGAAATTTTGGACACTCTTGATGCTATTTATCCTGCTAACGATGATTTTGTGTATAAAGTTATATATAGAAAGTAAGAAAAGCAAAAGCTATTGAAGGAAGCTTATCATGAAAAATATTCTCAAAGAGATGCTCAAACTATTGAAGGGAGTCAAATGTCTCTTGGTGACGATGATGCTCAATTTGAAGAAGAGGCAAAACAAAACAAAATTGATGCAAAAGAAGGTGATTCCCTTAAAGAGCCAAGTGTGCTAGAAATTTAGACCACTTCCTATATGGCTAAAAAGAACTTTGAGGTAAATAATTCTAAACTAGATTATAGTCCTTCCTATGATAAGTTACAATGTGTATATAATGAATTGTATGATGGTTTGTTGAATTTAGAAAAGAAAAACTTATCGTGTTTGGAAAACATTTCCTTTATTGAAAGTGAAATTGAAACTTTGAAAAATGAATATGTTTTTCTGAATGAGGAAATGTCTTTAAAATGTGAAACCTCAACTTCTTGTGAAAAGTGCATTGATTTAGAAAATTAAGTTGAGGATTTATATTCCAAATTTGCCAAAGCTAATGATTCTAATTGCTTACATTATATGCTTGTTAATAAGAATAAAATTAATATTATTCCATGTAAAAATTCAAGCAAGGCTTATGGCAAAAAAAATTTAGAATATAAAAACAACAAAAGGCTTAAGTTTTTCAAAGATAATCTTCAAAAGACCAAACCATCATTAAATTCAATTGTCTGTAATTTTTGTGGTCATTTAGGACATATTTCTCATTTATGCAATTATAGAAGAAATCCTTATATGAGAAATTATATGGTATGGGTTCCTAAAAATCCTAAAGGCCCTAATACTAACATTCAAGGACCCAAAATGAAGTGGATACTAAAGTGTCCTCCTAGTATTTTAATTATGCAGAATATTTCTCAAAAGGATGGACAAATTGGTTAAAGTAAAGAGGAATCATCAAGGAGAATGTTTCCAAAGCCTAATGGTAGAAACTTTGGTCAAAGAAGGAAGATGGCTTCAACCAAAGCTTCTCAAGTACAAAATATAGAATTTGCAAAGTTCAAGACTCCAAAAGAGAAAAAATGGATAAGAAAAAGTACTTCCTTGATTACCAAGGCCAAGGTATCAAAAGCTTTTATCTCTTATGCACACTCACATGCAAAGTCAATAAATTTGAAGTATATTCCTTGTAGGCCTTAAGTGAATAATAGAATCATGTGTACTTGAAAGTTGAATATTATGTTTAACATATGATTATGTTTATTCTTATTGTATTATAATTCATTATTTTGTTATATATCTTGGTACATAAGGGTCTATAATGCCTATGTATACTTTATATGCTTTAAAATTGACTATATATCATGAAAGCAAACATGTTATCGGCTATGTGTTTAATAGTAATTGGTTATTTAACTTATTGTGCTTAATTTACATATTATGAAAAAAATTGATCTTTATGATAGTATAATAGATTAATATTCAAAAAATAACACACAAAGTCCCAAGAAAATTTGGGTACCAAAAGTCAAAAGTTTAAGTGTGTTGTAGGTATACTTGAAGACCAAGAGCTGACTTTGACATCTTGAAAGTGGTTGCTCCAAGTACAAAGACTAGAAATAATTCCAAGCTCTCTTCCTTGTCTCCGTGAAGTTTGGACTTACAATTTTTTGGATAAGTGAAAACTTTTATTATGCTTTTCTAGCCTTATAATTTGAAAATCTTTCTGCATGTTAATATGCTAGATAAAGTATGCTCCTTACTTGAAATGACATATCTAATAAGAATATTCTTGAGCTTGAGTTTTTGATCAATTATACATATAATTGAATATTTGTGTTTATTACTTTATCATTGATTTATTACTCTTGAATTATTACTGATTTGAGTGCCAGAGTTATCTCGAAATCATTTTTGCAGGTACTCCATCAAAAGGTAAGCTTTCGTATCTCAAAATGTAATTCCTAGACATAATATATATGATTTCTTATTTAAGTTATTCGAATACCTCCCTATGGTATTCGAATACCATTGCTTTTATACGTGTAAATTTGTGGTTTTCTGATAGGGCTATTCGAATTGACCTATGGCTATTCGAATACTATACATCAGTACAGTATTCCTATAAGCTGGTGTATTCGAATAACCTGAGGCTTATTAATATTAGTGTCTCTCATATGCCTCTGGAGTATTCGAATACCTTGGAAGATATTCAAATACTTGCTCTTGATTTGCCAATTCTTTTTATGTGAGTATTCGAATACAGGAATAAGTATTTGAATACCATAGGCTGGCAGCCAAGCCAAACTGGCCCATTTATTCGAATAACTGGGAAGTTATTCGAATACCTTCTATCAGAAGGGTGCATCTTTTGGTCTTTCCCAACCGTTCTATTAGAATACATCTCATGGTATTCGAATAAAATCTGTTAAAGGCCACAACGCTTGGCTTTCCCTGCTCATCTATTCAAATAAAACCTATTTTATTCAAATAAATACAAATTATTTGAAAGGTTCTGTTGCATTTGTTGCTGTATATATTGCATAGCATTAATAATCAATATATGCTAAATTCTTTGTTTGTTTTGTCTAAAAATATGCACTTAATGATATGTATGAAAAATGCAAATGCTTAACCAAATGTAATTGGCTATTCTTTTGATGATTATATGCACTTACTTAATTTGATCAATGAAATGAAATATCTTTTACCTTTGTGATCTCATTTGTTATTTTATTATTTTGAATGCTTATTTGCTTATGAGTTTGGCATAATGACTAACCTCTATGGATTCAAATTTGATGGATATCAAAGAAAGTACTTTGAATTATTTTGTAAGGTGATAACTACCTCAAGCAAGTATTTAAATGGAACAAATTCATTCTACTTGAGGATAGTAAAGTTTAAAAGGATTCAACTTTTAAAAGGGTGCAAAGAATTTATATTCCCTCATGAAAACTTGAAGTTTGGAAGTTGGAGTTACCTACAAAAACTCAAAGAGTACACTTTTGGTGATATCAATCCTTATTTATGCTTTAAATTTGATATTATATGATATATGGAGAAGTAGAGAGTTGTGTTATACCTTTACATGTCTTGCATGATCATTATTTGCCTAAAAATGCCTAAATAAGTTTTGATGATGATCATTTGTTTCTTGATAAACTTGAGTCATGCCTTAAAAATACTTAAACTTTTTTTTTTGGATTCAAGTGCATATGTGCTTCATGCATTCTTGTTAGAGCTAACATTGCATGATTAATAATGTGATACATGCTTTAAAATTATATATCAACTTGAATTATACTTATAAATGGGCTTACATGATATTTGATGCTAACCTATGTTTTAGAGGACTTTTAAAGTTGGCTTTGCAAGTCTCTCTATGTATTTCAAATATAGTCATTATATTTTTTACATACAAACATATGTGGATAAATGAGAAAAACTGAATGGAATTCAAATGAAGAAGAAGATAAAGAAGACTTTCTTCTAGTGCAATGAAATGGAGAATTCAAAGGAAGAAAGCTCAAAGTTAAAGGACCAATAAAGAAGGATCATCACTCTTTATCTATCTCAATAAGTATCTCTATCCATAAGCTATTGTGGTACTTTATATGATATGGATCATATGATACTTGTTGATAAATTGATCTTAAAATGATTAGATACTTTTTTTACATGAGAAGTATGCTTAGCTTTGACAAAGTGCCTAATTAGATATTAACTTTCTAATTTGTCATTACATTTAGGGTGGATGATATTAGTTCTATACATGCTTTGATCCCTATAGCATATTTTATCAAGAAGATGTACTTATGCTCTTTTAACTTGGATTAATCTGTCTCAATGAATATGTGTTTTTTTTTTAATATAAAACATCTCTACCCCTCTAAAATGCTTTTGAAAATATAATGTGCCATTGTAAAATTCTTTTTGAAAGGGGAAAAAATTTTAAAATAGTTTTTGATTGAGGAATTAGGAAGATGTATCTTTACCTTACTTTTCTTTAAGGTAATGTACTTACATGGTCTTGGCATACATATTTCCTTTATCTATTTTGTACTTCAATAAGGGGGAGCTTATCTTACATATCTTTCTTCCATGTCCTTGTTGACTAAAAATATATATGCATGACTATGTTAAACTATTATGTTTTGATAATATGCATATTTTGAGGGGGAGCCTAGCCCTTAAATTGTTGTTTATATCTTTTGGCTTACATCCTTGTTTGATTACATAAAGTGTTTTATTGCTATCATATGCTAAATGTTGACATACAAAAATATGACAAGCATTCCATGAATAATCTTCTATATCTTGAAAGCATGCTTATTTCATCTCTCTATTCTTGAATCATATGTAGAATCTAAGGGGGAGAAAATATTTTTTTTTCTTTCTAAGCCTTTTAGTTGATGTCAAATAGGGGGAGTGAAAATTGGAAAGAAAAATATGTTCTTGTACTTATTGTTTGATATAAAAATATGTTCTTGTACTTATTGTTTGATATGCTTACATGAATATCCATTCTTGTATATGTTCTTGTACTTATTGTTTGATATGCTTACATGAACATCCATTCTTGTATATTATTCAACATATTTTTCTTTTGTGATTTGTCATCATCAAAAAGGGGGAGATTGTGGAAATAAGTTTGCCCCAAATGGTTTTATATGTTAAGTTTTGATGATGACAAATACAAGACAAATAGAATGATGCTTATAATTGATAGATGTGCTTAATGTGATATATTGTATCATGCATGATATGTACCTTATCTAGTTATATTTCACTTAATAATCATACAATAAGATATATGTAACATTCATCATATAATATATCAAATAATGCTTTATATGAGTTATAAATGAATTAATATTGGATTTGACCTTACTTAAATGAAAATATGCAATGTGTTCTGTTGCATCCTACATAGAGCATATCTATTAATAATTGTTAAATGTCTTATTTAGATGTG
The DNA here is from genome assembly GCA_029884595.1 of Ormosia semicastrata. NCBI lineage: Eukaryota > Viridiplantae > Streptophyta > Magnoliopsida > Fabales > Fabaceae > Ormosia > Ormosia semicastrata. The sequence goes on along the minus strand of JAQQTO010000028.1, from coordinate 3,723,340 downwards.
TCTATGAAAGTTTTATATGCATGCTAAACTAACTAGAGTTATACATTTATGAATCATGCATATGAAGACATTGAATTGTGATTCTGGACTAACTATGCTTGTTTAAGTGAGCAATACTTTATAAGATAGTCCAAGTACTAAGAGTAAGCTTGCAACAAGAAAGTAAAAGATATTTATTAAGCTCAACACAAGCAGAATGTGATTAAACATATGTCTTTGAAGATTTCTTTTGACAACACACGTGATGGGAAGACTAAGTCCAAGATCTTTTAAGGATAGCTTTAGAACTTAGAGTCTCCCTGTTTGAGGATCTCTTTGGATATCTCATAGTGCATTAAGATAAAACAAAATGCTTCCTTAAACTTATGCCAAAACTATTTTGATCTTGAAAATAACTTAAAAATGTTTTGGTGTTTTTGATAAACTTTCTAGGATGTTTTTCAAACATTTATAACTATTTTTAAACAGAGGTATTCGAATAACCTTGAAGATATTCGAATAACATCATTCTAAACAGCTTTTAAAATGTGTTTAAAATAGAGGTATTTGAATACTCTCTTGTTGTATTCGAATAACCTGCTTTTGAACTCTGTTTTATGAGAAATGAAAACAGTGGTATTCGAATACACCCTTGTGGTATTCGAATAACCTGCTTCTGAACTATTTTTCTTTTATGAAATAAAAATAGTTGTATTCGAATACCCCATGTTGGTATTCGAATAACCCATATCAGTTTACTTTTCACGATGGTATTATGAACAGTGGTATTCGAATAATGATTTACACTATTCGAATAAACACGGTAAACACAATTCCAGATATAGTATGTAACAGACATATTTTTATAATAATCACAGAATTAATTGCTACAACGGCTAATTTTCTATCTAACTCTATAAATGGAGACTGTGAGTCTCATCTAGAAACAGCCCAGCTATCTGTTTAATTTGCGCTTGCTTTGAAAAATGTGATTTATAATTTACACCTATTTTCTGTGCTCTTTTTGTTGAAACTTTGAGATATCCTTTGAGAGACTCTTAGCACTTCAATTTGTATTATTTACTCTTAGTGAGAGTTTCTCTTCATCTATATTTCTGTTCTTCTATATTAAGGGTGAGGTATCCTTCAAGGTTTGTATAAGGGTGAGGTATCCCTTCAAGGTTTGTGTAAGGGTGAGGTATCCCTACAGGCTGAGACTTTAGCACAAGGGTAGAGTTTTCCTGTGTGTGAAAAGTGCTCTTTTATGTAACGGTTGCAAGCACCTATTGAAACTTGTATACATAGTGAAAAATCTTGGATTGTTTTTGAGGATTGGACGTGATGGAGACCAAGGAAACTCAAGTGGAACCCCAATGGGCCCAATACCCAAAGAAGCACTGCGAGGACTTGGAGGCCCAATGACAAGGTCAAGAGCTAAGAAGGCTAAGGAGGATTTAGACAAAGCAGTCAACCACTTTCTTTTACTGAAGCCCATTCTAGAAGAAGAAGCACACAAGATGGTCCAAATGATCCAAGTTGATGAAGGGCCCAAATGTGGGGGCATGATTTCTTCTTTGTTAATTTTATTTAATTATGTATTTGAACCTTTTAATTTTTTCAGTTTTGGTTCTTATTTTCTTTTTAGGTTAATTTTGTAATAAGGGCCTATTGATTGGGCTTAACTTGCGCATAATAAAGCTAGGGTTTCCAATTGGGCCTAGGCTACATTTGCACTAGGATTAGGTTTAAAAAATGTGCTAGCTTGCTGCCTCCTTTAGCTAGACCTAGCTGCATACCTAATGCCTAAAAATAGGCTTGTGTTTACTGTATTTGACACTTTTTGACTTAGAGAATAATATTGCACTCCTTTGTGAGTTTTGAGAGCTTAGTTCTCTTGGGTTCTTAGTAGAGCCATTGATTTGTTGATTATTCCTATATTTTAATCACCTTGTAATTGATTCATTGAACTCTATTTGTGCTTAATTGTCATCATTTAGCTTAGTTTCTGATATCAAACCCTAATTGGAACATTACTGTGAAACTTTGCTTAAATGTGTTCATTAGTACTCATAATTGAATTATGCTTTTCAGTCATTGGGCTTCTTAAGGTTCAATTAGGTTTAATTAAGTTAATTTTGACACATTTTATGATATTGAGCCTAATTGAATCATTGAGGGAATTATTACATGACTTAGCCCTAATTTATCTCTTTGACAATGTTTAGTGAATTAGCTATAATTTGAGTTTCAAATATCTAATTGATGTGATTTTGGTCTTGTAGGAAAGCTAAGACAATTCTCTACTACTTTCATGAAGACCTCAAAGGCCCAATCACACGTTTGGATAACTCAAATTGGAGTTGAAGCAAGAACTAGGGTGCTGATCCTGACAGCTTGACCTTTGCATACTGTTCATGGCATATCGCTAGCAACAAGTTGTCAAATGAACTGAAATTTTGATGGTTGATATTAAGATCCAAATCTACAACTTTCATGTTGAACACTTGTCCAGATTTGGAGGTCTAAGGGGTCATATTGAGCTTAGAAGTCATATTACATGGCCAGAGTCAAAATACAAGGCATGCGTCAGAATACAGGGCCTAAAAATACACGGCCGTGTGAGAATACACGGCCTAGGCCATGGACGCCTCTGACTTTGCGTTTGAAACAGTGAATTTTGGACCCCCAACTCAGTGTCATACACGGCCTAGGTCGTGTATGCATACACGGCCGTGTATGACCTCCAGACATCAATTATTGCAAACTTCTATGCGAAGTTTGTGTTGGAGGCCTATATATTGACACTCTTGGCACGTTTTAAAGAGAGTTCTGACCTAGGAGAGCAGCTACAACTCCTTGGAGAAGGAGAGAGGAGTCTTGGATCAAAGATTGGAGTCTCGGGTTCGAGCAATCAGAGATCCATCATCCTCAATCCTCAGAAACTCGTTTGCTTTAGTTTTTCTTCTGCACTTTGTTTCTCATGTTGTTCTTTCTCAATTTTTCTTGTGATTTCCTTCTAGTTATGTGTAACTAAACCTCCCTTGGTTAAGGGGGTGATGAAACCACTAGTATTGATGTTGTGAATCTTGCATATTTGATTATTTCAATATAATTATGTTTTTATTCATATATTTCTGAATCTATTGTTAGTATGAAGGTTTTTGTACTTGTTCCCACTTTAAAAGTGGTAGATTTGGGTTTGTTATGCGTAGTTGCGGTAGTAGATCTAGAGAAATATATGATGTTCATGTGGGTATAATTATCTTTGTGCTATTTGCCAGTTATAAAAGTGGTAGATCTGAGTTTATTATGCGCGGTTGCGGTAATAGATCTAGAGAAATATATGTTCTAAGTAATTTAATCCCGGTGTGTGATTAGATCTTAGTGTGATTGATTTTCTAAATCTTAATGCAATTGTTAGATAGTTGTAAGAGCAGTTGCTTTATGACTAATCAGTGATTAGGAGTTGATTTGAGCGGTTGCTAAATTGGCCAACACGTAAGGAAAACAGAGATTTACTCTCACAATTGTGTAAAAACATAATTGAGCATGTTGGAATAAAAAAGATATGTGGATTTACATCATTATATAAATCTAGTGGTGGATTCAATCTCTTAACCAATTTTCTTATGTTGTTGATTTCAGTTCATTTATTGTTATTACCTTTGAAATTGTTCATTGTTCATCAAAACTCCAAAAAACCCCTTATTTACTGTTTATTGTCAATCAGAGTTTAAATTGGGAATTACTTGATAATGTTAATTGAATTGGTTCTCTGTGGATCAACCCTTACTAACTACAACTAGTTGTAAGGTTTTTATTTTCTGGTGGGCCTGACAACTGATTTTTATCTTGAAATTTTAATCACTATATCCTCATGCATCAGAATTTTGGCGCCGTTGTTGGGGAACCAATTTTTCAATTACACTATTAATTTATTTTCTATTTTTAATCTGTTTTTATTTTTATTTTTATTTTAGTTTTAGTTTTTGAATTTTTCTTTCTGAGTGCTTTATAGGTGTTGATGTCCATTGAAGGGGTAGACGAAGGATTGCTAAATTTGAGGAACTATATTGATCAACTCACTTCACATCCTCAATTTCCCTTCCATCCGACTAACTTCCACTTCACACCTGCTGACATTGAAGCTGCCCGTTACATTGATCTATCAAGTTCAGAGACATTTGAGCCATCTGAAATATCTGAAGAAGTGACAATGGCAGAAAACACTTTAAGGGCATTGGGTGCTCCAGATCTAGATCAACAGCCTCTATGCATAGACATTCTTGAAAATGAAGAGGCATTTGAATTGAAATCCGGCTTAATCCATCTCTTGCCATCTTTCAATGGATTACCCGGAGAGGACCCCAACAAACACTTGAAGGAAATTCATGTGGTATGTTCTAGCATGAAGCCTGCAAGAATTCATGTAGAACAAGTCAAGTTGAGAGCTTTTCCATTCTCATTGAAAGACTCAGCTAAGGAGTAGCTTTACTACTTGCCACCCAGATCCATCCAATCATGGCAGGACATGGCCCGATCTTTCCTAGACAGGTACTTCCCTAGCTCAAAAGCTGCAACAATCAGAAAAGAAATCTGTGGTATTCAACAAAGGCATGGGGAATCACTCCATGACTACTGGGAGAGATTTAAGAAGCTATGTTTCAGCTGCCCTCATCATCAAATAAGTGAGCAGCCCTTAATTCAGTATTTCTATGAAGGCTTACAAGTGATGGATCGCAACATGATTGATGCTGCTAGTGGAGGAGCATTGGTTGATAAAACTCCTCAAGAAGTTAGAAACTTGATCTCAAGAATGGCTGCCAATACTCAACAGTTTTACTCTAGAAATAACATTGGAATAAGAGCAGTGAAAGAAGTAAAGACAACCAGTCTACAGCAGCAAATGACTCAATTGACTGCTATGGTTCAGCGGTTAATGGATATAGGCAAAGCACCAGTTCATGCCTGTGGGATCTGTTGTTCATCTAGACATCCCACTGATATGTGTCCCACTCTCCAAGAGGACACAAATAAGGAGGTAAGAGCAGTAGGGAGATATACTGGACTTTTAAAAAATTACAACCCCTACTCAAACACATATAATCCGGGTTGGAGGGATCATCCTAATTTCAGCTATGTAAAGCAACCTCAAAATCAACCTCTAGCTTATGGACCTCCAGGATTCCAATAAAGGCAAGCACCTTTCCCTCAGAAACAGCAACAAGTTCAAGCTCCTAAGCAACCTGAGCCTTCACTAGAGGAGCTAGTGAAACAAATGGCCACCAATAATTTGCAGTTCCAGCAAGAAACAAATGCAACCATACAAAGTTTCAAACAAGAAACAAGGACTACAATCAATAACTTGCAAAATCAGATAGGGCAGCTGTCCACAGAATTCAACAAGTTTCGAAGCCAAGCTTCAGGGAAACTACCCTTACAACCAGAAATGAATCCGAGGGAAAATGCTAGTGCTGTCACATTGAGAAGTGGAAAGACGATGGATGAGCCTACATCTCTTCCACCAATCACTCAAGAGAAAGATGAACCACCCAAAGAGGCAAATGATAAGGGGCAAAATTCCAAAGCCCCTAAGGTAAGTAATTCTGAACCCCTTCCTAAATATGTCATTAAAGCTCCTTTTCCTAGTAGGTTGGTTAAAACCAAGAAAGAAGAAGCAGAAAAAGAAATACTTGAGACTTTTAGGAAGGTAGAGGTTAATATTCCTTTGTTAGATGCCATTAAGCAAGTACCTAGGTATGCAAAATTTCTGAAAGAATTATGCACTAACAAGAGGAAGCTAAAAGGAAATGAAAAAGTCCAAGTAGGAGAAAATGTTTCAGCTGTAATTAAAAAGAAACTCCTAACCAAATGTTAGGACCCTGGCACATTCACCATTCCATGCACTATAGGTAACACAAGGTTTGAAAGGGCAATGCTTGATTTAGGTGCATCTATAAATGTCATGCCATATTCTATTTATGCATCTTCATACTTGGGTCCTTTGGAACCTACTGGTGTTATTATTCAATTGGCTGATAGATCTAATACATACCCTAAGGCTATGGTTGAAGATGTTTTGGTGCAAGTGAATGAATTAGTGTTTCCAGCAGACTTCTATGTTTTGGACATGGAAGAGGATGAGTCTCCTAAATCTGCTCCTATCTTGTTAGGGAGACCATTTTTGAAAACTGCACAGACAAAAATTGATGTGCACTCTGGAACTCTAACAATGGAATTTGATGGGGAATTAATTAGATTCAATATTTTTGAAGCTATGAGATACCCAAGTGATGTGCACTCTGCTTGTGTAATTGATTCTTTTGATCCTTTTGATTCTTTAATTTATGCAGCTTTTGATACTGACCATTTTGATGCTCTTGATACAATTCTAACTCATAGCTTAGATGTACAGGAGGAAAAGAAGAAGAATGAAGAAGAGCCATGGAGTGAAGACATTGATGAAATTGTTGCTGCCTTACAAGAGCTCTCTTCCACTCCAGAAGAGCATGAGGTAACTTTTGTTAATTTACCTGTTACTACTGATATACCTCAACCTTCCGTTGTGCAGGCACCTGAATTGGAACTGAAAGTACTGCCTGATCATCTTAAATACATCTTCTTGGGGGAGAAGGACACCCCTCCAGTAATAATTGCAAATTCACTCACTCAAGAGCAAGAAGAGAAACTGGTAGCTGTAACATCCCAAAAGTTCTTTATTTCATTATAAACGATCATTTTATAATATTTATGATTTTTAGAAATTTTTGTGGATTTTTCTGGAAATGATGAATATTTTAATATATTTTTCATTTTGCGTGTACACTGAGCGGAGCCGGGGAACCTAGAATATTTTCCCTGAGGCTGGTAAACTTTGAACTGTCAATGTGTCAACGGGGGATCTTACTAAACCCGAGGCCGGGCACAGTTTGCGAGGTTTATATTTTTTGAGGTTTTATCTGTTAAATAAAATTGCGGTATCATAAAATCATCTGATGAATAATAAAATATTATTTTCATCAATGGTAAATTTTATTCACTGAGAAAATAATTCCACAGTGTAATTAATCATCTGTCAAATGTATTTAATTTAGAGACAAGCTTACTATGTGCTTTATCGAGGAGCGCGCGAAGCTTCTCAAGGAAGCTTCTTCCAACCATTATTTTTATCATTTCTCTCTCCTCCCAATTTGTGCAGCACGATTGAAATTAAGGGGGTCTAATTCATTTCCTTTTCTCATATTTCCTCACCTCCCAATACGCAGCTACTATTCACTCATCTTCTCTCTTCTCTTTCACCCTACAGCAGCAACACCATCCACCCACACCTCCATTTTGTTCTTCAAACCCTCCCAATCTTAGCACCATTTCGTGTTTGGAGAACCACCATCATTGAGGAAATCAGCTTCAAGGTTCTGCCATTTCCTCCATCTTCATTCTTCTACGTCTTTGAAGCTTAAAGGTTGGAGCTTTAAGGTAAAGCTCTTAGCTTTTTCTCCCTTTCTTCTCTTTTCGTAACCCACTGTCATTTTGATGACAATGGGTATCCATTTCAATATTAGGATTCTGATTCTTGCAAGTTTAAATGTTTAAGGATTTCCTGGAAGCTGAAAATGAAATCCTGACCAAAAAGGAGCCACCTTTCTTTGTGCTTCTCCAAGGTAAGAGGAAGACACTCCTCCTCAACCTCTTTTAGCATTTAGGGACGTTGTTTGTGATTGGCACTGAGATTCATCTCTGTTTGTATGCTGCTGGTGATGTATACATATGCTAGTTGATTGTTTTATGTGTTTTCATATATTTATGTGTACTGGAACGTATAATCTAAAAGGAACGCTGTCGGGCTGGCTCTCGTATGGCCACACCTTGAGACTAAAATTTTGGGATTCTTGGTGAGAAATGGTAATAACTTGAGTTTCTGACCATTAAGTGTAATGTCAAAATCCGTCGTGTATGAACCCCTGGTCAAACCCGTCGAATGTGATGTCTTGATCACTTAGTCAAATGTTTGAATCTGTCGAGCATGAACTCCTGGCCAAACCCATCGAATTTGATGTCTTGATCACTTAGTAAAGTCAAAATTCATCGAGTATGAACTCCTGACCACTTAGGAGAGAAACTCCTCCAATGCAAAATTCGTCGAATTTGAATGACCACATCCGTCGAGTGACAGATAAGTCAAGTTAGAATGCCAATACCCATCGAGAGACATACCTGTCGAGTAGATCTTGTGCCCATTTATCAGAAGCTTCCCAAAGTTAATATTCGTCGAGTAGAATGTCAAGATCCGTCGAATTAGAGTTTTGACTACAGTGTTTTTCGTCGGTTTGACACTTGGGAGATTTCTCCAACGTCGAAACCCACATCCGTCGAAATTGGACTTCTGCTAACCTTCTAGAAAAATTCGATAGTTTTGATCTCTGTTCGACAGAACCTCCATCCAACAGAAATTGGTTTTTATCCAGTCTTGTTATATAATGTTCTCCCATCTTTCATCCTTCTGCCATGTTAGTTTTCGTTGAATGGCAGCCTCAATTTTCCACTAAATGCATTGTCTCCGTCGAATTCACAACGATGGTTTATCACCCAATACCTAGCAATTAAATCTATGACGTTGTTGGTGATTCTGGCCATGTATCTTCCTGGATTCAAAACCCTTGGATTAATAAAAGCACATAAATCATAAATGATTGGATGACTAGAGATTAACTAGGGATTCATAAACAGGGAAGAACATGAGTATGGGTGAGCTTTTGAGGCACATAATGAATTTAATGGTTGACTTTTATCATGACTATGAATGGAAATTGTGGATATCCTTAAAATGTACTATTGGATTGTTGTAGACCCGTGAATGGGATCAGATCTTGTTGATAAATGATATGACATGCATTTGAAGCATGATGGGCCTAGTTGGTCATGAGGAGTATGATTGTGTCATGCATTGAACAAAAAGAAAGAGATTGTCCGTTGGACTTGGTTAAGGCCGGTGGCCTAGGAGTTGAACTTACACCTTTGTGCGGGTGCGAATAGACAAGTGTAGGTTACTTGTTGACCTTGGGGGCGTCAGGGTGCGGGTACCTCACAATGGGCAGCTGGTAGCTCTCTGTCTGTGGGGCAGACCAATGCAAACACACTGACGATCCGGACCGAGACGCTGTCCTATGTCGAGATCTGTGTAGAATGTCTTGTAAAATGCCATGATGTACAAAATGATAATTTGAGAATTTTAGCACTTGAGGGCCTGGGCAGCCAAGAATACAGACATACCTCCTAATCGTTCTCTCCGACTGTTTTGTGTCTAGCTCCATGGAGTAGGATTTTGGTTATTGAGGGCAAGTGTGCATAGTGAGTCCATGAATTATCTGGCATACATTGCTATTATAATTGGAAATGTTGTACCTCTGATATATCTGTATGTACATGACTGCCTGGAACTGTTTGGTTGATCATAATTGCTATTGATTGTTTATTACCATTATTACTGTCATAAGTGCTATGTGGGCACTTTGCACCGTTTGGTTTCTCGATGCTATGATTGGTAATGATGGTAGGATGTCTTACCTCTTCTCTGTCTCTCCACTTCTGTTTTGTCCGTATACTGCGTTCCCTAGAAGATAACTGCAAGGAACCGGAAGCCCCCGACTTCCCTAGTTTTTGGCCTCATCTTGACTGAGCGACTGTAGAAGAATATGGAGCCACGCACGCAAAGATTTTTGGGAGATGTGCGCCTGACTTTCTTGGGAAGGCCAGAGTGCTGGTACATCAACTATGGTTCTGAGCGTTGCGTCTATACGGGGGATGTGTCGCTATCTCTAGCCTAGAGGCGTCACGAGCCGCCTGTCTTCACCTGCTGTATTAGTTTACGTTTAGAGTTTCAGCTACCGATATGCGAGATGTGGGGTGACCGTTATTTCACTCCGTGGGAAGACTCTTTTCGTTCCACAGCTCGGGCCCCGTCCCGTGACTTTGCGATTCCTATGGTGATTTCCTCTGACGAAGAAGATCCTGAGGAAGATCCCGAAGAAGTTCCTGAGGACGACCCCGAAGAGGATCCTGAAGAGGACCCTGACTCGATCCCTCCTCACTTGAGGGACTGACTTTACTTGTAGCTACTGAGGGCTACCAGTATTTTATTTTGGGGGCCTGATGTTTTGTCTGTAGTGGGCTGTATATTCTGATACCGTAGGGATATGTATGTATAATCCTTTGGGGGCAGGTATAGTTTTGCTTTTTGATATGTCAGGCTTTGTAACTAAACAGTGTGATAATTATATATATATATGAATGAAATGTTAATTTCCCATGTATGTTTCGTCACCGAGGATATTGTTTATCGTTAACATAAATGTAACAAAAGGGAAAAAAAATATATACTCGCTAATTTAATTACCCAACTACATTTGAGTAAATATATATATTATTAAAATGAACCGGGTCTTAACTCACATAAATTTTATTTTCGCATTGTAATTGAAAGTGAGACATTCCCTTGGGTCAGAAAAAAAGAAAAGGGGCGTCACAGTAGCTGTTTTGTAGGAACATAAGACAACAATTGGTTGGTCAATAGCTGATATCAAGGGTATTAGTCCCTCCATTTGTATGCACAGGATATTAATGGAGGAGGATACTAAACCTGTGAGAGACCCCCAGTGGAGGTTGAATCCTCCCATGAAGGAGGTTGTGAAAAAGGAGATACTGAAGCTCCTAAGTGTGGGGGTGATCTACCCCATTTCTGATAGCAAGTGGGTAAGCCCAGTCCAGGTAGTACCAAAAAAATCTGGAATTACTGTGGTAAGAAATGCTAAAAATGAGCTTATTCCCACTAGGTTGCTGATAATCACATATTTTATTCATTAAGAAACCCTTATGTTTAGTCATTTACACTCTCCATATTCTTAATTGATTGAGTTTGGTATGATTTTGCGAGTTTGAGCTCAAATTGGTCCTAATTGAATATTTTCAGCATTATTGAAATTTGACACTATTTCTGTATTTTGGCCATAACTTGAGTTCCTGATATCTGATAATCATGAATTTTACCTTGTAGAAAAGCTAAGAGGAAGCTCTACAACTTTGATGAAGAGCTCGAAATCCTAAACAGATGTCTAAGGGACCTAAGTTTACATAGAATTCAGAATATGAGTTCTGTCACTAGAATCCGAATGTGTGCACTCATAAAATCATATCTCAAGCTGTAATAATGGAGATGGACTAAAATTTGGATAGTTGATAGTTAAGATCCAAATAAACAACTTTCATGAAGAACACTTTTTGAAAAAATGAAGTCTAATGGGTCAGTTTGAGCTTGCAAGTCGGAACAGAGGTGCTGAAGTTGGGTTTGAGCAACCTACGGTATTTGGGTTATATATTGGGCTGTAGGAAGCCAAATTAGACGATCCAGATATGCATGTTATAGCCAAGACAAAGATCTACAACTTTCATGAAGAGTACTTTTCATGGGTCAGAAGTATAGTTAGTCGTTTTAGGCTTCCAAGTCAGACAATAAATTTTCGTCCTCAACAACCCATTCAACTACTTCACTCACCAACCCACTCAACTACTCCACTCACCAACCCTCTCAACTACTCCACTCACCAACCCTCTCAACTACTCTACTCACCAACCCACTTAACCACCCCACTCATCCACCCACTCCCCTTTGTAATTTTGTTACCCTAGACTTCTATAAAAGGCACCATTGGTTATCATGAAAGTAACAAGTTGTATTCTCCTTCATTTCTCTCATAGTTTCTTCTTGTTTCTTTATAGTTTCTCATAGCTTTTTTATATTTTGATGCTCTCCTTCGTGGTAATGGATGGCTAAGCTACTTTCAGTCAATTTAGAACTTTTGAAGAGATTGTGGTTTGGATTCTTGAGACCTTGGTTATGTATTGTATTTGATTTGTAATTGAATTTCTCTTTTCTTCTTCTTCTTTCTTCTTCTTGATCTTGAATGCATGAATGGTGATTCTATTTATGTTGATCTGATTTGATCTTAGTTTAAGATTGAGATTTGTGATGAAACTTAGAACTGATTGATCTAAACTAATCACATAAATGAAGATTGAGATTTGTGATGAAACTTAGAACTGATTAATCTAAATTAATCACAGAATTAAAAAGGTTAGGTTACTGATTTGTGCCTAAGTTAATTGAATTTGGTACTTGAAATTAACATAGATCTTCATGAATGGCGTGATTGCGGATTTGTGTTTATCACTTGTTAATTGAATTCTAGACGATCGTCTAGTATGAATTCTGGATTTGATGCAAAGATCTCGGTTAGATCCAAATTAACAATTCAATTGCACTTCAAGTGTTCTATGAAGCGTCTATGGTTGAATCCACCCAATCTTGGATAGGTTTCTAAATTGACTGCTCTTTAATTGTTATTTCTTCCTTTAATTTTGTTAAGTGCGATCTTAAATTGTCAAACCCCCCTTTGCTAAACTTTCACTTGATTTGATTAAATTGCATCTACAATCCTCGTGGAGATGATCCGGTGTTGTCACTATGCTATAAGCTTAGGTAATAACTTCGGTTATAATTTTGACTGAATTCGGCGCTCGTCAAAATTTTGGCACCGTTGTCGAGGATTAGTAAGTGTAATCTTTTCATTTTAAGTGTTTTTACTAACTTTTGCTTTTTATTAACTTTTCTAACATTTTTATCCATTGTCTAGTATATTTTGCTTATTTATTTGTTTTTGTGTGATGCATGACTAGGTCCGAGCCTGATAACTTGGTTGACTTTGATCCTGAGATTGATAGAACCTTGCATAGGTTGATTAGAGCTCGTAGGCCAAGTGCAAGAATTACTTCTGAATTTGATCTTAATATTGGGAGTGAACTTGAGATCTTGAATAATTAAAACCATGGCTAATAACATACGAATAGAACTCTTAAGGAACTTGTCTTTGCTCTCGATATAACTAACCAGTCTTTGTGTATTCAATACCCAGATCTTGATGCTGATTTTGAGTTAAAATCTGGATTGATACATTTGTTGCCCAAGTTTCACGGTTTTGTAGGTGAGGATCCCCATAAGCATCTAAAGGAGTTCTATGTGGTTTGTTCAACCATGAAGCCACATGGGATCTCAGAAGAGCATATCAAGTTAAGGGCATTTCCTTTCTCACTTGCTAATACAGCTAAGGATTGGTTATTTTATCTCTCACCAAGTTCAGTAACAAGTTGGACTGACATGAAGCGGTTGTTCTTAGAGAAAATTTTTCCTGCCTCTAGAGCTGCTGCCATTAGAAAATATATATGTGGTATAAGACAAATGACAGGAGAGACCTTGCATGAATATTGGGAAAGATTCAAGAAGCTGTGCTCGAGCTGTCCCCACCACCAAATCACCAATCAACTCTTAATTCAATATTTTTATGAAGGCTTGCTGCCAAATGACAGAAGCATGGTGGATGCTGCCTCTGGAGGAGCCTTAGTAGACAAGACCCCACAACAATGCGAGAGATTTGATAGCAAACATGGCATCCAACACCCAACAATTTGGCACACGAATTATTACTTCAACCAGAGGAGTCAATGAGATTCAATCATCTTATGTAGACCAACAGAGAATGGAACACGACTTGATGAATTGACTTCTTTGGTGAGGTAGTTAGCATGGGACAACAAGCACCAATGCGGATGGTCTGCAACCGTGTGTGTGGCATTTGCTCTTGTTCATCTCATCCTACTCGATGCATGCCCCACACTTCGGGATGGTGGTTCTATTTTTCCAGAGAAATTATGTTGCGGCCTGGTATTTTTCCTGGTAGACCCCAATATCAGCAATCACAAAGAAGACCCCAGATATGATCCATTTTCTAATACCTATAACCACATTGGAGGGACCATCCCAACCTGAGATATGGAAATTCTGGTCAACAACAACAACAGCCCTACCAACAGCAGCAACCTCAGTTTAGATACCAAGCTACAGGCCCTAGCAACAAGTACCAACCACCTACATTTAGGCAAGCACAACTGCTTAGCCACCCATGCAAAGAAATTTCCTCCAAATTCACTGTTCTAGCAGCCACTCCAGCTGAGCCACCTTTCGAAGACTTGATGAAACAGTTTCAGCAGAATGTCAATACCACCATCCAAAATTTATGAACTCAAATTGGGTAGATGGTAACCACTCTAAGTGAGTTGAAAAGTCAAGGGTCGAACCAATTGCCTTCACAAACAGTCAACAACCCAAGAGGCAATGTAAGTGCCATTAGCTTGAGAAGTGGCAGAGAAGTTGAAGGGTCCTACTCTACCACAACCTGAACTACAAGTGCAGCAACCAGAAGGTGACCAGAAACAGAAGAAAGTGGATAACTCAGTCCAAAAATCTGTGACACAGAAGAAATGTGCAGAGAATTCAAATCTGGCCATTCCACTACCTTTTCCAAGCAGAGTCACACAGTCCAAGCATACTGCACAAACAGAAATAGAAAAAGAAGTCATGGACACATTCAGGAAGGTGAAAATCAATATTCCCCTCCTTGATGCAATCAAGCAGATTCCCAAGTATGCCAAATTCCTCAAAGAGTTGTGTACTCACAAGAGAAGACTTAAGGGTATTGAGAAAATAAGCATGGGCAGAAATGTTTCTACAACGATTCTACCAAGCATGCCACAAAAATGCAAAGATCCTGGAACTTTCACAATTCCTTGCACGATAGGTAACTCCAAATTTGAACATGCAATGCTAGACTTGGGTGCTTCAATTAATGTCATGCCTATGTCAATATATCAGTCCTTGAACATTGGCACTTTGCAACCTACTGGTATAGTGATTCAGTTGGCAAATAGGACCACTGCTCATCCTACAAGAGTGCTAGAAGATGTGTTAGTTCGGGTGAATGAGCTAATTTTTCCAGCGGACTTCTATATTCTGAACATGGAAGATGAGTCTTCAACAAACCATGCTCCATTGATCCTAGGCAGACCTTTCCTCAAGACAGCCAAGACCAAGATAGATGTGCATGTTGGCACCCTTTCCATGGAATTTGGCGACGATGTGGTACAATTTAACATTTTTGAGGCCATGAGACATCCCCTAGAGGAACATTCTGTTTGAATTTCCTGATATTGCTGATTTTTTGGATTCTGTTACCTGTGAAACATGTGCTGGCTGTGATATTGTACCATGTGCTGCATGTGCTGAGATTTATGCAGTTATGAGTGGTGATGTAGTCCGCTGACTTGAATGATGCAGCATGTGAAAATGAGAGTCAGAAGTATGTTGAATTTAATGTTGCTGAGTTAGTTGTTTCAAACAGCTTGCTGGCCTCCATTATACAGCCTCCATCGTTAGAATTAAAGATTTTATCGGATCATCTTAAATATGCATATTTGGAAGATGGTGAGAAGTTGCCTGTGATTGTTGCTAAAAATTTACAACCTGATCAAGAAGAAAAATTACTGCAGGTTTTGAGGCAGAATAAACAAGCCATCGGATGGACACTTGCAGATCTTCCTGGTATCAGTCCCTCCACATGCATGCATAGGATTTTGTTGGAGGAAGATACTAAACCAGTACGGCAGCCCCAAAGGAGACTGAACCCCCTGACTCTGGATGTGGTAAAAAAGGAAGTTACCAAGCTACTGCAAGCTGGCATTATTTATCCCATATCTGATAGTAAATGGGTGAGCCCCGTGCAGGTTGTTCCAAAGAAAACTGGGCTCACAGTAGTTGAAAATCAGAATAATGAGCTACTACCCATAAGAATTCAAAACAGCTGGCGGGTTTGCATTGATTACAGATGACTTAACCAAGCCACCAGGAAATATCATTTCCCATTACCTTTCATTTATCAGATGTTAGAGAGACTAGATGGCAAGTCGCATTACTGTTTCTTGGATGAATATTCGGGTTATTTTTAGATCCATATAGCCCCAGAAGACCAAGATAAAACTACTTTCACTTGCCCATTTGGCACATTTGCATATAGAAGGATGCCTTTTGGTCTGTGCAATGCTCCAGGCACCTTTCAAAGGTGTATGGTAAGTATATTTTTGGACCTTTTAGAAAATTGCATGGATGTATTCATGGATGACTTTACTGTCTATGGCTCTTCCTTTGATGCATGTTTGGATAGTTTGACTCAGGTTTTGCATAAATGCATTAAGGCTAACCTTGTTCTGAATTTTGAGAAATGTCATTTCATGGTAGAGCAAGGCATAGTTTTAGGGCATATAATATCTAGCAAGGGTATTGAGGTAGATCCTGCAAAAATAGATGTTATTTCATGCCTATCTTACCCCACATGCGTGCGGGAGGTTCGTTCTTTCCTTGGTCATGCAGGTTTCTATAGGCGATTCATAAAAGATTTTAGCAAAATTGCTCTTCCACTATCCAACTTGCTACAAAAAGAAGTGGAGTTCCATTTTGACCAGAAATGCAAGGATGCCTTCAATCACTTGAAGCAAGCATTGACCAGTACACCTATCATCCAGCCACCAGATTGGACACTCCCATTTGAGCTCATGTGTGATGCCTCTAATTATGCTTTGGGAGCTGTTCTTGCACAAAGGGTCAGTAAAATATCTCATGTCATCTCCTATGGTTCAAGAACTTTAGATCCTGCACAAGTCAACTACACCACCACTGAAAAAGAACTTTTAGCAATTGTTTTTGCTTTAGACAAATTTCGATCATATTTGCTTGGTTCTAGAGTGGTTATGTTTTCAGATCATACAGCTCTGAAGTTTCTCCTGAAGAAGCTTGATGCAAAGCCTAGGTTGATTAGGTGGATTTTGCTCCTCTAAGAGTTCGATATTGAAATCCGTGATAAAAGTGGAGCGGAGAATTTAGTGGCTGATCACCTAAGCCGAATTGAAAGGGAGGCAGATACTTTTCCTATCCATGATGTCTTCCCTGATGAGCAGCTTTTCAAGCTGCAAGGTAACACTCCTTGGTTTGCTGATTTGATAAATTTCTTAGTTGCTGGCATTTTCCCTGCACATTTTATTAGGGCTCAGATTGATAAATTGAAGAGTGAGTCAAAATATTATATGTGGGACGACCCTTATCTGTGGAAATTTTGTAGTGACCAAATCATTAGGAGATGCGTGCCTGATAATGAATTCCATTCTATTCTTAGATTTTGTCATACACTTGCATGTGGCGGTCATTTTGGTCCCCAAAGGACTACTAGGAAAGTTTTGGAATCTGGATTATATTGGCCCACTCTATTTCATAATGCATATGTATTTTGTAAATCTTGTGATCAATGCCAAAGAATAGGAAACACTTCTCGAAGGAATGAGATGCCCCAGAAATCCTTATTGTTCTGTGAGATTTTTGATGTATGGGGTATTGATTTTATGGGACCCTTTCCTGTTTCTTTTGGTTTTGTTTACATTTTTCTAGCTGTTGATTATGTATCCAAGTGGGTGGAGGTGAAAGCTACTTGGACTGATGATTCCAAAGTTGTTGTGGATTTTGTTAGATCACAGATTTTCTGCAGGTTTGGAGTTCCAAAGGCCATCATCAGTGATCAGGGTACACATTTTTGTAATCGAAGCATGGAAGCTTTGATGAAAAAGTATGGGGTCTTGCACAGAGTTTCTACACCTTACCATCCCCAAACTAATGGGCAAACCGAGATTTCCAATAGGGAGATTAAGCAGATACTCCAGAAGACAGTTCAACCAAACAGAAAGGATTGGAGCAAGAGGCTTGAAGATGCTTTATGGGCTTACCGGACTGCTTATAAGACACCAATCGGAATGTCTCCGTATCGGATTATTTTTGAAAAAGCCTGCCACCTGCCGGTGGAAATTGAGCATCGTGCATTCTGGGCGGTGAAAAGGTGCAACTTGGACCTAGATCAAGCAGGTATGGAGAGGAAGGCTGCATGCCTACAAACAATTGGAGGAGATCCGCTTGGAGGCTTATGAAAGTTCCAAACTTTATAAGAAGAAGACCAAAGCCTTCCATGATAAGTTGATTCTGAGGAAAACATTCGCGATTGGTCAAAAAGTTCTCCTCTACAACTCTCGCCTCTGACTCATGCCTGGCAAATTAAGGTCTAGATGGGATGGACCATTTATTGTTACTAAGGTTTTTCCTTCTAGTGCTATTCAGATTAAAAGTGAGGTCACTGTCAAAGCTTTCATCATAAATGGACACCGCCTCAAACAGTATCATGAACTTCCAGAGAATGCAGAAGTGGAGGTGATGAACCTTCTCCATCCGCATTATGAATAAATAAAAAAAAGGGAAAAGAAAAGAAAAAAAAAGAAAAAAAAATAGTTGTGTGCCCGACAATGAGGTAGGTAGTGCCATTAAATTTTGTCACTCGGAAGCATATGGAGGTCATTTTTTCTTCAGCGACAACAACTGCGAAAATCTTGCAGTATGGATTTTATTGGCCTACTTTATTCAAGGTCTGTTACACCTTTTGCAAAAGCTGCGGAAATTGGTTAAAAAAAGTTCTGCTTTAAGATTATTATCTGCACCTACTCCTTGGAAAATTAAGATCTAGGTGGCGTGGTTCTTTTGTTGTCAAACATGTGTATCCTCTGGGCCCGTAGATATTGAGGATCCTAGGAATGGTAATGCGCTTAAAGTTAATGGACAAAGACTCAACCATTCCTAGAAAACCAAGTTCTTGAGTTCTTTGTGTTAACGGTTAAGTGACGGATACGGTACTCCGTGACTCTCAAGTCAGTTTATTTTTCAATTTCCCAAAATAACTGAACCCTTCTTCTTCTTCAAAATAGATGTCATTCTTTCAAACCTGAGCAAACATTTTCCTTCTCTTCCTCAAAATGCTCTGAGAAAAATCTACAAAGTTCGATGTGAAATATTGAGACTGTTAATGCACAAAGGTATGCCAGAAGATGTACGCTGGATAATTGAAGCAAAGGTCCGATTAGCAGGTGAGTCCTCAATTTCATTTGACTCATATATGCCCTGTCTTGGAAAAAGTTCATATTCTAAAAGGAGAAGAGCAAAAAGGTTACAAGTCTGTCACAAATGTGGACGATGGAACTGTAACAAGCGACATCGTACTTTGGGGATGGTTTCCGCAAATAGAGAAGATAAAATTTTCTTCATTAAGAATGGACTGAGTAAGGAGTCATTAGATGATATCTTATTGACTCTTGAGATGCATTCTTGTGGATTGGTGCATCGTGAAATTCTTAAATTGTGGGATCTCTTCAAGGATGAAGAAAAACGCTACAGTCTTGGGAATCTGACTCTAAAAGACCCTGTTTGCTAATTTATAAGAAAATTGGATGGGAAGCTTATCCTCAACTCATAGAAGATGTTTAAGCCGTTACTGGACGTTAAACTAGAGGCAGATGTGAGCCATATCCACAAACAATCTGTACGTATCATCCTCTTCTTCTTCTTCATGTCATCTTTCAAACAAAAAACAAAACAAAACAAAAAACAAAACAAAACAAAAAAAAAAAAAAAAAAAAAAAAAAAAGTAAAAAAAAAAAAAAAAAAAAAGAAAAAAAGATTTTGTGTTTCTTAAATTCAACCTTTTCTGACAACCGTCAACCTACCCTTATAGGTGCAATTATTCCCCTTTCCATTCTTTTTCTTATTTAAACACTCCATTTTCTCTATTTTCCTTCAACTCAGAAACACTCAAAGAGAGGAAGAGTATAGAATGGGGTCTTCTATTCGTAACCTCAAAAATGTCTGTGTTTTTTGTGGGTCGAGTTATGGGAAGGGATTAGAGTTTGTAAACGCAACTAGCACTCTTGGTCGATCACTTGCTGCGAGGAATATTCATCTTGTATATGGGGGAGGTTGTCGTGGGTTAATGGGGGCTGTATCACTTTCTGCTTTTATAGGAGGCAGTCAGGTTTTAGGTGTTATTCCTAAACCTTTAGCTGAAAATAACATCACTGAAAAGACAGTTGGAGAAGAAATTCAGGTAACATCTATGCATGGACGAATGAAAATAATGGTTGACAATTCTGATGCATTTCTTGTCTTACCAGGTGGTTTTGGTACTTTGGAAGAAATTTTTCAAATTGTCTCTTGGTAGCGAACCGAACATCCACCATAAACCTATTGGTTTGTTGAATGTTAATAATTTCTTTGATCTTTTGTTATCTTTTCTTGACAAAGCTGTGGAACAGAAATTTATCACTCCTTTGGCAAGACAACTTCTTATCTCTGCCTCCACTATTGATGAGGTCATTGATAAATTAGAAGCTTTTGAGTATGTACCTGATAAGGTATTAGCTCAGATAGATTGGTCAACGAAGCAAATGAAGGAAGTAACAAGAAAAGAAAGACAGATCTGACACTTTCTCTTTAATCGGTTTGATTTTATTATACTTTGTTTCTGTTTAAATTTGTGTCAGCTTTCTCCAACAGGTAATATCGTCTATCCTTTACTCATCTATATTTTAACATTGAGGACAATGTTGTGATCTAGTTGGGGGGGAAGGATAGTTGACCAAAAAAAAAATTTGTTGTTGTTTTGTTTGGAAAGTATGATATGATTGTCATGGACTTATTAAACCAATTAGTGATGGCAGAGTAAGGAATAATTTTACTCTTGAGACGCATCTTAATTGGTGGCAGAGTAAGGAGTTTTTTTAGGTAGTAATTAATTAGTATTAAATTGTGGAAGTACTAAAATTTTATTATTTGATTTCTTTTTAGGGTCTGATACGGCACTGACAGTGTGCTTCTTTTCTGCTTAGCGTTGATTCACTTCTTATCAGGTTGTGTTACTCTTTTCTATATCTCTCTTTCACATTGAGGGCAATGTTATATTAAGTATGGGGGAGAGATTTTAGCATTTTTTTTGTTTTTTGTTTTTGTTTAAAAAAAAATAAAAAAAGGTTCATTGCATGATTGAATAACTTTTCTCCCTTCTTGAACTGATATGCTTGGTGATGGATGATTGAATTGATAAATTGAGTTTGATGGATGCATACCTTGTGAGATTTGAGCCTAATGGATAGATTTAACATTTATGCCATTCTCTTCTTTCTTGTGTGATTTTTACTCATGTTAATGACCACTCTAGAACTTGCTTTGATTCTTTTTTAGGCTACATTTCACTTGCATGCATGAACATGATTGAGGCCCTCTTTCTTAATTAGCTAGTTTAACCGAATAGCCAACCTTGTTTTCAATATGATATTAAGCACTCTTTTGACTTCTTGAAAATTCTCTAATTCCTGCCAACCTTGTATATTTTCCTTTACTTAACCCCTTTGAGCTTATTTGACCATTCCTTGTTTCTAGCTCATTATGTGCCTTAAATGAAAAATCGTGTTCTTACTTTACCTTAGGGAATAAAAGAACATTAGCTTGGTTAATGGATGAGTTTTTGAACAAGTGTGGGGGTGTGTGTACAAAATAGTTGTTGAAAAAGGAAAGAGTGCCTAAAAAAAAAAAAAGAAAAAAATGTATGTATATAGTTATGTTCATATATATATAAAAAAAAAAAAAAAAAAAAAAGAAAAGGATTGGGAAATGAATATGTAAAGGGATATACATTAGAGTTGGGATGAACTTTTATGCTTGTTATTTGAACTCAACCTCATTTGCTTTTATTCCCTTTGGTATTTATCTTCTCATATTCATTTTATCCTCTTCTGTTACCTTGACCTCACTACAACCTTGAATAAAGTCCTCATGATTTGTGTGTGCATGTGTTTTGAGTAGTGGAGAAGTAGAAGATAAGCAAGCTTATGGTAGTGTAATTTTCATGGGTTGAATTGAGTGAAATACCTACCTTTTAAACACTTGAGAGATTGAGAGGGAATCTTGTGAAGATCTATCATTCTCGATTCATATTGAAGATACCTTGCTTGTTGGTTTAAGATATGGAGAATTGTTAACTCATGAATGTTTTGATCCCTTGAACATTTGGTTGTTCTTTTTGATTGTAAAATTTTGGGCTCTTGAATGTCGTTAGAATTTAAATTTTTGTTAATCTCTTATGTCCTTGTTTTGGTCTTGAGTTTTGCCCGGGAGTGCAAAAAGCTAAGTGTGGGGGAATTTGATAATCACATATTTTATTCATTAAGAAACCCTTATGTTTAGTCATTTACACTCTCCATATTCTTAATTGATTGAGTTTTGTATGATTTTGTGAGTTTGAGCTCAAATTGGTCCTAATTGAATATTTTCAGCATTATTGAGATTTGACACTGTTTCTGTATTTTGGCCATAACTTGAGTTCCTGATATCTGATTATCATGAATTTTACCTTGTAGGAAAGCGAAGAGGAAGCTCTACAACTTTGATGAAGAGCTCAAAGTCCTAAACAGATGTCTAAGGGACCTAAGTTTACATGGAAGTCAGAATACGAGTTCTGTCACTAGAATCCAAATAGTGTGCACTCATAAAATCATATCTCAAGCTGTAATAATGGAGATGGGCTGAAATTTGGATAGTTGATAGTTAAGATCTAAATAAACAACTTTCATGATGAACACTTTTTGAAAAAATGAAGTCTAATGGGTCAGTTTGAGCTTGCAAGTCGGAACAGAGGTGCTGAAATTGGGTTTTAGTAACCTGCGATATTTGAGTCATATCTTGGGCTGTAGGAAGCCAAATTGGACGATCTAGATATGCATGTTATAGCCAAGACAAAGATCTATAACTTTCATGAAGAGTACTTTTCATGGGTCTGAAGTATAGTTAGTCGTTTTTGGCTTCCAAGTCAGATAAGAAATTTTCGTCCTCAACAACCCATTCAACTACTCCACTCACCAACCCTCTCAACTACTCCACTCACCAACCCTCTCAACTACTCTACTCACCAACCCACTCAACCACCCCACTCATCCACCCACTCCCCTTTGTCATTTTGTTACCCTAGACTTCTATAAAAGGCACCATTGGTTATCATGAAAATAACAAGTTGTATTCTCCTTTATTTCTCTCATAGTGTCTTCTTGTTTCTTCATAGTTTCTCATAGCTTTTTTATATTTTGATGCTCCCCTTCGTGGTAATGGAGAGCTAAGCTACTTTCGGTCAATTTAGAACTCTTGAAAAGATTGTGGTTTGGATTCTTGAGACCTTGGTTATGTATTGTATTTGATTGGTAATTGAATTTCTCTTTTCTTCTTCTTCTTGATCTTGAATGCATGAATGGTGATTCTATTTATGTTGATCTGATTTGATCTTGGTTTAAGATTGAGATTTGTGATGAAACTTAGAACTGATTGATCTAAACTAATGACATAAATGAATATTGAGATTTGTGATAAAACTTAGAACTGATTGATCTAAATTAATCACAGAATTGAAAAGGTTAGGTTACTGATTTGTGCCTAAGTTAATTGAATTTGGTACTTGAAATTAATATAGATCTTCATGAATGGCGTGATTACGGATTTGTGTTTATCACTTGTTAATTGAATTCTAGACGATCGTTTTGTATGAATTCTGGATTTGATGCAGAGATCTCGGTTAGATCCAAATTAACAATTCAATTGCACTTCAAGTGTTCTATGAAGGGTCTATGATTGAATCCACCCAATCTTGGATAGGTTTCTAAATTGACTGCTCTTTAATTGTTATTTCTTCCTTTAATTTTGTTAAGTGCGATCTTAAACTGTCAAACTCCCCTTTACTAAACTTTCACTTAATTTGATTAAATTGCATCTATAATGCTCGTGGAGATGATCCGGTGTTGTCACTATGCTACAAGCTTAGGTAATAACTTCGGTTATAATTTTGACTGAATTCGGCGCTCGTCAGTTGCAGACAGAGTGGCGTGTTTGTATTGATTACAGGAAATTGAATGCCGCCACGAGAAAAGACCACTTTCCTTTACCTTTCGTTGATCAAATGTTAGAGAGATTAGCTGGTTATTCTCATTATTGTTTTCTGGATGATTTTTCAGGTTACAATCAGATTGCCATAGCTCCAGAAGACTAAGACAAGACTACATTCACTTGTCCATTTGGTACCTTTGCATATAGGTGAATGCCTTTTGGACTCTGTAATGCACCAGGAACTTTCCAAAGATGCATGATGAGTTTATTTTTTGATTACATTGAAAATATTATTGAGGTTTTTATGGATGACTTTAGTGTCTTTGGAAATGGTTTTGAAAATTGTCTGGAACATTTAACATTGGTGCTTAAAAGATGCATTGACACTAACCTAGTACTGAATTGGGAAAAATGTCATTTCATGGTAAAGGAAGGTATTGTGTTAGGTCATATAATTTCTGCTAGGGGAATTGAAGTAGATAAAGCTAAGGTAGAGCTCATGCATTCTTTGCCCCCACCCACTAGTGTGCGGGAGATTCGTTCTTTTATTGGTCATGCAGGTTTCTACCGGAGATTCATTAAAGACTTCTCTAAAGTCTCATTGCCCCTTTGCAGACTTCTTCAAAAAGATGTCAATTTTAACTTTGATGAGAAATGTATGGAAGCTTTCAATAAACTCAAGAAGTTGTTAACTGTTGCACCTATCATCAGGCCACCCAACTGGGAGTTACCGTTTGAACTAATGTGTGATGCCAGTGACTTTGCAGTAGGGGCTATCTTAGGACAGCGAGTTGATAGGGTTCCTTATGCCATTCGCTATGCATCAAGGACTCTAAATGATGCTCAACTTAATTATTCAACCACAGAAAAAGAAATTCTAGCTGTTGTATTTGCTTTGGAAAAATTTAGATCATATCTATTTGGTTCTAAAGTAATTGTGTTTTCAGATCATGCAGCTTTGAAGTTTTTTTTAACAAAGAAAGAAGCAAAGCCTAGATTGCTCCGATGGATTTTATTGCTCCAGGAATTTGACTTGGAGATTAAAGACAAGAAAGGGAGCGAGAACTTGGTGGTCGATCACTTGAGTAGGTTGGTAACTGAAGAGGAAGAAATGCCTATCATGGAGACTTTTCCAGATGAATATTTGATGGTTGTCAATGCCATAATCCCTTGGTATGCTGACATTGTTAACTACCTGGTTACTAAGGACTTTCCGGAGGGTTTGAACAAGGCCCAAAGAGATAAATTAAGGAGTGATTGTAAATACTATATCTGGGATGACCCGTACCTATGGAAGCATTATGCAGATCAAGTCATTAGGAGGTGTATTTCTGATTCTGAGACACACTCCATCCTCTCCTTTTGCCATACTTATGCATATGGAAGACACTTTGGCAGTAAAAGGACAACCAACAAAGTGCTTGACAGTGGTTTCTATTGGCCCATAATTTTCAAAGACGCTTACAACTTCTGTAAGTCTTGTGACCGTTGTCAGAGAACAGGTAACATTGGTCCTCGTAATCAAATGCCTCAGACTCTGATCATTTTTGTGGAAGTCTTTGATGTGTGGGGTATTGATTTCATGGGACCATTCCCTCCTTCATTTGGTTTCACATACATTCTCTTATCTGTTGATTATGTGTCTAAGTGGGTGGAAGCAAAAGCCACCCGATCTGATGATTCTAAAACTATTGCAGATTTTGTTAAATCACATATTTTCTCCAGGTTCGGGACCCCGAGGGCTATCATCAGTGACCAAGGGACCCACTTCTGCAACAAAACCTTTGATGCTCTATTGAAGAAATATGGAGTAATGCACAAAATTTCCATTCCTTACCATCCACAGACAAATAGGCAAACTGAAGTGTCCAACTGGGAGATTAAGTTAATCCTTGAAAAGACAGTGAATCCCTCAAGAAAGGATTGGAGCACTCGACTTGAAGATGCTCTATGGGCTTATAGGACTGCCTATAAGACTCCCATTGGCATGTCACCATTTTGGTTGGTGTATGAAAAGCCCTGTCATTTGCCCGTTGAGCTGCAACATCGCTCTTACTGGGCCATTAAACAAGTAAATATGGAATTGGAAGGTGCTGGAAAGCAAAGGAAGTTCCAGTTACAGGAACTGGAAGAACTAAG